>JAHWGI010001270.1:107500-2507500 GCA_029379305.1 Frankliniella fusca | reverse complement strand
CTCTGCGCTTTTCCCCAACCACTCCCGAGGAGAGCGCAGGCTGCGCTTGAGGAAGTGCGAGCGCGCGTCAAGTGCACGATTAATTAAATATAGCAAATATTTTTAGTGTCTGTGAAATTTAATGACCTTCACTTAGAAAAAAAGTTGTGCGTTCCCTGGAAAGTTTCCCTCAAGCTCCATGTATCACCCAAAAAATTCAATATCGAGCACAGAGTAGGTTGTCGTAAATATAGAATGCATTTCGTAAATCATGATCTACAAAACATATCGAAAGTTTACGCAGCTATTTTTCACAGTGTTCAAAGGCATTTAACTGCTTAACGGCTTAACTTCGTACCGGCCCAGGAAGCTTGATGCGGGCGTACGAAATAACCTGGAAGTTTGTGTACTCACTGGAAAAACAAGTTTTTAATATTGCACGTCTATTAACGTTTAAGTTCAAGTGTGCATTTTCTCAACACATTGGTGTTTAAATTTTAAACACTTCCGAAAAGTTCCCATATAAGGTTTCTTTGATAACAAAGAGCTGTGTGCGTCCAAGTGTTCAGAATTTTAACGTTTAGCAAACGTTCAAAATGTGCACAACATGTAATGTGCAACATCATAACTTGCACACATTGGTGTTTAAATTTGCAAACTTGTTTTACCCGTGCATGTTCACCACCACATCGCACTTTGTTTTCCAGTCCATACTGAGGGTAGCTGGACCTTCCGGGGCGACAGGGAGTCAAGAGACGGCAAGACGTACCTCAAGCTAACTACACGTAAGGTTCTAATCAGCAACGACACACCCAAGAATATGCTACTCCACTTCGACGGCTTGTTTGGTGGTAACAAAGTACTCGGTAAGCGAATCAATCGGCCGTAACAGACTGAACTCGTTGATATATGAAATGCCAGGTGATGCGACTTAACCACCGAGTTTTCTGCAATAGGTGACAGGATGAACCGAGTCATGAACGAGAACTGGAAGGAGATCTTCAATCTGCTGAAACCCAGCGTGCAGGCCTCGTTCGAGCGCCGACTTCTTCCGCTCGCCCAGAAGTTCCTCGCCAACTTCCCACTCAAGAAACTATTCGACGATCTCTGAATCATTTTTCAGTAACATGGTGTCCAGCCCCTCCGCCTAGCAGTGATGCAAACCGATACCTTCACCACTTACATGGCGTCTGAAAACGAGTGGAGAGTGAGAGAGGGCTTTGGCTGGGAGCAAGCATTTCACTCCCCCTAGCCGCGCGTGCGCGTGAGTGGTGTAGGGCTTTGGATGTAACCAGCCTAGTACGCGGGCCTGATACGGTTGATAGGAGCGTCCAAAGGGAAGCTGACTCAGCACACGGGCCAATAGACACCTAGAATACACTATAATGACCTTTATACTGTTTTCATTGCATCTCGAATTTTGAAAAAGTTTTCCGACTCTTGGTTGAAAAAAATAATAAGTCGTGTCAAATATAAAAATACTTTCTTCTTGATTGGTTATTGATTTGGTTCTTGATTGTGTCGATTGTCGTAGTGTTGTACTGTGTTTCGCACCTATACACGCAGAATACATCCACACTGTAAACAATACTTCCCTTTCCCCCCAAGTCCATAAATGTCCGTTATCGACGAACCCGCATCTACCACCAGCGCTTAGCCCTACACACCAATAATGTGCGTGTTTTCGAAATCTCGCTGTTGTACCTTATACGAACGACACTGGGCTACCCATACGAGGGAAATCACAATTATTATCCCTGAGCGACACACTGCGGCCAATGGCAACACTTCGCGGGCGCGAAAAAGTGTCGCACGACTAATGACACTACGAGGGCAAGATGCACGGGCTCGACTCTCCTCTCGAACGGCTCAGGTTGGGGTCACCTCAGCCCGCTCAGCCGCCCCACCTCGTCTCTCCACGCCCCGCCCCACCCCACCTCTCCTCGGCCGGCAGGGGCGCGGCTGCGGGGTGTGGCGCCCGGCCCGGCCCGGCCGGAGCCAGGCCAGCGCCAGTCCGTCTCCGCAGGCCGCTCCCAGCACACCATGGCGCTCCTCCGGCTGGCCCTGAGCCTGGCCGCCCTCACTCTCGCGGCCCTCGGGCCGCACCGTGCAGGAGCCGTCAACAAGCTGCGTGAGTGCGACACCGTGGTCCGGACGATACCTTACTGACGGAGGGGGAAACAACTCTGAATTTTGGTGTGCAGATGTTGTGAATTTTTGTGACTGACACTGAATTTTTGTAGAATTTTTGTTGAGTTATGTGTGAAGTTTTGACAAATTTCTTGTGAATTTTCCTGAATTTTTCTTAAATTTTCTTAATTTTTCATAATTTTTCTGAATTACGAGGTGTTAAAAAATTTCTAGGCTGGTTTGTCCTCGTTACTGACGCACTGACGCACTGTGTGTTGTTAGGTCGTCATTATTTTATTTTATTTTGACTGTAGCGAAGACGGAGATGTGACGCACAAACAGCCAATTACGAGAGCACGCCGCTCTCTTTTGCCGCAGGAGCGCCGCAAAAAGCACCCACCCTGTGGCGATGTGGTATGTCGAGCCGTTGACTCAGAGAGAGTGTCCTCTGCATTGCGATGGTTGGCTAGCTCTGTCCTCTCCTAAATGTACATGGCAAAAATTGTCCTATGTCATTCAACCATTACTCCTCATTGGAGAAAAACCTGCACAATGTCTGAGAAACTTTCCAATGCGATGTTCTCCGTGACAGCTGCTAGATTCATCTGGAGCGATGAAGAAGGAAGGTCCGCTTAGGCGATATCAGATGGACAGATCTCGGGCGAAACGCCGAGCACCGTGGTTATGAGAGGCCAACCAAATCATCTAAATGCCGACTTTTGATTTGGACATAAAAACAAAACCAATATTTCGGAGCATTACGATTGAACTTCAAGTATAGGATTTTTTTTAAAATACATGAGCATTGCCAGCCTTTCGCTGAAAGTTTCTTGTGTTTTACTTTTGCTCGAATCTCATTCAAGACATTGATTGTTGGGGATTGTTCGCTTTCGTGTGAAAGGACGTCGAATCGATCTGCAATGGACGGCTGTCTCTCACCGGTGACTCAATCGTTGGCTCAACTTCAAGCACTGCACGAGGGTGCTGACCTTCGTGGGGCCAGACGCTCCAGGCCCGCAGGCCCCGCATGCCAGGCTCCAGCGGGCCCGCTCGCACACAGCCCGGTGTGAAGAAACCAAAACCGGCAGTTACTTCGCATTGCTAAATTGGCTTTTTTTGTTTCTCGGTTATCTCGAATACCAAGGACACAGAAGGACAAGTTCGTTATGCGTATTTTTATGAGGGTGACCTACACACTCCCGGGCTATGTGCTTTTTAGTACATAGCTATGTAAGTCTACGTGCATGCGTAGCTTACGTAAAATTTTCTTGCATAAATATGAACAAAATCGTAAGTAGTTATGCACAATTATTTAAGCTTATTTATGCGTCACTATGTAAGATTTTTTTACGTAAGCTACGCATGCACATAGACCTACACAGTTATGTACAAAAATGTACATAGCCCGGGAGTGTGTTCAGTCCTTTACATTCAGCAATAAGTAGGGCCTTGCAAACGCTTGCAAACGTACAAATTTTATTTTCAACCGACCTTTAGTTGATGTCTTGCTTTTTTATTTATAACTGATATGATCGAACCGAAGGGGAAACGACTAAGGTAATCCGGCGGGGTGTAATCCGGGGAAATTCGAAGTAATCCGGTGTAATCCGGGGTCATCCGAGGAAAAAAATGCACCGTTATCCGGAGGACCCTCCAGAGGTAATCCGAGGTAATCCGGGGCAATCCGTAATCCGGCTGACACGAAAATTGACAGTCGTTTCCCCCTCGTAGTGAACCCTCTCTTTTCCCGTCTTTTGTTTGTAATGCCATATCGTAGCCGCTTCTCTGAGCTGTGAGCATACGCAGCAGAGGCTTTGAAAATAAATCTTGAATACTTCAAGCCACGCGGAATGCGCCGTACCCGGCCGCACCACCTATTCCTTCCGTGTTGTCGACAATATTTTCGTGAAAAGGGTTATGCCACATGTAGATATAAGATTCCTACCCCTACACCATTCTGAGTTTCACGACATGTTGTCGTGCATCGAGTGGTGACCTTGGTGCCCACAACGTTAAGACTTCCCTCGACCCTGGAGCCTGAGCAGGTACGGGACCTGTTTGACTACTCTTCCTGCCCTGCCGGTGCGGCGCCCCAGGCTCGGGATGTGCATAGTATGCTTTTACTCACTGTAAATGGAGAAATGAGCATTCTCGCCATTAGGAAAGTGCACTGGTAAAATAAAAATCTCTATCTCTTCTACGGAAAAATGCCGTAATTTTGGATTACGGTCACACCCTCAGACTTGAAATCAAGCTTGAAATGGACTATTTTCATTACAAAATGGAATATCCATAGGTGTATGATGAAATTTGTCTTCAAAGTATTTTTTTTTTGTTGACAGTGCTCATTTTCTAGTGAGAAAAAAGTCGGACTTATAGAGAAAAATGTCATTTAAATGTAGAAAAATGTTTATTCTATGGTATTACAGTTTTCTTTATTTTAAAACAAGAAAAGTGTACTACCCTAAAATGAACATTTAAGTCCATACATTACGTCATTTTAATTTCTAGATTTTGACGTTTTTGTCCCCAGTTAAATATGTCTGCAAACGAATATCTATGATCTGTAGAAACATTTCATTTTCCTTACACATTACAGTGAAAAAAGTAAGTTAGATATCTGAGCGTGCACTTCCGTTCTTGGTTTTCGTACCTTATCCCATAAGACCCAATGTTAAAAAATGGGGGGTACGGTGAGATGTACGGAAAAGTTCCCGCTAATTTTATTCCGGTGGTTTCCGTTTTCGGTACGAAGTCAGTAACGGCGTCCCGTACCTTCGTTCCACATCTTGCCCATGAGAAATGCCAGGTTCTTCCTTAAGTTACGGCAAGCTACGGAACGAAGTACGAAAGAAAACCATACTTTCATCGAGAAAACTCATTTATCGAAGGGGTACGGTCTCCGTAGTTGGCTCCGTACCAGAGGCTGTTTTTTTACATTGTGATTTCAGTGACCCATAAATTTACGCGACCCGACGCATTGTAAAAAAAAAAAAAAAAAACACAGTTCTTTCACAACTTCTGTAAAAATGAACCATTTACAACCCACTAGTAACTCACATCTGACCCCATGATTATTAATTACTAGCGTTTGTTGTAAAACGTTTCCTGAAAATCAGTTTGCATACTGAGTTAGTCCTTTGTTTTTTATAGTAAACTTGGCCTCGGCCTCTTAGTAAGTTAGTTACAACTTGAGCTGTAAATTGGCGGCTACTTCGTAAACAAAGATTACAGAATATACCAGCTTGAAGATTGGCGTACTGAGAAGCTAAAGTACTCACATTATTTTTTACAGTGCGGTGCGAGACCTCAACTCGACTGATCAGGAACATTGCCTTGCTGCCTTGCTTGCATTGCCATGTTGTGACGTGAAAAGGATACACCACCAATCTGAAACCAGAACCTTACCAGGAAAATCACGCCCGCCGTTTCTTCTTCCTCATGTGCGCTGATTGGCTGACGACGGAGGTGACATCAGCGTTAGCTATATTCACTTAAGCGGTTGCAAAGTCGGCTAGTCGTAGTCGGCTAACTCAAGTCGGCTAACTCAAGTCGGCTGAACGGCTTGGAAGTCGACTTGACGACGGGATCAAGTGCGTGCCAAGCGTATTTCTCAGTTTTGGGGAGCTAAAAATAGAGTTGTTAGCAAAATTCTTCCCTCTCCGAAGTAACGGCTCCGGGAAGTCAGCTTGACGACGGTATCGGGTGGATTGGGGTCAGACTGAAACTGATCCCGTCGTCAAGCTGACTTCCCGGAGCCTTTACTCCGGTTTGAACACAAATTTAAATTCTTTTGCTAGCAACAATATTTTTAGTTTCCCAAAACTGAAACGCTTATTGACACGCACTAGATCCCGTCGTCAAGTCGACTTCCAAGCCGTTCAGCTGCCTTTAGTTAGCCCACTTCACTTCCCGACTTTGCAACCGCTTAAGTGAATATAGCTGTTGACCGATCAGAGTTCAGGAGGAAACAGAAGAGGCGGTCGTGCTCTTGTCCCCTGGGTTCCTATTTTCCTCAAGTGGAATAGCTTTTTTTTGAGGTCGCATAACGTGGTGTGACCACTACTAGTCACACCAATAAAGCATTCCGGAAAAGCTAAAAATAAAAGAATACGGGGAACATGTGAACGGACATCATGTTAAAGCATGGGGATTTCCGTTAACTTGTTACCCGCATTCTTCTGTTTTTTCCTTTACCGGAATGCTTTATTGACGTTACGCATGTCACATTAGTTTAATTCTGCAAAGAACGCACCGCACACGATTATTCTGTTGTATGCTTTCATCGCGGCTTGTGTTCCAGCGTCGTACATGTCGGCCTGCTCCATCAAAGATCCGAAAATCAACGAGTGCGTCGTGAGGAATGGACGAGCCGCTATTCCTCACATAATCAATGGTAAGCCGCGGTACAGGAGGCGAAGTGCGCCGCGCGCCCACGAGCACCACCGCCACCGCCATGCTAACAAGAGCCTCAAACAAGCCTTTCTGCTAAATTTTTAGGAGAACCCAAGTACCGGGTGCCAAACATGAACCCGCTCGTCATCCCGGAGCTGGCGCTCTGGCAGGGCACCAGCGCAGTGGGCCTCAAGCTGGCCTGGAAGAACGCGGAGATCGACGGACTGAAAGACGCTGAATTTCTCGCTTGCGAGTGAGTAATTACTTGACGAGGGGAAAGCAACTCTGAAATTGTTGTACTTCTCGTAATTCAGGAGGATTCAGAAAAATTCGGAGAAATATTTGATAACTTCACCAAAATCAGGAAAATTCAGAAAAAAAAGTGGAAAAATTCACTGAAGTATAGGTAAAATTCCCTTAAAAAGTCACAAAAATTCTATTAAACTTCACAAGAATTATCAAAAATTCACCAAATGTGTACACCAAAATTCAGATTTGTTTTCCCGTCGGTACTTGCCAGTCAAGAGGGGCTAGTCGATTTCGTCTGGTTATGTCCGGAGGGCGCTGATCCCACCCGGCGCCTGCAGCAAGGGCACCCGGTTGGGCGGGGCGGTCATTCCCCCGCGCGGACCGTCGACCTTGCCGCTTGCCGCGGGAGGACCCAGGCGAAAGGGCCGCGTTTGCCGTGGGGCTGCGATACAGGCTCAATAGTCCCTGATTTTGTCTTCTAGCATGAACGTGACCTCCAAGCACACGAAGCTGACGTTCTTCGTGCCAACCATCACCATTACGGGGAAATACACGGCCTCAGGGCGCGTGCTATTGCTGCCCGTGACAGGAACGGGGCCCTCCAACATCACTGTCAGTGAGTACGATGGTTGTAATGTCTTGACGTTATTATTATTGCTTTGATTGTGAGATTTAATGACTGCTGATTGAATTCCCCACATGTGCAGAGGACATGAAAATTAGCTATGAGTACGACTGGCCGCTTAAAAAGAAGCCCAACGGACGCGAACACATTGATATTCTCAACAGTAAGATGACTCTTCACAGTCTGGGTTTTATGTCCATGAGATTCGAGAACCTCTTCAATGGAGACCGCCTTCTCGGTAAGAGACAAGCCAAAATATTGCAACAGTGTGTCCAAATAATAATAATAATAATAATAATAATAATAAAAATAATAATAATAATAATAATAATAATAATAATAAAACGCTTGCGAACAACGTACCGGCTGTTTCTTTGAAGGCCTAACAGTGTTGCGGGTTTGCCGGCACCATGGCCCCTTTAGCGCTGGCGAGTATGCAAACCCGCAACACTGTTACGCATTCAAAGAAAAACCCGGTACATCGGCATCAACTAATTTATAAACTGCCTACAAATGAGTTTCGTTCTTTATCTCAAATTTGTGCTTTCAGGAGAAAATATGAACAATTTCATAAACGAGAATTGGCAAGAAATTTCGAAAGAATTTGGACCAGGTGTTGCTGACGCAATTGGAGAAGTATTTCAGCTTGTTATGAAAAATATTTGTGATGCAGTTCCCTACGACGTCGTTTTTAATCTTAACTAGATGTGAAATAGAAATACTTTAACCATTCTTTTTTTATAATATATTTGTAAGATAACAAAGTTATGTTGGTAAGTCTTCATCAAGTAAGATAAGTTGAGAAAGACACCCCCGTACTGAGCAGTCTGTGATTTAACTGTAGAACATAGGGTCCTTCGAAATCTATACAACATTTTTTATAACGTCAAAGTTCATTGTACTTACAAATTTAAAACGCCGCCATGATTTAGAACCTTTGTTATTCTTTTCTTGAAACATGATGTCACGTGAATAAGATGTTCGAGCTAGTTTGGAATTTTTTTAAACTAAAATTCAGAAAAAAATTTAATGACTGATCTTGTTTTTGATGATTGCAGACAACAAAGTTTCTTCTAAATACAGCACAACCTTTAATGACTATCCGACTGGATTGGACAGGAACAGAGAATTTTACCCTTCTGGATACACATACTTCCACGGCACGAGATCTGAGATCTGTGTAAGGATTTGTCGGAAAACTTCAGAGATGGCGTCGGCGATTGTCGGTCCCACCTCATGGGTCACTTCCTTCCAGTTTTCATTCAAAAAGTGATTCATATTGTTGCCTGTAACCCACGGACAATAGAGATTACGTAATCACCAGCTCTACTTTTCACCGATAAGTAAGGTAGTGCTCGTACTGCGCGTAAGAAAATCTTGTAAACATTGACTGTAAGCATATATATGTAAACATGTGGCACGAAACCATTCCGACGGAGACACGTCAATTCATTCGAGGGAGCACTTTCCTCCCCGTAGCCGGCGCACATGGAGTCAGCAGTCATCCGTCCCCACCTACCGAGAAGCCTATCGCCGTTGAACAGGTTGGCCAGTTTTATGTACACCCGCTTGGTGTCGAAAGTGAGGCGATCGTTGTAGAGCGCCATGTATTCGACGCCATCAGCACGCTGCTCAACATCATAGTCAAATGTGTAGTTGAAGGTGCAGTCTCCTGAAATCACGCGCAAAAATTAAATTATGAAAATCTTGATTTTGAGCTCTCGTCCGAATTTTGTATCACAGAACTCGCCAATGATTTTGTCCCAAGTAAACTCACTGAGGGTGATATTAGCCTGTCCGTTGCCGACCAGTGGTAGCAGAAGTACTCGCCCGGTAATATTGTACGTGCCGAGGATCTTGATGTTGCTTGCCGTGAAGTCCCACTCGATGTGCCGACTCTTCAGGTCAACCCTACGCACAAAATTGTTGGCATCAACTTCATACCATAACAGCTCATATGAAGTGTGAGTTTTACTTCATCCCTGCCTGTTTTGGGTTCAGGGTGCAAGTCGACGGCTAACTTCGATCCGTCGGAAGAGTATTATAGGCGAGGGGGCCACCACTTCGGCTTATGATGTACACAGGATTACGTAATTACAGGGATTACACCTGAATTTTGTGGGATTACACATGAATTCTTGGGACTAAAACCACTACATAAGAACAATTAGGTGAAATTTAGTGATAATTCTTGAAAATTCAATTAAGGATTACACGGATTACACAGGGATTACACTGACAACTGTACACAGGATTACAGTTGTGGTGGCCCCCTCGATTATAGGGAAGGCTGGCCATCCCAAACTGACTAGAGGCTAGGCTACGAGGGTAATTGCGTCCTGAATCGCACTAAAGACGGAACATATGTGCATAATATTTTGCTCTTTCAGTCGATGTAAAAAACCACACTGCCAAGAATAAAAACAAGGGCCAAATAGAACATAAAATGAATCTTGTTATAAGAATGGAACTCGTTCTTTACATAACTATGTGCTACAGAGAAAGAAGTGTAAAATGTGATGTGAGACGTGTCATCTCGTCGTGACATCTCAGATTTTGTTAGTGCATGTAGGGTTGTGTAGGGGAAGTTTTTCTCGGGACACTCGGGCCCTTGCTCGGCTCGGCACTTGTTCGCTCCGCTCGGGTCCGATTGTTGGGGCACATGAAGGAGCGCGAGCCGACGCGGGCTAGAACTATAACTCGGGAACTTAGAATGAAAACTAGCAGAACATTTGTTAAGAGTTCTAAAAATACCATTAAACGTGAAAAAAGGTTTCATTGTTGAAATTCAGACGAAGGTTTCTAGTTCAGATTAGTACTAGTTTTATGTCTGAAGGTATTGTGCTATCTGAGATTGAAAACTCCGCCAATAAGCTGGGTTATGGACTTAAAATGAAAACATACAAAATTTGTTAAGTGTTCTCAAAACAATACTATTAAACTTGAAAAAAAAATCATTGTTGGAATAAAGATCAGCATTTTCAGTTTATAATAATATAAGTGTCATGCTTGTAGGTATTGTGAGATTTGAGATGAAAGTGGAATCAGTTAAGGGTTACACTCGACTGAGAACAATACTCGTTCTTTTCACCACTCAGGAGAGAGGTGGTGGTAAAGAACGAGTAAGAAGCAGTGCGACGCAGGTGGAATTTTGAGTTAAATGTGTGTAAAAAGCCAGTAAGAAGAAGAAATTACTGCAGTACGCCAGTTTCCGTTGTGCTGTCTGTCATAAAAATAAGCTATAACAAGATATAATTTAGTTTCTACTTGAAAATTTCAGCTTGGGATATACACGAGATAATGGAAAGTGGCTGATCCGAAAGGACGACAGATGAGGGTCCCAGAGAGACCTGAGAGGCTGACTGTCAAAAAAGCATTGTCTAACCTGGCCGCATCGAAGCTCATGTCTGGCAGCCCGAATATGCTAGCCTCATTCATGTTGATCTGCAGGCCGACAGAGCGCGTACCCTGTGACACCTTAAAGTCATATACTGTCAGCGGGTTGAGCTTCGGAATCTTGTACTTGCGATCTCCTGAACAGGAAAAGAATGGGGTTAAAATGCTGCAGTTCGATTTAGAACATCCAGGTTGAACATAGAGCTGCGATACCATTGGTGAAGTGCGGTATAGCTGCCCTGCCTGCTTTGACCGCGCACTCGTTGAGGTTGGGGTCATCATTTCTGCAGGCTGTGATGTAGGACGCTGGAACGAGCAGACTTACATTATGCACTCTCAGCCCACTTACGTACATTTTGTAAGTAACCACTAAAAATTTTGTGCAGCAGTAATATACTTAGGAAATTACTAAGTAATAAGCACAATTTCTTATTTATTTATTTAGAATATTAACTATTTAATTACTTAGAAAAAAAGTTCGTAAAATACTTACGAATTTGGAAGGAATACTAAGAAATTACTAAATATTTTCCGAAAGTTTAAAATTTTTAGTCGTCTACGAAAGAAAAAGTCATTAGTGGGCTGAGAGTGTGATATGGAATATAAAACACATTCCTTAGCAGCTGCTCGCGCTCTTGCAGCTACGACTTTGGTGCGCCTGAAGGTAGGCAGCCCATCTGGCACCACTCAAAAGGCATCTTTTTCCAGCAACACTAATACAAACACGTAAAGATCTAAACGCAAGGAGGGGAGGAGACAGGTCACCTATAATGCTAGGATATCAAACATCTTATTCCTGCTAAATATGCAACTATTTTTAGCAGCGTGGGATAGATACCGCACGCGTGCTCGTAACAAGGTAATGAAAGGCGGCAGCTGGCCGAGCGGCGGTTGCAGCGCACAATGATTAGGTTGGGAGCCTCCCCGCACCGCACACCACGCCGCGGCCCCCGTCCGTCCGACCCGACCAGACCGGAGATGAGGAACCACATCATTGTTCAATGAGGCTGCTCAACTTATATTTGCTATTCTGTCCTTTTATTGTGTAAGAAGCATTCACCACGCATCTTTCCTTCCGCATTCAGTTTAGAATTGGCATTGATCATGGAGGACTTTCTTCTCCGTTCTTCTCACACATCGGTTCGAATGGGCTGTTTTAATTTACATAAGGAACACGTACCACGAGAATCGAAATCGTAGACTCCCACTTTTTAGCAGATGATACCTTAAAACACAAGACGTACAATAAACATAAAATTTAACTTGTAATTTTAAGGTGTCAGCTAGCTTTTACTCTCGAGTCCAGAAACGAAGCGTGTACCCACCCTGGGTATATTGTGCTAGTGGCTGGTGCGGGCTGGTGAGTGAGTGAGTGAGTGAGTGAGTGAGTGAGTGAGTGAGTGAGTGAGTGAGTGAGTGAGTGAGTGAGTGAGTGAGTGAGTGAGTGAGTGAGTGAGTGAGTGAGTGAGTGAGCTAGTGGCTGGCTGGCTGGCTGGCTAAAGCGCAGTCCGCGCGGAACAGAGGCACCCTTTCCGCCCGCCCGAGGACTCGCCTGCTCGACTCCCACCGCACCGCACCCTCTCCCCTCCCCCGTCGAGTTAGGATGAGGAGCGCCTTCCTTCCTTCACTGGTAAAACAAATGTAGAATATTGCACACCAATTGGCGTGCTTTTCAAATGTGCAAACTTTGCACACTTCCTGGTGTCGAGCAAAACTAAACATCACGAAGTGTGCAAACTTTGCACACTTGTCAAACGTCTAAACTTTGCACACCACGTGGTGTGCAACATTTCGACACTTGGTATACCTTTTGCTATCCTATGATTAAGAATTTTCCACAACCAAGTGTGCAAACTTTGCACACTTGCCAAACGTCGAAAATTTGCACACCACGTAGTGTGCAATATGTTTAAACACCATGAAATGCGCAAAGTGCCAGGAAGCACACTTTAAGTGTGCACTATTGCACATTTGTTTTACCAGTGTTGTCCCGCGTCGTCTTCGTCCAATAAGTATTATTAATTAATCAATGAAATATTCGTTTAATATTGCCTGAACCAGAATAAATTATATAGTTTTTCTTCTAAAACAATTAGTATGCAAGGCAACGAGGGCTAAAATGCATGCCTTCGGAAATGAGCAGGTTCTAAAAACTTTACAAATAAGATACGAGCAAAACATTTCTCTATACGATTTTGATAAGACTTGGCAAAGAGGTAGAACTCAATTTGCTTAGTTCACTGCTAAGATGCCAGCCCAAAGTTGGTGGCCAATTTTGAGAAATTTCGATCTAAAATCTCTGTTTCTATGGTAATACTCGACTTGTCACGGGAAAACAACGTGGAAAGGGGAGCAGAGCCTTGTCGCAGTTATTGCGGCTGCTCGACCCCCTCATGCACAGTAAATCAAAAAATAAAATTTCGAACGACACGTTAGAATAAAAATGTAAAAGCAGTGTTCAAATGACCATTTCACAACGAGCCTACAGTTCAAAAATCAATCTGATCGGACAATTTTTACTGATAGACTAACTTCTAAATCATTTAAACTAGAAATCTAAAATTTGGCATGTTACCCGCTGTACTAACGACTCTGAAATAAAACAAATTCAATAACATGACACGTAAGGCTAGAAATTTTAAATAAATTTCTACATAAACCATCATCCACCGAAGTATTTTGTGAAACAAAAACATTAACGAACTTCGTGCCTACCAGGATTTCCTGAAATCGTATTTTTTCTCATGAATTTAAGATGAGTGAAAGACTTATGTGCAACGTGAAACGGAGTTTTATTTTATTATCATAATCTTGAACTTGGAACAACATACGGTTTTATGTACGAGATCGAAAATTATCTCTGCACCTAGCAGATACAGAAGCGAAATGATAACAGCACTTACGCAATTTCAGACCGTTACCACCAGAGAAGAAGGTGGTTAAGCAGAATGATAGAACGATGAGCCAGATAGCCGCGTTCCCTGGCATGTCGATGTCGGCGGTGGCCGAGTGCGTGGACAACAACTGACTGCTGGTCAGCGAGACTGTTGCTCATAACCGCATGTCACTGAGGGGAGGGAGGGGGCAGAAGAGAGAGGAGAGGATCGAAAGATCAAGCTAGTCCAAGAGGGCTGGCTAAATTTACAAGCTTAAGAAGTTTTTTGAGGCCTCCGTTACGGGTGCCCATCTCTCGCTCATCCCCGTGAGGTTTTTTTTTTTTTCATTTCTCTTTCTGGCGCAGTAGTGAAAATCGAGGTAACATCATACTTTTCTTTTAATTTGTGCACTGTGCAGGCTAATCTGCTTCAATATCTATCTGCTTTAAAAAATTAAGCACGTCTATAGCAATGAAAATTTGTACACAACATTTAGAGTTGTTTCCCCCTCACTGCGCCCGGAGTAGGCGCAGCCCAGCGTTCGTGCGCATGGGGCAGGTCGGTCGGCCCAGCCGGCGGGCGGGCTCGGTGCCACACCGGGCTACCAGCGTGCAAAGCTGAATGTGATGCCTACGCAACAGGCGGACAGTATCGTACCGAGTCCACGCCATCGATCGACTAGGTCTGCGACCGGTTCATCCCATTAACAGTGTACAGTGGGCTGCCTAACTAACCGGCGTACGTTGCGAAGTATTTCTTTTCTACATTAAACACAGGGTGTATCTACTGTATTGGGCCCAAGTAATAGGGTGCTTGGAGAGTGCATAGAGAATGCATTTTTCGACAACATAACACTCGGCGCAAATGTCGATCAACACGGATAATTAAGGTTCTATGTAATTAGTTCCGGCGCCTGTTAGGTAGGCAACAAAACCTGCGCGCGTGCAGTGCGGGACGCATGAGCTACGGCGCAGTGTCGCTCGTGTCGTATGCGCGTCGTCCACAGCCCACAGAAAGGGGAGGCTGCAGCCGACATCGCCACCAGCGAAGGAGACGACGCCCAAGTGCAGACGTCCCGCACATAACTCGAGCGCGTTTCGTTGAATACACTGAAAAAGAAAAGGTCCTTCCTTTCTGAACCAGTTTTAATGGTGCTAAAGTGTATATTTTCAGTTCTTACTCGTTATTTACCACCACCTCTCTCCTGAGTGGTGGAAAGAACGAGAATTATTGTTTTCAGTCGAGTGTAACCCTTGACTGATACTACTTTCATCCCAGATATCACAATACCTCCAGGCATGATTACTTATACTATTCTAAACCGGAAATGCTGATCTTTATTCCAACAATGATTTTTTTTTTTGAAGTTTAATAGTATAATTTTAAGAACACTTAACAAATTTTAAATGTTTTTATTCTAAGTCCAAAACCCAGCTTATTGGTGGAGTTTTAAATTTCAGAGAGCACAATATCTACAGACATGAAACTTTTACTTATCTGCGCACGAAACCTTCGTCTGAATTTCAACAACGAATCTTTTTCACGTTTAATGGTATTATTTTGAGAACTCCTAACAAATTTTGTGCTAGTTCTCATTCTAAGTCCCCAAGTCGGCTTGCGAGCCTTTGTGAGCCCCAACAATCGGACCCGAGCGCACAGTTATCGGAAAGAAACTCGACTTTTACAGGAAAAGTCTTGGTATACTACTTTCCAAGACTTAGTACGGCAACTTTACCATAGTCCTGTAAAATTATAGGACTCTAGTAATTCACATTTCTGTAATTTTCTGTAATATTTTCCCACTTTTTACCGGGACAATTTTTACAGACATTTCCTGTAAAATATCTGTTACACTCAGTATGCTTACTTGTACACCAAAATCATAAATTTATTTGCAAGCGGTCTGCTTGTCCTAACAAATTTCTTTTTACTGACGAAAGTGCTCCGACCCTCTGAGGATTCGAACCTCGGACCTTCGCTTAAGGGAGCGAAGGCTTTACCATTGTGCCATGGCACGTCTTGTAAAAGGGATCTACTCGTACTCGATCCCTATGTCTCTGCGAAACTGACGATTCTCCTCTATGAAGCCCGTGCCTCTTTTTAAAAATTTGTATGATTTTTCCTTTACACTATGCTGAATTTAATTACTTGCTTCCTGAGGGATCAGTGTTCGGTCAGTGTTGAACACTGACAACATTGAACAAAGAGCGTTAAAAAGTTAACAACCTAAAAAAATTACGTGAATTATCTGAGAATAAAAAATACAGAGTATCTGTGATTTTACAGAATTCTGTAAAATTACATAATAACTCTGAAAGTTTTACAGCTTTCTGTAAATTCACAATACATTTCCTTGTAAAATTACAGGATTTCTGTAATTTTACCATAAGATGTACTTTTACCATACTTTTCCTGTAATTTTGACATATTCTGTAAAATTACCAGACAGTTTCGGTACCAGGACACAGAACATTTTTGTAAAATTACTATTTTTTTTAACAGTGCGTGACGGTCGAACAAGGCCCGAGCCGAGCAAGGGCGAGTGTCCCGGGCCCGGAAAAAACTTCCCCTGCACACACTAACACAATCTGAGTTGAAAATGGACTCACTCGACTCACATCACGTTTTACACTTCTCCATCTGTAGCACATAATTTTGTAAAGAACGAGTTCCATACTCATCTCAAAATTCATTTTGTGTTCTGTTTGGCCCTTGTTTCAAAATGTTTTCTTTATGAGCGAACCATTGACGTTGTCGGATATATTGTTGCACTCCTCGCGAAATTCTGCGTCAAAAGAGCCATGTGATAGGGTTCTGATAAGCGGTCAGCAAATAAAAACAAGTAAAGTCAAAAAGTAGTAGAAAAAAAAAAAGTACAAAAAATGCAATTAATTTATGCCTTTTTTGAACAGAACCAGATTTCCTCTAGGCTCGTTCGAAGCGGAGTTTTGCGTGGCTGAGCACAAAAATAAGTCTTAAAATTCAATTTTATTCTCTGGGAAGGCAATATTTCGAAGAAAAAGAGGAAGAGGAAGAAAAAGGAGGAGGAGGAGGAGGAAGAGGAGAAGAAGAAGAAGAAGAAGATTGATTGATTGATTGATTGATTGATTGATTGATTGATTGATTGATTGATTGATTGATTGATTGATTGTTTATTAATGATATTTACAGGGCATGGTTATTTACATAAAGAATTTCTAAGCAATGGTCCTGCTAAGCCTAGGCTTGTCAGCAGGTGCCAAGATAGTTCAATTCGAGGGGGCCTCAACTCCTGAAATCATGTGTACACAATCGCTGATATCTTCGAAATCATTGTCAAAAGCTGTGGATCTATTGCCGAAAAAAAAAGATTTGAGTGTGTATTTTGGGCTCAAAAAGCTTAAAATACGCTTGTATTTACTTTACGAACTATTTCTTTCAATTAAAATAGGTGTAATCATGTGAAATCATGTGAAATCTTGAAATCAGGTGTACAAATTTTGGGTGAGTTGAGGCCCCCTCGATTAAATTACAATAGTTTACAGCATTTTCTTTTCTTCTTCTTATGGGATGTTATCTAATATCCACTGTCTTATCCTGTCAGAAGAAGAAGAAGAAGAAGAAGAAGAAGAAGAAGAAGAAGAAGAAGAAGAAGAAGAAGAAGAAGAAGAAGAGAAACCAGAAACTGTAATGCCTCTGGTGCTTCAGTGCCTTTTAAAGGTTGGATATCCAACCTTTGTTTTTCTAGTGCAGGCACCCGACCGACTAACAAAACCCTCAATATCACTCTCATTTCCTTACGGATGTGCTTTCTCCATAATACGGAGAATTTTGTGCAAGCGTAATATGGATCTCAAATCATCTGTAATATGGACAAAATCATTTGTAATATGGATAATTTCATCCATATTACAAACATGCCTTCATCCATAGAGTATGGACCAAATTCACCGTAACTTACGGATCAAGCAAAGTTTGTAATATGGATTAATTAATCCATATTACGGATGATTTTATCCATATTACAGATGATTTGAGATCCATATTACGCTTGCACAAAATTCTCCGTATTATGGAGGTAGCGCATCCGTAAGGAAATGAGAGTGATCCGCGTTTTTTAAATGTCGTTTACGCCCACTTGAAGCATTCGATGCGTATACTAGACTGAGATCATTCTGCAAAATTGTGCGGGTACCATTAAAATTGTACCTTTACACCGCTGGCAATACTGCAATACGGATTGGCTTACCCGTGGCATCACGACCAAGCATGTGATAAAATACGGAAACGTTCTACTCTGGCAGCTCCTTTTTTTATCCTCGAGTGTGTATTTAAGTATTAGTTCCTCCGCTGATTATCATCCAACTATTTGGCCGGCACCCAAGTTTAGAGCGTGAAGCCACGCGGCCGCATCCCCCCGCCCCCGCAGCCCCCGGCCCGCGGCCCCTCAGACGGGCTGAGCGCGTGGACGTCAATCCGCACTACACGCGCCGCAGTCTGACCCGGCTCCAACTGATCAATATGTTACGCGGAACGCACACGCGACAGTAGGCTTAGCCTACTTGCAGCGAGGAAGACGGGCTCGCTGCTCCGAGCCCGGAGCCAGCGGTGGTCAATTGAAAAACCGGTCAGTCAGAGGGTAGCAGTGCCGCGCCGCCGCGCCGGGTAGCAGAGGCAGGTAAAGGCCGTCCCCGACGCGGCCGTACCCTTGAACTTGGTACCGACTAGTAGTGAGCTGGTGGGAGACGGGGAGGGCCCGCGGCCCGGCCCGACGCGCAGTCTCCTTAGTGAGTCACCGCCGCTATTTGCTTTTCTCTCTGCCTTTCAAGAGCACTCCTCTTTTTGCTCGTAAGAAATTTTAGAAGACATTCATGTCGTTTGAAAGTTAATAAAGTTTCTGCGGTGCGCTAAGTGATGCTTCCTGGATCGAGAAAATCACAAACTGTGCAGCAACTAAGAGTGAAAATATTAAAGACGTTTTGGGATGAAGCGCTACATCAGTTGAAGGAAAAGCTTGTTTGGGCTTAGTTTTGCTTGAACTCGTTGAGGATAGAGTGACCTCGGAAAGGGAGCTCCCGCGCCCTCCCGAAAGTTTTCCGAGACACAAAATGGGGTATGTTTCCTTGCTGCTCTAGGTACTTATCGCCGTAAGGTGCGAGAGATAAACTCTGTTATTCTTTAGCTGGAAAGACTCTCGCTTTAGCCAAACCGAGTTAAGCCAAAACAAGCTTTTGCTTAACTGGACCTAGCTTGGGTTATCTCAGTTTTCTTCTTGCCTTGGTTATATTTTACTGGTAATCGAAATACAACTGTGGGCTGGTGGATCCCCACACTGCTCAACGTACTGCTCTTCTCGGCCCGCGAATTACCATACCGAAGTGCAAGCTCGGTTACTTAAGTATACTGCGGCACGATTGCGGGTTGTTAGCTCTGCACGAGCGCGTGATGGGACTGGGGCTGATTTTTAGTGAATGGTATTTCAGGGAACATTTTTTCTGTAAAAGTTTTATATTCCACTCCAAATTATTTGTTAACAACTTTAAATTATAAATAAGCTTAAGATAAAATAAACCTATATGTAAAGAGGATAAGGAATCGGTTCTGCAAACCGATGGCAGGAGCCAATTCAACTAACTACATCATGAATCATAGCGAGTTTACTCGCCAAAAGTAACATTCCGCTGCCTGCAAACTATCTTAGTATTACATCACAGACAATTAATACTTCTCCTTTCATAGAAAGAAAATGAAAAGAACGTGACACTATAACCCACACTTGCTTTCTAGGACCTAATTTAACTTGTTATTATTTCAGATGAAAAATTTTACCACACAAGAAGGAAGAAAGTTTTGTACTTTGATCATTAAAAAAGGAGTGCTGTGGAGCCACTTCCTCTTCGGGCCGCCGCTCAAATTTTTCAGACATTCAATTCAACAAGACAACGTAAAACAGACATCAACATTTTTGTGCAGGTTAGAAACGATTAAATTTCTCACAGCCGAGTTATTTAAGCACCCGAAGTACAAATACGCCACACCTTCACTCTCGCATAATACAGCCGGTGGATCTAGTTCTAATTTGCAAGGAAAATATTATCATACGGCACTACATCTACGATCTGCTGGATGATCTGTCGAATGACAGCTCCAATGGAGTCGGCCAATGATGGGCCAAGTTCTTTGGTCACCTCCCTCCAATTCTCGTTGAGGAACTGGTTCATGTTGTCACCTGGGGACAAAACAGAAGCCGTGTAGAGTCGAGCAGAAAAAACGGGAAGGAAAGAGAAAAAGAAAAAAAAGAACGATGGTTACAGGAGAACAACCAGTTCTGAAATCAGAGATAAAAGCCCATTGGAACTTCAGAAAAGAGAGAAAAACTAAAAAGAATACAATTGATTGGCGAGCATGTCCAGGCGTGTGTACAGATCCGCGGTAGCTGACGACGTTACAGACGAGGTTGGCTGGGCAGGTTTGCCAAAGGCCTACAAGAACTATTCGCTCAACTCACCTAATAATCTATCCCCGTTAAAGAGGTTCTTGAGGTCAAAGTAAGCGCGACCGACCTCGAACTTGACATTGCTGGATGTCAGGCTCACGTACTCCTTCCCGGCCTTTTTCTTGGGGACCAGCTCGTAATCAAAGCCAAACGTCACCACTAGGTTAGCTGAAACAAAAAAAAATAATCTTGGTAAACGTCGCATAGCTGCAAATCCTGGATTTTTCCTTGGATTTTTCAGATGAGAAGAATCACTTCCTGTAAAAACTGCCCTCCCATTACACTTTTTCGGAGTGCAAGTTAAGCACGCTCTCGTTCACATACAGGCGCGGATACGGAGAGGGGGGGAGGGGGGATTTAGCCCTTCCCATAAGTTCTGAACAAAGCGCCTGATGGGTAGGCAACGTCAGTTACAACCCGCCTGAATGCAGGCAAAAAGCACAGCTTTGCCCCTCCCATAGCAGTCGGCTAGATCCGCCCCTGTCGGCCCCTGTTCACATGAGAGAGAGTGGCGGTGAGTAAAGTCCTGGACTCTAGCGGTGAGTAGGAGTGAGCCTCCTCCCCCCCACATTAGCAGCCGCAATTGCGTTGCCTGTTGAATCGTTTTTAATTTAATTTGAGGAAAATTGACAATAGGTAATGCATCCAGTGATTCGAGTGACGACGAATGAGGTATGTTGGGGAGGTTAAATATATTTACTTTTCTATTCCCTGCCCTGAATCCATTTACTGCGTCTGGTTTTTGTACATTTGCTGCACAAGTCTGAAATTTTCTTTAAATGAATAAAGAAGCCTTCAACGTGTAACAAAGTCGCGGCTGCGAATGTGCGGGGAGGGAAGCTCAAAGCTCACTCCTACTCACCGCCACTCTCACTCACGTGGATGAGATGAGAACGTGCTTAGCTCACCCCTGTAGGAGCCAAGAACACGGCAGCCAGCAAAGGAAAGAAAGAGCATGTGGAGAAATCTGGCAGCACTATAAGGAAGGATAGAAAATTTTTGCCAGGCACTATTTTTGTCAAAGGCATTAGATTTCACTTTTTTTACAACATTCCTCTTTCAGGCATTACTATTTTATTCGGACGCTAGCCAGTAAATAAAACTCCAAATTCTGCTTTGAACAAGCTTTCACGAGCTGGGGGTCTGATTAACGGTTTAGAATGTGAATTATATAGACGGGCCAGCCTTTTTAACATTGATTCTGATAAGACCCAAATCAAATGTAAGTTCGTTTAAGGCAGAATTCATAGTGAGTATACCAAAGTAGAGTTAATTGGAATTCCTTTCGTCGTTCAGGAGATAGTTCGAAAAATTGAAATCACCACTGCCCTTTATAGTAAATCATGCCCCCAGGATCCTATATTCTACCTTTCTTGTACCTCTGAACACCCCCGGAGGGTCATCGGAGAGCTCTCCGCCATAGTCTCGAAGGGGGTAGTTGACCCTTGTCTGTTTAAGTTCGAGCCTCAATAGAAACTTTAGGGGATTTCGAACTCAAACAGTTGAGAGTCGACCTGGAAGTATGCCGTTCGAGACTATCGCGGGGAGCTCTTCAATGACCCTCCTGTGCGACACGGGTGCTCCCAGATCTTGACAAGTGCAAAGCGCCTATCAAGGAGGCAGGCCCCAGCCAGAAATGAATCGTCAAAACTTTGGGGGGGCCGAAATATTTGGTGGAGTTGACGGTTTTAGGACCTAAGAATCGACGTTGAAAAACTGCTGAACGTTTAAAATTGTGTAGAAACTACGTCTTTTCGACATACACATCTATTTAACGTCGATTTAGACAAAGGGGGAAAAACGCAAATTTGACTTAAAGTTTCGTGCTCAAAATTGATTCTGAAGGTCCATTCCTGGCTGGGGCATTTGTACGATCTATATCTTATGAAGAACCACGCACCGCGTGGCGTACTCTTCTCCGAGTGCAAGAGGGCGAGCGGTGAACAGGGGTATATCCAGTGACCGACAAGTGGAAAGTAATTATTGCAGGTCTGCCTCGCTTAGTGGCAAATTTCGAATATTGCTATTTTTTTCCCTTCAAAATAACTTGCTGATATTCACGAAATACCATTTACTCTTCGACAAATTGCACCAGATTCAGTAGAAGTACGTCAAACAGTATGCTTTGTAGTAACAAAAAAACGTAGCAAGCAGAGCGAGCACCGTTGTTTGAACACCTGCATGTTTGTCAGGGCAGCCAGAAAGGATTTTCGTCCTTTCTAGGGTATTTTTGACTTAGAGGGACATTTAATTGACATATTTCTAAAAGAAGTGAAACAATATGATTGATACTGCAGTAGAGAATTACTAAGAGCTGGATGTATCACAATAAAAATAAAAGTTTATCCTTCAATATGGCAAGCCTGGACACTTTCCACTTCCCACTCGTCGGTCACTGAATATACCCCCGGGGAATAGCGTGAAGAATACGCCTATGGTTAACCCGCTCTCTGCGCCTCGCCCTGCTCACGCTTATTGAAGAAGCGCACGCATCGCTGCTGCAGCCAAGTACGCGCCGCTGTGGGTAAGCATTCGTGGATTTTTGTCGAACTTGCTGGAATTCCCAGTCAAGGCACGCTTGCCGCACCTCTCCCGGGGGCCAGAAGAAAGCTTAGTGAACTTACTGACTGTAATGTTGGCAGGGCCCTTGCCCGTAATAGGCAGCACCAAAACCCTGCCAGAGATTTCGTAGTCCCCCAGGATGTAGAACACGTCCCAGAAGAGATCGAATTCTATGTGTTTCTTCTCTAGATCCAGTTTAGTCGCCCTAATGTCCACTTCACCCAGACCGTGAATTTGGGCCTCCTTGAAGGTCAGCTTGATACCCACTGAGCTGCTGCCGCTGTCTACCCCAAAGTTGTACAATGTGAGAGGGTTCAGGTTGGGGATTTTGTATTTTCTGTCACCTGAAAAAAAAATAGGCAGGGCTTACAAATCCGTCCAATAAAATGATGTACCTCAGATTTTGAAAAACCAACCATTAACGAATCTGGAAACAGCTTCCCTGCCATTCTTCAGAGCGCACTCGTTAAGCTTGGGGTCGTCTCTCTTACAGGCTTTGATATACGACGCTGAAACAATCAGAAGCAAAGCCCTTAAATTTGGGAAAAGAAAAAATATCTTGGGAAAAAGCATTTTGTGGGAAATTTGGAGAATACGGATAGGAAAACATTTCTGTTGCTTTGATGAACCAAGTAATGATTCTTTACTATTTTAGTGCCAACTTTATCTGTCATCGTATAAGAGTGAGAGATTTATGTCGAGCTGTAAGAAAAAGTAAGTGTGATCCTTCACGTCACATTCATATTTACTGGGCGTTTGATTTCAGCCGAATCTACACGTTGTTTCAAAGTTAATTAAACCTTTGGGCCTTTAATAAAATGAGAACTGTTTCCAGAAGACTTACGTAGCTTCAACGCGTCCGCGTAGCACACAACAAGGATGAGGGCGAGCGCCCCACACGTGAAGTACCGCGCCATCGCAGCACTCGCTCACAAACACATAAACACCAACACAAGAGAAAGATGGTTCAAACAAAAATGTGATCCGTACAGTCTTCGACGCGACGAAAGAGTGTTGCCGTGAGCGGCCGCTCCGCTATATATATAGGCGCAGGCAGGTGCCTCCTGACGATCCGTTTGTGGCCCGACCTCCCCCATCCCGTCCGCTACAGCGCCGGTCTCGAGCGGTCTGCTTACCCCCTCTCCAGCGCTAGGGGTGCAAATAATGATTCCCACTGGACCAAAATTCAAGCGCTATTAGGCGATAGTAAATATTAAGAAATAATGCCCCGTTTCTGGATTTCTACTTCAATATGTAAAACTGGTTCCTGAAAAATAAAATTGTGGTGCCCCCACAATGGACCGCGCAAAGCTACCCATCACGCCCATCACATCACCCATCATTTTTTCGACTTGGCGTATTGAGGGACAAGAATAGTATCCTACCGCGATGGGTAGCTTTGAGCGGTCCATTGTGGGAGCACCTTTACAAATGCGTTAAGTTTTCCTGAGTCCATCTAAATGAATTTGTTGACTTTGTCCATGTTAAAAACAGAAATTCTTTTGTCTAAATGTGCTTCATGTTTTAATTCAGAGTTTTTAATGTGCTAAAAAGATACCATGAATCTACATTTGTACCACATTCTAATAAAAGGGCTTCGAGAGGAGAAACAAAATCACTTATAGTCGGGTATGTGGAATACTACTGGCGATTTTGTTTTTAAAAAAATATATTACTCTTAATAATTATTTCCTTCTGTGCCCACCACAGACTGACGTCACCGCAGACCTGTTTCCAGTGGAATAAAGGTGGGAGAAGGCATTGAACGGAGCGCACTGTTAAAAATTTAACGGTTTCGCCCAGGAATTGTGTTAGACGTTTTGATTCGTTTTTCAAGTACAAGAGGCAACCGTACCAATCGATCTACGTACTGTTCTGTATTTTAAAACACGAACCAGCCCCTACACAAAAAGCGTTACCTGTAATTTCGTTTTTCTCGAACGCCTTTAATAAAAACTTTATACGGAACCCTCATTGTTAGAAATTTTTTCTTAATTTAACGACAAATAAGTCGCTAATTTTTATAGCGACCGCAATCGTTTTGGAACGAATTGATCGTAACCTTACGATACAAAAATCATTCTTCTCCGACATTGTCGTAAACTTATCTAGCACTGAAGATCCAAAAAAGTTCGTAAAATGTGATGATTTTAGTCGTTTACTTACGATTTGTGTTGTAACTGTACGATCAAAATCGTTCAATTACGACCGAAGTCGCACATTTACGACCATAGTTGTAAATTTACGAATGTAGTGGTATCTGTGTGACATCCTGAGCAAGGAATTTACGATCAATCGTACATTTAGGATCAAAGTCGTAATTTTACGACTTTATTCGTTTGAAAACGAACTGTCTCGCTATAAAAATTAGCGATCACTTCGTCGTTCACGAACCACACAAGTCGTAACTTGAAAGTGTTTAAAAACGACATTATTGTTCTCAAAAATGTCGTAAATTTACGAG
Source organism: Frankliniella fusca (assembly GCA_029379305.1). Classification (NCBI taxonomy): domain Eukaryota; kingdom Metazoa; phylum Arthropoda; class Insecta; order Thysanoptera; family Thripidae; genus Frankliniella; species Frankliniella fusca. The sequence continues at coordinate 2,482,349 of JAHWGI010001270.1, read as the reverse complement.
TATTGAGCTCAATACTTATGCAGGTTTTACCTTTCAGCTACGGTCTTTCCTTTATGTGGGGGGTACGGGCGTTCCGAATAAATTTCCGTGATGAGCTAAGGAATTTTTAACCGTAAGGAGAAGACAGATATTAATAAGGATATACACTGCTGAATGGGTGAACGGGCTGCACTAAAAGACAGAGATCACGTTGCTAATGTGTGGGCTTAAGGGCTTTCCAAAAGCATGGGCAAATTCTGTGAAAGGCGTGAACTGCCAAAGCAATACCTTATTTCCTTTTTATGATACATGAACATTTGGAGAAGTCCATCATTGATAGCCCAAACCGTTTTTATGAGAGCAGTGGTAAGCCGCGTGAGTCTCCTGCTGCAGTCGATATGCTACGATAGAGAGCGAGGCGCCCGGGAGGTAGGCCAAACGAACGCACTGCTGTCCTTTGGCCCGGAGGCGGCTGCTACCTCCAGGGGCTCTTTGACGCAAAATTGAAATCAGCACCAAACGAATAAGAAAATTTTCCGCATAGAAACACGCATTTTGCATTATTTCTTTTCGGCTTGCACGCGGTGACGACTGTACAGCGGGCTCGGCTGCCCTACGCTTCTGCGATGCAGCATACCGCTTGCGTGATTCTATCGGTCAAGTGCTTTCCACGGCTCACGTTACCCCTCACCACTCCGAAACCGGTTTTGGAAAATTCCGTTCCACCCAAAACGTATAAAATACGCCCCTCTCATCACAATTGCGAATTTCGTTCCTGGCAAAGAGTTGGCAGCATATTGCTACATTTATTAACAAAAAACTTTGTGTGTATGGTTTTGTGCATTGACGATGTCACAATTTAAAGTTCCTCTCCCCGCCTGCTTTTGTCTACATCATTTTATTTAACTTACAACTAATGCATACCGATTGGGTAACAGCGGTTTCCAAGCACGTCTTTGGGACACGATGCGTCATTTCACTTGGCTGCTTACTGCGGCCGCCGGCTGGCCTGGGCCAGACCGGCGGTCCCACCAAGTGGGTCTGATACGTGCCGGACACGTGGACGAGAAGCTTCAACGTGTGACTAAAGTAAGCACGGCGAGCTGCTAGCTCATCGTCGCTCCGCCTGATTCTTCCATTAGTAGTTTTCTACTCCTATGCCGTTGAGTCTGTCGAGGCTTGTTCGCACTCTTTTCTGGAGAAGCAGGTGTGTACTACAGTATTACAGGATGCAGCTCTTGATGCAGCTATTACCGGCACACATTGTAGGTTCTCATCAATTAATATTTCTACATTCCATGCATTCATATATGGAGAAAAATCGCGTCGCAAGTTGGCAGGCACGGAGTGTGTGCGTCGGCTGCGTCGGCCAATACTTCACTAAAGCGCGTGATTACTTAAAGGAAGTACACTTTCCTGTCCCTGATACGGGAAAGCTGAGTGGGGGTGACTTTTGCCATCACCCATTTTTAATCACCCTCTTTCCTTTTCCTTTTCTATATACCTCCAGCAGGCTTGCAAATCACTTATTCAGATCGCTCTCAGCAGCTCGAAGAGCTGCGTTGTATGGTCTCAGTGGGAGACCGACCAGTGACGTTTATAATTGAAGTTTCTAGAAGAAAACTGTGGTAAGAGGCGTCAGGGTAGATCATAGCCGGTTCGCGTGGTGCACATTGCATAGAAAGGATTTATTTATTCACCAAGTTCTTTTCAGAAAAATATGAAACTTAATAGTAAACAATTATTTGTCGCACCTATCGGTAAATTCATTTTTGTTTTCTATATATATATATATATATATATATATATATATATATATATATATATATATATATATATATATATATATATATATATAAAGATCCAAACGTTATACAGGCTAATACCGTGCTACGTCATAGATGCATAACAATTTTTAGCAAATTTGAGCAGAGTAAGAACTCTGGGGAGCGTGGCCGCGCCCAATTATTTCTACATGACCTCTTTGCAAGTGCATTTCTTTGGGGCAGTGCGGCCTGCTGCTGCTTCCGCACGATGCACAGCGTCAAGGTGTTCCACAGCACTGCTCCGTACGCCCTTCCGCTCCGAGAGGAGTCCTTTCCGAAGACAGACCATTTTGCGAAACGAGACACGTACCAGTTGGCTTCACGCCCCCCTTCCCGGTGTTCAAGTCTTTGCGGTTTGGCCCAGGCCGAGCCACCGGCGTGTCTCTCAGGCCTTGAAATGCCAGGATGCGTCCGGTGCGGCGAGCACCGGAGGCCCCGCCCCGCCCCACCCCTCCCGGGACAGAGCGAGACCACGACACGACACCGCCTGCCCCTGCCGCCCGTCTGACCACTACAAATCAAAAGAGTGTTGTACCGGGAAGTGCAAAGGACAGGGGGAAAAAAAAGGTTAACGCACTCAAGAGAGAATCTGATTGAATGCAGGTCGGATTGGCACGCAAGTGTATACGTCACGTCACTTCCAACCACATACTACTGCTTTCAAGTTTCTCATGGAAAACGCGACAGCAACAAAAAGAAAATGTTCTCCCGATCAGCGGAAGTCATAAGTGTTAAAAGTGCAAATAAATGCACTGGTAAAACAAATGTTTAGTTCTAAACATCACCTGATGTTTAACTGCTAATGTTTAGTTTTGAAACACCATATCATGTTTAGTTCAAACTATACACCAGCAGATGTTTATTTTTTAAAGACTTTGCAAGAGTTCAATTGGCTATACACTTGGCGCAGCGTGGTATCCCAATGCTTCTCCATGTGAAGCCTCGCCCAAGTGTTTACTTCTATGCATCACAAAACGTTTAACCTCTAAACATTTACGAAGTGTTTAGTTGTTAAACATATTTTCATGTTTAGTTCCTGCTATACATCATGTCATGTATAGAATTGCCAACTATACACCATGATGTATAGAAACTAAACATTTGTTTTACCAGTGTAAAATCGTCTTTTTTGACAACCCCAGTCTATTTCCGTCAGTAAACCTCCGTTACGTCCAACCCATTTTTGCCCTGATGTGTTCTCCCGGAAAAGAAAATATATTAAGTTTTGCGTTTAGAGTAGGTCTGTTGTGTCTGGACGATCTCTAGCGCCTACTGTATCTGAAGGCAGCGCGGGTGCGCACATTGCATGGCTGGCGTGGTGTGTCACTGTTTCCCCTCCTTCCTCTCCACCTGCGTAGGTCGAGGACCTCATTCCCGATGCAGCGCCCCATGCTGAGACAACCCATGGGGCAGCCCTAAACTTTAACATGCATGAGATGCAGTTTTTGCTAATTGTTCGTTCAGAAAGAAACGGCCTGGAAACACCCGAATGCTTTCCGTCATCAGTTATTGCTACGGATTCGCCAAAGGCGTTGAGGAAGCAATAGATAGTGTGAGCAGCGCCGGAGGCGGAGTCAGCTTAAGAAAAGTCTTGGCTTTCCAAGAATGACACTCTGACGAATACATTTACTCATGAGGTAAAAAACGGAAGATTTTAATATCATGTTAGTCTCTGTAGCAACATTGACCAGCTACTACTCAGATGATTATGATGATAATAATTATGATGAAGATAATGATGACGATGATGATGATGACGATGATGATCATGATGATGATCATCATCGTCTTCATCATCATCATCATCACCACCACCATCATCATCATCATCATCATCATCATCATCATCATCATCATCATCATCATCATCATCATCATCATTATTATTGTTATTATTATTGTTATTATTATTATTATTTTTTTTTAAGAATTTTGATCTGCGGTCATGAAAAGATGTTGATACGACGATCGCGCATTGTCTAGAAATCTGTTGCGTCGATTACGTCATGATTACAGCATCATCCCGAAGCAGGGCAGACAACGGGCCACTTTATGACCGATCGCAGCGACAACCTGATTGCCGTCCAGAGCTTTTGCGTCGTCTGACATGATGGCCAAATCATCCTAAAATACATGTCGCCAGGACGACCTAAATTGCAGGCAGATTGTGCTCGGGAGCTGAAACTGGCTTCTTAGGATATCACTGCACGCCACGCCATACGCGCTGTCCTCGCGGAGCGGGACAGGCCGGATGTCCAGGCGACGCATCGTCGTAGTTGGTACCATGCGGTACTAAGGAGAAGACGTCACATATTAACAGAGCGTTGTTGCGCCGTCTAGGAGCAGTTCTGTGAAATAAAAATGTAATATGGATACCATATACAGTAAAATTTACTACTTTATTAAACAAAATATGAAAAAAAGAAGAAAAAACCTGTAGGTAGGGAAACCTCAAGAGTCGACCCTCCCTGAACTTCCCGTAAAGAAGAGAGAATAATAACTCCTCGATTTTCAGTGGCACAGATTTAAAATAATACAGAGGTCGCACTAGCCAGTTTTTAGGAGCTAAATCGTTACATTTCCAAATCTTTTAAAAGTCCTTAGTTGTCAGGGATTACGCCGGTTTTACACAGGCTATAGCCTGTACACAGGATAACAGCAGGAGTGCACTCCCCCCTCCCCCTCCCAACCCGGAGCCGTGGTGTACAGAGTGTCACCTGACTTGGCGACCCCTCGACGCCGCAGATGGTACAGTACTCCTCATCTACTATTTTTACCGATCATCATATCGGTCACAATAATAAATCGTATCATATTTCTGAGGCTCACCCTTTCGCCAGAGAGATTTCTCTCCCTGCTGCCTGTTAACTGCTTTACTGGTTCAAGAGCCTGAGGATCACAGAGGTTGATGACAGAGAGGGAATAAGTTCTGTAAATCGTGAGAAACACAGTGATTGGTTGGGGTTGGGGGTGAATAGTATAACACTGCCACCGCCGCTGTGCGAGCTGTTTGTGATGAGTCCCTCCCCCTCCCTGTCTTGTCCGTGTCCACGACCTTAGTTCTCGCCCTCCACAGCACCATACCTGTCGCCAGGGAGACGTAAACAGTCCGATACCTGTGCCCCTCCCCTCCCGGCCGAACCCTCGACGGCAAACACCCCCCGCGGTGCCGTCCTCCGCGGGCGCGGGCGCCAGTGCCACCCTCACCGGGCGACCGGCCGCTCTTGTACAGTACGCTGCTCACCGTCTCCCGTGTGAAAAACATTTCTTCGAATTGACGTAAAAATCATCTCGAACGCCACTTTTTTTACGAGATAATTTTCGGATCTGAATAGCGGTTGCTTTAGAGACGAGAAACAGTCAATTTTCAGACGGGCTTCATCATGGACTATGAGAACAAGTAGATTGTAAGCGCATCAAACACGTTTGATACAAAAAGAAAAACCTCGTTCTTTACCTCTTTACCCTTAACTTTAATAATGTTAGCTTTCAACTAGAAATGGTAAGTCAACAGCAGGATAGTGAGTCCATAACACACGACACTTTGTTGTCAGTCACGGCTTTCCACTTTCCACGTTCAAACCTTTCGCGGCATTTGTTTTCTTTTTGAGACAAACTTTAAATGATTACAGAATATCTCAATAGAAGGCGTTGCTCTACTCGCGCATGCGCACAACCCATATCGGTTGTGTTGATATTGATACTCTCAATGTTGATAAACACAAATGAATGTAATGTTTACTTTTTAATTAGAAACTGCAGAATGTTGAAAATTGTTGATACGTTTCGTGATAACTTTATTTGGCAAATAGTGTAGTTTGGTTGTATGTCCGTCCGTAATTAAGTCGTAATGCGTACGGGATAAAAGTGGTCTCGCGGCGAGCAGTCGGACGTCTCTGTTCGAAATTTAGATTCTTAATTTCTTAAAATTTTGCTTAGTAACTCGAAAAAAACCTCTATTATTGACTCATTACTGGGTAAAAAGCTACAATTTGCTTACACAGACATAACCGTAAGTATTACCATTTCTTCGCTGAAAATGGGGTCTAACTTACACCGCACTGAGCACAATACTCGTTCTTTCACCTCTATGTTAAGGGAGATGTGGAAAAGGTAAAGAACGAGTAAAAATAGACGACTGCGACCAGCCGGCTGGTGTGCACGAGCCACCGTCCCACTCTGCACAACTTCTCGGTCACTTCTCCTGGCCAGAGCGCATCTGCTGCTCCAGAAGCCGAGCGCGTCACAGCACGAAAGTCGAGAGAAAATCATCTCACAGAAGAAGTGGAGTTTTAAGACAAGTTAACGTCAGTTTTCAGACTTTTTTTTTTTCCTTCTTGGGCTGCTCATCCCAGAGTTCCCAGTAAAATCGTTTTGCTATCACATACTCCTTCCTATTTCGAGTTTATGCCTCGGTCACAGCTTTCTGCAGAGTGCACGTCAGCAGGTTGTTGATGTAGGAAAATTCCTCGCCAGAGGGTCGCCGAGCCGGACTCGGCCAGAGGCGCCGGGGACAGGCCGACCGGGCCGTGCCCGGGCCGCCGGGTGTCCGCGCGCGCGACATGGAGAAAAGCCAGGAGGGCGGCGCGCGGCCGCGTCCAGCAGCGGGAGCGGGGTCCGCGACCCAGCCGCAGGAGGCGCGGAGGCGGCCCATGTCCGGGCGGCGGCAGCAGCAGCAGCAGCAGCCCCAGCGCGGGCTCGTCCCGACCCGCGGCGGAGCCTCCAGCACCTCGTCACATCTATGGTGCGTCACTGGAGTGGTGGCCTGGTTTGGACTCCAACCCGGACGGAACGACGAGACTGACCTCTCACCACCGCCCGCCCCAATCCCGCCCCCCGCCCAGCCCCTCCCTTTCCCCTGCGCCCTCGGGCACCTTGTTCCACTCCAAACACTTCGTTCCGCCGGCCTGACAACAACCTACTGCCAGGTCAGGACGGCCCGCCCCGGCCCGCCCCGGCCCGCCCCGGCCCGCCCCGGCCCGCCCCGGCCCGCCCCGGCCCGCCCCGGCCCCGCAGGACGTCAGCACGGCCGTGCGGCTCCGTGCGGCTCCGTGCGGCTCGGCTCCTCGACGACTAGGCTTTGGTTGGGGCTCGACTCGACTCGCACCGGCTCGACTCATCTCTCAATACACATGTCGGGTGCCACGTACGCGCGGCGTGGCACGGCGCTGCGTGACGCAGCACCTCTCACAGTGCTGTCAGGACTCACGTGTGTAGGTGCGTGTGAGCGGACTGTATACGTCGTGTGCGAGCGCGGGGTTGTTCATGCGTGCGGGCACTTGATGTTGGCGAGCTTAACGCGTCGGGATATTGGACGACAAAATAAGCACACATAGTGGATGTATACTTTTCAAATCCCTTCCACCCCCAAAGAAAATCTCTCCCGCTCGCACGTCGCATACGTCACCGCAGTTTTCTTCGGGGAACGCAGTGCACTTGGCATGGAAGACATAGACGCGACTTCTTATTGAGCTGTGGGAGGAGTACTACGCCACGCCAGAAGGGGTGTGGGGCGGATTACATGTCCAGTCGCACGCGCGCAGTCAACAGTCAGTGAGCTTGACCGCGCCACGGCCACGCCACGCCGCCACTCCTCGAGCTAGTCTGGTGACACAGAGGTCTTATCCCAATGACACGGAGTTGGACTCGTGTCTGAACATGCATGTGAATCATCCGCAGGGCGGCAGAACAAATTGGGGAACCAATCTTTTGGTTTTGATCAACCTTTTCAGTACTATTCCTAGTTCCAAATATACCTTAATAATTAATTCTGTTCACTCGCCAGACCTTCGCTACCACCGCCTTCTTTAAATGAGCCTGTGCAAGCAGACAATTACGCGTGTTATGCGCTACAGTACAGCTCAAAAAGGTCGCTAGGACTTTCGAGCACATGTAGAAGGCAACGCTGGTAAACAACAGGACATGCGAGCTGTGTCGTTCATAAATGACACTCCTCTTTTTTTCTCTTTTCAGGGAACCTGGCCAGACACTGGGGGCAGTCTTTGGGTCCGCACTCCGCACTCTGAGCTTTGAGCGAATCAGCGAGGTTGATGAAGAGGAGGAAGAGCGAAGTGGAATAGCGGAAACCTCCAAATCTACCAGAACCTCCATATCCTCTAGATCCTCCAGGTCTTCCTCGTCCTCTGTATACAGCCCTCCGTCCTCTGTGAGATCTTCAGCTGGCCCCGGAGACTTGACCTCCTCGGGTACCTCGGTCCCGCTGGACGAGGACGCCGCCGACAACTCATCCGCGGCGGAGGACGACGCGACGCTAGCCGACCTCTCCACGGTCTCCAGTCTGTCCGACGGGACTGTCGATGGGGACTCGTACTGGCAACAGGACGAGCTTCAGCGGCTTGTGGATGACGTTGTCGGTGAGGACGAGGACTTGATCGCCCACGGGCCTGCTTACCGTGCAGGCGGCGCGAACAACGGTGACCTCCACTGGACTGCGGACGAGACCTGTGAAGTCGTTGAGGAGGACGCCCCTCAGTCCTCCGGCCCGGAGGCGGTCGTGGATGATGATTTGGACGACGACGTCGTTTTTCCACCGAGCGGTTCGACAGCGAGCCTAGTGGACGACCCGGAGAGTCAGCTGGAGGCTCTGGCACTGGGGTGCGTCCTCGAGGATGCCGTCGATCAGTTGTGCATCTTGGCGTACACCTCTCGCGCCGCCAAGCTGGGACCTGATCTGGCGAGCCACTCGCTCAACGAAAGGTAAGCAGCATGAATTCATTTCCGGTTTAAATCTGACGTCTGTACATGGGACTGAGCTTAGCTCTTAGCGACGGAAAATGACTGAAAATAAGAAAAATCTCGAAAACCTGTCGTCTTACTTAAAATGCAGTCCAGATGGCTCAGCTTGGCTATGAAATGAGGAACTCGGTGTAGAAGTAAAGAGACCTTAAGTAAAAGACCGGGATCGGGTATTCACTAACAGTTTTTTTTTCTCAAGTTGTCAAAACTAAATCGGCACCTGGAAAAGTCGTCGCTAATTAATCGCACGAAAAGTTGGAAAAGAAAGTCTGTAGACGAGAAACGTGGGACGAGTGAGCGCGAGTGCGATGGAGAGAGAAGGCGAGAGTGGTAGAATGTCACGTGTTTCACGTTTGCTTCTAGTTGGACCAGCGTGTGTCTACGCGTGAATGTTAGCACAGGTGCGAGCTCGCGTGTTTTGTGTATGGTGGGGGGGGGGAGGTGAGAGGAGGCGCGTCACACTTCCGAACTTGATGGGCTGCACACCCATAGGCGGCGCCCTACTGCGCTGGGGACCAGGGTATTTCAGAGTGGCTTCTCTTTGGTGCCGAGCCAAGTTTGTTTTAATAATCTGAGGTGAAATGACGGAGCCGCGCCGCGCCGCGTCAGCACACGCTGCGTCCGGTCCAGAACCGGCGGGCTGGGCCAGCCCGGGCGTCTTCTCGCTGCCGGGCCGGGCCGGGACACGACTCGACCCGGCAGCGCCGCGGCGTGGATCTGCCGGGATATGCTATCCAGGGCTGGCAGACATTTTAATGACTCTTATGGGAGGCGGTTACTTTTGGGCTTGGGCCGTTAGACTGCTTACGCACGAGACGATCTTTGAGCGTGCGAAGTCTGAGCGGCAGCTAAGCCCCCGGCTCCGGGCTCCGGGCGTAGGATGGCAAGACCTGTATTCCGTCGCGTACCTTTCCACGACGACTGTGATAAACTGCGATCCTGTTCTCACCGGCCTGGGCGGCGTCGGCGGCAGGCTGGAGGCGGCGGACGCCCGGGAGGCGGAGAGCCGGAGCTCGGTGATCCCGGCGGCGGGTAGAGGGCCCGACGTGCAAGCGCTGCAGGAGGACAACGCCAGAGTGGACAAGATACAGAGAGACAGGTAAAATCCATTTGGTTGGTACATGGTCGCCAGATAAGTACGCAAAATTATTCACGAATAGACGCGTGCGAGGAAGGAGCGCATCTACACTTGCCAAGGGTGCACCACCATGAAAAATCGCGTACGAGGATTATAATCAGTCACGATCATGGTGATTATCAATGATTATTTGCGTGTATCTTGGAGATATTTATTGACTATTGGTCAGTAATCACGCAACTTTTGGTCAAATTTGATATTTCTCCACATTTGTCAAAATTTGTCAAGTTTTTGGAAATTTTATATGATTATGATTATGTGATTATCAATAATCACCTAGAGGGGTGTACGAGGATTATGGAAGTGGTAGACCTTGACACTTGCCTACTAGGCAAAAGGCTATCTCGTGTGAAAAGGGTTTGTCAATAAGGATTGCGGATATAACCGTCTGCCTCACACGACAGGTGTGTTTGTGTATTCCTGGTAAGTTTTGCCTCCTTATCCGGCGACACTAATTGATGGCGATCGTGGTTGTCATTCCTCTCGTGGTTGGACGACGAGTCATGCCCGCCTAACTGAGCTCCTCGCGCAGGGCGCTGGTGCAGGAGGCGCTGCGGCTGCAGCAGCACTGGCTGCGCGGCCCGGGGGCGGTGGGACGGCGCTGGTCCCGGGGCGGGGGCGGGGCGGAGGCGCTGCTCGACTCGCCGCTGTGCCGCCTCGTGCGCGAGGAGGAGCGGCGCGTGGCCGAGGAGGCCGTCATGCTGGTGGACAGCGCGCGGGGCGCGGGCCGCGCGGACTCGCTGCGCTCCAAGGTGCAGGCCGAGGAGCAGCGGGCCCGCGTCCAGCTGCGCGCCCTGCGCGACGAGCGAGCGCAGCTGCAAGAGGAGGCGCGCAGCCTGCGCGCGCGCGCCGCGCTGGGGGCGGCCGTCACGGACCGCTGGGAGCGCGCGCGCCTGCAGCAGCACCAGCGCCTGCTGCGCGACCAGGAGCACGTCCTGCAGGCCGGGCTGCAGGCGGCGCGCGAGGACCTGCAGCTCGAGCTGCGGGCGCACTGCGAGCTGGTCGAGTACCTCCGCCAGGCCGCGCGCGCCCTCGCCGACCAGGCCGACGAGTGGAGCGCGCGCTACGACGAGGTGGCCGCCGGCTGGGAAGCGCGCCTCGCCGCGCTCAAGCTGCAGCGCCAGGAGCACGGCCGCCAGCTGCGCGCCGCGCGCAAGGAGCTCGCCCGCCGCGAGCGCTTCAAGCGCGACTTCCTCGCCTACAAGGCGGCGCGCGACCAGCAGCTCGAGGAGCGCGCGCGCATGCACACGGCTGCCACGCGCATTCAGTCCTGGTGGCGCATGACCATGGTCCGCAAGGGCCTCGGGCCCTACAAGCGCATCGCCAAAAAGAAAAAGAAGAAGAAGAAGTAGAGGGGGATTAAACCCCAGAAGAACACCTGTACTTTTTAGGCGCTTCAGGTGCGCTTTCTCAAGAGCCAAACGATTCCAAACGCGTGATAAAAGCGCCTTGAGGCACCTGTGTTCTAGAGAGACTATTGAGGAACAAGTCATGGATATCGAATTTTCTGTTGCTAGATAAGTGGGCAACAGTGCCACGAATACACCTTTGTGAGGCTTGTCTGCTCGATAAACTCTCCATGGGACTTCCTTTTAATTTCTGTAACAGTTCGGACATAAAGTGTGATTGATCTTGTGATCGTTTATTCTTTTGAATTTTGCCGCTGATCTTGTTCATGGCTGCGCATTCCAATTCACGTCCTCTTTCCAAAGCAGGCTAGGTGTCTCAAAAACACAAAAAGCAGCATTTTATTGCTATAGATATGATGGGCCGATGTCTTGCATTATGCTTCATAATAAAATTGCATTTATCTTGCCTTAAGCTTCACTATTCATCAATAAAGCAAATGTACCATCATAAAAATTGTTTTCAGAATAGACGCTCAAAGAATTTCTCATACATGCTCTTTGTTTACATTTTCAAAACCAGTTGGCGGTATCCTGATCGTGTTATCTCTTTGGTTACTGTTCTGTCGTTTATTTTTACGACATGAAGGAGATATTTTTGATGATAATGCGTTTGCTTTGAATTATGTAAAACAATTTGCAAGAAGTATTTCATCTATCTGCATCATAAACATTTTCCATCATGAAGTTTCGTGGGAAAATGACGGAGTTGACTTGCATGAAGCAATTCTCGAGTAAGTAGTATGTTATTTTTCCCCTTTTGATTTTAAATTAGTTGTAGTATTGCTATTTTTAATTTGCTTCCTCTTAACTTGAATTTGAAGTTCGGTAATCTGGTAATTCTCTAGGTGTTGTTCAAACCCTGAAAGGACTCAGTCGATTGTGTGTACTACGCCTCTGTGCAGACAGATTTCATTTCATAATATCTCCAGAAAATATGGGCCAACGTGGAGCCATGGTTTGGTGCACTTTAGATCAAACACATTTTTTTAGTGAATATAACATGAAAGGAGTGACTGAGGAAGACAATGAAATATATTTAGAACTTGCTCCGGGTATGAACTCATCTGTCACGTGACCACAAGAAAACAAGAATTTGATTTGTTCTATTCATAATAAAAAACAAAATCATATTTACAGATATGTTAATCAAAGCTCTTAATTCATTGAAGTTTTCACAAGTTGCAAAATCTGTAAAGATCAAGTTAACTAATAAAATTCATCCTTGTCTTACCTTTGAGGTAGAGTTGGTAAGTTGTTTTAAAATGCCCTTGAATAACTGTATCTTAATTTAATGGCACTTTGTGAATTCCCACCTTTATGTTGTTTTGTAGCCATCCACTGCAATGCATTCCCGAATATGTGTTCATGATGTTCCTGTCAACACAATTCCAAGAAGAGATTGGCCAGATTACAGACCCCCTGACCTGCCCAGATTTGACGTGAGAAAGAGATCTTCTTTTAATATATCTCCTATATCATGCATCTTTTAAGATTTTATCAGTTTTATTTCATCTTGTGTTGTCTAGGTAGGTATTGAAGTACCCAGCTTGAAGACATTGCGGGGCGTTGTTGATCGCATGAAAGCTCTTCAGCCACATGTTATCATGTCGGCAAACAAGTTGGGTTCTATGTGTCTAAAAGTTAACACAGATACTGCAAGCATTGCAATGCACTTTAGAGATCTCCGTATTGTAGATGCTGATCAGGGAAGTGAGTAGCTCTTTGACTTCTGTTTTTCTACAATGACGTCTTTATCTATCAATTAATGTATTTTTTTTTTTTTATTATTTTTTTTTTTTTTGATGCAGGACGTATATTAGACAATGATGAAGAAAATGAAGAGGATATGTTTTCTGTTAGATTGGATGCAAAGAGACTTTCATCTGTACTTACAAGTGAGCTCCTTCATCCTAGACGAGTGCTATGCCATATTTTAGATGATCAAATGTTGCACATGGTGTTAGAACATGAGGATGTTTTGATGCACTACTGTGTGACAGCTGTGTCTGCATAACTAAGTGGGAATAGAAATTTGAGTTGATTTATAGGAGACACTTACACTCATTTATTAACAAATACAGCAAGGTACAAACAGTAGCTAAAACTAAGCTGTTCCAGCAGCAGCCTGCGGAAGACATGAGCACTGCCTTTGTAAGAAAATACCTCTCATATATTTTTAGAAGAACCATTGGGCAAATACGGAAAACCTCAGTACTCAATGATGCCCTGACGCATTGTCTCTTCCTCTCCTGCTATAAACCGGCCAAGTCCAAGTTTTTGATTATTTGTTCTGTTTTCATAATTAAAGGCACTCAAAACAAAACATAACTTCATATCTTGGAAAGATTTATGAAAAATAATGAATTTGAAACAGCCAGCCCAGACTAGTCAAAGTTCGTGTTACAAGGTGTCCTTTAGTCTATGGATCTAATCAAGAACAAGATAAAATCATTCACCGCCAATGTTTAAGTAACTGTTCACTTTTCTAAACTTTATCGAAATTGTATAGAAATGTGATGTTTTACATGTTCTTAAAGAAGCAACAAACATAAAAACAATACTCAGAGAAATTGTAGTGCCTTAAAAGACTGTTTTCTCCCTAATTTATTAATTTTGAGTGGCAACAATTTGCTTGCTTGCAGATTGTCTCTAATTTTTCAAATAAGACTGCTGAACACTTAAATAATGTATTATCTTTTTTTTTAGAATTTTTGCAGAAGTTGGATTGATGTGCGTGGTTTTAGATTGAAGGCCTCAACAAAGGCTGTAAGTAAATCAGGCTTTTGTGTCTCAGTTGCAATATCATACTTTTCTCTCTCATTTTTCTAGGAAAAATATGTAGCTGATAAATTATGATATTTCAAATCGTAATTTGAAAGCAGAGCACCAAAAGTAATTTTTTCTGCAGTCTAATACCTGTAAAAAAGGCTGCCCTGTTCAAAATGTTAGGTTGACTTTTTTCAGTCCGACATACACTCCGCTTGGCATAGCTCCGGAACGCTCTAAGAAATTTATACATGGGAACAGGGTTAGAATCAAATGGGACAAGGCAAAGTACAGAACAAGAAATTTGATTAAACACACAACAGTTTTGTAACCGGACCTCAATATCGTGCTATAATGTGAGCCTACAGACCTTTCTGATAGGTAAAATTAGGATTGGAGTAAGGGTCTGGCAGTGAGCCTTTAATTGCAGGCACTGTCTATCACAACTTTCAGGTAAGGGCATTTTACAGTATTAAATTGAAGACATGCATTATCAAGTTTCAGGTGTCCCTGTCTCTGGTAAATATAACTAATGCATTTTACCGGGAAACCATACATATGGTACAGGGCTGCATGTGCAAGCTAAAGTACCTCTATTTTAGTGACTAAATGGATTTTGTGATGTGTTTCAAGTACCTATTCCACAAACATTTGAAACACAAGGATAGTCATTGGCATTATTTCAAAGGGCACACCTCTTTTAGTAAACAGAGGCCAAACACATAAAAACCTTGAGTTCTATCATATAAAAATTAAAGAAAAAGAATTTAGTCTTGTTTGCTAAAATACTGCTGTTTCCTGTAGCCTCCTGTACCTCAGTTCAAATGTAATTTCAATAAATGAAACAAAACTACAACTTTAGCAAGAACAGACAGAAACACTTTTCATCTTTCTTCCGCATTGTTTTATGGGGTGTCATATTTATGTGCCTACACTGCAACTCTTTTGAGTTATTGATCTGCCCCTTGTTTAAATTGATTCTTAATTTTGAAATCCATCATGAAACTTTCCTATAGAGTTTTTGAAAACCGAACACAAATATTCTATGCTACACAAAATATTTTTATTTCATTTTTCCCAAGAACAACAAATTCTTGCCATCCTATGGAAACCGGCTGGAAATTCTTTTTTCCCGTAAGATTTCTTGATCGTCTCTTAACCGAGTAGCGCTAATCCACATTGAAAGCGTGGTACATGCAGGATCCACTCCGTATTCGCGTTTTTGATGCGCTCTCTGATGCACGTGGAAGTTAACACACAATAAACCCATATCATTCACTTCATTAATTGCGCCTAAAATACTGTACTAAATGTGAATATGGATTTTCAACGTTCGCGTGAAACAAGTAGTTTAATTCACATAAGCCATTCCAAAACCCATTTCGGCCATTATTTCGCGCATAGGCGCTACTGGGGTAATAGTGATCGCGACGAAGTATCCCGATTGAACGTAGAAAAAAGATACAGGTAAAAGTCTCAATATAGAACACGAATGAGTTTCGCAGAAAAGATTTTTACAAGGGGGAACACTTGACTATTCAATAGGTAGGACCCAAAGAAATAATAACAATAATAATAATAATAATAATAATAATAATAATAATAATAATAATAATAATAATAATAATAATAATAATAACTATAATGATAACAATAATAAGGGGGATGTTCCAGGCCAGAACTTTACACATACTGGTAGCATGGTTGACATTTTGTTACTATGAAAATACCTCGTTGGACAACCCAACTCTAATTATAAATAGCTAATCCAAATCAATCCCTCTTAAATTATTCACCATAACATTGACACATTTGGACGATGGCGTGGTGTGTAGGTGCGTTACAGTGAATAAGGCTCTGGTCCGCGCGGCTGGCAGTGGCTGGCAGTACGCCATGTGATGGTAAGGCGTCACCAGGGGGTGCAGCCCTTGGGTGCAGCCTAGCCGACACGTTTGCCTTGTACGCTGAGGAGCGGGAGGGATGCTGGGTCAAAGGCCAAGGTCACAGCCCAAGGACAAGGTCAAATGTCGAGGCCGCCCGGCCCGCTGAGGTTCATTGCGCTCACTTGCTGGAACCGGTCGGAGGCGCACCTGATTGTGTACAAACGTTTGGCGCACGGACCGAGCCTGTGGTCTCTCACGGTAAAAAGCCTGATTTTTCGAGGAAAAAGGGAAAACTTTGAGGACCTTGGATACTTTGAGGAAAACTCCTTAGATTTTGAGGAAGTCTCCTCAAAATTTGTGGAGATTTCCTTTATTTTCTTGAGGAGCCTTCCTCAAAATCTGAGGGGTTTCCCTCAAATTACCAAAGTTCCTCCAAGTTTCCTCCTTTTCCTCAAAAAATCAGACATTGCTTTTACAGTGATTGCCTTGCGGGCTGTGACCCTCTCGATAGTGACCTTGCACCGTGACTTAGACATGTGGCTTCCTGATATTTGACCCAGCCAGCTCTCCCATTCCAAAACCTGCTACCACGTCCAACATGTCAATCGAAACGCATGCACACACTACACACTACACACCACCACACGCGCTACCATTTACACTCATTGACAGCGAAAGGGACAGGTTGGTCGGGTTGGGGACGGACAAGGCTCGCAGCCTAGGATAAGGGGTCATCAGGCAGGGCCTGGCCTGAGCTGAGCGCACGCGGCCGAGCACGCGGCCCGGCCCCGCCAGGCCAGGCCAGGGGGGAGCTGAGTGGAGCGAGCAGGCAAGGACTGCATCGCCCCTCTGCCCTCAGGTTGAACCACAGGAAGAGATAATTAAGAGGAAAAAAGAAAAAAAAAATAATAATGGGAAAAAAACCTCTTAAGCATCGGGAGATTTATGATTTATCCCGCTGCCGGCCTTAGAGGCGAATGACAAACGCAAGGCAGTTCGAACAGTGTGCCTGCATACTGCTCGTAAAAAAAAATTCATCGAGAATTCTGACACTTAACGCGTAGATTCAATTACACGGGGAAAGGTGCAGTTTGTCCCTCCTCAACTATTGTCATCGCATTGTTGTCAGAAAGAACGACAGATTTCAAAGATACGACCGGGTCTTTCTCTCCTGCAACGTTCCCAGCGAGCAATAGTCAATGAACATCAACATTGCGCCTACCCCGCATCAACCGAAACAAATATTTTATGACTAGCTGAGCTACGCAGCTGGACAGTAACCCTTCTTTGCGTGTTCTATACAAACCACAAAGAAAATTTTGAAAAAATCGAACCTCATTCCTCGCAATCCGAGGGCCATTTTCGTAAAGATGCGACGAACAACACACAAATGGAGCTATGATCTTTTCTCCTCGTTTAAAAACTGAAGTCAGCCAGACAGTCGAGGCCGCCCAGGTCGAGGTCGCCGAGGTCCACGTCGTGGTGGCCGAGGGTGTCCATGGCGGACGAGGAGCAGTCGTGGTGGTAGGCCGTGGCCGAGGCCGCGGTCGGCTGGTGGTCGTAGGCGTGCGCGCTGGCGTGGCCGTGCGGCGTGGGCGCGTGCTGGTGCACGTGCATGTGCTGCACGTGGTGGCTGTGGCCGAGGCTGTGGCCGCACAGGCCGACGCCCACCGCCCAGCCGCCGCCGTGGCCCCAGCCGCCCCAGGCCTGCGACACGCCCGCGCCCGCCAGCAGCCCCGCGGGCAGGTCCACCGTACCCTCTGCAACACCACAGCAGGCACGGTCCACCACTAGAGTCGAGGGTACTAGAGGAGGGAGTCCCTGAGGGGTCCTTTACTCTAAATTCAAGCGTACACCGATTTTTCTAATTTTTTTCCTGGTTTTTCGTTATTTTTCTTTATTTTTATCTTATCTTTTCTTGATTTTGTCCTTGATCTTTTGTTTCTGATTTTTCTTGATTTTTTTTTCTGATTTTTTTTTTTTTACTCTGGGTGTACACTGATTGTCTTGAGTGAAGGACCCCTCGGCAGTCCCTGGTAGCCACCGATAGATTCCCTGGGATTCACTCGGTGATCCCCGCAGGTGATCAGTCGGTTATCCCTCCCAGTCCAGAAATCCCATGAGCGTTCCCATGAGCCATGGGACATCTAGGAATGTCATGGGAGACATTTCCCCATGGAGGATAACTCTCCATGTAGTTTTTGCCCACTTCCATGTGAGGTACTTTCCATGGAAATAAGGTTCCTTGGCAGCTGACCGTCTCTATGGAATAGAGCACTAACTCCATGGAGTAATAACAAAATGTTTAAGTCCACAAAACGACAAAGAGAAGACTGATCGAAATAAATGAAACACGGATATAGGGTGTCGGAAACGAGGCGGAGCCAAATCTGGTGGCCGTTTTTGCCTAGCTCAAGCCGTTTTCGAGTTGCCAGAAAAAAGTTCTCAGATTTGAATGAAATTTAAATGGCCCTACTAAAATTCATCGTAGATGCTACATACCAAATTTCAGATCGAAATTCCAATAATTATAGATTTTACAGCCCTTTTAATTTTCATGGGAAATTATTTCCATGGTAAAGATGGGCAAGTGCCCAATGGGATAGGTCACCCCATGGAAAGGCAACCGTTCCATGAAGTCCTCTCGCATGGCAATCATTTTTCCATGGAGCCTTTACCCATGGTAAGAAATTTCCCTTGGAGTCCTCACATGGAAAGCGATATTCCATGGAATCTTGTTCCAAGGAAAACACTTTTCCATGGTAGAACGCCCATGGAAACAGACACCACATGGAATATGATGCATCTTACATGGAAAACAGACCTCTATCCATGGAAAAGAGATCATGGAATTCCATGGTGTCCATGGGATTTTGGGACTGGGCTGGTAGTCACAAGGTAAGTCCTGGTAATTACTCGACAATCCCATGTTACCTGGTACAATCTTTGCGAATCTTTTGTTTATCCTTGGTAATCCCAGGTAATCGCCATTATCTGGTAATCCAGCTATCTGGGCCTCCCTAAGCTCAGCAGTGGAGCTGCTGGACGCGCCCCCCCCCCCCCCCCCAACCCAAACCCAAACCCTGCTCTCACCTGACTTCATGTCCTTCTCCTCCTTGGCGGTGCCGTTCGAGGAGGCGGCGTGGCCGTTGCTCTGATCCTTTGGTGGCGGGAGAGGCGGGAGCTGTGGAAGCTTATTAGAGATTAGTGTGGGATTAGTGGTCTACTAATAAAAAAAACATATAACACATCTGGAGGCAAAGCTGCTTATAAGTGCGCTTGGCTATATACGACCTTGTGGGCATAATGCTATTTATTGATGATTGTACCTCAAAAGCGTGACATATACCACGTAAAAAAATTAGCTCAAACTAACGCTTTATTTAAGCCAAAATCTCTACCGCAAACCCTCAAGTTTTAAATGCTGGGATCGTGACCAGGTCACGGCAGTGCGTCTACGCTGCGTTTAAAGTGTTCGGATCACAAGTTACCCAAAACCGTAGGACCAGCGAACTCAAAATACAGCTCCTTACCCTCTTTCAAGTACACTGCGAAATGCTATGGCTACAGCACTATCTTTAAAACAAGAAGTCAGTCAAGAAAGCCCTACGGACTCTTAGTCGAGCTTGAAAACTCACCGTTCGGCTGATGGCAGTCATCCACTCACTGTTCCAATCGCAGCAAAAGAGAAACACTTTGCATTAGTTCGCCTCTTTTCTTGTTGGCCCACCGGCCACCGGCGGTGCTGCGTTATTGTGCGCTCAGTCTGCGCGGCAAGCTCCTTCCCCCGATCCGATTCCCATTTCAGGTCGAATGTCATATTTATGTGAACCGCAAATGGACGAAAGAATCGTTAGGTTGCACTGCCTCTCCGCTCCGCCCTACTCCGACAGTTACCCACTCCGCTGTCAGATGTTGTTCTGCCAGTTCGTTTTCCTCTCTGACTGACAGTGCGGCAGTATTCCGCGCCCTTGAATTTTGCAGTGCGTCATATCTGAGATCACCTTTGACCCAAACCGAAAAACTCTTGCTTGCCCCGCAACATCGTCCTAGACCTGCTTTGCCGTCCGCCCCACCCCGCCCCGCCCTGTAGTATACTTCCACCGTGAGGTGTGTGCCATATCTCAGCCTGCATTCTAACTGGCACTTTGTCGCTGAGCGAGTCGACCAGGACGCTGGTCTGGAGGGGGGAGAGGGGGGTCCCCCTAGACACTTGTCAGCCCTTTGTGCGCCGGTCGTTGAGGCGAGGCTGGAAGAGGCGGCGCCTGCTGGGCTGGAGGGGCCGGGGCGGGGCGGGGCTGGGGAGACGGGAGACGTTCGAGGGGCCATCTCAGCTCCGGCACGGGCACGTTGCAGGGAGGAGGAGGGGGAGCGCGGGGGAGCGAGACGAGGCGACTGCATCACCGCAGCCCCTCCCTGAGCCACCCCGCGCCTCCCCTTTCTCTATATTCTCATACTTCCGCTCGCACAACAAAAATACACCGGAATGACCGTATTTCGATACCAAAACCTCATCATGTTGCGCCAGATTTTGCGTCGCGGCGCGCCTCCCCTTTCTATTTATTCTAATACCTCCGCTCGCACAACAAAAATACACCGGAATGTCCGTATTTCGATACCAAAACCTCGTCATGTTGCGCCAGATTTAGCGTCGCGGCGCGATGCACCGCGCCACAAGTCGCCTTGACTGCGGCCGGGCCGTGCCGGGCCGCGGCCTGTTTGTGCCTGCCCCTGCTGCCGGTGGTGCCGGTGTAGTGGCCCGAGCCCGACCTCAACAGAAGGTGGCCTCGGCCACCGCCCGGGCCGCGCCCCCGGCCAAGGCCTCGACCACGGCCCCGACCACGGCCCGCCAAGGCCCGGCGGGGCCGGGCCAGGCAGCCAGAAATCCGCAACTCAGCAGTACGTGCACGGGGAAAATCAATAGTGGAGAAGATCCTGTCAGAGCTGGCTGGCGAGGCCGGGCCGGGCCGGGCTCGGGGCTGGCGTTGGGCAGCAGGAGGGGTATCGGGATCGGGGGAGGGGGGCTCTCTCCTTGTGATGTGCGCAATCTGCACATCTTTTTCCGACTGCTCCACTCCCCTCACCTTCCCTCTCCCTCCCCGCGCCCTTTTAACTCACCCCTGCTGCCTCTTGCCCCCTATTCTGCCCTATCCTGCCCGCCTGGTTTCAGCCTTTGCCTCTCTTTTGCCCTAATCCTGCCCAACCATCCGATCCCACCCCACCGCGCTGCACCCCATCTCACACCACTCCATCCCACCCCACCCAGCCCCCCGGCGCGACGCGGCGGAGTCAAGAACTGACAACCCGGTCCAAAAGGGGTAAGGCGTCGGGCTGGACTGTTCCAATTCTACCTCTCATTGGCTCACCTCCACGGCACCGCAGAGTCTGTCTCTATCCCACACATACACACCCTCACAGCCATACACAAATCCTTGTCTCTGATCCAGTGGTATAATTCACGGTCCCATCAAAATTGATGATAATTTTTTGCGAGGGATTGCTGATGGCTCCTCCTGGCCGGGCCGCCCTACCCCTGCCCCGCGAGCTGCGCCCGGCTCTAGACATTGCTATATTGCTATATTCACAGATAAGAAGATCCCGTCTCTAAACCAGCGCAGGCGCGTGGAAACGGGATCTTCTTTCTTAACTGAATATAGCACATGCTTCGTGCTTCGCCGAAACGCCAGAGGATACAATACTTTTGTTGACGGTGAAATTATTTTAGCAGCTCGCATCGCTTGTGACGAACGTGTGCATAGCAGAAAGGGTGGATTAAGAGGAGATCGAGGGAGAGAGTTTCACGTGAAGGGCAGAAGGGGTGCGCCGTCCTGACGCGTGGAAGGGGAGAGGGTGGTACCGCGGCCCTGGCCGGGGCGGAGGGTGGGGTACTGGTAGGCCAATAACCTCTACCCTTCCTTCCCCTCCCCGCCCGCTCCCCGTCGAGGCGAGGAGTGGAGGTCATGCGAGTATAGATGGCGAGCACTCTGCAAAGTGTGGCACAGTACTAAAGCAAAAATTGTGGGACCAATGATGGTCTACCAGAAAATGTGTGATGTGTGAGACCGATTGTGTACTGCTAACTAGTGTAGGACACCGTGTTGGACATAGGATGTCCTTCACATACAACTGTTAGACACAGTGGGTTTCACACTTTTTACCGTTTTTACTGTACCGGTCTCACAGTTTTAACTGTAGTGCTAGTTTGCGGAGTAGTGACCTCTAAAGATTCTACGGACGATTCTGTTCGTAGTTCAAAGACCTTTGTTAGGAAGGTGCGGTGAAAGCTGCACCCACAAAATACGAACAACTGTGTAAGTCATATACGTGTATGTACGTTTCAAGATTCTTTAAGAGGTGCGAACTGATTCATTTTGACACTAACCCACCCCAAAACAAAAAAGTGTGTTTAAATATATGCCGTGCATGATAACAGAAATGAAATGAAAACCACAAAATTTTGACACGTTGACTACAAACACGGAGTTCGTGGCGGCTCCCGACTCCGTATAAACACGTAGTTCCAGGCCACTTACCTCCGTACAGACAAGCAGTTCTGCGGGTTGCTGTACAAATTCGTAAGTGCGCTTCACGATAATTGGGAGAAAATTCACACGTGAGCGAGAGTGATCTTCACGCAAAAAGTGATTGTGTATTGTGTGAATCGTTTCACACAGTCTCTCATAAATTTCGCACAAAACTTTTTGCTGTGTTTAGAACTATATTTAACATATTGAAATGTGAAATTTGGTTTTGGTTGTTTGAAAGCCCTTTATTTTCTTTAGCCGACACACTTAATGACTCCAAATCTTCAGAGACCCTATTTACGACGGTAAACGGTGTCTTGCTGAACTCCATGTTTGTACAGAACCACCTGGAACTCCATATTTATACGGAGCCGCCATGAGCTCCGTGTTTGTAGGTGGTTTCAATCGTCGATTTGTCATTCGCGTTCTTTGTTCATGTCTACAATTACATATGCGCGGAGGCCTTTTGTCAGCTGCCTCCGACCAATTCGTTATTCTTCAGTATTTGAATTCGGATACGCTTTTTTCAAAGGAAGTTTATTATAAGCAGCTCTCTACTTGTCGAACGCCTGGGCAGTCGAGGCTAGGCAGGCCCGCAGTACGCCCCTGTATTACGGGACCGCCTACTCGCACGGCTCTCCCTTCAGACCGGTGCCACTGCAGGAGGGACTTTCAAAACTCTTTTCACCCCGGTACAAAGCCATGACATAGCCCCTGAGGTATTCGCCCTGGCAGTCCAGCGGGCAGGGGGGCCGGGGTCCGGAGCTCAGGACCGCCGTGGAGGGTAGGCCCTCCCGTTGAGCTAGCGAGTGTTGCGGGCTTGCCTACTCGGGACCTCGCAGGCGTCCCGTCGCGTCAGCCGGTGATGATAGGCTTATGTGTCGACAGGTACAGGTACCTGAGTTACATTTTCGAGGATAACTCTTGGTCGGAGCCCGGGCCGGAGCCCGGCCTGGAGCTCGGGCCGGAGCTTGGGTCGGAAGCTGTACTGAGGCCTCTCTCCGAGGTAAAAATTAGCATACTGAGCGTGGCATTTGCTATGAGCCCGAGGGGAAAACAGCTCTGAAATTTTTGTACACCTTGTAATTCTGAAAACTTCAAGAAAATTAAAAAAAAATCAGAAAAAATAGAAAATTTCTAAAACTCCAGAAAAAACGAAAATGTCCGAGAAAGTTACGAAAATTAATGACAGAAATTCACAACAACACTGTGGAAAATATTTCCGTAGATGTACAATATATTTTGTAATTCACTATGTACAACATATCTCGTACATGTACGACTTTACGCTTTTCGACTTTGTTGCTAACCAATCGATTCTGAGTTGATACGTATAGTTATAAAAATTTACAATATGAATTGTAATTGTACAAAACCTCTCATGGAAAATTTTCCCGTACCCGGTACAAGAATTTATTACAGTGAATTTAGGAAACATTAAAAAAATTTACGAAAATTCTCAGAATATTATAAATTTTGTGCACGAAAATTCAGAGCTGTTTCCCGCCCTCGCATGAGCCCGACCTGCGTTTCGCAACTTGTAAAAGAACACATCCCGCTCTCCCTCGGGTACTCACTGGCACTCCTCCGTGCTCTTGGCCAACAGCCAGTGCACCTTGTGCCTGCTCGGGCGGCGGCACCCCACGGCGAGCAGCTGCGCCACCTTGTTGCCCTTCGGCAGGTCCGGCCGGTCCGGGATGCGCTGCGTGTACTGCGACACGGCGAGCAGGTCGGGCGACTCCCGCACGCGCACCGAACCCTCGGGGCGCGGCCGGCCCTTCTCCTTGTACCAGGACAGCGTCGAGTCGTCGTACAGCACCACCCACTGCTCCCGCCAGGTGCTGGGCCCCAGCAGCCGCTCTGCAACAAGACCCACGCCGTCACGTCCGGGACTGTGTACCCATGCAACTCTGGGCGCTACCTGTACAGTATTGACCTGGATCACTCAGAGATAAAATACTTTAAGATACCAAGCACTCTTAAAAGCTTACTCTGGAAACGCAAGTGTGTACTTGAATGCAGTATTTCCTGCATACCTACATGTATTCAGGAAATAATGTGTACTTAGTCAAGTATGCAGGAAATGATGTGTACCTGGTCAGGTATGCAGGAAATCCTGTGTACTTGACCAGGTACACACGAAAACCTCCATACATTTATGGGGGAGATTTAGTGTGTACCTAGTCAAGTACACAGGATTTCCTGCATACCTGACCAGGTACACATTATTTCCTGCATACTTGACTAAGTACACATTATTTCCTGAATACATGTAGGTATGCAGGAAATACTGCATTCAAGTACACACTTGCGTTTCCAGAGTACGGTGAATTTCACTGTAAGCTACTGTGAACTTGGCATCACCGTGACTTACGGTTGATTTCACCGTTGGCTACGGTGACACTCACCGTAAGCTACGGTGAATGTCACTGTAGCTTACAGTGAATCAGGGGGCATGACCGTAATCTACGTAGCTTACGGTGAAAATTCAGCGTAGCTTACAGTGGAAATTCACCGTAACTTACGGTAAAAATTCATCGTAAGTTACGGTGATGCCAAGTTCACCGTAGCTTACAGTGAAATTCGCCGTAAGCTTTAAAGAGTGAGGGAAAACTGCGAAAAGTTAGCTATCAGCTGTTTCAGCAAAAAGTTGGCTTTGAAGTCAGCAGCCCACTACATACAATATTCAACTAACTCCCGAGCTAAAAAAAAGTAAATTAAAAAATAATAAAACAAAAAACACTCAGCACCTTCACTGGTAAAACTAAGGCGTAGCCTTACGCCCCGTTTTCAAGCGTACTGAGATTACGCTTGAAACCAAGCGTAACGGGTCTATCCGCTCCTATTCGTCCTATCTAAATGTATGGGAGAATTTCTTTCGTACGCTTGATTTTAAGCGGAACGTCTTCAAGCGTAACTGTATGCTTCATTCAAGCATACAGTTACGCCTTACTTTTACCAGTGTTCTAGAAAAAATTCCGCCAAAATTTGGAGGTAAAGTAAATAAATACCGTCTCTGCTGACCGAGAAAACAGAAAACATTTAAAAAAAATCTTTTTCTGGAGTGGTGGCTTAATAATTTTTGTGCTGTGACCCTAATAGTAAACGTGTTTGCGAAACCAGCGTATTCTCTCTTTTCGTGCTGTGACTCGGCCTCTGCGCAGGCCTGTCGTCATAGGTCAGACAGCTCATTCCCACACGGGGAAAAAAAACCTTGGTCCTGGTTTTCAAGCAGCCACGGTTTTCTTATAGAGAAAATGTATTTCAGCGTTTTAGTTTTCCCCATACTGCATGAAAACCAGGACGTTGGTTTTCACCGTGGTACGGCGGACAGGGCCGGGTGGGTTGGTTCGGTAAGTGAGAGGACAGGACGGGACTTGCGGAACACAAAACCACTCAGAACAGCAGCAGCGGTGGCATCAGCTACGCTCGGGTGGGCGGAGCCGGACCAAAGCACGAGGCAAGACCTCGGGCGAGACCAGCGAGACCCAGACCAGACCCTCCAGGACGAGGCGTCGCGTCGGGCTCGGGCCGGGCCGGGACAGGCGAGGAGCCCGGTGTAGGGGTGAGTGCGCTCCTCAGATTTCCACACAATGGTGGACGCCCTCCTCCCCCTCCCCAATTTCTGCTCGGCGCCCCCAGACGATCCCCACCCAACTTCCATCCCTTCGGAGCATGCCTCCTTCTCCCTCCCTCTCCCTCCCTTTCGTCTGCTCCCCCTTCCCAGACTCATCGAGCCTGTTGGGGCCGGCCGGGGCCGGGGCAGGGCGCGCCGGGCTGGCCGGTAATCGTGTTCTATCGCGAGCTGAACGGGAGAGGAATTCATTAAGACAAGAGTGAAAAGGGAGTGGGAGATAGGGGGAAAAGTGATAGGGGTTCTTTTTCGGATAATAAAGAAAGAATAGACTGCAAACTGATTAACTCCGGGTATTCTGTCGAGTTAACTCCTGCTTGACGAGTTTTTTGTATGTATGAGTTTTCCGGTATTTAGGTACTAATTTCTTTTCCATACTTTTCCACCACTTCATCCTTGCTTCGCATACCTGACAAATGCTCTATTAAATCGCTTATCAAACCTATAGCCCCTATCGAAAACCGCTCATCGCCTCAGTCATACTGCAGGAAAGCGCTCATCTCATTGCCGCACCCTGAAAAGCTTCCGGCGAATTTCACTGAAAGCTAAAAATGTGAACCCTGCAGTACTCTAGCTTCCTTTGAATTTTCATCGTATAAGCTAACGGTGAATCGGAGTTTATCACCGTGCCTTACGCTGATTTCACCGGTCCACGGTCCACCCCTAGGGCAGGGGGTGCGCGGTCCGGTCCGGAGGGGCTGCAGGGTGATTGAGGCCCTGACAGTGTGCCTGACAGGGTGCTGAGAGTGGGGCGATAACAAGGGCGGGATGGGGCGGGGTGGGGTGGGGCGAGGGGCATCAATTAGAGTCAAGTGGAGGTGAGCGTGTGAGAGGAGGCCATGCCACCAACGCGACGCTGGAAAAGTTGTCGCTGACTCCGACCCCCCTACCTATAGTGAGCGTGTGTTGGGATGCCCGAGGTGACTGACTGAATGATCGAGTCTGGGAGCGTATCTCTTTACATTCATAGTTGTTTCAAGGGATTTTCTATCACTGCACTGCGAAAAATATCCTCGTGAATTTACGATTTTTTTTTGTAATTTTAATTTACAAAATATGTCGTAAATTTACGACAGCCTATTCTTGCTCGTCGGTCAATTTCAAGTCGAAAGGGAGTGCTTGTAAATTTACAATTTTAAATTGTAATTTTACGACTTTTATCATGGAAAATTTTCCCGTAACCCTTGCGAGTATTTTTCACAGTGCTGAGAGTAGGGTGATCCAAAATGCCAAAAGTGTTTGATAAAATTTGGGACCGCTCGGCAAAACGTTCCAATACCCTCTACTAAACTACTAGAATTTTTTCAGATTTTTAGAACAAAACTTAGGGGTCGCGCCAGAGGCTTAAAGTTAACACTGGTTTCTTATGGGGTTTTGGCTGAAGACCTGAATATTTGGTGTAGGGATGTAAATTTTTACCAAATTTAAAAAACGGCTTCAGAATCGTGATCTACGTCGAAAACCGAGTTTGGAAACGTATCGCAAGTCATTGGTTTCACCCTAGATTTCAAAATAAATTTCTTAATTTTGGCCAATTTTGGCTAAAATCTGGGATTTATTTTTTCGGTTCTACATTGTACACACGTGTGTGCCATACATCATTGGACGCTGTTTTCGACGCAGATCTTGATTTTGATGTCGGAATCAATTTTTGATAAAAATTTACGGCCCTGCATCAAATTTTCAGGTTTTAGGCCAAACACCCATAAGAAACCAGTGTTAACTTTAAACCTCTGGCGCGACCCCTAAATTTTGTTCTAAAAATCTGAAAAAATTCTAGTGGTTTAGTAGAGAGTATTGGAACGTTTTGCCGAGCGGTCCCGAATTTTATCAAACACTTTTGGCATTTTGGATCACCCTATGCTGAGAGGTCTCCCCCGAGTCTCCGTGGATCTGCGGCTGGACCCGGCCCAGCCCTGTGTGTCTTCGCGATTCCAGTCCTGTTTTCTGTGTTCCCAGTCGTCTTTTATTTTACTTCTTCCTTTTTTCTCCCGCATGGTCCATTATGAGGATGAGGATCACCTGCCCTTGAAGATCATCCTATAGATACTCGACAAATTGGGTTATGTTTGCACTCCTGGACATAAGCACCAGGCCTAAGGAATCAATGGGACAACGTCGAGTAATGCACACCAAGTGATGCACAGTTTACTTTACACGTTGCGAAGTGTAGAAAAATATCACTCCAAATGATATTTAGTTCAGTTCGGCACCACAAAGGATTTACTATTTGCACGTTTATGGAGCTAAACACCAATCGGTGTTCAACTTTCTACATTATAGCTTTACCAGAACGATCTCTTTCCGCCCCGCCCCGCCCCACCCTGCCCTGCCCCGCCACGCCCCGCCCCGCCTCGATGTCCGGGCGGCGCCCGCCCCGGCCCGGCTGCGTTGTGCTCAATACGCTTATACGCTTCCCGTCACGGCCACGGGGAGGGCGCTCCGCAACTACTCCGGAAAGTAATTTTGCGTGTCCCAAGTGTCACGGCGCTCAGGGGTAGGGGCGGAGCGGGAGCAGCAGGGGCTGGGCTGCGCTGCGCTCGACAGCGCTGGCAGCACGGCCCCACCCCGCCCCGGCCCGGCCCCGCCCGGCACCTCTCTCTCGTGCCCGGATGCGACGTGTTAGTTTAGCGCCATTGTGTTCTCTCAAATTGAAAAATGTCTGAGAGGCACATTTTTCTTTTCTCCGCGGCACGGGCGGGAGCTTCTCATCTTCCGGTTCGGCTGAACTGAGGGGCTTTAGGCGTTGGTATAGCAGGCCCCATAGCGCAAGGAGAGGAAGAGGCGGTGAGGGGCCGGGTGGGCTGAGCGGTGCTGAGCGGTGCTGAGCGGTGCTGAGCGGGGCTGTGGGGTACATGAGGACGGACGGAAACAGCTGTTTTTTATTTGTACTTACTCTTGTGCCGCAGTAAATACCCGCCCTTGATCTGCCGAGCCGCCATCTAGAACAGAGAAGTGTCCTTATTAATATCAACACTCAGTCTTCGAAAAACAGGGAGAAAAAAGAAATTAATTCATATATTCAAGACGACACTTCTCTTTTCATAAACCTTCCGGAAAACGTACACACTCTAAACTTTTTACAATGAATTTCTTTGTAAAGACCCCTTGTATTACAAAGAATTTTGTGCTGTCGTAGGATGCAGGAAATTTGCTTGTATTACAAAAGAAAATTCTTTGTATTACAAAGATCTGATTTTGTATTACAAAGAATATTTCTCTTTTTATAATACGGCAGCACAAAATCCTTTGTAATGCAATGAGTTTCTTGGTAAGAAGTTTGGAGTGCAGCTCAGGACACAGTTTGGAAGTTTAAAAGTTTTTTAAATGACCTATAGCTTCAGCTTAACACGCATCGCTTTTTCACTGGAAACTCCACTTAAAATATCCTTTTATTCTATGAGAAGAAGAAAATAATTTTGCAGCACTGGAGTGAGGGGGGCTGGGGGGGGGGAGTACTTTCCGTTTCAACGATTCTTTGCGAGTTATTGGTGATATGCTGGAAGCAGGAGCGTGGTGGGATTCGTCCGGGTTTGGGGTCTATCCCTATCTAGTGGCTTAGTTGCCATCAGATTGCACGGTGAGTTCGAGTTTAGGCGCCCTGCTCCGCCCTGCTGCTCCACCCTCCTCCTCCGGCCTGCTCCTCCGCCTTGATACTCCGCCTGCAGCTGGGCCTGCAGAGTTATTTCGCGAAATGGTTGTCCTTGTCGCAGAGCGACACAAGGACGATTTCACCTTGCGGTTCCCCTCCACATCCCGCCCACGGCCCCTACCCGCCCCACCCCAACCCGCCCCGCCCCGCCACGAAACAGCATTTACGACACGATTTCGCACTTTTCTTCGGCTCGCGTCCTCAGCGTCGCTGTCCCCGCCCCTCTTACCGCCACCGCACCTCCACCCGTCCTCCCGCCCCGGCGCGCTCCACCCACTCCCTCCATCGCTGGGACCCGGGCCCGGGGCTGGGCCTAGAAAAGGAGTGGGAACGGAACCAGAACAACTTCTCCTCTCCTACCCTTCCTCTGTCGACGAACGTAAATTGCTCTCACTAGTTGATTTCCTCGATGCACGCTTTACACCTTGAATGAATAGTCGGCGGGAAAGTACGTAATCTCTTGAGTTGTGAAAATGGGCTTAAATCCTAACGTTCCTAACTTCACTCCCAGCTGTGGGCGTCGGCGTGAGATGCGGAGGTGGCGCGAAAGTGTTTGTGAAGGGGCGGGTCGTGGTAGGAGTGTAGGGGATGTAAGAATGGGGTCGGTGCCGGTTCCGTTTCCGGTACCACCAGTGCCACCTCTTGGCGCCGCGCGGCGTGCCGATTGACCCCGCGCCGCTTCTGCCCCACTTTGCGCTATCCGCCATTCTCTTCGGCTCTTTGCCACGTGACGTCAGAATATCCGATTTGGTGCACTCTCAGACCAAAACATTTCCAGACCGTTTTCCGAGAGTGATATTTTTCTTCCAGGCACTTGTACCAGTCTCTCGTAATTTTTGTGAGATGGCGCGTCCCTCAGTTGAGGAGAAGCAGCATCGATGATATGAGAAAATAATCGTGAGGACAAGGTTTTTTTTTAAAAGAAGAGAAAAAGTGACTCAATCCTCGCCTCGCGAAAACCTCCGTTTGCACCTTTTAGTCGGCAGAGGGAGATAGATGGTGTGGGAAAGATAGCTCCAAGCGACAGCGCTAGCGAGGGAGACGGAGGCGTCTCTATTCAAAGAGAGCGAGGCGATAGGGATGACACTTTCCAAGGAGGTAATAGCTCTATGAATAAGATGATCTCTGAATGCCAATGAAACTCGCTAGGGTGGGGCGGGACGGGGCGGCGCGGCTCGGGGTGGAGGTGGAGCCCCGCTGCGCTTCACCCTGACCTATTTCCATGCCTCCGAACGGCTCGAGCCCTCAAACCTCTTCCCAAACCTCCCTTCTCTCTCTTCCTCCTATCTCTCACTTTTCCTCCTCCTCCTCCTCCTCCTCCTCCTCCTCCCCCCCCCCTCCTCCTCCTCCTCCTCCTCCTCCTCCTCCTCCTCCTCCTCCTCCTCCTCCTCCTCCTCCTCCTCCTCCTCCTCCTCCTCCTCCTCCTCCTCCTCCTCCTCCTCCTCCTCCTTCTCCTCCTCCTCCTCCTCCTCCTCCTCCTCCTTCTCCTCCTCCTCCTCTTCCTCCTCCTCCTCCTCCTCTTCCTCCTCCTCCTCCTCCTCCTCCTCCTCCTCCTCCTCCTCCTCCTCCTCCTCCTCCTCCGCCCTCATCCTCCTCCTCGTCCTCTTTCCCGACCAAGCGTCTATTGACACTCCTCCTCTGGTTTAGGGAACACGGGCGTACGGGCGTGGCTGGGAATCCCCGACTCCTCCTCCTCCCCCCTGGTCCTCCGGCTCGGTGTGCGATGGAGCGGGGAGGGGGAGGAGCGGAGCAGGGTGGGACAGGGCAGGGCTGCCGCTCTGCGCGCCCGCCGCTGCACTGGCGGCGCCAGGTGGGCAGCTGAGGCGTTTTCTTTTTCAATGACAAGTTTGTAAGCTGTCTTTTATGAAAATATGAATATATGCGATCTTGTCCAGCAGCTAATGACATGACACACGAAACCACCGAATATCTCTCCCAAAACTGTGCCATAAATGCAACAGAAAATTTCGTCATGTATTCATGGTGTTTCCCAGACGGTGTAGTGCTGAAAGCGACGAGAAATTTGTGACAGGTCTATGCCTTACTTTGTTACGTGGGATGCCCCGCTCGTCAGTCTCAGGCGGGGTGGCGGGGCGTGGCCGCAGGTGTTCTGTACTGCACTAGTTCATTTCCCCTGGGGCGGCTGCTGCTGTATCTGACTTTGCGCGCACGCCAAACGCTTGACGTTCCAATTTTCGAAGTTTGTTTGAAAATGCAGCAACAAGAAAGTGGGGGGAAAATGGAACTTTTACCATATATCCATTGAAGCAGTCCTGCGTACTGCGTGCTTTTGGTGAGAATTGAGAAACTAGTCGGGGTGCGTTTCATAGTTGCGAGCATGGAGTGACTCCATGTTGCGAGGGAGCCTGGTCCCAGGGAGTCATGAGCCGGGAGTGGGATGGCAGGTGGCGGGTGGCGGCACACTGCGCAAATCATCCTGTTGCTCATGGGAGAGGCACGGGGACACTGAGCGGGCCGCGGGATTCGACGCTGACGCAGACCTGGAAATGCAATGGGGCACAGAGAGGTGAGGTGCAGTGTTATTGTTTCGACGGCGCAGCCTTGCCGACGCCGACTCGGCTTGTACCGGGTGTTTCTTTGAAAGCGTAACAGTGTTGCGGGTTTGTCTACCCCATTCGCCCGTAAGGCGCCATGGCCCCTGCAGCGCTGGCGAGTATGCAATCCCGCAACACTGTTACGCATTCAAAGAAACACCCGGTACATGCGGGTACATGTCTTATTAGTTTGCACCGCATCGCTACACTGGCTGGGCGGCGGGTGGCGCAACGAGCTGCAATAACCCTTCAGCTCCTTCGGGTATAAAAGCGGGGCGTGTCCAGAATTGCATAACTTGTTTTTCTTGTTTCCTGCCAACAACAGACGAGTAGTAGCACGTGTACAATTTTACCCATTCAACCATCGTTCATGTTTTCTTTTAATTTGCGGGATCAACCGGATCAACCGTCGTTGCCCCCTAGTCCGTCCCTCCCTGTGGCCCTGCCGGTGTAAGGGACTCAGGCCCCGCCCCGCCCCGCCCCGTCCCGCCCCGCCCCGCCCCGCCCTGCCCCGCCGGCTAGCAGTTCGTCCTCATGCTTACCGCGTCCGCCGCCGGGCCCGCCGGACAGGCGCACTTCCCTCGTGGCGGCCCCAGGGTGCTCTGTCCCAGGGTGTTCCCGGCGGTCGTCGGAGCGGGGTGGCCGGGCCGGCGAGGGGAGGCGCCCCTCACATGGCACGCGAGGGGCCGGACGGGGCGGCTCTAGGCTCCGGGGCACTGGGCACTGGGCCCGCACTGCACAGGCAGGCGCGGCGGCTCAGGGGCGGGGCGGGCTGGGCGGGCTGGGCGAGCCCGCTGCTGCCTCCTGTCTGCGGGCAGCGCTGTGTGACTGAGGGGAGGGCCTGGCGGGCCTGGCGGGCTGCCTACCCTACCCCTACGCGGGCTGGGGGCGCCACTAGGCGCCACCCCTCCAGCAACCCTACCCTTACTCTCGCATCCTCCCCGCTCCCGCCCCCGACAGCCGACCAACTCCCACCCCATACCCCCCGGCCACGGCCACGGCCCCCCCGTCGTAGGATCTCATCCCCGCATTTTCCCCTACCCCCTACCCCCCCTGCCCCCCGCCCCCCGCTATCCCCCACACCGCTCCACACAACGCGGGTCGATCGCTGTATTATTTCAACGCGGCCCGCCACGCCGCCGCCACTCCCGCTGCTGTAGTTTTCGCAGTCTTCGCCTGCGTTTTCTTTCCTCCCTGTTCGTATATTCATATATTCCTGCTTATCGTAGTAACTCTTTCCACCTTCCCTTCCCCACCTATACATTTGATAACTTCTTCGTTTACTTATTGAGGTCTAGGAGGGCAGTCTTGGGCGTCTCTACGCCGGGTAGTGCGACTCTGGTGACTTAGCCAATCACGATACTAACGCTCTGATGATATATTCCGCGCACCTTAAGCTAAAGAATAAACAAGAGCTAATGTTAAATATTCCAATAGTTTTCCAACCATTCCTCTTCAAGTCTACTAAATCACAGAACAATATTGTAGCTTTTCACAAATGTTTCATGTAGCGAAACAAACTGAAAAAATCGCGGTACAGGGCAACAAACTTTCAGTAATGTGTTTTTTATTTATATTTGTAAGAACGAAGCTGCTTGTCCGCTATCTGCTTCATATTTCGTTTGCGTAGTTTTTCATTCGTGGTATGTAAATATTAGTTTAATAGATACTCCATACAGAATTTTGGGCGGCAGTTTTGGTATGCGTAACCAAAACAGAACACAAACACAAGCTCAAATGCAACATAACCTATCCCCAGTTCGTTCGTCTGCTGAAAAAACTGTGACATTTACATCTAGAATTGTTACAAGAAAATGAAATTTCATCTGTATTTTGCCTTTTGTTGAAATTGAGATGTTGTAGTTTGACGCGTATATTGTTATTGTCACGTATGGATCGTTATCACGACATCTGCAGTCATAGTTGTAAAATTAAATTGGTCTTAGATAAGGTTATTTGTTTTAAACAATAGATGTAGATTTTGGACCGATCCGGTGTTCAGCCGGAAATTTTCTCATTGAAATGAGAAAGAAATTCACTGAGAAAGCTTTTCCGCCAATATTCCATAGACATCGAGTCTTGAAAGCAGATCATGGAAAAGAGAAGTGTTGAAGTTCAAGTTGGTTTGGACAGTGACTTTGCGCTCCTTCTCAGAGAGTCGTTGACATACGAAATAAAAATGGAATCAAGATCCAAAAGCAAGCTACGTGGTTTTATACCTGTCTGTCTCCTACTTGCTGTGGGTGGTATTGTGTATGTTGGCTATTTTTGCCCTGATCATGTGTGTGCATTGACTTCTCGAGACTCAAGTTGGACAGATTTGACAGCCAAAGTTCCCATTCAAGATAATCTTGGGAAACCGTTAATGATTCATTCCAATCCTGTCAATCTAAAGGCAGCAAATCCAGGATTGAGTTATGATGATGTATTCAATGAGAATTTCCAGTTCGACATGAATGCCCATGATGTCATGGTGTTTTTGCACATCCAAAAGACTGGAGGAACATCATTTGGTAGACATTTGGTCCAAGATTTGGACTTG
Organism: Frankliniella fusca; assembly: GCA_029379305.1. Classification (NCBI taxonomy): domain Eukaryota; kingdom Metazoa; phylum Arthropoda; class Insecta; order Thysanoptera; family Thripidae; genus Frankliniella; species Frankliniella fusca. Next base: position 2,447,685 of record JAHWGI010001270.1, on the reverse strand, counting down.
CAGAGGCCATGTAGTTGTCAGCGCAAAAGGAAAAGATGTCATTGCTTCCGACCAAACCGGAATGAAAATTGGCTGTTCAGTCGATATTCTACTGGCTGGAAGTGTGGCTTGCATGCTGATTGGACAGAACTTACTAGTTGTGTGGATTCTGAACTCGACAAAAATGAAGGGGACTCTGTGAAAAGGAGGTGCTAATACCATCCCCACATTGTATTTACTTCTGCTATTTAATCAATGCACTAACACACATGGACATGATTTGCAGGTACTTTTATATTACCTTACTAAGGGAGCCTATCAGCCGATATTTATCTGAATTCCGACATGTTCAAAGAGGTGCCACTTGGAAAAATTCAAGACATTTTTGTGGTGGTCGTACTCCTACTCATGAGGAATTACCACAGTGTTACAAAGGAGATGCCTGGCTTGATGTCTCTCTAGATGAATTTGCCGCATGCCCTCACAATTTGGCTGCAAATCGGTAAGTTTTCCTTCTGTTCGTTGTTTGCAAATACAATGAATGCTATATTTCAGTGTTTCTTTTCTTCTTTTAACTAAAGATATTTTCATTTTATGCTTCTTGCATTGCAGTCAAACAAGAATGTTATCTGATCTTGCTCTTGTTGGATGCTATAACATGTCTTATATGTCTTCCCTAGAGGAAAGAAATAGAGTCATGTTGGCTAGTGCCAAGAAAAACCTTGCTTCCATGGCATTTTTTGGGTTAACAGAACATCAAAAGGTATTTTGTGAGGCATTTCTTGTATGGCATCTTTAAAAGTTTATATGCTTATTTCTTTGCCTTACATTTTTTTGTTTTATTAATTCTTTAGGAAAGTCAATATGTATTTGAAGAGACTTTTAATCTGAGATTCGCTGTCCCTTTTGATCAACACAATGCAACAGTATCTAGTTTTACTCTATCAACTCTTCGCCCTGACCAAGTTGATACAATCAAGAAGCTGAATGCACTAGATCTTGAACTTTATGATTTTGCCCGCAAACTCATGTATCAAAGATTCGCAAGATTGAAAGATCGTGATTCACAATTTGAAGATCGATTTGCCCATTTAGGAGAACTTAGAGGCCGTGGGGGAGTTGAGCTTGATTGGGACAAAATGCTGGATGAAGATGAAGACACCACATCATCAGCAATCAACACCTGAAAGTGTTATGGACGTTTGCAAAAACTGCTTCTTCAATGTAATATAACTACTGGATCTGTCTGAAACAGCAAGCTTGTTTCTGTATTGGTAAGACTGAAGAAAGGTACTGTGTATTTTTGTGAATGAACCATACTTATTCTTGATTCCTAACAAAACAAATTTTAGGACTTCATGCATTTTGTCCTGGACAATCATAAGTCATAGATGAGAAGTTTGCTTTCAAATACAATTTGTATTTGACTCGAAGCTGCACCCTTTTGTCCAATTTGTAAACAACTATGGGTGCAGCATAGAATTTGATGCATGCTTTGCACTGTTTGTGTCACAGCTAGGATTTTGTCCTGTTACACCCCTGCAGAGTCCTGTTGTGATGTTGAATTGAATACAACTTGAATTATTTATTGAGTGCCATAAACCTAAGACTATTCTAAGTTAGTTAATAGCCAAACCATTTGTAGTGCATGTCTGTTAAGTTGTAGCCGTTCCTCATTTCAAATTAAGAAACCTGTTAAACGTGTTTGAGATGCCATCACTAAATTTTTAAGTTTCAAAAATAAGCGGATTGTCTTGTCTTAATCTAATTTAGGAATGTAACATAAACAAAAAAATTAAAAAGAAAAAAAAGTGAATTAGTAAATATCTGCTCAATGTATAATTACAGTACAGTACTTCCATGTAGAGAACACTCTAAAAGAGCTTTCAGAGATGTCACAAAACTAAGTGTAAACTGCCTTCCAACAAATTTTTTTACTTATTTTCTGCTATGATATGATTTTTCAGGTTTTCTTGTTTCATTTTTACTCATTGTTTGCACAATATACATTGTGTTCATCAAGTGCTTCCATTTGTTGATGTTATCCACAATGCTTGATTTTATATGTCATTCTAAAGAGACTTCTCTCTCTTGCTCTCTCTTCATCTCTCTAGCAATGCACACTAATCATTCACATTTAAATTTCATTTAATTCATTTAACAAATTCATAGCTTTATTCATTGAGCATGTCGGTACATCTTTTATGTAAAACTGAATTTTAAGAATAGTAAACATCTTTATCAGCAATTCTCATTTATGTCTGCAGAGTGCAAAAAAATAAGTGCTAGCTATTGAACTGCCTCACCTCACCCATTTCATATCATATACTGTGTAATATCAAGCTGAATTAAGCTGAGTGCGTTAGATAGTGCTGAGATTTGAGAGACAAAGTTGGGCATATTTGCCCTAATAGTGGCCGATTTCTCTACCATCCATTAGACTTTATTTGTTTGAATTCTTCCCATACACTAAATCTCTTTATTATATTTTAATTACTGATGCAGCTATGTACGTGATCATAAAGATTTTTTCTCTTCTGTTTAACTGGGTTTTGGTTCTCAAGTTGTAGATATCTGTTCATATCTTTAATTTAAGGAGAAGAGGGTTGTGTTACATGTATATATTTGATCTACATATTTTTACTGTTATGTTTTTGCACTGGTTTCACAAACATTGTGCCATCAAGTCCTACTTGTACATTTTTGGTGCCTGACCAATGAAACTAACTCGAACTGTTATTAGCAGTAAACCCTTGTCACCGTATTATGTGCTTTTTATGTTTGTGTATTTATTGTGATATATTTTATTTTATGTTCATTGATTTACCATTATCTGTAATTTCATTGAAAGAAATTTCAAACATCCCTGTGAACAGTTAAATTATTCTTACTTTGAGCACTCCTTGTAAATGATTTGAAGTGGTTTGAAAGAAATATGGATCATATTTATATGATAATATACTATCTTAAATTGCTTGTTATATCCATTTATGAAGTAACTTTTGTAATTTAAAGTTGTCTTTTAAAAAAGAAAAAGAGGAAAACCTTGAATTAAGTTATCCCTTGAACTTAATGCTTTCATTACAGATTAATGGTAAGATGCTTAACATTGAAATAACTCATATGGATGGAAATTGTATTATTTGGCAGTACAGAACATCAATAGGTTAGATTTTTGAGCAAGAGCTTTGGAGGATAACCATTCTCAGAAGATGAAAGACCGGGAACCGAGGTGTGAAGTGAGCTGTTACCAATAATTCCAGTCTACCTATTCCAGTGCAGCTATTTTTACCTTCTTATAAAATATATATTGAGATCCAGTGTTAAACTGAGGTCAATGACTGTTTACATACTTAATTAATGAAATGTGAGTGTGATAAATTATTTGAGATAAGATGAGATCTTTCATGACATCAGAATTATGTTTGTGTTGCACATAAGTAGCTAAACTTTTAAACCGTTTGACTGGACTCATGCTCTAAATAGTCAAAAATCTCATAATAGTGCCACCGGTATATTCTTTTCTTAATTACTCTTTTGATGTGAGCAATCAGATAGGATTTTACTCGTAATGTATTTTTCCACAGGAGAGCATATCTTAGTCAGTAAGACTACAGAAATCTGTTTGATGCATTGTCTTTTATTTTCAAACCACATTGTAACTATTTTTGGTACATTAGTATATGACAAAACACATTTTCAGTATTTGTCATTTTGTCTCAAATTCAGCATTTTGAGGGTTGTTGTGTATTTTACTACAGCAAACATATCTTTCTTGCTTGGTAATTTTTATAGCCTTGTGGAACTTAAAGATGTTTAAAAGCAAATTATTAATGTCTCTCTTTCAAGATGAGATGAAAGCTTGGTAAGGTTTTCTTTTAATGGAATTGTTTTTGCCTGAAAATTGGTTATTGCTCTGTGAAACAATGCATCGCCACTCTGAATGGGCCATCACAAAATGAGGTGGGACAGACACCAAACTGCCCCAATATGTAGTGCACTTTGATGAGTGTCCCAAGTCATCCGTATTTGCCCAGTATTATTCCTAGTATTGTTCAATCTATAGTTCTGTTTAAATGCTTGTATGGTTGAACGATTTTCCAAATAATATTTAAATACAGTACACAGAAACATTTCACCGGAAAGGACGCTTTATTTATTCCTTTGAAAATTTGCACAAAAAGACAAAAGACTAATATCTACCAATGGGCTTCACTACATTGAGTTCTCCTCTCTTCCATAATACTGCCACAAGGTACAAGACCTTTATTGCAAGCGGTTTCTTACTCAAAAATTAATTTTAATGTTTTTTTTTCCATAAAGCTCAACAAGGTTGCATTAACTACACTTCAATAAGTGCTTTTCATGTGGACCAAGCTTGACTTCCCTGTAAACACCTAAATATGCAACCTGCACTCAAGCACTGCACTCAAGCAAGTGCCGGTGCTGCCCTCTACGGAGGGAATTGACCAATCAGGCTATACCTTGTGTCAACTTCGGAGCTGCAAACTCTGAAATAAAAAAAACTCACGTTTCAATATCTTGGTAGATCAAAGGCTCTGTCGAAACTTTGTTGCTTAACGCAAAATATTTAGAATTCAAAATCATTATTCTCTAGCAAAACTTTTAGTCACATCAGAGTAAATATCAAAACACTCTTTTGTGAATTAAAGTTTTCTAACGTGCTAAAAATAAAACATTTCAAGCTAAGAGAGAGAGAAAGAAAGAGAGCGTGAGAGAGAAAAAGCCACAGTCGGTGGCAATGAATGTATAGCCCGAGTTTAAAGTAAACTTTGAAGGGTGAGTAAATGTTGTCATGTTCCGCGTTACCTATTTTTTGTTAATCCCAGAAATTTGAGGTCCTCATTTACGCGTTCGTGTCACAATTTGGATTACTCTTGACTCTGGACTTATCCGGCTGCTCCGGCTGCTTGGCCTTTGTATTGTACAAGTACCTAAAATTTTGTTCAGGAAGTATTTCAAAATTGAATCTTTTAAAGTGATCAGGATATTTTTTAATGGATGGCACAGTGGTTTTAACTCCTTTTATGAAACTGAAGAGTGTTTTAACCTCACATATTTGTTGATGACAGTATGTCATAACAACACCATCAAGTTATTTTTCAATTAAAATTGTTATTTAGCTCAAATCTTATTCAAAATCAATGTTAGCACTCATGTCATCATTGAACAAAGCCTATGAAGCATTCTGGAAGGTGGTCATGTGGTTTGAAAATTTGTTCAACTTTCATGTCTTAAAATTGTGAAGTTGTATGCCTGTTCTTCTCTGGAGAATATTCTGACACCATTATGACTTTATGTTTAATCCCTTTTTCCCTTCTTATTTCATAGATGACTGTTAAATTATGGGCTGTGGTCACAATAGTGGCCCTAATGCCCTCTGCATTGTTCTGTGCGACTCCGGGGAAGAAAAACAAAGCTGTAACAACTTTAATCAACTCTAAATGGGATGCTACCCCATTCACTCTTGAAATTGCCGAATATCTAGCCGAAGAAAATAAAGATAGTTTGTGGAACTTTATTGACGAAGTCAGCTCTCTCTCCCCGCCATTGGTTGATCAGGGTATGTCTGATAAAGTTCCTGAAATAATAGACTACATGATAATTTTGCTGTTGCTTTTTTATTCTTCTTTTATCCCATTCTGCACAATAATTGACATTTGTGATATCTTATGCAGGTACCGATCAACAAATTTATGAAAAGTCACTTGCCATTGGAAGTCGATTTATATCTAGCTCTCAATCGAAACTTCTTAAACTAGCATTGTCCCTCCATATTTATGCTCCTAAAATTGAAATGTATTCTCAAATGGCTAAAGAGCATGGTGTTGTAGACAAGGGTTGCCCTTGTGCTGTTCTGTTTAATGGAAAACTTATTTGCCATTCTTCAGAGCTGGAAGGAAGCCTTGCAAATGCATTAGTAAGGACATGAAAATGAAATGTATAATATATTTACTGCAGTGTAACCTGATTGATATCTCATTTTGTTTAGGAATCAGAAAATAGGGTATCAACTGAATCATTTAAAGTAGACCATTTCTATCCAGGGTCGGAAAATCGGAGTGTAGTTGCGGTCTTATATGGAGAAATTGGTACTCCTGAATTTGCTCAATTCCACAAAGTTCTCAAAACTCAAGCTGTGGAGGGAAAATTAGGTTACATCCTGCGGCATTATGTCAAGGTTTGTCACCCATAGGAACCAGATGTTTACAATTATTGTTGTGTTGACTCAAATAATAATTTTCCTGACTGTTGCAACTCTCAGGAAAGGCCCAATCGCAAATTGAGGCTATCAGGCTATGGAGTTGAACTCCAAATGAAATCAACAGAGTACAAAGCCCAAGATGATACTGAAGTGAAGGGAGATGCTGAGGGTGATGGATCTCAGGAAGAGAAAGAAGATGAGGAAATTGAGGGCTTCAACTTCAATGTTTTAAAGTACGATTAATATTATCTAAGCGCTCGATACTTGCAATCTGATTGATTTTTCTAAAAAGTTCATATGAAAGGGTGCTACCACAGATGGGCCCATCAGGCCCCATCACGACCCATCACTCATCATATTGTGTCTTTCGTGGTACAACCCGGGTCGTCGATGATATTTAGTGTGTTTCACAACAAGTATAAAACAATTCTATTATGGCTCCGTATTTATTTTTGTATGTATTTCAATGGCACAATAAATAGGAAAAATATCAATAGACCCGCTAGAAATATTGTATATGTGTTTGCACGTGTTGTGAAACACACTAATAATCATCCACAACTTCAAGTTGAAGCAGAAAAGACAAAATTTGATGAGTGATGGGTTGCGATGGGTCGTGATGGAGAGTGATGGGCCCCTCTGTGGGGGCACCCAAAGTTGACATGATTATCCCATTTTCTAGATCTTTGTACCCTGATAAGGCAGAGAATTTGGACAAGTTCAGGCAGGCACTTATTGAATCGAGCAATGAAATGGCCCCCCTAAAGGCTTGGCAATTCCAAGAACTTAGCTTGCAAGCTGCTGAGAGGATCATGAGCTCACCAAAGGATGAGGCTTTACATGTTCTAACTCACATTGCTCAAAACTTTCCTCTGCAGGTAAGTTTTGTTTATAGATCAAGTAAATATTTTCCTGCATACTCTCTTCTCTGTTTTCTTCTGTTTGCCTTTTTATATTCATACTATGTTTTTGTAGAAAAATGTACTTATGGACTTCACAATTGTCCTAATGTTTGCTTTGATTGTAGGCACGCACACTTGTTAGAACTGTTGTAAAACCTGAACTGAAAAAGGAAATGAAACAGAATCAGGACCTTTTCTCCACATCCTTAAATCTTCAGCCTCAAGATACTGCCATTTTTATCAATGGAATGTTCTTTGATCTGGATGTTGTTGATGTAATTTCACTTCTTGAAATAATTCGACAAGAGCAGCGTCTTATGCAGGGCCTCCATACTATAGGTATTAGAAATGGATACTTTGGTTGTTAATCGTATTCTTCAACTACATCTAATGCTCATTTGTGTTCCAGGAGTGTCTGACAAGAAAATGAATGCCCTTATGTCCTTGGACCTTTCCTCTGGACTGGGTGGAAATACAGAGTATGGAATCGATATTCGTGATTCAGCTGTATTTTGGGTTAATGACATTGAAAACGATAAAGCATACAAACGCTGGCCTTCGCCACTCAGAGATTTGCTAAGACCTACATTTCCAGGAATGCTCAGAAGCATTCGAAGAAATCTATTCAATTTGGTTATCATTGCAGATCCATCAAAGTTAAATTCATTCCCAATTTTGAAACTAGCTGAGTCTTTTATCCATCACCAATCTCCTCTGCATATTGGAATTGTTCTTGCTACTTCTCCAGATTCGACCATGACTGGTTTTACAGATGCCAGTGTTGCCCTTCTCAATGGGTATAATTATGCTGTTGAAAATGGGTCTCCTAGTGACGGACTGAGTTTCCTCACTGATGTTTATGCTGCTATCAAAACTGAAAACAGGGATGTAAAGGTGGAAGATGTCCACAAAAAATTGAAGTCTAAGTACAAGGGTGTTGACGTGGAAGATGTATTTGGCGCTGATTCAGATTACAACACTGGCCGAAAGCTAGCGAGAGATTTTGTTGAGCGAAGTGGTTTCCGTAAACTACCTCAGGCTCTAATGAATGGAATTCCACTACCTGATAAAATGCTCACAGCCGATGAATTTGAAGAATCTGTTCTAAGTGAAATAATGTCTCAGACACCCATTTATCAAAAAGCTGTTTATAAAGGAGAACTTCGTGACAGTGATAATGTGATTGACTTTATAATGGAGAGGCCAAATATCATGCCAAGGTTGAATGAAAGGATTTTGAACTCTGAAAATAATCTTCAGATTGATTTGATGAGAACAGTGACCAGTGTCGAAGAATCAATATCTCCTCCTGTGTTCTCATTACTAGGACCATCTGATCAGTCTGCTCTAATGCTTTCCACCATGCGTTACTTCTCTCCTCGTAAACAGAGTAAAACTTATTATCTAACTAATTGGGTGGTAGCTGATCTCACTAGCTCATGTGCTAAGGGTAGAAATCTGCTTCAATCTGCTTTGACCCAAATGAAAATTAGTGGTGTTGTTAGAGTTGGATTAATTGTTAATCCATCTGATGAGAAGAGCAATGATTTACTGAATCGAGTTGCAATAGCTGCATTGAAGGTGTTGTCTCCTGATGAAGCCACAACATTTATGTTAAAACTTTTGGATAGTAAGGAAGTAATTCAGCGCCTACTGGCAGGGGAGAAGAAACTTTCTGATCTTGGCCTAAGTGGTGTCAGCATGTCTGCCATGGAATCAGCTGTTGAATCCAAACCAATTAAAGATACCATCAAGAGACACACCTTGTATGTGGAGCGTACACTGGGACTAAACCGCGGAGCCTCAGCTGTTGTTAGTAATGGCCGTATACTAGGTCCTTTGGAAACAACAGAAACATTTACAGTTGATGATTTTTCACTTTTGGAAAGGCACAGTTTTTCTACTCACATTGAAAAGATCAAAGGTGCTCTGCAGCCTTCCCCTTCTGCTTCTTTCTTTGATGAAGATGATGTTGAAGACACAACAGAACTCACCAGTGATGTTGCCATGAGAGTAATCAGCTTACTGGTGTCTCATCCTCAAACTAGGTCCCGCTTTGAGATCCCCACCTTCACAACTGATCATAGTGTCATTGATATCCCAGCTTCCAGCCCAAAGGAACCAGCTATCCGCATAGATGTCATTGTTGACCCTGTATCTCGTGGAGCTCAACGGATCGGGCCAATCCTAACAACTTTCCAAACTGCTTTAAATTGCCATATCAGAGTGTTCTTAAATTCTGTTGAAAAGAACAGTGATATGCCTCTGAAGAGCTTTTATCGATTTGTTTTGGAACCAGAACTTCAGTTTACACCTGATGGTCAACTTACAGCAGGTCCCATTGCACGTTTCACAAATCTTCCTGAGGCTCCTCTCCTCACCCAAAATCTTCAAGTACCTGAAAACTGGCTTGTTGAATCTGTTTCAAGTCCTTATGATCTTGACAACATTAGACTGGAGGATGTTGTTGGAAATGTGCACAGGTATGTATTTTCTTAAGATGAAAGTAAATTTTAATACTCTATTTTATGCATTATGTTCATTTTTTTTTTTTATTTTAAATATAAATATATGTATAAATTTTGTGTTGTAGTGAATATGAATTGGAATACCTATTGCTGGAAGGTCATTGCTTTGAGGCCATGACAGGGAATCCCCCAAGAGGATTACAAATTACCCTTGGAACAGAGAAGATGCCTGTGAAAGTTGACACTATTGTTATGGCAAATTTGGGATACTTTCAGCTCAAGGCCAACCCTGGAGCATGGGTGTTACGTCTAAGGCAAGGACGATCTGCTGATTTGTTTGACATTGTTAGTCATGATGGATCTGATACACCACCAAATTCCACTGATATTAAAGTGGTTATCAGCTCATTCCGGAGTCATGTTCTGAAACTTCGTGTCCAGAAGAAACCTGATAAAATGAATATGGACTTACTTTCGGAAGATGATGATGCCAATAATCCTGGCATTTGGAATTCCATCACAAGGTTTGAACTTGATCTGAATTATAAAGTTATGAATTATAATATTTAAGTCATAAAATCTCTAACAGATTTGATTTTTCCTCAGTACTTTTGGCAGTAACCAAAAACAGGGTGAAGAAGAACCAGAAGAAAAACTTAACATATTTTCAGTTGCATCTGGTCACTTATATGAGCGCTTCCTACGTATTATGATGCTTAGTGTCTTGAAGCACACTAAAACTCCAGTCAAGTTTTGGTTCCTTAAGAATTATTTATCTCCCACTTTTAAAGATTTCTTACCACACATGGCTCAAGAATACGGTTTTGAATATGAACTTGTTCAGTATAAATGGCCACGATGGTTGCATCAGCAAACTGAAAAACAGCGCATTATTTGGGGCTACAAGATTTTGTTCCTTGATGTGCTCTTTCCGCTGGATGTTAAGAAATTCATTTTTGTTGATGCAGACCAGGTATGTTTCAAATTAGTACTGTAAATAGTATTAACTCACACTATTTCAGAGAAGCAGTCAGAGCAGTCTCCTCACAATTTTCTTTTATCTCGATGATTTAGGTGGTACGAGCCGATTTGAAGGAACTTCATGACTTTGATCTAGGTGGTGCACCATATGGGTACACACCTTTCTGCGAAAGTCGAAAAGAAATGGATGGATTCAGGTTAACTGCTTGTCAATTCTCAGGTTTCCAGCATTTTGCTTTAAATATCTCTATCTCATACATTCTATATGATGCAGGTTCTGGAAGCAAGGTTACTGGCGAAGCCATTTACAGGGCCGTCGCTACCACATTAGTGCCCTATATGTTGTTGATTTAAAACGCTTCCGCCGTATAGCTGCGGGAGATCGATTAAGAGGACAGTATCAAGCTCTAAGCCAGGATCCTAATAGTTTATCCAATTTAGATCAAGTCAGTTCATTTTGATTATACATACTTACGCAATCTAGGAACAAAATGGAAACTAATATAGTTATTTTCTCCTACAGGACCTCCCAAATAATATGATACACCAGGTATCTATTAAGTCTCTTCCTCAAGAGTGGCTTTGGTGTGAAACGTGGTGTGACGATGCTTCAAAGCAAAACGCTAAGACAATTGATTTAGTAAGTAGTAATTTTTCCTTAAACCAACCAACGAAGTTGTTGTGCCTTCTGTTAACCTAAGGTTCTGTTTTAGTGCAACAATCCTCTGACCAAAGAAGCCAAACTAACTGCAGCCATGAGAATTTTACCTGAGTGGAAAGGATATGATGAACAAATTAAAAAACTCCAACAGAGAGTTCAAAGTGAAGCCTTAGATGCTCATTCGGAATTCCATCACAGTCAGATTAGTAAGAAATCAAATAATGGTAAGAGTTTAAGAATATTGTAGAATTCTGTTATCCTATTGTGAAATTTTATCTTCTTATGAAGAAAACTCTTTATATATCATGTTCTGAGTGTTTCTTCCAAATGGGGGTTCAGTATTTGAATTTAACTAAAATTTGCCTTTTATTTACAGGCCATCTAGAAAAACACACTGAATTATGATGGAATTTGTGCTGCTAAAAATATCTAAGGAAATTTTCTGCATGTAACTTGTAACAGTTATATTGCTCATTCATTGTAGTTAGTTTGTGGACTCAATGACAGAATGTGTATAGCTGTGCCTACACATTTATGACCTTAAAATTAGGGCAGATGTGAATTTTCATAAAGCCCCACCCCCACCTATCTCTTTTTTTTCTTAAATCTTAATTAATGAAGATCTCTTATGGACAGATCTAAATCACTTACCATCTAAATCACTGACCATTTTTACTTTCTATCTCCCCAACCTTAAGTGACTTGTGTTTGACCAATCCTTGAACCAAGGTGCCAGTGAAATGGTAGTATTCTAAGTGAGACTTGATTTTTAACCTGAGATTTATGTTAATATTTTTTGATCTAGATGCATCATGCGACTACCAAAATATTACTGCAACTTTTAACTGATTTGTACGGTACCTTGAGTGCCATTTTGCTAGGTTACTGATACAGAACACTCGTGATATTGGCTCTGTTCTGTTGTTTGTCCTGTTTAAATGAGCCAAATAGTTCTGTTCTTTTCACAAATGAAAATAGTATTTCAGGATATTTTACATGGTATTCATAACTGGTCAACTGTAAACTCATTTTGTACAAGTACAAAAGTGCAATTCTTGTGATTCATCAGATGTTTTGAGATAATTTTAATTGGAAGCAAATGAATGAGTTAACAGTTTTTGTTTATTACTTAATTAGAAACAAACAATTTTAAGTAAGTTTGAAGCTCCATTAGTCAGAGTTCAACTGGTTGGTAAATCCTCTGTCTCTGCCATTAATAGTTAGAATTGTCTTGTGCCTGGCACTGGTGGTTGCAGCACTTAAGTATAGTGCAGTAGCAGCCTGCTTTTAAAAATTTTCTGAATTACTTTTAACTGTTATTTTCTTATTTGATGAGTACTTTGTGATGCACTCAATTTTACCTGTGCCTGATGATTTGTGATAATTGTAAGTTACAACTAGTTTGATTGAACATAGTAGTACCCTTTTGAGGCTCAGACTCAGATGATTGATAATTCCATCTCATGACTGAAGGCGAACTGATGAAGTAAGAGTATTTCTATTGTGATTTAATTGATAATAAAAAGGTGTGAAAACTGCGTTTCCAAAAAAGTCTTATGAACGTTATTACATGCCTGTTCCTGTACAGCAAGATTCGCTTAAAAAAAGGATAAAATAATTAGAGGAACTACACACACCACTCGGCTGGCGGGACGCACATCTATCGGCCGTGCGAATCGCTATCACTATCTACCGGCCTTTTTTTCGGGCAAGCCGCAAGAACGAAGTCGGAGCGAAAGTCGTCTCCGCCGCGGCGCGGGGCCGCGGGGCCCGTCCAGGCCGGTAGATAGGGAATCCAATTCGCATCGCCGTCAGGTGTGCGAACCGACAGCCTAGTGGTTACCGTCCCTGCCCCCCGTCCCAAACCATCTAGGCTGTCGGGACGCTTTTGTCGTGTTCGAATCTCGGTCCATCATGTTTCTTTTTTCGCCGATTTTCGGATGATTTAACCCTCGGGGGTAGGTGTGGGGAAGCACAAGAGCCCCCCTGTACAACCCCCGTTAAAAAGGAGCAAATTTTTTCTTGGACCTAAATCCCTAAAAATGCAAAGGCCTTGGGAAATTTGACGAAAATTTGAAAATCTCAGATCACGCCCAAATATCTCAGGGCACCTTCTTTTGGCACTGCGAAACATACATCAGTCGCCAGAAGCACGATACCGGTCTTGGTTTGGGAGAAATTCGCTTTATGCGCGATGAAAAGCGAATTGCTAAATGGGCGCCTGATGGATAGGCAACCCATTCGACGCCAGCCCCCGGCGGCGCGTTTGAGAGAAAACCGCTCCCCGGGCCTAATTCTACTCGGAGCTCAGCAGAGGCGAGGAGGTAACCTCCTCGAAATCGACTCCTGGTCCCAGCAGAAGCTTTTGGGAAGCTATGTGGTGCTTGCGGACGAGCGGAATGCACAGGTCTGTGGTCTCGTGTTTACAGTTACTGATATGTGGTCCCGTGGGCTCGGGTTCAAACCCTAGTCGCGGAATGGCTTTTTTGTTGTTTATTTTTGCGACGTTGTTCGCGGAGCAGGAGAATACATTTATTTTTCTCGAGGTGTATAATGCTTTAAATAGCTTATCCGCTTGACGCCTCTTTTGTACGGTAAAAAAGTAGTACGGGAAAGAGAAAAGAAGAAGGAGAAAAATAAAAATGATTCCACCGCGATTTGAACCTGCAAAACGTCTCGCCAGCCGAGATGATTTGGGACAGGGGGAGGGTGCGTTAACCATCTCGGCTGGCGGGACGCACATCTGTCGGCCGTGCAAATCGCTATCACTATCTACCGGCCTTTTTTTTCGGGCACGCCGCAAGAACGACACTGTTAAAAATTCCGTACCCCCATGCCCAAGATACTACGGTAAAACCGTTTTGTTTGGTGACGGGACGACCGTATCTGAAAAATTACGGTGTTTTCCGTGACCAATTCCGTAGTTTCAGCTTCTTGAAACTTCGAAAAAAGTTGAAATACAGGCTTATGTGAAATATACGGTCATAGGTAGTACGGACGAAACGTACCCAATAAAAACGGTCCGGACCAGGTAAAAAATTAACGGGGAAAACCGTACTAATTACCGTGGAAATTTTTGACAGTGGAAGTCGGAGCGAAAATCGTCTCCGCCGCGGCGAGCGGCGAGGGGCCCGTCCAGGCCGGTAGATATGGAATCCCATTCGCATCGCCGTCAGGTGTCCGAACCGACAGCCTAGCGGGTACCGTCCCTGCCCCCCGTTCCAAACCATCTAGGCTGACGGGACGCTTTTGTCGTGTTCGAATCTCGGTCCATCATATTTTTTTTTCGCCGATTTTCGGATGATTTAACCCTCGGGGGTAGGTGTGGGGAAGCACAAGAGCCCCCCTGTACTATCAGTCTGAAAAGTTTTGTCCCTCGACTGCCAATAGCGATGGCCCCAGACAGCCTCGCACGGGTCCCCTCTCAGCGCGCCCTAGCAGACGAGCGGCTACTCCCAGGCAAGATGGCGACCCTGTCTCCACCTCGCATTTTTGACAGTCATTTTAAACTCAGCTATGTCGGAATCTATCTGTTTTATATGAAAATACCAAACATATTGCTTGCAGAAAGCGATAGAAATCATTTGTGGCGCTGAGACTTATACCGATCGCAGGATGTAAAGAGATAAAAATCCGCACTAGGTTAGCCAGCCAGCTCCAAGACTTTCAGCGCTGTCATCGCTATTTCTCATTCCGCGCGATCACCGCGGAATTCAAACGGGTCGCATTGGTGACAAGCGTCGTAGACAAGCCTGCCTACCAGGTGGCTGACGGACCCCGGGCACTTTTTGTACTATGCAACCCGCCCGCACCGCTCCATCCGGGACTGCATACCCATCAGGCGCTGGGGACCGGCTTCAGGCGCGGACGCTCCGCTCCGCCACTGTCGTTGCAGCCCCCGCCCCGAAAGTGCCCTCTCGCGGTTCGCGCGGTCTACGGTAGGGCGTTACAGGGGGGAGGTTCGCGGTTTCGCGGGGGTGATCCGCGAGTCCTCGCGGTTTTGCGGGGGTGATCCGCGAGGACTCGCGGAAAGCTCGCGGACCGCGGGTCCTGCCGCGGGGGTATATCGCGTAACGCGGATCCTTCGCCGGGGGAAGGTTGCGGTCCGCGGATCCTTCTCGCGGGTAGCTCGCAGTCCGCGAAGGACCCGCGGAGGATGGGCGCTACGCGATATACCCCCGCGGCAGGACCCGTGGTCCGCGAGCTTTCCGCGAGGACTCGCGGATCACCCCCGCAAAACCGCGAGGACTCGCGGATCACCCCCGCGAAACCGCGAACCTCCCCCCTGTAACGCCCTACCGTAGACCGCGCGAACCGCGAGAGGGCACTTTCGGGGCGGGGGCTGCAACGACAGTGGCGGAGCGGAGCGTCCGCGCCTGAAGCCGGTCCCCAGCGCCTGATGGGTATGCAGTCCCGGATGGAGCGGTGCGGGCGGGTTGCATAGTACAAAAAGTGCCCGGGGTCCGTCAGCCACCTGGTAGGCAGGCTTGTCTACGACGCTTGTCACCAATGCGACCCGTTTGAATTCCGCGGTGATCGCGCGGAATGAGAAATAGCGATGACAGTGCTGAAAGTCTTGGAGCTGGCTGGCTAACCTAGTGCGGATTTTTATCTCTTTACATCCTGCGATCGGTATAAGTCTCAGCGCCACAAATGATTTCTATCGCTTTCTGCAAGCAATATGTTTGGTATTTTCATATAAAACAGATAGATTCCGACATAGCTGAGTTTAAAATGACTGTCAAAAATGCGAGGTGGAGACAGGGTCGCCATCTTGCCTGGGAGCAGCCGATCGTCTGCTAGGGCGCGCTGAGAGGGGACCCGTGCGAGGCTGTCTGGGGCCATCGGTATTGGCAGTCGAGGGACAAAACTTTTCAGACTGATAGTACAACCCCCGTTAAAAAGGAGCAAATTTTTTCTTGGACGTAAATCCCTTAGCCTTTGGAAATTTGACGAAAATTTGAAAATCTCAGATCACGCCCAAATATCCCAGGGCGCCTTCTTTTGGCACTGCGAAACATACATCAGTCCCCAGAAGCACGATACCGGCCTTGGTTTGGGAGAAATTCGCTTTTACGCGATGAAAAGCGAATTGCTTAATGGGCGCCTGATGGATAAGCAACCCATTTGACGCCAGCCCCCGGCAGCGCGTTTGAGAGAAAACCGTGGAAAAGCGGCGCACTGGGCCTAATTCTACTCGGAGCTCAGCCGAGATGATTTGGGAGAGGGGGAAGGTGCGTTGACCAGCTCGGCTAGGAATGGAAAAATACTGGTATTTTTTAATCGACGGAAAAAAACCTGTTTTCTTTCCCTTTTTTTTTCGAAAAAAAAAACAAAATTAGGGGAAAAACGCTTTTTCGACTAAAGTTTAGTATTTTATTAATTTTGAGTACCTCTAGCCTTTATTTATGCAAAACATAGGTATTTTAAGGATAAGTCCGAGCTGCAGAAGCTTGTGAAATTCTACTAGAGATGTCACTTCAATGGGTTACATTCCGCGCAACGGATTTCTCATACCACAGGAGCTGTTAGTCTCCGGAGCCGGGAGGGGTCACCAGCAGTTGTGGAGAGTTGTTCATGTTTATGTTCAGGAGAGTTCTTAAGTCCTCGGAACATCTCCTGCACCAAGTTTTGAGTTTAAACCCCATCGACCTACCCCTAGATAGAATCATGGAACCATTTCCTATAGTGAAACTGTTACAAACAAGTCATATAAACCTTAGATAATTTTTTCACACTCAAAATTTCCTGTTTTTACCAATTTTTTCCAATCCTCACCCCATTTACACCTATGGCTGTTAAAAAAATTAATTTGACACTAACTTTAAATACTCAAACACAGTGCTTAGGTGCCAATGTCTTATTGATTGTTCTAGGGAGAGAAGGGGCCTTTTAGATAAGAAACTAGTCCACACTACATGTGTTTAGTAGTTCTCAAAAAAAGTATTTTCTATATACAGGGTGAGTGTCTTCGTACCTGCCAGACTTCGGGAGCGGATAGGGGACACCTAGACGAGTATTTTGATATGGGACACTTGGGGTCGGAAATCAAAATTACGCCCGCAAGAGGGAAATTAAATTTCGGAACCGAGCGCCGGCAGGTAGGCAACCCACCCGGCTGGCAGCCTAGGAGCGGCGTGGCGTGGCGTGGCGTAGCTCAGCGGGGTGGGTGGCATGGCGTGGCGTGGCGGTAGTTAGGGATACTCGCGAGCTCGCGACGCACCTCTACGCACGTTTCCCGCGAGAGCGCGAGCCTCTCCGACGAGACTGTGGGTCTGTCCCGTGAGTTCTGCCCCGCCGTGGAGGCCCGCGGCCTCGCGATTGAGGCCCGTGGCAACGCCAGGGAGGACCGCAGTCTCGTGGGGAAGCTGAGCTACGCCACGCCACGCCGCTCCTAGACTGCCAGCCGGGTGGGTTGCCTACCTGCCGGCGCTCGGTTCCGAAATTTAATTTCCCTCTAGCGGGCGTAATTTTGATTTCCGACCCCAAGAAGTGTCTATATCAAAATACTCGTCTAAATGTCCCCTATCCGCTCCCGAAGTCTGGTAGGTACGAAGACACTCACCCTGTACACAGGATGGCTTTGCTTGGGAAAGGGCGGAGGGTAGAATGGTATAAGGGTGAGGGAGAGAGAAGACGCTACGGCGAGGCGATTGGCGATGATGCAGCCTGTCGGTCATGTCATGCAGCCAGGGGTAGGCTAGGCTAGCCCGCCACGCACTCGTGCCAGCGGGCTGCCTACCACCTCGACAGGCGCTCTGCTTCGGCGGCTCAGCCTAGTTTAACATGATTTAACAACCCTAACAAATTGCCAACGCCAGCAAACGTGCACCTAGAGTGCCAAACAGGCATTTTAATGATAATATTGTACAATAAGTCATAAAAAGGCAAAACATGGTTTTTCCGTGTTTTTTTTTCCATTTTTGGCCTTTTTAAAATACGAAAAATACCGTTTTTTTGCGGTACTTTCCCGTTTTTTTTTTCGGGCTTGTCATCCCTACACACCACAGACTGTTCTTTTTAAATGTTCTGTGCCAAACCCCTACTTTTCATCACATTTTTGACTTATTTGTGTGTATTCAGAGAGTTTGGGTCTGGATCGGTAGACCCAAAAAAATACTTCACCGCACATGTTTTAAGTCACACACATTAATTATTCTCAAAAAAATAAATATACAAATATCACATTGGCATGAGCTCTAAAATGTACACACAAGACCTGGAATGTCAACAAGTGTTTATAAAATCGTCTAAGCAACATTAGAAATAACAATACTGAGCCTATTTTTTATTAGCTCCCTGAGAACTCACTAAACTTCAATAACATTAAAAAAATAGTCATTAAATGAGAACTTCACACTTAAAATAATTTTTACATCCATTAAATTTCAAAAATTATGGATTTTTGCACACTGAATGGTGTGACATCAATTAATCACAGAATCACTTGTAATAATTAAAATGATAAACACTCAATACATTTGAGCAAGTTCATATAAAAATGTCCATAGTGGCAAAGCACTGAAGAATTCTTGATGGGCAAGATATTCAGAGATGTAAAGATGATACGGACTGAAGATGTACAGCCCAGCCGTCATTCAATCACATTATTATCATGAGACTTTTCTAAAACAATTCTCAACTGGTCATTAAATTGATAAAATACGCAAACGTTTCGACGACAAAATAAATGCGACCATGAGGAAGCACAGTTTGCTATTTGTTCTCACCAAATATGACAATGCTCTGTATTCCTGCTGCTGTGGTTGTCGTTTCAATTTTCAATACGAGCAATGCAGAAAGGTGAAGACTTGGTCTGCCGGATGGTCTTTGTTCCGGGTGACACTGGGGAGAGGGAGGGGGGCAGCACTACAGATGCACAGTCACAGTCTCGGGCTCGGCGACGGGGCTCTTGGGGCTCACGAGGTCGCTGCCGATACTGTTCTCGGTCGGAGCTGCCTGCGGCAGTGCCGGTGCCGCCGTGGGCGTCGTGCTCCCCTTTTCGGGGACGGTGACCTGCACCGTGCCCAAGCTACACACCGACGTCTTTTTGGTGGGTCTGCCCGACATGCTCGTCACTGAGATGCGTGTTGGTCGCGCGGTCACAGACGTCTTCTTGACGGGGTACTTGCGGTCACCGGTGACGTCCACAATCACGTCGCCGCTGCCCCCGTTCGCCGCGGGACCGTCGCCGCCGCTGCCGCCCTTGGCTTTGCCGATGTTCTCAGCCTCCTCGATGGTGTCCGGGAGCTTGGTGTTGTGCGTCTCCGGGAACACGAGCGCCAGCAGGCCGCTGATCAGCGACATGGAGCCGAATAGGATCACGGGCAGCGATTCCATGATGCGGTTCTGCGGTCGGAGGGAACAGGCATCAGTCAGGCAGTCCTCAGAATGTGAATCGAAGCGTCCCAGAGAACAGGTACGTGGCAGTGTTTTGCGGGTCTGCCAGCCTACGGGCCACAGCGCCTTACGGCTGGAGCGGGTAGGCAGACCCGCATACTGCTATGTGTTCTCTGAAACATCCGAAGCCCACGCATTTTTTCACAGACACTGGCTCTGAACTCACCAGAAGCGGACTCTGCGGTGCGATGATGGAGCCAATGCGACCGAACGCCGAGCACATTGCGAACAGTGAATGGCGGACGTTCGTGGGGAAGAGCTCCGCGGTGAGGACGTACAGCACCGTGTAGGACACCGTGATGCCGAACTTGCCTACTAAGTAAGTGGCGATGCGGATCCACTGCCAGACTGCAACAAGGGCGGGAATGGAGGGGTACAGATTTACCGCGAGACATCGCACCTCCGGCTTGAGGCGTACGACCGTGAAAACCCCTTCCGTGCACCGCGCGGGCCTGGTGAACACATCGAATAAGTGTTGCGGGTCTGCCTATCAATCTAGGCCGTAAGGCTCGATACGACCCCGGAATACACTTTTGTAAGGTGGGAGGGGCTGACCGATGATTATGATTACCCCAACCAAGAAGACACCCTCAAATGTTTTTTTGAAACAATTTTAGATCCAATATTTTTACCTCTTATAACAATTTAGAGGTCTGTACAAAAACTTCAGTGCAACAAAAAAGAGAGAGAGAGTCTCGTACTCTGGAAATTACGTCCAAACACAAGCACCGCGTGGGATGGAACCGGGACGGAGGCTGCACTCTTCAGGGTACTCACCCTCGGTGTCGGGCATCAGGAGGAACGCGAGGCACGAGAGGCCGGTCAGCACGAGCGAGGCGCACATGGACATGCGCCGGCCCACGCGCTCCATCAGCATCCACGTGACCAGCCCGGCCGGCACCTCGATCAGGCACACGAGCATGAAGTTCAGGTACAGGTTGCCCGACACGCTCACCGAGTTGAGGGACAGCCCGTAGTAGACAAACGTGTTTGTGATCCTGCAAGGAGGTGACACGTCAGCCAAAGGCGCTCTGCGAGAGGCAGCCAAAGTGCTTAACACTTTATTTTCATTAGCTTTGGCTAGAACCACCAGGTGGTTGTGGTTAGCAGTCGAGCAGGCTCATGTCTCACCAGCAGAAGGAGCAGGTTAGAAGCCGAACCCGGAGCACCCTCGATTTGAATGTTTCCTTAAGGGCCCACCAAGTGGACGGCGTGTCCTCCGTATAGTCGTCCTTAAACGCCTTCTTCGCCTTGGCCTGGAAAAAAAATGAGGCAGCACGTGATAATCAACGGCGGAGAAATGCGGTGGCAGAGGAAATGAGTCGGCAGTACCTCCTCCGCGATGCTAGCCTTCATCTCTTCCAGATCCAGCTGCTTGGTGGACATCTTGTTCATGACTGCCGCCCTCCTGATGATTATCCTGGCGTCCTTGGTGCGGCCCTTCGAGCACAGCCAGCGCACAGACTCCGGCAGGATCCTAAAAGAAAACAGCCGCAAAAAGTCTTTAACCAAACACACTCAGCAGCAGCAGACCAGACGGCAAGAAACGCAGTGTGGTACTCACCACAACACCGCTAGGGAGAGGATGGCGGGGCCGTAGAAGGCGCGCAGGATCCAGCGCCAGTCCTGCAGCGCCCAGGCCACGCCACCCAGCAGCGCCTCGCCCACGGCGTACACGGAGTGCGTGAAGGCGCTCCACATGACGCGCTTCTGCGGGCCCATCAGTTCCATGCCCAGGATGAACGACGCGCTGTACAGGCCCGCGTTGAAGAGCGGGTCCAGGAACTCGAACACGAGGAAGAAGATGTAGTTGGTGGCGTATGAGCGTAGCATGCCCATGACACCGGCCAGGCCCAGCCCCAGCAGCAGGATGGTGCGCCGGCCGTACCTGCAGGGGCAGGACGAAGGGGTGTCTAAGGGCGCGGCCCGGGACGGGCGCGAGACGGACGAAGGCGAGGCCGCGCAGTCGAGGGGAAAACAACTCTGAATTTCGGTGTACAAATTGTGAATTTCTGTGAATCTTTGCTTGTTTTTTTTTTTCAGGATTCTGTGACTAACAGTGATTTTTTGTAAATTTTCCCAATCCGTCTGATTATTTTATTCTAATTTTTTTTCTTTTAATTTTCTCCTGAATTTTTCTGATTTTTTCGGATTTGTCTGATTTTTTTTTCTGAATTACGAAGTGTAGAAAAATTGCAGAGTTGCTTCCCCCTCGCTCGCAGTACTGTCAGGTAAGTGGGTACAAATTTCCCACGAACGCACCTGCGTGAGGCAGACGGGTATCTCCGCCTACCCTATAGCCAAGAGGCAATGTCTACCTAGTAGGTAGGCGGAGATACCCGTCTGTCCCACAAAGGTGTCATCGTGGGAATTTTCGCCTACTTATCTAGCGGCACTGCAGCCGAGCCTCTCGAACTGCTCCCGCTCCGCGACCGCTTACCTGTCCGACACGAAGCCAGCCATCGGCATGCCGAAGAGACGCCCGACGTTGTTCATGGTGCCGACCAGCGACAGCATCCAGTGGCTGTTGCCGTCGCACGTCATGTTCCACTGCAAAACACAAAGGGCCAGGTCACGGTCCGGTCCTGTCCGGGGCGGGGCGGGGCGCCGGGCGCGGGGCGGGTCAGGTGCGTGTCGCCTCGCAATGCTCGCACCTCGCTCATGATGGACAGGGTGGGCTTGGGGTACACCCACTGGGTGCACGCCACCTCCACGTCGCTCCTGAACATGGAGGCCACGCACGAGCCGTTGTCCGGCAGCACGGCGCCCGGCGCGGCCTCGTAGCGGTGGCAGCCCGCCGGCCGGCCCGCGTCAAAGCGCACGGCCGAGGTCAGCCACGGCGGCCGGAACTCCGTCTGCAGCGGGTCCTCGCACTCGGGTATCAAGCATCTGCGGACGAGAAACAAGGGAGCGTTGTTCAAACCGACCGCTACAAGATGCGTTCCAATCGGACACTCCTCGGTACAGTAGTCCGACGCTGTTCTTTATCTTTTCAAAATCAGTAAATTCTCCTCCTTCACCTACCTGTGTTCCGCCTGCATGGCCGTGAACACGTAGGTGAGGTAGAACACGGCGTGGAAGACGATGGGGACGCACAGCAGGCCATAGCTGATTAGCTGGAACTTCCCCCAGTGGCCGAGCTGCTCCAGCGCGCTGTCCAGCTCCATCCTCTTGGGCCGCGTCTGGAACAGGAACAAACTCCATCTCAACGTGTGCACGGACTAAGGGCTCTGAATCCACAGACACTTGTTAAAAAACAAAAGTTACAGAAAAACAAAAATTGTTGTTTTCCGGTCAAAACAAGAAATTTGTTCCTGGACAAACAGTTGTTTTAGTTCGTCAATACTTTTGTTGTAACAATTAATTTTTTTTTTTTAACAACAGACAATTTATGTTGTTTGGGGGCAGCAATATTTTTGCCTGACTATACAGTATTTGTTGAACCACACGAGTCAGTGAAAAACTTAACATCAAATTTGCTGATGATTAACGGTTTTATTTTTCAGAGTGAAGACGTCCGACATCGAGCTTGAGTCGAGCATGCAGCGCTACAAGACCAACCAGCTGACGCCATCGTATCGACCACGTCACCGACTGATCGTGTTTTCGTTTGCTTATGCGTCTGTGTTTGTGTTCGCGGATCGAGGATCGGACCAGAGGCGGCCTCGCGGTGGCTGGGTGAAAAGCTGGGTGCACACCGTGTCCGGGAGTGATGCGACCGCGTAGTAAGCCCCAGCCAAGGGCACGGGATGGGCAGGCATCCGTCGTGGACGTACTATCTCGCGACTCGCCCCGTTTGCAAGAGAAGGCGGCAAAGTCGGATTGAACTGAAAGGGTAGGCACCGGTAGGTACACATGCCCGCGGGCCGAGGGGTCAGGCACGTCAAGTAGCCCGACGACATGCATCAACCGCTGAGCATCGCTGAGCACCCGACCCGCCCAGGCCGAACATGAACGAAAAGCTTCGTCCCGCCCCACCAGCAGTCGCCGCCAGACAGACATGAATAATTTAGGGTGGGATGGGCCGGGCCGGGCCGGGCCGGGCCGCTCACTGGGTCGGGAAATAAGGTGAGCTAGTCGTCGCGACACGCCGCTCGAAAACTCTGCCCCACCCCACTCAGCTTCGCCCCGCTCCCCGCAATGCATCGGCAGTTAATTTGGGCACCTGCAACGACAGCGCGCTGTCAGCCACGTGAGTTAAGTTGACCCCCTCCCCCCCCCCCTCCCTCGTCTCTGCCCCTTTCTCTCCCTTTCCTCTTTTTCTCCTACCTCCACCCCCCCCCCCCTACACGACCACCTTCCCTTCCTGGCCCCTACCCCCAGGCCCCCCCTCCCAATCTCCTTTCGTTGTCGTCGGTCTAGGAACCGCGAAGTGTGGCGCACGGCCACCGGCCGGCCTTGCCTGTCGAGCCAAGGGCAATCGAGGAGTGTGCCGTGCCCTGCCAGACGTAAGTACATCCCTGATATCAATGGCTCTATCAGTCTTGCCGTGGGTAATCCCCGGGCCTAATGGAAGGACAGACCGTGGCGTGCGACGGGACGGAGTGACATAGCAAAACCACCTGTTGGATCAACGAGCCTATGCATTGTTATTTGGAGACGGACCTACGGGCCAAAGTGCCGTAGATTTAGGCGCTCCATACCTTTTTAGCAGATGCACCTTTATTTTCACTCCTAGAATAAATGCTCTAAATCTCTACTTGATACTTGATCGGCGATCAAACTTACTTTCGCTTGGGATCAACTCTCGGCAGACGATACATTAATACCTCCAAACATCCACATTGCAGTATTATCTGCTTGGAGATTTTTTCTTAAATTATTCGTCAGATACGTTAACCCCAGCAGGGACTGTGGTCGCTGTGGTAGAGCACGACATTGCTATATCGTCCCTGCTTGAGAGTGAGCGGAAAGGGGGGGGCGAGTGCACGCACACACAAACACACCGCTGCGACGGGTGCGCATCCGTCCGTCCGTCACTAGCACCCTTGCCGCCTCTATGAACACAAACAGGGGCGCCACGTGAGAATCAAAAATAGGCGTCCTAGACACTCCTCGAGACTGCCCAGACCACCGGCCCTCGTCCCCACCCTGTTCCACCCCTCATAGAAATGAACTGCTGCGCCCGTCTAGATGAAGTTACTGGTTTATGCCTCTCACCTCAGAGGGGGGGGGGGGGGGTATCCACACGGTCATTATCGCATGCGCTCGCTATGAGGTGCACGGTGCACGGGTGTGCAGAGAGAGTAGCGCACCGCCGTAAACACTCCACATAATTGTTTCCCGCCGCAGTATCGACCGATGCGATGCCGGAGGAGGACGCCACGCCCAGCCCCGCCGCAGACTGGGATGGAAATTAGGATGCACTTAACTGCATGACAACACCCTCGTCGGGTCAGACGACCCCACTTGAGTACACAGTCGGTGACATTGGCACACCCTTCGTGGGATAGTGTGGATCATGTCAGGGGCGTTTTAAGGTCCGACCGACAGCAGTGCCCTTCAGGTTGCCTACATACAGGGGTCCTGGAACCCAATTTTCCTACCTTTCAGGCGGCTGTCTAGAGACCACGGGGAAGCGCCAGTAATATCCCTACCGGGAATTTGCACTCCCCGGGGGGAGAACACCAATTCTAGGCAAGTAAGGGAGTTTATTAATTACTAGGAACTTTGTTCTCTAGCGGGACAGTACACTGGGGTACAATGGGGAAGTAACGGGTATTTCAGAGAAGACACACGCGCTGGTGGGTTTGCCTCCTCGCTCTCCCCGTAAGGTCGGGCCAAAGCACAGTCTCCGCCACAGTCTCGGCTACAGCCCCCGCTTGGGCACGCAAACCCACCCGCGACCTGTGTCTTCTCTGAAACGCCACCCGGTATAATGTCCCTAGAGGAGTTGTACTCCTGGGAGTAAGGGTTCACGCTGTTACACCGGCTTGTGTGGCGCGCTGAGGTCGAAGTGACTGCGGGCGTGTTGCAAGCAGCAAGCAGGCGATGCGCGTGTTCTCAAAATAGGTGCGCTATTTTTTTTTTTTTTTTTTTTTTTTTTTCGTTCTATGCTGCAGCCGATATGAATCTCGAAAGAACCGGCTCCGACCACAAACTCTCCTCAGGTTATTTAAAAATAAAAACTGTAAAAAATAAGAAAGAGGGGGAAAAAAACACGGGCGTGAGAAATAGGCCTAAAAAATGTCGAAATGCCGAATCGTTCTTGTTGCCACGGCTCATCGCCCGTTGGCGGTCACCGCCCAGCCACACGGCACGTGTGAATATAGCGCCGCAGCGGTCACCCATGGCGAGTTACGCCCCAGCGCCGCCACGCTACGCCACGCTACGCCACGCCCTACCCGCCGCTCCGATGGACTGGTACGGCGCGTCGGCCGTGTCCTCTGAAAGGGCACAGAGGTGCGCACAGCAGGGTGACGGCCCGAAAGGACCGCCATGCCACCGGATGATACCACATGTGGTGACGCGACAGAGTCGGGCCAAAGGGAAGAGGAGACGGATGCTGACGTGTTCTGCGGGAGGAGGAGGGGAAGGGAAGGAGGAGAACGGCGAAATTAAGGCTTTCATTTCCGTTCCGCTTGAGTCGCATGGAATCGCAGCGTCGGGATGACCAGGGTTGACGAGTGGATAAGGGGCGCGAGGCGGGGCGCGAGGCGGGGCGCGAGGCGGGGCGCGGGCAGGGCAGGGCGGGAGGGGCGGGGCGGGAGGACCGAGTGTGTCCGCTCCACCACGCCACGCCATGCCATGCCGCCGGTTTCAGTTTAGATTCCACCCAAACACTGACCTTGGGGCCGCTGCTGCCTGTCCTTGACAATGCTCTGCCCCATCAGGCCTCGGCGCCAAGCCGCACCTCACCCGCACCTGTCTCGCTCAGCCAGATCAAATATATCCGATGGGTGCTTCACTTCGACCTGTCCGTGCGGGTCTCTCGGCATTGTCACCTTTCCAGTCACATCCAGATAAGGACAAATCACAGCAAAATTCCCCAAAATACTGAAAAAAAATTGCTAACACAATGCGATAACTAATTTTATTGCAAAGCTCACAAGGTAATGCATTACAGATGTAACGGAGATAAAAACAGTTATCGCATTGTGTTTGCAATGATTTTCTCTAATAACATTTATCGCATTAGTTTTACGATACAGAGTTATCATACCCTGGAAAGCGCACTGTAAAATGCTTGCAAAGAATTGGTTCGTATTGCAAACTACAGTCAAATGCCCTAATTTCGGACTTATGCCCTAATTTCGGACAATTTGCAGAAAAGTGCTTATTTCAACCTATCTCTGTCACCTTTTGAGGTATTCAAAATCCGGAAACGGCATCGTAAAGTTTGCAGTATAGAGTACCATATTTCGTCAAGTCGGTTGAAGTACCTTTAAAGTTTTTCAGCACACAGGAATTTAAAGTTAA
The DNA here is from genome assembly GCA_029379305.1 of Frankliniella fusca. Classification (NCBI taxonomy): domain Eukaryota; kingdom Metazoa; phylum Arthropoda; class Insecta; order Thysanoptera; family Thripidae; genus Frankliniella; species Frankliniella fusca. Next base: position 2,420,649 of record JAHWGI010001270.1, on the reverse strand, counting down.
AAAAAGCATATAGAACAAAATTGCTGTTGTTAAATAAGCTCCCCCAAAAACCGGGGCTCATGTAGGTGTGAGCTGCCCCATGGGTGGTCCTTTAACGAATGAATGTATGGTATTTTGGCTACAGAACTACGTAAAAATTTATTTTGTAAGTCAAACCGTTTTTCGGTACGAGACGATTTATGAAAGTGCTACAATTTCGGACACTTTTTCTTATGGGCCAAATACATGGAGATTTTTAAAGTGTGTCCTACAGAAATTTTATGAAAATGGTTTTTGTTGCAAATTTAATTTTAAACAAGATTTGTTTTATAGTTTCCAACGATATCTCTGCTAGTTTAGGCGAAATAGTGTGCTGAAGTTGCTTCCTTTGTAGGGCTATAGACGGCTATAGAGCCTAAAGTAGTACAGATATCGTTGCAGACCATAAAAACAAAATTATTTAAAATTAAAATTGCAACTAGAAACGTTCTCATAAAATTTCATTCTACAGCGAAACTAGCCATTTAGAGCACGTGTCCGAAGTTAGGGCACTTTCGTCCCTAATTTCGGACACTCTCTCGAAGGCTGCTGTAGCTACACACATTTAGATAGAAATTCGGAATGGGTGTCAGCCGACGTGTCCGGAGCCACAGTTTTTCCAATCGCAACAGATTTTTCAAATTCCATCATGCCTACACGTAAGAAAGGAAAAACCGCTAAATTCGTCCGAAATTAGGGCACTTGACTGTACTTTCTTTGTAAGTTGCAAAGAATTTTGAAGCATTGTATTACGAACTAATTCTATGAAGCTCACGAACTATTTCCTTACAATAAAAACAAATAGTTTGTCAGAATTCTAGTAGCTTGCAAAGAAGTTCTTTGCAATACGAACAAATTCTTCGTAATACGAATATTAAAATTTCTTCGCAACGTTGCAAAGAATTTAGTTTGCAAGCATTTTACAGTGCAATGAATCATGGGAATCGCAGACTTTGGTGTGTCGCTTATTTTGAGGTAAAAGTATCGCAGCCTGGATTTCAATTTGCTCTGTCGTATACGTTAGGTGAGGCTGGGCTGGAGAAGAGTGGGGTGGGTGCGTGGGAGGGAAAGGCAGAATGGAAAAGACCAAACAGTGCAGAAGTCTCCTCGGTCTCCGTCTTTTGACAAAATAAAGGTCTTTATGAAGCATGGTTTCTTTTGAGTCTGTCGCAAGGGGGCCTCAACTCCTGAAATCATGTGTACACAATCGCTGATATCTTCGAAATCATTGTAAAAAAATGTGGATCTAATTGCCGAAAAAAATTATTTGAGCGCGTATTTTGGGCTCATAAAGCTCAAAATACGCTTGTATTTTACTTTACGAATTATTTCTTTTTTCTTTCAATTATAAGAGGTGTAATCATGTGAAATCTTGAAATCATGTGTACAAATTTTGGGAGATTTAAGGCCCCCTCGGTCTGTCGCGCATCGCATGCTACAGCTGACCCAGTCAACAAGTCATGCAGCGGCTGAAGGGCCAGCGTGCCTGCGTTCTACACAGCCAACACAGATGTCTGCGCCGTTGATAAAGAGATGCTGGGTAAAAGTGCAGTGCGCAGTGGAAGAGACGCTAAGTTAGTTAAATCGGTGAGGATTGTCCAACCCGCGAATATTGTAATTCTAGGGTGACCCTACGGTGATTTTAGAGTTGGTTCTCATAACTTAATTTTTAAAGGGGTCCATAGCATGACATTCGCTACAACGCATTATTATCTTAGATTAAGTCCCCGCCCCTCTACTCGCTCCGTCACATCCCGCCCCGGCCCGCTCCACGGACAAAGCGTGTGCGTCTTGTACAACGGTACCGAGATACCAGACACAGACGTCCTCGAACAAAACACGCCACTTTACTAAACTGTTCATGATCGTTAAGAGTACCCACACAGGGTACCTATATATTTCAGAAAAGAACAACTAAAACCGGATATACCAAAGCTTGGCCATGGCTCTGGCATCCACTCTGTAACTGGCCGCCATGGATATCCGGTTCTTTGAACGGTTGTTTTTTTTTTCCTTTTTTTTCCAGACAGATGGGAAGGGAGGCCCGAACAATTGTAGACAGCAGAGTTGAAGGCACACTGTGCAGTGGTGCAGTCAACACAGAGTGCACCATGCACCACTTCCACTTCAAAATTGTCTTCTGTAATTTTACTGTACCGATGGTAAATTTACATCCCTTATACTTGTAAATCACGAGAAAATTACGAGAATTGATTAAATTTTACGAATAAGATTTTCTTTTAATCTCGCAAAATGTTTTGTTTTGAGTGTGTATGGCTGAAAAGAAGTGAGCGCAGCGCTCGGAGCAGCGTCGATTCGAGCGAGAAGGAGGAGCAACAAATAAGTGACGAGTAAATGCGCGCCAAAAGGCGGATAGCGTTCGTCCAAAGCCAGGGCCAGGGCCACCCCCACTCCACGCCCGGCCACGCCACGCTTCCTGCGGCTGGCAATGTGAAATCCGTACAGACCGCCCCGCCCCGCCCCGCCCCGCCCCGCCCCGAGCATCCATCCGCGCCGTGTCACTCACAACACTTGACAGTCTGAGCTGAGGTGTGTGATATTGGGCTCTGATGCGAGGTGCGGGGAGGTGGGGTGCGAAAGGCACACTCGTTATCTGCTGCCTGGCGGGCCGTGGCGGGGCGTGGCGGGGCGTGGGGGAGGCGCGGCGTGGACGGAACACGTGGGCCGTGCAACCATCGCGGCAGCGAACCGCACAATGTACGATAAACACAAGCGGTCGCACTCCTAACTCTCACCACACACACACACGCGCGCACTCACACACGGCAATGCACGTATGTCGAAATGTTTCCTGCTGACACGCGTCGACGACTGCTCCGCCCCGTTCATTTCAACTCGTCCATTGGACGGTATTGTGATATGGAGAGATGCTCCAAAGAGAAGCAGCCCTTCCAAAAGGACACGGGACGGACTCCACCCTGTTGGCACGACCCCCCCCCCCCCCCCCCGCCTCCCGAGGGAGGCTCTAAGCTCAGACCCTCCCTGTTGATGAGTTCCCACCCCCCACCCCCTTCCCAGAAACTACCCTTGACCGCCTCGTGTCTTTCACGCTCGCCTCGAGCAGTAGTGCTCGGGGATTGAAAGCCGGCCTGATCCCCTGGTCGTTTTGTAGTATAACAGACAATAGAGTGGCTGTATTTTGGAAACGCGAGCAGTTTTGCAGTGTTGCAAAAGAAGTAGGCAAGCAGTAGTCCAAACACAGGGCCTGCATCTGCGCCTGCCTTCTAGGCAATACGCACGCACATGTACTAGGAAGTAGCTTAGTAAGCACGCGCAAACGAAGCTCCTCTGTATTTTGCGTTATACTTATTTCATGCGTTTCTTGCAACACTGCTTTGTCAGTACACACAACGCATATTCGCGTTGAGGGGCTGAAGACTTACTTCTCCCTCTCACCCCCGGAGAGCAAAGCCAAAGCATTGGGTCGGGTTGGGTCGGGGCGCTATTTCTGGCCAAGCTCCGCCAACAACACGCTTGCTCCATCCCAACCCCCGGCTGTACCGCGAGGACCCGAGGCGCGTGGGAAGAGGGGGGAAGGGGGGGGGGGGTTCGGCTCGGGGCACGAGCACCAGGGGCACGCGGACTGGCGCGCGCCACGGCCATCTTACACCTGCTGTGCTCCAGGGTCAGCACTTCAGATAAGCGAAATGTCTGCGGATTCGATCGAACTGAAAGGCAAGCGCGGCTACAAGTTCTGATGACGGGAGGCGATGTGCGTGTGCGTTGGGTTGCCCTTTAAATTTTCTACGTTCATAGCGGACTTCAGGCGTTCAACCCCCAATTAAACCACGCCTTTTGGAACAAACAGGGACAGTTACCTATTCGTGATTGCTCGAAAGAGAACGCTAGGTGTTCGAGTCCGAAATGTTCGAAGACAGACCGAATATAGTTTCGCCGTCGAAACACGCAGTTATTGTCACTCCCTTGCTAATTTTCCGCAAATGTCTTGGTATGTCGGCACGAGAAGTTGTTTCGTTGGGGTGCAGATAAAAGTGGTGGGGTTCAAATTATCATAAGTGAAAGAAAAACATCGTCATGGGAACGATTACACGGCTGAGTGCTTTGACGAAATGTTTTTAGAATATTAAAAACAACTAATTTATTAATTTTCTTTTTTCATTTTAAATATGCATACTGCATTTTTCAGTTCGGTTTGTGCAGAGGAAAAAAAACTGGTTCGTGTTCGGATCGGAAATTTTCATACCAATTTTGTTCGAGATCGCTCAAATTCATCGTGTTCTGATCGCTCATGTCATGTCTAGTCAGCGCACGTGAGAAAATTATTGAAGTGTACGTGAGGAGGAGGGGTTTAAATGAAGAAATGAAACCAGCTGGTCGTGCTGTTGGTGTAAGCTGCTGTGACCGATTGAACCCTCTCTTTCCATCAGCGCAAGCGCGCCACTCCATTCCATTCCGCAAAGCTGTGAGTGTGACAGGCTTATCGCAGCCGCAGCACAGCTGGAACAAGAGCCGGTCGGGTCGGGTAGGGCCGGGCACGGAGGCGAGAGCCCGGGGGGCGGCCGGGGGCCGGGGGTGGCAAAGGGGGGCAGCGGTGGGGGCAGCGGCCGCAGGGCAGAGCGCTGGGCCTGGGGGTGGCAGGCGTGAGAGAGGGTGGGGGAGGGGGCGGGGGTGCCGGGGGCGCCGCCGGGTCGCCTCGTGGGGTGGCCGCGCTGCGCTCCTCAGGTCACGCACAGCGAAGTCAGCTGCTCGACCGCGCCCGTACCCGGGGGGTGGTGGGTTACGTTAGGTTCGGCTCGGTTCGGTTCACACCTACCTCGATGGCGATCGAGTGCACCGACAAGTACGACATGGTGGCGGCTGGCTATGGTCTGCGGCAGTCGAGAAAATAAACCGACGCGTTGTCGTCGTCCTGAACAGCTGTCCCCCGTCTCTGGTACCCGGGCCGGCGCCGCGGCGCGTCGCGTCGCGTGGCGTGGCGTCGCCTCGCCTTGTCAGTCCGCGTCGCTCTCGATTCGTTCCGTTCGGTCCAAAGGCCCGCGCCACACTGAGCCTCGCCTCGCCTCGCCTCGCGGCGGGCTCATGGCGTCGCCGGACGGGACGGGACGGCCGGCGGAGGGACGCACGGCCCGGCCCGGCGGCGCTGCGCGGGGCGCGGCAGCGGGCGCGCACTGCACCACGCTCGACGCCCTATCACGCGGGGTGGGCGTTAGGACCCGAAACGACCAGGAAGGCGATGGACAACGTGGCGCTGCTGCTGCTGCTGCTGCTAGGGCGCGGGGCAAGCAGATCCGCCTCTCTCTTCCGGGTCGACGGGTCGGGTCGTTCTACTGCATTCTATACTCTCAGTCGGTGACGGTGACTCAGAGCCGCAAGGGCCCGTTTCTGTCATTTGCCGCCCCGCCCCGGGCCGGTGACACACCAGGCGGCAAACAAACATGGTGCCGGTGCATGGCCGGGGTACGCCCTGAGCCCGCAGGCTGTGGTCTGCTGCTGGTCCCGCTCGCCTCGCCGAGCTCAAAGGCCAAACAGCAGACCGATTCCGCAGACGACACTCGTCGTTCTATCTCTCTCCTTCTCAAGTAGACTACCGAGGGGTGCGAAGAATGCCGTCTCTCTCGCACTCGAAGAGAGCGCCGACGAGTGCCGACAGCGGAATCGCTCTGCAGAGGCGCTTTCCACCCCGCCCCGCCCCGCATTGCACCGCTCACTGAGCACTGAGCGCTGCCCTACACAGGGTGCCCCAATGACCGAGGGGTAAATAACTCCGAATTTTGATGTACACCACTAATTCAAAATTCACACTAATTCAAACTAATTCACGCGAATTCAAAACTAATTCACGCGAATTCAAAACTAATTCACGCGAATTCAAAACTAATTCACGCGAATTCAAAACTAATTCACGCGAATTCAAAACTAATTCACGCGAATTCAAAACGAATTCACGCGAATTCAAAACGAATTCAAAACAAATTCAAGCGAATTCAAAACGAATTCAAGTAAATTCACAACAATTTCTAAAAACTTCGCAATAAATTCAAAAAATTCAAAGCTAATTCAAAACGAATTCAATTAATTCAGACAAATTCAATTTAAATTCACGAAATTTGTACACCGAATTCAGAGTTGTTTACCCCTCGCCAATGACAGACGGGGCTCGCGCTGCGCCGCCGCTGCTTTATTTAAAACAAAGGTGAAGATGCCTCGAGGGGATCACCCGGGGCCACCACTTTTGTAATCCTGTGTACAGTTGTAAGTGTAATCTCTGTGTAATCCGTGTTGTCCTTAACCAAATTTTGAAGAATTATCAGTAAATTTCACCTGTTTTTTTTTTATTATTTTTTTTTTTGAGCCCCAGAAATTCCTGTGTAATCCCACAAAATTAATGTGTAATCCCTGTAATCACGTAATCCTGTGTACATCCTAAGCTGGAGTGGTTGCCCTCTCGAGATGCCTCTTCATCTCGTCGTCGTTCTGGTCACCGACCATCACGGCGGTGGGTTGACGCTCGCAGCGCGCTAGTAGAAGGCTAGCACGCTCCTTCTACGTCACGGGGCGGCAAAGTCCTATTGGAGAGGGGGTCCTTCCCCACCCTCTCCTCCTCCCAGGAGGAATAATATCCACTTCATCGCATGAGCGAGCTCAATGACCCGTGATTTTTTGAGCCCCCGAGGGGCTCAGTCCATCCTTAGAGAAATCGATACGCCCGAGCGTCGCGCTCCACGGCGCCCCGAGCCGCGCGCCGTGCTCCCACCGGGCGTGCGCGGCGAGACGAGGCAAGCTTGTTGCCCCAGGTCGGGGAGGCGCCGCAGCGCCTCACCCAGTTACCTGCCGAATCGTATTCGCTAATACGTTTCCCATCACAAATTTCGTTCCCATTACGTTCCCAACGTGCCGTTACTAACACTGAAATTTAGTTAGGTTTACGGGAAAATTTTGCACGAAGTGGAGTTGTAAAATTACAATTACAAATAGTAAAATTACGTAAAATTACAAGCACAGCGTATCCACTTGAAATTCGAAATTACGCACTAAAAGGTTAGCCTTTAATTTACAATGTATTTCGTCGTAAATCGTATTGTACAAAATAAATACCAAATCTGAAAGATATTTTTCACAATGAACCAAACCACGGGGGGCTGAAAAGAGCGGAAACAAGTGGAATTTTAACGAATAACAGAAGAACATATAAATGACATGACCCTGTCGCGTTGATATAATACGCAATTTATGGCACCGCATGAGATCCCGGGAGAGCCTGAGCCTGGACCGCTCTGCGGCTGCGACCAAGAAGCTGGTCACCGAATTGGTAGCGGGCGCCGCACGCCACACGCGGCCCGCCCCGACACCGGCCACGTGAATAGTAACGCTTATCCCCTCCGCTCCTCCACTCCCCTGCAAGGCGAGGGTAAGGCTCTGTTGCCAAGTGGAGGATGCAAAACATTGGGCGCTAGGCGAAATGGCGAGGCCGAGTGCATGCGACATAACCACTCGGCCCCACCCCAAGCCCCGCGGCCCGGGCCCGAGGCCAGCCTGGCGAGAGCGGGAGTCCCGGCGCGGGCAGCGGGCACGGCACTGACCTGGTCACGCCGCCGCCGCGCCAGCCGTGCAAGCCGCGTCGCGCGATCCTGGGGTCTGGGGGAAAATTATCGCGCCAGGCTGCTTCCTGTTGTTTTTGGAAGTATAAATCTCGAGACTATTTCATAGAGGAACACACGACCTAAGAGAAATCCGCTGCCGCAGACGCGCCGCGCAGCGTCTCCAACAGGCTGATTCCGCACATCGGAGAATGGGAGGTAGAGGCGGTCCTCTCGCTCCCACCCACCCCATGGCAGTGCCTCATCAGAGGGACAGACAAGGACGGAGGTATGAAAGTCCCATGCGGAATCAGTCTGCTGCTGCCCTCGCCCCGCCCGGCCGCGCCACCACCCGCCGCATGTGTCCGTCCTTGGAGGCCGGCCGGGGTGCGGGGATCGTGCGGCCATGATCGTGAATCACTAACACGCGACAAATACATTGTTTACGCGAGTCGAGCCTCGTGATGAAGACGTCACAAACTAACCAGCCAGACCGGCCCGGCCCAGCTGGCCGGAGTGGTTAGCCCACCACCGCCACGCCACGGCCCCAGACCTCCCCTCCTCTCCTCTCCGTTTGTGAAGTGATAGAGCACACTTTGAAAAGGAAATAAGATGATAGGAAAGACGTATTTGTGCCAAATGTCTCACAAACACGATTTTTTTTTCTATGGCTGAGTCGGGCTGCGTCAGTCTCGTCCTTGACATAAGGACCAGTGCTAAGACAACAAAATATATACACTGGTTACACTCCACCGAATCCTGGCGTTTGCACGGTTGTCCACTCGCACGGTCAGAGGAGACGTGCAAGATTCACATGTGATACACAACATCCGCAAAATTTTGTGTCATTCTTTGGACATCGTGTGTGAGGTATTCGAGGGGGGGGGGGGGGGTCACTTCGAAAAATCATTGTACAACCCTCAAGAATCATTTAAAAAAATCAAAAAAAAAATCAAATAAATCAAAATAAAATCAAGTAGAAAGTTGCATAAAAATCCGAAAAATCGAGAACAAATGAACCCAAAACTGAGAAAAATAGGAACAAAACAAGAAAAAACACATTTTTTTTTAAAAAAAAGTAACATATTATTTCTTTTTTATCTCGTGAAAAATCAAAAGAAAAATCAAAATCAAAAATCAAAAAAATCAAAAATCAAAAAAAAATCATTGTACAAGTTTTATATGAGTGATCCCCCCTCGGAGGTATTGCTACTTCTATTAAATGTAAGACTACGCTGATCGAGGGTGAAAAATATATTGGTTTAGTAAGAGTACAAACACCCCATATCCATTATCTCCCCCTTTTCAATCATTTTTTACCATTTCCCATCCATTATCGGCATTTCCAGTGGCTATTTCTCAGCCAGTCCCAACGGCGAGTGATATACTTTGCTTGTTCAGAGACCTATTCTTTGAACCTCGTGACGTGGATATGCACGTGAACGACGTGAACGTAGCTTGAACGATGTTGACGAGACACTGCACCTCGAAGCCCATTATTTTATCAGACAGCGCTACAGTACGCGTACCCGCCATGACACCTGCAGTCTGCAGAAGGGGAAGGCCATGGGCGGCCCCGCCCCGTACCACCCGGCCCCGCCCCTCCCAGTCCCCTCGTGCCGCTAATGTCCCTCTGGGAAGGGCGTGCCCGGGCAGCCGTCGCCAGGGCCCATGCGACTAGTGAAGTCTCCATCACTGATCAAAACGGAAACTGCACCAAAAAAACCACGCTGGATACACAGCGCATGGTAATGGTAATGGTGAGCCCGGCCATATTTGCCAGGATCCAACGCCACCCTATGCGCTCTGACCCAAGGGGCGGCCAACTCGAAAAAAACGTGTACCAGGAAATACCTGTGTATTTCTATAAATACTCTAAAAAGACAAGGAAATACTCTAAAATACGCAGAAATGCATAGAAATACTCGACAAAGCAAAGGGTCGTCAACTCCGATATTCCTCCGTACACGAGATGATATTACCTCGAATATTACATTGATATTACCCATATTACAGGTAATATTACGTTGATATTACCCATTTTTCCAGGATTATGGCGTCAGTACTGTAAAATTTGTGTAATATTACCAATAATACATGCAATATTCCATATTCCTCCGTACACGATCAAGCGGATTCGACGACCCTTTGCGACAAAGATACGAGAAAAATACCGAAAAATACATTAGAAATACAAGAAATACAAGGCAAGTGTACACAGAAATACATGAGTTGGCCGCCCCTTGCTCTGACCCGCCGCAAGACCCCGCCCCGCCCCTCCACCGGCGAGTGGCCGACCCGCGTTGATGTAATCTCGCGGTGCTACTTATGTGAGCACGCTAATAGAAGTTTCGCTACTTTTCCCTCCCTCGGTCAGGCAACGCCGGGCCACAGTGGCACGGCAGGTCTAGTCCGGTGACCAGAGGCCAACGACCTCGCCAATGCAGATATTTTACGGAATCGATTTCGACGCAGATGAATCATCACGTGTGCGCGCGTGATTATTCTTCATAGACATCGTCCATATAAGTAAGGGTATGAGGGCGTGTTGAAGAAGCAGGCGTGGTTTAGAAGGAGTGCAATCACTCCCCTAGCGTCTCTAGATAGCCGCCTGGAAAGAAGGCGACACTGATAAACCAAGTGTGCAACCGTTGAACACCTTTAAGTATGCAACTTAATGTTTATGCGTGAAAATGTTTGACGCAACAGCCGCGCGATTGAAACTGTTTCACTCCACGGCTGTGCACTTGTTGGTGTTCGACACGGCAGTTGTGCACTTGCAAGTGTTCAGCTGCGCCGGATAACACTTTCCTTGTTTTACACTTCCAAGTGTAACTGTCGAGTTGAACACTCACGAGTGTAAAATTAGTGAGTTTAACACTCGCAACTGTTCAACTCTGGGTTGAACACTTGTACATGTAAATCTGGGAGCTGCACACTTACAAGTGTTTAGATGTTGCACCCTTGGTTTCACAGTGAAATTGCGCGAGAAAACCTTTGCAACTAGCAAGCTTAATTGCTTCCAATCCCCACTTCCATCCCACTATCAGTCGGACCTTAAACCACGCCTGTGCGGAAGTGAGATTACGCGCTGACAAAGTAACCGTAATTAAAAGTGTGGTATTAAAGCTTTCCCCAAACAGATACCGCACTCTGGCCGGGCCGCAGCGTGGGTCCCGATTGCGCCCTCTCGGAGAAAAACAAACCCGCCCAGCCCCGACCCGACCCGAGCCGCGGCCCGCGGGGCAGGACGGGCAGGACCCGCGCCTTGCTGCGCCCCCACCTTGCAGCTGGCGCCACCTGGTGGGCCCAGCGGAGACCAGCCAGCGCCGCTCCGCCGATACACCGCGCCAGCAGAGTCCTCAACCAGAGGAGCGCGCTGGCCGGTAAGTAAAAGGTATCTCCGCACTGAGAGGCTCGTCTCGAAAAGTACTTTAAAGTCGGGGAGGAAGAGACGGAGAGAGACAGACGTATGGGTGTCACCCTTGAAGAAGTTACACGCAGCGAACCATTTCAGACGAGACAGGAAGCGGTGGGAACAGCGGCCCAGCCCGGGGCCCGAGCCGTGTTGCAAGAGCAGCAAATCGTCGTGAGACGCGAGATTGATGCCGGACGCTGGCGACAAGAGGAGGAAAATGACAAGATGAGCGCAGCGGGGCGCACACACACAGACATACACTCGCAGACGCTCTGTAAGCCGCGCGCGCGCGCTTTTCGATTAGGGTTAATCAGCCGGGAAGTAAACAACCACCGCAACAGAGAGGAAGATTGGGAGAGTGCAAGAGAGATAGACCAGCATTCCGAGAGGACAGCAGAAGTCATTGTACACGTGGGCACGCTACGCACCACCCCTCACCTCACCTGCACGAGAAGCACAAGGACATCGGGCCTCGCGGTCAAGCAGAGTCCTTCTCTTGGGGTCACAGGAGTCCCTGGGGCACTCCCCTCCCTTCCCTCCTCCAGCTATGGGATTCTCCCAGCGTGCCGCGACCGCGACGTCTGTTTGGCCTGGCCGGGCGTCCGGGCCGGGCCGTACCGCGAGGACTCAAGTCACTAAAGTGCTCGCTGATCACCTCGGGAATTCGGTTGCCTGCTAATCGAAGGCGCCCTGTCCTCTCGTGAGGGTAATGCCTGTCCAACTCTCGGAAGTTTCTATTCCCATTGCTGTTGTTGGAGCGGGTTGGGGCTGCTTTGCGATTCCCGGGGAAGAAAGGAGCGCGCGGGATAGTCGCAAGATAAGGAATGGATACGGCAATATCCTCGGGAAGGAATCCTACTTATCCGAGTTTCCATTCACCCACCCACGATAATGCGTCAAACAGCTGTTACCGCACGCGATAACGCGCAGAGCGACGCGGCGGCCGCGCCACGCCGGCCGGGCCGGGCCGGCTGGACTGAGCGCCCGCAGCGTAGGCAACACACGCGCTGCGACGCTCGGCTGCCGGAGGGTTGCCTACTCGCACGGCGGCCTCCCCGAGCCGCACTGCAGCGGAGCGCGGCGGCGCTCTGTTCTTGAAGCAGCGAATACGTGCGCGCAGCGCACTTGAAATAATAAGAAAAAGGCGTGGTCGATGATGAATGCGTATCGAGCCGCATCCTCCCCGCGTTCACGTCGATGATAGCACACACCTGTGATTAACGCTCATTGCAAGTCTCCATCGTGAACGGACGCATCTGTTTTTAACTCAGCTTCACAAAACGCGTTACTCACTCTGGCTGAACGTGCGTGACGCAAGCAGGCCTACCCGTCATACACCGGCCTCCTTACGACCGCAGCCTAGCCCAGAGTAGCCTGCTCTATGGCGCAGATGACAGCTCGGCAGTCGCGGCCGAGGGGGTATCACTCATACAAAATGTGTTCTATTATTTTTTTACCTTTGATTTATTTTATTTTGATTTTTCTTTTTCTTTTAATTTTTCGAGGAAAATTTCTGTTACTTTTTGATGAATTTTGATCTTTTCTCCCAGTTCTGACTTTCACCCCGCTTTTTTTTTGTTCAATTGTTCTCGATTTTTCGGATTTTTCTGTATCCTTTTTCTTGATTTTATTTTTAATTATTTTGAACGGTTTTTTAGGGGCTGACCAAGTGACTCCACCCTTGGTCGGGGCTCGTCGGGGCCGGTCGGGGCCGCACGTGCGCTCCACTACCAATGTAAAAACGGAGCATCCGATTGCAAATAATGAATCTAGGTTTGATAACAAAGAGAAAAGAAATGAAATTTTAATAATCAAGATTTGTTTTTAAAAAATTTCTTCCAACTTTGGAGCGCTGTGGGCTGCGGGCCAAGGTAGACGCACTTTAAGCTTAGCTTCACGGGGTTCTAACGTGCTCCTCCCTCGTTATGTAGGTTACTAGAACATCAGGACAATACGAGGGACACGAGGTATTATTTGACCACCAAAAAATTAAGGGAAATTCTACTTTGTTTTAGGATATGATTCTCAGAATACTTCCAAATTTTTGCATTATTTCCAAAGTTTGGAGTTCTGTACTGCAGTGAACGTAACTACCTCTAATTTTCAGGGGACTACAAATATTTGGTGTATTTTCTTTTTCCTACGAAAATTTTGAGGTCTTCCTGCGAGATGTACCCAGCCCTACGCGGGGCTCGGGCTCGGCTCGGGGCGAGGCTGGTGTGTGACTCGACGGCTGTTGGCAGTCGAGCAGAACACAGAGAACACCTCGGCAGATCACGCTCATGCGGAAGGTGCGGGCACCGGGCGAACTACGACAAAATGCCTCTCACTACGGTCAAAACTCGATGGGGGACATTTCGAGGGCGAGGCGAAAAAATACGGCAAGGGGTCACCACTCCGGTAACGGACGTGCTCAGGATTAAGAGATTACATTGATCACACATGATATTACACTTCAGATTTTAGCGACTAGATCGTTAACCTTTAAGATATTTTTAATTGCTTGTGGATGTACAGGTGAAATACTGGTGAAATGATAGCGGGATTACTCGTGAATTTCAGAACTTGTACGCTGCATTGCAGAAGAGGTGGCCGTGTCTGTGAACGAGATGGATATCGGGACGGGAGGAAAGAACAGCGATCGGGTGAGAATGAGATAATATAGAGACGAATTAAATAACGAGAAACTAAGCTGGTGGCAAAGACCGTGCGGCATGAACGGCCAAGGCCACGACAAGCAATGAAAACAAACGAAGCAAGGGGTCAGTGTGGTCAGCGCCTGGCCACCCGGCCGGGCTACATGGTAGTGACGTGATCAGGGGCGCCAGAAAAGTAGGCGATAAGCACGCCAACCACTGCATCAACGCCTGCCCACTAGGCAACAACTAACTTAGCGCAGGCGTGATTATGTTTTCCAGAAGTCAGGCGAAGGGAGCAAAGGCAATCCTGTTTACTCCATTGTGTTTGGACTTCTTCTTGCCTACTTCTCAATACTGAACCTAATCTGCTTCGGCCACAACACCTACAACGCAAAAAATATACCACAAGTATGAAAAAAAATATAACTAGGTGTTGGAAGTGGTAAAAATTGAGACGGTGTGGGATGGACGCTCAGGCAACAGGAACATCTTAGGACCGGACCGACCTGCTGCACCTTATCGCAAGTCGAGTAAACCCGTCTTCTAATAACAAGCTTGGAGCGTGCCGGTCGGTGGCGGCGGGTCGCGGTGGGCGGGGCCGGGCGGGGCCGGGCGGGGCGGGGCGGGGCGAGGTCAACGAACGATGCCTCCCTTTGGCTGGACAGGAGAGCGGAATGCTGCTCCGCGGGGCGGTCCTGCATGCCGCGCTGCACTACGCGCCACGGCGGCTCAGGCAGGCAGGCCAAGCCCCAGGCCTAGGCCCACGGCCAGGCCCAGCCAGCGCCGCAACATTTTCGGGTCGAAGAAGTGATCGCCGCCGGCCCGGCCCTGCCTGGCCCGCCGTCTGATTCCTAAGATCGCTCTCGCGCCTCCGTCCTCGTCGCACGCACTGGGCCCTCCCATCCCCAACTCAGGGCGTCGCTATAGGTGCGACGAGGACGGAGTTACGAGACCGATCGTCTGAATCAGACGGCCGGCCCGGCCCGGCCCGGAGTGGAGCGGACGGAGTGGAGCGGACGGAGTGGAGCGGACGGAGCGGAGGGACACAGTGACAATGCCCGCGGTACTCGACGGGACAGCCTGCCCCAGGCCGCTCTGCCACGTGAGAATAGGAACAGGAATCGCTTGCTGGCCGGCGCGGACTGCAACCTTGTGAGCCGCTCGCCTCCGCGAGCGCGGGTCAGAGCGGAATAACCAAACCAGAAGCGATGAGGAGCCGAAAGAAAGCCACTGCGTGTGACGCTCATCTCTCGCGACCTTCGCCTGCTGAGCACGCGCCCCCGACGGGGCGGGGCGGGGCGGGGCGGGGCGGGGCGGGGCGGGGCGGGGCGGGGCGGGGCGGGGCGGGGCGGGGCGGGGCGGGGCGGACCGCCAGCGTACGCTACACGCGGCTGACCCCTATTTTGTTTGGCTGGTCGTCGCCCACTCCCGGGCGCAGGGCGGGGGCGGGGCGGCGCGCGGCGGGGTGCGCGCCGGCAGATAACGGCGCGTCAGATGAGGCCCATGTTTGTAATGACGGGCTGCGGGCCGGGCCAGGCCGGCATAGCCGCCGCCAGCGCCAGCTGCTCTGAGGTCAACGGGAAGGGTTGGTACGAGAAAGCGGGCATGGGGGCTGGGCAGGGCAGAGGTCAGCTACCTGCACCACACCGCCTCGTGCAGTATAGGGTGCGGTGGAGCGGGGCGCGATGTCGGAAGAGGGGTGGGGTGAGGCTGGGCGGGGTTGGTTTGTGAGTTGTGGGGTGGAGTGAGGTCACGGAGTACTCCGTGGTGAGGTTGCGGTGGGGCTAGCTCCAAGTGTTGGCCGCGCCCCACGCCCCACCGGGCGCGCTCCAGCCCGAGGGCTCTATGCTGACGCACGCCCCACAAACTCACTGCAGTACAGCATGCTGTACAGTCCATCGTGCTGCTAGAGGGTTTCTCCCTGGGCATGGGCGGCCGGGTGCGGCGCCATTGCATCACCTGGGATGGCGCCTGCCGGCTGACGGGCCCGGGGCCGGCCGGCGGGGGTCCGAGACGAGACGCGCACGATTTACGTGCTATGAGGGGCAAAGCGAAGACTATACGACATTGGCGTGATCGGGAGGACGTTTCATGACAGCAGTCGATACTCAGCGAAAAACAAATAAAATTTGAGATGGTATGGGTAAACTTTCGTACGACTTGAGTCTTGGCGCGTGATGACGGCTCGACTTCAGGCATCAGAGGCATAAGGCTACAAGCGGGAGTTCATTGTTGTCCCTTATGGTTCGCTTAGGTGCCATTGTTTGTGAGATATGAACGAATGGTCCTTACATTTGGTCGACTTCATCCCTTTTGTCTCTCAATTTTTAGGGGTAAAGGAAACACAGTGACCGTTTTGATATTTGGAGATGTTTGCATATGTACCGTCGTTTCATAAAAGACGCAGGTGCGTGCGGGTTTACCTACCCGATCTGCCCGTAAGGCGCCATAGCCCCTTGGGTAGGCAAACCCGCCGGCACCAGCGTCTTTTATGAAACGCCCGGTAGATAGCTTCTTCTGCTTTGAAAAAAGTAACCTCTCCAAATTTAATTAAAACTTTGACATACTTCAACATGTCTCCTTTTATGCAAATTTTTACGGGCATGAAATTTAGGAAGGGTCTAATGACACAAAATCCACTCGTCACTCTACTTGGTACCCTTCAAATAGATGAAAGATGTTGCAGTAAAATTTCAGAACTATGCTAAATTACTGCCGGTGCCGGAAAACAGGTCCTTATGTTTCCTAAAAAGTTGTGATTCCGGTTAGCCACTTTTCCCGCTTCGTGGATCAATCTATTGCCCACCTCAACCTCAAAACCGAGTAAATCTCTTTCACAGAGGCACCACTTCCCTTCCTTGCGCGCCAGGGGAATTCCCTGTTGCCCGCCTGGAGTCCTGGCCTCGCCGAGCCGAAGCCAACGCGCACCGGCACACCCGGACGTCACGCTGTCACCCTTTGCCAGGTTATTTTAACAAGTCCGCACTGCTAATATCTCCTGGGATAAAATAACGACTCGGTAGTTGAATAATTGTGAGGAAATGCGAAAATGATTCAGCGCGCGGCGCGCGGGGCCGTCGCGTACGTGGGAGCCGCGGGGCAAGCGGCTCGCGCCCGGCTAATGCCGCCCCGCCCCGCCCCGCGTCAACATTACAACTTGTTTGGAGAGAGGTGCGGCGGTGGCGGTCGCGGCGGCGGCGCTGACAGGCCCGCACCCGGGCAGCGGCCAGCCCCATGCAGGCCCCAGGCCGTGTGGCCCCGGAGCGGAGCCCCGGTCCCCCCGGGGGGGTGCGCGCACGGCAGGACGGAGCAGCGGGAGCAGCCCCTTCCCGGCCCGGCCCGACATGGGGGAGCTCGCGCCGGGAGTGCGGCGGGGCAGGTGGAACAGAGGGGTCACTTCGAAAGATCACTGTACGCATCCCCCCGCAAAAAAAAAAAAAATCATTTTCCAAATCAAAAACACACACACAAAAAAACAACTAAAAAAACACTAAGATCAAGCAGAAAGTTACAGAAGAATCCGAAAAAATCGAGAACAAATGAACAAAGGACTGAAAACAAATGGATAAAGTCAGAAATACTCTGAATAAAATGAAAATTTGTCAAGAAGTGACAGGAATTTCCATCATTCTCTTGAAAAATCAAAAGAAGAAATAAATGAATAAAAAAACCAGTTAAGTCATTGTACACATTTTGTATGATTCCCCCCCCCACCCCACCCCCACCCCCGCTGCCCCTTCTGGGGTGGAACAGCGCGCAGCCCGCCGCACTCCCAGACGAGTCTGGATACAACAAGCAGGGACTCTTTTTGCACGAAAGAGTAAGTTTTGGCTTCGAAAACCGCAATGCTGTATGCCGCAACGATACGGTTGTTCTCGGGGTTGCTTGTATAGAAATTTAACTAACCTCGGGACTCAAAGAAACCTGAATTGAACTCCACTGAGACAAGCACAATGTCGAGGTGATTGGCTGAATAGACAGCGCGAGGGGGATAGGAGAGGTTCACTTAATTTTCACAAGATTTGCAACAGAGGTAGAGGACTCGCGAGCACTGAGACTTGCAGTTGTTCCGATGCCAATGGCTCGCTGCCCAGATAGGTGGCCGGTGCGCGGTGACATCAGCCGGGCTGGGCCACCGGCCGGGCCGCGAGCACCCGCGGAGCGCGGACACCCGTGGCGCAGCCGCATACCAACAGCACCTCATCCCGAGAAAAGGGGAAGAACAGGAAGCTTTGGGGGAGGACTAGCGCAGCGTTTCAGAGAGAGGTACACTCAAATAATCTTATAAATAAAAATTGACACGCAGATTTACTTTTAAAATCACACATTCCTAGGTTTCTTTCTTTTTCTTCCGAAGAAAAACCAGTATGGCATACTACCCCCCCCCCCCAAAAAAAAATAATAATAATAATTAAAAAAATGGATTTAGCCAGTTTTGTCTGATCCACCTTTCACAATACAAAAGATCCATCGTACACTCACCTAGAAGTGGCAGTGAGGAAGGGGGCTCTTCCTGTTTAGGGAGAGCGATGTCGCTGTCGGCGGTCTTGCCGTTCTCCTCTGCGACCAATGTCAGCTCCCGGCCTTCGAGCCCTGCACCACCAGCACCATCACAGCGATGGCGCGGAGGGGTCGACGTAGAGGACCGTGATCTCTGCGGCGCCGCGGTGTTCAACTACTCCCTTGCAGGCGCTTGCCGGAGCACGCGACGAGCGCACCGCATCACAGGGAGTGCGGTCTGCAGGGCCCGTCGTGTCGTCTGCTGCAGCTGCGGCGGCGCGGTGCTCGTCCAGAGGGTGGTCTGCTGTCCGCCGCGCACCAGGCACCTCGCACAGGGCGTTGTTGACGGCGCGGCGCGGCGCGGCGCGGCTGTCAGGTCGTGCGGTCTGCTCCGCTGCGCGTGTGTCGCCTCGCACTGCTCGCACCTCTCGCCACCACCGCTCGGCTCACCCGTCTCGTCCCGTCCCGTCTCTGCTCGACGTGCACCCGCGGGCCGTCACACTCCTACACTGCCGGACCACGCAACGGCCGCCCGAGAAAAATCGTCTGCTCGGCTCGGCTACTTGCTGGCCGCCGCCGTTGCCGCTGGGCCCGGGGCCCGGGGCCCGGGGCGGCGGGGGCCGGTGGTGCTGGCCGCCGTGGGCTGCTCTGCGCTGCGCCGGGCGCTGCCGGGCCGGGCCGGCAACGTGTTGTTCCTCTCCTGCAGCGGGCGGGGCGGGGCGCGGAGGTGCGGTCGCGGTCAGGGCCGCGGGTCGCGACGCGGGGTCCGGGGCTCCCCGACCCGGCCCGGTCCGCCCCGTCGACCCTCTTGATAGCCGGACCACACCGCGCAGCGACCAGCGTCTCCGTATCATGGCTCAGGCTCATGTCCTCTCTCTCTCTCTCTCTCTCTCTCTCTCTCTCTCTCTCTCTCTCTCTCTCTCTCTCTCTCTCTCTCTCTCTCTCTCTCTCTCTCTCTCTCTCTCTCTCTCTCTCTCTCTCTCTCTCTCCCCTTATGATTCGAAAGAGTTCCGCAATTGCATCCAGGGCTGCCCGTAAGAGCCCCTTCTGCCCACGGACTGCCCTTTTTCACGACCGGACTGTCCTTTTTCACGACCGGACAGTTCCACTTGGAGTCCATCTCCGGGTTCGGGTAGTCCGCGATTGCATCCTTGGGTCACGGGCAAGTCCGGCACTAACCCGTTAGTCCGATTGGAGTCCTGTACAGCGGACTCGCTTCGGGTTTGCCCGCGGAGGGCTCATTTCGGATTTCTCGCTTGTCCAACATTTTTTTTCTATGATCTACTATCAATAACTGCTCAACTGCAACCAAGTGCAGGACACTGTCAAATATGTAGTTTTTGGAATATCGATCTGAAATTTGGTATGTAGCATCTATGGTGAAATTAAGTAGGGCCATTTTAATTTTATTGAAATCGGAGCATTTTTTCTTGGTATCTTGAAAACGGCTTGAGCTAGCTCCAAATGGACAACAGATTTGGCATCGCCTCGATTCCGACACTCTAAAACATGTTCCGTTCATTCAGTTAAGTCTTGATTATCAAGGCTTTGTCGATTTAAACATTTGAATACCCACAGCTAGTGCACCCATGGCTGCCTATAGAAGGGGCGGGAAGGGGGAAGGGGTACAGAAGGCACGTTTCCGGAATAGACCGAGCGTTACTTCGGGCCGATCCGGGCGTCGCTTCGGACCAGTCCAACCCGACTCCAGCATCGGACTCACTCCAAAATTTCTCGGTTTTGGGGACATTTCGGTTCCTAAAACGGACCAGTCCAAAGGGCTGCTGTCGGACTAGTCCGAGTACAGGGACAAGATCCGGGTGTCCTCGGAATCATAAGGGCTCTCTCTCTCTCTCTCTCTCTCTCTCTCTCTCTCTCTCTCTCTCTCTCTCTCTCTCTCTCTCTCTCTCTCTCTCTCTCTCTCTCTCTCTCTCCCTCCCTCCCTCCCTCCCTCCCTCCCGCCCTCCCTCCCTCCCTCCCTCCCTCCCTCCCTCCCTCCCTCCCTCCCTCCCTCCCTCCCTCCCTCCCTCCCTCCCTCCCTCCCTCCCTCGCTCGCTCTCTCTATGACTCATGCCCCGCACACATACGTATGGCACAAGCTCATGCGCGGCTCAATTACAGTCACAATCATCCCGGTGGGCTTTCGTTACTACGCGACGGGAGGCTGGAGCGGCGAGCACGAGCAAGCAGGAACAGCCCCGTACCGCCCCGTACTCAGGGCCTGTTCACGGGGATCGGGGATGTCGTGGGGGAACTGCTCTTGTCTCTCCCGCACCACCTGACTTCTAATGGGCAAAGAGAGGCAGAGCTAGCTCAAAAAGCGGAAGCCCCCGATCTCGAAGGATAGGGCCCCGCCCAGTACCTCCCCGCACCGCCGCGGCTGGCGGCCTCCTCGCCCGTGACGAGAACCTCGGATGAGGATAAGAAGTCAACGTTTTCGGACACCGAAAGAGGATCCAAGACATGATCGACAATCAACGGAATGGAGATCACCACCATACCGGCGTGGAGGACACGCCGAGTTCCACCAGGACTCTTACGTTAAGCAGAAGGGGGTTGCTCTCCTCTGGCTCACCTCCATCTACAGAACAATAAAAAAAAAAATATTTAAAAAATCAGAGCTCCGGTTGTGGGGACGTTAAAAGCTTTAGCAGCTTAGAGTTTCCCATTTGTGTCCTCACTCCATTAATATTTATCATTAAAAAAATTATTGTGTATGGTTTTGTTACTTGGTTACGTACAAGTGCATATCGTGCAGACTACACGAAAAAAATTCCTTTGTTTTGTCGACCAACGCTGTGCGATGGGCTTATTGTCATTAGATAACTGGCATCGAAAAGAGAGCTCTTCGTCTTTCTGATTTCATCGCCGGGGCATCCACCCTTCCCCGCGCCGCGTGTGTTTGCGTGGGCGCGCCGTGTCGCCCGGTCCGGGCTTCAGCAGGGCGACTCTATCTGTTGTTCCGTCGTATTTGCCTGCAACAAAAAACCGGATACGAGTAAATCAGCGCGTTTGGAGGCGTGTGTTCTGCTGGGCAGGTCGCTTTGCCGCGCCGCGCCGGTGACACATGGCTGTATTGAACACGGCGCTGATGGCCGCGGCGTGCCGCGCGGCGTCCTTGGCGGATCAGATGAGTCGTTTGCGTTAACTGTATACACCTGTTGCCAGGCAATTATGACGTCCGTGAGGTAAACTAAAAACATTATACTATGCTGTCGCGCAACACAGGCGGCGACTAGATCTGGAAGAAAACTGCGGCGGCGGTCCGCGGTCCAGCCTATCGAGAGGACAGGAGCTGAGCAGGAGAGGCTCGCGGCTTGCTGCTCACTGCATCCAGCGCCCTAGTCCTAGTCCTGATCGCGCCCTGGTTCCTGGTTGGTTACGGGGGAAGTTCGGTCGCTATTAATCAATGATGATTTTTGTAAGTAGCATGAAATTCGCGATCGGAACACTGTAAAAACGCAAGACTGTCCCGTATCCTCGTTTTAGAAACCGAGACGACGGAGCGCAGAGTACGGCGCCACCGTGCCTCATTTTCGGTGTGCGGAGGTCACAAGTACGGGTCTTCCGTACCCTAGCCTATTTTTTGAGTACGGTGATGCCGTACTTGGCAGTCCGTAACGGGAATTCGAAAATTTGTAGTACGGTGCGCGCCGTAATAGGAGGGCACCATACTACGGTGGACACCGTTAAAGGAATTAGCGGTGACTTCCGTAGTTTTCACCGTCATAATTATTTTTTACAGTGAATAAACGGAGCAACCTGCGTGTATGCGACCGGCAACGCGTATGTCAGATGCCAGCTAGACAGTTCCTCTTTTGAGCACCGGGGGAGAAAGGCACACAATCCCAGGCGAGGGGCGCGTATCAAGTTCGGTGGGTCGCGTAGGGTATAGCCACGCTCTTTGTGAGAGGGCCTGTAATAAGTGCCTCACGAACCAATCCCAAGAGTCGCCACAGAGACCTTTACGAAATTTTGACAGACGTCATCGCGGTGCCAGGTGCAGTTTTATGAACGGCAACTCCGGCCTGGCCCCCTCCCTCTGCCGGTCATTCAAAGTAGCGAACCATGTCGCGGCACGCTTCCCGGCACGACGCGGCCGCGTCACAATCGACAGGTACGTGTTATCAGCGAGTCGTGGAAGCGCCTGTGCCCCTCCGTGCTGGGCAGGGCGGGGCGGGGCGGGGCGGGGTGGACAGGCGGAACGAGCAGGGCAGTGACGAGGCGGACGGGCGAGAATACGTGGACGAGAAGTAGTTTTGCGTCGTTTTGGAGGTCACTAAGTTCGCCGATAATTCGTGACGTCTTGGATATGGATCGTTGAGGCTTTGGAGTCGGCCGTCACCCAGAGACGTTGTTGGTGCGATAGCCTATAGTGCCCGCGGCGCGGTGGCGGGGCGGAGCCGTGGAGCCAGTGCCGCAGGGGCGGGAGCGGGGGCGGCGGGTAGCAGGAGCAAGCTGAGCCTGAGCGACCAGAGCCCAGCCAGGCGTCCACGGCATTGTTTCTTTTGCCGAGCGGTTCGTGTGTGCTTGGGCGGGGGCGGGGCAGGGGGGGCGCTGTGAACGGCCTTCGACCCGTCTTCCTTCTACCTGACAGTCAGCTGACGCTCTGACGCTGACTGGACGGGAGGGGACGGCCAGGACCGCAGTCGAGACAGACGAGAAGACCGCCGTCCTCATCTGGTGGTGGCATCAATGCAGCGGCTGCTCCTCCCAGTCCAATACAACCCAAGCCCGGACCGGCGCCGGCGCGGGGCGGGCACGGGCCGCGCGCAGGGACATTCCACCCCCACCGAGGTTCCTAAGTGAAGTCGAGGCAATGCAAGATGCGGGATGCGGGGTCGCGGCCCAGTCTATAGCCACCCAGCTGATACCCTCAAGAGTGCTAAACGGCCAGCATGTGATGATAATCTTGTATTCGCCAACTTACAGGCGGGGCATGAAGGTATTGTGGCAAGCAGCACCTTCCGGACCATACCCTACCCAATCTCCGCGACGAGGCCGAGGGCGACGACCCCTCGCTAATCCCTGTCGCCTCAACTGCACCACTTTAGCGGCCCCTGCTTCTCGTCTCCTGTCCCGTGTTGGCGCTGCGCTGCGCCGTCCTGGACGGGCGCCTCGGGCTTGCGTAACACCAGGGCTGCCCTTAACACTTCCTGCGTTCCGGTCCATGCGTCAAGACGCGCCACCGCGCCACAATGTGCGCCGCTCTGGCCGCGCCACGCCGGCCACGCCACCACGCCACAGGCGCCGGCCGGCCCCGCCCCGCCCCGCCCCGCCCCGCCCCGCCCCGCCCCGCCCCGCCCCGCCCCGCCCCGCCCCGCCCGGACAGTGGCAGTGGCAGTGGTGCTCGGCCAAGCATCATGCCTGCTCGTTGGTGTCATCACACTTCTGCCGTACCGCGTGAGGCCCGAGTACGGCCAGCCATGAGCGACTCGCTGCTAAGCGGGGCAGGGGGCGGGGGAGCCGCAGGGCGGGGCGGTGTGCGGGCCGAGGGTTGGAAACAAGGGTGCGAGCCGCGAGCCGAGGGGTAGAAACAAGGGTGCGGCGCCACATCACCACGAAAAATGAAAAGTTGTGACCGTCGTATTGCTCGGTCAGGTACAGCCATAACATTATATTTCTATAACAACAGTACTTTCTCGTTTGTGACATCACACAACATTTGGTCGGCATAACCAAAATACGTACTGTTGTGCCAACCACAATGTTGTATCCGTAAGCTTACCGTGCGATGGTGCGTCATAGGCGCGGATTAAGGTCTTGTAGAAAGGTAAGGGTTGCCTACATGCAGGGGTTTTGTACCGAGTATTTCTTTGAATGCGTAACAGTGTTGGGTGTTCGCCTACCCCGTTCGCCCGTATGGAGCCATGGCCCCTGCAGTGCTGGCGAGTATGCAATGCCACAACACTGTTACGCATTCAAAGAAACACCCGGTCCTTAAAGTTGCCTACCTTTAAGGCGGGACATTAGAGCCCGACAGGTTTGCTGACCCCCGCCCTCCCCCCTTATCAGCGGCCTCGCCCTTCCCCCTTAATCCGCGCCTGACGTGTGTATGTGGATAGGAGAGCTGTGGGCGGGTCGGGGCGCCGGGCGGCGCCTGGGCCGGGGAAAGGTGCTTTGGCAGGGGCGGGAGAGAGGGGCGGGTACTTTCCTTGGGATTAAACCCTGGCACCCGACGAGTCGGGATCATCGGGACTCCCCCCGCGGTTTTCCTACTGAAGTCTGACGTCAAGCGCCTCAGCCGGCCGCGACTGCTCTTGGAACCGGCGGCGCGGCGCGTCTGCGGGGGCGGGCGTAGTATGTCGTTGAACGATGGACCTCAAAATTACGATAAGCAGCAGTTTCGCATGATACGCGGATGGGATTATTTATTGCAGGGGGAAAGTGGTTGGAGTTGACGGCGTGCGTCTTCTTGACCTCCCCGTATTTCCTGACACATTGCATGCGGTTCCCACGAAAGCCCGCGCAGAAGCCGCGGCAGCCGCGGCAGCCGCAGCGGTGGTGGTGCGTCGGGACTAGGAATAGAGAACAGGGACGCGATTGCACTCGAACCGAGACGGCGCCCGTTGGTGCATCCAGAAATTTCTACACGTATCGTCCTTCTTCTCCCCTATCGACATGTTTTATGCCTCACGACAAGCAGTCACTCTCGTACAGTCCGGGTCCGGTCCCGCGCGGTCACGACGGGGGCCACGGGGGCCAGCGGGGCCCTCTGGCGTGGCGTGGCGGCGTGGCGTCTTGTGCGTCTCGCGTTCAAGAAAAGGCCGCACCCCCGACGGAAGAGGGAAGAACAACTAAAAATTTTGGTGTCCAAATTTCGTGAATTTTTGTGAATTTTAAGTGAGATTTTGTTAATTTTTGCTTGAGATTTTTTTTCTTTTAGAGATAAGTGGATTTTAGTGTTTTTTAATTTTCCTGACATTTTCTAATTTTTTTTTCGAATTTAATTTGAAGTTTTTCTAAATGTTTCTTAATTTTTCTGAATTTTGAGGGGTACAATAATTTCTGAGTTGTTCCCCCCGTAGCCGACGGATGTCCCGGATCGCTCGAAGAGGACGGTCGCGAGAGGTATACAGCAAATGCGGGGATCTGAGATGAAGTTGGAGTCTCATGGCTCACACTTTTGTTTTGGTTGGCCGAAGAAGAGGCGAAGGGCGAGAGGTGGGCCGCGGCTCGGCCCGGCCCTGTCCGGCCCAACAGGGTGATTCCGATCAGCGTTTAGTATAGTGTCCTCTCTCTTGCTCCTCATGGTCGTGCCCTGCGAGTGTGACAAGGACGGAGAGACGAAGCCATACTGTGCGGAATCAGCCCACTCTGTCCAGCCTCGTCTGGTCCGGCTGATTAACGCGAGGCTCCCGCTCCCGCTGCCACTCCTCCGCCTCCTTGCTCTTGTGGGGGAAGGATGCCCTTTTTCTTTTCATAGGGATATTTAGGTTTCGTGTCGGAGGGAGGAAGCGGAGGGGGCCAGGGGCCAGAGGCAAAGGGGCGGAGGGTTCGCGGATGACGTCAGAGTTCGACGCGCCGGGCGCGGCCTGAGAGGGTGATCGGCTCGCTGACGACATTACTTTCGCCACCACAGCGATATCGACCGCGACATTTTAGGGGAGTGAAAACCATGTCGGGCTGGATGACGAGATGGTAATTGCGTAAACACACTCGGTGCGCTCATTTATTTGCAAATCAACCAGACGCGCCACTTCGAGCGCCACTTTGTCAACAAACCAAAGAACATCGGCTGATGACGCTACGCTATCTACGGGCTGGGAGAAAACCGGATCCCCGTGGCTGCTATCCGGATAGTCAACACAAAACAAGTTCATCCGATTCACCATCAACGCAAACAAGTTTTCTTTTCCTTTACTCTGTAATGCGCGCACCACTGCAGCTCTAAGCCAATTTTGCGTCACTGAAAGAGTGGACAGTGGACACGAAGAAAAGCAAACATTCTCATGACAAAATCATGAAATCGAATATATAATTCGCAAATTTTGGGAGTAGTTAATATTATTTGAAGACAGTCATATCCTAATTCCAAAATTCCAAAATGGAATTCCCTTGCCATCCTGTTGAAGGTTGGCCAATCCCTCTGAAATCAAAATAATTTAAATCGGTGGAGTTGCCCCTTTTCCTGAACGCATGTCTTTGCGCATTAAGCTATAGCTTTTCTGTGAAGCTGTAGGTGTAATCCATATTACGACAGCTGCAGGCGGCTGCGGGCAGCTGCAGACGTCTGCGAACGGCTGAGTCTGGTGCGTGGCGCGATCTATCGAGCAACACTTGAAGCTCAGCAAGCGTAGCGCAGCGCAGCAGCGCACTGCAGTCAAACTGCGGCTCGGCCGCAACGACACGGCCCGGTAGCAGAAGCCGCTTTTATTCTTCTGCTGCTCTAAGGAACACATTAAAATTTAAAACAAAATAAAGTCTAGAAACTTACTCGTTCGGTAAGTTTAGCAGAAATCGGAATTTAGAATAGAGGAGTAACACTTTAAGCCTTTTGGCTTATTGACCCTCAACTTCGTGCTAAACTTTTAAGACCTAACATGTGTTTGCAGCCCGAATTTTCCTCTTTTCACCGACTGTAAACAAACTAAAATTGGTCACGGTGCTTCTCTCCTTCTAATAATATAACATCACCATTATTTTAGAATTTATTTCTGTTTTTATTTTACAGGTTATTCTTTTCGCTGCCAGGGTAGCATAACCGGCTCTTTAGTTACAGTAGTTATACCAATAATAACCTGATTTTTCTGGTTCTTTTTGAAAGAAGATGAAAGGAATGGATCAGAAACTTTTGTACGCCTTTCGCGGCTGGATTGCTTTTATAGCGTTCATGGACATGGGTACTGCTGTTAGATGTTTAATTGAAAAACGTTCTATTCTTGGGGAGCATTCCTTTACAAAGATTGACAATTTAACTCAACAGCGAGGTAATGTATTTGCACTACTCTGATTAAGTAAACGCAAATTATCAATTTCAATTTATCTTATGTCATAATTCTAGATGATTCTACCCTTCCAAGGATCTTGGGGGCATACTCGGTTTTGAAAGCCCTAGCTCTTATTCACTGCACACTTTACATCCATTACAAACCGTGAGTATTCTTTTCTAATGTTAGTGCTCTACATAGAAAGCATGCATACTAATCCATGCCCCTTCTCTCATTTTTCCCATGACAGTGTTGTGAGCATGGGCATTTGTTCTCTTGTTTTGACCCTCCTTGTATACATCTCTGAAGCCCTCTACTATCAATCCACAACATTTAACTTCTATGTGCTCTTTCCATGTGTTATTAATGGTAATGTAAATGTTTTTAAGTAAAAAACCTGCAGGTAATATTTAGAAAAATATGTAATGTGGTTCTCCTCTTGTCCCTGTAGCTTTAACCCTTTTAGGGCTCTGGTTTTTGCCCCGCCGTCTACTTGAAACTGAACCGGTTACCACAGACGAAAACGCAGAACTTCTGAAAATGGCAGGAGGCATGCGGAGGAGACGACCTCACAAAGTAAAGGATAATTAACATCCTTTCTCTGCAGTTATCAAAGGATACCTTATCATGACCCTTGCGTTAGTGTTAATTTAGCGTTACATGCTTTACTACTCTGTTACTAGTCACATCTAACAGCCTAATTCTGTATGTTTTCTTAGATAGTTCTTTTTATGTTTGCAACATATTACAATCTAATATTCTTAACAGATTTTGTTTAAGACTTTAGTTGTTCTTTGTAAGTGTTTTTACTTTTTTAAGGCTGATGATTTCTTATAAGCCTATTGATTCATTTGTTGTAATTGTTTTTACTATTTATTGTTTGTTTATAAGTGTTACATTACATTGTCAATTTAAATTGTTAAATTATTCCATTTTTCTAGCATTACTAACTTGGATTTGTGAAGTGTTTTTTTTCTTTTGTGTAAGTCATACCACATATCAAGAATTATGGTGTTGGAGTTAAGCAGGTGGTGTTTGTTGAGCTATAAAAATGGTGGTACGGACCAATATTTGAATGATTTTGAACCAAAGTTGTGTAAGAAGTCCAGATCCCCTCACACCAAGAAATTTTTTAGCCCTCTATATTTCTGACAAGTTGTTATGGTCACAGTGTTTAAGAATAACTGTAAGTGAACCGGAGTTAATTTTTGTGCATATTTAAGACTACAATCTCTGTTGTCAACAGAACAAACAGCCATATGTATTTTAATTTCTTTTCCCCTTTTTTGTGTTTTTTTTGTTAAGTTTTTGAACATGTAAATGCTAAGGCTGATTGGATTTTCTACATTGATGTTCACTTTACGTTGAAAGTGATGTTTAAGGATAGTATATAGAAAGTGGGCATTCTTGTAAATTAAGCTCAAGTTGACATTTTTCTCCTAGTCATAGAATTTTACAAGCAATAAAGCATAGCAATATACATAAATAAAGCATATTCTAGTTGTTCGTATCAAAGTCATGATTGCATTTGTTTTTTGAAGTGCATCCTGTGATAGGTCATGCTCATTTTAATGTAGTGTAGTTTCAGTAATTGTAGTAAGATAAGATCATTTTCATGTAGCTTTGTTGGATGGGTAGTTTTCACAAGCCTACTTTCAAGAGTCTAACAGCTTTTTACACTGTTAATAAGAATGCCCACATGTCCCATTTTATGAGCATTTTCAGATGCCTACATTACAGGGTAAAGTGATAACGTGACAAAATTAATTTGCTTAGCCATTGAAATCTGTTTCAATGACCAATGAACAAGCATGCATTGTATGCTTGGATGATGTGAGCTAAGAAGGCTTGTCATGTGTGAGAAAGCAAACTGATGTGATGCAATGTAACTGAATTTTGGTTCTCAGTTTGAGACTTTCTCATCCCTATTCAACTGCTATATTTATAGACAGTATTTCATCATCCCATCTTTGTTTTTCTCAATCATCACAATCAGTGTTTTCAAATCAGGAGTAGTAGGGTACAAATGTTCTCTTTTACTCTGATATTTCAAATTTTAAGAGCTGGTTCAATTAGGTAAAGTGATTGAGTAGAACCTTAAAAATTTCAGTTGATCTCACATTGTTATGTATTGGTATTGGTCCGCCTGCTTGTGCTGGTACTTACTTGATCTAATCTTCAATGCTCCTTCATTGAGCCAATTTCACCAAAAATGTGATTAATATTTATAAAATGTTTTTCATTTTGATCTTTTTTCATACCTTGTAAGCACAAGCTCCAACCATTGTTATTGAATTAGAAAGAATAAACTCAAAATTGTAACAAACAATACTTTATTTCTAATATCCACGTAATTCATTGATTTTTAAACCACAGATAGAGCCAATCAAAACTTGGAAGAGAGAATCTCACTTAAATTTATAACTCAAGCAGACAAATTCAGTGACATATTGCACTACTACATTATTTTAATTATACATTGCACATCTAATGAGAGCACAGTTTAAGACACAACCTCAAACATTTAGCACTAGCCTTCCATAAAATCTTTGAGCAGCAAAATCTACATAACATCTGAAATGAATTCAATAAAATATAAGTGACAAATGAAACACGCTCACTGTCTTTGCATTTGTTTAACAATGCTGCTCAGAAGACAAAAGACAATAGAGGATGGATTTAATTGCAATCTTGACAAATTATACAATGGAGAGTTACAGTAAAACAGCTCTTGGAGCTGGAAATTGAGTAAATGCAAACGTTATGGAATGTTGAAGTTCATTTCAGCTTTCCAGCCACTAATCACATGATT
Organism: Frankliniella fusca; assembly: GCA_029379305.1. Classification (NCBI taxonomy): domain Eukaryota; kingdom Metazoa; phylum Arthropoda; class Insecta; order Thysanoptera; family Thripidae; genus Frankliniella; species Frankliniella fusca. Next base: position 2,390,773 of record JAHWGI010001270.1, on the reverse strand, counting down.
AAAATAGTATGTACATCTGATTCTATGGAACAAACATAAAATCTGCACAATATACATTCATTGTAAAGACAATGTAGACTATTTTAAAGAAAGACTGATTCTAAGCTGCATTAAACAATAGGTATATTTATGATACAAAAAATATAAATTAGGGCTTTGACACAGTGAATAGAACTGAAGACTTTTATCAACCAACACCGGTTATACATAGCATGAAGACAGTAAGACTTTGGTGGAATACCGAAATTTTATAATGAAGACAGGGTTGAAAGCATATCTAAAAGAAGGAATCTGTATGAAGAACTATCATTACCATACTTATATCGTCAGTCTTTAAAACAAGCAAACATAATGTAATACTGCACATATTTAATATTACGTTTGGCATACACCCCATGTTTGTGCAATATTTGTATGTTTCAGCAATCTAAAAGAAGAGAAAAAATTATAGGTAACTGACACAGTTATTGAACCTGGATATTCAAGATTTTTAAGGTTGGATGAAGTTTCACATATGAGAAGAAAACACCACATTTGAAGTTTGTTATACACATCTTTAGATTTACTTTTTCTTAAAAAGACATTTTTGTGAGAGAAGCTTTGCCAAACAGTTTGCTAACCAAACATTATCAGTCATCAAAATATGTAGAAAAGATCTTACCCTGTGCATGAAAATAATGAGATATAAACTAAGCAAAGTAATGGCAGAATAATTGAACCACAAGTTGGTATAGTTTAAAACTCCAAAAAATTGACTGGCGTTTAAAACTAAAAAGGTTTTTAGTTACTGAACAAATGAATTGATACATATATATTTCTGAAAGGTCAAAATAAATCGGTTTTATAATAGTCATTCAACAATCAAATACATGAATTCTCTCCTCTGATATGCTTGTAACTATGTAAGAAGGCATCACACAAACATTAACTGAGTTAGTCACACATAAGATATATAAAATCATATTTGTAAACTTAACTCAAAAAAAAAAATAAAGAGGAAAAAGAAAAAACATCATCACAATAGCAAATCACACAATCTGAAATGCTCACACATTACATTTACAATGTTGTCTCACAGTAAGTAAACCATGCCACATCATAAAAAAGAAACTACAGATGAGCATGTTGCTTCAGGAATATTTGTGCCGGAGAAAAAATGTGAACATTTTACAATTTAGTATAAAAATATTTTAATTGAATTAAAATTAAAATCACTCCTTTAGATGGTATATAAAATTTAAAATTCTTTTTTTACCTTGGTACCAACATATTACACTTACAAATGATAGGGTTTGACAAATAACTAAATAAAATTACTGTATACAGATACTTTTAACACAATGACTGATACTTTTAATGCTCTGAGCTGCTCATGTACTCATGCCATTCAATGTAACCATCCTCATTCTGGTCCATTTGTCGAAGAATGGGGTCCACCATGTCTTCAAGATCCTTGTCAGTATGGGAAGTGGGTAGATGATGACCAGGGCTTTCATAGGAGCTTTTGGCATCTTCCTCTAAAAAAGAAAAAATTAAAAAAAAAATCAAATTTTAAATGAACTTTTGAAAAATGAACCGCCAACATACAAAGCTAAACATACTACACAAGAACATAGGGAAAAAATTGTATCACAACAAAACAGAAAACAATGAAGGAAAAATGTATATAAGCATAGCACAGTTCATTGCATGAAAAGATATCTAACAATTACATAACATTACATGTTCGTAACGCAAGAGTAAGAAAAAGAGCAGACAAGCAAATATCCAACCAGCAATGATGAAATCAAAATTGTAATGATACTATGAGAAGATTATAATTTTCATGCACTAATATTCACAGATAGTAGCTGTGGAAGAAATAATATGTCTGTGTGTTGGCATACTACCACAAGAAGAGAAAAGCTGAAAAAACTAATGGGACAGAGTGAGTCAATGTAACTAAAGGAAACATCTAAATATGCTCTTAAATGATGATAACAGAATGAGTCAATGTTACAGAAGCAAATATCTGAGAATGTTCTGCTATAATAATCTACTACATGAGATGTTATACCTTACACCAGATGCTAAGAAAAATTATATTTCCCCAAAACAAATCCAGAGATCATTAGTCACCTTGCTGTAGTGTGGCCTTAGTGAGGAGGCTATGACCGTGGAGCATTTGCACCTGCAGCAGCAGCCTTGTTCTGAGCACGCACAAATTCCGGATAGTCAATGAAACCATCTCCATCAGCATCATCCATATTCATTATAGGATCAATAAGAGCTATAAGCTCATCATCCTTGAAGATCTTCTCCTGAGGTGGTGGGTGGGCATGTTGAGCTGATGGTTGTTCCTTATGTCCCTGTTCTAATATTCAGTACATACACGCACACGCACATCAAAATCACACATAAAAAAAAACTCATGAGAAAGCAGACATCACTCTGCAGACAAAGACAACACAAAAAGCTGCACCACTCCACAAGGTGGCACATGATCTTTCATTCAAGAAAGCAAAGACAATGCTAAGCGCACTTTGTCATACTTTGAATCAAATCAGTTGGTGTTCTCCTAATTGAAGTATTTACTTACCATGCCAATGGATGAGTGATTTTATAAGTTCACAACCATCTAGTTTATTATTGTTGTCAGCATCGTGCATCTTAAAATAGTGAAATTGAAGTTCTTGGTCAGTCATTTTTGAGGTGTCGATTGGGACCTCCATGTGTTCTTGAATGTGCCTAAATTATAGAAAGACATAGGTATAAAGTTGAAATAAAACAAGTGTTTCAAATAAGTGACAAACATACTGTTTCTCTTGGGCAATGTTAGCTGCATTTAAAATTTGAGGATTTCCATGGTGGCCTTGAGGATGTCCATGGGCATGTCCCTGTCCAGGTTGTACATGCTGCTGCTGTGGAATGTGTTGTTGCTGGACATGTTGCTGCTGCATTGGCACCTGCTGAGGCACCTGCTGATGTACTTGTTGGTACTGTTGCTGAGGTACTTGCTGCAAAGTAAATGTAAAATTAAAACAAAGAAAAGAATGTGAGAGATATTTCAAAGAAAGGTTAATTGAAGATTCCAAATGTAGGAAGGCTGAGACAAGAACAAAAGCTGACAAACCTGCATTTGGGGAACTTGTTGCATGTGCATTTGCTGTTGGGGTATGTGCTGGGGAACATGTTGCATAGGATCCTGACAGAGCGAAAGAAAGCACATAGCAAACAGTAACAAAGGTAACTGAGAAAACAAATATAAGATCAAAGCAGCTAAGAGAAATATCTCAAAATTTGCTGATTATGACAAGAGCACATAACGGTTCAATGACAATTTAAAACAGAACATGAGTGAGACAAGCAAGAAAATGAACAGAAACAGAACTGGAAAGCGGTTAATTCCACACTGCATAGCACACAACGCAAAATGTAGACCTTTTCCTACATATCAAAGAGGTGATGAATTGTACAAAATTTTAAATTACATCACTAACCTGATACTGTTGAGGAGGAACGCCAGGCGCTACTCTTTGCTGGGCATTACACAATGCAAGAGCGCCTAGGAGAAGAACACAATACCCAGCTGTTTTCATGGTGAAGCTAAAACAGACAAATATTTTCATTTCAATTACAGGTTGTGACAGAAAGATATAACACACCTAGACACTTCACTCGGTTATGGTCTCTTCATATTGATACGCGTTGTATTTTTAAAGAAAAAACAACGAATACTACCAAGCAGAAACTAAAACAAAAATAATGAAGATTTGGCCACTGTCAGCAAAAAAGCAGAACGTTGTAACCTAAACCTATTGGTGTACCATATTGTCTTCCTAATCTATATTTTGAAACTAACCCACGGAAAGCGAGGTTAGAATACAGAGAAAAGAATTGTTTTAAAACAGCACTATAAGTAATTACTGACAAGAAACAGTACCATTCACTTAAACAGAGAAAATAAAGCACAGCTTCCTCACCTGGCCGGTAACCTACGTGTACAAGCACGAACCAGACGATGTCTGAGCTTGCTTGTCACCACTTTCTCCTGAAGGGTTTGACCTGTCCAGAAAATAAGACTTCATTGGGTCAAAATTCTCCCCTCAACTATTTTAATTTATCACACTGATGAAAATAAAACAAAAAGGAAAGAACTTATTGAAAACATTATCATACCCGATTTCTGGCGGTATTGTTTACTCTTGGACCTATCCATAATTCATTTTTTCGTCAAGGTTGGTACTCCCGATGGAAGCTGAAGCGCGAGAAAATGGATATGAGCGGGCATCCGTCAGAAAGAGAGTGCAGTTGTCAGAAGTTTCACTGAGGCTGTTCTCGAGTTCTGTCCGAGCACTCTCCATAAAACTAAAGGCTGAAAAAAATGAAATAACTAATGTTTGAAAAGAGATTTCCTTAGCTCGCTGCCATGCACCACATTGAAACTCATTTTTGTCACATTAATTCAGCCCTCCATCCCCCTTACTAGCCCTTGCCCTAAGGCAGAGCCCTGCCGCCCCTGCCCTGCCCCCTTTCGACCCCTTTCCTCCCTAACTGAGCCATGTCCAGGGTCAGGCCGCCAGAGGACTGTTGTTTTACGCGAACGGTATTCTAGTCGTTAAGTTTCTATTTCTGGCTGAGCAAAATGCAAGGGTGGGAGCAAAGAAGAGGATGGGGGAGGGCCGAGGTGGAGGGGGGGGGGAGAGGAAGAGGAGGGGGTGAAGGGAAAGAGAAGGTGGAGGGAGAGGGGGGAAGGGAGAGGGAGTGCAGCCGCTCATGTAGAGGTCCCACGGGTCCCACGTTCCGCTGCAACGTACCGGGTGTTTCTTTGAGTGTTGCGGGTTTGCCTACCCAATTTGCCCGCAAGGCGCCATAGAGTCCTATACGACTCTAAGGCGCCACGGCCCCTGAAGTCTTGGCGAGTATTCAATCCCACAACACTGTCACGCATTCAAAGAAACACCCGATACATACGGTTCGACGTCATCAATAAGGGCTATAGCTTTGCTTATGGTGACTGTTTGCATTACTATAGTGCACCTGAATGTGTGGCGTAGCTTGAAACGAAGTTCTAAGCATGTCCATCTTCATCTAACCTCACAGCTACGGCGACATCGCCGAAGTTATTAGTAAGTACTGTAGCTTGGAGCCACAGGACAGATCCCGCCCAGGACCCCTGAGAACATGTAGGAAAAACAGACGCCCTCGTTTGTAGCGCAGCCATGTGTCTTCGCTGCCGCTCGCTGTCTGCTGCTGATGTTCTGTGACGAGTAGACACAACAGGTGCCAGACAGTACAACAGACTTCCACTTAATTTTTCTCTGTTTTGCTCTCACACGAATACAAGCATGCCACCCGCACTCGCCTCTGAGCGGAAGAGTGGAAACACGAATATAAGGGTCAAGAGGATGAGGAGGCTGGGGTGGACGACACGAGGAGACGAAGGCAAGTTGGGGTCGGCGAAACGGCTAGGGGCCAACACAAAGGGGAGGAAAATAAAGGGAGAGAGAAACTAGGAGGGGGGGGGGGGGCTGAAAAGGATGATGGGGCAGGGTGTTGAGGCGTGGGGAGGGGCGGGGAGGGGGTGTCGCGAGCATCGCTGCCGCCCCCTGGCGTCGCCGGGCGCAGTGAGACCCGCCGCGCCTCCCCGCCCTGTACCGTATGTGCCGGGCTCCCGCCCCACCCCCGTGGTCCACCCCCACCCGAAGCACTCACCCCCGCCCACCCCGACCCCACCTTCACCCTGGGCGCACGGCGCACCCCGCCCGGCGCCGCCTCGCTCGCCGCTCCGCTCGGCCGCCCCGAGGCCCCCACAGCGCACAGCCCTCCTCCGCCCCAGTTGCCGACGCCGTCGCCGACGTCGCCGTTCGAGGGTCGTGGGGCTCGTCTCGTCTCGACCAGCGCGCCCGCTGCGCACGCCACGCTCGGCTCAGCAGCCACCCCCGCCGCGGCCGCGCCCCACCCCGCCCCGCGCAGTTCTAACCTACAAATCAGCGCTGGTCAGCGTGCGCGCGTGCTACGCCCCGGCCAGGCCCGGCCCGGCCCCGTGCACCTGGCGTGCGGTCACGAGGACGGGCGTGCGTGCGCGTGACCACGCGTGACCACGCCGGCACCGCACCGGACACCGGACACCGCCGCAGAGCAGCTCCTGCCGACGGACTCCCCCGCCGCGAGCGACTCGCCCCGGTCAGCAGCTGCGGCACAGTAAGCTTGTTTTGTTGGGGCGGCATCCCGAAGGGTTATCTTCTCCGGTAATACCCTGTGCATCTTTTTACAGGTATTAGACGGTAATACCCGTAATGCATCACCGAAATGCAATAATAGAACATGAAACCAAAGAGGTTCGGGTGTGATACCGGCGTAATACCTTGCAATACCGTGCTTGCTGTACCGAGTCGAGTAGTCTGTAAAGTATTTCTTGAAGTACTTCTCTCGGGCTTCGCACACCGTGGGAACGGGAACGGGGGCAATGCCCGCCGATTCGCGCGAAGCATCCTTAGTCGGAGCGGCCCACCCCAACGGGGTTCTTGAACCGAAAGGTTGAACCCCCCGGCCCCGACCCCGGCACGCATCCGCAATCGTGTTCGAAGACGTGCTCCCCGACCCGACCGCCCCGCCGCTCGGTCTAGACGCGCTCGGCTCGAGCCCGGGGCCGCCGGGCGGCCCCGTGGAGACTCCATGGCGCCAGAGACTCTAGAGCGATGAGGCGGGGGCTGGGCCATCCACCTCGTCGCTGCTTCCCCAACCTTCACGGGCGCTAGGTAGGCAACCCGCCCGCACGCATGCACGACGGCACAGTATAGCTACACGGGGTTTTCCGGAAAAGCTGCCTATTACGGCTCATTGGAAAGTTCAACTTCAGCGCGGTCGGAATGTCTTTCTGCGAAAGGAGGGAAGGAAGTTTCGAGGAGTTCTGCGTCGAGAGGCTTTCAGGGCAAACACTCATTAATCAGTTACCGTATGCGCTTTAAGCCCCGATACGGCGCGCGGCTGCTTTTAACTCAGTCAAAAACTTAAGACGAATATCACTGTAAGCAGCACTGCAGCTCAGGGTCAATTTACCCCGTAAACTGTGGGCTACATTGAACCCAGCAGGACTGCAGCTGAGGGAAAATTTTCACCGTAAGGTACGGTGAATGCCACTCTGTAATCTACGGTGAATCAGGATGCATAATTGTAGCATTGGTACAGTGCCTTTCACCAAAGCCTAGGGTGCAAATTCAACGTCAGCTACAGTGCCTCAGGTTTAACTGTATAGTTGCAGTGAAATTCGCCGTAAGCCTTTTGTCAGCATCGCTGTGTTTAACTAATCGGATCTGCTGACCTCCCTCGAGCCGCACCCACGAGTGATAACGCACGCATCGCAGCGCAGCGGCAGATGGGGTGGTGTGGGGCGCGAAGTGCGGAGCAGGGTGGGGCAGAGATTGGCAAAGTACACAATGATTTGTCAGGAGAGAAGAAAGGAAAGAGTGACCGGACGCGGCGATCAGCATCAACCAAAAGGAGCCGCCAAGATATTCTGCGTCATATAGTGGGGTACCTATGGGGGTACCTAGCACGGGAAGAAATGGCATTGTCGTGCAGATGGTCTGTGTTTGATGGGCAAAATTCGATAGCTGATATCAAAAAACCGACTCCGAAAGAGCTAGTTTACATGACCGAACACTTTCGCGATGAGAACTGAACTGAGGTTTGTTGTGGTCTGTTGTAATACTGCCCTGTTACAAATAGCGTCTGGTTTTCAGTATCGGCGAGCTATCGAATTTTACCCATAGAATAGAGTCGATAACCACACCACAAAGTAACTTTTATTTTCATGCTACTGCCCAGTAGTGTCGCGTCTGTTTGAGCGGGAATTAATACGCACGAGGCCAGGCGGGGTGGCGGGGCGGGGTGGGGTGGGGCAGGGTGGAGCAGCAGCCCCAGCCAGTGGAATCTCAAAACCTTGGCCGTGGCCAACAGGCTAGCACACGCACTCACGCAACCTCGCTCGCGAACACACACCCACACGCCGGTCCGCACCGCGAGCGCGCGCGGGCACACAAATACACACACACGACGAGAAAAATAACACGCAAAACACACTGTATCGTCTGTATCGTATTCTCTAGCCTCTGCTCGTCTGTTCTGAATTAAAATATTGTGTGGCAACCTCCGCAGACAATATAATGAGAGAGAGAGAGAGTGAGAGAGAGAGAGAGAGAGAGAGAGAGAGAGAGAGAGAGAGAGAGAGAGAGAGAGAGAGAGAGAGAGAGAGTGAGAGAGAGAGAGAGAGAGAGAGAGAGAGAGAGAGACTTCGGCCACTTGTGCACCCCCACCCCACACACCCACCACTACCTTCACCCCACACTCCCATCCCCACCCCCAATCACTAGCGGCCCCCACTCACACTCTTGAGGCGCTCAAGTTCATCGAGCCCGTTCCTCCCTCCACCCGACATAATGAATTTGTTTTGCCCTACATTGTGTGGGGTGGAGCTGACCGCGCTCTTTATTTTATGAAGTTAGTTTTTACTGAACGGCAGAACCTATGGAGAGATGCGGTAGTAAAATGCGCAGGAAAAACAAGGCGCATCCCGCGGAACTAGAGTAGTTTACTACTGCACACCGGACCCCCACGCCGCCCCGAAAACACTTCTACGTTCTACGTTTTATGCCGAGCAGCTCGTTTGCACGTCACAGCGCTGCACAGCGCTGCGCGGCGCAGCTCGCGTCCCTCTCAGACTAATTTTAAAAAAATGTGAAGGACGCGCGGGGGAAATTTGTCCGAATTCGCTTCGGCAACACACTCAGCCAAGGGCGTCGGCCCCCTTGATTTGCTCCGACATTTAGCGAAAAAAAAAAACGAGAGAAAAAAAAATTGGCTCGTCTCAGCTGTGCGGGAGTGTGTCAGTCAAAGCCTTCCATTGAGGCGGTGCGGACGGGCCGGTCATGTGGCCGCCGGGCGGGGCAGGGCGGGGCGGGGCAGGGCCCGGCGGACCACGTGAGGGAGGCCCGGTCCCAGTCCCAGGCCACTGTGACGCAGCTGGCGCCGCCGTGCAGAGCGGAGCGAAGCGCAGCAGGGCCGCCGCAGGCCGCAGGGCATGAGGCCCGCACCGCACCGCACCGCACCGACCTGGCCCCGGCCCCCCGGCCCGGCCCGGCCTCGCTGGCCGCCGGCCAAGTGACATCACCTGCCGGCCGGGGCCGGGCCGGGCCAGGCCGGGAGCGCTGCTCAGCCACCGTCTGCTCCTTCTGCGTCTGCTGCGCGCCCTCTCAGCACCTCGCGGTCTGCTCCACCCCACCCCCACCCACACCCCCGAACACCCGCGCCGCGCCCGCCGCGAGCCGGCGTCCACCGGCCGCGACCAGCTGCCACCAGATATGACCCGTCGCCGTGCGCGGGACGAGCGGACTATTCGGAAGGGAGGGGGGATGCTTTGTTTTATCAAGCCAGTCGGGTTAATCCGCAACATACATACTATGATGGCACAACACTGTCGACTCCAAAGATGAAACAACTCTGAATTTTTGAGAATTTTCGAGAATATTTGAGAAGTTTTGAGAATTTGTATTATTTTTTTTATGAATTTTTGCTTAATTTTTATATTGCTTTTTGTAAATTTTTGAAAATTTTTCTAATTTTTCCTGATTTTTTGGGGGGGAATTTTCATGACTTACGACGTGAACAAAACTTTCAGAGTCGTTCCCCCCCCCCCCCCCCCCCCCCCCCTCGTTCGCCTCTGTACCGGGTGTTTGCTTAGAATGCGTAACAGTGTTGCGGTACTGCATACTCGCCAGCGCTCCAGGGGCCATGGCGCCTTACGGGCGAATGGCGGGTGGGCAAAGCGGCTGGAGTGCGTGACCTCCCTCGGAAACCAAATCAGTAATTTCACGTCTTCCGTCTTATGTGTTCAGAATGGTGTTTGCACCTCTGGAAACACAAAACAATGTTATGTGTTTTTTTGCCCAAAAAAAAAAAAAAAAAAAAAAAAAAATACATCCATTCGTTCCTATACTTTTATTTTCCAGCGTAGGTAACTTTGCTGATCTCTGCGCACGCATGTTTGCAGTTCGTATGGGCCGCCATGAGCTGCTGAGTGCGCCATGCGGAGGGCGGGCTATGGACCTGCTGAGCGTGTGTCCCGGCCTCCAGCCCGTGGCCAGCGGCAGCAGCCTAGCGGCCCTCGCGCCCAACGAGGATGCCGTCGGACAGGTGAGACTACACATGTGACGTGCATGCAGTTGAGTTTTCTGGTCGTAATGTACATTTTCTGGTCGCCGAAAAAAGATCCGCGCTTAACTTTCGCTAACCAAAAATCAAATTTTACTTAACAGCAGGTAACGTTTTAGCTAGGATTAGTTAGTTGAATTTGAAAGCTGCATTTCGTCATATTTTGTCCCCTGGCATTAGCATGAGAACAAGCCATCAGCGGCGACATGCGTTCAGCCTCCATTCTTGTCTTTAGAAATGGGCTGGAATGTATCAACCTCAGTCACGCAGGCCCAAAGCTAAACTAATTCTTAAGTGTTGGAGTTGACTAAGTGTCCACATTAAGGCGCCCGCGGCGCACCTGTGCAGTGCAGTAACACGTACGCAAGTTCTAACGAGGCAATCTCCCACGAGACCTCTCGTCAGGTTCCAATAAATCGCGCTACTGCGACAAAACCTTTTCTTTCCCTTCTGGTTGAGGTTGAGGAAAAAAAAAAGCCAACTTCTGTCATGAACATGGTGCACAGTTAAAGTGATATTGGTGTTGTTGGCCCAGAGCGCCGCGCCGGGCTGCGGCAGCCCGGGAAGCCCCAGCACCCCCTCGAGGGGCCCACAGGACCACCCTGGAGTGCAGTACTCGCTGGCCAGCCAGGACGAGCGCCACGGAGAGGTGAGTCTGAGACGCCGTTCGAGGCATGAATCATTTAGAAGGGAAAACCTTCGGAAACCCAACCGCGTCCTTAAAGGAAAATCACGAGTCGTAAGTACCCATTTGTTGCTGAAAGGACAATTACAAGTAATTACAATGCCGTATCTAATCTTCGACTGCCTCGTGCATCCACGGTACACGCCGCGAACACAGTCACAACCAGCGGCGAACTACTTCGCCGTGCATCAAGTGGGTGGGAAAATGGGGACAGAGGTAGAACGTAATATTCTTAAACTAATAGTCTCTGTTTTCGTCGCTATCTTAGCCTGTAACAAGCATGTCTGTTCATTTGACGTGCATTAAAACCTATGTGCACAGAATGAGAAGCTGAGAGAAAATGGTGAGGCATCGTTCGCCGTCCATCAGGACTTGAAGAAAGATGACTTAATAAATAATTCCCGCGACCGTGCCTGCCTGATTCCCGGCTTTATTCAGAATCCTCTGTCGGCGCAAATGCTCGGTGTAGGTGGGGGTGGAATTTAGCTGAAGGTTCAGCAGATTGTCACATTACTAAAATAGCTGGAATTTTGAGTCACCTTAAATGCTAAAAGAAGAGAGACTTTTTCGCACCCATCCCGAAAAGGGCACAGAAAGAAAGAAAGAAAGAAAGAAAGAAAGAAAGAAAGAAAGAAAGAAAGAAAGAAAGAAAGAAAGAAAGAAAGAAAGAAAAAGAAAAAAAAACTCGTCTACTGATGGCCTTGAAATGGCCCTCAAATACGCTCTGCTGGGGTTGTGAATGTAAATATGAAAGTCATATAACCAATTCTTTTGATAATATCGCCCCCTTCCCTTTCCCCCTCTTGGCTTGCAGACACTTGGCGACCGCCGGCCACGGCCCATCGGCTATTGGCAGCTTTATGAGAGGCGGCTATATTCACATGGGGACATGGGGTAGGGTGCAATGCCTCGGTGCGACTGGTCGGCCCACACGCCACGTTCTTAGCCCTTATCAGGAGCAATCACTGTAAATTTGTGGTATTGGAGAAGAGATGGATTCTCGCTGAAGCTTGTAAAACGGTTATCATTTGTTCGGCGAGTTGTTAGACTGCAACGGAACGGTCCCACTTCGTAAGCCAAATGGCCGCAAAATCGGATCGAGTGGGCAAGTACTGCGCCCTCGATTCTTCCTCATATCCTTGATTGCCCTCACTGTCCGGTGAATAGCACGGGCGGGTGCTCGAGCAAACGATGCACTGCTGTAAAACCATCTGTGAGCATTCCCTTGCAACGTATAAAGAGCGCATGATCGGGCTCATTTTTTCCGGTAGTCAGACCGGCAACAAGAAGCTTTTTATTTTTAATATAAATTTGCTATTATTGGAAGTAGAGAAAAAAGTAAAAGTTACCTATTGTGCATTTTGGAACAACTACACTCTTAACTTCTTTCAAAGGAAATCCCTTGTGTTACAAAGAATTATGTGCAACCGTCATACAAATAAGCCAATACAAAGCCAAATTTTATTTGTAAAACAAAGAAAAATCTTTGTAATACAAAGAAAATTCCTTGTAGTACAAAGAAAATTGATTGTATATTACGGTTTCACAGAATTCTTTGTATTTTACGAAAAATTTATTTGTAGAAAGTTTAAGCTGTCATTTGCAGTTATCGTTAGTCTTTTGTCATTCCGTTGTCCACCCTGTCTTACCGCCAATAAGCCCATAGTATTGTTCTAGAAGTCAGTCGAAGTAGCTGTCTTTCTCCGTCCTCCCAGTTTTCAAGACTGAGAATTAATGCTGAGCTACTACTTATTGAAAACCAGAAGATATACACTGTAAGAAAAACCCACGGTTTTGCAACAGTTTTGCACCGGCAATTATTCGACAGTTTGAAACCGTTATTTCACTGTGCCAGGTACAGTAAGTTTACAGTATTACACCTTTATTTCACGACGTACTTTTCTACATTAGGCCGCACCTTACGGCAGAATTAACGGTGCCGTACTGTAAAATCAAATCATTTTACGGTACGGCACTGTTAATTCTGCTGTACGGTACCGTATGCTGTAAAATCCATTCCGTCATTTCACCTTAAGAATGATGTTTTTTTTTTTTTTTTTTTACAGTGAGAACACTGCTATGAGTTGCTAAAAGTTTAAGGAACATAGAGCATATATTAATTTTTCCCTATGGAATCTTAAGTAATATGTAGTAATATAGGGATAATATAGAGGGAAAATTGTGGTACTATGCAAGTAATATATGGTAATACACAGGTAATACAGCCACCGCATACGAAGAAATATTCTAGTTGTCGACCCTTCGCATAAAATGCACGCCGATGCACGCTAAAGGGTGCACGGCATGGGCACTGTTTCTGGCGTGAGCACCACGCTCATTCTGCAAAATGTGAGCACCGCGCTAACTCACTGATAAAGTTGCGGCCACTTTTAATGGCGAAAGGTGCGAGGTTTATTTGGAAGCTTTGCGATCAACGATTTAAGCCACCTTGCAAAGTTGCGTTTGGATGCCGTCCCCCCTTTTTTTTTTGTAGTTCAAGGTTCTAACATGTTCATTCCTTCAGAATGAGAAAAGAGTGACAGCTTTACAATCGCGCCTGATAGTTTGGCTAGCTTCATTGATAGCGCATGGCAACAATTTAATGTCACTTGGACTCGTGAAAACTATATATCCTGCAAGATTAAAGGATTGCGAGACTCGACAATATCGTGAGATAATCTGCAGCCACGCCTACAATGTCGCGGCGTGGCGGAGTGGTGGCGTGGCGGCGTGGCGGCTGGCGGCGTGGCACAGGGCGCATGCACAGATTAGGCGCATGCCGGAATCTGCAGACACTTGATTCTTGGAGCGGCGGCGGCGGAATGGCTCAACAGTTGCATGTGACGAGAGTGAGAGAGTGAGAGAGAGTGAAAGACAACGGAGGAGGGGAAAGAGGGAAAAAAGGAAAGAAAGGAGAGAGACAGCGAGAGGGTGGGGTGGCGGCGCGGCGGCATCACATCCCCAAACCACTACATCGCGGTCTTTGCCTCCTCGCTGATAACGCGCTGCTGTCTGGCGGGGGTAGGGGGAGGGGGAGCGGCGCGTCTCACACGTGTGGGAAAGGTGCCTCACGTGCTTGACAACAGGGAGCGTGAGGAGAACTCTGACTCTCATTATGTCTGGAAAGAGCAGGGGCGGTTTTACGTCCAGATGACGGGAGGGGCGATGTGCCGTGGGTTGCCTACATACAGGGGTTTCGCACCTCATATTGCCTACATATCAGGCTGCCTTTAGGACGCGCCCGGGGTATGCCCCAACTGCTGCCCCTCCCCCCCTTAAACCGCCCCTGGGAAAGAGTTGCTTCTGATCGGACGCCTTAGGCTGCTGACTCCAGGTAACCGATTTATGCGTCGCAACAGCGGATCCCTTCTGCACGTGGCGCGAATATTTGGCGCCGGCCGTAGTTAGCATGACATCAGGCCACTAGAGCCTACTGTACTTCTGGCGGGAAGGGCCGGGCCGGGAGGCTGGCGCTGGCGGGGCGGGACAGGGCGCGGCGCGAGGCGCAGGCTTCATCCCATTGAACCCCATCGCTTTTGGCGGTTCGTCTCCCTGCTGTCTCTGTCTCCCTTCCTCCGTCTCACAACTATTCTTGCTTCTCCCAGTCGCGATTCTTCTCTCTCTCTCTCTCTCTCTCTCTCTCTCTCTCTCTCTCTCTCTCTCTCTCTCTCTCTCTCTCTCTCTCTCTCTCTCTCTCTCTCCCCCCCCCCTCCCTCCCTCCCTCCCTCCATCCAACCTCTCTCGCAACGCGACCGGGCAGCAGCGCAATTCAGAGTCTTCCTTTCCAGACTGTTCGTTTGCTGATGGGCGCAGCAGGGTCGACGTCTGGTCTGATTCGCTGTGACCGCCGCCCGCCGCCCCACCAGTCTTGAGTGGGGCTGACGTCGAACGTTGAAGTTGAAATAAGGGTACTGCGCCGCGCCTCGCCGCTGGCGCCTGGCGCCGCTCCGCTGCATTCCGGCAAGGAGGCCGCGGTCCGGAGCCGGCCCGGTTGCCGTCTGATTCCGAAGATCGCTCTCGCGCCATCGTCCTTGTCGCTTGTCGCACTCGTGGGGCCCCGCCATCCCCTGCATACGTCCGCGCCATTGGTGCGACAAGGACGGAGGTGTATGAGAGCGCGATCTTCGGAATCAGACGGCTGGCTCAGGCACTATGCAAGACCCCTGATATGGGTTAGGGGATGCAAGGAGCACCCTTTCCCTTTGTCACTCGATAATAATTTGTGTCGCCACCGGCCGGGACGCGCGGCTACTCAGGCGAACGCCCTGCACGTCCTGGGCGGGCATCTGACGAGCATGACGTCCGCGGGGCGGGGCGGGGCGGGGTGCGGCGGGGTGCGGCGGGTTGCGGCGGAGCGTAGGGTGATGGTCCGTATGACGCGCCGCGCCGCGCTCACGTCAGCGGGCGGGCGCGGGCTTACGGGTAGCGCGTGCGCGGCTGCGCGGCCTGGTCTGTCCTGTCGTGTGGGGCCGCGCGGCGTGGCGTGGCGAGGCGAGGCATCGCGGTCGTTCATTCATACTTGAACGGGCAACGAACCGCGACACGACACTATGCCAATACCAGAGAAGGGTGAGAACAGCCCAAGGTGAATACAGTACCACTGTTTGCTTTCTTGTGTCGAGTGAAAGTCTCGAGAGGCGAGGACTTTAAACTTGTCCAATTTCATGGGCGCTATCCTGAGAGTCCAGTCCAGACTGCGCAGATCAAAGGCGCCTCGAGCATGCTCCCCGCTCCCCTCTACCCTGTTCGCCGCTGTTACTGCTAGTCTAGTACCCGTCGAAAGGCTGCCTCCCAGCGAACACCCGCTGCTCCGATGTCTGCGCTGGCCCCGCGGGCCCTGATTGACCCCTGGAGCTCGCCTCCTCTCCCCGGAAGTATAAGATGTCACGTGACCCCTCACCTTCCGGTGAGTTCGCGTCACGCCACAGTCCAGCCACGCAACGGCAATCGTCAGAAATAAACCAACAAGCGCCGCCTGGCGTAACATTGTGAGCAGCGATAGTCACAGTAGTTATCGACAGATGCGAGCCCCCCTGAAAAAGGCATTTCAATAGTCCTCTAGGAGCGGAGGAGTCGACGACAACTCCCCTTAGCCGTTAACAAAGGAGTATACGTATCGACATTACACAAAGTAATATATAGTAATATAGAGGAAAACTTAAAGTAATACACCAGTAATATATAATATATGGTAATATATAGGTAATAGAGCCACCACATTCGAAGTAATATACGACTCCTCGCTAGGAGCCAAACGGAAAAAAAAATGAAGTGAATTGCACCCACGAAATGCCGCTAATATTCGGCTTGCGAACAGTATTGGCTTCAACGATCACTCTCGTGCCTCACGAGACCCACACGTGCTGGCTGTGCACATATAGAGTGCGAAAGAGAGGGGGGCAGAGAATCGCAGTCCTCAGACCCCCTCCACTCCCTACCCTTTTCGCGTTTCCTCCCGCGTCTGGGTTGGCGATAGCCGTCCAATAAATGGCATCGGTCTGTTGGCCATTCATCGACGGGGGTCTCCGCTCTCGACGCACAGCGATGCCACTTAGGTCCTTATGGCTGACCCCTCACCCCGTGAATGGTCACGGACATATTGACCGACCCGAGTTCGCAGAGTGACATGAACACAGAGAGGCAGGGGCTGAAAGGAGCAATCCGCACTGACCGGGTCCAGCGGTTAAATACTGTAACATACACCGACGCCCATGACAATAAGCCCTGCGGAAATTTCGGTGAGAAAGAAATGAGGTATTCCTGGTATTACGATACGCCCCAAAGATGGTATTTAAAGGACATGGGGATGGGAAGTCAAAAACATCACAATATCGCTGGCGGGTACTGCCTCGGCGGACGAGCCCAGGCGTCACAGCCCGTGCAGACCAATTGAAAACGAAAAAAAAGCAATTGACGGCCGTAGAGTAGTGTCCATGGCGGCCGCGCGACAAGCTCTGTCGCACCATGAAAGTCACCCGATGTCGCCGGGTCGGGCCGGGTCGGCAACAGCGGGGGCTGATCGCAACGTGTTGTACGGGCGCGCCGGCGTCTAATCCCACCGCAGCGCAGTCTTACTGCTCCCCAGGCTCGTGCAGCGCAAGGGCAAAAGCTCCTCGCCACCCGCGCTCCGAAACGAGTCTAATAAAAAACAAAAATTAAAGCTAACACGTCAGAGCGAAATGATTTTTCTACTTTTGATAATAACTTTCTTGTGATTCCTTGAATCTTGTAGCCGTTTTGGCTAACTTTTTGAAAAAGCAGAAAAATCGAAGAAATTAAAAAAAAAAAAAAGACTTTTTTTTTGCGAAAAAGTTAGCTGAAACAGGAAACAGTGTGCAAGGATGGCGAAATCAGTGGTTGATAAATTGTATGACCATATTAGCAAACGTGTGTGCTAAAACCAGCTTTTGGCGGTTGGTTTTTGACACGAGCTTTGCCCATCTTCGATTCCGTCCTCAGCTGACAAGCTGCGCAGTACCCAGGGGAGAGATTCGGAGGTCTCAGGGGTGCGGGATCTGGAAGGTTCGTATGTTATAGGGAACAGAAATTAGCGCCTCTCATCCTGTTTCCTGCCCTCCTCCTTCTCTACGGCCACTGTGGCTGGCTGCTGCTGCTGAGTCTGCAGAGTGCTCCCGGGACCATCAGTGCTCGGCTCGGCTCAG
Organism: Frankliniella fusca; assembly: GCA_029379305.1. NCBI lineage: Eukaryota > Metazoa > Arthropoda > Insecta > Thysanoptera > Thripidae > Frankliniella > Frankliniella fusca. The sequence continues at coordinate 2,373,235 of JAHWGI010001270.1, read as the reverse complement.
CCTCCACATGAGTCTGGCTCAGCCGGCGCCGTGGCTACCTCCACGCTTCCCACTCGCACCCCGCTCCTCTCCCCGCGCCGCCCCGCCCCGCAACCCTCTCGGAGCCCCGGAGCCGCCCCTAGCCTAGCCAAGGTCGGGAAGACCATCACGAGGTTGCTGAACTCTGGGAATATCGTGGATCCGCCATCCCACCACTCCCCAATCCCACACTACCCGGCGCGCACGTCGGCGAGCTGCAGAGGCCGAGGAAAGAATAGAACAACGCTGAGCCGGGTACGGAGGGGGTGGGGTGGGGTGTGGCGGAGGCGGCGAGGGGCGATCGCCCTCCTCGGAGCCCCCGACAACAACCTGATAGGGAGCAAAGGACGCGGTGCAGATGCAGACCGCCTTGCTTTAAATTACACAACCACGTCTGCTGTGCTCCGGCAAATCTGAAAGTGGCAAATTAGCACGCAGCGGATGCGCTCCCTCCGAAAAGAAAACAACTCTGAAAGTCTTGTACTCGTTATTCAGAGAATTTTTTTTTTTTAAAGGAAACATTACAAAAATTCAAAAAAAAAAATCAAAATAAATCGACTGTAACAATAACAACAACAAAGACGAACACAAGACAAATATACAGGGAAAAAGTCAGGGTTTTTAAAAAAATGGATAATTCTAGAAATATTTACAAAATTTGTTCCTTAACATGCAGAGTTGTTTCCTCCGCTCTTCCTTTAACCATCTTAAGTTTGCTGTCAGCCCCCGAGGTCGACTTACTGTCGCTGCGTATAGCTGCACGCGGACCCCTCTCACGAGCTCCTGGGCGCCGGGAGCGGGCTGGTAGCTGGAAGCCCTGTCGTAATCGCGACGGCCATCTCTCGCTGATCGCACGCGCCAAGGCGAGCAGCCGAACGGCAGGAGGCCACTTAGCGTTAGCGCTACATGGCACCTCTCAGAGTGTATATGTGAGGCTCGGCCCGGCCCCGCCCGGCCCTTGGCCCGGCCGCCTGCTCCTGTTCCACGCTCCCAGAAAACCACCTCTTTGAAACAAAGACATTTTATTTTATGTAATGAATTCTTCGTCGAAGCACGTCGGTTGTCCGACCTTTTTTTTGTCAAACCTCGGGATTTTTGCGGCCGCCACCGTCACACGTTTCTTTTTGTCCGACCTCATTTTGCCCGACCTGGCTGTCAGGGTGTCATAGTTATTTTTTTTGTCCGACCTCGTTTTCTCCGTCCCCAACGAACCGTTAGAGTCGCCTGCTATCCTCTGCGATGCAGCTCGATTGTCCGACCTGATACCAGTGGCGGTTTTAGGGGGAGGGAACTGGGGGTAATGTCTCCGGCCCTAGGTAGCCGCCTGAAAAGTAGGCAATTTGCACGACAAAACTCCTGTATGTAGGCAACCTGAAGTGCTTCTCCCCCCCCTTCAGACGGACTTAAAACCGCCACTGCCTGATACTTTCCCCCAAATCTGAAAAAGTGCCTGGGGTACACGGATAAAATGGAGAAGGAATATGTAACATGGTCGGAGCATGCACCGAAAAAATGGTGCAACACCTCAAATTTAATTTTTTTAAAGATAGTTTTTAAAAAATTGAAAAATTGGTAGGCCCCTACCTAACTCGCAACCTGCGAGCCCCGCCTGCTTAACTTCGGAGTTCTGATGGGATCCGGTGTGTTCCAGGCGACCGCCACCCCGCGGGCACGAGAAGTCCTCTCCGCTTCGGGGAGAGTCCCCGCTTAAGGCTGGCGGCCTGTCAGGCCCGCCGTACTACCCTATTTAAACAGCGCCTTGAAGCCGTAGGTAGCATTTCAGACCAACGACTGGGCACCACCGGACCGCATGACCGGTCAGTGGGAGGTAGAGGCAAGGCAGGACGATAGAGGGGGAGAAAAGCAGAAAGAGAAGTTTTTGCGGAAGAGTAAGCGTACGGTTGGTTAGACCTGTACTGACCCGCTCCCGCACAGGTCATGGAAAAGCTGTTTACTAAGGAGCCAGATTCATAGGCCTTACTTCCCCTCGAGGGACCACCCCCCGTGGCATGGGACGGAACTTCCTGACAACTCGCTTTCGCTGCCAGTGAAGAACCTACCTGGGAATTGAACCCAGGCCCCAAGTGCCGAGTCTCATGACACCCCGCGGCTTTCGTGGTACTAAGACCACTAGACCGTCGGCGATTCCACGAGGGAGCTTCGTTGAAATGGGGGGTTTGAATTCCACTCCAGGCTGCTGTCCTCGGAAAAATTTTTATGTTATAGCAAGATTTGAACCCCGGGTTCCGCGGCTCGCGGGGCAACACGGAGCCGGCACGGCTACGACGCCACGGTACACGATGCCTGACCACTAGGGATGACGCTGCGAAGAGCCGTAGTCGCCGACGAACCTGTACCGGTGGCGTCATCAGTACACCTGCTCTCCATGCAGCAACAGCCCGGCCGCGTGGCGACATTGGTATGCACATCGTCACCGATAATAGCACTGGGTGGGCAGAGGTTCGAAGACCGATCACAATTTCTTTCTTTTTTCCCCCTTTTTCTTTAAGGAGCTTTGTCTCTTTGCAGTTGCCCGAAGGGACGCGAGTACAGTGGATAAAAAGAAAAAGTTGGTTTTATAAATTAAGTCAAAACAAATCCACACTCCATATTGAAAGAATGGTTCGAATACCGGTCACAATTTCTTTCAAGATGGAGTGTGGATTTGTTTTGACTTAATTTATAAAACCAACTTTTTCTTTTTATCCACTGTACTCGCGTCCCTTTGGGCAGCTGCAAAGAGACAAAGCTTCTCAAAGAAAAAGGGGGAGAAAAGAAGCAAATTGTGATCGGTATTCGAACCTGCGCCCACCCAGTACTCCTAAAGGTGCCGATGTGCATACCAATGTCGCCACGCGGCCGGGCTGTCTCAGCAGGGAGAGCAGGCGTACTGATGACGCCACCGGTACAGGTTCGTCGGCGACTACGGCTCTTCGCAGCGTCATCCCTAGTGGTCAGGCATCGTGTACCGTGGCGTCGTAGCCGTGCCGGCTCCGTGTTGACCCGCGAGCCGCTGAACCCAGGTTCAAATCTTGCTATAACATAAATTTTTCCGAGGACAGAAGCCTGGAGTGGAATTCAAACCCTCATTTCAACGAAGCTCCGTCGTGGAATCGCCGACGGTCTAGTGGTCTTAGTACCACGAAAGCCGCGGGGTGTCATGAGACTCGGCACTTGGGGCCTGGGTTCAATTCCCAGGTAGGTTCTTCACTGGCAGCGAAAGCGAGTTGTCAGGAAGTTCCGTCCCATGCCACGGGGGGTGGTCCCTCGTGGGGAAGTAAGGCCTATGAATCTGGCTCCTTAGTAAACAGCTTTTCCATGACCTGTGCGGGAGCGGGTCAGTACAGGTCTAACCAACCGTACGCTTACTCTTCCGCAAAAACTTCTCTTTCTGCTTTTCTCCCCCTCTATCGTCCTGCCTTGCCTCTACCTCCCACTGACCGGTCATGCGGTCCGGTGGTGCCCAGTCGTTGGTCTGAAATGCTACCTGCGGCTTCAAGGCGCTGTTTAAATAGGGTAGTACGGCGGGCCTGACAGGCCGCCAGCCTTAAGCGGGGACTCTCCCCGAAGCGGAGAGGACTTCTCGTGCCCGCGGGGTGGCGGTCGCCTGGAACACACCGGATCCCATCAGAACTCCGAAGTTAAGCAGGCGGGGCTCGCAGGTTGCGAGTTAGGTAGGGGCCTACCAATTTTTCAATTTTTTAAAAACTATCTTTAAAAAAATTAAATTTGAGGTGTTGCACCATTTTTTCGGTGCATGCTCCGACCATGTTACATATTCCTTCTCCATTTTATCCGTGTACCCCAGGCACTTTTTCAGATTTGGGGGAAAGTATCAGGTCGAACAATCGAGCTGCATCGCAGAGGATAACAGGCGACTCTAACGGTTCGTTGGGGACGGAGAAAACGAGGTCGGACAAAAAAAAAAAACTATGACACCCTGACAGCCAGGTCGGACAATATGAGGTCGGACAAAAAGAAACGTGTGACGGTGGCGGCCGCAAAAATCCCGAGGTTTGACAAAAGGTCGGTCAACCGATGATAGACTCATATTTCGTACCAGAAACCAAAGTCGGTCGCTTGACATTATTGTTATTTATTCAAGCAAAGTAAAATTTTGTCAATTTTTAAACCCAATTGCTAAGCCAAAGATTTTTTTATTTCATTCAACGAACATTTCGTTGAATTTCGTTGAATCGGTAATTTTAGCGTGGTCAAAACTTAGATCCTGGAAATATATGGTTGTCTGGGTGCCGTCCCTATACCCCGCACCATACGCGTGAAATTTTGGGTTTTGCCTACTTGCAGGAGGAAAGTATCGCCTTTTGCTTACCGATCACGTATTTTATTCAGAACATCAGAAGAGAATTCACCACTGCCTCTACAGTGAGCTGATAAAGCTTTTCCCGAAAGATACTACTTAATTGGACCCTACTGATCCCTGCTCCCCGAACTGAAAGCCTTCACACACACATGTATTCGCCCGACCCGCTCACGTGACTCCTGCTGACGTCATCGTTGTTGCCTAGCAGCAGCGGTACGAGTGCACAGCGTGCACACGAGAAATCTTGAATCGAGTGAACGGAGGAGGGGAGATGGAGGACAGGGTGAAGAAATATATCCTACCTGCTCAGGGTTTCCCTTACGGGAATTCCCCGGTGTTCCAGGCCTGGAGATAGAGAGAGGAGGGAGAGGGAGTGAGGGAAAGAGTGAGAGGGGGAGAGAGAGAGAAGGAGGAGAGGGAGAGAAGGAGGAGTGGAGGGACATGAGGGAGGAGCACGTGGAAGGCGCGGGTTGAAGGACACCCGACACCCGACGCAATGGCGTAAATGCCGTGGCAATGCCACGCTGGGCTGGGCAGCCTGCCGCGGCAGTGTTGAACATGCGGATTCCCTAACGCCACCGGCTCCGGATTCTGCATAATTTTCATTAACATCTTGGATCACGCCGAACCGGGGCCGGGGTGAGGATGTTGCAGGGGCGCGGGGAGCAGAGTTGGCGTGGGGCGGGCGGGGCGGGCGGGGCGAGCGGGGCGGGCGGGGCGGGCGGGGCGGGCGGGGCGGGCGCCCCTGGCGCTCGTGAGGTTTCGGCTCCTGGCGGGGCGGGGTGGGGCGCGGAGAGGCGAGGAGCCGTGAGCCGCGCACTCGGTTCTGCTCGGCTCTCCCGCCCTCATCCTCATCCCCGTTCAGCCCCGACCACCCCAAGCCGCACTACCCCCGCGGCGCGCGCCCCTAGCCGCGCCCCCTCCCGGCGGTAGCTTCGGGATCGGGCCGCCCGCGCTCGGCTCGGCCCGATCCGGCCCGGCTCGGCTCCCTGCTCGGCCCGGCCGCGCACCGGGCAGTCCGCTCGGCTCGTCAGGGCCCCCGCTACCACCGCCACCGCCGCTGCCACACCCACAGCGGGCTGCCATGTCCCCACGCCGCGCCCCATTTCGGCCTCAGTGGACGTCGCGACGCCAGGGCCAGCGCACGACACGCAACGTGACAGCGAGCACGCCGCCGAGTCGAACTCTGCACGACCCGAGCCGACGCCGCCGCAGGCGCCAGCAGCGTCGCCAGACAGCCAGCCATCCTTGGCACCTGACCACCCTCCGCCCGTGCCCAGCCCGCCCCGGCCCGCCCCGGCCCGCCCCGGCCCCGCCCGGTTCAGAGGCACTGCGCGGCACCCTCCCCCGCGCGCCCGCGCCGCACCGCGCCCCCCACGTGTCCGTGACCGGGCGTCCCTTCGCCAGCCGGCCAGCCCTCCCTGTTCGCCCTCCCGTAGCTGCCGCGGACGTGTCGCCGACGCGTCGACGCGCCGCTCCCCTCCAGGGTCGCGAATGCTGACGCCGTGCGGTCCTCCGTCCCCCTTCGCCCTGCCGCCCTCCCGGTCGCCGGGGATGCCGTGCGCCGCCACCACCGCCGCTGACTACCTCAACTACCGCGAGATCGCCGAGGTTGATTGAAGAGGCTCCCGAGAGCCCCCCCGCCCGGCCCCTGCCCCTCTCCAGAGGACTAGGTCCACTCCCCCACCCCCTCCTCCTCTCTCCAGCCACCGCCGCGCCGCCACAGCAGCAAGGTGAGTGTCCCATCGGCATAGTCAATGCGGTGAGTTGTATTGAACCATGCCTTTCGTGCTCCAGATGAACAGGAAGGTTCAGCAGCAATAACAGGATTGCAAGATTCATTTAAGGGATGGCACAAGTTTTAATGAGTGAGAAATGCGTAAAAAGTGTCACCTCTTGACCATTACTGAACAAGCAGGACCGCGTGGACGTGAACGGCTGTCAAAAGTTTGTAACTTGTGAGTGGACGCAGCACGTGGCAAGCAGCCGCGCCGCGCAGTCGCAATGACAGTTGGAGGCGGTTCAGTGCGGCGTCCGTTGCGTTTCTAGGTCTGCGGGGCACCCGCCCCGCCGGGCACCCGCCGGCCGCACCGGCCTCGACGCGTTATCCGTACTCTCACCGCCACTGCCACAAACAACATGGTCCGCGTCCGCGCGGCGCCGCGCTCGCTGCTCGCTCGGCATTATTAGTCAGGTATTCCCGCGCGATCAGCTACCTGCCGGCAGCAGCGCAGCGCTCTCCCTTTCTCTTTCGGTCTGCCTGTTTCTTCTGTCTCTCCCTCCCCCCTCTCTCTCACTCTCACTCTCTCCCTTTGCGCGCGTCTTTCTCCGATGACGCAATTGGCGCGCACTCTTGCGCCGGCCCTGCGCCGCCTGGCCTGGTGTCTGGTGCGTGTCTCGCCCCGCACCCACCTCCTCCTCCTGCCCCCCCCCCCCAAACTTTGCTGATGAATGAAGCTTTAAGCTTGCCGCCTCCGCCCGTCGCTCAGCCAGGCTGAGGCTGAGGACGGCAGGGCCCGGGCGGGCGCCCCGGGCGGGCAGGCCCAGGAGTCTGATTCAGAAGAGCGCTCTCCTCGCTCTGTCTCTCTCACACCTGTGCGGGGCACCCAATGAGTGTGAGAGAGACAGGGCGAGGAGGGCGTTCTTCTGAATCAGTCGGCTAGGGAGCGCTAGAGGAGCCTTCCTGCCGGGCCCGCGCAATGTAAAGCCCTTCCGTCATGACATGACGAAATAGTGGCGGGCGGACAACAAGCAGTCCGGAAGGAAAGAGAAAGAGGGGGGGGGGTGCAGTTTGCAGTTCGCTTACTGTCACCACCCTCGCCCTTGCCCATTTCCCTATCCTTTTGCATTCCGCCACGTCCGCTTTTTATATGCTGCGACGGCTCAGTCCGAGGGGGCATTCGCTCTTTAATTCTGTGACCCGACTATTCCGCTTATTAAGCTCCGAAAATTTGCAGATTTGGCCAAAGTCAAGCAAAATCGGGCAAAAACAGCCTTAAACGACACAAAAATGAGTAAAATGCGGAGAATTTTGGCAATTACGCTTCTATTGCGCACTCTATTACGCCTTTATTACGGATAGAGTGACCCGACTATTACGCGAATGCATGCCCTCTCGGCTCAGTCTTTAAGCACGTTACGTCAAGTCACTCGCACACGCATTGATGACAAAACTACCAAGCGCACCCTACCCTATTACCAGTTACAATCATGAATTTTATCTGTATCGCGACTTTGTCGGTGGGCCGAGCCCTTCGAGATGGCTTAGCGAGATAACACCGATTGCCGAGGGATACACGCCGACCCGCCGTCCTTAAACGCGAAGCAAGACTGTCACGCTGTAAAAAAAATTCCTCGCCGAGTCCCCGACTGATTGGCTACTTCTGTGAGCGAGGCGAGGCGAGGCGAGGCGAGGCGAGGCGAGGCGAGGCGAGGCGAGGCGAGGCAGGGCCGGCAGGGCAGGACAGGGCCCGGGCCTCCTGGACCAGGCCAGGCGGCGTCGCGTCGCCGCGGCAGCAGACCGGACACTGGACCGGACTGCACCGGAACGGACCGGAACGGACCGGGCCGTCGTTACATCCGCCTCGCTCCGCTGTGTTTGCCGCCCAGTGTCTTTTGAGACCTTAGGTTCATAAGCTAAGTTCAGCTCCTCCATAGTTCCCGGGGGCCAGGCCGGGATAGGGTCGGCAAAGCAGTCCCAGAGCGTGGCGGGGCGTTGTGTGCTGCGACATGGTGGGGCGGGGCGGGGCGGAGTGTGGTGGCGCGCGGCGCTGCACCACGTTGGCCAGGGCAGTGAAGCGAGGCCGTCGCGTCGACCGGGATCCTGACGCGCCGGACGGTTCGCACGACGATTTCACTTCGGTCGTCCAGTCCACAACTCTGGACTATAAGCAGCCGGGCCCGACCAGGGGTGGAGCAGGGAGGGGTGGTGTGGCGAGGCGGGCGGCGCGGCGCGGGGCGGCGCGGGGCTCTGGAACTCAATCAAATCCAGGGACCTGCTCGGCCACTCAGCGCGGGGGGAGGGGGGGGGGAGGGAAGGAGTTGGAATTCCCGCTGTTCCCTGCATCGGGATTGCCCAGGGACCCCGAGTCCCGTCGTCAGGAAGGTCAAGAAGTACTCGGGGGAACGGCCAAGTGCAATCAGTCCAGTGGTCGGGTCGGGTGGGGCGGGGCGGAGCGGGGCGGGGCCCATAGCCCCATCCACTCTATACCGTTTATGTCAATAGGTTTGGCGAGTGTTGTGGCAAGCATGTTATTCTCTAAGAGGAGATTAAGGTTAAGCCACGGGGTGAGGCGCCTTCGCGTCATCCATGCACAGTGCACTGGGACAAATGATCCCGCTCAGGTGTTTTCCTCAAGCAATATCTTCCCTGGTGGGCGTGTAGTGGAGTGTCTTATCAGCAGCGGGACGTCACCGTCACTTCATCTACGGGCTCGGTGAGGAGTCGCCCACGCGAATAACACTCCATGCACGCGACCCGTGATACTTGAATCTATCCTATAATATTCTACAAGATACACTCAATCATGAGACTCAATACACCACATCAAAAACTACAATTCTGTAGAATACTTCATAAAACCAAATAGTACACAATGATATCCCGCGATACGTACATCAACACTCTACTACAACGTACTCGGCTCAGGCAAAGTTGGCACGCACTCGGAACGCGGGGACCTATGGCCGGCACCAGGGTGCCCCTCCGCCCCCCTCCCCCGCAGGAAGGTGAATGACGCGGACGCGACCCCTCACACGGCCGTTGCCAAAACGAGCCCCATTTTCAGGAGAAGCGCGATTTATTCCGCTGAGATTATATCGCCGTCGACGTCACGTCATGCACACGGCGCCGAACACGGAAACAGCAGCAGAGAGTCTCTTCCGCTTGTTTCGCGTTGCGCAGCATGGCGGCCTGGCACCGGCCACGTGTCCGCAGCTCGGGGGGCGGAGGGCGGCATGGGGGCGGCATGGGGGCGGCATGGCAAGGCATGGGAGCGGCATGGGGAACGGGCTGGAGAAGGAGATGGTGCTGAGCACCGCGTGGCCATGGGGCCGCCATGGGAGCGTGGCCATCATGGGGTGGCGCATGCAGGGCCGTGCTCCGCCGTGCTCCGCGCTGCGCGCATGCCCGGGATGGGGCGGCTCGGTCCACCCGACCCTCCCCCATCCCATCCCATCCCTTCCGCAAGGAGACCCACGGTGCGCCCTTAGCCCACCCCGTGCCACCCACCACCGCGCCACCCACCACCGCCACCTGCTGGGCTGCTCCCCACTGGATCCGCTCGAGAGCCGCCCTGGAGCCGGTCGGGGACGCCTGGGTGTCTACGTGCGCGCCGCCACGCGTCGTGCCGCGTCACGCACGTGGCTCGCAGGCAGGCGCGTGGCGTTTCCTAGAAGGGGCATGGTGTGACCGGGGAAATTTGCACGTCTTCATGTCTGACTTAAACATGCTTGTATCGCCATCTCCAACAGAAATCGACACAAACGCACGGCAGAACGGTACAATTTCTGATTTTCACGTGTTACTGTAAGCTACTTATGTATTTCTATCAATAATGCTATCGATATCGAGACGTCAATATCTCAGTGCACTTTTCACCGTAAACAAGCCGAGCTGGCGGGCGGAGACTCGCGGGGAAGGAGGTTGGGTTGGGGTGGAAGGGGAGCGGGAGTCGTGTTGAGCCGGGGTCTGAGCGACTTACAGCTCGACTAACGGCAAGCGTTGACTGCCAGCGCAAGCCTTCATCTCACTCGGTTTACGGCTCCAGACAGTAGTTGAGAATCTGATTTTCCTGTCCCCTACAGGTGATTTTTTTTTCATATGGTGGGGGTGCCGAAAGAATGGGGGAGGGGGCAAAGGGGAGGCATTGTTAAAAATATTTGCGATTTCTCAGCACTTGCTCGAAACAAGTGAAATACCAACCCATATTAGTTGTTCAAGATCGTGACTTTCACCTTCTTAATTTGTAATAGTGGTAGATCGGTCGTCAGTCTACTGATGTTTTTGATAACGAAGAAAAAATTTGATTTTCCAAAGAAGAGTTGTGATTTTTTCTCCTTTTTAATAGTGGGGTGGGAGGGGAGGGGGCTTTCATGATGAGCCTGTCGCGCTGGAGCCCCGTGGAGGTAGGCAGCCTAGCCAGCAACGTGCGCCCGAGTGCGGCGGGCGGCCTACCCAGCGGTCACACGGCGCTCCGCTCGCTCGCGTTTCCGCTCCAGCCCAGCCCAGCACCAATACAAAACAAGCTGGTTTGATTACTTTCTTTTTATTTTCAACACTGTGAGAAATTCTTGTATCGGGTACGGGAAAATTTTCCATGAGAGGTCTTGTGCATAATTCCGATTCTTATTATTGTAATTTTTTTTATAACTATACGTTTCAACTCAGAATCGATTGGTGAGCAACAAAGTCGAAAAGCGTAAAGTCGTAGATGTACGAGATATGTTGTACATACACTGGTAAAACAAATGTGCAATAGTGCACACTTAAAGTGTGCTTCCTGGCACTTTGCGCATTTCATGGTGTTTAAACATATTGCACACTACGTGGTGTGCAAAGTTTAGACGTTTGGCAAGTGTGCAAAGTTTGCACACTTGGTTGTGGAAAATTCTTAATCATAGGATAGCAAAAGGTATACCAAGTGTCGAAATGTTGCACACTACGTGGTGTGCAAAGTTTAGACGTTTGACAAGTGTGCAAAGTTTGCACACTTCGTGATGTTTAGTTTTGTTCGACACCAGGAAGTGTGCAAAGTTTGCACATTTGAAAAGCACGCCAATTGGTGTGCAATATTCTACATTTGTTTTACCAGTGTAGTGAATTACAAAATATACTGTACATCTACGGAAATATTTTCCACAGTGAAAGGGGAGGAGAATGCGATGGAATATGTAAAACAAAAGAAAACACGAAACAGCAGTGGAGGTTATTACGTAAGTAGCTGGAGCACATTCCGCCAATAAGTAAGAAGAAAGGAATTTTTTCTCAACAAAATCATTGCGGCATGAGGTATGACGGATTAGTGCGCGGGCGCGGCGCGGGCGTTAACCGCCCGTCACTGATGCGGTTCTAACTCGCCGCCTGGCGTGACGTGCGTGACGGGTCGCGCCCGTCAAGCTTTTTCACGGTCTCGTGGGCGTGAGCAGGCGCCCGCGCCCGAGGCCTCCGCACTCGCCGCGTGTGCGGAGGAATGCGCGCCGCGCCGCCCGCGCCGCCCGCGCCGCACAGCTAGGTGTAGCGAGGGGAGGAGCGCGCGGGGGTGAGTAGAGAGGGTGAAGTACCCGTGCACCCCCATCACCCACCCCACTCTCCGGGCGAGGGGGAGGGGAGGGGGGAACCCACCCGGCCAAACGAAATGCCAGCGGCGGGTCGATATCCGCCTCCCTAGTCCCCCGCGCCCCCCGCCCCGCGTTCGCACTCCGCGCTGGCCGCGAGCGCGGGTAGCCATGCATCGCACACGCCGGCCGCCCCGCCCCGCCCCGTGCCGCGCTACGCCGGCCCAGAAGGCCCATTCATAACCCGCGCGCACATTGCGTACCACGGGCCGCACGGTGTGCCACAGCATTATGCCGCAGGAGGGACAAACATGGCAGCCATACACACTGATGAGGACACAATTCAGTGTGAGGGTATCCCATTCCCATTTTTCAATAGTTTTTCGCCATTTCCCCTGCACAATCATCGGCATTTCCAGAACTTCGGCTGATTTAACACCTTCCGAACAACAGTAAAAGGACAGCGAGGAACGCTTTATAACAGCCAAGCAAAAAGCCGGAGCTTTTTGGCACTGCGGGTTAACGCTTTATAAAAGTCAGTGCCTAAATGTGATGAACGCTAAATCAACAAGTTAATGTTGCTCAGTTGTATGCTCATAATGCAAAGCATGCCGGGTGAGGTTGAGCGAGTTTAGGCGGGGCGCTGGCGCAGTACAGCTGCGTGCTAATTATTCAGTCTCGACTTGTCACGCATGTTTGCCAGACAGCCCTCCGGGGGGACCGCACTTCTGAAACTTGCCGCCCCGCCACGCCCCGAGTACATCCGGCATCCACTCAGTGGTGTTTTATGGGGCCTTCCGAAGCGAGGTGCCCCGCGCCCCACAGGGCCCTGGCCCCGGCCGCGGCCGCGCTGGGGTAACAGGTTGAAGGGGGTGGGGCTGGGGAGGGGGAGGGGAGGGTGATAGGGACTACTATACGATGAGGAGTCTGTTGACGCGGAGTCCACGCCGCGACACGGAGACTGTAGGCACGCAGCCTCGCCCCGGCCTGGGCGCGCACGGGCTGGGGGTGAGGGTGAGGGCGGGTGAGGGTCTGTTCTCCTGCCCTTGTCATCGACGGCAAGCCGGGTGTCCGGGTTCCAGGTGCGGGGCGGGCGTTGATTGTTAGCTAACAAGGCCGCGGTACGAATCGAAGCCCCCCCGACTCAAAAAGATTGTTCGCTAAACGTTCGCTTTTCGTTCGCTATCGGTGCGCGGAGGGTCGCGCATGGTACGCTAACGGGTCGTCGGGGTTCGTCGGCGCCCTCGAGGAGGTGCGTCTACGGTTCGTTTTCGAGACGCTCTGTTCGCTTTTGGGAGCGACTTAGTACGTTTCCTGTTCGCTTTGGTCGTCAGGGTACGCTTTTAGTTCGCTCTGAGAGCGACCTCGGTGCGCTTTCTGATCGTCAGGTTCGCCTGGCCTGGAGAGCCCCGCGATGTCGGTATTTTCCGGGAAACCCCGGCCAGCGCACTTCCGAGCAGGGGAGGGGAGGGATGGGGCGGCCCCGGGCCCGGGACACTCGGAGTACCTGAGGCACGGTAGAGAGACCTACCTGAGGTCTCGTCTCAGCACAGTAGCACGTAGCACAGCAGCTAGGGGCGGAGACGGACGGGACGGGACGGGACGGGACGGAGACCACACCAGTCTAAGAGTGGAAGCCGCAGAGGAAGGACGTGCGTGCGTGCAGTCAGAGCAGCAGCACGAGGCAGCAAGGCAGCAGCTGTGCGGCTGTAGCGTTTTGACTGACGTCTTGAGTGCTCTACTGGTAAGCAGTTAAAGGATCTTTAACACAGTGTAGTCCACTTAGAGTGCCCGCAGAACAGTCCATGATACTCTGCGCTCGCAGAAGTGATGCTTGAGTGCTACTACACACTATTAAAGCGGGCTTTTCTTTTGGTCACTCTTAAGTGAACAACAAATTGTGTTTAAGACTTATAACTGCATTTGAACCGGAAGACTTCCTGATGTATGTTGGTGTGGGTATATCCCGGGGGTATCCGAGCCGACTCTGCAGTGCTGCATTTGACTATTTTCACATGCAGCTAGATAAACGTAATAAAATTATCACATGCTACTTTACCTTCCAACTCCTACCCCTTGAAGCACCAACCCCTGCGCCCCCCCCCAACCCCACACCCCGCCAACCCCACAACCCCCCTAAAACTGCCCCCCCTCCGCATGACGAACATTAAACGCATGTAAAGCGACCTAAAAGCGCACCAAAAGCGAACCTGTAGCGAACAAGAAGCGGCCTCAGCGCGCGAGCAACTGAGTTCGTTTTTGGTACGCCAAGTACGTCGAGCGAACTCAAAAGGTCGCGTAGTGAGACCTATGCGACCTAAAAGCGAACACGGGCGGCGAACCATAGCGTACTCTTAGCGACCTCAGCAGAAGGTCGCGCACAGTTCGTCAAGACGAACTAAACGCGCACCTTTGGCGTACAGAACATTTTGCGTCGGGCCATCAGCAGGCAGCAGGCCAGCTTTGACCTTCCCTAAATCAAGGGTTAGTTTGGTAAACAAGCTAGTTAGTATGAGCGGGCCGTTACGTCACCAAACCGAACTAACTAACAGCCCACAGAGAAAATAGACGACTAATAGACATCTTTTAGAAGTCTATGTATAGATGAAAGATCATCTAATAGATGTCTAGCAAAGACATCTATTAGATGATCTAAGTGCACACTTTCGTTCCCAGATTTAGACGTCTACAAAATTAGATGAGTAGACGGCCATTCTTTTTTTAACGTTATCATACTTCCGGTTTCTCTTCCCTTCTTTTCTTCTTTCTTGCTCTTGATAGTTTCCCTTCTAACGCATATCATTTCCTTTACTCGAATGTGAAGTCTTACCGTAAGGTGTACCCAGAGTAGTACCCCGAAACACTTTAGTCAGAGAAATACCTCAATCTTCCATCAAGCACCCTCTGGAGAGTCATGCTCCGACTTTCGATAAAAAGAAAGTCAAAGTCTTAACTCCAAAAAATTATCGAATCCATGTAGTCCGCTGCCTGATACTACTATAGAGGTGGAGGACGTTGCCGTACCCAACCAGGGAGACGGATCAGGGACCTGCGCGCGTTCAAGTTGAACCAATTATTTCTGGCGCATGGTTTACGATTTAAACATAAAACCTGCACAGGCACAAAAGGATTTGTCTTATAAAACACAAAGCGTAAAATTAAATGTTAGTATTTTGTCAAAATGTGATTTTAATGGGAAAGGATCGGTTTTGCATGTGACGCTCTGACCGTGACTCCACCTAGCGGCATTTCTTGGCGACACGTACGCACTTCAGAATCTCCCGTGTGACAGAGTTTTGCCGTCGTTCGACAGCTAAAGCAGTTATTCCCTGCCCCTCCACTAAGGCAGAGCCAAGCGAACTATTGTCCAAATTTTCAAAATATCCCGTTCACCCATGGTATTGAACGGCACGTAGATGGAGATGGAGCATAGACGTAATTTAGATCAAATGTAGATATATTAATATTAAGACAATGTGGAAGTTCATAACCACATGGCAGATAAATTGTATACTTCCCTAAAACTCTCTATTTTTTTAAAGATATTAGATACAACTCTAGGCCTTCAATACCCGCTCACAAATAATTACTCAAAGTTGAACCGTCTGGTTCCGTCACATCTAAATGAAGACGTGGATTAGTTGTCTCCATCACATCTCCACATAAACAGTCTACGCACATCTACTTAAAGACGTCTATTAGTAGTGTGAAGAAATGTCTATGTTTGTACGGTCTAGGCACATCTAAAGGCAGACCTAGTTTAGACCCTTCTACACACATTCGTCGATAGCAAGACGGTTAATAGATGTCCAATAGATGTCTATCTCTAGAAATCTACCAAAAGAGATGGGCTAGAGGATGGTCGATCATCTATAGATGTCTATCTTCCGTGTGGGAGTTAACGAGGTTGTGATAACCCAGAGGCGCGGGTCGTCGGACAGCGGTGAGGGGTGGCTGGAGGGTGGTCGGGGGCGAGCGGGGCGGGGGCGGGTTTGGGGAGGGAAGGGGGAGTAGTTAGTGAGTTGGCCATGCCATCGGAGCACATCGATCTCCACGCCGCCGCCCCCTCCGCCCCTCACTTGGATTGGCTTCTGCTTGTCGTCTGTCGTGATGCCGACGTGTAAACACGGGTGAGGGTCGCGGGAGAGCCGCCGGCCGGGCTGGGCCGGGCAGGACGTGAGGTGAAGTCCACCCCGCGCCCCGCGCCTCACGCCCCGCCTCACTCCCCGCGCCCCGCGCCCCGCTCCCCGCGCCCCGCACCCCGCGCCCCGCCCGCACCCTGCCTGCACCGACGATTAAATAAACGAGGGTTCTATTATTGTTTGCGAATTGTTGGCGGAACACCCACGGGCACAGCAGCTTTCCTCCTCGCAGGCTGCTGGTCCTGGTCTCATGCTCCTCCACTTCCTCCCCACCAAACCCCTGCCCGCCCCACCCCTCTCCACCCTGCCCCACCCCTGCCCCACCCCTGCCCCACCCCTGCCCCACCCCTGCCCCGTCCCGCCCCGCTCACCTCGTCGCGTCTCGCCGTCCTTGCGTTGCCGCGCCGCACTGCCGGGTCCACTGTACCTGCCTGACCGCCAGGGACCCCCTCCCCTCCCCACCCCACTCCGCCTCGCCCTGCCCTGCCGGCCTGACTCTTCTTGACGTAGATGAACACAATAAGCAGACCTCGCCGAGGGTCCCGCTCGTTCGCAGCCTAGATTATTTTTCCCCACTGACGGCTCATAATTTAAACGATACCCACCACGACGAGGCTCGCAGTGGCTCGGCACTTGAATGCGCGCTATTTGTGTGTTTGCAAACGTTTGTGCATAGGTAAACCGGCGTTTCATTTTAGACAAATTTATGCACAACAAAGGGTTAAAAACATGGTAAGATTTCCCCCTAAAAATTTGATTACGAGACTTTGAACAAAGAAAAGATACAAACGCAGTTAGTGTTTGTGTGCGGCCCCTTCTCTCCCTCAAGCAGGGGACACGGGTCACATCCCGTCAGGTCAGGATGTCTGGTCTGTTTCTGTCCTCCTCAGACAAGGACCTTGCCCGTGCCCCTCCCCTGTCGATCAAAGGGTCGTCAACTCCGATATTCCTCCGTACACGAGATGATATTACCTCAAATATTACATTGATATTACCCATATTACAGGTAATGTTACGTTAATATTACCCATTTTTCCAGGATTATGACGTCAGTACTGTAAAATTGGTGTAATATTACCAATAATACATGTAATATTCCATATTCCCCCGTACACGGTCAAGCGGAGTTGACGATCCTTTGCTGTCGATAATCGCCCCAACAGGTTATCCAGTCAGGACGGAGCCCGGCCCGCGCGGCGCGACGCGGCACGGCGCTATCCGCTCGTTTTGACCCACGTAGTTTTTGTTGCCCAAACACATCTACTCGAGCGTCTTACCGGCGTGCCAAGAGAGGAGTCATGTGAGCCCCCAACCCGCCGCCCCGCCCCGCTCCGCCCCGGTCCGTCACGGGCTGGCAGCTGTCGGGGCGGGGTGGGGCGGGGCCCCGGCGCGTAGGGCAGGGCAGGGCAGAACGCCACCACCCGACACGACCCACCGGGGCTATTCAGGGCAAAGGCTGCTGACTGGCCTGGCCTGGTCAATGGGGCGGGGCGGGGTGGGGCGGGGCGGGACACACCTCTGCAGCCCTCGCGCGCACTCTCTCCCCCTCCCCGTCCCGAGTGCAGTGAGTGCTCTGAGTCCCTGAGAAAGTTTCGGGATGGGGGAGGGGGCGTGAATCTGCTCAGCCCGCCGCACGGTGAAACAAGAAGCTAGAACTTCAAGGACACTTTTGCCATATTCAAGGACCGTGCATCGGATCCAAGGACTGGTCCTTGGAAAATGGCTATTTTTGGGCTTTTTGACCGTTTTCAAGGACCAGTCCTCGAAAGTCAAGGACCAGTCCTTGGAAGTCAAGGATCCTGAATGATGGACCCTCCCGGAGCGCCCTCCCGGAGGGCCCTCCCGGAGCGGAGCTTCGGAGGCAGGGTATAGGCAAACCCATGGGGAGGCCAGGTGACAGGCAAACATCCGGTGTGTGGGGATATAAACCGGCACCCGCTTCGCCCCACACACACTAAAAAAAAACAGGAAAAAAACTAATTTTTTTAAAATGAGGAAAGAATTAGGAAATTGTTTTAAACAACCATAATAAAATGAGGAAAAATCAGAAAAAATCGTAAAAAAATTAACTTAAATTGGAAAAATCAGAAAAAAATCGAAAGAAAAAACGAAAAAGTCACTCACAATTGGAAAACTAGGGAGAATCATGTACTTGGAGGGGGTGGAGGGGGGGGGGCTTTCTTAGTTGGTCAAAATTCAGAGATGTTTTGCCCCTTGTGAAGGCCGCATCGGTAGGCAGTTACCCGAAAGGGGTCGCCTGTTAGGCAGACCCGCCTGACGTGCGCATGTAATGGCGTGCCTACCTAACAGGCGACCCCTTTCGGGTAACTGCCTACCGATGCGGCTTTCACAAGGGGCAAAACCACTCTGAATTTTGACCAACTAAGAAAGCCCCCCACCCCCACCCCCTTCAAGTACATGATTCTCCCTAGTTTTCCAATTGTGAGTGACTTTTTCGTTTTTTCTTTCGATTTTTCTCTGATTTTTCCAATTTAAGTTTATTTTTTTACGATTTTTTCTGATTTTTCCTCATTTTATTATGGTAGTTTAAAAGAATTTCCTAATTCTTTCCTCATTTAAAAAAAAAATAGTTTTTTTCCTGATTTTTTTAAGTGTGTGTGGGGCGAAGCGGGTGCCGGTTTATATCCCCACACACCGGATGTTTGCCTGTCACCTGGCCTCCCCATGGGTTTGCCTATACCCTGCCTCCGAAGCTCCGCTCCGGGAGGGCCCTCCGGGAGGGCGCTCCGGGAGGGTCCATCATTCAGGATCCTTGACTTCCAAGGACTGGTCCTTGACTTTCGAGGACTGGTCCTTGAAAACGGTCAAAAAGCCCGAAAATGGCCATTTTCCAAGGACCAGTCCTTGGATCCGATGCACGGTCCTTGAATATGGCAAAAGTGTCCTTGAAGTTCTAGCTTCTTGTTTCACCGTGCGGTCCAACCCGCGCGGTGAGCAAAGTGGTACTACAGGCTGCTAGAGGCGCCGTGCCGTGCCGTGCTGGGCAGTCAAAGTGCTGCCAGATAAGTAGGATGAACTTCCCACGAAGACACCTGTGTGCGACAGACAGTTCCCTCCGCATGCGTCCTGGTGACACTTTCGATACGCACCTTTCCCCTAGAAGGAAGGCGGAGATACCAATCTGCCTCGCACACGGGTGCGATCGTGCAAATTTTTGCCTTCTTATTTAGCAACACTGACGGGCAGAGCAGGGCAGGGCAGACAGGGCCGCGCAGGACCGGGCTAGGGCGTTGGCACAGCACACCAAAATAGCGCGTCAGCCAAGTACACACAACAAGAGCGACCTGCGCCGTGCTAGCGGCGCCAGCGGGCCAGCGGGCCAGCGGGGCCCTCTGGGGATCATAAGAAATTTTTTCCCCTCCTGTCCTGTCGTCGTTTTCGACCGTAATTTCTTAAACACCTGTTATGGGTGTTACGACGCGTTACGCGGTAATTTCCTGTGATAAAATACTTTTAAAAAAGGGAAAAAATTTGTTCAAAAAATGGTCGAAGTTTTGTTTGTGATACCGACGTAATTCCTTGTAATACCATGTAATACCAAGCACTCTGTACAAAATTTCCTGTGTGAACACCCCCTTGTTTTCGACGTGGTCACTAACTTACCTCTGGTCATGTTGCAGATGGCGGACGCCGTGGCACCGGTGGAGCACCACCGTGGCTCCTGGGCCAGCCCGCTGGAGTTCATCATGTCCTGCCTCAACTACGCCATCGGGCTGGGCAACGTGTGGCGCTTCCCCTACCTCGCGTACCGTAACGGAGGAGGTGCGTATCAAGTAGTGCGCTGCAAGAGGGAAAAAAAAGCACAATCGAGATCTCTACTATTGTTATTGTTTGTGGGGGTCTCAAATAGTTTTGGAGTCACAGTGTAAGAGTGCCGCGCTCTGTGATGTTTACGACCCACATCTCCACGCCATTTGTTTCGGTCTAGTCTTCTGCGATGAACGACTTCGGAGAAGTAGTTGAGTACAAAACTCCTCGCGCACCGGGCCTTGGAAGTTCTCGCTGCCTGGAATAGTGGGCGTGCAGAGAATAAGGAGGGTAGGAGGGTGCGGTCTAACTGCCCCATTGAAAAAAAAAAAAATAAAAAAATATGAGCTCCTGATTTAAGTTCAGCACCGGAGTTTAATTTATGTATTCGCACTGTGCTCCAAAAGTAAAGCATTATAGATGGCTTTTAGTGTATTTGATTCCGGAACATTGGCAATAACTCGGCTTTCTTGTTCGTGCGAGGCGCAGCGGGCTGCTCGCCTCCACCCTACACAGGGTGCGGCGGAGGATGGGATAGGATGAGGCGTCGGAGCGAAACTTGAATGATTGCGTTATCGTCAACAGGAGGGATCGTGCAAACAACGTTAGACAAAAAGAGTCGGAAAGTTGTCCCTCGCATGTGGGCGTGATTAGCCAATTTTGCTTTGCGACGTTCAGGCATTTTGAACTTTCTCTTATTTCAGGAGCGTTCCTGGGCCCGTACATCATCATGTTGTGCCTCATTGGATTGCCTATCTTCTTCCTGGAGCTCGCCATCGGCCAGTACGCTGGTCTTGGACCCATCGAGGCCTTCCAGCGCATCTCACCGTTCTTCCATGGTGAGTCCAACACCAGCGCCAGGTCCAGGTCGGGCCCGCCACCGTGAAAAATAGTCGGAGGTTTCCGGGAAATTATTCCACAGAGCAAAGTTGTAAAATTACCATTACAAATCGTAAAAATTAAAAGCACTATACCTACCAACTTGAAATTCAAATACGAGCAAGAAAGGGTTGTCGGAAACGGTCGTAAATTTTTCGTCAGTCGTCATTTCCAAAATATATTGTAAATCTCCACAGATAATTTTCACCGTGGCTGCCAGAGGTCCACCCTCTCCCTCTAGCCTACACAAGGATTCTACGCCACCCACTTGTTCACCTCCACACCCTCCTCCTCTCCCCCCTCCTGCTCTCCCTCCTCCTCGTTCTTCTCCACCCCCTAGCTCCATCCCTGGCGGCAAGCAAGGGGCGCGGGGGTTCGGGGGTTGAGGTAGGGCACATGGATAGGGTTGGAATAGGAGCCGGGCTACAGGGCGCCGCAGGGCCGGCGCGGGCAGCAAGCGCGAGTTTGAGGTGCTTAACTCTCTCACAAAACTCCGCGCGCGGCGCACTACCCCCTCCCCGCTCGCCCCCTCTCCATTTGTCTCTCCCTCTCTTTCCAACATCCCTCTTGCTTTTCGGCCGGCCCTGCACCACTTCTCCACCCCCACCCCCTGCCCCCGACCCCCGGAGGCTCGAAATGTGACCTTGAAAGGAATGTTTCGCGGGAGCAAAGATGCGCCCGGCGCGCGCTACCGCTCCGCTGCGTGCCGGCCGCCCTTTCTCACAGCCCGCACACCCCGCCCCGCCGCTCTGCTTCGACCACCTTGCCTCACCATACATTACAGAGCCATGCTATACAGGCCCTTGAATCTTCTGTGCGTGGCACACTCAAGGAAGAGGGTTAGGCGCTTGAGCAAACACGTTTGCTACGTATGGTCACGGCAAAAGAATTCCTCATCCACTGACAGTGCTGCCAGAAAAGAAGGCAAACAGCACCGTGTAGAGCGGTTGATATTTACGCCTGCCTACCGTTCCATCTGCGCACACTGGAAATCCAAGTGTACGAATGTCACACACCTGCAGGTGAGCGAATGTATGTCGCTCACTTGCAGGAGAGCAAACGACCATTCTTAAACTTGTAGGTGTGTGAATGACTACCCGTACACTTGCAGGTGAGCGAATGGCCATTCGTTCACTTGCTGAAACCCATGGAAAGGCCGGGCTTTCTACGTGTGCGAATGAATATTCACGCACCTGCAAGTGTGCGAATGGTCATTCACACACCTGCAAGAAGTGTGCGAACGGTCATTCACGCACCTACAAGTGTGCCAATGGTTTTTCGCTTACCTGCAAGTGTGCGACAAACATTCACACACCTGCAGGTGTGTGACATTCGTACACTTGGATTTCCAGTGCAGGTGTGAATAGATGTTGCCTAGAAGGTAGGCGCGAATACAAACCATTCCACACAGCTGTGGAACTTTTCTGGCTTTTCTGGCGATACTGACCTCTGATCATTTTTTCGCCGTCCGAGCAAACTGTTTGCAGGAAAAGTTGTCAAAAAAGAGATGGGTATGGTACCGAAATCATTTTGCTGCGACCACAGAAAGCCAGCGTGTTTGCTAAACCAGCTTACCGTCTTTCTTGCGCAGAACAGAGGGGGAAGGCCGGGGTGGGCCGGGGACGTGGCAAGCGGGACGGGGCGGGGTGAGGAGAGGCGGGGTGGGAGCGCACGACGCACGACTCTACCGCTCAGGTGATACTGCTCTAACTCAAGGTGATTGACAGAGACAAGACGGCTGTGAGCGGGTGTGTGCACCGGTGTGCACCTCCGTCCCTCACGCCGCGCCCACACGGCTGGAGATTGCGGCCGAGAGGGCAGCAGCAGCGCCACGCCTCTGGTTGGCAATTTTGTTAGGCTAATGGAATTTGTGATGCGCTCCCGGAGGCTGGAGCTAACTGAGTCCTGAGCACTGCCGCCAGAGCTGAGGGAGAGAGCCGTTATAGAAAGAGTTTTATTGTTGACAAAATCTTTATTCCTGACTCGGAGCTAAATTTGAAATTTAACGTTAACTTAAAATTTAAATGCTCGCTCGCTCGCGCAACCCTTCACGAAAGCCCCAGGGGAAACTGACGGAAGGGAGGCTTGAGGAGCCAGGTGTGAGGCGTAGGATAAGGGATGCGGACAGGCTAGCCAACCAGCAATGAAAAAAAGGAAAAAAAAAGAAAAAAGAGAAGAAAAAAAACAATCGCATATGATGAAACGAGGTTTGATAATGACAAAGGAAAAAAAAATAGAGAGAATTTTACAATTTAAGATTTTTGGTACGTATTTAACTTCCAGCTTTGGCGTGCCACTTGCCAAGGCGCAGGCACACTTTTAGCTCAGCTTCACTCGGTTTTAACGTGCGTCTACCTTGTTAAGTAGCCAAGCTAAGCTAATTTCTAAGACGGACATGACAGTTGGCTACTATGTCCGTTAGTGCAAGAAGAATAGGCAGCGTGCATGTTAATAGCAATAACAGTTCTCCTAAAGCCTCCGGATGGTGTCGTTAAAAGCGGCCAGGAAAGGAAAACTATCGAACTCATTACATGTGCACTTTACGTAATCGTGGTCTACCATCTTTGTCGTCCACTGAGAGACCGCACCAGACCTTCGACACGCTTATTCAAATGAGTCGAGACAGTGCCGTTGGCAGGTCCCCCATCGTCCCCAGTTTTCCTCTCCTCTTAGGTCTCTCTCCCCTCCCCCTCATCAGTAGTTACTCTCCCGACATGTGTCAGCCTTTGGCCCGACACATATTTACCACACAATGTAGCTGCCGGGAGCCAGCAGCAGGCTCGAGCCTCATCAGAGCGGCCAGTGGGGGGCCAGTGGGGGGCAGTCAAGAGTGAGGAACGGAGAGGAAGAGGAGGAGAGGAGAAAAGAGGAGAGGGCAGGAGAGAAGAGAGGAGCGAAAAGGACAGGAGAGATTTGAGATTTGCGGTTTGTTGTCAATGAACAGAATTGTTACAGTTATGTACAATGTCTAAATTCCAATCCATTTTTGAGATAGTAATTTAGGGTATAAAAAGCGGAGAGGAGAGAGCAGTAGAAAAGGAGAGGAGAGGCATATGTGAGCCGCCCACCCCCGCACGTGTCTCGATGATGTTCACGCGGAGGGGCTAGACTGCCTCACGGCTCGGACACGGGACACGCGGGTGCTCAGATGAGAGCGCTAATCAGTGGCAACCTGAACCTGAGAGGAGGTGGCGCGGCCCGGCCCGACCGCCTATCCTATCCGACGATGAGCACGTGCGGGCGGCCGCACCGCACCCGTCGTGGGAGGCAGAAGGTAGAAATGAGGGGAGAGGGAGAAGGAGAGGGACGAGGTGGAGGGTGAGAGGTGCGAGCAGCAGAGACCTGGCTGACCTGACATGGCCTGGCCTAACACCTATCGTGCTGCGGTGTCAGCACGCAGGGCAGGGCAGGGCAGGGCATGGCTGCGCTGCCCCGCGCCCTGCCACGCCCGCCCGCCGCGGCTATCGCGCCAACCCCCAACACTGCGGTGACGTACGCCCGCGCGCGGGGCTGGGGTCAGGTCAATGGGATGAGAACAGCAAAAGAACATGCTCTTATACTGCCCGAAATTACACGGTCCGCCGGTTGCGTAAAAAATAAAAAACAACTTACGACACAGGTCTGTTCTGGGAAGCCTGAGGTATACTTTTGCGGTAGGTTATGCGCGGTTATCGAGCATCGCATGCAGACGCCGTTATATAAAAGATAGAGAAGGTAATCAGAGACCAAGTCCTGTCGTGTTCAACAAAGTATACGCCCGGCGTGACGGAGAGAGAACTCAGACATCTCACGAAACTCGTCCCTAGCACTGACCCGAGGGGGGAAACAACTCTGAATTTCGGTACAATTTTTCTGAAATTTCGTGAACTTTTTTTAAAATTTGCACTAATTTTTTTCTGAATACTCCTGAATATACGTAATTTTTTTCTGATTTTTTTCTGAAATACGGGGCGTACTAAACTTTCAGAGTTGTTTCCCCCTCGCACTGCCCGGACGTCTCCTCTCCTCTCCGCCGCGCCGCTGCCCCTCCAGCACGACCCCTGCCGGTCCCGCCCCGTCCCTGGATAAAATCCTGGTGGAGTGCAAGGAGGGGTGAGGCGGGACGGACAGGGATACGATGGACGGGGATCGACCGCGTGACGTCACGCGGGGCGTTACACGCCACGCCCCCGGTGCTGGTGCTGGTCCCCCCGGTAGGGTAGGGTCCCGGCGGCGCGGCGCGGCCCGGCGCGCGCTGCAGAGTGGGAAGGGGTGCGGCCGGGGGAGGGATGCCTCCGGTGACGTCAGCAGCAAACGCCCCCGCCTCGTGGCCCCGCCCCGCCCCGCCCCGCCCCGCCCCGCCCCGCCCCGCCCCGCCCCGCCCCGCCCCGCCCCGTCCTGTCCCGCCGGGGACCGGCCTGGGACGCACCTCCTAAGCCTGGCCGCGGGCTGCTTGAATGGTGAATGCGGCGTGCTTTGCGTGGGACCAGCTGGATTGCGGGCCCGGCCCATTGCTATCGGGATGAGCCGATGAAAGCCATGAGTCTCTGTCAACCCACGCAGATTGCAGCGCGGCGGCGCGGCGGGGCAGGGGCGGACCCGGCCGGGACCGGCCCGCAACTCACCGGAGCAGTGCGGTCGGCCTGCCCACGGGTCCGCAGGGGCTCCTTGCGGCCAGCTGAGGCAAGGCGAGCAGCCGATACGGAGACCGGCTCCTGCTCTCCTCTATTATTCACTGCGCACTTCTCCCGCCAAAACCGTCTGCGGGGCTTGTGGGTACTCGCCTCTGGCAAAGGCCAATTAATTGCGCTCGTCAAGAACGTCCGCCTAGCGATTAAAGAGGGAGAGGGGGCGGGGGGCATGTCGAGTGGTTAGTGGGAAGGGAGTAGAGTGGGGGCGCTAGTCTGTGACGGCGCGTCGTGTGACAGGATTGAGGGTGGAGCAGAGAAAGAGGGGGGAGGCGACGGCTCGGAGGTGGCGGGGGCGAGCAGGGTGGAGGTTCAAGGTCCTCACTCCGCGTCGCATGGGCCGGAGGGGCCGGCTGGAGGGATGCAATCATGACGAGGGAGTTTTCCAGGCACCACACACCTTTATTCCGGTCCGTCCATGAATATAAATGAGACATTCATAAGGTGCCCGTTCATCGTGCCATGTGCGCAGTTTTTTTTTTTACCACGCACGCAGGGATATTCTAAACGGAAGGTCTATCTAGGGATGTGTGGGTAGGGTTGATAAAACTGTTCGGAGCAGTGTGCGGCAATTAACGATGCAGTTTGCGTCGTACAAACAACTTGGTATTTCAGCGCATGGGAAGGGACATAGAACACAAAGCCGGCTTATTGGACGTGAGCGCGCATACGTAAGACGCTATTTCGGAGAACGCTTAAAAGAGGAGGAAATGGCCCTACCCGACTACTCTGCGTAGGTACAGGGAGTGAGCACTCCACCAATCGCGAGCCCTTTTCTAATTCGTGCTCCTCTTCTTTACTCTTCTCCGGAACCCGCCATTCATGTCTGGCTATGGCCACGCCCGCCACCATCGTGACGCGGACCGAATCCGGAAGCGCCGGCTCGGCCCTGCCCGACCGGGCCCCCTTTCCTCCGACCTTACCTGCCAATCAGGCTTCCGGGCTGCTCCACTAACTTCCGGGTCCGGGTCACCTCTAGGGTCAAACCTTCCCGCAAACAGCCCTCACTGCTGCTGACAAGTGCTCCCGTACTCAGACGAAACGTTGAAAAGGCAGATTCCCAAGATAAGGGATGAATTCTGTCCTGTGGGAAATCATCTCTCCCGGTTCGGAACCATTGTCACCCCCTCCAGTTCCCGCAGAAGTATGATCTATCACCGCCTCCAGATCGGCCCTCCGCCCTTCACGTCAGCCGCCACCCCCAGCCGGCAGCGGCGCTCCGCTGACACGACAGCTAGCGCCCGGCCCGGCCCGGCCCGGCCCGGCCCGGCCCGGCCCCTGCCGGAGCTGCTCGGGATACGAAGCGCACCGTAAATGTCAACCTCCTTGGTGTTGACGAGGTGTCAGTCCTCCCAGCAGCGCCGCAGTAGAGTGGCGTATCAGGGCGTACCGGGCCGGGAGGGGTAGGGGAGGCGAGGGGCGAGACCTATTTGCTACTCGACTGAAAACGCGCCTCACGAAAAGAGGCCAATAAGCGCAAGACGAGGTTAGAGCAGCCCGGCACACAAAAACACATAGTCGACTGACTTTTTTTTTTATCCCGCGCGACGATGCGCTCAGAGGGGGAGCGCGGAGGGTTTTGTATTTGATAGTTTTTGGCGGGTGGTGCGCCTTTTGTTGCCAGCAGTTCTGGACTGATGTCCACTACTTATTACATGATGACCACCGATTCCTTTTCGCACATTTTGTGCGGCCTCAGCGTGCACTCACGGTGAGCGGCTACCGCAAACGCAAGCTTCTCACATATCGTGTCCCTCCTGTTGCAGGTCTCGGCTACTGCACGCTCGTCGTCATTACTCTCATCACCGTCTACTACCAGGTGATCGTGGCCTGGGCCATGTTTTACATCTTCAACTCGTTTAGCTACGAGCTGGGCTGGGGTTCGTGCAAGCATGACTTCAACTCGGCGCGTAAGTATCCCGGTCCGCCAATGTATGCGAATGTTGCCCTCTCCCGAAATTTCGTTTGATCTCATGCGTGACTGTCCCCTCGTCCAGGCTGCTTCAGCGAGAGTGCCAACTCCGACTGCCTGGCGAACTCGAGCAGTCAGCAGCCGCAGGACCTGCTCACGTACTACAACAGGACGTGCCAGCGCATCGAGGACCTGTGCAGAGGCTACGGTATGCACGCGCTCAACGCCACGCACTGCGGGCTCAACGGCACCACCGAGGCGTCGCTCAAGTCCCTGCTCAACCGCGTGCTCGCCTCCGAGGAGTATTACAAGTAAGGCTGCAACGCTTTCCTTCAACAAAACAATATCCAATGTCACGAATCTCCAGTTAACGTTTCGACTTTTTCGCAGTGACTACGTGCTGGGGAGGAAGGGCGCCACTTGGGAGGACTGGGGCGACTTCCACTGGCTGATGTGTCTGTACCTATTCCTATCCTGGATCGTGCTGTACGCCTGCCTGGCGCGCGGCGTGCAGAGCTCAGGCAAGGCCGCCTACTTCACCACCATCTTCCCCATCGTGCTGCTCACCATCCTGCTGTGCCGAGGTGAGTGAGTGCCCGGCCCCGCGGGACCCGCGACGGGGCGGGAGCGGGCGGGACTCCCAGCTGCGTGGGAGCGGGCTCTATTTCACAGCTCGGCACACCCGAGGCGTGGCGGGGTGTGGCAGGGCAAGGCGTCCGTGTGCACATGGATGTGGCACTACTGGTGGTGACGTCCGCACGTTGCGCCCGCCGCGCGTCATCGTCATGACGGGGAGAGGAGAGGGCGCCACGAGCGCTGGCGGCAGGCGGTCTGGCCTAGCGCGGGGATGATATGATCATGATTCCCCAGCTGGAGATGAACAGATCCTGGACTCACGCCTCTGGCAGGCTAGCACGCTCCAGCTGGGGCTCGGCCGGGACCGGCCCAGCAGCTGCTACTCGGCACCGAGACACCCCGCCGAGTGCCCGTGCCCAGCCCAGCTCGCTGAAAATCTTGATTAGCGAACAATTGTGATTCGCCGCGATTTCCAAGGATACAAAAGATAACCGGGGATTACAGAGATATTAAACCTGAAATTAATTGCCTGAGATTAGGCCAGAAGATTACATACTTAAGGATTACTGGGGAAGATCCCGAAAAATTGGTTACCTAGTGATTACGATAGACTATGGAGTAATTATACCAGGGGTAACCGAGGAATACCACCTTCTATACACCAGAGCCCTACACCGCACGCAACCGGATGCCTACTTGGCGTACGAAAACGGTTCTTGGGAGTGAGATTATGCTCGCTGCGGTGGCCCATAGCTCCCTCTTATTATTTCTTTTTCGGACACCATGAAGGCATCCGGGCCAAGATGGGCACTGGGCAACCTCTCGGGCACCCCTCGCTGAACTGAACACTCGCTAAACATCGCTTTGCCTCGGTTGCAGGCGCGACGCTGCCCGGCGCGTACGAAGGCGTGGCCTACTACATCACGCCGCGCTGGGAGACGCTTCTGAACGCGGCCGTGTGGGGTGACGCTGCCTCGCAGGTCTTCTACTCGTTCGGTATCGGCTGCGGTTCGCTCATCACCCTCTCGTCGTACAGCAAGTTCACCAACAACTGCCACACGTGAGTAAAGGGTGCCGACGGTGGCGGTTACAGGAGGCGAGGCGGGAACCAGGGTGACAGGGTGAGAGGGGGAGAGAACCTTTGGGTTTATTCCACCGACCTGCCTGCCTTGCAGCGATGCCCTCATCGTCTCCGTGACCAACCTGGGAACGGCCGTGTTCGCGGGTTTCGCCGTGTTCACCGTCATGGGATTCCTCGCCAACCAGCAGGGCGTGGCCGTCACGGATGTGGTGGACTCGGGGCCGGGGCTTGCCTTCATCGTGTACCCCGAGGCCATCCTCCGTATGCCCGCACCGCAGGTGTGGGCGGTCCTCTTCTTCTTCATGCTCTTCATCCTCGGCCTGGGCAGCCAGGTAGGTGACAGGCGGGAACTGAGCCTGTTCCAGCCAGAGTCACTCCGCCCGGTCCTCTGACAGCAATCTCTGCATCTCCTCCTCCAGTTCGCCGGCGTGCAGGCCATCACCACCGCCGTCATCGACAAGTGGCCGCAGCTGAGCAGCAAGCAGTGGCTCGTGACGCTGTGCGCCTGCCTCGGCTGCTTCCTCATGGAGATCCCCATGTGCTACTCAGGGGGCGTCTACCTATTCACCCTGCTGGACTGGAACACGGCCTCGTGGGCCATCCTGCTCATTGGCTTCGCTGAGATCATCGTGGTGTCGTGGGTGTACGGTGAGTCCTTGCCTCGCACCTCACGGTCCTTGGCCACCATCAGCGTGGCAGAGGCACGTTTCACTTGAGAGAATCAGGCCACAAATGGGCGGGCTCAAGTAATATTTGAAATTGTGCTTGCAGGCTGCGAACGTTTCCTAGAAAACCTTTCCCAGATGGGCATCAAGTTCTACGCTCCTATACGAGCCTATTGGCGTTTCGTGTGGGTGTTTGCCTCTCCAATAATATCTTTGGTAAGTATTTTCAATCTTCGAAAGAAAATAAAACGTATCGGGGTGAGAGGCAAAAGCAGAGGTGCGTGCCCATTCTCCTAAACAACTCTGTCAGTCAAATCTTAGCGCTCCAACTCTAGCCTGTCCATCGCGCGTCGCTACGAGAATCATAGGGGTAGGCGGGGGTAGGGTAGGCAATCCGATGACACCCAAGCCATGCGGGACAGTGTGTCCAGAAACAAAGGCTGTCGACGTTCGCCAAATGCCTCACAGAAACTAATGCGCTTCGTTTAATTCGAGGACATCATTGCATAAATTTATATGTAAAGAACGATTTATTCATAGATCTCATTTTGTAATCAGTTCTAATTTATAGAGTAAATATTTTCTATGCTCATCGAATGTAATCTTTGTCCCACTAGGCTGTGTTCGTATTTGTCATGAGCCAGTACGTCCCCGCGGCCTACGGCAACTACTCATTCCCCTTCTGGGCCGACATCATCGGCTGGCTCGTCTCCATCTCCACGCTGCTGCCCTTCCCGATATTTGCAGTATATCGTATAATCTACGGAAAGGAGGTAAGATACATCACTCACACTTGGATTGCTGGAGCCATTTGTCCTGACGCCGGCTAAAACGCGTGCCCCGTCCCTATTCCTCAGGTGGGCAAGGACCTGTTTAACGCCAGCCCCATGTGGTGCCCGCGCGAGGACGGCTGCAAGGTGATAGACGAGGAGCGCTCCTCCAGCGACTTCACCGAGGGCGTCAAGCTGGACTGCCTCAACGGAAACGGACACATCATCTCGCACTTCGTGTACGACAACGTTGCGTTCGCTCGTGACAATGCCAGGACTTAGGCGCTAGGCCCGGCCGAGGCCGCGAGGCACCGTCCCATCCTATTGGCCACACCGGCCGGGCCGTCCTCTCCTCAGGTCTGGCCATGAGCTGGAGCTGGCATGAACTCTTCCGTTGAGAGCTAAATCTTGGCATGTCGGGCGGAGTTGGCGTGTGCGAGTTAGAGAAGTGGCCCACTGAGTAGCTCAGAGATGCAACTTGACATTTATGCATTTCAAGAGCCAGCAGTGATCCAGCAGGTTTTGGGAAATCTTTCATCAATGCTACATATACTCTGCCACTGCCACAATTTTCTTTTTTTAAATATTTTTTTTTTTTAAGTGATGTTTTTGTGGCACTACCTGGCAGCAGTAGATGACTCTTTGAAGATATCCCTCGGTGATTGGTGCCATGAGTAGCAAAGGGTACATTTCTGTTTGTGATGGCTTGCTGCATTTGGCTGTGGCAAGATAACAGTTTTGCTACCCACTCCGTTTTGTGATATTATTTTTTTTTCCTGCGCCAAAGCAAGGATGGTTGCTTATATGAATTAAAGTCTGAAGCGTCAGCACAGAAATATTATTCCAACTGCTTGAGCTGGTCTCAAGCAAGTGAACAAATAATCTTTGTTATTTTCAACAAAATTGTTTTATTGTTACTATATTTGTGAAATTATCAAAATGGTGCTTTAAAATTATTATTTTTTGTCATAATTCTTTTGATGAGGCGCCAGGAAGCGCAGACTTATCCACATGAGAGTATGAAACTGGTTAGTTATGTGATATAAATATCTTATTACAATTAAGTTGCAAATGCGACGAGAATTAGGGTTACTATAGGTGAAGTAGGCTCAATACATTAATTCAAAGAAAGTCTCTTAGATGAGTCTTCAAGCCTCACATAATTTTTAAATTGCTCAAAACAGATTAATTGTAAGCCCGACTTTCATGTGTTGTGATTATAAATCTACTTTTCCTGTTGAGGCAATGATTATAACAAACCTCTGTAAGGCTTTTTACAATTGAGTAAAAGTAAAAGGGCGATCAAAAGTGCAATGTTTAGAGAAGTAGATTTATGAACAAGACTTTTTCAATCATTCTATTCAAAATTTTTAGTTAACTTGTCCCAGTGTCAACTATCAAACTTACTTAACATTTTAACTTATGCCCTAAACATAGTGCCTACCAGTTCTTAGCAATAATTTAAATGAAAAACTTGCCAATGACGATGGCAGTCAACATTACTTCATTTAACTTTAAATTCTTCTTCTTCCGGTTTGGAAAAATAATTAAGGTAAAAAGAGCTTTACAATTTGAGTAAATCATCTGAACATAGGTTGACAAGAGAGAATTAGTTGAATTGGGACAGGAAAATACGAAACCAGGAGGCTTACTCTTAATCATGCCAAAAATAATACAGTAAGACATGATAAGCCAGATAGTGATTTACTAAGTTATATTTTGTGTCAAAGTGATTCCAATACATAGAAAAAGGAAACAATGATAATTCTTAAAACTTCTGACATCAAGCCAAAATCAACCAAAATTATAGAGATATGAACAAAGGAGAAATTTCGGCTGTTATGTCCACTAAAATGTCAAAAAAGTCCCTTATTTTCATGGCAAGTCAACTGAACTTTATATCAGGACATCTACTTGATATCACTGAGAGAGAATGTTCAATTTCAGTGATATCTAAAAAAGGAGCAATGTTCATGTCTTGATGTTTATTTCAGCTCCAAATCCTTCTGCTATTTTATGGCATAATAATTTTTAACAATTTTGAAATTTTAGTCAAAGCAAAACTAAAGTTCAGAAGAAAAGGACATAAGTTACAAATATGCAGATATGGATCACTCTTTTGAACTCTATAACTGAAAATGTCTTCTTTAATTCTCTGATGCAGTTTTGAAGAATTATCATTGTTGTGAAAATTGCAAATAAGTGACTTTTACATATGACGGTAACCGGAAAGCAGGGTTTAAAAGGGAAAGGTTATTTATAATTTGGTTTCATATGTTCCTAAATCATAGTTTACATCATTAGTTTTGACTTTCTATTTGTGGAAATTTTGAGAAGCCTTTTAAAAGGTGACCTGAGAACAGTGATAACTGTGATAATGCTGAAATCAGATTATATATTATCAAAGGACATAATTGTATTTGCAGTAGGTAAGAAATTTAGATAATCAGATGTCACATTGAGTAAAATATCGTAATTAGTGGCTGTAAGAAATTAAGCTGATGAAAACCCGGCAATAATTTACAAAAAGGATTTTTTTTCTTTTTCTTTTTCTGTTTTTTAAAAGACACATCTTAAGAGTTAGCTGGTGTTGTTTGCCTGGGTGTGATAAATTTGATGTTTCAGCATTTCTTCAAAACACGCCAAGTTTGATGTTTCTGAGGAGTCTTCATAATCAGTTTCCAATATTTTAACTACCAAAAAAGAGAGAAATGTAAACTGTCAGATGGGTTTTGATTATCTAACTTTTCCACTGAAAAATATTACTTAATATTTTATTGGACATAAATAATCTGATTTCTTTGGTTTATTTAAGTCTAGCAGATAACTAGAGAGGCTATGTAGCAGAGTGCTTTCTGTGTTCTGTGTTAGCGATCAACAGAGGATATTGGAATGAGCAGTAGGTTGAGAGATTGTGGTTGCTTATGAACAAAAATTGCAGATTCCATCTAAATACTGAAATTCATACATACCTTAGATGACAAAATTGTGGTAAAATATGCAATAGGTGCAACCCAAGAGAGACATTCCCCTCAAAGAAAATCCTTCCTTTCAGGACAGAGAACACCCAGTAGTATGTGAATGTTTATTTAGACAGTGGTTTTCAGGATAAGACTTTCCTTACAGTCGGACAGAAAACAGAAATTATGAACACTTTAATCTGAAACTAGGAAAAGACTTTTAAAAAATTCAGAAATATATTTTCCCAGAGATGATATGTTTCATGCCAACTATGTTTAATACACATACTGTTAATTTGTATGAGTGGTGTAGAAACTATTATTTTGTTGGTAAAGGTTGTGTTGACACAGCCTTATTTTGAAACGTAGCAAAATAAAATACAATTGAGAATTTAAAGTATGTTTTGTAACAGTGAGGTAACATGTTTAGGCTGTACTCGAAAAGCAAAAAACAAGTTCCATTAAAAAGAAACATCCAAGAATGTCTAGTCATTTAGGTATTGGGGGAAAAAAAGGTGAACTTTCTCAGGGGTGAGGTATGCATCTAAAACAAAAACTGAAATGAGACGGTTATGCCTGTGCCAGAACAATCACCATCACCTTAAGATTAACATTCTCAATTAATGTGTTTTTAGATATAACGTGTGCCTTTTTTGATTTTGCATTTCCATGTGACTAACAAAGTTTACGTAATGTCATATGGTGTGTACCAATTTGTTAAAATACACTTCATGTGATGTTTTTGTAGGCTGTATGATAGACATTTGATATTTTTTTTTTCATAGAAAGAGCTCAAAACAAAAAAATTTAAAGCATTATTGTTTTATATGTTCTTTTATATTTCTTATGTAATACAATTTCATTTCATGATTCAGTTTTGTATTACCTAGATCTCAAATGACAAAATACATCTCATTGAAGTTACTCAGGGTATTTTAATGTTTCTAACTTGCAAATCTAAAGTAACACCTTAAGCTCTTTCACAAACAACACACCCCTTTCTTTCTGATGACCAAGTATCACATGCTTAACATCCCCACAGCAGGCATAGAAAACAAAGATCATGCTCCATAACATACACTTACTCAGGTCAAACTCTAATTGGAAAGGATCTAAGCCATGTCTACAGAATTTCCAACCCAAGACTGGAACTGCATGCAGATCATAAATACAGAAAACAAAAACTGAGATCTTTTGTAGATAGATAAACAATATGTTCAATATATCACAGCAAAAAAAATTACAGAGTCCTAACAAAACCCCGAGTTATTTTCTTGTTAAGTTACAGATTAACTAAAACTACTAACCAGGATAGGATGCAAATCAAGCATAGCTAATATTAGAAATTACTATGAGATCACACAACATGGACGGATTAGAATACAATAATATAATTACCTGAGCTGATTTATCTTCTAGTTACTCCTTGCAGAGTTTTATCATTCTGTTTCGATATCACCTACCGTTTCAATAATCTCTTCAGCTTCCTCATCTGCCCCATCCTCTGGAGATTCAATGAGGGGGTTCTGCAACTTGGATCCAACAGCAACACCATTGGCTGACAATAAATCAAGCAATTCTGAAATCAAAATAATTTTTCATAATTAAGCTCAATTAAATCATTTTTATTTTTAATATTACAGGTAAGAGTATGAAAACACATTTACCAGCTGGGAGATAATATGCAAGATTGTCACCAGCTTCTCGCTTCATCTCTTCAATTAAACTGGCAGCACTCTTCCAATCTCTTTGTTTGGCAGAATGCGCCACAAGCAGACAATAGACGTCCCCCCTTCTTACAGCTACTTCCAGATCGGGAGCATTATGAAGTAGCTGACGACACTGTCCAACTGCCAGATCAGTCTCACCTCTTTCAAACATCCTAAAAAATAAACATGTTTCATATGAATTGCATAAATGATTAGACAAAGATTCAATTTAAAGTATAAGTATATCTTCACCTTTTCACATCTAGAAATTTTTTTACAAGAGCAGTTCGAAGGTTTACTGCTTCTACAACTCCTTCCTTAACCGATCCTGCCTTGACTAGGCACCTGCTTGCCTCAGATAGGGCACCTAGGGCCTTTTCATAGTTCTGATACTCATCAACTTCCACCTGTAGTATAAAACAACATACAATGTAAGACTAATAATTTGGGATAGAAAGCAACAACAATAAACTACAGGAAGTTGTCGAACTCACCTGTGCACAAGCAGTATAGAAATTTGCTAATAAATCCAAGGCTTTTCCCTTCGTGTAGAAATTAACAATGTGTTTCAACAATGCAGGCTCATTTTGCCAGTCCAGAGACTGAAGATAGTTAGCTGCCATTACATAGATCTCTCTTTGACGAGAAACATTAGCAAAAAATATTATTTTCTCTGTGTCACCTGACTTTAGAAGTGCTTTCATAGCTTTTACCTGAAAGGTATTTCAAGGAATTGTTGCTTGAAAGTTTATTTAGATTGCAGATAACTCATCAATTGAACTGTAACTCACTTTGTTTCCAGCTTGTGTGAATTTTTTTGTAGCTAGATGGTAGTTTCCTTGCATCTGACAGCAGTCTGCTAGCTTTTCAAGAATAGCAATTCGTGCTTCCTCATTTATTTCTCCTTTCTCTGGTGACAGATTCTCCGCTAGCTCTTCTGTGACTGTTATGTTGTGCTCTAAGCACAACTCCAAGGCCTCTGAAATCTGTTGTCAATTCATTACAACAAAGTAAATTATTGCAAATTAAAAAACTAATGTGTTTAAGATTGATTGAATAAGATAATACCATTTTTCCAACAGCAAGCAAATCTACAGCTTTATCAAACTGGTTGTTTTCAACAAAAAATCTGGCACACTTTTCAATAAGAGCAGGATCAGAGGAAGACGTTAGATCCACCGCAATCAGTTGCAGTGCATCAAATTGTTGAGTTCTTTTAAGAAAAAATAAAAATTATTATTAAAATAAAATTAATAATAATAACGATACACAATGAAGTTATTTTTCAGTACAAGACCATGTGAGTTGAATTACCCTACCGAAAAGCAAGATCTAAAGCTTTGTGTAGCATGCCAGATCGATGGTAGAGGAGGACGGCCCTTTCTGGACTTGGCGGTTCAGTTGTTTCAAAATACCTTGCAGCTTCTAATTGATCTCTTGGGTATGCAAGGAGCGATAAGTTCCATAGCTGCTCATCTAAATTATGCTCTTTGCAAATACGAATTGCATTTGCATAAGCCTGAGCCCTAGTGAAGAATTGCACAGCTTGCTGAATGTCTTCTATTGCCTCGTATTGCCTTGCTAAATGATAACAAGCAGCGCGATTGTTGCTTTTGCTAGCTACTTCAGCTGCTTTCTGATACTCCTCTTGGAAACAAAGTACCCTAACTGTTGAAAGATGATCACCAGCCTCTTCATAATATTTTAACGCAAGCTCCATCTCTCCAGTACTTTCGAGGTACTGAGCCCACCACTTAATAAGAGCCCTGTAGATAAAACATTGAAAAAATAATCAACAAACACACTTTGTATCTGACTTCAAATGGGTGGACTTGCTTACGGGTCTTTGGATTTTAGTGTGTACTGCTGCAGTGCCGCGGGGTCTGGTTGTAACATTCTAGGGACCTGATGTCGATGGGTATCTGCTCTGTGATACATATGAGCTGCTCCACTTGTGTCACCCCGCTGTTCCAGCACACCTGCATAGTTGTGGTATGTGCCTCTGAGGTGAATACGATCAGACTCTTCTGCAGTGGCCAATGCCTTGTCCCACTGATCACTGGCTTGGTACAGTTTATTCAGAAGATCTAGCCTACCGCAAGATCTGTATAGTCTTTCGGCTTCATCCTAAATTTAAACAAATCCATATTACAGTAGTAACAAGTTACAAAGAACATGAATGTACATGAGCCACCAGCAAAAGAACTATACAAATTTTGAACAGGTTCACCTGTTTGAAATGGATTTTTCTCTATATCATGATTCCCATACAGATGACTAATGTCTGACTGGTAAAGAATTCTCTCATTTTCTTTTAGAAATTTAAAAAAAAAAAAAAAAAAAAAAAAAAAAAAACTCACCAAAAGACCTAGCTGAACTGCTAAAACTGCAACACGTGCTTCCAGCTGAGGTTCAGAAGAAGCTAGTCGAAGTGCCCTGGCGCCTCTGGCGTGTTTCATGTGCCCCAGACATACTGCAGCCACATCTAGACGTTTAGTTTTCACACACATTCTAGCAAGACTTTCCCACACCACAGTGCTGCAAATAATATCTTAATGTATAGAAGGAAAATCAACCAGTAGATTGACTGCAGAAGGGCAAGTAGAAAAAAGAACAGTTAGGATAATTTACCTTTGCATGGATTTTATGACCTTAAAGGCCTCATCCATATTTCCTAGACTCAAATGGTAACTGAAATTTATAATAGCCTCCTTGGTAGCTTTGTCACAGTCTGCTAATCCTTCAAAGTCTTTCAACAGGACTCTTTCAACAGGAGACTGGAGCTTCCAGTCTTGACTCTAATTTGGAGAAAAAAATTAGATTTATTTCAAAGAAAAGTTAATATAATCTGTACCTCAATACTAATAAAACCATGTAGACCTTGCGTAATAGTATATAATATGGGACATGCAGACCAAGAAGACCTGAATGATAGTCAGCCAGGGGAAGAACATCTTGAATCAAAACATCATGCTCAGGAGAGGAGAGTAGGGTGACAACTACAACTTCAGCCTCCTGAAATTATTCAGTACATATTAAATTCCAAAGTAAATTTGGTGGTCAGATTTACCTCTTCTTAAATGTAGATATCTACTCCAAATCCCAAACTGACCTGTATAGCAGCAAGGCGTTTGGTACTTGAGGAGGTATCATTGCATGCTGGCATTGTCATGACAGTTGAGGACACCCTCCTTGTCCATAATGAAGTTTTCTCTTTGCTCTTGATACTTGGAGCTTGGGGGTGGCGTTTTGCCTCACATACCAGTAGTTTAGGTTCCTCTTGATCCCAACAATGGGAGAGAACAAAGCGCCCAATAAGTCCTCTAGAAATAAAAAGAACAAGTTTTTGAAAAAATAAAAATTAATGCATCGATGGATGGATCTTGTGAATTGATGGAAAGAAACATTTACCGCCTAGGTGAAAACTCATCTTCTGTGACCCCTTCTCTATTTTTACTATCTTCTTCAGTCTCAACTTCTTCTGAGCTGAGTTTACCATTTGTAAAGTTTATGTAACAAATATTATCACTTTCCACATCCCAGACATACAGTTTAGGTTCTGGCAGAAGATTTGACTGAAAGAGATTAGGCATGAATCTTTCAGACACTTTTGCTGGGCAAGTATCTTTTCCAAAAAAGGGAACATGTCTTTCAGACAAACCTGAGCAATTGTAAAAGACACTTTATTGCCGGTGCAATTGCTCCGAGCGAGAATTATTTCACCAAAATCTGCCAAGGCTTCAGCGACATCTTTTGATCGACCATGACTTTTAGCCTCCCTAAAAGCAGTTAATGTGAACATATGTCATTAAAAACTATAAACTCTTACTCCACATTACAACAATAATAATAATAATAATAATAATAATAATAATAAAAATAATAATAATAATACAGTAATAATAATAATAATAAATAATATGATAATAATAGTGAGAAATTCTTCTGCATTGAATACCAAGCAATGAAAGAATCGTATCATAACAGTTACCGTCTAGAGAAATCCCACATTTTGATAAATCCAATGTCAGTTGTGACAGTCAAAAAAGTCCCATTCAATTCCATCGAGAGAGGTCTTCCTTCCTGATCATTCACAGGAAGAGTTTGTTTTACAGTTCCCTGTTACATAAAAACAAGATTCAATATATTTCTCGCATTTCTTGAGGCATGCTTCATACCAAACACAGGGGGGTGGTTCCAGAGGAAGATTGACAATACCTGAAATGTTTGTACAGTTATAGTTGGAGTATTTGAAGAAAATGCCACTCCTTCGCCCCCTTCCAAAACAACAATACTTTTATCAATAATGACTGCTGCCTCTACTATGCATGAAAATGTACCTAAACATTTAAAGGTATTACAAAAGTAAAAAAAAAATTAAAATAAAATAAAAACCTTTTCTTATTAGATAGATGATAGTGGTGAATGTTGAAGAAGGCTGTAGAAAAAAGGCCACGATAGGCCATACACACCTTCAACACTTATAGACACTGATTCGCCAAGTAATAGTTGGTAAACTATAACAGTGCGTCCACTCCAGGCTGCAATATGATCACTTGATGCTGCGACTCCTTTTACCTGGATGTCTGTGTGCAGATCAAGTAAGGGGTAATGTGTTCCAATAGAAACCACCAATGCTGTACCAGATATTTGTACAACTGAAACCTACATTAAGAATTGAAAGAACTTAAATGAGTACATAATAATGGATGAACAGAGATAATTTGTAAATTTTCTTTCAGAAACCTGTTGATTGTAACTGGCAGCCAAAATTTGTTCCCGTAATATGAAAACATTGGTGATACAGTTGACGGCAAGCTGACCAGCTCCAGGACCCCACTGGATTTGTTTAACAGAGTTTCTAACATTAGATGGGGGCAGTGGTTCCCAGGCATCAGCTCCGTCACTCATGTCAGCCTCAAGGGAGCGTTTTTTCCACATGTAGATGTACCCACTGTTTGTTCCAGCACACAAAATTTCTGCAAAGAACAAGTTCCTTAAAAAAAGTTTCAGGAGTTTTAAACTACTTTGTTGATGGAATATGAGCTTTACCACGCAAGTTGCAGTATGCCAAACAAATAAATGCTTGCCGTGTAGGGCTGTTAAGTGATTCATCTTGGAGAGGTGTGAGCAGATAGCTTTCAGAAGATTCTAAGTCCCACAGCCTAACTGAAAGATCACCCATGGTAATTGCTAGGCAGCTTGGACCGGCCCACAAAATATTCACATCACCTGTCTGAGCACTGAGTTTTACCTGTTGAGACACAATCACAAGCAAAATGAGAAAATGAAGAACTGGAGAGGGTGAAATTCATAGATATCAGCAAAGTACCTTGGAGAGTTCTGAGAGAGCTCCATCAGAGTCAGTTTGAAACTGAGTCACTATTAGACCGTCAGTGATGACAATTAAGTGGTCCTTCTTACGATGATACATTAGTTTCCTTATGATTGATCCCTCACCATTGTACACCTCAGAGCAGGAGCCAGACTCTGACACAAAATATATTGTCCCTGAAAGATTTTACAGATATCTCAGATGTTTAGAGTTACAAGATTATTACATTAGAGGAAGATAATTAAAACATTCACCTCTTAGGGATGCAACATAAAATCCTAGACCATCATGACCCTGTGAATTTAAGGTATAGCGATTACCAGCAGTTCGAGGCCGCCAGGCACTGAATAAATCTAGAGCTTTCTCATCACCAGCAACAGCAGCCCTTGCTAAGCCGGATATATCCATCTGTGGAACCTTGGCCTCACGCTGCTTGAATATAACATGTGTCAGTGGCTCACGAAGTGTTTGATGGAAAACTAGCAGGATCTGGTCATGACCATCAAGCCTCCACCCAACTAGACCTCCATTCTAGAGAACAATAATAAGTGTTGCACATAAAACATACGCCAAAAAGAGTAATATTGATTCTCTAGTGCACAATATTCAGCCATAGTTTTTTTTAAAAAGTTGCTTTTACAAACCGCATCTATGCTGACAAGTCTTCCCCCGCGTTGGCTCCATGAAAGACTTGTGATTGCATTTCCTTGATGAGGAGACTCAACAGGTACAAAGTCTGATCCTCCATTCCAAATGTGTATGTCACCATTTTCCCATCCACACACCAGAACCTTTTTATCAGGGTGCCAAGCGGAGGAGGTTATTTGTGATGATGGTTGATGTGTAAAGGACACATTCTGTAATGGTTCCCCCTGTAAAGAAAATCCCACAAAAGTTTTAAGAAAATTATCCTTAAAATTCATCAAGAAAAAAAGCTGAGCAGCATACCAGTTCATCATAAATAGTGATAAAGCTGCCACTCTCTTCACTGCAGGACGTAACAGCTAACATTAAATGTTGGGAGTGCCATTGCACATCTACATTGATGGCTGATGAATCTGAAGTCTGCACGCGGTAGTCCAAGTACAGGGTCATACTGTTTCGGTTGTCCTCTATGCAATAACAAAATAAAATAAAAGATCAGAACTGAGCAGAAAGTGACAGGTGTAAGTTTAACATTATAACATGTAGTGCTACATATCATGATATGATTTTTAATTTTAGAGGCCAACATTTGTTTAGAACAGGGAAATCACATAAAAATCTGCTTGAAAATAGGAATTCAGTTGACGGGTCAAATTTCTTTTTAAAAAATCCTCCTGACACACAGCACTTAGCACCACGGCGCGCTTGGGGTTTGTTGTGTTTTCGAATTCCATTGAATCGATGGAGTCGAGTCGACTGGCTTCCGGCGTTACGAGCTCTCGTTCGAGGTCTTGATAGGCTACATGGCGCGAAATATATAAATACTACATACTGTACCTCAACTGAGCACATGTTGAGTTGGGTGTTCGATGTAATACCAGTTTGGTAAGTTAAAGTGCATTTGCATGCGCATGAAAGCTATTCACGCTGTGTAGTATTTTTCTTTAACAATGCAAAGTTGTATAGAGGAATAGAGGACCTGCTGTCCCGTGTACACAAGAAGAACAAGAACTCCTGAAGTGCCCTTATATTTTCGAGAGAAAGGGCATACTCTTCTTCTTCTCTGGGTGAAGTACTCCGTTATTAGAATGGACTATAACTAGAAATCACAAGTGTGTTTGAAAATTCGCCATAGAAGCAAAGATTCAAATATGGGACAGGTTGTCTATTGACAAAAATTCTCTTAATTTTACGAAAATTTTATTTCAGAAACAGGCATGTTGGTCGCGAAGAGCCCAGTAGGGTGATTCCGCACAGCGGCTTTGTCTCTCTGTCCTTGTCACACTCACTGGGCACGGCCAGAGGGAGCGAGAAAGAGGACATAACTAAACGCTGTTCGTGATCCCCCTGCTACGGCCCGCTCACTGGCCGCACTGGCCGACGACGGCGTGGAGGGCGGCGTCGGCCGTCCTGTGCGCAGCAAACTATCTGCTCCGCGGCTTTGAACCCAACCAGCATCCAGCCAAAGCAGTTGAATGTCTCCGTCTTCGATTTCACCGTCTCCTCATGAAAGGTTGGA
The DNA here is from genome assembly GCA_029379305.1 of Frankliniella fusca. NCBI lineage: Eukaryota > Metazoa > Arthropoda > Insecta > Thysanoptera > Thripidae > Frankliniella > Frankliniella fusca. The sequence goes on along the minus strand of JAHWGI010001270.1, from coordinate 2,330,990 downwards.
GAACTCAGAATTATGACTTCTTTTGAACGCAATGTCACTACAATACCACTAATAAAATACTACTGCTTTCTAATTCTCAGAAAACTACAGTTGGAATAAGAACTGTAGTAGGTTATAAGACCAACGAACGAGCTGAAAAGAGGATATGATAAGAGATCTCAGAATGTTAAAGGAAATTGATTTCTTCTCGGTAACAAGTTGGTATCACATATCAAACGAACCTGGAGGAATGACTGGTACGTCAGAAATCCGAGGTACTTGCCGCGAATACCTATCGGCCTGTTAGCTCGGCACAGTATTAAGCACAATTTGACACGAAGTTGTGGCGAGAGGTTTTCCCAGCCGGAGTCGTAAACCGCCCAGAGCATTTTATCATTCTAAAAAATCAAATACCGTTATGTGCTTGGTGGGTCGAGATGAATTCTTTCATTTGACCATTGCTAAAATAATGACTTACCGCATGACTTAGTTTGTCTCCCCAAAATGCAAATGTAAACATTGAGCAGATAGTGAAGATGGTAATGCTGATAGCTTGAAAGTTGGTAGGATCCTACATAAAGAGGTAAGAAAATAAATTGTCACGAATTTTGGACTATTCTCCAGAAAAAAAAAATTAGGAAATACTTTGAGGAAATACGGGCATGCCTTCCTAGGCAGCAAAGATATTAAGAAAAACTATCAACAAATTGCAGTTGTGTTCAATTTTGCCACCTGGAGGGTCATTAGGGAGATCCCCGCGATAGTCTCGAACGTGCAACTTCCGGGTCGACTCTCAATATGGTTCGAGTTCGAAACTCAATAGAAACTGTATCTATACCGGGTGTCTGGAGATCGACACGACAGTCAACTGGCTTGCCTACGCTCGTGCCTGCAGGCGCTCTGCTGTCGGGGGCGAGATCATGATGCGGCGCCGCGGCGCCCCTCCACCACTCCGAGGCTAGTCTGTCTGAGGGTGGGGGGTAGCACCGTGTCGACCTGCGGGCACTCGACTTGGGGTGGGGTGCAGTAGGACCCGTGAAACCTAGCGGCAGGACCGCGATCACCCCTCGCTGTCTCGCGTGCACCCCCCCTCCCCCCCAAACCCTCTTGGCTCCGCATCACCTACCGCTACCTACAGGGTGAGTGTCTTCGTACCTGCCAGACTTCGGGAGCGGATAGGGGACACCTAGACGAGTATTTTGATAGTGGACACTTAGGGTCGGAAATCAAAATTACGCCCGCTAGAGGGAAATTAAATTTCGGAACCGTGCGCCGGCAGGTAGGCAACCCACCCGGCTGGCAGCCTAGGAGCGGCGTGGCGTGGCGTATGCTCAGCGGGGTGGGTGGCATGGCGTGGCGGTAGTTAGGGATACCTCGCGAGCACGCGACGCACCTCTACGCACGTTTCCCGCGAGACCGCGAGCCTCTCCGACGAGACTGTGGGTCTGGCCCGTAAGTTCTGCCCCGCCGTGGAGGTGGAGGCCCGCGTCCTCGCGGTGGAGGCCCGTGGCAACGCCAGGGAGGACCGCAGTCTCGTGGGGAAGCTGAGCTACGCCACGCCACGCCGCTCCTAGGCTGCCAGCCCGTTGGGTTGCCTACCTGCCGGCGCTCGGTTCCGAAATTTAATTTCCCTCTAGCGGGCGTAATTTTGATTTCCGACCCCAAGTGTCTTATATCAAAATACTCGTCTAAATGTCCCCTATCCGCTCCCGAAGTCTGGCAGATACGAAGACACTCACCCTGTATATCGCTACCGCACCCACCGCACCGCACCCCACCACAAGTCGAGCGCCCGTTGGTCGCCACAGCGCTACTCCCCACCCTCAGGCAGACTAGCCAGGGGAGGGGGGGGGGGTAGGGGGGCCGCATCTCGTCGCCGACAGCAGAGCGCCTGCAGGCACGAGCGTAGGCAACCCAACTGACTGTCGTGTCGATCTCCAGACACCCGGTATGAATGGGATTTTCAACCCGAACCGACCCGGAAGTGACCCGTTCGAGACTATCTCGGGGAGCTCCCTAATGACCCTCATGGGATCTTATAGTCTTAAAGGCTTTCTACGTTTTGTGTTTGTGCTACATGTTGTGGTGGTCACAGACCGTCATGAAAAGCAGAGAACTTCCAGCTAGAAAGAGTACGCTGAAAAACTGCCGAATGAACAATGTACCAGCAAAACATTCATTATACTGATCAATGAGCCTGACAACAAAATTTGATATAAGGAACTAATCCACATTACTCATAGGAACATACTCCCGGCTTATGTACTTTTTTTTTTCGTAGCTATGTAAATCTATGTGCATGAGTAGCTTACCTAAAATTTCTAACATAGTTATGCAAAATTGCCTACGTAATTATGCAAAATTTCTTACGTAATTAAGTAAAAAATGAGCTTTTTTTATGCGTAACTGTGTAAGAATTTTTTACGTATAAATTACGCATGCACATAGATTTACATAGCTACGTATAAAAAAGTACATAAGCCGGGAATGTGTAGTCACCTTAATATAATGAACGGAATACAACTCACCCAATAACTTCGTGCTGGTAGGAAATTATTAAGTTAACTTCCTGATCTGTATTTTTCCTATATCAGAGACACGCGCCTGTTAAAGTCATTCACTTCGGACCACCGAAAAAAGCCACGTTTCTAGACCGTTCAAAAAAAAAAAAAAAAAAAAAAAAATACTATAATGATTGCGGTGACTCACTGTTTTCTTACCAGCATTTATCACTGTATTTACTGATCGAGCTAATCTGTGAAAATGAGAACTGCAAAAATTATTAGTAACTTAGACAAGATCTATTTTGACCTTCGCGGGTGCTCGCACATATGCAGTACGTCTTCAGTTGGCTTCAGTCTTCATTTGGTCAAATTACTTCACTTCGACCCGACTGCCGAACGGGCCGGTATATAGCAGACACTTCATAAACTTGACAAATTTCAAAATTCCCGAGTTTCATAACCCCCCACCCCCTTCCCCAGCGTGTCGGGCCGGGCCTAAGTAAAGTGAAGTGTGGACGACGTGAAGACTTAAGGCAACTGAAGAATGCTCCGAGAAAAATGCTATTTTCTCTAGCTTAATGTCTTACAAAAGGTCGTTTGTCACTCGCCGACTGAAGCGTAGAACGCAGCTTCATTGCGGGTACTCGGAGAAGTTCCGCAAGATACACAAGAGAACAGACGTGTATTGTTGAAAAGCATCCATATGCCATGCATAGTATGGACAACATTGATACCTTCAGGGCCAAACGGAAGAGTTCTATAATATGGTGTAAAATGAAATGGTAATTCTTAATTTATAGAAAGTGAGCGCGGGAGCTGTTCACTCACTTCGAAAGTCATGAGAAAGTTTTCACACCAATCATAATCAGGATGGCACGGTGGAGGCCACAAGGGAATCGGCAGTCGTGGAAACAGACTGTTGTGGTAGGAAAAGAACTTTACGATAAAAATTATGGTGTTCAAAGTACGTATAGTAAATTTTTAAGAAATAAGAACTGATACTAGCAAAGTTAAACCCCTTACCTCCGCATAGGAGTAAACAGCCCCTTTATGGAAGGCATTAAGCAGACTCCAACCGACAGCATGACCGAGGCATACAAGCTGCCTAGCGCCGTCCAGCGGCTTAATCTCTTGGCCTGTTGCAGCCCCGAGCTCAGTTTGAAAAAGGGGAAAAAATTGCATAAAAACACCGAGGGGGCATTCACTCTTTGAATCTAAGACCCAACTACTACATCTATTACGCTGTAGTAAATGTAGTAATTGCCGAAAAATTAGATTCGGCCAAAGTCATGCAAAAAAAAGGGCAAAAAACAGCCTAAAACGAGCCAAAAATGAGTAAAATATTGATAATTTTTGCCATCAAGCTTCCAGTACGAGCACACTATTACGCCTTTATTACAGATAGAGTGACCTGACTATTACGCGAGTGCATGCCCCCTCGAAAAACACTGACAAATTTTTACACTTTCGTCGTGGTCAAAGCGCCTTTTCTAGTGAAAAAACAACAACAATAAAACAAGAATTTGCGGCTGGTCACCCCCTGGAGAATCCAACTGACATAGGAACACTTTTGTCCTGTCCGGAAGGACTCTTGCTACCGCGCTCAAACCATAAAAAATATCCGAAAAATGCACCCTTAATTCATTTTTGTGGCCCTGGAACGGGAGTTGCTCTGGTTTCAATCGAAAGAGAGGGAGCAGGACAACTCGTCCCGACCAGCTTGTGACTAGTCCTACTGGCCCCAACTCTATCTCGTCCCGGGGTATTTTTTGAGCTCGGTTGCCCGAGGCAGCCAACTCATTCCGTTCAAAAAATGCTTGCCCCTTTTTCGGAGCGGATGTTTGGGCGCTCTGATCCCACCCATATGTATTCTTACCAGCGTTTGGATAAAATTTTCAAAGCATGCACTCTCTGGTTTCAGTTTGGTCTGGGCTTTGGGACGATCGAAAAATAACGTCCATTTTTATGTGACATAGGTGACATAGGTACCAGCTGACAGTAATCGGACGCACCAGCGAACGAGGTTAATAAAGACAGTTTATAACAGTAAGTGATTTTCGTGTTTCGAGCATTATTCAAGGAGATATTCACTTATAGCGGTTTTCCGGTTGAGATTATGCTATTTTGCTGTTTTGCGATTTTGCTGTTTTGCTATTATGTGATTTTGCTGTTTTGCTATTACCCAGGTGGAACACGTTTGTCAAAAAGATGACAAAATGACGTCATTTTGACAATTTTAATCAAAATATAGTGCTTCCAGATAGCCACATTGATGTCATTTTGACGTCAAAAAGGGGTCGATGACGGTCTTTTGACTGCGGCGTTCTACCTGGGTATGCGATTTTGCGATTCTCACGCGTTGGGTGTAATTTTGCCCATCGCATTGCTCACAACACCACGCGATCCGTTCATTACTCGCAGATTGGTAGGAAATGGTTCGAAACTGGTTCGAAACTAGCCCCAACGCGTAAGAATCACATAATAGCAAAACCGCATAATACCAAAACAGCAAAATCGCATAACAGCAAAACAGCAAAATCACATAATCGCATAATCAAATAATCGCATCGGAAAAACCGAAAACCCGCTAAGTGAACATCTCCCAACAGAAAGAAAGTCGGGCGGCTGCAGCGAGATTAGCATTTTTTTCTAGGCAGCGCTGCTAAAACCTGTACTTCTCTAAAAAGTCTAAATGCTTCTAAAATGTGTTACCTATTATGTGTATTTTTATGCGCATTGGCGCTACTATGGTCCGAACTTACCTCATGGGTGTCCGCAGCAATAGGTGATGAATGCCTGACATCATCCTCTCAATTTTCTGGGCCTGAGTAGACCCTGGCTTGGAGAGGAAAGAAGCTGCCAATGAACACATTCCGACCTTAACATAGAGAAAATACTTTGATCAGTCGCAGCAGCAATATTTTCGCACGATCAAAACTTTGAAATAACAGGCAACGCTCTTCTGTACCAGGGTTATGCAGAACATTATGTCGGACAAAGTATTTATGGTATTACTGATGATGGCACCTGTAGCGGCCAATGCGAGAAAACCTGTACCCCCAAGCACCGTGAGTCGCACAGCTCGTGGATGCCGCCCCACAAAATGAAGTGGTGTAAAGAAACTGCCCTCCTTGCACAGAACAATTAATTACATTAATGTTACCAGTGTAGACTATTCGGAGAGATCAGTCCGTCATGTCCATGTAGAGCTGTTTAGATAGATTCCAACCAAATCCAGTCGTCGATGTTTGTCGTGTACCATTAAAATGCATCTTCAATTGTAGTAGCGAGTCAGACGTGTGGTTTTAAGTCTGGTTGACAGGCAGGAGATACGTTTACTGTCGTGCATATGAGGGACAGTCTGTCTGGGTTCATAGGAGTGGGAGTGTCCGTTTCGTAGCGTCTGTCTTTATGGTTTGCACGTTCCTAAGAAACGTTGTGTGGAAGTCAATAAGTCCACTAGCTATTTGATTTCACTTTACCTGGACGTGTTTATTTTCTTTTCTCATTGAATCAGGGCACTGCCCTAGTGCGTAGAGAAATGGGCCGATTATAGGATATACGTCCTTCAGTGGATCGCAATCCTGAGAGCGAACATGGGAATTTTTCTGTTGCGTCATCATAAACAAACAAAACTTACAAGGAAAATGAAGTCCTGAATTGTAACCACATTATTTTATCACCAAATCTTGAAATCAATAATCACCAAAACCCACTCAGTAAAAACCATGTCAAGAGCCCACCTAACCGAAATTTTTATGAATACAGGACTCAAACCTAAAGTACTGCACTCTCTCCTCTCCTGTCGTTATTTTGTCCAGGCTTTGCAGACTGAGCGCACCTCACCGATGAGTGGTGAAGATCGATGAAGCAGTTTATGTGAGCTCCCTAATTTAAATGATAAGACACAACAATGGCCTCTCATGCACTCAATTATCTCCATGAGAGAAAAAACTGGGGGGCTGAATCACTTGCACCGAAGCCAGCGTAGTGGTTTCCTTCGTATTTTCGGGCATGTCCTGCGTCATACAGTCTGAACCCCATGAATTAGCCTTCAATTGCAAAAGATAATCACAGCCTTGTGTTGGGATTGGGGAAACCGGCGAAAGCCTCCAATCCCTGATAAAAACAGTGATTCGACTACCACTATAGCGGATGTCAGAGTTTTGCAAGCGTGATGCGTCACTCAATATTTTTTGCTTTAGTCTTTTAAGTCTTTTCATGCTTGTGAAGTATTGCCACGAGTAGAGTTGTCAGTCGCAGGCGCGATTAAAAAGGGAGGGGGAGGGGTTGACCTGTCATCATTAGATAGCCGCATGGCAAGCGCGACAAAACCACTGTGAAAAAAGGTCGTGAGGGTAATGGAAAAAAATGCCATAAGAACCCTAACAGAAGTTGAAATCCCAAAATTGTCCCTTTGAAGTACCAAAGTTGTCCCTCTACTTTTCAAGTGACTTGGAGGGGATTTGGCACTTGCTCAAATCCCTCTGAAGTCCCTGCCCCCCGAAATCCCTCCGAAGTTCCATTTGCGATCGCGATGCCTTTTTGACCTAATCGAAAAAGTGGTTTAGGAGGACTCCTAGGTCGTTTTTAACACGTCACACGGAATTCAGGTGTTCAGAAATAATATACTAATATATAGATGTCTCCTTCATACATGTTTCATCCATGAATGGTGCTTTAAAACCGCCAGACAGCTATGCGAATAGGATTCAGCGGTAGTTACGCAGGGACTTCAGAGGGATCTGAGCAAGGGCGAAAACCCCTTCAAGTCGTGAAATCCCAACTCCCTCATATGCTACTATTTGGGACTTCCAGGGGATTTGGACTTTGGGATCCCGAGGGACTTTGGACTTTGGGACAAATTTGGGATTTCAACTTCTGTTAGGGAAACGTCGTCAAGTTATGACTACAAGTTGCACAGTTACGAGTTTTAATTGACGTTGTGTGTCGAGTTGGATTTATTAAAAGAGCAAGAATTTACGATTGCTGTCATAAATCTACGACTCTTAGTCGTAACCGATGTTTTGGAAAAAAAGTCGTTAACTCACGAGTATTTTTTTATTACAGTGACTTCTGAATGTAGGCAAACTGGAGTTCTACCCCCCTCCCCCCCGCCCCTCCTTTTCCAGTCGGACCTTAAACCGCGCCTTGTTAGTCGTCAGTCGATTATGTCTTTTGTCAGTTTTCATTCATAGTTATAGTGGTAGATAAGTTCCGCAACGGAATGCGCATGCATGCGGATCAGCGTTGTTCAGCGAAAACTTGACAACCAGTACACTGAAAATCTAAGTGTGCGAATGTCGCACACTTGTGGGTGTGTGAATATTCATTTGTAAACTTCGGGGTGCAACTTTTTGACTACCACTTAAAATATAACTTCTGAGGTCAGCATAATCTCCGGCGTAAAATTTCCTTTCAAACGAGCTCGCATGTGATAGGGCTGCGATTTATATTAAAGTGGGTATGTTCATCAAATCAAATGTCTGAAGTTGTATTTAGGAGGGGCGTGTCACGGTAAAGTAAAAATGTCAACCCCATCACATGCGAGCTCGTTTGAAAGGAAATTTTACGCCGGAGATGATGCTGACCTCAGAAGTTATATTTTAAGTGGAATTAAAAAAGTTGCACCCCCAAGTGTACGAATGAACATTCACATTCCTACAAGTGTGCGACATTCGTACACTTGGATTTCCAGTGTAGGTTTCGAGTTGAGAGAAGTGAAAAGAAGTTCAACAAGAAGCGTTGGACTCTAGAGAGTGTTAACTTAGAGATCGTTTAGGAAAGTACATATCTTTTTTCTTCAGGTTTAATCAATGATGCTTTGGTCACTCGACGCCTGCGAGATATGGGGTAGGCAACCCTGCAGCTCACTCATGCAATACAGGCATTATGTTGCCTACCTATTAGGCGTTCTCAGAGGCGAGCTTGAGCAGTTTGCATAAGCAGAAGCAGAACTTGTGGTATGACACACAAACACACACACTTTCCGCCTGATGATCTTTCAAAAACTCGCAACATCTCCAACAATTGCTAACAAACAATAGGCTGAGCGGCAACGGACGTTTCAAAATTTACCTGTTCGCCTGTCTGTCTGTGTGCCCGAGTCATCGTGCACACAGGCAGACAGACAGTCACAAAACAACGGGTCCGCCATCTCTACGCAAACCAGAGGGTGTACGGGAGAAAGAGTCGCCTAGTAACCCAAGCGGCTAATCGTAATGATGGTGCAGGTGAATGGTTTCACTCCTCTGTGTTCGCTCGGACGCTGGCAAGCTGTGAGCCACTCCTGGTGGTGGGGTCAGGCCGAGGAGTCGCATCGTGCCGGAGAGACTGGTAAGGACTGCAACCAGGAACTACCCCAGCAGCGCTACTCCCTCAGTTCAAGTCCTGGGCGCCATGCATTCCTTATTCACGGCAACCACCCTCCACTGCACGCGCCATGAGCCATGCACGAGGCACGCGCGGCACACCATCAAGTATTTACACGCCGCGCCTTTGTGTTTGCATCCCATCCGAGTACTGTCTGCTAACCTGGAGGGATAGAGTTTTACCATTGTGTGCGGAAGATCCCGAGCCGGCTGTCAAGCGCGGGAGAGTAGTTACACAGCATTACTAGTTCAGAGGGCCTTCCCGGACAAAAACTTTACGATAAGACGTCTGCCTCCCTTGCCACATGACAGCTGTATGGGCCGACTGTGTAATTGATGATTACAGCACGCATGCACGCACGCATTGACGATAAAACTGTTTCATTTCGAGAAAAATTTGATGTTGGATTGCTTATTGGGAATGAGTCGAAAGTCGATACCTAAACAGTCAGCTGGAAATGATAGTTAAAGAGGAAGGGTGCTGTAGGGTTGATGGATGGAGTCCGTCAAGCGTTGGCGCTAGTGTGACACTAACTGCTAACGGTTCCCCATCAAAACATGCTTGCATGCATGCTGCATTGATCAACTACTCAGACCCCACATGATGCCCCATAGAGGGAGCCTCTTCCGTACCTTATTTATAAAACTGCTTCGCCTTTAGGCTTGTGGGTGGGTTAGGCTTCCCGGTACACTTCCTCGGCTCTGTGCTTCGTGGATCCAGGAGAGAAGACGGCGCCCCTTTCAAATGTGCATGCGTAATATATTTTTATACGAGAGTGGCTCCTAATTTGTTAGTAAAGTGCATTCATCGCATTTTTAAGTTCACAGTGAGGTTGCATTATGTTAAGGACCATAATTCACACATAATACAAATTAAAAGAACCGAAGGTCATTAAAGAGCCAAAATGTATGAAATTTTCTGCTCATTCTGCGTATATAAAACTGATAAAATAGACATCCGTCCCACCCGCACGTGTTCTTCGTCTTTGTCTTCTAGCGCGACATGGTTTGGCACGGTGCGGGATAATAGATACCACATACCATTCAAATATAAAGAGATTTTAAATTTTATTTTTAATAAATGGGACTTATTTTGTGATGTATATGCACATCACACATATCAGACACATCACATCATTAAAAATAAAATTAAAAATTTCTTTATATTTGTTGAATGGTATGTGGTATCTATTATCCCCCATCGTGCCAATCCATGTCGCGCTAGGGACAGTGGCGGTTTTAAGTCCGTCTGAAGGGGTGGGGGGGGGGGGGAGAGAAGCACTCCAGGTTGCCTACATACAGGAGTTTTGTCTTGCAATTTGCCTACTTTCCAGGCGGCTATCTAGGGCCGATTGACATTACCCCCAGTCTAAAACCGCCGCTGGCTAGGGAAGTGAAGTAATGTGATGTGATGTGTCTGATGTGTCTATTGTGGATGCACCTTCAGGGGCACACATGAGCTCCCAGCCGGTGTGCGGTTAAGCTCATACAACGATTCAGGCAGGTTACCGTCGTTGTGCGAACATAAGGGAAGGGAACAGATTTTGAATCGACTCAGTTTCTCAAATGCCATGTTAAAAGAAGGTCAATCGTAAGGAGTGACCTTCCGAATCCCAGTGGTTTTATGACGCCAAAATGACCTCCATATGACTTTCTGTTTCCCTTGGCCGACGTGCCCCCTTTAATAAATAGGCAGTCGCTGACTTGCGATCTTTTTCCCAAATCAACTTTTCCACGACAAGTCCTAAAACTTTCGCGACGAAGGCCTATCACGCACGGCCGTATCATAACTCATGCATTACAACACATATCAAAGTGTAGTTCGGAGAACGTCTGTGCTGAGTCAACCTGCTGCCATAGGCGCGTAACGTTTAGGAAAAGGTAGCCTAAGTTTGGTATTTCAGATTATTGTCTTGGTCAGTTAATCAACTGTGACCGTCACACAAAATTGCAAAGAAAATAGAACTGGCGCAAAATCTAGCGTAGTCTTCATTCGGGAGTGATGGGGGACGGTCGAGTTGGAATCCGTTGGCTGTCTATATTTCGAGCACTATTTTTCCTGGACCGAGTCGTGCCGTAGCCTGGTCGTTTGCTGCTATGCCTTTCCCACTTTTTCATCAGAGGGTTGCATCTGGATGTCCCCTGACTCATAACTTGGAATGGTGGTCGCATCACGTAACGCAGGAGGGAGAACACACCAACGTCTTGCGATGGCTTCTTTTCAAATTGCGTGGCAGCAAGGTGAGTTTGACTCGGAAAAGCCTCGTCACATTAGAAATTTTATCCCTAAATCGCTGTTATTTTGATATCCTTACCTCGAGTCACACAAAATAAATCCTTGCGAAGGATTCGTTTGCATTGCAAAGGATTTGGCTGCTTCGTAAGCTTACAAAAAATTTGTTCCCAATCGCGAACAAAGGAATTCGTTCGCAATTACGAAGCAGCCATACAATCTTCGCAAGGTAAAACCAGTGTGTCAACTAAGTAAAAAACGTCAGAGTCAGGAATTCAGCAACGTCGAATGCTCTGTACACCTTTTCCAGTTCTCGGTGATAGTGGCATCCGCCGCCGTGACGATGTCGCTGGTGAACGCGGTGACTGCCGAGTCTCTGAACCGCGCCGACGTCTCCATCCGGTACTTCGTCGGGGTCAATGCGTGCATCTGCCTCCAGCTTATTTTCATTCATCGGGAGGACAAGCTTCGCCGGTGGCTGCGGCTGGTGATCGCACAAGCGCACCAGGAGGAGGCTGATCCCTCGGCCGCCGAGGAGAGCTTGGTTGGTTTGGAGGGTGTTGTCGACACGACATTCACTCCGTATCGGGGAAAAAAAAAGAAAAAGAAAGGTTGCAGATTTACACAAGATAATTTTCCATGCAGTATATTTGTAACATTAAAATTATTCTGACTTGTAAAATTACAAGCCCTGAGCTAAGTTTCTACTTGGAATCCATTGACGAGCAGGATTGGGATCATGTATATATTTTACGGCATATATTGCATAAATGGTCACTGTGAAAAATATCCCCGTAAATTTACGACATTTTTTGTAATTTTGATTTACAAAATATGTCGTAAATTTACGACTGCCCATTCTTGTTCGTCTGTCGATTCAAAGTCGATAGGGAGTGCTTGTAAATTTACAATTTCAAATTGTAATTTTACGACTTTTATCATGGAAAATTTTCCTGTAACCCCTACGAGTATTTTTCACGGTGGTAACATACAAATTAAATTATAGAAATCCACGAAGATATTTTTCGCAGTGCACTCGTGTTAGTGTTAGGTGTCCGACGAAAACACTCTCGGTCAGCTTTGCGAGTAGACAACCCCGTCTGCGTGCCTCTTCGAACCACAACATCAGTTTCGGACGGCAGAGCGTGAAGCAGCCCGTGTCTTCAGGGAGGGCATGGAAAAGGCCCGCCCCGCCCCACCCCGCCCCGCCCCGAGTCGCGCTTCGCAGATCACGGCAAAGAATGCCTCGGGGTGGATCGCGGTCTGTTATGGGGATTATCGTTACGATCTGCGGCGCGCAAGCGTGCCATCTCGAGCGGTTCCGACCGCTATATTTTAACTTACTTTGTCGCATTTCGCAACCAACTAAGATTCGCGAGCGTGAACGGAGCTCCTGCTCCTCCTGCTCCATGCTCGTAAAGATATTCGGACTGGCACTGATAACCAACGCACGCATGCACGCACGCACGACGCACGCACGACGCACGCACGCGCACGGATTAACGGCACAGACCCCCGGGCGGCAGACCTAAGCTGTTGCGTGTCTTTGCGGCCAGCCGTAAGTTCCTTACGCACTCAAGGTCTACTAAATGCGCTGCAGTACGTCTCTACACTGTCATTTGGGGGTGCTCAGTGATTGTACGCCAATGGCGTATAGTTTTGGGCATTGTACGCCTATGGCATACAATGACAGCACACCTATGGCGTATAGTGATAGCACACCTTTTTAGCCCCCTATGCAATGGATCAGAACTCATGTCTGCGGTATCAGCAGCTAACTGCCCGGGGGCTAAAAAGGTGTGCTATCGCTATACGCCGTAGGTGTGCTGTCATTGTACGCCAATGGCGTATAGTTTTGAGCATTGTACGCCTATGGCGTACAATCACTGAGCACCCCCAAATAACAGTGTATGGTCTCTATTGAAAAGGCCGAAATGAGTTTGCGCGGTCTTGCAGACGCTTTTGTCGCGGAGAGCCCGGCGAGGCCGATTGATGCGCCGGTTCTTTGTCCTGCACGCCATCACCACCGAGGTGACGTTCGTCTACACGCTGGGCATATGGGCCCCGGGCTGGCTCAAGCGGAGTGGCGGCGAAGAGCTCTGGAAAGAGTGGGCCCGCTGGACTGTACTGAGCCTTCAGGTAAGTGACGCGACGGAGCCAAGTATGGAGGGACCCACGCTGACACACAAAGGCGCTCAATGCCGAAACCACGCGTCCTTCTTTTGATTTCTATTTTTTTTCCAGGGATATGGTCTGATGGCTGGGCTTGCCTCTGTTTACACGTTTTTGCCGCTTGTTCTTCAAGTCAACATGGCATGTGCTGACCTGTTTTGCACCCTTGGAAGAAAACTCGAGGTGCGTCGTTGGCTATCAAATAATTCGAGTCAAAACAAGTAGCTGTGTGGCGGGAGTACGACCGGCAATCACGTAGTGGCTCAGAGAGTTCTTAAATGCGTGAGTATAGGAACATTTCTGTGTACATGCAGACCAGAAGCAAATTTGTTCCAAAAATTGGACAATGGCGGTGCTCATCGATTGTCCGACCTTTTTTTGTCTGACCTCGCCGACTTTGTCTCGCCCGAGACACGGCAAAACATTTTGTCCGACCTCGGTTTGTCCGACCCCTTTTTCTGTCCGACCTGTGTTTTGTCCGACCTGTGCCTACCGCCACAAGCACACACTGGCAGCGCTAGTGCGCAGCACGTTAGATGTTGAGAGAGTCGGGTCTACATCGGTTGTCCGACCTTTTTTTGTCCAACCTCGGGATTTTTTGCGGCCGCCACCGTCACACGTTTCTTTTTGTCCGACCTCATTTTGTCCGACCTCATTTTGTCCGACCTCATTTTGTCCGACCTGGCAATCTGGGTCTCATAGTTATTTTTTTGTCTGTCCGACCTCGTTTTTTCCAACCCCACCGAACCGTAAGAGTCGCCTGCTATCCTCTGCGATTGCAGCTCGATTGTCCGACCTGATGATATCCTCAAAATCCAAAAAAGTGCCTTGCTTTTTTCTGACCTTGTTTACACGGGTGAGGTGGAGAAGGAATGGGTATCATGGTCGGAGCACACCTCAAATTCATTTTTTTTTTTTTTAAGAGCTATTTAAAAAATTGAAAAATTGGTAGGCCCCTACCTAACTCGCAACCTGCGAGCCCCGCCTGCTTAACTTCGGAGTTCTGATGGGATCCGGTGTGTTCCAGGCGACCGCCACCCCGCGGGCACGAGAAGTCCTCTCCGCTTCGGGGAGAGTCCCCGCTTAAGGCTGGCGGCCTGTCAGGCCCGCCGTACTACCCTATTTAAACAGCGCCTTGAAGCCGTAGGTAGCATTTCAGACCAACGACTGGGCACCACCGGACCGCATGACCGGTCAGTGGGAGGTAGAGGCAAGGCAGGACGATAGAGGGGGAGAAAAGCAGAAAGAGAAGTTTTTGCGGAAGAGTAAGCGTACGGTTGGTTAGACCTGTACTGACCCGCTCCCGCACAGGTCATGGAAAAGCTGTTTACTAAGGAGCCAGATTCATAGGCCTTACTTCCCCACGAGGGACCACCCCCCGTGGCATGGGACGGAACTTCCTGACAACTCGCTTTCGCTGCCAGTGAAGAACCTACCTGGGAATTGAACCCAGGCCCCAAGTGCCGAGTCTCATGACACCCCGCGGCTTTCGTGGTACTAAGACCACTAGACCGTCGGCGATTCCACGAGGGAGCTTCGTTGAAATGGGGGGTTTGAATTCCACGCCAAGCTGCTGTCCTCGGAAAAAATTTTATGTTATAGCAAGATTTGAAACCGGGTTCTGCGGCCTCCGGAACGTCACTATGCCGGCACGGCTACGACGCCACGGTACTAGTCGGCTTTCCACTACGGGTGACGCTGCGAAGAGCCGTAGTCGCCGACGAACCTGTACCGGTGTCGTCATCAGTACGCCTGCTCTCCCTGCTGAGACAGCCCAGCCGCGTGGCGACTTTGGTATCCACATCGGCACCTTTAGGAGTACTGGGTGGGCGCAGGTTCGAATACCGATCACAATAATTTTTTTTTCGAAGTCGCTTTGTCTCTTTCAGTTGCCCGAGGCACAAGGACAGTGGATAAAAAGAAAAGGATTAAGTAGGTAAAAAATAAATCAAAACAAATCCGAAATCGACATTGATGTCGTCGCCGGTAAATGCACGAGTTTGACAGAGTTTCTAATACCACCCTGTTTTTTCTTGTTTTTATTTCTTTTTATCAGTACGTAGTTTTGCATATTTGCAGTTGCCCGAGGCATTAAAAAAGATGTTTTTTTTTTTTTTTAAGAAAACAAAATCACCGCGTAGCAAAGCTTCCAGCTTAAAAAAGAAGAAAAAAAGAAGATCGACATCAATGTCGAGTGCGGATTTGTTTTGATTTACTTTTTACCTACTTAATCCTTTTTATCCACTGTACTTGTGCCTCGGGCAACTGAAAGAGACAAAGCGACTTCGAAAAAAAAATTATTGTGATCGGTATTCGAACCTGCGCCCACCCAGTACTCCTAAAGGTGCCGATGTGGATACCAAAGTCGCCACGCGGCTGGGCTGTCTCAGCAGGGAGAGCAGGCGTACTGATGACGACACCGGTACAGGTTCGTCGGCGACTACGGCTCTTCGCAGCGTCACCCGTAGTGGAAAGCCGACTAGTACCGTGGCGCCGTAGCCGTGCCGGCATAGTGACGTTCCGGAGGCCGCAGAACCCGGTTTCAAATCTTGCTATAACATAAAATTTTTTCCGAGGACAGCAGCTTGGCGTGGAATTCAAACCCCCCATTTCAACGAAGCTCCCTCGTGGAATCGCCGACGGTCTAGTGGTCTTAGTACCACGAAAGCCGCGGGGTGTCATGAGACTCGGCACTTGGGGCCTGGGTTCAATTCCCAGGTAGGTTCTTCACTGGCAGCGAAAGCGAGTTGTCAGGAAGTTCCGTCCCATGCCACGGGGGGTGGTCCCTCGTGGGGAAGTAAGGCCTATGAATCTGGCTCCTTAGTAAACAGCTTTTCCATGACCTGTGCGGGAGCGGGTCAGTACAGGTCTAACCAACCGTACGCTTACTCTTCCGCAAAAACTTCTCTTTCTGCTTTTCTCCCCCTCTATCGTCCTGCCTTGCCTCTACCTCCCACTGACCGGTCATGCGGTCCGGTGGTGCCCAGTCGTTGGTCCGAAATGCTACCTACGGCTTCAAGGCGCTGTTTAAATAGGGTAGTACGGCGGGCCTGACAGGCCGCCAGCCTTAAGCGGGGACTCTCCCCGAAGCGGAGAGGACTTCTCGTGCCCGCGGGGTGGCGGTCGCCTGGAACACACCGGATCCCATCCGAACTCCGAAGTTAAGCAGGCGGGGCTCGCAGGTTGCGAGTTAGGTAGGGGCCTACCAATTTTTCAATTTTTTAAATAGCTCTTTAAAAAAAAATAATTTGAGGTGTTGCACCATTTTTTCGGTGCATGCTCCGACCATGATAAATATTCCTTCTCCATTTTATCCGTGTAAACAAGGTTGGAAAAAATCCGGGCACTTTTTCAGATTTGGGGGAAAGTATCAGGTCGGACAATCGAGCTGCATCGCAGAGGATAGCAGGCTACTCTCTAACGGTTCGTTAGGGACGGAGAAAACGAGGTCGGACAGAAAAATAACTATGACACCCCGACTGCCAGTTCGGACAAAATGAGGTCGGACAAAAAGAAACGTTTGATGGTGGCGGCCGCAAAAATCCCGAGGTCGGACAAAAAAAGGTCGGACAACCGATGTGCTTCGGGCTCGGGTCTCAGTTTAGTGGTGGAATACCCTATCGCCAGCGTCACACCGACACGACACGCGCAGGGGTTTTGAACGACAACGCGTCACACAGCCGTCTCAGAAGAGCGCTTTCGTAACTCCGTCCCTGTCCCACGCATGGGTCTCGGCCACTGGGAGTGAGTGAGAGGGCACTACAAAACGATCTTCTGAATCTGGGGGCAGGTTGCCCCCTGCACCCGCACCATCGCTGCTTCGGAGGCGACTCTCCTTTCAGCGTGCGTCCTGGCTGACGAGTGCATCTCCGACGCAATCGCACCCGTCGTCTTCGCTAGCCTGATCATGCCTCTCATCAGCCTCGTCCAGGTATAGACAAGAAATCGGAAGCCCCTGTTTTGCTCTACAGGAAAAATACCAGGTGAAAGGCCCCTTGTACTTGTTGAAGTATACCAGGTGTTTCGTTGAATGCGTAACAGTGGTGCGGGTTTGCCTACCCCATTCGCCCGTAAGGCGCCATGGCCTCTGCTGCGACAACGAGTATACAATAATCCCGCACACTTTTACGCATTCAAAGAAACACCCGGTACAACCCGCCAGCGCCGCTTCACCGGGTACTGCAGCACGGGAGTTTATACTTAAGCACGCCCACGCGTGAGTGAGAGTGGCGGTGAGCAGGAGTGAGCCTCCCTCCCCAGACATTCAGGCGCGGAATAAGGGGGGAGGCGGGGGGGTTGACCGCCCCCTGTTTTAGGTATGACTTGTTCGGTTCTCTAGGGTGAAGTGATTCATTTACTAGTTACGTCATATTTATATTGTGTTACATTTTGTTAATTGGGCTCTCGCCAAATCATATACTTAACCCTACCCTAAACACTGATCTGCTGTACCGGGTGTTTCTTTAAATGTGGATTGCATACTCGCCAGGGCTTCAGGGGCCATGGTGCCTTACGCCCGCAGGAATATTCAGATTTGCCCCCTTCATTTTCTCTGTATACGCTCCCTCTCCCCATTAATATCACATTACTTATTATTACTTTACCGGACCATGTTAATCCTGATGTGCCGTGGCTGGAGGCTGCGCCGTGACTGTCCGCTCAACCAATCAGAGGCGTCCAGCCGCGCCGAACACATGGAATCCGCTGAGTCTTGCACATAAGGTCTGCATGTCTATCGGCCTCTCTAAGGCTACAACACCGCCCCTCCCCTTTCCGTCACTAGATAGCCGCCTGGAAAGTAGGCAAATAGCGCTACAAAACCCCTGTGTAGGCAACTTAGGGTATGCCCCCCCCTCCCGCTCGTCCCCCTCTAGTCGAACCTTAATCCGCACCTGCGCACATTAGCAGCCGCGCTTTTGTTGCCTGCTGAATGTTTTTAAATTTAATTTGAGGAACTTTACAACAATGCATGAACCCAATTCGTTCGACGACAAATACGGTATGTTGGTGACGTTAAATATGATTGCTGTTCTAAGACCTGCTGTGCTCAAGTCTGAAATTTTCTTAAAATGAGGAGAGAAAAAAAGACAAAAACCAACTTCAACTAGTAACATAATCGCGGCTGCGACTGTACGGGGAGGGAAGGCCACTCCCACTGACCGGCGCCACACTTACTCACGTGAACGCGAGCGTGCTTAACGTCACACGCCCCAGGAGGCAGTCAGCTCACGACGCTTAACACCGGGGCCCGCAGGCGCTGAGTGGCGCGGTGGACAGCCTGGACGCTCTGGGTACGGCGCCGCTGTTTCTCACAGTCACGGCACCCTTGTACCTGGCTGGCGACATGGTGGCCTCAGCGCGGCACCAGCTCGTGCGGCGGGCGGGGGCCGGACCCTGGCTGAATGAGCCCGTCGGGCAGCGACGACTCCGCCTCCACGTCATGCTGGCGGCGTCCGGCAGGGGGGCACTGCTCAGGCAAGTGCTTGACTGAACGAGGGACTTATTGCGGGGAAACAACTCTTAATTTTGTAGTGCAAATTTTGTGAATTATTGTGAATTGTCAAAGAACTTTTGTAAATTTTCACTTACATATTATCCAAAATTTAGGATTTTTACTGAATGTTTCCTAAATTTCCCCATTTGTTTTTCAAATTTCTCGAATTGTTGCTATTTTTTTTTCTGAATTTTCCCGAATTACGAGGTGTAACGGTACACAAATTTCAGAGTTGTTTCCCCCTTGGATTTATCTTACAACATAGCGGAGGCAATGTGTTGCTTGATGGCTAATCCTGATCGGTCCACTAAAACAGAAACTTACAGCAATTTTATTTCTTCCTCAGATGTAAGGGTGTAGGAGGCCTCGACCGCAGGGGACTGGCGCTCGTGCTTCGGTCATGGTTCAGCTTCCTGCAAGCTATCCTAAATCTACGAAGACGCCAAGATGGCTAGGATGCGCTTTGTATTTTTTGTCTAACAGCAAACAAAAACTTATTATAGGGTTTGGACACTTTTTCTAAGAATGCGCTCTGTGGTAACCGGTAAAAAAACGTAATAAAAACATGTTAAGAAAGAAAAAACTTAAGTAGAAACACCCTCTTTTCCTTGTTGTTGTGTTTGTTGTTCTTTTTTCATTTTTTGTAGTATTGACAACCTTTTTCAACGCCACAGTGCAAGTTTGTGGAAGACAGGCCAACGAAACCAGCTGTGCTGCAGAGTGAAGCCTGCCTAAAGAAAGTGGGTGCAGTGGTAATCCCAAGCACAAGACTTTAGAAAATTGACAACATAAAAATCACATAAGCCATGGTGTGGATTTTATTGTATCGCTAAAAAATTTAGTTAAAGAGAGTTTTGATAGATCATTTGAGTATTTGGGGTTTGACCAAAGTCTAAAGTATCACGTTATGAAAAGGATTTTGCTATATAAATGAAATATCCAGAATAAAAAATGAATAAATTACTACTTTATTATCAGCTTACACAACGCAATTAAAAGGTATTCTTGCATCTAAAGTTCTTCAGGAAACAGAAACAGTATCATGATCACACAGCATTAAACAAAGATAATTTAGGAATGTGCTTCATTTCCAAAAAATCCATAAAATGGAATTTGTTAAGGTTTTAAAACAATAATCAAAAACACTAGATACAAAGCAAATAGCCAAAAACAGACAAATTTGCCCCAACAAGGAGAAAGGTCAAAACAAAGAAGAACAACTTAATCAGTTCAAATCTTAAAAGTCAAATATCACACTAACTGTCTTACAATCAAAGTAAACAGAATCCAGGAATTAGCATGCATGCATGAAAGAAGTTTTATCTATTGTGCTTGGAGAAATGTTTTTATATGACTTTTACTAACAAAAAAGCATGAATAACCAACAGGGTTCTTTATGTAAGATTAGCAAAGAAAGCTTACATCATAAAACTTAGCAATATGCCTTTTCAAAAATGTAGTAAAATTAGCATACTACAAGAAAAAGAAATTTATGAATGGAAAATGAAGAGAGACAGATCAGTCCTTACAGAGAAGGGGGAACACATGGCACAGTTGACTAGTTTAAATAAGCCACGTCTAGATTTTAATATCCTGCTAATAGAGTGGATAACAAACATTTATATACAGATCATTATTTATTAATACTCAATGATCGTATGAACAGTGAGTAAACTGAATACCTAAATCATACACACCTAGGCAGTATTAAAACCACCAAATCAAGCAAATAAATAACTACATTCAAAGTTTTACGGTATTTTACAAGATAAATAAAGAAATGCAAATTTGGAAAACAAACTTGTGTATAGTCTGAGACAACGCAAGTTTACATAACCATTGGTAGATGGAAAGGTGCATGAAACCTGCATCAGGGCAGAAAGAATGACGATCAAAGAGCAATCATTTTGTTAGAGAATGACATTTCCTTCTTTTCATGTCAGGACCCGTATTAAGAATAAAGACCAGGATAACAATCCCAGAAGGCTTTAGAAAAATTTGCTCAAAGTCTCACAGCAGTTTAAAATCTTATAAATGTTTAAATACAGTTTTCAATGTATTCATGAACACATTAAGAAAATTTGTTTGTTTTTTAAACTCTTGCTCCGTAAATTTCTAGTCAAGCAATAATTGTTTTAACTTATTGATTCTTGAAGTACCACTTTTTCCACATTTGACTTTGCGAGGCTATTTACATTAAAGCATTTCATACACAAACATGTATCTCAACCATTCAAGCAGCATTGCAGCATTGGTTGAAATTTGTATTACCAAATCTTACTTTTTAAACTTACAAAGATGATGACACTTTCACTAGCTAAAATCATACAAGACGCATGGCAAGGTAACTAAAAACCCGATGTCATAAGCTAACAGATTCCTCAAGAAATTTCACCGAAGGTAGCTATGTTAGGACAGTGCAAAGTACAATTTAGATAAGGCTTCGAAAGTATAAACTTTTATATCATTTTGTGAGTTCCTATCTGACTGGATAAAAGTAAATAAATCTGCTTTAAGCATTAACATGCACAGTCCTCGCCTAAATGCATTCTTATTCAACAAAAATTGTGTCTTTCTCTTTCATTGAAATTGACTGAGATACTTCACTAAGTGTTTTAAATTAAATTACAGATGATAACTTCATGAGAGAAAAAGAGTACATACTATGACTGAACTATTTATAAAAAAAATACGTCAATCATTGTTTAGACTACATCCATGTGATAGTTAAATTAAATAGCAAATACTTTGCTTTGACTTTGATCCACAGTGTTATCAGAGTTCTATTCCTAACAGTCACTCTCAACCATTCATCCATAAAAAAAATTAAAAAAACAGAACAGAACAGAACAAACAAGAATTGGAGATAAAATTCCTAAAGAAAAATTACAGAATGCGCTTAAACTTAATGTAAGTAGAAGCTAACTTCAGTATGCGTTTTTCAATAAATACATAATATACACAGGTTTTTCTTTCACTTTAACTCATTAAATCGTCAAAGGCCATAGTTAGGTCAGCGGCTCTTCTCTATTTTATGTTGGACACAGAACTGTAAAATAGAAAAAATAATGTCACAAAAACAGGTCAAAGGTTGAAAGGAGCCAAAAGGAGCTGTTTGGTCCATTATTGTTTGTAAAGGTGGCCAAGGTCCAAGAGGGAATACCAAAGGAACTTAAAGGGGTGAACTACTAAAACAAATCATAATTATGGTGACTCACCTTTTAGAATGTAATCAGTGAGCAAAGCAGGAACTGTGGGGCTATCTTCATTTATTGCTTTCAAAACTGGAAAACAAATGGTCATTTTATTACAAGAGAACAATGCATCAGATCAAATAAGAAATATTCTAAAACAGAATCCTTACTTTTAATTAGAAATTGAAGTGCCTGGCCTGTTGGAGGACCACCTCCCATATGATAAGGGATTACAGTTGTCAGGTACTGTAAAGAGTCATAGTTTAGTTGAAAATTTTCCAATTTACTCGCAAGTGTGACAGAATGAATGTTTAAGACTTTCCATGATATTACCTTTGATTCTGCTGAACTGGGTGACCTTCCCACACTACTGTTCCGGCTGTTGCGTTTCTTGTCAACATGGTGTTGTCTTCGCCTGTTTTGCACAGCTAAGAGCAATGAGATAAAAGAATTTTTAAGCTCTTTCTCTTCTTCTAGCTCATCTCGTAGAGCAAGCTCAGATATAAGTGTTTCTGAAAACTCTCGGATGAGTACTTCCAGTTCCAAGAATAATTCATTTAATTGAGAAACACTTAAAGTTTTCAACTCTGTAACAGGTTACAATCATGTTAGAATCCAAAAGGACCATTAATCCTAAAAGATGAGACAGAATGTACTTTCGTATGTTATCACTCACTTTCTTCATATAATGGAGAGAATAAAACTTCTTTTCCTTTCCGCTCAACGTCATCTAGCAGGGACTCCTCTGAACCCGGAGAAAGCTCATGTGATGGTGTTTCCTGTACACAATATTTGTTAAGCACACTTTCATGAACAAATATCTGAAATATTTGCAAGTAAAAGTTGTCATGACTAAAGCATATACATGTATTGATCAAAACAACAGGAATCAATCTGATTTCAAATCGAAAGTTTTTACTCATTGTAAATACCAAGCCAAATGCCTTCCAAAATGAAACTTCTGATTTCCTTTATTTTTGTATGATGTAAAGTATGTTTTACACGAACCTGCATCATGTCGTCGATCTCACGAATAACCTCGTCAGCCGTCTTCACTGGCTCAGCGTCGTTGTGGAGTCCGGACAAAATCAGGGAGTGCATGTCCAAGTCGTTGGCGACAGCCTCATCCTCAGAGCTCAGATCGGCTAAGTCAGCGTCGCCGTCGGCGTCTTCTTGCCTGGAGTCCTGAGTACCCAGGAACAACAGTACGTTAGTGAGGACACATTCAAGTTACACTCCATTTGATTCCCAGCAACTTTCACCGTGGCTACTCATCGATAATATTCCCAGCCAAAAATTTTGTGTCAACCCTCGTTTCGATACCAAAATTTTTACTCGATTCGACGGATATTTGTCCGCAAAATCGACGTCGAAACGATGTCGAATGGTCGAAACGACCGTTCGACATCGTTTCGACGTCGATTTTGAGGACAAAAAATATCCGTCGAATCGAGTAAAAATTTCGATATCGAAACGAAGGTAGACACAAATTTTTTGGCTGGCCAGCACTAAATCCCGGGATTTAGTTTTCAATATTACCTTGCACTCATTGAGGTTGAGGGCTGGCACATGTAGTTTACGCGCGCATGACTTCGACCAATCGATCGGGAGGATGTTTCCAAAGTTTCCAGTGATGGTCCACCACATTCTAGGCAAAAAACACACAAAAACAAACACCATTAATTTTGTTACAAGAAATGGGATGATGAAGTTCCTGTCCATTCGCGACCACTTCTCGCCTACCAGCCGACCGGCGCGCCGAGGGTGAGGACGCGCCTCGCTTGATGTAACCTTTTAGATTGTCCCTTGAAAAGTCGAAGGCGACCTTTAAGGACGGCAGCCTGAGCTGGTCTTCGCCCACCTGACCTTTATGCATTCTCCGAGGCTAGACGGTTAGGAAAATGCGTACATAAAGCATTGCTCCGCACATTATCCAAGCGGGACTTCCCCGAAAAGCAACCATCTGTCTGGAAATCGTGCTCCGCCCCCAAAGGGCAGGATTGGCCTGGTTACAGCTTGGGGCCTCTCTCGTCGAACAAAATGCAAATGCATAGCTTGTAGCGTGGGATTGAGTGGGACAACGAACGAGGTGGTAAGGGAAGCTGGCAATCTCCTCAATGCAAATTCCTGTTGTGCAAGCTCTCCGCGCCCAGGGGGTGAGAGGGGTGAGGGGTGTCGCGTCGGGGCGTCGGGTGAGTCAAAGGTCCCGACCAACGGGGAGGGACAGGATGCCTACCGCCTACTACACCCAGGACACCCAATAAACCTCGAACAGCAATAGGATGGGCGGAAGCGCAAACTGTTTAGGAAGTGGGGTTCCTATGCCTTAGGTTCGACTGAACCGTCGCGTCGGTCTACCCGCGCTTTGTCTGCTGTTGAGCGGGCCCGGGCTGGGCAGGGTAGGGTGCTGACATGCAACGATGGACTGAGTGGTCCAAAGCACTTGAAAAGCTATGAATAATGGAGCAGCTTGGCCGTGAGGGGCCTATATCGCGCGCACCTGCAGGGCCGGGCCGGGTACGACCAGCGAGTAGCGTTGTCAGACCAACTTTTTAATGAAAAAAAAAACAAACAAACTAAACCTTTCGGATAATGCCTTTCTTCCTGGACACGGCTGATGCCCGCAGGCAGTAATGGGCGCCGCCCTGCCCTGCCCACCCCGCCCTCGTAAGTGGTGCGTATAAACAAGCACCCCGGGACCACGACTCTCGTAGTGTGTTCACCTCAGGTCTGCCGGGGGCATGCGGCTAGTGAAGGAAGTCAGGCCGGACATCACACTGAAAAACCAAGTGTTCAACCCTTCAACACTTTTAAGTGTTCAAATACCATTTAAACAAATAAAAGTGTTCAACAGAGTTGTTGTGCACTTACAAGTGTTCAACTCAGAAGTTGTGCACTTGTAGCTGTTCAACTCCCCAGTTGCACACTTCCCTAGTACAGTGTGTCCAAGCTAAGGAAGTGTGTAACTGGAGAGTTGAACACATTTAAGTGCACAACTTCTGAGTTGAACACTTGTAAGTGTACAACAACTCTGTTGAACACATTTATATGTTTAAATGGTTTTTGAACACTTTAAAGTGTTGAAGGGTTGAACACTTGGATTATCAGTGCCGAAAGAAACGGAGGCATTCAGTTCAGTAGCGGCCCGGAATTCAGGCAATATGCGCTATGCATGCCTCATGTTCTGAGCCAGAGCTCAAACCCAGTGTAGCCAGAAAAGTACGCAATTACGCAATAAAGAACACAAGCTCGGAGGAGCGGCGAGCAGAGCGGACTGTACCTTGCGCCCGCTTACAAGGCAACACGCACGTACCTCTGCTGTGCGGTTTTGCCTGGAAGGCAGGCGTGGATGCAGCCCGCTTTACTCCACTGTGTTTGGACTACTTGTTGCCTGCCTACTTTTCTGACCAAAACCCGTCCCCGGGCGCGTTCGTTATCGCGACACGCCTCGCACACCTGCTCAAAGAAATGGGGGCGACGGGACGGAACTGAGACAAGAGTACAAGGGGGTATCCTATGCTATCCGTTTCGCTGTGTCGCCTCGCCCGACCTCGCATGTTCTGCCCGGTCCCGGTCCGACCCAGCCCGGCCCGGCACGTCTCGGCCACCGGCGCTTGCGAACGAGTCTCCCTCCTCTATAACTTGAGCCGAGTGGAGGTGCGGGGGAGGCGTGCGGGGCGGGGGGTCGTGCAGCGCCTCCTCGTGTTCCGGGCGAGTGCTCCGGGACCGGGACTCCGGGCCCCCACGTCCCCTACAGCCCCGCCCCGCCAGGGATAGGGAAATGGACGACAAGATGGACGCGGCACTCCCCTCCCCTCGGTGGCAGCCTCTGCCGCACTCGCCGCAGACAGACGCAGCGCTCCGCGAGCCAGTTTTACTCCGAGCATCAATTTCTGTAAAGTACTGGGGCGTCAGGTCAGGCCTCTGGCCCGGGCCGGCGCGGCGAGGGCAGCGCGTCCCGCAAGAGAAACGGCACGGGTGGGCTGCGTGACGGAGGGTGCCGGGGCGGGGATGGGATGGGGGCGCGGCCTGGATCGACCCCCTCGCTGGGCCCCTCCGCCAGAAAAGGAGGCAATAAATAGCGAAAACCGAGGGGGAAACAACTCTGAATTTTGGTAAACACATTTTGTGAATTTTTATTGAATTTTTGTGAAATTTTACTTGAATTTACTTTAATTTTCCTGAATGTTCCCGAATTTTCCCGAACTTTTCCAATTTTTTTTTAATTTGCGTAAATTTTGTGAATTGCTCTGAATTACGAGGTGTACAAAAATTTTACAGTTGTGTCCCCTCGGCGCAAACTAGGGCTCTTATTTGTACCCGGGTATCCGGGTAACCCGGGTGGGTACCCGCCCGAGTAGGAACCGGGTCGGCGGGTTTTCCCGGGTACCCGGGGTACCCGGGTAAAGCCGACGGACCCGCGCCTGTGGGTAAGGCAAATTGACCTGCCTGTATGCCATTTTGCCTCTACTTGCAGGCGCGGTTCCACCGGGTTTACCCGGGTACCCCGGGTACCCGAGAAAACCCGTCGACCCGGTTCCTACCCGGGTACCCACGGGTCGGGTTTTTAAGAGCCCTAGCGCAAACCCAGTGTTGTAAAAGTGGGATGCACTCGCGCCCGCCCACTAGGCAACACCTTAGCACAGGTGAGTGAATGTTGCCTGGTAGGCAGACGGAGATACAGCCAGCTACACTGGAAAAACAAAGGCAATAAACAACACCTTTCCTGGGGCACTAAAGTCAAGGGCGCGGTTTAGTGCCTTTCCTGGGGCACTAAAGTTTGGTGCCTTTCCAAAGGCACTAAACTTGTACGGAACTCATATGAAGCTAGCCAGCTAAAGGTGTGAAAGGTCTCATTTAGTGCCTTTCCAGAGGCACTAAGCTTTAGTGCCTTTCCAAAGGCACTAAACTTTATTAGTGCCTTTTAAAGGTAGGGATTCGCACCTTTGTTTTTCCTGTGTACACTCCACTGTGTTCGGGCGGGCTACCATTGCCTACTATTCTGGCAACAATGCCCTAAGTTGCGCACCTTGTGAGGACGCGGTAAAAACAAGCCAAGGGAAATCCAGAGTTCACCCCGGGATTCCCAAGGGATGTCTTGGAAATTATTTCAGGGCATCTCTTGGTTTCTAACTACTCTGGGAATCCCAGGACTTGTTTTACCGCGGACCGATGTACCTGGAGTCGCAACGTACCCAGCCCCTAACCCAAACCCCTGTCTGGGCTGACTGCTGACTGCGACAGGAACTCCAAGGAATGTTCACAAAATTTTCACAGGCCCAGGTTTCTGAAGGACTAGTATAATTACTCCACCAATAAAATTTCACCTTCGTACACACACATTTGAGCTGAAGCTCCGAGCCGGTCCAGCGTCACCACCTCCCTCCGAGATCAGCCACCGCCTTCTTGCTATTCTGACGTACACAGCAATGTACTAAACAGTACATAACCCGGGAGTATGCAGTCAGTCAGCCCAGACAAGGTCGCGCCCACAATCAACGAGGATATGTGGCTGGAAGAATATATACGGGGGTCATTCCAGTTTTGCATAGTAACAATTTTTTTAATTGAATATACAAACACAAAATATGTTTTCTATAAAGGAAATAGGGGAAATATGACCGGAACCGGGCATTGAGAAAAAGAGATATGAATACGACACATACTGAAACAGATTTAGCTTTTTTATAAACTAATTCATTTTCTATTTGAAGTCTGTCGCACTCTGAAGAAGCAAAACAGGAACACGTCCGAGTGATTATACTAAGGAGGACGGGCATAATAAGGACCATGTATTCGGATAGCAATTAATTAGGGGAGCGCAGCTTTTTCTCACGAGCACCGGTCGCCGTGACGGGGCCGGACCACGCCCACTAGCGCAGCGGGCCCAAACAAGAGGAGCCGAGCCGAGCCAAGCCGAGCCACGTAACTACTCGCGGGGCGCCGAGCCGGGCCGCTATACTTTCACGAGTGCGGATCACCTGACCCAACTGGCAGTTCAGTTCCACACATGGCACGGAACGGCAAGGCGGCATGGCTCAGCACGGCCTCATGGGGCGGCATTGGTCGGGGCAATAACCGCGATCTCCCGAAATGGTGCCCCACATCCTCAGCCCCAGAGTGGACCGGACCGCCTATCTCACCTTTCTTCTTATACACAACAAGCTCGTTGGGAGCGGTGCGCTGACTGTACAGCCCCTCCTGAGTCACTCTAGCCGCAGGCCGGGCCCGCACAGCACCAGACTAATAAATTCAGCGCCGATACAGAATCACCCTGTACTTTGTTATTATTTTAAAACTAAAAGCGAACGCCCCCCTTGCTGACTCGAGTATGCGGGTCATGTGAGCTCGAATGTATCGAATCGACGAATACATACGCGCACTGTTTGACTAAGCTTCAGATTGAGGCTACAAACTACAACCAGTCCACTTCGGGATCAACTGCGCAGTGCGACACATTTGATAACATAGATTTGCCGATCTTTTGAGACAGAATGTGGTGTTCCTTCCATTGTCGGAAAGGGTACGCAGCATAACTCTCGCGTAAGGCGTGATGGTCGTTGCGCGATCAGACAGACGGTTTCCATTGGGTTTTTGAGGTCTCGTCATGTCACTCGGGCGCCGGCTGGGCCCGGCTATCCTCATTAAGGAGGGATACGATGCGGCCCTACAGACATGACCGCCTCGGCTCCGGCAACAAGAAGGAGGAAGGGGTCCTTTTCAATACATTAGTTGACACTTCCCGCCACTTCGTAATTGAGGTTTAAAGAGAAGAGCAATTTTAAACGAAAACACTAAAGAAAGGTAGGACATTATAGCGTGTTCTTAATTCACAACAATGTCTGCTTTTTTTTTTTTTAAAGGGAATACTTTGAGGATCCCATTTAATTTGAGGAAAACTCCTCATGTTTTGAGTCAGTCTCCTGAAAAAGTGAGGGTAATTACCTCATTTTTCGAGATTTCCTAAAAATGGAAAGTTTTCATCAAATTAAGTGAGTTCCTCAAAGTTTTCCGACATTTTTCCTCAAAAAATCAGACACTGATTATACCTTGGACACTTTTAAAATGAGAGTCATGTTGCGCAGCTTCAGAAAAAGAACCAACTTACCTGGAGGAAAAAAATGACCTGCTTATGCATTCGGGCCATCCGATTAATTCATGCAGAAAGGAGAAAAAAAGGGAAATAGTTCCTAGTAACTAGCGCTATAATGAAGACAGAAACGTATTGCAGAAGAAAATTTTAATCTAAACACAAATTGTTTATGAAGAGATTTTGAAGTAAAATATTTTAACATTAAGAGTCGTGCAACTATATATACAATTTTTCCACCCTAGAGGCTTACGTACTCGTATTGACATAAAATGTTACTGTCCACCACCGAAAAGAGTGCATGCGGAATCTACCGGGGCCGTTAGATCTAGGTTTCAGATACAGTTATGGCTATTCCACGCTTGAAATAGCTGACAAACAGAACTGCAGCTCTTGATACGGAACTTTCAAGAGAGAAAAACCGTGAGAGCTGACAGTTTTGATCCACCGACATACATGTGAAAGAGATTGGGCGACTGAGTCACAGTTTCACTTGGAAGTGCCCAGGTTTTGTGAAGTTTTCGCCAGCTTTGGAAAGCTTAGAAAAATCCCTTGCATCATTTTCATTATTTGTCACGTCGGTCTTGGCCTAACAATCCTCCCATGCTCACGGCCCCGGGCTCTACGACTCACCACTCCACGACCATGGCCTCAGAGGCCCCAAACCGCACAACTGCATTACTCACCTGTAATGCATAAAGGGGGGCCACAATGTTACACGCTCTCGCAAACAGCAAGGTGGCTCACACACGCGTTCACACTCTCACAGGACTTGGACTAGCAGCCCGCCGTCGACAAACGTTGCCATTGGCCAAGTCATCACAAACTTCATAAAATAAACCAGTCAGAAGTTTAAGGGTCGAAAACAGTCTACAGGCTCAAGTCAAACATCTAAAGACAAGAAAGTAAGCAAAATCTTCACACTTGAGACCTCTTTTTGACTAGTAGGCATTTTTTTCACCCCAACGAAACGAATTTTTCAGGTTTTTACCTATTTACCTCAGAGAGTGACGTCACGAAGAGCGGGGTAAAGAAATCACCCTACAGAGCAATAGACGTCGTATTGTGTGGACGTCCCACCATCGTTCCGATACTCGATACACTAAAAGGCTCGTGCGCGCGCTAGCAGCCTCCACATTAGAATCAGGCCCGCGGCGTCCACGCCCCCGCGACCACGCCCCGCTCCGCCTCGCAGCTCCCACATGCCGGGGAATTACTATACGATCGACACAGCTCAACAATGGCACAATAAGGTAATTATTTTTATTTACCCTCCCTTTCCCCCAAGAGGCACAGAACTCTTTTCAGGCTGTGGCGCGCGTCGCCAGAGGCAATCGGCACAGGCTTGGCGGGGCAGGGCGGGGCTGGGCGGGACAGCTCGTGCGCCTCGGCTCGCCGCACCCCTGCCCTGCCCTGACCGCAGTCTTCAACATTACGACTTCCATTGTCCTGGGAGCTTTTATCCTACACTTGGAACAAGCTCTCTGTCGCGGCGGCGCGGATCAAGAGCCGGTCCAAGGAAAAGCGGGAGAGATGAGACAAGAGAGCAGGAGTGGGGGACATACACTAGGGTGGGCCAAAATTCAGGGTCATATCCCGGATTTATGTAAACGGTGGTTTTTCTAGAAGTATTTTTGATGCTAAGCACGCTGGTCTTTGAGCGGCCGCTCTACGACAACGGGAACCCACCGCGACAACGCGCTAAAGATTTGAGCCCACGCGGGCGCCAAGTCAGGTGGCGACGCGTGGAGGGCTGCCGCAGCGGCGGCGCGCAGCGCAGGTGAGCCATACTCATATCACATGCACCCCAGGGGCACCTCTCTCAAACGCGACGTGGCCGACCGCCGTGCGACAAGTCGTTCGGGCTATCGAGCGAGTTAAAGTCGCCAAGAGCACTTAGGCCCTTGGGAAAACCTCAGGAGTATTTTCGACATTTCCTCAACGTGGTACCCTCGCCGAGGGTCCCACATACCGGCTCCAATCGCCGGAGTCACTATTATCTCCCGACAACCCACTGAAAAACACGAAAATTTGGCTGCGCGGCAGCGAGCGGCGCGCGGCCGCTGTTTGAATCGCGCGCGCCGCCCGGCCAGGGAGCTGGGTGGGGGGACCCTGCCCTTGCACGGAAGGCCGCAAGCAATTTTTTTGGCTTCAATCCGACTTCACTCCCCTGCAGACGCACGTCATACATGCCAATTTACATTTATTTTGCCTCGCAGCGTATCCTAACGCCCGAAGTTCTGGAAAAGGTCCCCCCACCCGGCTCCCTGGCCGGGCGGCGCGCGCGATTCAAACAGCGTCCGGGCGGCGCTCGCTGCCGCGCAGCCAAATTTTCGTGTTTTTCAGTGGGTTGTCGGGAGACAATAGTGACTCCGGCGATTGGAGCCGATATGTGGGACCCTCGGCGAGGGTACCACGTTGAGGAAATGTCGAAAATACTCCTGAGGTTTTCCCAAGGGCCTAAGTGCTCTTGGCGACTTTAACTCGCTCGATAGCCCGAACGACTTGTCGCACGGCGGTCGGCCACGTCGCGTTTGAGAGAGGTGCCCCTGGGGTGCATGTGATATGAGTATGGCTTACCTGCGCTGCGCGCCGCCGCTGCGGCAGCCCTCCACGCGTCGCCACCTGACTTGGCGCCCGCGCGGGCTCAAATCTTTAGCGCGTTGTCGCGGTGGGTTCCCGTTGTCGTAGAGCGGCCGCTCAAAGACCAGCGTGCTCAGCATCAAAAATACTTCTAGAAAAACCACCGTTGAGAGTTTCGATTTTTTTTTGGCCCACCCTAACATACACAGCGCTCACACGAATATATTTTTTCTCCTAAATTTATAGGCTATTGTGTTTTTGATATTTTAGATACTGCCACAGACCTACGCGCAGTCTCAGTCTCATCTTTACGAAAGTTTTTTTTATTTATTATTATTATTTCATATTTTTCCCGTTAGAAAACTCTTTTGTAGAATTTGTTTGGTATTCTATTGCCTCTGATTTAAGCTTTTGTATCGCAAAAAAAAAGTTTTTGAGATATTTAAACAAAAACATTTCCGTCGATTCATTGAAAAAGGAAAAAAAAAACAAAAAACAACGACATTTTAGAGGAACTTCCTCTAAATGACCAGGAAAATATCCTTTAAAGTATGTAAGTAATTTTAATTTCATTTTTCTATTGGTTCCAGGGAAACGACGGTTTCCACGTGCGGGTGGGCACTTCTAGCAATTTACGAACCGCAATTGCTGAACTCTATGTCGCCTCGCAGAGACAAGAGGAGGGGAAGGGACATTTGTCTTAATCAGTGCAGCGCAACAGCAACGCGAGCGTGGCGGGGCGAGGCGAGGAGCGCGTAGTAGAACAGAGCGGCGACGTGGCGTGGCCATGTCACACTGCCGGCCCAGCGGATAAGGACTGGAGGCAGGATGCAAGCCACCGGGAGGAAATGGGCAAGGCGCAAGGAAAGACACGAGCGACGTGCTGCAAGGCGCTCTCATAAAATACTACTTAGAGCCAATGGAGTGCAGTTCTTCCGTAAGTTACATTAATTTTCTGTTTTGTTTTGTTTTGTTTTTTTAAAAGCTAAAAACCCTGATTCTTTTTTCCAAGGAAAATGGGAAAACTTTGAGCAATTTCCATAATCTGATTAAATAAATGCGTCGGATTTTACTAAGGGAGTTTCTTCGAAGTAGTTAGAAAATTCTCACATTTCTTTAGAGAAGACTTACTAAAAATCTGAGGGGCTTTTCTTAATTTATAAGGTAGTTGTTCGAAGTTTTCCGTTTTTCCTGCTTGAAAATTCAGATATTTCTTTTACCGTGACTTGGATTTCAACCAGACGGACCGGTTTCCATTGGGCGCTAGAGCAAGGAAAAGAGAAGGAGAGAGGAGGAGTGGTATGGGAGGGGTGCAAGGGATGTGAGCGAGAGATGGTGGGGGAGGTGACGGGACCGGAGGGGGCCCCCCGCCCCGCTCAGGCCGCCACCGCCACCGGTCCAGGGGGGTCCAGGAGAGGCCAGCAATGCGTACCCAGCCCAGGCGGCCCTGACCCAGTGTTTAGGACACTAGAGGCGGGATGCTGCCAGATGGGCGCTGCGCGCGCCGGCCCGGCCCTGGCCATATTAAGTGACGTTGATGTGCGTTGATGTTGACGGGCCACGGGGCGGGGCGGAGCAGGGCGGGGCGGAGCAGGGCGGGGCGGAGCAGGGCGGGGCAGGGCGGCGCCGGCTGCGGCCTGTGTGCGTGGGAACAGGCTTACGATGTAAGCAGCGTGTCGGTACCGAGCCTCTGCAAGACACTTGGGAGATGAAAGGAACCCGCGCCGGCATAGCTTTATCGTAAGAACCAGCGCTCATTATTTCACGCTATCTCGTCTGCTTCGAGGGAGAAATGGAAAACTTTCAGGGCCTCACTAAGGAAGATTCCTGTTTAAAAAAAAAAACCGGCCTACCGGCGGGTAGGAAGGCAGTCGGCTGATTTTGAATATGACTATGAACGGTAATTGTCAAATTGTCACGGGAACGAGATGCGTAGAAACCATGAACACTTTGATTCCTGTTTTAACGTGGCTGATTTTATGATTTTTCTTCTTACGGGCTTGAATTTTAACTGCGTTATACTGGATTATATTTTAACTGGCTTTAAAATTATCTGAACCGCATTCATTGCATTTTAAATTTAAATCCTGGAACTTGGGGACCAATTGTAACTTTGTCACTTCTTTACTGCGACAAACTGTTGAAAAGTTTTTCGTAAATTAACGACAAATAAGTCGCTAATTTTTACAGCGACTGCAGTCATTTTGGAACGAGGGGGTGAGGAACTGGAAACAATTATATGCGCCGGTATAAACAATTCGAAACAATATCAAAACAAAACGAGACAATATAAACTACAAAGTGACAATTTCGGACATAATTAGAATTATTTTTAAACTGAATCATATTGTATTATATTTTAACTAGCTTTTAAATTATTTGAACCATATTCAATATTCATTTCAAACTTAAATATTGGAACTTTGGGACCAATCGTAGCTTTGTCACTTCTTTACTCTGTGATACGAGCGAAAGTGGTTCCCGGCCGGTCCCAGCCCGCACACACGCTCTTTTTATTTTAACTTGGCTTCATACCAAACTTAAAAGTCAGACTAATCGACTGCCTAACAAGATTCCAGTTTTACCGTGGCTAATTTCTGATATTTATTCTTACGGGCTTGAATTTTAACTGGGTCATATAGGGTTATATTTTAACTGGCTTTTAAAATTATCTTCATTTCAAACTTAAATATTGGAACTTCGGGACCAATCGTAGCTTTGTCACTTCAATACTGCGATATGAGCGAACGCTGTCAAGAGGTGTAAAGTGATGAGGGTTCAGCAGCGCGCATGTATACAAAGGGTCCATAGATGGCTGGCACGCGGGGGCGGGGCGGGGCGAGAGGGGCGGGGGCGGCTGGGAAGGCGGTCGGGCCCGGGCTGGTGAGGCACAGCTGCATGCTGCGCGCTGCGCGGGGAGCGCCGGGCCACCTCCTCCAGCTATGCTCGCCTGGTACAGCGTTCACGCTCTTGACGCCCGCCCGCAGCCCGCCAGTCCGCCCGCGAGCCGCACACACACTCCTCTCCTATATACAGTCTGGAAGGGGTGGGGGGCTGGGGGAGTGAGCGCTGCCTGCTGGCTGGGCGGACTATTTTAACTGGCTGGCTTTTACTGGATACTGGATCAATACGGGGCTTATATTTTAACTGGCTGGCTTTTACTGGATACTGGATCAATACGGGGCTTATATTTTAACTGGGCTTCATACCAAACGTAAAAGTCAGTCTAATCGACTGCCTAAAAATGAGACACATTGTTCAATTTCTAAGTCGTATCCCTCAAAGTAAATGGAAGGAGTCACCTGAGTTCCTGCAAGTTTTCGCTTTTCTCTCCATATAGCGATAAGCCAAAAATCGCCTTAAAAAACACCAATTTGATTTCTGCGTCTTCCTCAGGTGTTGTGCCGCACCGCGGGCCGCAGCGTTCACCAGCCTTTTTGGCGAGGCGCGCTGCACGAGGCATAAACGGCACGACACGCGCAGGTAGCGTTCAACGGCCGCCTCCTGGCCAGCAATGTCCGGCGGCCCGGCGCGGCGCGGCGCCCACACGTGCAGCGCGTCCGCCCTGGCGGCACCCGCGCCCCCGTCCCGCCCCGCCCCGCCGTGCAGAGGCGTGCGCCCCGGCACCAAGCTACAAAAATCATTTTAAGGTTGTTCTAAAATGCATGACATGAGAAAGGAGGAGAGCTGGGTCCGCGCGAAAAAAGAGAGAAAGAGACGCCCCGCCCCCGCACCCACTCTCCACCGCCGCAGCGCTCGCAGCCTCACCCCGCTCCGCCCGCGTTTGATACGTGCCGTGACGCAAGCGGGGGATCCAATGTGGCCCCCATTTCCGAGCCGCAGGGCGGGGCGGGGTGGGGCGGGGCGGGGCGGGGTGGGGCGGGGCAGAGGGCAGAGGGCCCCAGCCGTGGCCGTGGCCGGGACAGCGGGCACAGGCCTGGGCCCTGGGCCCCCGCCCCGCCCGCCACCCCACAGCGCCCCACCGCGAGCCAGGA
The DNA here is from genome assembly GCA_029379305.1 of Frankliniella fusca. Lineage (NCBI taxonomy): Eukaryota > Metazoa > Arthropoda > Insecta > Thysanoptera > Thripidae > Frankliniella > Frankliniella fusca. The sequence goes on along the minus strand of JAHWGI010001270.1, from coordinate 2,295,375 downwards.
AGCGCGCGTACAGGAGGCGCGTGCTGCGTTGGTTCGAGGGGGCGAGGACACTTGATCTCTCTCTGCCGCCGCTCTGGCTGGCGGTCACACTAACAACCTCAACGGCAGGCGGCGTTTACGATTTTCGCGTGTACCCGCATGGGTACACACTCCCAGGTTATCTATACGCACTTTTCAGTACATACTGTGTACGTCTTCTAAACTTGAGATGCTTGTGCACAAATTTATACTACATCGTAAAGCGTAATATTGTAAGAACGCAAAATTTGTGTAAATACATTTGTAGAATATTTTGCGTTAACGGTGTTCTAAATACGTGCACAAGCATTGTAAATTTATAGACGTAGGCAACAATGTACTTGAAAAAGTACATAACCCGGGAGTGTGGTTACCTGAACGGCCTGTGTACCCAAACAGCATGTGCCTCGAGCCTGGGTAAAACCACATCTCGGGTCTCGGGCTCGGGCTGCCGAGGAGACGGGTCAATGAGCTATACCGATGTGTACCATCTTTCTTTATGCGCGAACCACTTTGTCCTGACAATTTCCATTCCACGGTGGTAGATGCCCCGCTCCGTGCCTCGCAGCGCCGGATCTGCATGATGGACTTGGCGGCGCACACAAGAGGCAGCGCTCAGCTGCAAAACGTTTATAGCGCCGAAAAAACACAAAAAAGAAAAAAAAAGAAAGAAAATAAACAACTGGGTTTACACGATCTGCCAGCCTTCGACTACGGATTTTTGCCGAAAAAGACAGAGGATACTTCGGGATACTTTTCCTTTCCCAAGTGCAGAAGGGGCATTCACTCTTAAAATCTGTGACCCGACTATTACGTCCATTGCGCTGTATTACGCTTGGCCAAAGTCGGGCAAAAACGGGCAAAAACAGCCTAAAACGACCCAAAAATGAGTTAAATATGGAGAATTTTGGTCATTCTGCCTCTATTACGCACACCATCACGCCTTTATTATGGACAGTATGGCCCGACTTTTACGCGAGAGCATGCCCCCTCAAGGAACTTTTAACCTGACTCCATTTGAGCAAGACATTTATTTAGCCTCGATCTATTTGCGTTAAGATTTCTGAGCCTTCCTTTTTTAGAGGGAGAATCCTCACTCGTAGAGATGAGTTTAACGATGGAAACTTTATTACGGTGCTGCGGTGCTGCCACTTCGGCTGGTGGGAGGACCCGCGGACCCGCGCGGCAGAAGTTCGAAGCCCGTGGCGTGGGTGTTCCGCGGTGTTCCAGGGATGATTTACTGCGCAACTCTTTCTTTCTCAAACCCTGCGGGGTCCGTTCGGCCTGGGGGGAGCAGGGGAACCATAAACTAAAGGAGACGTGATTACCAAAGGGTCGCGTTACACGCAGTCAATTTTGAAAATCTGATTAAGGACACACATTTTATTTCCTAAAAGCCAGTGGGGGAAAGTACCCTGGGTCTGGGTACGCCGTACGCCTTTATCAGTTGGCATGCGCTATGCCGGAGATGGAATGTTGTTTCCTAGCGAATGATTGTGGTTGCTTCGGAAGTGAGAACCTACACGGCAAAAGTAACCCCTGGGATTCCCAGGAGCTTTTTGGAATTTCCAGGCGCGCCAGTCATTTACCAGGAGCAACCTGGGTTTCGCATATATTTTTCCCAGGAGCACCCTGGGTTTGCGGACCCTTTCCCAGGCGCACCCTGGGAATTTTGTGCCGAGAGTCTCTTTTCCAGGCCGCGCCTGGAAAATAATTTCCGTGTCCAGAGTTGTTCCTGGGAAAACGTGCAAAACGGCAAACTCCGAAGCTCCGACGGTACTCGACGTCCTTGACGTCATCCAGGGTGGACCTCGATGGGTTCCATCATGACCACCAATCCGGCACGTGTTTTCCGACTGTCGGGGACCTGCTGAGGTCGGCCTCGAAAACCGTTTTGCGCTGCGGCCTTCGGTTCGCGAGATACGAGGACGTACCACGACTTACCGGGAGCTCCGCGCCAAGGATACGTTCACATTTTGGAGGCCAAAGTGACCCTGGCGCCTTTCTCGTTGGGTGTCCGGGACTTCTGACTTCAGAAATATGTTCCATAGGCCGTGGCGCTTCTGTAGACACCTCTCACACACTTCTGTCACCTGACATTGGGGGTTTGGCGGCGTCCTAAAACTGTGCATTCCTGTAAATATGTTGTGTTCAACAGGATCAGACTGTTAAGGACGCCGCCAAACCCAAATGTCAGGTGACAGAAGGGTGTGAGAGGTGTCTACAGAAGCGCCACGGCCTATGGAACATATTCCTGAAGTCAGAAGTCCCGGACACCCAACGAGAAAGGCGCCAGGGTCACTTTGGCCTCCAAAATGTGAACGTATCCTTGGCGCGGAGCTCCCGGTAAGTCGTGGTACGTCCTCGTATCTCGCGAACCGAAGGCCGCAGCGCAAAACGGTTTTCGAGGCCGACCTCAGCAGGTCCCCGACAGTCGGAAAACACGTGCCGGATTGGTGGTCATGATGGAACCCATCGAGGTCCACCCTGGATGACGTCAAGGACGTCGAGTACCGTCGGAGCTTCGGAGTTTGCCGTTTTGCACGTTTTCCCAGGAACAACTCTGGACACGGAAATTATTTTCCAGGCGCGGCCTGGAAAAGAGACTCTCGGCACAAAATTCCCAGGGTGCGCCTGGGAAAGGGTCCGCAAACCCAGGGTGCTCCTGGGAAAAATATATGCGAAACCCAGGGTGCTCCTGGTAAATGACTGGCGCGCCTGGAAATTCCAAAAAGTTCCTGGGAATCCCAGGGGTTACTTTTGTCGTGTAATGAGAACGACTTTTTTCGTGTTGTGAGAGAAATTCTTCGCAATCGCGAGCAAAAATTTCCTTACAAAGCAGCGAAATTCTTCGCAACGCTATAACAAGTTCTTGACAAGTCTTGTGAATTATCCCCGCTCTTGTAGCCTATCCTAACCGTTGTTGCTGACAGGTCGACTTAAGCGAAGGGCCATCTGTTTCCGCGTAATCTCCGAACTGGGAAAAATCATAAGTGTAGTACATTACTAAGGGAAACAGGTCTCAATGGTCTTGCAAAAAAAGAGAGAGTGAGCATCATTGTGTCCAGTATGTCCTACACACTACACACACACACACACGCACAACTGCTGAACACAATGCTGTTACACTTTTTCCTGCAGGACTGTTGGTCTCTCACATTTTACTGTAGAACTGTACTACACTCAAGTTAGCAGAGCGCTCCCGACTCAAACGGTGTCAAAACCAGCCGCGGCTCAGCCAGCGAGGCGCCTCTGGGACACCTCCTAGCACGCACGAGGCCCGCTCGCCCGCTCGCGCCCCAGGTGGGGCCCCAGGTGGCCCGGTGCTCACCAGGTGCCGACGCCATGGACCGTTGACTTTGACTTCCAGAGGGGCTGTGGGTGCCGCGTCATGGTTCGGACGCCGACGCAGTGCCGCATGCGGCCCGCGCCGCCCGATACTGCCACGTAACGGCCAGGACAAGATCGGGCCCGGCGCGGTCCGGGCCAGGGCCCCTGCCCCGCCCGGCGCGGCGGGGAAAAGGGCGCGCAGCGCGCAGGGCGTCAGCCTTTACGGCTGTAAACTCTGCATGTGATCGCTCCCGCCCCAGGTTCCTTAGGCATGAGGCCGCTGGCCCGTCTCGTCCGCTCCCGTCCAGCGCAGCGAGATGTGGGAGGCTTCAGCCTTCAGTCCTGCCGAGCCGAAGATTACGACGACCAGAAACGGAAAAAAACCACAGCCCGTGTTGCGTTTTATTTTCACCGAAATGTTTAAGGAGCAGCGGCGGTATAGGAGAGAGTGCAGTGCAGACGCCGAGGAGGGAACGCCCCGACTCGTGTCTACAATCCCGCAGCAAGACGGCAGGACACAGCGGCCCGGCCCGGCAGCAGCAATCAACGAATGAATGAGGAGCCGTTTGGGGCCGCGTGCCCTGTACTGTACCATCCCTGCCCCGCCCCGCCCCGCCAACCGCGACCGGGAGCGCTACGCTGCGCTGTTTTGCATGGATGCGGTTGGTATGCCGCGGAGAGGTGCGGGGGCGCCGTCGCAAGCCCCGCCGGGGCCGGGAAGGCCGGGGAGATGGAAGGGGGGGGGGGGGTCGGGTCGGGGGCAGAATAGCGGCAGCTGAGCCTGGACTAAGTTGGGAACGGGGAGCGGATCGTGGGTCTGCGCGAGCGGCGGCGGCCCGTCGAACGACCTTGCGGAGAGAGACGAGACGCCTCTGCAGCCCGCCGCGCCGCGCGGGATGGGACGACAGTGCCCCGCCCTGCCCCGCCCCGCCCCGCCCCGCCCCGCCCCGCCCCGCCCCGCCCCGCCCCGCCCCGCCCCGCCCCGCCCCGCCCCACCAGCATGCATGCACCCACCGAGATGGAAGCCGTTCATTGCGATTCACTCGGCGAGCCTTCAAGACATATACGAGAGGCGGATGCATATTGGCCACCACTGCAGCGCAAGCAAGCACCGCGCCGGCGTGGGATGGGGGGAGAGGGGCGAGGCTCAGCGAGGCTGCGGCCCGCACCCCGCGCAGGATTTGGCAGAGCGCGGGCTGGAGGCGGGGCGGAGCGGGGCGGGGCGGGGCGGGGCGGGGCGGGGCGGGGCGGGGCGGGGCGGGAGATTTCTAGGCCCACCAGGCTCACCACAACCCTGCAAGCTGAAGTGTAGTACAACACTGCACTTAAAAGTGTAAGAACGTATGCCTGCAGTGCAAAATTGGTCGCACACTTTTTACGGTGTGGCACAATCACATAATGGATATCAAACTTATTTAACTGCAGTAAGCTTGCACTACGTTTGCCGACGTTTGCACAGCAGAGCCTCCCAGCTACTGCGAGGGCACCAGCTGGCCGGGTCTCAAGAGCCAGACAGGCGGGGGTACACACATACACACATGTCAACCGCTTCTGTTATAGAGGGGCGGGGCGAACGGGTCGAGGGCATCGTACCGGCCGGGCCTACGCGCCGTCCATACATCGGGACGATCGGGACAAGGCGGACGCGAACAGAGCAGATAAGTGGCGGGACCGCACAGCCGCACAGGGTGAGCACCGCATGAATCCACCACACCGGCCTGCATGAGGATCGCGCAGATCTTACGTGTCTGAAACACTTTGGAGAAGAGTGCTGTCATTCGCGTGTCGCCGAACAAGCCTTGATGACGCGACCGCGAGCTGCCGAGAAACTCCTCTTTATCACAAAAGTACTGCACAGTACCGGCCGGCCTCCCCGCAGCCCGCCGCTCCCGGTCGTGCCCAGCCCAGCCCAGCCCCGGCCGCCCGGCCCGCAGTGGCTGCCAGTGAGTCATGCACCCCGTAATTCAAACCATCAGCCTAAACTGTGACCGCCGACGGCCAGCGGCCGGCCGCAAAAGCCCGCGCCAGCAACGCGCCGCCCGACCGGGCCACTCGGGACCCCCTCTAGCTGCTACAACGCAAATACATGTTCCAGTAGTGTAATCAGTTCAAGACTTTCAGTTTGCCTTCCAGAGCGTCCTCGTTATATAGCAGAGCGCTGCACTGCAGGACAGCCGCGGCCCGTGCAGGTGTGCTGCAGGGCTGCAGGTCTGCTGGTGCGAAGGTGAGAGGATGCACGAGGGGCGTGCAGTGACCTGATTGAGACCTGTTTGCACACCTGCCCGCCCGGCCCAGCCCGGCCCGGCCCTTTACCACACCCAGGCCTTGTAGAGGCGCAGGCAGGCCACCTTCCTTTCCCCTCTCGCCTTTCCGGCCGAGTAGCCCCGCCCCGCTTCGCCCCGCGTGCGTGCTGGGGGTGCAAAGTCATCGCACGCAGGCACACACTCACTCACGGCACGGAAGCCCATCGAGGTCTAAGCCGCTGTCACTTTTCTTCTTGACTTGATCTGCCTGCCTTGCAGCCCGAGGGGACAAGGCGGCGCGAGTCACCAACGAACAAGAAATGGGAGCTCGAGTCCTCATTAGCCTATGAGGACTATGGCTCGAGAAAACCTATGACTTGTTTCACCCCGAGGGTCGACACTCTGCGCTGAGAGAAGCCAGGGGTCGCTAGGAGCCGCTTGGGGAAGCTAGGGGAAGCTAGGGGCAGCTAGCGGCAGTGTTTCCAGAAGTAGCCCAAATTCCCACGAAGACACCTGTTTAAGGCAGACGGAAATCTCCGCCAGCCAACTAGGCAAACTCTTCTGATTGGACACTCCTCTTTGCTTATTTGTCAAGCGAAGATAATCGTCAAAGGTGACACAGGCCACTTTGCGAGGGAATTTTCGCCTTCTTTTCTGGCAGCCGCAAGGACGAGGTGATCTGCTCTTCGGAAGCAGCAGGGGAGGGGCAGCCCCTCCGTTATATGGGCATGGCATCCTGCTGCTTGCGGAGTGCCGCGCCGGTCACCGGCGCTGCTGCAGCGGAGGCGGCGATAGCGGCCGCATGCTTTCACGTCGGCCACCACAGCATCCTCCTCCTCCTCCTCCTCCTCCTTTCCCACAGCTTGCGTCATCTGCCGGGCGGCACGCGGGTGTGTCTCCCGCAGGGCAGGGAAAGTGCCAACGCGCCGCTCAGCCAGCAGCCCCTCAAAGAGGCCATCGACGAGAACATCGACGGTCGGTTAAAGGGCGAGCCCGCCCGCCCGCCTGAGCACATCCACGAGAGATCAAACTCACCGTAAGCGCCTCACTTTTAAGGGGGACCCTACCTAAAGCATGAGACGCAGTGTAAACGAGGCACTGTTGCATTTTGCGGAAAACGCGCGCAAAAACGACGCACAATCAGCGGCATTTAAGTCCGAGACATATTAGGACGAAGTAATTGGCTTTAGAGAGGAATTAGTATTCCAGGGAGCACGCGCCTCCCCACCACCCTGCCTTGATCCAAGTTCCTAACCTCCTCCCTGCAGGCCTGCAAGCCATAGGCGTGCTCTGCTCTGAGCCGTCAGGGCGACAGCCGTGCTGGGTAGGCAGCCCGGGCGGGCCCGGTAGCGCGGCGGGTGGGCCTACCCCCCGGGGGCTCCACCAGTGCGCCCTCTCGGTACTTACCTGCAACACAAAGCGAAGGCGAGGCGAGGGTTAGGAGTCGTAAGCATGACAACGAGAGGCGGCAGGGAAGGTTCACGGAGGTCTAGCAGCGGGTCTCCGCACGCGCACCCGGGTAAGTTGGCGAAAAGCCCCACAAATACACCTGCGTGAGACAGACGGATGTCTCCGCAGGCCTGCCTACTCCGCAAAGGGGAGTCTCAAATGAGATGAGTTTACCTAGTTGGCAGGCGGAGAAACTTGTCTGCCTCACACAGGTATGTTTTGCCTACCGGCCCGGCTCCAGGCCCTCCCTATACCGGGTGCGATACCCTCCACGTTCCATATCGCTTATTTGTCTCTCTCGCTCGTCTTGTGGATGGTATGGCGCTGAGTCGCCGACGAGACCATAGCGGCTGCGTCGTCAGCGGGGACGGGGAGGGCGGTGGAGGGCCGGGCGGGGCGGGACGGGGCAGAGTTCTCACGAACAGCTGCGTATAGCAGGCGGACGGGACGGGACGGGACGGGCGGGGACAGGAGACGCCACAATTAGTACTCATGACCGAAGCGCCGCTCAGCGCCGCTCAGCGCACACGTGTATGTGTGTGTGTGCGTGCGGGTGCACCATGCGTGCGCGCGCCCACATGTGTCGGCATCGGTCTGAGTGTGCGCAGCTGTGCCGTGCGGGAGTGTTGTGGCGGTGGAAGCGAACAGAGTCGTATGTATGCGGCCGTTTCGCGTGAGTCGTGTGCTGCTCCGCTGCTCATCCCGCGGCCCACCTACAGGTCGATCGCGCGGCCAAAGCACACACACGGAGGCGCGCGCACGCGGGCGAGCCCGGCCCGGCCCAGTAGCCCTGCGGCTGTGGCCGCAAACCTGACCTGCCCAGCCCAGCCCAGCCCAGCTCGGCTCGGCTGCACACACGAGGACCGCCCAGCCCGCCCAGTCCGGTCCGCACCGGACCGGTCCCAGGCCCTGGTGCGCGGCCTTACGCAACGAGCGGACCGGGGAAGCATGCACCGACACCACCGCCAACAGGAGTCTCCGCGACAAAAGGGTTAGTTAGCTATGTGCGACAAGCGAAAGTGAGGTTGCATCCGTCCTCGTCGTTTACAAGTGTTAAACTTTCAGGAAACCACAGAAACTTTGGTTTAACTACAGTGTGCACACCATTAGTATGCAATGTACTCCGTATATACAGTGTGCAGTTTACCCTGTTGGGTTTTCAGAGTAGTTGTCGAGCAGGTAGGAAACAACATTTATTTGACGCTCCTCTCGTGCCGACCAGGAAGGCGGGGGAGGGGGCAGTCGGGGGAAAATAAAGAGGTGATGGTAAGGGGGGGGGGGAGAGAGAGAGAGAGAGAGAGAGAGAGAGAGAGAGAGAGAGAGAGAGAGAGAGAGGGAGAAAGAGGGAAAGAGAGAGAAAGAGGAAGCGAGGAAGGAGGCGAGTGAGGGCGTGGCGTGGCTTGTCGGTGCGCCCGGCGCCGGCGCCTCTACTCGGCGGCGCTCGCACAGATCGATTGAAATTGCCGCGCCGCACTGAGCCCCGCCCGCCCCGCCCGCCCCGCGCAGCTCGTGTTCAGGGCAGCAGAGTTATTGTTGCCGTGCACCCAGAGGAGCGTGTACTTGAATAATATCTCAAGTACAATTTGGAGCCCAATCCAAGCCTATTTCAGCCTTAAACCAAGGAAACATGTTTCAGTCGGGAGCGCGAAGGAGGACGATATGACAACGAATTGCGCTTGAATTGAGCCCAAATACTCAGGGACGATTGTACTTATTGATACTATCAGGCATTTTGCACGTGATTCAAATAAATTATACACACGCTTTTGTGGGTGTTGCTTATTGAGAACCAACGAGCAGGACATGAACGACGAAAGAAAAATTAAACGGAGCGAGACAGACAGGAGAGATAGCAGGCGTGTCCTCGCACTGCCTCATAGCAGCCCTGACCCGTGCGCAGCGTCGTGCGGTTAGCGTAGATCGCGGCACACTCGGGTTAAACACACCTCATCGGAATCTCGAGTCACTACATGACAATGTTCAAGCCCGTGAGAGGAATCTTCTCACGGCGGCGTCTGACTGAGCGGCGCAGCGCGCCCTCGTCCTGCAGTCGCACCACGATCTGCTGCTTATGTAGTCTTTAAGCAGCGCGCCCTGCATTATGCACGAGTTTATTCATTTCCATGCCGATTTGTTTCGCCGCAAACCATATTCTATAACGGAGCTCAAAAACGCAAAGACAGTCGATGTTGCCAGTATACGATTTATTTGCATTTAGAGATGGAAATTTTCCGGAAACTTTCAAAGTGTCCGAAAAAAAACCGGAAAAATAGGAAAAAAACGGAAAAATACCGGAAAAATTGGAAAAATTGGTTTTTAAGTCCTGTAGTGGGATATGGACATAAAACCGACTACTTTCGTATTTCATTAGGTATTTAATTCCACTGGCAGCTCTAGATGACCAACAGGAATCACAAAAAACGCACGAGAAGGAAATGTAAAAGGGTATAAATAGGATGAGTGCACTGAGAAGCGTCTTCACATAGTGATGAAGATATGCTTTTTGCCTATTTCCAGGCGAAAAGTCGTGCTTTTTGCCTATTTTGCAGGATGAATCTTTCCAATTTTTCCGAGGCTAGAGAAAAAAACCGAAAAAAACAGTGTTTTTTCCCAATTTTTCCGGAAACTTTCCGGGCATTTTCATCCCTATTTGCATTCAGTTGTAACATTTTCACGAGCTCCAGGCAGACGAAAGCTGGCCCGGCCCGCCGCGCGCCACCACTTCCCGCGCTCTCTCCCCGCTCCCGCACCATTCTTCTCACACCTGACTGAGTACGCGATTGATTTAAATGTGAAACGGCCCGTTGGCTTTGCAGCTCCCCTGTTGTTCCCGAGTTCACTTGACCGCGTACGACGGGCTTTCCACGAATAAATAGAAATAGAGATCAAAGAAGAGCAAGAGGGGAAATAAATAAAAAGGGGGAAGGATTCCAACCGAAACTGAACTGTTTTAAAGTCGCAAACGCACTGGCCGCGAGGCGTGGCGTGGCGAGGCGGCAGGGCTTTACGGCAGCACGACCACTCAGCGGTGGGCCAAGCCTGGCCGTGCCGTATCCAACACAAAGCCGTTTCATGAGTATCGGACGCGGCGCCGCCCCACCCCGCCCCGCCCCGCCCCCGCGCAGTAAAGGCCCTCGGGCTGGCGCCGGCGCCACGGGAGCCGCACTGCTCCTGCCACCCCAAGGACATCCATCCATCCGCCACCCGGGGAGAAACATTTAACACCATGGCCCAAACCGTGGACAAAAGTTAAAAAGGGCGCAAGTACGAATTATTTTTGACCTTTCCTCCCCTTTATATTTTTCATTCTTTACATTACAGCCCTTGTTTTCTTTTTTATGGCAAGACCCCATTCTAGAATTGCGGTCAGGTCAACGCGGGCACTACGAGGGTTGCATGCTGATCAAACGGGTAGGGGAGGGCGAGTGGAAAGGGGAGGGGGCAGCCTGGTACCTGACTGGGCTATTGCGGGTTAGTGCCCCTTATTGCAAGCCCATTTTCTCGGCATTTTCATATTTTCGCGTACACGCCAAATTTTTCGCATATCCACAACGACTTAAAATTTAGGTAAGGAACAAAAAAAGAAACGCAATAACAGAGGCACGGAATGCCCCCCCCGGTCCCCTTCTCTCTTTGACATTTTCCAGATGCGCCAGCCTATCAGCTCCGCGCTCCGCTCGGCCTTTTGTGCTGCAGCTGGCATTTCCGACTCGCAGGGCAGGGCCGAGCCGGGAAGTCCCAGAGACTCCCAGGGACATGTAGGAAGGACTGCTGCTCGATGCCTTCCGCCAAAAACCGCGACACTTGGTCTTCTCAGTGTTTCATGGATTAATAAAACCTCGACCTCCTTTTAAAAAAGGTCCAGAACCACGGGTTTTGGCTGACGTCACCAATTATAATTAACAACAAAATATTCGTAGAAAAGAGAGGATGGGACGCAAAAACAGGGCGGGTATGAGGGGGGTGGGGGTAGGCCATTTGGAAGGGAAAGGGCAAGGCCGCTGCGGCTCGGTCCGCTTGGGGGAAATTAATTATTACGTTCGTTGAATTTCGCCCACCACGCCGTGAAGTGCACAGTGTGACACCAGCCGCGGGGCCTAGCGGTGTGAGGGAGGGGGGAGGTGAGCGAGGGCTGTAGGTGGGTAAAGAGAGAGAGAGAGGAGGCGGGAAGGGAGGTGAGCCCAGTCCAGTCCAGCCTGTCTACATACTGCGGTACACACAACCATAAAACGACCCCTGCGCCCACGCTGCGCCCCTCCCGCCACAGCCTGGGCCGATGGGTTGGGGCCGCCGGCGCCGAGAGCAGAGGCGCCACGTGCATGAGTCACCCCGCCCTCTCACCTGCCTCCCCCCCCCCTCTTCCCCCGGCAGGGCCCACCCCGCCCTTCCAGAGAAGGGGAGGAAGAGAGCAGGCTATGCGCCCCAAATCGCGTGAACGAGGGAGAAAACAAGAGTTTGAGCAGGGCCGCCCAGGAGAGGGGGAGGGGGGGGGAGGAGTTTGCAATATGTACGGCTACGAGTCAGCGGCGTAGCCTCCGATCTGCCTGTGCACAGCGCCGAACCTGGCCTAAGAGAGAGGCCCGGGGCCGGGCGTCACGCTCCCCTCGTCCAAAAGGAGAGCCTGATTAAGACGAAAATAGACAGGAAGCGGTGGACGCTTAGTAAAAATAACGTGCGCGTCGTTTCTCTCACGCGGACGACTCACGACCCTACCCTCTACCCCATGGGCAGGGCAGGGGCTCCCTCGCTGAGTCTGTTCCTCCACGAGAAGGGTGTTCTGAAGGCCTGAGATGAGAGGCCACGCTTTCCTGTTACGTTTCACAAGTAAGCAAAAATTCCCACGAGCACGCCTATTTGGGGCGGACGAGTATCTTCTCCATGGGCTCCGCCTGCCTATACTAAAAGCAAACTCTCCACACATGAGACTACCTTCCGCCTGCGCAGGCGAAGATACCCGTCCGCTTCACAGCAGTGTACTGCTTTTAAAAAAAAACAAAAAACAAAAAAATATATTAAAAAATACGATTTCACGAAATCCTGGTAGACAACGGAGTTTCTATAACTAAAATAAAATATTGTGAGTGTTGAATAAGACTGTAAGAAAACCGACTGGTTTTGTTTAGTTTACGATAGTCAAGATAGTGGCTAAATAATTCTAAGTTTGAATTGATAAGGCGGGTTTCAAGTAATGAATACTCTCCGAAAGTTCGGCCGACATTTAATCGACAGGCGCAGGAGATAAGAGCAGAGCTCTCCTTCTGACGGCAAAAATTGGGCGGCGAGGTCACGGCCGGGAAGGAACGACAACAATAACCTCCCCTCCACCGGGCGCACGGGAGGGGCGAACCGGGGCCCTACCTAATACCGCTGGTACGCGAAGGACCAGCGGGCAAGCGCGCCGCGGCCGCGACGGGGGGTGCGCTATCTATTGGGAAAACGCGGAGTTAAGGCGTTGTTTACACAAAATGGTACACGTAAATGTACATCATTTCAAGAATTCTGCTCACCAGATCGAAGTCAAACTTACCAAACCGTTTTCCGCAGGTATAAAACTACTATTTACGCATTCAGTTCGCCTTGTCAACGTTTCGATAACTTTAAAAAATGATTTAAAGTCGCGAGGTGGGCACATCAGCCACCGGCAATGGCGGACATGCTTGGCCTGCTTTCGCGTTGTTGACACAACATGCCAACCAAATAAAATGAAAAAAATCACTGCTCTCATAACGTTACGATTGGAACTCATTCTTTGAGGCACACATTTAGTTGGCAGAACCGGGGCAAGTTTCAGTAAAACTGAAGTAGTTTTAAAGAAGGCAGTACGGTGGTCACGTGCGAATTTCAGTAGTGTTATCTCATTCTTGCGCTCGAAACTAAAGGCTGGCTTTGTTTGAACGCAGACTTTAGAGGTTTCTCTTTCGCTCCGTGTTGGCTCGCCTCGGCCTACCCCCTCCACGAAAAAATATCCCCTTCCCCTGTTCATTTTGCCTGACGAGTCGAGCATTACCATAGAAACTCGAATTTCAATTCAAATTTACAAAATTTCTGCAATACAGATTTCAACTAGACTTCAGAATCGAATGTACTAGATTACATTCTAAATGTATGCATAATATCATAGAATTCCCTTCAGCAGATTTTTTTCTGTCGTAAGGGGCCATATGAAACAAAACACGCACGTTTTCCAGCGATTTTAGAAGGCAACTCCGTTGCCTAAAAAAAACACTTTGTAATGTTTTTGGGTGATTCCATACGAAAGGGTAGGTGAGTTGACATCATAGTCACCGATTTGAACCACAAATTGAGGGCATGTTTCCTATAACTAAAAACGTTTTGAGCCAAAATTTTAGCCTCCTAGGTCGAACGGTTCCAGAAATATGGGCAAAATGGGTTTTCCGACCTTTTGATGAATTTTGACTTTGGGCAAATTTTTAATTGAAGGGTTGGTCCCAGAGGCTTCCAAATTTGCACAGGTCATCTTTAGAGGGTAGAGTTCAAGAAGAAAAAAATAAGATTTTAAATAATTTTTTTACTACTTTTTTATTTGGAAACCTCTCTTTTAAATTAAAAATCTCAAATATGGTATCGAGATTTTTTCCCCAAAATTTTTTCTTAGATTGCCCTTTTCTACTTAGAAATGCATACCAAAGAACTTTTGGGGCACTCTATAATGGTTTGGGAGTAATAGGCTATGTCGTGTTATTTTATTTTCATTAAAGACGCTTTTAGGGGCCCCAAAAAAGTTATTTTGGCGACCATCTAGAAATGATGAGGACCTCGAAAAAAGCATTTCTACATGGTCGTCAAAATAACTTTTTTTGGGGTTCAGCACATGTGACCCTTATCAGTTATTTCACAATTGCAGAACCCAAAATAATTTTTTGGGGGTCCCTAAAAGCGTCTTTAATGAAAATAAAATAACACGACATAGCATATTACTCCCAAACCATTAGAGTGCCCCTGCAAAAAGCTACGTTGAATGTCACAGTAAGCTACGATGAATGTCACAGTAAGCTAGGGTACATCACTGTAGCTCTTACGGTGACAGTCACTTTAGCTCACGGCGAAAATCACCGTAGCTTATACGGTTAAATTCACCGTATGCTACAGTGCTGCAGGGTTCATCGTAGCTTACAGTGAAATTCACCGTAAGCTTTTATTATAGTGGACTTTGTATAACCAGGCCATAAATGACCCGCAGCTCGTGGAAATGTTTGCCTATACTTATCTGGCAACATTACATCCTCCCCCCCCTCCCCCCTAAAACACGCCAGCACCAGGACTACCAACTGAACAGGAAAAAGGAGAGAAGACAGCCTCGGCCTCAGGCCTCAAAAAGTAAATGGACGCGTTCGGCGCGGCAGCGGCGAGTGATGAGCGAGCAGCTCTCCATCAGCATCAGCAGCGCACACCACCGCGCTGCCTCAGTGGGGCCTGCAGCTGGCTTCTCGCAGTGAATATGAGATGCCCCGCCCCGCGCCGCCCCGCCCCGCGCTGCCCCGCCGCAGCCCGCCCCGGGGTCACAGAGGTCAAGACCCTGCCTTTCCTCTCAGCAGCCGGCGCGGCGGGCGTGGCGGTGGCGCGGGGCGGCGCGGGCGCCTGTGCGAGGTGTATGAACGACCTGTCCCGACGAGAGACTCGCATTGGCAAGCCGCACGGAGTCGCGAGAGCCGGTCAGAGCGGAGACCCGGCCCGGCACGGGGGAGTGTTCAATGAGCAAGCACCTGCTGACGTTTAATAATGTGTAGCGTACTGAATGTTTTTCACACAACGTTTAAATATTTCAAGGAGTTCAACAATGCGAAGCTATGCACACTTTTTCGTGTTCAACCTGGCAGCTTAACGCTATGGAGTTGAACATGGTATAAAAGTGCAGCCAGTTGTTCTGAGGCCTTGCCGCGCAGCCTGAAATGCGATGTTAGCGCCTGGAGCTGAGCGGGTAAGGGTGAGGAGGAGCGGGTCGGGTCGGGGGGAGGGCGTTCTCTCAGGATACAGAGGCAGCGGCACGCAGAGTACGCCACAGGAATGTTCCGCGTGCTCAGCTCGACTTGGCTGCGGGGTCGGAGGACGGTCAGGAGCTCAGCTAACCCTCTGTGACGCAGGGCTGTCGGCTGTCAAAGAAATAGCAGACTGGAGTCATGCTGGTACAACAGTTGAGACAGTCAATAGTAAAGAGGAAACAACCGGCGTCCAAAGCACCAGCAGGAGGAGTAGGGTACCCCCCCCCCCCTCCAATCTCTCTCTCTCCACCAGCAGACACACGCAGCCAACTGGGCCAAGGATGCGGCTGCCGCTCATACCCTCAGCAGGGCGGAGGCGCCGCCAGCACTGCGCACCGCGCCGCCCGCCCTAGTGGGCCCTGCTGGGTATTGTCTGTTGCGTACGCGGAAGCGCAGCTAGCAGCTCCCCGCCGCGCCGATGCTTGACAGACCTCGCCACGCCACACCACGCAACGACGGTCTGTGACGTCATTCGTCCATGACAGGAGGCGCCGGCCGGCCGCCAGCCCGGGGCTTCGTCCTCCCCGCAGGATAACAATTTTAAGCGCGATGGGTTTGGGTTGTAGGTGGACGGGGTTACGAGTGGAGGGGAGGGGAGGGGCTGTACTCTGTGGGGCGGCCGGGGCAGGCAGGGCGCGGGGGTTTGTCGAGGGGTGCGGGCGGAGGGGCGCCAGATGGCGTCAGGGGCGCGGGCGGCGGGAGGCGGCGGGTGGCGCCGTGCTGCTGAGGCGAGGAGAAGGGGCGGCGGGGGCCCCATAGCAACGGGGGAGGCAGGCGACGCGAGCCCCGCGCCCCGCGCCCCGCGAGCCACTCGACGCGACGGTCCAGAGGGCGCCACTCGCACTGCAGACACCGCCGCGCCGGGCGGGCGCCGGCGGACTGCCGTGGGATACCTGCCGGGTATTCGTAACGAGGAAGTATCTACGTACAACGTATCACATTTTTCTAGTAAAGTTTCAAAAAGGTTCCTCGAGCTGAGAACGGTGGAGACTGCGTGTCTATCGGCCTCCCAGACGCAGGGACACTCGCGGCGAGCCCTAACGGCTCGCATGAGACGCGCCCGTGAGACCGTGCTCCATTAACCCCGCGTTTGTATTTGAGGCGGATGCCTGGCGAGCGCCTGCCGGTCCTTATAGCTACTGCTTGTCCTGCTCTAACTGCTCTCATGCTCCCGCTACACTCCCGCCATCACTGCTACTCCCGCCTCCTGCTCCTACTACCGCCAAATGCTCCCGCTCCTTGGTACCGCCCCGCTCCTGAGAACTTTAGAATTGCATTTTCGAGCAAGATTCTGGCGCGGTAAAAGGCATGCGTACAGCACGGCGGAACTGTAGTGAGTCACGGGGAGGCCAGAGGTGGGGTTGTGAGGGTTGGGGCGCCCGCGGGGGGCGGGGGGTGAGTTCGTCCCCAGGGCCCCATTGCGCTCCATCCACCAGCCGGGCCGGGCCAGGCCAGGCCCCACTCCTGCGCCCGCAAGACGTCACTGAGCTCTTTCCCGGGGGTGATGGGGAAAGGAGAGAAAGAGAGAGAGCAGAGACGCGAAAGCAGGAAGAGAGGGAAGGAAAGGAATACAAATACAACTTTTGGCAGGGTACCTACAAGCGAAGGGCACCCTGTTTGTCGCGAGTGGGGCGGGGCCGGGCGGGGCCGGGCGGGGCGGCGGGGCAGATGCTCCCGCGAGTGTAATCCTTCCGTCGAGTCGAACGTGCCCCGCTGCACAGCTGTAACACGGGCAGATAGGGAAACCCACAGGAGAGATCCGGCGCATCGAGCATGTACTGAGTATCGAGAAAAGAGAAGTACCGCAACGCCGCAGAAGAGCACTAAAACGAAATTTTCGTTTCAATGCGTTACAGTTGTCATTTCATTAGGTTCCAGGCGGCTATCTAGTGACCGAAAAAGGAGGGGGCGATCGCCCCCCCCACCCTCCCGCCTTCCCCCTTAATCCGCGCCTGCGACAAAGGGGTCGTCAACTCATTTTCACCGTGTACGGACGAATATTCCATAATAATGTATAATGTAATAATGGAAACACTCTTATTCAATTATAATTGAATAAAAGTATATATACTGTGACGTCACATTATATTTCATATGAAAATTGTCACATTCTCTTGGTTATTATTTTCACATTCTTTAGAATGTGACTGTAAAATTCAGCCCCCCAAGTCTGGCCGATTCACGAGAAAACGAATGTGACATCTTCTTGCTGGCCAAGGCCAACGTGAAAGTTTTCACATTGTGAAGAATGTGACGTCTCAGTTATTGATTTACAGTGAACATTGGTAATTTTCAAGCACATTGCAAGTATTGTCAGAGTAAATCAGAAACGATGTGCAATATTTCTGTTATATTACCAGTAATTTCAGAATTTTTTTCTGGTAGCATTAACTAGTGTAAGTCGTTACGACACCCTGCGCGTTTCTGAATGAGCTGGAAGGTATATCTGTCTCAGTGTCAGCCACTTGAGCTATTCCACCCTCGACCGCTGCTTCTCCCTCCGGTTCGCCAAACCAGTCCCCTCCTTTCCTGGACCAAATAAATTTATTTCCGCGCGGAGCGGAGGGGCGGGACGGAGACACATTGGCAAACATAATCAAGGGCTGCAATCCAATATACCCCTCACCCTCTCACCGGTGTTTCCCCGCACCGCCAATCAGCCACAATCAACAAGTCCGGAGCTCACCACGACGGCTATAGGAAAGGATAGGACAGGGCGGGGCCTTTCAGCCAGGAGAAAAAGAAAAAGACAAAACATACTGCCTGGGGAAAAAACAGTTGCTTAGTGCTCCAAGCTTTGAGAACGCTATCCAACAGCCTGGAGTGGGTGACCGTACAGGTTTCAAGCCCCCACTAAACATGAAACCAAAACCTAATGTTCCTAGTTTTGCCGAAGCCAAGCAGTTGCGCACGACATAGACCGCGGCGTCTTATTAGAGCTCCTGCCAGATCACTCTTAATGCAACGTATCTCCCAGTCCTCGGCTGGCTGATGGGTGTGAGCCGTGTGAGCCGCCCGCGGCGCACCGTCGCACCACTGGCGCCATGCAGCTTCCTTTCACGGGAAGTGAATCGCCGTCCCCACACCGCACGTCACAGGGGCAAGGGGACACAACCTCATCTCACATTCCATTACCTCTGCGGTCCAGGTGCAACGCAGCGGTGCGCAGCCAGCGGCCAGGCCACTGCAATACGCGTCCCGCCCCGCCCCGCCTCGCCCCGCCCCGCCCCACTGTGTGCTGGGGAGTGAGGACCCCAGTGGCAGCTGCCCTGTCCTGCGTCCAGCTCCTCTGGGCGCTCCACTCCCTCCAGCAACCCTCGGCGAGCCCTCGGCCATCTCACTTCTGCATTGAGGGGAGGACAACGTAGTCACTGAAAATCTTAAGAGTCATGATTGTCGCTCCTATACGAGTGAGAGTAGTCTCTGGAAACTGAGTATTTTTTCCTCGCTCTATTTGAAAAAGAATTTTGTAACCGCGCCCGAATAAAGTGAGGCTTCGTGCTCAAATAAAGTGAGGCTAAAAACTTTTTACTCAAATAGAGCAAGGCCAAAAAAAATTCTCGCTCGAAGAGAGTGAGGTCATAAATTCTCACTCCAGTTCAGCATGGAAAAGTATCCTCTCCCATTCCAGATGAGAAATTGGATTCGATGGTTTACTCCAGCGGTCACTCTGCCTGCAGCCCTACGGCCCGGTGCAGCGGTGCAGGCGTTCTGCACTGCCAGGCCTCGCCAGGCCAGGAAGGCGGCGTCACCCCGAGCCCGAGCCCGGCTACTGCAGAGCCGACACTATAGAACAAATGAGCTAAGTCCTGACTTGAAAAGGTGCTAAAGGCCTTGCCTTCAGAAAGGCACAAAAACTTCTAAGGGCACTAAGTTTTAGCACGTGTACGGCTCTTTATAGTGCCTTTGTAGGGGCACCGGTACCAAACTGGAAATTCCTTCAACACCCTTGGAAAGGTACAACTTTGGCAGCTTTGTTTTACCAGTGGAGCCGAGCCGAGCAGAGCCGAGCAGAGCCGAGCCGAGCCAGAGCCATCCGCAGGGTCCATCAATCAGGATGTGTCCAGCTCCCCGCAGTGCAACCTCAACCTCAAGGGGCACAGTCCAGTCCCAGTGAACACAACCGTGACATAGCGCCATGCAGCCAGCCAGGCGCCACCGCCGTGCCGCCCACCCTAACCCTTCCTCACGTGCTGCGCAGCGGGGCGAGGCGAGGCGAGGCGGGTATATCGACCCGTTGGTACCATCTGCATTCAACAAAAATAAAATGGGGGGAAATAAAAGTGGCAAGGGTAAAAGGGAATACCGCGACCAAGCAGCCATTACGCGAATTATGTATTACAATGGGAGGGGAGGAGGGGAGGCCACGTACATGGAAGGCAAGGCCATGAAATTCACTGGACACTCTTGCATGTTTTCTTCTTATTTCCTTTCCTGCTGTTTCGTTTACGAACTTGGGCAGGACGACGTTGAACAATTACCTTCTTTGAAATTCTAATTCACATCACATATTCGAACGAAGGCAAAAAATAATCATATTATCCTGTGCGAAAATATTTGCCCGAACAACCCTTCCCTCGTACGCGCCTCACCCTTTGTTTGACTGAAAACGGCTGAGAGCGCTGCCAGTTGCGTGCACGACACGTCTCCTCAAACTCGTAACTTTTCTTTTGATTTTTTGTTTGGTATACAGATACTTTTTGACAAAAGGCGCTTGCGGTGCTCTTATCAATGTCCATAGTCGACGCGATACGACGCGGAAGAGTCAGTCGATAACACCGCACACGGCTTAACTGCAGAGTGACGAAGAGGGGAGGGGAGCTTAGGACCGAACGGCGCTGAATTAGAGAGGGAAAGATAGGGGAAAGGAGGAGAAGAGAACCAAGTCTGGTCTCGATAGCGGGGCGGGGGGCGAGACGGGGCTGGGCGGGTGGCGGCCATGGGATCGGTGAGCCCTGAAATCCAGGCCAGTTCCTGGCAGTTTGATGACCTGTACCAGCCAGCCCGCGCCCCGGCCCAGCCCGGCCAAGGCTCTGCAGGGGAACGCCACTGGCAGCGCGCAGAGTGCGGCGGGGGAGGAAGAAGGGTTGACCTGACGTTAGGACGTCTGTGCACCCCCCAGGGAAGCGAAACGAGAGAAAAGCAAGTCGAGAAATATGATTGTTTGAACGAACCTACCATACGAAACTCTAAGGGGGACCAGAATGTAGCGTTAGTGGAACTGGGGCTGGTCTGCATCCGGGCGAGAAACTAACACTGACATTTTTGTACACCGCGTAATTCAGAAAAATTCTGGAAAATTCAGAAAGATTTACAAAAAAAATTTACAAAAATGCAGGAAAAATTAATAAAAAAAAAGAAGGTGAAATTCTAGTGGAAATTCTAAAATGTAAAAAATCACAAAAATTCACGAAAATTAAACGTAAAAGTCAGTTGAATCGACTGCCTAAAAAATGTGTTCACCAAAATTCAGAGTTGTTTCCACTACGTCTACATCGCATCGCTCTAATCACGCGGTGGATCGAGTATAATGAGAAAGAGAGAGAGGATGGGCGGCGCCGAGCGGTCGAGCAGCCCCGCCCCGGCCCCGAGAATTTTGAGGACGCTTCTTCCGAAGCCCCTCTCCTCGTCCCGCCCCTGTCCTCGTGTTCGGGAGCAAGGACGACACGGCCCGGCCGAGCCTAAGCCTTGCGTGGGGCTTAAGTAGCTCCGCGGACCGGACGGGACAGCCGTTTAGGCCCCTCCGCGCGTGTCACTCAAAAGCCCCCACCTTCTCTCCATTGTCTGTCTTCCGAGTGCTTCCGAGGTGTGAGGTGTGCTTCCCATGAGGCGTGGAACGGAACGGGGCGGAACGGACGGTGAAGAAGCGTGTAAATACTGACGGATGTGTTCGACAACGCCAAGTCGCGGGTCAGTCCAGTCCACTCCACTCCCGTCCCGTCCGCTCCGGCCTCGCCGGTTTCGTGTAGTCCATGACGTCCGTGACTGCACGCCCAGGTGGGGCCGGGCCGGGTACGGTCAACTCTCTCGCCCATGAGAGCACGAAACTCTGTACGCGACTCGACTCGGCGCCATCGATCGCGACCCGGGGCGTAGCGCGGGGACGACCCTTTGTGTGCTTGGGCGAAATGCCTAAAAGGTTTATATATATTCATTAACATAAGTAGCAAGAAATTTACAGGTCGGAAAAATTATAAGAATTTTTTTTTTGAGGAAAAAGAAAAAGAAACTTTTACAAGTCATATTTTAAACAAGAGGTCATTTATATGCATATAATTAAATTCATAAAATTAGTAAAATTCAACAATAACTTTCAATTTTTTCTAATTCTTTGAAAAATGGGAAAAATTTCCGGGCAAGTTTTACGAACCATATTTTCGGGAAAAATTTAAATCCCTACATGCAACTCTCCATTCCACCACGCCCTTCCAAACTCGAGCCCGCACAACGTCACGCGCCCCTAGATACACGGCTTGCCACCCCCAGGTCGAGGGGTAGACGACGGGGGCACGGCGAGAGCGAGGGGCTGCGGGGAAAGGGGGGAGGGGTTGATTTGTTGGTTCGAAGCCCCTACCATCCCTGCCGCCGTCGCTGCTTCTCAAGGTTGGGGGCAGGGGGTGGGTGCGCCCCGGCAGGACGCGGGGGATGATGCTGCCCCCCCTTTTCACCTCGCAGCCCCCTCCCCCCACCGCCCCGCCCCAGCCAGCCCACAGGAGTATGTGAGCCTGTGAGCCTTGAGGCCCTAGCAGAACAGCCCAAGGCGCCCGAATGCAGGCAGGCTGGTCCTGGCCCCCTCCCCCTCCGTTCACGTTTGCAGAGGCGACATTCAGGGGACCGGTGAGGTGACATTGTTGCCAAAGTAGCCAGGACGGGCTCGTCAAGGCTCGCCCCTTCGTCTGCGGCCCGTGTGGGCCCGACAAGGGAGGGTGGCGGCCGCCTGCAGAGCGATAGAGACAGCTGCGGGGTGGGGTGGGGCGGGGCCGGGCGGGTCCAGAGACGGGCATGCGCACTGGACTCCACATCGCATCATCCGGACCCGGGCCGGGGCAGGGATGCAAACAATACACTGCTGGCACGGCTCGGCTCGGCGCGGATAGCGACCTCTGAGCCCTCACCTCGGCCCGCCCCGGCCCTCTGGAGTCAGGAGTCAGGCAGAGTGTCAACCCGTTAGGTCAGCGGCCGCGGTACTCTCCTGATCTGACACCCCCACCCCCCACCTGGCTACCTGGCTCAGGAGAGGACAGTTCGTAGCGAGGGGGAAGGCAGTCAGGAAAGAGCGGCTAGACTCTCCTGATCCACAACACTTACGGTCTACGCCTTAACGGAGTTTTGACCTAAGCTTGAAGCGTTTGCAGCACACACCTGCGGTCGAACTGTCGAACCCTTTATTGTCAAGTGGATTGAAGTAGCAGATATACTCACTGGCATTCGTTCATGATCTCTTCCTGCGTCCGGACCTGCACCGGAGCCAGCTTCTCCACGGACTCGTCGTAGTTGCAAAAGCACTTGGTTATCTTGTCGTCGAAGGTGTTGACGAGGTCCTCCAGGGAGCCGGAGAAAGTCTCGGCCAGGAAGTTATCCTCGTTTCCGTCGGCGTTGACACTGATGCCGTTCATGAGGGTCGTGGTGGCGTTGGCCGTGTGGTGCTCGTGCTGTCGGCACTGCGCAGCGTTGTCGACCTGCTGGTTGTCGACCGTCGTTGTGATACTGACGCCGTTGTCAGTCACGTTGTCGTCGATCTGGTGCAGGTGCAAGTGCTCGGGACTGCGCGTGCCGCCGCCGCAGCCGTTCAGCAGGTTGTTGTGATGGTTGTGATGCAGGGGGCTGTTGGAATTGCGGACGTCGTCGTGCAGGTCGGCCAGCGCGCCGCCACCGCCGCCGCCGCCGCCCCCCGTCTTGCTGAACTCGATGGACCCCCAGTCCTCGGCCTCCTCGAACTGCGCGAGCGGGGCCTCGAACTTGAGCTCGCCCACGGCCATCTTATCGCCGAGCCCCGAGTCCCTCATGGCGCCCAGCACGGGGGCCGACACGGGTGCGGCGACACTCGCCAGTCCGACGGAGCTGCTCGCACTGGCGCACGCCCCGCTGCACGCCCCGCACGCACAGCGCACGCGCTCGATGCACGCACGGCCCGCGGAGGCACGACGTGAGTCTCTCCCGCGCCCTGCCTCCGGCTGCGTTAGCCTCGCACTGAGCCCGCGGCCCGTGGCCCGTGCTCGGCTGCTGCTGCTCCCCGGCCGCGCGGCTGTCTCCGCATGCGCCCCACGACCCTCTCCCTCTTGCCCGCGCACGGGGCTCTCGCGTCGCGGTAAGCAAGCCTCCCCACTCGGACGTGGCCCTCTCAGCGCGGGGTGGGGATGCGCTGCAGCGGCTCCCGAACAGGGCGCGGGGGGCGGGGGGCGGGGGGCTGGCGGCCGGCCCGGCTTCGGCTACCCTTCGGGATCCTTTCGGCTGGAGGTGGAGGGCTGAACGCGAAGCGGCCGCGGCGCCGCTCTGCGCTCTGCGTCGTCTGCTTGTGGACTTGTTTTCGCATTCTCTCTGTCCCCCTCGCCTCGCTCTCCCTTCCACCCATCTCTGTCTCCCCCTTGCCTTGGGCGTGGGTCGATAGTGCCAGTGGCCGACCCCTTCGTCCCTCCCCACCCTGCACCCCTCCCCACCCCTCCGAATCCACCCCTGTACGGGTGTAATATTGATCCACTCCCTCCTGCTCTCGCAATTATTCGCAGTGTACCTCCTGCGTCGGCTCGGCCACCCCCACCCACTCCCCCTCCCTCCCAAAGAGCGCATAGTTCAACGTAAACCAATTTATCATAACTACACACATTTTAAATGTTGCATTCGTCTATTCTAAGCCTTCTTGGCCAATTAATATGAATTTTGATCGCCGCAAGTGCAGTGTTTTTCTAACAATTCAGTGCCAGATTGCCCCAAACTGTCGAGAACTAGTACAAAAGATCGTTTTGAAGAAACCGCAGGAGCGGAACCTTAAGTGTACATGCTGGGCACTCTGGGAAGTTAAATATTTGTGTCATACAACTCGAAGAAGATTAAGAAATGTTCTAATACATTTTTCGGTTAAGCGCAGTCAATAGTTGCGGCATCTGGAATCGCAAATGAGTTTTCCGAACATGTTGGGGACTGCCAAGGCTGAAAATACAAAGTTGTCATGTTGGCTAAGGAGATTCATGAAACAAGCAGGGTGTGAAGAGCCACAATTGTTCATTTTCAACCTTTCCGTACAGGGAAGTGAGAAAGTATACGAAAGTGGATTTGATTCATTTAAGAATGAAAAATATTTTTATTCAAATCATCGAGTACGAAAGCATTTTGAGTTCATCACGATTTTAAACGCCATATATAGTCCGAGTGATCGAGTGCCAGTTGGCAGAAGTGAGTTACATCCGATAGCCCGTAGCTACTCAATTTGACCAGATGTAAACACGGCAGACACCTCAGTAAAGAAGCTCTGGAGGGTCTTTCGGGAGCATAGCACCAAAAAATGTGTGACTTGAAGGCCTCTCTGCAACAGCTACGCGTTGTGGGCAAGACCGCTCTGAAGTCCTATAATAAGGAAGCTAATGTAAGAGAATCCAATCATTGTTGTACTTTTGTTTACATGTTTTACTCGCTCTCTACGACCCTGCTCTCCTGAGTGCTGAAAAGAACGAGCTTTGTTCTCAGTGGAGTGTGAACCTTCACTGGTTCCATTTTCATCACAGATCTCACAACATTACCTGCTGGCATGATACTTATGTTGTACTAGTCTAAACCGGAAATTCTCATTCTAATTTCATCTATGTGCACCTTGTTTTCAGTTTAATTTTGGGAAGACTTAACAAATTTCCGATGTTACTATGCGGCGTTTACGTCAAATTTAACAAATATTTCTTTCGCGCACAGATTCATATTAAATGGGCTAATTCTGTCGCGAAGGCAGTTAAGAAAGGAACATTGGATACCCATCTGTTGGTCAAAACGTCACAACTGATCAAATCTGAAACTGTCTTGCAGCCAGTCATTGAAAATGATTCATCTCCTACAAATATTGGTAAAAAAAAAAAAAGAAATTATACTAATAATTTTTGGTTCCAATATTATTGCCATAAAGTGCAAGTTACCATTTTGTTTATCAGAAAGAATAGCGCTGTAGTATTAACTGTGCTCTACACAGTTCAATTGATCTTTTATTTTTTATTACATTTCAGATGTTCAATCATGTTCTAGCCGCACACCAAAGCAGAAAGGACAAAGCGTGAGCTTTCTTTTTTACATTAAATGTAATTATTTGTGCTGTTCATGTTCTTATTTTTTACATGGCTTACAGGACGAGCATATTGAAGCAAAATCAAAACGCATTTGTGCAAGTATAACAGCCAGTAATGATGGTGGTGCATCAACGGAATGGCAAAAGATGTGTAATAGCACACCTACCGGTAAAATGCTTTTGGCCACTGTTTTTGTGATACATTAAAATCAAATTTTCTAATATATACATTGTTTGTCTTTTTTAGTTACTATAAAAGAGAGGAACACCTCCAAAAACGGCCACTTGGAAACAGTGAAGGATGAACCAGAACCAGTATCACCTCAAATTTATGTTTCCCCCAACTTCCTGCAAGTATTTTTGGTTTTGCTGCAATTTTTAATTTCTGAGAAGGGATAATCTAAGTATTATTCTATTCCGACAGGAATGGTTCTGGTACTCGCAAGGAGCAAGAAGCTAGACAAGCTCAAGGCTTACATCTTTCACAATCTCAAACAAATGTCACAAATGAGCCAAGCAAGGAAAAATCTAAGGGGACTCCTACCCGTCATTTCCTAAGAACCCCAGTAAGGGTTACAATGGCCAAAACTCGAAGTTTAGTTAACGGAGCCCCTGAGCCTGGGAAAGTTAGTTCAAAGGTAGTGTATGCTACTATGCATTTTCTGGAACTTAAGTGTGCCCATATCATTTTCTTCTATGCAAGGGTCACCTCTGCTTTTGCTGCAAATTTAGACTATCTAGTTCATCCCTCACAACAGGATGAAGACACAGCTTCTGAGACTGTCTTGACCCAGCTAGTGCATTCAAGTAACAGAACAAGGGTTAGTCATTCTAATTTAGAGTTTCGAAATCAAGTACAGTTTCTAGTTTGCACTCTTTGAAGTTTCATAGGACAACTTTTTTAAAATGATTATTTTACAATATACTGTATTTGCAGGAAACACCATTATCATCTAATTTTAATAGACTGAAACCAATTGCCAGTACTAGTAGAATTCCTGTACCAATCCTCAAAGCAACATTTCCGTCTGATAATTGTATTGGTCCACTCACACCTTCCTTTCAGCGAAGCAATTCCTTCACGGTAGATGCATTACTTTTTGTGATGGGTCTGTCACTTCATGATGCTCCAGTTAATATGAATATTTTTCCAGGTTTCTAAATCCTTTAACCTCATCACTGCTAGCCGAGCAGTTCATCAGCCCATAAACAAGGAAGATAGTAAAACAAATTTCAAATCTAAAATTGAAGCAGCCATAAAGAAAAAAGAAGAAATTATGAATGCACAAATGGAGGAGAAAAAAAGGTTTTTTGTTCTTAGCTATTAATAGTGACAATGTTTGATTTATTTTCATTGGCAATGTATTGATTTTGTTTTTGATCCAAATGTTTTAGGATGCGTGAAGCAAAATGGCTGAAAGTAAGAGCACAGCGTGAAGCAAAGGAAAGAGGAAACTTGGAAAAACTAATAAAGAAAGAAGCAAGACAGAAACAAATTCAAGCTGAGCGAGAAGAGAAAATCAGGGAAGACAATCTAAAGAAGAAACTTCTAGCTGAAAAGAAAGCTGCAGAATTTGAGGAGAGAAGGCGACAAGAGAAGGCAAAACTAGCCAAAATCAAGCAGCAGGTAAAATTATGAGTTCGTTACAATTTTTTCAGCTTGTAATTATAATCACGCTTGGGCATTATCTCTTATAAAATCATTTATGCACAGCTGGAGGAGGAGGCTGAGCAAACTGCTGATCTAAGTCAACTGGATCAAGAATATGCTCAACGAAAACTCAAAGGCATGGCGCAAGAGATTGAAGCAGCTGCGTATCGGTTAGGATCATTTTGAGGAAGTGCTTGTGGAAACTGAAAACTAGCGAATTACTTAGTAAAGGTTTCATGATTCATTTTCAGGGTTAAGGAAACTGAGATCCATTCCAAACAAGCATCTTCCAAGTCTCAAGCTGATCTTACATTTACCTCTGAGCCTCAGAAAAATCACCAAACAAAAACTAATGCTAATAATCACTGTATTGCTGATGACGGACCAGATGATTCAAGTGATGAAGAAAAACCTAAGAAGCCAGTTCCTCTTTGGGCTCAAAGTAAGCATATTTAATTTAGATTTCTCTAACAGGTACAACACAGTTGAATAAATATTTATTTCTTTATTTAATTTTTTTTTCAGCTAGTCATCGTTTGCCAAAACTCCTTGAAGATCAGTATATAACTCAATTCCAAGTATATCTGTTTTTTGGATCAGGGAAAACTACTCCAGATTTATGTAAAATATTTTCTGAAATTGATCGTAGAATGTTGTTACGGAAATCAAGTGCTGTTTGGTGTACCCCGCCAAAGGTCAAAGGTTGATCTAGATCATCTTATATTATCTGCTGTAGTTTGCTGGTGTTAAAACTGGCGAATTTTATTGTTTTTTTTTTTTTTTTGGTTGTTGTTTTAAAGCTTATTGTGATATTGAAGACAAGTAATTTTATCTATCCTGTAATAAACATTTTGATACATTTGGAAACCTCTTACCTCTATGATATGTAACTTAAACCTGTCTCTTTTTCTATGACTTTCATTTCAAGCTCATTGGGTAAACTTTGATACTCCAAAAATTCCATGCTGAAAGAAGCTGTTCCGGAAGTCAAGGATCTTAAATGCTTTGCATATCCAAGCATCTCAGCTAGAGGAACCCGGGCTTGAATTACCTGTCAAAATAATAAAAAAGGAGAAGTTTTAAAGCCAAGAATTCATGCTAGGACAATGGCCGTTAAATTTTGTCTTAATACCCGATTAACATGACGATCTGCAACACTAAGGATGTCTGCACGGCGACGTGATAGGTCACCTGACACAGAAGACTGGTTTTCTTCATTCAAAACCACCTCAACAAACATAATTGGCTCCATCAACACAGTATCAGCATTTTCTAGAGCCTGAAGGAAAATGACAATTTTGATTGCTGACAATAAGGTAGGTTAGATCATATTTTGAAGAAGAACCAATTACACTTAGGACATACTTTACGAATGCATTGAGTTGTAGCTGAAGCAATCATTGGTGGAGATGTCTTTTTACCAATAACAATATCCTGGATTTGAACTGATGTTGACATCAACTGAAAGAAATATGTTTTATTTCAGTAACAAGCATTAAATTCAAAACATAAAATCATATTACAACCAGGGACATACAGGGCAATGCAGTTTTGGCCCATATTTCAAGCCTTCTTTCACACCAGTTCTGATCGCTTGCATTATCTTGACATTTGATTTAATGCTATCAAGCTTTTGTTGCACATTTGGATCTGGTGAGTAAATGGTTAAAATATCTGTTTTTTTGTCAAGTTTTGGTTCAATAATTAAACTAAGTTCAACCAATTGGTTAGAAGAGCCTGTAACAATAAAGGAAAAAAGTAATAAAAAGTGGAATTTTATTGAAATAGTACTTGAAGATTCATTGGTAAGCATGGAAGAATCACCTATAGTTTCCTTTATTTGAATTGTTTCCTCTTCTCTACATTGAAGAGCCTCTCTATATGCAATTTGTATTGGACCCAACAAAATATCTAACTTATAATCAGTCATAAGCCGTTCCTTAATTATGTCAAGATGAAGCTCACCCATACCTACAGTTCAAAACATTTATTTTGAGTATGTAATGAAGAAGACATTTACATAAAAGACATGATGTCGATGAAGGACAGAGCAAGAATAATGAATTATTTATTACTCATAGTTCTTACCGCCAACAACAATTTGCGATGTTTCTTCATTAAATGTTACTGAAAGACTAGGATCCTCTCGCTTAAGTTTCTCCAGAGCCTTCTCCAAAGCAACCTGTTGTGACTGTAGCCCAAATGTAAATTAAATGAATTTTACTGAAGAAAATGGCACCGAAAATGATCTGTACCTGAGATGGAGCTTCAATAGAACGGAAAAATACAGCATCAGGCACAGCAGCCCCTACGGATAAGAGATTTTGGGCATCATTTTCACTGATGTTTTTGATTTGGGCAAGACGTTTGTAGGCCTTTTGAGCTGTATTTAGACTATGCGACACCAAATCACCAGCTCTGGTTTCCTGAATGAAAAGAGAAACTTGTTTGTTGCAGAGAATAGAAAAAAAATTATGTGAAGAGAAAAATATACTTACATTTAGGCCAGATATGACAGCAATATTTCCAGCCCCCACAGATGGCACTTCTTCAAAGTCATCAGCGGTTGCCACCATGACATTTCCACACTTCTCTGGTACCTGAAGACGCAAGTTAAACACTTTGTCTTTCTGTAAAATTTGTGTTGAACATTCATGTGAGAATAAATAACATTAAGAGAGACGAAGCATCAATTAAGTTATTTGACCACACTAACTCTAATAATTCTTCCAGAGTACAATCTCAGGAAGACAAGTGGTCCAAGGTGGTTATGATGAAGTACTTTGAAAGCATGAGCACAAAGATCGTCTGCGAAGGATTCTTGAAATATCCTATTTGAACGTTCCACGGGAGATGGAAGGTAACGCACTACAGCATCCATCAAGGGTTGAATACCTTTATTCTTGTAGGAGCTCCCACATAAAAGAGGTACACCTTCCTGAAGTTTCCACAATAAGCTGGTTAATTATAGTAGATACTAATAGACAGTATGTCAAAGACAAACAAAGTTTAATTGTTGTTATGGAAATAAATTACCAAAAAATTATAAAAAGTAAATGACATAAATCTTACTTTTACTAATACTCACACATTTAATAGTTGCTTTTCTTAAAGCTCGTGATAATACAGATGCAGGTATGTTTGCCAAACTGTCATTAGCAATAATTTCTTCAGCTAAGTTGTCATCGAAATTTGACAAAGTATCAATTAAACTTTCTCGGGATTGAACAGCATTTTCCCATAAAACACCATCTGATGATTCCTCCAGGGGCAAATCATGTAAATGCTCTATACCTTTTGAGTCTTCAATCCACAAATATTTTTTTAAGTGAAGCAAATCCACAATTCCCAGAAACTTATTTTCTAAAGTAAATTTATCAAGATTAAAATATGCAGGAAAAATAAAAAAAAACATCTAGGGGCAACATTTTGGAAAATGTCATGAACTTACTCTGGTCTCTAATGGGCAGCTGGACGACAAAAACCTCTACACCAAGCTTCTTATTTAATGTATCCACACACAAGGGTAAACTTGCATCTAATCTATCCATTTTATTAGCATACACAATACGAGGAATACTTTTTTTATCGGCTTGTCGCCACACTGTTAAGGTTTGGGCCTCAACACCTGTTCACAATATTTAGATTAGAAATACAAAGTCAATACAATATACCCCTATGAAAACCTTCAAGGTGATTTAAGCCCTTTGGGCTCAAAGTTTATATTCTATGAGAAGTGGTGTCAAAAATATATTTCTGTATACTTATACACACACCAGCTGATGAATCCAGAATGACAACACCTCCATCTAAGACATTTAGTGCATTCTCTACTTCCATAGTGAAATCTATGTGGCCTGGTGTATCAATCAAATTAATTTGGTGATCTCTCCATGAGAGAGAAACAGACGCTGAGGTTATTGTGATCCCTGCAGAAAAAAAAAAATCATCTTAGAGGCCCTGAGCACTTACTTACAGTAATTTGAGATCAAACTAGAATTCAGACCTCTGTTGCGTTCTTGCTCCATGTAGTCTGTTACTGTGGTGCCATGATGAACTTCACCCATACTGCTTATCTTGCCAGAAAAATAGAGCATTCTCTCAGTTGTCGTTGTTTTTCCTGAGAAAGAAAAAATTTGACGTATCAAACTTACTTAAATAAAATATAAAATCTAAGGAATAATTTTAAAATTTTACCAACCAGCATCAATGTGGGCTAAAATGCCTATGTTCCGAATCTTCTGTAGGGTGTCACGTTTGGTGGAAGAATTGTCACACAAATGCCTACATGCTGAAAGTGACACCTGCATTAAAATTTTCCTGTGATGCACCACCTGCTAATATGAAGTATGAAATCAATATAAAAAAAGCTGTTTGAAATACAAGAAAAACTGATAGCACGATAACCTATGAAGTTTTGCTTTCCAAAGAGATTTTGGAATGTTTTTCAGCAAAGTCATGAGGTAAAACACACCTTGGGAAATGTTAAATTTATTTGAAAAGCCATAGTTATGTTACAAGTAAATGTTTTGAGATAAAGAAAGAGATTTCATTGAATTCGCCCCTTTAACTGTAGAACATTTCTCACATAGTATACCGCTTTCTGCTGTGGACATGCTCTCCACCATCTCCACTAAATTGAACACGTAGTTCTCTTTGTAGAAGTCTGTTTTTTTAAAATGAAAACAAATCTAATATTTTTATCTTCATGATAATGAAGAAAATAATTTTTTTTTTATAAAGATTAAAAACCTTAGAATTTTGAGAATATTTCGCTCGAAACAGTTTCTGCTTTTTTTTTTCTACGTTGGCAGCATGAACTGTAGATTGGGCCGTCATTTGTTTGTTGTGTTTTGCTTTGCTTCTGGTTTGTGATAACGAGTTTTTGAAGATCTGCACCGAAAGCCGCTCCTGGTCTGTCAAATTCTGCCTGTTCTAAATCATGATTTGATCTTTGCGTGTAAGTTGTTGTTCTTGAACAACTATTGTCGTAATAAGCTGCTACTGTAGCAGTTAGCATGTACTTGAATTCAAGCAAACCTATGATAGTTGTTGGCTGATAAATTAACCTCTATGTTTACAGCTGATATTCTGCACAATGGAAGTGATCAGGACGGACGATGACGGAACAGTGCAAGGAAATGCTTCGTCATCTGAAAACCATATAATTATTGAAACAGTTGAATTAAAGACTTTGATTCAAGATGATGAAGAAACAACCTTGGAGGTTGTGACTGTCGTAGATGATGGAACTGCTTCATTATCTGAACTATCAAGGCGCTCGGGTCAAAGAGTACCTAAACTTCCTGCTGAAGCTGTTTCACACTCACTTAAAGATCTTGTGGCACTCAAACTTTTAGGCTATAAGTGTGATATTTGTGATGCAGAATTTACTTCCAAGCAGAACATTTTACGACACTGTGATGCTCATGGTAATTTAGAAGCGTTTTCCGCAGTTCTAGGGCCAAGTGAAGACTTAGCAGAGGAATATGCCAAACCTCTCAAAAAGCCAAGAATAATAAAGATCCCTCCAAAACAGTCTGCCTTTAAGCCAAAAAAACTTTCTGAGCAACTTGCGATTTTGAAGTCTAAGGCTGAAGAAACAGCAAACGAAAGTTTTGTGGATTCTAAGGAAGGTGAGTCAACGGACAGCAAAGAAAACCTTGGCGCATCCATCAGTAACATTAAGGTTGAGCTCCCTAATGAATCCAGGGAAGGCGAAGGTACTGCCAAGAGACGCCGTAAACTGTATTGCAATATATGTAAAGTAGATTATCCCTCGGGTGAAGCATTATATCACCATTTTAAAGATGATCATGATATAGACAATCCATATTTGAGGGGTAATATTGCGTTATCTACTGAACCACGCAGTTATGATTGCAAAGACTGCAGTGCAAGTTTTACCACCAGCAGTGCATTATGTAGACACAGGAAGAAGACCCATTTGTCTCATGGCCCTGTGACGGGTATCTGTCATCATTGTGGAAACTCATTCCGATTGTCTACATTACCATGTCACGAAAAGATCTGTGGGAGCAGAAGATGGCCAAGGAGAAGACAAGATTGTTCATATGAGGACTGTAAAGCTTCATACTTCAAGAAAGAAGAGCTTATTAAGCATATGAAAGAGGAGCACAAAGTACCCCTTGAACCCATGCGTACCTTAAGATTTGAAAATAAGGATGAATTTTTTAAATGGAAAGAAGAGGAAGAAGATAGAACTTTTTCATTTTATACTAAACATGCTGGCACTAAAAGGAATATTATGACATACTATTGTCAACATGAAGGGAGTGAGAGAAGTCATAAAGGAGGTAGAAAGGAGGCAGACAATGCAGAAAAACTCAAGAAAATGAATAAAAAAGGAAGAATTAAGACAGGAAATGTTTGTACTTCATATTTACGTGCTAAAATTACAGCCACTGAGATAATAGCGTACTATTATCCAACTCATAGTCATCCCATATCTCCTGAAGATGTAAAGCACCAACCTTTGTCAAAGGAAATCATTCAGTTCATCAAGGAGCAAATTGCATTGAATGTTCCAGCCAGACAAATTCAAACCATGGTAAAGAAGAGACTTTCAGAGACGCGGAGCTGCAGGAGAGATGCTCAAATTTCATTGAAGAGAATAAATTCATTTGCTCAGAGATACAATCGCCTGAATGATAAAGCTCCAAATGTAGCTGTTGATTCATTCAATTCATTCATAGATGCCTTGTGCTCTCAAGATGATTCTCCTGTTCTCTTTTATCAACCACCAAGTGATAATGCCCGTTTAGATGTGCCAAATGAAGAAGACCACTTGTTTTTTCTAGGGCTTCAGACAGCAGATCAGCAAAGGATGCTGCAGAGAGAGACTGCAATGCCAATGTTCATTAGTTACACAAAGTCAGACTATACTTTACAATATTACTTGATCTCAGTATTAGTTACGTGTGAAAAGAATTTTGAATATCCTGTAGGCCATCTAATAAGTAGTCAGTTGAATGAAGATGTAGTCAGTCTATTCTTGCAGAACATTGGTGAAAGGTGTCCTGACCTTAATGTTAATTGCATAATTTCCTGTGACTGTCCTGAAATAAATGGTGCCATTAGAAAAGTTTTTGGGGCAGATGGACCATACTTCCTCAGCAAGTGGCACTTCCTTGAATACATGCGGAAAGACTTCTTTAAATCAGTCCCCTCGAACAAAGTTGAAGAACTTTTTGATTTTGTTTTGGCTATGTCAGATGCTGAAAGTGAGGATAGGTTTCTTTTTCTGTACAATTCTTTCAAAGAGCAGTTTGAATTAGCCTTTCCTGATGTTATTTCAAATTTTGGAGAATATTTTGTAAGGGCAGCAACATGGGCCAGCTGTTACCGCCAGGAGCAAGGAATCATTGACAGCTGTCTTTATGCAGATTCTTTTTTCAATAAGTACAACAAGAAGTACAGAAGAAGACCACTAAAATCAATAAATCTGTTACCTGACTTGCTATTGTACCTTCAAGAATGTTACAGAGACTCAAGGGACAAGAAAGAAAATGCTCCTGACCATGCAGATTTCATGAAAGACCAACATAACATGGGCATTGAAATACCATCAGATCTGATTCAGGAGACACTATCTCGACACTGGACTGTACAGGCCTCAAAACATGGACAGACTTTTACTGTCATGCAGTGTCTTTCTAAGTGCTTCGACAGCAATTGTTCTCTTCGCTGCAATGATTGTGTAAATTTGTGTAGTCATATGTATTTCTGTACATGTGGAAAGACTGAATACATTTGTTTACATATTCATAAAGTATTTCAACTGCATGGACCCATGCAGACTGAGATGGAAGAGGGATGTGATGAATCTAGCTCATATTTTATGGAGCATGATGAAACTACAGAGCACAATGAAATTGAAGAACAAGGCACAACTAGAGAGCATGATGAGGGAATGGAGTATGAAGAGGCTATGGAACAAGATGTGAAGCCTGAAGCTATAGTTATCACTGTAACCCCTCCAGAAAATCCAGAGAAAACTGATGAATTGATTGAGGCTGAGGCAAAGAGGGAAAATACCCTGAAAAATTTAGACTTATTGCGTCAAATTGTGGACCAACGATGTCTGCCTGAAGAAATTGTTCATGTAATAAATGCTACTGTGGAGAGTCTCTGTAATCTGATAGACAGCTCTTGATATTGCTTCTAAAGACAAATGTAACTTTTTTCTTAATTAAAACTAAATAAATACGTATTGTCATATGGTAAAACAAAAAACAAAAAAAAGGAAAGAAAAGATATTGATTTGTTTTTATTAATTGTGATTTATATGGTTTGTGGCAGTGTCTCAAACTACACCTGATATTTTGAAGTTCTAAATTGTTTTTAGAAAGATGTATTTGACACGATTCCCCGGAAATTTAATCAAAAGGAATATGGATCGCATTAAAGATTTTGGTTTATTTTATGTGTTTGCCTGTCAAGTCAATAATAGGTCCCGTTTAACAAGGGTGTGTAAATATATATATAACATAGAGAAGAACAAATTCTGTAGAGGGGGCATTGAAATCTTTACTTAGTTAATTTTCTACCAAAGTTGTCATTTCTAGCTTTATTCTTTGGTAGCTTACATGATAATAACTAGCCGCCCAAAGATATATACCTCACATGTGAAAAATGTAATGGCATTTTTGGAGTTCTTTTTTCTGGTAATTGCACAGGATGGGTCCTTTGCTGTATTACAAAAGCAAAGTGGGTCAACTGTCAACCCTTACATTTTTGGGAAGGGTATGATAGTGCGCAAATCATTATTATGCGACGATTGATACTACATCATGCATGTCGACTCCTTTGGCGTACTTACCTATCGTGAAAGTTTGCTTCTGTTCGGAATTTTTCTTGGGTGGTAAAACATGTGAGGGGTGATGGTTTTACCGCGAGACGGACATACCAGTGGGTACAACCATCACATAATGACTTTACCCCCCACACTGCTCGGAGACCGAAGGGGTAAGACCATCCCTGGATGGTTATACTCCCAAAGAAAAGGGGATGCAAACATCACGTGGTTATTGTACCCCCAAAGAGGGAACAACCGTCCCGTGAAATTTCTACACCTACACGCTAGGGGCTAAAACTGTTAAAACCATCCCTTTACGGTTGTACTCAAAAAGGGGATACAACCATCCGCCGGTATGGTGGTACCCCCTCCATGCAGTACCCATTATTACCTCTGATAGTACCCGTCCCTAAAATCAGTGTACCGAATGTACATAATGTCTATTCGCAGAGAGCGAAGTTAAAGGGGGAGTCCAGCCCGAGAGGTGGACGGCTCGGATTTTCGGTGTACGGTGTACACAGGAGTACGTAGTGCACCCGGAGTATAGCTGGGCTGGAGTCCCACAGGAGTAACTTACAGGTGGAGTCAGCGGAGTACGACCACCCGGAGTACAGGCAGAGTAAACCACCCCGGGATGGCTTTACCTCCTGCACGAGACGAGTATATTTCTCGTGTAGGAGGTAAATCCATCCCGGGATGGTTGGAATCCCCCTTATACTGCGCTTTCTGCGGATCACTCTTAACTTCTTACAAAGAAAATTCCTTGTATTTCAAAGAATTCTGTGCAACCGTAATACTAAGCAAAATTTTCTTTGTACTTCCAAAAAATAATAATATTTGTGTTCCAAAGAAAATTCCTTGTAGTAAGAAAAGAAAACTATTTGTAATACAAGGATATTCCTTTTTATATTACGGTTGCACAGAATTCTTTGTATTCTCAAAAAAAAACAAAAAACAAGCAGGCTGATACCTTCGTATCATCTGCTAAAAAACTTATTTGTAGAAAGTTTAGAGTGATGTTTGTAACCCCCGGTAGAGGGTACAGAGGGTAACAAGTAACAAGGACTGTTGCCGCTGTTACTCCTCGCCACTATACTGAGGCCTTTAAACGCTGCAACAGCTGCGACACCGGCAGACAGGCCAGGCCAGAGGAGTGAGGGTAGTACAGCGCTAGTTCTCTGAAGTCGTCCTGTGCCGTTTTAGGTACTTTTGGCTACCCGCGTGGTGGCGACGTCCCGTGCCGGATCGGGCCGGATCCGAGCAGGGACGGAGAGGGGCATCCGCACCGCACCGTACCCTCCGCGACCAGGACACGGTACGGGTGTCAGGCTCGCCCTCTCTCCTTCCGACCACCCCGCTGCGACCCGCGCCGCACCAGCCGCACCCCGCCTCGCCCGGCGGGCGGACGCCGCGCCGGCCCGATCTCGGCTCCCGCCCCGCGCCCGCCCCCGGCCCCCGCCCCCGGCCCCCCGCCCCCGGCCCCCGCCCCCGGCCCCCGCCCCCGCCCCGCCTGCACCACTCAGTCAGTTCCCTCGCGACCACCGGAGGCATCGGCTCGGCTGCTACGCCCGTCTCCGTGTTGGCCGCGCGGGCGCCGCCGCCCCGCCCCGCCGTGTGTCGTGTGTAGCGACGTCGACGCCGCCTAGCTCGCCGCCCCGCGCTGCCGCGCCGGCTCCAGCGCGCCCCGTGCCGTCCCGCGCCCCGGCCGGGCCAGGCCTGCCCCGCAGCAGGCAGCAGGCCCAGTGGTAGTGGTGGTCGTCGCGAGTGTCCGAGTGTCCTGCAGTGTCCCGACCCGAACTCACAGGGCGGCGCTGGCTGCCCCCCTGGCGAGCCCCACGTCCTCCCCATGGATTATCGGACGTACGACGCGCCTCTTTCCCGTGCCGCTCTGTGAGGTGAGGTGATGTCATGTTATGTGGGGAGGGTTCTAATTTATTTGATTTATTTGAAAAGGTAGACAGTGAACCCTGACGTCGCGCGCGGCCGCGGCTGCGGCCCGGCTCTGGACGCCAAGTTCGCTCCATGGCCCAGGCGGAGGACTGGCTGCCGAATCGGTGTAACCGTGGGCCGGATAGAATCAGCTAGTCTAGATAATATGTCGAGTTGGGTGTTACTTTAACGAGAAGTTAGTTCTGGGTGGGTGCCCTGTGTGGGAGGGGTGGGAGGTACCCGTACCCCGTCGGCCCGCGCTCGCGCTGTCACCGCCGCCACCGCGTTTGTGGGCTCGTCCTGCACAAAGTTTCTTTTTCGTTTCTCCTCTTTTTGGCGCTGCCTGTTGTTTACTCCTGCTTCGAATACTTTGTGTAGCTTCGTTTCCGAGGGACACTTTCCGGGCATTGTCCTCTGTCCGTCTCACTTAAAAATCGGACTCGTGTGTACAACAGCTGTACGATTTTTCATTTACCGGCTTCCTCTGAGATAACTAAATCCCTTCCGCATTTTGACAAGCTGTCATTAAATTGTCATTACACCCTCGGTGTTTTTAGTTTCTAGTGTTCGCGAATCGCAACAGGCCACCTTTGCAGTGCGAGGCAGGGCCATAGGGCCTCTGCTGTTATTGGTTATCCCGGGCCCCGCAGTGAGTAGGCACTGCCGCGACCTCGGCAAGTGTTACTGCTCAGCATCGTACTTTAACGCTAATTCCATAATGGCATTCCAAAGCCGCGGGAGACGGCTCCGCTGGTCCCGCCCCGTCGGCGAGGCGTGGCGCTCCGGGCCAGGCATGTGATGAAAAACAAATGACAAACGACTTGGATTTTCTCTTCCTTTCCCTAGAGGGAAAGAGAGAGACAGGGGGATGGGGAAGGAAAGAGAGAGACTCCCGGGAAGAAAATCCCCGCTTGCCAGCGGCAACGAGGACAGTGCGGATGTCGCCTGTGCCACGCCACTGCGGTCTCATGTGCAGCCTTGTTATGGCATAAAAAAGTAAGTCACGTTTAGTTAGGAGACATTTTCGCCATTTTCTTTCTTTCTTTCTTTCTTTCTTTCTTTCTTTCTTTCTTTCTTTCTTTCTTTCTTTCTTTCTTTCTTTCTTTCTTTCTTTCTTTCTTTCTTTCTTTCTTTCTTCTTTTCAATCATTCATTCATTCATTCATTCATTCATTCATTCATTCATTCATTCATTCATTCATTCATTCATTCATTCATTCATTCATTCATTCATTTTCTTTCTTTCTTTCTTTCTTTCTTTCTTTCTTTCTTTCTTTCTTTCTTTCTTTCTTTCTTTCTTTCTTTCCATCTCTCCCTCCCCCTTCTCTCTCTATCCCTCTCCCTTCCTCTCTCCCTCTCTCCCTCCCTCCTCTTTTTCTCTCTTTCTCTGTGTTGCCTTTTTTGTCTCTTTTAATATTGCGGTCCATACGCTGCGGTGCTAGGGGTGGTTGGAGGAGATGCAAGGGGAGGGGGGAAGGGGAACGGAGGGCACTTTCCTTTTATTTCGTTAAACGTTCATGTACGTGTCGAGCAGCACGCCTGTAGCCACTGGCGCTGGTGGGGTTGGGCTGGGCTGGGCTGGGCTGGGCTGGTCCTGGGCCCGCGGCTGCCTCCGGCTCGCACGTGGGGCGTTAGCAGCGTATAACGTGACAACAACGCGTGCCTTGCGCCGCGGTGTGACGCGATGTGACCGGCCGGTGCGGGGGTGGCCAGCGGCAGCCCGCCCTGCTGCAAACTCGCGCTGATTAATTTGCCGGTGCCGTTTTAATGTCTCTTCTGGGGGCAAAACTTTGCCGCTCCGCTCCACCGCCGCGCCGCGCGACCAGAAGTGTTTCATTATTCTATGGCGTCAGACGGGTTGAGCAGGGCTGAAAAGGGAGGGAGGGAAAGGAGGGGGGGGGGTTATAGTTCAGCTGCAAACCGTTTTGGCCCGCCCGCGCAGGGCTCATGACTCCGTCCTTCTCCGCTCGGCCCCGCATCGCAAAGCTGCAGGGCTATACGCCTTGGGGCTGCTGCTGCTGTCCGCCCGGCCCGCGCCGCGCAGCTATAGCTGTCCGCTCGCGCCGAACAGATTACGCGCGCGGGAAACTTGCGTGGGGGGCGAAACGGGTTTGGAGGAGCGAGCGAACTAATTCTCAAAACTCGCGGCCAACAGACGCGGCCAATTATTTATCAGCTAATTAAGAAACACACCGGTGGCTGCGGCCCCGGCGCGCCCTTTTCTGGCTGATCGCTGTTGTTTGTTACGCCGGGGGCGTGGCGCGGGGGCGGGCCGCGGCGTTGTTGACGGCCCTATACCTGCCCAGGCGCGGGGTGTCGCAGCACGCCGCCTGCCTGCACCCGGCCCTGAACCTCACCTCGCCTACAGCATTGCTAGAAAAGTAGGCAACGCACCTGTGCTAAGGTGCTGCCTAGAAGTCAGGCGCACAATATGCAACACGCTTTACTCCAGTGTGTTTGGCTTACGTATTGCCTGCTTTCTGGCAGCACGACTCGACTCACTTCGTGATCACAACGACCACGCCATCATCTTATCTCTGCTGTAGAAAACCAAGTGTGAACAAGTATTCATAATTTACTGCATACTTCGAAGTATTCATCAAATAATGTGTACAGTGTACATGCCCATGTATTAAGTGTAAATATTGTGTACATACTATTTCCTGCATACATGAGCATGTACACATACACATTATTTGCTGAATACTTGGAAGTATGCAGTAAATAATGAATACTTGTACTCACCTGGTTTTCCACACCCAGAAAAATCGTTTCTTATTCCAAGAATATTTGCACAAGACCACTGTTTGCGCTTGATTACAAGAAAATATTCTATTCATAACAAGAAATTGTCGTTCGAATAATAGCAATTTTGCATTGTTTCAAGAGCAAAATTGAGCTTGTGTCAAATTACTTGAAATTTTACTTGGATCAAGAAACGATTTTTCTGGGTGCAGAGTGTGGCCTGGCGGAGTGTGGCCCCATCGATATCGGCGCAGTGCTGTGCCCCCACTCGCTTCGCTACCCGATAACGTCATTATTTGCATTAAATTCCCTGTCCTGCTCTGCTCTGCCCAACCCTGCTGTCCTGTCGTGTCTTATCGGGTGGGGTGCTGCTGGTGTCAGTCTATTGCCGCAGCCGCACCTCGCCTTTCACCTCTCGTAATCACGTCCGCATCGATTATTCATTATTCGGCATTTTATAATGCGTCGGGGATCGAAGAAAGCTGACGGCCAGGCCACACGTGTGGCGTTGTGCGTGCGGTGCTGTGCCGCCCCCCCACCCCCATTTTCTTCTCCAACCCTTTATTCCTCACGGTGCACTCGCCCCAGGGAAAGCTTGCGGTAAATTTTAAATGAATTTTGTGATAAATAGGTGACTTGTTCTTGAATTATTTGTTGTGATGTCTCATTAAATGGAGAAGTTTGAAGTTGTGCCATTTTCCTCTCAGATTGCGTGGAATTCTCTCACATCTCTCTCTGCCTCTGTCTCTGTCTCTGTCTGTCTGTCTCTCTCTCTCTCTCTCTCTCTCTCTCTCTCTCTCTCTCTCTCTCTCTCTCTCTCTCTCTCTCTCTCTCTCTCTCCCCCTCTCTCTCTTATCTCTCTCGTCGTCCCTTCTCTCCCGGTTCCCCGTACCTGTCGCTGCGGCCGTGTACTGACCACCCTCCCCCCACCCCCCACCCCCGCCGCCCACTTACCCATTCCCATCAATCACGCGTCCGACTCGCCGGATCCAAACAAAAGCCTCGGTCGCCGCATCATGCCCCCTACCCGAGAGTACACAGCATTTTCTGCTTTTGTACCATTCATCGTCATAAATTCACAATAAAGTAATTCCAACTGATGAACTGGAGCATAGCCCGAGGTAGCCGCCCTTTACTGCGTGAGCCCGAGTGCCCGTGATGCTGCGGTGTGCTGGCGAGTCCTGTCCCCGGTCCCCCTGGGCCAGCACGGCTACCACCCAACGC
This sequence comes from Frankliniella fusca, assembly GCA_029379305.1. Classification (NCBI taxonomy): domain Eukaryota; kingdom Metazoa; phylum Arthropoda; class Insecta; order Thysanoptera; family Thripidae; genus Frankliniella; species Frankliniella fusca. Next base: position 2,253,705 of record JAHWGI010001270.1, on the reverse strand, counting down.
GATAGCCACCTTGGATGGGAAAATTTTGTCATTCTTTCATAGGAGAACAATAACATTTGACTTGCAAAAAAATCACATTATGGTATAAAACAAAGTGTCCCTTAATCCACATTGTGGCACTCAGAGGCGCTAATTTTTGGCCTCGAAACAAATGCCAAATTTAACATATTTGGGAAGAAATGCCAAGATTTTGGCATTCCATACGATCGAGGCATTTGTAGTACCCACTCCCTCCACCGTGGTAAGTTAGTATCCGACTGCCGCGAGGGGGAAACAACTCTGAAATTTTTGGACACCTTGTAATTCAGAACAATTCAGGGAAATTCTGAAAAAGTCAGGAAAATTCACGAAAATTCATAAAAATTCCCGAAAATTCACAAAAATTTGAACATTAAAATTCAGATCCCCCCCCCCCCTCCCCTCGAAGACTGAACACTTGCGCGATGTTTTGCGGAATTGTTGAGAGGAAAGCTGAAGAGTAGCCTCTCTTAGGGAGTTCTTTTTCAGACATAACTTTAAACCCACATAACTGTATATCCACATAATTGTTGACAGACATAACCGGCTACAGACATAACTGGTGTCAGACATAAAATAGGATTAATGATGGTTGAAAAACTGTAAACACACATAACTTTAAATACACATAACTTTATTCAGAAATAATATTTGAATTTTTGAATAATGTATACATATGAACAACTTAAAAAATAGAGGACAGATAGAGTTTGATCATCATATGAACAATATAAAAAATAGAGGACAGAGTTGTGGTTTTACTCAAAACTTTCAATCATCATAGTTGTGGTTTTACACAAAAATTTCAATCATCATATGAACAACTTAAAAAATAGAGTACAGAGAGAGTTGTGGTTCTACTCAAAAATTTTAATCATCACATGAACAATTTAAAAAATAGAGGTCAGATAGAGTTGTGGTTTTACTCAAAAATTTCAATCATCATTAAAATTTCTTTTCTGCACAGCGGGCAAGTGGCGCTTTCCTCCACCCTTCCCGGAGCGGGTGGCATTCGCGCCTGCCTACTAGGCAACATCTACACACGTGTGCAGAGGAATGGCCTAGTAGGCAGGCGCGAATACCGCCCGCTCGACAGTTATGTGAATAAACGGTTTAAATAAACGGTTGGGCGGGTTTTGCCTACTTTTCTGGCAGCACTGGTATACAGATACGTCTGTCAACGGTTATGCCTGGCAAAGATTATGCCTGTCGAATGTTATGTCTGACGACAGTTATGTGAATAAACGGTTTGGTTATTTCTGTAAAAGTTTATGCCTGTAGCAATTATGATTTTAATTTAAATAAAAAAATATATTTTTATTTAAAAATAATTGTGTTATTTCTGTTACCAGTTATGTCGATTTACAGTTATGTGGGTATAAAGTTATGTCTGTCAACATCACCTCCTCTCTTAGGGGACGTGTATATATTACGTACACTGCAGGGGATTTTTTTAGTAATTTCACGAAAAAACACCTTTTAAATTCCCAACACGAACTTTTCGTTATTTGTAACAAAAACGAATACTTGTTAAATGACGTACAGTTCGAAGCCTTGTCTGGATTTGTGGATTAGCCAAGCCATTGGTCATTTAGTACAACTGCAAACTGTTTTGCAAGGAAAGGAAATGCATTTTGGGGGTCAAATTACCAACGAACAGTTTGTTTATTTCCTTACGACCAGTAGTTCGTAATCTGGATTTTACGACACTGTTCGTCAAATGCAAAATACGAACTGTTCGTATGCAAATTTAATCGTAAAATAACGAAATCTACTGACAGTGCAAGTGTTTTTGCCATTTACCCCCCCCCCCCCCCCCCTCGATGTCACCCATGTGTCACTTTCAGGTCTGACTCCCTCCCTCCTCCCTCCCTCCCTCCTCCCTCCCTCCCTCCTCCCTCCCTCCCTCCTCCCTCCCTCCCCCCTCTTACGTAGTTTTCTGCCCTTTTCCGCGGGGACCATTTTAATAGCCATCGCGGTGAAAAATAGGTCGATTGATCACTCAACCAAAGTTAACACACTGAAAAATCCGGAAAAATACGAAAAATTCTCAGTAATATAGAACAATAAATTCAAAGCTGCAGCGTCAAAGTTTTATTCTACGTTTTTTGTTACTCGTAAAAAAACTACGTCATGTGGACTCGGACCCCCCCCCCCCCCTGCCCCCATGTCACCAACCGTCACTTTTTCCCCGACACCCCTCCCCCCACCAACCCCCTTACGTAATATATGCCTACGACCCCTTACGGGGTGATTCACTGAGCTGCTCTGTGACGAGAGATACTCGTGGACTGGCGCTATTTTACGTTGGCTGGCAGCTGTGTCGTGCAGAGGTTGGCACTGCAGCATCTGGGCGTCTGCGTCTCCATCGCGAGCGCTCAAAGCTCTTCCTTAAGAGCTACCCCCGCGCTGTACAACAAGTGTTTCCCACGCTTTCCTCCATCGTGTTTTTCCCAGATGTGTCTGCTGCTGATCTCGATAACTTCCATCCGCACCGCACTCTTCAACATACACGCCCGCGCGCGCGCACACACACAACGAGACGCACACACGCGCACATAGTCACACTAGCAGACACCTCTTTCTTTTCCTAATATGGTAATTTATCGACTTTATATGTGCGTTGACGGTGACGCCTGGCGTGTCGATATTTTCAGCTGATTGAGTGACTCCACGCGAGGCGAGGCGAGCTCAGCGCATAATGATCGTGACGGATGACGTCTCCCTCCCTCTCTCTCCTGCCTGCCGCCTGCCCAGCACTTCTCCCCCCCCCCCCCCGCGTGCATATCGGTATCCCATAAACAAGGGCCGCGCCGCGCCGTCCCGGCCCGGGAGGGAAGTGATTCGAACGGCCAGGTCGGCACGGCACGGCAAGTCACGGCACGACAGTGCCCCTGCCGCCTGCCGGGCCGTCGCAGCCCGGGGGCACCCGGAGACTCTGGGCTGGAGCCCTTGCCTCTCTTCTTCTGCAGGGCGGCGCGGCAGCGGCCTCAGCAGGCCGGGCCGGGCCCGACGTTGACGGAAGGCTGACGGCCTGGACGGAAAGCCTGGACGGACGGAAAGCCAATTTCAAGGATCACTGATCGCCTCTGTGCTTAACGCGTCCCGCGCCCGCCGCGTGGCGTGGCGTGGCGTGGCGTGGCGTGGCGTGGCGTGGCGTGGTGTGGCGTGGCGTGCCGCGCTGCACGGCTCGGCGCGGCGCCGATGAAAAGAAGGCGCGGGGCGGGGCGGGGCGGGGCGGGGCGGGGCGGGTCGCCATCCATCACGCCCCATGCCATCCGGCGTGCAGTAGAGTCCCAGATTATATCGCACAGCCAGTAGCCGCGTAGAGTCATGAGCAAAGGCGCGGCGGCCGGCGGTACCTGTAGTACAGTTCCCCCTCCCCCCTCCAATACCTTCCTTCCTCAACCACTTCGGTTTTACCAGCCTTCCTGCTTCTACGTCGCTTCCCTTTGCTCCCGTCCTCTCCGCGGTTTGTATCCCCTCGCCCTCACTCCCCCCTCCCCCCGCACTGCCACCATAATATCTTATCTCCTACGCCCAGAGCTAAACCCCCAGCATCCGCCGATCTTTTCCCCTCCCCTCTTTCCTCCTCTATATCCTTTTCACCTCTCTCTCTCTCTCTCTCTCTCTCTCTCTCTCTCTCTCTCTCTCTCTCTCTCTCTCTCTCTCTCTCTCTCTCTCTGTCTCTCTCTCTCTCTCTCTGTCTCTCTCTCTCTCTCTCTCTCTCTCTCTCTGTCTCTCTCTCTCTCTCTCTCTCTCTCTCTCTCTCTCTCTCTCTCTCTCTCCCCCCCCCCTCTATTTTTTACTTAAGATCACTGTGACAAAAAGAAAAAAAATATCTTACAGGGATAAAAAACGCAGCAGACAGATGAGAGAGAGAGAGAAAAAAAAAGAGCCTGAGAGCCGAACAGGCGAAAGGAATAAAGAGCCGTGCCGCGAGCAGACGAGGCTGACAGGTGCGGCCGATAACAGCTGCTCCCGGCGGCGGGGCGGGACGGGGCAGGCGAACTGCCCGAGACTGGTTGCACCGGAGAGCGACGAGATGGTCCGAAAACTTTAGCAGAGGTTTTCTCCTAAGCCTGACTCTGACTATTGTGTGTTACTCAAACCAGGTGTCTGCAGCTACACGAGTGGGTTTACTGTTTTGTTTTCTTGGGAAATGTGTGGACTATTGACTCCTAAGGAGAGGAGTGAGTGCTCCGGCCAATATGAGGAAAAGTGATCTACTACTGATATTTTCCGTGGAAAGAGTCGAGGGAGTACCCTGTCGTACCCGCTCCTGCTCTGGCTGGCTGGCTGGCTGGCTGGCTGGCTGGCTGGCTGGCTGGCTGGCTGGGCCTCCGTAGTCTGTCGGTCGGCCTACGCGCCCCGCCCCGCCCCGCCCCGCCCCGCTCCGCCCGGCCCCGCCCCACCAGACTTCTCTCTTCTGGTAATTGATTGAGCCCCCCTGGAGGGAGTGTCCGCGACACGGGTGGCGGCGTGTGGCGTAGAGTGGCGCCCCGGACAATCAGAGCTCTGCGGCGGCTGGCGGGGCGGGGCGGGGCGGGGTGGACCGTCCGCACGCCCTAAGAGGCGACCTTCCCACGCTGTGCGGCACGATGACGCCGATGCCTGGCTATGGCTGTGCCTCCTCCTCCCCTCGCCCCCGCACTCCATCCTGCGTGGTGCAGTAAACCCTTCTCGTGCCTCACGCGTCCGTTTACAATCTTCTCATCTACTCTGCAAACTCAAATGTAGTACAGTACTGCAGTGAAAAGTGTGAGACCCATCGTGTCCTATCCAGTTAAATATGTAGGACACCGTGTGCCCAACAGGCTGTCACACAGATACAAAATAAGGTCTCGCACCTTTTTCCTGGGGGAAAAAAATTACACTGGAGAGAAGATCGAGGTGTAGATGTGATGGGGATACGGAAGTGCTGCTCAGAGTAACAGCCCAATCAGTCATGCTCGTGAGCAGTACGATTCAATGAAATGCAATTTATGTTTTTCAGTGTGGGATTATCTCCATAGAAAGCTGATTAAAATCTATGCCTGCTCATATTTTTCTGAGACGTTATCTCTTAGCACCGAGGGGGAAACAACAACTCTGACATTTTTGTACTCTTTTTAACTCAGAAAATCGCACGCATGAACGACGAAATTGTCACCAACGACTGTCCTCGGCTTGTTCGCTGCTGGCTGGCCTCTGGCCTCGCCTGCCACGTAGGGGGACGGGGACGCGGTATGGGCCCGTCTCTCGACCTGGCTGATAAAACTCCCACGCCTCACTTGATTATTACCGATTTGTTTTTCCAAAGTTGTCTTTTTTTCTCCCGATTCTGTCCCTTTTTTCCCGCCTTTCCATTTCAGTGAGGGGTGATATTGGGGGTGTTATCCTGTTCGCGGCCCCACGCCGCGTACTCGCCACGCCCCTCCATCTCCGCGATTTCGTTCATGTCATGACCTTCACGCGTCCTTTTTTGAACCTCTGGCTCGCGCTCGCAGGGGCTTTGGGATTTCGTGTGCCGTTGTGTAGGGCAGCAAGCGGGATTACAGCTCACGAGGACTGTGTGTTGGGAAGGGGTGGGGCGGGGCGTCAGAGTCGGGAGGGATTTCTCGGTAGCGGTGCGACGTAACGCTATTCACAAACTTTGGTATTTCCTAAAATGAATTTGGGGATACCCGTTGGGATAACTCTACCCTCAATCATCTCCTCCAACCACGTGGTCCTTTACCGCCCTTCTCCCTAGGACATGCAAATTTCTATCGCATAAAGGTGCGCTTTTCTGCTCTCTCGGTAACATCTGTCTTTTCCGAGCGCTGAGCGCCTGCCATGCGGTGGGTAGGCAAACCCGTGTGACACCAGAAGTTTGCGGGCCAGCCTACCCGGAGGGGGCTCGGAGGGCCGGGCGGGCCGGGCGGGCAGAGTATACTCCTACGAGCCACTACCGGGTTATTTCGACGGTTATCTCATCAGAAGAAATTACAATTCTTAATAATAGATAAAGCAGATGACAACTTAAGACTAGTATCCGTTAGTATCGTGTTGAAATTTCCTATCATATTTAGAAATGTTTGCTCGCAACTTATTCGACCTTAACGGCTGCGGAAAGGGTTTATTTCAACTACCAGTGATTGCACTACCAACTTGTCTCGTTTTATCTCTAACATTTTCTGTGCAACCTTTAAGCAAGGAGAGAAAGTGTTTGTTACAGCACTCTTTAAAGCTTACGGTGAATTTCACTGTAAGCTACGGTGAACTTGGCATCACCGTAACTTACGGTGAATTTTCACCGTAAGCTACGGTGAATGTCACCGTAGATTACGGTCATACCCCCTGATTCACCGTAAGCTACAGTGACATTCACCGTAGATTACGGTGAATGTCACCGTAGCTTACGGTGAAATCCACTGTAAGTTACGGTGATGCCAAGTTCACCGTAGCTTACAGTGATATTCACCGTAAGCTTTTAAGAGTGAGATTTCAGGGGCTCCTATGTTTTCTGTGGATGTTTTACATTTAAAATGTTTATTGAAGAGATAAAAGGAATCTCAATAAAATTGGTTTTTCATGTAAAATTGCTTTCAAAAGACACTGTATCAACTGTGTTTTACACATTTCCTAACTACAAAAGGTTAAAATAAAGCCATACCAAACGGCAATAATAAAAAAAAAAAAAAAAAAAAAAAAACGATAAGAAACTTACTTTTACTTCACACGAGCCACTACAACAATCATCATCTCTTTCGTGTTTTTTTTTTTTTCCACAATCTTTTTTTTCTTTCTTTTTCATTTCTGGAGCAATGTGCTGTGCGGTGGGCCGGAGCGGAGTGCAGAGCTGATCACAGCCACAGCCCTCTCTGCCACGCCCCGCCGCGCCTCACCGCGCCCCGCACGCGCGACCCCGCGGCCTCTCCGCGGCCACCCCCGCTCTCCCGCTCTCTCCCTCGCTCGCACTGATTCGCAGTGTGATCACGTCTTTGCCTTGGATACAAGTTCGCAAGTTGCGGTACTGGTGTGGGGCTGGGGCCGCCGGCCCGACCCGGCCGCGCGACAAATAGGGGACGGGTGGGAAGGCCGAAGAGAAGGGGAGGGGGAGGGCGTGAGAGAGAGAGAGAGAGAGAGAGAGAGAGAGAGAGAGAGAGAGAGAGACGTTAACGTCATGCCTGCCTCTCTGTCTGCAGTCGGACTCCCGCTACAAAGAAAATGTGCACTGTAAAATGTCCTACACTGTTAAAAAAAATGTTGAAAATTCACAGCACCTCTGTTGTGAAAAAAGTTGCCAGAACTCTTCGTTAAATTACAACAGTCCTCTGTTTTTAAACCAGAACTCTTCGGGAAACTACAACTGTCCTCTGTTTTTTAAGCCAAAACTCTTCGGGAAATTACAACTGGTCTCTGTATTTTAATCACGACTTTTCAGGAAATTCCAACTGCCCTCTGAATTTAAAATAGACTGGCTTCAAAAATATGGTCGACTGGCCGACAAAATATTTCACTTTGAGGAAGCAAAAGAGTCATTTTCTGATTACAGAGAAGTGTTGGGATTTATTCACAATCGTTCCGTGTCGAGGAAGTGCTGGGAAATCACAATAATTTTTTAACAGTGTACCGTGGACGGGCCTAGAAGAAGAACTGTTAAAAAAAAATATGCATTCACGAATATAACTTTCGCGTATTTAGAAAATGTACTTGACAATCTTGGACCATACACGAGAGTTATCGAGTGTAATGTGTTGTACGCATGCAGGGGACAGGCCGGCCGGACTGAGTCTGAAGTCAGCTCCAGTAATCCTCACACTGACCACAAAACACACCCGCGGTCTCGGTTATTCCCCCGTGCCCCCCCCACCCCCACCCCACCCCCACCCCACCCCAACTCCCCGCACTCCGTCGCTCCAGCGCTCCCTGCTCTGATTACTCCCCCGAGCCGCGCCCGCACCGCGCCACTCCCATTCGCGGCTCCGTTGGGCACCCAGTGTGGTTCTCATAGCGATTGCCACGCAAACGAACAGAATGAACGAACGGCATCAAGGTTTATATTCACGGCCAAAAGATAACGCGAGGCGAGGCGAGCGCCACGAAATCATTTGGCTTTGGGCGAGCCGCGCGCGCCGCGCCGCCGCCGGGAACGCCTCTCCCGCGGTGCAGAGCCAGAGTTTTTATAACATGAATATAACGCGTCGCTCAGGGACCCAAAATCAATTCCTCTCCCCTGCTATCCTCCCGCTCCTGCTCTCTCTGGTGCAGATGTGGAGAGCTGCCCCCGCACTCGAAAATAAAAGCTTATCGTGAATTTCACTATGAGCGACATTGAACCCTGCCGGTGAATTTTCGCCTTAAGTGACGGGTAATCACAGTGCATCACCGTAGCTTGTAGCAAAAATCAGAAGTTCAGTGAAGACGACCAAAATTCGGCGATGCAAGCGTTTAGACGGACGCAAAGCACTTGAGATGGAACTACAGAATTTCCTATGATCATAGATAATGGGGCAGAATGGACTGAACTCGGTTGAAATACTAGGTATGTATTCCAGTGCACTCGAAACTTTTGACAAAGCTCCGAGCATAGTGAGGCCTGTACTGTACTGTTACGAAATATTTGCGGAGTAATGCAAAAATTTCTCTTAGTAAAACTAAACTCTTTCTTAGTAATATTGAAGGAAAATTTAGTATGCTACTACAGCACGGCCGTTATAGTAATTTACAAGATATTTTTATAGTGATACTGAGAAATTTTGCAATAAAAATTTTTGAGTGTGTGTGCGCGTGTGCTGGAGAGAGTTCCCGTGTTGCTCTGGGTCGGGCAGGCCCTGGGCTGCAGCGGCCCGCGGCCAAACGGCACCGCACCGGACCAAGCCGCCTCAGGGCGCGTTTATTATTTTAACGTTTTGTCGTGAATTAATACCGCGTGTGCTGCAGTAGGGGGGTGGGGTTGGAGCGCTGGACGCAACTAAAACCCTCCAGGCCGCCTTTGCTTTTGTTCCGTTTCCGCTCATCCGCAACCGGACGGGACGATAGGCGCCATGAGGCTCACAGCTCACTCATACTTTGGTATATTACCAAGCCAGGGGCTGCCAGCCAGCTTCGTGATGTATGCGATTATGAGTGAGGGTCAGCCCAGTGACCAGTAACTTTTCACCATGCAGGTGTTCTGCTTTACGTGACGTAGACCTATACCGAAACTTTTTTTCCCCTTTTGTTACGTAACGGAACTTGTAACGGAACTTGACCAAGGAGGATTGTATTGCAACCGTAAATTTTTGGAACAATTTTGTATTATTTCTAATTTAAAATATTCCCATCTATAACCAACGGAAAACAGATGAATAACTAGTCCCTGGCCCGGTCCGACCCAGGCCCAGGCCTGCCCTGGCCTGCCCACGACCGTCCTACGTTCGGCAATTTACTTGGAAAAGATAAGGGCGCGCGAACAGAGGGCATCGCTCTGGACAGAAAAGAGTTCCAGTTTGCTGCCCCCCGCCTGCTCTCTGGAGCCTCACGGTCCCGGGCGGGTCCTCTACAGATGGATCCCGTTTGGCGAGTCGCCCAATTTGCATACGCTGCGTTTGTGTGTATGGCATAATCTGTGTATTCAGCTTGTAGAGCGCACACGAAATGTCACTTTTATTATCTTCCTCCTTTTTTGAACGAGGAAAAAAGCAAAACAGAGCAAAGAAAATACTTTTTTTTTGTTATTTTTCTAATCGTAATGTAAAAATATTTCTTAACTATTCAGATTCACCAAAGCCAGAAAATAACCCCAGTTTGCCTTATTTAAGAGGTCTATTAGCGTAACCTGTCCCATCTCCAGCGCACCCCTCTCTTCGTGTTCCTCTTACGTTCTTCCTCACGGTTGTTTTCTGACTTTAACAATAAAGAGACGCCTTGCTTTTCCCCACTTTCCCGCTGACAGCCTGCGCCCAGTCGACTCGACCTGACCCGTTCCGACCCCTTTGGCCCTACTCTGGACCGATTCTTTGACAATGTTTCTATTTTTTCTCCCGCCGAATCAAGCGCCGCTACGGCCAAGCGCCCTACCCGCCGTCATCAGCCAGAGGTCGGGACGTGCCTTCCTACAGACGCCGCGCCGCCCCGCCCGGCACCACGGCCGCCCCACCGTTGTTGCAATTTCTCTCTCTCACGTGTAAAAGCAGCGCGTGGGTAAAGTACTTTTTTTCTTCTTGAATCTGAGGACGGAAAGGAACGACATAGCGGCGCGATGAAGCAAAGCAGGTGACTTGCAATCGCGTACTGTACTGGTGGTAGCTTAGGTTAGGCTGCTCTCTTTTTTTTCCCGCACGTCTCTCGCGTCTCCCGCTGTTTTCTTTTCAAATAACAGTTTTGAAGCCCGGTCTGCTATACTATGGAGCATCTGTGACTTTTTCCATCAGTGTTGGCAATCGGTCGGATACTGGCTGTACCCGACTGTCTTCCGTCTCCCTTTCTCTCACTTGACAGGCAGGGGATCGACTCCCGTGGTGTTAAGCAGACAGCTTTTTCTCTCACAGTCCAAGTGACGCAGGCGAGAAAAAGAGAGGCAGGTTCAAGCACATCCAAGATCCCAGGCTACCGTAAAAAATATTTTTCTTCATTTGTGATCTAACAGAACGGTGTTGTAAATGTACGACAGGTTTCGTAAATTTTCGAAAGGCTGTTTGTGATCGTTTAATGGCGCCCCCACAATGGCTTTTATCGAGGCGGAGCGCCTGCGATAAACTGGATAGGCCAACCCGCCAGGCACTCTCGTGTGAAGGTATCGGTCTACCCAGAGAGCACAATAAGAGCAGCGGGAAGCAGGAATTAAATTCCTGGTACCCAAAATTTCGTACCGTCACCTCCCGATGAGTTCATTGTGGGGGCACCTTAAGAGTGACGGGTCTACACCCACACTGTAAGAAAAACCCACGGTTTTGCACCGGTTTTGCACCGTCAATTATTTGACAGTTTGAAACCGTTATTTCACTGTACCAGGTACAGTAAGTTTACAGTATCATACCGTTATTTCACGCCGTACTTTACTACATAAGGCCGCACCTTACGGCAGAATTAACGGTGCCGTACTGTAAAATGAAATCATTTTACGGCACGGCACTGTTCATTCTGCTGTGCCGTACCGTATGCTGTAAAATCCGTGCCGTTATTTCACCATAAGAATGACGGCTTTTTTTACAGTGCAAGTGTCCCATAACTTTACGCTATTTTCCCGAAAAACAATTGACGTAACCCCTAGAAACATTTCTGCCAGTGGTCATGACCCCCACCATACTCCCCCCTTCCCAGTCCCTAGCACTCGGCCACACACACACACACTCACACACGTGCCCTATGCGGTCATCGAAGCGAATCACATTGTTTCCCTCATATGCACGCGGTATTGTTCGTGTCATATATCCAGCCCGTGGAGAGAAGCAGTGTGTGTGCTTGCGTGCGTGTGTGTATGTGTGTGTGGGTGTGTGTGTGCGTGTGCGTCAGAGGGGGTAGGGGGAGCGGCAGCAGGGAGTCGCGGATGGAGAGGGTGAAAATGAGGTATGCTCGTGTGTGGCGGGGCGCACCCGGGTGGGAGGGGACGGGAGCTCCTCATCAAATAATAAAAACGTGATACTTCTCTCGCCGCGCACGCCCGCGAGTCCCTTCCTGCCCACCCTAGAACAGAGCAGCCGCGAGGGGGAAACAATTCAAAAAGTTTGGCACCCCTTCAGGGAAAAGTCAGAAAATTCATAAGAATAAATATTTGAAAAAAAATAAAAATACAAAAACAAAAAGTTTCGCAAAAAAATGATTCAAAACGTCTGGAAGATCTGAAAAAACAACAGGGAAATTTAGATAGATATATTCAAAGCCTAAGTTGCCAAAATCTCTATAAAATTTCTTTTCAAAATTTGAAGAAAATTCTGAAAAATCCGAAAAAAATTCACGATATTTGTACATTAAAATTCCGAGTTGTTTCCCCCTCGAGTGCAGCCCTGGCGGGTCAGGCCGGGTCCTGTCCATAGGCTCCATCTTGGATGACCAGTACAGTTTCCCCCACCACTTCCGCGCCATCTCCCTTTTCCCCGCTTGTCTTTTTCCTACCCCATGTTCTCATTTTCTGCCACCGTACCACAACAGTAAATCAAATAGAAATCCTATCTTGCCCCCCCCCCCCCTTTCCTCTCCTATTTTAGCCATTTTTTCCCTCTCTCTTTGACTTTGTGCTGTTGAGGGAGTAGGAAAACAGGGTGGTGGTGGCGAGGGTAGAAGAGACAGCGAGAGACAGACAGAGAGACAGACGACAGACAGACAGCCAGTCAGAAAATGGCGGAGGAAGGCTTTTTGTGAGCTTTTTCTTTCTTCTCCACAATTCTTTATTTTCACGGTGAAAACGACGTCTTGGTTTCCAAGCACTTTTGGGGAAAAACCAAGCAGGTCTTATGGACACAGTACACAGGGTTTTTGGGGCTGCTTGAAAACCAGGAAGAAGTTTGTTCCATGTTGAGGTATCACGCGTCGCCATCAAGTTTTGACCACAACCGTTATTTAATCGATCGCGGCTATGAGTTGAAGGGCCACTGCTTCCTCTCAGTCCTCGCCGGTCTCTGTGGCCGGCGCGGGGCGGGGCGGGGCTCGCGGTCTGCAGCGGAGGCGGGACCGGCCGCGGCTGAGGCCGCCGAGGCCGACTCGTTCCGCGCCTGCTCCGCACAAAGTTGGCTTTGATGAAGTAGAGAAGAAGACAGGCATTTTAAGTGGGACGGCCGAGCGAACTCTATAAAAGCGCGCGACTTCTCGCCGGAGTTATGACGGGCCGGGGCATGAATTTCCCTTTTACGTTGGACAAGTTTTTTTTATTTTTTATTTATTTTTGCCCTACCCTCTTTCCGCCCCCCAGCGACCGACCGGACGGACGAGCGCGCGCGTCGACTGGTGATGAACCTCCGCGGTGGAGTGCTCCGCTCCGCTTCTCCGGTCCAAGTTGTCTACCTTCATTTGTTTCTTTCCGAAGAAAAGGGATTTGGGATGGTTGTGCCGGTTGAGGGGGAGGGGTGGGAGTGAGGGGAGAAATCTTACGGTGGCTCTCCGCCCCCGCCACACCGGAAATGGGAATCCCGAGTAGTTGCGAGTGCCGCAACATCGCGACGATAGCTGACTGCACTGTCCGTGTCTGCCGGAGGGAGATGTGGGCTTTATCATCACAACCGCCACACTACAAACCCATCAGTCAACTTAGTACACTGTTTTTAATGTCTACTTCAAAGCACGCATTAGGAAATGCATGCCTGCCGAGGTATGCACTAGGAAGTGCATGCTTGCCATGGTATGCAGTTGGAAGTGTGTACGTACCATAGCATTATGCCATAGCATGCGTGTACTTCCAAGTGCACACCATGGTAGACATGCACTCCCTAGTGCATACCATGGCAGGCATGCATTTCCTAATGCGTTCTTTGAAGTACACATTAGGAACAATGCACATAGTTGACTGCTGGTTTTGCAGTGCACAGGTCGGGCTTCGGGGATACTTTAAGAGAGTTAGAGGTGTCAGTGACGCACTCACTTTTCCAATTATTAAGTGTTTTCTTCTTCTTCCTCTTCTTCTTTTCGCCCCCTCCAATATTAAGGCGGTTCTAGGCTTCAAAAAACTTCGTAAAAATAGAGCAAACACCTAAAGTCTCAATATGGGATGGAAAAGTACATTTTGCTGTTAAAAAAAGGTCATACGTTTCTCACACCAAAGACTATGTTGAGCATTGCAACAACGCGCATCCCGATGCTCACTCTAATTTGTGTTTTTTTTTTCTTCTTCCCAATTGCACACTGAATGTATGCTTAAAAAAGAGTGAGCATACCGATGCTTTCAGTGCGTATTCAGTTTGCAGTTGTCTCTAAATTGTGTAAATTGTGTAAATTGTGTGAAATCATGTGACAACTTTCGTCCTTATTGGCTGAATCAGGCACGTTTTAAGCGGTGGTTGTGCGGTGGGGGGGGGGGGGCGATTGCCCCCCAGTGGCCTCTAGACAGCCGCCGGAAAGGTAGGCAATTGTGTTACAAAACTCCTGTATGTAGACAACCTTAGGGGCACCCCCCCCCCTCTAATCGATCGAACCTCAATACGCCCCTGGGCTGAATGGACATAAAGAATGTGGAAACCATCCTATCAACGGACAATTAGTTTCAGACAGATGTAATCTATCACTTGAATTCAGAATTGTATCTCGTCCAGGTACTCACAGAATTAATGTATGGATAAAGAAAGTCCTCCGTGATCTTGTAGGTAGCTTCTGGTCTTGAACCAGTTGCATTTTTCCTCTTTCGTTGCTTTTTAATCCAGAAGCAAGGTTATATTCATTTTTAGGGAGTTTACAATGAAAGAGAAGATATGGCGGAGGATATCGCTCAACTTCTGACGGATTTCTAAACCTTGTTTACTTTTTAAAAACCGCTGTGACCTCGAGCAGTGCAACTTGACGGTTATAACTGCGGAAAACTGTATCGACATCTAATGAGTACCAGGCGGGCAAACTCCTTGTCCGGCTCGCCTATGTGCTGTTGGGGGCACGGACGGTGACTGGTCGCACCCCGGCCTGGTCGGACAAGGCGACTTCTTTCTCTGAGGCGTCACGTCTATTTTTCCCCTCTTCCTCCCTCCACACCCTCACCTCCCCCCTCCTCCCCCCTTTCCGACTTCTCCACCCTCTACCCTCTGGACCTTCCCGCGCGGAGAGATGATGGATCTCTGGTCGTACATCACGGCGAGCGGCAGAAGAAGGGAAAACAAAAGAAGGTCGCAGCAGTGAAGTCGCCGCGGCTGGGCGCGGCGGTCACGGTGGTGGTGGGGGGCTGGCCGGGTGGCTGCAGGACACGCCGCCGTGCTTCTTGACGCCGCCCCGCCCCCCTCCACCCGCGCCACCCCTCACCCCCAAAATTCATCTCCAGCGCGGAAGAAGAGGTCCCCCGGGACGCGAGACGCGGGGTGTGGCGGGCGCCGGAGCGAGGGCGGAACTTTCCATTTGGGGACTTGTGTTGTTTCTCTTAGTGACAGGGTTAACGGTGGCAAGCCTCTTGCTTACGTCGATTTTTTTTTTTTTTTTTTTGTTTCGACATGGAAGGAGAAGTCGGTAACTTATCAAAAATTAAAGAGTAAAGTATTACATAAAAGTTACAGTTATAACCATTCCTTTCTAAGCTATCAGCATCCTTGTTTAAAGTTAGACTTTAACAAGTATTAATTAATTTTAAATTTTATATTAAATGTTAGGTGCCCTAAAATTTGGCGTGCGCGTTGGACTGCATGCCCTGATCATATAGTTAACTTACACATTTATTTCTGTTTATTTTTGTTAAGTTATTTAAAAACTTTAAAATAATAACTTTTTTTTTGTTACGTGCTAATATTTGTTATGTTTAAATGCATGTTAAGTGACGGGCACCTGCCTGGAAGTGTGTTATCGTGCAATAATAACATCAGAATAAAATCATGTGATACTAGTCCACACTAATAAAAGCTGACGGTGATTTTCACTGCAAGCTACGGTGCGAACTCTGCAGTGTAGCTTCAGTTGAAGTCTTTACAAGCTGCGAAGAATGTGGCTTTAAGCTTCAATGATGCTCTCTCCTTATTTATAGTAGCTTACGGAGAAAGTCCACAGTGAGAAAAAGTGCTGCAGGACCCCAAGTGGCTTTCAATTGAATAAATTCACCGTAAGCTTTTTAGAAGAGGTAACATATTCCGACAACCCTCCAGGTTTTCATATCACTTCCGTGGCACGGCACGATGCGCACACGGTGGCGATCAGCCTAGCCCACAATCTTGAAGTTTTCTCTTGACAGGGGAGGGGTATAGTAGCGCTCGCCTTCAAAAACTCGCGAAGGCCATTGCCGCTCTTTTAGGGTGCTCAGGGTGGCGGCGGGGCGGAGGAGGGGGGAAGCGGGAGAAGCGGCAAGTTGTCCCCGCCTTCACGTTGAGTGGCTGGAGAGAAGGGGGCTGGATGGTTGCGTTAGGCGGGAGGGGAAGTTGGCGGAGGCGAGCTATAAAAGGGCTTTTCTAGGACCATCGCATGTTGCAGTCTCTCTAGTTAGTAGAAAATTGTTAACCCTATTCACCCGCTCTCCACGCCCCCCTCCCGCCCGCCAACGCCGTCACAACCACCGTCACCACCACCGACACCATCCTCGCCATACCACGCTATCAGTCCCACCGGCACCACCGGCGACAGACCTGGACTATCCAACGATCCGACAGTCTGGCGTGGCGAGGCGAGGGAAGGACGCGCGCAGCACCCAATTTAAAAAGTTTGTACGACGCCGGGCTCTTCAAGTCATCACTCCCACCTAAATTGCGAAGTGACCTAATCGCCCAAACTATGATGGCGACGCAAAGTGGCCCGGCTTCCCCGTGGCCCCGTGGCCCCGGCTTGCGACTCGACCGCCCTTCTGGCCCTGACCGGGGGTAGGGGGTAGGGGATGAAAGAGCGTGGCGTGCGGGCAGCGGCAGAGCCGCGGGCACCCACACAACCCACACTACACCCTTCTCCTGGAAGAGAAGCGATGGCGGCCCAAAAAGGACGGTGGGGTCAGTTGAGAAACAAAAGCCCAGTAGTGTGTAAAGGCACACCCCGATACAAGTGCTCCTCTTTCGCGCCCAAGCTTTAGCCTGGCTTATATGGGCTGGGCTGCACGGGGCAGAAGGGCGGGGGGGCGGTCGTGTGGGGGTTCTACTCGGCCCTCTCCCCGCCCACGACATCTGACCCGGGCCAGGCCATCATAGCTTGCCTATCGCGCGGCCGCACTGGGCGAGCGGGGCGGGGTAGAACGGGGCGGGGTGGAGCGGAGCGGGGCGGGGTAGAGCGGGCGGGGCAGGGCGGGACGCCCCCAAACACTGGCACGATAGGAAAGCCTGCTCCAATCGCCCTCGCCTCCCCAACGCCACCCTCCCACAATACACATCGAAAAGTGCAGCGCCTCCCGCACGCGGCCTGCGACTGGCGTGAGCTCTCTCCCACTGCGCTCTCTCTCTCTCTCTCTCTCTCTCTCTCTCTCTCTCTCTCTCTCTCTCTCTCTCTCTCTCTCTCTCTCTGCGCTCTCTCTCTCTCTCTCTCTCTCTCTCTCTGCGCTCTCTCTCTCTCTCTCTCTCTCTCTCTCTCTCTCTCTCTCTCTCTCTCTCTCTCTATTCCTCCCCATCTCCTCCCTCCTCCTCTTTCTCCTCCCTCCACTCCCCCTAGAGGAAGGAGGTTTTTGCCCCTGCCTGTGCAGACCCCACGTGAGGCAGACATCCCCGCCGAGCCGGGCCGCGTCGCTCCAGTCTCATTGAAAATCGATGGCTTCTTCTTCCTAACGGAATGAGCTTCCTCCTGGCTCCTGGCGGCGGCGGCGGTGCCCCCGGGGCGCCTCGGGGCGGGGCGGGGCGGGGCCAGAGCCGGAGCGGCCTCCGCCCCCCGCGCTGCGAGTTTTCGGCGCAAATGGAAATGAGTATCTGCACTACGGGCCCGACGGCAGGAGGGGTGGTTTTTCGCGGAGGGAATATTTCTGAGCGCTGCGTGGCGATGTGCCGCACCGATGCCTCGATCACGTGAAGCAGGAGCGGTGCGCACGCTTCCCTTTGCTGCGATTATTTCGGATTATTTACTTTTTCGCAACATGCAGTGGGGCAGAGGGATCGATCTCTCGAGTCATTGGCACTGTGGCCTTAGATGCTGTCCTTCATCTGCTGTTGTGAAAACATCGACATGCGGGCGTTAAAATCTATCAAGCTACTTCTCCGCTGGTGCTCGGCTTGTGGCCTTGCGGTTTGGAGGGAGGGGACCAAACCGGGAGGGTGGAAATGGGTTTGGAACAAAAGTTTCGATGTGGCCTGGGACCATTAGTGATTTCGGCCAGCCCAGCAGCGGTCGCTCTGATCCCGTAGAATTGTCAACTGAAACTCATTACGAGCTCCTCAGCCGGAATGTTCCTATGTTGGAGCACTTACGGGCAGGCTGAGCGACTCTATGGTTATCCGTACTGCAAACAGGGCCTGGCGCTGCGGGCTGCTGGCTGACGGGGGCCAGGGGGGCGGGGGGGGGGAGGGAGAGAGAGAGAGAGGGGGGGGGGGATCTGCCTCGCGAGGCGCGCCACTGTGGCTGCTCTCCGGACGCCTCGGGCTCAGCCGATTACGAACATCAATGCGGCTTAAGAGGCAGAAACAATCTGCAGCAATACCGCTGTTTGTTGTTTTGTTTTGAATACAATTCCTGAGCGAAGTCTCATACGCAATATCGCCTCGCGTTTTTTTCTCCTTTTTTTTTCGGAAATTATTTGTAAAAAGAAAAAAAAATAACTCGTGAATTTGGATGTAGCCGACGTAAAAAAAAAAATCTGCTTATTAAGCGTTTTCTTCAAGGTGTATTGCAAAGAACAGCGAAGTAGTGTCGCAGGTCTACCTACCCGCTACAGAGGAAAAGAGCCATGGCTCTTTCAAGGTTACCCAGACGTTCAAGTCACCTGTTAATGATAGCTCGGCTGTAAATTGTTGGAATTGCTACTCTCGTGCCTTTGAAACCTCCTGCAGAACGTCTCTTAAAGGGGGAGGCGAGGAAAGAGGGGCCTTTACAGGCCAACAGTCTCTAATTTACAAGCGCACGCCACGCGCATTCCTGACGCGCTGATTGTCGACACCGCCCCCATCCCCTCACCTTCCCTTCTTAAACCCCCTCCCCTCTCTCTACCCGCCTCTCTCCCTCCTCCCCATACCGCACGCTCTCATTTTTCTCCACCTTGCACCGGCACCGGCCCTATCCCGGCTGTACTCGCAGCCCCCAATGCCCCCCCCCCGCCCCCACCCCGCCCCCACCCCGCCCCCGGCCTCTTCGGCGCGGCGAGCGGGCGGCACCCTTCACCGTGGTTTACCCGCGGGGTAACTCATGGGCGGCACGCCACACAGCACTGCATGCGTTGCGCACGTCAGCAGAGGATAAGATCACTGCGGTGTTTTACACCTCGGGTCCGACGGTCGCGCACGTTTAGGCCTCTCACAGCCTATTATTTTCTTGCCTCTAAGGGACTGTCAAGGAGATAAGTTTCTCTCCTCTCTAAGTTTTACCAAACTTTCGAGCTTTTGTTCGGTGTCTTACGAAAGCCCACTGACCCCGACTGGGCGTCTTTCGATTTCTTTGCCTTTATTTGCTGGAAGTCAGCTTTGCTCGAAAAAGCGGTCGTCGACTCGGCTCGCGGCCTCGGCTCGGCTTGGCGGGGTTATTTAGTCGTAAACACGGCACGCGGCACGCATTGCTGACTCTGCTGCTCTGTCCTCCCTGCCCTCCCGCACTCTACCCCCGCCCTGCCCTTGCTATCCTCCCTTCCCCTGCCCCCTCCCCCATCCCCTTCTTGTCCTCCCGCCCACCAACCCTGCCCTCCCGCACTCTACCCCCGCCCTCCCCATCTCCCCCTGCTCCTCCCGCGCGGCCGCACACTGCGTGTTTGTGTTTTGTACTGTGTGGATGTGGCCCGGCGGGTCTGCCGTGGCCGGGCTGTGATCTGGGCAACCCTTCAAACGCCGTGCCCTAGTCTCCGCCCGCCCTCCCCACCCCCGCCCCGCCCCGCCTGGCGGGCCCTTTTCCCTCGGTGTGTCCTCGAGCTCTAACCCTCGCCGGGGCGGGGTGGGGTGGGACGTGGGGTGGCGGGCCTTGGCCGAGCTGTTCCCCCTCCTCGACCACTCGTACTCCTATGAAAGAGGTGGTCTCCTTTTACCTACCTCCCCATAGGGCAGGTCTCGAGGGAAGGGATGGCTGGTTGGGTGATCCCTGTCATCGGCTTATACGCGTTTCAGAAAGCGCACTCTGCAAACTACTAGGGGTTTCAGGAAAATGTAGATATGCCCAAGAAAATAAGCAAACACTATAACGCGCAGAGCTTCCAGCAAGGCGTCTGGAGGACTGTGCGATATGTGGTCTTCAGTGTAGCGATTATCAACCCGGTATCGCGGTACTCTTCTTTGTTTTGAGACTCGGCAATGTCGAGGAACATCGCAACATCGTGATATAACCAGAGCTCCGGTTGGGGTAAATAAGTGTCGCGAATCCAGCACAGCGACGTTCTACCAAGAGGACGGTATGGCATAAACGGCTCTCGCACGATTTCCACTACTATATATGTGTCCATATAGCGATAAGCCAATGAAAAACGGACAGTGTGGAGTTTTCCTCACAGTTATGAAGTGCCTCAGAAGTTTGCCCGTGAATGCTTACTGAATATATACCGGGTGTTTCTTTGAATGCGTAACAGTGTTGCGGAATTACATACTCACCAGCGCTGCAGGGGCCTTGCAGGCGAATGGGGTAGGCAAACCCGCAACACCGTTACGCATTCAAAGAAACACCCGGTACAGAGTGCTGTGCACACAGTTGGTCTTTCCGAACAGTGTTATGATTTTACCTATCTATTCTGTAATATCGAGAGGATATCGATGTTATTTCGATCTGAGCAGGGTATCAATTTTGACATTTCGTGTTTCGTTCCAATCCAAAAAGTCCCATGTTGAGAAAGTGAGACGAATAGGGCGTTCATAGAGATTTGGTCATGGAAGAAATAGAAATGAGACCGATCTAGAAGAAAGTAGCGATTCAGTGGCTCGAGTCTCATAAGGCCCCGGTCGCCCCAATCTCTTCGCCCGCACGTGTCGTTGCCAGCTCAGCGCGTTTGCCTCCCAATAGTGAGACGATGCGCCCCACGGCGTGTTGCTATTTGCAGCACATCTGCGGTCCTACTCCCCCCCCCCCCTCCCCTCCGGTTCCCCTGACTGCGCCGAGTTTTATCCCCCCCCCCCTCCTTACATCCCGTTTCCCCCGCCGATCCCGCTGGCAAATAAAGCGCCGCGATGGCCTTTGTGTGTCTCCGCGCAAGGCTCCCTGACGGGACGGGGCCCGGGCGGGAGGGGACCCGGGGAGGCGAACGGTTGGAGTAAAAGGCGCTGCTTCTTGGCCGATCTCATCTTTGTTTCCTTTTCCAGCTCGAACGTTTGTCACTTATCGAAGCAAACAGCATCCCTTCCTCCTTTCGGGCCCCTTTTTTCAGTCTTTGCAGAAACGCCAACAAAGGTTCTGTGGGAAAAAAAGAGGTTGAGGGAAGGGGGGCTTGACTGCGTCGCCAACACTCTCTTCGTGCTGCTCAAGTCTCATACATCAGTCATTATTTGAGTCTGTGCGGAACTACATTGCACTACAAAAATTTTGCGGTGAATTCCAATGTGAGCTGCAGTGTACCCTGCACCCTGCAGAACGGAACAATTAGTTGATTCTCCCCGTAATCTACGCGATGTAATAAAAAAGCCACATTTTTCTTCTTAAGGGAATTAATTCCATAGAGATAGCGATAGAGAATAATTATTCTCTATCGCTTTTAGCTAGACGTGTCTTCTTTGATAATTAAAAATCGCCGCTTTAGAGTGGTGTTTACACTCAAAAAGTGCGGTAGAAATTGCTAAAAACTTAGGACACTAGATCACTGTAGATCTGCCTCGCTTTCACAAGAGCACGAAAATTTAGCGTATCTAACTCGCTCTCCGAAAAGCGCAAAATTTTTCTCCTTCAGTAACAATGCGGTGATCCGCCCTGATCCACCCTGACTTCCAGTAACTACTCACTACTCACCGCAGCTTACGGGTAAAATACGCCACACTTTGTGAGAAAAAACTACAATTTATTTACACTGATAAACCAAGTGTTCAACCCTTCAACACTTTTAAGTGTTCAAATACCATTTAAACAAATTAAAGTGTTCAACAGAGTTGTTGTGCACTTACAAGTGTTCAACTCGGAGGTTGTGCACTTGTAAGTGTTCAACTCCCCAGTTGCACACTTCCCTTATACAGTGCGTCCAAGCTAAGGAAGTGTGTAACTGGGGAGTTGAACACTTTTAAGTGCACAACTTCTGAGTCGAACACTTTTAAGTGTACAACAACTCTGTTGAACACATTTATATGTTAAAATGGTATTTGAACACTTTATAGTGTTGAAGGGTTGAACACTTGGATTATCAGTGTACAATTTTTTACCGTTATTTCGAAGTACAGTAAAATATTGTACTAAAATTGTACTCGGTATAGGGTAAATTAGTGATGTACGGCAACGAAAACCGTAAACCGTTAATTCAAAACCGTTGTTTAGTTGTATTAGGAACGGTTTTTCTCACAGAGCAAAGTATTGCAGAGTTCACCATAGCTTGCAGGTTTCAACAGTTAATGGCAGCCGAGGTGTAGATTACTGCTGTACTCATGTGTACACAGCAGGCTGTACTCATCTGCACTCAGTGACAATTCTCAAACAAAATATGAAAAATTTGGCTGTTTTTGTGTAAAGTTTTGTACAATAATTTTTATTTATTAACAGTTTCTGTATTGACGAATAAAATTGAGTATTCTGCTCTTAAAATGTCATATGCTCTCCTATGTACTCATGTGTACACTCCAGCTGTGGTGAACCCCTCGGTGTCAGACACGGAACGGAGGGGAGGGGCGCGGCCGCGCCGCGTACCTGCCCCGTGCCTCGCAGCAAAAGAAATCCCCGCTGTCCGGCCCCCTGCCCCCCCTCCTCTCCTCTCCCCGGCAGCGGCAGGGCGAACGGTAGTTACCCCTCAAACTTCAAAGGTCCTCGCCATATTGGCGTGTAGACCGTTGTTGGAGGGTCCAAATCGCAAAAGGGCCGCGTGCAAACGAACGAACTCTCTTTTCACTCCGCGTTCCGTTCGCCTCCCTCCCCTCCCACTTTTTCCTGTCAGTGACCCGACCCCACTTTCTTTCCCTGGTTTTCCTTTCAAACTTCTAGCTTTCATTACCCCGTGTTTACAGCGAGCAGTTAATCCTCGCGCAGCACAGGCTGTGCCCGGCTGTGCCGGCTATGTGCTGGGGGTCGAGTGGAGTCGCCTTCTCTTTTTTCCGCGCTGATTTTCATTCTCCTCTGTCCTCCCTGTATATCTGTCTCTCTCACTCTCCCGGCGAGCATCTCGCTCTCTCTAATAGCGCGGGGCAGTGTGTCACGTGGCCGTAAGCCGCCGTAACGTAAGTATGATTAAAGTAATATAGCCCCTGCACGGGGCGAGGCGGGGCGAGGCGGGGCGAGGCGGGGCGAGGCGGGGCGAGGCGGGGCGAGGCGGGGCGGGGCGGGGCGGGGCGGGGCGGGGCGGGGCGGGGCGGGGCGGGGCGGGGCGAGGTTGGGCGGGGTGTGGCGGGGCGGGGCGGTGCACGCGGCGCTGCGCGACGATAAGGGCAGGGCGCTATCGCGTAATGGCTGAGCGGAGCCTTGTGTGTCGCGCTCGCATTGCAAACACTGCAGCCCGGCGTGGCCCCCGCCCCGCGCCCCGCCCCACCCCGCCCAACGCTGGACAGATTAGGGCCGACTTTGTCGTGGCGCCACGATCTCCCCCGGCGCCAGTGCCCCCGCGCCAACCTCCACCGTCCCCCACCCCCTCCTCCCCCACCCCCTCCTCCCCCAACCCCCCACCCTCCACCCACCCCTGCACCGCCACTGCTTGCTGCTTGCCTTGCTTCACCAAATAAACAGCGGGACGGCCAACGGGACGGCGCACGGCACCTTCCCTCCCCAGGAGGCGGCGGGCAGTGCTTTCCGAGGTAAACTGTGTGTAACTGCAGTGTGTACCGGGAGCACGTCTCCGGCCGGCCTGACCTGCCCGAGGCGCTACACGGCGGGGACCTGTGTGAGCCGAGGCGCGCCCCCAGCCCGTCCCCTGCGTCCAGGGGAAGACAGCTGTCTTGGAGAAACAGTGGCCTCCGGCCCGCCCCAGCTAGACCCTGGACTCTGGGCAAGCCGTCCGCGAGCGCGTAGAGAGTACTACCTACAAAGCAGGGCAAAACGAACCCTCTCCCGCTTTTTTTAATTTCCTTAAAAAAAAAAAAAAAGAAAATATTGTTGTCTTGGTGTGCGCCCTTGGCCAAGAGTTCACCTCCCGTCACCAAGTCTCGCGACGTATACAGCGTTCAATGTGCTCGACCTTGACGAAATGCAATCCAACTGTGACTTCTTCAGGAAGGGGTGTCTGTTTTTCTTGCATCCACAGTGGCTAGTAAAACAACTTAATTTTAGTCGACATCACACTTTTTATGCTGCAAAGACGTAGGAGGCTGTGTATACTCTCGACGTATTCTCGACTTTTTCCTGAAACACTGAATGGTGATCGGTTGTCAAGCCGAAAATCAATGAGACGCGGGGAAAACGTCGGAGAGTCAGAACGTCGGCGGCGACGTGAAACGTCCATTCTAGTCGTGATCCTCCTTATGCGAACGGGCCCGCTCGGTGATTCCCCGCGCGGGATATGGCCTTCGACATCCGGTCTCCTCTCTCCTCTCCTCTCCTCTCCTCTCCTCTCCTCTCCTCTCCTCTCCTCTCCTCTCCTCTCCTCTCCTCTCCTCTCCTCTCCTCTCCTCTCCTCTCCCCTCCCCTCCAGCTCGCTCACCCCCTCCTCCTCCGTCTCCTCCTCTCTCCGTCTGCTCCTTTCTCCCTGCCTCACAAACGGTCGCGTGCTCACGGGCCCCTCGGATTGGCTGGACTCGTAAAGCGGCGTGGCGTGGCCCGGGCCTGGCGGGGCGTTACGTGGATCAGCGTGCGCTTGGCGGCCGCATTTCGTGGTCGGGATCTGCAAATCCGAAGTTTACGACCGGCTCGTCTACGTTGCGCTCCGGACGGGACGTCCTGAGCTGCGCGCGGTGCTCCGTGCTGCGGGCCGCGGCCCCGGCCCGGGCCGCCCCGGCCACCCGCGGGCCGAGCCGGCCGAGGTGGGACTTGCTTTTGTGGTCTGCCGGAGAGATTGCGTCGGCCTCTCGGGGTCGCGGGAAAGAGGGAGGAGCGAGAGGGGGAAAGAGAGAGGAGAGAGGAGAGAGGAGAGAGAGAGAGAGAGAGAGAGAGAGAGAGAGAGAGAGAGAGAGAGAGAGAGAGAGAGAGAGAGAGGTGGGAGGGGGGTGAGCAGGCGAGAGGGAGTTGAGCCCCACTGCCTACTCTCGCTACTCTCCCGCTGCGTCCGCCGGCCTCTATATTTTATTCTCCTCAGTCGGACCCTTCCCGAGGCGAGCAGAGCCACCCTCTTCGTTTTACCCGTCTTTCGGTACGACACTACTTTCCTCCCCTTCTCTTTTCGATCTGTTTTATTTTTACCAGAGCGAACGCTGCCCCTCGTTGAAAACGTCGATAGGTTCTTCTTTTGAGCTCTGACATTTAAAAAAAAATGCTCAACTAGCATTTAGTGATAAGTTCATAAAAATACATTTCTCAAAATGAGAATAAGTGTTGGCCATTTTACATCACTTCCGTATGTTTACAGAAACAGCTGGCACTGTGAAAAATATCCTCGTAAATTTACGACATTTTTCGTAATTTTGATTTACTAAATATGTCGTAAATTTACGACAGCCAATTCTTTCTCGTCGGCCAATTCCAAGTCGATAGGGAGTGCTTGTAAATTTACAATTTCAAATTGTATTTTTACGACTTTTATCATGGAAAATTTTCCCGTAACCCTTACGAGTATTTCTCAGTGTGGAAATAGAAGTACACTATTTCAACGATCGGCTGCATCACGACGGCCGTTCCATCCGATCCGGTTGTTGATAGACATGCTGCTGCCAACCCCGCGGCACAACCTAGTTGTACCAAGGACGCGACGCGTCGGACTGGCAGCTTATGTCGTTGAAGCCATTCCAACGACAAAAGGTCGTTGATGTAAGGAACTTATTTTTATTTTTTTGCCATTCTGAGTGTCGTCCTCTTGCCCGGGACCTACGGCGCTGTCCTAAGCATCCTCCTGGAGGGGTTGGAGTGGAGCGAGACGAGGCGGGGCGGGGCGCTGGCAGTAACCGTTGTCACGATGTCACGGCGCCGTGGAGGCGCGGCGGGGCAGGACGGGGCGCGGTGGGGCGGGGCGGGGCGGGGCGCGGCCCGTGCCGCTTCACCTGTGACAGTGATAAATGCCCGTGTATCGGGTCAGTGAGCGCACAAAAGCCCTGAGGCGGCCGAAATAGACGTCCACTCTCTGCAAATGATCAATAATAAGTAGACGCACCAGGGCCTCTCCAGGGGGCGGGGCGGGGCAGGGCGCACTCCTGGAGGAGACGCGAGGTCAGCAGACATGGGTGCTGCTGCGCTGTGGTGTTCCCGCCTTGCCCCGCCTGCCCCGCCTTGCCCCGCCTGCCCCGCCTGCCCCGCCTGCCCCGCCTGCCCCGCCTGCCCCGCCTCCCCCGCCAGCCCCGCCAGCCCCGCCAGCCCCGCCAGCCCCGCCATCGTACGCCCCCCTGCCGCCTCGCCCCGCCACGCTCCGTCAACCACCGCGCTATCTCGCGAGAGGCCTGGCCTACCCCACCGCCAGAGGCTGACGACTCCGTAAGGGAAGGAAGCGATTCCTGGGATTGGAAGCGGGGGTATATGGCGGCGGCGCGGCCGCCCCGGCTCGGCTCGGCTCGGCTCGGCTCGGCTCGGCTCGGCTCGGCTCGGCTCGGCTTGGCTCGGCTCGGCTCGGCTCGGCTCGGCTCGGCTCAGCCCGGCTGCTGTGGGCCGGAGCGTCGGTACGGGGCGGCTAGGCGGAGCGGTTACGCGCCCTGCTCACTCCTCCCTTTCTGTCTCCATTGTTCGGGGCTTTCTTACACTGGGCGCCTCTCGCCTTCTCTCATTCGCCGCTGTCGCTTTGATCATTCACACGCACCCCTGGTTCGAATCTAACCTAGCATAGGTCCTTTTTTGCATTTTTAAAGAGAGACAGCGAAAAAGACAGTCAGAAAGACAGAGAGACAGACAGACTCATTGATTCGCAAAAATGTTAGGCTTGTGGTCTTTCACTTTGACGTCCTGACATGTTTCAGAGGACACCTGAAAGTTGTTTGACAAGAATGTGGGATGCTGTTTTCTGGTTGTGGTGGTGGCCTATTTCCTATTCACCCTTTCTCCAGCTAAGAGGAAAAAAAAATCATCAGAAAAGTAAACACTGTAATGCAAGGAATGTGACGTCACATTTGTTTCAGTGTGAAACGTGTCGCATTCGTTTAAACGTTGTGTCACATTCATTTGAACGTGACTTCACGTGAATTGATCCTCAGATGGCGCCAGGCTTGGCCGATTCACGATTAAACGTACGAATGTGACACTGTCGAATGGACGTCACATTCGTTGAATAACAGTGTAGGAAGAATGACGTATGAGTGCAAATCCACAGAATCGTTGATCTTTGGAGCTTTTATCCTGTACCCCAAAAATTTTAAAATGACAATCGCGTTTGTGTTTTGTCGTCTTATTTGTCGGGTACAGTAGGGCTTAGCTGTGAGTCGTGTGTCTGCCTGTCGGCGTGCGCGTCCCCTCCCTCATTCCCCTCGTCCTCCTGACGGTTCTCTGTTTCTTTCTCATATCCCCACGCAGTAATGTCTTCTTATGCGGCCTCGAATAAACCGGCGCAATAAAAGGCGACGTGGTAATAAATCTGATAGCGTCCTCCATTTTTCTCCGCCGTCTCCGTGTTTTGCGTCCGAGGCCGGGCCGCCGGGCGGCGCGCCTGCGAGTTGGCGGCGCGGTGGCCAGTGGTGCCGATGCTGCCAGGCTGGGCCGCCCCGCCCCGCCCCGCCTCAGGCCTCCATCCACCCCCGCACCCCGCTCCGTGTCTCTTGTGGCCAGAATGTAATATTTACATGTTTTGATACGCGTGTGCGGGTCGTCCTGTCCGGTTTGCTGATGGTCCGCCCTTACCCCCGCCGCACGCCGCTCGCCACCCCTTGACGTCCTACCTCCGTCCCACTCCCAACTCCCATCCCCCCATTCCTGCCTCGCAGAACGCCCTCTCCCCCCTGCCCCTCCCCCCCCACCCCTCGCCATTCATCCCCCGCAGCAGTGCTAATGTGTAGCCCTGCGCTCATTTCACAACATCCGCCCTTCTCACTGCTCGTACCCCTCTCCTCACTGTACCTGCTCCGCGGCTTCTAGAAGCGCGAATACACATGTTGTAGCTTGTGCGTCAGCATCCAAAACATTCCTACCACAAACTCTTTCGATTGATGAACAGCATCACTGCCTATTCTTTCTGAAGAAGGTGGGTGTGGTTTGTCTTTCTCTCTTGAAAATACACGATGCAATAAAAACATGCGGACTGCTGCGATGAAACCGGTGAGTTGATGCGCTAAACATATGTTATATGCAGGAGATCCGCGCTTTTCTTTTTTCCACGTTTTTTTTTCCTTTCTTTCTGTCCGGGGAAAATTTTGACAGCCCGGCAGTATCCTCACTCCCTCGGCGTATGGGCTCACACGGCCGGCCCCTGGTGCTTTTAGAGGGCGTTTTTATCCTCACGTCGGCCTTGTGCATGAATGTGGCAGCCCAGTTGTGGTCACACCACCCGGGCCCGGGGACCTCACGTTGTCATAAGTATATGCCGCTTTGGTATTGTCAGTGTCGGCTTTGAGCTCTTCTTATTGGCCGAGGGGGTAGTCACATGCATTGTACGGCCCCCAAAAAATCATTAAAAATCTAAAATAAAAAAAAAATTGTAAAAAAAGTCAAAATTAAAACAAAACTAGAAAGAAAAAGATACAGAAAAATACGAAATTAGGAACACACGACCAAAAATAAAAAACTGAAAAAAAAATGACAAAAGTCAGAAATAGGGGAGAAGATCAAAATTTATCAAAAAGTGACAGAAAGTTTCCTTGAAAAATCAAAAGAAAAATCAAAACGGAAAAAAATCACGATATCCTGGTAGGCACGAAGTTTGTTCATGTTTTTGTTTGACAAAGAACTAAAGGCTAGCTTATTTGTTTGAACGCAGACTTTAGAGCAGGTTTCTCTTTTGCTCCGTGTTGGCTCGGCTCGGCCTATCCCCTCCACGAAAAAATATCCCCTCCCCTTGTTCATTTTGCCTGACGAGTCGAGGATAACCATAGAAACTATTTTCAATTCAAATTTACAAAACTTCTGCAGATTTCAACTAGACTTCAAAATCGAATGGACTAGATTACATTCTAAAGGTATTCTTAATATTATCAAATGCCCTTCGTCAGTTTATTTTCTGCCGTGGGGCATATGAAACAAAACACGCACGTTTTCCAGCGATTTTAGAAGGCAACTCCGTTGCCTGAAAAAAAAGTCCAAGAAAAAAATCATTGTACACATTTTGTGATTACTTTTCCCCTCGGCAGTGGCGGAGGTGGTCTCTCACCACTCTCCCTGACTGCTGTTGCAACAGCTGCAGCCAGGCAGCCAGGGCGGCCGCTTCGCGTTGTCGCGACAGAGAATCCAAATCAGGACTGATGTCTCCCTGCCCTGCTATGCACTGCCCTGTCCTATTCTCACTTTGCCCCGCCCTGCCCATGCCTGCCACGCCCTGCCCTGCCGGCTGGTACCGGTGCTATCACTGTACTGCGCCCGCTTCGCTCGCAGGGCAGCGCATAAAACTCCATCCTCGAAAGCGCTTCCAATCTGCATCAGGTGGCCCCTCCCGCCCCGCCTGCCAATGCTGCGCTCATTATCCTCGTTAACGCAAACGGGAGCTGTGACTTCGAGGCAAAAAGGTGCTCGTATTGGACTGTGCTCAATGCAGAATTTACCATTCTACCACAAAAGCAAAAGTGGTCAACGCCGCGGCCACCGTGCGATTGTTGCTGGGAGAAAAAAAATGTTCCCTCGAAATCTCTTTGGAATGACCTGCAACTGCAAGGTTCGTCATTGGAAGTTATGTGGACACGTATCCGTGCTTTAGGGGCCCACCACTCGAATTCGGACGTACAAAGGATTAAATTATCACAGTGATTTCAAAAACGTTTTGTGGGAATGACTTATTCTGTGGAATTTATGGGGTAAATCCTACGTTTAAGTAAATATGTTTAATTACTGTTGGTTTTAACGTCTATCTCAGTGCCCAGTCATAATCATATTGCACAGTGAGAGGAATATTACAAGTGAGAATGTCACGTGTCACGAGATCGTCGATTAAATCGTCCCCTGGTATTATTGCTGCACTATATTGTAGGTCATGTGAAGGTCGAAATGTGGCTGGCTGAGCTTTCTGTTCCCTCTCCCTCCCCTCCCCGCCCCCTCATGGTGCCAAGAGCCTGTGGGGGAGACGGCACATGGCCATAGTTCCATGGAGAGTGCTCCAAAACTTGATTCATGGAAGTGGGCCACGTAGGGACAGACCATAGCCCCGCCTATGGCCCCTGCCTACGGCCCCGCCTATAGTCCCGCCCATTGCCCCACCTGTGGCCGCGAAGGACGTTAAACAAAATAACACAATATCTCTTATAATTATTACAAAATTCTTACAGTGGAGCAAAGGTACATGCGATCATTTCAGCGTCCACCCATGTTCGCGAGTACCAAACATAAAGCCCAAGTATTCTAGTATACATCTGCACCTCTGAAAACAGAATAACTGTCACTAGTTTAACCCCTATTCGTAAAAATTTAAAAAATTAGAAAAAATGTTGTGCATTGCATTTTTTTGTAGGTATCGTATCAGTTTTGTAAACAACGAATGCGGCTTGACACGTTTATCTAACGAGTAATGCTTAGTAACAGCCCCGGATCCAACGTGGGAAAACAAAATTAATAATTTTCCCTCTCACTCGCTGAGCCTGCGAGTTTTCCTTTGACTTTCCATGAGCTGTCTGGCCTGCTCCTCGGAACGAGTTTGCGTGTGCTCTGTGGGTCTGGGCGTGAGCCTGAGACTAGGCCGCCTGATTGCAGAGTGCGGCTCCGGTGCGATGGCCGCGGCCGGGGCTGGGCCGTTGGACACCATCACGCGCCACGCGGCGAAAACTGAATTCCGGGATCCAGTTGAGGGGGTCTTTTGTTACAAACTGCGAACTAGTTTGAGTGCCTGCGAGCTTGATGAGGTGGGATGGTGTGACGACGCGACGGCTGGAGGAGAGTGAGTAGCAGGGTGTGGAAAAGGGGGGGGGGGGGGGGGGGGGTTGCTAGGCTAGCGATGGTGTAATTTCAGATGGAGGACCACGCTGGTGCCGACGGGACGGGGTAGGAAGGGGACGTGTCGACAGGATTTCCGGCAACGTGTGAGTGGCGCACGAGGGCTGTTCGAGCGGGGTCGGGCGCGGGCGCGCTGCGGACCCCTGCGCTGAATGTTATTTACTAGACGGGGTGAGAGGGAGGCGGAAGGGAGGTGGGAGGCAGGGAGTTTCGATTATCGTTTAGATTCAAAGTCTAAGGGAAAACGCTTCATTTATATGGACTCTGTTTGAACTACTGTACTTTAGTAAAATTTAGTTGAATAAACAAAAATGAAGTATGGTCTAAGCCAGCAGCAAGCACTGATTTGACCGTTTTCTGGCATTTTACAAGCTCCAATCAGCGCGTAACCTTGCGAACAAAAATCTTCTACCAACCACAAACTAAATAGTGACTTTGAAATTTGCGAAACATTGGAAGCTTCGGAGTTTTGATAAATGTATTTACCCAAAATTGGATGGTATACTTTTTCATGCTTTATTGGAGTGAGAATTTTTAACTTCACTCTCTTCCAGCGAATTTTTCTAGCCCCCTCCCTCTTTTTAGGGTAAGTTTTGTTTTTCTTTTTTCCCTCACATTTTTTGAGCACTATAATCCTCAATTTATTCGGCCAGAAAAAATTCCAACTTTCCAGAGAGTTTTAAAATTGCCCTCAAATTCTCGCCCGTATAGGAGCTAGAATTAATGACTCGTAGATTTTCAGAGCTCGCAACTTACAAACTATTTAGTAAATGTGACGGAAAAATTTAAGCTAGCTACCGTTTGCCGGCAACAACGAACAAAGGCTTAGCAATCGCAAAGCATCGCATTCTTTGCAACGCTTTTTTGGTCTCAACCCGCTAACTGTCAAAATGTGAAAAACGCTTTGCATGCAAATTTATCCCCATTTATCAAGGACAAATAATGTTTATTTGCGAAGAAGAACACAAAAATTAACACGAATTGTCTACCATTTGTGTACTTTTTGGAAACGTAAAAAACATGTCTTTGTTCACTGTAAAAAATGTTGGGATTTTTACTATACGCTTGTATGGGATATTTCCTATACATGGTATGGTTCCTGAAAAATCTCATAAATGTATAGGAAATTTACCATACCTCAAAGCGTGTATGGGAAAACCCCAAACTACACTGTTCCTCCAAAGGCAATGAAAGTACTACCTTTTGTGGCAGTGCCCCTGCAAAGGCAATAAGACAAAAGTAAGACCTTTCCAGCGGCAATGAATCGCTCATTGCCGCTTCAAAGGCAGTATTCATTGCCAATTTTGGCAATGAGCGGAAGTCAGTTTTTGAATTTTTTCTAAGTTATTGGCATTTCAGTCATGGCCACATTGTGGCATTGAAGTTTCATTGCCAAATATTCGGCATTTAAGGTTCATTGCCTAAATATCGGCAGTGAAGGTTCATTGCCATTATGTCGGCAGTGACGGTTCACTGCCAACCAGCCGGCAATGATCGTTCACTGCCAAAAGGTCGGCAATAATGTATTGACAAAATGCAGCAATGAATGAAAAAGTGAATTAATTTTAAGTTACTTTCAGAACATTGCCGATGGGCTGGTATTGAACACTGCCATTGGGTTGGCAATGATCGGTTCATTGCCGCTGCAAAGGTCTTACTTTTGTCTTATTGCCTTTGCGCCGGTCATTGCCAAAAGGGGCTTCATTGCCACGAAAGGTAGTACCTCACTGCCAATAATGGCAATGATCACTACCTTTGAAAAAACAGTGTATATAGGAAAACCACTACAAATGTCAAGGAAATTTGCCATACATGTGTGGAGGGCACACGCTGCTATCCATGTATAGGAAAATCACTTGACGATATGGAAATTTTGCTATTCACTGTTAGTTCTTAAAAATAAAAAATGGGTCGCCGCATTAAATTTGATTGCGCTTACAATTCACTGCTCGGTCGTACATTGAGGGAGGACACTCTCAATGTCCGAGGACTATGGTATTAAAGATCACCGGACTTCTGTGTTCATATCTAATTAAACACATTTGGTATAATCAGTACCAAATTGTGTTTCATTTGGTTATACATTGTATCTGATGTAGTTATGAGCAGTCCGAAGCCAGTTCCAAATATTATTCTTAGATATTCAGAGTGAAGCAATATCGCATGCCAGTGGTAAAAAGTTCACGAAAGGCAGGAAGGTAAATGCATCCAGCATCAAAACATCTGGTCGAAAATTCCACGAACTGTAAACAGTTGGCCACGCCTCCCGGGCCGCTCACTCCTCCTCACCGGGCCATCCCCGATCCGGGGCTGGCCCGGCGGGAGGGGCGCGCGACCTCGAGATGACCTGGACACGCTGGGGCGCGTCTCCCATCTCGTCCCAGTGGTCCAGTGATCAACGTGACGGGTTCGCAGCAAAGAAGTCCGGGTTCAACTCTTCTTCAGGTAAGGTAATTCTTCGTAAGTTCAATGCATAATTACATGTAACAATTAACTTTGACAAGCAATGTGAAATGAAAGGAAGTTGAGAGCAGTACAGGGAAGAAAGAAATCACTATTTTCTGTTTTGAAATGGATGCAAATGTATAGGAAAATTCCTATACATTTGTGGTGGGACCACCACACATAGATCGTATATACCCTACACACGTGTATAGGAAATTTCCTATACATGTATGGTAAGAATACTATCGTGTATGGTAAAATTACGACACGCGTGTATAGTAAAATTCCTATACATGTATATGTGAAAAGCGTCAGATACATTTATAGGAAATCTACCATAGAAATTTTTTACAGTGAATTGTATTGGTTTGTGTTGATGTCTGCAACGTTTCTAACCTCAAATCCAACTGCAGCCAAAGTTTTTTTTTGAAGAATAGATAATAATCTCTTTTCTTATATACATTCACACACAAAGAAAATCAAATCACTCCTCTTGCTAGAAACAATTTTGTCTCAGTCTGTGTGTCCGGAAAACAAGGCCGTTTTTAGAGCAAAATGGTTCTTTTCGATGTAGAGTGTATGACAGTCCTCTTGGGTGGGAAAGTCCTGTAAGGGAAATGCGAAAGCGACCGCAATCCCATTTCGGGCGAGTACTTTTGTGCATCTTTCCTGTGGCCCTGTTGTCAACTGGCCTTTGTTTTTTGTTCACAGAATGTGACGGGGCGCGGGCCCAGGATGCGTGCCGGCGTGCTGGCGCCCTGCGTGGTGGCGCTGTTCGTAGCGCTGCTCGCCACGCCGTGCGCCGGCGACCCGGCCGCCCCCGCCGCCGCTCCCGGCCCCGCCCCCGCCCCCGGCCCCGCCCTCAGCCCGCCGCAGCCCCAGCTCAACTCTAGGATCGTGCGCACCAAGTACGGAGACGTGCGGGGCATCATCGTGACGCACGAGAACCGACACCTGGAGCCCGTCGAGGTAAGAGCTGCACCCCGCCCCGCCATGCCCCGCCCCGCCCCGCCCCGCATTGCCTCGTCCCGACCCACGGAGACAAAAGGGGAAGAGGAGAACACGGGAAACACCTTGCTGGTTGCAATAGCGTTGTGCGAGGCGTCGCCAACCCTTTAAAAAAAATCCGCACCTGGCCCTATACTACATTCATAATACCAATAATACCTGTTCATACTTCATATATCTTCACAATACCTATGTAATAAGCAGTATGTGTACAGCTTTATTCCTATATATTATTCCATTACACTGTCTAAATTTCAGAGGCGTAACTCTGCTCGTTACACCAGCTGCTTTCAGCATAAGTGTTGTGCGAAGTGGCATTTTTGAAAGTCGAATCGAATCTCAATTTTTTCCCGAATCGAATGTTTTATTTTTCGCCCATGAATCGAATCGAATTTCCCTGCTTCGAATGCGATTTGAATCGAAGCAATAATTTAAATTCTGTGGACGCTATCCCGGACGGAATTTTAAGTGACAACGATTAAAAGTCCGAAAAATAACGCCGTAACTAGATCTCTCTTATTTTATTTTTTCTCTAGATCTCTCTTATTTTGAGGCATTTTCTCCAGTTTTCAGGGTGAATAGGTGACTTCCGGCCGAAAACAGCGTGTTCCTACCGCTCCACATTCAGATGCGAATGGACGTGTATCCTAAATCTGAATCCTGTTAGTTTCGAAATCGATCCGAAACGAAGATAGCATGGTTTGATTCGATTCGGATCCATTTATAGGCTCTCTATAAACTTCTCTCTCAGCTGGTACACCCCATATCGTAAAATTGCGCCGATGATCTTGATGCTACGTGTCAAGCCTGAGCATAGCAGCCCTATTTGAAACATCTTCTATTTGAATGATCTGACTCATTCAGTTCATGGTTTTCAGACGTGGCCAGTGACCATGCATTGCGTCGACCGAATCTGAAGCTTTAGCTAGCGTGGCGTACTGTGTGCAAATAAACCATAGGAGAGAGGAAAGTTGGGCACTCTGTGGCGGGTGGAATTAGAGCGGGGTTAATTGTAGCGGGGACGCAGATGAGGAGAGTCGGTTGTGGATCGGGTCCGGTCAAAGCGCGCGACGTTTCGGTTCGGCGGGTCTAAAATCGGTTCGCTTTGCACTAGCTTGCTATGTGTATCTGACACGCATGTGTATGTTGGGCCAGGCTCGGGCGGCGCCGAAGGGGTTGGGGGCCAGTGGGGGCGCAGTTCTGCCCTGAGCCTGAGGCGTTGCACATGTTTTCTCTCCCTGGGAGTTGTAATCTCACCCCTCACCTTCTTATCGTGTGTCATTCGTCTCCTCTTTACCCCGCACAGTTCCCCCGCCCCCTCCCCTTTCTCACTTTCTCTTTCACTCACTCACCCACTCACTCACTCACCCACTCACTCACTCACTCACTCACTCACTCACTCACTCACTCACTCACTCACTCTCTCACTCTCTCTCTCTCTCCCTCTCTCTCTCTCCCTCTCTCTCTCCCCCTCTCTCTCTCTGGCGCTGTTTCGGTTTGCTCTCGGATTCCGCACCTCTTTTCATTGGTTTCGCCTCTGCTGCTCCCTCGCTACGCGTGCTGCACCGAGACTGAAAAGAAGGCTATCGTGGTTCAGAGATCTTCTACTTAAACGTAATCCTGAAAACAGACTGCGTGTTAATTTTTTAAAACCAGCGCCCGCCCTTATGTTATAAGCGAATGCTGCATGCTCGTGTCGCACCCGCCTGCTCTCCCAGTCATCAAGTTCCTACTAATGAAACGCATTTACGCCTCAGGGAACAGATTTCATCTCCAGCAATTTGAGTCACTTTGCCTCGCTTTGTGTCGCTCTTGTGACACGGGTGTAGGTCGCCCGTGCATGCGACAAGAGGCTGTGTGATGAGAGCGGATTGATGTACGACAAGTCACTCCCTTGTCAAGCCGCTCGTCGAGTTATAGCTGACTTAGAACTATCGACACACTGGGGAAAAAAGGTGCTAAGACGTGCCTATCAAGTGCTGCTTAGGAAATTTTAAATATACTGTCCGCGCAAGGGCACGAAAGAGCCCTAAAGATGCTGAAAGTTGGCGACTTCGGCAGTTCCAGTGCCCGTGTTATGGCACAAAATCTTTCGCACCTATTTCCTATCCTCAAAGTCCGGCCGAATATGACATCACATTCTGGCCAATGTGACCCTTTGCACATTAAAAATATATGTGACGTCACAATAATTGATTTACAGTGTTGGGTTTTTAAAATTATATCCCCTTTTTTCACATAGTTTAGCAGGTGAAGTTGGAGGGGTGCCTTTAGTGCCGGATTGACCTTCACTGATTTTTCGAGGTCGCTGTCTGCCGTGTGGGCTCACATGCAGTGCCAACACCTGTTGGGCCTCGCCAGTAAGCCTATAACGTTCGACTTGCATGTTTTTACTCAAGACTCCTATTCACTGTTGGCCTTTTTCGTACAGCGTTCCCTCGTATCAACTGGTTGTTGATTTTGAACATTATAAATTGGTTTGTCCCTCCTTTATCATTAGCATGGTCTTCTTTATGTCATATTATATTCTAGGTAAATCTGTCGTGAAGGATTAACTCTGCCAGCTTTTGCCTCGAAAACTCGTGAAAATTTTAAATCGTACAATTGTACGATTTAACATTGTTATCTATTTTCTGGTTAAAAGCTGGCAGTGTTAATTCTCCTTAACTTAAGAACAGTGTACTAGTAAGACGTGTAAGGAAGAGAATTGAAGGAGGCGTGAGGGAGGGGACTGGAGGAGCCTTGATGCACGAGAAGT
The DNA here is from genome assembly GCA_029379305.1 of Frankliniella fusca. Lineage (NCBI taxonomy): Eukaryota > Metazoa > Arthropoda > Insecta > Thysanoptera > Thripidae > Frankliniella > Frankliniella fusca. The sequence goes on along the minus strand of JAHWGI010001270.1, from coordinate 2,216,579 downwards.
GACGGGGATGAAAGTGGTTACACACGCCAAGGGCCTCTTCTGATGATAAAAGGGCTCGAGAGAACGACACAGGCCAAAGGGGAGGGTGAGGGCAGCACAGGCCAGCGCAGGGTAAGGGCTGACCCAGCAGGGACATGTAAATGATGGCCACATCAGCGATTCCTGGGCCGGCCGTACTGTCCCTGCCCTGCCTCGCCTAGCCGCGCCTCAGCGCGGAGCGGCGCCCAGTGTTCGGCCATGCAATGCCAGCCCAAGGCTAGGGTCCCGGCGGCGGTGTGAGGGGAAGGGGAGGGGGGGGGGGGGGTAGGAACGAGCCGTGGTTTGCAGAGGGGGCGAGCACGACTGTGAAACGAGAAAGTGAGAGATTTATATTTTTAGCACGGTTTTTATGATTTCAATAAACAAAGAACATTCCATTTTAATCGCATCAAAATAGAGCTCTGATCGCTTCGCGGCTTCGCGTGTCCTCTGCTAGCTCGCCGTTGTGTGCTGGCGATGGCCTTTGAGCCCCACCTGCCCCTCCCACTCCAGACTACAGGCAACTGCCCGGTTCGGGACCCGGGACCCGGGACCTGTGTATACACAGTAAATCTATAGATTTGCACAGTGTCCATGTCTGCCTAACTAGGTATGCCCCCGGAATTTCAGGGTCGCTGTGGTTCAATGTATGCGCTTTAAACATTTATCAAAAATTGAGGAAATTTTTCAAAAAATTGGGTAAATTAACAGAGATTTTTAACCATTCATGTCATTGGTCACAAAACTTGCGAAATGTTTCCCTCTTGGTCACGGCAGTACTATGGGGCCGAGCCCTGTGCCCCTTGCGATCATCTCTCCGCGCGTCCGGTCAGGCCTTCTAGCCAGTGCCAGGATCGATCTGGAGCACGACCTACACGTGTCCGATGACCGCAGTGCAAGCGCGACGCGGCGCCACGTATTCCAAAGGTTGGATTAGTTCCAGCTGGCGTATCCGTCATGATGGTGTGTTTCCAGCTGGTGCGTCAGCCAGCATTTTTCACGGGAGAAAATATGACCGTGATGCGACGGCGTGGTAGCGGGCCACGACTCCCTTCTCCACGACTCGCGTTTACCAGCCCTCTTCTGCTCTGCAAACTCATGTCTTGTTCCTCAGTAAATATCCGCGTAAATAGCGAGCGTGCTTATTTCATCTCATTTCCACTATGTTAGGAGGATTATTAAAAGTTACTGGTAATTGGTAATTTTGAAGCAAATAGCATATATTGATTTTATAAATCAAGAACGATGAGTAATATTCATGTAATATGTTCTGTATTATTATCCCCTTGTGGAGTAATTTCGAATTTGACGACCCCTCGGTAAATAGTGTGAGACCCGCATAGTGTCCTACAGCACAGCAATAGGTGCCCGACACAGGATGTTTTTCACTTCAACTAGGACAGGATGGGGATGGGTCTCGCACTTTTTTCTGTATAGGACTACACTAACTATGGAGTTTGCAGCCATTCGATGCAACGATACAGTGGGCTCTTACGACTAAAGTTAGTCGTCTTAGGATAGACTGGAAATTAAGGCAACCTAGGCCCCCTCGTTTAGGATCACCGGCAGATTTCCAGGGTTTATTGTTGTTGGACGATGATATCAGGTTTCGCCGCAGGGCCAGCTCTACTCCGCTCCGCCCTGGCAGGGCCCGGCCCGGCAGGACCCTCTCCCGTTCCCCTAATCACATTAGCCAGTCTCGGCCTCCGCGCTGGACTGTCAGATCGGTCGGGGTGGAGCTCATTAGAGACGGACGCTAGGCCGGGCTCCCTCTTCGTCCTCCGCGGCGTTTCTCGGCCAATCGTGGCCTTCGCCATTTCATCGACTCTCGACCGCCTTCTTCTTCTTTCAGGACTTCGTCGATGATTGAATTAAGAGGTTGTTTGGTGTAATGAGTTAAAGCGCGGGAGAGGATGAAGGGTGGGGAGCTTCGTGGAAACCCGATGCGCCCGCGGCCCTGCAGGCGCGACTGGGGCCGACAGGTCTTTGAGTTGCCTGGGAAACTCGGGGGAAGATTATGTACACACTCAGGGCCTTGGGCCTCTTTCGTCACTATGAATGACAACAGATGCCCTCACCACAGCTAGAAGTATCACACCCTAAAAATGGTACAGGTTAGCTCGTACTTACGCTGTGTAAAACTTTGATGCTTCACACTAAATGGGAAAGGACAATTTTGTCCCAAAAAATGTTGAGATTTTGTGCACATCACCGGCTTGGGACAAGTTCTAACACTTTTAAGGGTACATTACGTATCTAAACTTGGACAGCAGGTTGTCTGAGAAAATGTGACAAATTTGTCCCAAGCTGGTGATGTGCACAAAATCTCAACAATTCTGGAGACAAAATTGTCCTTTCTTATTTAGGGTGTTGATGCATCCCTCGGTTGAGAGAGAGAGAGAGAGAGAGAGAGAGAGAGAGAGAGAGAGAGAGAGAGAGAGAGAGAGAGAGAGGAGGGGAATGGACGGACAGACATACATACACACACAGTGACAGACAGACAGAAAAAAGGGAGGGGACGGGGGGGGGGTGGAGACGCTGAACCAGAGCTGTTTGGAAAAAATTTATGAAAAATTTAGAAAGCTGTCTTGCGTGCTTTATGCTAGAACACCATGCGGCAGGCGACCACCATTTATCACTTCGGCCTTTTCGTTTCCTCCAGGACAAAGAAAAGTCCCGAGCGAGACATTACAACACCATTATTCTGTTCTGCCCAGACCGCGCTCGTCTTTACAGGCCATACAATATTTTTCCCCTCGTCGTATTTCATTACTCTTGGCGGTGAACGAGTTCTCAGGCGATGATCGACTAGTGATGAAAATTGCTGAGCCGCCTCAGAACCTCCGGCCCAGCTCAGCCCAGCGCAGCTCCCCTTCACCCCGGGCCCGGGCCCCCTGGGCTGCGTGACCCGCCCGGCACGGTTTTCCCTTTCACAACACTCACCGCCGCCGCCCTCCTCGCGCTCCCTTCATCCTGCATTACTTTTCCGCCATTCTTCACTACCCGACTGCGACCCTGTCCGCTTCCGCGAAGGAAAAGCAAACTCTGCCAGACATGCAAATCAGTAAGACGCTGTCGCATTGGCGGAATGAATTACCACGAAGTGATTTTACCAAGACGTCGTGTTTGCAAGCCCCCCTGTTCCGCACACGATGGTTTCCGAACGCAACCCCCGGCCCGGTGGGAGGGCCTCTGAGTAGAGGCGCGGAGGAGGACGGGGTAGGGAGGGGGGGCTGCCTCTGTGGCCTCTGTTGGTGTGGGAAGGCGTGGGTGCCTTGGGAAGTGGAGCGGAGGGGTCTGTGAGAAGTGTCACGGCACCCAACCCAGCGAGCAGAAGTGGAGCAAGTCTCAATAGCGTGCTGGGAACTTAGTAAGGACATAGTGGGAACAGTCCTTTTACTTTTGCAAATGACGGCATGTTTGCCTTTCGGCGCTGGATTCTGCCTGGAATTCTTAAAAGCAAATGGTGTGATTTTTCGGAAACGAGATATTTTGAAAAATATAATACTCCGTGAATTTCAAGAATCGGGATAGCTTTGCGATTTGTGAACGCCAATCGCTCGAGCTGAAAGGGGGCTGGTGTGTATGGGGCATAGCGGGAACGGCGCAGAATGCCCGGGGACCAGCAGTATGTCACGCCCTACAGGGGCGGCTTCGAAACTTGTGAGCAGCGCCGTGTCCTCTTCCCCTCCGCACCCGCTCGACTCCCTAAACACCATCGCGCTTACAAGCCCCCCTATCCTATTGGGGAGGAGGAGGGGGAAGGGGGGCGCTTAGCGACAGAAATATTGCAGTCCCACAACTTCGGATTTGATCACAGATCTGCCCACTTTCACTCGAGAGTTATTTTTTGGTTCAGCGCTCGCTTTACTGAGCTCTAAAAAACTGGACAAAGAAGCCAGTGTTACCAAGAGATTCTGTGCTTTCTCCGCTCCGCTAACTCAAGTGTAGGACAGCTTAAGATATGTATTTGTAGGTCACCCTATACACAGGGCATCCTACTCTTTTTACTGTAGGACACAGTGGGTCCCACAGTTTTCACTTGCTGTACAACACTTGAGTTCGCCGAGCGATCGCGATGTGCCCTTGGCACTGACGGGGAAACAACTCTGATTTTTTTTTTTTTTTTACACCTCGTAATTCAGAGACAATGGCCAAAATAGAACACAAAATGAATTTTGTGACAGCATTTATTTTGTGATACGCATGGAACTTGTTCTTAACATAATTATGTCGAATGAGTCCATTTTCATCTCAGATTGTGTTAGTGTGTTGGGGAAGTTTTCCCGTGGACACTCATTCGGGCCCTCGCTCGGCTCGGGCGTTGTTCGCCCTCTCGGGTCCGATTGTTGGGTTGCATGCAAAGGAGCGCGAGCCGACTCGCGGACTTCGAATGAAAACTAGCAAAATTTGTTAAAAGTTCTCAAAACAATACTATCAAACGTGAAAAAAGGTTCATTGTTAAAACTCAGACGAAGGCTGGTTGTTCAGATTAGTACAAGTTTCATGTCTGTAGGTATTGTGCATTCTGAGACTGAAAACTCCACTAATAAGCTGGGGTTAGGGACTTAAAATGAAAACATAAAACATTTGTTAAGTGTTCTCAAAATAATACTATCAAACTTAAAAAAAACTTTCATTGTTGGAATAAATATCAGCATATTTCCAGTTATTTGGAATAGTATAAGTATCGTGACTGTAGGTATTGTGAGATCTAAGATAAAAGTGGAATCAGTTAAGGGTTACACTAGACTGAGATCAATAATACTCGTTCTTTCCACCACTCAGGAGAGAGGTGGTAAAGAACGAGTAAAACATCAGGAAAAGTTTCAAAAAATTAGCAAAAACCAGGAAAATTCATAAAACTTCACTAAAACTCTCAGATTTCTAGAAAGAAAAGAAAAGAAAAAAAATCACTCAAGCAAACATACAAAAAATTTTGTACATAAAAATTCAGAGTTGTTTTCCCCTCGCTTGGCACTTACCATGAGGAGGAAGGAGTGTCCTACTAGGCCGCCACAACTGAGCCCTGCGTGTCCTGCTGTCCTGTTGCCGCAGGTGTACCGCGGTATCCCGTACGCCATGCCGCCGGTGGGCTCGCTGCGCTTCATGCCGCCCGTGTCGGGGGCGCAGTGGCAGGGCGTGCGGCTGGCGCACCAGTACCCGCCCGTGTGCCCGCAGCGCCTGCCCGACATCAGCAACGAGACGGACGCGGTCCAGCGCATGCCGCGCGGCCGGCTCGACGCCCTGCGGCGCCTGCTGCCGCTGCTCGCCAACCAGAGCGAGGACTGCCTCTACCTCAACATCTTCGCGCCGACCGAGGGTGAGTCAATAAGTAGGGCGAGGCGAGGCGCAGCGGAGCGGAGTCCCTGCCCGCCGCGCCCTGCAACCCACTGCAACCGAGCCGGAGGAGAGACTAACACTGTGAAAAATTACCGTAGGTTTACGGGAAAATTTTCCAGGAAGTGGAGTTGTCAAATTACGATCACTTATAGTAAAATTACAAGCAGTACCTATCGACTTGAAATTCAATCACAAGTAAGAATGGACTCGTAAATTTACAACATTTTTCGTAAGTTGTAATTTACAAAATAAATAGTAAATCTACGAACATATTTTTCACAGTTAATCGGAATACAGTTGTACTTATATCGTCCATTTCCCTTGACATTTCCATGATTTTTTTTTTTCGAAATCTTCCCAAGTTTTGGGATTTTTGTATTGTTTTGTTTTTCAAAGTACGCTATGTTCTTGAGTTTTTCGGAATTTCTGGGATGGTTTTAAAATCACCTATATATTTTTTTTAATTTAAATTACATTTGATATTTTTTTAAATTAATATCGTGATCAAAAGTTCCAAACCTGTTTCCCGTCAGTCTAAGTCCCAAGGCTGACCCTACAACGTTTTTGGCGAGTCCGACCCATCTCAAACGGACACGACACGTTCGTCCGACAGCGAGGTTTTTGTTGCGAGTTTTCGGATTGTGGTATCGCTCGCGATAGTCAAAGTTGAAGCGAAAGGCTGTGCCGCAGACGAAAAGCCGAGTGGGGGTGCGGGCGAGCGTTCGTGCCGGTGCGGTCCGAGTATTCCTGTATAGTGCCTACGCTAGAGCCGCTAGAGCCAGAGCGGGCGCAGAGATGATGGGAGAGGGAGCGAGACAGGTGATGTCGCGTCGTCTCAGTTACCGTCGGATCGGGCGGAGCGACCCGACCATTGCAGGGCTCTGGTTTGCAGGGCGGCGCACGGCCGCTCGAGCCGAGGCCTTGTCGATTCACTTAGGCCGCTCTGCTCCGCTCCCCCGGCGGCAGCCAAGTTATGTGCCTGACTACCAGTAAGAGACGAGGCTAGGGAAGTTAGACGGCGGGACAGGACGGTCGGTCGCTTTGCTCAGAGAGGAGGAGGTGGTGGAGTGGGGCGGGATATGTGGAGTGGAGAGGGGGGAGAGGGCGATGGGGCGGCGCTCATCTCCGCGCAAATTATCCAGTAACTGACCCCTTTATTGTTGGCAAGCTACATTTTGTGTGATTTATGTTCGACGGCTCGTTCTCGTGCCGTGTATGCTTGGGGAGGCGGAGGGAGGGCCCCACGGAAGGGGAATGGGTGGTCATCTCGTTAACTTTTCACGCGTTTCATAAAAATGAAACATGTCTTCTTCCTGAAAATGAAAATGAAAGGAGAGATGTAAACTTAAAAAATAAAAAAATAATAATAAAAAACACAAGCATTTGTAAAACTAAGGCGTAACAGAACGCTTGACTGAAGCGAACAGTTACGCTTGAAGAGCGAGATTGCACTTGAAATGAAGCGTAGGCAAGAAACTCTCCCACTCATTTAAATAGGACTAATAGGAGCGAGCAGGAGCGGGTATGCTAGTACTCTTGATTTCTTTCGTACAATCTTAGTACGATTGAAAAAGGACGTATAAGGTTACGCCTTAGTTTCACGTCTGCACCGTCAAAAGGCGGTCTTTTTGGCAAAGGCATTAGATTTCACGATTTTTCTTTTTACCGTCCAACTGGACTTTCTAATCTTATTCTCGTTCTGACTGCTCTCGCCATCAGATCCAGCTCAAAATTCTTCGTCGGACCATAGCCTAAACTTGTGAAGGGGGTCTGACTAACGGCTTTCAAAGTGAATTCGTTAGAAAAGAAAAAGAAAAAAAAAAAAGGTTAAACAAAAAAAAATTCTGCTCAAGTCTGTTTCTTATCAGACTCCTGTAGTGCTGCCTAATAACGTATTTGTTCATTAAGTATGATTATTTACTCTAAATTGTAGTTCCTTTCGTTAGCGAGGAGATCTTTCAAAAACAACGTAAACACTTCTGCCTTTGGCAGAGTATGTCCTTAAAAGGGGGCTATGTCCCACCAGTTTTTCTGGGACTCAGTACCACGAAGCAGGTACCAGGACAGCGAGCCGTCCCCCGGGTGTCTGGTTTCTCCCGACCTGGGTGGTGGGTGGATGGATCGAAGAAGGCCTCCCGAAACTGCATTACAAATGAGAGGAGAAACAGAGTGAAGTGGTCCAGACGTTGGAAGTAGGGCAAGCGGGTGCTTTGTACGCAAAGGGTTCTGCAAGTGGCCCAGTCTCCTACGGTATAATTTTGAGCTCGACTCTTGCCCGTGCCATCTAAAGCCCGGTTGGGAGCTCTCTGTTTTCACTTCTCATACCTTTTTTTTTTCTTGTCTTTGATTCACTTTTGGAAAAGGAATTCCTTTTCCTCCTCATATTCACCCCGTCTTGTTTCACCGTGGTCTCATTCTTTGTTTCTTCCTTGCCGTCCAATTTACGTTGAGCACCAAATTGGTGGGACAGCATTTTGCTCGAGGCATTCATGGCGATGCACGTTAATTGACTTTTGCGTGTTATTCATTTCCGCACCAATGTGCAGACACCAACCCATACAAGCTCAGAGATAATCTCCTTTCATATTCTACCCTCTGCATTTATGGGGCGCGCCCCTCTAGGAGATGGATGGTACACGCACAATGGAAAAAAAATGTCTGATATATTCTAGAAAAAAGGGTGAAACTTTCAGAAACTTCCTTCATTTGAAGAAAAATCCCTAAATTTTGAGAAAGTCTGCAGAGAAATAAGGAAATTTTCCCCTTTAACTCTCTTTTTGTTAATTTTGTTATTTTTTTCAAAGGGTTTCCTTTTTAGTTTAAGGAGTTTTACTTTGAGGGACAGAGTTTCTCAAAATTTTCATATTTTCCTAAAAAAAAATTGACACAGTTTTAACCGTGTGGAAAGATTAGGGTGGCGGGTAAGTTTGGTTGCAAGCAATACGGTGCAGGGAGCGGGTAAAAGTTGTCGGTCGGTATATAGTTGAAATCACGCAAAAAAAAAATCCTGGTATTTCATCTCCTCCTGTAACACTGAACCCTAATACACCATGGCTGATGCGCTAGGTCCGACCTGACGTGACGGCCCAGGGCTTCGCGGTCAAGGGGCGGCCAACTCATGTATTTCTGTGTACACCTGCCCTGTATTTCTTGTATTTCTAATATATTTTTCGGTATTTTTCTCGTATTTTTGTTGAGCATGTCTATGTATTTCTGTGTATTGTAGAGTATTTCCTTGTATTTTTAGTGTATTAAAATACAGAGGTATTTCTGTGTACGGGTTTTCTTTTTTTTTTTCGCGTTGGCCGCCCCTCGTCCGCAGTGTGCCCCGCCCCGCTACCCGGTGAGGCCGGTGCGGCCCGGCCCGGCCCGGCGAGAGCACGGTGCCGTGTCCAGCTCCAGCCCAGGCTAGCCGGGTGCTGCCGCAGCGCGGAGCCGCTCTGCCGAGTCTGCCGAGTCTGCCGCTCCGCCCGGTACGGCTCCGCTCTGCCAGTTCCGTGGCAGTTGTGCTGATTAGGGTGTGGAGCACCGCTGGGCGGGCGGGGTGCTGTGCTAACGAAGGGACCGCTCTGCGCGCTCTGCGTGAGGAGCCGGCCGGACTAGACGCCCGGCGGGGCGCGGTGGTGCGGGGTGGGTGGGGGAAGGGAGGGGCGAGGTGGTGTGGTGGGGGCCCTCCTCGGTCGCAATTCACTCCTGAGCCAGCACAAGCCAGCAGGCAGCCCGGATGGCAACTCAGCTGGCGACACCGCCGCCGCGCCGTCGTCGTTCCAGCTGTTACCGCGGCAGTGGAGCGCGTCTCATCTGCAGATGCTGCCCTCTCCGAGCCGTCGCATCGCCCGGCTGCCTGCTGCAGGAGCGGACGAGCCCGCGCTCTAAAGAGAGGTGCGTTTCGGTCTTTGTCCCGCCGAGGCCGGGCCGACCGAAACAAACGCCTCTATGTTACGCGTTTTCCAATAATGCAGTGAGCGCGACGAGCGTTGCGCCCTCTGGCCTTAATCACTGGCGGCGCGACGCGGTTGGCGGGCGGGCCGGGCGGGGCGGCATTGTGAAAGTGTTTGGCTGTTGTGAAAGGGAAAAGTGAAAGTGGGGGAGGTGAAAGGGAGAGGGAGAAGAGTGTGGCCACTGGGCTGAGAGCGAAAGCGTGTAAGCCCCGCAGCCCGCTGGGCTGGGCCCTGGGCCCGGGCCTGGGCAGGCCGGAGCTGGGCCCGGGCTCTGCGCTGGGCAAGGCGGGGCGGGGCGGGGCGGGGAGGGGCCTGCTGGCTGCTCCCAGGGCGATCAGACTCCCGCCGCCCCGCGCCTCTCCGTGCCTGTCGGCCTACTGGAATATATTTTGCTTGGCGCGCTGAGCTGTTCGTATTACGAGCTATCATTTCCCGTTTGCCCTGTGCCCACAGTGGCGGGCGGGGCTCCGCCGCCCCCTCCCCCGCCCCCGCCCCCGCCCCGCGACCCCCAGAATGGCTGCCCTCCTCGCTGCCCGGCCCACCCCTTTGCCGCCGCCGCGGCCCGCTAGGTGGTGGGGCGGAGTGGTGGTACGGGGACGAGGGAGCGCGGTATGGGTCCGTATTCGTCCCGGCCTGGAATATCACTAGCGTGGTGACCCGCGGGGTGGAATCGGTGAGGCATCCGAGAGGAGGCACACACTGCGGCCCGATTCCGAGTAGTCGGACATACTTCATACCAGGGAAACTCCTGATAGACCAGTCGGTATCGTAATCTTTAGGGCTTTTCGAGGTACCCGAATTAAAATATTTCATTTCTTTTTCTCCACGCAGGAGGAACAAACGGCGGAAATGGGTGGGAGGGCGGTAATTTTGTTTCTTTCACTAAACATTTACCTTGTTTTGATGCTTGGTCATTATTTAACACGCGGCACTCGTAGTGTTGAAACAGCACTTTCCCTTGACGATTAGTCATTTTGTTGTGTAGATAAGACGGTATGTTCTGGCTGACAGGCGACGAGAAAGTAATGAATAGAGATAGGAGGGCGAAGGGTGACAACCCACGCGCCTAAACGGGCGATTGCGTGCAGGAAGGATGTTGCTTGCGGCCGGGCCGGGCCGGCGATGAGTGGGGCTGAAAGGAGGCGGATGTGGGGTGGGGGCAGGGCAAGGGCGCGGTGCGGCGTGGCGTGGGCAGATGTTGCAACCGACTCAGCGGGAAAAAGTACGGATATCTGCAAGTTTCAGAGAGGAAACCATATACTGGAATCGCTCAGGTGAACTTCGTCCCGTTTAGGATTATTCCCTTTTAGGTCTTCACAGATAAGCAGACGCCATTTTCTCAAGCGTTAAAACTATGATGAAGCGCCCTTGCGCCACAGTTTCCCGCTCGGGATTATAGCTGTTCTGGAGGCCCTCGTTGCGCCTCTTCTTTATGAGGCAACATGCCGACGTGCTCTCGAACTAGGGACGTTTGTTTTCGAGATGGATGACTCCTGCCCCGGCCCCACGCGCCGGAGCGGGTACGACGGTAGCGAGCATCAGGAGGCACACGATGAGGCCGGGCGGGGCGCGAGGCGGGAAGGTGGAACAGGCGGAGCAGGCCGTGTCTGAGGCGAGCCGTTAATTCTATGGGGCTTTTAATGGAGCCTCAAAGTGGCGCGCGCCGCTGCGCCGAGCCGAGCCGCCCCCTGCGCCTCGCGATGAGCAGGTAGCAGGTGTATTACGGCGTGTTCAGCTCTGAGCTGAGCCCCGGGCCGGGCCGGGCCGGGCGGGACCGAGCCGGGCCCCAGGGCCCCACCCATAGGCCTGCAGCCCTGCGCACTAACGAAGCCCCGTGGATGTGCTGGGGTGGGGCGGGGTTGGGGTGGGGCCGCGTGCTGTGGGCTGCCAAGCACGTATACCGAGAGCGACGCGTCCCCCAAGGAAACACGACGGAGATCTCCCGTGCGTATACACTGTGGAGAGACGCGCCCCACCTTTATCAGAGGTCTCTGTCATGTGTTTCGGAGAACTCACAAACAGTAAGTGGGTTTGCCTACCTGCCCCAGCCGTACGGCGCCGCCGAGGCCCCTTGGGTAGGCAGACCTGCAATACTGTTACGTGTTCTCCGAAACGCCCGGTACGTGGTACTAACTTATTCGGTACTCTCGTGCACGAAGACAGAATAAACTCCTTTTTCTTTCTTAGAAAATATTCTCGTGCTTTTCACGTCCGCCGTCTGCCTGCCGATTTAAAAAAATTTAACCACAACCGCCAGAGGCAGCTTTCTGATGTTCAATGATTCCATCCGAACAACGGTTCAGAGTTCAGATGCCTTTTGGTCCGTGTTTTTCTCCCCTGGCGCGCCACGGCGGCGCAGGGTGGCAGGAAGCCCGCGGGCGTCACTCATCAGCCCTGATGCCGAGGAAGGGCAGGGCCCGGCAGGGCCTCCCGGGCAAATCAGATTGGCCCGAGTCCTAACCGGAGCTGCTGGGCACACCGGCCCACTGCTATTGTTACTCGGAGAGGAGAGGACGTTTCGCGACAGAACCTGGCTTTGTGCCTATCTGTCTGCAATAAGTTGTCCATCAGTATTATTCCAAAAGCCGATGTACGTTGGGGTGGCCCATTGACTACCAGATCGTCACGCGAAAGCCCTACGCAACTGCTGCTCGTGGTACGTCGTTGGTATTCTGAAAGCGATCTCATAATAGGCACTGTGGCTGAGGTTGCGGCAAACAATTTGAGCGCAAGCAGTGTCAGTGCTGCGGAGGGGGAGGCAGTCCCTTTCATGTCAAATTTAATTTTCGCTCCCCGGCACGATGTCTCACGCAGACTCACGAAATGGTTGGTGGATTTCCCTTTTTATTCTATCTTTTCATTTGTATTCCTTCAAGAAAAAAGAATGAAAATCTGCGCCAATTTTATTCCTCTCACTCTATCTTGGCGTTCTTAGTTGGTAATCGCATTCCCTTCGGCCGGCCTGCGACCCCCCCCCCTCCCCCCCCTTACCCCCGCAGCCCCCGGACCTCTCTCTCTGCTCTCTACGCTTGCTGCGCCTCTCTCTTTTCGTTCTCTTCTATTCGCCCCGAAAAAGGATCCCCGCCCCGTAGTTTGCAATTTATCCGCTGGCATTTCTTGGAGTGAACAAAAAAAGGGATGAGTTAGTTAATGAATCGACCAAGATGTCATGGTTATGCGCAATGCGGACGGATGCAAATACGGAAATCTCCACCCTCTTTTATTTTCTCACTTGAAAAGACAACGCTTTCCTCCAGGACCCCACCACCACCCTTCTTCGTCCCCACGAGCTACTTCACTCCAATCGACCAAACGTGATTGGAGACGTTGACAGCTGCGTCGCCCCCCCCCTTTTGGGTGCCGCTCGCTTGTGTCTGAACGGGGTGGTGAGGGCAGGGACCGGGCGACGCGGGAAAATGGGGAGGGGGGAGGTGAAGGGGTGCAGCGGGGTGCTGATCCTCCAATCAGAAAGTGCATTTCCTGCTATCTCCCGATTGCCGGCGGCGCGTTGAGCGAAATGATGAGACTTTTCGCTCATTTCCGGGCGTGCCGTGCCCCCGCTGCGTGCGGGCGGGGCCGGGCGGGGCCGGGCGGGGCCGGGCGGGGCGGAGCGGGGCGGGTCTGGCGGCCCGGGCCCGGGCCCAGCAGCGCGGCGGGCGGGCTTGCCTCTCGCACCCTCCACAGCGAGGCAAGCGCGACCCTCCCCCTCCCCAACTGCCCTTTGCTGGCCGGCGCCATCCCTCATCTCGTGCGATCCGCCTCCCGCCGCCGCCTCAACCTGCCGCTGGCATGGTGCCCGCACCCCACCCCACCCCCCTTCTTCCCCTAGGTACTCTCAGGCTCGTGGTCCTTACGCCTCGCCCGGTGTTCAGGGATAGTTATCGTGCTGGAGTGGGCCACCATTCTGCGCCGACCGCGTGGAACAACACAGGGGCCTAGCATCCGGCTTTTGCGCGTCCTCCGCCCGGTGTACTCGAGGTATCTCCGCCCCAGCTAGAGGAGAGTAGAGAGGCTAATTAAATCTCAGGAACAACTTCGAAAAATCGTGTATATCACTGAAACACCAACAGTGAGCAATGCACTTGACTTAGCAGATCATGCATATACTTATTTTTACACACACTGTAAAAAATTTCTGTGGTAGATTTCCTATAAATGTATCTGACGCTTTTCACATATACATGTTTAGGAATTTTCCTATACACGCGTGTCGTAATTTTACCATACACGATAGTATTCTTACCATACATGTATAGGAAATTTCCTATACACGTGTGTAGGGTATATACGATATATGTGTGGTGGTCCCACCATAAATGTATAGGAATTTTTCCTATACATTTGCATCCATTTCAAAACAGAAAATAGAGATTTCTTTCTTTCCTGTACTGCTCTCAGCTTCCTTTCATTACACTTTGCTTGTCAAATTCAATTGTTACATGTAATTATGCATTGAACTTACGAAGAATTACCTTACCTGAAGAATAGTTGAACCCGGACTTCTTTGCTGCGAACCCGTCACGTTGACCACTGGACCACTGGGACGAGATGGGAGACGCGCCCCAGCGTGTCCAGGTCATCCCGAGGTCGCGCGCCCCTCCCGCCAGGCCAGCCCCGGATCGGGGATGGCCCGGTGAGGAGGAGTGAGCGGCCCGGGAGGCGTGGCCAACTGTTTACAGTTCGTGGAATTTTCGACCAGATGTTTTGATGTTGGATGCATTTACCTTCCTGCCTTTCGTGAACTTTTTACCACTGGCATGCGATATTTGCTTCACTCTGAATATCTAAGAATAATATTTGGAACTGGCTTCGGACTGCTCATAACTACATCAACAATGTATAACCAAATGAAACACAATTTGGTACTGATTGTACCAAATGTGTTTAATTAGATATGAACACAGAAGTCCGGTGATCTTTAATACCATAGTCCTCGGACATTGAGAGTGTACTCCCTCGCAATGTACGACCGAGCAGTGAATATTGTAAGCGCAATCAAATTTAATGCGGCGACCCAATTTTTTTTAAGAACTAACAGTGTATAGCAAAATTTCCATATCGTCAAGTGATTTTCCTATACATGCATAGCAGCGTGTGCCCTCCACACATGTATGGCAAATTTCCTTGACATTTGTAGTGGTTTTCCTATATAGTTTGGGGTTTTCCCATACACGCTTTGAGGTATGGTAGATTTCCTATACATTTATGAGATTTTTCAGGAACCATACCATGTATAGGAAATATCCCATACAAGCGTATAGTAAAAATCCCAACATTTTTTACAGTGCAGCGCGCATGCCATGCGCGCTTTACATGCAGTCGGCAGTGGTCGGTGTTGGAATTTGTGTGTGTGTTGGGGGGCGGGGCGGCTGCCCTCATCCTCCTTCCCATCTGAAGCCCTCGAAGCCCTGCAGAAAAGGACTAGAAGGCAAAAGTCAAAACTTTCCCCACCTCTCATGCCTGGTCCAGTCTCGCTCCTTAAAACTTAGAAGAAAACACCAACACTGGTAAACTACACACTCCCGGCTTATGTACTTTTTTGTACGTAGCTATGTAAATCTATGTGCATGCGTAACTTACGTAAAAATTTCTTACATAGTTACGCATAAAAAGGCTCACTTTTTACGTAATTACGTAAGAATTTTTGCATAATTATGTAATAAATTTTACGTAAGCTACGCATGCACATAGATTTACATAGCTACGTACAAAAAAGTACATAAGCCGGTAGTGTGTATGGTGTAACCTTACGCCCCTTTTCAAGCGTTCTGAGA
Organism: Frankliniella fusca; assembly: GCA_029379305.1. NCBI lineage: Eukaryota > Metazoa > Arthropoda > Insecta > Thysanoptera > Thripidae > Frankliniella > Frankliniella fusca. The sequence goes on along the minus strand of JAHWGI010001270.1, from coordinate 2,201,503 downwards.
CTACGCATGAAATTAAGCGTAACCGGTCTACCCGCTCCTATTCGTCCCATCTAAATGTATGGGGTCATTTCTTTCCTATACTCTTTATTACAAGCGTAAACACTTCGAGGGTAACTGTACGCTTCATTCAAGCGTACATTTGCGCCTTAGTTTTACCAGTGAAGAGTTGCAGATCTGGCACATTTCATGAGCCAAGGGCGTTGACGTCCTATTCAATTGTCTTGCCTCCTCAGTGTAGAATTGGATGCATATGTGAATGTTACTGGATATCATTGAAATACGGCTAAATTTCAATTAATACTGATGAATGTATTTGAGAACGTGTGACTATCGCGACAAAAATGTGAATATTAATACTTTTGAAGAGTATGAAAACGGTTGACTTCACGCTATTATTTTGAAGACAGCTGAATAGCCCAGTCTCGGACAGTGAGTATTGAGCCGACTCGATTGAAATTGCCTGAGGATGTGGCAGCATGGCCCAGCCCAGCGCTGCCTGGCACTGTAATCACGCATGCCTCCGTGTTTCGTTTGTCTAATTCACTTCCTCGGCGCCGGAAAATATTTCAACCTTTCTAATTGACGCGCGGCTGGCGGCCGGGGGGTAGACCCAAACAAACAAACACTCCTGCCTTGCCGACAAAAATAAACGTCCCCTCATACATAAACGCGCTTCCGTGCCGCCCCGCCCTGTGCCGCCCCCGCACCCCCAACCCTTTTCGGACCATCTGCCTCTGCTCTGCCCCTACCGGCCGGCCGGGGCAAACGTGCCTGTCCCGTGCTGTCCTGCCGCGCCGGTCCGGCCAGCAGGCCCAGCCAGGCCCAGCCAGGCCCAGGCGAGCAACGCCAGTTTCACGCAATTTATTTCCATCTGCTTTTGCTGGCGCCAGGCGCCTCCGCTGCTTGCCGCTCAGCAGCAGCCCCGTAACTTCGTTGTGCTGGCGGCCGCGCGTTCCATATAGCTCAAAATGCTCGCGCGTCGGCGCGTCCTCTAGAATCCGTCCTTATGTGACGGTTCTCTGAGCGGGATTAACTGCACATGTAGATGTGGAAACGGTATACCGAGATCCATACTGCGTTTTCACAACAAAATATCAAAATAAACTATTACGTTCACACTACGTTTTTTTTTTTAATTTTTTTTTTAACGCTTGTTAGTTTAGCCCTGGTGGTGTGTGCTGTGCTGGAAGCGCAAATTACATTTTTTAAAAAAGAAAAAGAAACAAAATCTTGTAAAATTATAAATATTTATATTTTAGTAACATTTTTTGTCTTTGCAAAGTAATTTGCGCCCATCAACCAGCCGCTGTTCTTCGTCACAGGATTCGGGCTGTTGACAGCTTTTTTTTTTTTTTACCTGTAAATTTCATTTGACTATCGAACTTTAATGTAAAATTAACGGCAACCCATTCTTGCTCGATATTGAACTTCAGTGGGATACTTAGTGCTTGCAATTTTACGATTTCTAATTGTAATGTTACTTCTGCATTATATGGAAAATTTTCCCGTCAACCACCTACAACAATTTTACAGCATCCCAAGCCAAGCAACATGAAGACGTGGCTGTTAGCAGCCGAGGAAGAATATTTCGCTCCCTTCAGGCTATCTGCTATATGCGCTATTGCCATTTCCCCCCGTTTTTAGATACTTCATCCAACCCCAGCTTCTGGCAAGTACGCGACACCTCATCCCACCCGATGGCATATTCCTCCGGTGCACCTTCTACTCTAAACCTCTCACTTCCCCAACCCTCTCACCCAGTAACCCACATACCCACCCCTATCCTCCCCTCAACAAACCGCACCGCAAATATCGCCGGCGCGCTGGAATTTGAACGCGCGTTATAATGGAGTGCTTTACATACAAACGAGCGCGCAGAGAGAAAGGAGCGGGGGAGGGGGGAGAGAAAGGGGGAAGGCGGGAGACGCAGGGGTCGGCACGCGGAGGGGTAAAGCTCGCGCACATGAGGCGCCACTGCAACAACCGCTGTAATGCTGGCCACTTAACCCCCCCCCCCCCCCGGTACCCCTTCCTCGAAACTGTACTGCTGCCTGCAGCAGCAGTAGTATAGCACGGATGAGTGTTTTCCCCCTTCTCGAGTTTGGCGGCGGAACGGGAGTACAGTACAGCACTTAGGAGCCAGGTTCGTAAGTGCACGCCGGTACAGTGCGTCAGGTGTCAAACAGCTCATTAAAGTAACAAACAAGAAAAGGTTAAAAAACAGAATGAAAACATTTTGTACGTGCTCCTACGCACAACATCCGAACTACTGCTCCTAGTTTTATTCCTTTTCACATGCATTACTTGCCTCACCATTGCGGTGGATCCGAATGGGTCCTCTCCTCTCCACTCAAGAACTCGTTACACACGACAAAAGCTCTCACGATAACTCGAAAGCAGATCGGGACAACCTGAGGAGACAACCCCTGGAAAAAATATCAAGAAATATACTCGCCCATACTCGTGTTTACAATCCAATACTCATGGATACACGGTTATACTCGATCGATGTTTCGGATACTCTCAGATGGTCGAAGATATTCGCGAAACTGAGGTGTATAGTGAGTCCATCCGGATCCAATCATGGCATATTCGTTACACTAGCAGACTGAATAAAATCCCTGCCCAAACGTACCCAGGCTAAGATATGTCCGACTCACGTCGACTTGATTTTAAACCGTACGGAAATGACGATTGTCGACATTGTTGCGCTTTTCACCACTGACTCGTTGAACAATCGCTAGGAAGGAGGTGGGTACCTCGGGTGCATTCCTCGCCCCTGATCTAAGAGCGTGCGGCTGTGTGCAGGGAGAAGACCGTCACGACGTCACTGGAGACGGAGTTGGAATAGTTTAGTGGGTCGACTGCAGCGCCTGGACACGGGCCAAGTGGGGCGTGGTGGGGCGTTGCGGGTTTGGAAGTTCGGCGGTACATAAAGAAGTGAAAGTGTACAGAGGCGACCCTATTTCTTATGCACGCGGGGCCGGGCCCGGGTCCGCCCCCCGCAGTGCCAGTGAACCCGCCCGGCCCGGCAAGCCGGCAAGGCGGAGTCAGCGGCGAGCCAACGACTCGGCCCGGCAGTCAGCAAAACACAGCGGCGCAGACACGGAGGACTAGGACTGCTGAGGGGTTCGTATGGAAAAGCGATCGAGGGGTGAGGGGGCGGGTGAGGCGCGAGACTGAGCGCACGGTGCCACGGATGTAAGATTTATTCAGTACTTTTATGCTACTATTCGTGCTTTCTACCGCTTAGAACGTGGACTGTTTTAACGCTGAGAGAGGGGGAGAGAGAGAGAGAGAGAGAGAGAGAGAGAGAGAGAGAGAGAGGGAGAGAGAGAGAGAGAGAGAGAGAGAGAGAGAGAGAGAGAGAGAGAGAGACCAATGTGTGCGAGGCGTTGGCAATTTGAAGAAGAGAGTAGAGAACGACATAATGACGTAATGGGAAGGGAAGGGGAATGGGGGTGTGTGTAGGTGCATTATTAAAATTTTACAGTGAATCTCACTGTTTGGTTGAATGAACTCTGCAGCTCTACAGCTATTGCTTACGGCAATGTGTAAGCAACGACGATGCAGTGCACATTGCTGCAGGGTTTAGTGTAGTAGCTAACAGTAACATTTGCTGTTAGGTTGTAACTCTCTCTCTCTCTCCCCTCTCTATCTACCTCCCTCCCTCCTACCTCCCCCCTCCCTCTGCGTGTGTCGTACGTTTGGTGTGGAGAGAACGTAGCGCAGCAGAGGGAGGCGGAAAGGAGAATGGCCCTCCGAGATGCTGGGCCTTAGTCAAGGTAAAGAGTAGCTCCGGATAAAGGGAGGAAGCCAGGGTGGGGGGAATAGAAGGGGGAGAGGCTCTCAGCGGCTCGACCGGCTCCTGATACGTTCTATTAGTCGGGACGATCCAGTTAACTGCCCACGCCCACCCGCCCGGGACGTTTGTGTCGTCCAATCTCAGGACCTGACCTGCTAGGGCTGCGACGCCTCACCCGTCCCGTCGGAGGATTGTCACCCCACTGAGCCCGCTGCCGGTAGCGCTCCAGCGATGCGATGGCACCCTTCCGCCTCTTATCTCGTGCTACCCCGCCCGCTCAGGCGTTGATCTGGTCGAGATGTGATCAATCATATTTGAGTTTTTAAGGTGGGTCTCCTCCGGAATGGAAGTTTTCGCCGTTCTGCGTCAAATCTAAAAGACGTTGTGGTTTGTGCTGTTTAGTGCTAGCTTACTTTTACAATATCCGTCGTCATCATCTCTTTTAAATTTAGAGATTCAGTTGTTCTTCCTTAGGAAACTCGATTTAAAGATGCAGCACACAATAAATCAACACAAAAAGTTGCTAGTTTCTTATTCGCTGTCACCCTAGTTGGAAAACAAAACAAGCTTCTGTTGCTGCAGATGCAGGCCTGTTCTGCCTTCGTCGGGCGTTGTAAATCCTCGTGGTCTTCTGTGTTTGTCTCTTCCTTTTCCTTTTTCTGCTCCTTCCTTCTGTGCAAACCACCACACTGGAAGAAAAGGAGTAGGAGAATAAAGCAGTGGGGGTGCAGCCAGTCTGAGCTCAGACCCATCTAGACGAAAGGAACGAAAAACAAACAGCGCCAATGGCAAACTAATGAAGTCAAACCTTTACCACGCGAAGAAATTTTATGAATCTTTCATGCGTACAGTCGTAACCGAGTAGAAATTGCGAATCCTTTTCTAAATCTGCAGTCCCGTGCTGTGTGGCCAACCTGGGTGGAAATGCAATGGCCTAGGCATCCCCCTTGAATACTGGACTCACGCGCTGCGCGCTACATCACCCCCGCCAACACGTCGGTGCTGGGTTACGATGCCGCTCCTCCCTTCTCCTGCTGCCCTGCTCACTTAGTTTCGCTGAATCACCCCCGCCACCCCTATCCCTCTCGGGCGCGCTACTCGGACGCGCTGGCGCGAGAATTCTTTCGACCGATAGGCGAGCCAGCGTGTGGAGTTTGATGGGGGAGGAAAACGTGTTTCATCCGCGTGTTTTTATTTGCGCTGCACGCTTTGCGACTGTGAACGCAACACGCGACTTGCAATCCCAACTGATTCTGCACAACGTCTTGTCTTCCCTCCCCCGCCTTGTCTCGCCGCGGCGCCGAGCTTTTCCACGACCACTTACGCCCTACGGGCCGTATGCCTTGCCACCTCCCCCTGCTCTTATCCCTGCGATCCGTAACGAGGGAGGGTCGGACGATACGGGCGGGGGGCGTGTCATGGTGCGGTGGGGAGAGGCATGGCCGGCCACGCCCCGCCCCGCCCTGCCTCTCCACGCACGCCCTGATGCACCGAGTTCCTCTCCCCTTTTCCGTCTTGCTAAGCCTAGCGGCAGCAGCCTGATCAGCTGGAGTGCGGGGTGAAATGTTGCTACTGTGCGGAAGCGGCTGGGGGGGTCCGGGCCGGGGTGAAGCCCAGCAGCCCTGAGCGCGGCGGAGCGTGGCGGGGCGTGGCGGGGCGTGGCGGTGCTCGTAGCCTGCCTGGGGCCCGGGCGCAAGCAGTTCGTAACCGCCGCCCTAAATCCCAGCCCTCTCGTAAACCAGATCCATAATCCCGTCACATCTAAACACGCGTAAACTCGGTTGGGACGTGGCGTGGCGCACGCGTAGATGGTATAAAAACAACCTGTTTGATTTCAACGTGTTTTCTCACTCGACTATTGACAAATGCATTCGCGTTCGAGGTCCTCGATCCAGAACAAAGTACCACACTTTAACTTTTAATTTGCTGATGTGAAAATTCTTCTTCTACGTCTGTGGTAGATGTGTTAGTCTTGTAGCACTGCCTCTTGGTCAGCAGCCCCTCCGCATCTCCACCCCACCTCCAGTGGCACTCTCGCTCCGACGGAGTTTGTTGCAGTCTGCCCTCCTCGTAAAGCGAAACGTGAGCCGCGCAAAACGAGGTCAGGTCAGGTGCGTCATGTCGAGACAAGATCTGCCAAAAGTTACCCCCCTTCAGGTTAGCAGAAGGGATACTCGAGTATTTATGGCTAGCATTTTAGTAAAATATGTACGCTAGCTTTTTTTTTCGCTGAGCGAAGCGAAGCTATCCCCTGCATTGGGACCAGGGATGTAGTCGGTCGTGAGTCCGTCTGTCTGTCTGTCTGTGCATCCTCACCTCTTCTCCTCTGACACCCCAACAGGTTTCGTTAAAAGATATAGTTTTCCGTGATCTACTAATTACGGCGCAACTTAATCTGACCATGGTTTTCTGATCGATTGAGTTTGAAATTTTGGAACGAATTATTTGAATTGGAAGTTTCAATATTAGTATGTTGGCTGCAGCCGCCGTCTTTGGCTGGCGCCATCTAGCGGCAGGGCGCGGAACTACATCGGCCGCCAGCCGCCCAGCCCAGCCGAATCCCACCTCAGTTTTTTACAGCATTCAAACAAATGATTAAATGATCATTAATAGTCTTTTCACGTAATATGCAGTCTGAAGTCGCTTTTAAGGATGCGGACGTCGCTGCACGAAGTATCAAGTGTCGTCATTGTGTAGAAGTGTGGGTTCGAGTATGTGTTTGTTTACGTCTGTGGCTTGGGGAGGAGTGAGATGGGTAGTGCCTCAAAATACTTTTTATTGCGTTGGATTTGTGAAATGAACGTCACGGACTACTGAAATGATAGCCAGTATCGATGAAACTTTGTTGTGTTCTTCCTAGGTGAGTGAGTGACATAACCAAATAACATAGACAATGTTGTTTACACTGAAGCTGTGAAACTGTTCGGTGAACATTAGAGTATGGTCTGAGTATTGAAATTAGGTAATCCCATGGCCTGACAAGTGTGAGTTACTAACAGCAGTATGATTTCCTTATATTTCGTTTATTTCCATTTTGAATCCTTGCTTGATTCCCCAGCGTATTGATTTGTTATTGAGTCACCACAAGTTAACCCCAGCTGAACGATTTCTTTAGTGCGGTGTGGATGTTTAATTGTATTAGTGGAAGTGTGCCCATTTTTGACGTACAACAATAGGCATTTGTAATAAAAAAGAATAATAAGTTTGTTAATCGTAAACTGAATATTTGGTGTCTCATCATTCTACTAAAGATAATATATAAAAGTGTGGTTTAAACCTAACAAGAAACAAGAAAAGAGTTTGGGTATTACTTTGGTGAATTTTGTATCATTTTGTTCTTAACCTACTCCGTATTTCCCAATGATACGGTTTCTGATCAAGCTACATTATGTGTTTACCAAAACTTACTCATTGATCCGTTATGCCTATGAATTCAGATTGAAGAAAGGTCACTCCACAAAGTTATTGATAGAGAAAAAAATTGTTTTGAAAACATGGTTATTTTAATGAGATTTGACTCTTACAAATATTAGGGGCGATACTGTTGATAGGATTTAGGTGAGAGACCGAACTTGTAATATATTAGTTATGCCAGGAGTGTTAACGTTAAAACAGTCTTTCTAAAACACTGAAGTGCATACTTATTATTACTATGTAGCCATATAACCATTGAAATGGCACAATTGTTTTGATTCTATCCTTAATAGTTGACATTCATTTCAAAATAAATACGCCTCATCATTTAAAGGTCCCGAGTATCTTTGTGAATGTCTTGCTTGTATTTTAAAGTTACTGGCCTCTGTTCTGTTACAATATTACTTGCAATGTCTTTTTAAATCATACACTGCAAAACCAACAGTCAACTTTGTACACTGATCCTAATGTGCACTTCAAAGTATGCATTAGGAAGTGCATGCCTGCCATGGTATGCACTTGGAAGTACATGGCTGCTATGGCATAGTGCTATAGTAAGTACACGTTTCCAACTGCATGGCAAGGCATGCACTTTCTAATGCGTGCCTTGAAGTACATATTAGGAACAGTGTGCTAAGTTGACTGTTAGGTTTGCAGCGTATTTTAAGTGACCCATCGCTGGCTAACTATGGATTGATGTGAGTTGGTTTGAGGGCAAACTTAATTCAGAAGGATAAGGAATGAGAGGTAGAGGAGAGAGAGGTGGGGACTGTCAGCATGTGATGCAGGTGCTTTCTTTCTAAACATGTAAATGATACTTAGCCCCTGATCTCGGATGGGTCAGGCAGGGTAAAATAGAGGGGGTGAGAGGGGGGGAGGGGGGGGGGCACCATTCCGAATTGCGGCGCTACCTGGCCAGCGCGACAGCGCCTATCTGCAGGGCCGGGGCCGGCCAGTAAATGCAGTTGCTTGAACAGCGGCGCGCGTCGCGAAGGAGATTCCACCAAGACTGCAGCGGTCTGGGGAGGGGGCGGGGAGTTCTGCCCGAATTACGGCGCAGTGCGCAATAGGTTGCCTACCCGCCTCGGCGCAGTAAAAAAAATAAAATCCGCTATCTCCTGTAGGGCAACACCAGCACCAAATTTCCCTCGCGCTTATTACTTTATTTTATTTATATTCCCCCCCCCCAATAAAAAATATAATAATTTGCATGGACAGGTGGTTTAGGTTAGGTTGGATGGGTGTCCAGATGTCCCCGCACAGGACAACCGCATTTTGGAGGCGATCCCATCGGGTTGTATTGGACTTCTGACTTCAGGAGGACTCTCCGAGGGGGTGCTTATCATACCTGTGCTATAGTGGTGCTGCGCGTAGAATGTCTTTCGGTGGGTTCGGGGACCAGTACTGTAAACTGTTAGCATCAACAGACGCCAAATTTCTGGTGTTCACGAGACGCCAAAAAATGGCATCGTTCGATGTCAAATTTTGGCGTTTTTTCGCCAATTACTGTGTTTTTCATGAATGCCAAAAATTTGGCGTCTTTCGACACCTACCACTTCACACCGAACCGGCAAGGGTAATTGTGGCTTGCCCCCTCTCCTCCTACAAAGATGTTTCCTGCCTCCTACTTCCATGTCCCTCCCCCCCCCCTCTGCTCTCTATCCCCCCCCCCTTTTTCCTCCGTAATTGACTGACTGACTTGAAGGTTGCCTACCAAAACGGCGGTTGGGTTGAAACCGTCCCTCATTTTTCCATTTACACTTCGCTCAGCAACTACGTGCCTGCCGCACGTACTCCTAGTCTAGTTAATTTCCTTGGTTAATTGTGAGACCTTTCTACGTACGAATCGGCACGAATGCTCCAGCCAACCGGCACGTACCTATGCCAAGCTTGTGTTTCAAGGTACAACTTGCCAAGCCACGTTGGGTTTTAGTGGGAGGTTAGTGCATGGCTATAGGATGAAACGAATTACGGATTTAGCGTGCTGCCTCTGGCCTTATTGAGACTAACCGGCTAACCCTGTTCCACGGCCTGTTCTAACTAATTTGTGTCCTCTCTGCACATTCCACCTGCCTACCCACTCCACCACTTCTCCCATCCGTTAGCTCATGTTGCCCACCCCGACCCTTTCCAACAGCCAGGGACAGAGCCTTCAGGCTATTTTCCTGCCGACACCCTATCCCCATCACCCCCGGCCCGGCTCCTACCTCTCGGTTCCACGCTCGTCGTCCCCCGAGAGTCTTACTCTCTTGGGAGCTGCAAGCCTCGTCCTATGCCTCTTCTCTCGATCTCTGAACTTTTAAACTATATCCATTGTCTGATGTAATGCCACAGGACCGTCCAGTCGTTTGTATTATTATTATTATTATTATTATTATTATTATTATTATTATTATTATTATTATTATTATTATTATTATTATTACTGTTATTTTAAAATAAATATCTAACATTTTTGAGGCGCACTGTGCACTGTCCGATGGTCTGTGAAATCAGTAACATTGTAGTCTGAAACTCGTATGCGATATAGGGTAAGGTTCTGGATTACGTAGTAACGGTTGGTTTTCTCCTGCAGCCACGCTTGGAGATCGAACAATGTTATCTGGCGCGCCCGGAGATCGGACATTGTTCTCGTTGAGTTGCTTTTGAATATTTCAAAAAACTCCTTTTTACTGTCTTCCAGTTTGGTTATCCTTTCTTAATCCACGCATTGTGGGTTCAGGAAAAATGGTAGCCAAGACCGAAGACCGTCCTAGCTTCACTTTATAACAGAAGATTTAATTTTTCTGTATTTTTTTTGTCGTGATTGATATAATGCCTCTGCCGGCCTATTGGCAGTCGCTCCGACAATGACAGCTCGTCCCCGCGGGAAGTCGCTGACGTGCGCTCTGGCAGATTATTTTGACGAAAGGAGGGAAAGGAAAACACTTTTGTGGGGGGAAAGGAGGGGCTGAGCGTAGCGTGACTCGTGACGATTACAGAGCGGGCGGCGGCGGAGGCGGAGAGAGGCCGGCCCGGGCCGCTCACTTGAAATGAGGAAAAATGTCCAACACTCGGGCAGCGCGAGAGCTGTGTGCTGCGGGGTCGTGGGTATGGCCTGGCTCCTGCGAGGACAGCGGGCCTGAGCCTGAGCCTGCGCTGGGCCTGCGCTTCGAGCCTCTACGACAGAAAGCAGGATTGGGGGATACGCTGCCCGGTGAAGGAGAAGGAGGAACAGCAAGTTTCCACTTTCCGAGCGGACATTTTGCCGTCCCGTTCCCGTCGAGTGGATGGCGCGGGACCTACAAGGAGCCCCTGGATCCTTATCGGCACTCACCCCCTGCTTGGCTTCATAGGAATGTGCCGTATGTACGGACCAGAATGAAGGTCTTCCTTCCTGAACTCGGGAAAGTGCTGGGTATCAACACCTCAACTCAGTGCTTATTACTTACCACTTTTTAATTATTTTTTAAAATTATATTTGTAATTAAAAAAAATCTAGCACGACCGTTGAGCCGCACAAACACGGTTTACGTATTTTAAAAATAATTCCCCATTGTATTCTCCCTCCCTGCAGCAGCCCCCTCTACGATGGCCCCCCACTTAGAAAGCAGCCCGGCCCCGGCCCCAGCAGCTTGCCACCGGTAATAAGCTCGGCCGTATCTTGACATCTTAGGCAAACAGCTGGACGACAGTTATGGGAAGCACTAGGGGGAACTCTGGGCAAACACGAACTCGCCCTGCTGGCCCTTCGGACCAGGCTCTGGCTGCTTACCCTCGGTGGGTCGTGTAAACTGGATGGAGTACGGAGAAAATGAGTCAGCCAAGAACAGAAAATTTTCTTTTTTTGTTTGGTTTTATCCCTTTGCAAGAATTATTTCGTTGGTTTACCTTGTTGATTTCACAAAATTTAAACAGCGTACTTTAGAAATAAATAGGATAGCTCATGTACGATTTCATTGTTTTGCTGTATGTAACAATTCTATGTCGTGTTTTTTTTTATTTTTATTTTGTTAAATTAACAATTTACTGAAAGGGGTGCGTTCAAGAGTGAAGAAAGCACTGGCTCAAGTCAAATGTACGACGGTTCTACTCATTATTCTTGTGTGCGGAGGGACCGTGGGGTGGCGGAGTGGGGGCGCAGGCTGACTCAGGGCGACAAACTACTTACACGCTGTAACGAGTTGTATTGTTTCGCAGTCTGAGGCCCTCGTTTTTGCTCTGTGTTTGGCGAAATTACTGGTCCAGATGCTGCAGCAGGGCGCTGCCTGCGCTAGAGCTGCTGGGCTGGGGTACGCCACTCGGAGCCACCGTGCCCCGGCCCCAGCCCAGCCTCGCACACCGTATACTGTGTGGGGGTCGGACCCTGGAGCAGCCCGAAGCAGTCAGGTTGCTGGCTGGACCGACTTAACCTCCCGACTGGAGGCCGTCTCTGGCCTAACTACGTCCGAACAGCAGCTGGGCATAAATCAAGGGAACTCCCTGCAGCGGTGGTCGCGGCAGGCATTGAAAATGTTCGGCCCGCCTTGGCTCGGCTCGGCTCGGCCCGCGGCCGCCCCCCAGCCGAGCCTCCAATGGGCCCAGTAGCCCAGACCAGTCGCCCGCCAGGGCGGCCCCGCCGCGCCGGCTCGTAAGGCGCGCGCGGTTGGGCAAACTTTACGGAGTGATTTCCGTACAAAGTCCCTCCAAGCTCCCCCCACCCTCTCCCCCTTTCTCGTCCTCTGCAAGTCCGCGAGGAGCGACGGCAGCAGGAAATTTATTTTCCTCCATCTTTATAGTTGGCATAGGTGGTGTTTCCCGGGGAAGTCCCGCTAACTGCTGCGCCCGCCAAGTTTGCGATCGGCTGCTGCTTTCAACTTTCGTCGAAATAGCTGTGGCTGTTCGAGAACCGGAAGGAAAATACCGTCGGTATTATGTGAGCACGCCCTTTAGCTGTTGGGTTATTCAAGATCGCATTGCCTGAGCCCGGCAGTGAACCCTTCACTGTAAAACGCCCAAACGGCCGCCGGCACTGCAGATTAATGGTTTGACAACCATCATTTTCTGAACATTTCATAGTTAATTAAACGCCGTTTTTCATACTGAAACGTTTTCAGCCACGAACAGTTCACATTGTATACGTTGGTCTTTATTTGAATGCGCAAGTCTTGCCGGTTTGCCTACCCCGTTCGCCCCTAAGGCGCTCAATGACCCCTGAAGTCCTACTGAGCTATGCAATCCCACAGAACTGGCACGCATTTATAGAAGACCCCGGCACATTCTATTTTTCCTCCAGAAACACGTTACGTTTCTGAGAGGGTAAAATATGTATTTTTTGTTTTGTTTTTGTTTTAGTTGGCACACGAGAGAACGTTCGCCTAGCGCCAGTCATCGTGTTCATCCACGGCGAGTCGTACGAGTGGAACTCCGGCAACGTGTACGACGGCAGCGTCCTCGCTTCGTACGGAGGGGTCGTCGTTGTCACCGTCAACTACAGACTGGGCGTGCTAGGTGAGTACGCTTTGCACGGCGCTGTAGAACGCGACATATCACGCCACGGGAACGGGGAAGTTGCGATGCTGCATCCTAAAACACTGCGTCAAGTCCGAGGTCAAGTCGCTTGTTTGTTAGAGAAATCAATAACAGCAAACTTCGGGTACATTAAGAAATAGCGTGGCCACAAGTGGAAGTAGAGTGCAGTTGTTGTCGATGGCACCAAAGCGGCTGTACACTCCATCACTGTGGGCTAATAATCACTCCTCTACAGACTCCCCTTTATAACAACACTTATCGTTGGGAGAGAGAAAGGAAAGAGGAGACCTCTCATTCTCGTTACCTCTATAATATTTTTTTCTGCGACGTGATGGATTGCTTTTGCTTTCCCCAGCGGGGACTGCTGGGAGAGAGGCTCAGTGCGGGACGGAGGAGGGAGAGGCCCCCGCCGGCCCGGCCCTGCCCGGCCCGGCCCGCCGCCAAGAGCCGAAGGCGTAAGCTCAGCTGGCTGGGCTGAGCGAAAGAAAATGAGGTGATAACTTGCTCGTAAAAGGGGGACGGGGAGATAGCGCGGCGTACAACCCCGGCCCTGCCCTGCCCGGCCCTGCCCGGCGCCACGCGGCAGGGCCAGGCGCGCAGGCGCTCGCTATTGCCGTTGTTTATTCCATTCGAAAAAGCAAGTATTCTCAGGGCCGCTCTGCTTTCGGGAGAGTCCCCGTGAGTCGGCTTCTTAGATGCTGCATCCGACCCCCTGTCTCGATTTTACGCCCATTGTCTTTGCGTGAAACTTGTTGTCACAGAACTAAAACCTAACAATAATTAATTATTTCCCCCCTTCTGGTCTAGTCTAATAAGAAGTTAGTGAGTACTAAGACATGTCACATCTTTGGTTAGCTATAGATTGCTCATTATTTTCTCAATGCGAAATCTACGGGATGCCCCTGACGTAGCATGAATGTATGGATCGCGCTACGAGATCCCACACATTACATCAACATTTGGAGTGTGATAGTGGTGACGGATCCGCTGGCAGCAGTGCGCGGGACTTCATTTAGGATGAGCTAATCTCCGGGCCGTGCTCCCAATATTAAAACGGTCCCCCACTATCTTCCTCGTGGTGGGGTGCGGGGCGCGCGGGGCCAGGGCCAGGCGCCAGGCCCACTAGCTCCGCCTTATTCCGTTCAGATCCTCGTCCCCGTCCCGGAGTGGTGCGGCGTGGAGCAGGGTGGTGGATGGCGCCGCCACGCCAGCCCTCGCTGCTCTGAGCCAGTTCCAGAATTACAAACTACACCAGCATATCTTGAAGAGAGAGAGAGGGAGAGCGTTGGGGGCGGGAGCAAACTCTAGCGGCGGAGCCGAGCGCAGCCCATTCCTCCTCTCCCGGCGGCAGCCGCCCCGCCCCGCCCAATGAGTCGAGGAGTCTCTGCACGAACGCCCGGTTCTTATCCCGCGAGCCGGAGGATCAGTGGAGCGGGTCCTGCTGCAGCAGAGCATCCGATACAGCACTGCTGCGCAAACAGGGTGGGGGCGGGGCGGGGCAGGGCGATTCAGAGTGAGAACGCCACGCCGCGCCTCAGGGTACCTCGCAAGCCTCAGGTACGCGTGTTGCTGTATTTGCGCAAGACTTTGATCTGTAAATTCTTTCTATCCTGGTGACGGACTTAGTTATGGGTCCCCACCGGACATCTGGCTGACTGTCGACCGTAGGGAAAGGCGCAGATACCAGTCCAGCACCGATGCAGTATATGTCCCATAGCGCCTTCCCCCTTCCGTCTCTCATTCCAATTCCCCCTCCCCGCCCCTCCTCTCTCTACGGCGCCCTAACTGCCCGACACATGTCATTCTGTGTCACTTCCGACACGCGCGCGGGCATCGCGTTATCAAACATGACGTCTCTCTCTAACTGGCCTCCGCTCCTGCCTCATACCCGCCCCTCCTCTCTCTCTCCCTCGAGCATGAATCATGCAGCGAGTGAGCCTGCGATCGCTGTTTGCAGTGGGCTGGTCAGTCACTTACTCGGCGTATGTGGCAGGACAAGATGACACACGCTCCTAACTTCATACACTAGCCATCACGTTATCCACTGCTTCTATTTCGTGCCACATGGTGTTTTACCCCGATAAGTCACCGAAACTTGAGTGAAATTCACTTAGTGGGCCCAAATAGCAAGTACCCAAGACCAAATTCGGGAATATTTTTTCTGATATTACCCTGCAAACCGAATCGTGTACTTAGTACACACATATTTGTGTGTACTTGCCATAGTACACACTTATTTGCCGCGTACTTACCATGGTACACTCACAAGCCCACAAATATATGTGTGTACTATGGCAAGTACACACCTATCCTATACGTGTGTATTATGGCAAGTACACGGGAAATACGTGTGTACCATTATGGCAAGTGCACACCTACGTATGTGTGCTTGCAAGTACACACAAATATGTGTGTACATACAAGTACACACAAGTACACACAAGTACACACAAGTACACACAAGTACACATAAGTACACACACACGTCGGTTTGAAGTGCATTTTTCCTTTCTTAAACGGGACTCGTTTCGTTATAGTTTCATGCAACCTATTAGGTTGAAGTTTAGTTTAGAGATAGCTTAGACATATATCTTCCTCGTAGACGAGGAGTTTTCTCTGCGCTTTCAATTGTCAATCTGATGGATGGGCTCCACGGTGAGGATTTTTCGTCCTCCCCACACACGCACCGCACCGCGGGACCTGTTGGCCTTGTGACGGGGAAAGCCTATTGCCTGATCAGAGCCCAGCCCTTTAGAAAAAAAGTGGTACACGCACGCCGAAACATTGTTTGTACTTTCAACGGCGTTCCATTTGGCCTTTGCTTGTTGCGCCCCTCTCCCACTCCTTCCTCCCTTTCACCGTTTTTACTGAAGAGTAGCAGGAAAAATAATAAAACGAAAAGTGACAGTTGAAAATATGACGTGAAAAGAATGGGTGCGCTTTGTAATATTGTGGGCCGGGAGGGGTCGCAGAGGGCAGCCTCGCGTATCACATTTAGGTGGTACCAGCAACGGGCGCGGGCGTTCGCGTCCTCTAACCCCGAGCCCGGCGTGACGGGGCGGGGCAGGGTGGGACGGGGTGCGCCTGCCCGCCTGCTGGCCTTATAAAACAGGACGACCCGGATTTATCGGTGCCGCGAGTTCTCCCCCCCCCTACCTCCCCCTTCCTGCTCCGCACCCCTCTCCTTATTCCACCCCTTCGCTCCAACCTATCTGCCCCCCCTCCTTCCTCTCCCCTCCACTTCCCATTCCCGCACCCCATGCCTCACCACTGTAAGATATTGACTGTGCGCGAACATCGCTCACAAGCCGTCAAATGCCTCCCCCACCGGTAATACATGTACGGTGGCGGGATGTGAGGAATCGCGCAGGGATAAATCTTTGCTCAGGAGAGAGAGAGAGAGGGGGGCATGTGGGTGGAATATACGGAAGAAGGGGGTATAATGCAGACAGCCGTGCGATGTGTTGGGCAGGTGCGTGTGTGTGTAGAAACGGACGTGTTAGATTTGTGTGGGAAATGGTGAAATCGTTTGTTGCATAGGAGTATCAAAAATCACGGTTTTCGTAGAAAAAATATTGAAACCAGCCCTCTGCTTCAAATACTTGCTTTATAGTTTAAACTGTGCTCATATATGTATTTTTTGTCTTTTTCAGAAGACAAAACCGCTTGAATTACATGGCTCTATTAGGAGATAAATAAAAATGGGTCCGAGCCATTAAAGGATGAGGGTCAGGCTTGTCTTAAGCCTAGTTTTATTTTTCTTTCTTTTTTCTTTATTTTTCACTGTGAAAAATACTCGTAATGGTTAACTACGGGAAAATCTTCCATGAGAAAAGTCGTAAAATTACACTTTGAAATTGTAAATTTACAAGCACTCCCTATCGACTTGGAATTGACTGACGAGCAAGAATGATCTGTCGTAAATTTACGACATATTTTGTGAATCAAAATTACAAAAATGTCGTAAATTTACGAGGATATTTTTCACAGTGTAGAAAGAAGATATATAGCTGTCGTTTTAATCCTATACAATGACTAATCTATGTGCTGAGCAACCTAGGCCGAACATTTCGTCGTCGCTTAGTATCGTTTATGCCTTTCCGCTGCTCTTGACACATCTTGGTACACACAACGCATATGTAATATCCGAGGGGGCCTCTACTCCTGAAATCATGTGTACACAATCGCTGATATCTTCGAAATCATTGTCAAAAAATGTTGATCTATTGCTATTGCCGAGAAAAAATTGATTTGAGTGCGTATTTTGGGCTTATAAAGCTCAAAATACGCTTGTATTTACTTTACGAATTATTTCTTTCAATTATAAGAGGTGTTATCATGTGAAATCATGTGCTATCTTGAAATCATGTGTACAAATTTTGGGTAAGTTGAGGCCCCCTCGGTAATATCGCATGTAGAAAATTAAAAATGAGTCACTCTACGAATATGAATGAAGCTTTTGAAAGTGTAACGCTGCCGAGGGCTTTTGTTTTAAGAGCGCGGGGAGCGAGGACGAAACAGCCGTGCGGGGGAGAAAGTGAGAGGAGGGTAGAAGTAGGGTTGGGGCGGTAGTCGCTGATTTGATGTGGACAGGCGATAAGCGCAAGCGTGACAGGCAGCGGGGCAGGTGGTTTGGCGCCGTGTTAAGAGCAGGGCGAGTGACGGCTGCCAGGGCAGGCGTGCACCGGCAGCTACGCTAGCGACCGCCACCGCCGCGCCACCTCCGCACACACGGCGCGCGGAGCCGAGCCAAGCCCAGCCGAGCCAAGCTGAGCCGGGTCCGGGCGGCAGGGCGCCTCGGGATAACCCCCCCGAAATTTAATGGTGGGTGGTGGTGGCGCGCCGGGTGGGAGACGAAAGATATCTCCCCCTCTACCCCAACCCCCTCCGGGCCCCTCCCGCCTCCAGGGGGTGGTAGGGCGGGGGCGGAGCGGAGCAGGGGGGCCGCCCGCGCGCGGAAGCACAGCAGCGACCTCCTCGCGCTCATGGCTACCCTGGTCCGCCCGCGAGTCATTCGTGTTCCCCCAGCCGACTTTGCTGCGTAAAAAAACCGCCAGTTTTGTATGAATTGTGGATTATATCTCCGTTTGTGCGTGTTTGAGTGTCGATGTCTTGATTGGCTTTCTGCTGTTGTAGCGTTTAATGTAAACTATGAAGGGGGTGTTCGCTGCCGTAATACCCGCAGTACACGTGATCCGGGTAGAACGCGGCAATACCCGTGCTGTACTACCGAGAACAGGGAAACATGCTCCAAAATGGTCAAATTTTTGTATTTAATTGCATTGAAATACCGTGGAATACCAATACCGATTACTTTGTACAGAATTGCCTTTTGAAACGGAGAGCTTGGAGTTTAGATCTCCTGCAAAGGAATCACAACTCTCGCGTTTAATTGGCTCAGACAGCCATGGCATGCCATGTAATCCTTTCTATGTGCATGCACCTTCGTATTAAGGGTAATGCTTCCAGCAATGTATCAGAGCGTAACGTCTGTGCTGTCCTAACCGAAGTTAGAATCGGATTACTACAGACATTATAGCACTGATGGGAGGAAGGGGGTGAGGGGAGAAGAGGTAGCATCGGAAACTGCTACTTTAATCTATTTTTTCTGAGGGTAGTAGAAATAGGGGTGAAGGAGAGGGGGAAGAGGTGTGGAGAAGCACACACAAACAACAAGGTTTGCTCCTGTATCTGAGGGGATATCCCTGCCTACCATCGTGTCTTTGGTCGCATCGAGGCATATTACGGGGGGAAGCTGGAAGGGTACACTGTAATGTAGAATGCTCAACTGATACCAACAGTTTCAACACGTGTTAAACCTTTTTACATGCTTCGGTAAAAGGTCTCATAAAATTCATCTGGGTAGTCACGTGCTGGAATATTTTTGCCACTAGAAAATGAGCAACAGAAGTATTGGGCACTTTTGTCTCCTGTAAAATAAATGGATTTTTAGCCGTTATTAGCTAACCGTCTGAAAGTATTCTACAATCTATCGACATTCTTCATTGTTTTCCCGTTGAACACTTCCCATTACAGTGTACTTTCGGGGGGTACGATCGACGGGTCGTGGTAGGAAAAGGGCGATCGGTAAGGTGAGGTGAGGGTGGCTGTGGGGTTACGGCTGGGCCGAGGCCAGGGGTTATTGGAGAAAAAGAAGCGATAGGAGGGACCTGCAAAGGTCAGGGAAGGGCTGGGCTGGGCTGCGGCGCGGGGGACGCGGGTCACGGAAGGCGACGTCTTGAATACGAGCGGTTCGCTCGGCGGAACTTGGCTCAAGAGTTTAAAGTCCAGCACGAGACGGACTTGTAATAATGTGTTAATGTCATTTGAATATACATAGAGAGCCGTACTGCTTCACTCTGAGTCTCAGAAGTGATCGCAAAACCTGATGTGCAACCGCGAGATAGTCTGACCTATACTCGCCCTCCGTGCTGCCAAATTTATTCAGCCACCAGCGAAAGGGGAGCCTTCCCTCGTATCCTGCCCCTGCTTCCCTCCCCTCTGTAGCCCGCCCCTTGCTCCACCCCTGGCCCCATCCCCGGCCCCACCCAGTCACTGTACGGATTATGCCTCTCGAGTTCACCTGCCTTCGCGCTGCCGAACGGAAAGTTTGAAATATGAACTGTGCAGCGTCTCCTCACCGCTGCTCCTGGCAAAGTTTGAAATTCTGCTTTGTGAGGAACGTGCCTCGAAAATTGTTAAGTATATTTCTTCTTAGAGTTATCTTGATATTTATTATTTGAAATATCAGCGCGACTATATTCCTCACTTTCTTTTTTTTTAAACCAATTATTTTGTGGTGTTCCATTTTTA
Source organism: Frankliniella fusca (assembly GCA_029379305.1). Taxonomy (NCBI): domain Eukaryota; kingdom Metazoa; phylum Arthropoda; class Insecta; order Thysanoptera; family Thripidae; genus Frankliniella; species Frankliniella fusca. The sequence continues at coordinate 2,181,981 of JAHWGI010001270.1, read as the reverse complement.
TGGGATCTGGTCACACATGATTAGCTCCTTACTGGTAGACTATCGTTTCTGGCAGCATGATCCGATCCAAGGTCGGAGCGCGCCTGCGAATGGAGGGATAGGCAGCGCCGCAGCGCACCACTGCCGGAGTTTGGCCTATCCCGACTAAGGCAGGGGCTTGACTGAGGATGCGTATCATGTTGCTCGCAAATTGTGCTCTAAATTAGAGGGGTCAGCACTGCTTACGGACATGCACAGGACTACAACAGCATATACGACAGCATTTACTTCGTAATTACAAAGCAATACTTTGCAAGTCTGAAAAGTTTTCGAATTATTTGCTATTTGCAAGTGATTCTGTGTACTTACAAAGCAATGCTTCACAATCTGCAGCAATTCAAAATTCTTTTCAATTTGCGAAGAATCTGTCTATGTAAGGATATGAGCACATTTGTGTATTTGAGCGGCAATTTCTCTGCATGTGCACCGTGTGCCTGTGCAGGGTCATCATTCTCTCGCAGTGCAGGTGCTCCGGATGCTGCAAGTGGATTATCTCGCCTAACAATCCCTATTGATGCACCGCTGCAAATCCATTCCGGGTAATTGGCTTTCCCCCGAGAGGAGAGGAGAGCCCTCTCGTTGTGGCCAGCCGGCCTCGAGGTCTCTGGACCGGACTGGAACCGACTCGCCATCACCCTATGCCTCCTACACACTGTTGCGTTCTTAGCGTATCATGTCCCCTACTGCCAGCTGAGGGGGGCGCGAAAAAAAAAGCACTCTACGTGCGATAAATTGCTCGGACACAGTAATGGCGCACTCCCGAGCTCCCTTTTTCTTCTATCTTTCATTTTAATATCGGCTTCAGTCTCGGTTGTCCGTTGTCCCCTCGCTATCTCTTCTCTTCCGCCCCGTCCTCTTTACTCTGATTCTTCCCCTCTGCCTCAATGTTGTTTATCTTTTTTTCTCCCACCCAATACAGCACCGGGGAGGACGCTGATGTTCATCAAGAAAGAAGAATGGCTGTCGAAGAGTAATGATCTGCCGCTGGCGATCTGGCCTGACCAGCCAGGCGGGACGCAGCCACCACGCCGCCCCGCGCACCCGTACGCACTACACAAAAAATAGCTTCGCTCCATCTCACAAAATTTCTTTTTTTTTCTTCAATTTTTTCTCTTAATATATTTTAAGTACTTTCTTTTAAAAACAGTTTTTTTTTTTTTTTTTTTTTTTTTTTTTTTTAAATTGGAAGATTTTATTGGGTGCGCTTTTTTCCGCATTGAAACACTTGTTTTAGGTCTGATGAGTTTTAATCAAAGTACTGTTTGATCTTTGATGTCCCTACATCACTTTGGCTCTATCTCAGCAAAAATTGTCCTTTAAAAAAATATCTATTGGAGTGACACGGACAACACCCAAGCGTATTTGAGGCATAGTTCAGTTCAGGTAGTGAATGTCAAGTCCAGTGGTGTGTCTTAATCAAGAACTCACTTCGTCAATTTTCATAGACGGAAAAAGCAATGATATATCGCAAACTTCTCTATCGTTTCACCTCGTTTCCGTAGGATGTACGCCTGTGTTACCTCTCTCGGCGTGGCGTCGCTTTCTGGCTCGGCGTGTTCGCACGCATTAAACGCCGGAGTGGCCGTGTTTATTGCCCGCGGCCTTATCGGCGCCATCTTAATGTGAGCAGACAGCAGGAAAGCCCCTGTCGCACCCCGCCAGGCCCGGCGTGCGACCCGGCCTCCTCAGACCTCCCTGCCCAGCCCACCCGCCTTAGCCATAGCCCGCCCCCGCCACGGCCATTTCTACCCTATCGCCTCCCACCTGCGCGCTTTCGCGTGTTGGACCACTCTGGCTTTTGCAGTCCATGTGGAAAAGATGCAATGTGACGTGGTTTTGGGATGGTAGGAGGTGTTGCAGTTCACCGAAGGCGTTTTTTCGTAACGGAAAATGAAACGAGGCAAGGAATTACATCTGTATGCTGAGTTCCAAACGTCACGAACGCACTTCTGTCATATAATCGCTGTTTGGTTTCTGGGAAAAACTTTTGTGACATGTATCACGTTACTTTATAGAAGATCGGAAGAGAACTTTTCGTATTGCTCCCTATGAACAGAGAACATTTGCAATGAAATATGCCTATTGTGCATCCCGACCGAAGACCGAGTCGATGGCTGACCGTTGTCACCCAGTCCAGTAGTCCATTATATGCGACGTGGGATATCTCAGTAGGTTCTTTTTTCCAGTGAACGACACAATACCTCAGGCAGGAACAAGAAAAGTAAAGAGTTGTGGCAATCATCATAAATGGTTTCCTCAGGGACAGCCATAAAATCATGTTTAAAAATATATATTATTGCATTTGTGCTAACAGGAATTCTGGTCAACTCAACCATGATATTGCTGTCTCAGCCATGATATTTTGGTTGTCCCCTAAACGTACCATACGCGATGGTTGCTTCTGGGTGGAGACTGCTATTACTACCCCCATTCATTCTGCCTGCCTCTGCTCGCTCCCCTCGTGTCGCCCCTTTGCCCAGGCCCGGCTTTCTCTCAATTTCCTCCGGCAATGGAGGGATGCGAGGTGTGATGTGGGGAGGAGGTCAAGTGGTTGCAGAGGGGTGGGAGTGGGGAGTGATGCTGGCGTGTAGTATGAGGCAGGGAGATGAAGGAAGTATTGCCTGGAAGGCGTCTCATAAACTGCGGTTGGTGAGCGTCGCTCGGTATATACCACCAGGGATAAGTACAACGTCGCTCTCGCGCAAACGTTTGAGGGGCAGTCGTACCCGGCTATTGGAACCTCGTCATTGGAACGCGAGTCATCCCCTCCACTCCGAGCCCAGCGCGGACGCCTTGGCCGGGCATGGGTCTCCAGGTCGGGCCCGGCCGGAACGGGCGCGGGCGCGAGGCGATTAGTAACCCTTTACAGAGGGGATTAGTGGACACCGACCGTTCCTTTCAAAGACTGTTCTGCTACTGTAATATCTGCTTATTGCATATCCATTAAAAATGAAAGCAAGTGAGCCTAAACGGCAAGTTTATGGAACTAATATTTCTATATTGTCCTTCCGCGCCCTGGTGGAGGAGAAAACTCGCAAACCCTCGCGCCTCCTAAAATTCATCTAGCGACAAGCAGTTAGCATTCAACTGCTCAGATTTTTGACCGAAAAGGCGATACAATAAACAAATAATTGTGCAAGTTTTTTGAAATGAAGAAATTTTGATCAGAACTGGTGGGGCCCTCCACTGGTCAGTTTTTTAAGAGTCGGAAATCTCCTTCCTCAAGATGTTCCGATAGCGAGGACGTACGACTGTATTTTATACACATTAAGTTGCGGTCTGGAAACGCAGTCACTTCGGATCGTCTTAAGTAATATGATTTTTTTTTGTGGCCGCACTTATTGTAGGGGAATTTCCAAGCGAATAGGCAACATCAGAAGTGGCTCGTCGTCTGCGAGGCCAACAACGCCCTCTCCCACCGCGCCCCTTCCCCTCCACTCCAGACTCTACGGGTGGGGAGAGTGGGGGCCAGGCTAGGGGAAAGGGGGGGGGGGGGTAGAGACGAGAGAACCGGAGGGGTGGAGGCGGACCTAAATTACTAAATCTAATGGGAATATGATGCGGACAATATTGGGGTTGGCGGGCTTCTCCCTCTAGGCTCGTTTCGCCCATAACAGTCGAGAGCGAAGTCTACCCTGCCAATAACCATGCTGAGTCTTTGAGCTCGTTGAAAGATCGCTACCTGCAGCAGGCGTATAGTGTCCGCAAAGAAATGTCCGTCCAGCCCGAGCTGAAAGTTTAACCAACTGCAACCTTTCAAGTCTCTTTTAAGCTCTCTTTGGTCAGTGCGAAAGGCCCACAAAGGCCCCCATTGGCTCTTTAAGAGGCAAGGGGAATTTGCCCATTTCTTTCGAAGGGAGTAGACGCATTGAGGGGAGTTGCCCCACAGGGCGAAAATGTAGACGTATGAGCTCTTGGGCGGCGAGCAAAGCGCTGAAAAAAAAACCTAATTACTAGTGCGTTAAAACATTACTTGTTGTCGGGCCTTCGAGGGTAATAATGGCTTCCTGTAATGGGCTCTAGCGAAGGCCAAGAAACGGAAAGAGAGAAGAAAAGGGAGAAAAGAAAGTAAAAGCAGAGGAAAGGGGAGGGGGGAGAGAGAGAGAGAGAGAGAGAGAGAGAGAGAGAGAGAGAGAGAGAGAGAGAGGGAGAGAGAGAGAGAGGGAGAGAGAGACGGAAGGGGGGCAGCCAAAGAAGCGTTGTCATTCCTCCTGCTGCGTTTCTTAGTGGTTGGAAAAAAGCCCTATAATTTAAAGGTACTCTCGTTTGTTGCGACCAAGGGACCCCCAGTAAGGATTTTTTAATTCTGAAAATGTCTTGAAAACGCTTCGCACGAACTAATATTAGTCCTGAGAACGAACCACTGAAACGTATCAGATATGTCTTTTGAGTGCACATCGTTCGGTCTGAAAACTTTTTAAAAGATAGTCTTGAGAACGTATATGAGATAGTCTTGAAAACGTTTCGAGGGATAGTCTTAGAAACGTATTTAATATGTTCCATCAAAAGCGTTAAAATTTAATTTTGAACATCTGGTGAAGTTTTCCTTGCGTTTTGGCTTTCCTCCACAGTCCAAGGTGTTGACATTATAGTAGTTTCAATTTTACAGAATTTTACACCTACCAATGCCCGACTCTAGTCGGATTCGAACCCTCAGCCTTTGAGTTACAAGGCGACTGCGCAATCCACTTACCTACGGAGGTGCTCTGGTAGAATGCTGTCACGTTGCGTTCCCCATTCCACTACAACCCTTGTGGCCAGAGCACTCCTCGTAATATGTTCCGGCAACGTTTTCTTAAGATTATATAAAGATAATCTCTTACGAAGGATGTTCGGTCTTCGCAGGACCAACATGCTGAAGATAAAATAACGCCCACCCACTGGTTCATTCCAATTAACATTGATTCATTATTGTAAATTTTCAATATGTTTTTGATGTGTTATGTTGTTTGAACACGTCCAAACAAAACATTTTCAAGCTGGACTTAACAAACGTCCTGTTCATCTTAACTTCATTTTCATGTCAGAAGTACAACTTACGTAGGTTCGGGAGAGCACATAAAATGTTCCCCGAATTCCTTTTCGATGTGGTCCGAAACGATTAAAACATTATACGTCCTACTATGGTTAATGAATTAAAAACGTTTCGCAATCATTTCGAAATCGATCGCAGCAGAACGTTTCGCGAGCACCGACTAAGGAATAATTTGCGATCCATCCGATCGAGATTAATTTCAGCGAGACGTTTAAGAAAGGTTTCTGGTACGAATAACTCAGATAGTCAAACTGAAACTTATCTTGAATTAATCCTGGTTTAATCCGAAACGTTTCATTCCCCACTGGGCCACGACTTGTGCAATCCTGTGTGCACAATCGATGGAATCTTTGCTACTAAGCAAACATAACAAAACCAAAAAAGGTTTTTTTTAAAAAGCACTCGATTGCGTATATTTGACGCGCAATTGGCCTTAAAATATCTCAAAAATGTAATAAATCACCAATTAATACAGATATTAAATAGTGCAATCCACCATGGTCAATCTGTGTTCACAGTTTGGTTTAGTTTCGGTCCCCTCGGTTGCGAAACACTGTTCTTCTTGTGTCTTTTTCATTTTGCTACATGAAAGAATAACAGAAGTGCAACACTGGGTGGCGAAGAGCTAAGCATTAATTCTAGAGGCATTTATTTTGCCTTGCTATTTTTTTTTTTAATCCTCTTTGGCGATCAGCACGTTTAAATAAGTGAACGCGATGCTCACCGAGTGGACGATATTCGATTTCTCTATCATTTTTTTGTGAGGCCGTGTGGGACCATTCAAATATCGACATCTCGAGAGGAGATGTAATTACCAATTGAAATGCCTTGGCCCTGCCAGCTGCCAGTGACCCTGGCTAAGTGCGGTTTTTTCCCTAACTTTGTTTCACTTGACAGTTTTACCAAAAGAAAGCACCAAAAGCGACCCGTTCATGGTCCGTCTGTAGTAAAAAAGTAAGAAAAATAATGCCTGAGAAAGAGTCATTCTTGTCCTCTTGTTCGTGCGAGAAGTGCGTTACTGTCACGCATTGCCTGTTCTTCTGCAGCTTTGCGCTTTTTCTGCCGTTTTCATGGACGATCTTCCATCAGTAGAGGGCTGCAGCGACTTGTCTTGGCGCGCGTGGTAGAGAGAGCGAGTGAGAGACAGATCGTGCTTCCGCCCGGCCACCTCCACCTGTGTCTGGCCTCCGCCCCACCCCGCCTCCCTTTCTCACCAAAAAGCCCTTATTTCTAAATAGAGAAATATCATGGCCACATCTTTTATTTCACCACGTCGAGTGTGATCCCTACCTTTTCGGCTTTACGGCTCACTAAGGTTAAAGCGCCACACTTACTCATGCAGGCACCATTGTGCCGCTCGCGCCCTGCGTAGCGTACTGTCGATGGTAGAAACGGCTCAGTAAATGCAAATCAGTGTCGCACGAAGTGTGCGCGTACGCGCCGCCCCCGCTGTTTCGTTCCCTGCGTCTTTTCCCTCTCCAACACTCAGGCTGTTCTTGAATTTCCCAAGAACAATTTGGCTTTCAATACAAGCCCTACTCCGTCTTGCACCAAGTCATGAGCGGAATATGTGTGAAGGGGAACGATTTGAAAACGAAGTGGGACTGATCTGGGCCATAATAATGTACATTCTTACTTAAAATTATGAAGTATTTTGCACTCGATTCAAGTTCATTGCGCGGCGCGTGATACAAGAACACGCTTTTCGGTTGTCCAGCATTAACTTCCACTCCCCCTGGTATTACCACACCCTCACCCTGTTTGTTCCTCTGTCCGTACAAAGACAGATACGCGTGCCTACGCATTGAAGGAAGGAACTCATTTGAAATTACATGTATGTGTCTATTTAACTCGCTCTTCTCCTGTTCTCCGACACGCACAACCCCTCCTACACGCGCGCACTATTTTATTCCTCTACAATTTTTAGGGTATTTCAAGGAAGTTTCAGAACATTTTTTAAGGGGGTGGGTGGGAGGGAGGCGTAGGAGAAAGCTCGCACCTATCTGGCATATCATATTTTGGTCTCCAGTTTTACTCCACCTAATATCAGGATACACTGCACAAGCAATCCTTTCGAGCTTACATCAATGAGCGACGGCATAACGAACTGCATGCTTCCTGATGGATGTATAGCGGCTCACAAACCGCAGAGCAGCTTCTGCTCGCTGTCACTGGGACAGCGGTGCTCGCGACCTTTTCGAGCCCATTGCGCCTCGGGGCTCCTGCGGGCGGCCTGCGGGGCCTCTGGGGCCGGGCGGCGGCAGGGCTGCGGCGTGGCAGTGGCTGGTCTGGTGTGGCGTACTGGCGGTCTTGTGCGATTCCGTGTTTGCGGTCGTGCGTCCCCAGACCACAGAGCGGTGCGGCGCCGAGCACCGCAAGGCTGATGTACCATGCATGCATGACTGGCCTCGGCGCGGAGGAGCGGAGCACGGAGTGGAGGCGGCCGGCAGGCCCGGACACGGACCTACGAACAGCCAACATCCATCACGGCGCTCAGTGAAATTTCATGCGAGGGGGTGATCATTTCGAAAATTCATTCGCCCTCCCTACCCCCCAAAAAAGTCATTTAAAAATCAAAAATAAAATAAAACAAGGGCCAAACAGAACACAAAATGAATTTTGTGATAAGTATGGAACTCGTTCTTATCATAATTATGTGCTACATAGAGGTAGGAATGTAAAACGTGATGTGAGTCGAGTGAAAACATTTTCATCTCTGATTGTGTTAAAGTGTGTGCAGGGGAAGTTCTTCCCGGGTTCCCGGGACACTCGCCCTTGCTCGGCTCGGGCGCTCGGGCCTTGTTCGGGCCTCCCGCTCGGGTCCGATTGTTATGGCGCATAAAGGAGCGCGAGGCGACTCGGGCTAGAACTAGACTCGGGGACTAAGAATGAAAACTAGCACCAAATTTGTTAAGAGTTCTCAAAATAATGCTATTGAACGTGAAAAAATGTTCATTGTTGAAATTCAGACGAAGGTATCTAGTTCAGATTAGTACTAGTTTCATGTCTGTTGGTATTGTGCACCCTGAGATTGAAAACTCCACTAATAAGAATACCTACAAACATAACACTTATACCATTGGAAACTCGAAACAAATGTGTTGTTCCCAATTATGAACTTTTTTTTTTTTTGAGAACACTGATCAAATTTTGTATGTAACAGCTTGGTTATGGACTTAGAATGAAAACATACAAAATTTGATCAGTGTTCTCAAAAAAATACTATCAAACTAAAAAAAAAAAAAATGTTCATAGTTGGTAACAACACCTTCATTTCCAGTTTCCAATGGTATAAGTGTTATGTCTGTAGGTATTCTGTGTTCTGAGAAGATGATGGAATCATGATAGGTCTTACACGGCACTGAGAACAATACTCGTTCCACCAGGAAAGTGGTAAAGGTGGTAAAGAACGAGTAAAAATCAAAATAAAGAAGAAAAATTCAGAAAAATCCTAAAAATTGAAAAAGAAAAAAAAACATCTAAAAACATAGTCTGCGCAAGTCTATGCACCTGCATAGCTTAGCTGATATATCTTATAAATCTATAAACGAATTTCTTTAAAATTATGCAAAACCTGTGCATAAGTACGTAAGCATTTTGTTCGTGAGTTATGTATGTGCAGACTTCCGTATCTACGTATAACATTGTACTTTGTAATTCAGTGTCGTGGCGTGCACTGCTGAAATTTACGTGTACATCATGCAATGCTTGGGGTCACGCTGTTATTCAATTACTGTGACGTCACATATCCTATTTCATGTGAAAACTGTTGGATTCTGTTATGCAAAATTCAGCCCAAAAGTCCGTACGACGTACATTAAAACCAATGTGACATCACATTTTGGCCAACGTGACGTCACAGTACTTAATTTATTTACAGTGCAGGATTCAGAATTAATTTAACTTTTCTGTTGTAGCTAGTGTTTGTGACAAAACACTGGTAAAACTAAGGCGTACCTGTACGCTTGAAAAAGGCGTACAGTTACGCTTGAAGAGGTTATGCTTGAAAGGTTACGCTTGAAATAAGGCGTAGGACAGAATTTCTCCCATACATTTAGATAGGGGAAATTGGAGCGGATAGACCTATTACGCCCTTTCTCAAGCGTAATCACAGTGCGCTTGAGAAAGGGCGTAAGGTTACGCCTAAGTTTTACCAGTGAACTATTCCTGATTCTACACAAGAAGTCATTCTGTACAAAAATAATGTGTGTGGTGGTGAGTGTGGGGGAGGGATCGGGACCTGTGCCCTTTGTGCGGTCGAGCGATTTGACCTCGGCGTTGTACGATGTACAATGTACGTGTTAACTGCTGGTATAAGCAGCGAAGTTGCCCATGCAACAGTTTACTGCATCACACGAACCACAACTGGAAAGTTTTTATTTCTTTCGCCGTATTGCGCGCTATGCACCCCCTTTCCTACTTCCAACATGTCTCGTTCTTGCAGACGACATACATGCATCATGGGGTGGCAATAAAGTCTGCAATAAGTGTGCCGCAGCAGGGTAGGTCTAGACTATTACCTCGTCGTTAAATTTTCCTTTAGCGTTCTCTTGATTGCGTGACACAGCGTTTGCAGTAGTGATCGGCCTTTCAGCTTGAGTTACGGCTTGATAAGCCCAAGTGTGCAATCTTTTGCAAGCTGTAGCACTTTATTATATGCCGGCACAACGAAGTGTGGGATATTTTTTATTCCTTAAAAGAGTCGTTTATGACTCGTTACGTTTTCTCGTCCAAATCAAAGCAATTCTTTGGTACAACTGTTTAGCAATTTGACACGCTTTCGCTGTTGTCTGGAAACAGGACAAAGGTATTGCCTCTCCCCTACCCCTAGAAGAAAGTGACAACCGTAGACAAGAACGTGTTTCGTAAGGATATGATGGGATGGCCAATACCGGCGGAAATCCTCTGATGTCTCGCCCCTTCTCTCCCACGCAGCTCTCGATCTGTTTGGGTGGCATGACAGACGTTTATGCTTGAACAACGCGTATTGTGTTTTGTAAGATGACGTGCTTGACCTGCACTGTGCTCAGGCCTGTACCCCGGCGCGTGTCGTGTAGGACCAGTGGGTGAGGACTAACCTCTAACCCAGACCACCACAATAATGCGGAGAAATAGGATCAAATCAATTTAGATTTTAACCAATGCTGATCCCACCGTAGCGCATTTTATTCAACCTTCAGGGGTGTCCATATGCCAGCACATAGGTTATATTTCTGGTCTGATTTTTGATGTATCATTAAAAAAAATTGTTGTAATCAAGGTTTTTATTATTTTTTATTTTTTTTAAATGTAGAGGAAAAAGAAGAGAAAACGTGCATGTCGCATTAATGCATTACTGTATGTTGACTGGAAGGTAACATGACTGTGTCTGGGTTCTTGAGTGTTTGCGGCTGAAAAAATGAGTCCGTGACGCTAAAAGAAAGATTCCAAGCCGGGGCTTCATATGGATTTGCTTTATGTCATTCCTTACTTGTGTGCGAATGCGTGTGGAGCCACGTGGATACTGCGGAGAGACGGATACATGGTGTTGGTGACAGTTCCGCTCGATATTGTATTATGTGAACCGATGCTTTCTCTCTCTCTCTCTCTCTCTCTCTCTCTCTCTCTCTCTCTCTCTCTCTCTCTCTCTCTCTCTCTCTCTCTCTCTCTCTCTCTCCTCTCTAACTCTCCCTTTCTCTCGTCTCGATCCGATTTTGAACTAACTCTTTTCCTTTCTTTCAAGGAGACCTCTCAGTGGCACGTGCTGCATTGAGTGCCTTGCTCCGCCCCGGCCCTGGGCGCAATATGCATCCGGGATGCGTAAATAATGCGCCTCTCATCTCGCGAGAGGGTTGTGAGTCCATATGCTCCCTCGCCACTCAAGTCGACACAACCCGGCACGTAACGTGCGCGCCCGCGTCCTGCAGGCCTTCAAGGTCCTCCATTAGTCTTTCCTTACACACTTGAGATAAAATCCTTTTTTTTCCGGGCGCGCGTCTGCCCTTTTGGCCAGAATGTCGTAACCTTCGCGCACACGCCTTACACCTCTAACACACTTGTGCGCAGCCGTGTAGTCTTACTCTGCTGAAATTCCTTGCCTCCTCTGCTCTCGCTTTCTCTGGTTTTCCTCCTTTTATGAAAGTTGTTTCTAGCATTCTGAAATGACGACAGCTTAGAGTGCGCAATAACGGAAGTGCAGCTGTGAGACTTGTCACAACGGGTCTCGACCCTCGGGAAAGCAGTTGTGTTGGCGTTTTTTTTTTTTTTTCATGATTTTTTAAATTCCTTAAGTATTTTGAAAGTTTGATGTCAGTCCCTTGCACTGTAGGTTTACTTTTAAATGATTTAAAGAGTAAATCAAGTGAAAAAAAAATATTCCTATAACGATAGTGTCTCCTCCGTACTTCAGGCTGATGATAAAGCTCGAAAACTTCCGGTTTGTGAACGGTCTTTAGTCGAAAGATACAAGTCTAATTTTCTTTGTGTAAGCTCTCCCCGTCCTTAGTAAACTCGATTGACCTTCTAATGGTCCTTAACTGCTGACCCAGTCATGGGGAGAAAACGTTACGTTTGCTCCTAAAGAGGTTATTATCGTCAGGAGGCACTGGTAGGATAAAGAGCAGGACTCAGTGTGATTGTCGAGCTTAAGCCTTGCTAAACCAGAGCCAAAAGATTAAGCATTCTTACTTGACAAGAGATGAGGCTTCAGGAAGATACCTTGAAGATAACCAGCCCGGTCGTATGGGTTTTATCGGAGTACGTCCACGCCTATAATTCCGTACCCTTTGGGTGGGAAAGTGGTGGTGGCACAGTATTCCAACCAAATTTTGCAAATTTACTCTTCAAGTCTTCTATGGTAAATCTTTATTCTAATTTTCATTTCCTCTGGAAAGGGTTGTCGGAACTTTAGATGGCGACCCTGCCTTTCCCTGATAAGGAATTAGTTGGTGCAAGGCTTATCTCCCTCTAGGTTATAACCGCAAACAGTAACACAGCAGCCAGTTTGTGGAGGCCTCGCCTCGGCCTGGGCCTGGGCTGGCCTTGGCGGACCAAGTGTGATTTATAAACACACTTATTTACAGCGGAAATGTCGCGTGTAAAAATTCCTCGTAGGCGGTGCCTGTCACCTGCGCGTGTGCCCCGCGGCGCCACCTGCCGTCGTGCAGCCGCCGCAGCGTGCCGCGGTCGGTGAGTGTAGAGGGAAATATGTCCAGAGCTTCGCGACTTGCTCGCTGTGCAGGTTTCCTTCGTCAAAACCTCAAGAAAAGCGTCTTATAATCGACGCCCTGAAAAACTAAGTGTGTCCAAGAAGGCCTGGGCGGTATTTCAATTTTCAATATATTGGAAAAAAAAAATCAATATTTAAAATATTGGAATTTCCAATATTCATATATTTTTTTTCAATACCAATACTCTGTATTGACCAATAACCAACACTGACTCAATATTCAATATTGACTCAATATCCAGTACTGACTCAATATCCAATTTTGACTCAATATCCAATATTGACTCAATATCCAATATTGACTCAATATCCAATATCGCTACAGTATCCACTCGTGTTCCAATATCCATTATTTCAAACCATTCAAATGGTAGAAAACCCACCAAGCAGCTTCCCCCTTTTTTGACAAAATTAGCAAAAAAACTTTCCGGCAATCCCAGCAACAAGCCTGACCTCTGAACGTCTGTTCAGCAAGCAGGTGACGTCATAACAGACACCAGAAACTGTTTACCTGATGCTCATTTTCTGTGCTGTTAACCAGAACTATTTTTCTTTCTAAATTGCTTTTATTAGGATGTGAATTTGTGTTCGATTGGTAATTTTCCAAACGCAGAAAGGCGACTTTTTATATTGCAATGAAAACTGCTGACTTGTCTTTGTCATTTGTAAATTTTTCTACATCCTGCTTTTAAATCCTGAAAATAGTTCTAGTCGCCAAATATTTCCAATATTTGTATTGGCCCGCCAATATACTGGAAACCAATATTCCAATATTTTTATTGATCCACCATACATTGGAAAACCAAAATTCCAATATTTGTAATGGTTTACCAATATATATTGGAACACCAATATCCCAGTACAGAGTATTGGTATTGACTTGAAAATCAATATTTTCAATATTGAATATTGATATTGGAATTGGTTATACCGCCCAGCCCTATCCAAGTATTCATCTTGCAATGCATACCTCAGAGTATTCAGGATGTTATATGCACTTGGACATTGACGCAGTGAAGAGTTTGTACTTAGGCTCTTCGGCATGTACACAGTAGTTACTTAAAACTGCGAAGTATGCATACTGATGAATTTGTAGACACTTTGGTTTCCAGACCATTATTTAAAGGGGCAATGGCCTGTGCACCTGGGATGGTAATTCACGGGTGAAATGGAAGGGTTGTAATTATCCATCTCTCTTTGCCCGAGCTCCCATCTTACCGTTTTCCGTCCGGGTATTGGCCAGGTCATTCATCTGAAGCAGACGACCACGCGCACCTAATGACGTCACCGCATTTAATTAAGAAAAATTCCCCATGATATAGTTTTTGTTTTTTTACTCGTTCTTTACCACCACCTCTCTCCTGAGTGGTGAAAAGAACGAGTATTGTTCTCAGTCGAGTGTAACCCTTAACTGTCCACACTTTCATCTCAGATCTCACAATACCTACAGGCATAATAGTTATACCATTCGAAACTGGAAATGCTGGTCTTTATTCCAACAATGAACTATTTTTCAAGTTTAATAGTATTATTTTGAGAACACTTAACAAATTTTGGATGTTTTCATTCTAAGTCCATAACCCAACTTAAAAGTGGAGTTTTTAATCTCAGCAAGTACAATACCCACAGACATGAAACTTGCGCTGATCTCAGCTAGAAGCCTTCCTCTGCATTACAGCAATGAACCTTTTTTAACGTTTAATAGTATTATTTTGAGAACTCTTAACAAATTTTGTGCGAGTTTTCATTCTAAGTCCCCGAGTCTAGTCGTAGACCGAGTCGGCTCGCGCCGCGCCAGCTCGCGCTCCTTTATGCGCCCCAACAATCGGACCCGAGCGGGAGGGCCGAAGAAGGCCCGAGCACCCAAACCGAGCAAGGGCGAGTGTCCCGGGAAAAACTTCCCCTGCACACACGAACGGTGATGAAATCTGAGATGAAAATGTCTTCAATCGACTCACATAACGTTTTACACTCCTACCTCTGTAGCACATAATTATGTAAAGAACGAGTTCCATACTTATCACAAAATTCATTTTGTGTTCTATTTGGCCCTTGTTTTTGTTTTCAATTTGCTTGAATCGGTGAGTGCGTTGCAGTTTTGGCCACCTGGACGGCCACTCCTGCCGGGTATGCGGTTTAGGCTGGAGTCCTACAAAACAATCGGCGCCTTTAGTGACAAACGCGCGTGACCCGGGCCTGGGCCGTGCCGGGCAGCGTCGGTCCCTGGGCAGCAATTATATGCGCGGTGGCGCCAGTTAATATTGATGCTCGGGAGAGATAGGCGTGGTGAGGATCGAGCGCAGCGCCTGACTAGTTTAGGAACGGGCGAAGCGAAGCACGTGCTACCACACTTTATTTTTAACTGATTCTTAATGAGTCTAAAGGCCGAGTTTTTGTTTTAGCCCTGAGTTTTATGTATTACACGAAAAGGCCCTGTCTCATTTAAGTTCTCTTGTTTGACATGCCTACAGGTTTTCTAAACGTGAATCAGGACCCCCACTCGCGCAATCCTGCCAACTATGGCTTGATGGACCAGATCGCCGCTCTGCATTGGATCCAGGAGAATGTGGCTGCGTTCGGCGGTGACCCACACAGTGTGACTCTGCTCGGCCACGGCACCGGCGCAGCTTGCGTCCACTTCCTCATGATGTCCAGTGCTGTTCCAGACGGTGAGTATTGAGCCCCATCTAACCTACTCTAACTCTAAACAATAAAAAAATACCACTTTGGACTTAATGTCTGCTTGAACAAAACAGAACAAAATGTATTTCAAGTATTATTGCTGTGTTCAAAATTTGAGGCGTTTCACTGTTAAAAATACCGTAGGGAGTTACGGTACGCCTACGGTCTGTACCGTAGTTTTCGTGTACGGTCAGACCGTAGCTTATTATTACGGTACGGACTGTATTTCATTGTGGATAGAATGTGCCCCATTGAACTTCCCCAACACATTTGCAGGCTACGGTGTGTACCGTAAGATTCAGACCGTAGACGAAAATTACGGTCCGGGACCAGGTAACAAATTAACGGCGCGTACCGTAGGTATTTACCGTAGTATTTTCTAACAGTGTTGGTAAAATAAGCATATGCTGCCTTCCTCAAGAACTCTCTATACGAACTGCAGGACATCATACAGTCAAATGCACTAATTTCGGACTTGTGCCTTAATTTCGGACAGTTTGCAGAGAAGTGCTTACTTCTACCTATCTCGGTCACCTTTTGAGATATTTGAAATCCGAAGACGGCATCGTAAAGTTTGCAGTATAGAGTACCATATTTCGTCAAGTCGGTTGAAGTACCTTTAAAATTTTACAGCACACAGGAATTTAAAGTTAAAAAAAGCATATAGAACAAAATTACTGATTTGAAATAAGCTCCCCCAAAAACCGGGGCTCATGTAGGTGTGAGCTGCCCTATGGGTGGTCCTTTCTCGAATGAATGTTTGGTATTTTGGCTACAGAACTACGTAAATTATTATTTTTTAAGTCAAACCGTTTTTTGGTACGGAACGATTTTCGAAAGTGCTACAATTTCGGACAGTCCAATTCTGTGGCATAGAATTACATTTGTTTCCATGTTTGTGCCAAAAGACTTATGTTTTCGCCACCAGGAAGAAGCGAAATTGTACTTTTGACTATCACCTTTACAACGCCGTTTCCGGATTTGAGATACCTCAAAAAACGGCTAAGATTGGAAGAATTTAGCACTCCTCTGAATTTTGTCCGAAGTTACAGCACAATTGTCCAGAGTTAAAGGCGTTCACAAAACCATCCCATTTTTCTGTCCAGTTTTCATCTCTCAGGGTTGAGTCAAAAAATCGGTTTGGATATTATTCAACGAATTGTGACCTAGGCTATCCTAAGTGAAAGGTAAACGTGTTGGGTTAGGCCAAAATGCATGCTTGTGTCCGAAATTAGAGCACTTTCGTTCCTAATTTCGGACACTCTTCCGATGATTGCTGTAGCTTCCCATCTGTAGATAGAAATTCGACATGGGTATCATCCGACGTGTCTCGAGCCACAGTATTTCCAATCGCAACAGATTTTTCATATTTTATCATGCCTACACGTAAGAAAGGAAAAACCGCTCAATTCGTCCGAAATTAGGGCACTTGACTGTACTAGCAAATCGTGAAACAGATGCTGCATATTATACGTATTTGTGGTACACGCGTTGTGGAGTAAAATTGTATGGGTAATTCAAGGCAAAATGCTCGGTGAGAAGTCGATGTAAATCTTACTAAGGCTTTGCAGCAGATGGTTCTCGTTTATTATTTTTCTCCTACAAAATTTTCCCAGCCACAAGGTCACTTTCTCCTCAGCCCACGAAGTCTCTAATTAGTACCCCAGGGTGGGGTGGTCAATCGTGAACGAGGCAATGTCGAGGGCTTGATCCTTTGAGTCAAAGAGGAAAGAAAGACGATTGAATTGTAGCTAAGGGTCATACTGGACGCGACATGAAAGTCCCCTGTGCCGAGCGGAGCAGGTGGGTTCGCCTTTGCCCAGCTCTTTCAACATGCAGACCTAGCTTCCATTCCGAAAACAGATTGCCAATAAAAATGAAAATAATAAAAGAAAGGGAAAAATGCATCAATTTTTGATACATTTTACTGTAGCCTCCCCCTCCTCCCTCCCCCTCCGTCCTCTCTCTCTCTCTCTCTCTCTCTCTCTCTCTCTCTCTCTCTCTCTCTCTCTCTCTCTCTCTCTCTCTCTCTCTCTCTCTCTCTCTCTCCCCCTCACTCTCTCTGCTTACGCTCCCTGTAGTATTTCCACATTTGCCACATTCGGTTTGTCTTTGGCCTCGCATTGTGAGCCCGTGGCTTGCGGTGAACCCCACTCGACTCTGGGCTCCTGGGAGGCTGGGGCGTGTTGCGGATGAGCCTACCTTGCCGATCGCAGGCGTTCTGTTGCGCGCTTCTGATCAACAGGCCCGAGAGAAGTCCTCTTCTGTCTGAAACCTCGAATCGTCAGAAATCTTGATTGAAAAATTCGCAAACCAGTGCTGCGAACTGATATCATTCGAATTCGAAAGAGGCTGGATCCGTAAAGTACTGGCTATGTTCCGTGGAAGATCAGGAATCAGTTTATGAAACATATGAAATAAGCAATGTGTCGTGTAGAAAATTAACATCATTCTGTCTTTCCTCTGAGTGTAATATTCCTTGAGCTTGTTCTCGAGATAATTCTCCTTCCACAAGTTTAAGTCTCCGAAAACGTGACTTAAAAGGATTTGTTTTGGATCTGCCGAGGAGCGCGGTTTTGTTTCGCACAGTCATGCTTCACTCCGCAGTGCGCTGTTTGCTCCGCACGGGAAAAAGCAAAGCCCATTACATTAGGATTTCGTGGAAAACGACTGGCCTGCAATGCATGTTTGAGAGCGCCCGGCGCAGCTAGAGTTCGTGTCGCTGCTACACAGCACAGCCCTGGCTGTCTCAATAGATTATTTCATCAGGAGCTCGACGTTTTTCTCGACTTATTTTGAACTTTGCGCGGCGATTATGCTCCTCAGAAACCTTTAGCTCGCCGTTTTCTTTCCACAAGTCAAAATGGTGCACGTAAAATAAAATCCCCGTGTGCTCGAAAAAAAGGGGGAAAAAAGAACTCGTGGCAACCCCATGCACTCCATCCGCCCCCTTTTACTAACGTTTTAAATTTCAGTCACACTAAATGTATAAACCTTAAACTAGTGCTGTGCGAATCGAGGTTTTTGGGTTCGAATCGAATCGAATTTCTTCAAATCTCCTTCGAATCAAATCGAATCGAATCCGACCAAATAATTTCGAATCGAATCGAATCTTCCTTAATCCGCGGGCGAATCGAATCGAATCCAATTTTGAGCCCCTACAAATTAGATTTACTAAAACAAATTAAAATTATGCTTTAAAATTAAGTCTAGTAGGCCCACACATCTTTTCAAAGGCACGCTTCCACCCTCTTCTTGTTGAAAAGCACGTTTTTAAACTTTAAGATTCGGTGGCGAATCTTAGCTGATTCGAAATTCCGAACCTTTCTATGCCGAATCATAAGGGATTCGGTACCGAATCGAATCGAATCCAGGCAGATTCGATTCGATTCGATTTCGAACCATTCGCACAGCACTACCTTAAACACATGAATGTGTTCAAATGACAGTTAAAAAGCTGAATATGTTAGAGCAGCACTTGCACACCTTGTAAAAGTTTTAAATGTTGTTCATTTTCAACACAGCAATTCACTGCTTCAAACTGCTCTACTTCTTTATTAAAGGAGACTCGCGCGCTTCCCAGCCGGTGAAATGTGTCTTCTGCCGGCTAGTACCTAAATCAAATCACCAGTGTGCCACGGTGCGGCGGTCGGGGCCGGGGTCAGGCAATATTTAATGAATGACCTGGGCGCGTGCCCAGCGCGGTGCTACGATTAGAACACTGATCGCTGCTTTGGCTCGGAAGCGATTTTACGAGAGGTTGCTGGCAGAGCAGTGGAGGATCATTCCTTCTCTCTGCGAAGCTTTGGGCATTTTCCCAAGGAGATTGCAGGGACAGTAGGAGAGGAAAGTGGGATGGGCTCTGGGAGAAGGCACGACAAGACAGACGAAATTGGGTAGGAAAAATGGAAGGCGAGGATATGAGAGGCGATCAACTATTCAATCTCTGTCACCTGCTTCCAATTATGTGCCGGAGAATAGTAGTTCCCGATAGAAGAAGCCTATTCGCCGCCGCAAGTGGTATGATTTACTGTATGCGACACAAGATTTCTCTTTAGGCCTCTTCTTCCCTTCCCATATCGCTCCTCCTGCCTCTCCCCCCTCGTTTCCTCTCAACCTGTGTCTCCTGCTTCCTTTTTCCTCTAACCGCGTAGGATTCGGCATATCAGCTTCTCCCACCAAACTTTTTCAATTCGCCCTGTGCACCTCTGCATGGAGTCTGGATTTCCATTCCGGTTTGATTTGGCGTGTATGATTCCTCCCCCCCCCCCCCTCCCCTCCCCGCCGGTTCTTTTCCTCATATCCCCACGAATCACATGCATTTTCACGGACGCAATCACGCTAAAATGAAGTGAAAATATCTAATGCAAAGTAACCGACATTACATTCACTTAAATTATTTTAAATGCCCTAATATTTCTTTTTTCTTAAACTGAAAAACATTTCTGGTGCTTCTTGTGCATTTCAATATTCTATAAACACTGGCTTCTCGTGCTTTTATCGTAATGTGCATCACTCAACCATTTTGCAACCGTTTTTTCCCTCTTGGGGCGCACGCTCACACCAGATCGCACAACCCCTCTAACAGACGCCTTCTTCTCCCGCCAGAGTTAACGACCAGCGTTCTAATCTTAAAGTTTCGCCCTCCACCCGTTTGGTGTTCTGCCAAAGCTGCGGGCGTCGGACTGACGGGGGAGACTGCTAATTTACTCGAGAACTGTTTGAACTCATCGGCAAAGCAGTTTGAATCTTTAGGCAGCTATTTCAGCGCTTTGCTTTCGTGTCTTTTCTCTTCGCGTCTTTAGTCTCATTCCGGCACCTTAAACTAAAAGACACGCAGTTCGGACGGGCGTTTCAAAGCTCACGCAGTTTAGCAGCCCGTTTTAAACCCACGCAGTTGATCTGCCCGTTTCGAAACCCACGTAGTTCCTATATCTTTAGCGCAGAACTACTTGGGCTTTGAAACGGACGGCTCGAACTGCGTGGGTTTTGAAACAGGTGGATCAACTGCGTGGCCTTTGAAACGGGCTGCTGAACTGCGTGGGTTTTGAAACGCGCGTCTGAACTGCGTGTGTTTTAGTTTAAGGTACCGATTTGTTCTCAATCTTGTTCTTCGGTAATCAAAAACATAAGGTTTTAGGTCCAGGTTACACCAAAAATAAACCTTTTTAGATCGTACGACCAGATCTTGCCTCACAAGGGGCTCAGCGATACCCTCGCACTGCAAACAACGCTTTTTGCTCATGTATGGCAAGTATGGCAATTAGATTGGCGCCTTTTCCTCGCCACCGTCATCATTTCTCTCTCTCTCTCTCTCTCTCTCTCTCTCTCTCTCTCTCTCTCTCTCTCTCTCTCTCTCTCTCTCTCTCTCTCTCTCTCTCCCTTATAAAACCGTTTCATACCGAAAGGAGTCCGAACGGACAGTCCGAAGCTCACCCGCGGACTGTCCGAAATCAAGCCCCGGAACATACCGAAAAACCATCCGAAAATGAGTAAAATCTGCAAGTTTTCGGGCTGTCCGAAGCGTGCGGTCTCCGTGCTCCGGACAGTCCGATATGAGTCCGTACATGTGTTAATGAAGAAAAAAGGGACAGCACGCAGGAATCGATCCTGTGACCCGTCAGTCTTTCCTACCTCAGTCCGACGCCTTTACCGACTGAGCTAAGCTGACTGCTGGGAGGTAGAGACTCAAGAAGGACTCATATGCTAGGCGGAGCAGTCTTCGAAGAGCCGCTCATTGCACGGCGCGAACCAATAGTCGCATCGTGATCAGGTTTTCGGCAAATGATTTGATATTGCGCTTGCGCTCCGGTAAGGACATTAAAGAAAATAAAAAGATACTGTCTTTAAATATTGTAACGTTAATTGTATATTCTGTAGTAAAGCCTTTCGGCAACGAAACGTAACTTGAACGTGCAAAAAGTGCGTATATTCAAAAGTCATATCACCTGTGGCACCACGATGCTTAGTGTTTACGTGGCGAGACAGATTATGCGTTAAATATTTCTTAACTGAGGTATGCTGCTACATGTAAAAGATGTAACGCCTTTATATGCAAAGATAACATGGACTTGTGCAAAGAAATACATCCAAGTTCACGCTGTTCTCGGACAGCCCGGGAGCAGCCCGTGACGGTCGCTCGGACTGTCTCCGGGCAGCCCGCTTATCACCGCACTACTTGCGGACTGCCCTGGCTGCGCCGGGCTTACACCGGACTGTCCTGGTTGCTTCGGGCTTAGACCGGACTGCCCTGGCTGCGTCGGGCTTAGACCGGACTGTCCTCGGTCGGACTCGGGCTCTAAACGGACTGTCCTGGAACACATTCGGAGCTGTCCGCGGCCATCGGAATACATTTGGAACCGTCCAGGACGAGTTTCGGAATGATTTCGTTTTGTAAGGGCTCTCTCTCTCTCTCTCTCTCTCTCTCTCTCACACACACTCACACTCACAAACCTCCCCCTTTACCACCCTCCCCCCTCCCTCCCTCTTTCACGCACCTTTCGAAAGGAAATATCTTCCGAAAAAGCGTGCAAGGAACCCAAAGAATGAGATCATGACACCATGGAAAGTAGGTGTGGGGGTGTATTGAAAGCGGCTACTGCCTTTTCATTTTTGAACGCGGCAACTGCTGTGCCCCTTTAGATGCGCCAGTTATTTAATCGAACAACCCAAAAAGTATCGAACTGTTGGCGCTTAGACGTTTTCCGCGTTGAACATTCCCACATGGCGACTTCTCTTACGCAACCCTTCTCAGATTCCTGACCTTGATTCGCGTATGGAACGCAGATAGCAAGAAGACAACACCAAAAAAAGAAGGCCTGCGCCTCTGGAGTGGTTGATGCATCTTGATTGGGAGACGACGGCAGGAATTACAGGTGGCTGCGCTTCGGCCTCTTCGGCAGGGCAGTGCGGCCCAGAGCCGTATGGAGAGTGGCAGGCCCCTTTATGCTCTGCATGGAGTTGCGTGGCGTAGCGTCGCGTTAGGCCCCGCTTAGGCACTCCTCTTCGTCAGCCTGCGCCACTGCGGCCACTGCGCCGTGCCGCTGGGTCCCTCGAGGATTCTCTCGCGGCAGAGCCTGAAATAATGAGCCACACTGTTGCACCGCTCGGCTCGGCTCGCCACCCGTCCTCCTCTACAATCCTTGTGCCTTCGCCAGTGCTCGCCAGGCTGCGGTCAAGCCCAGCAATCCCTCACTCCAAAAAATCATAGTGTTCACCTTAAAACAAATTCGGCAAAAAAAAAAAAAAAAAAAAAAAAAAATTCAGAAGAAAATCAGAAAAAAATCAAGAAAAAATAAGAAAAAAACAGTATTAATCACGGAAAAAAACACAACAAAAAACGAGAAAAATCAGAGAAATCGGTGTACGCATTAATTTTTAGTGGTGGGCCCCTCGGGTCAAGCGCCACTGTCCCTGTCGTGGCCGTGGAGGGCGAGTCAATCTTCACGCACAGTCTAGTCTGCTTACTATGGCGATATCCTGTGAGTAAAAAGTAAAAATAAAAGTGTGTCTTGTATTGCAAAAGGGAAAGTTATGCCATATGAAAATGGGGTGTCCTGGATGTTAAGCACTTTAGGGAAAATTAAGATAGCCTCATTTTGAAACTAGAAAACCTTATGGTTACGTTGTTTCCGTCAGTAGACACCAAGATCTCGATTATTACGTTCAAAATGCTGGTATGATTTGTTTGTGACGATGTGTCATCAACAGAAAGGGGTCAAAATTCTAATGAAGTCAGATGGACTCGGCGAGACGAGTAGAACCCTGGACCCTGACGACTTTGACCTCCCGCTGTCTGTTCTGCGTCCGGCAGAGGGAAGGGTGTGGCGGATGGGACGTGGCGGAGTGGGTGGTGGTGGGGATCACGGGGAATACGATATGACCCCAGGGACACTGGTTGGCCCCGCCCTGCACGACCCCCCCCCCCCCCCCTAACCCCTCTCCGCTGCGTGCGGCAGTGGGATTGCTGCTGCGGCCCTGGCCCTGCGCGGCAACATGAGGTCCTAAGGCTGGCCGGATGGTGAGCAGATGCCCTCCGAACTTTGAGTTCTCGGAAATGAACCAATCTCCCGTCACTTTATTCCTGTACTGCTAACGTCGTAGATTTGACGTTCTTAGAAAGAAGACAGTACGAGAGGAGTCGACTTTCATTTTGAACCGTCATGAGTGTAGCAGTGCCCCCTGTGCAAACAGTAGTGTAGTATGTAAGTGAATAAAGGGGTTAGGATGGGGGTATTTCGAAGGTCTGTGCGGCATTTGGAAGTCAATGTCAGAAGCCAATATTAAGATGATGAATATTGCGTCATGATAAATACCTGGTATAGAAAATTGAAATATTGAAAATATTAAAATAAGATACTGTATTTCTGTAATTTTAGCTTTAGAAATCAAGGACCAAAATAACACATTCACCGCCTCTTACATAAAATAATATTTGGTCCAGATTTTTTTCTGGCCTGGATAAAATTCTGGGATGAATTTCATGGATAGAACCCCTGACCAGTGCGTGGGCCTTGACGTGGGCCCTCTTCAAAGTTACAAATTAGTCTCAATATTTCAATATTGACTGCATAATATTTGACACTTAACTGTTACAATATATTGGTACCAACATTTTAAAATATTTGATATTGAGGTCAATATATTGAAATGCCTCGCAGCACCACCCCCGCATCGCATGGTTGACGGGTACTGCGATTAGAACTGGCTACGAGCCAGCTCGCTAGGGGCCTGGAGGGGTGGTACCATCATGGCCCGGGAGGTTAACTTACGTCCCCCTCCCCTCTCGCCCTTCCTCTCCTCATCCGCTCCTTCTCAGCTCCGTCTGTGTCACCACGTGACGTTTCTTCTCAAACAGCCTCCCCGGCACTGGGTCAGCCTCCCCGCCCCCCGCCCCTCTATCAGCCCGTCCACCCCGACCCGGCCGCTCGCAGCCTCTATCCGCGCTCGCATCGTCCTCCCCCTCCCCCCGTGGTAATAACCTGCACCTGCCCCCCGCCCCGAGTACCATAAAACGTTCTGAATCGATAAGGACAACGGCCATGAGGTATGGTCCCATATTATGAAATTCGATTTATTGAGCGCGTCATAACGTATAAAACGGCTCGCTATACCACCGTCGGAGTGTGTAACGGCGGGTTTGGGCCGCGGAGCGAGCGGGAGAGGCGAGAGAAGATTTCGTGGATGAATGCGCTTGTGTGTCGCCAGTCGATGCGCCACGACAGGCCTTTGTTTTACGTTAACAGTCCGGCGTGCGTCCGGCGGCGGGGAGGCGGCGAGGGGACGCAGGGTGGGCCTAGCGGGCCCGGGGCTGACCGGACCACCCCGCCGCAAGCGCTCTTTGCAACTTTGTTCCCAACAACTCGGCCACTCCCGTCCAACACCACGCTACCCTCGGCCTCGCTCTCTCTCTCTCGCTCTCTTTCTCTCCCTCGCGACGCGGTGGCGGCGGCGTGTTGTTCCTCTTTGTCTGCCTTATACTGCGAGGCGCAGCGCAGAGGCACGAGTGTGAATTTACCATTCTATTGCACGGCTTAAGCGGATAAATTTATTCAGTACCCCTCCATGCACGTGTCAGACCGGCCCTTCTGCTGGGTCTCTTTGAATATTCGGAGAGTGTGAGTCTGTGCGTGAGAGAGAGAGAGAGAGAGAGAGAGAGAGAGAGAGAGAGAGAGAGAGAGAGAGAGAGAGAGAGAGAGAGAGGGAGAGAGGAAAAGTTGAAGAGGTAGAGAATGGGCGGGAGCGTATGCAAACGTGCGTCTGCGTGAGTGGTTAAGGAGGAGGCTGTTGTGTATTATTTAATTGCATTAGGCTTGCAGGCCGGACGCGCAGGGCTGGTGCGGTGTGTTGGGGTATTCCGTGTTTTGTAACATTTAGCCTACAGAACTTGATAAGTATTGCTGCAGGGCAGTATGGTCTGTTTACAGTAAAATGTTTACCTCGTTCAGGAGGGGCCGTGTTAATTTTGCGGTGGGTTGAATTTTCCTTTCCTTTTTTTTATTTTTCCTTTTATTCTAGAAAGGTTTTTGCTTCGCATAATCTTGTGATTTTCAGCACTGTCAGAAAAAAAAACACAGTGTTTGGTACGGTAAAAGATAGTCAACAAATTGCCTAATCAGGCTACCTGATCGAGTACGGTCTTTGAAGTAGGGTTCACAGTTATTTGTAACATGGTGTCTTATAGGGGCTACAATGAATGAGGTACGGTAATGCTGTACCTTGCCTACCACAGTTTTCCGTACACAGTCCTGTAGGGTCGGTAACTTATCAAAAATGAGAGGAAAAAAGCTAACATAAAGGTTAAAATTGTGACAATTTATTTTTAAACTGTCAGCCACCTTGTTTTCAGTTAAACTTTTACAGGTATAATTCCATGTTAAATTTTAATGTTAAATGTTACGTGCCCTAAAATTGGATGTGCGCGCTAGAGAGCCTGCCCTGATCACTTACTCAACTTTAACATTTATTACCGTTCTTATTTTGTTAAGTTATTTAACAACTTTATAATAATAACATTATTATTTGTAACGTGCTTTATATTTGTTAAGTTACGGCCCCCTGCTCGCCGCGCCGCGCGCACGTCTGCTGGCAGTGTGTCCTGGTGGGCGTTGCCCCTCGGGCTCGGGTGGGTCCCTCCGCTCCGCTCTGATATGCCTGCGGTCAGGCCGGCAGGACTGCGGCGCTGCGGCGCCCGCACGCGAGGCCTCCGGCTCGCCGGCAACATCTCACCGCGCGTCACCCCTCGCCCCCCGCCCCTCCCTCTTCCCTGCCGGCGACCACCCCAGTCCCCGTGGCTCGGTTACGACCCCCTGCGGTGTTCAACTGTCCCGCCCCAAGATTGGGATTACAGCATGGAATTGTTATTCCACGCGTGTTGTTTCTTATTAAGACTCGCAGTTATTACCATTTCCATAATTACCATTTACATTTTTTGCTACGCAAAATTTGGAAAGGAGGAGCACCCAGCAGAGGAGACCCGCGGCGATGTCAAATCACTTATTTTTACCTATACGAGCGTCTCGAGTCTTGACGTTTCTGAATATTGCCTCTCTTCCACCGCCCCTCCTCTGCGAAGCGGAAAAGGAATAGGGGGTCTCCATAAAACATGGAAATTAAATCAAATGTGTCTTGCCTGCCTGAGTAATGGGGCAGCACCGGGCCCGCCCCGCGGCGGATCGTTGTGTGTCGTGTGTCTCATGGGGGAGAGAGAGAGAGAGGGGGGCGGAGTGGGGCGCGTTTATGTATATGGCCGCCACGTGTATGGCATCCTTGACCACGCGGTCCGACCCCGCCCGAACTGGCACGACCCAACCCTACGCGACCCTGCCTCGTCCTCGGCCCGTCCACAACCTTATACGCGCTGTACGTTTTCCTTGCTCTTTTGTCGGTCCTACGGCCGACACGCTTGAGACCGCGCGGCATTGAGAAAAATCAATTAATCCATCTACAGGGTCACCGATGCGTCGGCGTCGGATGAAAGAGAAGAAAGAGGAAAAATATTGTAAGGAACGCGCCGAGTCGGCAGCCGCTGAGGCCGAGGGCGCCGCAGGCGGCAGGGGGATGGCGACCGCGGCGCCGGGCGAGCGGGAGCAGGGGCTTGCGTGGGGGGCAGGGCTTGGACCGCCTCAGTCCAGCGGCTGCCGCGGCTCGGCGGCACGTCGGCCCCCAAATTTGCAAGGGCAGTCCTTGCGTGGGGAGGGGCGGGGGGCTGCGGGGAACAGCGGTCCGGGGCTCGAGGCCTCCAGCTGGGGGCGATTTCCCTTTGTCGCCGCTTTTACGGCTCGTTTGGCATTTCTTCCTTGCGCGTGTCCCCCGGTGCGTCGGGCCGCCGGACAGGGCCGCCTCGTTTATCGGCGTGCACTGTGAGGGGAGGGAGGGAGGGAGGGAGGGAGGGAGGGAGGGAGGGAGGGAGGGAGGGAGGGAGGGAGGGAGGGTGAAGAGGAAGGGGGGGGGGGAGAGAGAGAGAGAAGAGAGAGTGTAAGGGAGAGTGTAAGGGAGCGGGCGGAATGTTTTGGAGGAAGAGTCAAGGATGGATGACAAGGCGCACAGACCGGTGGCCCATGTGGCGCTTGGACAACGCCCGGCAGAAGAATTCTGCTCGGCAGTGGTAACGGGCTTTCGTCTTGGGTGTCTCTATCTTCCCAGAAGACGTTTCGGGGTCCTCTAACGGCGATGACGACTGCAAAAAGGGATGAGGAAAGCAAAGCCCCGGCGTCGCGTGGAATTCGATATTTTTTTGGGGGTAAATTGTTGAGCGTGTTGCTGGGTAAGCTCGGCTCGGGGCAGAGCTGGGAGCTGGAGGAGGGGTCTGACTGTGAGCGAGAGGACGGAGAGAAGGACAAGGAGAGGCAGCAGAGGGCGGAGGAGCCACGCCGCCGCCGCCCCGTCCCGGGCCGAGCCGAGCCGAGCGGTCGAGGAGCGGACAACCAGCCTGGTCAGCAAGAGCACTGGGCCGGGACGGGCCGGGCCGGGCCGGGCCGGGCCGGGCCGGGCCGGGCCGGGCCGGGGCAAGCCGGCAGATGCTTTGCGGTCACGGAATGGGAATGGGCCGAGCGAGGAGGATGTCGGCGGGGCGGTGCCTGGCGGGGCCTAGCGGGGCCTGGCGGGGCCTGGCGGCGAGTGGAGCCGAGCCCCCGGGGCGCCTTTGTAGTGCTGGGCCGGCCTTCTTATCTCGCCGGAGTCGTCGTGAGCTGGGGCGCCGACAGCTCGAACACAGCAAGGTGTAAAACGCCCCGGAGCACTTTGGAAAACAACCAGGTGGACTCGAGACTTAAAAAAATAATGAGAATACATTAAAACGTGCTTAAAAGACACGAGAAATTCTAAATAAGCAGACTGAACTCTTGAAACTATTTCAGAAATTGAACATTGCTTAACTAGTAAAGCTTTTCAAAAGGCACATCACCTAACTGACGGCGGTGGGCAAGGGCAAGCCAGTGGCGGATCCAGAGCCAGCCTTTGGGGGGGGGGGGGGCAAAGTAGTACTTTTTGCCTACTTACAGGGGCAAAGTATTACTTTTTGCCTACCTTTCAGGCGGCTATCGAGGAGCCATGGGGGGGGGCAAAAGGCCTGTCGCCCCTCCCCTGGATCCGCGCATGGGGCAAGCGGCGCAGCAGCCATATTTTAAGGTGACTCCTCCGTGTTCGGCGAAAAGCTACACCAGCTACTTACATCGATGTAAGATGACTTCTCTGAGATTTTGCGCCTCCCCCGCCCCGCGCTCACGTGCACGTGCCTCTCTGACGCCGCAACCCGCCGCGCACCGTGTTCGCGGTCTCTCTTCGATTACGCTGTTCCACGCCCAGATTTATATCGCAAATTAGCCCCCCGCGCGGCACGATGTGCGACCCAATAAATTAATGCTTCGATACGGCGCTGTGCTGGGAGGGGGTGTTTGCGCGTGCCGGGTGGAGCGGGGCTCGGTCCCGGTCCCGCGGGGAAGAGAGCAGAGCGGAGCGGAGTGGGGCACGCTGCGCCCCGCACCGGGGAAATGGATCTGCGGCCTCGCAAGCGGCGCGGCGGCGGGTTTCCCGTTGGGTGCTCGCCGGAAGTGGTGGTAATTAGCACCAACGACATCTAGCGGGAAATGCGCGCGATCCTGCCGCCGGCGGGGGCTTGGCGAGGGGTTGGGGTTCGGGAGGATGAAGGGGATGGGGGAACTAACGGGGAGCGAGGCGTTAAGGCGCGGTCTTGTTTTTCGGTTTCGCGCAGAGTATCTTGTGGTTACACGGTGGTGGTGGGCCCCTCCCTGTTGCAGGCCAGCTCTTCCACCGCGCCGTGCTCATGTCCGGCTCGGCGCTGGCCCCCGGCGCGCTGGTGCGGGACCCCGGGACGCAGGCGCGCGCCGTGGCCAGGATCGCCAACTGCTCCGACGACCTGCCGGCTCGCTTCCTGCTGGCCTGCCTGCGAGAGCGGCCGCTGTCGGCGCTCGTGGCGGCGGTGGAGGCGGCGGCGGGGGCGGCGGCCGGCGCCGACCCCAGCGCCAGCGGCGCGGGGGCCAGCGCCTTCGGGGGCGGCGCGCTCGCCGTCTTCGGGCCGTCGGTGGACGGCGTGGTCATCGACGCCGGCGAGGAGCCCGCCGCCCCCGAGCACCGTTCCATCTCTGGCGACCGACAGGTATTGATACACTGATAAACCAAGTGTTCAACCCTTCAACACTTTAAAGTGTTCAAATACCCTTTAAACAAATAAAAGTGTTCAACAGAGTTGTTGTGCACTAAGAAGTGTTCAACTCAGAAGTTGTGCACTTGTAAGTGTTCAACTCCCCAGTTGCACACTTCCCTAATACAGTGCGTCCAAGCTAAGGAAGTGTGTAACTGGGGAGTTGAACACTTTAAAGTGCACAACTTCTGAGTTGTACACTTGTAAGTGTACAACAACTCGGTTGAACACATTTATATGTTTAAATGGTATTTGAACACTTTAAAATGTTGAAGGGTTGAACACTTGGATTATCAGTGTACAAAGCTTTGCCATAACTGCGACTGTCCTAGTACTGAACGGGAAACAATTTGCTTTGCAAATGTCGTAAATTAGCCCGAACTCCTCTGAATATTTACAAAATTTTCACACTTTTCGGACTTTGAGGGAGTTATTCATTTTAAAAAAATCTATAAAACGTGAGGTTTCTAGACATGCAAAACCTTCCAAGCTCATTGTAAAAAAATAAATAAATAACGATACGAACCAGTCCGTTTCGAAGCCGATTGATTTGTATTACAAAGCATTAGCTTTACGAAGCGATTCTTTGTTTTTCAAAGCAAACGCTTCGTAACAAAGGTACAAAGCACCAATCTTCGTATTACAAAGCAGAGCTCTGTCTACTACGAAGCCGATTTCTTGCGACAAAATGGTTTTGTTTTCCTAGTAGCTTACTGCAAAACCTGCGTAATGCAAATAAATACTCTTTATTGAATGATGCAAACTTAAATTTGTGTATTTGCCAAGAAAAGTGACCAGAAAACTACTGGCTTACCTGAAATACGGATGCATTGCAAGCGCCAGGTAGTCCTACGTGTTTTTCAGACGGCACCTTCCTTCACACTGACTCGCGTTTGGGCCGCTACCGTACGCTGCTGGGTGGGCGATGATTAATTTGGAGCGGATGCGCCGGGGCCGGGAGCGCGGCCCTGAAGGTCACGCGCACCGTGAGGCTGCTCAGCAGGTCCTGAAACTCGCCTTTCCCCCCGCCTCGCCCCGCCCCACCCTGTAGGCCGCTTGAGCTGTGGCCTACCTGTGGCGCCTGGGGCGCCTGTGGTGCCTTGAAGCGGGTCACAACACAACAAGGGACTTGGGACTAACAACTTGCTACCAAGACAAAGTTTGCAGATTGTATGGCTGCTCTGTGTTCTTTCTCGCGCCTGCCACGCCCCCTGTCCCCGGCCAGCCCCAGGCCCACCCCCGCCCGGCCCCTGCCCCTTCTCCTCGCCAAGTCCCTCTCTTTCCCACGGGTATCTTTGCGGCGAGCAGTAGCGCCCGGGTAGGCGGGGCGAGGCGGGGCGGGGTGCCTGGACGGTAGGAACAAGAAGTGCCAAGGGTGTGTTTGCAGTCAGGTGTGTGAGCGAGATAGAGAAAGAGGGTTAGTGGGTGGTGGTATAGAGGACGGGAGTAGGGTATTGAATGGGAGAGCTAAAAAGAGAAAGCGCTTTTAAATCTGGCGCCCCAGCTGCTGGGGCCCCCTTACCGCAGCGCCGTAAAAGTTAGTGGTAACGGTGTGATTTTGCCCAGATAGAGAAATAACTGAGCCGTTTGGAAGCCCATTAATAGGCGGGGGTAAGTGGGGCCGCCCGCCATGAGGAGGTTGTTCGGCAGGGAAGTTTGGCCTTACGCTTGTTTATCGTCTCATTCCTCTGCACTTTATTATCGGCCGGTAGGTTTGTTCTGCAATAATAGTGCCGTTACTTCTAAGATATACTTGCTCACCTGTTGTAACAGGTATTGGGTTCTCTGATTATTTTTTTATGTTTTCTTGCTAAATGGTTTCAGTATTTGGCCACACTTTAGCTTTTTCACGCTGCATGAAAGTGTGTCCACGTCGTCAAATTTTGGCCGCTGCGGGCCGTCTTTGCGCAGGAGGCGCGGGAGGGTGCTTGATGTTCCCGGTACGGTTAGGGTGCTATCAGCACTTCGTACGCGGCGTACCGAAGCGGAGGGGTGTCCATCAGAGGCATGATAAAAAGGAATCGGGCTACGAGGCGTGGGCGCGAGCGTGATGGTGATGAGAGGGGATGCGGGGAGACGGGCGGGGCGGAGCTGTCGCCTCGCCGCCGAGCCGAAGCAGTTGTATAAGAAAGTTGGGTTTGAAATACAAGCGGCTGAGCTGAGACGAGGCACGCAGCACGCAGTGGGGGCAAAGTTTGGGACCGTTGGCCATTTCCATTCACAGATTCCAAGGACACACTTTGGCTGGCGCGCAGTCCCGTGTGGGTGGGCTTCACTTGCCTACGGAAACAATAATAATGAAAAAAAGAAATCCTGTAGAAGCGTTGCGACTAAAATTGATTTAGGTTTGTCCTTTCACTGTGAGAAATATTCGTAAGGGTTACGGGAAAATTTTCCATGATAAATGTCGTTACTACTTCCAGTTGTATTGTTTCGATGATTTTTTTTTACACAAGGTATCGACTCACTTTTCTTTGACGAGAAAGAAGTTGCTGTCGTAATTTTACGACTGCGCTCGTAAATTTACAACTCTGTGTCGTAATTCCAAATAACGAAAAAATTCGTGAATTTACTAGTATTTTTTCACAGTGTTTACGTTCGTATTAAGATTATTATGCGCAACGCTTTTACGTTTTGGTGGAATGTATATGAATGTATCTGAAATATATATTTTGTTGTTTTTGTTTTTTTCGAATGATGATTTTAAAGTGAACCGTTCCAGTACGGAACTCCCATCTCCGGAAAACAACCACGACGCAGAATCAGCCTTTTCCTTTGGGAGCCGTTGCAGCCACTGAGCCGTTGCTTACCCTCAGTGATGTTTGGTATTGTTTCGCAGGCGCCCAGCGGGCTGGGGCTCGGCCTGGGCTCGTCTCTGGGGCGGCGGCCGGGGGCGGCGGTACCGGGGGCGGCGGGGGTGGCGCCGGGGGCGGCAGGGGCCGGGGGCCCGCTGCGTCCGGGGCTGCTGCCGGGCGTGGGGATGGGGCTCGGTCTGGGTGGCGGAGCCTCTGGCATCACGCCCGACCCCGTCATGGACCTGGTGCTGCGCAAGGCGGTGGAGGCGCGCCTGTCGCGCTACGCGCTGCTCCTCGGCGTCGTGCGCGCCGAGGCCTTCCTCGCCTTCTCCTCGGCTGACGAACAGTTCGGCCTCGAGGCGGACCGCCGCACCAGGATCCTGAGGACCTTTGTCAGGAACACGTACAGGTGCGTGACCTCCCAAGTTTGTTTGAAATGGGCCTAAACCTGTGTGCGATACTAACTCAGAGTCTCCGTATTCCCCGTTGGCAGGTACCATCGCTCGGAGATCCTGGCCACCATCCTAAACGAGTACACGGACTGGGAGCGGCCCGTGCAGCACCCCGTCAACCTCCGCGACGAGACCCTGGAGGCGCTCTCCGACGCGCAGGTCGTGGCCCCAGTCGTGCTCACCGCCGACGTGCACTCCAACACTGCCGCCAACAAGACCTTTCTCTACGTGTTCGACTACCAGACCAAATACGGAGACTATCAGCAGGTGAGCCTCCAAATATCAACATATCACGCTCTTTTTCCTTGATTTATAAAGAATAACGGAACTAGCTTGCAATTTGGAGAGTTTCGGGGCTTTGTTTTGATTTTCGCCTATTAAAATGTCTCAATATAACAAGCAAACACATCTGTTTAAAAAGGAAATACCAAGCGGCAGACAAGTTATGAGAAGCAATCAGCGCAAATGAAGCGCGACCAAAGCCGATCGGCTGCGCCGGCATTGCAGCGATGCTGGGCTGGGCAATACAAAATGAATCTAGCTTGAAACGGCTAACTCCTCTTGCCGGCAGGATTGGCTCGTCTATATCTGCGTACTGCGGTAGTGCAATACACAATACTCCCTGGTGTCCTTGGTGGTTTGTGCTGCTCGCTTTAGACTCAAGTCCAGCCTCTCAGCCAAAGAGGAATGTGACGATTGTGACGTCATATTCCACTGAGTATTTTTACGCTCGTATAAGTATTGCGTCTCATTTGTTCAAATGTGAGTCTGTCCAGCCAGGCGCCTCGAGCCTCAAATCGCATTCAATTTAATGTGACACTCCAACCCCTTCTTTAAAATCCACATTGACGTATGCGATCCCACATCGCCCGAATAACGGTGCATGAGGAAAAATGCCGCGACGATATGTAATCTTCCGGATTTGCTCTTCCCCTGTGAGCAGAACTGACCTAATTCGGTTCGTCTCCTTTTTATTTTCGAGCCAGTCAGTCTGGCCTATAACAGAAAGGTACAATTTCCTGGTGGTATTTTATTCAAATAAAACAGGACGCCGGTGATCGGCCCAGTCCGGTCTTTTGGGTGGCGCGGGGCGGTCGTCCGCCGTGCAGAGGAAGGGGGCCTCTCTGTCGAGCCGTGTTAGTATAACCGCCACCCCTGGCTGCGAGTTGGGAACTCATTCACTCCTCCCTAATAAGCAACCTGCATTAATTGTCCTCTGCTCCCCGCCCTATCGCGCCCCAAAACGCGAATGTCATTCTGCTGCGAAACTTTTAATTGGAATAAGTAATGGGGGCGATAATGAATGAGGGGTTGCTACCGTGGGGTTAGGGGGTGGGGGAGGAGTTGGTTGGGGGTGTGGGGGGCGACTCTTGACCGCGCGGTCTCCCCGCCGGCAGCGCCAACACTGCGATGGCGAACTGCCGCGGGGTGCGGCGCTCAGCGAGGGCAGGAGACGCGAGTACACCGGCAGACACGTACCGTCTTAGGGGAAAGTCCTGTGGAGCCTCCCAAGCACGGCTCCGCCCCGCCCCGCCCCGCCCCGCCCCGCCCCGCCCCGCCCCGCCCCGCCCCGCCCCGCCCCGCCCCGCCCCGCCCCGCCCCGCCCCGCCCCGCCCCGCCCCGCTGCCACTCATCTCCCCCGCGGGGTGGAGGTGCCCAGCCCGCGCCCGGAGGCCCGGAGGGCTCGGAGCAGGCCGTGCCTGCTGCCTGGTTCCGGCTCCGGCCACTCCCGCTGCCGCTACAGCCCGCGGCAGTTTGGAAATCCAATCCAGAAGCTATGCAACTACTTCTGGCCTATCTCGGTTTGGCTGCTCCACTCCGCTCCGACGTGCTCGACGTCGTATTGCGGGTCTGCAGCGGGCGGGGCAGGGCAGGGTGGGGCAGGGCGGTGCGGGACGTCTCTGTCCCGTGGCTTGGCGTGGTGCTGTGGTGCTGGGGAGCTCCAACGACGCGGTCGCGGTCGTGGCCTTTGTAGTGATGGAATTTCCAAGTCCATTGTGACGACGAGGAAGGCTTAAATTGAGGCGCGTCGAGCCGGGCTGGACTCCGCCTTTCCACTTCCAGGGAGGTTCGCCGCCCTCGGCCTGGGCGCCCCGCCCCGCGCCGCATTAGTGCTCGGAGCGGCGGAGGCGACACGGGCTGGGGCTGGGGGCCCGGCGCGGCTCGAGAATAAACTATTATGACTTGTGCGCTGGAGTCAGGACTGGATGAAGAACGCCGTCAAGGAACTAAGGTTTTGTTTTTGTTCACCTTGAGAAATGAAAACCGTTAGCTACGATTGTATGGTTACTCCAGGATGACAACCATAAAATTGTGGTTGCCATAGCAAAATTACTGTAGAGCTCACCGAAACTCTGGTCAACACAACCATAAAATTGTTTTGTCAACCATGATTTTATGGTTGTCTGAGAGCCTACGACTCAAGGTTTCCTCCAACTTTTCAGCTATCTTGTGTTGAACCTACCGCGTTCTGTCGCTCTCGCAGGCACCACTTTTTGCGTGACGCTACACACTTCATCCTTGTGCGTTAAAATAAAAACGTAAATTGTTCCCATGTGCTCTCTAACACACCCTCGGCCAGGGCCTCGGTGGGGCCGCAAGCACCCCAGTCTGCCTGGCTCCGCCCCGCACACCGACACGCCCTATGCCCTGACCTGCCCTGCCCCGCACGCCGCGCCGTCAAAGAGGGGCGTCGCGTTTGCCCAAGGAGATTGCGGTCTACACAGGCCCAAGTATGAAAATAATTTCCCAGATATACTGCGGTCGGCCGCTGTGATGTGCGCTGAGCGGAGCTCCTTCTCTAAAGCACACACCCACACAGTGCGGCCGGCAGCGGCCAGCACACAGCGGGGCGTAGACGGCGTAGCGGTCCGAGTCTCGTCACAAAGTGAGTGGCTCAGCCGGGCCCGGCTCTGCGCCATAAATCGTGTCGGCCGAGAACCATTACTCTGTGTGCCTGTACACGGGGTGCAGGAGACCGCTCCTTGCCATGCTAAACTCAGTTCCAGACGCTGCGGTTGCATCACCCGCTTAACCTCTGCCCCCCATCCTCTACTCTCTATCACCTATTCCCACAGCCCCACTATCACGCCTGTTTGCTAAATGCGCGGTTTTGCGACGCCCTTTCCCTTTCGAGGACAATATAACTCAACCCAATTTCTCGTCCACCAAAATATTTCTATTCCCCCCCCCCCCTCTCTCTCAATTTCAATTTCTCTCCTATTGTTTTTTCGTGTAGCCCAAGAGACAGGAAAAGGAGGGGGGCTAGAGGAAAAAAGGGGGGGGGGGGTATAAGGAAGAAGCCCAGCGCAACGGCGGAGGCGCGGCGGCCTGCCCACGACCGCCACACTCGGACCGCCGCCCGCCGCCACACCCAACCGCCCGGCCCGTGCTAGAGGGAAGAGTGAAGAGGGGAGGGGGGCACGTTTCCTTCTGGTAGAGACAGCAGTCTTGGGGACTGTATAAAAATAAAACTAACGTGGAAGACCACTTCTTAAATAAGTGTTTCGCTAAAGCTTTTTTAATTTTTCTCCCTCTGTGAAACACTGTGTGCACGATGGCATGCATTAATTTTCTATTTCAGCCCATTTTCGTGTGAGGGGGTTTACGCTGTATCAGTGTGTACGTGAGTCGACCTCTGCTCCTCGTGGTGGCGGACAACTTTGCTGCTTTGGCTGTGGAAGTGGTGGAGTGGGGCACGTGTATGACGTAAACACCGCAAGTTTGCTGAAACTTCTGGTGTGCAGAGCGTAAGAAGTTGAGCGCCGCGCCGCCGCGCCTCGGCCTGGGCAGGGAGGGGCCCGCCCGGCCCGGCCCGGCAGGGCATGACTCTTTCCTCCTCTCTTGAGTCCAACTGTAGCGGAGCGGGACGTGGCGTGGCGAGGTGTGGCGGGCCATGACACGTGTTGTGTGTTTGCCTGTTTCCGGCCCGTCTGTGTGTGTGTTGTGTGTGTGTGTATTTATGTGCTTACGCACGTATTTATGCATGTGCGAATTGTGTGACGTAAAGGCAAAGCCTGAAGACGGAAGGGTAGATTGCGTCTCTGTTATGTGCCTAATGTTTTGGAAGTGGTGGCCCCGCAGGACCATATTTTGCCTGTCTTGTCTCCAGTACGTAGTTGTGAAAGGTCCGCCTCTCGGCCCGGCCCGGCCTGTTCCAGCGCCAGGGCTGTATCCACGGCGAGGACCTCGCCTACGTGCTCGGGGCGCCGCTCTCCGCCGGCCTCAGGCACTCTCACCTGCCAAGGAACTTCACGAAGTCTGAGGCCATGCTGTCCGAAGCAACCATGAACTATTGGATCAACTTTGCGCGCACGGGGTGAGTGCACTAAACGAATCACCACAAAGATCAACTACCCGCTTTTTCTATAAAAATCGTTGTAAAGTTCTCAAAGCCGCTGAAAGGTGCGAGACTGGTGTCGATCCGGCGTAAAGAGATTAAAAAGGGGTTACAAACTTCGGTTTCACCTGCATTGGTTTCCATATTGTGCAAACAGAGTACTTCTATAGAAGTGTCGGACCTATCATTGTATCGTACAGTAAACAGTGCGATACCAATTGTGTCCTACAGTAAAATGTATGTGTGTCCCTTGTCCGACAGAGGGTGTCCTACATAGACAATAGCGGTGAATGCAATGGTTCCCTCACAATACTGTAGGATCATCAGTCTCCCTTACTTTCCCGTAGTAGTAGTAGTGTACTACACTTTCTGCTAATTGCAGCTTTATTCCCGTGCCGAGCGCTGGGCCTGGCGCGGTACGCCGCACAGATTGTCGTCCTACTTCTTTTCACAGCTCACCTGCTGCGGCTGCTATAGCGGCCGGGCTTCACCGGGGCCTAGGGGGAAATCAGTGGCTTAGTGTCCCGGAGGTCTGATGCAGCCCCGGCAGCGGGGCGGAGGCGGAATGCAGGTCAAACGGAGAGGAGCGAGACAGAGTGATGCGGGGAGGAGAGCGGGCACACGGTCAATGTGGACTCGGCGTGGGTCTGTCGCTTTCCCTCGAAGCAAAGTGCGCGCAATCATGTGCGCTTGCATTATTTCCAGGAATCCGAACGACCCGATCGAGCCTTCGAGAGGCGGGCGGCACAGAAGCCTAGAGTGGCCGCCGTACGAAAACTTGCACAAGTACATCGTGTTAGGTGAGTTCCTTGTTAAGTGTTAATTATTCGGAGTCAGCAGTAATTTTATACGCGATGACCTTATTTTCGGAGACGATATGAATAAATCTTGGTAGAATAAATTGATTCACATTCTTTTCAAGGTTTGTCTGTAGAACTAAAAATAGAATCTCGTCCTAAATTCTACTAGCGAAACACCCTAGTGAAGGGGATTTTCTGTCGCGTGAGTAAAGGTATTTCTTTGGGACATTGAGAGAAGAAAGCGTTAGTGGTAGGAAGTCTGACCGGGGGGGGGGAGGGGGGGGGAGGATGGGGTCGGCTTGCGGCGTCTCCATTCTGTCTGACGGGACCCAGGAATGTCCTAATGCCTGGTGGGTCTCGCCGGGTCCTGGCGAGGCTGAGCGTACATACTTGGGCCGGCGTCTGCTCTTTGGACCGGCGGAACGGGGCGGGGCGGGGCGGACTGCCATTCCTGCAGGCCTCGTCCTCGCCGTGCACTGGCCTCTGCACCATGTCTTTGTTTAGGCCACAGCCGGGGAATTCCCTTGTGCGTGCGTGTTGGAGCAGCTAGCATTGTGACTGTGGGGACAAGGAGAGCAGGAGGAATCCAAGAAACCTTCATGCTTCCATATTTTTTTTTTTCTGGCGCCTGGTGAAGTTTTGTTTTAGAATCATGTATAATATTTTCATCGAGGGGGAAAGAGCTCAGAAATTTCTAGACACCTCGTGATTCAGAAAAATTCACTAAAATTTACAAAAAAAAATTATCTAAAACTTTCAAAAAATTACGAAAATCGAGGAAAATTTAGGAAAAAAATCAGTAAAAATATTAGAATTTCATAAACAACAATTATGATAAGTTAGGAAAATTAACAAAAACTCACAAAATGTGTAAACCAAAATTCAGAGTTGTTTCCCCCTCGATTTTCACTGTTCGCGACTTGAGTACCTGAATGTGTATGTGCTTCTTCTCCGGTGCCCCGCGCAGAGCCCAAGCCGAGGATCAAGAGCCACTACCGCGCCCACCGCCTGTCGTTCTGGCTGCACCTGGTCCCCGAGCTGCACCGGCCGGGCGGCGAGGGCGTGCCGCTGGGACACCACCAGATGCCCGGCGACCCCCCGGACCCGCCAATGCCACCGGCGCCTCCCCCGGGCCCGGGGCGGGGCAGGCCGCCGGCCGAGCCGAAGCCCGACAACGCTACCAGGTAGGTACGCCTAGAGTCCGAGAGGGGAGAGAAACGCGATGGCTGTCCCACTGATCTGCCAGCAGAATTCCTCATACAGGGGCCCCAGGCCTGGAGTGGGGGGGGCCTCACGCCCATTGGCTACTCAGTAGGGAGTGGGGGGCGCCCCACGAGGAGCGCGGAATTTGACTGTGTGCAGAGCGGAGCGACGGGGACACTCATTTCTATTTTATTTGGAGACAATCATGTGATAACATATTGGTACAATACTTTTTCGGGAAGGATCCTGTTCAAGGATTA
The DNA here is from genome assembly GCA_029379305.1 of Frankliniella fusca. NCBI lineage: Eukaryota > Metazoa > Arthropoda > Insecta > Thysanoptera > Thripidae > Frankliniella > Frankliniella fusca. Next base: position 2,143,008 of record JAHWGI010001270.1, on the reverse strand, counting down.
ATATAATACATGGTTTTCGGAATGACAATGTTAAGGTTTGCAGAGGGATGCTTTTCAAATTACATATTTTGATGCCCGTACCTCCGGTACAATTTAGATTGTGTTTTTTAAATACTCAACTACAGTAAGGCCCAATACAGGACTCCGCCCAATTTTTTGGGAGATTTTAGGATTTGTATCGGGTATTTTCAAACTCCAACGCCACTAGTACTGAATAAGAACGATCCGTATCCCTGCGAACTTGCGAACATGCTCCCGCAACCTAACCTCTCTGCGCAGCAGCCGAGCCTCCGGGCCACGTGTTCGGGGCCTCGGGGTTTTCCGAAAGAGGGAGCGGTGCACGTTCTCTCTCGCATCTTACGGAGAAAAGAGAGAGCAACAAAGAACTGACGAACTATTGTTTCGGGAGTGGCCTCGCTGGGGCCCCGCGCGGCCCCGGGGCCTCATAGCCATTGGCCAATGAGAGCCAATGGGTATGAGGCCCCGGGCCCTCTGGATGGAGTGGGGGGGAGCCCGCGGGGGAGAGGCGGGGGCGCGCGGGGAAGGTATGAGGGATTTCTCGACGCATTTGAGGAGTTCGCGTTTCTCTCCCCATATAGGACTCTAGGTACGCCCGGCCCGGGTACGCTATACGCATTGAAGGCAGCGGTCGAAAACTAGAGAGTTTTCCCGTCTTGTGGGCGCTTTTCTGTGAATGCGAACAGGTGGCGGGTTTGCCATCGCCATTGACCCTTAAGGCGCCACAGGCGCGGTTTTAAGGGGGGGCGATCGCCCCCCCCCCGTCAGCCCCAAAATCCGCCTGTAAGTAGGCAATTTGAGGTACAAAACCCCTGTATATAGGCAATTCGCCCCCCCCCCGTCAGCCGATCCGCCCCTCCCGTCAGCTCGACTTAAAACCGCGCCTGAGGCGCCATTCGGCGCTCCATAGCACCTTGTAGCCCCGGCGCAAGTATGCAATCCCGCAACTCTGTTACTCATTCAAATAAACACCCGTCATAAGGCTAGACGCACGTACTTATGTACTCCGCGTACACTCCGAGGGGTACCTCACCTAGAAAAGTCAACGTACAGTACAAGGGGGAAAAAGTCATTTTACAGTCACAGCACAAAATTTGTTAACAGTTCTCAAAATAATACTATGAAACGTGAAAAAAGGTTCATTGTTGAAATTCAGACGAAGGTTTCTAGTTCAGATTAGTACAAGTTTCATGACTATAGGTATTGTGCTCTCTGAGATTGAAAACTCCACTAATAAGCTTGGTTATGGACTTAGAATGAAAACATACAAAATTTGTTAAGTGTTCTCAAAATAATACTATTAAACTTGAAAAAAAAGTCCATTGTTGGAATAAAGATCAGCATTCCCAGTTTAGACTAATATAAGTACAATTCCGTATTATTAGATCTGAGATGGAAGTGGAATCAGTTAAGGGTTACACTCGACTGAGAACAATAATCGTTTTTTACCACTCAGGAGAGAGGTGGTGGTAAAGAACGAGTAAAAATTGTACATAGCTATACGAAGACAATAATGCGCAACGACAGGGGGAAACAACCGGAAACAACTCTTTTTGTGTATACTCCTCGTAATTCAGAAAACTTCAGAAAAATTCACAGAAATTAAGGAAACTTTGTAGAAATTTGGAAAATAAGGGAAATTTGCAAACTTTACCAAAACTTACATAAAATTCAAGCATAAATTCAGAAAAATGTAATATTAATTCACAAAAATTCACATAATTTGTACACCTAAATTCAGAGTTGTTTCCCCCTCGTTTAATATTAATTCACAAAAATTCACATAATTTGTACACCAAAATTCAGAGTTGTTTCCCCCTCGTCGATGCACTCTCTTGCTGTGCAGTGCGGCGATGTACTCCCTGCACTCCAGCTGTACTCCGCGTTGTCCGACTGTACTCCTGTGTTCGCTAAAAAGCCACGTCGACAACCCCTCGTCGCGCCGGCGCTCGTGCTCTGGCCGACGGGCTCCTGCTGCAAGGCTGGTATTCATATCACCCCTCGCCTCGCCTACCTGTGTTTAGGGACGCCGCCAACACGACGCGAGTCGTCACGGCGGACCCGAAGCAGCGGGCGCCAGCGCCGGCGCCGGAGCCGCAGCCCAACCCTCCTGGCACGGGGGAGGGCGCCGCGGGCATCCCGCCCCCCGCGCCGGACCCCACCCCGTCCGCCGGCGGCAGCGACGACGGCTTCGCCGCCTACTCCACGGCCTTGTCCGCCACCGTGGCCATCGGCTGCTCCCTGCTGCTGCTCAACGTGCTCGTGTTTGCCTGCGTCTACCACCAGCGGGAGAAGGTAGGCCGCACAGTCTAACTTTACGTATTCGAAGGCGACATCTTTTTCCAATACGTTAACATGTGCCAGGAGCATAAACTCAGCCTGGTTTCTTACCCCTGGCATTCCATCCGGAGAGCGCGTCACTCAGACTTGGCGCCGTTCCAAAAGACGCGTGCGTGTGTTCCGCCTCCTCGGGGTGGTGTTACTGTTGATGTAGGAGGGTTAGGGGACAACTTCATTTCCGCGTTTCAGCCCGGATATCTATCCGCACGTCGGATGAGCGGGGCTCCGCGAGGGGCCGCGTCGCGAGGGCGCACCGCACAGTGAGCACGCCGACGACACAATTAAAACTTGTTTACGCCTTCTCTCCTCGAGATGACTCGAGGCTCATAGTCGCTTCAACTACTTCCAACGCGGGGTATGGGGCCGCGCCAGGCCACGCTTCGGCGGAAGCTCGGCCCGGGCCGCGCGGGGGCCAGTCTCCTTGCAAACTAACCTTGACAGTTTTGCCGGCGTCGTAAAACGTTGCCGCAGCAGCCGAGACGTGAGCAGTGGTGGGGCGCCAGTGCGTAGGACGGGAGAATGTGAATCTCCCATGTAAAAGTATCTCTGCAGTTAACAGAAATAAATTTGATAGAGGATTGCGGTTTCTCCCACTATTGGTTCATCAAGTCGACGAAACGGTCCGACAGACTAAGACAACTACTGGAGCTGGAGGAAAAATAAATCCGACTTCCTCATTGACGTATCTCGCCGGTGCGGAGAGGATAGCACACTGAGAGAAATGATTCGTTGCAGCCATCAAAATTTTGATAACCATAATCAAATTTTGTTCGGTCGGTCCCGGTTAGTATTAGGCATCAAAATTTTAGTTGCTGTAACCGAAATTTTGGTTGCTCTAAGCAAAGCTTTAGTTACTGTGACTAAAATTTTCATGCCCATGACCAAACGGAATCGATCAAACAATTTTTTATGGCTGCAATGAAACATTTCTCTCAGTGCAGAGCAATCTATCGCATAGGAATGACGAATTTCTCATCAGAGCTTTCCAAACTATAGTGCACTGTACTGTAGGGTTGCGTGCGCACAACAGCCGTGGAGAACGCACTCCCCCTTGTTTGTGTGATAGAGGAGGGGCTCGACGGGAGGTCGAAGGACGCATGGCAGACGGGGAATGGGTCAGAGCAGGGAGCAGGAGGGGGGGGGGGGCTGCGGAGCTGCGCTGCTGTGCCCCGAGATGAGGTGTCAGTCGCCGCGGGCCGGGCCGGGCCGGGCCGGGTCGGGTCGGGGAGAAAGGAGTTGGGGGAGGAAGGGGTAGGTGAGAGCGATTAGAGGGCATGACGCTGTCCTTTGCACGCCGCCTGGAGCAGGGCTGCTATCCCGCCTATGCTCCTGCTTATGAGACGAGCGGGATGAAATATAACGTCTCACCCTCACGCGGCATAGGGTGGAGGGGACTGGAGACAGACAGGCGGACAGACAGGTGCGCTGACGACCACGCGTCTGAGTGGCCTTTCATCCGGATTAACGAGTGCGCGCGCGCGCGCTGCTCGCCTCAAGGTGCGCCTAAAGGCGGGCGAGCCGGGCCTGGCCGGGCCGGGCCGGGCTGGGTCGGGGCTGTGCTGCTCATTTCCCACCCCCCTACCCCACCCCTCCCCCGGCGCTGTCTCACCCGCTGTTGCTTCCTCGCTGCCGCACTGGTGGTCCTTGTTAGGCCCTGGCCCCCTTTACCCTCTCTTACCTTCCAGCAGCATCGCCTCTCCTCTCCCTTTCTCCTCTCCTCTCCTCTCCGCGACCACGAGTATTAGGCGGAGGGCCCTGCCGGGCTGGGCGCACAGCCGATGCGGCTGACTAGAGCTTTGGCGCCGCGGGGCTCGTCCCGCTCGATGTGTCCCCCTCTCATATTCGTGACTATGGTCTGGCTTTCAGGCCAAAACTTATGAAATTTAAGCTTCTTAGCATTATTTGGTCGTGAAATGTTGTGTTTATTCGTACGTGATTCAAGATCATCCAACATGAAACAGCATCTTGGTCTCGATTTTTCTTTTACTACATTTTTTTTGTAGGCGTGCCTGCTCGACTCTGACACACTGCTGTTGTCTAAATGCAAAATTCTGGTGGAAGGGGGAGGACAGGGGGACCGCGTGGGAGTGGGGTTGGGGGTGGGGAAGAATGGCTTCGTTTTAATTTTCCGGCCTGGCGTTTGGAGCTCGCACCGAGCTCTGCGTCCAGCGCGCCCCGGCCCCAGCGTCCCGCCCTCATCGTAAAGTGCCCCCGGATGACGTCCACAGCAGCCCACCTGCCACCTGCTCCTGCCGCATCTGGCACCTGGCCTGGCGCGCATCTGCCATCTGCCACCTGCGGCTGCTATCGCCTGCCACTCTGTCACGTGTCCGGTATGGAGGAGAGTTGACGCGTTCGCAGGGAGTCGTGGGCCTGGACGGCGGCTCCATGCCCATTCGTCCCCCCATAACTCGTCCCCCTAAGGACTCGTACTCCGTCCATTTGTCCTCAGAGTTTTTGTCCTGGTTTTACTCGTCCGAGGATATTACGTCCTCGGTTTTAAAAATTTGTCCCTTATTTGTCCCATTTTTCATCCCCATTCGTCCCATCCATTGGATCCCTCAGGACATGGGTATTGCTCAAAGCACGGCGCCCCGCTACCCTCCCGACCTGTGGATGTGGAATCAACACCTATCTGCTCGCCACAACGCGCCCAGGTCGAACAACACAACCAAGGCGTGGCACAACCGCTTTCAGGTTAGAAACACTTAAATGCTACTATTTTTTCAGACCGTTTCTACAGCAAATTAAACAATTAGAATTTCACTTTCTAAAGCTTACGGTGAATTTCACTGTAAGCTACGGTGACCTTGGCATCACCGTAACTTACGGTGAATTTTCACCGTAAGCTATTGTGAATGTCACCGTAAATTACGGTCATTCCCCCTGATTCACCGTTAGCTACAGTGACATTCACCGTAGCTTATCTGCATGGAATAATAAAAATGTTACAACGACGCATCCGTGCAACAAAGGCGGATCGGAAAGCAGTCGCTCAACAAAGACGTATCAGAACGCGGTCGCTCAACAAATACGTATCAGAAAGCGGTCGCTCAACAAAGACGGATCTGCAAAACGATAATTTCAAGATATTCAAAAAATAAACTTCAGAAGCGTCTCACAAATCGCGGAAACATGGTATTGAGCTGGGTGTCGTCTTAATTTGATCCTCAAACATTTCTGAGTAACTTTTGTGAAAGTCACTTTCGGGATATGTTCGTAAGTTCGGAGTTATAACGATGTTTTCTTGGTAGGTCACCGGTTTCTGATGCGGGAATGACTATTTCTTTGATATAAGCGTAAGCGTAGCAACCTCCGTTGTGTGACATGTTGACATTGTAACCGGCCCTGGATGATATGCACTACTCTGAATCTCAACACACGCACGTCAGTTGTGTTGCCTATTGCTGCAAATGTCAGACTGAAAGCTGTCGCCTGCCGGCGAAAGTCGGTGTGTGAATTTGTAACTATGCCCAAGATGCAATACTTGTACCCTCACGAGGTAACCACCCTCCCCCTTCCCCCTCTTTTTCCAGACTTGTTAGACTTCAGATTTGAGAGGTCTCCAGCCTAGTACTGGGGCTTGGGGCGGTTGCCGTGGCACCGCATCGCAGGAAGCAGAGCAGACCATCGCCAAGACAGCATTCGCGTTCCGGGCGAGCGACATGCACGAGACGATGGTGCCCGTCATCAAGGACAAAATAACGTGGTGGTGCTTGTGCTTAGAGGCAACCGTGCTGTTCAGGCTGCGCCTAGCCGCGCTCCTCCTTAGGCCGTCGTGCCCGTGAGTTCAGGCCGCAGGGGCGTATAAAAGGGGGTAGTCCATGCCCCCAACCCACCCACCCATGGTCTGTAGACAGCCGCCTGAAAGGTAGGCAAATTGTGTCACAAAACCCCTGTACGTAGACAACCTGAACAGCACGGACGGACCTTAATACGCCCCTGACAGGCCGCGGTAGGTACATACGTCGATGTTGCGCGTCGCGACACCCGGGCGGTTCGCAGATCCGTCTTTGTTGAGAGCCGCGATCTCGCTGCAGTGTAGATACGTCTCTTGGTTTTTCGCGAATTTGAAGGCTTAATATTTTTTTTTCGATTTTGCGGTTTTTACAGATGGAAAGTACGTGTTTCAATTGACAATATGGCATCAAAATCTCAAAACCGCCAAAACTGTTGGTTACGTCTTTGTTGGGCGACCGCTTTCTGATACGTCTTTGTTGAGCGACCGCTTTCTGATACGTCTTTGTTGAGCGACTGCGTTTTGATCCGTCTTTGTTGCACGGATGCGTCGACAAGTTCTCTTAGTACTAATTAACTAAGGACAAAGTAACCGAGGACGAAAAGTCTGGGGACGAGTAATCATGGGACGAATTGTTGAGGACGAATCGTCGGAGGTGCAAATAACCGTAGTACGAGTCGGCCTGTTCCCCTGGACGGCCGGCCGACGATCTCGTGCGGTGTGAAGCAGACTGGTATCTCACCTCGTAGGCAAAGGGTGGTCTCTTGTGGGGAGAGTTTGCCTAAGAGTCGTCTTCCTCACACGGATGTAGTCGTTGCCTTTTTTTATATTTTTAAATTATTTTATTTTTATTTTTTGGTCTTCTTCTCTGGGAGCACTGGCGGAGGCCTGAGGCACGCGGCGTGCTGGCGAATGCGTGATTGCGCGGTTTTGTGTATGCGTAGTGAAAAGTAGCAAATAACCCCGCGGGACGTTCTGAGCTAACGCTTACGTGTGCGTTGTGCAATGTGTTCACACATTTCATGGTCTACAATTTTCCACGTTCCTCGCATCATTTTTTTACTGCTCAGCTAATGGACGGACGGCTGTTTGCATCATGAAGCATTATAATGCCCACCGCGATTCGATACACCGTCCGAGGGGTGGCAGTCATGTCTACGTGCAAGAGGTTGAGAACCAAGGGTTTCAAAGTCCATTCAAATAACTGAAAATCGTTTTAGAAACTAAGTGGTAAAAATCGGAAGTTATATCAGGAATCGATTTCATCACTCGGTTCGCAGGAGCGTACAAGAACTACGAGTAATTATAAGCTCAAGTAGTTTTCGGTAAAAAAAAAAAATTCAAAGAAACTTTGAAAGTTGTGATTTTTTTCTTTTTCTTTCATATTTTAATGAGGGAAAACCCAAAACAGCGTGAAAAACAACGAAGAGGTTGTTTTTGGGGATATTATTACCAGTAATTATCGGACGAAGTGTAGACAAGATTACCAGAGTAGTAGACCCCTCGTCAAGAATAAGCCGAAACAAGCGTTTTCTGCCATCAGACACCATTAGAAGAATTGATGGGGGTACTCTTTCTCTTCCCCCCCCCCTCTCCCCCCCCCCCATCTGCTCTGCTATCTGTCTCTTTACTCCATTCTCCCTACACCTTGTCCCTACCTCCCTCCCTCTCCGGAAATGTCAGGCCACCAATCCTAAAGCAACGAAAATCAAAAGTGCCTGAGCCACCATGTCTGATATGTTGACTGATATCTGACAAGCAACTTTTGATCTACCGAAGCGGAAAATTGGCTAACGTAGGCAAAGACAAACATTGTCTTTGGACACCAGACTCCTACTTCTGATACCGAATCGGAAATATGTTAGACTGGTTGTATCACTGTTAGAAAAATCTTGTTGAAATTTCATTAAAATGTAATGTAATTTGAATCACTTTTTTGTTTTGAAATTTCATTACATATTTTAATATGTTAAAAAAGGTTTTAATGACTGGACAAATTAAAGTTACGGGATATGTGTCTAAGGATGTGGATGATTCGCGCACTCAACAATAGGAGCGGAGGTCCTGCCTAGTAACTTGGGTCTTCGTCAGGCTGACTAATGCGTAGTTTGGTTAGATTACACCATCACGCTGTAGCTCTCATAAGTACTACGTCGCCGAGGCAGAGAATATTTTGCTCTTGTCTCAAAAAATGTTTCAGCGTGGTGAACGTATATATATTGGCTTTGTCGTCTGTTATTAAGTTGAATAAATAAAAATATGTATTTTTTTGTCGGAACGGGTGGGGCTGGGACGCGGGCGTGGTGCCCCCGGCCCCGGCCTGCCTGCATATACCTAGGGCGCAGAGTGCAGAACAGCGTTGCAGCGGGGAGGATGGCCCCGTACCGCCCCTCCCCGCCCCAGGCCAAAGCAGGCGCCCCGCCCTGCGGAGCAGCGTCACCCCGCACCGCTCGCCCGGCCCTGCCCGGCCCGGCCCGGCCAGAACCAGCGCGGCAAAAGCGGCGCCCCTACATTTTATAGCCTCAGAAATGATTTATCGCTCGAGGAGTTGGGTAAACGGGCGGAACATGCTCGGACCAGGCCAGCCCCACAGCAACAGGGGAAAGGTAGGGTAGAAGGCGGCGGGCGCCTTTTTAACGCGCAGTGCGCAGTGTGCCGTCGACGAATATGAAAGGGGACCGAAGTGTCATGAATGAATTCTGTGTGTTGTTGACGCATCCTCGTCCATACATGTTGTATGGTGCTTTTGTTCGTATCGAGGACTGCTGCTCCGTCATGTTACTGCTTCGCGCCTCAGTACATTCGGTCGATTCCAATAACGGTCCTCAACACGTTTTTCCCCTGCTCTTTTTTAATTAAAAGAGAAAAGAGACTCCGCAAACTTTGTATCGAGCGACTTAAATTTCATCTTTCCGTGAGTCCCCGTTCAAAATGCGCCGCGCGCGCTGCAAACGATGTGTTTTACAGAGCAGCGCCCGCTTTCCGCACCGGGTGAGCACGTCGTCGCGTCCTGGCCCGACTCGACTGGTTGGGACCACACGGGTTCCCCACCCGGCCCCGTCGGTCGGCTGACCCTCTCGAAACAACTCTCTCCTCTCTCCTTCTCTGTCGCTCTCTGCGCCCCCATCATGTCCCCGACTTTTCACGGCCGATAGCGGAACAAGTTTGCGACGTCACCTCGCCAAGTCAAGCCTCGCCTTGCCATGGGGGAACCGCAGCCCTCAATCAGCCCGCAAGTCGCCTGACCGAACCCGGTTAAAAATGAGCCTCATCCGAGACCAGCCCGAGCGGGGGTCTAGTCCGGGAGAGGTTCCGCGGACTACTCCGAGTTACACCCAGAATGTTCCCAAATCGGCAACTTGGCGGGTGTGTCCGAATGCCAAACTACGGGCTAAACGCGGGGTTCCGGGCTGCGGGCCCACCCCGGGGCGAGTCCGATTTACACTGTAAAAAAATATAGTAAATTTCCTATAAATGTCAGTGGCGCAATTAACATCTACGTCTTTAGGAAATTTCCAATACATGCGTGTAGGGAATGTACTATTTATTTGTGGTGGTCTCACCATAAATGTATAGGAATTTTCCTATACATTAGTATAGTCCTCTTTCAAAATAGAAAACAGAGATTCCTTGCTTTCCTGTACTGCTCTCGATTACCTTTCGTTACACCTTACTTATGACAGTTTATTAACACATGTAATTACATATTGAATTAACGAAGAATTACCTTACCTGATGATGAGTTGAACCCGGACTTCTTTGCTCCGAGCCCGCCACGCTGACCACTGGACCACTGGGACGTGCTACGAAACGTGCCCCAGCGTGTCCAGGTCATCCCGAAGTCGCGCGCCCCTCCCGCCGGGCCAGCCCCGGCCAGCCCCGGATCGGGGATGGCCCGGTGAGGAGGAGTGCGCGCCCCGGAAGGCGTGGCTGGGTACCCTCCTGCCATATTTCAACTGTTTACCGTTCGTGGAATTTCCGACCAGATGTTTTGATGCTGGGTTCATTTCCCTTCGTAAAATTTTTGCCACCACTAATGTACCTAGACATACATGTGACATTGCTACACTCTGAATATCTAAGAATAATATTTGTAACTAGTTTCGGACTGCTCATAACTAGATCAGATACAATTTCTTACCAAATAAAACAAAATTTGGTACTGATAATACCAAACGTGTTTAATTAGATATGCCCACAGAAGTCCGGTGATCTTCAATACCACAGTCCTCGGATATTTAGAGTGTCCTCCCCCCATGTACGACCGAGCAGTGAACAAAGACACTCACATTGTAAGCGCTATCAACTGTAATGAAGTGACCCATTTCCTTAAAAAAGTTAAAAAAAAATAGCAGTGCATAGCAAAATTTCCATATCGTCCAGTTCACAAGTCCACGGAAGCGGGTAAAGAGCAAAAAAGCCCGCAAAGAGACCGAACTCTGACCACGGACCCTTTCCGGGCTAAGACCGGACCTCCGGACTGAAACCGGACTGTCCGAAGGTCCCGGGGCATAATTCGGACTAGTCCGACCCCGCGGCCGGACTAAATACGGAAGACCCCGAAGGCGTACGGACTCTATACGGGACAGCCCGGAGCCTCTGGGGGTCATTCGGACCGCTGGCGGACGGATTCAGGAACAATTTGTTTTTAAACGGGGAACAAGAAACTTAATCCTGGAATAGCGCTCGCCCTGCTCGGCCCCGGCCCCATCCTAGAGATGAGCAGCGGGCGCGGGGCGGGCGCCCAACACCTCCTCTTCCATGTGGGGATCCCCCCCCCCTCCTCCCGCCCCCTCTCGGCTAAACTGATCCCCCCGGCCGGCTGCAGCACCTCGCCCGTTATGACGCCCGAATGAGACTTTCTTGATTCTCCGTCCGTGGAGGGCGGTGCGGGCCGGGCCGGACCGGGCCGGGCCGGACCGGGCCGGACCGGCGGCAGCAGTGAACGTCGCCGTGATGGAGCGGCTCGTCCCCGTCCTGGCTCGGGGTGGGTGTAGGGTCCGATAAGCCCCAGCCCGGCCCAGGCAGAGGCAGCCCTGCCCCCCTTTAGCGCCAAGCGGCCCCCGGGGAGGAGCCGGTGCGGCCGCGGCGAGGTGGCGACTCCTCGAGGCGGCCCGGCCCCGCCAGACCCGGTCCACTTACCTCGCCCCGGGGAGCTCCGCCCCCGCAGCGGCTGGAATTGTTGGAGTGGCGAGAGCCGGGGAGGACAGACCGCGCCACGACGGCTGCCGGGCCAAAGCGCCTATCGAAAGTTTTAAAAGCTCAGTTACGGCGCGACGGTCGGAACCTCCTCCGGCCCGGCCCGGCCCGGCGCGGCCCGGCGCGGCAGCCCCCTTGTGATCTCTTTAGAAGGGCGGCCGCTCCCGCACGCGGGCCGCGCAGCGCGCAGGCGGGACGGGGCGAGAGAGAGTCCCAGCGGGGGACCGCTCCCTCTTTTTTTTTACGCCGAGACGGCGAGAAAGGAGAAGCAGCCCGAAGTAAGACCCGTAGGATTTAATAGTCGACGCGAGGACGGGGCGCCGCTCGGCGTAGGGCGGGCGGGGTGGGCCTAGCTCTCCGGGAAACACGATTAGTTCCAACTTTTCTCTGGAGAGGGCGGGTGAGTGAGCGGGCTGGCCTCCGCTGCCCGGCCCTGCGCGACCCGTTCCTTTTGTCCTAGCCTCTCTACGTCCTTTCGTCGCCTCTGACCCATCGCGAAATTGACTTGACATCCAAAACCGACTGTCGTGACTGCCGCTGGAGGTGCCGAGCACCCGGTCCCCGCCACGCCCCGCCCCGTGCCTGCCGCCGCCTACTCCCTTCTCGACATGTCAACTGCTGCTGCGCATCCCCCGCCTGCCCCACCTCGTCCCGCTGTTCCACTCGGAGCAATAGGATGAGGAAGAGGGCCTTCGCGCCGCTCCGGCCCTTGCTCTTTGTGGACAGCACCTTTGTCTTCGGAGACCGGGCGTGTCGGGGCGTGGCGGAGTGGGAAGGGGTTACCGCTAGGAGGACTAAGGGCAAATTTCTTTCGTCTCGCTTCACTATCCACCACCGCCCTCCATCCCGGTCCGTTCCTCTCTGCCTTTCTCTCTCCATCCCATCGCCTTTTTCCCTTCCTATCGTTGTGGCTCCGGTACAGACACCCCCTCCCCTTTCCCGTCTCCCTAGTCCCTCCCCGCATCCCGTTTAAAAGCGATTTGTTCCGAATCTAGACCGAAGTGAGCCGAAATAAGTCCGACTGGAGCCGGACCACTCCAATACAGGTCCGATGTCCACTGGACTGTTCCTTCAACAGCCCGCCGTCGGACTGGAACGGCCCGAAAAAAGTCCGCCGGACACTCCGATGCTAGTCTGACTTCTTACCGGACGCCCCGAGAAGAGTCCTGTTCTCTCGGATAACCCGAAATCCATACCCGCATTTTCGCGTCTCAGTCGGACAGCCCTCCACGGATCCGATTGCGCTCCCGAAATGCGCGTTTGGAAGAGTTGAGTCAAATTTACAGAGAGACACGAAACTAAATATTTAGTTTTAAAGTTAAAAAATTTATGACTGGAAATGGATATATATGCCCCTTGAGGGCACAGGTATCTACGCGGGTGCGTTGCCGACTGCTCGGGGAGGTATCGGCGTGCGGCTTCTGTCCGTCACGTGGCGAAGGGCACCAGGAGGGGTCCCCCGCCACCACTTACCCGCCCAGAATCCACTCAACCCTGTGCGCCCGCCGAGTCGAGCATAGGCAATCCGGTTTGTATCTTTGGCCAGCCGACGCCCCGACGCCAAATCTCCGCACCCGCACACCTCGTCCCTATTTTCTGTTACCCCACATTTCATTTACACACACCACGCCCGTACTTGTTACCGTCAAGGATAAAAGTAGGAAAAAAAAGAGAAAACGACAAAAAAACACGGAAAAAGTAATGTCGGGCTTTGGCTGCGCAGGTAAGCGTGTGGCTTGCTGACGCCCCTCGCCTCCCGTGAGCAGCACCGGGCGGGAGGGGTGGAATAGGGGAGGGTGCGGGTGAGCGGGCCGAACTGGAACGGGACGGGGCTATTACATCCCTCTCCCCTCTCGCAACTAATGACTGTACGATGAACCAAGGAGAGAATAATTGCCGGGGGAAAAGCTGCGCCTCTGCTCTCCGCAGCCCCTCTCCCTGCCGCGCCTGGCGTGGGGCTGGCCTGCCTGGTCCGCCTCCCTCGCTGCCGCTGGGCTACACCTTCTTACCCCTCTACCCCCGCCCCGCACGGCCCGCAGCGGAGATCGCCTTGCCAGGTCGTGATCGCGGTGAGACTCTGCCCTGCCCTGCCCTGCCCTGCCCTGCCCTGCCCTGCCCTGCCCTGCCCTGCCCTGCCCTGCCCTGCCCTGCCCTGCCCTGCCCTGCCCTGCCCTGCCCTGCCCCGCCCCGCCCTTCCCTGCCCTGCCCTGCTCGGAGGCCTGGCCCCCACCAGCTACCCTCCCCGTTTCCACAGCATCCTAACCTGCAATTACCCTGCTGTGCGACTCTGTGCGAGGCTGGAGAGGGCGGGAGGGGTGGGAGGTGGGGCAGGGGGCGCAAGTTTGCACGGAGTCTACAGCCGGAAAACGGGAGCGAGTGGAACGAACGAGCATTTCCTGCTCTCGCAGTCTCATTATTTTCCCGTTTAAAAATATGTCTACAATAATGAAGCGGATACGTTGAAATTTAAACACATTTTCTATCAAAATTAAAATCAGCTTAAATATCGGTTGGTGTTGGTGCTAGTAGTCGCTGCTGGATTGTTAGGCCTGCGCGTCTCAGTCTTGCCACTGAGTATCTCATTTGTGCCTAGCCCACCCAACCTTCCCCCTGCGTTTGGGAGAGAAAAAAGCGATTTCGGGGAGGGATTTACCCCACCCCTACGCTCCCAGCTCTGTGTCTACGATGCCTCATAACCTCGCCCCCCTCCCCTACTGACTCCCTCCCCCCCCCCTCTGACCCAAACCCGCTGTCGATTTGCATATCCCAGGAACCTAATTCCTGACAATCAGTTTGACAAGGAGGCTGCGCGTTTTGGCAAAGAACATAGCGGCAGCTCCCCAGCCGTGCTCCCCTCGCTCCGCTCCCCTCGTCTCGGGCTGAGTCAGAGGCCAGCTCGGATTGATACCCTAACTCCTGTCTCCTGATTAGGGCGGGATCGGCCGGGCTGAGGGCCGAGGCTTTTGGCTTTCGACTCGCTCCGACCAGACCAGACTCCCTCAGCAGCGCGGCGGCGTGTGAGAGCGCTTATTCTGCAAAGCTCTGCCAGCCGACAAGAAATAGGGAGGCGGGCGCCGTGCTCCGCTCTCTGTCTCATTTTTTTCTCTCCTTCCTCTTTCTCTCTGTTTTCGCCTTTGTTTTCGCCACATACATTCAAGAAAATGCGTTTTCCCTTTTGTTTTCCTGATACAGTAATGCCACACCATGCAAGAAATTGTCCTTTCAGTCCCTTCCACCGCCAGCAGCCAACTAACGTGCGCGTTGCCCCCCCCCCTCCTCCCCTTCGTCCTGCTCCTCTCCTCTCCTCCTGCCCGTCCTGTTCTTACCCCCTCCCCCACCCACCCTACCAATTCCTTGAGACAAAGTGCGGGTCGTTCAGGAAATTGTCGTTCCGTGTCTCGTCGCGTCCGTCCGCCTGCGCACCCCTCCCACTGTAACGCGCGGCAACGGAATTGCTCGAAAACCGGGTGGGGTGTAAGTGACGCAAAGGGCGGAAGGAAGAACTGATGTAATATAATCATCAGTTCGAGTTGCTGTAGTTTGCTGAACTTTATTTGTACTCCGTTTTTGCCGTTCAGATCAGTCTACTAGCGTCATATGCCAGATGCCAGGTGTTTCTCTAAATGCGCAGCAGTATTGCGGGATACTGTATATTCGCCGGCTTCAGGGTATATGTGGCTTCTTACGCGTGAATGGAGTCGGCAAAGCCACAACACCGTTTCGCACTCAAAGAAACGCCCGTTGCCTAGTGGGGCTCACCGCCTGTGAGACACAGCGTAGGCCAGCCCGCAGTGCACGCATGCACATGCAAGCGAGGTGTTGCCTACGTACCAGGCGGACTGGAAGCTGGCATAGGCTGGACATTGGACATTATGCGCGCGAGACAGGAATATAAATGAGGTCCGTTCCACTGACACGACGCTCGCGAGCAGGGGCTGCGGGGGCTGCAGGGGCCCACGGCCCGCGGGCGCGGCGGCGCGCGGAGCCCCGCCTGTCATGCCGCGCAGACGATTTCTCCGTTCGCCGTGCTGCTGCGCTGCGGCCGTTGCTGATGTATGCGCTCCCAGCGGGGCCGAGCTGCTCACCATTCGTGTTACGCCCTCTTCAAGGACCCTAACTTGCCATCTCCCCCCCCCCTCATACAAATCCCCCGCAACACCCTACGGAGGCAGACGGCGAGCCCTCCCAATACTGCAGGCCACACAGCGCCTTGTATTGCAGCTCCGGCCGCTGAATATAAAACCATCCCGCGCAGAGCACCGCGCTCTCCTCTCACTGTGTTGGGGTCCGGCAATATGGACACGGTGGGGGGCCGGGGCGCGGCCGGGCGGGGGAGGGGGGGCGTGTGCCAATCCGGACAGGGGGTAGGGAAAGGGAAGGGTGTGGCATCGAACAAAACGAAGGGTGCCAGCCGCATAACGCCCCGGCCTCGTCCAGCCTCGAGCGCTGGCTATGGAGTGGCGTTAGGATGGTGTTTCTGGCTGTTGCGGACGCGGACGCGGGCCAGTCCGGTCCGTTTCGGTCCGCTGACTCGCCGAGGTGCAGAGAGTACAGCAGCGCCCCTGCTACTGACGCTCCGGGTTCACCGGCAGAACCCGAAAGGAGTCCTCCATTTTCGGATGGGCTGGTACCAGACTGGTCCCGGCCGCGCGCCGTGCGGGGTGGAGTGGGTCGGGGTGGGGTGAGGCGGGGCGAGGTGCGGTGGGTCGTGCTGGGTCGGCGAGGGCTAGGGCTTGGATGGAGTGGAGCCAAGCACAGGGCACCTGTTAGTTCTCCGGAACGGAGAAATGTTCTGCCTGGAGTGGCAGTCGAGGCTCCACGCGCCGCTGCGTCCAGCCTCCTGCAGCCAGTGCAGGTCCTGCAGGAGGGGTCGGGGACTTCTTGGCGCCTCCGGATGGGTACGGCGCTTCAGATGGCTGAGGGGGCAGCCGCTCTTTTGCCGTCTCACTACCCCCGCGTCGGTAGCGGATGGTGCTATCAAGCTGTAGGACGAGCCACTTTAGTCTCCCAAATGTCAGACCTCTGCACGTGCACTTGAAGCTCCTGCAACATGGTAGCCTCTGTAGCCCTTGCCTGCAGCCTACCTCCTGCAGATCCTGCATCCCCTGGCCTGAAGGCTCGCCATTGCGCATTACCTCCAGCCGAGGGGGAAGTAAGTCTGAATTGTGGTGTAGACAATTATTAGAGAATTTCTGTGAATTTTCGTGAATATTTATTGAATTTTTGTGAACTTTCACTAGAATTTTACTTAGATTTTTGTGAATTTTCCTGAATTTTTGTGAATTAAAAGAACTTTCCCAACTTTTTCTGAATTACGAGTCTTACAAACATTTCAGAGTTGTTTCCCCCTCGCCTCCAGAGCCCAGACCTTGCCAGCTCTCAGACCGCCTGGTGCATAGGCAACATTTCGCCTGCGTGTGCATGGGTGTACTGCGGGCTGGCCTATCCTCTGTCCCACAGGCGCCGAGCGCGGCGCGGCCCCCGCGACGCTTGCCGCTCGCCGGGCCTGACCGGGCTCCCTCTCCGTCCACCTGGAAAGCTCAGGCGGCTGCACAGAGGCGGGTCTTTTGGAGAGCGGTTTCAGAACAGAAAGCGATAGGGAGGCGGGAGGAGGCAGGCGGAAAGGTAGCGCGGCCCTGCAAAGCAGCGGCGCCTCATGGCTCGGCTCGGCTCGGCTCGGCTCGGCTCGGCTCGGCTCGGCTCGGCTCGGCTCGGCTCGTCAGTCAGACCGCTCCGCAGCCAGATGAGATGTCGGGGATTTTCTCATGATAGCGCACGGCTGCTGGGGAGGGGGGTGGAGGAGAGAGCCGTGGGAGGGACGCGAGGGAGCTGTGGCGGCCGCGAGGGAGTAGGAGGCGGAACAGGCGGCAGGGTGGATATCACGGATTGGAGCGCCCTGCTGCCGCCCGACCCCGCCCGGCCCCGCGCGACGAAGATAGATGGGCCACACCGGATGTGAATATAGATACCGGCCGATAATCTCTACTCCCGCGCAATCTCTATCACGTCCCACCGCCGCGCCCCGCCGCCCCGCGCCCCTCTCCCCGCGCCCTGCCCACCGATCACCGGCTGTAATTTAGGCGTCCAGTGCACCCCGGGCCCGAGAGCCCCGGGGACGCAGACTCTTCGGACTGGATTGCCGCGCCGCGCGTCAGAGAAATCAGGGAAATGTCCGAGTTTCGAAATGCTGTCAAATCAAAAAAGTGTGATAATTTTGTATTCGGGAAAACGGAGTAAAAGTGTAAGGGCAACGCGTCGCAGCGCTAGTTGTTGCTTTGCCAGTGGCGAGCCGTTTGAGGCGGCATCGCGTCCCTTCGTGCTGGCGGTAGCACGCGGCGTTCTCAGATAATTATTGTAGTCTAATTTTTGGATATACCTACAACCCTTTAGAAATTTACAATATCGTTAGTTCAACGGGCTCGTGTAGAAATTTGTCAAAAAATGCTCGGAAAATCAAAACTTATGATTTTAAGGAAGGCAAGCCCGACGGAGGTGGCTGAGCCCCAGCCCAGCCCGCCAGCATCAGTGAGGTCTGCTCGGTCCGGGCGGGGGGATAGAGAGTGTAGAGCTCCTATACCAACAGCTCAAGACACGAGATGGCTTTTTTAACGCCTGTGTGTTTGGTCGGGGAGAGGATGATTTCGGGGGGAGGGGGTTTGGGTCGGCCACTGCAGTTGGAAGCACGCCTGAGTGAGCTCTGTCGGGCTGTCAGTGTCAGCATGTGTTCTTGCCTCTCTTGAAGTGTGCGTTTAGAGGTCAGGACTGTCGAGTTCTGTTGACTCGGTGTCTAGCCCGCCATGCGTCAACACAACAAACTGGCCACAGTGGAGCAGCGCTGTGCCACAGAAATACGACAAGGCCCGGATGATGCTTGAGTGCCGTAGGACTCCCCCCCTTTCACTGGCGTTTCGTGTGTCTGCAGCCGCACGAGAACTGCCGGGCTGCGGAGGGCACCAACAACTCGTTCCGCTCCCAGGGTTCCGGGACGCTTCAGTCCGCCCTGAAGCACAAGAAGAGGCCCGTCGAGAATGGCACGCCGCGAGGCATGTGCAAGGCCGAGCACCTACAGTCCTGCGTAAGTCCTTTATGACGACAGTAAACAAAAAATTATCAATGCGTTCATGTTTGATGTAAACGTTGTTAAATGCTTACTGAATGATGACAGGTGATGACGGGCGGGCCGCCAACGCTCAAGACGTTCCTGGGGGACGGCGGCGGGCACCCGCTGCACCGGCAGCACCACTTCCACCTGCACTGCGGCCCGGGCCCCGGCTGCCCCGGCGCCGTGCCGCTCGGCCACCAGCTCGCGCACTCCCACTCCATGCACCAGCTGCCACCGCCCGACTTCGACGACCTGCCGTCCCAGCAGAGCTTCATGCTGTCGGCGTTCAGCGGCTCAGCCACGTTGCCGAGGCCGCCGCCGCCGCCCAAGCTGGCCAAGCTGCCGCCGTCGCTGCAGTGCGAGGGCGGCGGCGGCGTCGGCGGCGAGGACCAGCCTCTGCTCTCCGCCTCGGCGCACAACCTGCACACGCTGGTGGCCAAGAAGTCCACGACGCCCGACGTGGCCTGCGGCATGGGCGGCCGCGGCGGCGGCGGCTGCTCCGGCGGCTCCGTGGTGGGCGTTGGCCCCGGCGCCCTGGGCACTATACGGAGGAAAGGCCACGGGCAGCGCGGCCCCGGGCCACCGGGGGCGCAAGGGCCGGGCCCGGGACAGTACTGCGCCACGCGGATGGAGGAGCTGCGGGTCTGACAGCAGGCGGCGGCCGGGGCCGGGGCGGCAGGCACCCGCAACAGCGTCCGCTTCGCGCCGGACGCGAAGGGTGGCGAGCGCGGCGGCGAGCGCGACGACCTCGGCCTGAGGACGTTCAAGGCCTCCACGGTGTGCTAGCAGGTGCCGGTCGGCGCCTCGTGCTGGGCCCGCCCCCACCCCGACTGCTGCGTGCGTGGGCCACAGTGATTACCCGCTGGCGAGCGTCCAGGTGCTTTGGCGCTGCCACCGCTAGCGCCTGCTTCCGCCCGAACCCGGGTGAAGCGGCGCGGCGCGGCGCCTGCTTGGGCCACCGCTTGTTTCTTGTTGAAAACTTTCCGACCAAAAGTGCGTGCAAGCGAAGCAAGTGGCTTCCCCCCTCCCTTCCCTGCCTCGGCCCCTCGTCATCACCTCACCGTCTTCTCGGAGGCGGCGCGTCGCAGTGCAGCTATACTCGCCACGCACCGTTCAGCAGTCCGGGACTGCTTCAGTGTCTCGGCTGGCGAGTCGCATAACCTTGCTAGACTCCCGCTAGGCAGTCTAGTGCCTCATCCGTCGGTTGTCCTGGCCTTAAAAGCAATGAGTGATAATTATCTTTCAATGTTCCTTTTTTTTTTCTTCTTTTCGACTTTACATAGTTGTCGGATGTAAATGTTCGTTATTTTTGTTATTTATTATTAATTCCGATTTTTGATTCTGTAAAAATGTGTTTTGTTCATTCAGTAGTGTAAAGCGAAAGGCTAGTGGTTAATGTTTTGGAGCTGTGGCATTATATTAAGATTATTTTGTGACTAGGAATCAAGAATTGTTGATATTTGGCCCATGAATTTGACATATCCACTGGAATCTACGAAAACTAATGACTGGAAGCCTTTAAGAATTGTATCAATTGCGCAAGTCAGTGGTTAAAAGTATGAACATAGGCCAGATTCCAAGATAAATATTTTGTAACCACTCTGTAAGTTTTGTAAGGTCCGAGTGCACCGAGTGGTCCTCAGTCGAAGTTTGCTGCTTGGAATTAAGTTTGCAAGAAGCAATTTCCACTTAATGCGTAAAAAGGGACAAAATTAGTGTGATTTGGGACCATATTTTTGTTAACTGTGAAAACATTTCAATGTCCACATCATGTAATTTGTGCAAACTGGCAATATTCATGTCTGTTCGCAAATTATGACTGTTCACATCAATGCTACCGTGAGCCCTCGTGTTCACTAGATTGCATTATGAGCTAAACAAGGAAAGAAAACAACTGTATAGTTAAAAATTGGCTCAATAAATTTTAATATGTAAATCTCTGTAAATAATTATTTATAGTAAAATGTTGTAGGCCTTGTCCAAATCAAAAGCCTGCGAACTGTAAATTTGTACACAACTACTCTGTATTAAAAATTTTCAGTTGTTATACGTGCTTTGTGGTCAACTATCAATTTCCTGCGTATGCCTGATAACAGCCCAATTTTTTAAAAAATTATCTTTTTGAGCCAGGGAAAACAATTCTTCTCTTGAAACATAAAGTATTCATTTTTTTTTCCAGGCTCGCTTTACGTATAGAAGAATATTCCGGGTCCGGAGCAGACTAGGTTTCACGCCCTTCTCCACCAAATCAAACATTATTCTGAGCGAAGCTCTACTCCTTCAGAGTACGTGGCGTCGAGAAAGAGTAATAGAAACAAAACCGGATACAGAGAAGGAAAGAGTGGTGGACCGGCGGAGCGGACACCAGAACTTGCCCTCCCCCATCACAGCTCTTTGTATCCGATTTTGTTCGTTTAACATCCCCTTGATGGCGGTAGGGTTGGAACCTTCTTTTTTGTTTGTTTGTTTGTTGTTTGTTTGTTTGTTTGTTTGTTTGTTTGTTTGTTTGTTTGTTTGTTTGTTTGTTTGTTTGTTTGTTTGACATTTGCTTATTTCCTCAGTTACTAAGCGCCTGCCAAACTCCTCCGTACACTGTAAAAAAATATTGTCGAAGTGCAAACTTTTTACTGATGATTTTGTTGCTTAAAAACAAACGAAGTCATTTTTGTCTATAACAAATATGTGATGTTATTTTACAACGAAATTTGTTACCTAACAACATTTTTGTCCATTTACGAAGTTATAATTGTTCCGAAACAGATAATGTTGTAATTTTACAATAATTTTGATACATAAACTGTTGTGTCCAAGGGTCGGGCTAGGAGACCGATATCGTTTAGGGCACAGCGGATAATCGTTTATTGGCAGGGGATAAGGCACTACATAAAATATCACTGAATACAAGGAGACTACATGTGCACAAGCAAAGGGAAATAACGTCGCAGCAAGAGAGCAAGGGACTGACGGGGCTGGATGCAGCGGGCCAGGGCCACAGCAGCATCCAGTTCAGACAGTAGAGAGCAGGGGACTCCGGGCCAGCGACGGGAACGGGGCGGAGCCACAGTTACCGGTCGCTGGTTGGAGTAAGAGTGGAGCCGGAGAGTTGGTCCGGCGGCAGCTCGCCGCTGGGCGCGCTCCGCGCGCCACCTGTCGTAGGTTGGACCAAGCCCGTCCGGCTCCGGGGAGGGCTGTGGTTACAGCAGGCGGGAGAACCACGGCCTACTGTGGCCAGGACACAGCACTCCTCCCCCTTTTCGCGGGGGTGGCTTGGCGTGTCGTCCCTCGCACAGGATGGATTCGCCGGAACGGTGTTTGAGAGCCTTACCCCTCTCCCCCCGTGAAGTCCTTTTGCCGGGGTGGGGGCGGCGCCTTTCGTCTCCGCATCTAGTTTTGCGGGAGAATACCCAACTAAACACGAAGAGAGGGGCTCTCGAGTAGATCCGGCGCGCTGCAGCCGCTGCGCGCCGCGTATGTCTTGATCTACCGAGTTTGGTGCGGGCCCCTGTGCTGGTTTAAAGCCTAGCGCGCGAAACCAGTCGCGCCCTAGCAGCGTTGGGCCCCGGCCTGAGGCCACCATGAGCGTCGCGTCCGGCAGGGTTACGCCCGCGTACCGGACCGCCACGCTCACCTTGCCTGCAATCTGCAGGCTTGCACCGTTCCACGTGCGCAGGCGGAGGGAGCTGGCCCCTAGCTCTCTGCCGGGCCAGAGTGCCTGGAGCACGTCGTGTCTTATTATCGATACCGCAGCCCCCGTGTCTATGTGCATTTCTAGCGGAACGTTATCTACATCCACTATGACACGCAGGGCGGGAAGTGTACTCCGCGCATCAACCCCCACTGTTGGTTTTTTGGAAGGTGTGGGTGGGGGTCGGTGACGGGGGGACTCGCCACTCTCCGTCACCTGACATCCATGCGCCTCGCGATATCGTCCGATCGGGGCGGCTCCTCGCGCCGTGCCGAGTATGCGGGACCACCGAGCTCTAGCCGCGGTGCCGGACGCGGCGGCTTGTCTGGGGAGCCCTGGCGTGCGCGTTCGGGAGGCCCGGGGGCTGTGCGCCGGCCCGGCTGCGGTCTTGCACGCAGCAGCCGGGCGGGCTGCACTGAGGCCACGAGTCGTTTCACTGGTTTCACAGGAGCGCGGCCCGCGCGGCCCGCGGTGTCGCTCTCTGTGGGCCTCGCCGCTCTGTCGCGGGTCGGGATGGGGGTGGGTGCTGGCGCCGGGGCAGCGGCATGACACTCGGTGGTGCGTAGCCACCGCGGGGCTGGTCTCATGATGTAGGTTGGGCGGGGTGTTCCACGGCCCGACCTGTTCATCATTTTCCCACTCTAAGCAATAGTTGACCCCGGTGGCTGGTTCTGGCGTCGAGCGCTGCCACGGCCGGCCGGCGCGTCGGCCGCGGTAGCCGCCGTGGTGTCCGCCGCGCCGCCGCCGGCACCGTTCATGTTTGTTTACCAATATGTTGACACGTGCGGTAAAGACGCAGCACGGTTGACAAATCCTTGGTTTGAACGGTGACAACCCGGCTCGTTCCTGTTCTCCCTTGTGCGGTGTGAACGCAGCACGCGGGGGACGGTCTGTGAGTGAGCTCGGGCGATAAACGTTGATCGAGACACACCGTTCGTGCGGTAAGCACGCAGCACGACGGCACGCTCTTCGAGGCGGGCGGTACACAGGTAGCCAGCGGCCCGGAGGCGTGGTTGACTGTTTACAAACAGGTGATCGCCGATGCGCTTGACGTGCGAGGAAACCCACAGCACGCCAGAAGCCCGAGATCACAAGACACAACTTGACAATGGTGTAAACGCGCATCCGCACCGCGTGAGCCTCACCTCAAGATCCTCGTCGCCAGTTGTTGTGTCCAAGGGTCGGGCTAGGAGACCGATATCGTTTAGGGCACAGCGGATAATCGTTTATTGGCAGGGGATAAGGCACTACATAAAATATCACTGAATACAAGGAGACTACATGTGCACAAGCAAAGGGAAATAACGTCGCAGCAAGAGAGCAAGGGACTGACGGGGCTGGATGCAGCGGGCCAGGGCCACAGCAGCATCCAGTTCAGACAGTAGAGAGCAGGGGACTCCGGGCCAGCGACGGGAACGGGGCGGAGCCACAGTTACCGGTCGCTGGTTGGAGTAAGAGTGGAGCCGGAGAGTTGGTCCGGCGGCAGCTCGCCGCTGGGCGCGCTCCGCGCGCCACCTGTCGTAGGTTGGACCAAGCCCGTCCGGCTCCGGGGAGGGCTGTGGTTACAGCAGGCGGGAGAACCACGGCCTACTGTGGCCAGGACACAGCATAAACAAAAGAGGTTGTTGTAAATCACGATGCTCCATCGCAAAACTAAGCAAGAAATTAGTTGTTAATTTACAACAATTTTTTTTACAGTGCACTCCTCGTGGGGAGTTATCAAAGCTGCTCATCATCATTTGCGATTAAACAATTCTGTTCAGCCCTCCGCTGGCCCCGTTTCCGAGCGAGATCGAAGAAAACGTATCGGCCCATAGGTAGGAAACCATAGGAAACTCTGCTTGCGAAGATGCGCGCATTCGACTGTCTGAGTTCACGGCGTTCCTGAGAGGGCAATACACAAGCGTTACGATAGACCAGACAGTCGCTCCACCTTTCTCCCCCCGCCCTCCCCCCCAATCCTACCACCACCACCACAAATATGACACCCCCCTCCCCCCCCCACACACACACAAGTGCGCACACCTCGCTAACGCTGCCCGAGCTACGTGCGTTTGCTTTCGGAAAGAAAACTGGATATTTCATGGTCGGCCCCCTGTGCGTGCCGCTCCGCTTTGCCCTCGCCCCTGAATCCCGCCCCGCCCCGCGCCCCACCCCGTCCCACTCCCCACCCCGCACGCCACCGGGTCCACCCCTGCCTGCCCGCCCCGCCCCGCCCCGCCCCGCCCCGCCCCGCCCCGCCCCGCCCCGCCCCGCCCCGCCCCGCCCCGCCCTGCCTCCCAACGCTGCTCGGGAAGAGTTGTGGAGGCGAGCGCAGCGGGC
The DNA here is from genome assembly GCA_029379305.1 of Frankliniella fusca. Taxonomy (NCBI): domain Eukaryota; kingdom Metazoa; phylum Arthropoda; class Insecta; order Thysanoptera; family Thripidae; genus Frankliniella; species Frankliniella fusca. The sequence goes on along the minus strand of JAHWGI010001270.1, from coordinate 2,118,603 downwards.
CCAGCGGGCCCCGGGCCGTGTCTGGCCGTGCCTTGCCGTGCGGCCGTGAGGCCGTGAGGCCCCGCTCAGCAGCTCTGCCTCTGCCGGGTCGGGTCCGGGTCGGGTCGGGTCTCGAGACCATCGCATTTTCGAGTGTCCCGAGCCCCTGCAGTGCTTGGTCCCTGCCTGCCTGCGCCTGTGTGCCGGCCGGGCCGGGTGCCGGGTCACACGCGTGAGGCCTTGCCCCTGGCCCCCCGCCCCGTGGTCCCCCGCCCCCGGTCCACCGCGCCCCGGCCCCCCGCACTCAGCCCCCACACCGACGTGACAGGCCCGGGCCGCCGGTGCTGAGGTGTTAGATTAGGAGCTTCGGCTTTTACCCGTGTAGAAGCACCGAACTGAAATTGGCCACATCGTGGAAGTAATTTGATTTTGAAGCCAGAAGGAGGTCGTTTCGATATTGAGAGCAATCGAGTTAACGTTTAGTCCATTAAAAGAACACCAGGCGGACGACAAAAGCATATGTAATGTTGTGGAGGTGCACCGTATGTTAGGCGCGGCCGCGAAAGACACCCTGAAATTTTGTTTTATTTGAAGTTCAGGTGTTCTTCTCTTAATGAGGATAAGAGCGTAGGGATTGTTCTTTCGACGGTTCTCTTTCATTGTATTTATCATGATACCAGGAGGCTGGAGAAAAGAGTTAGGCAAGTGATGTGGGTTTACCATCTTCTAAATCCCCTTTCCTCCCCCGCGAAATCTAAGGTTTGAGTTCTCGCCTCAAGATGCGACAAAAATCAGGACTTTCTGGTTCAGTTTGTTTGGACATGATTCTACATCAATCTTGAATGATCGACGTTGTGCAAAAGCAGCCTGAAAAAGTAGGTTCTGGTCACGTTTTTACGGATTGAACCCTGTACGCGGATGCGATGCAGCGTGGGCGCGGGTGCCACCACTATTCCACGAAGCAAATTCAAAGCGAGCCTGTCCTGTATGTGCCTGATGTGGTTTACCGGGAAGTTTGTCTGAAATTCCAACAAAAGCGCCTGTTCCGCTCATCGCTTTTGCGGACGCACCTATTCCCCTCCCCCCCACCTTCCGGGTCTCTGTCCCTTGTCATATCACTCTTCTGTGCCCTCCACCCATTCCCCGCCCGCTGTACATCACGCCGCACCTCACTCCACTTCATCTCCTGGCCCACACTCCTGCCCGGCCTGCACGCCCCTCGCTGCCGCGGTAGCGCACCACGGCGCACGGCACGGGGCGCTGTTAAGCCTGTTCCGCGTCACCGTCACAACAACACTCCCAATGCATAGGAAATGAGGGCCCGTGTCCCCGCGGCTCCGCCCTGCCGCCCTGCCCGCCCTCACTGTAAGAAATACCGTGGGCAGTTACTGTTTGCCCACGGTCCGCACCGTATCATGTGCGGTCAGACCGTAAAATGTACAGGCTGTACTTTCTGTGTCTAGGTCAAGTGATGTCTCCGACCGTCGGCGTAGGCATTTACCGTGGGTTTTGTCCAACAGTGTGCCCTTTCCGTTCTGTCCGGCAGACTGACACGTCGCGCTGAACGACCTACTATGTAGAGTGTCCAACTTTTTCTTCTTCTAAAGTATCTAATCTTTATCTTCTCCTTACAAACTCAATTGATTCTTCATCAAAAAAGAGGACATGCAGGGTGGCTCACTTACCCCGCTCTCTGCGTAAGTATGCAACCCATTCTACTTCAGCTGAGCGATGGCAAGAGGTGAGGAGCGCCCCCTCACGCTCCCCACGCTCCCTGGGCGCATTATTTCAAAGCGAAACGCAAGGAACTCAGCATGACATATGTGGTTCCCAACCTTGGCCTCAGACGGCTAACCAACACGATTTCGGGACGAATGTGTAGTACTAGGTGTGGTACTACGTGCTGGTTCCGGCATACTTTAAAACGCAGTATGACACCTTACAACTTCTTAACGGTGGCTCCATATTTTTGGTGTGTTTTTTAAGACACAAAGAACACAAAATCTGACCCCTTTCCTTTTGAATACCAATTTTTCTACTTATCGTTGCTAAAACGCCGCACAATATTATAATCCATCTCCAAAATCAATGAAACTTTGTACCTGTGCTATGTAAATCAGAGACGCGTTGCAAAGGCCGCACCCGACATCACATACACTTAGACTGGCTTGCCGCGTGAAATGGAATCTAAATAAGATTGCGTGACGAAAACAATTCAAGGGCGGTAGAGAGGCGCTCCCACCTCGCAGGCGCAGGCGTCGTCAAAATGAGGAGTCTGGTGTGAGGGACGAGGGGGAAAAGGAGGAAACGGGGAAAGAGGGGGGAGGGGGAGGCAAGAGCTCCCGGAAGAAAGCTTACCTTGCCTACCTCGTTTTTGCCACCTTCTCCTGACTCCTCTCTGCTCATTCGTTCCCTCTCCTCCTCTCTTCTCAAAAGCATTTGACCTAGACGATTATAGTATTTTATCCCAAATAATAGGTCTAGCCTTCAGACATTTCAAGACCACGTGAAAATTTGAGAGTATTTTTCTTCATTTCTCCCAGAAAATATTGTTGCTGTTCCACTGTTTACAATTCAGGAGCAGTGAACAATTCTCAAATCTCAGAAGATCCCAAACCTCTCATCCTCTCCTCTCCTCTCCTCTCCTCTCCTCTCCTCTCCTCTCCTCTCCTCTCCTCTCCTCTCCTCTGCTCTCCTCTCCTCTCCTCTCCTCTCCTCTCCTCTCCTCTCCTCTCCTCTCCTCTCCAGACCCGAGCTCGCCGAGCAGCCCCGCCCCACGCGGCCCCGCCCGGGCTGGAGCGGAAGCTGGGGGCGGGTGCGGTCTGGCGCTGTGTAGGTCCCCGCCATGCCGATGCGCTGACATGGCTCCTGGCTCGCTGACAACTGTTAACAGCCTTCCCTCGGCTCGCAGCGGAAACCTTCATAATTACGTGTTTGCATGGCAGAAGAAGGAAGATGAGAAGGAAGAGCAGAAAAGCTTAGAGCTGTGTCTTTGGGCGGCGCGCGTTATGAGAAAGGGTTCGTGTCGTTGGTGGGTCTTCGATAAAATATGAATCGTAACAATTTTTCTCCCCTTTGAATTCTTATTTTAATAGGCAATAACGGGCAAAGACAAAATCTAGTTTGTATTCGAAAAGTTGAAAGACGCACTCAAGTGTCGAAAATTTACCTCCGACAACCCTCTAGGCTGAGTCGGTTTTACTTTGTTTGAAAGGAATTGGATCGGAAACGAACAAAAAGATAAATAAAAGAAATTCTGCAACTTTCCGAATGTTTGTCCGTGATGCCACTGCAGCACCCCTTTCCCTCCTCGGATTGAAGAAAAATATGTGCCATGCGTTGAAGTGGTTTGGAGTGGAGGAGGGAGGCGAGGCAGGCGTTGGAGGCCGAGCAGCAGCAATAGCAGCAGCTGCAGTAGCAGTAGTAGTAGCAGCAGCAGCAGGGTGGGAGGGGAGCTGTAGTAGGGAAGGGCGGGATGGGGTAGCAGTATGGTGCGGGGTGGTGGGGGGGAGGGGGGGCGGGGCGGGTTTCGGAGAGGATGGCAAACCCCTCAGGGATCGGCCAGAAAGTAGTAACGTCCACCCAAATTAAGTCCCCACCGTCCCATCCCGTCCCGCTTGCCCCCCGAAGATCCGGGGGGCATGGCCGGCATGGTCGGTATTGCCAGTACGGCCGGGTCTGATGGCTTTCCCTTGCCCTGCATCTGCTCACGGCGCTGTGATCTCGCGGTACACATCCCGTACGACCCCCTCCTCATGGCCATGTGTGCTCGCATTTCGCTACGAGCAGGCACCACGACCTCCCAAACCGTCTGCGCTTCGGGACCTCTACCAGGGAGCCTGGCTTGTGATTTTTAATTGAAAAGATTGCCTCGCAGATTTAAACCCTACCCGAACATGTAGATGTTCCGCGTGGAATATTCATCCATATTCGAGACGTTAAGTGAATGTGGTACGAAATTTCGATTTCCTCTCCCCAGCTAGGCGGATTGCGCGGAGTGCAGAGAAGCGACAGCGGCTTTCCTTTTTTTTTTTCATTTATTCCTCTTTTGTTTTTGGCCTTCCTTTTTTTTTCCTGGACGAGAGAAAGGAATGTTGCCTTCCCTTGACCACAGGGACCACGGTCCCCTACGGCCCCCGTCCCTCCGGCGCGGTCCGGACCAGGGTGGCTCTGCTGGCCCAGGGGCTGCTGTGGGCCCTGCCGGCTCACGGCTCGGTCGCCAGCCTCATCCGCTAGCTATCGTGGCGCTTTTCCACTTTCCGGGCGACAAGGCGAAGCGTGCGGCGGCGAGGCGGGGTAGGGAGTGACGGGGTGGGGCGGGGTGCAGTGGGGCGAAGTGGGGTGGTGGTGCGGCCTCCTAATCCCCGTGTCGTCTGTCACACGTCCAGGCCGCGCCACGCGCGCGGCAGCGAGTCGGGCAGCGTCCACCCCGCGCCGCCCCGCGCCGCCCCGCGCCGCCCCGCGCCGCCCCGCGCTGCAGGCAGAGGGCCCTCATGAATAACAGGCCGTTACCTTCCACCTGGAAGGTGCGTGGGCGGGAGGCTCCGGGGTGGGACTGCGCGGCGCAGCGCGGTGGAGGTCCCCGAGCGCGCGCGCTTGCCGGGCCGGGCCGGACTCCTGACCCCTACAACCCTCTACCGCTTCGGAAGCCCCGTTCCTTGTCTGCCCCCCGCCGCCTACGTGCCGGGAGCGCTGGGAGATGGCGCGGTGAAAAATATTCTCGACTGGCCCCTCTCACTCTCCTGCCTCCTTCCCCCCCGCCGGCCTCTCGTCCCCTGCTCACCCGCTCACCCTCTCTCACCCCTGGGCCCCGTCCGGTCCGCCTCGCTGCCACAGACACCACCTTTTGCTCTTTTTTCTCCAAACCGCCGCTCGAGTTGACGATGTGGTCCCGTGGCGGGGCGCTGAGAGTCTCCGAGCCGAGCACACCCACAAGGCGGCAAAGTCCACCCGCAGGTAGGCGGCCGCCACCACTCAGTGGCGTATATAAAGACGGAGTACACTCAAACGACCTGTTGTCCGCAGCCATGGGGCTAAGTTTCTTTCTTCGTTCCCCCCCCTCCTCCGGACTCGTTGTTCCAAAATACGCGAAAAGTGTAAGCCACAGCGCGTGCAGTAAGAGCTGAAGGCCGCTCCTTCAGGAGGCGTACAGCAGGGCTCGGGAGCCGAACTGAATCGAGCGGGGGCGGAAGCGCGTCGCACTGACGACACGGCGGGACAGGACGACCTCGGTCTATCGGACGCCAACTGGCGGCAGCGCGGCAGGCAGTTTACAAACTGACATCCATCTTGCGATCGCCTTGCTTCGCTTCACCTCGTCTCATCACCAGGCGGTGGCGGCGGCGGGCGTGGTGGAGGAGGTGGAATGCTGTTTGGCAGTGGCTCCGCGAGCGCTGCTGCCCGCTAGAGCCACTGGAGCTACTCGAGCCACAGGAGCCGCGCTGGAGCTACTGGAGCCACTGGAGCTGCTAGAGCCGCTGAAGCCTCTTGAGCCGTTGGAGCCGCCGGAGCCTCTGGAGCCACTGGAGTCGCTGGAGCTGCTGGAGCCGTTAGAGCTGCTGGAGCCTCTGGAGCTACTCGAGCCACAGGAGCCACTGGAGATGCTGGAGCTACTCGAGCCACTGGAGCCGTTGGAGCTGCTGGAGCCGCTGGAGCCGCTGGAGCTTCTGGAGCCACAGGAGCCGCTGGAGATGCTGGAGCTACTCGAGCCACTGGAGCCGTTGGAGCCGCTGGAGCCACTGGAGATGCTGTAACCAATAGAGCCGCTCGAGCCGGCGCGGGGTGCCGGGGACATGGACAGGAAGGACTGCTCCGCTGAACTTGGCAAGGACACACCACACTTCATCCTACCCGTTCCTGTTTTTTTTTTTCTGCTTGCATGACGTCTGCCCCCCCCCCCCCAAAAAAAAATATTCTTGCAAACGTTCCCCCTAATTAGCACTCCCTATTTTTCTCTTTTTCTCTATCCCCCCCCCCCCCCCAATTTTTTTTACTAGTTCTTTACCACCACCTCTCTCCTGATTGGTGAAAAGAACGAGTAATGTTCTCAGTCGAGTGTTACCCGTGATTCCACTTTCATCTCAGATCTCACAAAACCAACAGGCATGATACAGTACTAATAGTTTTCTTAACTGGAAATGCTAATCTTTACTCCAACAATGAACTTTTTTTTTTTTCAAGTTAAATAGTACTATTTCGAGAACTCTTAACAAATTTTGCGCTAGTTTTCATTGTAAGTCCCCGAGTCGGCTCGGCTCGCGCTCCTTTACGCGGGCCCTAGCCGAGCAAGAACGAGTGTCCCGGGCCCAGGAAAAACTTCCCCTATACACTCGGAGATGAAAATGGACTCATTCGACTAACATCACGTTTTACACTTCTACCTCTGTAGCACATAATTATGTAAAGAACAAGTTCCATACTCACCACAAAATTTATTTTTGTGTTCTATTTGGCCCTTGTTTTGTCTCCTGCACCTTTCTCTTCCACCAATTTATCCGTCCAGCCCGGCGCCATCAAAGCGTCCAGCACTCCTCTGTTTAATTTAGAAGCCACCGAAATTAGTTTTGAGCCACCCCTACTCTCCTTTTCTACTCCTTCCCCGCGCTTTCCACATCCGTCGTCGTTTCCCAGTTGCCTCAGCCCTACCCTTACCCCGCCCCAGCCCACCCCGTCGCCCTACTCGCTCCCTTTCTATTCCGCGCGGGTAGACCTTCACCACTCGTCTCGGCCTGCCTTTGGTTAATTTGACTGCGGCCCGGCGGGCCGTGTGTCGCACTGCAGCCGCGATGCGCTGGCCCGCTGCGCTGACCCGACCAGCAGACATCATCGGACTGTTTGTTCTCACGGATCATGAAAGATGAAGTAAGTGGCTCTTACCTTTCTCTTTTTTCCCCCTTTTCCAATCCGCCAGGAGAGAAGGAGATGAATTAAGAGAAGTAGGTCTGGTGAGGGAGAGTGATGCAATGACTCCCGTGCAAAGTATCAGTCAGTCGTCCCTCCAAACGAGCAGCTCGGCTGACGTGTCTACGAGTGGAGCAGTGTGCTGCTGCCATGGAAATGAAACCCCTCGCGTATTTCCCTGCATGAAATATAGGCTAGGCCATGAATCCATGTAACCAATTCTGTCGATGAACGTAGAGGAGCAATTTGTCGCAACGCGCAGAAAAGTAAAATCTGCAGACAAGAGGCAGTTAATTAAAATTCGTGTGTTTGCATTATTGGGCTACCCTCTACGCAAAAAGTCCGTTAAGTTGTGTCGTTATTAGTTGCGTGAGCCCAAGGTTAAGGGCGCCCGCATCCCAATGTATTCCTCCCACGCGAAGCACTCGGATGACATAATGATGACTGTATTTGCCGGGCCGGGCCGGGCTCCCCCTCCACATCCTCCCCCCGCCCCTCCACTTTCCCATCTCGACCCACATTTTACGCAGTCTGCTCGTGACCTCGCATGTTGAAACGAAAAAAAAGGTTTAGGGATAGCTGATGGGCCCTTATCTCGTGCGCTCATCAAAGCCCTGGAGGAAGGGAAGACGTCAAACTGTATGAGGGTAGATTTGTTGTATGAATGTCAAATAATTAAAATTAATTAATTGGCGTGAATATTTATCGAGATATATTTCTGCATTGACTATAGTCTCTGTATTCCTTGTAGGGGCTATTGACATTGACCCAAAACATACGTGGTTCTCTTTTGCTATTGTTATCTGTGTCACAGCTTCAAGATCCAAATACATAGACGGAAATGTATAAAATTCCAATGTCAACCATTCCCCGCATACCCACACAGATCACCTTGATTGGAAAATAATGGTGTCACACTTGAAGAGGATATATATGCTGGGAAGCTGCCCCACACCGTCCAGCACGGCCCAGCCCGGTCCAGCCCCGCCCCACCCCACCCCTCTCCACGTCTCGCCATGCCACACCCCGCCTCTGGATCGGATTTATAACGCTGCGGACCGCGACGGAATTCACTGCCGGGGATGAATAATTTGGCCGCGCTGCCCAAATGGACTAATCGACGTTTCCGAAACGCGAGACCGACGCATCTCCAGCGGCCCGCGACGGCAGATACGGCCGGTCCGACTGGGAGCCACGCGGTGGAACGACGTTCAGCTCGCGCTGCGCGGCGGGACAGGGCGGGACGTGGCGGGGAGTGCTGGGGTGGGGCGGGGCGGCGGACTATAAGGCAACAGCTCAGCGGCCGCACAGGCCGCGGTTACCCTACCCTACCCTATTCTACCCTAACCCTGGCCAGTCCCTCTCTGCCCAGAAAATTGGGCTCACGCCCAGGCAGGCAGGCGGGCAGGCGGGCAGGCAGGCAGGCAGGCAGCCCGACTGAGCCATTCAAACGGCCGTTTTGTTTGGCCGCCAGGCAGGCAGGCCGCAGCTCGCCAGCCGGCCAGGCCGGGCGGGTGGTGTGCTGAGCGCTCGCCGCCTCCTGTGCCGCCCAACCCTACCTCACCCCGCTCCGCCCCGGCCCGACCCATCCCACCACGCCTTACCCCGCCGCGTACCGGCCAGCCAGGGCCAGCCGCGGGCGCCGGACTTTAATCACACGGCAGATAACAGGGGTGACGCGGGCGCGCGGGGCCGCGGGCGCAGGCGGGGTGTGGCGGTGCCAGCTGTGATGACGCGTGCCGAGAGAGCGTTACGCTCGCTCGAGTCAGTCTACCGGCCTTTGCCTAAGTGAATACTCGCGTCGCATTAGCAACGTTTTTAATTGTATTCAAAAACTTGTAATAGATAAACATCAGCAAAACAGCAGTCACATTTGGAGTTCATTCACAAATTTTCTTCGTTTTACTCGGGAAGATGGCGTACATCTATTCGTTAAGTTTTGGAGTCTCTGGCCACTTTCGGTGGCTCGGGGAGACTCCCGATACTTGCTTGGCTTTTACCGTCGGTTTGCCAGCGGGAGCCTCTTTTGATTCGAAAGAGCTGAGCGACCCTAAGTGTTCCTCTCTCCGCTCTTCGTATCTCATTGTGGGCCGCGCTTCGAACAGATAGGGGGCAGGGGTCCAGGGCCCGCAGCTAGGGGCTGGTGGGGGAGCACATCCTGCAGGCGCAGGGTAGGTGGGGTTGGGCCGGGCCGGGCGGAGCGGAACAAAGCTTTTAGGTAACTTTTACCGTTATTCTGTTGTTGACACAGAATACATTGGAGTGGTGTTTTTATCACCCCTGTTCTTTCGAGCGACGAGCGACAGGGCGACGACCTTGGATCCAGACTTGCAAAGAAAAAGAAGAAGAAGGAAAAGGGGGAGGGGGTGAGCTTCAATAATAACTGTCAGAGTAATTTAAGGGGGATTATTAGTTTTTCATGAATCTATATTTTGTCATTTTTACGTAATTATTACAATTACAATTCGTTGATAGGGAGGCAAACGCCCGTCCTCTGGAGAAAACGAAGTGTGTACAAGTATTCATTAATTACTGCATACTTCAAAAGTATTCCGCAAATAATGAGTACATGACCATGTATGCCGTTAATAGCGTGTACACTCTAAATGAAAAAGGACAATTTTGTCCCACAAAATGTTGCGTTTTTGTACACATCATTTTCTTGGAACAAATTGTCCTAATAAATTTAGACAATTTGCATCCGAAATATAACAAATCGTCCCAAATTTTTACACAAATTTGTCTAAAGGGGTTGGTGTGCACAGAAACGCAACATTTCTTGGGACAAAATTGTCCCTTTCCATTTAGTGTGACATGGGAAGGTATAAAGTAAATATTGTACACATAGGCATGTACTCACTATTCACTGCATGCATGGGCATGTGCACATTATATGCCGAATATACCTCGAAGTATGTACTAAATAATAAAATTGGTTTTCCATTCTCAAATATGAGTGAGGAGTTCTTAACGAAGCACAGATTTTCTTTCCAGTCGACCTTTCTCGAACGCGAGTGCAGTGAGTGCGAGTGAGTGACTCACAAACAAGTAAAGGTGCCCCAGAGCTTCAAGGTGTTCGGCAGGGAAATTGTTTATAGTCGTCAGACAATCATCATAGAATGTATGATTATTGCAAACTGGTTGCCTGCTGTGTCGACAGTGGTGCGTGTGAGTTCGTGCACCTCACCTCCATATCTTGCACTGAGGAGGGCTACGTGCTGCGTGTCTAGCCCACAGCCCCCTGCCTCCCTACCTCTTTCCCCGCTACCGTACCCCCCCCCCCCTCTCTCCCCCCTCCCCTTCCTCAGCAGCACACATGCAGAGGCGAGGCGAGGCGATACGAGCGGCTACAAAAGAACAAATGGAGTGTGCCTAGCTGGCCTGGCTTCCTTCCGACGAGACCAACAAGGAAACCAGTGTGGTGGAACTCTAGGGCGCCTGCCTCACGCCCCGCCTGGCCCTGCCCTGCCCTGCCCTGCCCTGCCCTGCCCTGCCCTGCCCTGCCCTCGGTCCTGCGCTGCTCCGGGCGGCCTACATCCGCTGTTCTGCACCACGGGTACACAGCTGATAAACACCGCCGGGAATCGTGTTGCATCGATTAGAACGGTTTAGAAGAACTCATTTTAGGTTTTTTTAAAAATATTTTTTTTCGCTGCCTCGTATTAGAGAATGTGATGATCTAACGGACTGCGCCTTATTGAGCCCCCCGAGCGCTGCAAACCGAGCTGCAGCATAGCCTGGCGAGGCTGAGATGCGCTAATCCTCTCGGTGGGGGAAGTGGAGGTGGGTCAGGGGAGGGAGTGATGGGTAGACCACGCGCCTGGCCCCGGCCCGAGTAATATTGTGATCCCCGTGAAATGAATGGCGCCGCGTGGCCATCAGCCATTCTCCCAGATTGCTGCCCCCGATCCCCTAGAGTGGCACCGAGAGCGGCCGGAACAAAGAGCTGTGCGACGGCGTGGGAGCGATCCAGGATGGCAGTCAAATCGCGACGGATTTCACTCACAATTTTGCTTTCATCAAACTCAGCAAATCTGGTGTCTATGTGAGTCAGCGTTGAACGTGTCGCTGTAATTGCAGGCTTTTTGTTCTACATAGTGACCGTAACAGTCATGTCCACAAAGGGAAAACAACTAGCTCTGAAATTTTTGTACACCTCGTAATTCTTGAAAATTTAGGAAAATGCAGGCAAATTCACAAAAATGCAATGCAAGTGAAAATTTACAAAACTTCTATAAAAATTTTCGAAAATTCACAAAAATCTACAAAATGTGTACACAAAATATCGGAGTTGTTTCCCCCTCGCATGTCCGGCTCGCCGCGACCACTTCTTTGACTGAGCACAAGATTTAGGGATGGACGCGCCCGAGCCCGCTCCTATCCGTGGGGAGGACGGGGAGCGGTAGCGGAGGGCGACGACTTGTGGGCAATGGAGTGGCTCGGAACTAGCTTGAAAAGGAATGGGGTGTCGCCGCGAGGTGTGTTTGTGTGCAAGTGCGTCGTCGAGGGAAGTAGAGAGAGAGAGAGAGAGAAAGAGAGGAGGGTATAAACTCGAAGCGAACGCTTCTTCGTGCTGCGGGCGTGAGGGTGGACCGGAGAGCTAAAGTCCGTAGGGGGTGGGGGTGGGGGGTGGGGTTAAGGGGGAGCGGGGGTTAATAGTGGTCACGGATGGGGCACTGCTTGGGGCCTGACTGTCTGGGCTGGCGATTAGCCATACTGCAGTGCCGGGGGTGAGCGAAAGCTGCTGCTTCTGCCGTGCCCGCAAGAGGCTGGAAAAAATATAGATTTGTTGAAGATAAAGAAAGAATGGGCTGGCTCGCCGCTCGACCAGCCCTTTGGCGCGGCGGCGCGGCCCTTTACCTCTCTATGCTTCAGCGTGGGCTCGGGGCCCGCCCGAGGGCAGCCGGGGAGAAGGGGGAGATGTGAAGGGCGCTGAGGGTTAGCCTCCAATGCTTTGGCAAAGAGCGCTCAATGTTGACGGAGGCGGCGCCGGAAATCAGGCCATAAAAGCTCATTTATGAATTGTGAGAGCGGCAAGCTGCTGAAAATAGAAAAGCACCCGCTCTCACCCGCTAAACCGCTGATAATGTACGGTAAAAATTTGTTCTAAGTGAACAGCGACTTTGTTGTAAAGTTTTTTACTCGTGTTAGTGTACAACATCATTAATGTAATGAAACAACGACTGCTGAAAAGAAGTAAGTCGATTGTCCAACATCAAACGTTGTCCAGTAACATCAAAAGTTGTCCAGTATAATAACAAAAAATTTCACCAAATACAACAAAAGTTTTCAGGAAAAACAATAGCATTTTGTTAGGAGCAACATAAGTTGTTTAGGAAAGTGTTTTAGTTTTCATAAAAAAAAAAATGTAAAAAAAGCATGGGTCTTTTCAACAATGTTCTTGTTCTCGAACAACATTGCTGTTTGTCTACAGGGGTTGGTTTTTACCACAAATTTTTAACTGTATCTCCAAACATATCGGTTGTCAAAAAATATTTGCAGATTTACAATATTTTTCGTAATTTATGGTGTACCGGGTGTTTCTTTGAATACGTAACAGTGTTGCGGGATTGCATACTCGTCAGGACCTTAGGGGCTTGGCGCCTTACGGGGGAATGGGGTTGGCGAGCCCGCTACACAGTTACGCATTCAAAGAAAAACCCGGTGCAAATGATATTAGAAATTTAAGATCAGTAATGAAAATTTACGTCGACCACTTTGTCCTAATTTCAGGACAAGTCGATGCCAAATGCTATTACAATTTTGAAATTTTCAATTTTTGAGTCGGAACTTAACGAAATTTCTCATTGAAAAATTTCCCGCAGCCCGTAGAAACATCTCTCACCGTGGTCATTATTCAGACAGAAAAGAGATATGCCAACTATCAAGCAGTATCATTCGAGCCCAGGTTTATGAGTTTGCTCTGCCCGAATTTGCGATCTCTTATCACGTTGCTATTTTTGACATTTGCACTACGACGCAGTCGGGGCTGCAGACATCCCAGGGGTTAGCTCGGTGTTCAACGTTGTCCTCGGTGTCGGTACGCCAGCTTCCCCTCCCCTTGCAGCCCCTTATCATAGTATTGGCAGTGCCGGAAGTTGTTAGTGTGAGCATCAGCGTGTGTGTGTGCGCTCACGCGCACGCTAGGATGTGCAGCGGTCAGTGCTTAAGGGGTGGAAGAGAGAGCAACGTCTCTGAAATGATAAATGAGAATCCCTCTCACCGTCGAAGAAATCACTGCACCCCGTTGGTAGTGCCATCCTTCTTCTTTTGTGTTCTATTATTTTCAGGAGAGATGTTCCAGGAAAGTGGCGATTACGAGCGGTCTTCTTCTGAATGGAGCAACTGCATTTGAACCATCGTCCACTGAAAAATTTCTTCGCATTAGTTCAGGTACAGACGCGAGAGCGTAAGTTGTTGTTCACGAGTCTCTCAGACTTGATCACGGCACAGGTAAGCTAGTCTGATATAGGAACGGTTCGCTAACCGGAAGCCGCTGGGTTCTCGGAGGTCTCAGAAAACAACAGGGAAGCGCCTGTTGGGCACGAGATAGGCAACCCGCTGCGGTGTGGTGCAGCTGCGTTGCCTACCCGACACTGTGCAGGCGTTTTGATCCCACCTCTTTTCCATTTCTAAATGGCAGCACAGAGTTTCTTATGACCTAATCAAAATACTTCAGGCCACGGGGCTGGAGCCGGCCCGCTATCCCTCTATCTCCGCTTACCCCGCACCTCACGGCACCATCTTCCAAAATTTAAATCTGGCGCACCCATTTTTTCTTTCCGACCCCAAGTGTTCTTGATCACAAAACTTCTTTAGGCACTCCCTACACGCCCCAGAAGTATTTTGACGCGGTTTCAGCAAGTTTAATGTTTGAAGCCGTAAATAGTGAGGTTGCGTAAGTTAGGAACTTTGCCCTTCCACCTAGACAACCATCGTATTTTTCAGCTCGTGTCTTTGCGGCCCGCGTCCTTTTCTAGCCGTGCCCCTCTACTCCTCCAACGTGTTCGTCCCGTCCGTCCCCCTCTTCTTCTGGACCCCGCAAGAACACTCGAAGCCAGGCGAGCACACGATGGGACGCTTGGGCTGGTTGGCCTGTTGGCCGTGGGCAAGCCGACCCGCCGCGCCGATCTACACTGAGACGAGCCATAAGAGCCCAAAAGCAATACACGCCGCCTGGACCGCCCCGCCCCGCCCCGCCCCCCGCCCCTTTCCGTTCCGCCTGACCCCACCCGGCTCAGTCCCGCGCGGCCCATCCCCGCCTGCGCCGCCAAGCTGTGTCCATGAATAATCGAAGGCGTCGCCTCCTCCGGCTCGCACACTTGCCCCACCATCTCCTCTCCAGGGTGTCAGCGGGCCCTCACCCTATGGCCACCGCTCTCATGGCCAAGGTTGGCCTCTCGCTGCTTTTAGCCACATCTCCCGGCCTGCTGCCCTGCCACGCCCCTCCCTATCCTCAGTGGCTGCGGCTCCTCTCAGCTTTGTAGGGCAACTCGTCGGCTGAGTGTGGAGCCGAGGGGCTGTGAATCCTCCCCTAAAGGGGGGTGGGGGCGGCGGGGGCGCGCTGTATCAGGATGACTAGGACGAGTGGACCGGAGACCGGAACACGGCGCGGCGCTCCTCCTCTCCGCGCCTGGCTGGCTGTACCTCGAACACCCATTCGATCCCGCGGTGGGAACGAGGTGCTTCAGATGAGAGTATTGAAGAAGTAGACGCACATTAAAATCATATGTAGCGCTGAGATCAGACTTCGTCTACCTTGCGGCCGTTCAATCTGAATAACCGCCGTTTCGTTCATTCTTTTACTAGATGTTTGGCTTAAAGCGACCACGCCTCACTCCGCACGCCAGCCTCCCGTCCGCTTCCCCTAGAATCTTCTAAAAAGGCTGGACATTTAAATTGAAATTACAGTTTAAATTTCGCTCAGTCAAAAAACCGTTTTCACTGCTGTGTGATACTAGCTTAGTCGTGTGCGCCCCGCCGCCAGGGGCGGATTTGGTGGGGGGGCAAAGGGACAAGTGCCCCCCCCCCTGGGGCTCAGGCGCCCCCCCAAAAAGGGGGGAAAAGAGGAAAAAGAGAGGGAGAAAAGAGAAAAAGAAAGGGAGAAAAAATAAAAAAAGAGGGAAAGAGGAATGGACAGAGTGGGAGAGGGAGACAGATGGTGGTAGGCGGTAAATCCAAAGCCACCCGATCCATCCGAGGGATGCACCTCACGAAAATCTTCTACTAACTCGATCTCAGTTCTACGTAGATATTTCTCCTAAAGTCAAAGTTGCGCCGTTTAAAAGAAGATTTCGCTGCATTTTGACAAAATATTAAGCGTATTACGGTGTAACTCTCGAATGAGGTGTATAGTGTATTACAGAAGTGAATATCTCCTCAGGTCCAGCCGAGTCTCCGTGCGACGGGGCAGCGCCGCGACGGGTCGGCACGCTGCGCTCTCTTTGACTCTTACTCTTAAAGTTACGGTGTTCTAATCTGCGCATACCTTAAAATCCTCGCTTCTGCTTGTGTTTCCTAAAGAAGTCAATTTTTTTTCGCTCGCTTCGCTCGCGATGTTTTGGAAATAATTCGAAAGTTTAGCCCACTCGGTACAATTTTTCAGTCCGGCTCGTTTCTCACCTTTTATCAATTTCATCTATTGTTGTTGTTAGCCCGCTTTAGCTAGCAGTTTTTGAACGATTCATACAGGACGCGCTCTATTTTGACACCGACTACAACATAAAACCAAAAAATTTTCCTCGCTTCGCTCGGAACTACTTCTTCCTGCCATTAAGCTTATGGATTTAGGTCTACAGGGTGCGCACTGATCCTTAAAAAACAATTTAAAAAGTTTCATTTCCATCGGGAACACTAAATTTTGAAGCATTACATTTTCAGTCGATTTTTGGGGGGTCCCCTGAAAGTAGGCAACCTGCACGCTTTGCCCCCTCCTCAGCTGTAAGCTAGATCCGCCCCTGCCCGCCGCGTGACGTATGTAGAGCAAGGAGATCGCCGCCGTGCACCGGTAACAATGTAAAACTTAGGTTAACCAGAACGGGTCGTCTTGGTTACCAAAGAAGTTTTCTTAAATTCCAAGATGTTGTTTTGAATTCCAAGGTGAAATCCTGATTAATTTACAAGACATCAATATTGGAAAATTTTTGTTTCTTGAAGACCATCATGGAAGCAGATGCCAAGAGAACCAAAAAGCCAGTTTTACCGGGTCAATAGCCGTCATTGCGTTCTCAGACTTCTCTCTCCCTGTAGCGTCCTGTCATGAAAGAGGTCCGGGGTATCGTGGCGAGGATTAGAGTTAGGTGGCTGCAGCGCGTGGGTTCAATCACCGTCTCATTCCGCCTCCTGTAGTGCACGCTGACCCGCATCCATCGTCACCATGGGTCTGGAAGACTTCTGCCCCGTCGCTCCAACACGCCCGTGGCAACAGAACAAAGCAGATGGATTAAACTTTTGAAGTGTAACTTAGTTGTTTCGAGAATGTGTCACTTGTGAGGAAAAATTCCGAGCAGACGTCGAGTTTTCCAGCCCTTTCCTTATAATGTGTGATAACAACAGAAAAGTCGCCCGATTACGTTTTTTGTCTCTGTTTTGGTGGAGTTTTATTGTGTTTGTTTGTGTGTGTGTGTGTGTGTGTGTGTGTGCGCGCGCGCATGCGTGTGCGTGTGGAGGTGGAGGGTGTCGTGTCCGGTCGATGTCGCTGGATGTTGGAGCCCTCGCATGCCCCGGGCGTATTGTTCCTCCTAATGAGCTGGCTTAGGCCAAAACGGACATGACGCTTCCCTCTCCCTCCCCTTCTTTATTTCCTCCGCCTTGCGAGCAAAAGAAGGCATAACGGCGGCCACCACTCCGACACCCACGCCCACTAATGAAAGCTGCCACCATCACGCTCCCTCCCTCCCTTTCTCTCAACCTCCTACCCTCCCTATCACCCACTCTGCCTATCACCTTCCCTCCCTCCCTAATTTCCTCCCCTCCTCACTCATTCACTCACTCACTCACGCAATAGAAGGTATTCTTTTTCACCTGTAGAAACTACTCGTGGAGAACAAACGAAAACCACACTCTAAACTTTCTACAAATAAATTTTTCGTAGAATACAAAGAATTCTGTGCAACCGTAATATACAAGAAATATCCTTGTATTTCAAAGATTTTTCCTTTGTACTACAAGAAATTTTCTTTGTATTACAAATATTTTTCTTTGTACTTCAAAGAAAATTTTGCTTTGTATTGGATTTGTATTACGGTTGCACAGAATTCTTTGTAATACGTAGGGGCCCGTGCGTTACAGTTTCGCACGGGGTAGCTGAGCGAAGTCCGTTAAAATTATATTACAGAGCATGGTAGCTTGATCGTGGTTTTTTTTATATTTTTTTATTTTAAGAATAGAAGTTAGATTTAATGTACGGGGAACAAGAATAGAATGTGTGCAAGGCCGTCGCCGTCGTCCACTTGCTCGCCTTTCCTCCAATGAGGCGGCGATGGGGACGGAGGGAGTGGCAGGGACGGTAGGAGCTGCGGAGGTGGGGAGGGTGGCGAGGGCTAAGGGGTGGTGGGAGCAGCGGAGTCGGTCCGGCAAATGTAACATCATCGCTGGGGTCGGTACGCCGGTGGGTTAGGCAACTTAGCTTACACGCGCCTAGTGGGTAGGCAGCCACCCGTACGTGGGAGGGAGCCACCCCCTCAGGCAGGAGCGCCCACCCCACCCCTTCCCGCCCCTCGCCTCGTCCTACCCAACGTCATCTGGGTGGCATCAGCGTATCACCTGCTGGTAACGCTGTCCGGGTATCTTAGCGAGAGCAGGAGGCTCGCAGCACCGAGAGTGAATTTCAACCACTCCACCTCACAGCAGATAGTAAAAGCTAGGTAAAAGTATGTAGTTCAATGTTTTAGAAAGACTGTTTTAATGTAAACACTCCTGGCATAACTAATGTATAACAAGTACGGTCTCTCATCTAAATCCTATCCCCAGTATCGCCCGTAAAATTTGTAAGAGTCAAATCTCATTAAAATAACCATGTTTTCAAAGCAATTTTTTTCTCTATCAATGACTTAGTGGAGTGACCTTTTTTCAATCTGAATTCTTAGGCATAACGGACCAATGAATAAATTTGGGTAAGCACATGATGTAGCTCAATCAGAAATCGTATCACTGAGAAATACGGAGTAGGTTAGGAACCAAAATGCTACAAAATTTACCAAAGTAATACCCAAACTCTTTTCTTGTTTCTTGGTAGGCTTAAGAGTAGTAAGATTTCATTACCCAAACCGCACTCTCATATATTATCTTTAGTAGAATAATGAGACACCAAATATTCAGTTTACGATTTACAAAATTATTATTCTTTTTTTATTACAAATGCCTATTGTCGTATGTCAAATATGGGCACACTTCCACTAAGACAATTAAACATCCACACCGCACTGAAAAAATCGTTCAGCTGGGGTTAACTTGGTGGCGCAATAACAAATCAATACGCTGGGGAACCAAGCAAGCATTCAAAACTAAATGAAACAAAATATAAGGAAATCATACTGCTGATAGTCAACTCTCACTTGTCAGGCCATGGGGTTACCTGATTTCAATACTCAGACCATACTCTAATGTTCACCGAACAGTTTCACAGCTTCGCTGTAAACAACATTGTCTATCATATTAGGTTTGTCACCCACTCACCTAGCAAGAACACAACCAAGTTGCATCGATACTGGCTGTCATTTCAGTAGTCCGTGACGTTCATTTCACAAATCAAACGCAATAAAAAGTATTTTGAGGCACTACCCATCTCACTCCTCCCTAAGCCACAGACGTAAACAAACAACAAATCACTCGAACCCACACTTGTACACAATGTCGACACTTGAAACTTCGTGCAGCGACGTCCGCAACCTTAAAAGAGACTTCAGACTGCATATTACGCGAAAAAGACTATTATAATTATTTAATATCGATAGTGTAAACAGCCGAGATGTACGCACGCCGGGCGAGCCGAGCCTCTTGAGCATGGCTGACGTAGGGATGGAAAGAACAAACAAGGGTAACCGATTATTCGAACAAAGTAGATAGTTGGACCCCGATTAATCGGTTAAAACAGTTTTTTTACTAAGTAAAATTCGAACAAATAACCGAATAACCGGTGAAATTTTGAGTTCAAGCACCGATTAACCGAACAAAAATATTACCTTTCCAACCCTAGGCTGACGCAAAGTAGTTCCCGCGCTGCCGCTAGGTGGCGCTATCTCTGAATGTCCCCCTGCCAACCTTCCAGAAGTGAGTTTCAAATTAAGCTTTTAAATATTTCAAACTAAAGAAATATATAATGTTTGTGCGAATATATCTGCCCCACACATTGACAATGTTTGGGCACACGCGCCTCTCCCCATTCGTGCAGTGATTTCGTAGTCTATCGAGCGTATGAGAACACGGACGGACAGACAGACTCACGACCGAGAGAGCACCTTGGTCCCTCTGCAACTTGGTCTTCGCTTCGCTCAGCTGACGAGGAATTTTCTTTGCAAGAAGTTAAGAGTGCAAACTAAACAACAGTATCTATATCTATATCATATTGTCAATGATCACGTGCGCACTTAATTGGCACAGTAACAATATTTACGCAGCCGGCCCTGTGGAATGGCATTTTTGGGGGACGATAATTTTATCTCATGCCGAATTTTCACGGAGCACGCCCTCGCGGAAGGTGTCAGAGGTTGTGCGGTGGACGTTGGCTACCCTTTCCATCATCCCCTAGCCTCGTGCACCCCCATACCCCTCCGATTCTCACATCTCCCCCCGTTTCCAGGATAAAGCAATCCGTCCGCTCCTGCGTTCCCTTTTCAGTATCTTGATTTCTTTCCGTGCCAGGAAATGGTCGACGCTTTGCCCCTAATAGAACACATTTCTCGTAAATCGCTGGATTCGTGCACCGTAACAACTACCCTCACAATAATATACAGATTTCCCTCCCCAAAAATGTATGTAACGTATCGAAAGTTTAGCGACCAGCTATTTTCTGTATATCACTATAAGTTTCTCTTTAAATAGTTATACATTTTTTTTTTAATTTTTATTTTTGCAAAGAATTCACGCTCCGCTTATTTTGAGTCACCTACCGAACTGGTGAATAGACGTACAGCCGTAGGCTACGCACGGCACGTGTTGGAATGCTCCAGCGCCACGCCACGCCACGCTGCGTCCTCCCCTCGTCTTCTCCATTATGTAGCCTTGCCTAGCCGGGCCGGGCCGGGCCGGGCCTCGCCATTGCTAGTGTCCACGTGCCCTGCCGCCCTGCCCCGAGGCGCTCTACGCACCCGTCGAAGACCTCCAGCCTACTCTACCCCACCGCAGGCCCCCAACCCCCTCCCCAACCCCAACCTCCCCCAAACCCCCTCCCCACCCCCCAGTGGCACTCACTCGACTGGTAATTGGGTTGCGGTGTCGGTAAGCCACTTAGCGCCATCGCGCGCGAGGTATTATATCATGAAGACCCGTTCGTTCTTCCCATCGTCTCTCTCTCTCTCTCTCTCTCTCTCTCTCTCTCTTCCTCTCTCCCCCCCCCTCTCTCTCTCTCTCTCTCTTCCTCTCTCCCCCTCTCTCTTCTTCCCTCTCCCTCAGTCTGTCGCTCTCTGTTCCTTCCTCCTTCCCTCCGTGTCGTTCTTTGCTCCCCTGTCCTGGGCTTTTTCTCTTTACTTTCTAAAACGGATACTTACCTACGCCGCTACCACCGGACTATAAAGGTGGATTTAGTGTTTGAATTTACGCCGTTGCATGATTATTTTATAGATACACTTTTTAATGCCAAGATAACCGTCGTCTACCACAATTGCTGAGTGGTGCCACGAGCACCCATTTATCTCAATTTATTATTTGCCGGAACGTTTGGAGAATAATTGACACCTCACGATTTTCACGCGACACCGTTAAAACAAAAACAAAAAATTCTAATCTATATTGTGGGAAGTGCTTAAATTATCTGAACTACTCTCCAGCACGTTAAGTGAGAGTAATGTGTGCTGAACCACCGAGCGCTTTAGAAAACGGTAAACTTCGAAGAAAAAAAATCTACAAGGTTTTCGAATGTTAATATGCTGCCATTATGGTAATATTTCCTAGCCGCTCGCTGCTGCAACCTTATTATACGGTACGACGGAGTTACTGCCTCGGAGAAATTGGTGTGGAGTTGGAGTCGCGTCAACACCACGCATTCCCGGCGCCGCCGCCCTGCCCTACCCAGCCCAGCCCTGCCCTGCCCTGCGCTGTCCTCACCGTGGTTCCTCCCCCTCCCACCTGATGGCTGATCCGCGAGGGTGATGAAGGTGATCGATCACGACAGCGACACACCTTCCTCGCCGCGCCCCCTCCTCCCCGCCTCCCCGTGTCCCCACCACACCTCACCTGCTGGCCGCGTCTCACCTCCCCTGCTTTATTTTTGGTGGCAGGTCGTGTAGTATGGCCTGGCCCAAGTCAACTTTGTAGCAAATCGTCCGACACGTCAACACTATTTCCGTGAGCACGGCGGTAAATATGTGAGGCGTGCCGTATGTGTGGCATCCGGTCCGGCAGCCGGATGGCGCGCCATAGTGGGGCGCCGCATTCTGCTGCGGTGCCGCCCTGCCGCCCTGCCGCCCTGCCGCCCTGCCGCCCTGCCGCCCTGCACCGTCCGGCCCGTGGGACCCACTGCAGCTGCAGCCGATATCGATGCAAAACACGGCAGCCGGCCCGGCCGGCCCGGCCGCGCCTTTAATCAGACCCGCCTATACTGCTGGGTAAGGGTGCTGGGGCTGGGGCTGCGGGGGCACTGAGCGCGGGGCGCGAGGTGTGGGACGATGGGTGCGGTGCGCTGGGAGGAAACGGGAGCGACGCTTTCCACGATGCTTGTACACAACGCAAGAGGAGCATCAGAGCGAGTCCCGCTGGCTGCCGGGGCCGGGCAGGCACTCGTCGGCGCTCTCCTCGACAGCATTCTCGCACCCCTCTGTAATCTCCTTGAGAGAGCAAAAGAGAGACAGCGACGAGTGCCGGCAGCGAAATCGGTCTGCAGGAGTCTGGTGGGAGGCGTGCGCGTGCGGTAGCCTTTAGATTTGAAATCCGCGTGTGGCTCGCGGCTTTTAAGCCCACCGCGGCATGGCCTACCTCGAGCGGGATGGCGGGGAGCTGAGCCCGCGGCCCCAGCCCTGCTCGACCAGGCTAAAATCGCGACATATATTTTGGTCTGCGGGCTGAGTGTGAAATTCATGAGCCCGGGTGGCGAGCGTCCCGGTGGGAGTGCTGCGCTGTGGTGTGTGTGTGTGTGGGGGGATGGCCGGGGATGGCTCTGGTCCGGACCGGCCCGGTCTCGGCCGCCAGCCGCCACCGCGGTCCAGGGTGGCCCGGCCCGGTCATATGTGGACTTTACTCATCTTCTCACCCCAGTGCTGCGCCGCAGCGGCTGAGAGGCCGCGGTGAATGCGTTCCTATAAGGGAGAATATGTCCTGTCAGGATGAAGGGGCTTGCGGAAGTAACCCGGTCGGGAATAGTCTGGTTCGTTAACTGTGGGCTGTTATCGCCAGCAGTACAATAGAGGCCGAGTGTGATTGAGGTGAAATACTGCCACTACTGGAGTCCAGCCGGTTGAGTCATTTCTCACGCTGCAGCAGAAATCAACCGTTCCGCTCCTTCCTTCGGGGGCTGCCAACTACACCCCTCCCCCCCCAATCTCCTCTCCCCTCCTCCAATATTTACGCTGTGAGATGGGCTCGTGGCCGCGAAGATCCCACCCCCATCGCGTCCCACCTCCCACATCTCTCTTCAAAAAGGGATTCAACGAGGTATTGCCGAACTTTGGCTGTGATGATTCTGTTGCTGTGAGAAACCTGCCCGCCGAGCTTACATCGCGCATTAAGATGGCATGACACCTGCACAGGATTGCCAGATGCTACATGTTTCTTATTAAAATAAACTTCCTTTTGTTGTTGATGTTGTTGTTGTTGTTGTTGTTGTAAATTTAGGTGCGGATCTATAGACTGGGCCTGATAACGGAGAAGCAGGGGGGGGGGGGGAGTTTCGTTTTTTACTCACAGGCGGAAAGAATAGCATTTTGCCTATCATCTCTCTCTCTCTCTCTCTCTCTCTCTCTCTCTCTCTCTCTCTCTCTCTCTCTCTCTCTCTCTCTCTCTCTCTCTCTCTCTCTCTCTCTCTCTCTCTCTCTCTCTCTCTCCCTCCCTCCCTCGCCCCTCTCCCTCGCCCCTCTCCGTCCCTCGCCCCTCTCCCTCGCCTCTCTCCCTCCCCCTATCTCTCCCCCTCTTTGTCTTTATTCGTTCTTGTAGTGCGGATTCCACTTTGGTGTGTCGCGTCGCCTTGAACCTTCGTTAATGGGTCTCGCGGGGGACTGGAAAATTATTTCTGCTAGCTCTCTCCCGCAGAAGAGTAAATCTGGAAGCAGAGTGTACGCAAACCGGAAGACACCGAGACCTGAGGAGTAAGGGGGAGGGGAGGGGTAAGGGGATTGGGTCCAGATGTTCAAACTAGAGTACTAAGAGAATCTAGCATCTATAAATACAGTAAATTGCAACCAGCCGTTTGCTTCAAGCTGAGGAGATACGAATGGGAAGGACAGCTTTCCTGAACATACCATGACAAACGGCGTGCGGCTAACACGATCATGTGTCGCATCTTGTGTACGTGCCACACCCGAGGGGCGAGGCTGGGCCAGACACGCCATCCCTGAGGCTCCTGGGCAAGGCAGGAGGGGAGGGGAGGACATGGTGCATGGGCCTTGCCTTGCCTTATCGAGGCGCTATTTTTCTTGTCGGGCTTATCGGGCCACGCTCGGCCCAGTGGACTCCGCCGACACGGACACGGGCGGCGCGGGCGCGGCCTGACTGGCTAAGAGCCTGCAGGGCCAGCCAGGCCAGCCGGGGGCGGGCCGGAGGCGGGCTGAGGGCGAGCCGAGGGCGGGCCCGGGCGGGGCTGAAGGGGAAGTCTTTGGAAAGGGGGCAGAGGGCCTTACGGCTATAGCTCGGGACGGCTAGCTAGGCCGCCCCCGACGATACCCCTGTTTCTGATGAACGTTATTTTGTATTCATCCTCCTGGCGTAAGGGACCGCCTCAGAGCCTAGAATATGGGCAGACCCGCCTAAGTCACACATTTCTCACACTATCTCGCCTGCAAACCCCTCAAATTACCCGTGCAGCCCGTGCTCCATAATGATGAAAATTTGTCTCGACAACATGGTCAAGACTATGATTTATTGAATACCGCAGGTGAAAGCGTGAGACTTACGTCGATAAACTGCTGTTCTTAAATCAAATGTGCCCTGTTCATGATTTTTTACCGCCGATATCCTCTGCCCTTCCCGCCAAGTGAGTACCCCAGTCCGTGAGAGTTTCGTAGGTGACGTTAATGTCTCTCGCTGTGCGGGGTATTGAACCTGCCGCTCTCGCAAGCAGACGACGCGAGACGCGAGCTGTCCCTCGATAGTTTGTTCGATGTATCGAAAGTGCGGCTGTGGTGTTTTTGTTGTTGTTTGATTGTTAGTGTTGGTTAATGTGTGGCTGTTGCCTGTCTCCCGGCTAGTCAATTTTTGTATCTAGTTTTGCATAGTTTTGGACTAAATGATTTAGCGACAGTAGTGTTGACCAGTTTTCTTTTGTTTTAATCGAAAATGCCATTGCAGGACATTTCTGCTCACGTTAGTATTTAAATTTTAAGGTTTGGATGTGGTTAAAGTCTTGTGAATAATACTAAAATTTTTCTCAGTCGGGAACTAAGTCTCGTCCTTAGTAGTATATTCCTTTTAATGGACACATTTTAAGCTATTTTGTGTGTCCACTTGATTTAAATGTCACAAGAAAAATAGAGAATCCCAAACTGTTTCCACTCCACTGACTTTTTGAAGGGGTTTATTACCTAAACGCAGTTTTTCCTTGTAATTATGTGACGATTTATGTTCATTACCAGCTTCCATTTGGCCCACCACCTGTATTACCTCTTGTCGACAAGCAATTGAAGGAGTTTATTCTGAGTCCAGAAGATCTACCCATTCATGACTACCGGTTCACACAACAGCATTGGGATCGGAACCCTGAACCGTATACGCTTCTCAATGTGGAATCTGCTCCGCTAGGAACCACCCTAAAGGTAATCTTTTTTGATTTTCAAAGACAAGAGTCTTAGGTAGGCATTATAAGTATTAGAGTTAACATATTCTGCAAAACATCTTGTTCATCCAGGTGAGAAGAGATTTAGCTGTTGGTGAAATTATTGACTTTGTGGAAGTTAGTTGCGATGATAGCACTGAGGCTTCCAAAGCCATATCTGAGGCCAGAGAACCGTTATGGGCAGGTCAATTTCTGGAATCTGAAGACCTATTTTTACAAGCCTCAACTCAAAACTTAAATTTAAATTTGGATGAGGGTAAATTTTTTTCTACTGAGTTAAGGTATTGTAGTGCACCAGAAGTTTTATTAGGCTGTGAAAGTAACCATTTTGAAATAATTTCAGATTTGAGCAGTATACCTCCTGGATTTCACCGTGGAGTAGAATTTGATGCAGATGGATTCACATCTCTTGGTTTAGAGACAAGGAAAGAAACGGCAATTCAAAATGAGAGTAACAGCAGCCGAGTTTCAGATCATGCTGTTGAAAGTGATAAAGTACCAAGTACCCTTATTAACTTGATGGACCTTGTGGAAAAAGAGCAGGAACTTCTCAGTGAGTATATGCCTTCAAAAGTAGAAGGCAAGACTGAAGCCAATGACTTAGAAGTGGATTCTGCAAATGAAGCTGAACAAGACAATGATGTTATTCCAAAGGAGGTGCCTGTCCTGAAAATTAAAGATACTGTACCTCTTAAGCATAACAAATTTCAGTGGGCTGAAATTTTAGATGTTAGCCAGCCTGTATCTGACTTCCATGAAAGAGTCCCTAATTTGGCCCACAAGTATGAATTCGAACTTGATATTTTTCAAAAACAAGCTGTCATTAAGCTTGAGGAGAGATGTGATGTTTTTGTGGCAGCTCACACATCTGCTGGAAAAACAGTTGTTGCCGAATACGCGATTGCTCTGTCTATGAAGCACATGACAAAAGCAATCTATACCTCTCCTATTAAGGCTTTGTCTAACCAGAAGTATCGAGACTTTCGGCATACATTTGGTGATGTTGGTCTTATTACTGGTGATTGGAAAATTAATGAAACAGCCTCATGCTTAATCATGACAACAGAGATATTACGTTCTATGTTGTACTGTCGAAGTGATGTTGTGCCAGATTTGGAGTATGTGATATTTGATGAGGTTCATTACATAAATGACTCTGATCGGGGTCATGTTTGGGAGGAAGTTCTTATTATGCTGCCTCCAAGTGTGTCCATTGTGATGCTTAGTGCTACTGTTCCCAACACATTAGAATTTGCTCAATGGGTTGGTCGCACACGGCAAAAAAAAGTATTTGTCATCACAACTCCAAAGCGTCCTGTACCACTGGAGCACTATTTGTACACTGGTACTGGTGGCAGCTCTAAAGATGATCGGTTTCTCATCATGGATGGTCAAGAGAATTTTTCTCTTGAGGGATACCGAAAAGCAGAAATGTCTCGTGAGAAGAAACCGTCCTCTAAACCGGCTCCCCAAGGAAGGGCTCCACCTCAAAGGCAGCACAATTGGAACTACAAGCAAGAGAAAACCATGTGGGTTGCATTGATTGATCATCTAAGAAAGCGTGAAGAACTTCCAGTAGTAGCCTTTACTCTATCTCGCAATCGCTGTGACAACAATGCAGAAGAGTTAAGGAGCTTAGATCTTACGGCCGGCACAGAGAAAGCAAAAATTGATGGCTTTATTCACAAATGTGTACAGCAACTTCAAGATGCAGACAAAGATCTTCCACAAGTGCTAAGGATGAAAGATTTGTTGCGTCGAGGTATTGGAGTGCATCACAGTGGAATTCTACCCATTCTAAAAGAAATTGTGGAAATGCTTTTCCAAGATGGATTGGTCAAATTACTTTTTGCCACAGAAACATTTGCTATGGGTGTTAATATGCCAACAAGGTCTGTGATCTTTGACTCAATTCGGAAATATGATGGTGTGGAGTGGAGGCATCTGTATCCTGGAGAGTACATTCAAATGGCTGGTAGAGCGGGCAGAAGAGGTAAAGACCGTGTTGGTAATGTTCTAATTTTGTGTAAGGGAGACATTCCAAAAGAAGTTGACTTAAGAAATATGATGAAAGGCAAGCCAACAGCACTTCAGTCAAAGTTCCGTCTAACTTACAAAATGATGTTAAATTTGCTTAGAAGAGAGAACCTCAAGGTAGAAGAGATGATGTCCCGCAGCTTTAAAGAGAGTAATGTGCAGGAGGCTAAAGATAAAATATTATCTGAGTTAAGAATGGTGGAGGAAGAGATAAAAAGAAAGGGTGAATTGTCAAGCAGTTCACCCCATTCACAGCAACTGATAACTTTCTGCCAAAAATCATTGGATTTTCTTCAAGATTGGAACCAAATCCAACAAACTGTAATGGAGAGATGTAGTGCAAAATACCTTACTACAGGACGTGTTGTTCTTGTCACTCATCAACAACATTGTAATAAAATTGGTGTGATCTTGATGTGTGAAATTGTTAAAAGAGAGCAAGTCTATCGGGTTCTTGTCCTCTGCGATGCCAATGATAAAGCTGGGGAAAGCCCTCTGACCGAGAAGGAAAGTGAAGAATGTGATGAGGTGAACAAACTGATGTCTTTTGCATGGCCTCAAAAGTATTTTGTTCCTGAAGGATCTGGTGGTCACACCCTCATTCAAGTAAAAGGAAAAGATATTCTTGAAGTTTCCAATCAAATTCTAGAAGTGAAAAATATAACTTACATCAAACAAGACTGGGAGAAGCGGCAAATGCCTCGTTTCAGGTACTTGATTTCAATTTGTAGAAACAGTATTTTGAGTTTGGTCTATTGAGAGAGAGCTCCTCTTATTCTATGTTTTTGCTTATTTGATTTTAGGGATGCTCCAGTTGGCCAAATGTGTGCACAGTTAGTGCAGGATCTCTCGCAGCTTATGCACTCGGTAGTTGCTGGAGATAATGTACTTTACTGGCTCAATCCAGTGCAAGATATGAAGGTTAATGATATTAATCTGGCTCCTGAAATCCGTAGGCTTGATATTATTCGCCAGGAACTGTCTACAGACCCATGTACCAGTTTTGCTAACTTACAGGATGAGGTAGGATATTCTTTACTCCTTCATTTACCTTCCTGTTACATTACTCTTATCTTATTTATGAATGGTTTTTACTTTTTAATCAACGATCAGGTTAGAGATATCTATTCATACTTAAAACTGCAACAAAAAAAGAAAAGTTTAAAATATACAATTTCATACCAAAGCATGACGCTTTATCCAGATTACTTAAACCGTCTTAATGTGTTAAAGAGACTGCGATATATAGATGATCATGATACAGGTGAAGCTAATGTGTCTTTATTTTATCTCACACTTTTTATAGTGCTATACTCACACATGTGTATTTTGTTGTATGTTTTGCAGTGGAGTTAAAGGGCAAGGTGGCATGTGAAATGAGCAGTCATGAGCTAATGATTACAGAGCTGGTAATGGAAGGCGTCCTCACAAATTTACCGACTGCTGAAATTGCAGCTCTGCTCTCATGTCTTGTTTTCCAACATAAAACAGATGTGGAACAAACTTTAACGAAAAGTCTTGAACAAGTATGTAACCATGGTAATGTCTTTAATCAACCCTTTCACATTTAAAATAAAAGTTATTCATGAACTGTTTTATTTTGTAGGGAATTGAAGAAATTCAGAGGATTCATAAGAGAATTGAAGATGTGGAGCGAGCATTTAAAGTTGGTGTAGAAGATCCTAGTTGTGAGAGCGAAAACCAACTCAACTTTAACTTAGTACAAGTTGTGTATGAATGGGCTAAAGCAAAGGTAATTTTCCTTCATTCTGCAGCTTCTCTTCAAAGTCTAATATCTAATAATAAATTTTCAATTTTATCTCAGCCATTTGCAGAAATTATGCAGCTTACTGACATCCAAGAAGGAATTATAGTTAGGTGCATACAGCAGTTACATGAGACACTTCAAGACGTAAAGAGAGCAGCAAGGATTTATGGTGACCCAAAGCTAAGTAATAAGATGGATGAGGCATCGAATGCAATTAAGAGAGATATAGTATTTTCGGTCAGTCTGTACACTAAAATGTAGTAGTTTAGTTGGGGTTTGGTATTTCTGTGTGATATAATATGATACTGTTCAATGCTAATTTTATACATTTGTTAATATTAACTTTAATATGAAAGTGTTTACTTTTTTTCTCAGTTATTTTCGATTAGAATTAATTTTGTAACATAAAATGTAAAATTTTACAAACTTTTCAGAATTAAATTAAGGTACTGTTGCAAACAGAATAATTTTAATGCAAATTTTTGCATGATATGTATATGTATTGAAATAAACTTGATTTTGATTCAAAATTAAGTTGTGTGGTAAGAAAGACTTTTTTCAACTGTGGATGCTGCTTAGTGCAGAGCAGATCTCGAAACACTATTTTAGTTTAGAGTCAGAAATCATACCAGTCTCTGACCCGACCCCTATGGAAGGTAAGACAGTGAAATATTCCCGGCAAATTTTATTTCTAGAGTTTCATTGATTCCTCCTTCAGGTCCACCATTAGCATTAAAAAAGATTATTCACTCGCATTTCTCGTCCGGCAGGCGTTCGCCGCGTCTCGTGGAGTAGTAACCCGCGGCCGCGGACGCAGGAAGCCCAGTAAGCCGACCGCGAGTGCGGACGGGGTCCGGGCCGGGGGCCTGGCCGTTTGGTCGATACTTCTCCAGTGCCTCCGCCGCCGGTCGCCGGGCCGCACAGGATACGAGGCCGAGGCCGTAGCACCTCGTCCACGCAATACTCCGCGCCACATCCACCCCCGTGTGCCGGGCCGGGCCGGGCCGGGCTCGGAGGCCCGTGCAGCCCCCTCCCCCCGATTACCCTCTGCCCTGGCCTGGCCCGGCCCGTGGCCCTGGCACCGCGACGTGACTGCCTGCCTGGAAGTTAGTGTTTATCGCCGTGCCTGCCGGAGTGGGCCGGAGCCGGAGCTGGGCAGCAGGTCCTGCCCTGCCGGTCGGAGCCAACATGAGGACGGCTACCAAGGTGGCGGGCTTCACCGCCGAGGGGTGAGTGTACACGTGCCGTTCGTCCTAGCTTCGATTGAAATCGTCTTGCGCTGCGCACAGTTCTTCGTAAAATTTTGCTGGTCAGGCCAGGAAAAATTTCATTTGTTTTACACGCAAAATAATCTATTCGAGGGGTGTGGAACATGTCTAAAATGTGAACACGTTATTGTCCCTAGACTATAAGGGCAATACGAGAAAATGTAACAGATTTGGACAAATTTTTGCGAAAAATTTGCTCTGTAAAGAGATTTTATCGCCCAAAGACCCATGTCAAGATCCACATCAAGTGTGAGCTAACAAGTCGTAACGTTTAATTTTTGTTCATTATGTCCGAAATGGTCACATTGCTGTCGCGTATATTTTCTCGTATTGTTTTGATATTGTTTCATATTGCTCATAGCGGCGTACACATGTTGTGTCCAGTTCCGCAACCCGCGCAACTAATTTATTTTGATAGACGTCGACCTCTACACTCTCAACTTCTTAAAAAGAAAATTCCTTGTATTACAAAGAATTCTGTGCGACCGGCGTTATACAAAGCCAATACAAAGCAAAATTTTCTTTGTAATACAAAGAAAATTGCTTGTAGTAAAAAGAAAACCTTTTTGTAATACAAGAAAATTTATTGTGTATTACGGTTGCACAGAATTCTCTGTATTCTACGAAAAATTTCTTTGTAGAAAGTTTAGAGTGTATTACTTTTTGAAAGATCTACTAAGGCTTTGCCGGACAACATCTTCAGGAATTTTCGCCGACCCTTCGACTTACTTGCTTTGAGAGTTTCTTTTAGAACTCTTCAAAATTGGTGAAGTTTGTGTTGCGGACTGTTTCTTTTTCTTAAAATCTTCCATTGTTAAAAGTATAGGAAAATTTCTTTGTTACCTGTTTCACTTTTCTTGTGTTCTAAGTGATACTTGTCCTTATCCAGGGTGTTCGTCAAGCTCTCTGTCCCCGAGGGCATGGATGCCGCATTGCAGGGCCTGACTCGGGAAGTGTTGCGACATCAGCCCGCCGACATCTACTGGTTCGCCGCGCAGTACTTCGAGAACCTTATCCGCTTAAGGGGAGGTGAGTACGCGGAAAACAGTAACTCGTACTTGTCTCCGTTATACGATTCCAACAGAGTAAGCATGCACTGTCTCCCCGTCGCTGTAAGGCGCATGATGGTGAAGATGGTAGGGCTGCGGTCGATTCAGAGCATCGCGTCGTGTTGTACCGGTCCGTGCCTGGTTGCGAGATGCGCCCCGCCGCTGAGATGTCTGTGACCTCTATACTATGGGGCCACTGGAGGGGGAGGGAGGAAGGATAGCTGCAAACCACCTTCCGGAATATTGAAATCGAAACAATTAAAAAATTAGGAATCAGCAATATTCCAAGTCTTTCTGCTGGTGTATGTATCATTACACCAACGTGAAAACTGCAGTTTTACCGAGTTCCTAATCTTGCTCTTTACTGCCGGTTTTATTTCCTGCCATGAATTTAAGTAAGTTCTTCCTCGAGGGCATTCGTCCCGCATGAGTCTCAAAATGGAAATTCTTTGAGTCTTCTTCATTGTTATTCACGACAAAAGTCTTAACAAATCGTCAGTACCGAATCCTTTTTCTTCTTCTCTTTCGCCGTTATTGTTATAAGTCTAATTGTTGGGGCAAAATACATGGAAATATTGAAATTATTTTACATTCACACGGAAAAGAAAAACTTAGTCTTGGTTCTCAAGTAGTCCCGGAAACCCTGCTGTGTATTTCATCCATTAGAGCTGCTTGGTTTTCCAAAAACTGCTTGGAAACCAAGACGCCGTTTTCTCCGTGTACCTATGTTCCAACTGCTTCCTTTATCCGCAAGCGTGAAAACATTCAATTTTGCTGTAAACACCATTTGTCCTTTCAGAAAAGTTATTTTTAGGCGTATCATACGACAGACCGTATTGTGTAAGTTCATTGGAGAAGCTCAAATTTCCATGTAACATGTCTAAAATGGAAGGATTGTCAGCGAAATTTATCACTTTCCAGCTTATTTTGAGTATGTTCTCGCCGAAATTACGGTAGTTTTGCCCACAGGTAGTTTCCAGTACCAGGGCGCCGTAACTTAACGTAACGCTGTTACGTTACAGCAGTGTGACTTTAACGTTACTGCCCTGGTACCATTTGTTACGTTATTCATACAGTAACTGAACTTCTCACATTACGTTACTCGTTACTTCAGAAATAACTCATTTCAAATATTTAAGTTTGTTTTGTTTTTTCCTTTCTTAAGGCTAGATGATCGTTAGTTCAACTCAGTAATGGAGAGCGTTTGTAGCAAACTCTGCTGGTTGAGGAGTAATTGATTCAATTATACCACGTTACATGTAACGTTACAGGCATATATTCTTTGTTTCAGTTACAGTTCCGTAACGTAACAAAATGTAGGTGATTTTCTAGTTACGGTACGGTAACGTAACGAGAAAATCGGCGTTGTAACCTAACTTTGCGTTAAGTGCCCTGTCCAGTACGTTGCCTGTAATAGGCCTGGGCGGTTAAACCAAACTCAATATCAATTCTCAATTGATATTGAGAATGTTACAATATATTGAGTTGGACCTCAATGTCAATGTTGGTAATTGACTCAATTATAATATTGAGTAATTGAGGTCAATATCAATATTGAGGTCAATATTAAAAATTGAGATATTGAGCTCAATTTAAATATTGAGACATTGAGCTCAATTTAAATATTGAGATATTGAGCTCAATTTAAATATCGAGATATTGAGCTCAATTTGAATATTGAGATATTGAGCTCAATTTGAAAAATGCGGGTCAAAATCGATCCATATTTTCAGGGCGATACATCGACCATTGACGATTTTCGTTATTTTTTGCTGAAATGATGCCTAACATAAGTTGACATCACTGTAGAAATCTCAGGCCTGTGCGACTAATAGTTTCGGAGATATGGACGATTGAAGTTTTTTTTTGCATTTTTCGTTCGTACCATTTTATCGCTTTTACCTAAAATCCTTCAAACGGTCTAGATACCATACATGTTCTTACATGGTTCTCTTTGGAAAGTTGCCAGAAATCAGATTCTGTCCTGAAATTGAGATTAATACTCAATATGAAATATTTAGCCTCAATACTCAATAGGAAATATTGAGTCTCAATATTCAATATGAAATATTCACCCTCAATACTCAATACGAAATATTGACCCTCAATTACTCAATATTGATAATTGAGATATTGAGATATGATAAATTGACCACCTCAATTTTCCCAAAATTGAGACCTCAATTAAAAAAAACAAGCAGGCCTGCCCTTCCGCCAAACGTCGTTGCCAGCTCCGCTTTGCTACGCAGGCAACTCCGTTCGGCAGGGGGCGTGCCTGCTTGGCCTGCCGGCGGCGTTCGGTCGGGCCTTCGGCCCGACCCCTAAGTCACACAGAACGTCCTCTTAGCATGTAAATGATCGGGCCTGCGGCCCGTAAAGGCATTATCTTCGGAAAGAGGCAGTTTGTAACGGTGAACCACCGAAACTACAGCCCTCCCTTCTGCTTTGAAAACGTGCCGATAGTGACTAAACGGTCAGTTACTCGGCAAAAAAGGGGAGTCGGAAATCTCGAAAAAATGTCGAAATACGTGAGTTCGGCCTCAGATGGAACGGCCGAACTCGGACTTTATTTGGCAGCAGTTGGCAACACTGAATTACGCTCGTCGAACCAATTTTAATGGTATAGGCGTCGAGGGGTGTCGAAAATTTCAAAAATTGTCGAGATATGTCGAAAATTGTCGAAATATGTAGGAATTCGTAAAAAATGTCGCAAAATCTCGAAATATCTCAAAAATGTTGAGATCTATCGAAAAATATGGATAATGTCGAAAAACATCGAAAAATGAGGGATAATGTCGAAAAATGTCGAAGAATATCAAAAATTGTCAAAAATGTTTACAAATATCGAAATATGTCGGAATATGTCAAAAATGTCGCAAAATATCAAAAAACATCGAAAATTATCAAAAATGTCAAAAAATATCAAAAATTATCGAAAATTATCGAAAAATATCGAAAATTATCGAAAATGTCGAAAAATATCGAAAATGTCGAATTATATCAAAAAATATCGAAAAACAACGAAAAATGTCGAAAATATCGGAAAATATCGAGAAATGTCGAAAATAATCGAAATGTTTGAGTTTTGACGATTGGCAACACTGGAAATTGAAAAACGGTTGGCACCACTGAATTGCGCTCGAAAAGACGGTTCTAGAGAGGTGCGGGTCGATGGGGTTCGTAAAAGTTAAAAAGTGGGTCAATTTTGGGTGCTTTTTACAGTGTAGTCGCGAGTTGGGTCCTTTTTATCGAAAAACGGTGGGCGCCATCGAACTGGACGCGAAAAGACGCTTCCGGGAAGGTGCAGCTCGATGGAGTTGAGAAAAGTTGAAAACTGGACCAATTACGGGTGCTTTTTACAGTGTAGTCGCGAGCTGGGTCCATTTTTTCGTAAAACGGCGTGCACCATTGAACTAGACGCGAAAAGACGCTTCCGGAGAGGTACGGGTCGACGGGGTTGGAAAAAGTTGAATAATTCCGTGAAAACTTTCATAATTTTTTTCAGTGCCTTAATGAGGGTTGGCAGGATTTGCCGTAGGCGTTTCGTTGTCTAGGAGTAAAACTGTAGACACCCTGAAAATTTCAAGTCTCTAGCACATCTCCTTCTAGTGGAACAGACAGACAGACACACAGACAGACAGACAGACAGACAGACACGAGGTCGTTTGCACAAGCCCGCTTTTATGCTTTTTCAAAGCAGAAGGGCGGGCTAAAAACAACGAAAAATGTCGAAAATATCGAAAAATATCGAGAAATGTCGAAAATGTCGGAAATAATCAAAATGTTTGAGTTTTGACGATTGGCAACACTGGAAATTGAAAAACGGTTGGCTCCAATGAATTGCGCTCGAAAAGACGGTTCTAGAGAGGTGCGGGTCGATGGGGTTCGTAAAAGTTGAAAAGTGGGTCAATTTTGGGTGCTTTTTACAGTGTAGTCGCGAGTTGGGTCCTTTTTATCGAAAAACGGTGGGCGCCATTGAACTGGACGCGAAAAGACGCTTCCGGGGAGGTGCAGCTCGATGGGGTTGAGAAAAGTTGAAAACTGGACCAATTTCGGGTGCTTTTTACAGTGTAGTCGCGAGTTGGGTCCATTTTTTCGTAAAACGGTGTGCACCATTGAACTAGACGCGAAAAGACGCTTCCGGAGAGGTACGGGTCGACGGGGTTGGAAAAAAGTTGAAAAATTTTATTTTTTTTATTCCTGAAAACTTTAATAATTTTTTTCAGTGCCTTAATGAGGGTTGGCAGGATTTGCACCAGGCGTTTCGGTGTCCAGGAATGACCCTTAAGATACCCTAAAAATTTCAACTCTCTAGCTCAACTCCTTCGAGTGGAACAGACAGACAAACAGACAAACAGACAGACAGACAGACAGACAGACACCAGATCGATTGCATAAGCCCGCTCTGAAGCTTTTTCAAAGCAGAAGGGCGGGCTAAAAACGGTGGGCGCCGTTGAACTGGACGCGAAAAGACGCTTCCATAGAGGTGCAGGTCGATGGGGTTGAGAAAAGTTGAAAACTGGACCAATTTCGGGTGCTTTTTACAGTGTAGTCGCGTGTTGGGTCCATTTTTTTGTAAAACGGTGTGCACCATTGAACTGGACGCGAAAAGACGCTTTCGGAGAGGTACGGGTCGACGGGGTTGGAAAAAGTTGATTTTTTTATTTATTTATTTATTTATTCCGTGAAAACTTTAATAATTTTTTTCAGTGCCTTAATGAGGGTTGCCAGGATTTGCACCAGGCGTTTCGGTGTCCAGGAGTGACCCTTAAGATACCCTAAAAATTTCAACTCTCTAGCTCAACTCCTTCGAGTGGAACAGACAGACAGACAAACAGACAAACAAACAGACAGACAGACAGACAGACAGACACCGCATCGATTGCATAAGCCCGCTCTAAAGCTTTTTCAAAGCAGAAGGGCGGGCTAAAAATATCAATCAAGATTGGTATTGATAGCAGATGATACCGCAAGAGAAATTGCTATGAGGTGCGAAAATTTGTGTGTGAACGCACACGATGTAAACGACGAACGACGTCAGCAGCGCCGCGCCGCGTGCCTGCGGGGTTGGGAGGGAACGGGGTCCACCGGCGGACCGAAGCGGTTGCTGGCAGGGAGGAGCTGTTAGTGTTACACGCTGCGCGCAAGGGCGAGGAGGAGGTGCCATTGTTCCGCGCAGACTGCGCGTCAGGCAGCCATATAGCCCCCCCTATAGCCCCGCTCTATATTATTAGTTTCTGGACTCGAGAGTAAAAGCTAGCTGACACCTTCAAATTACAAGTTAAATTTTATGTTAAGTGTTTAAAGGTATCATCTGCTAAAAATTGAGTTGCAACTCAATTAATTGAGATTTTGCCCAGGCCTAGCCTGTAATGTTTCGAATCTTCACATAATTGACCAAGCAATCTCTTGGGCCGAACGCCCCGAAACCTGTAAATTCTGTGGTTATTTCGTTGCTAAATTTTTGGCATTCATTTGTCCTCGACAACTTCTGTCGTTTCAAGAAAGAATGCAAAATATCCAGCAATTAAAATTGTCAGCAAATGACATATCTACTCGATGGTTAAAATTAGTCCTCAAAGAGACCAACGCTTGGCATGCACCAACACTGGAAAAAAAAGGTGCTAACTCGCACATTAAAAAGGTGCTACAGGATTAGTGCCCCTCCAAAGGCACTAAAACTGCCAAAGGCTTTAATTTTTAGCACCTGTACCTGTAGGCCTCTTTAGTGCGTTTTAAAATGCACGAAACTCAAAATTTGTTATCACCCCTGCAAAGGTACCACACCCAGAAAAATTAGTTCTTTCTCCCAGGTGAATTTGCATAATCTTAAGAACATTTTGTACTTGACCCGACCAGTGCAAGTCCCAAATACACCTGGGACAATGCAAAGTCACTTGGAACAATGGTCTGTGGAGCATTGATACCCCATGCTCTGCACTTGAAAATGCTCTTGTTATGCGTGTTCTTGAAACAAGAGTTTTGCTCTTGCACACCACAAGAGCACAAAATACTTGAAACCAAGCGCAAAAATCTGTTGAAACAAGGACAAAAATAACATGAAACAAGCGCAAAGTCCACAGCAAAGTGACAAAGTAAACAAGAGGGGGACACAAAGAGTTCTGCGGGGCCTCCATGGTCCCGCGAGGTGGTCAGCTGGGTCCTCGCAGACTCGCCGAGTGGTCCGCGGTACCTCTCGGCTTCCCGGGGTTGTGTCCGCGGGGTCCTCGCGGTGTCCTGCTCGCGGCTTCGTCGGGTAGTCCGCGGGGCCCTCAATCGCGGCCTTGCGGCACTGAAAATGTACGAGTCCTAATTCTCACTCCCATACGAGTGAGAATTTGAGGGCAATTTTATTATTCTGTGGAGAGAGAAAAATTTTTTCCTCGCTCTATTTGAGAAATAATTTTGTAACGTCACCCTAATAAAGTGAGGATTCGTGCTCAAATAAAGTGAGGGTAAAAAAATCCTCACCCAAATAGAGTGAGGCTAAAAAAATATATATTGCTCAAAAAGGGTAAGGTTAAAAATTCCTTTTAAGCATGAAATAAGTGTCCTCACCCATTTTGCGTGAGAAATTGGATTCTAGGGTTTGCAGTGGGGGTGGTCCGCGGTGTCCTCGCGGCCTCGCGGGGTGGGCTGCGGAGTCCTCGCGGCTTCGCGGGGTAGTCCGAGTCCGCCGAGTCTTCGCGGCCTCGCGGGGTGGTCCGCGTTGTCCTCGCGGCCTCGCGCGGTTGTCCGCGGAGTATTTTTAACCTATCTTTTTAGTGCTCTTGTTTCGAGAGCAGAAGTCATGAACTAGAATCAAGTATTGTTTTGTACTCGTCCTAAGAACTGACTTTTCTGGTTGTAGTTAGCACCTCTGTTTTTCTGGTGAAGCAATGCAAAACTTTAGGCTTCCAGAAAGCCCGCAGTGCCTACAGCGAATCTACAACATTTTGATGGGAAAAGTAGCCCTAGTGGTTTCCCTTTTTGTTCATTAAATAAAGACCCAGGTTGAGCGGATCGAGACAGGGGTCACGTCCTGTCTGGCCTCGCTGGCCTTATCGCCGAAGGGGGCCATGCGCCACGCCGTGCCGGAAACCAGGCGCGCCGGAGTGCCTGGGGGTAGGTGGACGTCGAGAAGTGCCGAGGAAGGGAGGGGAGGTCAAGGGCACTAAAGCGGTTTCAAATGCGGCACGTGATTGGGGGTGGTTGGGTGGTTGACGCTGGGTGTGGGGTTGCCGTGGTGTGCGGGTCGGGGTATGCCGGTCATCGCTCTGTGGCGTGCAGGGCCGAGGCCTCGCGCCCCCACCTGGGCCGTCGGTATCTCGGTGGCGATCGAGCGAAAGCGGGCTGCGGTGGCCTCAATGGTTGTCCTCTTTAGCCTGTGGTAGATTGACATAAGGTGCATTTTGTGTATGGCCGTCGGATTGATTGACCAGGAAAAACATGGTCCTCTTGAACTGATCTACATAAATCGAAATCTTTCTATCAGTAAACTGTAAAAGAAAATGTTGTGATTTAACAGCAATTTTGTGGCTTAGATTTGACTTGTTTTGTTGGCTGAGCCAACTTAAAATTATAAATTAAATAAAAACGTAAATCTAAATTTATTCTAAATGTTCTGCCAAGGCGAAACGTGAATGAAAACATTCCGAATCCCCTCACTTGCTGTCAACATTTTGAACCTTGTGTCAAAATATATACAAATTGAATTGAGTGAAAAACTTCTTTGTCATTTGTTGTTTTGTTATTTTTATCTACAGGAAAAAAAAGACGTCATCTCTAACGCTAACGTGATAGCAGATGATAGATATTTTTTTCATAAAACTGACGTGTCACTGACGTGTCACTGACGTGTCACTGTCAGCGACGAATAAGACGACCAACTCACAGGACCCCGCTCTCCTAACCCCATTCTCTCCTAGGGACGAACTATTTCGACCGTACGAACGAGATCGAGAGTAAAAGCAGATGCTACCTTTGGTATCATCTGCTAACAAACAAGAAGCAAAAACATGAGTCAAAAGTAAAAGCCTTTTCTGACATCAAACATGTTTGAAATTAGGGGCCGTGCATATATTACGTAAGGGGGTTGGGGTAGGGAGGCGGTCGAGGAAAAAGTTACGGTTGGTGACATAGGGGGGAAATGGGGGGGGGGGGGGGGCTCCGAGTCCAGATGACGTTGTTTTTTTACTAGTAACAAAAAATGTAAAATAAAACTTTTACGTTGCAGATTTGAATTAATTATTCTATATTACTGAGATTTTTCAGTGTGTTAACTTTGCTTGAGTGATCAATCGACCTATTTTTCACCACAATGGCTGTTAAAATGTTAGCTCGGTCTCGGTCTCTAGATAGCCGCCTGGAAAGTAGGCAAATAGCGCGACAAAAACCCCGTATGTAGGCAACCTGGGGTGCACCTTCCAGTCGGACCTTAAACTGCGCCTGCCAGACGAAGCTAACTGAGATTTTTTATCAAATTCTTGTGCTTGATTTGGAAGGACGAGCCTACTCCCTCTAGTATGTGACTGGAGTTTGTTTGTAATAACGAATGTTGTGTGATAAATTCCTTCAACAGGTGTTAGTCGTACCCTTTTTGAAACACTCTTGCGGAAAAGCTTTGAAACAGAAAGGGACCGAAAAAATTGGTAAACTTCTCATAACTTTTAGTCCGTAAAGGAAGGAAAGGCTTTCGTGACGTCTATGTAGGAGGGGCCCTCGACCAAGCGGAGCAGCTTATTGCCCAGCTGATGGAACAACGATTGGGAAGAAAGAGAGTTTGGCCTGCGGTGTACCCCACCTTGGGGTTGTCCCTATCGACCAATCGCATGTCCTTGCAGAGCTAAAGGAAAAATAGAGGTGGTTCGGCCGCTTCTCAACATAAACACCTTATCATTTTCTTTAGCTCTCTCTGATTTTTCGTGTCTCTCTCTCTCACGTCCCTTATTTTTTACTAATGTCTCAATTTATTTGTTGATGTTCTTGTGTTTTCTTTTTGTGTACAGGACACGTGGAAGAGATCATTACCCACCATCAGCTTAAGAAATCTACGAGTACAATCCAAATGGAACAAACCAACTCGAGTAAGCTGAGTGGAAGCGTGGCCTCGCTCGCGGCAACCACTGGCACAGTCGCTGTAATCACTACGGCATCCGCCTCTCAACCCTCAGCGCCACCGTTTGAAGAAACTTCGTGGGTCGAGGAACATACGATCTCTCAAAGTCATCTCTCTAAGACTACATCACAATCGGAAGAATCTCAGGTGTTGTCAGGCAACAGGTCCAGCGTCCATGAAATAACTTCGCTCAGCAGTGAGGAAGCGTCGCTACACGAAAATAATGCCAGTTCAAAATCACTGAAAGGAAAGAGTGAGAAGAAGCATTCAAGGAAGACCAAAGGAAAAGGTAGCAAATCAGCCTCCGTCACAAGTGGTACTGACCAACACATTCCCACGAAGGGCAGCAAAGCTAAAAATGAGAAATATGGTGAAATTGAAAATCAAGTTTCTTCTATCGTAAAGGAAATAGCACATGACACTGTGCTTAAAACGGAAGAAATCTCAAAAGCTGCCTCTACTGTAGAAAAAACCTTTCAGTCCGTGGAAGGAAATGGCAAGCAGGAGGGGGAGCCTCTATCAAATAATGGAAGTAGTAAAAGAAACACTCGGCGGTTAAGGCGCCAGACTAAGTCGGTAGATAGTTCATCTGACAAGAGTGAGAGTGGGGATAAAACACAGTTGCACAGTACACTTACCGAAGCTGTAATGAATGTGAGAAATGAAGCCACAGCCGTTTCGGTTACCACAGAAGAATCGAAAGAAAATATTGTAAGCCATGTGATGACGGAGTCATCTGAACGTCGTGATTTAAACAGTATTAGAGACGATATGCGTGTTCACAATGACTACAAACTCAATAGTGTTGCTCAAGACTCACAGATGAATCAGATAAGCGAACCCCTTCAACGAGAAATCGCTCAAAACTTAGTTTACATGACGTCAGATCATGAAAATGGGCAAAGTACTTCGGACACGAAAGAAGAGGAACTCCGCATTCAAACCGAAGGAAGTGTCAGAAAGAGCTCGAAACATGATATTTCTGAGGAGAAATGTGACGATGGCACACACAAGAAAGTCGAAGAGAAGGCGGAGGAAACACAAGAAGAAAAACGGGAGGCTAGCGAAAAAACAATCTTAGAACGAAAGAGCAATGTTCAAGTTGATGAAAATGGTGACATTGTTGAAGAGGAAATTACCATCACACGAACTGAACAGAGTTTAACTCATGAGACAACTGTCTCAAAATCCTGGACCATGGAAACTACTATTGAGACGCTCGCGGACGGTGAAACGCGAGTTATTGAACGCATGATAATTCACTCGCCTCCTTTGGATTCGACAAACGGTTTAATCCAGGAGACGAATGATCAAGGAGCTAGCAGCAATGTACAATACGAAAGCAAGGAAGTGAATGACCTGACTAACTCAGTCGCATCAAATAACATAGAAACCAATACTACGCTGGAATTAGGTGACTCAGCTCCATCATCAAACAGCGTGGAAATGAATTCAGCCGCTAAAATAAGCAGTCTTTTAGAAGATTCTATAAGCAAATCAGAAAATGACGTGACGAAGGATTTCGGCGTAGTTATTGCCGAGGATGCTAAAAAATCGCTAGATCAAATAGGTGTCGCTCTTGAAATTGCCAATAGCAGCCTTTCATCCCCACATGCTAACCAGGGCACAGGCATATCCAACGAACATCACACTCATGAATATGTCGAGACCGCAGAGCGCAACTTTAACAAAGACTCATCTGAAATGGTGACTTTAGCAGACCGTACTACGAAAAAAGAATTTGGTTTGATAAATGTTGACGAGGTACATAAATCACTCAAACACATTACCCACACATTATCAGAAGTCGAGCAGTCTTTGGAGTTAAGCAAAACACATCAAGTGGCTGATGAGAGCAGTGCTGACCATGATGTTGAAGTCGGTGAACATAGCAACGTCCTCCTAGCTGCCAGTGAAACTACAGTTCACCCTGAACTTGCATCCACGGGCCAAGAAGCAGGTCCGCTTGAAGAATCAGGACCAATGAGAATAAGCAAAACAGATAGTATCCTCTCCCTAGGCGAGGGAGGAACCCATTCTTTGGAAGCACATG
This sequence comes from Frankliniella fusca, assembly GCA_029379305.1. Classification (NCBI taxonomy): domain Eukaryota; kingdom Metazoa; phylum Arthropoda; class Insecta; order Thysanoptera; family Thripidae; genus Frankliniella; species Frankliniella fusca. The sequence continues at coordinate 2,076,316 of JAHWGI010001270.1, read as the reverse complement.
CACTGGTCCCTGATACCGCATTTTCCATGCAAGTGCACTCGTCAGAAGCTAAGGATGCGACTGAACTTAAACCTCAAACTGAGCAGATAATTAATCATTCTGATAACAGCGTGAAAATTGTTAGCTCAGTTCACACAGCAGAGGAGAATAAAGAGCAGGTTGAAGTCTCACGTGTGACATCGATCAGTGAGCTTAGTTCAGACAATCGAGAGTCAGTCGACGAAAATGGGAAGCCACAATCATTAAGTAGACTCGAAAATTCCGGCAGTTTGCAGGAAGAGACCTTGGAATCTCGTGCTATAACCCTAGAAGGAAAAGCGGAAATAAACTCTCTTGCCGATGAAACGGATACTGATAAGGGTTCTGATTTATCGAAAGAAGGGTCAAAAGAAGAGTCATCATCTGAGCTAAAAGGTGTGTCATTTCATGCACATGACTACCCTACCGATGAAGACCAGGCTACTCCTCGTGATGACGTGGAGAGTCTTCGCATTGACACTCCAGAAGACAATTTTTCGGTCAAAACAAGTTCTGGATCTGACGAAAATGGCGATCCAATTAATCCGCCTACCGTGGTTATTTCAAGAACCGCTGACGTAATTGAACTGAAAGACAGTGAAATAAACATTGTCACGCAAATGGAGAAGGAGGGTCTTGTGTCAGAAGGAGTTAGTAGTACATTCGACGGCCCTGTGGAACAAATTATAACGAGGGGTGCACTCCAAACTCTTGCTGACGCGGTCCCAGACATTGATCAGAATTCCAAACTGTCGCCAAAAATAGCTGGAATAACAATAGTAGCCGCATCGACAATAGGCCTTATTGCCGCTGAGTCAACCGAACCCCATACCGAATGCCTTATCCTTGAAAATCCTGAACATATGGATGATACCGTAGAAATCGTGGCAGCAGATTTTGACAGTAATCAATTCATTCAAGAAGAAATTAAACACTCGACATGGCTGTTACAGGGAAGTAATAATGCTGACCAAACTTCACAGCATGATGCACGGGAAGCAGATATCAATGAACTTATTCGGCCACCTCCTCTGCTTGAACGCTCAGAAAGCTCTCAAGAGTCTACTAGTTACTGCAAAGTACAGAATGATCCGGAAGAAATGAAATCAAAGAGTGAAGACAAAATCGCTTCCTCTACTAAAACTGATATTGAAAAGCGACGCACTCTCACAGTAGCTACATCACCTTCCAAAGACACCCTCCTTCAAGAAAGTGATGGCCTTGAGGTGGAAGATGATGGCAAACCTATTCCCGTTGATGAAAATGGAAAACCCTTGTACACAGTGAGGAAAAGCAGATCTCTACAAAGTGAAACAGTCCCTTCAGTGGCAAACGATATAATACCCGATAAGAGTAAAATCAAGCTTTCGCGAACAGGATCACTTCTTGGAGTAGAAGGCGAAAACAATCACTGGTATGGTTCCCAAATGTCTACAGCTGGATCCACTCTTATTAAACCAGCATTGGCAATGTCTCGAGATCCAGCCTTAGAATCTCTACAACCGTGTAATGAGCCTGAATGCATAGCAGTTGACGTAAGGGCCAAGGACAAGTCCGACTCCGCATCCAAAGTAGAGGATGAATCTAAACATTCTCAAGGGAGAGGTATAAATGTAATGAAAGAAATGAGTGTAGTGACAAGCCGGATTGGCCAGTCAATTTTATCGTTAGGGTCAGAGGAAGCCGAAAAAAAATCAGATTTAGAAGCGTTGATTAGAACTAAACGTTCTGACTCTCAGGAATCGTTTATCATTTCGGAAGATGCTGTTTATATACCATTAAATCCGACGATAGGGAAGCCCGCACTGGAACGTATAGATTCTATGCCATCTGTGTCAGGGCAGGACGATATTGTTGCAGAATCCGAGAATGCTAATGCGCTTGACCAACTGAATAACAAAACTGACTCTGCTCTTCGTGATGAAGTTATTCACGAAAATGAGAGTAGTTCTCCGCGCACCTACACTGTCACTGAACCAATGAGTGCCTCCGATTTCAACGAGCAATTAATAGGGGGTGAAGTTTCGGAAGCGAACCAAGATGACGATGTTCTTATCGTGGAGTATCCCACGGACCCACTGGCGAAAGTGACCAAGTGGGAGAACGTTGTGGTCGCTTCCCCTGCCGAAATCAAAGATGAAATTTTTGTTAAAGATGAAGTTCAACGATTTGAATCAATTCCAAATGAGGCTCAATCATACATGTCCGTAGACGACTCCTTGCAGGAAGTGCCCAGTCTTCAAGATGAAGCTGTTAATATCGAGTCTGAATCAGAAGTCCTTGACTCCATGCCGGAAGAAGAGGCAGAAAGAAAATGGACTGATGACATTGCGATGGCTGCGAACAAAGCAAAGGACGTCGTTAAAGGAATTTTTAGTCGTGGAAACAGTGTACAGCATGAGGCAAGCACTGATGATGGAAAACATGCGCTAAAATCAGATGGGAAGGACACTGCACGCGAAGATGCGTTATCTGCCACTGCAGATGGAAGATACTCGAAGGAAATTATTACAGAAAATGGAAATGAAATCATTGAGACAAAAAGCAATAATGACATGGTTGCCAACCATGTCGAGAATCACAGCCGAGAGAGTAATGAAATTAATATAACTCCTAAAATAATTGATACTGCATCAAAAGAGTTATCACACATTGCCTCGGATATAAAACATAATAAAGAAGAAATTGAAGACACCGTAAACCTTAGAGACGCTGTGAGTTACACTACCGAAGCACTTGGCAAGGAAGTTCACAAGGCAACAAGAACTGTGAAGACGGCGATAGTTGAGGCGAAGGATAATGTTCTTCAAGCATTTCAAGACGCCAAAGATTCTACTGTGTCTGCATTAGAATCTATTGACAACAAGGCCAATCGAGCGATTAGTGAAATCGACTCTGTTAAACTCAAAACTGCAGAAGTGACAAGTGCTGCAAGTGCTATTGCAACAGAGACCAAAAATTCGGCAATCGCAGCTTTGGCTACTGGTACAACTTTGGCGACAGACGTTGTCGACACAATGAAAGAAAAAGCGTCGGACACTGCACAAGTTTTAAGAGATGTGCCAAAGTTTGGAGCAGAAGTAGCTACAGGTAGTGCTTCTGAAGCAATCGGAAGCTTAGAACACCTAGAAGCCGAGGTTGGCAACATTATGGGACACTTTGTTACTACCACAGCCCAGGGTACCCAAGCAAATGCTACAGAACTATGTGCTGAAGCTTCAAGAGCTGAAGAGAAAACTGAAAAGACAGCGGAACAGTTGGATCTGAACGTGGAAACAACAATTGTGCAAACCGAGGAAAGTATTTTATCAGGAATGAAAAGTCAGCATGAGGAAAAAACGGAGACTCACGAGACTTCAAACAGCCCTGTAGCATTGACAGGAGTAACCGGAGAAGCAGTCTCGGAAACCCTTGCTGGCATTGCTTCCACAGAAACCAACATCAAAGATGATGTCAAAGGTAGGACGTTGGAAGAAATGCAAACCGCATCTTTGTCAATTGATGACCGTAAATCTGCTGCGCCCTCCATCTCCGAAGATGCGTCTCATAACATACATACTGTTGTTGAAAATGTTGACCTTCAACGTGAAATTTCCTTAGAAAATACTCACCCCCAAGGGAAGGACAGGTCCAGAATTCAAGTAAGAATCGACACAGATCCTATCGACATGGGAAAACTAAAACACGTCAACCCTGATATTCCGTCTGCGGACGCTGAGCATGTGAAATCTGAGGGAGAGGCACCTGTAGAATTTAAAAGGATATCCGCTACAAAGTCAGAGGCCGCTGTGGAAGATGTTAATGACACGCGCGACTTGACAACTGGTTCAAGCCTTACTACAAATGAAAATATCACGGAACAGTCACGTGCCGATGTAAACTCGCACAACAATGATCGGCCTTCTCAGACGCTACCTGACGCAAAACAGAGGATACGGTCTTTAGACTCAGAAGTGCCCGATTCCTTAATGCATGAAGTCAGAGAACAGGCCGAAAACGCCATTCAAACCACATTAGAGAAATCAAATCGAGAAAAGAGTGTACTAGATGAGTTCCTAGCGCACAGTACTAATGCCAGTGAAATAGCAATCGTATCTAAAATGAAAGAAGCTGAGAGTGAGACTGTCGCAGCGCTTGAAATGGCTGAAGCATCAGTAAAAAAAGCATTAGATCATGCAGAGTTAACAATATCTTCTGAGGCACAGAAGACATTGCTGCTTGTCGAACAAACTACAATGAATAATATTCAGGTGCACAGTGGTGAGAGTAGCGAACAGCTTCAGAGAATGTCGAAGGAACATGCCGAAGAGCCCATCGGCGCCAGCATAGATGAAACTGTAGAAGCTCTTGAAATAGCAGATAAGTCAATAAAAGATGCTCTTGGTCATGCTGAAGACATTATTTCAAATGAATCTCGAAAGACATCGGCTCTCTTGGCTGACGGCATTCTTTTGCTCTCAAAACAAGGTGATGGTGAAAACTTAAAACTAGAGTATGAAACAGAAAAAGCTGAAAAAACCGTGCAACACAAATCAGATTTGGATTCCACTGTATCAGTGTTGGAGTTGACAAAAAAGTCTGTCCATGGGGCTATCGATCGAGCTGAAGAGACAATTTTATCTGAGGTACGGAAAAGTGAACATGAACGTTATGAAGTCTCAGAATCATCTCTTTCTAAAGCAGCCAAATCCGAAAAACAGTCAAAAATACCCGTACCAGTCGCTTCTACACAGGACCAGAAAATTGCGAGTGAGGCTAGAAATGAAACAATAGAAAACAGTCACGACCCAACTTTGTCTAACTTACGTCAAAGTGAGGAATCTGTCCAAATAGCCCTGGACCACGCCGAAAATGTCATATCCATCCAAACATCTGTGCATAAACAAGAAAATGCTGGCGAAGAAAAAAGTACGTTTTCATCTTTGGACAGCGGGACGAAGAATGAAGGGGACATAAAGAATACTGTATCGACTGTAAGTCTCGCCCACCAGCTCTCTGAGGGCATTCATGATCGTGTGCGTAGAGAAGTATCGTCCCTGAGCGATGCATCCCAGGCCTCGCCGCGTGGCAGAGATGTGGAAAACGCTTCGGTGCGAAGGGGCCGTGCTACTTCTGATATAACGGCTAGAAAGGCACCTTCGAAGTCAGACAGCTGGGAGAGCAATCTAAGGAGGAGTACAGTGGCATCGTCTGGAAAGATTGCTCGCCACGCCAACTCGAACGGGAGCGAGCCCGTCAGACATAAAACGCCTTACACAACAAGATCCGTTAAGAAAGCTCCGAGTCCAGTTGATACAGGCCATAAAACGTCGGCTAACACTGGGGATATGAAGAGGAAAGGCGCCCTGCGCAAGTCCAGGAGTCTTGCAGAGGAATCTCCCGAAGATTCGAAAAAGAGAATTAAGAAGATGCCGTCTCAAGGATCGACAAAGAAAACTGCCATTTCTGTCGAGAGTGCTGTGGAAGCAGCGGGCGAAACGGTCGTTGAGGAAGTTCTCCACAAGGTGAGCTCCATTCAGGATCAGGGGGACGACACGTCGTCAGAAGCAAGTAAATCTACCACCATCACTTCGTCGTCTAGTACACAACAGCAGCACACACAAAGCAGCAGTGCGGAGTTAACAGAAAGTACGCGCGTGGTCAAAAGCGAGCTGGTACACGCAGCTGCCACTATACAAGACGCTTTCCGAGAACATCGAATGGTGAGTTTATTTGAAATTAATGATGTGTATGTACAAGCTAGGCCATATGATTTCAAACTGCACAGTTCGTGATCCACCGTAAGACTTCGATTGTTGAAAACATTTAATATTTTGTTTTCGGTTTACCTATATTAATTTTACCCGCACAGGGTGTTCAGATCGAGAGTATTGTGCTCACGATTGAGGTCTGCAAAATTACTGCCGACCGTCCGTCCGTCCACCCGTTTGTGAGCCGTTGTAGTGTAAAGTACTATTTTAGAATCTGAATCAATTCTTATACTGCTTATAAGCGTAATTTTTTTTTCAATTTTATTCAGTAAAAATATCTGTGCGACGCATGGTTCTCGAGAATGAAGCGTTTTCCTGCAGGCATATCCACAGAGACCGCCGCCAACCTCACTTGTTTCAGGCATTCAAACGCCTTTTTCTCGAAACCCATGCGTTATACAGAATTGTTTTCTTTTAATGAAATTGGATTATTTGAAGCTAGTAAGCATTATTAGAATTGATTCAGATTCTAAATCAGTACTTTACACTACAACGGCTCACAAACGGACGGACGGGCGGACGGCCGACATTAATTTTACAGACCTATACAGCCCAATTTGATAATTTAGAAACGTCATTGTACACTGTTAGAAAAAGTTGTTGCCTGACGACCATTTGTTTTACGGGAATCCTGTTTCTGAACAGCTGTTCTCTTATCAGTTAAAAACTTGCTACATATGGATTATTTCAGCAGCACTCTCAAAGAACAGTGAATAAGTATCACTTTGTATGCTAGTGCTTTACAGGAAATACGCTGTTAATTTTGCTAACAGCCCTTATACTGTTCGAAATACAACAATTGTGTAATATTACAGAAGAGAGTGCAAAAAGAACTCAATACATTTCGACGAAAAAATTGATTCTGAGATTTTTCCCATCCTTGTAAATTTACAGTTTTTCCTGTTTTGAAACAGGATTTGCTGCTAACAAACTTAACAGTACTTTTCCTGTTAATTTACAACAAAATTTTTAACAGTGTACACTTAGTAAAAGTACGATGAAGATTTTTTAAGAAAATAATTATTTAAGGGTTAGGGTTCAAGGTTATGATACCTAATTTAATGATCATTTAATATTTAAATTATCATCATAAATCTCACAAACAAGATTTTAAAGAGCGAGATACAGGGTGAGCGTCTTCGTATCTGCCAGACTTCGGGATCGGATAGGGGACATTTAGACGAGTATTTTGATATAAGACACTTGGGGTCGGAAATCAAAATTACGCCCGCTAGAGGGAAATTAAATTTCGGAACCGAGAGCCGGCAGGTAGGCAACCCACCTGGCTGGCAGCCTAGGAGCGGCGTGGGGTGGCGTAGCTCAGCTTCCCCACGAGACTGCGGTCCTCCCTATGGCGTTGCCACGGGCCTCCACCGCGAGGCCGCGGGCCTCCACGGCGGGGCAGAACTCACGGGCCAGACCCACAGTCTCGTCGGAGAGGCTCGCGGTCTCGCGGGAAACGGAAACGCCCGGCCGGCCTGGCTCGGCACGCCACGCCATGCCACCCACCCCGCTGAGCTACGCCACGCCACGCCGCTCTTAGGCTGCCAGCCGGGTGGGTTGCCTACCTGCCGGCGCTCGGTTCCGAAATTTAATTTCCCTCTATGCGGGCGTAATTTTGATTTCCGACCCCAAGTGTCCTATATCAAAATACTCGTCTAGGTGTCCCCTATCCGATCCCGAAGTCTAGCAGATACAAAGACGCTCACCCTGTATGTAAATTTATCAAGAAAATATCCCGTATTTGTAAAGAACGCGTTTTACATCTTCATATCAAACTAATTTGATATTAGGAAAGGCTTTTACTTCTTACTAACGTTTTTGCTTCTTGTCTGTTCTATGTTCCATCAGATTCCAGTGGACGAAAACGGAAAAGAAATGATCAATGCAGCTCGAGGCCCGCCAACCAGTCGCACTTCACTCCAGATCGAGCCCGTTTTAGAAGAGATAGCGGAGGAGGTTGGTCTGGACCGGCAGGCCAGCAGCTCCCGTCGCGGCTCACGACAAGATTCGCATGGGGCCGACAACGAGGATACGTCTACCTCCGAATCGTCATTGTCGAGCGCCGCGACGAGGATTCAGGCTGGTTTCCGTGGCCACCTTGCGCGTCGACATCGTCTTGTCGGAGGTCGCCACGGTACCGCGGGAACAGCATCGACGTCTGTCTCTATGTCCATGTCTCGTGATTCCGACGCAGGCGTAGTTCGTGCCATGAGCTTACTTGAGGACTCAGAGGTGCAACGCCACCAGCTCGACACCCTTGACCAGTTACCGGAGGCTGACGAGTTCGGACCCGCAAAGTACGTCGCTGAGGTTCACCGGGTGCACCAGGAGGCGCAGGACGCTCACAAAGGTCAGTTATTGTTTCCAGTTAAGCTGCCCCGGTCGGTTTCGAGGCGTTCTGGGCGTTCGTGGCAGCGGGGCCGTTGGGGTGGGAGTTGCCGACATGCCCGATGCGACGCGCCAGAGCCCCCGATCGCGCCCCTCCCTCCGGCCAAACTGCCCCGCTGCCCCGAACGCCCCCGAAACCGACCGGGGCAGCTTTACTAGAAACAGTAAGTAATAATTAGGTATTTCAATGGAGCACTGCCCGGAAGTAAGAAGAACAAAATCTGATTCAGATAGCGGTGGTGGGGGCGGGCGACCGCAGGAGCGGCGGGTGGTAGGGGAGGGGGAGCCTGCCCGCCCGCCCCCACCACCGCTCTCCGTATGCGGTTTTGTTTTTCTTACTTCCGGGCAGGGCTCCATTGAAATACTCTTAAAGAGTCTGTCCCGTGTACATATAGAAGAACAAGAACTCCGGAAGTGCCCTTATATTTTCGACAAAAGGGGCATATTTCTTTGCGCGGTCAATGGTTTTTGATACATTGGTAAAGAATAAAGCCAGAAGTCACAAGTTTGCTTGAAAATTCGCCGTATAAGCAAATATTGTAATCCCACTTTCGGAGTTCTTGTTCTTATAATCTGTACGGGACAGGTTGTCTATGGCTAAATTCAATAGACCCTACACTGTTTAAAATTTTGTCGCAAATCAACGACAAATAAGTCGCTAATTTTTATAGCGACTGCAATCATTCTGGAACGATTTGGTCGTAACGAAACGATAAAAACATCGTTCCTCAACCACTGTGAAAAATACTCTTAAGGGTTACGGGAAGATTTTCCATGATAAAAGTCGTAAAATTACAATTTGAAATTTTCGTGATATACTCAGCAAGATTGCAAAATTTCCAGGCTGTCAGGTGTTTTTGAAGCAATTTTTCCTTCTACTGTGCTCACATCTCAGTTATGTGGATGGGGTTGAAAGAATGAAGGTTCGGGGGAAAATTATATTATTTTTGGATCATGTGGGAGAAAAGGGTTTTTTTTTCTTTCTTTTTTTTCTTTTTTTAAAGCTTAACCTGGTTGATCGACTAAAGTGCATGTTTTTCTTTTGCTCCATCTGAAAGAGGAGGTCCAGTATCCCTTGGGACCCCCAAGAAATCTTCGGGGTAACCCCTTAACCATTACCCCCCCCCCCCCCCCCCCCCCCTTCTCCCGGCTGCGCGTCTGATGCAATATTTTTCTGAACTGCAGGGGTGGAGTGGGCGCGCTCGCTGGACAGTGGGCTGTCGTCAGGACCCGAGCGACACACCCCTGTGCGCTCGGCAGTGTCCATGCAGCAAAGGGCACTCCGCAGCCGTGACTTGGACGAGCACATTTGGCGCACTCTCGAGCAAGAGATGCAGGAGGCCACGGTGAGTCTTTACAAAGTCTTTTACCTATCTAAATGTCATGAAAAGGTTTACTAAGAAGGAGATTTCTCAATTGTGATATCTTTTTACTGATGAAAGATACTAAACCTTGCGTGTTTTTTATAATATTTATCATCAATCATGAAGTTACATATGACTTGTCTCTCTGCTCACTGCACTCAACACTCTTCGTGTTTTCGTTGCAATGTTTCGAGCCATTCATCGTCCTCGCCCCCTCCTTTCCCCCATACGCCCACCCCGCCGCATTTCTCGTCCCAGGTCTGCGACACTAGAAATAGGGTTGCTGCCCAAGGACGCCCTGCTCTCTCCACCATACAACCTCCCCTCTTGCTATTCTTCCTGAAACACTGCGCAACGCTGTAGTGTTTTGAAAATTTTCAAATGTGCAAAAGCAAGGAAATGAGCCAAAAGTTGCTTTACCTCATTTCAACTTTTGATGCATGCGACGAGTGGGTCGCGTTCATCTTCCTTCTTTCCGTCTGCAGGACGACTCCGGGCAAGGCGAGGGACCCGGCGGCGTGAGAATTCTGAGCCGGTCAAGTCACCAGCACCGCCGCAGCCTTCACCGAGGGAACGCCATGCAGCTGCCAACAACTTCGAGCAGCACCCCCGGCAGCCTGGACGAGCCCCGCCTCGAGAAGGAGCGCGGACGGGAGCTCAGGCACACTGGCGAGTTCCATGACGTGCTTGTACCGCGTCAGGGTAAGTCCCTCACTTTCGCCCACGCTGTCTCTACTTCACACCTCTCTCACACGGTCTCTCTCTCTCTCTCTCTCTCTCTCTCTCTCTCTCTCTCTCTCTCTCTCTCTCTCTCTCTCTCTCCCCTCCTCTTATCTACCCATTAATTTTAATGAGAAATGTTTGGATGATAAAATTCAGAGCTACATGGATGAATGATGCTGAATCCATGTATGGGCATGACATGAGACAACATTTAAGTCACCTGTCTGTAACTGATACGCGCATGCTCCACACCGGCACCAGTCACGTCGGAGTTTACTTCTTTTCCGTCAACACTGCGCTCCGCCTCGCTCGGTCAGATCAACTTCTGCTGAACGCACCACTCTTGCCCGATTGCCCGAAATCAAGGCGTTGCCAGAAATGTTGCTCGTATGATGTCATTTCGCGTCTGGTCCTGTCGATCTCTTAACTTGAGCTGGCCCTGTTTGCCCCGTGGCCGTGCTTGTGAACATGGTCCTCTTGGCCTCAAGCGCCGTTTACGCCGACGGGACGGAAAGGTGTGGGGGCCTCGCCGCCGGGGGTGGAGGGGAGGGGAGGGGGGGATTGTCTGACGCACGTTGATGCTGGGCGCGGGGCTCGGCTCGGACCGCTCGGCCTCGCCCCTTGCCAGAGCGAGGAGCTCTCTGTCTCTCTCTGTCTTGCGGCGTATCCCCGCGAAGCGCCGCGCCCCTGCCCTGCAGCTGGCCGCTTGGCCAAGGTGCCGGCCGCGCCGCGCCGCCCGCGCCGCCCGGTGTAGCGTGGGGTGGCGTAGCGCCGCGTGGCGCACCCGGCTGCAGCTCCTGCGGCTCTGCCCAGCTCCCAGTTCCCGCGCGGCCCGCGTCTCCCTCTCAGCAGCAGGAGCTGAGCTCAGCTAGGACCCGACGACTTCGGCCCGCGGTGCGCACCTTACGCCATCCGTTCCGATAACGGGTCTGTGTGGTCGAGGTAAGCGCAAGCCGGGTCGCGTGGCGAACGTGACGACCTGACCGAACGCCGCTCCGCGGGTATCATATCGCCGAGCCCCCTACTCACAGACAAGAAGAGGCCAAAGAAATCCCTCGAATACACCTGAGTGAGGCTGACAGGTAGCTCCACCTGCCTACCTGGTAGAAACTAGCCTCAGATTTTGACAGTGTACCTAGCAGGCAGGCGGATTTATCAATTTTTCTCTAACAGGTGTAGTCGTGGGATTTTTAGCCTGCTAATCAGGCAAGACATATCAGTCGTGTCAAGGAAGTGGGCTCTTATTTTATTCAGACATCAAGTTACTGCTTAAGATAACTCAGGGATGATGGGGAACGTGACCAATTTTCATTCCCCCTTACCCGTTTGTCAGAGTTGCTTATGTTAAAATACTTAATTTTAAATATGGCAAATTGAATTTTTTTCTGTCCGCGTCGCAGTGTTCGAAGCAGGGTGGTGAGGAGTTTAGTGAGGGTAAATATCAAAGAATGAGCTGATGGTACGTGAATATAATTGCACCCCTGTACCCCCTGTCCCTGGAATCTATTGCTGTTCTAGTACGCCCTCGCCTCGCACGTTGCCACCATCAACTGTTGAGTCTCTGGCCCACAAACAAAAATACGTATCCAAATGCAAATTAGTCAAAATGTGCTGATAGCTAATGTTCACCGTATTAAACGTGTTTCAGTCAGTTGTAACGATGTATAAGTGGGGGCAGAGAAGGCTGTGATGTACGTAGATGGAACTATAGGACCCAATCGCGTTCGTCTGACTGTGTTTCGTTTATTGAGTCGTGGTCTTCGTGCGTCACATCCCGAGAGTGCAGGAGGGCTGTGTGGGGTGGACCATCTCAGCAGCTCACTGACTAACCCTTCTTGCCTCGGCCTGACGTCAAACCCCACGTACTTCCGACCACCGCTTGGCTAAACACTGTGAAAAATAGTCGTAGGTTTACGGAGACTTTGCCACAGTTAAAGTCGTAAAATTACAACTACAAATTGTAAAAGTACAAGAACTACCTATCGACTTGAAATTCAATTACGAGAAGGAGTGGTTAATCGTAAATTTACAACATTTCTCATTAGTCGTAATTTATAAAATATATTGTGAATCTACAAAGACATTTTTCTCGTTAAAGCGGGGCGAGGCGAGGCGTGGCGAGCCGAGGTCAATCTACGGCGTGTAGTTTGTAGCTATGCCCACTTAGCTAGAGATACACTGCCGTTACCGTTTCCCGCCCCCTAGTCCGTAAGCCCTCGGACTCAATATACCTGAGGGCCCCTTTGCTTTTCGACCACTGTCATGTGCGTAGCCCGGTCTTCCGCAGTCAGAAAGGTTATTATTATGCGCTTCTTATCGGACAAATGATAACAATACGGAAGGGAATGACTAACTCAACAAGAAATCCTGTGCACAAGCCCGTATCCCTGGCGCATTCATTAATTTCAGTAGTGCGATGAAATTTCAGTAGTCAGAAACTGCCCTCCTGGCGCGTGCGCGCTTGGAGGCGGGTTGTCTCCGAAAGGTCCACCACTCCGGTGGTTTTGTGAGCACTTTGTCCGATAATTACTGGTGATCACATCCCAAAAATTCCTCTTTTCGAGTCGTTTTTCATGCTGGTTTGTGTTTTCCCTTATTATAATGTGCAAAAAAATAACCAAAATGTCAAATTATCTTCGAAAATTTTACCGAAAACTGTTGGTAATCACTGGTAATTGGTAATCGTGTGGACGCTCGTCAACCGAGTGATGCCCTCGGTTGCCTCGTGGCCCGCTCGCATCCCTCCGCTGGCGGTTGGAGGTGGGTGGTACGCCTGGCCCTGGGCCTCTGAAGCCACTCGGTTATAATAAGTCCCTGGCAGGTAGAGCAGGGTGGCAAACAGGGCTTCGGGGCCGGCCAGCGAGGTGCGGACGTACCGCAGGATATTTCTCTTTTCGCAAAGTGAGGGGGGAGGGGGGGGGCATCGGCAAGCCGTCACTCAGAGCGCTAGACGTCACCAGGGAGCGGGCCCAGGACCCGTCTGTGCGAGCACACCGTCGCGCCTGTCCACGTGGCTGTCCACGTGGAGCATGGTGTGTCGAGGCGTGGCCGCGCTGAGGGGGGAGGTGTTTCCTTCACCGCCTCGGCAGAACCGTGGTCTGGCTAGTACTGGGTGCTGAAGGGCCCGTCCGGCCTGCGAGGAGAGGAGGGGAGGGGAGGGCGCGTCCTCTGCTCCTGCTGGCCACTGCCCTGCAGAGGCGGGCATCCAGGCCAACCCTCTTCATTTTGCGCTTCCTTGCCTAAACGTCTGCTATGAACAATGAATGCTAATTAGGAAAATTGAGAAATTCAAAGAAGCATTTACTTGACCTTTTCTTTAAAATCAATTCCGCACGCCTCTTTTTTAGTACAAGATCTAGTGAGCATCTGACCATTGTATGAAGATAACGATTTATTTCGATCCCAAATTATATGGCATTGTTTCAAGATGTTAGGCTTTCGTGGGTCCATCTTTCCTCCTCTGGCAGCTGGGCAAAAAGGGGAGAACATTGGTAGGGTGGGGAGGGGGAGGGGCATCTGAGTGGCTCTCATTGTGATGAGACAACAAGTGAGTCCCGAGACGAGCCTCGCCGCGCCCGCGCCCAGCGCCACCAGCCACAACGCGATGCGGAAAGATTTGCCAGAGAGTTGGCACTAAATTTAAAAGCGCTCAGACTGCTGGGCTCAATTCGTGGACTAGCGGGCCAACGGCGTGACGGGACTCATTGTCGAGGTATTTGATATGAGCCGTGGTATTTGCTTCCCCCACTCCGTTAACCTCGTTGTTCAGGGATATCTCAGTCATTGTTTTAGAAGGTAATGCTACCGTAGTTCCCCCCTCACAGCCAACCACTTGACCACATATGTGGTCTGAGATATTAATAATTTGCTCACTGGAGCGAATGGTAGGATTATTGGAGCAATCACAAAATTATTCGAGCGGACAGTTCTGGAATAATTTCGTATTATAAATTATGCGACTCCTCCCTCCCCCTCCGCCCTCTGCCAGCAAGCTAATCTTTTCCCCCTTCTTTTTTCCCCCATTGTGAATGACGCGTGTGAAAGACCTTATCTGTAACGGCGGCTCGAATATGTGAGGTGTTTGTCGTCTGCCGTCTACCCTACCTGTTCCGCTACACTTTGTGAAGCTTTCTGAATTACCTTATCAGCTGCAACCTGCATTAATTCGGTGCGCAATGGACCGAATCTCCTCTTTGCTCTGTCTCAATCCACCTGCCTTCGGGGCAAAAAACATTTGGTGAAGAAGGGCTGTCCATATACTACGTCACGATTTTTTAGGTGACTTCTTTTCCCTTCCACCCCTGAATTGAACCCTCATCACAATCAAAAATAATGTTCGTTCCCTTTCCCTCACGTTGACGCCATTTATTTTTGTTTAAAAAAATAAAAATAATGCTCCAATATTTTTGCAGCTCGTTTGAAGCAAATTGACACAAGTCAAACTTCGCGAGACGACTCACTCGCTCACATTTAGCCCCCTTCCCCACGTCACACTTTCATCCTATTTTGACCGAAACGCCTGCCCTCCCTCTCCCCTCGCAGGAAAAAAAGCGTGACGGAGATGGATAGCCCCTTATTGCAATTATCTGATTGCACTGAAGTAATATTTTGTCGTAATAACCCACACAAAAAATAGACGTCTATTAAACATATAATAGACGTCTTTCAATAGACGTGGGAGAGTCTATTAGACATATTTTGTAGTCTATCGGTAGACCATCTATGACCCGTATAATGGCTTAATTTGCAAAGTATATTAGACGTCTTTTTATAAACCTCTACTAGATGTATGTGTATAGATCTAAATATAGACCAAAAAAATTTGAATTATTGGGAGTCGAACCCAGTACCTTATTGTTAGGCGTCTGTCTCGTTATCCACTACGCTAAGCGCTCAACTGGAGAAGAGGCCTGCTAGAATGGTATATCTATCACGGTGGCTGTGTTGTGGGTCTATCTCTTATCTACATTAGGTCTACTGTCTACACAGATCTATCACTACATCTGTTCATAGATTAGACATATTATACAGTCTGTATACGTCTAATATATAGCTACTAATAGACGTAGACAAGGTAGACATTTATTAGACAATCTATAGAGGTCTACCATTCATCAGTAAGTAGACGTCTCCTTATAGACCAACGTTAGACCATCTATCGATATCTAAGTAAAGTCTACTTGTAGATATAGATTATCTAGACAAAAAACAGACCAGCTATAGCCAGCTATAGACATATTTCGACATTGCTAGACCATCCGTAGACCGTCTACATCCATCTATAGACGTCTATTTCTTGTGTGGGAATCTATTAAGAGAGGATTTTTTTCTGCTTTTCAAATGAAACGTAGATGCCTCACTTTCTGCCCATTGTTGCCAACTAAGACATGGAAACAATGAGTTCGGGGACCTTTATAGTTTCGTTTTAAATTTGTGAGTAAATGAAAACAAAATGTAAAACCAAAAATTTTAAAAATCGTGCATTGAATATCTTAGATTTTCACATTCCATAACTTGAAAAAACAAAAATTAAAAAAAAAAACTCAAGGTGAAGCAGCGTAGCGCTGTGGACGGCGGTCTCAAGATTTTCAGGTAACAGTGTATTCTTTCCTCGTGGTTCTTGACTGTCACTCTATTGAATCTTCTTTTTTCTGGAACAAGTTTTCTGTGTCTGTGACTGTTTGTGTCAATATCTCGTAAACCTAATCTGGTGCGGACGTGACGGACTGTATACAGTTATGTAGACACGGAGCGGACACATTCATCCTACCTTTATTGGTCCCGTGGTGCATCCTGACCCGCCCCGTCTCCAGCACCATGGCGAACGAAACCAAGCCCAACAACCTCTCTCCAACGGGCCTCACAATCAAACCTCAGTCCAGAGCCCTGTCATCCGAGTGCCTCAGCAACAGGATTCCCTACGGTAACGTTTTTACATCCTATGGGTGAAAATTTCTGAGCGGTCGTTCCTGCGTGACACATTCGAACGGACTATTCGACTTCACACCATGCTGATTAGAAAAGAATGAAATACTCTACAACCTACTCATACGCGTCGCGCTCATTGATGGTGTATTTCTTTGTAGCTTCCTGACCCCCTCCCCATTCCTGTTGCGCCTCCACTTGCACTTGACCTTCGCTGGTCTACGCCACCGCGGCGTTATGCTCCCGCAGTCATGACTGAGATCCCCGCGCTCGTCAAGGCCCTCCCTTCCTCTCTCTGCTTCCCCATGCGGTCTGTAAAGTT
The DNA here is from genome assembly GCA_029379305.1 of Frankliniella fusca. Classification (NCBI taxonomy): domain Eukaryota; kingdom Metazoa; phylum Arthropoda; class Insecta; order Thysanoptera; family Thripidae; genus Frankliniella; species Frankliniella fusca. The sequence continues at coordinate 2,059,823 of JAHWGI010001270.1, read as the reverse complement.
AACGACGCGCGTAGACGCGTGTGTGCGCGTGCGTGGCGCGTCGGCAAATGGTCTGGTTTTGTTGATAGATTCAGTACTGCTATATTTTTGCAGAATCGTGATCCCCTTTCTCCAAAACGTGTTGATGATTTATTTTTTTGTGAGGAATCGGTGATAGCAGTGAGATGCGCGTCGACGTCTGCGCTAGGGTACGCGGGGCCATCACTTAGCTTTGGCTACGCTGCATTGTGGATATTGCCTTAACTAACGGTGGTCCATTTGCAAGATCATTACAGTCCCCTTAAAAAAAAAAAAAACTACCGCAAATTCTAATGAGACATGACATGAACAACCCAACGCGCACCGCGACCAAACTTTACTGATGGGTCAGAGCGGCATGAATGGGAAACTGAGTTATCCTCTTTTTGAGCCTATTTTGAAATGGAAAAAAAATAATAATAAGAGGATTCAATACTGGCCTGCGTATTTGTGAGACTCAAAAATCGTTGGAAAATGGCCTAGCGATAAATGTGTATTCCCTCCGTGATGTTTTCGATCAATTAGCTTAGGGGCGTCTTGTTTACAAACACCCCCCGTACCCCTCTCCATCCCATATGATGGTTAGCACGGGCCGGCTTGAGCTTGGCGCCGCGCTCGCGCGCTCACAGGGACCACCCGCCGCCCAGCCGGGATCGGGTCGAGTCTAAATTAAGCGAGTTGTGTTTCCCTTCCAGTTTCTCCCGACCAACCGCAGCCGCCACCGCAGCAGCAGCAGCAGCCCTCGGCGGGAGCGGGTCGGGCCGGCTTCACGTCCTCTCCGCAGCTATCGGAGGCCCATCCTTCAGAGGCGCCGCCGTCGCCGCAGCCGCCACAGCAGGAGGTCCACGAGGCTGAGCTCCCCGACGGCGCGACGGCCGCGGCCCCCCCACCCCTCGGCGGCGACGCCGACGACGCCGGCCCCGGCGGCGCCCCCTCCTCCGCCTCTCTCCCCAGCGACATGAAGACAGCCGAGGCCGCCGCCACTAAGATCCAGGCTGGCTTCCGCGGCTACAAAGTGCGTCGCCAGCTGCGCGAGCAGAGCCAGGACCAGAGCCTGGCCGACGCCGGCGAGGACGGTCACGTGACCGGCGGCAGCGCGGCCAGCAACGGCGGTCAGAGTCAGCACCTAGGCCAGCACGCAGGGCAACAGCAGGTCAGCAGCGGTCAGCAGGGCGGCCAGCAGGGTGGCAGCGGCAGCCAGGGCTGATCCCATCTTCGCCCTCCGCTCCGGCCCACCACGTGAGCCGAGCCGCGTGAGTCCAGTTGTCACTATGGTCAGTGCACCCCCTATAGGCACGCCCGACTGGGCCGAGCGGCACCCCCACCGCACCGCGTCCGCTCACTCCGGTCAGGTTCACTTTCATACGCGATGTTTTTACTTAGGGTCGATAACACTTATGCCCCACAAAAAAAAATTTACAATGACGCCGTTATGAAAAATGTGATCCCTTGTAGGAGCTAGATTAGTACCGTAAAGAGACATTTCTCATTCTTGACATTCTAACATATGACTTTTTTGGATCAGATCAGTTACTAATTTAGTATATTACTGCTTTGGTCGTGCGTAAAATGAATTTCCTACTTGCTTTAAAGCCATCCATCGCCCCGATTTTCACGCAAAAAGACAATCGCACAGCTAAAACTAGATCTGAAAAATTAGCACCACAGCTAAACACTTAAAACAGCGGAAAAATAAATAGCAGGGTAACTAGAATATGAGCACCGTAGCTCTCGTAGCCTAAAAAATAGCTACGCCTATTCAGCAGTACACCTGCTAATTTTGTTTTTTGCTCAGACGCGAATTATTTTTTTAGGTGTTTGATGACTGCCACTGTTAGACGATCCGTAAGTGTAGCCCGCCCCGCTCTACGAACTGTGTATGTCAGTACGTAATCAAGCAGCCGCCGAACGGAGTCATTCACTTTCAGAGTGCTGCCTTCTTTCATTATATTTCCTTTTTTTTCCTTCCCGAAATAAGTTTGCTCCAGAAATAGCATTGTTCACCGACACTTGAGTGAGGGGTCGCAGCGTGCGCGTGACGCCTCGGTACACAAGGGCGCGGCGCGGCGAGACATGTAGGGCGGCAACTTCTGTTTGCCTAGACCAGCGGCGGGGAGGGGAGGGGAGCGGAGTAGCGGAGTGCAGCGCACTGCAGATACAGCTCGTGTCATGGCCTTCGAAAACAAGCGTTTCCATTTCACCCCACGTTTTCCCTGTTTGTCCGTTCACCTCGGAGAGCAGGCCGAGGGCCAGGCCAGGTCGGCGGGGCGGGGGTTTACACGCGGGGGCGGCACATGCCCCGTAGTCGTGTGTGTGCGAGCGGTGCGAGCCCTTTGCAAGGTGAGGCGGCCAAGGAATGCGCCCCCTTCGGTTCTCATCCATCAAGACGCTCTCTGTAGCTCGTTTTTGGCGTGCTGCGGAGGAGTGGTGATGTGGGAGGAAAGGAAGAGTAGAGGCGAGTCTGCATCAATAAACAGGACGGGCATACCGACTCTGCCGAGGTGCCGTTCCGAACTTTTGTAGCTGGAGTATTTTTTATTTTTTACTTTTTTTAAATGATGTTGAATGTCCTATATTGCTTGGTAGCACATTTGTTCTCAGTCTAGCCTTTTTTACCACCTTTCTAATATATAATATATATGCCAATATGCGTCGTGATTTGCATGCTGCGAGCTTTCTTTGGAAGGAGAAGCCTCCCGCACCCGTTGAAAAAAGACGCCGGGCGGACAGTTGGTGGGGGGAGAGAGGCATTTGAGTTGCTTTAATTCCTCTAAAGTAAAATAACTAACAATTTACCTTAATATTCAAGACTAGGTCAGAGCTTCGAGTAAGAGCGAAGGGAAGCGAGTGAGGAAAGCAGGGTATCGTGGCGTCTAAAATAGTCTTGTTTGCACTCCTTGGACAAACAGAAACGGCCGGGAGTTTAGTGCAGGTTGGCCTGCCGTGGTAGGTTCTAGGGTCCTCCCTAGCGACCACCGGACCAGACTTGCTGCGCCCCTTGCTCCGCCTCGCCACCTCCATCATCTCGTATGATACGTGTATCCCCTTTGTGATTGTGCTCTGAAGAAAGAACCAGATACATTCATGAGTTCGTTGAGGGCCTTGTGAAATATATAATATATTCTCTACGATCACGCCCTCTCTTATCGGATGTAATAGTGACAGTTACCTTATCCGCGATTGCACCCGGATTAGATATGATTTTTTTAAAAGTTATTTTGCTTCTTTGCAGACTTTTATATTCTTTTATTTATTTACCCGTTTCTCCTCACAAGCACTCGTTGAGTTTCGTTGGGCTCACTGGCGCTACCCCGCAAGACCGACGGCAGCGTGGGGCGCTGACGCTACCCCGCGACAATGGGTCATGGCATGCCATGCGGATAAAATAAACGTCCAACCACTTATCATAATCATTTATTCTCTCTTTTCCCCTGGTATATCGTTGGCTGCTGCTTTTATTAGCTTTCGCCTTGTCCTACTGATAGCCTTTCCCTGGGCTATCTGAAACAAAGACTAAGAGACCGTTAAGTGAAATAAAATGTGCAAGCATGTATTTAAAAAGTTGTCGCTACCGTAAAGTTGTTTTTCTTTTTCGTTCTCAATAAAAAAAAAATTTAAAATGGGCAGCCTGATTATCATTTTTCCTATAATTAATACAGAGCTGCAAAACTATACGATTGGCTACGAAGATAAGAGAATGGATGGAAACTGCCAAAAGTGTAGGAGCAGTTCTTCGTCTCTTTTTACGTGTAACGTAAAACTTCATTGAAATGTAATGAAAAGTTCAACTCGCAGTTGATCCTGTTTCGTTTACTTAAATTTAAAATGCAACAGCCACAAACATTTACGTATGTGTATAGTTTTCGTAGTTCTCGGAAAGTTAGTATTAAATGCTTTTTCTTTCGTTTTTCTTATGTCATCGGGTTTGCGCGACACGGCCATACATATTTTCTTGTGGCAACCAGTATTTGATTCCTTGGGTGCTTGACTGACATGGCTCTTACTCGCTGCTTGCAGTGTAGGAGCGTTGGCGCCCACCACGAGCAGCGCGACATGCTGGAGTCAGAGCACGGCCTCGAGGGGCTTGACGAGGAGCTCCTGCAGCGGTCCGCGGCGCGCATCCAGGCAGGTGTGCGGGGCTTTCTGGTACGGCGTCGCCAGCACAACGCGGCCCTAGCCGCCGCCAAGATCCAAGCCGGCTTCCGCGGCTACCGCGCTCGCCGTGACCTGAAGCAGCGCTTCAGGCTGGGGAAGTCTAACCCCACCCCCAATCGTCAGCAGCAGGCCGCACTGTAGCGATTCCACTCATACCTACAGTCGTTCGATATTTGCGATTTTCCGTAAGGAAATTCTATTTTAATTCTTATAACCACTCGTTATGATCCATATTTTGTCATAGATTAAGCGCCTACCCACCTTACTCACTGGGTAAAGATAAGGATCCTTATCTCGAGTTGCGATAAACTTTGTGAAGTCTGGAAAAGGTAGATGAATGGTTTACGGGTGTCTATGTTTCTGTCGTTTCGAGGCGTCCCAAATGCAGGAATGGCAGGGAAACGACTCAAAAAGTTTGTACCTTTTGTATCGAGTATGCCTCTCGTGCTGGAAAGTTGCAAATAACGTTGATGTACTCTAGTTTGCACATTGGCAAAGCTCTTTTATCTGAACACGCCTGACAAAAAAGTTTTAACCATAGACATTTTTTAGAAAGCTTTCACTTGCTTGATCTAAGTGTTGATAAAAATTATCCTGCGAACATCTTTCACTTACTATTTTAAAACAAGATACTAAAAAAAAATGCCATTAGGTATATAATGACTAAGTAGTTTTTGTTCGATGTCAAATAAGATGAAACTTCCAATTAGATTAAAGAATTTCTGCGAAAGGATCTAATAAAGGTTAAAAATAACAGCGATTAGTACGTCGCGGCCTCGAAGAGGCCAAGACTATGGAGTGCCTTTTCTGGATGTTGAATGTGTTGAATCTTCTTGATCTGTATTTAGTTAATGTTTTAGTCTAGTTCGTACTGTAATCGAGAGCCGCAAGTTCAAGTGATTGGGATTACTTTTACAACAATTTAGGTATATCTCTCCGCTTGATGGGTCAAAGACTGATTTTCATATAGTTGTACGGTATCCTGAACAGGAGCCAGAGGTCAATCTCTTGCCTTCATCGACCTTGCCGTTATTACTTATTGTATCTTTAGCTCATCAAAACTCTACTTGTAACAATAACTGTCCTATGAATAGATGCTCTGAAGGTTTAAATAATACCCTGTTTACCTTCTCGGAAATTTTCGAAATTCTGCCAAGCTTATTGTACACCAGAGAAATTAACTTTAAAGTACAACGCTGCGTGAGCGTGAGGTGTCCCTTCTGTCTTGCATCATTATGAGGGAACTCCCTTTCTTTTTGTATTTTCCTCACTTTTATTCAAGTTTCGGCAGCCGATATCAGTTACAAATATCTTGCTTTGTTTCGTGCATAAATATCTTGTGTATTTAATTTAGGCACCTGCTCATAGTATGTTATTTGTGTGATATATTCTTAGAGTTGGGATGAATATATATAGAAATCATGTTTCTAAGTAGAGAACTCCAAGTGTTTTGTTTAATTTTTATTACCATTTTCCGCATCGTTTCGCATGTGGAAAGTTTGCCTTAGAAAGTAAGCGTTACAGTATCACAATTCTTAACATAAACAGCAAAAAATAATGGAACTATTGCTTTCAATACCTGCCGTGAACACATTTACATACCGTTATTATCACATTATCAGGATCGCCTTACGTAAACGACCTTATTTTGCATTAACTATAGAACCTCTCGCACCAATTGGGCAAGTTTAGTTCGTTTTGAAAAATAATAAGAGGCACTAATATAAATTTTAGAAAGAAGGGCCGGGCTCATATACATACGCAACAATGTCGAACAATCTGATATCACAGCAAAGCAAATAACACCAAGTCCTAAGTAGTTCTGTGGCCCCGCACTAATACTGGTTACCGTATGATAAAATATTAAGAGTTGTCACTGTGGCAGGTCTACAGTCGACTCAGAAGAGTCTTCTCTCGACTCAACGTGTGGAGGTTGTCCCGCAGAGGAAGTCGTGTGGACGGTTGTAGGTCGGGCGTGACCTCCACACGGAGAGTAAGTATTCGCTTCGGACGGAATAGGACTGATAAGGGCGAGGTACGTTGTTGTCAGTTCATAGAGGTTATCACCACTCAGCTGACGACGCGTGCAGGACGCGGCGATGGGGGCGGGAGGCCCGGGGGGCCCGCTCCATGGCCACCGGCGTTATGGCGTGGTGGGGGTGGGCTCACTTACAGGTGGGCTTCGATATGTGGCACTCGACTGTCTCCACGGAACAGCCGCTGCACACCTCACACTTGCAGTGCATCCCCTCGCCGCACCTGCCGAGAACGTGGGACGGCCCGCCACACCGCTCTCCAGGACCCTGGAAGTCGAGAAACGTGAATGACTACCGTTTTCAATGACGAGCGTTTTCGATGGCCAGCACAGATGTGCCAAAATTCATAAGTGCCCCATAGAACTTTTCGACGTTTTTGCGTGTAGTTACAGTTCCTCAAACGGGAAAATTTTCCCAATTACAATGGGCCACAGGTTGAAAAATCTCAAAATGCACAAAATTTGCGCTTCTTTAAAAAAATATATATATTTGACCATATATGAAGATGAACATAGAAAAGGGGACCGGAAGACCCGCTATCTTGCGTCTAATTAGGTTTCTTGAATGAGGGGCAGAGAACAATATCGTATCGCACTGACCTGACCCGAACGCGACGCTTGCTGTTTACGTCTGGACGTTAGACGATTAAAGCAGCATAAACCGTTACAGTATCCCGCAAACTTTATTGACATTTTTTTTTTTTCACAATACATTTTTAAGCCTTCTAGTTTGAGATTAAAGAGAGAATCAGTCTATCACTAAAATGTGCGTCTCCTCTTGACAAAATAATCGATACTCTGCAAACTCAAGTGTAGTACAGTACTTCAGTAAACGATTTGAGGCCAATAGTCCTCCAGTGAAAAGTGTTAGACCTTTCGTGTCGTATATTAAAAAGTGAGAACGATGGTGTCCAACTATCGTTTTTCTACGATACCCTACTTAGAACAGAGGGTATCCTACACACACATGCAGTTGAAAGACACTATGGGTCTCACACTTTTTACTGTAGACCCGATGCTCTATTACTCTTTCTCGGCAGTTCGCCGTGCTATCGGTCCCCTCCCTCCCCAGCATATTTTAACCCACCGTCAGAGGCAACTTGCAGCACAGGCCATGTTGTGCGTGGTCAACATTCGGGAATCCACCCTCCCTGTTTCCTAGATTTACAACCTCCCAAATATACAACCTCCCCATCTATACTCGACCAGATCAGAACTGGAGCGACCGGTCCCACACTTTTGGCTGGGCTAGGGCCCATTGTACTGACCTTGGCGCACACAGTGTTCCCGCAGAAGTCCCTCGTGAGCCCGTACACGCAGTTATCGGTCTTGGCCCTGGTCTTACACAAGGCGAAGGCATCGGATCTGCAAACAGGAATTCCAGTTCAAAATTAGGAACCAAAGTAGACTGTCCACGACGAGAAACGGATACAATATCTTGCACTTTGAAATGTTTGAAGAAAATGGCTTCCTCAGGCAGCAAGTTTTATTTCCAAACTTGTTAAAGCAAAGCAATCCGCGCGCTAAATGTCGAACATTTTTTGTGGACAGTTGACGGTAATTTTGTGCACGTCTAGAGCTGGCAACAAACACTGAGAAATCTTTGAACCGGGTACGGGAAAATTTTCCGTGAGAGGTTTTGTACAATTACAATTCATATTGTAAATTTTTATAACCATACGTATCAACTCAGAATCGATTGGTGACCAACAAAGTCGAAAAGAGTTAAGTCGTACATGTACGAGATATGTTGTACATTGTGAATGACATAATATATTGTACATCTACGGAAATATTTTCCACAGTGAATGGCGCTAAAATAAGGAAAATTTTTAAACACTTTTGGACCTCTTTTTAAACGTGTCAATAGTTGGCCAGTTTGTAAAATCGTCCCTAGCAAGTCTACAAAATTGCGGCCAAACAGTCCGCTATTCAGTCCATACAGAGAATTTGTAACCATCTGCCATCAAATTTGTTCTTAGCTGTCGACAATATTATAGACAAGATTTCTGGTAACAATTTAAATGTGACTGAATCTAAAGACGAAAAAGTCGATAGGTAATGTCGACAGACTCGAAGGGTGCAGCACTAAAGTCCCTGGAGCTTTGAGGGTCAGTGTTGCTAGAAAAGTAGGCGAAATTCCCTCGAATACACCTGTGTCAGGTAGACGGGTATCTCTGCCTGCCTACGTGGCAATATAGGTAGTCGCATGTGTAGAGAGTTACCTGGTAGGGAGGCGGAGATACCTGTCTGCTTCACACAGCTGTATTCGAGGGAATTTTGCCTACTTTTTGGCAACACTGTTGTGGGTGACTTTAAAAGGCTATTCCGGTGGATGGAAAAGAAGAAGTCAAGAGGTGCAAAAGCGGGTCCGGAAACGGTTGGATTGGTTGCCGAGTGTGAGAAAGCGTTGAGTTTTCACACGATTTCTCATACTCTGCAACCAATTCAACTTTTTCCGTATCCCCTTTTGCACTTCTTGACTTCTTCTTTTCCATCCACCGGAATAGCCTATTAGAGTCACCCAGCACAGTGAGGCCAAAAAGTAGGCATAGCCAATTCAAGAAGTCGCGGAGTCGGTTTTTCTCTGTTTCCAGTCCACAGTCCACGCCCTTACCTCAGATTCTGCTGGAGTAGAACGGCGAGCACGAGCAGCCAGCAGCAGGTGCAGAGCTGGCCAGCCGGCATAGCCGACGGCATGGCGTGGCGCGGCGAAGGCTAGCGGCGCTGGCGGCGGGACCAGGAGGCGTGCGGCGAGCTGCTCTCGCGGCCGAGGCCGAGCATTGAGCTGGACAGGGTGGCACTCCTCGTTATTCTCCTACACATGGGCACTCGCGCGCGCGCGCACTATGTATCACGGACGCACCGCGAGCGACCCGCACCCCTAGTGACTCGCGAACCGACTGGACAGAGTCAGGCCTCGTGGCCTCGACGGGTCGCGGATGGGGCGGTGCGGGGCAGGGCAGGGCCAAGCCGGGACACCTCACCGTCGTGGTCGTGGCTCCCGGCCGGCTACCGCAGCAGCCGGCATCCCCCGCCCCCGCCCCGCCGCGCACCACCCTCCGCGACAACGCACCGCCCTCCCCGCTCTGTCGCCGATAGCGCGATAACGCGTTCAGAGCGTGGCGCTGTCAGCTGAGAGCGGGCAGAGCAGGGCGGGGCGGGGCAGGGCAGGGCAGGGCAGGGCAGGGCAGGGCAGGGCAGGGCAGGGCAGGGCAGGGCAGGGCAGGGCAGGGCAGGGCAGGGCAGGGCAGGGCAGGGCAGGGGCCACGGGCTCGTTCCGCTGGAGGTGGGCAAAAAGAGTGCGTGCATGACTGCCCCATGGACAGAAAGGTTTTTCTCGAGGGATACCTCACTTTTCGAATGGGTGTTCACTGACTGGAATGAAAATTTTGACCAGACTTTGAGAAAAGCTATACATTTTTGGCACTGATACGATATTTTGCAATGTTAAGGTGCTTAAAATAGAATGTTGTCGAAAAATCATGTGACTAGATAGTGATTGGAAAATGATTGGAAAGCAGGGAGGGTGTGCACTGATTGGAGAAGGTGAGGTATCCCTCGGTTTTTCTCGGTCGAAAGCCATTTTTTTTTTCTTTGGTTAAGATTTTACTTTTGTCCTTTTGGGCCCTTTTATAATTGTTCTAACCACACAGAGGGTACTGCAAAGGCATAGAGTTCTATTTATTTTCTGTTATTCAGTTGTGGTTCTGTCCGATCGCGTTGGGGTGGGGTGATGGTTAGCTTAGCTGCGCCTGCTTGGGTCGCTGCCTCCGCGGAGAACTTCTCCACAGGCCACCCCAACCCGTCTGCCTTCCCCTGCCCCTCCCTGAACACTAAAACACCTCAGGACCAAGGGGTCGGCAACTCTGATATTCCTTCGTACGCGAAACTGATATTAACCCCGATATTACTTCAACATTACCGATATTACCTTCATATTTCATCAATATTACCCCTATTATACCTACAATGTTACCCCAACACTGGTAGAACTAAGGCGTAACTGTATGCTTGAATGAAGCACACAGTTACGCTTGAAGACGTTACGCTTGAAATCAAGCGTACGAAAGAAATTCTCCCATATATTTAGATAGGACGAATAGGAGCTGATAGACCCGTTACGCTTGATTTCAAGCGTAATCTCAGTACGCTTGAAAACGGGGCGTAAGGCTACGCCTTAGTTTTACCAGTGAGTATTGAAATATCACTCTAATAGTATTCTGATTTTACTGATAATACCAATATTCCCCCGTACACGACGAAAGGCAGTTGACGACCCCTCGCTCAGGACGCTACCGACTCCAGTGGAGCGGATTCTGGTGCTCCATCTCATCTCTCATCCTCTCGTCACACGACTGAAGGCAAGGAATTGGACCCAGCAAATCCGCTTGACAACAGCGTCCGCACACTGTCGTCCATCAACAGGGCCAAAGTTCCCTCAACTCCGATATCAACGCCGACCTGGTCGCGCTGCCCTGCGTGTGAGAGGGGGGAGAGGGGAAGGCGAAACGCGACCCAGAGTGTCCCCGACCGATATCAGTCACACAGTTTAATGTCGTGGTCACACTTTGGTTACTTCCATTACCACCAGTTCAATAAGAGTAGAACCGGGGAAGGTTGTTTTTTTTCTTTTTCTTTTGGGGTCAGTAGCATAATTGACTCTGTTCCTCTAAGAAACGGGGTGGAAGCAAGGGTGGTTATTGAACTGGATTAGTGAGGGGGGAGGGTAGGGCGAGGGGGCGATCGCATCCACCTTGATTTCCATTGTTTCCCCGTGATTCCCACTGATTCCAGACCCGCCCGCATTCAAAACTGGTAGTCTCTCAGCCCGAGCGGGCACCCAACCTGGCCGGCGGTAGATACGGATTCCTATACGCATCGCCACGTGGTGTGCAAAACGACAGCCTAGTGTGGTTAGCCTCTAGGCTGTCGAGACGCTTTTGGGTTCGGTCCGGGGTTGGTCCGGGGTTGGTTTCTGGGTGCACTGGTGCCCCTCTGCACAAACCCCGTCAATTTGGAGGAAAAATGTTTTTGGACCAAAATCCCTAAAAATGCCAAGGCTATAGCCTTTGGAAATTTGACCAAAAATCGAAAGTCTCAGATCACGCTGAAATTCACAGGGAATCCTCTGAAGGCACTGCGAAACATATACCAGTAGCCAGAAGCACAATACCGTTCTTGCTTAGGGAGAAATTCGGAATCCTATTCGGAAAGGAAAACTCTTCTGCGCGCGCCGGGCCCGTCCAGGCCGGTAGATACGGAATCCTTTTCGCATCGGCAAGAAGTGTGCGAACCGACAGCGTAGTGGTTAGCATACCCGTCCCCCGTCCCAAACCAACTACGCTGTCGGGACGCTTTTGTCGTGTTCGAATCTCGGTCGATAATCGTTTTTTTTTCGATGATTTTCGGATGATTTCACCCTCGGGGGTTGGTCTGGGGGTGCACTAGAGTCGACCTGGACACGATACCGTTCTTGGTTTGGGAGAAATTCGCATTTTACGCAAGGAATAGTGAATTGTTCAATCGGCGCCTTATTGGTAGGCAACCCATTCGACGCCAGCCCGCGCCTGCATGTTTGAGAGAAAATCGTGCGAAACGAGCCGTATTCAACCCGGAGTTCAGAAGAGTCGAGGAGGTAACCTCCTCGAAATCGGCACCTGGTAACAAGAGATTTTCGGAAGCTATGTGGTGCATGCAGTGCTGCTGACAGCAGAAGTCTGTGGTCTAGTGATTAGAGCAGCGGGCACCTGCTCAGAAGCTCTCGGGTTCGAACCCGAGCGCGGCAGACATTTTTCTTATTCTATTTCTTTTCTTTATTTGTTATTTTTAGCAACGGTCATGGGAGAGAAGAAGAATACCTGTTTTCCTTCGAGTTGTATGATGCGTTAAATAGCTTACCCCCTCGATTGCATCTTTTGGGCCGTAAAAAAGTGACAGGGAAAAGAAAATTCTTCTGCGCCGCGCGGAGCTCGTCCAGGCCGGTAGATAGGGATTCCAATTCGCATCGCCGAGAGGTGTGCGAACCGACAGCCTAGTGGTTAGCACACCCGTCCCCCGTCCCAAACCAACTAGGCTGTCGGGACGCTTTTGTCGTGTTCGAATCTCGGTCGACCTAATAATTTTTTTTCGCCGGTTTTCGGATGATTTCACCCTCCGGGGTTGGTCTCTGGGTGCACTGGAGCCCCTCTGCACAAACCCCGTCAATTTGGAGGGAAAATGTTTTTGGACCAAAATCCCTAAAAATGCAAAGGCTATAGCCTTTGGAAATTTGACCAAAAATCGAAAGTCTCAGATCACGCTGAAATTCACAGGGAATCCTCTGAAGGCACTGCGAAACATATACAAGTAGCCAGAAGCACAATACCGTTCTTGCTTAGGGAGAAATTCGGAATCCTATTCGGAAAGGAAAACTCTTCTGCGCGCGCCGGGCCCGTCCAGGCCGGTAGATACGGAATCCTTTTCGCATCGGCAAGAAGTGTGCGAACCGACAGCGTAGTGGTTAGCATACCCGTCCCCCGTCCCAAACCAACTACGCTGTCGGGACGCTTTTGTCGTGTTCGAATCTCGGTCGATCATCGTTTTTTTTTCCGATGATTTTCGGATGATTTCACCCTCGGGGGTTGGTCTGGGGGTGCACTAGAGTCGACCTGGACACGATACCGTTCTTGGTTTGGGAGAAATTCGCATTTTACGCAAGGAATAGTGAATTGTTCAATCGGCGCCTTATTGGTAGGCAACCCATTCGACGCCAGCCCGCGCCTGCATGTTTGAGAGAAAATCGTGCGAAACGAGCCGTATTCAACCCGGAGTTCAGAAGAGTCGAGGAGGTAACCTCCTCGAAATCGGCTCCTGGTAACAAGAGATTTTCGGAAGCTATGTGGTGCCTGCAGTGCTGCTGATAGCAGAAGACTGTGGTCTGGTGATTAGAGCAGCGGGCACCTGCTCAGAAGCTCTCGGGTTCGAACCCGAGCGCGGCAGACACTTTGCTTATTCTATTTCTTTTCTTTATTTGTTATTTTTAGCAACGGTCTTGGGAGAGAAGAAGAATACCTGTTTTCCTTCGAGTTGTATGATGCGTTAAACAGCTTACCCCCTCGATTGCATCTTTTGGGCCGTAAAAAAGTGACAGGGAAAAGAAAATTCTTCTGCGCCGCGCGGAGCTCGTCCAGGCCGGTAGATAGGGATTCCAATTCGCATCGCCGAGAGGTGTGCGAACCGACAGCCTAGTGGTTAGCACACCCGTCCCCCGTCCCAAACCAACTAGGCTGTCGGGACGCTTTTGTCGTGTTCGAATCTCGGTCGACCTAATAATTTTTTTTCGCTAGTTTTCGGATGATTTCACCCTCCGGGGTTGGTCTCTGGGTGCACTGGAGCCCCTCTGCACAAACCCCGTCAATTTGGAGGAAAAATGTTTTTGGACCAAAATCCCTAAAAATGCCAAGGCTATAGCCTTTGGAAATTTGACCAAAAATCGAAAGTCTCAGATCACGCTGAAATTCACAGGGAATCCTCTGAAGGCACTGCGAAACATATACCAGTAGCCAGAAGCACAATACCGTTCTTGCTTAGGGAGAAATTCGGAATCCTATTCGGAAAGGAAAACTCTTCTGCGCGCGCCGGGCCCGTCCAGGCCGGTAGATACGGAATCCTTTTCGCATCGGCAAGAAGTGTGCGAACCGACAGCGTAGTGGTTAGCATACCCGTCCCCCGTCCCAAACCAACTACGCTGTCGGGACGCTTTTGTCGTGTTCGAATCTCGGTCGATCATCGTTTTTTTTTCGATGATTTTCGGATGATTTCACCCTCGGGGGTTGGTCTGGGGGTGCACTAGAGTCGACCTGGACACGATACCGTTCTTGGTTTGGGAGAAATTCGCATTTTACGCAAGGAATAGTGAATTGTTCAATCGGCGCCTTATTGGTAGGCAACCCATTCGACGCCAGCCCGCGCCTGCATGTTTGAGAGAAAATCGTGCGAAACGAGCCGTATTCAACCCGGAGTTCAGAAGAGTCGAGGAGGTAACCTCCTCGAAATCGGCTCCTGGTAACAAGAGATTTTCGGAAGCTATGTGGTGCCTGCAGTGCTGCTGATAGCAGAAGTCTGTGGTCCAGTGGTTAGAGCAACTTTCACATGCTCAGAAGCTCTCGCGTTCGAACCCGAGCGCGGCAGACATTTTGCTTATTCTTTTTCTTTTCTTTATTTGTTATTTTTAGCAACGGTCTTGGGAGAGAAGAAGAAGACCTGTTTTCCATCGAGTTGTATGATGCGTTAAATAGCTTACCCCCTCGATTGCTTTTTTGGGCCGTAAAAAAGTGACAGGGAAAAGAAAATTCTTTTGCGCCGCGCGGAGCTCGTCCAGGCCGGTAGATAGGGATTCCAATTCGCATCGCCGAGAGGTGTGCGAACCGACAGCCTAGTGGTTAGCACACCCGTCCCCCGTCCCAAACCAACTAGGCTGTCGGGACGCTTTTGTCGTGTTCGAATCTCGGTCGACCTAATAATTTTTTTTCGCCGGTTTTCGGATGATTTCACCCTCCGGGGTTGGTCTCTGGGTGCACTGGAGCCCCTCTGCACAAACCCCGTCAATTTGGAGGGAAAATGTTTTTGGACCAAAATCCCTAAAAATGCAAAGGCTATAGCCTTTGGAAATTTGACCAAAATTCGAAAGTCTCACATCACGCCAAAATTAATGGTGAATATTCTTTACGCGCTGGGAAACATACATTAGTCGCCAGATGCACGATACCGGTCCTGGTTTAGGAGAAGTTCGCTTTTTACGCGATGAAAAATGAATTGTTCAATGGGCGCCAGATGGATAGGCAACCCATTCGACGCCGGCCCGCGCCTGCATGTTTGAGAGAAAATCGTGCGCACCAAGACCAAGCCTTATTCTACCCGGAGCGCAGAAGAGGCGAGGAGGTAACCTCCTCGAAATCGACTCCTGGTACCAGAAGCTTTTCGTAAGCTATGTGGTTCTTGCAGTACCACCAACAGCGCAAGTCTGTGGTCCCGTAGATAGGGCAACGGACATCTGTGCCAAAGGCCCTTGGTTCAAGGAAGCCAGGAGCCAAGTCCAAGGAGCACAATTCAGAATTCAGTTTATGAGGTACTGTATCTTGCATTGTAAGCGGGTTGAAATCATCTACAACTATTTTCTCTAACGGTGGTTTTCTTTTCACAAATATTTATCTTTGTATTAATTACAACTTTTTAACTCTAGGGAAAAGTAACTAAGTGATAATAATTTTGTATGAATTACAAATTTAATGTTTGATCAGCTTGAAAGAATTTTTATTTTAAGATCTTTGAGCTAGTTATACATATCACATTTCAAGCAAATCACAAAATAGAAAACATCTAATTAAAATATGCAATAAATAATATTGAAATAAATAAATAGCAATAACTCTTTAACTATGCATATTTGAAAAAGAAAAAAAATCAAAAATTACTCCTTAGAAGGCTTACTTAATACATGGTACATTTTTCCACAGTGGCGTCAACACACATAAAAGGTGACACATTCATGAAATATATTTAGTTCATTCCCCTTTCAAGGTCTCATTTAATGCTTGCAGTTATCATCAAATGCATAATGAATGTGTTCAATCAATGTGTTAAAACAAGTCTCATTTTAGTGCATTGGCGCTGCTGGGGTAGTTGAGCAAACCACACAGGAAAGAAAAATAACGACATTCTCTAAGTTTTAAGGTTACACATACCAGCAAAATGTTCCTTTTAAATTCGATCTCTTGCACACAAAATACAACTGGTAACAATGGAAAGACTGCTTCATCCTTAGATAGGTTCAGCTGAGGCCTCCTTACTTTCTGATAAGGCGCGAGATTCATGGACTAGTACAGCATAAGACAGGCCCTGCACAAAAAGTTAGGAGCTCATTAATAATATTAGCTATTATATATACAATTATTAATGATATTTCCTTTTTAAAAAAAATAGTTACCTGTGATTTTGCAGCTCTCACAAACCCTTCATTAGCAGTAACTGTGATTGCTTGAAGTTCGTCACCAGTTCCAAATATTATTTTTGATCTAGATTTTACCTTTCCACATTCTTTAAGGTATTGCTCTGTGCGTTTTGATGGCTGATCTGGCACAACACAAATTCGCTGAAGAAGTGACTCTGCTCTTTTCTTTTCGGCTGGTCCTCCTAATGTTGCTATGATACTCAGAAAGTCTCTATGAGCAGTACTGCAGCAAAACAGTCTTCTTCCTAGGTTATAACAAAAGAAAGCTGGAATTGCCAAGAAAGAAGCGCACACTTTCTTATCAAACTGAGGAAAAAAAACTACCATTGAATGCTTCGTCTAAGAGTGGCTTTGCTGGTCTTTCCCTTTCCCATTCTGCTTGTTGTGTAAGAAGAGGTTCCTTAAATATGAAATGGCAACCCCCATTTGTCAAAGATGAGACATACGCAATCATTGCTGTTACATCAAGATTCAGCTTTTCTTCTGACCTGAAACTAAATAAAATGTTAAGCAGGATGATGATTCAGTTAACTTATACAGGAGAATACAGAATGTGTAATAATATTTATATTGACCTTGAATTATCATTGATTTCATTATGAATTGAATATTTTCTATTGTCTACTACACAACTGTTCTCACAGTCCTGGTCTGAATTTGATTCATCATTGAATTCTGAATCTTCACTGGGTAGACAGGTTTCATTCTCAACTATGTCTCCTCTTACCTCAACACCTAGTTTCTGTAAAGCGTTTGCTAGAGGTAATTCTATACCACTGGCAAAAACAAAAGCAACCTGTAAAGTACACATTCATTAATTAAATATGTTGAGAAAGATTTGCACAAAGAAATAACTTTATCACTAACATACTTTGGGAATTTTGAAATGAAAGGGATGTTGGCTAGCACAGGCAACAAATTCTTTGGCCTGGTCTGTTATAGTTCGTTGTCCATATTCTCCTTCACCTAAGCAGCAAGACATTACCAAATACAGTTTGATGACGACTATTGGAAAATAAATGCCATCAAAATTTTACTAACCAGCAGACAGAAGTGAGAGAGCTTTAGGATTCCGTGCAACTACTTTGATCCATGTTTGACCCTGATCCGCTATCACATCGACACACACCCTCTTACTGTCATCAGAGGTAGTTCGCAGCTCCAATGTTTCCAAAATTCCCATGCATCCATCACAGTGTTCTAAAACACAGTTGACTACAGCTTCTAAATGTCCGAGATTGGTACACTTCACATGTTCCACCTTGATGTCATTTTTATGTAACACCTGTTGGATAAGTAATCATTAAAACAATGCATTTCAAACATCCGTCATACACGCTACACACAAGTGTCAAACGTTTACCTTCCGAAGAAAGTTTGTTTCCTGCTGTAGTCTTTTAATGAGTTTTTGGCAGCCTCTTAATTTTGATACATCAGTTAGGACTGATAAGAGCTTTTCTCCAAGCTGGATTTTCGACTCTAGTTCCTTCTGCAGGGCTGCTAACAGTATTGTGTTTTGAAAGAGACCCGCAGTATGTGGCCTTGACTAGAATGTCAAGGAAAAGGCATAAAGAAATTTTACCTTGGGAATCAATTGGAGAATAATCTCCAGATGTCAGAGCCATAATTACTTTAAAATATCATGGTATACACAATTCTTTTGTTGTACCTATTCTATTGTCAAGAGACAGGACCATTTGCTTAACTAACCTCTCCATACACAGAATTGTGTAAGGAATATATAAGTAGGTGAGCGATGCACAGGGTCTGTCGGATATATTATGATTTTAATGAAAAGGGAGACACAGAAATTAACGCGGGTTTACAGACTTCACAATTGTTTCAGATTTTACCCAAGGCCCAAGGCAAGGTGAAGAGAAGAGAAAGAGAGAGAGGGGCTAGGAAAAGAGCAGGACCACAGTAACCACAGGACCAGGACCAGAGCAGGACAGCAAGACAAACAATAATCTACCTTCCGTGCTGCCAACGTACCAACACATAGGGTGATTTCTTTTTTAAATATCTTAAATGTAATGCAGTAAGATAAGTGTTTTTGACTACTTCACAGTACGAAACAAAGAGAGGTGTTCTTTTTATAATCGCGTTTAACTGCATTTAATATGTGACAAGGATGGAGGGCTGGACGGCTGGAGTGCTCAACTGGGCTCACCGGCTCACCCCTCCCCGCGCACTTCAGCCACTTCAGCTTCAGACCAGACGACGACCAGACCAGACCTTCAGACTTGCTTGACAGCAAGAGAGGACTAGTACCAGGAGCGGGCTCGGGCAGCCAAGCCCTGGGTGCACTGTGCCACTGTGCACAGATTTGATGGAAAACAGTTGTTCTGATTACAGAAGCAACTAAGTTAAACTTGTAGACTAGGGTTCAATATACAACCTTCAAACTATGCATTGACATAAATCGGTCGGGTTAAAAATACAATACTACTCAAAAATCTCCTTCGGTCGTATGTCGATGTGTCGGCGATCCGAATGGTTCGACTGTCCGCCGCTCGCAGCGCTGGTTGTACTGTTTCGTCTGCTTCTGCTCTGCGTGTTTACCTTCGCTTACCTGCCTGAGCCGGCAGCCTATTGACTTATATTAAACTTTTTCACCTTGAAGAGAGTTGAAATAGATTTTAAATTCATTGCAACGGAAATCTGAAAGTCGTTTAGTTTTTTATTTCATCGAAGTTTTCGTCCTTTAGAGCATGGTTTGTGGAGTGTGTACACCTAACCTAACCAGGGATACGTATAACATCGGAGCTGTTGTGACCTCCTACTGCGCACTGAATATTTACGTTTGCGGCCTTAAAACCATTATCCACGGCGTTAAATTGATTCGATCAGCTGTATTAGACCTTTCGGACCTTTCGCTTCAAAAAGAGTGTTCAAAAAGTTTCGCGTGACCTGTTATTTGGACGGCTGAGCCTGACTGCTTCGTACATTTCATACCTCCCGCGCGCGCCGACGCTAGCGCTCGCGGCGAACGCCGGAACCATTGGGATGGCCGACACATCGACATACGGGCGGCCCCGAGCCCGCTCCTGGTAACTGGTCCTCTCTTGTTGACAGTGTGTCGGAACCTGGTCTCGCACACATGTGCGTTTGAGGTTAAGGTGCGTTCACTCGTGCCGAAAATTCACTCATATTTGTTAGAAGGCGATATGAGGGGCGATAGAAAACATCAGGGTAGAGGGAGGGGAAGGGGTGGGCGTGGAGGACCTCACCGAGGAAATCGCTGGCGAGGAGGCTTTCGGGGCGAAAAGTCGGCAGCGACCGGCGGCATTCGTGAGAGGGGAAAGGGCAATGAGCGTCCTCAAAATACGATGGCACCTCGTTTGTCTGAGGATGAAGTCGGGATAACAGAGTTTATTGGCCAACATGATGGATTTAAAGCTGTCATGAAACACAGGTGAGGGTTGCACATTTTTTTTCCCTTCAATAAAAGAATCTTGGGTGTACTGTGGTTCATTTAAATAATCTATAAATACATTTATTTTTTTGTAGATTTTCTGATTTCCATGTAAATGAAATTGACTGCGATGGGAATGTGGTAAAGTTGACTTCTTTAGAAGTTCCAATTGAAGGTTTGTGTTCGTAACATTCAAAACCAGCTTGTTGGTACGTTCAATGCTGTGATCTAATTTTTTTCTTTCTTTTAAGAACAAACACCTATTTTACGACATGAACTCATTCCTGAGGAAGTATGGGAAAGAATTTCAAATATGGTCTTAATGTATACCAAATCTAAGTGTAGAGACTCTACCCAAAACCGTATTGCAGCTTCATCAGGTGTTTCCAAATTGAAACAGGAAAGTCCTCAAGTTGTGCCAGATAAAATTTGTGAAGAGAACCGTGACCCTCCAGCCTCTTCTGAGGAACAATCAACTGATACCGAATCAGTTCCTCAGAAAGAAGAGTCACAGTCAGTTGAACTGGATGTGAGGTTTTTAGACTCTTTTTTTTCCCACACTGAATCAAAAAATCCTTTCCATTGTCAACCGCAATATTCTTTTTACTTACAGGTTACAACCATGGATAAGGATAGTCGACGTGCCATTCATACATGTGTGAAATTGGCTTTCAAAGAAGTTAACAGTAACACAGTGGATAGAGATGGAAAGAAATTTGTAACATTCAGTGTTGGTGGAGCCCGAGACAATAGAGGAAAGTGGCCAGCATCTAGGAAGGGGGAGTACTTACATTTTGTTGTTCACAAGAGAAATATGGATACATCTGACACTGTAAATTTGATATCAGAGAAATTATGGTATGCTACACTCACATGTAATTCAGTACATATATGTTTGCTGGAAACAGAAACAGATTCATGTTATAATATCTTTATTTTATACAGGTTGAAACCAAACACTTTGACTTTTGCTGGCACCAAAGATAAACGTGCAATTACTAGTCAACTTATGTGTATAAGAAGAGGAGAACCATCTCGTCTTTTTAATTTAAGTAAAGGCCTTCAGAATATTTATTTGGGCAACTATGTTTTTAAAGAAAAATCTCTGAAACTCGGTGATTTAATGGGAAATCAATTTAGAATAGCCCTCAGGTTTGTCTGTTCACTTACTGAAGATATCTTATTTAACTTGGGAAGCACAATCTCATTTTTATCTTTTTGAAGGTTTGTAGATGGCTCAGATGAGCAAATTAACAGTGGCCTGGAATCCCTTAGGAATAACGGCTTTATCAACTATTATGGGTTGCAGCGCTTTGGAACAAACAAAGCTGTACCTACTCACTGTATTGGAAAAGCTCTCTTCCTCGGCGATTGGGAGAAGGTAATTCTTTTATTGTTGTAACAATTACAAATTTATCTAAATCTCACAAAATTTTTATTTTAACAGGCGGTTGATTTGATTCTACAACCTCGTGATAGCTTCCCTGTATTAAAATCAGCATTAGATGAGTGGAGGTCCAATAAAGATGCCAAAGCTGCTCTAAGGAAATTGCCACGTTCATTTCACAGCCTGGAAGAATGTTTACTTCAGGGTCTTGAGAAACATGGTTCTAAGGATTTTGTAAATGCCTTATCAATGGTACTAACTTACTAAATGTTCAAATAATTAAGTCTGGGATTCTCTGTATAATTTTTAACATTAGTTTGAATTTATAGGTACCAAGAAACACACGCCTCATGTATTTACATGCTTACCAAAGTTTGATTTGGAACAAATCTGTTTCTCAACGAATTAAAGAATTTGGTTTCCAGCCTGTTGTAGGGGATTTAGTTTTGGTTAAATCAGAAAAAGAATCAAATGAAGAGGAATGTGAATCTCTTGATACTTCTCTTCTATCCTCTAGTGAGGTGGAGATTGCAGAAAGTAAGTATCAATTGTGTTAATTTTGAAAGCAAAACCACAGGTGAATAAACACTAGTTTTATGTTGGTACAGGATTGAAGAAACAAGAAGTCCAGTACATTACTGAAAATAACATTACTGACTTTAAAATGCAAGATATTGTACTTCCTCTGCCAGGCTGCAATATAGTTTATCCCAGCAATAGCATTGGTGACTTTATGAGGAATTTACTGAAGGAAGATGGCCTTTCATGTGAGACAAAACAGCACAATGTTAAGTATGTTACAATATTGTTCTTTTTCTTCCTCTGTCTGTTAGAAGGAAACGAAACATAATGGAAAAAAACAATTTTAGGCAATACAATGTTGGCGGCACATATCGTCATATCATTGCCAAGGTGGATAAGCTTGATTGGGAAATCATAAAATTCAAAGACTCTGAAAAGGATTTAATCTTAGGAGATTATGAGGAGTTGAAGGAGAGAACCATAATGAGGGATCAACTTGAAGGTAATTGATAATTGTTTTTCACTCTCTGTATTTCCTACATGGGGGTTCGTATTTAATAACATTTTAAAGTGTAATATTATATGTCCTAGATGCAAACTACAAAGCCATCATTCTCAGTATGTGTTTGGAACCATCCACATATGCCACCATGGCTATTAGAGAAGTCACGAAGACAGATACCTCGGCATTTACCCAAGCATCAATGTCTGCTGCTTCAGTAGACGTCGAAAATATTCAATCAACTGAGGTGATTTTGAATGAAGCCTCTAGCACTACAGAAAACATGGCTACAGAAGATGACATAAAAGAAGAGTCAGATGATGCACAAGTTTGTGACTCTGACACGATGACTGCAGAAAAAGATACTGTTGTAGAAAATGAAAATAAATCTGTTAAACGTAAAATTAACGAATCACTAGGTGATGAAATTGCTGAAAAGAAACTGAAAGAGACATAACTATTGTTAGAAATAAGAAGTTAATCTTAATAATCTATAGAATAAATTCTTTACTCCCTATTACTGTGAATTTATTGAAGAAATTTTTAATTTCTTTGAACCATGAGAATACTGAACATTATTACCATTATATTTCCAGTTTTACAAAAATTAAAAGAAAGGATACGGAGTGTAAGAAACAAAACGAATTCTTGCCCTTGCCATTCCAGATCGTTCGAATTTCTATCATGATATCAGATTGTTATGCTAAAAGTTGAGCAAAAAAATATATATATATATTAACTTTTATTTATTTGACTACACATTCAGATAAGGGCACTGAGCTCACAAAGAGGTAACTATTCTGCACCTCCTTGATCATTCCTGTAATTCGCCATGCTGTACCGGGTGTTTCGTTGAATGCGTTACAGTGTTACGGGTCTGCCCTCCCCTTTCGACCGTAAGGCGCCATGGCCCCTGCAGCGCTGGCGAGTATGCAATCCCGCAACGCTGTTACGCATTCAAAGAAACAGCCTGGTGCAAGACTGACATAAAGGAGAAACATTGAGTTCCAAGAATTACAGTTGTTTTGATGTTACAATAAAACACTTACATTACTGAGAATGAATTAGCTGGTGATGGCGGAAACTGGCCTGCTTACAAAAACCTTTTTCACAGACATTACACCGGTATGGCCATTCACCTGTGTGAATGTAAGAATGTGCTCGTAGATCGCCAGGGGTAGGAAAAGATTTAGGACACTTCAAACATTTGTGTGGTTTATCCTTTGAAATCAGAAAAAATATTTTGTATTTTATATACAGCTAGTTTTTCTGCTTCTTCATATTAAAAATTAGAGAAATTCAACCATACCTTGCTGTGTGTCATCCGGTGGTAGTATAGATTCGAAGAGGCTGTAAATTTCTTTCCACAATATTGGCACTGATGCGGTTTTTCACCAGAGTGAATCCTGCTGTGGGTGTTAAGAGATGAGGATGTGCTAAACGCCTTCCCGCAAACGGAGCACACATGAGGACGCTCACCTTGAAATAAAAGAGAGCCTTGTCAGTTCTTGGGACTTCACATTTCGAAGCCTATCATGATATAATTTGGTGGAAAAGAGAGGTTTCCGAAATCGATAACCAATTTACGGCGACAGATGTTGTCTTATTCTCTACAGTACCACATTTGGCGCCCCCACAATGGGCGTTACTGAGGTGGAACGCCTGCGACAAACTGGATAGGCCAGCCCGCCAAGCACTCGTGTGAAGGTGGCGGCCTACCCGGAGAGCACAAGCGCAGGGGGAAGCAGGAATTAAATTCCTGGTACCCAAAATTTCGTACCGTCACCTCTCGATGAGTTCATTGTGGGGGCACCTATTTGCGAACCTGTGTGCGTTCTGAGGTGACGTTTTAGCAGAGACGGTCGGTCGAAGGTTTTGTAACAGAAGTGGCAGTGCAGAAGGTGACGGCCAGGGGCGCCAGTGGCAGCTGTCATTGAAGCGACCGGTCGCATCTGGTAGGTAGAGACTGGTGCTGCCTCCGCAGCCGCATCTATTGTGATGGTCGATGCCGTAGCCTGGCTAGTCGACAAGTCTAAGGGTACGTCTGCAGGGAAGACCAGAGAGTGCTTGCATGTTTACAGCTCAGAGAGAAATTTTTGCGACGATATCGTTTCGACCTTCGTAATCAAGTCGTTCACAACTTTTAACAAAAAAGGAGAGGAAAAAAAGTGGTCCTGAAATTGACGGCCTTTTGACAGAGGACATCAAAACGACATCCAAACGACATCGTCCGTCGAAAAGCCGTCGATTTCAGGCCAACTTTTGTATCGCTAGCGAAGTGATTGCCGATGTCTCACTGGGAGGGAATACCACCAAAACAAGACCACTTTAAAAGTTGGGAGGACGAGATTGTCAAGGCCGAAATGAAGGGAATCAAGAATCAATGTCAACGAAATACTTATGATGAACAATGAAAAGGCGACTGTTTCAAAGGCAAAAGAGAGCTTTGCTGAGGGGAATTGGGACGACGGAAGAGGCACTTTAGTCTAACACCGACGGCGGGTACCCAGACACCGAGGGGTAAATAACTCCGAATTTTGATGTACACCACTAATTCAAAATTCACACTAATTCAAACTAATTCACGCGAATTCAAAACTAATTCACACGAATTCAAAACGAATTCAAGCGAACTCAAAACAAATTCAAGTAAATTCACAACAAATTCACAAAAATTTCAAAAAACTTCGCAATAAATTCAAAAAATTCAAAGCTAATTCAAAACGAATGCAATTTAATTCAGACAAATTCAATTCAAATTTACGAAATTTGTACACCGAATTCAGAGTTGTTTACCCCTCGCCAGACACTCAGATAAAAAAAAATGGCACCTTTCCAGCCAGCGTGTCTCAGCACCGCTCGACCCACCCCAACTCGCCCCGGCCCGCCCCTCCTAGACTTACCTTGAGCCGGTGTCACCAGCATCCCCAGCGGTGTGAGGGCGGGCCCGGGGGTCCGGGTCCGCTCTTCCTTTCCTCGGGGAGCGTGCATCGCCGCCATGACCTTCTTCGCTTCACCAACAGCGGCTGAGTCCCCGCCGGAGGTGCGCCGCACCACGCCGCCACAGCACCAGGGCCGAAGACGGTTTGTTTGCCTGACGGTAGTGATATGTGCGGGCATTCTATGGGGAGGCCTGCGAATTCGATTTCCAGCCATGACACTGCACCTTTGCTAGGCAGCACCAGCCACAGCTCCGGCCATACTGTGCGTGGATATATGGAAAAGGGAGGAAGGGAGGGGCCGCTCATGTGGGCACTGTGGTGGTGCATTCTGGCAATTGATGAGTGTGAATGAACGTGCGCAACGCGCACGCGGTGTAAGTAAGTAGAGCGGGACCGGTGGGCTACTCCATTCAACTGCGGAGGCATACGAAAGAGTAAAAAATGATGCTGCGCAAAGGAAGTCCTTCGCGGGAAAAAACTAATGAGACATGTGACACATACATTCAAGTGTGACGTCCTGGAGGACAGGTCGCATGTGTGTTTGACCGTGGCTTTTGTCACGTTTGCGATGCGGCCACCTGCCGCCATCTGCCACCCATCGACGAGAGTAAATGCAGTGGCTGAAAAAAGTGCTCTTGGTGAGCACGATTTCACCTGTAATTCTTTCAATTTCAGTAGCAATTTTATTTCAGCACTAATTTTCTGGACCTGGGAAAAGTAATTTTCAGAGAGAAATGGGTGTGGAGTACCTAGATTGAAACGCCACAGCATTGCTGCTAGCATTGCCGTGCGTTAGCGCCAGCATCGTTGGAATCGTGAAAACAGCGGCGTTTCGGCATCTTAAATTAGCGCCTTACGGGCGAATGGGGTAGGCATACCCGCAACACTTGTCACGCATTCAAAGAACCAGCCGGTACACGTTTGGGAGGCCCCGCTCCACCCCAACGCGCTATCCCGTTGCCGCACGACCGTGTTGAAGTGAACCAGCGCAAGGGGGAAGAAGAACGTCAGTCAAATGTCGTAACATTCTTTTAATATGAGCAATTTTTTAAATATGTAGTTAAACAGAAATACACAACTGAATCCATATTTTCTTTTAACGACACATACATTCATCAACAGGAAACTTTTACTCGTAGTTCCTTTTTATATCGGTCCCACCAAGAAAGAATATAAAATGAGTTCTTTGGTATACTTGGCACTTTGGTGCAAGATCACTGGGATCATCTAGAATTCATTCTTTGTCGGTGGAACCGGCATTATAGAACATACATTACACCCATCTCACGCTGACAATCTTTCAAGAATTATTCATGGAATTCGGCTTCTGTACACAACGAATATGTTTAAACATTCATAACTTTAATGTCACAAAGCCGCATCATCGTACGATCGACCAATTCTAGGCTTTCGAATTAACATGTTTTGTAACTAATATCGCAAATTTGATAATTTTCGTACTTGTACATCTAATACATGTAGTGCACATTTTAAGAGAATGAAAAATACTCGCCTGAGTTGAACTCTGCTACTACGCAACTTGCCAGACCCACGACGAGTTAAGATTGAAGAGATAGCGCTCTCCTAGTTTCGTACCCTTTGCTCAACCTATTCCGACAACAGGAAGCAGCACTGGTTGGAACGGTTGGTCAGTCTACTGCTTATCTCTCTACAGTCAGAATATCTAGAATTCATGTGATATTCAGATGGAAAGTAGCAAAGGGCTATGAGGTGCAATCATTAATTTCTATGAATTTTTAATAACTCGCATCTTTCATTCAATTGGAAAGAAGAGCACATACTTAATAATTGTTGTAGTTGGTAAATCAGAAACATAAACATGTCATCCCTAACGTTCCCCCGACTTTCAGCAGTCTCTCGTATTTGAATCTGGAGAAGCGCCATATGGTTTTCGCAACATATTCAAGTTGAAGTAAAGGTACACAAAAAGTTATTAACGTTTTATGATAAACGACTACAAACATTCAAGTATCATCCAACTGCAACCTGTTTTGTATCGCCACAAAACTAGAGATGCTAAGAACGCTGACCGTGTCAGAACACCTCTCTGGGGTACGGTCAGCCCGCCTGTCCAAAACAAGCAGAGACTGTATTGAGTGGCCTCGAAAGAACACGAGTCAATCTTTTCAGGCATTCGTGGTCCAGAGATTGACTACGCGTTTTAAGCAAAGGGATCCCAGCTAATAGCACCGCGAGGTAGGATTCGTTATGGGCGCAATTTGGATGGGGAGGAAGGGAAACAGAAATTACTACATGTAGCTAAAAGTATATCACTGTTCATAAAACAGAACTGGGGCATTCGCCGTGACTAGATCAAGAGAATCCTGAAAGCACCGCACCGCAACACAAATCCGCAAAGCACGTATGTGTCCAAGGGACCACCTCTGGAGTGGTGGAGACTATTCGTATAATCACGTACCAATAATCACAGTTATATACATTATAATGAGAAGACAAGTTAGCTGATCACTAGATAGCTCTGTATGAACAGTGCTTAAATGCTATCCATGTTTTCTTAAATACTCAGTAAGTTAAAGGTTAATAATTGTTATAAAATAATGTCCCCATAAACTCATACTCTCATTTCAACGTTGACGATAATTCTTCCAACCACCAAATGAATCGATTCCAAATTTGAGCGATCAAACCATTTAGTGTAAGAGTGGTTGCTATGGGAAAAATTAAAATATTATCTAAAGACTACCCTATCTAGTATTGAAATAATAAGAGATCTATTCCATAACAAATCTGGGGTATTTTTTGTTTTGTTTACAGCCTTTCACCGTTCATTTACTCTGCGATTGCACACTTTATATTGATTTTACGCAGATAGGGGTAGCGTCCTCAATGAAATTTAAATTTTTGTTCTACTTCACTTCACCGATTACTTCTTACGAAAGCATGCACGCACTTCGAAAGACACTGACAAATTAATTTTATCGGAAAAAAAATAAGGGGATGAAACCGGGCTGGTTAATTCAAATCTACCGGAACGTTACGCTAGTACGTACTTCGAAGTGACGCCAAAGGCATCGAGCGCATGAAATGCGCGAAGAAATGTTCGCGTACGATTTGAATCACCAAGGTCTTTGAGGCTGACGCATCTGAGAGACCAGGGAGGGGCGTGTTTCAGCTCGTAGCAAGGTTTAATACAGATATATTCAGCTCGTTGCGAGAAGCGACTTGCTTACAAAAGAATCAGCTGAATATCAACCATAGACATTTTGGCACGTAAGTTGAAAACGTGAAAGTAACACGATTGAACAATCCGACACATCGCCTCGCCTCGAGGTCACGTCTCTGGTTTCCGCGAGCAGAAAACGATCACAGCCATGCTCATGTGTTTATGGTGGCGTTACTTAACGACTAGTAGGGGTAAACCCAAGAGGAAGATTAATTATCACCGAGACGAAATGCGCAGCTGTCCAAATGCCCGGTAGTGCAATTAGCTATCGTTAAACTAAATCATCAAACATCTTTTTAATAATATTATAACTGTCCTGACTTTAGTAAATGGCATCGGAAATCACAAAAGATCTAGAAAGACCGTTATTGCAAATTTGGGATATGCTCGCTTACCCAGAAAAACGTGTTTCCGAACATAGACGCTGGCAGAACGTAAGAGAAAGGACTTATGAAATTAAAGTATACATAATAAAGATTTTATGCCACAACCACTCGGACTGAATTTCACCGTTGCATGTAACAAAATTGACACAACCATCAACTAAATGACGAAATAATACAATAGAATAAAAATCGTGAAAGCAGCCCGTTTGGTAGCAACACCTTTGGAACATACAGAAATTAGGGTTAATCAAGAAAGCGTCGCGAAGACTCAAAGTAAGACCGAGGCAAGAAATGGCGGTAGTTGACACAAATCGATAACGGTTTGGCACAAAAGTGTGTTGTGGCGTCTGTCCCCCATTGCCCTTGTCTCAATGGTGATCGCAATGGTTTCCTTCATCTCACATTTGCTGTTTAAATGCACAGCTCATTTAATTATCGTCACACACAACCATTCACTCTCACTCACTCACTCTCTGACACACCATTCTGTACAGATATTTACACAAAAATACTGGCCTTCCCGCCAGCCTAGTCATTTCTGGCTGCACATGTTTGAAGCCACTGTCACAGGGCCTTGGAGCGAGACAGTAGCGGATCCAGAGAGATCCAGCAGTCTTTGAGTAGTTCGAACACAATAAGTCAAGACGACCAAACACCTTAGCAAAGAGAAAGCACACTAGTGCTGAGGTGGAAATCCAATACGCGAGACTGCACAGTACGGCAATGCTACGTAACAGTATAACTCTTATATGTACATCATGGTCCGAACGTTTGATTCGACAGCGCTTGTCAAAGAGACCCAGTGGAAAACAGAGAAACACCTCTACGATCCACAGTAGTCCACGCTGTCAATTTCACAATAAAATCTGCAGTCATCAAAAATAATACACGCTTTCCGCACCGGCAGAATCTGCTTTATCAATACGCCTATGGCCCACTTACGTGGAGAAACATTCTTTACTACACTTTGGCGAAGTCAGAGTAAAGTTTTAAGATTGTGCTAACGCAAGGAGACACTGGCGATGTGGAATTTTTTCGTAAGTAATTTTGAGCCACGGACTCGGGATATCTAAATGAAATAATGTGCAACTTGGAACTCTACTTTTAAAATAGGTTACATCAGCATGTGTCGACACAGTAGGTCCCGAGACACGATAGTAATAATACTTCCCAGCATATATGAATTAATAAATAGGAATTTTCAAGATATACCATCAAGAATTTGAAGGGGAAAAAGTGGGGAAAAAAAGCCAACAACAACATTACAGATCAATAGAATGCGGTGCGGCTTAGATGTCGCGAACGTCGCGTGGATAACAATAGGGGTAAAAAGTGGCATGGTTTAGTTTGATCAGTGTTACTGCAGGTGTAGTCTTAGCTAGTCTACCGAGAATATGGTGCTCAATTCCTTGTCTGCCGTCGGTCAGTTTTTCTCCAGGCTAGAATCGGCGGCGAGGGCGAGGGGTAGGACCGCGGGGTACGCGGCGCGGAGAGGAGGCTGCCTACTTGTGGCTGCGCGTGCTGCGCAGCGTGGCGGAGGGGAACTCCTCGTAGACTACGCGGCCGCCGTCGGAGGACGTCGACGGCTTGCTCTTACGCGGCAGCGTTGTTGCCTCGCCGAAGCCAACCATGTCGCGGGGCTTCCACACAGGCGAACCTGAGAACAGCCATGTCGACAACGCCGCCAGATAACCTCCGTGTGCAAGCCACGTGCATTTAAAAATAAAATATTTGCAAAACTCCGCGGCAATTACAGCGAGATATTTCGAAATTTTCTTTGTACGCCCGAGGCACCCTCTCACTTACCCAGGTCCTTGACAAGCGGCGGCTGGTAGTTCTCCGGATGCTGCGAGGACTGGATCAGCCTGGCCTGGGAGCCCGTCGAGCCGGCCGACAGGGTCGAGGTAGTGGAGAGCGTCAGGTGGTTTGGAGTGCGTCCCAGCGTGCCGGCCTTGCCCATCAGCTTGACGGGCGCGGGTCCCGGCGCTCCGGCTGCGGCCGCAAGCAGGCCCTGGGAGTCGTCCTCGCCCTCCGACTTGGTCCCCGGGTCGAACTCCCCCTTCGCCTTATCGCCGTGATGTTCCTCTGCAGACACCGCGCCAAAGCAAGTCATGGCGACCGTACTCCAGCCAGCGCTTCCCCCGCCCTGGCCCTGCTGCTGTGAACTTGAACTCACCCTGGCCGTCGCTCACTGTTTTGCTGCGGCCCCTGAACGTTCCGGACTGTCCCGCGGCCTGAGGAGTACAGTCGGAGTCCACGTTGTCCAGGTCGATGTTGCCCGCCGAGTGCCTCTGCGCGTTCTTGCCGCCCTTCTTCGTCTTCCCCAGCGTCTGAGATCCCGCCAGGATCACCGCGCCCGCGGAGGAACCCGCCTTCGCTGTCTTCGGCCCCGCTGCTGCAGACACGAGCGCAGGGCGAACGTCAGTCGGGGCTGCGAGCGCTCCGAGCGAGGCTCCAACCCGACCCGCTCGGGAAGAAACCAACGCTCGGGCGTCAGATTGAAAACCCTTTCCTCTTTTATTAACTTTGAAAAATAAAGCTAAATACCTAAATTTTACGAATACGTAAAGCAAGACCGACGTCTCAAGAATAGACTCACGCCATAATCTGATTCTAGAGGTAAGTATTAAAATTCTTAAGAAACTAAACTAAAATCATTAGCAAGCACACCTATAATTTAAGTCTTATAGTTCAAAAGTTGCCAATACTTCTTTTGTAAAAGTTAGAGAAAAGAATGGAAAAATAAATAAATAAATAAATAAATAAATAAATAAATAAATAGATAAATAAATAAAAGGAATGATAGAGTGATTAAAGCGTAGCCGGCCAGGTCCGCCTGTGTGGACCTAGAAGGCAATGGAGTACAGCAGCTTCCCTTCGCGGGGAAGTAAGGTGGTGTACGGCCCTGTGTGTTGT
This sequence comes from Frankliniella fusca, assembly GCA_029379305.1. Lineage (NCBI taxonomy): Eukaryota > Metazoa > Arthropoda > Insecta > Thysanoptera > Thripidae > Frankliniella > Frankliniella fusca. Next base: position 2,028,349 of record JAHWGI010001270.1, on the reverse strand, counting down.
TCAGGGTGCCACCAGAGGTTAAAGGCCATAAGAGCGAAAAACAGATAGCCTATTCTATGCTTGTAGAAGCCACAGGCCATAGGCTGAAAGTACGAAGGGGATTTCTGCATATAAACAGCTGGAGAAAATACTGAATTTTTCATGTAGTTTTCGTTCTTTTTGGTTTTAAAATTGTTCTCATTAATAATAAGAGAACGAAGGTAAAATTATTATGGTATCAATATCGCTTTACAGCGGTGCTGATGCTAATATTATAATTTTAATTGAGGAGAAAAAGTGAAGGGGGAAAGGGGGAATTGAAACACGGGCGTCTCGTAGCGTGAGCTCCGCGACGCCCCAAAGCCATCCCCTTCATACGTACCCGGGTCAGCGCACATGAAAGAAAACGTCGGTTAGTGACAAATGTAGTGCTACAAGAAAAGCAGACGGAGAAACAAGTGAAGAAAGTGGAAGGATGCCGAAGGTCAATCAGGATAAACGCCGGTTGAGGGGATAAAATTGTTCTTGCCAAAGATTCAAAAACAAAATATCGACTAAAAGATCACTGCTAAAGACTCGCGAAGAAAGAGTTCATATAGCGAACTAAATACTTTGGGATGCATTTGGGAACTCCGCAGTTGTGAAGTATTGTTCCGCAACTTACGAACTACGTATTTAGTTTTTAAGGGGGAAAAGTTCGTTATATTGCAGTCGTCGTGAGCTAGTTTGTTTGCAATAGAAACTAAGGCTCCGCAATTGCAGAGCAGAGCCTCCAATTTCTTTGCATCATCTGTTTTCACAAGGTTGGAACAGTGCATAAATTGATAGTTGATGAACACAGCGTTTCTATGAACTCGATAAAATAAGGAGAACGGTATGGGGGGTGCATGCGTGGGCTCTTGCTCTGCGAGGTGACAAGAAAAATAAAAGCTAACCACGCCAACACGAGAGTGCGAAACACGCCCCCCCCCCCCCCGCGAAAGCCCGCACATTGTCGCTAGCGCAACACCACCAAAAGCATGCCTGCCTCGGCAGTCAGCCTGGCAAAGGCAGGGTAGGCCAGCCCGCCGAACACGCCCGCGCACCGGCTGCCTACCGAGCACTCAGAACTGCAGACTGCGCGTGTTAGTTCTGTTATAACTCCCATACACGCCCGAAGCGACGAGTACTCAATCGTGGTCAGTAAAGCCATAGACAGAAGGGTTATTGGACCATAGTCCTCGTACCGTACCGGTGGTGCGGCGGGGTGGGTCGGGCGGCCCAGCCTTTGACGTCAGAGGTCAGGGTTGCCGATTGCCAGTGGTGCGCGCGACGGACAGGGCGGGGCGGGGCGTGGCGGGCTGGCGGGGCTCAGTGCTGCCCTAAGGGCTGCTGCGGGCGTGCTGGGCGCTGGGGGCGGGACAGGACAGCAGCGGCGCCTGTGACTGTCGTGATCGCGGCTCTGACATGGACTCCGGTACTGACTCACCCAAGACGGTCCCCTTGTCATCGGCGGGGACGCAGTCCCCGGCGGAGCCGGGCTTGGTCGGCGGCAGACTCATGTTGCGGACGCTCTCCCGGATGATCTGCCGTATCGTCTTGAGGAAGGCGTTGCGGAAGTCGGCCGTACTGCGGGACAAAGGATTTGTTAGAGGCTGCAGCCGTTGGCTGGAGGGGGGGGGGGGGTTAGGAAACAAAGGATGCGGCGGCGAGGTGGGGCTGGGCCGAGGAAAAACTTAGAAAAATTCACAAAAATCCAGGAGTATTCACGAAAATTTCACGGAAATTCACAAATATAAATATAAAGTTCAATTGAAAATTCACAAAAATTCTATAAAAATTCTATAAAAATTAAAAACAAGAGAAACTATAAACACGAATTGAATTCCGTGTGAAGTGGGAAACTCGTTCTTTACTTGCAAACCACTGTCCGCACTTTCATCTCAGAGTTACGATTTGTACTACGCGCGGCCCGTGAAGTAGTTACCGTCGCGAGCCACAGATGGCAGCACAGCTGCGCCCTAACCTCACGTACCATTCCACCGACACGGGACTTAGAATATTTCTGGTAGACCTGTTAAGTGATCTTTTTAAAATGCTTTGGAAGTGACATAAATCATCGTGATAAACCATATTCATTTAAGGCTGCCGATTTCAAATATGTTAAAATGATGCATTCCCGTGGCTTCGAAATACATTTCCCAGAATGGCCAGAGAAGCTGAGGACGCGGACTTAGAATGAAAACAGGCGAATTTTGTTAAGAGTTCTCAAAAAAGTAGTGTCAAACTTGAAAAAAGGTCCATTATTGGTCACGCCTACAGCATTCCCAGTTTCGAATGGTATAAGTTTCATGAGTGTACGTATTCTGTATTGCGAGAACGACTACCGTCACGCGTGACATCGCACTGAGATCAATACTCGTTCTTCTACCACCAAGTAGGAGGTGGTGGTGGTAAAGAACGAGTAAAAAACTCATGAAATTTCACAAATATTCTCAAAATGTGTACACCAAAATTCAGAGTTTCCCCCTCGGGCGGGACCGAGCTGTGCGGGGTGCCCCTCACCTGTTGGATAAGACGTAAACCTTCTCCGACCGGCGCTGCACCTGACTGCGCAGGTGGATCAGCTCCCATAGGAAGTGCGAGTCCATGTCCTTGGCCGAGCTGGCGCGCACCTGCACCTCGGTCACGGGGATCAGCACCTGGTATCGGATGATCTCCACCTCGCTGGAGCTGCCCTTGCTCGATACGCCCTGCGCATCAAGTACACAGAGTATTAAGTACATTAAGCGCATGGAGACCATGCAGCACAGGCGTGTTTGCAGCAGAGAGGAAACTCACCATCAGCTTCTTCTTTTGCCGCAGACGCTCCTTGCAGAGAAAGACGACAGCGGATTTAAAGACGAAGCACATGGCGTGCAGTTCCAGTCCTTTCTTGATCTTGCCCAGGAAGTCGGATATGTTGAGCCATTCCACCCCACCGTAGTAGAGCAGGTCGCCGGGACTGAGGTCGATGGGCTGCTTGCACGACTTCTGGTGCTGACGGAACAGGTGGTCGAAGATGGCACCGTACTCCTCGTGGATCCGTTGCATCTCGTTGATGTGTTCGGCCACCTTCTCCATGCCCTTGAGGGCCTCTGCAAAGAGAACACCGTTATTACTGATGCTCGTTGTACTTGAACAGCTAAGAGGGCGCCGCGCCGCGTCGGCAGCAGACTCACCGACTAGGTGCACGTGCTGCTCCGACTGAGGGTCGGTGAGGTTGCGAAGCTGCTGCAGGAGCAGAGGGTACTTGAGAATGCGCTGGATGGGTTTTATAAGGTACGACTCCAGCGTGCTGCTGTGCTGCTTTCCGGGATTAGCCCTCGCGAGGAACTCACGAAGAGCTTGGTTGCCTTCATCTGGTCAAAGAGAATAACACGCATGAGGGTCGGGTCGAACAACATATCACGGCTCAAATTAAGTGCTCCACAGTTAATAAACTTGACACATTGACAACATTCGTATTAAATCAGATGAGCTGAACAGTGAGTACTTACTGGGGTGTAAAACTTTCTGCGCTTTGCTGTGACTCGCGCAGAACGAACTGTACAGCTTAAAGTGATTTACATAGTATAGGAAGGCACTACCTACTGAGAATAGGACATTCTGAAATATAATAATAATTGTCAGAAAAATAAATCACTCACGTTAGGACCACAAAGTAAACACGGAAAAGATAAAGAATGTATGTAAAAAGTTATACCTTAAATTGGCTAGGGTGGTCAAACTTGTGGAAATCGGGCTCCATCTCTAAAGCCTCATCTAGATTGTGTAAGAACTGTCGTTGGAAAGTGACAATTTCCTGGATATTCCCAAACAAGGCGTTGATCTCCGCAACAGAGAGGAAAGTCTCCTTCTTGAGCGGCTCGAGGTAATTCTCTAGTAGACTGTTGAGATGCTGCACAGATGAGACGAGCGTGTGAGTGAGTGCCGGGTGTCCGACAAGCTACCCCAGTAACCGAATTGTCCCGCCGATGGGAAACGCCCGTCGCGAGGATCCCCCTCACCTTGACGTAGGTGCGCTCCGTGTCCACCAGCTCCAGAAGCACTTTCCGGAGCTTCTCCGCGTCGGTGAGCTGCCTGCCCGTCGTGAGCAGCGCCTGCGACTGCGAGGTGACGCTGCCAGTGGGGCTGCACTTGCGAGTCTCCACCGGCGAGCGGCAGAAGCCCGTCACCTGCTCGGCCGTCTGCGGGGAGGAGAGGAGGAGGCGTGAGGCGAGCTGAGCACACGGTGCGCGCGGCCCGCGGGACCGTCACTCGCACTCACCTTGAGCAAGTTCTCGATCTCGAATGAGTTGGCTCGGGAGGCCACTTTGCCGCCCGAATCCGCACCCGGTGGAAGCGGAGACACGTCACCGTCCGGCGAGTACACCTCTTTGCCTGTAAGGGTAAAATTGAAAGACCTTTAGCAAGCTGGCTCTCTGTTTCAATCACCCCACAAATACACGGCTGAGACACTCACTCCACCCGGGCGCGGGCACGATCAGGCCCGAGATCATCTCCTCCGAGATGACGGGTGGCTCAGACGGCGGCGGCGGGCAGACGAGCGAGTCGATGATGTCGTCCGTGGCGCGCATGATTGTGGCCAGGTCCGGCGGCTCGGTGCGGGAGGACCTCATCATCATGCACAGGGACTGCTCCTCCTGCAGCACGCTCTCCAGGTACATCATGTCGAGGTCCGAGACGATGGCGCCGTTGATGACCATGATCTCGTCGCCCTTGATGATGCCGTTGTGCATGGCGACGCTCTTGTCCTCGACGCGCGACACGTAGCAGCACAGCTCGTCCTGCCGGTCGGCGTTCTCCATCAGCTCCGCCTCGACCGAGAAGCCCCACATCTGGTCCAGGGTCTTGCGCTGGAGCTCCACCTGGTACAGGATCTTGGCGCATACCTCCACGACCTCGTGAGTGTGCAACTGGTAAGAAAAAGGAGAACGAGGAAACGAACATTAGCTTTGAAACATAAACTGTGATAAATTTGGTTGACAAGTGGAAGTATTTTCTTTAGAAATTTTCTGCCTTCTTCAGTTGAAGTTTTACTGAATTAATTTGATTTTTTTTAGCTCTGAAATTTTTGGAAATTTTACGGTTTTTTTTTTTTATTAACGAGGTGCAGAAATTTCTGCAGGGTTGTTTTCCCCTCGTGTTGCTGTCCACAAGTTTTTCAGGAATGAAAAATGCAATAAAGTACGAAACGACTATGTTGAGAAAGTCCACGACTCTCCCTCGAAAACCTTTGTTTCAAAATAGACAGTCCGGTCCACTCACATAGGTCTCGATGGGATCGGACCGGTGCGGCACGAAGTAGTTGTGGTCCTCCATGTCGCGCCGCTTCTTGACGCGCACGAAGTGCTCCATGGGGTTGAGGTTCTTGCGGCCGCAGGCGCTCGCCAGGAACTCCTCGACGGTCATGGCCTCCCGCAGGTAGACGTGTGCGCTCTGGCCCTCGGGCAGCGACACCTTGACGGTGCGCTCGCCGTCCTCGCGCGAGCCCCCGCCCGCGCCCGCCTGCATGGAGCGGCGCGAGGAGCCCGAGTTGGAGCGCGACAGCGTGGGCGGCCGGCGCTTGGTGGCGCCGCGCCCCGCGAGCAGGTTGTTGAGCAGCGACGGCGAGCGCGCGCAGATGAAGGCGTGGAACGACGACACGGTGAACACGCCCAGCTTGTTGAGGGTCGTCTTGGTGGCGCGCGAGACGTGCGTGAGCAGGCTCTGCGGCAGGCCGGAGCGGCACGGTTAGCTCTTTCAGGAACAATCCTCTACTAATGCAAATGCTTTGTAATTTTTTTTAATGCATCGTGAAGACGTCGGGTGGAACTGAAATAAAAGAGACGCTCACGCATACCTTCGGGTTGGGCAGCTCGCCGTTCTGCAGCGAGGCCATGTAGCAGCGCAGCCGGAACTGCTCGCAGTGCAGCCGCTCCACGTTCTCCTCCCACTGCAGGATCTGGCTGCTGAGCTGCGCACGCGTGTCCGGGTCCGACACGACGCACTGCTGCAGGTCCGCCATGTGCTTCAGCTTGTGGTCCTGCAAGCGGGCCAGCGCGCAGGCGGTGAGTGAGTGAGACAGACACTGGAGGAGTGACAGCCGGACCAGAGACAGCAGCAGCGGACGATTCGCTCACCGAGTCGATGGCCTTCTCCAGGCGGAATATCTCCTCCTGCAGCAGGTGCAGCGTGCCCGTCTTGCCCCGGTGGCGAGCGAAGGCCGCCGCGCACGCAGAGTGGATGCTGTTCACCCAGTTCTCCAGCTCCACCTGGCACGGCGCCTGCGGGGGTGGACATCAAACACGAGTCAGTTCCAAGCCGAGCTCCTCCCAGCGTCCCGTCCCGTCTCTGCCCTTCCCGCATCCCGCGGCCAGTCGCGTCGACACACATTTGCAAAAGTGAGGGTAAGCTGGTTTAGCAAACACGTTCTCTACAACGGTCAGAGCAAAATAATCAAGTGACTTCTGAAATCTTTTTCACCATTCCCACAAACTAATCATTAAATTTAAGCTCAAAAGGTTACTTTAAAAAAAAAACTGGTTTTGTTAGCAGGTTTACCAAAAACTTATCCAATCCAAAGCAGTAAAAGTAAGGTCAACTCTGTGCATATGTATACAGGAATACATGTATGCCTGTGACCTTTAGTGGCAAACGCGTCTGCTAAACCGGCTTACGCTCTCTTCTGCGTGCACCCCCTCCCTCCCCTCCCGCCTCTTGTCATTAGACTATCGACCCCCCGCGCTGCTGCAGCTCCGCGCGCCATGGCGGGCCGGGCCGCCGGATGGCTTTGACACGACACGCCGTACTGCAGCCGCGCGTGGCCAGGCCGCCGGGCGCCGGGCCCGCCCCGGGCCCCACCAGTCTCACTGCAGCGCTCCCCCCTCCCCTCCCCTCCCCTTATCCAACCCTTACCGCTACTCACCTGGAATAGGTACGCGTCGCCGAACGCCGTGCTGAGGCAGAAGATGTAGTCGCGCTTGGGGTGCTCGGGGATGGGCTGCATGATGGCGCCGTCCACGATGATGAGGTGTTTGGGCGCCGCCTCGACGGAGCGGCCCTCGCGGCTGTCGCACGGGTAGAAGAGCAGTGTGGTGCCCTTGAGGCACACCCAGTAGCCCTTCCAGCCGCGCTTGCGCGCCAGCTCGATCTGGTGCTTCTTGCGCAGCAACCACTTCTTGACGCTGAGGAATCTGCAACGAGGATCGTGTCGGGCCGTGTGAGTGAGAGCAGGCAGCGCAGAGAAGAGTCACGGCAGCGGGCAGTCTCGCATAAGGGATGATGCGTCGGGCTGCACGGGCAGGGCGGGGCGGGACGGGACGGGACGGGGCGGCTGAAATATCGATGCGTTGGCACACCGTGTCGCAGCCCGTGTGGAAAATATGGATTAAAATTGAAATTGGCGTAAAATCGTATAAACTCCTCTTATTTTGCGAGCTGATTTTAGCGTATGAAAAGCGGTCGCCCGCATCAAACGAGACTCTGTCGAGTTTAGACGATCTTCACCATGGACCATACCATCAGACGACTGAGAGCAGCCGGACGGTGATCGAGAACCACCAAACTACACAGCACATGCTGGTCACTTTGTCCTCGCGGCAGGAGCACACTTGCACCTACCCCAGAAGCAGGGTGTATTTTTCAGGCACCTTTTAAACGAGTATCTGACGACATAAACAGTCTCAAAAAATAAGAGGGATTTTAGACAAGATAACGAGAATTTCAAGATTTTTTTTCACCCGGTAGCCGAACCCCGTATAAAGTTAACCCAGCACGACCGCAAGTCGGAAGTTGGCGCAGAAAGTTCCACCTCCTCCTCTCCTCTCCCCCACCACTCAAATTGCCCTCTTCCATGTTAAAAGCCGCGCCCCGATGGCATGGTGTAGCCGGGCGTGGCCGGGGGTGGCAGTGAGGAGTGGCGTGTGGCAAAGTGGTCCCTCCCTCAGGGTACTCAGGGCAGGGGCCAGGGTGGCCAGTGCAGCGCGGCGGGGCATGGAGGCAGCCAGAGGCACATGGAGGGCCCAGAGCGGATCGACGCATCCGTGCAACAACGGCGGATCTGGGGGGGACTTGTAAACAAAGGCGGATCTGTTTAGGACGTGTGAACAAAGGCGTATCTGCTTTTTGAGAATTTCTGCATGTCTGTCTTTGGAGGCCTCTTACTCCTCGTGGTAAAGTCAGATCATTCCGGACAATATCTCATTGCACTCTGCATTGAGCCTGGAATAAAACGATAACGCTTTTAAAACGGTCTGACGTCACCACGAGGAGTAAGAGGCCTCCAAAGATAGGCATGCAGAAATTCTCAAAAAGCAGATACGCCCTTGTTCACGCGTCCTAAACAGATCCGCCTTTGTTCACGTGCTCTCCACAGATCCGCCGTTGTTGCACGGATGCGTCGGGATCGCTGGAAAGAGGAGACAAAGGAGGAAAGACAGAAGAGGTATAGCCGGTTACAATTAATTGAAGAAGATGCCGTCCGCCGCTCACTCTCCCCGTTATTCCTTCTCTCACGCCTACACACCCACAGCACGCCTGCCTCTCTCTCTCTCTCTCTCTCTCTCTCTCTCTCTCTCTCTCTCTCTCTCTCTCTCTCTCTCTCTCTTCCTCTCCCTCCCTCCTCTCTCTGTCTCCTCTCTCTCTGCCCTCATTCGACGAGTCGCTCCTCCGCAGAGAGCGGGGGTGTAGGGGATAGGGAGGAGGTGGCGAGCCCAGGCGCAGTAGTCCAGTCCGACTGCCAGCCAAACATTCGAGAGAGATGCGGACAACCATTTGTCACAAGGACCCCACACCGCACCGCACCGCACCGCGCCTCGCCTGGGCCTCGGCGCCCGGGCCGGGCCGGGCCGGGCCGGGCCGAGCAGGCTGGGCCCAGCTCCGAGCTGGGGACGGCAGTGTAGGCCCACCCCATCATCCTGATTTTTATATTCCTCTAAGACTTGAGAATCTTCTGACGTAGTGGCCCCAGAGGCTGCCAGCAGCACTCCGCAGAGCCCTTCCCGCTTATATCGCCGAACAAATGTGTGATGGAAAACAAGAGCCAAAGTGAACACAAAATAAATTTCGTGATAAGTAGGTGACTCGTTCTTTAATAATTTGGTGTGATGTGTCATTAAATGGACAAGAGTGAAGTTGTGCCATTTTCATCTCAGATTGTGTGTTTGTAAGTGCACAGGAATTTTTTTCTCGGAATACTCGGACTCGGGCCCTGTTCACGCCTCCCCTCCCGGCGTCCCCGCCCGGATTCGATTGTTGGGTCGCAAAGCCGCAAAGAAGTGCGCGAGTCGGCCGTGGAACTTAGAATGAAAACTAACAAAATTTGTTAAGAGTTCTCAAAATAATAAATTATTAAACGTGAAAAAAGGTTCATTGTTGAAATTCAGACGAAGGTTGGTAGTTCAGATTAGTACAACATTCATGTCTGTAGGTATTGAGGATTCTGAGATTGAATACTTTAAAACTCCACTAATTAGCTGGGGTTAGGGACTCAAAAGAATGAAAATCGGTGAGATTTGTTAAGTATTCTGAAAAAAAAAGGGAAAAAAAAAATACACAACTGAAAACAAGTTGTCTATTGTTAACCTGAGTCTGTATTGTGCTCTATGAGATTGAAAACTCCACTAATAAGCTGGGTTACAGACTTCGAATGAAAACATACAAAATTTGTTAAGTGTTCTCAAAATAATACTATTGAACTTGAAAAAAAAAGTTCCTTGTTGGAATAAAGATTAGCAGTTCCAGTTTACAATACGACGCTCCCTACGAACAAGCGGCTATCTTTCTAAGCGCTGTAGACACTAAGCTATCTTCTCAGGGCCGGTAGACAGACGGCTATCTTCCCGAGCGCGGTAGACACTAGGCTATCTATATATAGCCGCGGCGTAGCAGATAGCCTAGTGTCTACCGCGCTCGGGAAGATAGCCGTCTGTCTACCAGCCCTGAGAAGATAGCTTAGTGTCTACAGCGCTTAGAAAGATAGCCGCTTGTTCGTAGGGAGCGTCGAATAGTATAAGGGGCCGAGCATAAATAACGTCACGCGTTTTTTTTGGCCATTTTCGACCCCCTCCCCTCCCCCTAGTCACATCTCGTCACATGCGGCTGAACCCCTGTCCTACCCCCTCTCCCTTGTGACGTTTTTTTTATATTGAAGAAAATTATTGCTTTGTGTTCAAAAACTGTATTTGTTTAAGTATTCAGTATTACAATAAAATTACATATTCTACATGTCTTCTGTCCACGGGGACTGGAGCCATGTTGTCATGTTATGCGGCGAGCGCGCAGTGCTGCACTGCGAAGCCCCGTCATTTTTTCATACGATTTTTCGGGTAACTTAATAAATTACGTCACACCCCTTCCCCCACGTCACATCTCGTCACGTCCGGGCGAACCCCCACCCCACTGTAAATACCAGAGCGAGGATTCTCGCTCTCAGGAGAGCGAGAAATTTTCTCTCACTCTATGAGAGCGAGGTTTAGTTTTCTCGCCCAATTAGAGCAATAATCTCAAAAATCTCGCCCTATTTGAGTGAGGGTTAGGAAACCTCGCTCTTTTTGAGTGATGATTATTTTCCTTTCTCTCACTTGATTTGAGTGAAGCTTTAAATTCTTTCTCAATAAGAACGAGGTTCCTAAACTCTCACGGGGCAAGAGAAAAATCTCGCTCCTTTTTGATTAGACATCTCACTCTTGCATTTGCAGTGCCCCCCCCCCACACACACACACGCACAAAAAAAAACGCGTGACGATATTTTTGTGCACGGCCCTTAAGTATCATGCTTGTAGGTATGGTGAGATCTGAGATGAAAGTGGAATCAGTTAAGGGTTACACACGACTAAGAACAATACTCGTTCTTTTCACCACCAGAGGTGGTGGTAAAGAACGGGTAAAAAAAAAAAAAAAAAAAAAAAAAAAGTTCATAGTTGGTAGCAACACGAGCATTTCAGTTTCAAATGATATACAGAAGTGTTATGTCTGTAGGTATTCTGTGTTCTGAGATGAAGATGGAATCATGTTAAGGTGTTACACCGCACTGAGAACAAAACTCGTTCAACTACCAGCAAGTAAGTGGAGGTGGGTGGTGAAGAACGAGTAAAAGAAGGACTTTGCTGGACTATCCCCGTGCTGTGGTGAGGCAATAACTCAAACGGAGCCCTCCGATCCGAGGGGAGGGCCTAGGGGCGCCTGGTTCAGCCTGACCGCTCATCGCCCGGCCCGGCCCGGCCCGACCCGACCCTTCAGCTCTAATAGGGGCGCCGCAAAACGCCCCGCCCGGCCCCGCAACGCCCCACCCCGTCCCGTCCCACTCCACAGCCCGCCCTCCTCTCCCCCGCTCCGACTCAGTGATGCAGATTATCGGCTTGGGGCAGAAAGCTCCAGGCAGATTCCCCGCTCACGTTTCTCACCTTGTTGCTTATCCACACTGTGAAAAATGTTCAACCCCCTCTGCCCCCCTCCCCGCGGGAAAAGTTGAGTCGGCGCTACAGGGTTGACTGGAGTTCAGAAATGCTACACTTCGGGCAATGTGCGACCGACCTGAGTGACTGGGTTAAGAAACAGCGTTTAGAGGCAAAGCACCACGATTAAGAAAAACGAGTAGAAATCTATACTTGCCTATCGGAACTGTGATTTCGCCAAACGGTCTTGCAAAGATGACCCGATGGGCCTGCTTAAACGCTTTGTACGCCCAGTCACTGGGAAAAATATGTTCGTAGATTTACAATTTATTTTGTAAATTCCGACTTGCGAAAAATGTTGTAAATTTACGACAGACCATTTTTGCTTGTAATTGAGTTTTAAGTCGATTGGTACTGCTTGTAATTTTACGATAAGTGATCGTAATTTTACAACTCCACTTCGTGGAAAATTTTCCCGTAAACCTACGACAATCTTTCACAGTGGTGGGCAGGCTTATTTACTTTGACCAGGGGTTGTTTTTCCCGCCCATGTGCTTGGCAACCCTACCCTACCTTGCACGACGTGGACAAGCAATCAATGACTCTTTCTTGCCCACGGTGTAAAAATTAAGAAGTTGGGGGTACAACATCGCCCTGCACGCCCAGTGGACTGGTCTACTTTTGATAAACCCTTGGATGGCCTTCTCCGCATGCCCAATGTACTGTGATTTTTAGCTACCTTCGGCTTGGTGTGTAGAGTTCTCAACCCCACGGCATGTAAAATCGCACTTGTTTTTTTGTGAGATGAAGAAACCGAATGTGCTACATGGCTGTCATTAAGACTGATCGAAATTCAAATGCAAGAAGATTTTTTTTTTCCCAAGAAGAAACATAGCTTGTTGGGCGTGCGCACGAACACACACGCGCCGGCGAGCGGCTTGGTGTCATTCCGTCGCGTGCTCAACACTGCTCAGTTTGTTTTCCAAAGTTATGCGGGAATGTGAGGGGAAGCCGTGGGGAAAGGAGGGGACAGCGGGGCGCAATGCCGCCGGCACTCACCGGCGACAGAATTTTCTTCGCATGGAATCTGAGCTATGCTCAGCAAGCGAGCATTTGTCTAATCATTGGAGATATGGCCATGGGAGATGAAAAGAGTAAAAATAACTTCCCCTTCAAAAAAATATCTCAGAGCAAATAAACACTTGGTTATATCTAAATTAATTTTACTAAAATGAAAATGAGGATAGGCACCGGATACGATGTGAGTATACAAAACTCAAAATAGCACTGTACAAAAAAAATACAAAAAATAAAAAATAAAAATAATATACCCTCCGTAACGAGCAAAGAACCGTGTCACAAATGGCGCCATGCACGCCGCAGGGGAAAATATTTGCCCGCTCAGATAGGAATAAGAGAGGGGTGAGATGGAGGGAGGCATGGGTGTTGGGTGGGAGAGATGAGATGTGCTGGGGGCGTGGGGGGAGAGGGAGGTGCGGGGCGTGGCGTGGCGTGGCGTGGTGAGGCGGGGCGGGGTAGCTCCAGTGCAAGGGAGTCGCCAGGGGGGGCGCCAGCAGTACTGGGTGTGGAGGGGGGAGATAATCAATGGGATGGCGCCCCGCCAAACGCCCGCTCCACCCCGCCCTGCCCCGCCGTGCAGCACCGCCACCCCTCCCACGCGGCGCCCGCCCCGCCCCGCCCCGGCCCGCCGCGCCCGCTGAGGTCGCTCCAGCCGCCCCAGCAGCCCAGCCACCCCGCCCGGCCCGGCCCGCCTCGCCCCAGGGCCGCGCCGCGTTCCCAGCCGCTGTGACCCGCTGCCCCTACCCCCCCCTCCCCCTCTCGACTGTGCAGAGCGGCCGGGGGCACACAACCCTACCTACCTAGCCTGCTAGCCCGGCTGCCCGGGCCCCGGGCCTAACGCCACCCCTCCTCCTCTTGTTCCTCTTCCTATTTCTTTTCTCTCCTCCCTTCCTCCTCCCTCACACAGCTCACCGCAAGCCCGCACCCGGCGCCCGTCTGCCTGCTGCCGCTGCTGCTCTCCAGGGCAGAGCACACCAGAGGCTCCTCAGGAATCACGAGCAGGCCACTAGACGATCCCTCCCCCTCCCAGTCCCTCCCTGCCTAGCTCCGGCCCGCCCCTACGCGGCACTAGCGGCCGGGCGCATGTCCATGTCCAAGCATACTCACGAGCCCCCGACCACCCTGGTAGATAGATAGATAGATAGATAGATAGATAGATAGATAGATAGATAGATAGATAGATAGATAGATAGATACCAATACCCCGTGAGTCTTAAAGCCACAGCCTCAGCAAGGTCCCCCTGCTACACTAGACGAGGCGAGGGGGAAATAACCTCGGACTTTGGTGTACATCACTAATTCAACAAATTTAGTCCAATTCAAACAAATTTAAGCCAATTCAACCTAATTCAAATCTAATTTCAATTCAATTCAAGACACTTCAAGCCACTTCAAACCAATCCAAACCCAATTCAAGCCAATTCACACACTAATTCAGTCCGATTTATTGGAAATTCAAGCCAATTCACAGACAATTCAAAGGCAATTTGACATCTAATTCACGAGATTTGTACACCAAATTCAGCGGTTGTTTCCCCCTCGAGACGAGGCAGCAGTTGCCAAAGCCACGCTGCTTTTGTCACCCGGGAGTGCAACTTTGCCATACGGACACTCGCGAGCGACTAAAACCGCCAAGCACCCATCACGTATTTGCTCTCCGTTTTATCTCCCGGAGATCCGCAACGAGTCCGGTCCGGACACACGCTCACACGCGCGGGCGCGCCTTGGCGGATGTGAGATGCCGCTTGAGATTGGCAGCCGAGCCAGGACCCTTGCGCGTCAGTGATAGGGTAAGCGGATGGAGCGATGTGGCCACCGCGATCACTATCGCAAACCACATGGGTTTGGGCACGTGGCATGCACATAGGCCTATCTACAAGCCCATCCCCCCCATCTCCCTCCCCTTATTCCCCTTCCTCCCAATCTCACCCTCACTCCCGCCCACTCTGCGCCCTTCATATCAATGCGGGTCGTGGCCCAGTCTGGCCTGCGCTCCCCGGGGGACTCTCCAGCTTTATAAGCGCTGGGGCCTCTGGACTCCAGGACATGGCCCCGTGAGAGCTGCCCGTAGTGGGCCGGGCCGGGCTGCGTCCGGGGCGGCTCCCCCTCCCCAGTAGCATCAATTCCTGATGGCTCACTAGTCAGTCCCTTTGCCGTGGCCTGCTTGCCCCCCGCGCCGCGACCTGTTGCGTGGAGAGGGCACATGGTGATTGTTAGGCGCTAAGGCCCGATCCAACTCGTCCAGATCTAGACTTGCTTGACGGGGAGGCGGTTCTGGGCTGGGGGCGCCAGACACAAACGACAGAACGAGTTCATCGCTGCGGGCGGAAAGTCGCGTATGTAATCATTGCGCATCTATGGACCTCGAGTAAGAGTAGCTGAGTCAAACCCCAACGGAGCGATGAACGAAACTACATTTGTAATCTGAACAAAAACTTTATATCATTTTTCCAGTAATACATGAGCCCGGTAATATATCATTGTCACCGATTCACATTTTTTGGAAGAGCCGGAAGCGCGCTCTGTTATACAACCCGGGGAAATTTACTGAAACATACACAGTCCGATGGGCCGCGCAGATTGGCTTAATTGCCACGAGCCCTAGCTCCGCTCCGCTCGGCTAGCTAGCCCTGTGGCCACGGTCTCTCTTCCTCTGGGTCAGGCCCCCTCTCCTCCTCTCCTCCGCCCCCTCTGCCTTCACTCGACCCTTGCCGCGGCGGGCGGTGGGCTGCACAAAAGGAGGGCAGGACGTTCTGTTCTACTTGTCGCTTCGCGTAGGAACAAGAATGGGACCAAGACAGACCACGGACACGGCACAAGCAATGGCACCAGCACCGACACTAGCACCAGCACCCAGCACTAGCGCCCGGCAAAAGCATGTGCACCACCACCGGCCCCAGCACCAGCCCTGACAGCGGCAACGGCACTTGCAATAGCACTGAAACCAACGCTGGTACCGGCATCACGCATCACGCACCGCCACCCCCAACACCGGTACTATACCACCGAGACTAGCAACGGCACCGGCACCAGCACCAGAACCAGCACCAGCCACCACACGAGTGGTCTGCCGAGACCACAACAGCGCCCACCTACCGCACCGCATACGCCGCCAACCCCACCGCCATAATTGCTGTGCGTAATTACACGTGTCGCGTTTAGCAGACCCGTGCCTCACACGATTCCTCCTCCCAATCTACCATCCCACACACAATTAGCAAAGGAGCTGTCCATCTTGACTGACGCAACCTGCAAGTCCATCCAACGTCGAAGCATTTCTGCACAGTGCTCTGTGAAAGAGCATGCGTCAGGTCATGCGGAAATAAGCCAGCCTGCCAAAAAGGACCGAGATGGGGCGGGGGCGGGACTCTACTCTGCACGCCAAAAAATTATTCGCGTCTGAGAAAAGGAAAAAAAAAGAGGTGTGATAATTTTCTAGCTGTATGGGCGCAGCTAATTTTTTAGCTGCGGTGCTTATTTTCTAGCTTTCATCTTCTTCTATATTTTCTAGCTATTCTGCTAGTTATTTTGCCGCCGTTTTAAGTGTTTAGCTGTGGTGCTATAATTTATCACATCTAATTTCAGCTGCGCGTTCTTTTTTTGCGTGTAGTTTTATGGTGCGTTGGAGCAGCCGGTTTCTGCCGTATTTAACCTTTCGGTCGGTTCCAGGAACACGACGCGTGCCGTGGCCCGGATGATAAACACCCATCAGCCAACGGTGGGGAGGCCCTAGAGATTTATGCAGGGAGATTCTTCTTGAGCCACTTTGGGCATCGCCTGGTCCGGCCCGGGGCCTCCGGCACAGCCCTCGCCTGGCCTGCAATCGCGCAGCTCGCGGCAATGCGTCTTGTTGTTATAGCGGAGGAGACCGGCGGGGGGGGGGGGGGGTTAGCTGGGAAATTGCAAGAGCACAAATCAGTGGATTCGGAAAGGGGAGGCAACAGCGATGGAGCAGGAAGTGGGCTGGGGTGGGTTTATAAAAGGAAAACCAATACAAATTAACTTCTCGCACATTAACGCCAAAGTAAATGGCGGTTGCTGGCTCGCAAACGCAAATGTTGTCGCCGTTTGATGTTCAACAGAGGCGGAAGGGTGGTGCGACCGAGGCAGCTGGCCGGGAAAATAACATTTTGTTTTAGCAGACGGGGCGGCAAGGGGCGGCGCAGACTGGCTCAAATGAGCATGGGGCACGGGGCGAATTAGAGGGTCCCAGCTCGTCGCCAGTGGAAGGGCAGTAGGCCGGCGTCCATGTGTGAAATGGGCTTACTCGTAATGCAGCTCATTATCAAGTGAAACGAATCACGCCGGCAGAACCCAAAAAGATATTCTAAAAATAATTTTAAAAAACAAAAAGGAAAAAAAGAACTCGAATGAGAGCTGCGAAAGTCGAAAAGCCGCGCTGAGGCGTCACTAAAGGGATGGCTTCTTGATCATCTCGCTGGAAAATCTCATTCCAAGTCCACCGTGGTAGTGTCGCTTGTCACGTCTTTATTGACTCCGTTACCCGTGGGTCGGATGCACCCCCGGGCCTCGAGGGTGGGAGGTACAGGGTAAACGTACCCTCCTAGGGCAGACGTACCCCGGTACATTTTATACCTTCACGCAGAAGAAAATAGAAAACAAGAGACAATAGGAAAACAAAATAAATTTTGTGATAGGAATGCAACTCGTTCTTTACATAGTTATGTGTCACATTGGTAGAAGTGTAAAATCTGAATCCATTTTCATTTCAGATTTTATTGGTCTGTGTAAGATTTCGTTTTGCCCGTGACATTCGGACCTCGATCCTCGATCCCTGCTCGGGCCATGTTCGGGCCCTTCGCTCGGGTTCTATTGTTGATGCGTTGGGGCGCATGAATGAACGCGAGCCGACTAGGGGAGGGGAGACTTAAAATGAAAACTAGCAAAATTTGTTACAAGTTCTCAAAATAATACCATTAAACTTGGAAAAAAAAAGTCCATAGTTGCACTGTTAAAAATAGTTGTCAGTTGACGACACTGCCCGTGACGACTGTGTTGTTGGTTTACAACAGCATTTGTTGCATTGGTGTCATTAGGCAAAGGCGCTCTAACGCTTCCTATTTCAATCGTAATGGACCATTGACGGAACAAGTACCTATCAACTTGTTGGAACTCTACAACAGATTCGTAGTTAAATTTGTTAGCAACACATGTCGTTTCAATACAACCACATTGTTGGGTTGTTTGTGAACACACAATTTTTCCAAGTGCTAAATATGTTTTATGAAATTTTATGAACATTGTTAAATTACAACATGTTCGTAAAATTACGACATATGTCGCTAACAAACTTAACTACGAATATGTCGTAAATTTACGACATATTTTTTAACAGTGTGGAATAAAGACCAGCATTTCCTGTTTAGAATAGTAAAAGTAGTATCATGCATGTAGGTATTGTGAGACCTGTGTTGAAAGTGGAATCAGTTAAGGGTTACACTCGACTGAGAACAATACTTGTTCTTTTCACCACTCAGGAGAGAGATGGTGGTAAAGAACGAGTAAAAAGCGCGTCTCAACTGAGTTTCTAGGTCTGGGGGAAAATATTGCAAGAGAGGAGCGGGCTCATTTGGTTAGCATCAGTCCACATTTTGTAGCTGTGCAGCTATCTTTTGGACGCTCGGCTATCGCGTAGCTGAGCAGCTAAATGCCACTTAGCTGTACGGTACGGCTAACGTTTTGTTTCCGCATACTATACGCCGAACCACGCCGAGCGTGCCTCGCACTCCGAACCGAGAAGGGGGCTTGTTTCCGCGCAGTGAAAATTCCATTGCGGTGTGGTCGGGTGGGACCGTGTGCAAGCCGGGCGCCAGCGTACCCATCGAGTACTTACCCCGCCTTACGCACGGCACCGGTGCAGTTGAAGGAGGCGGCCGCCGTACCGGTCTGCTTGGCGCGGTACGGCGAGTTGTGCGTGCTCTCGCCGTCATCATCGTCCGACACGGCCGTGGTCAGCGACATGCGGTCATCGTCCGAGATCTGCGCATAAGACATGAACCAGGCCAAAGGTTAGAAACAGGAAAATATGTGCGGGTGTGTTGCAGTGGTCGAAATTGTGTGGTAATCTGTTTAGTGTGTGTTGGCAGACTGAGTGCGGGACTAGGACTGGGGGTGAACCCGAGGCGGGAATAATGATGGGAGGAATGGGTGAACTGGAACAGCTGCAGACCGACAACAAAAGGTGAACACGGCGATTGCAATGGTGAAAGAGCTCAGTGAACAGCATGGACGGAGTGAATAGCGGCACGCCCTTGTTCGCTGGTATGTGTATGCGGCCAGGCCCCTCTCCGCTCCGCTGTGTGTGTTGGTGAGGAGGAGGAGGTAGGAGGCAGGCTGGTGCGGGTGCGGGGCCAGACAGCTAGGTTGCGAACCGGAGTGGAAAACGGCAGGGTAATGGCACGTAAAAGCGAGGGATTTATTTATCATCGCTGGCATATTTTCCCCACGGCGACGCCTACCGAAAGAAGAAAAAAAAAAAAGAAAAAAAACATCTCGGATGTTTCCCGCAATGCATTTTTCAAATGTTCTGTCCTTATTTTTAAGACTGAGTTGAAGTTGAAACCCAGACTGAAGACATACATGATGATGAAAAGGTCGATCGCTTTTCTGGAAAAGACACACTTGTGTGGGTGAGGCATATTTCCGGTACCCTTCCTTCCTTAAGCCCGCCAATAATAGAACAGAACAAAATACCACGAAACACCAAGTTATATTCTGCGGCGCGGCGTGGCGCAGCGCACGACCTGGTGGTAGGTGTCATCGTCGCGTGTTCCGGCCCGAGCCTCCCTAATGATTACAAACGCCCCAAGTTTATGTGGTCGCGCAAAGTGCGGGAAGGGGAGGTGAAGAATGGGAGAAGGGAGAGAGGGGGAACGGTTAAAGGGAGACCGGAGTGCGGGTAGAGGGGGAGGAGGCATTAAGGTTTGTGAAGCAGAGAGCGGGGGGGGGGGGGGGCTTGGGAAGGAGGCGGGGCAGGCCGCATAGGGACGGTACCCCGACCCACCACGCCCCGGCACCGCGCCCTATGGGGGAGAGACAGGAAAGGAAGACCTTGTCAAAAAGATATACACTCCTTTCGAGGGCCGCACAGGAGCAGCCGGGTCCTGTCCACACAGGGCCACTCAGGATCAAGGAGACGACGGACGGGACGGGCGTGGTGGGGCCAGGGCGGGGCAGGGCGGGGCAGGGCGGGGCAGGGCGGGGTGGAGTGGAGCGGAGCTGGGCGGAACCACGCCAGAGGAAACCCGTATGAGAGGTCTCGAAACAACACGGGGCTGTTTCGGAGGGTGAGGTGGGGTAGGGGCACCACTCGTATCGGCGGGCTGCGTGAGAAGAGGAGGCGACGAGAGAGCCACCCCGGGGTCCTCGACTCGTCGTGGTTGCCCTGCCCCACGCTGCCCTGCGCTGCCCTGCGCTGCCCTGCGCTGCCCTGCCCTTCTCTGAAGACCGATTCTGCTGCCTGCACTCGTCGCTCTGTCCCTCTCTCTCTCGCACTCAAGGAGCCTGCCGAAAAGTGCGTGCGGTGGAATAGGAATGCTTCCTGCTCTGATATGCCCTGTCCTACGCTACCCTCCCTACCCTGCTCTGCCAAGTCCTGCCCTGCAATGCCCTGTCCTATTCTGTACTCTGCTCTGCCCTGCTCTGCAATGTCTTTCGCGACTCGGCCCTGCCCTACCCTGCTCTGCCATGTCCTGCCCCTACTCTACCCTGCTCGGCCCTGCCCTGACCTTCTCTGCCCTGCCCTCTGTCGTGTGTCGTCCGCTTCGGACGCGACCACCGCCACCCACCGAGTGTCTTTTGTCCCCTGTCCCCTGCAGCAGAAGGGCCATCTATGAGCAGTGGAGCAGCGCGGCAAAGGCGACCTCCAGCAGCGTCAGTGCTCTCAGGTCCGAGGGGGTATTCACTGCTATCATACCCTGTACACCTGACTTAAGTATCGCGTCATAGAATATCAAAATCAACAAAATACACTTCAAAAATTGTAGAATTTTCCAAGCACGACACCGCGCAATAGTCAAATACGCAGTTCTCCCTACAATTATTGCAGTGAATATCCCCTGGCTCATGCCCACCCCACCCTGGAAGAGAGACCAGAACATCCCCCGTCGCCAGTCTCACGGAGTCGGGTCGTAGGCGAGCAGTTGCACCAATTCATTTGGCTACTTTTTTGCGTTTTCCTTTCCTTGATACTTCATTTTGATTTATTATGCCGAGAAGATAATAAATATGAAGAGTCGTAAACATCGATATTCTTCCGTGCACACAGGCTGATAATGTCAATAATATTACGATAAAATTACGTATATTACCGGTAATATTTCATCACAATTGCACATTTTTGTAGATCCGTAACGGCAGTACTTGAATTTTTCCAATAATATACCAATAATTTTAAATAATATTCCTCCGTACAAAGTGCAAAGGGGTTGACGAATTGTCAATTAAAGGTGCCAGATCTACTGAAAAAAGCTGATGCGGCCGAACCTGGTCCTCTTCAAGACCGGCAGCATCGCGAGTATAAGAAACTACGCTATCAGTCTAGTTTCGCCGGTGGCGGTTCTCTCCGACTCTAGGACTCTTGCGCAAGGATTCGCGCGCTCCTTATTCTTTCACGTGGTGGGCACGAAAATTTTCACTGCACTCCGCTCACCGCGTTCTACAAGTAGTGCGCTCGCGAGCAGGAAGGAGGCAATCGCCAGCGCGGCCGTAAGCAGAACGTCGGCGCACGGCGCTGGGAGAGGAAAAAAAAATGTGCGCCGCGCTTTACTCGCCTTTAGCTCCACTCAGCGCCGGAAGCAATCGCCGCGCCGCGCCACGACGCGCGCCCGGAGCAGACGGGGAGAGGAAGAAGGAGCAGGCGAAAGGAAAGAGGATCCGGGCGGGAGGTTGCGGGGGATCGCTCTAGGATGGAGAAAGTTTCGAGAGGCGAGGTAAGCTCGTCGTGTGCGGTTCCACAAGGCCGCGGTGGAGCGGAGAAGGGCGGGAGAGAGGAGGGGAGGGGCGTGTAGCCCCCGCCCCGCACTGCAAATGCTAATGAGATTCACCAAAAGTGGTTTATCGACGAGTCGGTGAGCGCCCTTAGTGGCGGGACTTTCAAAGTGTCTTTAAACACAGAGAGTGTGTGGCGTTTGTATGGTCTGTGTGTGTACGCGCGCGAGCGCGCGCGCAAAGAAATTCCGTCTCCTGCAGATTGTTTCAGTCAAATCAAAATACAGGTGCTTGACGCCTGCAAGACTGAGAGTAGGCAAGCCCGCAGCATTCACGTGCCCTACAGAGAATATGTTGCCTACCTGCCGGGCGCTCGAACAGACTTAAGCAGTTTCATTCGTCACCCCTTTCATTTCTGATAAATTTGACCTGCAACCAAAGTAGATGTAAAATGTGTGTAAACCTGGCCCGGACGGCTCTTGCAGGCAAGGAGAGGGAAGTGCGTGATACGAAGTAGGTGGTGCAGGGGTTGGGGACCGGCGGACCGGCCCGAAGGGAGGCTCCCTCCCGGGCGGAGGGCTGGCTCACGCAGCGAGCAGTAAACAGCGAAAAAGTGATTTTTTTTTTTCTCCTTCAGGCCGCCGCTAGGTTCTGTGTTTACGACTTGAAGGAGGAAGGATAAGAAAACAGAGGGGGCAAAGGGTGGCGCTGAGGGGGTGGAGGATGGCGGAGAGGAGCAGACACGGAGAGCGATAAGAACAAGAAGTGATTCAGACGTCGTTAGGAAGTACACTAAAACATCCGAGGCGCGACGCTGCGCCCCTCACGCTCGCACTCATTCAACGATGGTCCGAGGCGAGGCCGAGGGGAGGCGGGGGGCGGGGCGGGGCGGGGCGGGGCGGGGCGGGGCGGGGCGGGGCGGGGCGGGGCGGGGCAGCAATCCCACTCCGGAGCTAGATCTCTCCACAGCGCACTTCTCTTTCTGTTGCGGAGGAATGAGACAGGGAAGACGGAGGTCATTTGCATATGCGAGAACCCCTGTGTGCCGGGCCGGGCCGGGCGAGCACGAGTCCGTCTGACCTGCGCCCTGCTGCTGCCGCCATTCCCTCCCCGCGGCGAGGTTCGCGGCGGGGCGCCATTGATAAGGGATGACTAATGGCAAGCAAGGCGCCCGAGATGATGTGTGTTTCGTGTCTGCTCGGCGGAGCCGTGCGGGGCCGGGCCAGGCAGGCGCCACCCGCACCAGTTCGAGACGGCCATACCGCTCCCCCGCCCTACAGCCCGCGCCCTAACACATTCGGCCGCCCCACGCCACACTTCGACCTGGGCAGGCGGCAGGCAGGGCGCAGCAGTGGTTAGGCAACGCAGCGCCGCGGCCCGCGTGAACCGGCGCCATGCGTCGATTGCTATTAAGCTCAACGTTAAAAGTAATCTAGAAGGGCGACAGGATGCGAGCTGTGTTTGAAAATTGATTACCGGCGAAACAACAAACATCGAACCCCCTCCCCCCTTTTAAAATAAAAACACGCTGGTAAAAAGTGTGTTTGTGTGAGTGAGTGAGAGAGAGAGAGAGAGAGAGAGAGAGAGAGAGAGAGAGAGAGAGAGAGAGAGAGAAGAGAGATAAAAGCCTTTGCTTGTCTCTTCGCATTAACAAGATGTCATGTCTCTGAGCGATGAGGCGTGTTGCGTGTCAGCGCGGGCGACACTAGGGTGCCACGCCCGGCGCGGCCCGGCCCGGCCCCAGCCCGACCGCCTTGCTGGGCACGCAGCTCCACTTAGCGGCTTGGGTATGGCGAGATTGTTTTGTTGCAAAGAACAGGCTCCACCACAACTGTCAGCTCAGTTGTCAGTGCCACAGACACGTCACCGCAGATGTCACAACGTGTTGTCAGCTGCTGTCGGCTGGCGAGCACCTGCTGTCTTGCCCTGTCTCGACGCTTGGTCTGCCGAATCTGATATTCACCCCAAGAGGAATGAAAGAGTAGGGAGTAGGCTGGACAGGGTTTCCATGCAGTTTACAAAATGTTTTAAAGGAGAGAGAGAGAGAGAGTTCAGAGTAGAGGAAAACCACTCAAACTTCGGCGCGGCGGACTGAAAAAGTGAGGTGGAACTGGAGGCAGAAGAGACGGGACGGGCTTGCATGAATGATAGGTTGGGAAACGTCATAAAAAGACCAGCAAGCGTCAGAGATGATGCATCAAGAAAAAGAATGGAGTCGGTAGAAGAGAAATGGAGAAAACTGAAGGAAGGGGAGAGTACAGAGACAGATTGGAGAGGGAGTGAACAGGAGTAGTTGGGGGAGAGGGAACTTCGGAGAGAGAGAGAGGGGGGAGGGGGGGAGGGAGGGAGTATGAGGGTACGAGCGAGAGCGTAAATCGCAAGGGAGAAGCGGAGCAGCCACGTCCACCCAGTCGTGCGAGGCGGTACAGCCTACTCCACAGAGGCTCCCACAGGAACTGTCTGCTCTCCTCAGTCTGTGTGTCTGCGTCGGTCCGTCCGTCCGTCCGTCCGTCCGTCCGTCCGTATGTCTGTGGCCGCGCGGGTCTAGGGGGCGAACGGGGTTGGGGCATGCTGTGGCAAAGGAAACACACCGCTGCAAGCCCGTGAAGCGCCCGTTGGATACGTTCACATTACCATAATTCGGGGGTCGTGGAATAGGGGGAGGCATGAGGAGGGTAGGGGTAAGGAGGAGGAGGAGGGGGGGGAGGAGGATGGCGCCGGAGGACTACTGAGTTAGAGAGAGGGGCGGGTGCGAGGCGGCAAGAGGGAAAAAACGCCGCACTTCTGAAGTCAAGGGTTTACCGCTCGCAGTACCGTGGCCTGTGGTGGATACGAAGGAAGCACTTGTAAAAGTTAATGCAGAATTTCGCAGTAAGCCACAGTGAACCCTGCAGCACCGTACGGTGAACTTTCCCAGTAGGCTACGGCAATGCCCCCTGTTCCACCAAAGCTTGCGGAAGAAGCCAGTGCAAAAATTATAAATGAAATGAACGGTGCTGCAGGGTTCACAATAATCTACTGTGAAATTTTAACAGCGTGCAGGTGGAGTAAAGTGGGTA
This sequence comes from Frankliniella fusca, assembly GCA_029379305.1. Lineage (NCBI taxonomy): Eukaryota > Metazoa > Arthropoda > Insecta > Thysanoptera > Thripidae > Frankliniella > Frankliniella fusca. The sequence continues at coordinate 2,003,886 of JAHWGI010001270.1, read as the reverse complement.
TGAAAAGGCATAAAACTAGCGGGTGGTGGTGGTGGTGGTGGTAGAAGTTTGCCGCGCCATGCAACGGACCTCTCCTGGACCCAGCGACCGATAGTGGGGAGAGGGCAGTGCAGCAGCGGATCTAATCGGTTATTACAGTCAACTACAGAGTGCGTGGTAGGAGGGTTGAGGGGGCTGAGGCGGACCTTCGCGAGCGGTGCGGTATATGGGGGAGGAGGAAGGGTTTTGTGGTGGTCTATGCCGGCTGCTGACAGAACACTTCGGCGGCTTGTCATCCTCTGCGGCCGGAAAGGGGGTGGTTGGGCGCAGGGCTGCGGCGTCGGCGGGGTGGAGGTTCGAGTTGGGAGGGAAGGGGGGTGGAGGGGCAGATGTGGGGCTTGGACGTTGTTTGGCGTTGGAGGGCGAGGGAGCCGGGGCACAACAGCCCGCGGTGTTGGGGCGGGGGATGGGGCGGGGCGGGGCCGGGCCGGGTGGTGGGCAAACAGTAGTGCAAGTGCCACCAGTCAGCCGGCTCGGCTCGGCTCGGCACTGCTTCTATACTCGCCTCGCCGCAGGCATGAGCAAGCGGCCCCTGCCATGCCCCTGCCACGACCGCACCCCACGCCCAGCGCCCCGCGCCCCCCGCAGCCCTGTACCGCGCAAAACCATGCTGCGAGCAATCCAGTCGGCAGAGATTGTCCGTCAGGATTGTGGGGCGGGTACTCTGCCCTGCCCTGCCCTGCCCTGCCCTGCCCTGCCCTGCCCTGCCCCGCCCTGCCCTGCCCTGCCCTGCCCTGCCCTGCCCTGCCCTGCCCTGCCCTGCCCTGCCCTGCCCTACCGCGCGCCGCACGCCCCCTCACGTACATGACGCTGCTTATTTACCACACAGCAGCCCATGACCTCGCACACTGGCCGAAAGACAAGCTTGTGATGACGTGGTCGAACCGTACTACATGATCGTATCCCTGCTGCCCAATGCTGCCGCGCCACCCCGCCCCTCCTGGCCCCGATAGCGCAACTACCACCTCCGCCACGGCTACCGCCGCCACACCCACCGCGCACCGCCCGGCCTGGCCCGTCCCGGCCCGGGCCGTCCCAGGCCAGGCCGCCGCGATCGATACCGGCTCCCCCGCCCCGCCCCGCCCCCGCGCACACACTCGCTCTTTTTCATCTTACTCGTACCTTGTCTCTCTCTTTCTTTTTCTTTCTTTCTCTGTCTCTCGCTCCCTTGATCTGTGATAATAGGGGAAGAATATCGTGTTACTCCCGTCGGTTCAACCTCGTCCCACCGCCGGTTACAATGTCGGTATTGCGGTGCGTCGGGCGCGTTGACCCAACAGCAGAGCGCACGGGGCAGGGCGCGCAGAGCAGCTCGCCCACGCCGAATTGGGTTCCCATCGGCGGAGCCCAAGTGGCGGCCAGGTAATCTCCAATTCAATTTACATTAAAATGCAGCACAGGCTGTCGGCTTAGCTCCAGGAGAGAGGGACCGGGGGGGGGGGGGGAGAGAGAGAGAGAGAGAGAGAGAGAGAGAGAGAGAGAGAGAGAGAGAGAGAGAGAGAGAGAGAGAGAGAGAAGGGGATGTTTGAGGAGACGGATCATGTCACTCCACGAGCAGAGGGTCTTCAAACCCAACCAGCCCGCGCATACTGACGCAACAAACACGAGGGGAATGAGGATGGCGGTGGGCAGCGCGGGGACGGTGAAGGAGGAAGCGCACGGCCCGGGCCCGGCCCAGCCAAGCCCTCTCTTCGAACTACTCCCGCGGCAACCGCAAAACTTTAGCGGCCCTAACGAACCGGACCTACAGCAGGCGTAGCTGCCTCAGTGCCCGCGCCTCGCCCCGCCACGCTAAACTACGCCCCGCCACGCCACACCGCGCCCCGCGGCGGCAGTGCCGCAGCATCACTATCGGCGACACGTTGTGGGACCGCGGGGGAGGCAAGGGGAGGCAGATTCGGGAAACGGATAAGGCAGCGGCACTAGTGGGGCGGGGCGGGGCGGGGCGGGGCGGGGCGGGGCGGGGCGGGGCGGGGCGCCGCGCGGCGCTATGGATGTACGATGGTCCGTGATTCAGTGGGCGCGCTCTGTGCGCCTCGCCTATCAGATGGGCGCAGTTTTCTTGCTTCTATAGATGTATATGCGCGAGAGATCGAGATCCAATATTCCCTTCTGCGCAACAAGCTGCAAGTCGCCCCTGGATGGGGTCCTGGCCCTGCCAAGCCCAGCCGGGTGCCGGGTCGGTCGGTCCGTGCGGGAGAGCGACTACTTATTGCGGCACGAAAAGACGCCGATTGCAGGGAATGTGTTTGAAACGCCAGGACATTTTTAAAAATCCCTACGACGTAAGCAGAAAGTGAAATGAAATCACAGTAACATGATTGGAGTAAATTATACGACGCAGCGACAGCAGGGCATGAGGACGATCAGGACAGTTTGATTGTTTCTGAACTTGTTCTGAAACATTATTCTGGCTGTCTCCTCTTGTTCTATCAAGCTGCTGGCCATCCCCACCCCTTCTTTCGGTATTTTACGAGTTATGACCTTCGGCCCGACAACGGTCGGCTCGAGGCGCGGTCAGGGCAGGGCAGGGCAGGGCAGGGCAGGGCGGGGCCGCCGCGAGACTCAAGGGGTGTCGGAACGGAACCGCGCCCCCCGGTAGCCTTTCTGTGACTTGCGCCCCGCCTCACCTCGCACCCTCAACAGGTCGTTAGCACGGCATCATTAACGCTGCGCCATAGGCAGCAAATAGGTGAATAAAAAAGAACACAGAAATGCAAGCTTTTAATCACTGTTCAAGTTTTCTGACGTGTTACTGCTGCAAAACAATCTCGAATTTTTGGTACAGTCAAATGCCCTAATTTCGGACTTGTGCCCTAATTTCGGACAATTTGCAGAGAAGTGCTTATTTCTACCTATCTCGGTCACCTTTTGAGATATTCAAAATCCGGAAACGGCATCGTAGAGTTTGCAGAATAGAGTACCATGTTTCGTCAAGTCGGTTGAAGTACCTTTAAAGTTTTACAGCACACAGGAATTTAAAGTTGAAAAAAGCATATAGAACAAAATTGCTGTTGTGAAATAAGCTCCCCCAAAAACCGGGGTTCATGTAGGTGTGAGCTGCCCCATGGGTGGTCCTTTAACGAATGAATGTATGGTATTTTGGCTACAGAACTACGTAAAAATGTATTTTGTAAGTCAAACCGTTTTTTGGTACGGGTCGATTTTTGAAAGTGCTACAATTTCGGACACTTTTTCTTATGGGCTAAATACATGGAGATTTTTAGAGTGTGTCCCACAGAAATTTTATGAAAATGATTTTTGTTGAAAATTTAATTTTAAACAAGATTTGTTTTACAGTTTCCAACGATATCGCTGCTAGTTTAGGAGAAATAGTGTGCTGAAGTTGTTTCCTTTGTAGGGCTATAGACGGCTATAGAGCCTAAACTAGTACAGATATCGTTGCAGACCATAAAAACAAAATTATTTAAAATTAAATTTGCAACGAAAAACGTTTCCATAAAATTTCATTCTACAGCGAAACTAGCCATTTAGAGCACGTGTCCGAAGTTAGGGCACTTTCGTCCCTAATTTCGGACACTCTCTCGAAGGCTGCTGTAGCTACACACATTTAGATAGAAATTCGGCATGGGTGTCATCCGACGTGTCCGGAGCCATAGTATTTCCAATCGCAACAGATTTTTGATATGTTATCATGCCTACACGTAAGAAAGGAAAAACCGCTAAATTCGTCCGAAATTAGGGCATTTGACTGTATAGTTTTCAATTAAAAAACCAGACCTTCCTTTCCCTCCGGTTCCCCCGGTAGGCGTATAGGAAATCTTCACCAAAACTTGTTAATAAATTTATCGAGTAACATGTAATCCGTCCACCCCGATGCATGATAAGAAATCGCTTTTGCATGACGCGCTCGCGGCTGCGCCCCCTCCAGCTCCACCCCCTCGAGGCTTCAAAAGATCACGCCCCCTTGCTGTTTAGCCAGAGTAATACATACAGGACGTAGATTACCATCTCCACAACACAACCCCCTCCCCGGCCCTGGCCCGGCCCCCATTCCGAGCAGCTAAACCCGCTCATTATGGAAGAAAGATGTTGGCCCCCACCCTTCTACTTCCGTGTGCGCTGGCGGGCCGTTCGGGGGGTGGGGGGGCTGTCTCGCGCAAAGTGTAAGCACAGCGCAGGAGGCAAGCAGAGCATTGCGCGGAGCAGGCGAAGCACAGTCACGACAACTTTCCAGCTGCCCCTCCCCTCCCCCCTCCGTGACCCCCTCGCAGGGGTGTTGTGGTTTGGGGTGAAAGTTGTAAAAGGATGCGGTGGTGAGAAGGGTAGCAGGTCCGCAGGCTCCCGGGGAAAGGGCGTAAAAGGGAGACGAACGGCTAGGGGTTGGGGATACAGGGAGCGCGGGGCTGAGGGAAAAAGGGAATCACTCATACAAAATGTGTAGAGAGATATTTCTTTTTTAGTTTTTCAAGTAAAATTTCTGTCGCTGTTTAAAAATTTTGATCTTTTATTACGCCCACTTCAGATTTTTTTCCAATTCTCTTTAGTTTTTTTTTCTGTTCTTTTTGTCTCGATTTTTCGAATTTTTCTTTGTCTTTCTTCTTGATTTTATGTTATTTTTTGGATTTATGTTTTTCTTTTTAATTTTTAAAGATGATTTTGTGGGGGCCGTACCATGATTTATTGAAGTGATCTCCCCCTCGCGCGGGGCGGAAGCAGCGTACGTCACATGTAAGGATTTCAAACCAAGAAAATCGATATGACCTCGGGAAAGTGGAAGGGTCGGGGGCTTCTCAACCGGTTGCCCATCGAGGATTAGCAGTCGTGCTTGATCAAACAAACCGGAACCACTCGAGGAGGCCCCGTCCGGCCCGTCCAAACCCCCCACTCCTACCTCACTGCTTGCTGCTCCGAGCCGGAACAGGCCGGGACGCTGCTGCTGGGGTGGGGCTGGGCGAGGATACATGCTTGGTCAGAGAGTCGGACTGGGAGATTAGAATCGAACCTCTACAGTTTTTCACATATTCCCAGGCTATCCAACGGATGGAGTTGCTTCCTATATAATATTTAAATTTATCGCACGCATCTCTTGAAACTTTGCCAAAAGGTTTATGATTGTGAGACGAGACAGAAAAATTGTAACGCCAACACATTAAACGGTCTCCTATTACGCATTAGCTCTGGACACAGTGGCGTAATTAGTTTATACCATTTAACTGAAAACATGAGCTTGGCTCTTAGGCTGATGGAAATGTTGGAAGACCGACCCCGCTTGGCCCACTTTCAAATAAACTTATTGGAAGGTGTAATTAATTTCCCAGCCAACAATTAGGAGCTGCGTCCTCAAGCCAGTGATCGTGTCCGAAACTGTCCTCATGCTGAATCCTCTTAACCGGCGCGAGGCTGCCATGATTCTGAAGTGACCACTCCCTTCCCTGTCCCAAAAGTTTTAGACATAGAGGTAAAAAAAGCACACAGCAGGCGATGATTTTAGTTAACTAGAAAAAAAGATTGTTTACTATTTACACTGTGAAAAGTTTACGAAGCAATGCTTCGTAACCTACTAAGAAAACGCGCCCTCTGCAATAACAAAGAAAATACTTCGTAATTACGAAGCATACCGGGCAATTCTTTGTAATTACGAAGCATTGATTTTTTCATATTTCGAAGCACTGATTCGTAGACTTTCAACAGTGTAGATAGCCTTCCCGGACCCGACTGACCGGGCCTGCTGGCTGCCATAGACAAGGAGATTGAAAACTAGTTGTTTGCAATAACGTGACATGAGACAAATTCTCTTAAAATCAGTTTTTCTTAATATCACTATTCGTAAACCGCGGTGTAAATCTTTGGGGAACGATCAATCGGCTATGGTCATAATTAATTATTGTGTATGTAACAATTGGTGACTGTCCAGAACTTTTTGGGCGAACGGGGCGGTGTCCTAAAAAGCAGAGAGACGTGAGCAACGGCACATCCGGGTGGTGGTATTCCTCACAGAGGCCGCGTATTAACAAACCCAGAGCAGAGGACGGGGCAGAGGATCAGCCGACCGCCTGTCGCGGCAGTGATCAGCGCCGAAAAGTCCAATCAGAATAACAGTCGACGTCGCAGAAACATATATCAGGGCAATGAGGATTGGAGCAAAGGGGAGGGGAGGGGAGATGGAGGGAGTTGTGCGGCGGAGCGCGGCCAGGCGAGGAGGCGTGACATGACGGGACGGGACGGGACGGTTCGGGGTGGCGTGGTCCGTGTTCATTGGGAACCCCAGCACGTACCAGGCGAGAAAATGTAATTTGCAGGGAGTGTGAATTTTTGCGGACGACGGCTTGTGAAGGCGACGGGTCATGGAAGAGTGAGACGGAGAGGAAGGGGAGTGAGGCAGAGTGGGACAGAGAAACAGAGGCAGAGAGGACGAAGGGGGAGTGAAATGTAAGAGCGCAGAGGGGGAGGGAGGTGTGGCCGGCCGGACAGTACAGGGGAGGGGTTGGATGGGGTTGGGGGTTGGGGGTGAGGGGAGGGGGTGAGGGAAGCGCGGCTGGGGTGGGGCCAGCGGGTCTCATCCCGGCTCACACCATTCCTCCCTTCGGATGACTGTCTAACTCTTCTATGCTTGGATTGATTTTGGACGAGTTTCATGAGTTTTGCGCATTTTTCCAGCGAAGATAAGAATCTGGAGTGCCGGCGTCCTAAGGATTTTACCGTAGCTATAGCCAAAAAACCTCGGACGACTTCAAATATGGGCACTCCGCCTCAAAAATTGACCCAGTTAAAAATTAATTTTACATTTTCTATACGCCATTGGTAAAAACTACAAAACTGAATTGTTTCCAATAAAGTCGTGAGGCTAACTTAGGGACGGACTTGACGAGTTGTAACTATGTGGGCGAAACTTTAATCCCTTTGTCCGTATCTCTAGCAGATTAGGCGCTAAAGAAAAAAAGGGGACATAATATTATAAATTGGCATGTTGGGTCTCGATTTGGCGAAAACTCTTCGAGATGTGTGGTCCTCTGGACGAGAGAGATGCCCCTAGAACGCGATAGTGCCATTGATATTTGCTAACCAAAAGGCAGAAAATTCAAAGTAGATCGGTAGGAATAAACTGTGGAACTTCGGAAGATTGTCACACCAGTCGGTGACCGTGTACCGCTGTGGCGAGAGCGTTCGCTTGACCGGCGTGCTCTTCGATCAGCTGACTGGTGTAGTGCATTTTCGGTGTCGAGAAGTAGTTAATACAGCATCTGAAGGCCCATCCCCCAGCGGCTCCAAGCTTCCCTAAAGATGTCACATTGAGGTTATCATGCCCAGCAGGCGTTCCCGTCCCGTGCCACATGAAAATTAGAGGGGTGCAGCGAGGCGCGGGAGGGGCGGGCTGGATGTGGCGGGGCGGGACGTGGCGGGGCGAACGGGCGGCAAACGGGGCGTTGCGTGGTGGTGCGTGGCGGGGCGTGGCGGGGCGTGGCGGGGCGTGGCGGGGAGTGGAGGGGAGTGGCGCGGCGTGGCGGGGGGTAGTGCTTTGCCAGCTGGAGGGGTTGGCGAGCGTGCGTGTGTCCCGTGGCGTGCTGCATCGGGCTGGGCTGGGCCGGGCTGGACAAGCAGTTTCCATCACGATACAGCACTTGGACTGCCCCCTCCACACCCCACCGAGCCCGACCACGCGGCTAGAAGGAACCGCGGAAAGAAACTTGAGTCATGCACCCCTCCCCCGAGTGCGGGTGCGGGCCCTGCAGCGACGTGCTGGCCAGGGCGCTACGGCGCCAGGGCCTCGCTGGAGCCTGCAGGGCCCGGGCCAGGGGGCAGTGCCTCCAAAAGGGCTGGCTGTTGCGGGCTCTGCCGCTCTGGCAGCGATGCCGAGGAGCCCGCAAGAGCCCGCAAGGTGTTTCCTGTCAGCCCGCAAGAGCCCGCAGGAGTTTTTAAGTGCGAAATTTGAAGGAAACTTTCAATTGAATTGCATTATCGTTTTAACAGATGTGAAGAATAGTTCAGTTTCTTGAGATCTGGAAAAACAATGATTCAAATCAATTAAAAATTTCACCCAAATTTCGCACTTAGAAAATCTTGCGGGCTCTTGCGGGCTGACAGTAAACACCTTGCGGGCTCTTGCGGGCTCCTCGGCATCGCAGCCAGAGCGGTGGAGCCCGCAACAGCCAGCCCTCTTGGAGGCACTGCCAGGGGGCCAGGCCAGGGCCGTAATGGCGACACTCATCATCATTACGGGGAGACGGCGCGGTGCGCAGGCTCGGGCACGCAGGTGCGGCGCGGGCGGGGCAGCGGACCTTCGACAGAGAGCTGGAAAACATCCTGCCGTCCGTGAGCCTGCCTGTGACGGACGGGCGCCAGGGGACCACGGGAGGGAGACGTGCGGGGAGGGGCGAGGCGAGGTGAGGGAAGGCGGGGCGCGCAGGGATTCCTCATCTCTTTAGAGCGGTGCGATGGAGTTGGCGATTACCGGGCAGCTGTGACACCAGAAAGTACGGGGGGAGGCAATGACAAAGGAGTGCAGTTATGACGAGGCAGTGCGGTGGCGGCGGCGGGGAGAGAGGGGGGAGGAATTGAGTGAAGGGGTGGGTTAAGGCGTTGGTGAGGGCGTTCGTAGTGGGATTCATGAAAGGGTTGGTGGAGGGGTTGGTGGAGGGCGGGGAGAGGCATGGCAAAAGCTGCAACGGGCGACGTGACGGGAGCGCAGATGGGAGTGCGCTCGGACATGTCGTCGAGCAGGCTGGACAGGGGTGCGGGCCTAAAGCTAAAGGTCGTGTTGTTCGCTCTCAACCTTCACTACTCATTCCTCTCGGCCAACCTCTCCCCGCCCGGCTCGGCTGTCCCTATCCCTAACCCCTTTCTCACTTGGCCAAGCCCCACGGCCTGTGACAGGGAGGCAGCCGCAGGCAAAGCCACAACCACACACACCACACACCACCACACCCCGGCGGCCCAGCATGCCCTGTCCCACCCTGCCCCGCCCCGCACCACACGGGGGGACGCGTGCGAGAGTCCACCCCCCACTTGCACCCTCACGACTCCGAGCTGTAGGGTACGCCGGGGGCCGGGCCGGGCAGCTCGGGGTCGAGGCTGAATGTGTCGTGAGGAATCGTCTCTATTCCGCCCCATCCCGGCGCGCCTCCCAACGCCCCACCACAACACGGGGCCCACCGAGGCCCGGGGCACTCGCGCGGCCACAGCCAGAAAACTAAACAGAGCGCAGGGGCGGGGCGAGGCGGGGTGGGGAGGTGGACCCAGCCGGGGAGGTAGGGAGGGACCGAGGCTGGGCGAGCTACAGCTCGAGGAAGAATACAGGAGAGCAAAGTCGTGTTTCTGCCTTCACGGAGGAAACCCACTGAGCTCTAGATCACGAGTTATTTGCCTGACGCCTCCTTCTTCTTTCCACATCTCCTGCCTCGTCGTCTCTCGCTCCTTCAGATACGCTTTTCAAACACACGATCCTCCATAAATACCTCTAGGACACTGTATTTGACGTGTTTTTTTTTTTTAGTTTTTTTAAGGGCATTTCAAGACTGTAAGAAACAAACGAAAAGCACATTGGCGCCAAGAAGCGGTCAGACTGGTAACCAGAGCTGGTTGACACTTGCCTCGGACTGAGGGGCTTTCCGCCGGTAGTACGCGCTCTGTTTGGCCTCGGCCTCCTCGGCGGCCCACGAGCTGAGCACGTTTTCAATAAAGTTGAAGAGCTGGTTGACGGCACGGGGGTTCTTCTCCTGCTGGCGGCGGCGCTGTGCCTGCAGCATCTGCTGTTCGCGCAGCTGGGCCTGTGCCGCCGCCAGCCCCTCCCCGAAGTGCACAGTCTTGTGGCGACGCCGACGGTCCAGGATGGCGCCGAGGGCCTGCTGGTGCTGCTGCAGCTGCTGCTGCGTGGCGGAGGAGCCCGCCCCCGCCTGCTGCAGCTGCAGCTGCTGCTGCTGGCCGTAGGGTCGCCGGCCGGCCGCCTTGGGCAAGGTCTGGGCCGACTGCTGCTCCTGCTGACCATGGTTGCTCCTACTGGATGAGGGCCGAGGGCCGGGCGGGTAGGTGGACTGGCCCGAGGCGGCTGCTGCAGCTGCAGCCGCCGCGGCCGCAGCCTGCGCGTTGTAGTAGTCCTGCACCTGCGCTTGCCGGTAGGCGTGCGCCGCCTGCAGCTGCCGCTGGTGCTGCTGCTGCTGCTGTTGGTGGTGTTGCTGCTGCTGTTGCTGCGGGGTGAGCTGGTAGCCCTGCTGTTGGTAGCCTTGCTGTTGGTAGCCTTGCTGTTGGTAGCCTTGCTGTTGGTAGCCTTGCTGTTGGTAGCTCTGCTGCTGATAGTTTTGCTGACATGCTTGCTGGAAGGCCTGCCCCTGGGTTAGCTGCTGGCCCTGCTGGTTCTGCTGGCCCTGTTGGTTCTTGTTTCGGTAAGGGTCCGGGTAGGACGGGTCAGGCGGAGGCCGGTAGTAGTCGGCGCACACCTTGGCCGACTGGAGGGTGGAGACAGTTCTGGGCGGCGGTGTGGGCGGCGGCCCGCGGCGTGGAGGCGTCGGCGGAGGAAACGAATTACCGTTGCCACGACGCGGCGGGGCGGGGGGAGCCCCCCTGTCCCGGTCCCGGTTGGCCGGGGAGTTGGCGGGGCCGGCCGCCCCAAGGGCCGCCCCCCACGAGGCGGGGTCCACGTTGTCGTGGGCGTGCCGCTGCCTCAGACCTGAGCCCCCGCCGGTCACCGGCGCGAGGTCACCGGGTAAGTCTGGCAAGAGTCTGTGGTGTCGTCCTGGCGCCGGGGACACACCGGACACAGGGGCACTCGCACTGTCACTCGAAGGTCGCGAGGGCGGAGGGCGGGCCGGGTGTGGCGCGGCGGGGCGCGCTGGGCGCGCGGCTCACGCGGCGGGGCGCGCCGGCCGGGACGCGAGATACGCTGCAGCGGGGGCGGGGGTTGCAGCGGCGGAGGCGGCAGCGGCGGCGGCAGCCCCGGCCAGACGGCCCAGCCGCAGCCGCGGCCGCGACCCAGCGTCCGGTAAGGCCGCACTGGCGGCTCAGCCCAGCGCTCGGCCCAGGCCTCGGCCCCGGCGCAGCGCTCGGCATAGTGCGACGCGGTGCCGGCAGCGCCGAGGGCCGCGCCCCCGCAGGGCCCGTGGCGGGGCACGGGGTGGCCCCGGGCAGGGGCCTGGCAGCCTGCGCCTGCGGCCCAGCGGGAGCGGAGCTAGCGGCGCGCGCGCGCGCTCCCCAGGGCTCGGCTCGGCTCGACTCGGCAACACTCTCGACAGCAGCGCGCCCTCCACCACACTGGCGGCCAGGCCAGCCCAGCCCAGCCAGCCCGGGCCACCCCCCTCCAGCCCGGGGCTGGAGCGCGCAGCTCGCGGCAGGGTGGGGCGCAGCTGGGGGAGGTTGGGGCTGGGGGAGGGGGGCTTGGGCTTGGGGAGGGTTGACTGGGGATGGGAGAGGGTGGAAGGAGGCCGTGGGGGGGAGGGAGGAGGGGGGACGCCGACCAGCTCCCAGCGCGCTCAGCTGCCAAAGTCTCCGAATCAATAAGGGCGCTGCCGTGGTGGTGGAGGAGCCGGGCCGGAGCCGGAAGCGAGGCAGAAAGAGGGGGCAGGAGAAAGGTGGGGGCACGGGATGGAAAGGAGGACAAGGGGGTGGGGCGCAGCGGGGGATGCTGTTCCTGCCGTTGACGGTGCCCCAACCCCGCCCACCTCCTCCCGTGTACCGCTACCCCTACTTGGCCGCCCTCTCTCCTCCGCCGCCCCTCCCCTTGTTCGGCAATGGGAATCTGGGTGGAATGCTGGGGCGGGGTAGCGCGGCAGCGGGGCAGCGGGGCAGCGCGGCAGCATCTTCAACTGGGTGGGAGTGGGGGAAGGGGCGGGGTGGGGCACTGCGGGGCAAGGCGGGGCAAGGCGGGGCGCGGAGCGTAGGCGCCACCTTACACCCCTCCGCCGCCCTCCCCAGCGGGCCCAGGCCCAGCGGCCGGGGAGAGGTCGGCATCAGCAGACGTCGAGTCTTGCTCCAAGGGACAGCCTCACCACGCCACGCCCTCCTGGCCCCGGCCCCGGCCCCGCCTGGCCCGCTGCGTCTCGCAGCGACGCCCCACGCCGCCGCGGCCCCACCCTCACCCCGGCCCTGCCCCGGCCCTGCCCCGGCCCCGGCCGGGTAAGTAAGGCCGGGTTAAGCGCTCGACTGTTATCTTTGTTAAAACGTGAACGGCGTGGACCAGTAGTGAGGGAAGAGGAGGAAAATCTTATGAAGCGATGGGGCAGGAGCGAAATTGCACTCAGGAAACAGCCAGGGAACTCTGTGCGGTTAAGTGTGTTTTAATTTAACCAGCATCCAAAGAAAATTGATACTTCTCATTGGGCGGAGCGGATATAGGAATAGAGATAGATAATACAACCGCGAAAAGAGGGGAAGAGAAAGGGGGGGGGGCAAAGGGGGCCTGAAGGTACAGCATGGCTCGGATGGACAAATTGGGGCAGCGGCGGAGGCTGCGCACCAGCGCACTCTGCCGGCATGCCGCCGCATCGTGAAACTGAAGGCAGGGGTAGTGGGGCGTGGTGTGAGGCGAAGGTGGACGGTGTCCGGCAAAGCCTGCAGCACAACACCGACCACCAACCCTCTTTTCGTTGGCTTTTATCAGCTTTGAGTAGGGAGTTCTGGCGAGCACGATACTTTTCTACGATCATTTTTAACAGCGGTCCCTTTGCGTCTAGCTTCTTGAAGGCTCTTTGCTGTTTCTTTCCTGCGGCCCACACCTGCGGGCGAGCCACACCCAGATAAGCACACTCACTGGGTTGCCCGGCCCGACCTCGCGCGCCTGCCAGAAGGCCAGCAGGACCCACCCGGGCCGCCAGCCGCCAGCCGAGCTGAGCTGAGCCGAGCGACGCGAGCCAGCAACAGCCAGTGCGGTTGCACTCGAGCCCACCGGTGCCCAGGCCCTGGGAGCGGCCCGGCCCCGCCCCGCCCCAAGACCCACCAGCAGCATTGCTGACCCCCGCCCCCGCGAGCCCCCCTGCTGGACCCTGCCCGGGGCGCGGGGCGCGGCGGGGCGGAGGCAGCTCCGTCGGTGGACCTGCTATCACCGCACACGGCGCGCACGGGCCCTCGATGGCCGTGCGGGGGTAGCGTGCGCAGCGGGAGCAGTACTGGTCCACCTCCACCCCCTGGGGCTGGGGCTCAGTGGCCCCGGGCCGAGTTTGTGCTCCTCGAGGACAAACAGCACCCCCACGCCACCGCCCGCCTCAGGCCGAGCCCGCACTCTCCGGCACGAGCTCGGCCGCGGGAGCGACAAGTCCTATAATCACAGGGATCCCCACCAAGCCGCAAGCTCCTATGCACGAAAAATCATTGTACGGCCCCAAAAATAATATAATTTAAAAACTTTACAAACAAGGGGAAAATGGAACACAAACACATTTTGCATGACACTGGTAAAACAGATGTTTAGTACTAAGCATCACCTGATGTTTAACAGCTAATGTTTTAATATTTAAACATCATATCATATTTAGTTCAAACTATACACCAGCTAATGATATTTTTTTTAAACACTTTGCAAGTGTTCAGTTGGCTATACACTTGGCGCAGCGTGGTGCCCCTATGCTTCTCCATGTGAAGCCTCGCCCAAGTGTTTACTTCTATGCATTACAAAATGTTTAACCTCCAAACATTTACGAAGTGTTTAGTTGTTAAACATATTCACTGTGAAAAATACTCGTAAGGGTTACGGGAAAATTTTCCATGATAAAAGTCGTAAAATTACAATTTGAAAGTGTAAATTTACAAGCACTCCCTATCGACTTGGAATTGACCGACGAGCAGGGTGTGCTAACTTAACCGAAATTGTTTTCACCTTTTTGGCATTATCTTTTCAACGGGGGGACATATGAGTGTAAACGAGTGACCATTAGAAAGATAAAAGGACACTGAATTTTCGTTACCCTATCACCGAAAGTGCTCAAACCACTCCTTGTGCCCTAAAATAATTTTCGTTACAAAATAATTTGCGTTAAAGTTATTTTGTAACGAAAATTATTTTAGGGCACAAGGAGTGGTTTGAGCACTTTCGGTGATAGGGTAACGAAAGTTCAGTGTACTTTCATCTTTCTAATGGTCACTCGTTTACGCTCATATGTCCCCCCGTTGAAAAGATAATGCCAAAAAGGTGAAAACAATTTCGGTTAAGTTAGCACACCCTGCCGACGAGCAAGAATGGGCAGTCGTAAGTTTACGACATTTTTTTTTTTGTAAATCAAACCCGTGAAACTCTAAAAAGGTGTGTTACATATGAAGCAGACATGTATGCCACCATACGTTTTGAGCTTGTATGTACCATGCGAATGACATGTGTGTGTCATACATGTGCCATGCAGACCTCACACATATCCACGCATTAAGGTAATTTCTTAGGTTTTTCCTAGCTTTGTCTACTCTACTTTCAAAAAACTTTTTTAGATAGACTTTTTGATGTACTTTGTTCAGTACATGTACACGAACAATTTTATCTCATTTAATTGAAGGAAACTTACATTTGAAACCGATGATGTGGAGATTCGAACCCGCGACCTGAAGCTTACTGGTCTGGTTTGTTGACCACTGGACCACCCTGCCACGCCTGAGTATTGTGCGTACAGGCACAGTCTTAAGCTACATGCGTATAATAATCAAATTAAATTACAAAAAATGTCGTAAATTTACGAGGATATTTTTCACCGTGATTGTCATGTTTAGTTCCTGCTATACATCATGTCATGTATATACACTGAAAATCTACGAGTCATAATTCTCGCCCCCATACGAGTGAGAATTTGAGGGCAATTTTATTACTCTCTGGTGAGTAAGAATTTTTTTCCTCGCCCTTAATAAGAAAGAATTTTGAGACCTCGCCCAAATAAAGTGAGAATTCGTGCTCAAATTAAGTGAGGTTAAAAAATCCTTACTCAAATAGAGCGAGGCTAAAAAATTTCTAGCTCGAAAAGAGTGAGGTTAAAAATTCTCAATCCAATTTAGCATGGAAAAGTGTCCTCTCCCATTTTGGGTGAGAAACTGGATTCCAGGGTTTGCAGTGTAGATTTGCCAACTTTACACCATGATGTATAGAAACAAAACATTTGTTTTACCAGTGGAGTGATCCCCTTCTCGACGGTACGCGGGGCGGGGCCAGGCTGGCCACAGGCGCGGAGGAGGAGGCGACCACCTCGCCGCCGTTTTGCACGGCTGAACACGCAGACATTAAGACAACTTTTTTCCCCCTCGTACCCACCACAGCCTGGCATGCTTCCCAGTGACCGAGCACCGAGGGAGAGAGAGAGAGAGAGAGAGGCTGAGGGGGTGAGGGGGGAGAGGAGAGGCTGCACAGCAGCGTTGTGCGCCTTCAGTGGAGAGGAATAATAAATAATAAAACAAGAAAAAATAAAAATGCGCCATAAGGGACAAAAGCCGGGGCTGCGGGTTGGCCCTGCAGGGCTAGTAGCGCGTTCTAGCCGAAGCAGACAGAGACGAAAGGCGGATGAGATTTCCAGACGGCCGCCGTGGTCTGCAGAGGGAGGTTTCTAGGGGGCCGGGGGGGGGGGGGAGGGGGTAGGAGATCCGATGCGAAGGTAGCTGAAAGGTAGTAGTGTGGTGTATCTGCCGCACATTGCCGCACATGGTAAGTCTACACGTTGTCGCTGCGCAACACGACACACCAGCGCTACGCGCAGCTCTGAGCGCCTGTTCTCGGCGGCATAGGCAACCTGCCCGACAGGCGTGTTTGGCCGGCCTACCTACCCACCGTCTGGCAGGCTGACTGGAGTCGTTCCACGTAGTATTTCTGACAGACAGTGCTGAAAGCCTACAATTACAGCACCTGACTGGTTATTATTGAAAATAACATATCCTTGGTTTATGGGCATTTTATTCGCCGCCCTCTGCGTCTGCATATGTCGAAGACCGACTCGTTTGTGTTTGGCACTGAAGCGAAACAGAGTCACGACCACGAGTCGCGGAGGAGGGGAGGGAAGAATAGGAGAGGAAATGAGAGAGAGAGAGAGAGAGAGAGAGAGAGAGAGAGAGAGAGAGAGAGAGAGAGAGAGAGAGAGAGAGAGAGGGGGGGGGGAGGGGGCTGACAGTGGGGACGGCGCGTCGGGCCGCCCTCCGGTGTTGCCCCGGCCTCGCCCCGGCGTGCCTGGAGGTGCGACAGCGGGGTGAGGGGCGAGGGGGAGCGCCTCGATACGACCGAACACCACGGCACACACAGCGCCAGGCTTGATCCCACGCGCCTCGGACAGTTCCGTTTTACTTTCCCTTAGATCTCTATCCTCACAAACACCCCCCAACACCGTGCCTCTCTCGCTCACTCCATCTGTCCAAGACGCGAAGTAAAGAAATGGGTGGCCGGGGGCAAAGGGTGAATCGACAAGGCCTGGCGCGGGGGTGTGCCCACGGCTGTGCGCCCACCAGCGCGCCCAGCAGAGCGCCCACCCCATTCGGAAAACACTTCTCGGTTCGGTGTTGGCACTCCTGGCCCCGCCACAGCCCACCCCGCCCCGCCCCACCTCGGCCGGCGCCCCGGACTTGGCTTCCAAACCAGACATCGTTCTCAGGCAGTTTGCTCTTTCGATTTACCCGGTCTAAATCGAACGGCCGGAGCGAGCAGTGGCGAGGGCGGAGCCACGAGCTGGCGACGCACAGCCGGAACCCTGAGGGCTCGTGCTGAGTCAGAGAACTACTCGATCATGTTTTGATAATTTTTTTTACTCAGATTTGAAGGTAAGCCCTCATGGAAGAGTCGGTGAGGCCCGCCTAGGCCTGGCTGCCTGGGGCGTCATTAGAGCGCCGGCGCCACCGTGACTCGCGTCCCCGCACATTTACCAGCGAAACTCCCATTTGTTGATCTAAGTTCGGGCGGCTGGGCCGCTGCCGCTGCTCGTACCAGGGCTGCTCGCCCACTCCGAGTGCAGGCGCTCACCTGAGCCCGGGCCGGGCCGGGCTGGCGCGCCTGTCAGCTCTGTGGGGGCGGAGGGGCGGGCGGGGAGGGGTGAAAGTAAGCTAAACAAAGCTCCCGCCATCAGAGGGCGGTGAGGTGTGGCGGGGAGAGGGGAGAGGGGAGAGGGGGGAGGGAGGGAGGGAGTTGGAGTTGTAGCTTTGCTGCGCGTCGCCCAACCCTCATCTCCATAACAAAACGTGACTGGGGCGGGTAGGCGCGACGCGGGGTGGGGCAGGGCGGAGTGGATAGGGACGGCACACCTCGTCCTCGTTCCACAGGGCCTCCCCATAAACGTCAGAAAAGCTCTCGCGGGAACGGGATGGGACCACGAGGTCGTCTCAGTTTGACAACCTCGAGTGGTGTTGTTGACTGGCTACGCCAAACGTTGACAAAATAAAATGAAAATTGAACTATTGAAGACGTGGAGATAACAATATTTGATACAAGGGGGAAACCGGGGGAAACAACTCCGAATTTTGGTGTACACATTTTGTGAATTTTCTCAAATTTTCTTGAATTACTGAAAATTTTATGGCATTTTTGGGGGAATTTTTGCTTAAATTTTGCCTAAAGTTTTGAGTCATGTAGCAAACTTTTGTGAATTTTTATGAATGTCCATAATTTTTTATGAATTTCTATGAATTTTTCGGAATAACGAGGTGTCTAAAAAAATTAAGAGTCGTTTCCCCCTCCTTTAAATATAACTGTATTGTTTCCAACTTGCAGCCGTCTTAGACGCTGAAGGTTTTACGTGCATTTATATATGTAACTTATGCAATACGGCCAAAGCAGCCCGATCAAAACAAATCTTTAACCGATTCTTTAGCAGCGACTCTGCCTCGCGCGGTCTGTCGCCTCGCACACCTATCCAAACGCAAAACCTCAATTTACGAGCCGCTGAGCACCTACAGAGGAAGAGGGGTTTCCGTATTCCCCTTTGACACTTTTCCCCAAGGTCCTCGCTGCCTCCATCTCGGAGATTCAGTCTGCTTGAGAGGCACGACGAAGGGGCCGGGGTGGGGGTCGGTGCGGATGGGGAGAGGGGGCTGGAGGACTGGCAGCGCAGCAGCCAGGTAACTGACGAGTGTATCAAGCTCCTCTTTGAGCTTTATATTTGTAAGCACTTACCTTGACATCCCATTCAACGGCTGTTGGGTTGACTTCAGGAGCCTGTTCGTGGAATAGTGTGTATTGTCATGTAGCGGGAAAAATTCTATACTGTTGCCTTTATTTTATGGGTTCAATTTCTAATCCCTTTTTTGACCGATTTGTTTGAAGAGGTATGTGGAACTGATTCAGTGTTGTGCTGCTGTTGTTGTATGATGCAAACAAAGTAGCCAACAATCAGGGCTAGTAAAATACGTGCATAAATAGCAGTACTATCATTACACCCTGAATATTGCAACTTCAACATTTTTTCCTTCTCGTTTAAATCATAATTAATTTGGGTAGCTGACCCTTCAAGTTTTATATCAAGAAATTTTTGAAGCTAAAAGCTTTCTGTATCACTTATTGGATAACGTTAAATGTATGCGAAGTAACTTTAGGAACTGGGTATGTTCCGACCCAGAATCCCAGAATATACTCCCTACCCCCACTCCATAAAAATATAAATATTCCCGTTCATAATTATTACATTGATGAGCTTACCTCGGAAGACGTCAGGTAGCATAGTCTTGAATCGGTGCTTTCGATTGAAGCCTGCTGCACAATGCCATAACGCGTATCTCTGTCGCTCAAATAGTCCGAACGAAGAGAGTCCTGGCGGTCTAATAGACTCCTGTGCAAAAAACAACAAAATACAAATTATTACAGTAAGAATACCCCTCTACTAAAATTTGATAGATATTAAAAGTTATGAGTTTGCCTATAATTTTCCCTGACTTCATGATTAAAATGAAAAGAAAACCTACTATTTAAGTATCTCCATCTAAACAAAACTATTGATGGACATTCAAAGGTCCATGTACTAAGTCCGGACCAAAGATTTAGACATATCTTTTTGTGGAAACTGCATTACAAACACCTATCCCTTTCACAAATATTTTCATATTTTCTCTGTAATCTGCATATTGTCACAAATGGCGCGCTCTGCTTATCCAGAGCCGTCCGCCTCTACCCAAGTCAGTTACAGGCGCGGATTAAGGTCCGACTGGAAGGGGCGCACACCAGGTTGCCTACAGACAGGGTTTTAGTCGCGCTATTTGCCTACTTTCTAGGCGGCTATCTAGTGTCCGCCTGGTCAGTTATAGAAGGAGAGAGAGAGAGAGAGAGGGGGGGGGGGGGGAGGCTGGGCTGAGCTGAGCGGGAGGCAAGACCTATCCCTTCCCTTGTAGCTGTCGCGGCCCCGCCGCTACCCCACGCGCAGTCGCTGGGGTTGCGGGGTATGATCGCGGTCCGGCCCAGCCCGGCCCGGCCGCTCCGCTTCCCTTACCTCTGGTCGAAGGAGTCGGTCCGGCTGCTCTTGTAGCTGGAGTCGTTGAGCGACGAGTCGTGCCGCAGCGAGGGAAGCGAGTCCCAGGGCGAGCGGCGGTGGCCGCGCTGCAGGCTCATGTGGTGCTGCGGCGGGCCGAGCGTCGACGTCATGGTCGAGGACGTCCCGGAGCCGTAGGCCGAGCTACCCGACCGCCAGCCGTCCGAGTGGCGGAACCACTGCGCCCGCGCAGACTCGCCGAGGCAGGACGCGCAGCGACTGCTGCGATATAGAGGGCAGGGTTCATTTCAGTGGGACTTTTTATAGCTATCTTATAGACCCTCACAAATAATTCAAATAAACAAACTAGATACACTGGGCACGGAGCACCACAGCAGATTGAGTTCTTGCTTTGTAGGCCCCCGTTAGGGGTGCCTATTGCTCACGCTCGTGTTTTTATTATTATTATTATTATTATTATTATTATTATTATTATTATTATTATTATTATTATTATTTTTGACGATTACCCCTGATGGGCGCAGTCGATCCTGCCGTGCCAATTTTCCACACTCGGATGCTGCGGACCTACCTGGAGTTGTGATCACTGAGGTAGCCGCGCTCCCGCTCCCGCTCGCGCTCCCGCTCCCGCGCCAGCTCGTTCCGGTCCGAGTAGTAGCCCTCGCGCGAGGAGCCCGGCCGGTCCACGGGCCGGTCCACGGACCGCTCCACCGACAGCCGGTGCGACAGGTGCGACGGCAGGGTGGAGCACTTGTTCATGCTGGCCGCCGAGCCGGGCCCTGTCGGCAGGAGAGGGGAGGGAAAGGGTGTCATACTCGGGAGTGAAGTGGGTTCGAGGGGGAAACGAGGGGTCCGCAATTAGGTTTGAGCGCGTAGACTGGCCGCCCGGAAAACTGGAAAGACCGGGAAGACCACCAGGAAGAAGAAAACCAAAAAAGGCCAATAAAATCGTAGGTCACAAATGGTAAGGGAAAACTGAAAAATATTAGGGGAGACCGGAAAAACTAGAGGGAAGACCGAGAAACTTTGAGGAAGCCTGAGAAATTTAAGGGAAGACCAATGAAGATGAGGGGAAACCACAGAAATAGGTAGGAAGCCTTCAAAAGATCCTAGAAAACAAGGTATTTTGGTAAATCAAGAAAAAGTTGGGAAGACCGAGAAAACCAAAAGGAAAGCCAAGGAAAGTCAGGAAGCCCACACCATGTGTACACCTGCAGACCGTATTTGCGGACCCCTCGGGAGGAAACAGCTATGAAATTTTCGCAAACCTCGTAATTCAGAGAAATTCAGGAAAAGTCGAGAAAATTTCAGAAAACATCAAAAAATAAGGGGAAATTCACAAAATTCACTAAAATTTACAGATTTCTAGAAAAATCTCAAGCAAAAAGTCACAAAAATTGTACACCAAAGTGCAGAGTTGTTTCCCCAGCGAGTGGACAGATCTCCCGCCTGACTACAAGGCAACTCCTTAGCACAGATCCGGGCAAGTTGCCTAGTAGGCAGGCGCAGATAAATCCTACGTTACTCCGTCGATTGAGGGATACTTATTGCCTTCTTTTCTAACAACGGAAGTACCACACGGCAGAATTCTCCGCAAAACTTTGTATTAAGCAAGTTGGTAACAGCTATAGTTAAAGTTTAGTCAGTCATCCTAAGTAAGTCTTAT
This sequence comes from Frankliniella fusca, assembly GCA_029379305.1. Lineage (NCBI taxonomy): Eukaryota > Metazoa > Arthropoda > Insecta > Thysanoptera > Thripidae > Frankliniella > Frankliniella fusca. Next base: position 1,982,871 of record JAHWGI010001270.1, on the reverse strand, counting down.
TGTTTTAAGTTCCATATATATATTCCAAAAGTTTGACGGATTCAACAGAAAGGTTCTTGAAATATAGCAGTTTAAGCTGCAAAACTTGAAGAATAACAGTAACCGAAAAAAAAAAAAATGTATGCAGGTTTAAACTGAGATTTGGTTCAACACTTCGATTTGAAGAGTTTTTCTGTTCAAATTCACTAACTTCTAGGTAGTAAGAAAGGCAAAGAAGAGATATACTTACGTCTTCTATTCGGGTACGGGCTGCGAGAGTTTAACGGTAGGCTCTCGGCGAATTCTGAAATCATCGTGAAGACGAGTTAGACAAAAACGGAGGGGTGTGAAGTGCGATCAGATTGGGCAGGAAAAGTAACACTGGGAAGTCCTTAGACTTACCCAAATTCTCCATACTCTGAGAGAGAAGGGCTTCAAAAGTGTGCAGCGAGTAGCTCTCCGCGTCCATGCCCTTCGCCAGCGTGTTCCGGAGGTGCATTTCATATTCCAGAAGCAGTCGGCTGGTAGGGGAGCCCGAGTTATTGCCCCCATTATTCTGGCCGTTGTTGTAGGCCCCTGGCGACGGGTAAAAGCACGGACAAAATTAGAAAAAAAAGCCTGTACTCAAAATTGTTTTTTTGAACAGATCTCTTCAAATTTTAAATCGAAAAAAAAAAAGTCAGGCAATCCCACAAAGAGAGACCAATTCACACAAAAACCTGACCTCCCCAACACTGACAAATCAAATGCGAGCAAGTATAGCACACTTACGTGTGCCATCTATGATTTAGCTCATCATTACCGACAAATGCTTAGTCACTAAGCACTTGACAAATGTAGTATTTTTGCACACGTGTAAACTAACGCTCTAGGCGAGTGAAATGAATGGGATACATCGAGTTAAAGCACACCAATAAGTGCTGTGAAGTTTACTAAATGTTTGCGAACACTGGTAAAACTAAGGCGTAGCCTTACGCCCCGTTTTCAAGCGTACTGAGATTACGCTTGAAATCAAGCTTACCAGGTCGATCCGCTCCTATTCGTCCTATCTAAATGTATGGGAGAATTTCTTCCGTACGCTTGATTTCAAGCGTAACGTCTTCAAGCGTAACTGTATGCTTCATTCAAGCGTACAGTTACGCTTTAGTTTTACCAGTGAAGAGTAGCAAAACAACACAAAATTATATATTTCATTCTGTTCAACCCGGCCACGTGTTTATTATTTGGACGTTACGAACTCAACACCAACAACTGGTGTACAACTTTCTACGCATGTTTTACCCGTAGGTTAAGCACTCACCGCGCTGGCCGCGCTGACCTGCGTGGCTGGTCTGCTGCCCAGGAGGGTTCTCCATGTCGGAGTTGCCGTTGGAGGAGGAGGGCGTTGTGGCGTAGCACTGGTTGTCGAACAGGACGTTGTCAGAGGGCGGTGAGATGTCCCCACCACCGTGCCCCATTCCCCCCATGCCCGGACCGACACCCACGCTCACCATGCCAGGGTGACCAGGGTGGCCGGGGTGCCCCGGGGGAACTGGCGGCCCGTTCCGCTCCAGGTCGAGGTACAGGCCGCGGTTCTGGGGGTAGCCGCCGCGTCCGATCTCGTGAGAGGACCTAAAGGTGACATGCGGAGTCATCAGGGTGAGGAAAACAAGTACAGAAGGTTACAAGTGTGCAATATCAACGAAAGTAAAGGTCATAGCGGACAAAAAAGATGTGCATTGCAAACCGAAGTGTGTAGTGTACTTAGTATACACCTATTTGTGTGTACTTAGTACACACATATTTGTGTATACTTGCAAGCACACACTTATAGGTGTGTACACTTATTTGCCGTGTACTTGCCATAGTACACGCTTGTTTGGTGTGTACGTGGCATAGTACATACATACACTGGAAACCCAAGTGTGTGAATGCCGCACACTTGTATGTGTGCGAGGATTCATTCATGCACTTGGCCACTTAAACGAGTGAATTTTCCTAGGATATTCACACGTTTGAGTGGACAAAAGTACGAATGAATCCTCGCACACCTACAAGTGTGCGACATTCGTACACTTGGATTTCCAGAGTATATGTGTGGGCTTGTAAGTGTGAACTATGGCAAGTACACACCTATTGGTGCGTGCTTGCAAGTACACACCGATAGGCCTACGTGAGTGCTTGCAATTACACAAAAATATGTGTGTACTAAGAACACACTTCGGTTTGCAGAGTGTGCTTTACTGCTGATTCCGAAACATTCCTCCTCAAAGCTTATGCCAAAATGTCCGGATCGACATTTAGCGCTTACTCTTGAAAGACCTTTTCGCATAAAGATCAATATTTCCATAATCCATTCCGTGTCCGTGAGCATCCTACTCAGGCCCAAGCCCAGCACGCAGTCTGAGGTCAAGGCCCCCCCCCCCCCTCCCAACACACACACACAAAGAGCGCGTTTGGGATGGCTATGAGAGAAGTGACCAATTCTCTATCAGATTAATATCAATAAATATACTGTTCTGTGATGTGGCAATGAAATGGGCTAAGGTGTCTTCAATCTCTACGCCAAAGATGTTCCAAATGAGTAGCTCTGGACCCTGTGGCGTACGCCTAAAGACATCATACATTTAGGACACACTCCTGTGTGCCCATGGCGAAGGAGGTGGGAGCAAGGGGGAAACAACTGAATTTTGGTGTACAAATTTTGTGATTTTTTGTGAATTTTGAGGAATGTATGTGAATTTCTGTGGATTTATATAGAATTTCTGAGAATTCTTGCTTGAATTTTCCCTAAACTTAAATAATTTGTTTAAGATTTCTGTGAATTTTCCTAATTTTTTTTTACATTTTTCTGATTTTTTTCCGAATATTACTGATTTTTTCTGAATGACGAGGTAACAAAAATTTCAGAGTTTAGTTGTTTCCCCCTCGGGTGGGAGAGCCCAAGGGAGAGCCCCTGTGCCTCCCACATCGCCACGTGCTGGCCACGTGGCTCTGCCGACGAAGGTGAGGCAGAGTGCAGGGGCGCAGGGGCTCAGGGGTCCCCGGGCGTCAAAGGCCGGCATCCGCTCCCGAACGCTGCTCGTTGCTGCTCACTCGGCGCTGCTGCCCGCTCGATCGCTTCTCACTCGTTTGTCTCTGGCCCGCTCGCTCGCTTCTCACTCGAACCAGCCGAGACCCGTGCTCGTCAACGGGTCCCGTTTGCCGGCCAGGCGTGGCGTAGCGTGGCGCGTAGGCAAAGTCAGCCCAGCGCCACGCTCTGCCACGCCCTCAGGAGACGGAATCGTTCCCCATTCGCTCGATTGCATTCGGCCAGTTTCGGCACATCTTCATCCAGCACCTCGGGTTTCTCGCGCTGTCTCTCTCGCACACTGACTGCGCACAGCGCGCGCTCAGAGCGGGACCCGTTCGGGCACGGATGCCGGCCTTTGCCGGGCGTGGCCCGCTCCGGCTGGTGACGGGTGACTCATTAGTGCCATGCGATGTCGTGCGAGTTGCCTACCCGCCCAGGCGAGACCTGTTGCTCCAGCGCGGTTGTTGCCCAGCGGCACGCGACATGGCCCGGGACCGGGCGGGATGCTCAGGGCCAGCCCAGCCCAGCCTGCCGCGCCGCAGGCCTGCACCTCACCCCGCCCCACCCCGCCCCACCCCGCCCCACCCCGCCCCACCCCGCTCCGCCCCGCCCCGCCGCCCGTGTCTGACATCCGGTCGAGATAACCACACCGTGGGTGAAGATTGCGCGAAGGAAATCCACGCTGTATGAAATACCCCGCTGAGAAAATCCTTAGCTGGACGCGCAGCGTGCCTCTCACCTTGACGCTGAGAAGCGTCCCGGCTGCCGTCGGGGGTCCATGGTGTTGTTGTTGAAGTGGTTATGGTGGTTGTAGTGATTGTAGCGCCGCCTCGTCATCTCCGGGGACGTGGCGGGGCTTTCGGCCGAAGTCATCGGCTTGAGCATACGTTTTAGTGTGTTTGAGTCCACGCCTAAGTTGCCTGGGGCACACAAGAGTACAAGGAATACAGTTGTGATAGCGTCCAGAGGAAAGCTTCTCGGGGGACAGGTGGAAGTCCAACATACTCTGTAGAGACTCTCACCTTCCTGAGCGCGCATATCATCAGTGCTCTTGCTCATCTTGTTGGCGGCTGCCGACCGCCTCATACTCTGGAAGTTGTTGTTGATGTTGTTGTTATTATTATTGTTGTTGTTGTTGTACGCCATGTTGTGCTGAGCCGCCCGCAGCTCTGCCTCCCGCACCAGGTCAGCGCTATCCTGGTAGTCCATAGATTTGGTCGCCCTGAAATTTTGGTGAAAGCGTGAACATTCATTCTGCAAATCTCACTGCACCTCGGTAAAATGACCAAAAAGCTTCTTACTGCAATATGTGGTGGTGCCGCTGGACACCTCCCTTCCCAGAACCGAGTTCTGACTCTCCCACCTGCGTGCCTTCACTTTTACTGCCTTGCTCGACCTGTGCAGACATACAAAAAAATGTGTTAAAAGTCTTAGGGATGAACAAAGTGTACTGGATCGCAAGATAAATACGCCATTACTCGATGCAATCCATTGTTTTCCTATCATACTTTATTACTAGTCCTACACATAACCTTCACACTCCAAAAAGAGATTGCTCTAATATCCATTTTTTTTTTTTAAACTAACGTTATGGAAGAATCAATTTTGAACACATATAAATACGTGAAACTAATCTTGCAAGCTCACCAGAATGCAAGATTAATTTAGCGGAGAGGGGAGTGGGAGGTAGTTAGCTAAGAGTTAGGGTTAAGTGCTTTGCAGAAAATCATGCGCATAATGGTGACACAGAAACACTGTGAAAAATAAGTCCGTAGATTTACGATTTATTTTGTGAATTACGACTTACGAAAAATTTTGTAAATTTACGACAGCCCATTCTTGCTTGTAAACGAATTTCAAGTCGATAGGTACTGCTTGTAATTTTACGATAAGTGATCGTAATTTTACAACTCCACTTCGTGGAAAATTTTCCCGTAAACCTACGACAATTTTTCACAGTGAATTTGAATGAGAGGTGAATGGTAGTGCAAATAGAACAGTGCACTTGTGTCTGTGCTACATGGAACTTAATCTGGTAGTGGACTTTTGACCTCTTCTAATATTCGTAATTCACTGAGCTCCGGAATCACGAAAGGCTATCCGTATCCTGGTGCGGCGAAGGGTTACGAAGGGCATACAACTCGGCTGGCAAATCGGCACGTTGGAGTAATCCCATGCGGTAGCAGCGGTAGCGATGCCCGGCCCCCCACCACCGGCTCGGCTCAACCATCACCACTCAAAGAAACACTGTTTTCGTACACTCATTGGTGGGCGATCAGCCTCGCTAGAAGTCAGTTCTCTCATAAATTTAGTTGTGACGAAATCTCCGAGAAATTTTAATAATGAGTGACAGAGGAGTAGCGCGCGGCCCACCCATGTCACGCATTTTTTAAAATTTCTCGGAGATTTCGTCAGAAACCGTGTTCTTGCTGTGATTTGGTGAAATATAACTAAATTTACGAGAGAACTGACTAGTAGTGATGCTGATCGCCCACCAATGAGTGTTCGACAACAGCGTTTCTTTGAGTTGTGATGTGAGAGCCGAGCCGGTGGTGGGGGGCCGGGCCTCGCTACCGCATTATGGCGTCCAACGTGCTGAGTTGCCACTCCCTGTGCAATAGTCATCGCGTAATGAGCCCGTCATTTATTTGATGTACTAATGACGGATGTCATCATCACAACCCTCGGCCCGAGGGCAGAAAACTCATACAAAATGTGAACAATGATTTTTTGTGTTTTTCTTTTAAATATTATTTTATGTGATTGATTTTGTAAACTGTCTTCACTGTCACTTCTTGATAAATTTTGATCTTTTCCCCCATTTCTGATCTTTTTTCAATTTTAATTCGGTTTTTTGTTCATTTCGTCTCGATTTTCGAACTTTTCTGTATCTTTCTTCTAGATTTAATTTTTTAATTTTTTGGATTTTTAAACGAATTTTCGGGGGCCGTTCAAGGTTTAATCAAAGTGATACCCCCTCGCAACGGCCTCACCCGCTCTGCAAATGTAAGTGTGACAATACATGTCAGTTTAAATTGAGAAGCTTTTGTCTCGCAGTTACAACTGCAAAAGTCCTGAGTTTTGCAGTTTAGACTGCAAAACTAATGAGTTTAAACCTTTTAACTCGTGAGTTTAAACCCAGGGGGCCTCCACTCCTCATCTGGAGGAACAACGGATTGCCGAGATTGCCGGTTTGTTAGCGTAAAGTTAGCATCGAACGCATTTAAACAGGCAAAGTGCTCTACCTTGCTCCTGTATGGAGGCAAAAAGCATGACATTGATGGTAGTTTTTTTTAGATTGCCGTCGGATTGCTGTCGGATTGCTGGAGTGGAGGACTCCTCGGTTTAAACTGACATGTAGTATCACACTTAGATTTGCAGAGCGTACACAATCGCCAAGCGCCATTCCGAAGTTTCCGGTGAACCACGACCGTGACCTGGAACCAGGTTCTGTATTCACAACTACACGAGCAGTGCACGGGTGGCAGCGTGCTGCTCCTGCTGCGCCTGCTAGGGCGCCTACGTACTGAAAAGCCATCGCCCGCCTGCGTCGCGGTGCAGACCTTGCCCGGGCCGGCGCCGGCGGCGGCCTGCGCGTGCGCCTGGGTGGCCGTCTCCGCCGTGGCCCTGGCCGCCGGGACGGGCTGCTGCGCGGCCTGCTGCGCCTGCTGCCCGCCCGCCGCGCCCTGCGCCCCCGCCGCCTGCTGCGCCTGCTGCGCCTGCTGCGCGCGCAGCGTGCCCTGTTGACCAGCAACCTGGCTGCCGCCCGCCGCGCCCATGTTGTCGTACAGCGAGGTGCTCGAGGTGGCCGCCGCCACCTTGGTGCCGTCGTCCAGGCTACGCGTCTGGGCGCGCGGCAGCGTCGAGGACACTGGAACACACGCAGAGAGATCATTGGTGACATAGCCAGAGAAAAAAGTCGACACGATAAAAGAAAGTAGGTCTTTGTGAGCCCTTGCGTAGGTCTCTAGAGAGAAAATCACAGACGACTGCGATGAAAAAATTGGCGGCGCCGCAATGTACTTGTGCGCAACAAGACTGCCTACCGCATGCCTATGAACCCCTGAGGTGAAAAGTGTAGGCAGTCCCGCAATACACTAGTGCACAGCAGGACCGCGTACCACACGCCCATGCGAGCCCCTAAGGGAAAAAGTCGAGGGGTCGATCACTCAGAATTTTGGTGTACATGGAATATCTGGAATATTTGAAGGATTTCTGGAATATTTTGGGAATATCTGGAATATTTGGCCAATTTTTTGTGGAATATCTGGAATATTTCTGGAATATTTTGGAATATCTGGAATATTTGGCCAATTTTTTGTGGAATATCTGGAATGTTTCTGGAATATTTTGGAATATCTGGAATATTTTGGAATTGTTTTGGAATATTTTTCACTGTGTACATGGAATATCTAAGTGGTTGACCCCTCGGGAAAAGTAAACATTGAGAAAAAATATTCGTAAATTTCCGACAGCAATTCTTACTCGCCAAAGGAAACTAAGTCAACACCTGGTGTAAAAAAAATTACCGTAACAGCACAAGTGGAAGCTGTAACTTGAAGACATATAATCATGGAAAATTTTCCCGTAACCCTTACGAATATATGAACGAAATATGAACCCCTGGCGGGAAAGTATAGGCAGTCCCGCGATACACCTGTGTACAACAGGACTGGGGAAAAGTATAAGCAGTCCCGTAATACGCTTGCGCATAACAGGACCGCCTACTATATGAACCCCTGAGAAGAGGAGCATAGGCAGTCCCGCAATACACGTGTGCACAACAGGACAGCCTACCTCACAGCCCTGACTCACCTCTGTAGCGGGGATCCTGCGCGCGCAGCCGCGCATACTGCTCCGGGGTCATGCACGTACACTGCGGCTCCCTGGCCCGCGACGGTGATGCGGGCGTCGACACGGGCTTGCGCTTCACCTTCACCTTCTGCTTGTTGGGGGGCTCGAGCTTCAGCGAGTAGGAGGAGGACGCCTTCCGCGAGAACTTGAACGACGGTGACTGAAACAGGGCGGGCAGAATGTGCTGTGCAGTTGAAGCATGCAGCGCTAGCGTGGAGTGGAGAGCAACCGTCGAGCAAGGCCGTCGACCGATCCGTCCATCAGCGTAGCGTACGCTGCGCCGTATTTCGCGCATTGCATATCCCCTCTGCCCCGTCCACAAGGAGAAAAGATTGAACAAGTTCTATCTGTGGACAACTTCCGCAAGCGGATGGGGGTGAGGGCGCAGGTACGTTCTACGACTTTGCTCACGGCGTCTCCACTCCAATGGACATGTTCTAAATTATTCAGGCCTACAAAGCAAGTACAATCTGGCGAGCAACCTTCTTCAACGCACAAAACTATTATTAATTAAACAATACGCTGTCAACATTCTCAGACAGTACAAGAGACGTAGTTCAACATTCCAATAATAAGATAATCAAGCGAAACGATTCGGTACAAGATGTGACACTAGCCAACTCTACAAAGTAAATGGTTTTGAAGGCATATTCTTTTTAGTCCATCTGCTGACCACAGCAGAGGGTGTTTAGTGCCCCAATGGAGCAGGACTGGAGAAATAAGGCATGTCTTAGAAATATTATTTTTTAACACAGCCCTCCCGTAACTTCTGCTTACCTCAGTTAATTTCTTTATACTTCCAGCCCCAGACTCAATTTTTATTTTATTCAAAGCAGTAAGTTTGTAGTTGAGAAGGCATTCCATGCAACGCATTCCAAATTATTTTAGATTTTCTTTTTAATAGTAATTTTTAGATTTTGCCTTTTTTATAAACACAATGAATACATTTTAGAGTCAATTATCTGAATGCAAGCTTAACGTGATGTCAGACAAAAAAGAGACCATGCACAATTCGCACATAGAATAAAACATTTTGAATATTTCGCCACGTGTTGTACAGAATCACTACCTTCTGGACACGAAAGAACCTGCAATAGGATGCACATAAGACGATGAATAGACCCACATTTGTCTGCACTCTGCAAATCTTAGTGTGTGGTAGTTTGCCAGTTTTAACTGCGAAACTAAAGTTCCGCAGTTTTAACAGCAGTTAAGTGTCGCAGTTTAAACTGGCAAACAACTACACACTGAGATTTGAAGAGCAAATCAGTTACATCTCGAAAATAAATTTTAGTTGAAATCAAGCTATTCTCTTGTCGGCCGATCACACTGCTTCAGGGCACTGTGTCCTGTGGGACTGTTGCCCACGGGGCCTGAGGGGCGGCCTGTGATGAGGGGGGGGGGGGAATCTGAGGGCACGGGGGAGGGGCGGGGGCAGGGCCACCGGCCGCCGGGCCGGGCCTGCTCGCCCACTGGGCCACCAACTTGATATAAAAGAATGTCGAGGGGAAGGAAGGAAGCGGGAGAAGTCGTCATCGCCATCGGCAGCCGAGGGGCGCAGCGCAGCGTCTCGTTGCGCCACCAGCCAAAGTGAAGGGGGCAAATTGGGAAGAAAGTGGAAGGGGATAGTGGGGGGGGGGGGGCAAAGACACTCTCTGAAAGGGTGGCGCAGCTGCGGCCTGCAGGCCGGCAGGCCGGGTGAAACCCAAAGAGAGGGAGGCGGCCGCCATTTCGGTCGAGGCGAGGGGTTTAGGAGGGAAGCAAACGCGACGCACCGGGCCGCATCGCCAGGCAAGGCGACCTGTGGGGGAGTATCTTGAAGCTTTGAGTGCGACACGACCACATAGTGGCCACACCACCGAGTAAAATCATAAAGGATAAACACTGGATGTGTTAAGGATGCAGTGGATGCTACGGATCCAGGAGGGGCCGACCGCGGTGAAAACGCGCGCCTCCACCAGCCGCCACCACTCCAGGAGGGTGTGGGCAAAGAGAGCGACGCGCGCAGCCGGGCCACTCTCTTCTGGCACGTCAAATTGAGCTGACATGTACACTTTTAAATAGGGCAATTGGTGGGGATCATTGTTCGGTAACAACCATCGTGGGGTAAGGATTATAGTTTCGTTGACAGGCTTTGCATGTTTCTTTACCAAGAAAGCCGCCTCCCACCTCCAGCACTGTTAAAAGCTTACAGTAATTTTCACCGTAAGCTACAATGAAACCCTGCACCACTGTAGCTTACGGTGATTTTCACCGAAAGTTACGATGAATTTCACTGCATGGTGCGGTAAATTTCACTGTATGTTACGGAGAATTTCACTGGCTACGGCGAATCTCACCGTAAGCTACAGAGCTGCAGGGTTTCAGAGTAGGTGTAGCTTACGGTGAAAATCACTGTAAGGTTTTAGTAGTGAGTTTGACACTCGTTTCCTTGCCGTTACAGCACGTATGCCATTCATTACTCAGAGAGGTACATACCCACACGTTGCTCTTTCCAAAACTGTACATGTCAACTCAGTTTGACTCACCAGAGCAACACAGCCAGACCGACCAACTCACGCCATTAGTGCGCGCGTCGCTAACTTCACACACCACATCTACGTTATTTGGCGGGGTGCGGGGAAGAATGGGTGCGGCTAACGGATTAATAAAATGATGCAAAAGGGTGCAATGTGACACAGAGCACAAGGCAGTGACAGACCATGACACCTGCTGTCATGCAGTTACACTGAGCAATTCTCCGAGGGGTCATTGGAGTAAGTCTAAGTTATGTGGCAGACTGGGTATTGAGCACAACAAACAAGATAGCTGCGTGGATAGGACAGGGTTTGATGCTAAGGTCTGCCTCAAGCTAAGACTGGACTCGTCTATTCAACCAAATAACAAATGCTCCGAATTGGATTGAAGATTCTTCTCATACATGCAACCAAACAACCGTGTGGTGTGAAGCTGTTACACTAACCAAGTCAACTACTTGTCTCAGGGCGTGCAGGGTCTTTCTCCCCAAACTTTTTTGGTCTCCGTACCGCATCTTGTCAAAGCCACAGGTACAAGTACACCAAGTTTATGGAGAATGTCCGACACTTACATATACGTCACACAGCAAAAAAAGAAAAGAGTTGTCGTGCAGGATTGGAATATGCGAAAAAAAAATACGACAACTCCACCGAGACACCAGGCAGAGATGTATATTGTACTACACTAAAATAAAAATATAATCAATAATCAAACAGTTTACCACCAGTATACAGTTTTCTCTGCCTTTTGCCTGGGGAAGTGGTCAAAATTACAATGCGGAACCCAGATTGAGGTCAGGAGTACAGAAAGGCACAGGCTGGGTGCTGAGCTACACGGTGTCAATGAAAAACCGTGATGGATTTGAAGACTTTAAGGTTAAAGAAGAGATATAGTTCAGATGAAAAAGTTATTTTCGAGTAACATTAGAAAAGAAAACTAACTCCTTGATTCGAGTGAAAGCAGTGGCAGAACTCCACTAGGGCTGCTCAGAGCACAGTAAATACACGCAATAAAAAGGGGACAGAAACAATTATTAGAAGACCGGCTCAGCAACAGCAAAAGCAACAGTCGGGCAGGCCGGGCCGGCTCCGCTCACGGTGTGCCGCCTGTACCCTGCGCCGCACTCTGGGCTCGCGTCGCGTCAGGTTGAGGATTACATGAGTGGTGCTCTGGGCGCGGCTCGGCGCGCGGCTCGGCGCGTTGGAGGAGTGGGCGGACCCGCTGGCGTTGCGCGTCAGGGGGGCACTGGCCATGCCGCGACAACGCGGACCCCGGATACTCACGCAGCACTCGCGGAACTGCTTCGCGTCGATGGGCGACGTGAAGTTCAGTCCCCACGTGTCGTTCGTCATGGGGTCCTTCCAGTACACGAAGCATTCGGACGCCTGCCCAATGCGGGTGCCTGCGAGAACACGGGCGAAGGTTAATTTACAGAAATACAGCAATCGTGCGAAAGCTCTGGTCAGAACACTGTGAAAAAATATTCATAAATTTACGACATTTTCCCCAATTTGTGATGACGACACAGAGTTGTAGATTTACGACAGCGAATTCTTACTCGTCAAAGAAAACTAAGTCGACACATGGTGTAAAACAACTATCGTCAATAACTGGAATTTGTAACTTCACGACATTTATCATGGTAAACTTCCCATAACCCTTACGAATATTTGTCACAGTGAATGGCTCTTTATCGCACTTCGTGAGAACTCGGAACAGAAATGAGATCCCTGGTTTCCTCAAGAGCGTGAATATCGCTTGGTTTTACTTTTATTTGCTTATCTGCGGTCTATTTTCGCTCCGTACACACTTATCTTATCAACTCACCCGGCTGCACTAACCGTACGTCGAGTATTTTGTCGACCTGGCTGTTGTAGGCCGTTATGTGGAACACGCACTCTGGTTGGTCTTGGATGCAGGTAATGTTTACGGGGACCAGATCTTCCGACACTTGTTGCCATTTCACCGTGCCGGCCCCCGAAGCACTTACGTGGAATACCTCCGCCCAGAGCCTGGCGACAGATCGCAAACCCCGTTCAGTAACACTGCTGAAGCTCAACGAACCCTGGAGTTAGCACCGCATTGAAACCACAAAGTTCTTGAGCAATGCCAACGTCTCGTTTCAATAGCGGACATACCTTAAGAGGTGGCCGTCTCGCCGCCTCGAGCCCTGCCATGGTGAGTCCTCGTAGCGGTACGCCTTCCGGATGAGCGGCGCGCAGGAGCAGCTCAGCTTATTGCCCATCGCATCGACTGCTCCCCCCTGCTGCCGTCACCACATGTTGGGGTCTCCTCCCGGCTGCAACAGTGACATCATGGTCATTACGCTTGTCTAAATATCACGCCAAGGCTTGCGGCCGGGCCGGGTCTCGTCGGCCCGTCTGGGCCGGGGCTGGCCGGCCTCCCGGTGGGGGCCCGGGGCCCGGGGCCCGCCCGCCTGGGCCTTGGTCTCATCGCTACCGTGTATTTGCTCATCGTTAGCTAAACGGAGAGGACTGCGGACTGCTGTTTCGTTTTGAGGGGGAAAAAAGTGCGATCTAAAGAAATTCCAGACTTTTTCCCGGGATTCTGCGGAAGAAAAGAAAGAGGGGTCTGTCGCGGCAAGCCGGTCGGTCGGAGACGGGGCCAGCCAGAAAGAGGGGTGGGGGAGTAGCGACAGCTTCCATTGGCAATAAAGACGACTGGCACCGCTGCAGCTTTAATTTTCACCGACTCCTCTCTCCTCCGTCACGCTGACAGGCCTACTTGGCTTTGTTTGCTGTTTCGGCTGCACCCCGTCCTTCTCCAAACTCCCCCGGCGAAATTCTCCCACCTGATTTCTGCTGTCAGCCCCCACCCCTCCCCCCGAGTGTTCCCTCACCATTAACCTCCAGCAGCAGCGGCCAATCCTACATACTCCTCCTCCAACGCGTAAATGTCCCCAGATGCCAAATTCGCTTTTCAAATTGACGCTCCTCCTACCCACACTCATGGAGCGGGGAGGTTGCAGCTCAGAGGCAAGACAACCTTAACCCGCGCACCTACATGCAGATTTAGAGACGGAGCAGGATTTCGAAAATAACCCCTTTCGTAAGGAGATGGGGGGGGGGGGGGGGGGGGGGGTTCACGTAACAGGTTAAAGTCCTCCCACATGATATCTCTCTTAGAACATGTGCAACCTTTAACTAGTTAGAAGTGCGGTGTTTGTTCCAAATCCGTCGGACGATGCAAGTCAGGATACTTACTGTGTAGGCCTTGTTGCAACCGCAGTCGGCGGCACCCACCGCCTGGAACAAAAGACAAGGAAGGACCAATTAGTTTGACGTCTCACAAACGACTAGGTTGCGAAAGACTGGCGTGGGGACAGAGGCAGATGGAGACCTACCAACGCAACGGGGCTTACATCTCCTTACAGGGGCTGTTCCTAGGGGAAGGACCGAGGGGGTTGCGAGGAGCGCCAACGGGAGCGGGGCGGGGGCCTAGCCTTACGATGTCCTTTGCCGCCCTCCTCCGGACGGATTGCAGCGTTTGGACCGTAGCCAGGAGAGAGGCAGCAGGAAGAGTCACGCCGAGCCTGGCGAGGGCCTGGGCGTGGTGGGGCATGGCGCTGGGTGGCACGGAGAGGGACCAGTGTCAGTACCATGAGGAGGGTCGGGAAAGCCGCGAACTAACGACTACTGGAGTCGCTTTGCCGATATGAAAACAATTCCGTACAACCAGCCTTCCTTCCGTTTACTGAACCTCTCGGTTCGGGTCCAACAGAGTGGGGCGGTAGCGTCACAATCTTTGAGCGACAAGGTGAAAAAAGAGATGCTACCTAGCGGACAACAGCAACATTCAGCGTTTCGCCGGCCCTTCCCTTGCGCGTTTTCCTGGAAAGCATGACCTAGGTGGACTATTTTACTATCATGATCATAATACCCGACTTCAAAACTAAATGGTCCTCTTAAGAAACCCTTTGCCCCTTCCTAAGGAACTTAGAGGCCCCTCGAGGATTAGCTATTTTACATAATTGTTTTCCAAGGTTGACGGGTTTCTTTTCATTTGACAGCGTCGAGTTCAAATGTGTGAGCGACGTTCACCGAAATGACCTGACAAGCAGGGGTCTCTGGTGCCCCTGAAGTGGCCTTGTGACGGCCTTACAAGCGATATCTTTCCAACCACTGCTGATATCGCCACCGTTCTTTCCATGTGTCTGGCCTCCTAGCTCGATGTGCAATAAAGCGTTCTAATTTCAACCCTCCCCCTCCCCACCTCATACCAGGAAAATGCACGGTGCACACGGATCTGCACTGCGGGGTAGACTGGTGACTAACGCACAACCAGCGCCGGACAGTCCCCCCCCCCCCCCTCCCCGACAAGAGAAGAGAGCAGCGCGCGGTGGCCTAAGATTAGGGCAGACAGACGGACGGACCGGGCGAGTCCATGTCGGTTAGGCCCCTGTTAGGCTCGCAGACACGTGGCGGTGGGTGGCATGGGTTGCTCAGCGCGCAGGGGTTGGCGGCGGGGGGAGGGGGTGGGGGAGAGCGCGGTAGGGGAAGCAGCTGATACACGGCAGTGTGCTGGGCTGGGCCCGCAGCCTGAGCTAGGCCCACCCCGCCCCGCCCTGCCCTTCCCCGCCCTGCCTCTCCCCGCCCCGCCCAGCACAGCCCAACCAGACCAGCCAGTTGATCTCGGGCAGGTGAGCCCGGGCCGGTGGGCGGCGGGCGGGCGGGCGGGCGGGGGGTCGTTGCCAGTGGCAGGTTAACGCAGGATTAGTATCGGATTAGACTCGCGGAACCTACCCTTATGATTCAAAAGGCAACGCATCAGGTGACGACGCTCACGCACTCCCCGCGCGCGCACATGTGTCTCGGCCGGCCCGGTCCGCCCCGGCCTGCCCCACCCGCTAGCGCACCGCAGTACGCGTCGAATGCGATCATGTTGGTGCCCTTAACCTCCTATTTCTTTACCCCCGCCCCGCCCCAAAGCCTCCTCGTGCCAGCCGCCACGCCACGTCGCGCCACGCCCTACTCCCCTCAGCCGTTCCTGTCTCCCTCCCCCTCCTCCCCACCCGCCCCTGCTCCTCCCGTTGCTATCATTGATTTTCAACTCAGCTCCATACTTCCCCGCCGCGCCCCCCTCCCGCCTCGCCACGCCACGCTGCGCCGCGCACCCCCATCCCCTCCCCGCCCCGCCCCCCGCCAGCAGCCCGGCTCCAGCGGAGTCGGCCTCACCCGGCCTGGCCCGGCATGGCCCAGCCCAGCTCGGCCCGGCTCCGGAACACAGGAAAATTGTCAGTGTTATCGTGTTTTCTGTCTGAAAAGGGCGCGGCAGAACCTCACAACGTTACGGCGTTTGTCAATGACTGCAACACTGCGAGCAAATTTTCTTAGTAAGTGTGGTCAAATTCGGCCAAAACATCAGATTGATTGACGTGTCTGTTTCAATTGGAGTCATATACTAATTCTTTTGGAGGGTTTTTAAACCTTTGATCATAGTACCGAGCCTCGCCACCGCAGCTTAGCACAGTCTAGGCGAGCACCATCCCCAGCCGCAGCTGCTCCGGCCATGACTAGCCCAACCCGGCTCCAACAGGGTTGTCCTCCTCCAGCAAAAGCAAACTCAGACAAACCTGTCTGTAGAAGGGCCGGGTCTACTCGAGTCGTCCAGCCCACCATAGTCGGCCACAGTAAGGTCGGCCTCAAATGCTCATTCTGTCCAAAGTAACCTCACCCGGACCCCATTTAGATCTACCCGGTCTCTTTTAAAAATCACCTGCGAACGGGAATTTAATACAATACAATAATACACTGCCAAAAATTTCCGCGGTAATTAGTGCGGTTTTTCCCCGCTAGTTTTTTACCAGGTCCGGACCGTTTTTATTGGATGCGGTCCGTCCGTACCACCTATGACCGTATATTTCACATGGGCCTCTATTTCAACTTTTTTCGAAGTTTAAAGAAACTGGAACTACGGACTTTGTCACGGAAAACAGCGTATTTTTCAGATACGGTCGTCCCGTCACCAAGCAAAACGGGTTTTACAGTAGTATCTGGGGTATGGGGGCACGATGTTTTTAACAGTGAGGTCTTGATAAAGTACATATTAAATTTTAATAAAGGTACCTTCCTTATATGTTACGGTTTAATTTAATAAAATTGTATTAATAATCTGTATTTTTTTCTCTCTGAAGTATCTTTCAACAAATTTCACACTCTTGTGGTTTCGGTAAGTATCAAAATGCACAGCGCTTAGCAGAGTGCGGAAAAATCGGCAAATTAGGCCGGCCGCCGAGGCCGCACAGCGGCCTGAGGACGCTGCCTCAGGCCGCAGTGCGGCCTGCATCAGGCCGCTGCAGGTGAGGGGAGCTAGGGAGGAGCTCCTCTCCTCGCCTCTCACCTGCAGCGGCCTGATGCAGGCCGCACTGCGGCCTGAGGCAGCGTCCTCAGGCCGCTGTGCGGCCTCGGCGGCCGGCCTAATTTGCCGATTTTGCCGCACTCTGGCGCTTAGCACTGATCACTGATCTTTGCTGTTTTGATATTATGCCATACTAGAGTCAGTGAATTATTTCGGACCTACTTCATTTAAGACTTTAATAAAAGTTGCATGAGTCACTGTGAGAAATTCTTGTACCGGTACGGGAAAATTTTCCATGAGAGGTCTTGTACAATGACGATTTATATCGTAAACTTTTTATGACTATGCGTATCAACTCAGAATCGATTGGTGAACCAACAAAGTCGTAACGTGTAAAGTCGTACATGTACGAGATATGTTGTACATAGTGAATTACAAAATATATTGTACATGTACGGAAATATTTTTCACAGTGGTATATAATGAAGACTAGTGTTTACAGAATGTTTCCCGGACGTCAAAGTCAGATATGATATGTTATAAAACGCACGAGAGACACACACAAAAACAATACAGAACTTAACACATGGTATTGACTGCTGTTGGTTTCGCAATTAAGTCGCTGTGAAAAATATACTTGTGGGTTTTAAGGGGAAAATAGACCGTTCCTTAAAAATACAATTTAAAATTGAACAATTACAAGCCCTTCGCCCTCCATTTTGACTTAGGACTAATTGCAAGCAAGAACTCGTTATTTGCAACATATTTACAACACGGACAGTAGAGAGTCTCGTACACGATTGTTAACTATAATTATCGCCTTAACGTTAATATTAAGTTAACATCGCCTCCATTTTCTACAAGGTATAATAAAAGTTTTTCCCGATTCCGTTAAAGAGTAACTGTAGGCCGTAACGACGTTTACGTTGACGGATTTAATGACAGCGGCTAATATGTAGAATTATATTACATAGATCTTATGACATTGAAAGGGACGAAAGGTGGATCTCGCTACATTCCGAGGGTAGCCCACGCACCCCGGTCTATTTTTTCGGATAGGCAGACCCACAACAACAAGCTTCCTTTTTATTTTAAATTTGTTAATATTGGTAGGAGAGGAATAGTAAAATATGCTAAATATTCCTTGAACCTTTAGCAGCTCACAACAACTTTTACTTTTTCGCTACTGCCAATAATAGCAAATTTTTAATAAAAATAAAGTTTGTTGTTGTGGGTCTGCCTATCCGGAAAAATGGACCGAGGTGCGTGGGCCACCCTGTTTGTTTTGGCGTCCTGTCGTCGTAGCGACCCTTAACGGAACGTACTGTAAATTCGATTCGATCAGAATTTCTATGAAAGAAAAGCAAACCTATTGGAAGCAAAGCTTCTATGCGCGATTATAAGCGTTTCTGCCGTTCGTGATTACAAGAAACTTAATCTCTTTTCCCACTTTGAGAACGCTTCGCAATGGCCTTAAAGGCGGGTTAAGGGAACAAAAGTTTGACTCGCAGGGTTCCATGCTAACGCGAAAAATACTAGGCCTGTGCAATTATCGACAATAATCGAAATCGACAATTATCGAAAAACGCTTCGATTCAATTATTTAAAATCGAATATCGAAACTTTGTTCGATAATCGACATTGATTTAGCTTTTTTCGATTTCGATTATTGAGTTTCTTTTTCGATTTCGATTATTGAGCTATTTTGTCAATCTCGATTTTTGACTTTGCTCTTTTAAAATCGATTATCTTAACTGGTTTAACAAAGAGATTTGACAATTTTTCGCGACAAACTCAGCTTTTATGCAGTCGTGCAAGGCGTGTTTAATCCTATTAAAAGTTTGAGTATGTCCGGACAATATTTACACTTCGCCAGATCCCTCGCAACTTTTTTGAAATGACTCCATACACGGGTGAGACCCGTTTGCCTCTTCTCTCCGTGGTGCTCCTAGTCGAAAGTACACTCACTTCCGGCAGTGTTCACAGAGAACTTGACGCTGCCACGCCATGCAGCGAACTGGCGTGCCGTGCCCTGACGACGCACAGTGGCGTGTGGCGCGTCGGCTGCTAGCGAGGCAGCTAAGAGGACGGGCCGAGCCGAGAGCGAATTAGATCTTGAACTGCCAATAATCGTTGGCGCTCAATTATCAAACTTGATTTTACATTGTCAATAATCGAAATCGGTAAAAAATCGACAATATTCAATAATCGAAAACCTTTCTCGATTTCGATTTTTGAAATCGAAATTGACCCTTCTCAATAATCGGTCGATTATTGAAAAGCACAAATCGAATTGTCGATTAATCGAAAAATCGCACAGGCCTAAAAAACACACTGTAAAATATATGTTCGTATGTGCGATAAATTTTGTAATTTGTCATTTTCAAAATGTGTCGCACATAAGCAGCCCCCCACTCTTGATCGACACTCGATTCTACGTCAATGCGCAGTGCTTGTAGATTTTCGACCTGTAATTCAAAATTGTACGGCATCTTCCCTGGAAAATTTTCCTGTGCCGTGTACGACAATGTTTCACAGAGTATATGAAACTTAATCTTTTCGGAGATTTGCGCTGTCGATGAGGCTACAGCACAAAATCAGACAAAATTTTGGCCCCAATCGTCGAAAAAAAAAAAATCGGCACCTAACATGATACTATCGGATGTTTGGGTCGTCGATGGGGCTGTAGCGCTAAAACGGTAAACTATAGGGCATAGCCGGAAAAATTTTGGTCCATAGATTCGTAACTCGATAGCATTATACACATACATATATATTTAGAGACCATATGAAACATTTTTGGAAATAATCATGATTTTCCATTGCCTTTAAACTTCATTATTTTTCTCAGGGTCAAATGGGGTTTAGGGGATTCGAACCAGGTGTTTCGGTGTCCAGGAGTAACGTAACACCTACGACACTTTAAAAATTTCAACTCTTTAGCTCAACTTTGAAACGGACAGACAGACAGACAGACAGACAGACAGACAGACAGATAGATAGATAGATAGATAGATAGATATATTAAGACAGACAAAAAAAGTCTTTTACTGAAGCCACCTCTTCAGTTTTTTCTTTTCTTTAAACAGAAGGGCCGGCTAAATTTACCTAAAAACGTGACCAACATGAACGCCGTTAGAAATAATTATCGCGATACTTTTCTCGAAACTCAGAAACGTTGTCGCGTTAACATCAAACACAGGGAAGAACATTATCGTTATAACTTTCTTCCTTTAAAAACGGCAAAATTGAACACCTAATAAATTTTGTCATAAGTATGAAACTCGCTCTTTACATAATTATGTCACGCGCGGTTTAGGGGGGGGGGGGCAAAACCCCTGTATGTAGGCAACCTGAGGTGCGCCGCTCCCCTCTCCAGTCGGACCTTAATCCGCGCCTGAATTATGGGCTACAGAGGTAGAAGCGTAAAGCGTGATGTGAGTCGAGTGAGTCCATTTTCATCTCAGATTGTGTTGGTGTGTGTAGGGAAAGTTTTTCCTGGGACACTCAGGCCCTTACCCGGCTCGGGTGTTGTCCCTCCCCTCTCGGGTCCGATTGTTGGGGCGCATAAAGGACCGCTACCCGAATCGGGGACTTAAAATAAAAACTAGCAAAATTTGTTAAGAGTTCTCAAAATAATACAATTAAACGTGAAAAAGGGTTCATTGTTGAAATTCAGACGAAGGTTTTTAGTTCAGATTAGTACAAGTTTCCTGTTTGTGGGTGCTGCTCGCTGAGATTGAGAACTCCACTAACAAGCTGGGTTGTGGACTTAGAATTAAAAAAATACAAAATTTGTTAAGTGTTCTCAAAATAAAACTATTGAACTTGACAAAAGTTCATTGTTGGAATAAAGATTGGAACTTTCAGTTTAGAATAGTTTAAGTATCATGCCTGTAGGTATTGTGAGATCTGAGATGAAAGTGGAATCAGGGAATCAGTTAATGGTTACACTAGACTGAGGACAATACTCGTTCTTTACCACCACCTCTCTCCTGAGTGGTGTAAAAATAATGTCAACAGCCCGGGTCTCGTCTATCAGTCTAAAGTAAAGAACATTGTCGCCATCCGGCGGTCGCCTCCCTCCCCTCCCCAGCTGTTTCCCCACTGTGGCCACTGTGCTGGTCGGCCGAACAGCGCCGCCAACCCACCATCGGAAACCGTTGACCACCACAGTCGCCCCATCCCCCACCACTCCTACTCACTTTAACAGAAGTATCGCTTCGACATTACCGCCTACCACGCATATACCCTGTCCAACATACAGCCCGTCTCTAACGTGTGACAAATTTCAGCATATGTCAAAGTCGTTGGGAAAATAAAATGACGAGAATATGAGGGGGAAGAAAAATAAAGTAACGCACGACAGATACGAAACAGAAGAAATAGCGGTCAAAATAAACCGTTCGGGTGAAAGAGACGAAACGATAAATACATACATCATGTCTCTTTCAATGTTTCCGTTGAAAGCGGAATGAGTCCATGACGAGTTTTTCAAAATGCGTGCATGACCTGTGCGCACGGGAAGTGATCAACGACGTAGCGAAACACACTTTCAGTTACGCAATGACGTTTCGTTGAGTTACGATTACTTTCCGGTCAATAAGGTTCACGGTCGCGAACAAAGTTATGAGCGCGCAGGTGGCTAAAGGTGGGTCCTACGGGGCTGGAGGAGGCTGGGGGCTCAGGTCGGCTCGTCCACGAGTATTTCTTCGAAACGGCTACTGCGGAGAGGTGCTCCGCCTCCGCCCTCGCTCCGGCTACTCCTCACATTTGCGGGGTGGAAAGAAATAATGCGTAGGGCGTTCCTCAAGTCAACCTCCTCCCCCCTCCCCCCGCCCCCTAAACCCTCACCCCTCAGCCCCCTGTCTCCCTTCCCATTTCCTCCCTTATCTATCTCGGCGTCCGAAGTCTGGTCCGAAGCCACATCCCTTAGAATCTAGTCTGGTTGAGGCAGACATCATGCACAACAGATAAGAAGTAACAACCCCGCCGCAAGGGGGGAGGGGGGGGGGGCACTAGGCAGATATGGTCCAGCCCAGCATCAGCTGACTGCCGACAGACGCACCCGAGCGCCGCTGAGAGGCTGCTGGGCCTGGAAGAGGTGGAGCAGGAAACTTGACTTTAATGACACGAGTGACAGCGGTGGAGTCTTGTCAGTGTCTAGTTGACCGGTCCCGTCATCCCGTGCTGGGAAGCACACTGTCCCGTCACCGCCGCGCGCCGCCCCGCCCGCCGGCACAGAGACCACACCACACAGAGAAGAGGCTATCGATCGGCGACCGCACCACGCCACCTCACAGCTGTCGCCCCGCCCCGCCCCGCCCCGCCCCGCCCCGCCCCGCCCCGCCCGGCCCCGCCCGGCCCCGCCCGCGCCCGACCCACCCCGCACAGCCGACGCCGCACCACACCTTCGCCCCACTCAGCTCCACCGGGTCGCACCACGCCAGGCCACGCCCCGTCCACACAACCGAAACATGAAAATTGGTCCAGCGGAGTAGAGGCTAACAGGATACTGGTCGGCGCGGTCCACACAGGGTGGCCTTCTGCGCCGGGGCCAGGGGTAAGGATAGTGGCCCGAACACCAAACTCGTACCTTGAAGATGCCAAAGCTGATATACGGGCTTAAATCAGGCATAGCTTTCAAATATCCTTGCAAAATAAATTCTATTCATCTTTTAAACGCTGGCACTAGTCGGATTAAATTTACGGGGAGGGGAAGCAGTCGATTATCCGCCCGCAAACACTAAAAAAAGTGCTATGACGTGGGCTATGATGAAGTTTCTTTTCTTTCATCCTCATCCCCATCCCCTTTATTTTGAGCACACTCTCATTTAATGACTGACTTTCTACTCTCTCTCTCTCTCTCTCTCTCTCTCTCTCTCTCTCTCTCTCTCTCTCTCTCTCTCTCTCTGTAGTGGGACTTTATAGTCCTTGTAACATTAGACCCAATTAACACAATTCAAATTCAAATTCTCTCTCTCTCTCTCTCTCTCTCTCTCTCTCTCTCTCTCTCTCTCTCTCTCTCTCTCTCTCTCTCTCTCTCTCACTCACATATATACCAAGCTTCTTGCTGTAGCTACATACCACTTTCCGGCGAGGTACGGAATTGCTTCGATGCAAGCCACTACGAACCTGTAACAAAATAAGCCACAAGTGTCACAATAACTCAAAATAAATGCCAGCACTATCAATAATGAAAAATGAGGGGTGGGCCACCGACCACAATATATACAAAGTAAGTGGGCATGGCGTTGGAAAAAGGCGTAATTACAACTTCCGCTACAATAAAATAATCACTTGGATGTAGGCCTAGATATTATTTCACAAAACTGACCCAATTTCTACAACTTAATATCGCAAATGACCTTGAAAAAAGGGAAAACTGTTTAACAGTCCAATGCAACTATATAATTTTTGCGTAGTTTGGAGTCACTTGTGCTCCAAAGCTAAGATGCCGTCACTTCCGAATCACAAATATGTTCGTCGGTAGGTAGATTTGTGACAGCGTGGTAGCGCTTTCCCAAGCTTGGCTCACGTCCAAGCAGGTCAAAGGGAGACGGTGCGGTACTGGGACCAGAATCGTACGTCTTGGATACCAATACGTTCTCGCAGCCTGAGCTCTTGAGAAATAAGGGCGCTTGAATTGATTGATAAGAGACAACGGGTCCGGTGTCCTCTAACCACAGCATACCACAGACCCTAGCAATCGATATTCCTCTCAGGACGAACGAGCTGAAAAGTGTGGCACTTCAGAAACGACTAATGTGTACCTAAGCGTTGTACTACGTGACAGTTCAAACTGCAAAACTAAAGCACGACAGTTAGTTCAAACCGTACCCAAAGTTCAACGGTTTCAACTGCAACACTTCTAGTACAACGGGTTTGTTTCAACTGCTTCCCGCTGAACAATTTGGGATGCGAGTAGAGACACCAGATTTGCTCAGGGCAAAGCAACAAAAAGCACCATGCTTTCGGCAGCACTCCCAGCCAGAAACGAACCACCAAATATTTTTGAGGTCGAAATTTTTTAATCGGATAGCTTTCTGACGATTCGCCGTCTAATCACTATCGAACAATCAAACACAGTAAAATATATTTGTGGTAAATATCCCATAAATGTATCTGCAGCTTTTTACATATGTAGTGTGTGTGTGACTTTTATCCGATACAATTGTGTGGTATAAATCATACACAAGTTCTGCGATTTTATGAGACATGTGTTAGACTTCACCTGTACATGGGCGTATCGAAAAAAAAATCCCAAATGTATGGGACTTTTAAATGGATGCGTAAGGGACAAAACCTTTTTTCTCTAACTCTCTGCCCTCCGCGACTTAATCCAACCTCCTCAGAGGGCTAGTTTCCTATAGTCCTCCGATGCATTTACCGGAAAGAACCACTGGGATTCGAATCAGCAACCTTTGAGGTTGAGAGCGCGCACGCAACCCCTCACCCATCAGTCACTTCTGAGAGTGAGCGTGCTGGGACTCCATCCCATTTCAATTCAAAGATACATCTAGCATCTACATACCTTCAGGTTACTGTACTGTATATTACGGTTCCTAACAATAAACTCGGGCCATGACATTATAGCCTTCAGATTTTTCGAGTTACTAGACCTTTTTATCTATTTTCGAAATTTTCCTATATGCATTAGTAGGAAAAACCCTGCACATGTCTGTAAAGTTAAGCGTCCCATACGCGTGTGGAGATTTTATCCCATAGTTGCATGGCGAAAACCCTAATGCGAGTGGAACTCAAAATATCTCTCACATTTGTGGTATTTTTCACATACATAAAGTAAATTTCCCACAAAAAATATATGTACGAAAAATACCAAATATGCCTGGAAAATTTCGCACCATAAACGAGTTTGGGATTTTTTCCCCACACTTGTCTGACAAAAATCTGAACTTTTTTTTTCATTGAATCCATGTCGAAACTATGTTTACCACGTTCGACATCAATTAGACGTCGATTTTGAGGACAAAGAGCCGCCGATTCGACTAAACCTATAGAGGATCCATCTCACCTGGGGCCACAACACCTTCAAAATATTTCAAAACCAAACACTGTTGATAAATTACATAATTACACCACAAAATTTCTCACGAACAGCTCGTATACTGCTACAATTGACGAAAAGTGCTCGTTCTTAATTGTTTTCAGGTGTGGACAATGCCATGGGTAATTTACAGATCTAGTAAAAGTTACGAACAATTCGTTTTACAAGCAAGAACAAAAGATGCGCGTAAAATTTAATCAGGTGTTTGTTCGTTAATTTGCTTTGAATTTTTTACAGTGAATTTACAGTGAATTTGATCGAGGTCAAAGAGAAAACAACCTTCCCAATGGCCATAATCGGAATAGGACGAACAGTGCACGCTAGTCGAGTTGGTCCTTGAAAACCGTTCTGCGCATAAATGGAACAGGGGCATGGTGTGCTGGTTTGCACGCCAGGCCACACTAGACCACGCCGAAGTCTGTAAGTAAACACAGGAGCCACCACATGGACAAGATACGGGACCTGATGTTATGTGACGTACTAAATGAAAGCGCGGGGGAAATTGTGGTGAGAAGGCAAGGCTAAAGAAGAATAAAGCAAGAAAACGCCGCGGAGCAGGAGGTGGTCGATGTGGGAGAGCGGATGGAAAGCAATGATGCAATAAAAGATATTTAAGTGCCCGGCAGACCATCGGATGCGTGCTAGGGAAACACTCAGGAATATGAAAGACATAAACTACCGCCACCATATCTTCGGAGTATCGAAAGTAAGGGGAAGGTGGGGATAAATTCTCTTAAGGTAGATAGGTCGAGAGTGGGTACTGTCATGTGTGTAACAACTCAACCGAACTTTACATGCAGCCCGCCAAGGTGAATGTCTATGATTGTCCTAAAAATTGGTTCGTTTCATAATGTCCATTAAACAAACGTGCGCTATCAGAGAAATTTAACACTACTAGCCAGATAGACATTCAGTCAATTTACAGAGCTCGCCCGTCTTTAGAATAAAATCAGCAATGAGCGACGCGAAGGGGGCCACGCCACCCTCGTTTCCACATGCCACCTGTCCATTTATCTTTATGTATTCCAACATTGTGGGGTATCAAACCTGACGTTCGTGAATAGGTGTGTTATAAAAGCTGATCAACATTCATCTCTTACACTGCCGGGTAAAAATAAACAAGTTTTGCCTAGTTTGTTCAGGGGTGTATGAAGGTCCGACCGACCAGGTTGCCTACATTCAGGGTTTTTGTAACACAGTTTGCCTACTTTTCAGGCGGCTGTCTAGAGACCCCCTATCCCCCCTCATACGCGCCTAAGTTTGTTATTGTCTTTTTTAACATGCCAAATCTGCAATTCTGTCAGAAACATCACATTATTTTCTTTACGCCTCTCTCGGAATGATAGTTTTGCCTCAGCAGACAAACTTGTTGCCTTGCATTCCAACCACGTTTAGGCGAATTGAATTACGCATATGCATTCGCATATGTGTCAAGCGATTTGTAGAAAGGCTCAATTTTCGGGGGGGGGGGGGGGCTATTGCCCAGTTGCCACCCTCACTGTGAGAAATTCTTGTACAGGGTACGGGAAAATTTTCCATGAGAGGTCTTGTACAATTAGAATTAATATTGTAAATTTTTATAACTATATACGTATCAACTTAGAATCGATTGGTGAGCAGCAAAGTCGAAAAGCGTAAAGTCGTACATGTACAAGATATGTTGTACATAGTGAATTACAAAATATATTGTATATCTACGGAAATATTCTCCACAGTGCTATCCAGTAGATCTACGGTACGCCTCCCATTTCACAGTTATAAATCTTGTCACCTGATGACACATTGCGCGGTGAGAATCTCAATGTATTGTTTTGAAACGGTCTCGAGATCTGTACGATTTTGTCTAAATTGGCACTCAGTAGACATTGCATTTCTATCTTGTTCCTGAACAAGGAGAGGGTCGTTAACTTTCTTAACAACACTTTATATTTCAAAACAAAACGTTCGCAATATCACAACATTTGTTTTCTGGATCAAGACGAAAGTTCTGTACATTTTCTTCAGACAAGACGTCTTTCTCCGGATATTTTCAAAAATGTTGTTCTGCGACAATATGTTTGTTTTCATAAAACGTGTTGCTAAAGAAGTTGACAATGGATTCGTTGTTAATATACAACAATTTAGTAGCAAACGTTCGACCCCAACATTTCGAGCAGTGCGGCACAGCCCCTGTCAATGCCCAGCCTATGTCGGTTCACCCTCCAGCCCCAACTAGCTCTGCCGGCAGTCCCCGCCAGTGGCCGCCTGTACATGATTCATTAACATTGAATAGAAGGCACACCCCTGGGGCCTCGCGACGAGCTTCGTGTGTTGGAGGGGTACATCGGCCAACTCTGTGCAGCGACTCTGGGGGAGCAGAACATCCTGGACCGCCAAAGCTGAGGCTGGGTGGGGCGAGCACGGGTGGGCGGCGAGGAATGCCACTAGCATGATGACCTTCGACCTTCCCGGGTAGCGGGGCGGGGCCGGGCGGGCCCAGCGTCGCAATTGAGGAAAGCTTGGAAGCTGCTTTTGTTTCTCCTGTCCCGCGACGCACCTCAGAGGCGGGATGATGGGGGAGTGTGGCAGGCGTGGAGGAGGGGGCGAAGAAACATTGGCGGGGTGGGGCCGGGCAGAACGGGGCGAGGCTGTGCGGGGTCTTAGGCGGCACGATCGACACGGCGTAGCGTGTGGGGTGAAAAGGGGCAACGTGACAAGAAAAGGGGGTCAACTTTAAAGAACACAACTCTCATCAGGGACCCGCAGGCTGCAGGCTTGGGCGGGGCGGGGGTAGGGCAGGGAGCAGGATAGGGGG
Source organism: Frankliniella fusca (assembly GCA_029379305.1). Classification (NCBI taxonomy): domain Eukaryota; kingdom Metazoa; phylum Arthropoda; class Insecta; order Thysanoptera; family Thripidae; genus Frankliniella; species Frankliniella fusca. The sequence goes on along the minus strand of JAHWGI010001270.1, from coordinate 1,955,289 downwards.
CACGACGGGGAGCAGGGCGAAGAGCGGAGCGGGGAGCAGGGCGGAGTCCACGGCGAGGAGCATAGCGAAGAGCATGGTGAGGAGCATGGTGAGGAGCATGGCGAGGAGCATGGCGAGGAGCATGGCGTGGAGCATGGCGAGGAGCATGCCGATGAGTTTGGCGAGGAGCATTGCGAGATGCATGGCGAGGAGCACGGCGAGGAGCATAGCGAGGAACGCGGCTGGTTGCAGATCAGCCAGGCGTGCGAGGCGTAAAGTGAAGAAGTGAAGTGGACAGTTCTCGGGTTGGTGCAGAGCGCAGCGCAGAGGATACACGGCGGGCCGGAGCGGGGCGGGGCCGGGGCCGGCGCCTCTCCCGCCCCATGCACGGCGCTGGCTCGCGGCAGGACCGGCCCGGCCCGGCCCGGCCCGGCGTGGACGGGGCAGGTCAGCGCCGCGGCGGCCAGGCCCGACAGCACCGCGACGTACCTGCTGCTGGCCCTGCAGGCCCTGCTGGCGGTCCTGGTTTAGCGACTGGCGCTGCGGGTGCCTGCGCTCCATGAGCATGCTCTCCTTGGCGCCCATCTCAGTAAGCGCGCGTGACCAGCACGCGGCAGCACGCGGAGCTGCGGGGCGGAAGCGAAGCGCGTGACCGACACGACTCACACGGGCACTGGGGCCGGCGGCGGCGCTCAAACACCAGTGGCTCTGCGGGAGAGAGATAGAGAGAGAGGAAGAGAGAGAAAGAAAGAAACAGACGGCGGAAGCGAGTTGTGCGGGAGGCGAGAGGCACGACACGACCCGAGCGAGGCGCGTCTGGGACGTCAACTGAGCGAGAGAGAGCCTGCGGCTGCCAGCCCCGCCGGCCCGGCCCGGCCCGGCTCCTCCGCCCGGCCCCGCCCCGCCTGGCCCCGGCGCCCCCTCCCCCTCCCCACCTCGCGCGGCGCCCCCGCCACCCCCCGCGCGCCGTCCCGGGCAGCCCCGGGCCGGGCCGGCATCGCGACGCAGTCGCAGTGCGGCGAAGTGCGCCTCGCCTCGGCCCCGCCGGCCATGGCGTCGTGCCGAGCGGAGCCGAACCAGCTCGAGCGGTAGGAGCGGCTAGCGCCGAGCCGAGGCCCTAGCCGAGGCTCTAGCCGAGGCACGGCCAGCGCCACAGCAGCAGCGGGGCGCAGCGCAGGGCGCAGGAGGCTCAGCCCAACGGGCCCAGCCCTGCCGGCCCTGCCCTGCCCTGCCCTGCCGGGGAAGTGCCCCACCTCGTACACAGATAGCGTTGGCGTCGCGCACCCTGCCGATCTACTCCTCTCTCCCCCTTTACGCTTTCTCTCTGTCTCTCCCCTCCTATCTCTCTCTCCTTCCGTGCCCCAACTTATCATCTACAAAAAAGACTCCAAAAGCTGAGAAAACTGATTACTATTAGGCTAGCAATAAAATTCTCAAACTGTCAAAAAACTTGCTATAAAAAAAATAATTTAAGAAAAAATAAAGACCGCATTTAAATCGTGTTTTCTGATTCGTTCTTTGATAGCACTATCAAAGTATGAGAGTCTTTGTTCTGATAACCTGTTGATGATGTTTAATTGCAATGGGGCGTACGGCATGCGCCGAGCATTCTTTGGAGAGCCAACCCTCCGGGCCCGGCACCGCTCCCCGTCTGACGAGACCAGGGCGTCGCAAACCAGCGGCCAGCAACTCATCCCCTGAAGCTGCATCGGAAGCCGGGACCGGAGTCAGGTCAGACTCGGGCCGAGCCGGGCCGAGCCAGGCCCGGTCAGGGCAGAACGGGGGGTTCGCGGACCGCCCTACCCTGCGTCCCCGCGTACCATGTCCTGCCTCTGCGCTTACCCCGCCCCGCCCCGCCCCTGCCCTGCCACGCCCAACTCCGCCTCGCAACGGTTCGGAGCAGGAGAAGGAAGTCTGGTTAATTACTGTTTTCGCTCACAACAAAGTAGCGCGGAAGGGGCAGAGTTTTCCATCCAGCCGACAACAGTGTTCCCAAGTGTTCCGTTTAAGGCAAACTCTTCTGGGCGTGCACGTGGACAGTCTGGGGAGCGCACCGGAAGCTCGGAAATAAAGCGCGGAACCCAACAACGCTCGTCCGTGCCACCGGTGATGCTGCGCTGAATCGCTCCTCGTCATATCAAATGTGGATTAGATATCGTTAACGGCCACGCGCTCTGTGATTGCGGGATCAGGTTATTCACTCGTCGCAAAACTTGCTATTTATCGAAAGTTCCGCGGCTCGTTTAGTTTACATGTCTGATTTGGGTGTGCTGACGTCACATATTGATGGTCGCCACACAGCAGCATTGAGTTACCCTCGCTGGTGGCCCGCGACTCCGGGCGCACAGAGGTGGGGACGGGACGGGGGAAGCCGAAGAGGGAATCACTCATACAAACTGTGTACCGGGCGTTTCTTTGAATGCGTAATAGTGTTGAGGGATTGAGTACACGCCAGCGCTGCAGTGGCCATGGCGCTTTACGGGCGAATGGAGTAGGCAAACCCGCAACACTGTTACGCATTCAAAGAAACAGCCGGTACAATGATTATTGGATGTTTAAAATTTATTTGAGTTTTCTTTTGATTTTTCGTTGAAACTTTCTGTCATTTTCTGACAATTTTTTTATATTTTAACCCGATTTTTGAACTTATTTAAAATTTTATTTCGTTTATTTTTTGCCATTTTTTCTCGATTTTTCGGATTTTTCTGTATGTTCCTGATTTAATTTCGTTTTTTTTTTAAAATGATTTTTTGGAGGGCCGTACAGTGATTTTTCGAAACAGCCTGTCCCTTCGGAGGAAGCCGTCACCTCTGTGATGTCGTGACTTAGTCAAAACGGGTCCACTGACGCAGATCAAATTGATTTTCAACCAGAGCACCAAAAGGCGGAGCCATGCACATTTAAGAACAACGCATTTACGGCGAATGCATACATCACAAGCAACAACAAATTAGACGATTGCTATGCAGTTGCGCCTTTCTCTGTAAAGTCAGATTAGGTGACGGACGGTGGGTGGGGCTACTTCCGGTTCCGGGCTGTCACTGCGCGCGGAGTAACGTCTCTCTGCACGGCGCTACGCCGTGCCAGGGCTTCCGAGTGACACAATTAAATCTTCCCCCTCCCACCCTGTCTCGTTACCTGTCAGGCCAAATCTCGTTATCGGAAGCGGTAGACAGGCGCTCGAGTTATCGCGATGGTTTGAGAAGCTGAACCAACAGAAATGTGTGAGCTAAGCTTCTGTTCCACCAATCGTTTTACCCTAAGAGAATTGTGGCATCGAAGGTACATTCTTAGGTTCGCATAGGTGTATAAAAAAGCATCGCACAAAAGGTACACTAACAAACACGCAGAGGAATAGTGTGACATGACTTTTGCGTTTGACAGCTACATTCATTTCTCCAATTGTCAAATACATTTTTGTCGATAACATGTCATACTCTTCTAATGAAAGACCTTTTGTATGAGGAAATATCGAGTCAATATTATCCCCATCATATTAAGCGAGTGGAGTGGTTGACTAAAAATTAATATCGTCCTAAAAAGTACACTGTAAAAGAAAATGTTGGAAATTCACAGGACCTCTGTTCTGAAAAAAGTTGCCAGAACTCTTCGTTAAATTACAACAGTCCTTTGTATTTAAACCAGAACTCTTAGGAAAATTACAACTGCGTCCTCGGTATTTAAACCAAAACTCTTCGGGAAATTGCAACTGTCCTCTGTATTTTAACCAGAACTCTTTAGGAAATTACAACTGGCCTCTGTATTTTAATCACAACTCTTCAGGAAATTCCAACTGTCCTCTGTATTGAAAATAGACTGGCGTCAAAAATATGATGGCCGACAAAATATTTAACTTTGAGGCAGTAAAAGGGTCCTTTTCCGATAACAGAGAAGTGTTGGGATTTCACAATCTTTCCGTATCGAGGAAGTGCAGGGAAATCACAATAAATTTTTAACAGTGTAATGGAATTCATATATTTCATATGAAACTCACCAGTCGTGTTCCTAAGTAGATAATCTTGCCAGACACCCGAAGGACGGTGAAGGGATGAAGTTAGTTCCCGCGTGGATCCCGTGCGCTGCAGTCCCACGTCGAGACGGAGCGTAGGGCGGACGCGGAGGGTAAAAGAACGATGACGGCCCCAGCACTGTGCACTGCAAGAAACATGTCGTCACACCAAGGCTCCCACATCCTGGATTCTCTATGATTCGATGTACTTCTTCAGAGCGCGATCAAAAGTTGCATTCTTGCAGGGATACTACAAGTTCAGTTTCGGAAGGAAACGTTATGGGTCAAAGAAAATAGTTGCAACAAAGGTTTATTAATGACGGGAAAATTTCTCTATATATTGCAGTTGGTGGATGGACCGCGGAGGGGGGTGGAGGGTCAAAGGGGCCAAGAAGCGAAAAGGAGAAGAGGCGAGGTGGAGGTCATCGCGGACGCGCGAGGACAAGGGAACCAGAAGTTCCACTGACAGGGACAAAAAAACACAGATAAAAGAAAAAGAATTGGAACGCTGAGATGTGCTACGCCTGCAATGTGGGGGTAGGTGGGGGGAGGAGAGGCGGCTCGGCTCTCCTTACATGCCTCTTGACTGGCTAGCTGACGGGCTCACTCCCACCGCGGAACTGTTTGACGTCAAGCAATATCACCCTGCGAGGTGGGGCTGCCGGGGGGGGGCAGGCGGGGCGAGGCTGAGGTGCGGTGAGGTTGAGGTTGGGCGGGGCGGGGAGTACTCGCGGTCGTCTGCCCTGCAGACGTTTCACTTTTCCGTTGTAGGCTCTCTGCATGGAGCACACAGTGCTCAATCGTGAAGGATAAGAGGAGAGCCATGCGACCTTGAACTTGCAGAGGGGAGGGAGGTGAGGTTGAGTCACAGCTTCGGCGCCTGTGAGCACTTGAGGGGCTCTAACGAAGCGCTTCGACAACACAGGAACGCAGGAAAAGAGAAAAGTCCTATCAAGTACTTTGCAACACACCTATTGCCTTGTTCTCTCTTTCTTCTTGACCCTTTGGCTGTCCGTAGCTAACTTTAACGACCCCTCCTAATGGAACTTTCCAAACATCATACCCACGTAACGAATCCGCGCTGCGCGCTACTTCCCCGTCCCGCGCTCATGCAGAAGCAGAGTTAAGATGAACGCCAAAGTAATGATAGCAATAAAGCTTTATCGTCTCAATGTCAGCGGGGACAGCTGGGGGGCGCTTTTAGCGACAGCCTCCTGCTTCTGCTTGTGATCGCTGCAGCCCGCAGGGTGATGCACGTCAGCTCGCAGCGAACTGCAAGACACGCCCGGCCTGGCCGGGATGTCCCTAACACAGTGCTGCCAGGATAAGTCGACAAACGGAGATACCCGTCTGCCCGAAGGGAACAACGGAACAACTCTGAAATGTTTGTAAACCTCGTGATTTAGAAAAATATGAGGAAAATTCAAACAAATTCAAAAAAAAATAAAAAAAAAAAAAATCAGAGAAGTTTGGGATGACCTCAGAAAATACACGCACATCTGATCCAAATTATTCTCTCAATTACATGATTAAATAGGATTTTTAGTAAATTATTGTGAATTATTTCGATTTATTCCAAATTATTGGAAATTAACTTGCAATAATGCAAAATAATCACACTTATTTCAATTATTTTTTAAAACTTTTCAGAAACAAATTTTGCTCTGCAATTGAAAGGGTGGCGTGAACACATGGAAAATTTTTGCGGCAGTAAACCTCCCGAAGGAGGTTGCGGTTCCCGCCAGGCACAGGGCTTTAACCCCCTGTGGCAGCCAACTGCTTCGGTGTTCCATGGGAACCGGCGCTTTGCTGACTGCGATCCTATCGCGCAATTCGACAGATTTGATCCCCGTACCACCATTGGCCTACCCCTAGAGGTACGAGCGGTGTCAAGGGCGTTAGACTTCCTGATCCCAGTTTCAGAGGCCTTACCTCAGAGGGGTACGCGGGATTCGAACCCACAACCCCGAGTGCCGACACATAGCCAGAACGGGAAGCGACCCAACGCCCAGAGCCACCGAGCCAACGGCGGTGAAACGTGTTTTATTTCTATTTGACCTGCCATCCAGCAGCGGCCAAAGGGAATGTCAAGCGCGAAAAACACTTTTTCGAGTGGGAGTCGAACTTCGGACCACTCTATGCGGTGTTGCGCGCTCTACCAACTGAGCCACGACGCCACGATGACTGTACAGTGCGACGGGTTCGAGCCGTATTTGCCGCGTATCCTGCAGCCTCCAGCCAGGAGGACAGGGCAAATACGGCTCGAACCCGTCGCACTGTACAGTCATCGTGGCGTCGTGGCTCAGTTGGAAGAGCGCGCAACACCGTAGTGAGTGGTCCTAAGTTCGACTCCCACTCGAAAAAGTGTTTTTCGCGCTTGATATTCCCTTTGGCCGCTGCTGGATGGCAGGTCAAATAGAAATAAAACACGTCTCACCGCCGTTGGCTCGGTGGCTCTGGGCGTTGGGTCGCTTCCCGTTCTGGCTATGTGTCGGCACTCGGGGTTGTGGGTTCGAATCCCGCGTACCCCTCTGAGGTAAGGCCTCTGAAACTGGGATCAGGAAGTCTAACGCCCTTGACACCGCTCGTACCTCTAGGGGTAGGCCAATGGTGGTACGGGGATCAAATCTGTCGAATTGCGCGATAGGATCGCAGTCAGCAAAGCGCCGGTTCCCATGGAACACCGAAGCAGTTGGCTGCCACAGGGGGTAAAAACCCTGTGCCTGGCGGGAACCGCAACCTCCTTCGGGAGGTTTACTGCCGCAAAAATTTTCCATGTGTTCACGCCACCCTTTCAATTGCAGAGCAAAATTTGTTTCTGAAAAGTTTTAAAAAATAATTGAAATAAGTGTGATTATTTTGCATTATTGCAAGTTAATTTCCAATAATTTGGAATAAATCGAAATAATTCACAATAATTTACTAAAAATCCTATTTAATCATCAGCTGAGCGAAGCGAAGACCAAGTTGCAGAGGGACCAAGGTGCTCTCTCGGTCGTGAGTCTGTCCGTCCGTCCGTCCGTGTTCTCATACACTCGATAGACTACGAAATAACTGCACGAATGGGGAGAGGCGCATTTGCCCAAACATTGTCAATGTGTGGGGCAGATGTATTCGCACAAACATAATATATTTCTTTAGTTAGAAATATTTAAAAGCTTAATTTGAAACTCACTTCTGGAAGGTTGGCAGGGGGACATTCAGAGATAGCGCCACCTAGCGGCAGCACGGGAACTACTTCGCGTCAGCCATACTCAAGAGGAGCGGCTCTTCAGGCTCGCCCGGCGTACATCTCGGCTGTTTACACTATCGATATTAAATAATTATAATAGTCTTTTTCGCGTAATATGCAGTCTGAAGTCTCTTTTAAGGTTGCGGACGTCGCTGCACGTGCACGAAGTTTCAAGTGTCGACATTGTGTAGAAGTGTGGATTCGAGTTATTTGTTGTTTGTTTACGTCTTTGGCTTGGGAAGGAGTGAGATGGGTAGTGCCTCAAAATACTTTTTATTGCGTTGGATTTGTGAAATGAACTTCACGGACTACTGAAATGACAGCCAGTATCGATGCAACTTGGTTGTGTTCTTGCTAGGTGAGTGGGTGACATAACCTAATATGATAGACAATGTTGTTTACAGCGAAGCTGTGAAACTGTTTGGTGAACATTAGAGTATGGTCTGAGTATTGAAATCAGGTAACCCCATGGCCTGACAAGTGAGAGTTAACTATCAGCAGTATTATTTCCTTATATTTTGTTTCATTTAGTTTTGAATCCCTGCTTGGTTCCCTAGCGTATTGATTTATTGAGCCACCACAAGTTAACCGCAGCTGAACGATTTCTTCAGTGCGGTGTGGATTTTTAATTGTATTAGTGGAAGTGTGCCCATATTTGACATACGACAATAGGCATTTGTAATAAAAAAGAATAATAAGTTTAAATCGTAAACTGAATATTTGGTGTCTCATTATTCTACTAAAGATAAGATATGAAAGTGCGGTTTGGGTATTGAAATCTTACTACTCTTTAGCCTACCAAGAAACAAGAAAAGAGTTTGGGTATTACTTTGGTAAACTTTGTAGCATTTGGTTCCTAACCTACTCCGTATTTCTCAGTGATACGATTTCTGATTGAGCTACATCATGTGCTTACCCAAATTTATTCATTGGTCCGTTATGCCTAAGAGTTAAGATTGAAAAAAGGTCACTCCACTAAGTCATTGATAGAGAAAAAAATTGCTTTGAAAACATGGTTATTTTAATAAGATTTGACTCTTACAAATTTTACGGGCGATACTGGGGATAGGATTTAGATGAGAGACCGTACTTGTTATATATTAGTTATGCCAGGAGTGTTTACATTAAAACAGTCTTTCTAAAACATTGAACTACATACTTTTACCTAGCTTTTACTATCTGCTGTGAGGTGAAGTGGTTGAAATTCACTCTCGGTGCTGCGAGCCTCCTGCTCTTGCTAAGATACCCGGACAGCGTTACCAGCAGGTGATACGCTCATGCCACCCAGATGACGTTGGGTAGGACGAGGCAAGGGGCGGGGAGGGGTGGGGTGGGCGCTCCTGCCTGAGGGGGGTGGCTCCCTCCCACGTACGGGTGGCTGCCTACCCACTAGGCGCGTGTAAGCTAAGTTGCCTAACCCACCGGCGTACCGACCCCGGCGAAGATGTTACATTTGCCGGACCGACTCCGCTGCCCCCACCATCCCTTAGCCCTTGCCGCCCTCCCCATCTCCCCAGCTCCTACCGTCCCTGCCACTCCCGCCGTCCCCATCGCCGCCTCACTGGAGGGAAGGCGAGCACGTGGACGACGGCCTTGCACACATTCTATTCTTGTTCCCCTTACATTAAATCTAACTTCTATTCTTAAAAAAAAAGAAACAAAAAAAATAAAAAAAAACACGATCTAGCTACCATGCTCTGTAATATAATTTTAACGGACTTCGCTCAGCTACCCCGTGCGAAACTGTAACGCACGGGCCCCTACGTGTAATTGAGAGAATAATTTGGATCAGATGTGCGTGTATTTTCTGGGGCATCCCCAGAAGTTGAGGAATATTAACAAAATTTCTGAAAAATTCCCCAAAATTTTGGTAAAATTTACAAAAATTTAGGAGAAATTCAAGGCAAAAATTCACAAAATTCAATTTAAAAATTACAACATTTATTGAAAATACACAAAAATTATGAAAATTTGTACACCAAAATTCAGAGTTGTTTCTCCCTTCCGTCTGCCTCACACGGGTGCATTTGTGAGATTTTTTGCGTACTTATCTGACAAAGCACTGCCGCGCCCCGCCCCGCCGCCCCTCGTCCGACCCCGCTTCTCCAACTGGCCTACTTGTACCACTCCCCCTTACTCTCTTTTCTGATATTTTCTGCCCCGCTACATAGCTGAGGGGTTCTCAATATCCGCCCCCTCCCTCACCCATACCTCCCACACTGGAGAGCTGCGGGGTCCTTCGGGTCCTCGTCTCGTCTAGGGCGGGCGCCACCTAAAGTGAAGCACATGCTCCCGGTATGGTGTGGCGCCGAGTGGCGTGGGTATCGGCGCATTCACAGCGCAGGGCACACAATGGCCCACATGAAGAGCCTGCCCGCGAGGGGCGCGGCGCGATCCGAAGAACAGCCACTAGGGATGAGCCCCATCCCACTCCCCGCCCCGAGGTGACCCTGGCAACGAGCACGCCGCGCCAAGTGTGCTGATGTCACCGCTTTCGACGTATTCATTAGCCTAATTCGCAGAATAAAAAATTCAGTTTAAAAGAAAAGGGTCCATGGTCCCACATTCATTACATCAATATAGTTCAGTAACACTATTTGACTTTAGATCAGCCGGTGAACGGATGGACATATTCCACCAGACCACAGGACATGCCCTGTGGTCCTTGCAGGTGCACATACTGTGTAGGAGGTGTGCCCCGGGCCTCGGCCCGCAGCCAGCGATGACGACAAGACAGATTGTTGTGTCACTCTACAGCGCTCTACAGCCGCTTCCGCACCCCGCCCCGCCTTGGAGAGAGTTTCTGCAGGAGGAGTTTCTGCTGCAAGGACGGCGCGGCGCGCTGCCGCCTCCGAAAAGGAGGTAGTCGCGCTGCCGCCCCCGCGGCCAGCCTCCCCAGCCCGGCGGCCCGGCCTGGCCCAGTTCCACTTGGGCTGGGCTGAGAGATGAACCGGACAACCGACCTTGACAACAGCCGCGCGACGGCGGGACGGGACAGGGCGGGGCGGGCGGGGCGGGCGGGGCCGGAGGGGAGAGTCGGTCGCCGGGCCGGGCGGGTACGGGACGGGATGGGGCGGGGCGGGGTGGGCAGCGCCGAGGGGGGAGTCACTTAGTGCGGCGCCCAAATAATCTTTTCAAAAATGGAAAAAAGACATAAACAAAATAAAAATTAGGAAAATCAAGAGAAATATGAACAAAAAAAAATTAAAACAAAATTCAGAAATTCAGGTAAAAGATAAAAATTTATCAAAACGTAACAGAAATTCTCCTTAACACTACACCCTCCCCCCCCCCTCCTTAAAAAAATGGAAAAAAAAGGAACCGAAAAAAAAACATCAAAAGGCAAAACAATCATTGTGCACATTGTGCACGAGTAATCCCCCCTCGGGCAGAGCACCACGTCTCGAGCAGGCAGCAGAGTCATTCCGGGGAGCAACGCCGAGAGCAACGCACCACTATGTGCGCAGAGACGGGAGCCACCGACAGCTAGCCCAAACCACCGAGAGCCATCGGGAGCCGCTGGGAACCAATGGGGGGAACCACCGCACCGCGCCGGCCGGGAAATACAGGGGTCTGAGAGGCAGGGAAGGTTTGCCGCGCCTGATCCGGGCCTGTTCGACTTCGACGGCGCGCGGCTCAAGACACGACGCCCAGCGCCAGGACACGCGCTGCGATAAATGCCGAACCTGGAAGACCGCCAACAATGGACCACCGCCTCCCCTGGCCCAGATCTGGACCCTACGACGACCCTGGGTCTCCCCGCCTTCCTTACCCCCGGCCCGGCCCCGCGGCGCCCTCACCCTCACCTAACCCCAACCCCTTACGTCCTCACAAGCTGCAAATAAAAGTCAGGATGGATGGGTTCGGAGCCCTCGAGCAGCGACAGCTTCCACACTTTTCCCCCTCCCCCTTTTCTCTTCGTCACTGGATTCACCCTTCCATCCCTTTGGACCCAGCCAACGCTCAGGCGACAAAGCTCAAACTACCGATTCGGATGAATTTCAATGGTGATCAGGGGCTCGTAACTTAACTTCTCTTTTAACATAGCAAATATTAGCGTGTGACATTAGCGTGTGTTAATTTTTTAAAGGTTTTGTTACTAGTGTAACTTTAACCATTTTTTCAGGATGGATGCATGACATGAACTTAAAATTTCACTGTAAATAGTAACGAAGACTTTTTGTTAAGTCCCAAACCCCTTCTGCTGATGCGAGACGCTTTCCAGCTCACTCCACGGCCGTATTGTCACCTTGCGCGATGCCATTCAGTTGCATTCTTCAGCAGATAAGCGGTAGGGTCCCGTCAACCTCCCGATAAGACCCGACATCCTTCGTCTGGCCAACCTAGCCTGGGGTACCGCTAAAGGCAGCACGCGCGGCCATCACTCCAGCCCCTCCGGTCTAATAGGCATACTTGCGGTGGCTTTACGAACTGGTTTGAACAGCCCTACATTTGATTTATTTTAAAGAGCCCTAATAGAAAACGAAGGTCCTCTAGAGTCCCGATCTCGAAATCCCTCCGTGGGTCCCATGCGAAGTCCCCGGGCCCAGAGTTCCAAAAGGGAGCAAAGTAGGACTTAGGGATTTCGGCGATTCTATGCCTCTGAAATCCCTCGGAAGTCCCTCACAAGTCCCCCCTATGCCAGGCTCAGCGCCTATCTGTTTCATTCAACTTTCAGTATGTGATCATATGTTCATATATTAAATATGTATTCATAGTGTATCTACGGCCCTTCTGATTTCGTATAACGCGCTAAAAATGACCTAGAATGCGTTTTTCTACATGTTCTGTGAACGGTGTAAAAATATGAATCCGAAAGAGGAGGAACTTCAGAGGGATTCCACTCGAAAAGGACTTCGGAAGGATTTCAAAAACAGCGAAATCCCCTTTTAGTTCCCCAAAAATTCGAGGCACTACTTCGGACCTGCTTAGGGACTGAGCACGGACTTCGTTTTTTATTAGGGCGGGTTGCATAGTACAAAAAGCGCCCGGGGCTAATCAGCCACCTGGTACTTATATGAACATATGATCACATACTGAAAGTAGAATGAGACAGATAGGCGCTCTGTTGCCCTTTCAGTTGAGACTGGAGCGTTGCATAGGAGGAACTTCTGAGGGACTTCCGAGGGACTTCAGAGACGTAGAATGGTCGAAATCCCTAAGTCCTCCCTTTTGGAACTATAGGATGACTTCGCATAGGACCAACGGAGGGATTTCAAAATCGGGACTCTGGAGGACCTTCGTTTTCTATGAGGGTTTTGATCATTTACCCCAATTTCTGAAATTTTTCAATTTAAATTTTGTTTTTGCTCCATTTTCCTCGATTTTTCAGATTTTTCTGAATCTTTCCTCTTGCTTTTATTTTTTATTCTTTTTTTTTCAATTTTTAATTTTTTAAATGATTTTCGGGGCCCGTACAATGATTTTTCGAAGTGACTCCCCCCCTCGGCAAAGGGTACCCGCCTCGCCCACGCACGTGGAATGACGAATGCATGACCTATCCGGCCCTACCCAGCCCAACACCAGCGCCAACACCCGCGCCGGGCACGTTCATGTTGTGTTTGTTGACCGAGCGGACACAACCGTCGCGTAGCGAGCGTAGCGAGGGGCAGGCGAGCAGACCATGGGGTAGGGTACCAAGCGCAAGCGCAGGACTACCCCTCGATGAGCTGCAGTTCCCGCTCGGCGGAGTAGTGCCAAGTCCGCGAGGCGCCGGGGCGGGCGGGCTGTTACAGCCTCTCATCCGAAAAGCAGGTCTGCTTCGTAACGACACGACAGACGAACAACAGCAGGGGGGCATGGGAATAGACCGAATCAGCAGGAGACAAAAAGGGCATAGACTTGGCGAAGGGCTGGCGTTCTCAATCGGTTTCAATAATTCGGCGCCTCTTCGCCAAAGCGTTGCTTGATAAACGAGACATAATATTCCCAGCGAGGCTGCTGCGTGGCCGGGCCAGGCGGGGGCCGTCCGGGGTCCATTAGCGCTCACGCCTCACTTGTTGAGCGCGCGGCCGGGGCGGAGCGGGCCAGGATAGGAAAACAATCTGCCGTGTCACAGCGCCGGGGCGGGGCGGGGGGCGGGGCGGGGAAGGGAAGGGTCGGGACAGCAACGACAAGAGTTAATCATAATCGCGCGGCTTTCCAGCCCATCGTAAACCTCCTCTTACAGAGGAAAGAAAAAATTGCCTCCGAGCTAAGAAAAAATTTAAGCGAATAAAAATAAAATCTTTGGCATTACAATAAAGTAAGTTGTTGAAGTTAAAGTCTCAAATACATTCTCAAATACAATTTCTGTTATACCCAAGCAGGGTGAGGGGGGAAGGTGTTCGGTGACGCGGGGGGTGGGACATAGGTAAGGGAAGCATGGCGTGCGGGGAACTGGGCGTGGCTCGGGCTGAGCTGAGCTGCGTGGACATCCGTCATGCGCCCCCCCCCCCCCCTCACGCTGGGACCTGCCACTGTGAAGCGAGTCTCGCTGGAGAGTCCTTCCTAGCAGGGTCCTAGCCAAGTCCTCGACGAGTCGCAGCCAGTGGTCTAGGACCTCTACTAACAGACCAAACAAGACGCTTGGCTGCTGGACCAGCCATTGATGATACAAAGCATACAAAGGGCGCTTTTATATCACCTTTTACAATCGCGGAAAACCTGCTAAAAAAAAATCGCCTCTTTTAGCGCTAAAGTTGCGCTGATAAGTGTCCCAAACAAATACAATTGCGGAATGACCGCTAATATTTTGAGTTTTTAGAGCACAGTCTCAGCAGTGCTAGAAAAATTTGAACGAAAGAAAGAAAGAAAGAAAGAAAGAAAGAAAGAAAGAAAGAAAGAAAGAAAGAAAGAAAGAAAGAAAGAAAGAAAGAAAGAAAGAAAGAAAGAAAGGAAGAAAGAAAGGAAACAAAAGAAAGACAGAGACCCTCAGCAATATTCTCCTACCTGAGTAGACTAAAATTGGTTGCGCTACCAAAAACACGCACGGGAGGAGAGAGGGAAAGGAGGAGAGGAGGGAGAGAGAGGGAGAGGAGAGAGAGAGAGAGAGAGAGAGAGAGAGAGAGAGAGAGAGAGAGAGTAAGAGACAGGGAAAAGTGAAAGGGTAAGAGAAAGAGCAATACACTGTTAAACCAACTGTGCAACTGTTCAACACATGTAAGTGTGCAACTCCATGTTTATCTCGAGAGAGTTTTCAACTCAACTGCCGTGCGATTGCAACTGCTCGTCTCCACGACTGTGCACTTATTACATTGCTCGATACGACAGTTGTGCACTTGCAAGTGTTAAACTGCGCCGGACAACATTTTCCATGTTGAACACTTCCAAGTTTGGAACTGTCGAGTTGAACACTTACGAGTGTAAAATTAGCTAGCTAAACACTCGCAATTGTTCAACTCTGGGTTGAACACTTGTACATATAAAACTGCAAGTTGCACAACTTGCAAGTGTTTAGCAATTGCACACTTTGTTTCACAGTGTAAGGATCGAAGAGAGAGAAAGGGAGAGGGGGAGGACGGGGGGAATTCGTGAGGATATCTCCGTAGAATTTTTGGCGGGGACGTTACAAGGGACGTTATTTGCGTAGGGAGAGGATCGTGGCGTAGAGGGGATGCAGAATACTAGTATGAGGAAATGTGGGCGAGGGAGGGGATGGATGGAGGACGCGAGTGCGAGCAGACTGAGCCGAAGGAGGAGGAGGAGAAAGGAAAAGGCGAGCTGACGCTCTACTTCACACTTCGCCTCTCCAATTTCACTAATATGTCGTTCTCCCGCATATAGGCTGCTGTTTGCTTCCGAACCGCCCCCCTCGCTCCCCCGCGAGCGGCAGTAGGTCATATCCGGGTCCTCACGAGCCTCCCACTGCCCCTCAGCCCCTCTCAGCTCTCCGAGCGCCATCCTCCTCTCCCTCCCTAACGTATTCCTCCTTCACTACCCACCCCTTCCCATCTTCCGCCATCCGCCACGATTTCTTCCTCGTATCTCCGCATTCTGCCACTCAGCACCTTTCACAAAATTTAGGTCAGCGCCAGGCCCAAAAAAAAAAGGGAGGGGAGGGGGAAAACAGATCTGGCCTAGAATACTGACTCGTCCACCGCAGTCACAAGCGTTACTCATTCGTGTGCGCCATCGAGGCGCCAGGGCCAGCAGGTGAATAATTATTGAGCGTCATTTTATTTGAGGCACCCCCCGCCTCCTCAGTCCCCCTCTACTACCCAATCACTCTGCTGTCCCATCGAGATGACCACCGCGATAATGTAAATTAATGACGGCTGACCGGAGCACACCATGGATCGCGCGGCGGGGCGCGGCACGGCGGGCCGTGGTGGGGTAGGGTGGGGCAGGTTAGGGCGGGGCACGTTGGGGCGGGGCGGGGCAGGGCAGGGCGCGGGCGAGCGCCTGCAGGGAGGGCCGCTCCACGCACGCTTGTGTGGTCGCGTTGCCTACCCGCACGACGACAGGCGCTCAGCTCGGCTCGGCTCGGCTCGGCTCGGCTCTACCATGGCTCTACACAACATGAGTCAGAGCTGCGAGCCGGAAGCGCTGGGTCGCGTGGAATCGGATGGGGTGCGGTCTCTGTACGGGTCCTGCCCTGGCCTGGCCAAAGAGAAACAGTCACCCGACCACCCGACCCACGACCCATTACACTAAGACAGTGTAGAGGCTGCGTCGGAAACCATAGTGAGAAGTGAGAAACAGTGTGATTGCTAGTTTCACCTAATGGTGGACGCCGGTAGGCAAGGCGACTGGGCACTATTATGCATGCTTTCATGTAACACGTGCTTTTTTAAATATGAACCAATTGCGTTGGACTGTCTCACACTTCAGTTTACAATGAACATGTGCTATCAATAGAATGCAATTCCCACCCGCCCATCGTCGCTTGGTTCATTCCCATTTCTGGCTATTCCAATAATAACAAAAATCCCTCTTAATTTTTTTTTAATTTTTTTTTTTATTGTTTTGTTCACCCAGCAGGCAGGGCTTGAAGTAGGGGTGGAGGGCGGGGCCGCGGAGGCGGAGTCCAGGCCGAGTCGGGCGCGAGCACAAAGAACGCCGCAGGTCCTCGCCAGGCAAACTTTGTCTGAACAACTGCTGGGAGTAATCTAGACGTTCTTTGTGTCTGCTGGCGACTTGAGTTTCAAGTAGGTACTCTCGTAGAGACGTCTACGGCCTCAACCACCACGCCACATTTCCCTCGAAACTGTTTTGGTGGTGAAATGAAGTACCGCGCGCGTTTCACTTGTTTTACCTCCACTGATTTAGGAGCGTCGGTCCTCATCCTCACCGCTCCCTCCCTCCCTCACATGCAGTACAGTCCCAAGCGGCTGGGCGGGGCGATGGGTAAGGCTGGGGTTACCGCAGCGCAGCGAAGGGTTTAGCAGGCCGGGCGCGGCGGGGCGGGGCGGGGCGGGGCGGGGCGGGGCGGGGCGGGGCGGGGCGGGGCGGGGCGCGGCGGGGCGGGGCGGGGCGCGGCGGGGGTGCGGCGGGAGAGAGGCACACTGCCAGGCTAGGCCGGCAGCGGCAGGGCGGGGCGCGGCGGGGCGGAGCAGTGCGTAGGGGGTGGCACGGGTCAGGAACGTTGAGGGGTTGTTGAACCGCTGGTTGCGCGGAAGCTTTCGTGTCGCGGGGCGTATCCCACCGTGCCCCCTGAACAAGGCTTACGAATCCTTGCGCACGCTTACACACACAGACAGTAGGGCACTCTGCACAACGCAACCCACGGACGGGCGCTCTCCGACCCTAGTGGTCCCCCACACCCCTCTGGCGCCACCGGCCGGGCTCGGACCCGGCCCCACCCAGCCCGCCCCAGTCGGGCCCCACTGCACGCTTAATGGCGGGAAGGAACGTAACGTTACAAAAATGAGCTGCAGGCTGACAGCGGAGGAGCAGCACGGCTGATCGTGGACTGAGCAGAGACCGCCCGGCCCGGCCCGGCCCGCGCTCGAGTGTCCTGCC
This sequence comes from Frankliniella fusca, assembly GCA_029379305.1. Lineage (NCBI taxonomy): Eukaryota > Metazoa > Arthropoda > Insecta > Thysanoptera > Thripidae > Frankliniella > Frankliniella fusca. The sequence goes on along the minus strand of JAHWGI010001270.1, from coordinate 1,938,127 downwards.
TGGCGGAGTCACTGTCACGTCACTCACGCCCGTGCACAGAGCAGAATCCCGCGGACGACGCAGCGCAGGACTAGGCGGGGCGGGGCGGGGCCACCCGAGGGTGCCCGCGTGCGTACGTGCGCGCCGCTGCCCAGCCGGCTCTGCCCTGCCCTGCTCTGCTCTGCCCGGCTCGGCTCGCAACTATGGACGCGGGACGTAGGACGTAGGGCGCGGTTCTGCTCGGCGCGGCTCGGCTGACTCGACTCGACTCGACTCGACTCTTCCCGGTCCGTCCGTACGGCTCGACTCGGCTCGGCTCGGCGCAGCACGGCGCGGCGCGGTGGCCGAAGCGATGTGGCTGGCGCGCGGCTGGCGTCTGGCGCGGCGTGGTGAGGGCTGGGGCTGGGCAGGGCCGGCCCGGGGTACGCGGGGCCCCCACCGGAAAGAGGAGGGGGGGGGGGGGGGGGGGGGGGCAGGCGGGAGCCCCGCGGGGCCGCCGGGCCGGGCCAACCATCCTGCTCCAGAGGGAGGGAGGAGAGGGAGAGAGACAGAAAGAGACAGAGAGAGAGAGAAGACGGCACTGCAGCTCCCCCACTGCAGGGCGGGGAGCGTGTCGCGGGGGCGGGACCAGAGAGAGAGGGGGTGGAGCGGGCGTATCGCGGTGAAGAGGGCGCGCCGAAGAACCGTGTAATAAAGAGTGTAGGAAATCAAGGGGTGAGGGGCGGGCGTTGGGTGCAGGCCGCTCGGCCCCGCCGGCGCCCTCTCAGGCCGAGTGGAGCGGACAGGACAAGACAGCGCGGCGCGGCGGCGCTCAAGAGCCGAGCGGACACCTTTGTCGCCTGGGGTCAAAGAACCGACAAGAAACACGGACCTTGGGGGTGGGGGAAGGGGGGGGGGCAAATTTGAGAGGAAAAGAAAGATGTGCCTTTTTGGATGGGAGCGACCGTGGCCTCTTCCCACATGCTGGTGACACACATCAGCAACAGCCACAACGGCGGCGTCCCACATTCGGAATCTTCCTCGCAATTCATCTCCACCCCTCATTCCATCGCCAGCCGCTCCCTCCCCCACCCCTTCACCTAACCTCCTGCGGAATGTCCGCTCTGATTCACCTCCGGGTTGGTATGGGACCTACGTCGTTGTCGCCAGCATTCCCCTACCGGGCCGGGGTGGGGTAAGGCAGGGCGGGGCCCGGCGCCCGGCGGGGCCGCGCAGGGCGGCAGGGAAGGCCGGGCGGCGGGTGATCCCGCCTCATCATGCTTCCCCTCACTTCCCTTGCTCCCCTCTCACCTGCTAGACTTCCTCCGCCACCCCCACCCTCTCCTTCCCTAACTAAGAGAAGAAAAAGGTGTGCAAAGAGTACAGTGAGGGAGCAGATATTGCCTTAAAAATGAACACCGTAAACGCGTATAGTATAAGAAAAGAAATACGACTTTCAGGAATCTCTCTGATATTTGTTCACATGGCTGCTGTTGGTGGGCGAAATGCGTCTACCTCCGCCGCCTGGCTTCCCCGCCCCACCCTGCCACATACCACCCTCCATTGCAATACTGCTACGAGCACGCCAAAATATTCCTCCACTTTTCACCAAGTCATCCACATCTTCTAGCCCTCCTTATCACAGTAAGCATTGCGACTTGCGGCCCAGTCGGGCGCCCGCCGTCCCGTCCCGTCCGGCACATACCTCCCAGCAGCTCCAGCCCGCTCCAGCCAGCCAAACCCTACCCCTTACCTACACTCGGCTCTCCGCCAATTCCACTAATGAATTCACGCCAGGCGCGCGAGAATCCTTCCCTTTTCCTCCTTTTTTTTTAGCGTCATAATGCGAAAGTCCTTCTGCGCTGGTGAGACCAGAGCAGTGACCTCGGCAGTGACGGTCTCTTTGGCCCCATTTTATTTTAAAAAATACGATTTCAGGAAATCCTGGTAGGCACGAAGTTCGTTTATGTTTTATTGTTTCACTAAATAATTCGGTAGATGATGGTTTAAGTAGAAATTTACTTTAAAACTTCTAGCCTTATGGGTCATGTTATTGAATTTGTTTTATTTCAGGGTCACTAGTTCAGCGGGTCACATGCCAAATTTTAGCTTTCTAGCTCAATCGATTTAGAAGTTAGTCTCTCAGTAAAAATTGTCCGATCAGCTTGAGTTTTGAACTGAACGCTCGTTGTGCAATGGGCATTCGAACACTGCTTTTACATTTTTATTCTAACGTGTCGTTCGAAATTTTATTTTTTGAACAACTGTGCATGAGTAGAATCAACAAGTCCCCGGCCCCGCCGGTCCTCCTCCCCTGCGCGCCGCGCCGAGGGGTCGAGCAGCCGCAACCATGGCGACTCGGCTCGGCTCCCCTTTCCACGCTGCTTTCCCGAGACAAGTCGAGTATTACCATAGAAACGGAGATTTTAGATCGAAATTTCTCAAAATTGGTCGCTAACTTTGGGCTGGCACTTCAGCAGTGAACTAAGGAGATCGAGTTCTACCTCTCTGCCAAGTCTTATGAAAATCGTATAGAAAAATCAGGATTTAGGTAAGGGGCCGTGCTGATAAAAAAAATCGCATCCTGACACAAAACCATAAGGCTACTTCGTGCCTAAAAATAGAAGTACGTATTTTTCACTGTACTCTTTAGGCCCCGCTAGGAGTGCCTATTGCTCACACCCGTGAGTTTTTTAAGGCCCCCGATACGGGGTCTTTTTGCTTTCGCCCAGAAAAATTTAGGCCCCCGATAGGGTAGCCAATTGCTCAAGCGCGTGAGTTTTTTTTTTTTAGGCCCCGTTGGGGGCACTCACACCTCAAACGCGCTCCGTTCTGTCCAAGACGGCGGCACCTCCCCCAGCCGGCTACGGGTTGCCTACGTATATAGCCTTATAGTTTTGCCTGGGATCTGACTTTTTAGGCACGAAGTAGCCTTATGGTTTTGTCTCAGGATCCGATTTTTTTTTAAGGCACGAAATAGCCTTATGGTTTCGTCTCAGGATCCGATTTTGTTTTGATTTTTTTAGGCACGAAGTAGCCTTATGGTTTTGTGTCAGGATACGATTTTTTTTAGGCACGAAGTAGCCTTATGGTTTTGTCGGCGGATCCGATTATTTTTTTTTAGGCACGAAGTAGCCTTATGGTTTCGTCTCAGGATCCGATTTTTTTTTTTTTTTTTTTTTTTTTTTATCAGTGTGGCCCCTTACCTAAATTCAGATTTTTGTTTTTATCAGTGTGGCCCCTTACCTAAATCCAGATTTTTTGTGAGCGAAGCTCACTCTCCTGAGCTAGGGACCCGGGGAGGTTTTGGTCGTGTGTCTGTCTGTGAGAAGGAAGCGTAACAACAGTCTTCTCCTCTTAGATTACAGCAAGTACAGCGATAACCTGATATGTTTTCAAAACATCAAGTCATGGGCTCTCAGAATAATGAAAGGACATTGCATTTGACGGAGTTTGAAATAATTATTTTAGTGAATGGATTAAAAGTTCACCAGTTGGCAACGCCACACTAGCGCCATCTAGCGGCAACCGCTCCGCACCGCTCCACCGCTGTGTACCTTCCGCAAGGTGGACCTCCCGTCATCACTTCGGTTCTTTACGGTATGAAAGTTAAAAATTTAAGCGTCTGATAGACGAATAGTGCTACTTGAAGTTGTTTTATGAGTTGCGGACGTCACCACACGATGTTTCAAGTGTCGTCATTGTGTGGAAGTGTGCGAACGCGTAATCTGTGGAGTGGCCGACCGGGTCTCTGGGCTCGGCTCTGCTGGGCTTTTAATAACATTCAAGTTAAATATTTTGCCGTCAGATAAACAAAGTGTGTGATCTGCAAGTGTTTTTAGAGTGACAGAAGTCCCCTCACAAAGTTTCAAGTGCCTGCATTTTGTAGAAGTAAGAAACGAATGTTCTGTTGTGAATGTTTACATCGAGGGGGAGGGGAAGGGGAGTGGTGGGTGGGTATGTCCCGAAGTAATAGTTCAAGATGACATAAACTTGTTGTGCATTTGTGAAATGAACATGGATTACGGAAATGACAGCCAGTGTCGACTCAACTTACTTTTGGACTTATTGTTTTAGTGAGTAACCTAACCTTATTAGTCAAGAATAATATTGTCTGCAAAGCAGCATCCCATGTCTGTTTTGTACAGTACGCAGGTAAGGATAGTTTCAGTATTAAAAAAGCATACTGCCTAAGTGAAAGGTGCCATCTCAGACATGGTTTCCTGAATTTAATTTAGTTTCCCTTTATATATTATAGACCATTTCTCGGTCCCCCAGTGTGGTAATATTTTTTGACCTATCGTATGCCACGCTCCAACGGTGATTAGTAATAATGTATTCAAAGTAATACTTGGAGGCATATTTTTCAAATGAAAGGGCATTTAGGTATAGTTTGTGGATTATAATATTTTAACTTTTAGACTCAAAATGCTGAAAACAGTAGATGTGACACTATCTGGGCAAATGAGTTGTTATTACATGTTAGTGGTATGATTTCATGTTGAGCTGTCCTGTGTGTTAAACTTAAAATATTTTTGAGTCGTTTTGGATTAGAATTTATACAAGAGAAAGTGGGCGTAATAAATATTATAACTAGTCGTTTTTCACAAATCTGGTAGTATAATCACCCTTTTGGGTGATTTACACAAAAAATATTATTTTTTAGTGGAAATAGAAATATTTGCAGTACATCAGCCCAAGTATTTCACTGAAGTGTTCTTTTAAGTAGACTCAAATGATCAATGCAATGACAGATGCGTTTCACTGTTTATGGAGTGTATCTGTAACATTCCGAACATTCATTTCAGAACACATTTGCCTTTTTTATTGAATCCACAAATCTAAGCGCCCGTAAGAAATATTCATGGTTATAACATTCTAGCATATAAAATTATTAATGAGACACTGTTTTGTTAGAGTCAACTTGGGGACAGTCATAATCCAGAAGTAGCAGAATTGTGTGTGTGTGTGTGGGGGGGCAGCCAAACTTTGCACTTCTTGATGAAAAAGATTTGATGTCTTTGACGTTTACCCAAGGGTGCTTCATTGGTTGGGATAGGGCGATGCACCACATCTGTCCCTTCATCCTGTTCAAGGCCAAGAAGTGCCAAATCATGTACAAAGGGCGTCTCTAAGAGATATTGTATAGGGCGTTCAATGGGCCTGGCTGCTCAATAAGATAGTGACAGCGCCATGCTCATGCCCCGTAATGGGCGCAGAGCGCGCACCCTTCCTGGCCTCCTAAAAGGTGCCCGAAGTGCCCCATTCTGTACAACAACTTGGCTTACTACCGTCCAGTGTACTCCAGAAGGATGCCAATCGTTTTGTTTCCCATATCCAGTATCCCATAGTTGGAACGCCCGTCCCGTCCGCGCGAACCTCGCGGGCCCGTGACCTGGCCTCCTACAAGCTTCCTCAAGTGCCCCATCGTCTACAACAACTTGCTTTCCCGACCACTTATCGTTCCCGCTCGGGTGCCAATCGATTGAAATCTTCAATCCACTCATTCTGCCACATCCCGCGCACACGCTAGCCTCCTAAAAGGTACCCGAAGTGCCCCATCCTCTACAAAAACTTGACTTACTACCGTCTATAGTGTACTCCAGAAGGATGCCAATCTTTTTTTGTCCCCCATATCCAATAGTTTGAACGCCCGTCCCGTCCGCGCGCACCTCGCGCGCCCGTGTCCTGGCCTCCTACAAGCTTCCTCAAGTGCCCCATCCTCTACAAAAACTTGCTTTCCCGACCACTTATCGACCCCGCTCGGGTGCCAATCGATTGAAATCCTTAATCTGCTCATTCTGCCACATCCCGCCCACACACTAGCCTCCTAGAAGGTACTCGAAGTGCCCCATCCTCTACAACAACGTGACTTTCTGTCGTCCGGTGTACTCCACAGGGGTGCCAATCGTTTTGTCGGCCATTTCCAGTAAGTTCAATACCCGGCCCGTCGGTGCGCGCCCGTGTCCCGGCCCCCTACAAGCTACCCCAAGTCTCATATCCTCTACAACCACTGCTTGCTTACCACTCCATTCGAGTGCCGTGCCGACCGACTGGTGTGTCCAGTTAACCCAATTTGCCACTTTCCGCCCACACGCTTGCCTAAAAGGCACCACAAGTGCCCCATCCTCTACAACGATATGACTTACTGTATATCTTTTTAAAATTGTATGTCGCTTCGCTCACCACTTCGTGCCTGCCGCACGTACTCGTAGTCTATAGGATTTTGATGAGACTTGGCAGAGAGGTAGAACTCGATCTCCTTAGTTCACTGCTGAAGTGCCAGCCCAAACTTAGCGACCAATTTTGAGAAATTTCGATCTAAAATCTCCGTTTCTATGGTAATACTCGACTTGTCTCGGGAAAACAGCGTGGAAAGGGGAGCCGAGCCGAGTCGCGATTGTTGCGGCTGCTCGACCCCTCGGCGCGGCGCGCAGGGGATGAGGACCGGCGGGGCCGGGGACTTGTTGATTCTACTCATGCACAGTTGTTCAAAAAATAAAATTTCGAACGACATGTTAGAATAAAAATGTAAAAGCAGTGTTCGAATGCCCATTGCACAACGAGCCTACAGTTCAAAAATCAAGCTGATCACACGATTTTTACTGAGAGACTAACTTCTCAATCGTTTCAGCTAGAAATCTAAAATTTGGCATGTGACCCGCTGAACAAGTAACCTTGAGATAAAAGAAATTTCGTAACATGACCCATAAGGCTAGAATTTTTAAAGTAAATTTCTATATAAACCATCTTCTACCGAAGAATTTAGTGAAACAAACACATTAATTAACTTCGTGCCTACCAGGATTTCCTGAAATCGTATTTTATTTTTTTTATCAGTGTGGCCCCTTACCTAAATCCAGATTTTTCTATACGATTTTCATAAGATTTGGCAGAGAGGTAGAACTCAATCTCCTGAGTTCACTGCTGAAATGCCAGGCCAAAGTTAGCGGCCAATTTTGAGAAATTTTGATCTAAAATTCTGTTTCTATGGCTTATACTCGACTTGTCACGGGAAAACAGCGTGGAAAGGGGAGCCGAGCCGAGTCGCCATTGTTGAGGAGTTGAGGCTGCTCGACCCCTCGGCGCGGCGCGCAGGGGAGGAGGACCGGCGGGGCCGGGGACTTGTTGATTCTACTCATGCACAGTAGTTCAAAAAATAAAATTTCGAACGACACGTTAGAATAAAAATGTAAAAGCAGAGTTCGAATGCCCATTGCACAACGAGCCTACAGTTCAAAAATCAAGCTGATCGGACAATTTTTACTGAAAGACTAGACTAACTTCTAAATCGTTTGAGCTAGAAATCTAAAATTTGGCATGTGACTCGCTGTACTAGTGACTCTGAGATAGAGCAAATTCAATAACATGATTCATAAGGCTAGAAATTTTCAATTAAATTTCTACATAAACCATCATCCATCGAAGTATTTTGTGAAACAAAAACATAAACGAACTTCGTGCCTACTAGGATTTCGTGAAATCGTATTTTTTACTCGTTCTTTACACACACAGTAACTCTTTGCGGATACTGTGTTCAGAACGAGTATTGTGCTCACCGCTGTAACGGTGTGACCGGGTTCATCTCCGACAATACACACAAAAAAACCAAAGTTATATTTCGAAAGATCATAAATTTCTTAGTTGAATTACTATGAGTTTTTTTCTAACTTTATGTTTAAAATCTTGGGAAAATAGCACTTTTAGGTTATGGGTTATAGGTTAGAAAATTTGTACTTTAAAGCCTAAAACTTCTTACATCCGTTTAAATATTAATTATTTGAACAATTATAAGCAATTTTATCAACAGAACTGAATCTCTTTATGATAAAAGTTGTGAGAAAATCAAAATTGAAAATGGCAGAGCACAAACTCACTGCCTCTCTTAACTGTAATCTGAACTCATTTATTTTGATTGTAAAACCATGACTGCGTCTTAATTTATTCATGAAAAGGAATAATATTTTTCACCAAATCAGTGGATTAATCCCTTCCTGAAAGTCTTTTACACTTTCTTAACGAACTCATAACTGGGTAACATTGTATAGGTTAGGATACTCAAATAGTGTCTCCCAAGTAAATTATTGCCAATATAAATGTATGACATATTTGGCGATGAACTTTTATGGTGTATTGCATATGGTGATAAACTTAAGTGTAAAGAACGAGTTTTAGTCTTAATATCAAACAAGTTTGATATTAGTGATGGTTTATGCCTTTTCCTCACACCTTTGCTTCTTGTTTGCATTGGAGGCGATGTTCGGATGGTCCGATGAGGCTCGGACTATCCGAAGCGCAGCACAGGCTCTCGCTACTGTTTGGGGACGTGGTGCGCGGGGCGGTAGGAGTTGAGGTGAGTCGGATGGTCCGACAGGACTTCGGATAGCCCAAGGTTTTTTTTTTTTTTTTTGTGTGTGCATTGGAGGCGATGTTTGGATGGTCCGATGAGGCTCGGACTATCCGAAGCGCAGCACAGGCTCTCGCTACTGTTTGGGGACGTGGTGCGCGGGGCGGTAGGAGTTGAGGTGAGTCGGATGGTCCGACAGGACTTCGGATAGCCCGAGTTTTTTTGCATTGGAAGCGATGTTCGGATGGTCCGATGAGGCTCGGACTATCCGAAGCGCAGCACAGGCTCTCGCTACTGTTTGGGGACGTGATGCGCGGGGCGGTAGGAGTTGAGGTGAGTCGGATGGTCCGACAGGACTTCGGATAGTCCGAGTTTTTTTTGCATTGGAGGTGATGTTCGGATGGTCCGATGAGGCTCGGACTATCCGAAGCGCCGCACAGGCTCTCGCTACTGTTTGGCGACGTGGTGCGCGGGGCGGTAGGAGTTGAGCAGGTGAGCCGGATGGTCCGACAGGACTTCGGATAGTCCAAGTCTTTTTGTATTGGAGGCGATGTTCGGATGGTCCGATGAGGCTCTGCGGTCGGCGACGCGTAGGGACATCTACTATACGTATTATCTGCTTTCAAGTTTCGGTCCTCTGGAAATTTTGGTCACGGTCGCGTGTTTTGTTTTTGTGTGTGTGTGTGTTTTTAGCAGATGTTACCTTTACTTCTTTACTTTCAGAACAGTACAAGACACCAAGGTGTCAGCTAGCTTGTACTCTCGAGTCCAGAAACCAATCGCGTAACCTTACAATAATATAGCGCGGCGCTGCCGGGGCTATGGCTGAATGTCTGACGCGCAGTTTGCGCGGAACAATGACACCTCCGCCCCGCGCGCAGAGTGTAACAACACTTACAGCTCCTCCCTGCCAGCGACCGCTTCGGTCCGCCACGCCGCCGGCGCTTTCCTCCCAACCCCGCAGGCGCGCGGCGCGGCGCTGCTGGCGTCGTTTACATAGTTTGCGTTCTCACAACAAATTGTCGCACAAAGCGCACCCCATAGCAATTTCTCTTGCGGTATCATCTGCTTTCAATACCAATCTTGATTGATATTTTTTATTATTATTATTCGTTTGATCTACAAGTCTGAAATTTGACGTGTGACTTTTTTAGCAGATGATACCTTTAAACACTTAACATAAAATTTAACTTGTAATTTGAAGGTGTCAGCTAGCTTTTACTCTTGAGTCCAGAAACTAATAATATAGCGCGGCGCTGGCCAGGGGCTATGGCTGAATGTCTGACGCGCAGTCTGCGCGGAACAATGGCACCTCCTTCTCGCACGCAGCGTGTAACACTAACAGCTCCTCCCTGCCAGCGACCGCTACGGTCCGCCACGCCGCCGACGGACCCCTCCCACCCCTTTCCCTCCCAACCCCGCAGGCACGCGGCGCGGCGCTGCTGGCGTCGTTCGTCGTTTACATCGTGTGCGTTCACACACAAATTGTCGCACCCCATAGCAATTTTCTCGTGCGGTGCGGTATCATCTGCTATCAATACCAATCTTGATTGATATTTTTTTTTTCCTTTCAGCAGCGTCTGACAATGAAGGAGGAGGCATCGAAGATGGAGGAGATGAAGATGAAGGAAGATGTGAAGGAGGAGATCAAGAAGGAGAAGGGGGGTGTGAAGAAGAGAGAGAATACGGATGATGAGGAGGAAGTCAAGTCAAGAGAGAAGAAAAGGAAGACAGAAGACTATTACTCTGATGGAGACGATTTCTCTGATGGAGACGATTTCTCTGATGGAGACAGCTCAACTAGTGGATCGATCTCTTACGGTATGCGATGAATTGTTTATGATAATGGACGATGAGGTAACCGGCAACGTTCTTAAATTTTCTTCTTTTACAGCCGATAATAATTGCAGTCTAGTTGTGGAGGACAACAAAGTAAAATTCACTGTTAATGCTAAGGTTTTTGGAAAGATGATGCTTGAATGCGTACGGAAATCATCAGTGTCTGTCGGGGATAAAGCAGGAACATCGTCTGCAAAAGTGGAGAAAGATATGGTAAGTAAGGCTGTGTTAGTTTTTGAATGGCCTGCCTGATAATAATTACCATCTATGTTTTTATTTTATTTTTGTGTTGCAGCTCAAAGTGGAGACAATGTCAGGGAAAAACGTCCTGCACTGGTGCCCGGTCTGCCAGCACAAGGTCGTTAACGTGAAAACACACTTGAAAAACTTATCAAAGGAGGATGCTGCAAAGCATGAAAATGTTGACAATGATCGTCTGGAAAATTACTGCAATAATGTGTACACGAAAGGAATGAGAGGACCCTTCGACATCAACGCCGTAGTAAACGCCATCTCAGCGCTGGAAGGCAAAGAATCCCTCAAGAAATATGTTCAAAATTTATTGAGTTCAGTTGGCGTTGGTTTTACAAGCAACCCCTCAGAAGCCATGCCAGTATATGTCATGGACCAGGTTCTGCGGGCAGACGGTGTAAGCAATTTTGGTGTTATTGCGGTGGAGCTAGCGTGAATTAACAAAAGACTGAATTATGCTTACGATAAGTTGTGTATTTTGTATTGCAGGGCTTTCCAGAAGACCAGCACAGATGTGTTGAGACACCAGCGGATCAAGAACTTGCACAATGTGATATCAGTTCTTAAATTTTTAGGAATGATGTTTTCGTGATCCTATTGTGATTCTTTATTTTCTGTAAATTGTATACTGTAAACGGTTGTATTTCAAATATATCGGGTTAAAAATAATAATAAACAAAACAGTCAAAAAAACGATGAAGATGTCCTTCAAATTGGAGGTAGCAACATAACGGTTGGCTACCACCGATGTGTGCGAGGTTGGGGCATACACTCTATGTGTTGACAGTAGAAAGAGGTATAAAGAAGCCGTTTGAGATTAGGCTCTGTCGATTTTCAAGAAAAGTAAAATTCTTCGTAAATTTAAGATGTTTTACTGTCGCTATATCATTCGAAAACTTTCAAATGTCAATGCGGCGTACTGTTAAGTCATGTCTTACGCTTATTCTCCGATATCGTGGTTAAAGATAACATGCAAGTTAGGTTGTCAGGAGGACTTCTTTTTACAAGCATGACCTATGGAATACCAAGTACCAAGTCCCGTTTTCCCGGCGAAAGGCAGCAGTCCAGCAAGACATAATTTGTGATATCACACAAATTTCGTGGATTTTTGGGAATGCCTCTCGGGAGCGATGAAATGCTGATTTTGGCAGGAGCTGCACAACTCATACGATCACATACAGGGCGGGCCGGCCTGGCCGCGGCCACGCCCTGATCCGCCTCCAGGGCCTCCAGGAGAGTAGTGGCGCCCCGCACCGCCCCGCACCGCCCCGCCCCGCACCGCCAGTGAGCAGCGAGAAGGGCGTGAAGGGACTCGAGCGCGGAAACAACGCCCCAGTCTGCCGGGCAGAAGGGCGGAGCCGCCGGGGACGCCGGGGCCGCCGCAGGACCCGAACGGGGCTGGCTGCAGACCAGCATCGTTGACCTACTTACCGCAGCCCTCCCCGGCCCCGGCCCCGGCCCCGGCCCCGGCCCCGGCCCCGGCCCCACCCTGGATTCCAGTGGCCTCTGCTTCTTCGGGCTGGGATTCAAATGCCGAAGCCTTGTTTGCAAGGTACTGTTTCGCCGACACCTCCGCTCCCCTCTTGAAAGTGCGCCTCTTTATAAATGAACCTGCCACGCCCTGAAGCCCCTCTCTCTCTCTCTCTCTCTCTCTCTCTCTCTCTCTCTCTCTCTCTCTCTCTCTCTCTCTCTCTCTCTCTCTCTCTCTCTCTCTCTCTCTCTCTCTCTCTTTCACTTTCTCTCCTACCCTCCTCTGTCCTCACTCCGTCCCCCGGGACCTCCCCGCACCGGACTGGCCCGGCAGGGGAGCAGCCTCTATTGATCTGGGTGTGGGCTGGAGTTACGCCCTTACACCAGGGCGGGTACGCCGGGCCGGGCGCGCGCATGGGGTATCGACGGCAGCACCTGCTGTTGTGTGACAGGCCGCGCGACCACCGCACTGCGCTACCCGCACGCAGCACCGATGTGCAGGACTTGGGACTTGGTTGGGGTGTAGCTGTCGTTCATGCCGTGTAATTGCCCCTTGCGCCGTGCTCCGCGCGGCCTGTTTCTCCATGGAGACCGTAAACGCTGGCAGAAGCCAACAGGTCAGCCCAACGCCTCCCGTGGCGAGGCCCCATAGCGTAGCCGGAGCAGCCGGCCCGGCGCCCGGCGCATCGCGTCGCGGGGCGGGGCGGGGCGGGGCAGGCCTGCACCGGCCTGCACGGCCCATGAGCCCTTCCTGAGGAGTCCTCCCCTCTGAATTCAATCGTACACCGATTTCTGCTGATTTTTCAAGTTTCTCTTGATTTTCCTTAATTATTTTCAGATTTTTTTTCCCTAACATTTTCTTGATTTTTCTTATTGTTTACATATTTTGTTTGAGGCTGTACACCCCGCATCAGCCGACCTGCTCGGCTGCTGGCCTCATCCAACGCATTTGCATGAATCTGCGAATCCACGGACTAATGGCGCATTGTGTGCGTGGCAGCCCTGCTTGGCCGCATGTGGACGATCATGACCAATATGAAAAACACATATGCTTTTCCCAAGACAAGACATTTAATTTATTTGCCTACAAAACACATGGACATGTCGTCCTTTTGCGAACTGAAGCCAGATGTGCCCCATGTCCTAAAGTTAATACACGAATTTGCTGAAAGGAGGGAACGCGTACAAAATATGTCGTGCATGGACATTCCCACACTTTTGACCGAAATCATTTACACTACTCCAGGCTTTTTGGGTGGATAGCGGGACTTGTGGTAATCCCGATAGTGCACAGTTAGCAAAGTACACAACTAGGATATCACAACCACTGGCTTAACAAGACGGACAGGGATGGCCGATATGTAGAGCTGGTATATAATATTGGCTTAGAATCATGAATTGATTGGATCTGATCCACATATTTAACCTAGAGCGCATTCGAAGACACCTTGATTTGATACATTCGAGTAAAATTCAACGCCAAAAACAAAATGCGCTAAAGAAACATAATGAGAACCTATAACGCAAAATTACTGTAAAAATAAATATCATCACTTTTTTTCTGATTCTTTATGGTCAAAGGTATGGCCTTTTCTGCCAAGCAGTCCGCAATTAGTTGTTCAGCAAACGAACTGCTGTCCTTACTTGACATTATTTACAGGGTTTTTTATTACAAAAGTAAATAAAAAATAACAAACATTGTGAGATCAGACATAGCTTGGCTAGTTCATTAAAAAAAATCAAAGTCAAATGAAATTGACATTCCTTTTAAAGAAAAACGAAAACTTTATGGGTAGTGCAGATTTAAATTTTGAAGTTTCTCTTGACAGTTTTACCCAAGTTCAACTTTGTTTCCAATCACTGCCATCTCACAGAGCGCTAACGAGTACATTCCTTTTTGCCGAAACGCAGAGGAAATTAATGTCAAGATGTAAACGAAATTAAACAGCAAGAAAATTAGCGAGAAACAAGCAAACAAAACACAAAGATCTATCATCGTACAAATCAGTCAGGTATCCGAAGCCCTCGGTAAAATTGTGCTAGAGAGGGGAAGGAAAATTACGCTGCCTCTGGGTGAGAATTGGTCCCATTGCTTACGTATGTTTGAGGGCAAGCGGCCAGGCAGGCAGGCCAGCAGGCGATGGGGCCGCGCACCCAGAGCAGTCCGTCATAGGAATGTGCTTGACCCTGTCTGTGCAGCGAAGTAAAAGCGGGAAGGGGAGGCGCAGGGATGGAGACGTGTCGGCGTACTGCCCGGAACGAGGGAAAGCTAGCTATTTCATAAAGTCACTCAAATCCAAAATATTTGTCGAATTGAAATTGTACTAAATTTAGGGGTTTGCAGAACGTTCTTTTTCGGAAATGTCCCAAAGACATCTCAGACGTTTCAAAAGAGAGCTAGGATTTCCTTTCCCTCGACCAGAGACCCTAAGCCTACAGCATTCGGAGGTGAGATTACAGAAACCCGCGTAGCGCGGTATTTGTATCAAAACATTGAAAATAGTTTAAACATATAAAATGTTTTTAAAATAATAAATATAAATATTCTTTTAAATAATAATACTATTTGTTTTCAAAACAAGAATCACTAGTTTGTGAAGGTCAACTCGTTTCACCGACAATTTGCACCACTGTTGGCGGAGTTGTGTAGCTGACAGCCGACAGTAAGTTCATTAAAAGCTGAGTATAAAGGTGCCTGGGCGACAATTTTGCTTAACTGATTGAGCTTTCGAAAAAATTCATTTCTCATCATGTAGATCATGAAAATCTGATGAGAATCATCGGCTTGAAATAAATTACGTTTCAAAGAAAAACTGGTCCATTTAAATGTGATACAATTTGGCACCCAATACATGCCTTAACACAATCGCTGTGAAACTTCAGCGTCATCGCCGAAACTGTATTACACTAGCCTCGCAGCGAGTGTGTTAAAATTATTTAAAATTAGTTATCGTTAGTAGCTCCGAAAAAGAAATTTGTACTTCGCTGTAATTATCCTCCGATGTTTTGTTGAACTCCAGGTTAATTGTCCCCTGCACGTCCAGCGGGGGGAAAGGATAAGGGCTTTCAAATGGCCAACGTGGCACGATTCTGGCGTACAGACATGGCACATACAGAAGAACAATTGGCTAAGAAGCTACGTCACACACCTTTGTAGATACGGCACCCGGATTCCTCAAGGCGCGCTAAATTAACTTAGTTTTGATTGCCGTCACGAAAAGTACGGTCTTAATTGTTTTCAAAACAGAAATAACCTGTGGGCAACTAGAACGCTGCACTGCAGCGAGGCCAAATGGCCTGTGTTGTCCAACGAAATAAAGTCCGATTTACAGACAACACAAATTATGTACACTGAAGGACAGACAGAATCACCACTCAAACGACAGGTAAGACAGAGAGACACATAAACATACACACAGTTTACGAATTTGGATTTGGACACATACATAGAAGAAAATGAACATCAATTTCGCTTAGATTCTTTTTGATACGAGGCCAGCTTCATGGCTACTTACTGGCCCAATTAATTTACCTAATTTATGAGGTTGCCTGCTGGGCGGCCGGCGCCGCAGCTTTGGCATCCTTCTCCTCTCCCTTTTTACCTCCCTTTCCCTTTTTCTCCTCCTTCTTCTCTTCCTTTTTGTCCTCCTTCTTTTCCTCCTTCTCTTCGTTCTTCTCGTCGCTCTTCTCCTCCTTGATGTCCTTGACTTCCTCGCCGTCCTCCTTGCCTTCCTTCTTATCCTTTCGTGTCGGGCAGTCTGCGATCAGGTGGTCCTCGGACTTGCAGTGGTGGCAACGCTTGGGCTGCGGGCCCATGGTGCACTTTGCAGCGATGTGATTGGCGAACTCACCGCAATTGTAACACCTGCTTGACGAACACAAGATGGGTTAGATTTTCTGCCTTCAGGGAAGAAAAGCACAGCCCGAGACGCCAAATGCGTAGTTTCTCAGTTTCGAACTGCAACTCACCTGATTTTCCTGAACCTTTTCTTGGCCGCAGGGCGACGATGTGAGCCCTGGCAGTCAGCACCGTCGGGGCCAGTCACCATGGTGGCTTCCAGACCCTTGTCGGACACTTTGCACTCGAACTCGACTTCCTCGTCGTCTCCCAGGGAGCGGAAGCCCGACATCTGCACCACGCTCTGCAAGTGGGAAATGAAATGTCAGTGCACTCTATGA
The DNA here is from genome assembly GCA_029379305.1 of Frankliniella fusca. Taxonomy (NCBI): domain Eukaryota; kingdom Metazoa; phylum Arthropoda; class Insecta; order Thysanoptera; family Thripidae; genus Frankliniella; species Frankliniella fusca. The sequence goes on along the minus strand of JAHWGI010001270.1, from coordinate 1,922,082 downwards.
AAAAAAGGTGCTAAGTCTAAAATCAATTTCTGAAAGAAATAAAGAAAAATTTGAGGACGTTACCAAATTTAGTAACGTTGTGGCAATGTCTTTTTTTTTTTTTTGCTACGGGAAACGAGTTGTAAGCAATTATCATCGAAAATCAAATTAGTCATTCTGTTGCAACGTTTTGCAATTATTAAAAATATTTTTGGTTGTACCAAATATGTATTACTGAAAATGGGGGAATGCTTGTCGATTACGAGAGGATATAGCGTGGACCTATGCGGTTTTTGAGAAAGATTATTTAGCCTTAAATGATATTTTACAGGAACTGTATACAAAATGCGCGTCATCCTCTCGCAATGGACATGCATCATTCCTGCGCTTTCATTTACTTGTTAGATAGCTTCACCTTGTCGTAATCCTTATATTTGTTCAGGTAACTTGATAGAAAAATTGGTGTTTTGCGTTAAAATTTATTAAATATTTATTGCATAGGTGGTAAGAAAGACAATTGTAACGGGAAAATTCGAAAAAAAAAATGTTCTGTTTTTCGGCTATCGGCAATATTTTGTAACCTTATATTTATAACTTGTCGGATCGAAAAATTGTGAGATTTGTGCATTCGTAATCTGCTTACTCAAAAGACTACCCATTAATGCTAATGCGTTTCTTAATAAAACGTGGCCGACCTCAGAAAGCAGCGTCGCGTCCGCGCACGTATTCAAACTTTGGCGCGCATTGTTGTTTACAGCGCTGTGCCTCATCCCCACCATCCCTACCCACAAGAGTCACGACCAGGTGGACTCTTCACGAACGGGACAACGGGACTGAAAGGGGGCTGCGAGAGTGGCGCCCCCTGCCCGAAAGGGGGGGACGCGCTGGGGGCGGCTGGGCCCGAGCATGCGCGCTGCAACCCCTTCGAGTTGCCCGGGGATCGCTAGTCCCCCAGCCCCCTCCTTCCCGCTCGGAACCGGAGCGAAGCCTCGCGGGGGCGCGGGGGCGCGGGGGCGCGGGGGCGCGGGGGCGCGGGGGCGCTGGGGCCCCACCCCGCCGCCGCCCCCTACCGGTGAACTCTGGAGACGGACGCCCGGGGAAAACGACAGGCGTTATGTCACCACAACCACCACTTTTAAACTGGGTGCGAAATGCATACTCATGGACATCTCCCTCGATGCTCTTCGCTGTAGGGGGTGAAATCTACTCAACCCGGGACTTGCGTGCCCGAACTCACCTGGTGCACGAAGATGTCCTGGCCGCCGTCATCGGGGGAGATGAAGCCCCAGCCCTTTGCCACGTTGAACCACTTGCACCTTCCCCGTCTCTTCTCGGCGCCGACGCCCTCATCCGCGCCGACAGAGGCTGCTCCTGGGGACCCTGATGGAGAGAGAGGAGAGAGAAACAAACATTAGGACGCATTCCTTCCACGCGATTCGAGTCGAGTAAAGAGGCCATATTTCGGGCAGCCGTGCACTAAAGCGGAAGGAAGGCAACCGGTGGCCGCCTTGGCACGGCTGCGGTCCCAGCCCTAGTCCGGGCCGGGGCCAGGCCAACCCTAACGCCCGGCCTCGGCCCCGGCCCCGGCCCGGACCGCTCCAGACCTCGCGCTCCTCGCCACCACCGCACCGGCACGCAAGCGCACGTAGCGGCGCGACCAAGCCCGTCATGGCGACGGCGGCCTCATCGAAGCCATATGAATAATTGATGGGGACAATGTAGGTAGTGTAGCCCGCCCAGCGCCCCGCCGCCCCGCGAAGTGCAGGACGTGCGGACCGAGCGGCTCACAACAGGCAGCCACTGGACGGCACTGGGCAGGAAAGGGCAGTACAGGACAGCAACTCACATTTATAGAGGCGTGACTGGCTGAGGTTCATGCTGCCGCTGGCTGACACGGGGTGCTTCCGCCGCCGGCCCGGCGCCGACAAGCCTACAGCGCTTAGGAAGCAAGCAGGGTCAGCCGAGCCAGAGCCGGGGCGGGGGCGGGGGCGGGGGCGCCGGTGGCGGGATGTGGACTAGGTCCCGGCCCGGCCCGGTCCAGCTACCGTGACAGGCGACGAGCCAGGTCGGCGACTGAAGGCGACCCCCACTCACAGAGGCACAGGCACGCCCCCAGAAATTATTCCCGATCGGTCAGCGCCGGCCCACCTTTTCGACAACGAGCATCTCATTGGAGACGGTAAACAACACAGGTGGCTCGGCTCGGGCTGGGTCAGACCGGGAGGGGCGGGGGCGGCCCGGGAGGGGGTGGCGTGCCAGGCCTGGCGTGGGGTGGGAGGCGGTGGGGATGGGGGCGGAGGGGTTGGCAGCGAGGTTGGCAAGAGCTTGACAGGGGGTTGCGCGAGAGGGTTGACAGGGACAGAGAACGCTCCCTAAAGCTACGCTACGTGCGCGCCCGCGCCAACATCACTTACTCTCATCTCCACCATGCTCCACGTCCTCCTCGTCTTCCTCGGCCTCTTCCTCCGTTTCGTCGTCGTCCTCCTCCTCCTCGTCCTCCTCGCCGTCGTCACCTTCGTCCTCCTCCTCGTCCTCCTCGCGACGCTCTTTTTTCTTCTCCTCCTTGTCCGTCATGGCTGCCATATGTTCGCGTGCCGGGTTATGCGACCGGAGTAGCCCGACGGCGCCGCGCCGCGCGACGACGCGCCAACGACGAGGGCGCAAGCGACGCTCCCGCCACTAAGCAACTCACCGGAAAGGCCGCCTTCCGCCGTGGTTCAAACCTCGCAGCGGCGCGCCAGACTGAACCTCTATGGCACTTATGGGCAGCGCCTGCTGTGCCTGGGCCTGCAGGTCCTGGCCTGGCCTATGGCGGTGGGCCTATGGCAGGCTATGGCGGGGCAGTGCGCCCCATGATCCAGGCGGCGCGCGCCGCTGTAGCCGTAGCCGTGCTGTGCCCGCGGCCTCGCCTCCGCTCCGCCCCTCCGCTCCGCTCCGCACCGCTCTGCCCCGCGCCGCCGCTGCGCTGCACCCGCGGCCCGGCCCGGCCGCGCCCCAACACGAACAGCACCGTGCCGCGAGGCGAGGCGAGGCGAGGCGAGAGGCGAGACCCACAAGATGTCGGCCCGGTGCTTTGACGCGGGTACCGCGCCCTGCCGCCCTGCCGCCCTTGCACAACGCCGCGCACCGCTCGTCCGCACGGCCGACCTGCACGCGAGCGCTGCTCAAAACGTACCAGATTTGTCGGGGTGGGTCGAGTCGCTGGGCGCGCTGCAGCCTGGCCGGACACTTGTGGAAGCCATCTTGGTATCGATTGTAAACAAGACATTCATCAGGCTCGTCCAATGGGAGCGCCGCGCGCGGCCTGGGTAGGGCCTGGGCCTGGGCCTTGCTGGCCTGGTTGTGCGCTAGCGCCAGCTAGCTGCGCGCCACGGCCCCCTCGAGCCCGTGCGGGGCCCGGCCCGGCCCGGCCTGCGCCAGGGGGATGCGAGCATGGCGCCCCCCTTCGGCGGCCCCTGCCCGCCCCCGCCGTGCCCACACCCGCCCACACCCTTCCCGCCGGCCGGGCCGGGCCGGACCGTCGTCGCGTCGTGCACTGCCGGGCTTGCGCGGGAAACGCCACCTCACTTCGGCCCTGCTCGCCTCGCCTCTCCTAGGCTTCGGTTCGACTCGACTCACGGAGCTGCGCTGCTGGGGCCGGGGGTGGAGCGAGGGGGCTCGTGGCTCAGCGGGCCAGGCCCGCGGCCTGACGCGACCCAGCCCGGCAAGCCACCCCCACGGTGGCTTACCCCCAGTCCCCACCCCCGCCCCCGCCCCCCGAGCTTGCACCCCGGCATGGCGCGCCACCCACCCCACCTGCACGACGCGTCCCCACTCTTCTTTCCTGTGAGACCAAACACACCCCTCCCCTCCGTTACTCTGAATCTATTTTCGCGTGCTGTACCCGGGGTGACAGGGCAGGGCGCGCTGCAGTGTCCCGCCAGGTCGTTGCAGAGGGGTGGACAGTGGACACCGAAGCCAGAACGGGGCAGAGCTTTATGTGGAGCCTCATGTCAACCACACAACCACCCAAGCCCACCCAGCCCGCGTATACCATCTATAGGTCAACTTACGGACTATTCTCAGGCTGGATATTGTGGACGACTTAAAATATCACCACCTTCTTTCAAATGGTCGCTCTCCACCCCCTTTCACAGGGCGAAGAAGTGATTGTACCAGAGGTGGCTGATTAACCCCGGGCACTTTTTGTACTATGCAACCCGTCCGCACCGCTCCATCCGGGACTGCATACCGATCAGGCGCCGGGGACCGGCCAATGCCCCGAAAAGGGCGCTGTCGCGGTTCGCGCGGTCTACGGCGGGGGCGTTACAGTGGGGAGGTTGGCAGTTTCGCAGGGGAAAACCGCGAGTCCGCGGGGAAAGCTCGTGATCCGCGGGTCCTGCCGCGGGGGAATCTCACGTACCGCGGATGCTCCGCGGGTCCTTCGCGGACTGCGAGGTACCCGTGAGAAGGATCCGCGGACCGCGACCTTCCCCCGCGGAGGATCCGCGGTTCGAGAGATACCCACGCGGCAGGACCCGCGGACCGCGAGCTTTTCCGCGGACTCGCGGGTTACTCCCGCGAAACCGCGAACCTCCCCCCTGAAGCGCCCCGCCGTAGACCGCGCAAACCGCGAGAGGGCCCTTTCGGGGCTTTGGCTGCAACAACAGTGGCAGAGCGAGCCGTCCGCTCTTGGAGCCGGTCCCCGGCGCCTTATGGGAGCGGGCGGGCGGGTTGCATAGTACAAAAAGTGCCCGGGGTAAATCAGCCACCTGGTACAAGGAAAGTGGCCTTGAAGCGGCAGCGGCAGGTTTCCGCTCTCAAATATTTCTCCTCTCGACTCCCCCCCTCCCCCCCCCCCCCCACACACACACCCTCTCTCATATGCACAAATACTTCAATCAAGATCGGAATTGGAAACGCAGATTATACAAGAGACGTCGAATAAGTCTTTGCCATGCTTTTGGTGTGATCCTTTAAAGGAATTAAAGTGTCTGCCAAAATTTAAGCCCTGAAGATAATTTTGAACCATTTTCAACGCCTCCAAAAGTTTAGTTTTACCCTGGGCCCGTAGCGTGTCCTAGCTGCGGCGTCAAGACTAGGTAACAATAGCGTCGGACTGGTAAGGCGTAGAGTAGTGCGCCTGACACAATTCCCCAGTATAATACTTTGGATAGGTTTTGTTACATTTCTCTACAGCTTGATTTAAGTAAATGCACATAGCATCTACTTCTACAAAACGCCCCACCCGGCTCCACCGGAACATTCTTCGCAAAACTCTGCTGCTATTCAGCCCGAGGACAATGATTTTTCGGCTGAAAAGTGAAGCGTGAAGCGGCCAACACCATTCTTCCTCCCTTCACTCCCCGCGCCCCCCACCCCACCCCCCACACACATACCCTCGACCCTGCGTCGACGTTTCAAGGACAACGACAGCGCGGTGGCAGGGGGGTCTTTTGAGGCGGGGGAATAACGAGAACTCTGTCCTAGATGTAGCACTGAGCGCAAAAATAATACAGCCGGTGGTGCATTAGGCAGCTGAAATACCGCGGTTCGTAACACCCTGGAGATGAAGAGATTCGGAGCGGATACACACATACAGTCAAATTCAGTGTACACTGGAAGGTCCGTTATGCACGCATTGGCCGGGGGACACAAAGGGGCGGGGCGAGTCTCTCCTTCCACCCTCGCTCTCCCCACTGGCCCGGCCCGGCCCGGCTCACTGGTCTCTTTTACCTGAGGAAACAAGAAGACAAGCACCTCACAACGGCCGCCGCAAGTCGTAGATTCTGCAGTACAGCTACAGCTCGCCGTGCCCCCGCACCCCGCCCCCTCCCTCCCCCTTCTCCTTGTGCGCCAGCATCGCCAGCACCCGGCCCGGAGCTGGGTGCTGTGCTTCTCCCGAGCAATCCTCTTTTTGTCCTGTCCCCAGTACGACGTTTTTACCTGGCCTTTGTGTGTATCGCCCTGCACGTCTTGTTAGCAAAAGCTTACTCAGGTCAGCGCCCCCTCCCTCCCTCCCTCGTCCCCGAAACCGCCCCGTACAATCATAAACTTTCTGCACGGCCTGTCCCTGTCCGCAAGGCCGGCCCAGAGCCGAGGTCAGCGGCAACCTGACTTGCAGGTGCCACGGACCAGGTGAAAGGCCGTTAGATAAAGCGAGAAATCACGTACACTGGGAGCCCGCTGGAGCCGGGGGAGAGCTAGAGAGGGGGAGGCGAGGTTGACTTACATTTATTTTAAAATAACCGCTAATAAAATAAATAGCAAATTAGAGAAGCCTAACGAGCTCGATTCTTAAGCAAATCCAGCTGTGATTGCGAAACACCTCAGAACAAGACACGAAAGCAAATTTAAAGGATTTACTCTCCGGTGCGAGTGATAAACGCCCAACATCACACCGCACTCACGTCCGTCAATGAATTTAGGTACAGATTTTCGCCAGGGCATAAGGCAATGACGGTAGCGTCCGATGTGTGCCTAGCGTGCCTAGCCGTCAAAGCAGACGGTTCAACCGCGACTGTACGGCTGCGAGCAGGGCCGGGCGCCGGGCCGGGCCGGGCGCGGGGCGCAGAGTTCAGTGCAGCGCGCCGCCATGATGCCAGGGCTGCCAACGCCAGGACCCGCAGCACCAACACACAGGCGCTGCGCGCCGAGCGCAAAACCAGGAAACCGATCCCGGACAAACGGGGCCCGCCGCGGGGCCTCGCAGCCGGCGACACGGGAAAACCTGCGGCCGCCCTCGGTCCGCAGGGCGACGGGGCCGCGGGGGCGCCGGGGCTGTCCACCCAGACCGGGCCCCGCAGCGGTTGGCAGCGGGATTTTCGAAGGAGCCGGCAGCCATTACTAGGCCATGGCGTTTGTAAACAATTGTCGGATCGGAAGCCCTGGCGTTCAAAGACGACTGCAACCACTCGGCGGGACGGGTGCGTCACTCTGACAGATTTTCGAACAGCGCGCCGGGCGGGCGGCGGACGGCTGCGCCGCTCTCGTGCGCCCGCCCCGGCCCGTCGCGGAGGTGCCACCGCGCCCCGCGCCGCCACCACCGGCGTCCTGTGCCGGGCCGGGCCGGGCCGGGCCGGGCCGGTTGCAGTCAGCCACCGGCGCCGGCCACGCACTCGGGGAATTTAACGAGTAAACGTCCTGCGCTGCAGGCGGGCGTCGGCGAGGGCCTAAGCCCCGGGAACGAGCTCGCGGCTCCAGGGACTCTCCCCCGCGCCGCGATGAGCCCGCGGGACGCGCGTCCCCGGCCCCGGCCCGGCCCGGCACATGGCCGCCGTCACGAAAACACAAACGGGAGACTCCGGTTAAAATTTACCATTTTCCTTGGCACGAATCTCGGAGCCACTGTCCTGCTCCTCGGTGGTCGGCGTGGACGCCGCGCTCTTCTGTGTTTCAGCCATGGTGAAAAGGACTGGTGCCACCCTGATGTAGTTCGAAAAGTCCAAAGCGTCGTCACGACCTCGTCATGCGTTTCTTACTGCACTTGGTTGCACACTGTAGCCCGGCCCGGCCCCGGGCAGCCAGGCGGCCCTGCCCCGCTGCAGCCGCGCCGCCCCGGCCCGGCCCGGCCCGGCCCGCCTAGACCACCGAACCTTCTTCCCCTCCCCTCCTCCGAAAGACCCGATCCGCCTCCCCTCTCTTCCCCTCCCCGTGAACCGACCCTGCTCAGGCCGGCACGACCCTTGGGCATGCTCATAGACGAACCTTTTTTGCCGGTCTGTCTGCCTGCTGTGGTCCTGTCCGTTTGCCCGCATAACCTACCCCGAACTTCGAGTCGAGTCCGTGGTCGGATCCAACTCCGGTTCGGATGGTCTGGCAGGGGCCGGGCCGGGCCGAGGCGCGGGCCTTGGGTCCTGGCGGTCCTGACCATGGCTCCGACCCGGCTTCGCAGAGATGGCGAGAGTCCCTAGACTCTAGGGCTCTAGGGCCTAGAGCGATAGCGATAAATAGCCCGTCCGCATGCACGAGCAATGGGGTATTCCTCTAGAATGAAACCGGGATCCCAAAAAGAAAATAACACACCTGCCTCTTTGTATCCTTCTGTTCGCTCGCTGGCTGACGGCGACAGTGACATGAAAACCGACGGTCGTATTTTCCTTCTTTAGGTTCCGGATTCACTCTTGCGGAAAATCGTGCATCAAACTAGTTTGATTGCATCAGGGTGAGCGACATAAATGGGCAAAATTGGCCCTGTACCGCCCTCCATCCTTGCAAGCCGCACCCGCACTTCAGCCACCCTCGTGCTGCGCGCCGCGGCCGCGCGCAACCCTTCTATCTTTCCTTTCGCCGCGCCGCGCTGTGGGGAGAGCCCCCCCCCCCTTTTTTTCCCTCCCCCCTTCCTTCTGCCTCGAACGTAGTACTCCTAGTGTCACGGAGAGGAAGATGCAGAAGGAGCCACGTGGACAGTGTGACCCGGTTCCTGTTAGTTGACAGAAGGGGAAGCAACTCTAAACATTTTCCAACACCTCGTAATTCAGAAAAAATAATAAAATTTTAGAATTTTTGTTTTTTAAACGCAAAATATTAGGAAAATTCGGGAAAAATTCAGAAAAATTTGCTGCGATTCAAGTGGAAATTCGCAAAAAATTCTATAAAAATTCACGAAAATTCACAAAATGTGCACACCAAAATTCAGAGCTGTCTCCCCCTCGTAGTTGACCCAGCTGGTTTAGCATCGCAGTCAAAATGCAGGAATAACACTTCCACCTCGCCGTGCTGGGGGTGTTGGAGGTCATCGCCCTATAATGCAGACTGCCCGGCCCGGCCCGCCCCGGCGAGGGCAAGGACTCAGTATCAACAGATGCCCTAAGCCCTCCCGCCCGCACCTGCGGCCTGCCAGGAGTGACCGCCTCGGCCTCGCGCCTGCGAGGGGCTTGGGGTGGGGTGGGGTGGGGCAGGTGGGGCCAGACCGGGCCGGGCCGGGTCGGGCCTGTGAGAACTGCATTGATTTTCAGCGGAATATGGATAATACCTTCGGTGTCAGCAGGCTTTGTGATGGGCCCCCCTTCTGCTGGGACAGCTGACCACCTTCGAGTGATGGTGACTACACACGCTACACATCACTCCGTTATTACTTGTTACCTGTGCTCTTCCATGCCTCATCAAGAATCTGTACCCCAACGACACCGCCATTACCACCGGCAACAACAACATCGACAACGGCAGCGATGAGAACAACAAAACCAAAGATTTCTTAGCGATCTTCTCTCGTTTCTTAATCTCACGAGTAAAGAAGTTCGTAACTTACAGAAAAAATCATAATAATAATTGAAACCAGGATTTTGAAAAGAACATGAGGGGCTTAATGCCTCTTCTGTAAGGCAAAATCAATTCTTGTGACTAGGGATGTGCCATTCGAAATGTCGTAAAATGTCACATGCATTTAGCTTTTTGTGTCTAATGCTTCCGCACACCTCACTCAGGGTTTCCGCGACCCCGATCTTCTGTTTCTGATCCTGATACTACGAGCCGGAATAGCTGCAATACCCCGTTCCGTAAGAAGACGTGATGCTATACCCCTGCCCTTCACTGCAGCTAGTTTCGATGCTGACGTGGAGTACTTCCGACCTACCACCTCAGTTCAGAGTGTGTCGCCCTTATTGCTCTGCGCAAATTCGTATTCCATGACATTTCTTCAGCTGATTTTCCTTCACATTACGAGGCGTACAGTGAGAGTCAAAGAATAGTGATCAAACAACCAAGGAAAACAACCATTTTTTTTTTCTGTTTATTTATTCATATTTGAATTTGTTATGGCTTTCAGTCATGGGTCTGTGGGCGAGCACAGCAAAGGTAGTGCCATCTTTCATACATTTCATATACAAACAAAAAATATATGTATATATATATTTATATTTACCACACAGCTTTTCATTTTACTAATCTAAAGCTATTTACACAAACATTGACATTGGAACGAAAACAAGTGGCCGAAGTTGAGCCGAAAATACAGGATTTAGAGACTTAGTCATATGATGCAGTTCTCCAATGTCTCTCACCTAGTAAGTACCTGACCTCTTGCTTTTTGACACACATCTAATCTACTGGAATGGCAGGCAATTAAAGCATCTTCAGCCTATGTGCCAGCACAAAAGAAAGGAAAAAGAAAGGAAGAAACATCTATCACAATATCTACATTACATTGCAAGATTATCATGTAGGTTTAGGTATAAATAGTAATATCCAGAAGTATTTTATGTTCAATAATGAGAGATGTGTAACATTTAACAAACTGCAGGATAAAATCATGAACTTGCAGGACAATAAAGAGTTGACAAGAATTCAACAAATGGGCCACCATCCAAAGTCTTGGTATTCTGATGAAAAATAATGCATTGTGCATCATACAATTTTAGAGGAGGGTAAACTGTAGAAATTTACATGAACGCCCCAAAAGTAATAAATATTTTCAAGAAATGGACGTATGCATTGTGTGAAACTGTTAAGACAGACATACAGTGTTCTAAAGGAAGACTGAAGTACCTAATATTTATGGAATAGATTCTACTGGCACCATCACAATTCATGTTTGAAAATAATTACAGTTTTGTGTGTTTAACCAGTCTGAGATTGGTGATTTGATCCAAAAAAGAAGCACCCATATAAATACCGGCCAAAATTATGAAAATGCAAAGGGCAATGATAAAATCATATAACAAAACAATTTTAAAAAGTTCAATCATGTTACGAAATTTAACACAGTCAGTTTCAGTTACATAACAATAACTCTACTATTAAAAATTGGTAAAGGCACTGTCAATAATGTCCCACAAGGTTTTAAATATTCTGGCTTTATGAATTTGGTTTGTGCTTTAGGCTTTTTATCCAGAGAGACATAGTAGAAAATATATAAAGCTACATCATTACTTAATTCTTTTAGTATGAAATCAAGTATAGAGCAAAGGAAATTTTATATCTGGCAATTCTGCATCACTGACAGGAATAATGACAATTTTTTTATTTATCTGGCAGAAAAATCAGTTCATTGTAATATGTTAAAAAAATAATACAACCTTATCAAGTCTGCAACAAGAGATCTGATTTCAAACTTGGTAGGAATAAAGCTGAGCTTAACAGTCGGTTGAAAAACGGCTCAAATCAATTAATATCCTCTTTAGAGGCCCGGTTTAGCATTTAATCAGCAATTACCAGTCATTTGCAAGGCAACAATTAAATGAGTCTGTTAGTCAGAAACGTTTAGACTAACATGTTTGGTACAAAAATAAGAAATACGGGTTGAGCAATGCACAATTGATCTGTGGCCAGTGGCTTGCTTGTACATAGAAATTTCTTTGCACTTCATCACTTGTTGAACATTACCTGTCATACACCACAGCTGAACTAATTTTGAACATAAATTGAAAGCTCACTTAACTATATTAATCAGATAAATTCTAAGACTTCTACTTTCACAGTGTTTCATTTACAATGAACTGGGATTAATTCATGTCACACACCACATAACAATAATGTTGAGATCAAATAATGTAGTATCATCCACTTTGACATGGTTTAGGAACATAAGTCCACAGGAATTACACAAACCCCATCAGTCTGCCTTCATTCTGGTTGCCTAATTTGGACCCCTGTATCACGAGAGGAGAACTAAGGCACTACTCTCATGTCTATGATGAGGTTCCACTACATCACAATGAGGTTGACCCACAAACAAGGCAAGGTGGCATTGACATGTGAGGTCCATTTAACCTGATGATGAGTAATTCAGCACTAAAAAGCATATAAAGCTCCGCACACCAATTTCATAGGATGAAACTTATTGTAATAATGAAACTAAGACAAAAGACCAACAATATAAAGCTCTCAGAAATATGACCTTAAAAATTAACAGTCCAAAATTCAGAAAACGGAATAAATTCTTTCTATTGCTTGGGAACCCTCTGAAAAATGTATGTGAGCAAATCAAAACTGGTCAGATCTTGCTCAAGTTCTGCAGAATGAACAGATGAACAGAAATTCAACGTATTACAAAAAACATTACATTTAGAAGACATAGTTTATAAAAGGGATAATCCCAAATAGTTCTCAAAAATTTATGAAAAAAATATATATTTATGACAGTTTAAAAAGGATGAATTGTTTTGAATGTCTTTTCTACAAAAGAAAAAAACAGATTACTTTACAATTCGTATGAAGAAATACAGATAGTTACAAAAATGTTGATGTACTGCCTTCTACAATGATCAAAGCAAAGCAGAAAATAAAGGAGTAGATTAAGTAACCTATTTAAATTGCAAGGGAATAACACAGCAGATAGATCATAAATTTTCTCATTGATAAAAATTGGAGTAGAGGCCAGTCTATTTTATCTTAAAAAGTATAAAATGTAATTCACGTAACAGATCCTGTAAAGCACATTTCCAACATAAGGTCATGATTGAGAGCATGTGAATGTAGAAGTAACCATGTTACAAAACAAGTAAAGAGGAATGAAATTATGCAATTTACATGAGTATCCTTATACCACGTTGATTCTGTTTCAAAGCGATTGAAGCACCAGTCATGAATACAAGAGAGTATGGTACATGTTTATAGGCGAGGAGAGACAGAGAGTAAAGGCAACTAATAGTCGTCATAAAATTTTAGAAAGATTTCAGGCTATATATACATGATCTACTTGCAGAAAATAGAAGAAATGAGATAAAAATTGGTATGAAACAACGGGATCAGAAATTATGCGATCCACTGTAATCAAGAACATTCTCATACAACTGAGTAATTAATATTTAGCACACATTTCACAAAAGCCTTCCAGCAGATGAAAATCAATTTATTGCACGCAATAATGTCTTTCTCATCTAATTAATAATATAACAACAATAAATCAACAACACAGAGCACAAAAAAATAGGACAGGAATAATGACTAAAACTGTCGTGTGTAGGCAGCAGCCCAGTCCTAAGTTCAATTTACACGACTTAAAAAGCCACCGGCCGCCCCTAGCACACCATCAATATCACACGTCTTTTTTTTTTCATTAAATATACTCTACTTAAAAAAAATCAATAAAAAAATTGGAGCCAAACTTCATTTTGAAAAAGAACAAGAAAAAACAAAACAAAGCGGCAAATATATTTATATGATGATTTGTACGTTACAAATTAAGTACACTCGATAATGTGTGGCTGGGAGCTCTCAATGACCGACGGCCTGGGCGCATCCGAGCCATTCATACTGTGTCCATTTTGGGCCGAATGGACATGACCATGGCCTAGTCCATGACCCAGGCCGTGGTTCGACAAGGCCGTCACGTGACTGCCCGGGAGGTGCTGAGGCACAACCTGAGGCAGGTGGTGGTGGGTGCCGTGGGCCTGGTGTCCCGCAGCGGGGCCTTGGTGGCCAGGAGGCTGATGGCCCGGAGCCTGGTGGCCCGGACCCGGGGCCTGGTGGCTCTGAGGGCCCACGTGCACCTGGTGACCCTGGTGCGACGGCGGGGGAGGATGCTGCTGCTGTTGCTGCAAAGCCGGATGGTGCTGGTGGTGCGGTGGGTGGAGCTGAATCAGCTGATGGTGGTGCTGCAGGTGATGGGGGTGGTGTGAAGGGGGAGGGTGCGGATGAGGTGGGGGCTGGTAGTGCTGCGGAGGCGGCAGAGGCTCCCTGAGCGTCGGCGGCTGCTGCTGCTGCTGTTGCTGCGTCTGCATGGACAAGTGTTGCGCCTCAAACGAGTCCCTTGAGTCCACGTCCAGGGTCTCCTTCTCGACACTCCCTAAAATACGGTCACAAAGAGGGAGGAAAGCAGACATCAGGCACAGCTCACACACCAATAAAAATGAAATGATTGCTCATTGCCACAGTGGTGACACACCACACTTACCAACACTCGCGTCAGAGCTGGCATACTCGTAGTAGCCAGGCGGCGAGCCCGCGGCGGCCGCTAGTGCCAGCTCCTCTTCCATGTTATGAGGCCTGCAGCTCGTTGTCTTCCAATGAGTCCTGCGATTCGGGAAGAAGAGAAGAATATTAAACACTCCTTGAACGGGAGGTGGCCAGAATACCATTGCACCATGCCTTTTCTGGACTTACCGAAGGCCAGAGGCGCTGATATATTTTTTGTTGCAGCCCTGGCATGTGTAGGGCCGCTCGTTAGTATGCAGTCTTTTGTGAAGCTTGAGATGAACAAACTGAGTAAATTTGGCGGGGCACAGATCACATGCGTACGGTTTTTGACCTGAGTGTAACCTCAAGTGAGTCTTAAGATTGGATGTAGAGCTGAATCGCTTGTTGCAGATATCGCACTGATGCGGTTTCTCCCCTGCGAACAGAGAACATAGAGAAATCAGAGCGAATTTTAAACGTATTGTGTGCATTACAGCATAAGGTGGCTTTAAACACTCACCCGTGTGCACCAGATGGTGTTTTTGCAGGTGCGCCAGCTGGGTGAAGCTTTTGGTGCAGACGTTGCACTGGAACGGCCGCTCCCCAGAGTGTGTCCTCAGGTGCACCTTGAGGTTCGACAGCTGACCGAAGGTCTTGAAGCACACGTTGCATTCGTAGTGCATCTTGCCGTCCTTCTTCTTCAGCGGATAAGGCAGCGATCTGTAACCGCGGGAGTTGTGGCTATTGGGGCTAAGTGGCGATCCCGACCTGCAAGACAGAGGTTGTCTTGTAAGTGGAGAGCTTTCAATCCCACCGATACCGATACTCGGGCTCGCGTTAATGATTTTATGGCTACTCGGGGAAAAAATCGCCCCATAAGAGGATATGGATTTGGCAATTACGTTCCATTACGCAAAAGAGATAGAGAAGGGTGGGGGATACCCATAGAGTGGTATTACGATAACCGTAGCTTTAGTTCGAGAGGTGTGGCGCTTACCTGGTGCACGAGCCGTCGTCGGGTGACAGTGAGCCGGCGGGGGAGGGGGGCCCGGGCGGCCGCAGGCTCGTCAGCTGCGGGTGTGGGGGCAGCCCCGGGTGCGGTGAGGCGCCGTAGGGCAGGTAGTGGTAGGGCGGCGAGTACGGACCCTGGCTGTGGCTCTGGCTGTGCGCCGGGCTGTGCGCCGGGCTGTGCACCGGGCTGTGGGGGCCCTGGGAGCTCTGCGCAGGGTAGGCCATCTCCGACCTCGGGTCCGACCTCAGGTCCGATCTCAAGTCCGGCCTGAGGTCCGGGTAGGACGCCACGGCGGGCGGGGACAGCGGGGGTGTGTGCGGCGACCTCCTGAGCGCGTGCAGGGCCTTCACTTGCACGAGCGGAGGCAGCGGCATGAGGGGCGGCAGGGAGGCGGGAGACACCGACGAGGACGACGAGTCCGGGCTGCACGGCACCGTGCCGTAGCGGTGCGATTTCTTGTAGGAGTAGGCCATCTCGGTGGGCGAGGAGGAGACGGGTGGCGGGGTCGCGTGCCTGGGCACCTCCTTGACACCGTTGTTGTTCTGGTCACCGCTCTCCCGGTCCCTCTCCCGCAGGCCGCGCTGCTCCCGCTCCCGGTCGCGCTCCCTGCTGCGCAGAATGTTTTCCAGGATGGACGACGACTGCCGTGAGACGGACACATCGTCCTCGAAGTGGGGCTTGGTGGGCGAGGTGGTGGAGGTGGCCGGCGAGCAGGAGCGCTGCGGCGAATGCACCCGGACGGGATGCTCTTCGACCATCATCGGCGACTCGGGCCGAGGGCTGGGCGAGGGAGAGTGGGCGAGCCCCGTGCCGAGCGGCCTCGGTGACTCCTGGGCGTCCCGGTCGCTGCCGCTGTCACCGTCCCTCGCCTTGTAGTGATAGGCCTTGGTCATCTTGATCTTGACCTTCCTGAACTCGTTGCCGCGGGGCTCCTGGCCGGGCAGGCCGCGCGGTCCTCGTCCGCTCGACTCCTGCTTCACATGGTGGTGCGCCCGCTCGTGCGCTCGCTCGTGCGTCCGCTCGTGCTTCTTGCTGAAGTCGAGGACGTAGTTGTTCTCCGAGTCCGAGTCGCTCGAGTCCTCGGGCGGTGTCAGTACCTCGTCGTGGTAGCCGTTGGAGTGGTAGCCCTCGTCCGAGCGCACAGAGCCCTCCTGCTGCGCCGCGTCGTAGCCGCGGTCGGAGTGCGCGTCGCGCTCCTTGTGCGGGGACGCCTCGCCCGCCGCCGAGGGCGAGCACGCCGACGACTGTGGGCTGGCGCCGCTGCTCACCGCCGAGGACGGGGAGCGCGTCGTCGTGGACACGGCGCCCACCTCGACGGGCGCCGGGGTGGCGGGCGTGGTGACGTCCGCGGGGACGGGGGCCGCGGCCGGGGCCGGGGCGCACGCCGCGGGCAGGGCTGGCGCCGCCGCGGGTGGCGAGGGCGCGACCGTCGTCTGCTGCACCTGCTCCCGTATCCTCTGCAGCATCAGCTCCCCCGTCAGGGGATAGTTTAACCGCTGAGCGAACTCACGGCAGTACCACACGAGCAGTTCCTGATTCGGCAGGATCGGCCGAATGGTGTAAAAGTAAATATTCATCTGTGAAATAACGAAATGCAAGGTCAGGTTTAATTATGTAAAGCCAAGAACCGATCTCGTCATCAGTGGAGGGTAGGAAACCTTACCTTGTACTGACAGGCTATAAGGTTCTGGGAAGCAGAGGAGTAGGCAGGGTTGACAAACCGCATCCAGTTGGACTTGTTGACGTCGTACCCGTCAATGTAGTA
This sequence comes from Frankliniella fusca, assembly GCA_029379305.1. Taxonomy (NCBI): domain Eukaryota; kingdom Metazoa; phylum Arthropoda; class Insecta; order Thysanoptera; family Thripidae; genus Frankliniella; species Frankliniella fusca. Next base: position 1,905,511 of record JAHWGI010001270.1, on the reverse strand, counting down.
AAAGAGCTCATCCTCCTTGTATATCTGGAAATAAGTAAATCATATCCGAGAGTGGTTAGACTTGTACACACGCTCTTGACCTTCTTGGGCGCCCGGAAGAGTCCAGTTTTGTGGTCGAACAATCTGAAAAAGTCATGATTCTTGAGCATGATCTCTATTTGATTTGTGAAGAACGAAGAATGAACATTCAGCACTAAAACTTTTTATACACAACGGATTGAGGAGTTTTAAGAATGAACAAAGTTCTGCTTTTCTAATACTATCTAAAAAGTGCATGGTTACCCTGCCACCTTTCAAGCACTTAATTTTGAAACCCACAGTCCTTTTCATACTAAATCCAGATGATTACGTTTGAAACTACACTTTCGTGTATTTTCCCTCTTTTTAGGCATGAAGTAGCTTTATTTTAAATTCAAAATACTTCACAATGTTTTCATCATTTAGAAAGCCCAATTTAAAACGAAAAATCAGATGATACGTTAAATTTTAAAACAGCAGACAAAGTGGCCTAGGAAAGAAGAGATTTTTTAAAATAGGCATCATCCATTCACCAATCTCATGCTTTATAACGAAAAGCACAGATGCACCTCATGGCTGATAAGACCTCACCCACGATGGTGTTTATACCGTAACGCTAAAATACCCGCAGGCCGTGAGGGCAGGTTTAATCTTTGCCTCTGATAATTGCGCCTAACATTATGGCACTGAGCAGAAAGGCAACCCTCTACAGGCATTTATGCGATACAGTAATGCAATTCATCTAAAGTGGGCGCTGAGAATCAAACCACTTGGTGTTTGCAACTTGAAGCTCAAAGACGCACCGTTCCGTGTATTGTTTGGTCATGGTGAGCTACTCTTTCACACAGAGGGGAAGAGTGCAGGCAGAAAGCAGACGCAGCAGTCAGTGGGTTAAGTGCGGCACCAATCGTCCCAAAGAAACGCAGACAGGAGTAGGAGAAGATGGGGAAAGGACAGTAATGGGAATAGGAACTCGCATGCGCCTTTCGGTCGCTACAGAGAATTGCGAAGAACTGTTGATGTGACGCGTCTACAGCACCGGGCTTAAGGTGAAAGAGAAGGCACGGCCGAGGGTCTTATAGCTTCAATAGAAGGAACTTAAAACCACAAAACTCTCCGCGCTTGATCAGAGCAAGATGTGGAGTCTAACTCCACCCGAGAGGAACCATAAAGCAGTTGTTTGTTTTCGCCAAAGGCCTTCCACATGCACCTTTGCCGAGGTATTAGACAAATGTATATATGCACCTTCCCTATCAAAGAATGATGAACATGGAAAAGCGAGTTTCATGTCCATACCTTTCGAATTCGCCTGTTCCTGGGCTCTTCTTTGATTTGCACCTGTGATTGTGGTTGTTTTATTAGATGACATGAAATAAAGAGAAGAAAACAGAAATAGGTTTAGAAGAGGAGCCAAACCAGTCACCGATTGACATTGGAAGGTATGTCTTACTTCGCCCTCGTAAAATTATTTCCTTCGAATTTTCAGAATTTCCTACATGGCGTCGATTTTGAGGGGTTGCGGGTTAAGCAGAGCTATGGACCCATACATTCCTATGAGTAACTAACTTGTAAACGAAATGTTTTGCGTCAGCCGCGCACCCATCACCATATAGCGTCTGATTTTCCTTCGATGGGGGTCAAAAATAACAAAACCAATCTTTCAAAGCCCCCCCCCCCCTCCTTTTCAAAGCCCGTCAAACCACAATGATAGGCGAGTAGCCGACGAAGTAAGTAAAGTAGTGAGTTTTCCAAATCGAAATGTTAAAATACTGTCGTGTCTGTGGTCTACAATTTTTAAAAGAGTATTTTAAAAAAAAGGAAAAGAAAAGGATGGACAGCAAGCGAAATTGATACTTACCCTCCAGAAGTATTTTCTGTTCGCTGTCGCCGGGACAGCGTCTTTGGCATAAATGTCTCCTACCAGAGGACCGAACCGGGTCCCTCTCGGAATGTATCCAGTACTCCACACTCCAAGCACCTGAACACGAACACAACGTCAGTCGTCGTTGAGCGAGCCATTGGTAGGCTGCTGGCTGGTCTCCGTCGGTGCGTCGGTACTCACGTCGCTGAGCGCCTGTGAGGGTTTGAGCACGAGGTTCCTGGGGAGCGAGGCGTGAGCCCGCGGCAGGGCAGCGGGGCCGTCGCAGGACTGCGCATCGCAGGGCTGGTCGGGCACGTGGTACACGACCTGCTCCTCGAAGTCCTCCTCGCGCAGCGTGGCGGGGTCCCAGTCGGGCGTGCCCGCGCGCCCACCGCCTCCCTCGTCCATGCCAGCGTCCTGCAACACCAACAGCAAAAGGCTTATTCACAACGACGGAAACGAGATGGACCGCGACTCCGAGCTCGGCGGCCGTGCCCATGCACCTGAGGGCCTCGCGTTACCTGGCGGCCCACCTGGCAACAGGTCCTAGAGGCATCCCTGTGTTCGCGGCGCGCGGCGCGGCGCTGGCGCGGCGGCGGGGACAGGCATCGCCACCCCACCGAGAGCATCGCGCCGACGACCTGCGCGCCCTGCGGCCCTAAGCCCTGACAGGACCGGTCGCGATCACTGAGTCTAGGGGCCGCGCGAGGCGAGGGCCAAAAGATGAGCGGCCCGGGCTGAACTGCAATGAGACGGAGCGGGACGCGCGTCGGTGCGGTGCGGCGCGGAGCGGTACTGCACTAGTAGCGCAGCAGCAAGGCCAGGCCGCCAGTGACTCTCGGCCCGCCGCAGGGCGCCCGGCCCGGCCCGGCCCGGCCCGGCCCGGCCCGGCACCGCAAGGCCCAAACTGCATTACATCGCATGTACACAGCCCAGCCCAGGCCTTGTGTGTGTGTTATCGGCTAGGCATGACCTTCCCCACTCTAAACACAGTATGGATCAGGCCTGGTCATGACAGCCCGCTCTGCCTCGCCCTGCTCTACCGCGCTCCGCCCCGCCCCGCGCCCGCGGACACCTCGTCTAGCGGGGCTTACTGCACGTCGGCAGAGCGCGCCCCGCCGCCCGTCTCACGCCCGTCCCACCATGCCCGACCCCCCCCCCCCCGGTGAAGAGACCTGCGGTCTGCGCGCTCGCCCATGCACCCGACGCGCATATGTGTTTGCACGCTAGAAAAAATAAAGACGAGTCAGTTGCGGTGTTCACTGTTCAAGCTCGCCGAGTGCACTAGGGCGCCAACCAGGGCCACGCCGGCGGGCTGAATGAGGGTGCGGACAGGCAGCGCCCCCCTACGGCCTAACTTTTACACAAGCACGATAAATAGGGATGTCTACGGCGCCTGCTGCTGTGCAGCGGGGCCGGGCGGGCCGGGCCGGGCCGGGCGGGCGCGATGCGTCCCTGGCCATGCTAGGCGGCCGCGTCCCGCCGCGTCCTCACCGCACTGCCATCGCTCCGCGCGACACTAGTTCGAGGTCGCGCCGGCAGATCACGTCGCGATAGCGCAGGTGGGACGCTCGACGCGACGCCAGCCTGCTCGTAATGACATTACTGCTGCTGCACATCGCGAAGCAGAGGTAGTGGCGATGGCAGAACTGCAGCGGCGGCGGCACCCGCGCGGGCCGGGGCGCGGGAGTTGAGGAAAACCCGTCCGAGCCGGACAAGGGCGCTCCATGGCGGCCCTTGTGGCGCGCGCCCCGGGCGGCGGGCACAGAGCGGCGCTGCGTGTAGGGGTGAGGCTCGCGGGGTGAGGGTGGGCAAGCCGCGGCCGGGGAGGGTGGGCTGGACGACGGGAGGGGCGGCAGGAGGGTGGGAGAATGGCCTTGGCGTCGACGCGTCCAATGGGGGCCCGATGGGGGCCCAATGGGGGCCGACAGGCCGGGCCCGACGCAGATGGGCGGGCCTTCGCACCCGGCGCAGCGCCATGCCCTACCCAGCCTAGATCCTTTAGACCCACGTCTCGCAAATCCAGCTATTTAAAGCTAGACTGCCGCCACTGTACTAAGTTCGCCGGGTTTTGCTGGTACTTTTCCCCCCGCGCAGCGCTATGTCGTCGAGTGCCGTGTTGCGAGGCGCGCCGCGGCAGACACAGCGACGTGCAACTGCAGTATGTGCAGCGGCCCGGCCCGGCCCGGCCCGGCCCGGCCGCTATCTTATCAGGACTAGAGACAGGTCGCTCGGCTCCCAAGGTCTCATTTTAACAACTGCACCTATGATCGAACAGGAATATATACATTTTTTCTTTTTTTTGCGTCACTGAGAAGTCATGAGTCCGCAGATCACCACACTCCCTCCCCTCGCATCTAGTAAGCCAACTAGTAAGACCACAACACAACAGCGCCCTGCCCTGCGCTGCCGACCCATGCACCATGCTCCCGATGCATGCAAAGAAGGTGAGCGGCTGAAGAGGATTTGATTGGACTGGATCAGCCTGCCAATCTCCGTGTATATCTTCGCGGCAGCACTAACACGCCATCAAGGTGGCGGAAGAAGAGAGAGGTGAGGGGAGGGGAAAGGAGAGGAAAGGGGAGCGGGATGGCTGGCTCGTCTACAAATGTGAGGCAAGGTTAGACCAATGTCAGGCTTATCGAATGAGACCTTTGCGCCGGGCCGCTCAGGGCCACTGGGAGCCGCTCAACGCGGAGAGCTCACTTCACTTCCCTTTCGACGCGGGGTTGTTGTCACGTCTCATACCTCCCCGCCCACAGCCCCCGCAGTCCGCGGCCACTTCCCTGACCTTTATTCGCGGATGCTCGAAATAGCTCATCGCGTCGCCTGCGCTGCGCTGCCCAGCCCGGTCACGCGAGCATGCTTGTGCTGGGCCACGGCGGCGGCCAGGGCGCGTTCGTGTCACTCAGCGCATAGCGCTCGCCAAGTGCACCGTGTCCATCATAACGACAATGTGTAGCGCGGACAGTCGGGCGGGGCGGCCCAGCTCACAGTCACCGTGCCAGCCTCAGCAGGGTGACGGCGGCGTTGACATCTTGGCCGCCCCTCCCCGGGGCCCGCACCCGCACGGTGTGTCCCTGAACAGTCCCTACGCGGCCTGGCCCCGGCCAGGCTACCGCGTGCGCCAGCAATAATTTCCTCGCATAATTTTAGCGTGGGCGGCGGCGTTGCACCGAGGTCGCGAGGAAACTGGGGCCCGTCAAGGCTGAGGGAGGGGGAGGGGGGGGGGAAGCACACCGTCAGCGCAGCGGCTCGCAAACAGGCAGCAGCCAGCCAGCTTTACATTGTGGGGGGTCAAGGCTTCTGATCGGGGATCGGGGCCGCAGCACCGCGGCGCCAAGGCAACGCGGTAAGGGGCGGATAACGATTTGCACCTCAGTGCACCGGGCCGGGCTGGGCCGGGCCGCTGGGGCACACGTGTTCACAGCTGCGCCGTGCACGTGATTCACGAGACAGGCGGGGCGGGGAAGAACGCTATGATGCGAGCGTCGCGCTCCTCCAATCAGATTCTGTCCTACAGGTCACGGGGTTCTTGCGCGAAGACCAGACTCAGACTATAGTTTCAGCTGCATGCCCGTGCCACTGCCATGTGAGTGTCCTTTCTTTTCTTGAACCCGAATCGACCCAACCCGTCCCGACCCCTTGTATATGCAGCGAGTGGCAGGGCGCGGGCAGGAAGGCTTAGAGCAGACACAACTCGAACCCTGCAGCGCCCTGAGGTTGCACCGCTGCGACCCGAATCCTTGCGGGTCGAGACCCTGTCGATAGGGCTTTAGCGCTGCTTCTCCACAACGCGGACCACACCAAACCCGCACTTGACTCTCTCGGTGACCGTGGGTATATAGAGGTGTGATCTTTGGGGACGACGGACGAAGTCGCTACAGTCGTTCGCTTGGCCGGGGAGGGCGAACAGCGAGGCGGGTGTCCCCCGCGAGGCTTCTTCATTTCAATCAACGCATCTCACGCTAGATTTTTTTTTTTTGACAGGACCACGCTACAGGGGACATAAACGCGCGGAGAGCCGAGAGGCGAAAAGGGCCCACCCTTGCGGCCAGCGGCCACCCCTCCAAGAACGGGGGCCACAGGCACAGGGCGCGCGTGGGAGGGGCGGGACCAGGCGGGACACTGCGCGGCCGGCGGGTCGCCTTGCACTATGCGGGGGAAACTGGGTCAGCAAATCAGAGGTTGCCAGTGGCCACACCAGCACAGCACGGCACACCAAAGCACCTGCGGCCGACTCGACGCGACGCGGCGAGCGGGCTGCGGGAGAGGAGAGGGCCGCCGGGAGCCTAGGCCACCCATCCGGCATCGCGCTGACGCGCTGCACCGCACCAGTCGCTGCTGCTCCCGCTCCCGCGGCCCGCGGGCTCATACGATCTGTTCTACCCTCAACGCACCCTGCTCGGATCGGACTCTCAGCGTGTGTGGGCGCCTAAAGGTGATAGGACCACGGCTAAAACGAGTCCTGGGTTTCCCAGGGGAATTTGCACATTCCCAGGAGGTATCATTTTTCCCAGGGGATGTCCTGGGTTTTCCAGGAAAAACTCCAAGGAAAAGCTGCTTTTCTCCCGGACATCCACTGGGATTCCAACTCTCCTAGGAATCCCAGGACTCGTTTCTACCGTTATAACGGCAGCACACCTTCCATGCGGGCATTCCGGGCCCAGAGGCCCAGCCCCACGCGGGTCACCGGGTCGCATGGCGAGCAGGCGGGGTTCGGGGTGACAAAATCAGCATGCAAGGCGAGGCGCTACTCGACTCGATTGGGGATTGGGTGGTGCAGCGTGAGAGAAGAGACGGGGGACGAGGGTGAGGGTCAGAGTCTATGGTGAGTACATCGAAATTGAGGCGGGGCGCCGCGCTGCCGCCTTAAGCCCAGTCAGATTGGCGGCGAGCCTCGGCGGCCTCCGCTCTCCCGCGCCTCCCCCCCCCCTTCCCCTCTCCGCCCCGCACCACTGAGCCTGAGCCCTGTGAGAGGACAGCGCGGCGCGGCGCGTTACTCGCTCCTCTTTGCTCTTCCGCCCGGATCGATACTCGGGTATCTCGCCCCCTACCCCTCTACCTCCCCCTTCCGGAGGGGCTCGCGTTCCCCCTACCACTTACCAGTCAGTATCCTTGCCTTACCCCGTCCCCCTCCCCCCTGCACCCAGTGACCTCTTTCCCCATCCTACCCCAGACTTTACAACCCCCTTAACGCGTTAGCACACACATCTAGGGGTATTTTCATGAAATAACGTTATCTAAGGATGGGCCAGCTCTGACGATGGGGCGTTACTGCGGCACGCAGTTCGAGAATAAAAATAGGTAAACGAATTTTGGGAGGTTCATGGCGGCAGCGCGAACGAACGGGAAGGCGCGGGGCTCGCTACGGCAGGGGTGAGCCGAGCCGGGCGCTCGCCGGGCCGGTGCGGTGTACACGTGGGGTGCTCTAATTTCGCTGGAGGAGAGCAACACGGGCCGGCCGGCCTGGGCCCGGGACGGGCTGGACGCGCTGTAACTGAATGACCTCGCAAGGACCGGCCTGGCAGCTCCGAACCTTCCGCCCTCCTGCCTTTCACTCGCCCACCTTCGCAGACTCGCAAAGAACTCCCCAGGCGGGGCGCGTAGGAGTGGTAGGGTTGGATGTTTGACCCACTTTTGAAGGACAGGGCGTTGGGACTCGGTCCGGAGCGGGGCGCGTCCGAGGCGCTGCGCAAGTCTGCAAAAGACCCGCCCCGCCACGCCCCGCCATGCCACACCACGTCCAACCCCGCGCTAGTGGAGTTCGTCCTTCGCTTTATTGCGCGCACAATGGCGGAGTCGTTCCATAACTCACGAGGGAGCGGGGCGCTGCGCTGGGCAACTCGAGTACATGCAGCGCCCGCATGCTGCCCCAGCGTCAGCCCCCCAGCCCCAGCGTCAGCCCCCCAGCGTCGGCCCCAGCGTCAGCCCCAGCGTCAGCCCCAGCGTCAGAACCAGCGTCGGCCCCAGCGTCAGACCCAGCGTCAGCCTCCGTGCGCAGAGAGTTCCGGAAACTTCCCTCTAATCTTCTCTTACTCTTACTGGAAAAGTTGTCGGCGCCAGGAACTACCCCCGATGCGCAGATGCGAGTGGCGGGGAGGGACTCACTCTGGGGACCGTGCGGAGGGACTGGCTCGGGGCTCTGGCCCCGCACGGGGGTGCGTACCGCCCGGTTCCGGTACCCCGCCGTTTGTCAACGTCCAGGATACTTTATGGGGCGAATCAATAACCTGATATATCTATCTACGTGCGCCAGAGGCTGCGGGGCGGGGCGGGGGCGTCATTACAGCGCGAAACGGGCCCCACGAAAAATGGTCGCCATATAGGTCAGCAAACTGCCTTCGCAACGCCCCGGGGAGCGCTGCAAGGCTCTGCAAGCCGTTACCGGCTGCAGCCGCGACGGGACGGGGGCGGCGGAGGCGGCGTGGCAAGGACGCCATCCAGCAGGGCACGGCGCGCGGAGCGGGCCGGGGTGCAATGGCAGGCCATTCCAGTTCCAGAGCGGAGGGCGCCATGGCACTCTGCATGTCGTACGATGCAGCTGATATCGACAGAACGGTTATGAGGGCGCGAGGCTAGGCCAAGCTAGGCCATGGCAGGCCGGGCGATGGCGTAAGCGAGGTCGTCCGGGAGGGACGCGCCCCGCGCCCCACCCCGCCGCTCCGAGGTCCCCGAGCTCCCGTTCTACCCCTGCGGGGCCTCTCAGGCCTGATGCAGCCGGAGCTCCACGACTCCCCGCTCCGCCCCGGACAGCGCCATGAGAACCTCCCCAAGCGGTTTACTTGCAGCCAGGCATCGCGGTCACAACTAGGGGACTCGGAAAGAAGCCGGGCGTGGCCTTCTTTATTCCGCTGCCCCGATGCTTCCGCAGCTCCAGCACCGCCCAGACCGGACCGCGAAGAAACTTCCACACTGATGAATAAAAACCGGGGCTTTTCATGGCGGGAAAAAGCGACTGGTTACGTAGAGCGAGCGAGCGGACGGGAGAGAGAACGGGGCCGGGGCGAATAAGGGCGCCTCGAGAAATTGAACATGGTCTCTGCAGAGTGAAGGGGGAGGGGGGGAGCAGTAAGACGTTATATCGTTGCGTTCCCAAGGACGAAGTGCAGTTGCAAGCAGGCCAACCCTCCCATCACCTCCCCAACCCCGCGCTGGGCTCCCTTCCCTGCTGCTACCCCTACCCCTTACAGCTCCCCCAGCCACAGGCCCGCCGCCCGCCGCGCCGGTCCCCCGCGACCCCACCACCCTATTGGCCACGCCCCCCGCAGCGGATTGGCTGCGCTGGGGCTGCGAGGTCCTTCCGCTCTCCCGCCGCACCCCCACGACCCCCTACCCCTACCCAAAGTTTAAGCCTCACGCCACCCCTCCTCTTGCCGCAGCTCTCTGGAAACATCATGGCTTTGTGCGCGCTTTTCCTCCATGGGGAGACCCTACCCCCTCCCATCCCCACCCTTGCCCGCCTCTTATAAGGCGGGATGCAATGTGCAGAGCTTATCGGGACGATCTATCTGCACCGAAGGGCTTTGCTTTCTAACGACTCGATTTATCTAGCCAACGGGACGAGACGAAACTGCAGTAAAATCAACCGAACCTCAAGTGTTGTGACTGACATCAGTGCGGCCACTTTAGAATGAGGAAGCACCTTGAGGCGCGACGCGTCGCGTCGGCCACAAAGCACTTTGGCACTTTGCGTAGCAACGAGGTTTCGGTTTGCTTACCCTAGGTGAAGTATTCGTCCTGCTTTCGAAAGAGTGCTCTCACGCGTGCAGGTTCCTTTCATTCCTGTCCAGCATCCAACACAATCGCTAACAGCAAAAAGAAATAAAGGCGTATTCCAGACTAAAACTTGGTCCACATAATTTGGCCCCCTAGCCAGGTCGTGCCTTGCGCCTCGACAGGAACATGCAGACGAAGGACAGAAAGGAGCGCTGCAGCTTATGCAACGCCAGGCCGCGCCCCCTATCTTATCGGCGGTGCGGCCCCGCGTGCTGCAGCTCTGCAGTTCATTACCACACTTCACACCTCGCCTCGCGCCTCGCGACGAGAAGCCGATATAACTACGCAAATAGCGCCCTTGCACCGCCCTTGCCGCCGCGGAACAATTTTTACTCCGTCTCGCGCGCGCACGAAGAGGACGCAATAAAGATAAACACGCCTGCAGGCTGCAGGCCGCCGAGCACCGCCAGCACGCGCGCAGGCGGTGGTATTTCTGCCGCACGCTTCGAGTCCACCCGTCCGGGGCGCGCGCAGTGACGGTGAAGGCCCTCTAGATTAAAACGCCGTCCGGTTTGCGCGGATGGCTCGCGGTGCACAGCACAGGCTCCGCTCCGCTCCGGGCCGCGGGGAGCAGCGGAAGGGGTGGAGGAGGCAAGGGGTGTGCGCCCGACAGCGGCAGGCAGCACTGACCTGCCGCACACCCACGCGGAGGTCCGACAGTTAGGCCCTCCCTCCTCTCCCGATTGTGTCTCCCCCCACCCCTCGGTTCCCGCGACGCACCGCCGCGGAAGAACGGAGGAAAAGTTATAAAGAAACGCGGGAAGCGAAAGAATGCGCAGAGGAGGTGCATCTCGTCTCCCTCTCCTGCGCCTATAGGCGGACACGCCTACCGAGGGGGGAGGCACTTCCAAAAGTCATTGTACGGCCCCCAAAAAATCATTAAAAATAAATTAAAAAAATTAAATCAAGAAGAAAGATACAGAAAAATCCAAAAACAAAAATAAACAAAAAGCTGGGGAATTTTTTTTTAAAGGCCAGGAATAGGGGGGTATCAAAATGTATCAAAATGTGACAGAAATTTTACTTGAAAAATCAAAAGAAAAATCGCAAGAAAACATTTAAAAAATCAAATGTCAAAAAAATTAATTTTGTACACATTTTTTATGAGTGATTTCCACGCCCTCCTCGACGCCTGCCCCTGCCTTTCCTGCCCCTTTTTTCCCCTCACCCCCTGACTCCTCTCGCCTGCTTCATCCTCTCCTGGCAGACTCACCGGCCGCAGGTCGCCGGGGCTGTGGCGAGGGCTGTGCGCCGGGGCCGGGCTGTGCGCGGGGCTCGGCGGCGGGCTCTGTCGCGGACTCCCGCCCTCGGAGCTCCCCACGGCGATGTGCGCCACGAGCTGGTCGCTGTCGCTCAGGGTCGCCTCAGGGGATCCAGCGTTGAGCCCGCGCCATGGCTTCACCGCCTCAATCTGTGAACAAAGGAAAAAGAAACATTATATTTAAAACGCGGAGATTGAAACAAAAGGATTTGTAAGCTTTGCCAGTGCCAGAGGGGCAGCTCAAGATCGAGCTCGAGCACCCCTCTCCTGCGCAAGTCAATCGAACCCAGCCGCCGTCCCAGACGGGTCTGGTTGGTTCAGCGGTTCAGCGGCACCGACGCTGACCCGGACACAAAGCCATTTCTTTTCTCATTCGACACAACTGGTGTTCACCTCAACAAGTTGTGGAGCCGGAGCCGGGTCTGGGCGGGCCGGGACGGTGTGCGGCCGCGACAGCACCCCACCCCACGCAGACCCAGGCGAGATCAATATATGAGTCGAGGCGGTATTAGCTCGTCTTGTCACCGCGCCAGGTATGCCCACAAGATCCATACGCGGGCTGCGGTTCGGACGCCGCGAATTGCGGGTACCCTGCGGTCTAAAAACCCCTTTCAGCGACGGCCAGGAGACAAGTAGTAAATTTATCAGCGCTCAGAACATGTGTTGAATGAGGTGTAGTATAAATGCCGAGGATGCAGAGCTCGAAACGGTGATGGTACAGCATCTCAGCCCCGCGGCCGTCGCTGCACCACCACCGCGCCCCGCCCCGCCGCGCACGCCCCTTGCACCCCGACCCGCGCAACCCCCGCTCCAGGGCGCGTGCTGCTCACCCCCTCCCCCACCTCACCCGCCTCTCGCCCCGGCCCGGCCCGGCGCCGCCCAGCCTGGCGGTGCGAGCTCTTCGATCGCCCGGCCCAGCCCGGCCCCGGCCCGGCAGCCGGCAGTTGAGCACCGAGCTCCACGCCACGCCGCGCCACGGTCTCTGTGCGATCTCAGCACCCCAGCCAGCGCCGCCCCGCCCCGCCCCGCCCCGCCCCGCCCCGCCGGCAGGAACAGCCCGCGCTACGCTACGCCACGGCCCGCCACGCAACGTTTTGAACAGGCTTGGCTGGACTGGCCAAGTCCACCAAGTCACTCTCCGCTCTCTTCGCCTCCGCCTCAGTTCCAGCACAAAGCGAAAACTCTGGAAGCAATCTCGACGCCAAGTACCGGAACTGCAGTTGCAGAATGTCCCTGGCCCGCCTCGGCCCGCCCCCCTCTCTTCCCTGGTCTAGCCGGGGCGGGGAGGGTGCATGTGCATAGCCCGGTGGAGCTGCTGCTCTCGGCTCGGGGTGGCGGGTTCACGCTGCGGCCCTGCCCTGCCCCCGCCTGCCCCACCCTGCCCCGAGAGCAGGTCCAACTTCAACCACCAGACCAGTAGCCAGTCGAACTCCCCGAGACCCTCTTGCCGTCGGCGTTCGGCCTTGAGTAGTACAGTACTGCAGGCCAGACCAGGCAGTCAGCGGTGCGACTACGCTTCAGTACAGCTGAACACGCGGGTGTTCGCCACGGGCCAACGTCCCTCAGGCCCACCCCCCGGGCCTGAGCCCGGCCGGGAGGACCCTCCCCTCCCCTCCCCTCTCCTCCCACACCCTTTCCCCGCACCACCGACGGACAACGAAAACAGCAGGGGCAATGCCCTGAGCCGTGTTGCGGGGGTCGTGGTTCCCCTCACTGCCTGCGCACAGCGCTCCGCCCGCTCCGCCCCGCTCCCCACCGCCCTCACCCCCGCCACGCCCTACTCGGGCCGCTAGCTTCCCTACAAATCGTCCTGGTCGAGTTATATACCCCCCTTCTCCCGAGCCCCGGCTGAGTCGGGCGGGGCGGTGGAGCTTGAGGTTGGTCAGGGTGGCGGGGCGGCGCGGCGATGCAGCACAAACGGGAGACAAACGACCATAGGGGCTGACCACACCAACGCGCGGCGCCCGGAGGGGCTGGGCCGGCCCCACGCGTCCAACGCAAATGCGAAGTCGTCACAAAAAAAAAAAAGGAAAAAAAAATCTTATCCTTCTGTTATTTTTGCCTAAAACATCCTCCGTCTCGACTCGTCAAACCCCTCCATTCCTCCCGGCAAGGCGGCCTCATTATAGATTGGCGAAAGGAGGGAGAGGCAGGAACAGGGAAAGTAAAAGGGACGGTGAGGCGGAAAGGGAAGGCCGGGGCGGCAAAGGGGAGGCTTGCCCCAACCGGCACCGCGACACCACCCCGCCCCGCGCCCCACCTCTCTCCGCGGGGCGGCCGGGGGCTCAGTGAAAGTGCTGGGGGAAAGCGGCGTGCGGGGCGGGGTAGGGGAAGAGCGAGAGAGAGAGAGAGAGAGCGGCCGCGCGAGGGGAGGTGAAGGAGCGCAGCAGCGCAATGCGTGCGACAGAGACGGGACACGGGATGGACGACGAGGCTGGGCGGGGAGCGAAAGGGAGAAAGGGAGGGAGGCAGGCGAACCGGGCTGGGGTGAACGACCGGGCACCACAACACACCAACACACGCACACAGACGCACACACCGACACGCGAGCGTCGAACCCCGACCTACCCCAACTCCCGCGGCAGTGAGGCCCGGCGGGGAGCAGGGGCGTGGCGGGGTCGGAGCAACGACCTCAGGGCGAGGGGCGCGGGGTGCGGGGTGCGGGGTGGGGAGGGGCAGGGCCGGCCGCGGGGACGAAACGAGCAGGACGAAGGTTCAACTTCACCCCCCAAGATAAAGTGTGGCTGGCGCCTTTGGCCGCTCCCATCTTCCCATTCCGGGCCCAGCCAGAGCTAACTCGTGCGAGAGCAGAACGGCACCGTAAGGTCTAAGTAAACTACAGTAAAACCAGGTTAGACCGTTCAGCGGATATATAGCGTTTTCCAGCTTGTAGCGTTGACAAGCTAAGTCACCTATTTAATTTCCCGGGGAAAAGGGGGGAGGGGTCATTTCCCGTTTATAACGAATCCCGCTCATAACGCCGCGAAATCGCGGTCCCACGGGTCAACGCATTAACCGGGTTTCACTGTATTTTTCACCACGGCACCACACCTGCACGATAAAGGCTCAAAACGGTTCAAAAGCAGCGTCCCTTTCGCAAAAACGCAAGGAACGAATGCCCTGACCTACGCCACCCGACGGCCGCTAGCGACGTGCGCTCGGTTGGGGGTGGGAGTTGGGGGAGGTGATGGTATAGGGGTGAAGGTGGGGTGGGCGGAGGCGGTGGCGGGGCGGGAAGAGCTAGTGACAGTGCGGTCTGGTCCGTAGGGCCGGGAGGACGAGTGCGCACCAAGGGTTTAAAATGACCGGGATTGCAGGGAAGATTGGGCGCGGGTCTGCGAGAGACTGAGCGGGAAAGGGTCGAGGGGCCAGGAAGGCACCTCCACGCCAAAGCACTGTGAAGTAGCTGCAAAGAATCTTGTGAAAAGGACTGTGAACCAGTCTTCTAGGATATGCAACGGCCCTGCCCTGTCGGGGCCCAGCGAAGATAGGGCGGTAGCGGCCGGGCTCGGCCGGCGGCGGGGCGGGGCGGGGTAGGTAGCAGCGGACAGACTGACTGAATCAATATCTGCCGCATCCGACCCGACCCGACCCAACCCGACCGCCCCGCCCCGCCCTGTCCCGTCCCGCCCGGCCTGCACTCAGCCCCGACCAGCCCTATCGCACCACCCCCAGCCAGGCCGGCCAAACTCGTGATACAGCTCTACTGTACCGAACGGAGACAGTGCTCCAGTTTCCTTGACTAATAGACCACAGAAACTTACACCGGACGACCTAGCACAGGGGCTGACATGGCCTTACAAAAGTCCATATAGGTGCATATATGGGTGTCTAACTACGTCCTCTCGTAACCAAAGAGGATCTAAGTACACTGGTGTTATAAGCTTCCGGGCCCGCGCGGCCCGGCCCAGGTAACTGAACAGCCTGGCGGAAAAAATTAAGCTTCTTTCGCAGTTCCCTCGCGAAAAAAATTTCCGCCACTAGAACCTACACAGTGAAAAAAGGTTCTTGAATTTCAAGAGTCAGTCTTGGATCCCATTAGTGTTCTCCATAAGATCCAAGACCTGATCTTAAAATTCAAGAAAAAAAAATTCCGTGTTGAACAGCAAGAGATAGGGCAAAACGATCAAAATTTAGGGCGCCACTTACTCCGTTTCTCCATGGGATACAATATTTGACAGGATTGCATAAATTTATGCAATCGCCTTTATAGCCCTACAAACGGCTGAGAAATTTGCGTGTTCCTTCGGACCCTAGATGTCAAACTGCGACAATGATCTATCTTCGGTAATCTCCTTTCAAAACCTCGTAGGCACATTAAAATCTAGCACTAAACACTTGGGTGTCCCTCGTCAGCCGACTGCAGCCACCCCCTGCCCCTGGGATCGGCCGCCCGCGCGCCGCCGACGCCTGGCGAGCTGCCAAGCTCGAGACGCTGAGGGGCGGCCCGGGCCCGGGCGCGGCGCGCTGCAGCGGGGCAAGCGGGGGAACAATCCAAAAAGTAATAGAGATCTGGACGCGAGGAAAAAAATTGAAAGCTGCACACGACGTCTTTCGAATCAACACCTCGCACCGCACCCCTCTCTCGCTCCTGACCTCGGCGACGGCGCCGACTCGCATCTCACAACAAAAATGCAACCGTGCTTCGACTCGGCAGCAGTGCAGCTGTAGACCGGGCAAGGGGGTAACAAGTCTGAATTTTAGTGAGCAAAATTTTTGCATTTTTGAGCATTTTCGGGATTTTTTTTATTGAACTTTTGCAAATTTTTGCTTGAATTTTACCCAATTTTTGTGAATGCTCCTGAATTCTTCTGTTGTTTCTTCTGAATTGCCCTGAATTTTTCTTAAATTTTACATATTGCTCTGAATTTTTCTGAATTACGAAAAGTACAAAAATCTCAGAGTTGTTCCCCCCTTGAGGCCAGGCCGGTGCGGCCAATACGGACCGCGGCGGTATCGTGGCGGGGGTGGGGCGGGGGTCGAGGAGGGCGCGGCGGGCAGCTTGCAGTGCATGCGAGTGCACGCCGGCCTCGCATCCAATTGAGTGTCCTCCTGGGCGTCCTGGACCACCGCCCGCCGCTCCCCGTCCCGCTCAGGACCCCCGTGAGCACGCGCGCGCGCGCCCCTTATCGCGAGGCAGCCAGGCGGGCCGGGCAGGCAGCCCCACCCTCCGCTGTCGCTCGCACTCACTGCTACGGCCAGGGCCAGCGCCCGAGCCTGCAGCTACCGGTGCACATACCAGAAAGTAAAAGTTTTTGCGCGACAATTTTTCTATTCTCCTCACAATCGTCTCGCACCGCATTAACGAGAAGGATTGGCGAACAGGCGCAAATGCCGAGCACGCCCCCCCCCCCCCCCCCCCCCCCTCCCCAACACACGCACGCGCGCACGTATATAGTACCCACACGACACGCACAGCACTCACACGACACGCAGACACATATGCCGGGCGGCGAGCATTGACAGAGCAGATCCAACTAAATACATTATCACCTAGTGGCTAAAAGTGTATTTGCGCGTCGCTGTCGCGGCCTTCAGTCGCCGCAACACGACCAACATCAAGTCAAGTACCCTATTAACGATCGTGTTGTTCTCACTTCGTTGAGCTCTAACTCAACGCATATTATGCAATCCCCGAAAAAAAAAATCTTTTCCTCAATGTCGCGTGCTCAGAGGGGCGTACGTCCTCGTGACAGCTCTGGCCCCAGGCTCAGGCCAGCGCAGCGCAGCCCAGCGCACTCCCACAACACGAGCCAATCAGCTACAATAGGCCAGTGCTGGGGTGGGGCGGGGCGGTGGACCCGCTCCCGTCCGGATACGACCTTGGCGTTTTCAGGAAAACAAACGCTGGTACAGCCTACGGTTATGATGGGATGCAAAAGTGAAACCAAAAGACCGCGTGCTCCCGCCCTGTCGCCCCCGGCGGAGGCTGCTCCAACTAGCCGAGCCCCGGCCCCGGCCTTGCCGTTGACGAATTCCGTTCCCCGCCCCGCCCCGCCCCCCGCCCCACCATCTCTTCTCTTGCCGTCTTCCTCGACTCGCGAACCCTCTCGCAACAGTTCCAACTTGCGTAACGCCAAAGTGTCGTTCTTGAACGCTGTCAATGACAGCGCGCCACCGCATGCAGCGTGCAGCGTCCTTAGTTCGTCCTTGACCAGCGCGGCGGCGCGTCACACACACCTACCCACGCACGCACACGGCACCGCGTACGCGAACGCGCACGTTATGCGCGACGCACTGCAACACAGCACACACCACGCACACGAGCACGCGCCTACACACACACGCACACGGACACAGAAACACGCCCGCGTTGCAAACAGCAGCTGATAAGCGAGCAGGGCGGGGCGGGGAATGGCGGCGCAGCGTGTGCCACGGCTGTATGCGTCGCAAAGTGGACGCCCCGGCCGGACCATAACTTGGGCCCCGCGGCGCGGCGACACGGCGACTCAAGGCTGAGGAGCAGAGCAGCGCTGAGCAGAGCGGTTGCAGAGGGCAGCAGTGGGCTGATTCTGGGCGGCGTTCAGTAGTGTCCTCTCTCTTTCTCCATACGACCCATGAGTGCGATAAGGACGAGAGAGACGAGACTACCAAGCGGAATCACGCTATAGGAAGGAGGAGATGTCGTGCCGCACTGCCCCGTTCCGTACCGTCCAGGCAGCTGGACGAACACGGATGGAATACGCCTGGCAGGAGGAATAAGGCAGGCAGGCAGGCAGTCGCTAGATTCCAAAGACTGCTCACGCGCCTCGATGCTGGTTGCACTCATTGGACCCCACGAGGGGGACACACCTCTGAAATTTTTTTTACACCTCGTAATTCAGCAAAATTAATAAGAATGTAGACAAAAGTTCCAAAAGAAAATCAGAGAAGTTCAGAAAAAATTAGGGGAAATTCCAGCAATGAATGAAAAAAGTCAACAAAACTTCACAAAATTCAACAAAATATTACATAAATTCGCAAAATTTGAGCACCAAAAACCAGAGTAGTTGCCTCCTCGGGGCCCCACCATTCCCGGGGAGGACGGAGAGGGGAGTGGGGGGCGAGAGCGATCTTCCGAATCAGACAAGAGAGCAGGCACGGCGGCACGCACTCGTTCAGACACACACCACCTGCCGAGCCGGGTGCCGCGCCGCGCAGTTGCAGTGCGGTGCAGTGTAGATGGTGCAGCGGCAGATGATGCAGCTGCCAGAGCCGCACCGCGCGGCCCCGCCGGCCCGGCCGCGGCAGCGCAAGTAACCTTGGCGCTTAATTTTAGCCGGCACTCGGCTCTCTGTTTGAACTGCACTCTGTACAGTACTGCGCGCGAGCGGAGAGAAACGGAGGAGGGGGAGGGGAGCGTAGCCATCGTCGTCGCGCGGCTGCAGCGCGGGGCGGGGCGGGGCGGGGCGGGTCCGTGACAGAGAGGATGGCTATGGCTATGGGACGTGCGGAAGAGCGGGGCGGGGCGGGCGATGCAGCTTATGTAATACACACGCAAACTCGCACACACGCGCTCCTCGGCGCTGCACGAGTCTCGTTATCAGTCTGCCCCTGCCCCGCCCTGCCCCGCCCCGCCTCGCCCCAACTCGGCTCGCATATCGTTAGTGGTCCAAACTAACTGAACGCTCCGTGGGGGGGCACGGAGCCCGGCCAGGCCCGGCCTCTGCTGCCATGGCGCTCTTCCCGGTACGCACACACGACAGCAAAATGTTAATAATGCACAAAGGAAAAAAAAAAGGTGTTCGAATAATCGTACAAGGTTTATACCGAATCCCCACTCCCATTTTCCCTGACTTTTCCATGACTTCCAGACTACAAAATCGCAATTTTCCCTGGCCTTTCCCTCTTGAATGAGAGCAGGCGCGGATGAAAGGGGGGAGGGCGATAACCCCCTCCTTTTTTGTCTCTAGATAGCCGCCTGGAAAGTAGGCAAATTGCGCGGCAAAACCTTTGTATGTAGGCAACATGAAGTACGCCCAATTTCAGCCGGACCTTAATCTACACCCGAATGAGAGGTCCATTGAACATTAAATACAACAAAACCTAGACGCAAAAATATTATTGTTGCTCAAGAAAATTTTAAATTAATTAAATTAAATCAAATTAAATTAATATTATTCAGGAAAACAGTGTGAATGAGCAGCGACGAGCAGCGGTTGCAGTGCAACA
The DNA here is from genome assembly GCA_029379305.1 of Frankliniella fusca. Classification (NCBI taxonomy): domain Eukaryota; kingdom Metazoa; phylum Arthropoda; class Insecta; order Thysanoptera; family Thripidae; genus Frankliniella; species Frankliniella fusca. Next base: position 1,886,441 of record JAHWGI010001270.1, on the reverse strand, counting down.
CGGCGGAACCCCACCGAGGCTACAGAACCATGGACACACTGTAATCAGAAGTGTTCAAATAACACACATTTACACGTGTTGAGCACCTTTAAGATGCTTAGCTGAAGAAAAACCATGTACTCCACGGGTGACGCGAAAGTGTCCAACACTTCTTTTGCAAACATTCCCGTGGCAAACATATAAGTCCAATATACACATGGGCTTTTGACATGAGCATGAAAAAAGATGCTCAAAACTTGTGTGTGTCAGTTGAACACTTAAGGCTACACTGCAATACTTGCCCTTACCTTAAAATGTTCCCTGACACAAATAAAATTTCCCTGACTTTTCCATGACTTCCAGACCAGTTTTATTTCTCCCTGACTTTTCCCTGACTTCCCTGACCGGTATGAGCCCTGTCGATGATTTCCTCGGGAACAACAATAAAATAATGGTTGAAACAACAATAGCATGGTATGGGACTCTAAACGTTTCGTCATTGTAACCGTAAATTGCTGTCCAAACTATAATTTCATAGTTGTCCCTGAGCTAACCATGCGCTTGTTGCTACAACTTTTCATTTTTATGGGTTTTTGGCCAATGCACCTAGGAAAATAAAAAGGTGTACCCGAGGCTGTCCCAAGAATCATATGGTTACCTCAGGAACAACCATAACATAATGGTTAAAACAAGAATGGAATGGTCTGGGACTCTAAAATTTTCGTCATTGCAACCGTAAATTGCTGTCCAAACCATAATTTTATAGTTGTCGTTGAGCTAACCATATGCTTGTTGCTACAACTTTTCATTTCTTATGTGTTTTTGGCCAAAGCATCCATGTCAACAAAATATGTTTTAAAAGCTACACATGTGTACGACTTCCACTGATGACGAAATGTCGGCCATTTTTGTCGTGTATAGAACATAACTGTTTTCTCAATCTCATGATGCCTATGGGACGAGGTATGGGAAAGACGAACTTAAATCCAAGACGCGTGCTTCCAGCATAGAATTATAAATAGTAGTATTTCCGACTTCGAAATTTATTTTGACCTACTTTTTTCGATCGCGGCTCAGCCCTCATAACGCAACAGGAAATGAGGAACAAAGAGCCGTATTAAACTTATCTGAAGAAAAAAAAGAGAGAGACTCTTCAAGCATAGATCACGACCCAGTGGTTTGAGAACACAGCGACGACGCAGGAGACGAATCCGAAAATAGAAGCAGTTGTACAACGTAGCAACCTGGTAACACTAAGTTCATTGTCTAGGTTATGGTGAAAGAACCGGGGGTGGTAGTGCGCACTTGGGCCGCACCACAACCTACTATGACTGGAAGCTTCCACCCCAAAACTAGGCCCAGACACCGACATAATTGCCAACTTACACTTCCACCTCAGTTTGCTTGCGAAAAACAACACGTTTCCCAGTCTAGAAAGAAAAGGGTACATTTTTCTGTGGGCCGACGCCGATTTCAAGGTCGGTCCGTGCCCACCAACCCCAGCGGCCGCCATCTTGGTTATCTCGGGCTGGTTAGGCCTCAGGTCTAAACATTGTCCGTGGGGCCGGCCATGGTCGAACAGCGCCGGAAAGACTCCCAAAAGGGCCTTCCCCGGCCCCGGCCCGGGCCACAGGGCCCCGCACGACCCTCACCGACGGCAGGGTCCGGCCACGGGGTGCAGCCCCCTGCTGGCGAGGCAGACCCCTACTTACTCTTGATTGCACGACGGCGCCCCGGTGGTCCCGAGGCAGGGGCAGGATGACGCCCTGGCCCGGCCCGGGCGTCATGACGAGCACCGACGCCCTCGACGCCGTCCTCGCAGCGGGGCGGCACCGGCCGCGATCCAGACGTCCACCGCGTCGTCAGATCAGAGCGGCGAGCGCGGATGTTGCGCCGGCCGCCATCTTGTTTCGGGGGGGCACCTACGCGCTCCAAAGGCTGCCCCTGTCCTGCCCGCGGGGCGGAGCGGGCGCACGCCGGGCAGCGGCGGGCCGGGCAGCGGCGGGCCGGGCACCGCTACCCCTCGCTATAATTACGAGTCCGTTGCACAACCATACCGCGCGAGGCTCAACTTCTTGGGGATGGACCAACTGGGGACCAGCAAGTCCAAGTCGGAGGAGCGCAGCGCGCGGCGGGGGCGGCGGGCCGAGAGCCGGACCGGAACGGCGAGGCGCGGGCGCGACCCTCGACTGAGCGAGCGGGGCGGGGCGGAGCGAAACGGAGCGGCGCCGAGCGAGAGACGCGGCAGGGCAGCGAGGGGCGTAGGGCGCAGGGCAGCAGGGCCCGTAACGGCCAGGTCAGGGCGCCGCGGTCCTGGGCCTGGGCCTGCCGTCTGACACGTACTGAGACCAGCAGGGCCTGGCGGGCCTGGCCAGGCGACACGGGGCGGCGCGGCGCGGAGCGGAGCAGCACGGCGCAGCACGGCGCGCTCACTTTCGGTTCTGAGTCGGAACAGGAGCTATAGTGGACGCCGCGTTGGGGCGGGGCGGGGGGCGCAGGGCGGCCCGACCCCTTTCGCTTGCCGGCGCGGTGAGGCACGGCGCGTTGGAGCGGGGCACGCTGCAGGGTGACAGAGCCCCGCCGTCAGCCGCGCGGCCCGACTCGTCTCAGTAGCGACTCGCTAATCAATAATAGCGCTCGTATTACATTTATTTGGCAACGCAAGCGAGCCGAAAAAGAGTGAAACAGGGTAAAAATAAAAAGCCGATGCAAAATTCAGACGCGCAGTCCAGACTGGAAATCGCAAAGTAGGTCACTCCACTGTGCCGTAGGGGTGACGTCCTGGTCCCCGGCCGGCCGGGCTCGCGGGCCCACCAGGACCTGCTCGGCTCCCCGCCCCGCGCCGCCCCAGTGCTGACCCGGGCCACTACCGCTCCGGTTGACGCGCGCTGCCCATGCCATATATACGTCTCCAGGGGCGCAAGGCGGGACGGCGGACGGCGTCACGGCGTATCTAAGGGGGCTGTTTCGCCACAACTCGCGACTAAAATACTCATCGCCCCGCGTCAAGTCGGGTTGTGAACGAAGCAAAGCGAAGGCCAGCCCAGACCAGACCAGCGCGCACGCGACACAGAGCGGCACTGCCGGGGTTGGTCGACAGGGTGCGCCACCTACTGGCAGTGCGCGGGGGAGCGCGCGCATCGGGCGACGCAGGGGGCGAAGGGGGGGCCGAGGAGAGGGAGGGGAGGGGGACTGGCGGGTGTCACTTTCGCTGATCAAAGTTCCATTTCACTGATCGCCCTATTTAAGAAATGGCAACCCGACCATCCCCGACAACCACCGTGTGCAGCAGCACCCCGACCGGCCCCGGCCCCAGCCCCGGCCCTGCCACTCGCTTTCGCGCGCACACACACACACGCACACGTGTGGGTGTTCACCAACGCACACAACCGCCAGGCCCGGCGGCGGGGCACCTGTCTGAACCTACCTGTTGAGGTGTCGAGGCGCGGTACCACTGCGTGCTGAGGTAGTCGGGGTGCGCGACGGGGATCTCGGGGAGGGCGAGGTGCGCGGGACCCCCAGGAGTCACTACGGCGGACGGGCGGTGCATCCTGGTGGTTGGGGTAGGGTCTGCAGCGGACGTGCAGCGCCGGGCCGGCCCGGGCCGCAGCTACATGACAGCTGACAGCTCCTCTCCCCGCGCTCTGCTCGAGTAGCCCGCGTGCGTCCCGCGTGCGTCCCGCGTGCGTCCCGCGTGCGTCCCGCGTGCGTCCCGCGTGCGTCCCGCGTGCGTCCCGCGTGCGTCCCGCGTGCCGGTCCGAGCTGCGAGCCCCAGCGCTGGCTCCTTCCTCTCCTCGCGGCCGCTCCGACAGCGCTCCGCCGCGCGCAACCTGTATCCCTGACCTGCCGCAACGAGCGCGCCGGTTCTCCTAGGGCCGAGCGCCCTGCCCCGCCCCGCCCCGCCCCGCCCCGCCCCGCCCCGCCCCGGGGGGTTGTACGCCAGCGACACCGGGTGGGCGGCGCGCGAACTGCAGCGCTACTGCAGTGCGCGCGGCGCGGCGTGGTGTATAGCGTCGCGGCCCGCGGCACGGCGCCCTGTGGGCAGCGGAGTAGCGGCGCCTTTAGGGATGGGGAGACTGGGCTAAAGACGGGGGGGGGGGGGGGGGGCGTGCACCATACGACAGGATGCGGAACCAGCTCGGCAGCCGTAATCACCACATGAGACGGCTCGGCGGCTCGCGTGTCTGAGCAAGCAAAGACGCACTCACCTTTGGCAGTGACCTTGTCCGCTGCGGACCGGAGACCAGGCCGTCGGTGCCAGGGCCGGGGGCACGGGACCAGGGGGCGGGGAAGGCCCGTGAGGTAATGCAGATAATGGCATCAAAGTAAATTGACGAACAGAGCAGCTGTCTGATTCTGAAGATCGATCTCGCGCCTCTCCGCTCTCATAGGGCCCTGCCATATCCAACAACATGGGGCACCTCCATTGGTGTGACAAGGACGGAGGTACGAGCTCGATCGTCTGGATCAGACGGCAGACGTGCGGCTCCTCCTGCAGCAGCGCGGAAGAGGTGAGGCCGGGGCCATGCAGGGCGGGGCTGAGGAGGAGCGGTGCATTCGCGGCCGGCGACTTACGTCACATCACGACAGCGACAGCATCCGCTAATCAGCAGGCGGATCCAGGGAAATGGGAGGGGGAAGGCGAGCGGCCGGGGCGGAGCGGGGCGGGGCATTTAAAAGACAGGCGAGTGGGAGGTGAGCTTGGCCAGCCCAGCCACATGGCGAGGCGAGAGAGGCGAGGGGAACACAAAGAGAGCACGACCGTCCGCGACGCGCACATGGGCTGCAACGTGCGGCCGTGCCGCGCCTGGCCTGGCATGGCCGCGCCTGCCTGCCTGGCCCGCCGAGCCGATCTGCCGAGCCGAGCGCAACTGCACCGCGACCGCGCCGAGTCGGCCCGGCCCAGCACGCCCAGCACAGCCCGGGCGAAAAGAGACGGAGAGATGTCGAGAGAGAGAGAGAGGGGGGGGGGGAGGGGGGAGGGACAGCAGGAGCGGTAGGCATCCCGCTTCACAGCGGAGCGTGTTGGCTGGTCTATCCAGCCGTCCACAGGCGGCCCGCGCCTGGCGGGGCGGCGGCGAGGCGCCCCAGCCCAGGCCCACGGGGAGGGGGGGAGAAAGGGGGGGGGGGGGTAACCCAGAAACGAATGGTAGAGGGGAAGGAGAGCTGTGGGGCCGGGGGGGGGGGAGAGGGAGAGAGAATGAGAAAAGGAATGAGAGGGAGAGGGAGAGAAAGGAGGAGATTCCCTGCTAGGTAGCCGCGCTGCCGCGCTCAGGTCAGGTTCGTTGACCTTCCCCACGCCGCGCCCGCACTCTCATGTGTGCGTAGAAGTGGCAGCCATAGGGAAAGGAAGAAAACGACAGAGATAGTGAGTGAGTAAGCGGGGAGGGGGTGGGGACTGCACGGCATCATTTAAACTAAATGCATCCCGAAAACGGACGCCACAGGCTGAGAGAAATACATACATAGAACCTCGAAAGGGGTGGCGGTTTGCCTTACCTGATGTGCTTCTACCATGGTGACCTATGGGCAGCGCCGAATGACTTAGTCCCATAAGTGACGCGCTCGCATCGCCTGCAACAAGGACAAAATGGGCTACATGAGAAGAGGGTTGTACCGAGACGCGAACGACGTCTTTTGGGAAAAAACAAGACGCTCTTATGGAGAAATTACACGGGATTTGTGAGGCACCTTGAAAACCAAGACGACGGTTTCTGCTCCGTGGCAGGCGTTGGGCACACTATTAATGTGAGGTGTTCAGTTATTGTTCGCCAACGCATACACCATGCAAAATTACCACCATCCTCCTCCTCTCCAGACAGAGAGTAGCAAGCCCTCACGCAATGGGGCAGCGAGTCATTGGGCGAGGGGTGTTCACCTCCGTAATGACCCGCACACCTTAATCATGTACGCGGTACCGTCTGTTGTTTCAAAAAGTCCATACAAGATTTTCCGATGTAAATACCACCTTGTCACTGGAGAAGCGCGGCCCGGCCCGGCCCGAGCCTATACAAGGTGTTTCACGCTGAGCCAGCTGAGCACCACGCGCTACCCTAATGTGAAGCCAGGTTGCCAGGTGAAGACAGGTTGCCTCAGAAACGCTGACCTAGTGGTGTGAGCAGCGCGCGTGCGAGGAGCGGAAGTTGAGGCTCGGCCTGTCGGCCAGCGGCGCGGCGCGCACAATTCAAAAATTCGGCCGATGGGGCGTATAGAGCGGGCCCCCGTCCCGTCCTACACCGATCATTCCGCGGTGCTAATGAACGGGGCTCAAAACCGCTGAAGATATGGAGTATGGCCGGGCCATAAGACAGGCAAGCCCCCACCCCTCTCTAAAATTTGTGACTTTCCTTCCACCTCTTTCAAAAACCATGTTCTGACCTAATCACGCCCTGCGCGCGATCCATGAAGCAGTGCCGCGACCTTAATCGTCCAAGTAAGCGCAGGTGCGCGGGTGGGCACCCCTAGAGAGACTCTGAGTCTCTCTAGGCACCCCGGGGGAACACTCCATCAAAATATCATTACAATCGGATCACAAATGGATTCAGAGTGACGAGGGAAAGACGCAAGGCGTAGAGGAGCTTAACATCGTATATGTCGATCTCACTCTGTTCACACGGGCATGGGTCCATTGGAGATGAAGACGCACCAAAAAAAAATGACTTGCATGGGAAATATACCAACAGGTCCAGGTTAGGGTGGCGGGTAGGGGCGTACGAGGAGTAGGGCGGTGGGCGAGGAGGTGCGGCTTCTGCTTATTCGCAACAAAGGTCATCCAGTATCGCTTGGGCAGCCACCCTAGAATTAATCATAGATTGAAATAGACGCGCAAGAGGATTCGATGGAAGACCTCAAATAAGTGAGCATTCACACGTGAGGGAGTCGACGACCGCGCCCTGCCCCGGCCCCGGCCCCACTAGCAGACCCGCGACCTCCTCCTGCCTCCGGCGTACCGGCTGCAGCAAACGAAACGAAACTTTCGATGGCCTGCATTTTTGCACTCTTTCTCTACTGGCGAACCTACAGCAGGCTATCCGGTTCAGTTACACAGAGAAGACGACTCTCATTGGTCGCGGAGTGGTGGGCGGGAGGAGAGAGGAGGGGGCGTGAGCTTTCATTGAAGAAAAGTGAGAGATGGAGGAGGAGAGGGAAACAGAGAGGAGAGGCGAGTGGGGTAGAGAGAGAGAGAGAGAGAGAGAGAGAGAGGCAGAGAGAGAGAGAGAGAGAGAGAGAGAGAGAGAGAGAGAGAGAGAGAGAGAGAGAGAGAGAAACCCTTTCAAAAGTGGTTTGCGCACTGTTGGTTCAGTATGTGTGTCCATGTCTGTGAGCGGTTGTGTGTTACTTCCAGTCGAGGTGAACGACCGATGCTGCAGTAGATGCAGTTCCCCTCCCCTTCTCTTCTTCTCCTCCCCCCTTCCCCCATTTTTTTCTCTCTTTCCATCCCTCCCTTCCTTCGTCTCTCTCTCTCTCTCTCTCTCTCTCTCTCTCTCTCTCTCTCTCTCTCTCTCTCTCTCTCTCTCTCTCTCTCTCTCTCTCTCTCTCTCTCTCTCTCTCGTCACCCTCATTTTGCTGCACACTAGCTCACTCTCGCTGTGTTCCTGTTCTTCTAGGCTCGTGAGCCCTCTACCTTCCTTTCAGCCATGAGCGAAAGACAAACAGCTCGGACGGAAAGGGAAAGAGAGGCAGTTGATTCTCGGAAACACTTGCGTGAGGATAGGCTTTAGGGGTACACGAGAAAGCAAGAGATCCGGTGGCGCGGGTGTGAGGGGGCTCGGAGGGGGAGGGGGAGGTGGCCGGGTGGCTGCTTCAGGACTTCGCGGCACAGGTGACACTCGGATCAGAGCGACAGATATAGGCCCACCGCGTCGCCTAGTGTGTGTGTGTGTGTGTGTGCGAGAGAGAGAGAGAGAATAAGAGTAAGAGGGAATGAAGGAGTGAAGATGGCTCGGTCGTCGACCTGGCCCGGCCCCGGCCGCAGGCATAGGCCGAGCCCAACGGGGCCGGCCCTGGCCGTGGCGACTCGCACCTGTGGGCCTGTGGGCCGCGCCCAACAGTAGAAGTACCGTGGCGGCGGGTACGTGAAGGTACTCGGTTGACAGGACAGTTGTGGTGACGGGGCAGACAGCAGCCCCCCCAAAAGCGGAAAAACTAACTAAAATAGCAGCGATTTATTGGAGCCGATTCCTAAAGACAGGTGCGATACATGACAATTCACGTCAACTCTTAACCACTTTTTCTAACGAGGGCGTGATAAAAGACCATCACGACACCTATTTTGCCCGTCCCACTATTATACACTGTAAACAGAGTTTTTCTGAATTTTCAGTAGTTACAGAGTAAAATTGTTCTTTTTCTTTTTCAGACCAAAAATTCTGAAAATTCAGATCGCTTTCCGGTCTGACGTTTCGGACAGTGATAGCTGCCGGGCAAACGTCTTCGGTGACAGCGCAAAGAGGACAGGCCAGGAGCGGTGTCCCCGCACCGAGCCCGCGCCCCGCGCCCCACGCCTCGCGGCTCGCACCCTTTGCCTCGCGCCTCCACGCTCGTCTTACGAGGACACGACGAAGGCGACGTCTCTCTGCACCGGGCCCACATCCCGCCCTACGCTCCTCGCGCCCCGCGCTGCTGCCACATGAGCCACGTCCCGTCCCGTCCCGTCCGTACCGACCCCAGCCTCGCGCCAGGTGCGGATGACGTCAGGGGCGCCGCGTTTGGGCCAGGCGGGGCCGGGCGGGCCGTCCACCGTCCACGCCACACGCCAAGCCCGATCTCCATTATTATGAAAATGGCACCGGCACCTCCCCCGCTCCATTGTGCGCGCGGGACGCACCGCGCGGCGGAGACTCGCGTCATCCACGGGTGCGGGCGCCGGCGGGCGCGGGCGTCGTCGTGGCGCCCTGCAGGGAGGGATGTCCCGCCTGGATGTAATGAGACCATAACAGCGAGGGGGAAATAACTCTTACAAAACTTTAGCTGAAATCCACACAAAACTTGCCAATATTTTTTTTAAAAAAAGTAAAACTTCACAAATTTAAAAAAAAAAAAAATAAAAAAAAACTTTACAAAAAAATCTCTAAAATTCACAAAATAAGTACATCAAAATTCATAGTTGCTTTCCCTTCGCATCACAGCCAAGTGCACAGGTCCAAACGGCCCCGCCCGGCCAGCCGATCCGGCCGCGGCGCCAGGGGATGGGGTGCTGGGCCGGGCGCCGGGCCGGGGAGCGGGGCGGGCCCGCACCGGTAGCCATCGGTAGCGGAAGGAACATGCGACAAGTCCGCGGTGTACACGGCGGGCGCGCGGGCTGCCCGGCCAGACCCCAGCCCAGCTCAGACCCCCATTTGCAAGGTAGATGAGGGGTCACCTTGCTAGACGCTGCCCGGTCCCGCCCCGCCCCACCGGCCGATGCTCCAACACGAGACGCGTTCATTTCTGCCGACTTGACTCCGCCTGACCGCAAGTAATTATCAAATCCCGGTCAAACATGATCCAGGAGAGGAGGCCCCGCGCCCCGGCTCCGCAACCGCACGCCTCTCCTTCCTTCCCCCCTCCCTCCTCCCACCAGACCCGGGGCCGGGGTCGGCCGACAGGCGAAACCAACGCGGTTACATTTGTGGTATATCATAACGCTCGTAGACAGCCTGTTCCATTCTGATCTATCGTAAACACGAGAGCAAAAATGTTATGCCATGTGCACCGGGTGTAGGGTGTTGTAAAGAACACGTACGTAACTGTGTTTCTGGTCTGTCTACCCTAGGGGTTACGGCGCCTTAAGGCCACTGTGAAAAATATCCTCGTAAATTTACGACATTTTTTGTAATTTTAATTTACAAAATATGTCGTAAATTTACGTCAGTCCATTCTTGCCCGTAGGTCAATTCCAAGTCGATAGGGAGTGCTTGTAAATTTACAATTTCAAATTGTAACTTTACGACTTTTCTCATGGAAAATTTTCCCGTAACCCTTACGAGTATTTTTCACAGTGGCTGGGGCGGGGTGTCAGATCCACATAATGGGAAGTGTTCACTAAAACACCCGGCACATATTATGTCCCAGGCCTATGTAGGTATACACGCTTTGTCAGCTGTAGCCACGCGTGTGCAGTCCTCCAGGAAACCTAGTATCCTTCAAGAAAAATACTAAACCTATCTCTAAAAAATTTAGTCCAAGATGTCTTCGGGATAAAATTTGGCAGAAAACCCTCTACCACGAGAAAGAAAAAAATAATTGCTAACGTCCGTGGGGATAATTGTTATGATTATCTCTGGGAGGGACGGGAGGCACACAGGACGCTGAGATGATACATCACCTGCTCGACAACGGCCTCGACGGTGCGCGCGCGCGCGCACACACACAGAGCTGAGGCCGAGTGTTGGGCATCACATTGGCGTTGTTATTAAAGCCAGATTTGACCTTGGAGTCAGCCTCGCCCCATCACCTACCAATTGCGCCCCTCCCCCTCCCAGTCCCCTCTCCCCTCCTCAAATTCAAATCCTCATTCTCTTCCCCCCCTCCCCGCCCCCTCAGGTCTCGCAGCTCCTTCGCGACCTTGGCATTGGGCTATCGACCCCGACCCTGACTGAGTGCCCATGCCGCCGCTGTCCCCTGCGATCTCCACGGAGCGGGGCGTGGCGGGGCGGGGAGGAGCTGGAGCTAGTCGCCGCCGAGTGGAGGGGCACCGCGATGGCTTGAGACCCACGGTGGAGAGTGGACACCGTGCTGGAGACCCTAGCCTAACCCCGCGCCAGCGCGGCGATGTGTTCTGTCCTCGATAAACGTGAGGGGCTTGGCGTTATGTGGCCGGCCCCTGCGGATCTGCGAGTGCGGAGTGCGGGAGCCGCAGCCACCAGGACGCCGACGAGCCCGGCCCGGTAACCAGACGAACATTATCCGCGAGTACCGAAGGTCACGTCTTGAGTACCTCACGTCACCTCACCTCAGCTCCGCGTGGCTCTGCGCGGCTCATCCACCGTCTTCCTGCGCCGCCTGGGACTGTACTACCTCTCGTTACATTACGTAAAGTGGGCTGCAGGTCCACGCTCATAAAAAAATACACCATACCGTAGAAGGGAACGTAACACACTTGAATATTTCGAGGATGTATTTGAGTGCGTTTGTGTTACCCGGAGGCCACGCAGTGAAACAGAACAAGGTGTTTTATTATCGTTCCCTCGCCTCGCCTCGCCTCGCCTCGCCTCGCCTCGCCTCGCCTCGCGGTTTGTGCGATGATGAGCAGCACACATTTAGACGCATCAGCGATCTGTGATCGAGGAGAACAAGGAAGAGCGTCTCGTCGAGTATTGCAAATGACACAACCTTCGCCTCGCCTCGCCGCCCTGCCCCGACCCGTCCTCGCGTCGCGAGTCGCGAGGTCCCCGCCGGAGGAGAACAACTCGACGATAATCGAGACACCGAGACCGCCAGAGACCTCAACGCCTCTCCGAGCCGAGCCGAGCTCCAGGTTACTTGATTCATAATCCTTGAATCTCAAGAACAGATCCACGTGTCGGGTCGGGCCTTCGAGCACCGAAGTCACGACCGCCCGGCCCGGCCCTGAGGGCAGAGGGCTCCGCGGACCCCCGCGCCGAGCCACGCCACACCGATTATGCTAATTCCTACGTCCTATTATAGTCGGACGTCTCGCCTCGCCTCGCCTAAGTCTCCGTGAATCACAGGCAAACCGATTTTCGGCCGGACAGGCCCGGCCTGGCCTGGCGGTCCGAACGCAACGCCCTCTGGAGATTATGATGGGCGGGGCGCGGGCCCGGGCGGGCCGGGCGCGGGGCGTGGGCTGGTCCGGTGGGAGTGGCGGGCGCGCCCAGCGATAAGGGTTGAACGACCTCCGGCCACACGCCACGGCTCTGTAATGTGATGCGCACGTCATGTAGTCGAGCCGGTGCGATGTAGACCCGCGCCCGTGCCCCACAAATATCTTTTCTTGAGAGGCTTTCAATTGCTCGCGAGGGACGGGGAGGTGGGGCGGGGCGGGGCGGGGCGGGGCGCCCGGCGGTGTCAACCCGACGTGAACGAGTCAAGGACACTCGTCCTGCAGGACACGTATCATTAGCGCCCCCATTATGCCTTGTAGGCGCCATGTAGTTTGGGCGCGGCGGAGCGGGCCGGGCGCGGGCGCCCAGGGCGGTAGGAACATCAGCACTGCCGAAGTTCTTAAAATTACGGGTCGGTCACATTTAAACTTACAAAAAGGAAAAAAAGGAAGAACAATCGGACGAAACAAGCCAGCCAATTACTTCTAAATGGATATTCCGGAAACGAGGAACAGAGCGAGCGTACAGCACGCGTATGCAAATTGTACACGCTGCGACCGAGGAGCGCCAGTGTTCGGAACCGTGAATGCCGCACAGGATTTTTTCCGCCAGGCAGCAGGAAAGATCCGCCAAAACAGGAGCAGAAGACATCTTCCGTCCTATCCGCCCTCGAGGGATCTTTCAATTGGGAAGTTCGGCAGGTGGGGGAGCCGGGGCCTGGGTCCAGGCCAGGGCGACCCTTGGGTGCAGGCATAAAAACGACAATACTCACACAGGGGGAGCGAGGAGGGTCACTGACTCCACCCGGCTAAACCTGAACCTGCGCGAAAACTCTGCGTCATGTACTGTGCGTCGTGGGAGCAGTGGTGACACCCCTAAGCGTCCAAGCACAGCCCGGCGCGGCAGCCCGGTCGCCAGCGTCATGGCTGCCCATTGAGGGGGAATTTCGGTGTACAAATTTTGTGAATTTTGGTGAATTTTTGCTTGAGTTTTTTCTAGGATTCTGTAAATTTTTGTGAATTTTAGCGAATTCTCTTGATTTTTCACGAATTTTTCATTTTTTTCCATGACCTTTTTTTTTTCTGATTTTTTTTTGTGAATTACGAGATGTCGAAAAATATCAGAGTTGCTTCCCTCTCGCTGCCCATACTGCAGAGAGTTCTTAGCAACAATGTACAGAGCAGCGAGCGTCCTCGTAGATGTGCCACCCTGGAACGCACGGCGGCGTCATCGCTGACTATATCCAACAGCACCAACATCCATCCCCACCTGTAGGCTGATTCCGCACATCGGTCAGCGGGAGGTAGACGCGGCCCTCTCTCTCCCACCCATTGGCGGTGCCCCATGAGTGCGACAAGGACGGAGGTACGAAAGTCCCAGTTCAGTCTACTGTGATGCAGGCCTGCGTGCGGTGCGGGTCTGGCACGCCGCCAGGCGCGCTGCCGGGCAGCGCAGGGCAGGGCGGGGCAGGGCAGGGCGGAGGCAGCGCCGCGCCGCGCACCGCGGCACTCGGGGGGATCCAGCTCACTGCCAAGGCCAAGGCAATGCGGCCACCTGCAAACTGGGCGGGGCGGGGGCGCGGCGCGGTACTGCACTGCAATGCGCGGCCGCGCGGAAAGCAGAAGCCACGCTCCTCAGCAGATTTTGTCGATTTTTAGCAGCGAGGTGGGTTTATGGAGCTGGCGCCACCCCTGTCATTAACAGTGGGCGAGTCGCGTCCATCAGCTCACCCAGACTGACGTGGAGCCGCAGGTTACTGCACCCAACCCACACGCAGTCTAATCGCTGTTTCTCGTTTCAGTAAAACCACGGTTCAATGTGTGCGTGTGGGTGATGTGAGCTATTTGGCAGTCAGCAGGCCACTGCCTTCTAGATCCCTCCGAACGCGGAGGGCAAGGGCCGAGCCTCGGAGCCGTGCCCATGTGCCCATCCCATACCGACCAGGCCAGGCGTGAGGCGCGAGGCGAGGCTAGGCGAGGCTAGGCGAGGCTAGGCGAGGCGAGCCCAGCAGACCATCTCTACTACTTGCTGTAATGGTCGCCTCGAAGGCGAGGGTCGCTGACCGGACGGGACGGGCCCGGACCGGACCGGACCGCGTAAGCCTAGCGTACCTTGGCGTCGTTGCGCCCGGCCCGGCCCGGCTCGGCTCGGCCCCTCAGCCCCAGCCCCAGCCCGGCCGGTCGCTGACACCGCGACAGGGCACACTGGGCCGCCGCGCCGGCAGGGCTCCGTAAGGGCTCGGCTGCGCTCGGCTCGGCTCGGCTGGGATTCGCCGCCTAGACCATTGCACTGGCATGAACTCGTAGGGCAGAAGCGAACCCGTAGTGGCCGTAGTGGCAAAGTACGCCGAAGAATGCCTCGTAGTCTCGCGGACGGCTACGCTGCTTGTACAACACGACAGTTTTTATTTTTACAATCTCTTTTCCACGGAACGATAGAAGCCATTGCTCCATCAACTCCGAATTCCGGTGTACAAATATCGTAAATTTTCTTTAACTTATCAAAAAATTTATCAAATTTTATGCAGTCAAGGCTTCAATTTTCTCGTTTTATGATTTTTTCTGAAATTCTTGGAGTGTTTTTAGTTTTCTAATATTTTTATTATTTTATTTAATTATTACCAATTTTACAATTACTTCAGAGTTGTTTCCTCTTAGCACCTAAAGCTAAGTAGAGTTTGAGATGGGATAGCACTCAAGATCATGGTGGAATTTCGAGTGTTACAAGTACAATAAGTAAAATAACAATGGACAATGGACCCCAAAAAATTCACCTTTCAAACATTTATCATGATTGGGCAAAGTAAATAGGAGTATTCAAACGTACAGAAGTTTATTTTACACCTAAAGGTGAGATGCTGAAGAAAGGAGCGTACGAGAGCATTGACCTCTACTAACCGTTGGCCTAGGTTGGTGGTGGGGGAAGTCTAGTTCGAGAGTGGGGGAAGGCCCAATGGCAAATGTAGGCTAGGTTTTAGTGAGAATGTACGCCCCCAGGGAAAAAAAATCATTGACTCTTTTCTGGAATGTCTTTTCCAAGGATCTCGAAAAAAATTCCTAGCGACTGTGAGACTTACAAAACTGGAACACCTATGACCTAGGCCATTGACCTTCCACAGACCCGTTCCCACTGCAAGTCTTGCGCAGACTTCAAATTGCACACCTCGGTGTTTAGCATCCGATTTCAGATTCTAAGCTAAGCAGCCCTCTGAACCGGCACAGTAGTATTCTGACTATCATGAATCACCTTACGATGCCTTCTTGGATCCGAGCAACAAGGCCCGGCCTGGTCCGGCTAGGCCCACCGCGACGGGCGTTGTGGCGCCAGAAGTATGCATAATCCAGTGAATAATCCTAGTTTCCGAAAATGCAAAAAATAAAATAAATGGGAATGGTAAGAAACGCAGTTAAGTAGCGACTGGAGACAGCAAACGACAGCCGAGACGTCCTCTCGTGACATGAGCCATTCTGGGAAGGTCTCAGGAGATGCGCGGTCCTCGTTCCGGGCCCGGGAGGCCCCGGACGGCTCGAGTCCCGGCAAGCCCCGGCCCGGGCGTTCCTACGTATTACCGCCTCATGACTCTCAGTCAAGGTCAGGCGGGCGAATCGGCAGATCGGCTCGCCGTTTAAGGTGGGCGGATGGACGGTCGGGCCCGAGCCCGGGACGCGTCGTAAGGACATGTTACTCACCAGAAGGACGGCGTCGCAGAGGTCCAGCTTGACGGAGGAAAACCCCAGTGCGGGGTGGGTCCGGGCGGAAGAGGGACGGGCGAAAACACTGTCACACTGTCAGGTCGCAAGTCACCACTAGCACAACACAAATCACAGCAGCACTAACACATCACGTAATCCAAAGGGCGTAGAGGCGGCGGGCTGGTAATCCACTGGAGCGGAGCGTCGCGTCATCCACTGTCACCCGAGCACTGTCGCGAACACGGTCACGTCTGGCACCCGGCCCGGCCTCACGGGGGCGGGTCTCGCGTACCTGCTTGGACGACGTTGCGGAGCGCACTGAGGGGCTGTGCCGGCGACTTCCTCGGCCCCGTCCCCCACCCCGTCCCCCACCGCCTGGCCACACGCACGCCCTTGAGCGCTTCACTTCGCGCCACAACACGACGCCAGCGCTCCTGTCGGGAGTCTCCGCAGGCGGGCCTGGCCCAAGCCGGCTGAGACGAGCCGAGCAGAGCGCCTGCCTGGAAGCCGGGCAGGAGCGAAGCGGCACGGAGCCGGGCCGAGCCGAGCCGGGCCGAGCCGAGGAGAGCCGAGAGGAGCCGGCCGGGCCGAGGACGATCGTGAGCAACGGGACTCAGATCCCCTGTGCACAGGTTGTTGACCTGGGCCAGGCCCTGCTCCGAGGCTGCAGGGCTGCAGGATAGTGCGCCTGCTGAGGACGGTCCTAGACTCCTCAGACCACCGTACTTGAAACCTCAAGATAGCCACCGCAACGTGCACCGCTCATGCCTCAAAAGTTGTGTTTCTAAAAGAAAATGAAAACAGTATGACAGATAGAAATTGGATGGTGAACATGTTCTTTAATCATCTCTCTCGTCCATGTCCTCTTTGTCGATCAAGAACAAAGTAAGTGAGAGTATTATCAGCTCTCAAGAGTCACGGCTACAATTGTCAAGAGTTTATCGATCTGATCTGAACAAAAGCTCCCATTTTCCAGTTAAAAATTAGTTCAAAACGACCCAAGTTGAAGTTGAAGTTGACCTAGTTCCGGAGATATGAAGAAGCGGACTGTGCGCTTGAAAGAAAAAGTGTGGGCGAATGGGAGAGCTCATGCTGAAATAAAGCAGTAGAATCTCAAAAAGTACGTTCTACTCGTTTAGGAGTTTCAAGTAAAAAGTTCTCAGTGATTATCTGCACTACCATATAACCTCTGTCACAACATTAGAAGGTGAAGGTAGCACTGGTTTCAACAGGGAAACGCCTATAACAGGTGCTGGCAGTCATCAAGCATGTCCTGTTAGACGCGTCCATCTGCTATCGAACCCTTGTTAATACGAGAAAGATGATTTTCGAAAAGAATATCGATCGATTTATCAGATCGTCCACCCAACTCGATGACCCAGTGCCGGTAGCAGCTGCCGGGGGAAAAGGGTTGAAATTTAATAGCTCGGAAGGGGCACCGTTAATCGCGCCAACTCTTTCTCATACCTGCCTTCCCTCTCTTCCTTTTTACCTCCGATTGAATAACACCGTGAACCCCTCCTCCACAGCACCCCCGAATCCCCCCGCGCCCCCACATCAAGTCCCGTTTCACGCTGTCCCTTTATGGGCCAACCCTTTTCCAACCCTTTTGCCCATTTTTTTTAATCGCACGTGACGCCCTTGGTCCCTTTGTCGATTTTCTTTTGCCCCTCTCCCAAATTGCTTCCTCCTTGGCGCTCAGCTGTTGTGTACCGATCCTTTTTGCGGGGGTGGCTGTACAGACCTCGAACTTACCTGGCTACCCGCACCCCCACAACATTCACGCTCAGCGCAGTCTCGACCCGGCCCGGCCGGCATCCGTTAGGTCGGCAGGTCGGCGGCAATAATAGGAGATTTCACAGAAAAAAGCAGCTGGCGAACGACGATGTGCGGTACCATGGGAAATCTCGTCCAGTCCGTTTGCTGTCCATGTCTTCTCCCATGTACCGGGTGTTTTAGAGAGCACATAACAGTGTGCGGGTTTGCCGACCGGTTACAGCCCTAAGGCGCCCCCGCGCCTTGGTGTCTTGGGTAGGCGGACCCGCAACACAATCACGAGTTCTCTAAGACGCTCGGAACTAGCCCGGCCCAATCAAAGAGGCGGTCTGAGCCAGGAAGGGCCATCAAGAACATCAGGAATTTTTTTTCAAATATTTCTCTTAAGAATTTAAAATTTAGTTGTAACAAAAGCAGTCCACATGAATTCTCCTGGCGTGACGTTCCTGCTTCTTCATGGTGCTCGCATCTGCGCATACCTACCTGGCATCTCTATAAAGCGCGCCTGTACGAAGAGCTTTGGGTAGGGCCGGGCAGGGCCGGGCAGGGCAGGGCGGGTCGCAGCAGGTCCAAAGGGCGCTAAAGGGCATTAACAATAACGGGACGGGACACCCTGGTAATGATCACACCTGGCCCGGCCCGGCCGGTCTCTGGCCCATCCCCGACCTACGCCACGCGTCGCCACGCCGTGCCGCCCCGCGCCACGCCGCCCGGCGCGCCTGGCCCGGCCCCGCCCCGCCCCGCCCCGCCCCGCCCCGCCCATGACCCACTTGCGCCTCATTATGACCCACCATCCATCCATCCCGAGGTGTAAACAACAACAGCAGCAGCAGCAGCAGCTGGCGCGTGCTTCTCTCGAACCTCCGCACGGACTCTAATCGCCCCGCCCGGCCCCGCCGCGCCTCCCTCACCTCGTGCCACACATAAAGCAGGGTGCACCCCACCTTGCCCCTACCCGCCCCGGTCCCGGCGCGGTGCCTGTAGGATAGGATGATTCCGCATGGTGGTTTCGTCTCTCTGTCTCTGTCCTTGTCGCATTCGTGGGGTGAGGCAATCAGGAGCAAGAGAGAGGGCGGAGACCACTAACCGCTTTGCGGAATCAGTCTGCTGCGGAAGCATCTCTGCAGATTATTCCCTCCCTCTCACTGCGCTCATCTCATCCCCCGCGCTCGGCTCCATTCAGACCCGTTTCCTCCCCACAATGCGTGGCAGTCGGATCGCGCGAGCCTGCGAGCCGCGAGCTCACCGTGGTCGTGCCAAAAGGCCGGACCCGGAAACACGCGAGCCTCCCGTGCACGACACACACGTCCCCCGGCCGGGCGGGGCGGGGCGGGGCGCGGCGCGGCGGCCTTTCAATGCTCTTCGACAACGGCAGCAGGGCGCCCCGCCTGGCCCCGCCTGGCCCCGCGTGGCCCCGCCTCACAAACGTCAGGTGTTGGGTTCGGTACGCCCCGACATGAATGTGTGGGGGGGGGTTGGGGAGGAGGTATTCTTTTTATGAGGAGTGAAGAGGAAGGGCGGCCCGTTAGGTCAGGCAGGTCAGGGGCGGGGGAGGGGGGGGGGCAGGTTGGCAGGGGCGGGCGGGGGTGGGCTGGCGGTCTCCAAACACTGAGCGGGGCGGAAGCGTTGGGGGCGCGGGGCGGGGGCGGGGCACTGGAGCACTGGGGCACGGGGCCTGCGTGTGCTGAGGGGTTGCAGGCGTCCAACGAGCAGCGGGCTGCGGGCAAGCTGCGGGTCCCCTCCCGGTCTCGATCCAGGACCCGGGCGGGGTGGAACGGGACACATCATATCCCGCGGAAGGCTGATGCCCGCCCGGTACACACCGCACCGAGGGCAAAAGAATCCTGACCCAGCTGCCGGTGGCATCCACCCACCCGCTGGTAAAGTTGAAGCAGGGCGGGGCACTCCTTGGGCATCCCCGGGGAGGGGGGGGGCGCCCCCTGTAGGGCAGGGAGGCGGGGGTGGCCGTCGAAACGGGCCCTCGAACGAATGCTGCACAGGTTTAAAAAGCACCACTGACCTAAATCTGGTTTGCATTTATCATCCCATCGGACAGGGAAACATCTGGAGTAGCCCAAACCGTTGGATGAGCAATGGGAAAGGAACGATCGAAAAGAAATTTTTTCTTAATTCCGGAAACAGATGAAAACCGTAGGCTTTTAAAGTTGTGGGAAATAGAACATTTATTGAGAAGAGCCGTAGTCGCCGACGAGCCTGTACCGGTGGCGTCATCAGTACGCCTGCTCTCCTTGCTGTGACAACCCAGCCGCGTGACGACTTTGGTATCCACATCGGCACCGTTAGGAGTACTGGGTGGGCACAGGTTCGAATACCGATCACAATATTTTTTTTTTTCGAAGTAGCTTTGTCTCTTTCAGTTGCCCGTGGCACAAGGACAGTGGATAAAAAGGATTTAGTAGGTAAAAAATAAATCAAAACAAATCCGAACTCGACATTAAAGTCGTCGCGGGTGAAAGCACGAGTTGGACAGAGGTTCTAATACCACCCTGTTTTTTCTTCTTTATAATTCTTTTTATCAGAACGTAGTTTTGCCTATTTGCAGTTGCCCGAGGCGTTAAAAAAGAGGT
Source organism: Frankliniella fusca (assembly GCA_029379305.1). Lineage (NCBI taxonomy): Eukaryota > Metazoa > Arthropoda > Insecta > Thysanoptera > Thripidae > Frankliniella > Frankliniella fusca. The sequence continues at coordinate 1,866,641 of JAHWGI010001270.1, read as the reverse complement.
TGGTTTGTTTTTTTAGAAAAAAATTCACCGCGTAGCAAAGCTACTAACTTAAAAAAGAAGAAAAAAAGAAAAAGAAGTTACAGATAGGGGTGGCATTAGAACCTCTGTCTAACTCGTGCTTTCACCCGCGACGACATAATTGTCGAGTTCGGATTTGTTTTGATTTATTTTTTACCTACTAAATCCTTTCTATCCACTGTCCTTGTGCCTCGGGCAACTGAAAGAGACAAAGCTACTTCGAAAAAAAAATATTGTGACCGGTATTCGAACCTGTGCCCACCCAGTACTCCTAACGGTGCCGATGTGGATACCAAAATCGCCACGCGGCTGGGTTGTCCCAGCAGGGAGAGCAGGCGTACTGATGACGCCACCGGTACAGGCTCGTCGGCGAGTACGGCTCTTCTCAGCGTCACCCCTAGTGGACAGGCGTCGTGTATACCGTGGCGTCATAGCCGTGCCGGCTCAGTGTTGTCCTGCGAGTCGCGGAACCCAGGTTCGAATCTTGCTAAATATAAATTTTTCCGAGGACAGCAGCCTGGAGTGGAATTCAAACCCCCCATTCCAACGGAGCTCCCTCGTGGAATCGCCGACGGTCTAGTGGTCTTAGTACCACGAAAGCCGCGGGGTGTCATGAGACTCGGCACTTGGGGCCTGGGTTCAATTCCCAGGTAGGTTCTTCACTGGCAGCGAAAGCGAGTTGTCAGGAAGTTCCGTCCCATGCCACGGGGGGTGGTCCCTCGTGGGGAAGTAAGGCCTATGAATCTGGCTCCTTAGTAAACAGCTTTTCCATGACCTGTGCGGGAGCGGGTCAGTACAGGTCTAACCAACCGTACGCTTACTCTTCCGCAAAAACTTCTCTTTCTGCTTTTCTCCCCCTCTATCGTCCTGCCTTGCCTCTACCTCCCACTGACCGGTCATGCGGTCCGGTGGTGCCCAGTCGTTGGTCCGAAATGCTACCTACGGCTTCAAGGCGCTGTTTAAATAGGGTAGTACGGCGGGCCTGACAGGCCGCCAGCCTTAAGCGGGGACTCTCCCCGAAGTGGAGAGGACTTCTCGTGCCCGCGGGGTGGCGGTCGCCTGGAACACACCGGATCCCATCAGAACTCCGAAGTTAAGCAGGCGGGGCTCGCAGGTTGCGAGTTAGGTAGGGGCCTACCAATTTTTCATTTTTTTTAAAAAAAAATAGCACTTTAAAAAAAAAAAAATTGAAAATGAATTTGAGGTGTGCTCCGACCATGATACCTATTCCTACTCCACTTTACCCGTGTAAACAGCAAGGCACTTTTTTGGATCTGCGCCGCGTCAAGATTTATATGTAAAACACAGTAGGAGAGTTTTTACTCCTAAAACTTTTCAGAGGTAAATTCCCAAGTCTGTGTTTTACTTCTAACCGCGTAGAGGTAAATCTTGCATTTTCGCGGCAATATTATTAGAGGTATATTGCCGTAGAGGTAAATTTACCTCTAATCAAAATTTGAGGTGTTTCCAGTAGAGGTACTAGAGGCGACCCTACACAAGTACACTGTAAAAATTTGTTGTAAAAAAACGAAAAAAAATTACAGGTTTCGCTGTTAAATCGGTGAACAGATTTTTCCTGTAGTTTGATGAAACATTTTGTGAATTAACAAGAAAAATCGCGAAACAACAGATAAAATTTGTAAACTTACGGAATTCTTATGTAAAGTTACGGAATATTTTTGTAAAGTTACAGAGTTTTTTGTAAATGAACACGAATAAAAAGTAAATTCACAGTCAGTTCGTTTAACAAAATTCACAGATATCACCCTGTTAATTTACGACATGATTTTTTTACAGTGTACTTTACACTGGGACAAGGCTCGTGATATATCTAATCTCCCCCACCCTCCTCCCTTTTAATACTCAAAATTGTTTTCGGGAACAACAACAAATCGAGTCACCGACGCCGCCTTTCGTAACCCATTTGCATATTACTGTACGGCGGAGGTGTCGTGTTACCGCCGCCTCGCTTGCCCGGCCCGGCCCGGCCCGCCCGCCTCGCCAGCCTGTCCCCGAGCACAACCTCAGGCTTGGCATGGCTTGGGCTGGCCCGGGTCGGGCCGTGGCCGTGTCAAGCGTGTGCTGGCGCGCGTGCATGCGCGGGGTGCGACGGTGCGACACCAGCCTCCTCCACCCCGCCCCGGACCCGCCGTGGCCCAAGGAGAATTAGGTCACCAGAAACACTGCGCGCCCTGCCTATTACGCTCTGATCCAGGATCCAGTCCAGTCGACTTACAACCGAGGGGTACCTCACCTTCTCCAATCAGTGTACACCCTGCGTTCTAATCATTTTGAAATCACTATCCAGTCACGAAAATTTTCGACACAAATCTTCTTTAAGCACATTAAAATTTCAAAATATCGAATTAGTACCAAAAATTTATAGCTTTCCTCAAAGTTTGGTCAAATTTTCCTACCAATCACGATGCAACCCTCCAATCAGTGTACACCCATTCAAAGAGTGAGGTACCCCTCGCTTACAACACCTGATGCTGATGCTGCTGCGTTCTCTGCAGACAGATTCCGAATACCATTTAGTAGTTACGCCCTCCCTCCCTCCCTCTCTTCCTCCCTCCCTCCCTCCCTCCCTCCCTCCCTCCCTCCCTCCCTCCCTCCCTCCCTCCCTCCCTCCCTCCCTCCCTCCCTCCCTCTCTCTCTCTCTCTCTCTCTCTCTCTCTCTCACTCTCTCTCCCCTCATGACCGTGGCCCATGAGTGCGACAAGGACAAAGAGACGAAACCACTGTGCGGAATCATCTTACAGGAGGCGTCATCCCCGGAGCGATGCGGGGCAGCCCGGCCCAGCCCGGACCCTGCTACGACCCGCCACGCAAGAGATGCTGGCTGATTTCATAACCCAAGCAGCAGGCCGGGAAGAGAGAGACCCCCTCCACGCCGAATGCCCCGAGAAAGAGAGGGGCACTGGCAAGCAATGCGGCCACGGCCAAGGCGAAGCCGCAGCGCAGCGCTCAGCCGGGCCGTGGCGACGCGGGGCGGGGCGGCTCCGCCAGGACCTGCGGCGAGGCGAGGCGCGGCCCGGTACCCCTACCCTCCGCCCGCGCCACGCTGCGCCACGCCGGCATCCGGCGAGTGAGTTGAGTTCAAGTTCAATGGCAGCATGAGCGGGGCGGGGCTGGGTGGGAAGGAAGACCGCCGCGATAGAGTGGCCTGGGGCCTGCGGCCTGGAGCCTCGGAGGCATAGGGCCCGGCCTGGGGCCTGGCCGGTGGCGGAGGAGGCCGGGTGGTCTTAGCGAACGCGACGATTCATTTTATGCAGCCTTTTGCTTTCGCCGGAAAGGGCGGCGCCGCGCGGGTCGGCACGTGAGGGAGAGGGGCCGCGCTGTGTGACAGGGACAGCGCCCTCATCCGGGTGTGTTCAGAGCATCGTGCAGACACTCCGCAGGGCTATTGACCACGCGTGCTGGGGTAAGGAACGGCGGGGTAGGGCGGGGTAGGGCGGGGTAGGGTGGTGGTGTGGGCCGCGGGGAGGCGAGGCGACGCCCCGAAATACTACACGGGGACGCATAATGTGCTGCATCCCATGCATGGACATTACCGAGTTAGGGCCTCCGGTAGGGTCGCGCTCGGCCCCTGACCTGGGCGCCATACTGCAGCAAACGCTTCATGTACAGGAACCACCAAAACACATGTACCGGGTCTCTGAGAGGGTAAACAGGGTAACACGGTAACGGTGTGGCGGGTCTGCCTATGTCCGCGGGGCCACAGCAGTACCATTACGGCTGGAGCGAATATAGGCAAACCCGAAGTCTGTAACAATAGTAAGTTCTCTGAAACAGGCGGTGCACAGCGTGTATATACCATAAAGTTATATACCGACGGGAGAACAACTCTGAAAGTTTTGAACACCTTGCAATTCACAAAAAATCACGGAAAATTCAGAAAAAGTTCAGAGAAATTTTGCAAAATTCAGGAAAATTAACGAAACTTCACGAAAATTTAGGAAAAATTCTAGCAAAAGTTTAGTACAAATTCACAAAGATTCACAAAAATTTACAAAACTATACGAAACTACGCAAAACTTGTACACCAAAATTCAGAGTTATTTCCCTCTCGATGTATACTGTAGTGCTACACTCGAGTGCTGCTGTGGGGCCGCGGCGTCTAGCTGGGTAGCCCCGAGCAGGTGGTGCTGGCCGTGCGGGCGCGGTGCGGGGCGCAGCTGCAGTCAGGTGCCCGGCTATCTGCCCTGCCCGCCTACCTGTCCGGCTCGAGAGGTCGACGACATTCGCACGTGGTTGCACCGCGGACGCTCGGTCAGACCGGGCCGGGCCGGGCCGGGCCGGGCCGGGCCGGGCCGGGCCGGGCCGCGCGGCGCCGCGCTGGGCCCGTATACCCTTCACTTTGGCCAGATGAAGCGGTGGCGTAGCACGGCGCGGCGGGCCTAAAGGCGGCGTTAATTGCTACGAGTCTCATTACTCTGTTTCTCCGCCGCTGTGCTGGGAGGCTCGCCCGGCCCGGCCCGCCGCGCCGCACAGCGGATGCCGGTCGAGTCAGGCGGACGTCAACCTGTCCTGTCGCGCGGCTCGTGGAGGGGCGCTGCTGCGGGGCGGGCCGGGGCGGGGAAGCATCTTTTGAAACCTTCCTGGATCTCGACCAGGCGTCCGGGACTTGTAAAAAACAATTAGAGGATAATAGTTAAGTAAACGTCAGAGTTGTAACCGATAACTTTTAACAATCAGCCGAGATGAACTTTTATTTCATGTTAGAGACTGATGGATGAATGATACCTACCCTCAAGTGAAGTGAGTTCGGATGGCGAGGAGATCTTAGATATTTACTTAACTTAAACATTTATTTCATGTTTCATTCGTTAACCTTAAAATGGTAACATTATTTGTAACGTTCTTGAAAGGTACGTAAAGTTACGGACTCCTGATCTCGATCCCATCCCAACTTCACAGCCGCTTTCTTTGCATCGCAAGGCCGGCAGCCAAGGAGGTACAATAAAATTCTCTGACTAAAGTTTAGGACAGGCTAGGATAGGTTGGGTTTGATTTAAGCTGAGCACAGCACAACTAGGATAAGATCAAGAGCGGTTGTTTCCCTCGCTTCTCAAATTAAATTCCATTCCATATATCGCCTAATCTAACCTTAACCCAGCCTCTATGCTGAAAATTTCCGGCCGCACGGCGAGGATTACAGCCGTTGTCAGAGTTTGGGCCGAGATCCAGGAGGGTTTCAAATGAGGCTGCCCGTCCCGGGTCCTGTCCCGGGCCCCTGGGCCCCCGGGCCCCACGAAGGACCGAGGGCGAGGGACGGTGCGGAGGAGAGGGAGGCCCCCTGGACTGGACAACAGAGTTGCCGTGCCGCCCGTGAGCCGCGTCGTCAGAGACGCAGTGATCTGCGCCCGCCGCGGTGCGACGCGAGCCGCCGAAAATCGGACAGCCTACCGCGTTTTGGAAACAATAATGGTTATTGAGATCTATACGAAATTAATGACCCGCGCTGTCATTCGCTTTGCCACACGTTTTATTCTTTGAATTAAAAGTATTTCCAATGTCAACGCACAGTGAAAATAAAATAACCGCTGAACGAAACGAAATAAATCCGAGGCCGAGTCGTCGGAGGGAAAAAACTACGCCGAGGTCCGAGGTCCGAGGTACCTGGGGGGGGCCGGGCCGGGGCTGCCCGCGAGGCTCACCAGTGTACTCAGGCCCCCGCAGCCCCGGTCGTTGCCCCCTGTCCAAGCTCGGCCACCCGGCCTGCCAACCCATCCGAAAACGAACGCACCCGGCCATACCCTCCCCGCCCCGCCCCGCCACACAACGCCCCGCCAACTCAGCCTGGGCTGCCTTTGCGCCCGGAATGGAGCGCGGGCGGGTGCGGGCAGGCGAAGAGGTAGGGGCGTGCGGGGCAGGGCGGGGCAGGGCGCGGCAGGGCGGGGCAGGGCGCGGGGGCAGCGCGGAGCGAGGCGGGTCCCGCGCAGGATCTCGGTAAGAGGCAGAGAGGGGGGGGGGGGGAATCGTTGCGCCCACCAAGGCGTCAGTAAAGGGCACCTTCAAAGTCTCAGAGAAAAAGAGAGAGAGAGAGAGAGAGAGAGAGAGAGAGAGAGAGAGAGAGGGGGGGGGGAGGGAGGGGGAGGTTGGGAGGCGAGGCTACAACCTGTTCTGCTGCTCCTGCCGCTCCGCTGGATGCTTCGTCCGTCCTTCCTCCCGCTGCAGCGCAGTGCAAGAAGGGTGCATCAACTTCGCATCGTTGCGGCAGCAGCACGCGGTCTTCAACTTCAACTCAAGCGGGTGCTCACAGTGGAAAATTTTGTACTGAGTGCTCGGTATTACATCGTATTACATTACAATGTATTTCGTGGGTGCTGCGCATATATGTGTATACACAAAATATAATAATTTTGAAGTGATTCTTCTATTTTCATAACTACGGTAATGTAAATAGTACTGGTACACCGGATGAGGTGTGCCAGGCATTAAGGAATTGAGAGTAAATGAAAGAGAAAGATTTTGTAAAGCATGAATGACAAAATTCTATTAGCAAGTCACACATCAGATATTTAAGTTTCCTCTGATGGAAAACTCATAATAACCCTCAAAAGAAAATAAAAACGTTTCTCTAAGAAGTTGTTCTCGGCCTGTTCCAAGCCACTCGTCCCGCAGAAACTCTGGTTGGACTGGCATGTGTCACCGGAACAGAAAAAGTATTTCTGTCCTCCGTTTTACTTTCCGTTGCTCCTGGCAGAAGACGCGCTGCCGCTGCCTGCCCAAGGCGTATAGGGGGCAGGGCAGGGGAATAGGGGCAGGGGAGGGAAGGGGCAGGTCAAGAGGTTTGGTATGCTGGCCAGCGCCTTGTTCCCAATCACCGGCGCCCCGCCACGCCCCGCCACGCCCCGCCCCGGCCCGCGGCTTGGACGGCCAAGAAGCGAGATGTAAGCGAGCTAAGCGCGACGCCAGCGCCTCGCGGCGGCCAGGAGGAAAAGCACAGGTGAGTCGCGGAGCGGCAGCGCTGCGGCCTGCGGCCCCGGGGCGTTCACCTCGCGCTCGCCTCGCGCCCGGCCTGTCCCGACCTCTCTGACGTCACCACCCTACAACTATGTCGCGTGGGCGACTCAAACCGGGGCGGGGCGCAGCGAAGCACCCCGCAGTGCAGACAGCATAGACAGGGTGGGCGCGAGAGTAATAAGGGCTCGTCGCGGGGTTGGGAGGGCGTGCAGGTCAACTCACGGCCACGGCCCGCAGCCTGCCTCCCAACTGGACCTTTACCGACCTACGTGCCCTACGGGACTTGCAATGATTCCGAACTCCGCTCTGAAGTGCCCTCCCTGCTCTTGCACCTTCTGGCCATAGGCCCCATGAGTGCGACAAGGAAAGAGCGACGAATCCAGTGATACCGCGAGCCCTGCGGGCCTGCGGGTGCGGCTCGCGGGCGTGACACTACGCGTGCGTGCTGTGCAGTGCGGGATGGGCCGTCCGGCCGCGGCGGCAGGGCGCAGTGCACTGCGTACGGCGGCGGGGCAGGGGGCAGGGCGCGAAGGGGTCACTTGGCTAGCGCCGAGCGGATGTATGAAAGTGTGCCGGTCGTAAGGGGACTCACGCCACGCACACACGCCCGCACACATGCGTTTATTCCTGGAACACTTTATTGGGGAGTAAAATAAACCGGGACTGCGCGCTGCGCGGGGCGTGGCGCGGCGCTGCTGGGCGCGGGCTCTTTCCACGTGCATACTGATAGTGACTGCGGCTCCAGCCGAGCGCCGCGGGTAGACGGGTAGGGAAGGCAGCAGTAGCCCGATCCACCCCAGCTCTGCCCTGTCCTGACCGAGACCCTGATCCACCACAACCCCAACAGTTTGTGTCGGCTCAGGCGAAATCTCAACACCTGAGTGGGAGTGAGGCCGGGGGGGACACAACTCTGAAATATTTGTACACTTCGTAAATCAGAAAAAATAGAAAAAAATTAGAAAAACCTTAACAGAGGTTGAAATTCCAAAATTGTCCCTTTTAAGTACCAAAGTTGTCCCTCTATTCTTCAAGGGACTTGGACGGGATTTGGCACTTGCTCAAATCCCTCCGAAGCGAGGGGTCCCGCACTCGCCAACTCTTTGCACACTTGCTCGAGCCCAACTCGCGTTCAGCTCGCGAAAAATCGCATTCAACCATCGAAAACTCACTTCAACTCGCGTTCAACTCGCAAAAAAATCGCGTCAACTCGCGAAAATATTGCATGCACCTCGCGAAAAATTGCGTTCAACTCGCGAAAATGAATCAACTCGCCAACTCGTTGTACACCCTATTTTGGAAGTGGGGGACCCCTCGCTCTGAAGTCCCTGCCCCCCAAAATCCCTTCGAAGTTCCATTTGCGATCGCGATGCCTTTTTGACCCAATCGAAAAAGTGGTTTAGGAGAACTCCCAGGTCGTTTTAAACATGTCACATGGAATTCAGATGTTCAGAAACAATATAGTGTATTGTATAGATGACTACTTCATGCATGTTTCATCAATGAACGGCGTTTTAAAACCGCCCGACAGCTATGCGACTAGGATCCAGCAACGCAGGGACTTCAGAGGCGGGGCCGGACTGGCTCGTGTAGGGCCCCCGCGGCAGCTAAGGCCAAGGGCCCACATTTTACTAAGGAAAAAAGGGGGGGGGATATAAAATTTTCTGAAATTACAATTTTAAAAGCCTTTTTAATTCACAAGTTGTCTCAGAGTACATTTCGCCAATAAAGGGCCCCGCTGGCATTTGCCGCCGGGCCGCCCGGGCCAGTCCGGCCCTGTTCAGAGGGATCTGTGCAAGTGCGAAATCCCCTTCAAGTCGTGAAATCCCAACTCCCTCATATGCTAATAATTAGGACTTCTAGAGGATTTGGACTTTGGGATCTCGAGGGACTTTGGACTTAGGGACAATTTTGGGATTTCAACTTCTGTCAGGGAAATCAGGAAAATTCACAAAAAATACTAAAATTCACAGATTTTTTTAAAAAATAAATGATACAAAAAACTCAAGCAAAACTTCACAAAATTATACTTGATTTTTTTTTAATAGTATTTCAAAAATCAGAGTTGTTTCCCCTTCGTGTGAGGCAGACGGTAATCCCCGCCTACCTACTAGGCAAACTTACGTCTAACACTCTCCCTCGCGTCGGTCGTTGAACTCGTTGCACCGGTGCAGGCACACCAGGCGCGCGCCAACAGTTTACATGAAAAGAAAGCTATAGGAAGCATCGAGCTCTGTACTTTTACAACCAAAACATTACGCCATGCCTATTGTATCCCGTTTCTACTGTTCAAATTTTTACGAGGTCAGTCCCTTGCGATTCATTTCCATAATTTACAATCACACCTCAAATTATGAGAGAAGGAGCCGGCGTTGGCGGGCCGCTCGAATAGCGAGACTTTTAAATCTCATTGAATTGAATGCATGTCGAGCAGGCCGTTATCTATTGTGAATGCAACCGGTTCATGCATAACAGAACAAGGGGTTGCGTCGCGTTCATTTCGGAAAACTCGGAAAAACGGAAATATGGTTGCCCCAGTTTATAGTCAAAGCAGTAAGTTACTTAAACCACGTCCCCATGGCTCGGCGGCCCTCGGCCTCGGCGGCTCTAAATCGTCTCCCGGGCGAAGCTAACAACTGCTCAGCCGTGTCAAAGCACCGACTCACGGGGCTGAACGGTTGCAGAACGGTGGGCCGCTCTCCCGCTGACATAAAGGCTCTCTATAGGCCAAACTGAAGATGCTAATGCCACACTCATATCACATTCATCCACTGCTCCAGCCCGCCCAGCCCAGCCCCTGGCTCCAGCTCCAGCCGCGCACATCGCCGCACAGCGCCGCAGCCCTGCGCCACCACAAAGGGGCCCCGTTAGGTCCGACCGGACTCGGGGGAAAAAAATAGTGTGCGCCGGCATACAGCAGGCAGGCAGGCAGAAACTAGTAACTTGACTGTTTCAGCGTTACAGTTACAGGTATAGGAAATTTTCTGCCCGCAGCTTATCAATTACGTTGTTTTTAACATGACTCTACTTATCAGCGTAAATTTTACAAGGTATTTTCATAGTAAAAGTATATTAATTAATAAATTAATTAATTTTTATAAAAAGAACCATTTTCTGAAGGTGGGCGTAATTTCCAAAACCACACTGATAAAGAACGGAGATCGGGACTTGACTTGACTTGACTTGATAAACCGAGTCACAAATGAAAGCTAACCCTAGACAAACGATCCTTTATTTTAATTTCACAATTGCAACAAAATGTTCTTTCCTGCATGACGTATTTTGACAAACTCCAGGCCTTTCTTGTTGGCACGAAAACCAATGTTCGATTAAGGGCTATTTTCCGCTTAGTATTATTTTTTTTTCAATTTGTTTTATTGTACCCTGCCCTAAAGGCGTCAAGACGACAACAATTGTGTTTTTTTCCTTCTTTTCCTTAAATAAAATTTAACTTCAAATTTAGATGCCAAATTACAGGTTTACCGACACGGAAAGTGTAATACATTATTAGTCAACAGTCCTAAAAGTTTTAAGCGCGGGGGTGGAGGAGGGGCGAGCACATCAGCACGGGACCATCACGGGCACGGGAGCGCCTCAGCCAGGCTCAGCGCTCGCTCGGCCAACTATAAAAGGGATTCCTTGAATCCTCTCTGGGCCTCCGCCCGGATCCCGGGCCTCGGGCCGAACCACACCGGACCCATTTCCAAAACAGAGTGAGCTTCTCTTCCGGGTTCCCCCCACCCCCTTCACTTGGCCGTAACATGACTCCAAAGCGGCTGGCCAGGCTGGCTGACCCAGGGTCGATGAGAAGCGTCTGATAAGTTCAGAAAGCGTTGTTGAACGGCGCCGTTCAGAAGGACGCAGCACGCACGGTGTGTGACGCGAGGGTTTGCCCGAGACAGTATCCTCTGGCGCGCGGGGCGGGTGCGGGTGGCTGCGCCGAGGGGTCCTTCACTGTAAATTCAGGCGTTCACCGGTTTTACTGATTTTTCTGCATGATTTCCCATGATTTTTACTGACTTTTTTCTTAATGTTTCTCTGATGTTCAAAGGGATTTTTTGGGGGGGTTTACTCTGATTTTTTGAGTGAAGGGCCGTCGGGCTGCGCTGTGCTCGGTGGCTGCGCTGCGTTGAGGTCTCCAGGGCTGAGGCCAGGGCTGGGCTGCGTGCGCTCACGCCGCTGGACTGAAAGCGGGCGGCAATATCTGCGCCTGCCTGCAAGGCAACACCTCAGCACACAGGTGCGTGCATGTTGCCTCCTCAGCACTCGCAGATGCAGCCCGCTTCACTCAGCTAGTGTTCGGGCTCTACTTGTTGCCTACTTTTTTCTGGCAACACTGGCACAGCTCCCGGGGGCCCCGCCGGCGCTGCCCAACACCCACTGACCCACTACACTCTTGCCCGATTCATTCCGATCCCTCCCGCTGTGACGCCTCCTGTATCCAATTTCGCTTCGTCTTGGACATACTGCTGCTGCAGCGCCGCGACCCAGCTCGGCCCGGCCCGGCCCGGCCCGGCCCGCCCGAGCCAAATGGAACAAAAGAGCCAAGAGCCGCACAACACCTGTCGTGGCCCAAGCACCGCCCCGCCCCGCCCGGCCCGGGGTTCGGCGTAAGAGGTTGAGCCCCCTCCCCCCTCGTTCCCCGCGCGCCCCGCGTGCAGGACGAGGTGATGTTTGTGCACATGTAGGCCAGTGACGCCACTGATACCCCGGGAAGACCCCAGCAGGTCGGGTTCTGACGCACGCCACGCGCGGGGAAAGGAAGGGACGCGATGAATCAGTCGGGCGTGAGCGCATTCATGCGCGAATATATGTTTTCACCGATTTCATCGCGAAATAAAAAGTGTTTTACTTTCGCAGCAGACGCGGACGAGCACGGCGGCGTAGACGCAGTGTGTGTGTGGTCGCCCGAGGGGAGTGAGCACGATCCCATTTCCTGCGACCCCTGGGCATCGTGTCCGCATGCCCCCGCATCGCATGCAATTTGTTTAAGAGACAACAACAACAAGCAACAAAGGGACTGATTTTGAAGTACTCTTCAAAAATGAAGCGCGGTGTGGAGGCATTGTTGCGATGGTTACCGTGGCATGCACGAGATGGGGAAGTACGGTAGGTTGCAAATACCTTGAACACTCGCCCTAGTTGTTGCGGAAAGGGACGAGAAATGGTTACTGGCCTGGGAATGGTTGAAAATAGTTAGAAAATCGAATTGGGGTATATATACGGTACTTTAACACCGCCTATTCGCTTTACTTCCCCCTCGCGGCCACGGTTGTCTGCCCCGCTGAGGGGGCTGTGCCGCAGTACCGGGCTGCACCCGCTGCACCGGAGGGCGGCTTGCACACCAAGGAGACCCACCTCAGGCCCGACGCCCGGCCCCGCCTGGCCCCGCCCGGCCCCGCCCGGCCCCGCCCGGCCCGGAGGTGAGGTGAAGTCGGTTCGTTGTGCCACTTACCTAGACTCGCATCGGCCGTGGTGGGGGATGGCGGGGCCTCACGAAGTGCACGTAATGTAGCGCCCGGCCCGGCCCCCTGCGGGCCGACACTCGACTAGGCGGTCAAAGACCTCGCCAGCCATGAGAAACTGACGGCCAAATTCAAATTTCACAAATTTCAGTGACGACCTGGATCGTTGTCTGGAACAATGGAAATAACGTTTTTGTTCAAAACAGTGAATGAACATGCAGCAATGACTTGACTGGTTTCATATCACACCCACTTGTTGCATGGTCTCTTGCTACATCCACATTTGGATGGGGCCCCGGGCCCCGAGGTCATGGCTTCAGTCGGGATTGGCTCGGCTTATTGGCTGGTGGGAGTCGGAGCACCGCGCCAAAATAGACACCGAGTCGTTGGCAATTCTGCTGCTCGCGCATTGGCCACCTATCGTTAAAATTAAAACCTCTACTTCCATTAGTGACAAGTCTACGTTGTGAACACTACTGGTGTATTTGGGGCAGCTCCAGCTCCAGGGGATCTCCGCCCTGCCGCTCGATCAGCTACTTGCACACACACACACGCACCGCGTCATTTCTGACGCGGGCAGAGCATCAGTGCCAGCACACTCGGAGAAGGTGCGGGAAAGGGGTCTCTATGGGCTAGATCAGGGTGGCTGCGGGCAGAGCAGGGAAAAAAAGGCTGCTGGAATCATTTCAGAAGCAACATAATTACCATTCTCCCGAGGCAGAAGTGCACACTCACTCAAGCCTGGCCAGGCCGAGCCGAGCCGAGCCTAACCAGGGCGTGGAGCCGAGCCGAGCCGAGTGGAGCCGAGCCGGGCCGAGCCGGACCGGGCGGTCGTCGACCCGAGGCAGCGGGGCCCCAGCCGCAGCCGCAGCCCCCTCAGCCCCAGCAAAGTCACGGCGCAGAGCAGAGCGAACAGAGCGCGCCACTCCGCCCTCCTCCCCAGCACGGTGGAGGGAGAAACGGTGGCGGCACTAGGGGTCTGGAGCCCTATTCACTAACTTCTTCGGTTCGTCCCTCGGTCTCGGTTCGGTCCGGCGGCCGAACCGAGACCGAACCGAGGCTTCGGTCGGGTACTCGAATTCGGTATTCACTATGCCTTTCGATACGGTTTCGATTCGGTCCGCGGCCGACCGAGGGAGGTTCGGGCAGCGAGCCCGAAGTCGAGGCGCTGTTGCCGGACGCTAGTGTCCTGACCAATCAGAGAGCAGTGTTCGCCTCAGCTGAACGCAGCTTATGTGAACGTGTTCCTTGACGCACTTGACGGTTGACGGCTAGTCTTCCCTCCACCTTGTCAGTGTGCCAGCACGTGCCAGTCGTTAATATTACTCACATATCTGTTATTAAGCGGAACAAGGGGATAAATTGACTTAGCCCTAAAAATATTACAGCAAAGTACCCCATAAGTTGGGAGAAATAAGGATTGGTAATAGGAGATAAGTCGACACACCCCCTTTTTAAAGTACATTTGTTCGCAGCAAAAGGAGGTAAGTCGACTTATCTCATAAGTCTTAAAATTTTCAACTGAACAAAATGAGTTAATTGGACTTGACTATTTGATTGAGATTTTAAAAAAAAGTTATGTCAACTTATCCCTCTGTAGTGGCACGACAGAACTGAGTTCCAGATTAGAAGTTGACGCAAGGAGTTCTAATATTTCCTTATTTTCTGTGAAGCTTTCGGAGTATCCTTTGCATTAAATTTTGAGTTTAGACCTGGTTGTTATCTATTGTATACCTTAGTTGAACCACAATATTGTTAATGAGGATTCACTACTGATGCCTTTATATTTTTTTCTTCGATTCACTTAATAATTCAAAACGAGTAAAAAATGACATATTAGCGTAGAACGACTTAGCTCTTTTTATCAGAATGGCATAAGAAGGCAAGTCGACTTGACTCTTTATGCACCTTCTCATCAACAAAGTTAAGTAGACTCAGCTCCTTTTTCCAAGTTTTCAATGCCTTGACTCTAAAGTCTCAACAAGTAAAAAGAGTCAAGCTGACTTGCTTTGTTATGTCTTTGATGGTAAAAGGAGCCAAGTCTTGTATCTCAGCATAGAAGCATAACACTGAAAAAATCATAAAGCCAGTTATATCCTACATGGGGTTGCATTTTAATATTATCATAACATTTTTGAAAAGTTACGTGCCAATAGTTTTTTCAATTTCCTGAAAAGTATGGGTTTTGGACTTAACCCCATGTTCCGCTTCACAGCAGAGTTGAACCAGAATATTATTTATGAGGATTCACCACTATTGCCTTTATATTTTTTCTTCGATTCACTTAATGATTCAAGTCCTGTATCTCAGCGTAGAAGCATGACACTGATAAAATCATAAAGCCAGTAATATGGTAATATCCTACTTATGATTGCATTTTAATATTATCATAACATTTTTGAAAAAAAAAGAAAAAAAAACTCTGAATAGCACGGAACCGTAAAATACCAACGGCGTCCATGATATATCACGTCACAAGAAAAATCTGAACAAAACACGACCCAACAGCTCTTAAACCGACTCTCGACTGGCTTACCGACACCTAAATCCCTTCGGTGCCTGGGCCTCGGTCTCGGTACGCCGGACCGAGTCGAAAACCCCGGGCGAGACTTAGTGAATACCACGGGAAGCGGCCGGACCGAAAACTGACGTCACGTACCGAGGGGAGCGGGAGTGGGGGTACCGAACCGAGCCCGAGCGGAGTTAGTGAATAGGGCTCCTGAGCGTGTCGGCAGTTTTGTCGCTACTTAGGGGATTAACTCCGAGCCTGGGCTATCTAACGTGCCGGTCCGGAGTAACTGAGGTCGGGAAGGCCCGCGCAGGTATGCGGCCGACCCAGCTTAGCTTGCTCTCGACCGACCGTCGCCCGGGCCCGTCTGTGCGAGAGAGAAAGGTCACTGTGCGAGAGAGACAGAGGGGTTTTTTGTGCGGCTCGGCAGGGCCCGGTCGCTCGGGCGCTGCGCTGCAGGCTGCAAGCCGATCGGGCGGGAACCTACGAACGTTTTTAAGTCACGCCTTGCGCATGCCTGCCCACGATGCCCGAGCGCACAGGGCTGTTGCTATGGTTTCCCTAGTAGCGGGTCTGGATCGAGTGGTCTGCAGCATTTTTTGTTTGAAAGGAGTGTGAGAGGTCACCCTTCACTTGAAATTAGTTGCGAAACCGGTCATGGCCCGGCTGAACTAACCTGTACCAAATAAAAAAAAAAAAATTTCAATCAAGATTGTAAATGAAAGCAGATGATACTAAAATCTAATTTTTATTTTTGGATTTTGCTGTTTTGCGCCTCGCGGACTGCGAGCCATTGAGCCATTCATCAGTCCCCCCTAGGTACAATATACCCAGGGTACGCGCTTGGTTTTTGAACTTGGGAGTAAAAGCTAGCTGACACCTTATTATGTCTTGCACTTTTGTGTATTAAGGCGACGTTACGAAAATGTGCGTAGGAATAATTTTATTTCAGCGCCTTCTGCACTTACGGGGTTTGGGTAGTCAGCCACCGTTACACATGTGTTTGGCGGGTCGACCCACCCAGGGTCTGGCACATACTGCTATAAATGTGTTACACTACACTCGGGAGAGCCGCGAGCGTGGCGCCGCCGGGCGCCGCAAGGCAACAATACCATGGGTTGGAGCCTCGCCTGGTCCCTGCCTCGGCCCCGCTGGCCCCACCTCCCCCTCCCGACCCCTTCGCCTGGCCCGCCTGGCTTCCCCCTCTCCAGGCCTGCACACGCGCCGCACTGTGACAACCCGGCCCGCTCTATACTATTGCGAGAGTACAAGCCGATGAAACATCAATTCTCTTTAGTTTCTTTTTATTTTATTTTTGCTAAGATGTATCATCTGCTAAAAACAGACCACGCGACCGTGACCAAAAAGTTCCGGAGCGCCGGAACTTGAAAGCAGATGATACGTATGGTAGATGTCCGTACGCGTTGCAGGCCGCAGGGAAGCGGAGCGCTGTCGCGCTGGGCTAGGAGGGGGGAGGCGCGGGGCGGGAGGGGGCACCGGCCCGGCCGCCCGGCCGCCTGAGAGGTGGCGTGGAGTAGTCGCGTGGTCGGGGCGCGCGCGGAGCGCGCCGCCGCCGCCGCGCGACATTTTCCCCCCTGTATAATATTATGCCACTCTCGCTCTGCCGTTTGCTGTCTGCTCGCTGCGCTGCTCTCTGCAGGCTGCTCGCTGTATGACAGTACAAGCAGGCTGATACATTCGTATCATCTGCTAAAAACATAGTGAAGTAAGTTAAAAAGTAAACGACACACAGCTAACCTGCGAATGTTAATAAATATTTCCTTACAAATCTTTCCCAATCATTGACACTGACACTAGTTGATTCTTCGTGCTCACACGTTTCATAACATGCCTCGACTCGGCCCTCGGCCGGCAAAACACAATCGTAGTGCAGCGCAGGTTCCCGGTTCCCGCCCGATCGGCTTGCAGCCTGCAGCGCAGGGCCCGAGCGACCGGACCCTGCCGCGCCGCACCAAAAAAACCCTCTGTCTCTCTCGCACAGTGACCTTTCTCTCTCGCACAGACAGGCCCGGGCGACGGTCGGTCGCGCGCAAGCTAAGCTGGGTCGGCCGCATACCTGCGCGGGCCTTCCCGACCTCAGTTACTCCGGACCGGCACGTTAGATAGCCCAGGCTCGGAGTTAATCCCCTAAGTAGCGACAAAACTGCCGACACGGGTTCCTATGCTGAGAGGCCCGGAGTGCCGCCACCGTTTCTCCCTCCACCGTGCTCCCCAGCTATGACGAGGGTTTCAGATTTTGCATCGTATAACCGTATAACCCGCACCTGCCCACACCTGTCTCCTGCCCCTTCCCCTGCCCTTGGCCCTTGGCCCTGTGCCTGCCCTGCTCTGCCTTGTCCTCTCTCTCTCGCTCTCTCTCTCGCTCTCTCTCTCTCTCTCTCTCTCTCTCTCTCTCTCTCTCTCTCTCTCTCTCTCTCTCTCTCTCTCTCTCTCTCTCTCTCTCTCTCTCTCTCTCCTCCTCCTCCTCCGTTTGCTGTGTTTGCTGCGGCCCAAGATCCGGACGAAAATGAATTTCGCTCTCAGTCTTCTCTGACGTCTGATTCCGAAGATCGCTCACGTCAATCTTCGGGATCAGACGGCAGGTTTTCCCCGTCTTAAGTCTCAACAGTCCCCTCTCTCATTTTCCGCCCAGATCGGCGAAGCACGTCCAGCACTTTTTTCCAATACTTACAAGGTAAAAGCTTACGGAGAAGAGAGAGAGAGAGAGAGAGAGAGAGAGAGAGAGAGAGAGAGAGAGAGAGAGAGAGAGAGAGAGAGAGAGAGAGAGAGATGGGACGGCTGTCACACGGTGTGGCGGAGGGACCGCAACACGGCGGACAAGACAGGCCGGGACAGGGAGCGCGAATCGCACAAAAGACACTGTATGCGCTCATGAACACAGTTGTAAAACAACGTGACGGGCCTGGGGACCGCCCGGACTGCCTGGTCATTGGCTTTGTCTTAGAGCTGCAGGTCTGTGTGTGTGTGACAAATAGCGTCGGAGTGATGAATGGCGCACGGCATAGCGCAGTCGGGGTGAACGCCCGGCCTGCCCGTAACACTGTAGTGCGAATACTGCGCGCGGAGGGGGAGAGGAGCGACCAGGACCAGGATGGAGCGGAGGGCGCGCAGAGAGGCCCGGCCCGGCGGAAGAGGTATTTTGTTCATTACGGGAAGATGAGCTGGCAGCGCTGGCGGCCAGGGCTGCAGCGACCGTCGGGTCGCCGAGCCTTTTCATCTGAAGGTCGATTAGAGGACGATGCACTCAACGTATCTCGTTCGCTCTCTCTCCTTCTTTCTCAGCACCCGATACACGCAAGTCGCCCCTCCCAAAAAAAAAAAAAAAAGGCAAGGGCATGGTTCCCTCCCTCGCAAATCTTTCTTTTTTTCTTTCTTTTTCTTTCCTTTTTTCGTATCTCGCTCTTTACATGTTTTTTATTTATTTATTTTTATTTTTTAAATTGATGAACTGCCTGCTGTACCTGCGTGATGGTCCTTCCAGAAAACCTCCCGGCGAACATACAACAACGTGATCCCACAGACTTGGATGTAATGTCATTGATAGAAATTCGGTCTTCCGCTCCTTTCTGCACGGTCAGACGGCCAGCTCGTCAGCCACTCGCGCGATGATGAAGCTGCAGGGAGCGCGCGGGGCTGCTGTCGCTGAACCCACCGGCCCCGGGCCGGAGAGCGAAAAGGCCCCCCGATAGCCAGCCGCGTTCAACGCCCTCCCGATTGGCGAACAGCAAAGGAGAGGGGATGGATGACGCCACTAGCCAGAGCCGGGCGGTGCCGCAGCGGCCCGGGCGCGGGCCTACTTCTTTCTCTTTCTCTATAAGCGAGTGAGCTTTGCAGCTCCGGCTACATGGGACTTTGGGACGCATCACCTGGCCACGGGCTGGGCGCCCGGGCGCCCCTCACCTCACGGACCAGGCCATCTCTGCGGAGCACAGCCACCTCAGGTGAACGGCCGATTCAACGAATGCCCGGCCCCGGCCCCGGCCCCGGGCCCGGGCCCGGGTTCCGTCCTTTCACAGGGCCGCGCCACGGAGGGCCCGAGCCTCGGCCCAAGAAAGGCTTGCGGCGGAGGGGAGGGACAGCTCTAGCGAACCGCTAGCTGAACATGGGCCCAAAACCTGCTGACCAGCAGGACACCGCCCGGGCCCAGGCGAAGGGGGCTCCGGGCTCCGTGGTGGTGTGGGGCGCGGGGGAGGGGGGGAGCTAGGGGGCGGGGCGGGGCAGGGCCCCTACAGGGGACCGCACCGGGGCGGCAGGCAAGGGGCCGGGAGGGCGTTGACCTGGCCTGGCTCAGCGGCCCCCACCACTGCGGCCGGGGAGCCAGCCGGGCCGAGCCGCGCTGCGCCGAGCCGAGCCGAGCGCACCGGAGGGACCGGAGGAGAGGAGAGCTTTACTTCCATTGCATAAGCGGAGCGGGGGGCCGGAGGCCGGAGGCAGGGTTCCAGGGGGCAGGGGGCTCGGGTCAGGGGGTAGGTGGTAGGGGGCCGGGGGCAGTGGCAGGGCGGGCCTTGACCGAGCGACGTGCGTCAAGTTGAGGAGGAGGCGCATTCAAATGCAAGCGGGTAGGGTCAGTGAGGGTGCCTCTGGGAGGGTACTTCACACGAACGGGAGGGTACCGGAGGCTACCGGACGCTCAACAGTCAACGCGAGAGAGGCTGCCCACACTCACCTGCGCTGCGGGACGGCGCGGCGCGCTTCGAAGTTGAGGGAAGGGTGACTGGACCGGGGGCACTCGGGAAGTGTAGGCGGAAGGGGACGGGGCAGTGCTCCGGCAGGACGCTGCCAGAAGAAGCAGAATCTCCGAGGAAGACACTATTATAGTGTATGATGTAGGAGTATCTATGTTTTCCCTACTCGGCAAAATAGTTGTTTCATTCCATTGTACACGCAGGCGTTAGATACCCGTCCGCCTCACACAGGTGTATCCTTGGAGATTTTTAGCCTACTAGCCCTACTAGCCCTTTTAGCCTATCAAGCAGCACTGCGACCAGGTCGTATCGCGCGGTAGCGCTGGAGGAGTAAGTGAGCGCGATCCCATTCTTTCACTATGTTTAGCATCGCTCCTCCAGCTTATTGGTGCGAGGAATACTGTAATATGCATCCCGTTGGGCAGCTGATCGATCGACAGGATGGCGAGAACCTCCATTCTCGTCTCGTCCTGTCCCTACGCTGTGGGCGTCCGCCCCGGCCCCGGCCCGGCCCCGCTCTGCATCCATATAGCCGGTCCCGTTACCTAGGCCAGGCCGGGCGCCGGGGCTGGGGCTGGGGCCGGGGCCGGGGCCGGGCCTAGCCACCGGGGCCGGCCTCGCCGAGCCTCGCAGCCTCGCCAAGCCCTCTGCTGCCCCACGCCCGGACAGACTTCCGCCCCACCTCGCAGCAGATCAGAAGGAAACCGCGAGTTACCTCCCGTTTGAACACCCTTTCACAGCGGATCGGTAGAGACGGCACTCAGTATAGCATCCTGTGGATGCTTTGGGTCACACTACGCTATTCGGATGAAGCAGGTACCCAGAACCAAACACGAAAATAAGGTCGATCCCGATTGATGACAGACTTCGTTCCTTTCATTCGGGAGCAAACACGCAGGGGCAAACAGGACTCACTTTTTGCCAGCCTCTGGGCCCATCCGTGTTTGCTCAGAAATGGACAGCCTGTCTTTAAAGAACGAACGGACGAGAACAGAAAGTGAGAGAGTGAACCAAAAGCAAACGGAAGGGGGCTGAAACGAACTCGAGGAGAGTAGTCCGTAATTGGTGATGAAGTGCGTGCGAGCTCAAACGAAACAAGAGACTCCAGATTATTCTGGAGGAGAAAGAGAGTGGAAGAGTGGAGAGAGGAATAAGATGGAGAGGGAGGGTAGGGAATCTGTTGAGGCGGCTACGAGCTGCGGCCGCCGGGCCAACCAGCCGAGGCTCAACATAACTGTTCCCGTCCCACTCTTCTTGTTTATTCTTTGGATAAAAAAGAAAGGCCCAGATGATGACGATAATGATGCTTGAACGGAAGGAAACTTTTCCGATGCGAACGACCTCTGATTCAGAAGATGTATCATTCAGCACGTAACGCTGTGTGTCCTCACTGGTCCTCACACAGATACACAGACGAGGGAAAGGAATCAGCAGGGGCACAATCGGGAACAACGCGTCGTGATATCGCAAAGGACCGTCCCTTCTAGGCCTTCTAGGTTTACGAAGAACCCAAGCAGTAATCCTTCCGAAGCGCGTTTCTAACACACGAAACATTATTTGCTCTCAAGGGGCACAGATTGTCAGGTCAAGCGTACGCTCGAAGGCTTTCTTTCCAAAAACGCAGAAAATATTAACAGAAACCTAAAGACAGCTGATTAAAGTTACAAGAACTTCGTAACAAAAAGTTGTGATCCTATTTACGAGAGTGTGAGGTCTGAAACTGCACCCCGAACACCGAGATCCTCGCACCCCACTGCCTGCACTCCAGGCCCCTCGCCGTCCAGAGCTCCATGAGCAGTTCATGTCAGGAGGAGCTTACGACAGGCCTGGGCTGGGGGGTTGGGTCGCGGGGTCGTAGGACGACGTCCTGTTACTCGCGCGCTGGCCGCGCTGGCCGGCCCCGGCCCCGGCCCGCCCTGGCGCCTGCCTGGTGCCTGCCTGGCGCCTGCCTGGCGAGCTCGCGGGAACTCTTTCTCCATTTTTCAGGCTCCCATGTCGTTCCCTCTCTTTCCGCGTCTTTATTGTTTCCAGGGAGCCGCGTCGCGCGGACCGTATGGAGTGCCGCTACGCTCTGCACTTATGCCCGCCGGTCACGGGCCCGGCCCGGCCCGGCCAGTAGCCGCGACCGCCGCGCGGCGCCGGCGCTCGGCCCGACGGCAGCATAGCGGCGCAGCGGCGCAGCGGCGCTCACGAAACGCGCCCCGCCCCGCCCCGGCGTGCAGGTCTCTGACGGAGCGGCGCGGCGCTGGCAAGGCGGAGGCGGTGGAGGCGCATTGTTGTTTTGGGGTCCTCAGTAACGAGCGCAAGAGGGAAACAACTCAGAATTTTGGTGTACAAATTTCTAAATTTTTGAGAAGTTTTGTTAGAATTTTTCTGGAATTCTGTCGTGAATTTTGGCGAATTTTTCCGCATTTCACTGATTTTTTTTCAGAATTGTTCCAAAATTTTCCGATTTTTTGTTCTTAAAGTTTATGAATTTTACCTGAATTTTCCTGAATTTCTCTGATGTTTTCTGAATTACGAGGTGTACAAAAATTTCTGAGTTGTTTCTCCTCGGAGGACCGCGAGTCGAGCGCGAAGGCATATGGCATGGGGTACAGTCTCGCAGATCGCAAAGCCTTTCTATACGTCGTCAAAGTGTTGTTTGAAAAGTCTTTAGTGTGGTATCGCAAAGCCAACACTCATTCTTTTCTAACATATGTATATAAAAATTGGTACGTTTGTGGAAGAAATCTTACGTAAGTGATGCACTCACAAACGAACAGCGAACTCTTGAAAAGTTAATGTGACGTCAATGTGACCAAAATTGGTCACACCATGTAATGCGACCTCACTTTACATCACACGATGCGAAGCGACGACAGCTATCCAAGAGAAGCACGTGGGATGCCACATCACAAGCAGCGTGGTCACCCCACATGCAACTTTCCAGGACGCCACACTGGTGACGCATGCCGTATTGGTCTTTTAGAGTACGCAAGCTATGCATAAATAAGAAACACCGCAGCTCCCACTTGGTATTGGGCTGTGTAAGGAGAGGGGATTTCCTTCTGTTAGAAGACAGTCTTGGGGAGTGTTGAAGGAGTTTATATCGAGATAGTATGTAAGCAGTGGTCGAGGGCGGCGGACGACAAGGGCGGAGCGCGAACAGTCTCGCGGTGCAGCGCCGTGCGGCGCCTCGCCTCCCTCCGCCGCCCGCACCACCCCACCCCCGGCCACGGCCCACGGGGTCAGCGACCGACGCCTCGCGTCGGCACAGCGCCTGGCCGCTCACCGTGAAGCGCCGGCCGCGACGTTCCGCACGCCACCCCGCCCCGCCCCGCCCCGCCCCGCCCCGCCCCGCCCCGCCCTGCCCCGCCCCGCCCCGCCCCGCCCCGCCCCACCCGCCACGCCTCGCTTCCCGCAAAGGAGGAAACACGCCATTGTTCTGGGCGGCCAAGTTCAAGTTGAGTCTGCGGTCTCCGTGGCGGAGCTGGGATGCGGCACTTAGCTAGTATCATATCAGAGCTCGTGAACGCGAACGAGCCGAGCGCCAGTCAGAGTACCTCGTGCTAATGGCACTTCTACGTCTTTGCTGCTACCCGAAACTATCACCAACATCCATTTTTAAAAAAGAAAAAAAAAAGCCGAAAGCACGCTTTTCCGAACTCACTCGCACTTTTGTATTTTCTCTTTTAATATTCTTTCCTGAATGTTTTAATCTGTTTCTGTCTTTCAGTTTTCAATTGAAAATGATTCATCCTACGACTCCTTTTATGGTATACTCGTTCTAATTTCATCAGTACCCATGTTGAGAGTCGAGGAACCATTCTTCCGGCGACTCACCGTACCCCGGCCCGCCCCTGGTGCCCCTGGTTACGGTACTTTCCGCCAAATGCTGTGACGCCCCCGTCCCGCCTGGTCCCGCCCCGGCGCGGGACGAGCGAGGCGCTGCGCACCCAAACAGGCCTAGCCGTGAGAATAAGGGGACGGCGCGGAGCGGAGCGGCGCTATCAGGTAGTCGACCCGGGCCGGGCCGGGCCGCCATTCGATACGCTGCCGATTGTTTTTCGTGGGGCGGCGGCGCGGCAGTCTTGTCTTCCGGGTTGGGGTGGTCCCCGCCCCAGGGGTCCCGAACACCCAGCCGAAACTTTCCCCCCTCACACCGGTGCGGGCCCATAACAATCGGAACGGCACATGCACGCACAAACAGAGGAGGAGGACCTGGTCCTCCCCCTCCACCCCCACCCACACCGCCTGACCTGATACCTGACAGCTTCACGGAAGAATTGCGTGAGCGGCCACAAAAAATAAAGGGTTTTGGGTTTGGATGAATGCGGGGCGGGGCAGGTGTGCCAGGCCTGCTGCCCCGCTGGCCTCGTGCCCCCCCCCCCCCCTCCCCCTTATTTGTGGCATAGGGACACCCCCCGAGCGTCCCGTTAGAAGAGGGGTCCTCCTGCTCCGGTAACCAATAATGTATCTCGGCCATCCCCGCCCCGCCAGATGGTTTGGGACGCACAGATTTCCCCATGAAGAAAATGCAGCGGCAGCGGTCGCACTTGAACAGCAAGTGCCCCGGGTCCACTACACCCCGCCTGCCCATTGTTCTGATGCTGTAACGGGACGGCGCGTCCCCACCCCGCTCTACCCCGCCCCGCGCAGGGCATGAAGGGTGCGAGGTGGTGCGCGTGGTCGCTTGGACGCAGAAGGGGTCACTCGCATGATGATATTCCGTACACGAGACCCATAATACCTCTACAATACTTAACAGTCCCCTATACTGTTCGATAAAATATTCCAAAATATACCAAAATGCACCACATAATGCCCTATAATGATCCAGAATACTGAATACTATAGGGTGCGACAGGACGAGAACGACCAACCTCGCCTCAGACCGTACAGTCCTCGTGGAAATTTTTCTCCAAAAGGCGAGGAAAACACATGTAGAACGTATATGCAGATCGTGCGCCAGAGAGCAAAACTTTTGACGTACACTCAACCCAAGAGTCAAAAGCGAGGTCTGCCCGAGCGCTCGTCAACATGTTGGGGTAGGCGTGGCCGGAACATGGGTCGAAGCAGGGAGGTGTCACCCGACACCACCTTGACTTGACTTGAGAGAACCAGGCCACAGTCCTTTTAAATGTTATTTTACAAAAGTTTCAAAAACTGTCATTTTAAGAGTAGCACTTGTTTTTAAAGTGAAATTTAAGTGAAGAATGGACAGAAATAGGCAAGTGGAATTTTGAACCGTGTTTCTACGACCATCCGTTCAGGAACAATAAATACCGCAGGACTGATAAAGGGAAACAAGCGAATAAGCCAAAGCCGCAGTAAACTAGAATGTGTGTAAATTAAAACATATTTATTAATTGATACCTTTAAAATATAAAAAATAATAAAAAACATCACAGCAATAAAAGAAAAAAAAACGTTAAAAAGGCGTGCAAATGACGATTTAAACTCTTCCAAGTGCACAACTATCGATTTGCACACTTCCAAGTACACAAAACTGAGTTGCACACTTGCCAGTGTTTAAACGACAATTGCACACGTTTACGTGTGAAAGGTTTAAACACTTTCTTTAACAGTGTACTAGGGGGCAAGCTGAGGGGGGCAGCCGCCCCGCCCCGCCCCCTGCTGCGAGGGAGGACTGGCGAGGCGTGTCGGGAAACAGACCCCTGCATGCATATGTGTGGCCACCTCCAGAGCTCCTCCGGTGCTTTTCCTACTGACTGTACGGTCTGAGGCGAGGTTGGTCGTTCTCGTCCTGTCGCACCCTATATACCGTAATGTTCCTGTCATTCGTGTCGTAATACCAAAGTGCAACGTTCAGGTAATTTGGTGAAACCCCTCGCCACGGATTGCGTTTGGAACCGAGAGGTCGACCACTCAGAATTTTGGTGTACATGGAATATCTGGAATATTTGAAGGATTTCTGGAATATTTTGGGAATATCTGGAATATTTGTGGAATATTTGGCTAATTTTTTTGTGGAATATCTGGAATATTTCTGGAATATCTGGAATATTTTGGAATATCTGGAATATTTTTCAGTGTGTACATGAAATATCTAAGTAGTTGACCCCTCGTTTGGAACACTTCGTTGTATAGAGCCATGCGGCCAAGCGTCATTTTGTAGTTTTCATTCTTCTGTCTTTTTCTCCCACGCCCAGATGCTGCAGCACTGTGTCCATTTCTCAGAGTCGGTAACTCCAGACCATGGCATGCATAATGACTATTCGCTGCTGTTACTCCGGTCGGAAGTGGTCACATCGTTCGAAAGCGGGTGTGCGGCAGGGCGGAGCGGGCGGGGCAAAGAGGCGGGCGGTTGGAGGCGTTCAAAAAACAAGACCGACTGCCAGGCCAGGAAGGCCCCTCCCCCGTCCCACATCCCGTGACGAACGCTACGCCCCCGGACGCAGCCTCACATAACAGTGACCACATGTGCGGGTGGATGGCGGGCCGGGCCGGCCCGGGTACTGACAGCAGGCCCCGGCAGGGCCCCGCAGCCCCGGCCCCGGCCCCGGCCCGGCAGGCCAAGACAGATGACGTTCGTTCCAAGAACGGAGAACACTGACCCCCGCTGGGGCTGCACTGCAACCTGTAGGGCCTCCTCGCCCACCTCGCCCCGCCCCCACACCGCCTGTCAGGGAAGAAAAGACACAGGCCACCAGCCCGGGTTGCTGGAGCTGGAGAAATGCCAGAGGAGTATAACTATGAAGCCTCGCACTGAAATCATTTCAGCAATAATGAGCCGGGAAAATCCCCACCTATTCGGTACACCTCCAAGGAAACGCCCGCTGGAGATTAAAAGGGCATACACAGAAAAGTGAACATTCGAGAAAGGAATGAAGCGGCCCCATTGGAGACGTGCGCCGCGCCGCAGCGAGTCGGGCCGGGCCGCGCGGCGAGCTGAGGGCCCTACCGTCTTCCAGGCCAAGGCAGGCAGTGAGCTGGGCTGGGCGGGGGCACGCCACGCCGCAGCCCCGCAGCCGCAGCGAGAGGGTCAACGGACTCTGGGGCTCCGGGCTCCGGGCTCCGGGCTCCGGGCTCCGGGCTCCGGGCTCGTGGCTCCGGGCGCAGCACCGCGCCGCACTGCTTCACAGCAGCGCGGGTAGTCAGTCATTCACCGCGGCACCCGCTCTCGATAGTAGTTCCTCAGAATATCCAGTGCCTCATCATCACTGCAACTTAAAAGGACACATATTTGTGTTCTTTTGTGGCGACATGTCAAAATAGGAAACTTCTCCGAATTGTGTTTCCTGCTTTAAGTGACACATATGCCTTGTGACCATTTTCTCGGCGACAATTCTGTCGCCAAAGCTCCGCGTGTGACCAAAACGGTGTTGCGTTGAACTGTTTTTCGGTCACACACAGAGCTTTTGGCGACAAAATTGTCGCCGAAAAAAAGGTCACAGGCGGCATGTGTTGCCGGAAAAATGGAGAAGTTTCCGATTTTGGGAACACATTGATGTGTCACCGATTTAAGGTCACATGTGTGATACAGTGATTGCAGAGACGTATTCGCAACAGGATTTTGAAAGATTCAGTTCACTCTCATTTCCTAACGCAGCCACTCGAAATGCAAGAATTGATACTAAGCTTTTCATTTTTGTAAAGCGAGTAAAAAGTGGTTGGGGTGGGAGGGAGGAGGGGGGCCTCAGAATACTAATTAAAATGTTTGTGTAACATCCAATGGAATGAGATCGAGAAGCCTCTCCGAGTCCGAGTACCTCCGAGCCACTCACTGGTTGGAGCCGAGGTGCGCTCGGCCCGGGGCCCGGCCCGGCCCGGCCGGCTGATCCGTTAGCCCAGGCCCCAGGCCCAGGCCGGGTTGACGAACCCTGGCGACCTAACCTCCTCCCGTTCCGCCCCTTCCCGCCCATTTCCCCTCTCCCTTGCAGCGGCCACGCCGAGTCCCGGCCCTCCGCAGCTCCGCGGCCGCACCTGGGGCTCCACAGGTAGCCCGCGCGGAACCGCGAGCAAATTCACAAGTCGATGTAAAGTATGTACTAATATCGGAAAATTAGGGTGGACTGCACCGGATGCACCCTGGTGCAATGTGACACAACACTTTGTTCACGTGTCTACTGTGCACACTGAGAGGGCGCTGGCCGGCTCTGGCCGATCCCGTTAGAAGTGAAGGTGAGAGGGCGCGGGGCGGGGTGGAGAGCTGAGCTGAGCTGAACTGAGGGAGCCGAGAAGCGCGCCCGGCACCTCGGAGAAATGTGTCTCCAGGGGGTGCAGCACTGTACTGACCTGGACTCCATCAGACAAAATAAGGGAAGTGCGAACAAGTGCCTTCAAGGCACGACATGCAACTATTTTCTCAATGTGACCAACGTAGATTTAAAGGACGGCGTTCAAACAGCACCCGTGTAACACGGGTGCACAATCGTGTACAATACATCGTATTGCGTTGCTGAACAACCCGAGTACGCCCCTAGATTTTTCGGAGTACGTTGACGTTGAGCCCTTTACACAGGAAAACGCGAGTTGGCGATCGCTAGACACCTTCTCAAAGAAACTGTTGGCTTAGAAAACCGCCCGGAGTGTCCTGTTCCTATCCTGTCTCGTCCTCGGGTAGAATTGTCGGGACGTTGAGAGAGGGGGAGGGGCGGAGGGGGAGGCGTGCTCGCGGCTCGCCTCGGTCGGGCCGGGCGGCGCGCGCTGCTCGCGAACGCAACAGGGCTGCACCGTTAGGAGTGAAGGTGCGAAGCAGAGGGCGTCGACGCCGAGGTTCAGCGACCGGCATAGCCCCCCCGCCTCGCCTCCTCCTCCCCCTCTCCGCTGAGCTCCTTACCGTTTCATGATCGCTAGGATCCAGGAACAAAATTTATGCTGCATCCCAAGCGAGAGGCCCTCATGCTTCGGATACGCCACCGCGGTCCTGGCCCTGCCTGCCCCGCCCGGCCGCGAGGTCACCGGCCGCGCCGCCGAAAGGAGAGGGCCGCGGGTCGCGGGACGAGCCCTGCAGAGCGAGGACACCAGAGCGGCGCCGGCCTGGAAGCAAGAAAAAAAGAGGCGTCGGGTCGAGTCATTACTTCGTGACCAGTTCACCCGTTTTGGGAACTTCGAGTTGAGGTTCAGTGCTCCCCCGCACCCACACTCACGGACACGGAAAAGGGAGACGGGAGGCGGGCGGGTGGGGTGGGGCGGGGCGGGGCGGGGCGAGGCGGTGCGGGGTAGGCGACACAGCTAGACAGGCGACATCGTGCCGAGGATAGAACGGGAACCTCAGCCTCGCTGTAAAAGGGTAACCTGGGAGACGACGCGGCGCTAGGCCCGCGAGGGGGCGGGGCGGGGCGCGAGGTCCAGCGGAGCCTTCCCGCCCCGCCCCACCCCGCCCCGCCCCGCCCTCTCGCCCCCGTGGTGGTGCGCTGCGCTGCGCTCGGGCCCGCCGCGCGACAAGGAGCGAGCGCGGGCGCGGTGCGGCACGGCCAGGTGCAGGGAGGCGGGGAGAGGGGAGGGGAGCTGCCCAGTCCCTTACTCGAGTTGGGTCGGGACCGTTATGATAGAGCTCGTCGTACAGCGGCCCGGCCCGGCAAAGCGCCGCGGGTCAACGACCGGCCGGCCCGGCCCGGCCGCAGAGAGGGTCTTAACGGCGCAGCCCAGCGCGCTGTAAAGGGCCGCCCCTCCCGTCCCGTCGTGACGGTGAGAGGCCCTGGGCCCTGCCATGGCCCTGCCCCTGCCCTGGCGGCCCCGGTCGCCCTAGCAGACCTAGGGGGACTGGGGGGTCTCGTGGACCTGGGGCAAGTATCGGTCCAGGGCTCCTGCGGAGTGCGCTAGGTGCGCAGTGAGGCTTGACGCCCCGGTGAACATTGCTGTCTTAGGTGGACGCCTGTGCTGCCCGGCATGCCTCGGACCTCCGGGTTCAGTCGGCACGTAAGTAGGGTGCCGAGGTTTTCCCTGTAATTTGAGGAGTCGCATCCTACAATAGTCTTAAGTCAAAAGTAAATCCACGGGGACGGACACACCCACGACGGCACGCCGGAGTCATCTTCCGACCGCTGACACGGAGAACCCAAAACGAGACTTTCCTCTTTATTTGAAAATGAATCTGGTCGACGGTCGCGACGAAACGGAGAGGGGAGTAAAAGTCCTCCCGGGTCGGGTGGGGCCCCGCCCCGCCCAGCCCGGCCTGTCCCGGCCCTGCCCGGGCTGGACCTGGGGCGTCCATTCGGTTTTCATTTCAACGTGCGAGGATGAGCCGAGGTGCCTAACGTACAGCGGGGTGCGGCGCGGTGCGGGGCGAGGTGCGGGCAGAGGCACAGCTCGGAGCTCGGCGCGGCGCTCGGCCTCACCGTCCCACTTGGGAGTTCAACGAACTCCCTGGCTGTGCCCCGCTCCGTCCCTCCCCGCCCCGTCCCGCGGCGAGCACCGGGGTCTCCGGTGTTCTCATTGGAAGAGCACGCCGCTGCCGCGAGCCTCGCTCCGCCCGGAGCCGTGGGCCGGAGCTGGAAGTATTGGGCCTAGCCCCGCTTCACCTCGCCCCATCCCACCCCGCCCCATCCCACCCCACCACACCCCGCCCCGCCCCGCCCCGCCCCGCCCCCGCCCCGCCCCGCCCCGCCCCGCCCCGCCCCGCCCCGCCCCGCCCCGCCCGCGCCCGTTCACGGCTCAGCGACGGGCCCCAAACCTGACTGAGATGGGGGCCCCACCTTCACCGAGCATCGTGTTTGCTGACCAGCTGAAAGGAAAAACTTCTCACTTTTGACTGGAAAAGTGAGAACACATGTGTCGAGCTTGCGTGCCCGGCCCAGGAGTGTAGGTCAACTTGGCTGTTCTAAAATCAGGAGCGCGACTTCCAACCATTTCTCACCCTTCTGGGAGACACCGCTAGCGCCGCCCTAAGTGTTCAATGCACTGACGGCTATCGTCGATGACGCATTTAGTCTGACCCGCGCCCTCGCAACTCTCACCCGGGAAAGAACTAACTGTAATCGCTTCGGCCACGTCCCCGTCTTTCTATGACCGCCATACCTTTCATTTGCCTCCCAGCCAGACCAGCGACGCTAGGTGCGGGGCGTGTGGGTCCAGGGTGCGTGGGGAAGGAAGGGCTCAGGGTGCCGGGGGGGGGGGGAGAGCTCAGGGCACAGGGCGCGAGATGCGAGGTGCAGAGCGCGGGGCGCCCGATCTAGTCAGGTGGCGCCAGACCAGCCGCTGTGGGCTTGCAAGTAAGATAAGTGTTCATTTGATGGCCAGCCCGCCCCGCCTCCGCGCTGCGCCGGCCTGCTCGCCCTTATCAGAAGGCGCCCTCGCGATAGGGTCCCACCTCGCGCTACTTCGAAAGGCAAGGTCAACAAAGCGAGCGCTAGCTTCTTAGAAATCGTAGAGGGCTCGGTTCGAATCACCGCGATCACCTATCAGTAAATGTATGAGACTGACAGATTTATAAAAACTCGAGCTATATGAGACATTTTACGAGTAGTCCAAGAAGTTTAGAAAAGCTGTGGTACTAATGCGTACTCCATTCGCAAGACGCAGACCCTTTAATGTACCGCGTGCGACCCCCCCCCCCCCCCTCCTTTCTTCCTTTCCCCTTTCCATTCATTTGAACTTGTGAGGGTGTGAAGTGAAGCACGTCCGCACAAAGAATTCCGCGCACCGAACGCCAGGGTGGGGTGGACCCAAGTCACGGTTGCGGCGTCATCTCTGTCAGGTCGACGGCCCTGCCCGGTGCCCGGTCCCCGGCCTGGCCGCCGAGCGAGCGAGCGACGCGGCGCTGCCTAAGCGAACAGAGGGCTCGGGCGTAGATACGCGGAGAGATGGGATAGAAGCTAGGAGCGTCGGTGCGGGGCAGTGCGGGACGCGGCGGGGAAGGCCTATAGCCGGTCAGCGATCCTCACCACATTCCTTTTCAGCACATTCAACCACCCGTCGCGGGACAAGCACCAAAAGTGTGGGCCGGACGCGAGGGGTCCTTATCACTATAAATTCCAACGTACACCGATTATTTCTTCCTCTAGTTTTTCGTGATTTTCCTTGATTTTTCCAGATATTTTACTGATTTTGTTTAACGGTGTACACTGATTTTTTTGAGTGACGGATCCCTGGGGCGGACGACTATAGGCCGCGAGACGAGAGCCTGCTAAGGTTCGAGCAGAGTACCAGGCCGCGGGCACGGCAGCAGACTCGACCCGCGGGGGTTTTGTAGAGGCCCAGGCCCGCTCCCTTGCGTTCCGACAGCCTGTTTCTGTTTCTGACCATTGCGCTAGGACGGAATGGGATGAACCGAGCGGAATAGGCATAGCGGAGGAGTATCTTCCCCTATGCCGTGCGGTCCAGTCTGGTAAGTAAGATCACAGTTCTCATGACGGCCAGTTTCCGGTGCGGTAAGCGCGTGCGTTTCACAGGCACGGGAGTGAGGAGAGGTGAGGAGGTCCTTATCGCAGAAACCTCGCGGGCGTCAAGAGCCGCGCCCGCCGCCACGCCCCGCCCCGCCCCTTCTCCCGCTCCGGGCCGGCAGGGGCTCTCCACCACGCAATCCTTCCCGCAGCCAGCGTCATGAACTTGAACTTGAACTTGAACCTGAGCGCAGCCGCACGCTGCCACGCCGCGCGGCCCTGGAGTTTCCAGCTGCCGCCTCCCTCCACTCCAGGAGGCGGAGCCGAGCGGCCGGCTTCCAGGAGGGGGCTCTGGCTCGGCTCGGCTCGGCGCGGCTCCACAGGCTCCCCTATCCCTGCCGCAGGCCGCAGGCCGCAGGCTCCGCTCGCCTTGCCATCCGGAGCAGCCGTTCCGAGCCGAGCCGAGCCGAGCCGCGCGGCCGAGCCGGGCTGGCAAAGGTGAGTGGCCGCAGAGTGGCGCAGCAACAGCCCGCCCCTGTCAGGTAGGCAGCCGGGATGATGTAATGCAGCCCGCACGCGCCTGCCGCGCGGCCTCACCCCTGCGCTGCTGCAGCCCGGGCCACTCCACCAGGAGGGATGGCCGAGTCGTGCGTGTTCTCATACAGGCGTGAAACGCGGTGACGATTCCTGATTTACCACTCTAAAAAGAGGTGGGGTAGCGAAACGCGACCGGGGCCTGTTCTCCACGAAAACGAACAAATCACACTGCTGATAGCCGAACTATAGTATGCACTTATTATCATGACTTTCCCCCAAACATTTAAACTGACGGTTGGTTCTTCGAAGGTACGAGGTCGCTGACCTTCGCGGGGCCGGGGCCGGGAGCGAGGTGGGGTGGGGCGTTGCGGGGGCATAGCGCTCACTTCACTCTCCGGCTAACGGGTCGGGCCGAGTCGACCCGGGACGTGGACGCCCTGAGCCCTACACAAAGAATGAGCCCACTGCACACACAAAGAAGACCAGATTTGTGTTTATTTCTCGGTGCAAGGGACTCGCAAAAGTGGTCAGTGAACTCTTTTAACGAGATGAGCCGGCTGCACGATGAACTACCGCGCATTAACAAATCCCCGCGAAAGATCTCACGAGTCGTGGAAGGTCGTGTCCGTGTTTCGGCTCTCGGTTTGGTAAGAAAGGGGTAGCGTTGAACGTGGTCGGGCCGGGGCGGCAGGAGTAGTGATGTGGCAGTCCCAGTGCGCTGCGCTGAGGCCATTGCACTCGGCATTGCGCTCAGCGCAGCGCCGCGCCGAGACGAGCCGAGCCGCGTCCCCGATGCGGCGGCGGGCCCAGCGCCAGCCCCCGCTGAAACCGCCGGGCCGAGCCGGGCCGAGCAGCGTGAAGCCGACTGGTTCCGCCCGTCCAATGGAGGCTAGGCACCCCGCCTCACCGGACCGGCACAGGGGAAGCCGCGCCCTCGGCATCACGGCGCTGAGCGGCGCGGCGCGGAGCGGAGCGGACCACCGAGTGAGCGGAGCCAGAGGAGCGCTGAGCTCGCCGCGAGCGCCCGCGGAGGCCAGGATAGGCAGCCCAACGTGCACCGGAGCCCAGAGGTTTGCCGACGCGATGTGGGACGCGCAGAAACGTGACGGATGAACGGCGGACGGAAAATGCCACAATAAAGAATAAAGACAAGAGAACTATCACGGCATGCAGCAACTAACTTCATTCAGGCCCTGAATTCGCCTGTCAAATATGTGCGTCGCCGACATGCACCCTATGTCGATGGCGGGCAGGATCGCAGGCCTCCTCATCCTCCAGGATCGTCGCGGAGAGCGGGTTCCGCACGCCCTGAAACAAAAGGGAGGAGTTGTACTGCTGAATGTCTGCCGAGGACGGGGATAGGGTTGCATTGTATGAGGAGAAGTTGGGGGAGCACTGCCGCTTATCATCGCCGCCACCAGACTCGGCGACGACTTCGATTGTGCGAGGCTGGCCGCAGAGCGCACCACAGCGTGGCGCCGCGGGGCCCGTGGCGCCGCGCCACTGCGCCACTACGCCACGCCACCGTGTCAATGACTCCAATTCATCCCGCGTTATCGAAAGCGGATAAACGCGAAGCCCGTCGAGGCGTGGCGACTCACCGCGCCGCCCTGCGGCTGGACGAGGCGCCCGATAACTTCAATAGTGCAACTCTTATCGCTTCCGATATCGCTACCGGTAAGGCTGTGCTCTCTCAGTAATGGACGGATGAACAAATGAACGAACGAACGAACGAACGAACGAACGAACGAACGAACGAACGAACGAACGAACGAAAGAATGAATGAATGAATGAATGAATGAATGAATGAATGAATGAATGAATGAATGAACGGTTCAATGGCATCGGAATTTTTCAGAGTTAAGGAAAGAGCATGTGTGATGTGTGATGTGTTTCATGTCGTACAGTGAAGAAAGTTAAATATCTCATGTGAGGGTAGTGGTCACAGCATCACAACACGTAAGCTCGCCGAGGACTTGGCTCGACCGCCGCGGCACTTATGTCCCGGCACACTCCGCGTCACGCTGGCACGAGCCTCACGCACACCCCTACAAGTACGTTCCGGTTCGGATCCGGCTCCAGTCCAGCAGTCCGGCGCCGGCTGGGGCGGGGTGGGGCGCGGCGGGGTGCGGTAGGGTGGGGTAGGGTGGGGTAGGGTGGGGTAGGCCATGCCGGGGCGGTTACCGCGGCGCTGCAGCTGCACAGCGCAGGACTCAGGGCCGCGAGCAGCAGTGTCGCGCTGCGTTGCGTCGCCGTGTGCGAACATGCGACAGAGGCTATCGGCATTGGCAAGGTTGAGATTGCCTCGCGGACGTATGATACCCGGCGGAGGCTGGGGCCGGGGCCGGGGCCGGGGCCGGGGCTGGCTTGAGTCATTTTGATCACGACCAGCGAGCGCGTGTTTCAACGAGGCATCGAGACTTACGGCCGGAAGATGTGCTCACTGAGAAAAAAAGACGAGCTGTACATGGATTGGCTAACGTTTGGATCGCTGTACCTAAATTTTTTTCAAATACCGTAACGCTTTGCTTTTTTGTGAGATGTTTTGTGGTAAAGTTAACTTGATAGTTGGAAAGCTTCACATGCTAGCAGTGCATATAGCGCTAATTTTTAGATGCATGAGTAAAGTTTATGGTGGTACGATACATTTGATGAAAAAGTACTTGGGCTAGTAAGAGTAATACAAAGGAGTCAGCTAGCTTTTACTCTCCATAACGAATAATTAGAAGTGGACATCTAGGAGGAATCGTATGGAGTCGCACTGCCATTATCGAGGAGGAATGAACTCGCGTGAAAGTCGGGTCCCTCTATTCGTAGTAAAGGCGTAATAATATGTGAAATAGAAGCGTAATAGCCAAAATTCTCCATATTTCACTCATTGTTGGGTCGTATTGGACTGTTTTTGCTTGTTTTCGGCCAAATATTTGAAATTCTGGAGCCTATTACAGCGTAATGGACGTCACCGATTTTAAGCGTAAATTCCCCCTGCGGCCATTAATCGCATGTCGTGCGCTGCAGCTCTCCCGCGGCCCTCACTCAACTCCCCCTCCTGCCCTACCCTGGCCCTCTCTTTTGCTGGTTTGAGTTCTTACGTTGCCAAATGCTTCGTTGAAATCTTCGAATGCAGACGCTATCATTAACTGATTTCATTTTTCCACTCACCTTCTTTCATTTAAATTTATTCATTTTTTCCGTTCTCACTTTCAGTGATCGCTGCAAACGTATTAGTAATCACCACTCACAAAATGAAACGGTTTACAGTCTAAAAATGAGCAAGCAGACCTCATTTTCGAACAAATAATCCATAATCCACCATAATCATGCAATCTGTGTACAACACTGTGGAAAATATTTCCGTAGACGTACAATATATTTTGTGATTCACTATGTACAACATATCTCGTACATGTGAGACTCTACGCTTTTCGACTTTGTTGCTCACCAATCGATTCTGAGTTGATATGTATAGTTATAAAAAATTTACAATATGAATCGTAATTGTACAAGACCTCTCATGGAGAATTTTCCCGTACCCGATACAAGAATTTCTCACAGTGAAAGTTGGTTCAGTCGCGCACTCTCAGACTTCCCATGGCGGACAGGACCCAAACGACGGACCCAAAAATTTGGGTCCTTTTCACGCACCCAAAAATATGGGTTCGGACCCAAATATTTGGGTTCGGACCCAAATGTTTGGGTCCTGAACCAAACATGGGGTTAATCCTAGACGTTTGTTACTAACGTACAAGACAACTTAATCACAGTGAACTTTCGAGGGAAACTTTTGACGCTGAGTGCAATGGTGGTGTCCCCGTTCCCTTAACTCCAGTAGTTTACAAGATACCCTTAATGGGTGTTTAACGGGTTTGCCTACCTCTTTTAACTACAATTATGCCTACCTAGCAGGGGTCATAGAGCGGACGCAATGATTTGGGTCCGGAACCCAAACGTTTGGGTCCGGACCCATACGTTTGGGTCCAGACCCAAGTGAGGACCCAAATGTTTGGGTCCGGACCCAAGCGAGGACCCAAACGTTTGGGTCCGGACCCAAGTAGGGACCCAAAAATTTGGGTTCGGACCCTAATTTTTGGGCCCCGAACCCATATTTTTGGGTCCGGAACCCAAATATTTGGTTTCGAACCCAAAAGTCATTTGGGTCCTGTCTGCCTTGGGTTGAGATGGACTATTTTCAAAATAAAGTGGAATATCCATAGGTGTATGATGAAATTTGTCTTCAAAGTAAATATTTTGTTGATACAGATCATTTATTTCTAGTGAGAAAAAAGTCGGAGTTACATAGAAAACTGTCATCTAAATGGAAAAAATTGTTTATTTTCTGGTATAGTATAGTTTTCTTTATTTTAAAACAAGAAAACTGTGTACTTCCCTAAAATAAACATTTAAGTCCATACATTACGTCATTTTAATTTCTAGATCTTGACGTTTTTGTCTCTAGCTAATCATGTTTGTAAACGAATATCTATGATCTGTAGATAAATTTCATTGTCCTTACACATTACAGGAAAAAAAGTCAGTCAGAGATCTGAGCGTGCGGCCCCTCGGTCGCGATACGCGAGGCGATACGACGCGCGTTAGGTTTTTCTGAGAGCAGTATATAGGAACTTTAGTCAGTTGGTCTAATACAGGCATGAACGGCGCTGTACCGATTATGGAAATGAATAGTATGACGGGTGATTGCATGCCTCGTGTGATTTGGAAACGCACAAGACGGTCACCGTCATCACCATCGTGATACATGAGAGTGACAGAAACTGACACTTAAAAGAATGCCATTTTCTTTCTTATCAACTCTCAGGTCAGTTTCACTGCTTACAACACTTTCGTAAATCGATGGTCCACTGCCCCAAAAAATCTTTTTTCTCTTTTTGAGTTTAATTTCTCTCTCGCACCGCCTAACGGCGATGCAACAAGAGATGACGTCGATCGACATCAAATCGATGATAAATCAATTCATCGACTCTTTTTCGATAGACCTTTCCGGCGGATCTGCAGAGGAACCCAGGATCGTCGTTCTGATCGGACGTGGGTCGCAACCGTGATCTCTCATATCACACACGGGAACGACGATTTTGGGTTCCAGTCTGGATCCTTCGCAAAGCTCTATTCGACAATTTTTTAAACACCTCATCCTGGATCAGAAGAGACACAAGTTAGGTAGTTATCTCTGCACAAGTCACAACGAATAAAGCACGCAATCTAAGAGACCATATCGGTAAACCAAAGAGAACGAAGAACAGAAAGAAAAAGCAAAGCGTAGTATGTCAAATTTATCATGTGCCGTCTCTTTCAGTTCAGCAGTTTTAGAGAAAAGAACAATATCCTGCAGCGCTTTTGACATGAAATTGACATTTTAGACGTTGTCATTTTTGAACATCATGTGAGTCTCATTAATCGTCGAAATACGACGGTGAAACTGACGCCACATTTTATAGATCTCATATCCGTCTTTGCTTCTTCTTTCTGTTCTTCGTTCTTTTCGGTTTACCGATACGGTACTTCCTATGAAAGCTGAGCACTATACTAAACTGCTTTTTATTCATACACCGTGTACCCAATATTGTCTCCGAAATCGAATCAGAGCACTCCACATTACCCGAAAGTAAACTACAGGACGCGCCAACTTTTGATTTCCTGAAATCAAACGCAAGAAAGAACCGAACTGCTGCTCCGATGTATTTTAAAAGAGAAAAGTGTGACAGAACTAATGCACCTGCAGCTGCAGGTAGCCTGCAGGTGATTTCTGTAGGTGGAAGGTTAGGCCAAGGCCCCCTGCTATCTGCGTAAGTACGTTCCGCCGCGCCTGACACGCCTGCGACGCCTCGCCACGCCGTACCGCGCGAGCCGGCGAGTTGACAAGCTGACGTAACGACAGGGGCGCACCGCATCGAACGAACAAAAAGCTGACCAGTGTGGTTGGGCGGGATGGGGAGATGCGTCTGACCCCGGGCCTGGCTGCCTCAGGGTCGCATATTCTTGTTATTATTTTACAAATGTTATCTGTTGGAGGCGAAGCATGGATGGCAGATTGATTTCTCAGTGTCAAAGTCAGCGGTCACTGCCTTTCTAATGACTTTCTTCCGCTCGGATCGGTCAGTCAGCATGTTTCGCAGACTTGCGAAGAGATGAAAGGTGATTATTGAAAATTGATAATTTATTCACGAAAAGATGTTTGCTTAGATACGTCACAGGTAAGCTTACACACTAAAGGACTTACAAACACAGAAAGCAGAAACAATAAACAGTGCTTTATGAAGTAAAGCTTAGTTTAGCTGCGGCACTATTTAGGACACAACTTATTCGACAGAAAGATACATGAACACAGTTTCCACATGTTTTTAAAAGTGAATCATAAACTACGTTTTTAGAGCAT
This sequence comes from Frankliniella fusca, assembly GCA_029379305.1. Taxonomy (NCBI): domain Eukaryota; kingdom Metazoa; phylum Arthropoda; class Insecta; order Thysanoptera; family Thripidae; genus Frankliniella; species Frankliniella fusca. The sequence continues at coordinate 1,827,779 of JAHWGI010001270.1, read as the reverse complement.
TGCTTCTATTTAAACACTAGATGCAGTCTTAAAGTTGTTTAAATTACAATTTAAAAATATTTGTCAAATTGACCTTTAAAAAGTGGGGGGGGGGGGGGGGAATGAGTTATTACTTATTTTGGAATTGGAGATTCTTGTAAGAGGGCTTAGGGTACTAAACTGAAGTTCGCGGAACCCTTCAGTCTGCAGAACAGGTCTAGAAGCGCGCTGCAGACAAATTTCTACAAGTAAAGTAGGAGTTGCCGCTGGAATTCCCTACTCTGAAAACCTTGACTCATTTGAAGTCTTCACTCATTCCATATTTGGTGCAAAAACATAAAACTTCGAGAAGTGCGTACTTGCAGTATTACTCACAAACACGTACATATCACAGACAAAAAGATAAATAAACTGCCGATTGGCAATTGTTTGAACGAGGACAACGAAGATACCTCTATATCACAAACCGCAGGAGAATGTTCCCTTGCCCTTGCCCCGAACTTTATCACTGAAAGAAAATGCTGTTATGATCAACATCACACGAACACCTGCTGGCGCAGATACAAACACACATGGACAAAGATAGTTCCACGCCTAACACAATCGCAGCGCATTTCTTTTTTTTTTGTCAGCGCTCGCTCGCCGTTGCGCCACGCACTGCCGCACTGCCGCTCCGCCCGGCGCGGCCGTCTGTTTGTTTCAGAGAGGCAAGGTGACGTTGGGTGACGTCGAGTCGCCTCGGCACGGCGACGGCAGACGCTTCGGGCTCCACGCCGCGCCCGGCGCCCGCCCCACAACATTGGACCCGCGCGCTATGTCCAGCATGAACCAACTGGACACTCCAGTTGACGATTCGGGCCGCGCCGGGCACGAGGCCAGGACATGCGGGGGGTGCGGGTTGCGCGCGCGCGTCAGCGCGGAGGCGAGGTGCGGTCCGCGGGAGGGTTTGACCCAGTTACGGGAGACCCGGCCGGTCACCAGCAGCTTCGGGTTGTCTCCCAGGACGCACGGCACCGCATCGGGGAAAGCACGGGGCAGCGAGGGACGTCACACAAGCGGGTAACGTACACTGCTGACGCTAAAGCTGACGTCACGGTGGCGGGGCCGGCCCGGGCCGGGGCCGGGGGGGGCGGGGACCGAGCTCACAGCTGACGCGGCCGACCCCGGCCGCCCCGGCCCAGCACGCTCACCTGCAGCGCGCCAGCCTCCTTGTCACCCACCCGCACCAGCAGCTTCTCCGGCCGAGCGTCCTCCTTCTCCTCCTCCAGGCTCGCCTCGGACGACACGGCCACCCAGCACACCGGCTTGACGCCGAAGGCGGTCGTGGAGGCGGAACTGGACGACGCCGGCGACGCGTCGGTGAACCGAGAGCTGACGGCGCTGACCAGCACCCCCGTGGCGAACGTGATGGCGAGCGACAACGCCGAGTACCACAGGAAGGACACCCGGTACGGCAGCCAAGCGAAGTCCGCGGTGGAGCCGGCCCTGGAGAACAGAACAGAACAGAACCGATTGGTGAGCTTTCGGCCGGCCGCCCGGTGCGTCGGCAAGCCCGCAGCGCGCGCCTGTGTGCCGGGCCGGGCCGGGCCGGGCCGGCCGGCTGGCTCACTCACCTCCCCGAAGACAGCGCGGACAGCGTGGCGTTGGCGGCGCAGCCGGAGGTCGACAGCGGCAGAGGCAGGTTCACGATCTGGCCCGCCTCCGTGGCGATCTGCGCGCCGATGGTCATCCAGCCCACCACGCCGATGCCGGCGAGCAGCCCGACCGTCGCACCCTGCGGGAGGCCAGTCTTTTAGATAAGGGGGACGGGCTGGGGGTAGCGGACATGCGTGTCGTGGTGTCGGCACTGACCACGGCGTCGGCGAAGGGGACGAACATGCCGAGCATGAAGAGGGCGAAGAGCGCGCCCGAGAAGAAGCTAGACAGCGCGATGGCGACCGGCGCCAGGCCGCTCATGTACGGCACGACGAACACGAGCGCAAAGGACAGCAGGCCGAAGCCGAGCGCGAGCAGCTTGACCGTCAGTCCGGCCTGCCGGTCGGTGAGCTTCGCCTTGAAGTCGGAGCCGTCGAGCTCCGCGAACCAGATGGCGGCGAGCGAGTTGAGCCCGGTGGACACCGTGCTGTGGCAGAGAGGCGCGTTGTGGTCAGTGAGGGAGGAGAGGAGATGGGGCGGGCTGATCCGGTGTCAATGGCGGGACAGCCCAGCCGCTCACCTGAGACCGGCGCTGAAGATGCCCGCGACGAACAGGCCGGGGAAGCCGGCGAGACTGCCGGCCGTGTCCATGACGAACAGCGGGAACAGCTGGTCCGCTTTAGACACCCTGCCGGCCGAGATGGGGTCGCACAGCGCGTACTTGGCGAAGATGAGCATGCCGGCGTACACCGTCAGCAGCACCACGACGGTCCAGCCGACGCAGTTGATCCACACCATTCGGCGGGCCTGCGCGATGGAGGGCACCGTGAGGTAGCGCTGCACCTGCAGCTGGTTGGCGCCGTACACCGCCGTGTGCAGCAACGCCGCCCCCACGAGCGTCGTCCACACGGAGTAGCGCTCTGCGGGGTCCGTGGTCCACCTGCGCATCGAATAAGGCTGTGAGATCAGGGAGGAAAATTTTAAATTATGCTGCAAAATGATAAGATAAACTTTGGCCGGCGCTTACTTGAACAGATCACCGCGGCCGTTCTGGGCGTTTGTTTCCCAAACCACGCCAAACCCGCCGATGTCGATGGTGCCCTTGATGAGCACGGCTAACATGGCCACGTACAGGACTACAACCTGGAACGTGTCCGTCCAAACGACTGCCTTCATTCCACCCTGAGAAGGAAAACGCATTGTTTCAAAACCACCATATGCTGAGTATGATTTATTTTCGCACCTTCTAAAAGGTTTCCATAAATGCATGAAAATTTTCTTTTTAAATAAAAGAGCCGTTTACTTACAATAGTTGTGTAAAAGATGACAACGAAGTACATCGCGGTGACGACAAAAAGCGTGTGCAGGCCGGTCACTGAGGGCAGAGAAGCAAATGACTTAGGGGGCTCGTTTCTCACATGATTAAAAGTCCCCTCGGCCATGTGCAGTGGACGAACAACCCTGGCGGCGAGCCCGGCGGCGACTTACCTTGGCTGAGCGCGAGCGCGGGGGCGTACAGGACCAGCGCGAGGTACAGGATCTGCGAGAAAACAAAGCGCCCCGTGTCACGCACGCAGTGGTCTAATGGGTTCTACACCCGCCCCACCCCGCCCCACCCCGCCCCACCACGCCCGGCGCAGGCGAGTAGCGCGCAGGGGGGACTGGACAGAGCAGGGAGTTCCTTGGAAAATAGCTGCGGCCAACAAGCAACTCACCATTTGAATAGTAAACAAGACGGACGCCAGGCGCTGCACTTTTCGGCCGAAACGCTTTCCAAAATACTGCAGTGGGACAAAGACATTATGGGCATTATGGTGATTAGGGTTTAATTGAGTAGGCACCATAAGTGGCGCAGACGGCGGCGGGGCGGTCGTTACCTCGTAAGCAGACGTGAGCTGCATCTTGTGGAAGAAGGGGATCATGACGTAGTTGACGACGGGGATGGCAAGGAACGCGGCCACGCCGAACAGCCAGAGCTGCGGCCCGAAGAGGTATACCTCAGCGGGTTGGCCCATGAGCGTGATGGAGGACAGGAAGCTGGAAGCAGAAGCAAATATGTTTGAGGTGAGGTGGGGCGGGATGGGGCTGCCGAGCACACTCAACGCGATGACAGTTTTTAAGGTGTGCGCGGTGCGTAGACGAACGGCGGGCGCGTGGCGCGGGAGAGAGAGAGAGGGGAGGGGGGGGGGGGCAGGCGACGGAGCTGGGCGCCGCGAATGAGCTGAGACAGTCACGATCTCCACAAGCTCCATCACCTGCACACCCGATGGAAGGGCAGACTATCTCATCTCATCTCGCTATTCGCGAGAGCTAAGCTCGAGCTGAACGCGGCGCGGCGCGGCACCCTAATCCAGACACGTGTGATAAGGCCCCGCCAGTCGATTGGCGCGGTATACGGTCTGTTCAGTGTAGCTCGGGCTCGGGCCGGGCGGGCAGGGCAGGGCCGAGGGTCGCGGAGGACGCCGAGCGCACGGCCCCTCAAACAGACCTGTCTGATGTTTGCGCACGGGGCAGTTCATTTTCCGTAGCGCGGCCCCACGGTCCCGCGCCGCACCGCGCGGCCGCCGTGCGCGTGTGGACTCGGACTCGTGGCGATACGGGCCGGACCGGGGCCGAGGCCGAGGCCGGGAGCGCCCTGGCCGGGTGGAGAGGAGAGGCGGAAGGGGCGGCCGGCGGGAGCCCCGCGGGCCGGGGGCCGGCCGGCCTCGGCACTGCGACATGCTTAGCGGGCCCGGCCTCGGCCGCGACGCGCGGTGGACTTCGTGACTGCAGCCCCCTTCACCTTCACACCCGCTGCGCCGCGCCTCACCTGGCCAGCATGGACAGCGCGACGGGCAGGGTCCCCATCTGGCCGCGGCCCATGAGGAACTCCTCGGCGGAGGAGTCGGACGGGCCGGACTGCTGCTCCTGCCGGCCCGCGGCCGCCGTCAGGTCGGACGCGCTGGAGCCCGAGCTGGAGCTGGAGCCGCCACTCATCCACGGCAGTCGGATCCTGAACCTGCGGCAGGACAAGAGGGGCACGAGTCAGGTCTTGTTGGCTTTGCAGGAGGCAGATGCAGATGCCACAGCGAGCGACGCCGCCCGACGCCCGACGCCGCGTCGCTTTCGGCGTGGTCCGAGCCGTTTGCCGTTTACTCACTTGACGCCGTGGTACAGTCCAATGAGTGTGGAGATGACCAGCATGCAGGCGAACACCGTGTAGTCCTCCCAGCCGAAGAAGCGTTTCTCGGGCTCCATGGCTGATCCCTATGCAACAAAATCGCTTTGATAAGAATTTGAGTTTTGCAAGTTTGCAAGAACAAATCAGCTTTGCTCCTCCGGCCGGCCCGTCCGAGCCCGGCGAAGGCTAGGTGTCAAACAAATCGTCTACCTACAAAGTCCAAGTGTGGCACTTTACCTGGACTCTGAAGTGCAGGCGGAGGGGCTCGAGATGGTCTTATCGTGAAGGTGCACGCTGAGTCCTGACCCGGCCTCTCCCCTCTCGCTCCCCGCTCAGTAATCCATACACTACTCAAACTCAAACAGCGCACCTCGCGACCCGAACCACTGCGTCCCGCGTCGTCGCGAGCTTGTGGGTGAGTGAAGCTTGGGAGACAGCGACGGAGTCTTTTATAAGACGCTCAGCTCTGCTTGCGCGTGGTGTGGAGTGGCGCGGCGCGGTGCGGGGCTGGCCGCAGGCCGCAGGGGCCACTCGCGCCGGGGCGGGGCGGGGCAGGGCGCGGCGGGCGCGCGGGGCGTCGGTACGGGAGCAGCGGGCGGGCGGGGACGACTTGAGGGTGCTTGAGGGTGGACTAGAAGAAGCCCAGCGTTATAGGCTGGAACGAGGGGGATACAACTCTTAATTTTGGTGAACAAATTTTGTAATTTTGGTGGTAAATTATCGGGATTTATTTTTCGGAATTTTTGTGATTTTTCAGTAAACTATACTAAACTTTTGTGAATTTTTCTGAATTTTCCCGATTTTTCCTGATTTTTTTTTCTGAATTTTTCTGAATTACGAGGTGTACAAATATTTCAGAGCTGTTTCCCCCTCGAGCCTCGAGCTAGAGCCTCAGAGGAGAAGGGAGCACCAGTGGCTTGCTAAAGGTGGATAGAGCGCTCCTCACACTGCTTACTCTCGTGCAGAGCCCCGTGCGAGCAGGCAATCCTCGTGCACATCCGAACGCAGGACAGTATCGGTTCAAGTCCCTCTCCCTCGTCGTCAACAAGATACCCTCTCTGTTTAAAAGTGAACATCTGATATTCCCTTCAAAAGATTTTTTTTCTATATTTTAATTTTTGTTTTGTAGAGTAGAAAAGCTCAATAATAATTTACTGCACCCATTTTCATAGTAAGCAAACTTCTTACATTATTACAAGTGTAATTTTTCTAAATTAAAAAGGAGGGATACGTATGATACGTATACGTATGACGCACCTTTCTCCTGGAAATTCGGTCGGCAAGGGGAATCCTGGCTCATGTGCGAAACTCGTTTCCCCGGAGCGTTTTTCCCTTGTGCTATCGGCTGGACCCACGCAAAGGGGCCTAGAGGCACCGTGCCCCACCCCGCCCCACCCCGCCCCGCCCCGCCCCGCCCCGCCCCGCCCCGCCCCGCCCCGCCCCGCTCCGCCCCGCCCCGCCCCGCCCCGCCCCGCCCCGCCCCGCCCCGCCCCGCCCCGCCCCGCCCCGCCTTGCCCCACCCCGCCTGAGGCGCCGGTGCCGGCTGCTGGCTGCAGACCGGACTCGACGAGATGCTCAACTCAACCAGATCTGGCGCGGTCTGGGCCAGGTGGACTCGGGCGGGTCAAGGTGGGATTCCCCAGGCGTCTCTCTCTCTCTCTCTCTCTCTCTCTCTCTCTCTCTCTCTCTCTCTCTCTCTCTCTCTCTCTCTCTCTCTCTCTCTCTCTCTCTCTCTCTCTCTCTCTCTCTCTCTCTCTTTCTCTCTCTCTCTCTCTCTCTCTCTCTCTCTCTCTCTCTCTCTCTCTCTCTCTCTCCCTCCCTCCCTCCCTCCCTCCCTCCCTTCCTCCCTCCCTCCCTCCCTCCCTCCCTCCCTCCCTCCCTCCCTCCCTCCCTCCCTCCCTCCCTCTCTCACTCACTCCCCGTAACTCGCGCATAAATGTTATAATTCTTTCGGGTCGTGTAACGCAGCCAATGTCGTTCCGCTTTGCATAATAACGGTATGTTGTTCACTCACACGTGTCAAGAAATTTTTTTTAAAAATAATAATCATTTAAAAAAAAAAACTTACTCGCCATATGTACTTCTAGTTGTTTTGCAGTTGACAGGCGTGTTCGCCGTTCAAGTACGCCGTTCTGTCGGCAGACAGAACGGCACTCGATAATGGGTACTCGGTGTTGATACTCGATCCGAGTCCATTTGGTACTAAATTAGTTTGATTCCAAATAGCATTTGATGCAAGTCCACACTATCCTGCTGTGCTAACCTCTGCATTCGCGAAGTTGGAATATTCAAAACACATCCTGGGCGCAGAAAAAGTCATTTATTTCGAGTCCAGTCTATACTCAGCTCTATCAAAGACATGTTCTCGATGTTCTGCACTTCTAAAAGCATGAAAGGCTGACCAAATGTAACGTCGAGAGAAGCGCATTACGACTTTTGAGCACAATACCCTCCTGGAGAGGTATCAATGCTTCTGCATTGAGTACCTTTTTCTTGATTTGAGTGCGAATTTCAAGTGCAAATATGGCAGTCGAGCACAGGTCAGGATCACAATTTTCGAAACCCTCAAGAGCTTGCTTTAAGTGCTGAATGGCGTACCCTGAGTACCCTGCTTTCGGAACGAGTAGGTACTCGGCAGTTGTTCCGAGAACGCCATCTTCAGGGTGTGCGTTTTGAGAGTACATAACAGAATGAGGGTTTGGCTACCCGCCCCAGCCGTGAGGCCCCGGCGGCCCCTAGGGAGGGCAGACCCGCAACACTGCTCCATGCTCTCTACAACACCCGGTACAGTGAATTCTCGATTCTTGCGCTCTCGGTTTCTGCTCTCGAGTCATCGATCCCCACCACTAATGGAGCCACTAAGCCAGCGGTTTCCGCGCGTGGCTCGCCCCGTTCGGCGCGCAAGAATCGAGAATTAACTGTGCATAAAGCGCTCGGAGGGGTGTGGGCTTTGATATTGCAGTATCTTGTCTTTCGTGGCCGCCACAGCCTTTTCGTACGCCTCTAGGGGAATACAATACCATCCGCGCTCGGCTTCACCTTGAACACATTGCCCCTGACATAGAGCTGCCGCTGCATCACTTAGCACCGCCACCAAAAAGAGTTATCTGGTCGTGTGCCTGCCTGCCTGCCTGACCAACTGGGCTGACTTCCTAGTAGCTGTTCGGCCCGAGTCCATACCAGCCACGCGCCTGACCCGACACCCGGTGTGGCGGCCGGCCCTCGCCGGCCCGTAAATCAGGCGCCCCTGCGTTAAAACTACAATCAATCGGGGAATGATGCTGTACGTTCAGCGATCGTGAGCCAAGCAAGCTAGCGCCCTGGAGCGGCGCGGCGTGCGCTGCCGTGCTGAGCGCTGAGCTCCCCAGGCACGGCGCGGCGTTGTGTGGCGTGGCGTGGCGCGGCGCAGCGAGGCAGTTGTGAGTCATCAGCAACAGCAGCCCCGCGACACACCGAATCCTTCCATTGCGCGCCCGCCAGAGGGTGTCGCGAGCAGAGTGTCGTGAGAGGGCGGTTGACCGTACCAGGTGGCTGACGGACCCCGGGCACTTTTTGTACTATGCAACCCGCCCGCACCGCTCCATCCGGGACTGCATACCCATCAGGCGCCGCGGGGACCGGCTCCAAGCGCAGACGCTCCGCTACTCCACTGTTGTTGCAGCCAACGCCTCAAAAGGGCCCTCTCGCGGGTTGGGCGGTCTACGGCGGGGCGTTACCGGGGGGAGATTCGCGGTTTCGCGGGGATAGACCGCGGGTCCCTCGAGGACTCCGAGCCACTGCGAGCTACCCGCGAGAAGATCCGCGATCCGCGATATACCCCCCCCGTCAGGACCCGCGAACCGTTAGGTTCGGCCAAGGCCGGCTCCAGGGTGCGGACTGAGGGGTGATTCCGCACACTGGTGTCGTAGCTCTTTCCTTCTCGCACTCCGGGGGCACGGCCATAAGGTGCAAGAGAGATGGCACTATAAAACGGCGTTGGGAATCACCTTCTTGGCCACCGCCCTGTCACGGTGGGGTCGTCATTTCGGCGGCGCGGGAACCGCAATAAAACACACTTCACTCGATGAATGTCAAGCTCTGGAAGCTTGGCGACATTGTCTGCTCACGAAGCGGTGTGGGTGTACTGCAGCGCGCGGTGTGCTTCTGGACCGATTTGAACGATTGATGGTCACAGCTAGTCCAGTCCGAGACGTTTCGTTATCTGTTTGGCCATAACGCGGGCAGGATGTCTAGCGCACTCGTTATCTGTTCCGATCGTTTCTTCGCAACTTAATACGCGATCATCAGAGGCTACGATATACGTGGTGCACGAAAGTAAAATTACGATCACATGTGAACCTCGTCTGTTACCGTGGTACACTGCTTCACTCACCCTTAACGTACACAGCTTTAAATTGCAGTCACTGTCGCTCTATCCATGAGTAAGGCTTGCGCGTGCGATCGGAGAAGTGAGGCAAAAGCGTCGTTGTGTACTCGACCGACAGCCAGTAAACGGCGCGGGCGCGGGCGCCGGCCGCCGGGCCGAGCAGCGCCGCGCAGGGCCGCGCAGGGCCGCGCAGGGCCGGCCACTGACAGCCGTAGCCGTACGAAAAGCACGATCAGCACACGGCCAGCTTGAGACTGCATGGCTAGCCTATACGGTGCACGGTGGGGCGTGGCGGGGGTGCGGGGAGCGGAGGGGCGCGTCTACCTCAACAGATTGGCTCAAACGGGTTAAGCTAAGCATGCTCCTCATTCGGCCAGCCCTGCTACTGAGCTCCGCCGCCGGGCCGCGCGGGGCAGCTCGTCTATGAGGCCCGGCTGGGGCGCGTTGCCGCTCCCGCGCCGCGCCAGCGCCAATCTATTCCCTCCCTCCCGTCCCGAGCCCGGTGCTCTCCGCCTGCCGCCTGATTATGGTACCTCCGTCCTTGTCGCACTCACGGGGCCCTGCCTTCTCCCACACAGGGCACTGCCATAGGTGCGACAAGGACGGAGGCACGAGAGCGATCTTCGGAGTCAGGCGGCAGCTTGTAGGATTGTTGCTCTGGTCGCAGCGCGACGGAGCCTCGCGGATCCCCCGCAACCCCCGCCCCGGGGCCGGGGCAGGGGCGGGGCAGGAGCAGGGCAGGCTTGTGTAGCTGCGGCCCCTATGTTTGCCCCTGTCGTGCCCTTCCTGGCACGGAGCCGGGCGTGGTGGGGGCTTGCGCGCTTCGGGGTGTCGCCGGCGGCGCCGGCCGTGGTGGCGGGAGAGCGGCGAGGAGTGGCCAGCAGGCCGCCCACTGACACCTGTGTGACCAGCGTGAGTGGAATTACCGCCGCGGTCAGCAGGAAACGCGACTCTTGGCCGAAAACAACGCGCGAGCCTGTGTAGGACGGCTTTCCTACAAAGGCGTAAATACAAACAAAACAAACAAACAAAACAAAAAAAAACCCTGCACAGGCGCGAGCGCCGGCCCCTCCGTCCTTCACGGTCGTGCCGTGCTCGTGTTGTGATGAGGAGCGCGTCATGGAGTTCATGCAGAGGACTTTCTACCGCGAGGAGCCCGTCCTGGTGGCCGCGGGGCTGTCCGAGTGCCCGCCACAGGTGTGTCCCCAGCTGCTCGGCACCTCCCCGCCACGCCCCGGCCCGGACCGGACACTACTGATGCTCCTCCTCTCTGCGCGCGCGCCGCGCGCCGACCAGGCGCTGCTGGAGCACACGCGGGCCTCCTTCCGGGAGGGCTTGTCGCTGATGGCTGTCCTGCAGGGCGGCTCTGACGGTGGCCCGCGCGACATCTGCGGGGTGGCCATCAACAGCATCGTGGCGCCCGCGGACGCGTGCAAGCTGCGGCAGCAGGCCGGTGAGGGAAGAGCCCGTCCTGTCCCAGCCCGGCCAGCCGTCGGATCCCGCACGTCGGTTTTGTCTGCGTTTCGTCTCTGTCCTTATCGTACTGATGCGGCCGAGGCCTTAAGGAGCAAGAGAGAGGACACTACTACTAACCGCTTTCCGGAATCAGACGGCAGGGCAGCCCGCGGGCTACGCGCGCGATCCGCAGGCATGAGCACTCTGCCTAATCCCGTCTAGTCTCCAGAGCAGGTCGACTGCCCGGCCACTCGTCGCGTCTTGGAGCTTTGGTCCATGATGCTGGAGAGGCCCGAGATCTGGAGCGGCCAGGACCCGGAGGGCAGCTGCATGCTGGAGCTGCGCGAGCTGGCCTCGGACAAGGCGGTGCGCGGCCTGGGGGTGGGGCTGCAGCTCGCTCTGGCCGCGAGGGAGGTGGCCGCTGACGTGGGCGCGTGCGCGTACAAGATCGACTGTACGAGCCAGTACAGGTAGGTACGGGGGCCGGACCGGAAGGCGGGGCGGGACCGAAGGGTCCTTCACTAAAAAAAAAAAAAAAATTAAAAAAAAAATCAGTGTACACCCTGAAATAAAATCAGTAAAACAAAATCAGAAACAATCAGAAAAAAATAGGGAAAAAAAAGAAGAAAAAATCAGAAACAGATCAGACAAAATTGAAAAAAATTGTTATTAAAAATCAAGAAAAATCACGAAAGACGAGAAAAATTATAAAAATCGGTGTACGCTTGAATTTATGGTGAGGACCCCTCCGGCGGGAATAGGCGGGGCGGAGCGAAGTTCAGCAGGTCAGCATAAACTACTCCATCTTAACTCCAACAACCCGATTCCTCTCCAGCTAAATGATCGCATCACGGACCGCACCACAGAGCAGTCGTCCATGCCATTACTCATTCTCTCAGATCACGCCATTTGTTACTGGCGATTTGTCCCCACACTATTCCGTTTATCGGCACTCGTGTGATCAGTTTGCCAAAAAGTCTATTTAAAAAAAGAAAATAAAAAAGCCATCATTGACGAATCGACGTCTACGTTCGTTAGCACCCGCGTTAAGACAAGTCAAAGCTCATAGCTACTGCGGAGAGGGCGTTGCCGAATTATTGTGCCTCAACCTGCGTCAGATGTACCTTGCAATGAGAGGAAGGCGAGGAGAGGCCCTGCCCCTTCCAGAGACTGCCGCGGCGCCGCACACTTTTAATTATTATCATTCTTTCTTTTTTTTTGGGGGGGGGGGTGCAATTCGTATCCGCGCGCGGCGCTCCGGATCATATCGCCCGTGCGTGTTGCAGCGGCCGGTTGCGGTCGTAGCAGGCCAGGGCGGGGGCGGACGAAAATACACTCAGGAATACACTCGCTACTCGCACTCGCCATCATCTGTCAGTTTACGATCGTCAGCCGATCGTAACGACCCGGGCCGCATCTCATAATTCCAGAGCGGCTCCGCTTTTTGCGAGGAGGCGCCGGCTGAGCTGCGCCCACCGCGGTGGGCGTTGGCGGCGCCCCCTCGCCTCGCAAGCCCCGCGCGGGGCGAAGCGGAGCGGAGCAGAATGGAGCAGCGCGCCTGGAGTCACGACTGGAGTTTCCGCGCTGGCAAATATAAATGGTGATCGCGCCACATCGCGCCACGCTGCGCCACGCGCAGGGAGGCGCGCCCGCCGCTCCGCATGGCCCTGTGAAGAGAAGCGACAAACTGAGGGCACCACTGCTATTGAAGCGGCAACATCTATGTGTGTGTTCCAGCGCGAAAATTGCAGAAAAGCTGGGGATGAAGAAGGTGTTTGCGCTGAGATATGCTGACTTTCTCGACTGCGACGGCAAGCCCCTGTTCCAGCCGCCCTGTCCGCACGTAGAGGCAAGCGTGACGACGTGTTATTTTGACCCTCTTAAATAAATGCAAAATACTTGAGAATTTAGCAACAGTACGATGGAACTTTTGACAGGCTGCCGTTTACGTGCAGAGCATGTCGAAGGATTGCCAGCATAAATTTGGGGGCGAACTATAGGCGACAGTCTTTAGGTGAGAATATACAATTGCCACGCTTTTCTCGGACACTCCTCGCTCAACTCTGGAATCCCTCCGCCCGGACGTCGCTTTTGTGGGTCCCTCTTTCTTTTTGGAACTTTTCGTTTCGATAGCACGGGGCCAAATCGATTCCTCCGTAGAACGACGAGGCTGCTCGGATTCAACGCCGAAACGCATGACACCAGGATTGGGCGCAAAAACGTTCGGCCCGACCCAACGCTGCCGTGGACGGGGCGACGACTTCGGATCTAAAGGTCTCGGGACATGAAACTATCAACTTTCAACATTCGCTGTTGAAGTTTTGTTTAAAAAGATTTCATATTTCCCCCTTTTCCCAGCTGTAGGGTTCGAGTGGAATTGCGCGCAGAGTGAGCTCCTGCGTTTGCTCACGCCTCGCCGTCGAAAGCCGCACAGTGGCTGCACCTGCTCTGCAGACAGTGCCTCATGGCTCATGCCTCATGGCTCATGCCTCATGGCGCACCACACCGCCACGCCGGCGCTAGATCCTCGGGATATTCGGCTGTCGCCTCATGGCGTAACGACGACAGATTAGATCCCAGTCCAGATGGGCTGGACGGACAGGACAGTTCCGCCTCCGGTCCGCGATGCGATGCGGCGTGCGGTCTTTTCCACCCACGCCAGGCGCCAGGAGCCCATCCCGGACCAGCCGCACTTCCCTCCATGATCGGCACTTTCGCGGGGCGGAGCGTCTTCCAGCACCTCCAGTCATTGCCTGCTGAGGCTGCCGGACCTCACGATGGAAATAAACCGTGCAATTGTGATATTAGTTCGAGATGGCTCCGTTTCATCTAAGCACATCGAAGCACATTTAAGCACATTTTCCCTAAAACATATTCTTCACATTCTCTTTTCTAGATACACTTCTGTCAAAATTAGATTCTAGAGTCAGGAAAGAAATTGCGAAAGGAGTCGAATTTTTTTAAAAAGAGCCAATTGAGGAAAACTGCAGTTGAGACATTGGACGAAAGAAAAAACAAAAGCTCTTCACGGCGGAGCACGTAGTAGTTATATTGAAGTGTCAGCTCGAAAAATTTGGTATGCAGGATTTATACTTTTGGGGCGTTTTGAAGCCTGGTGAGCGACATATCAGAAGCTGGCTAAACATGTTTTTTGAGAACCGATCAAAGTGCACCGCGACGAATATAATTGTTATTTTATTGTAAAGGTGGAAACTGGCTCTAGACAAACTTTGAATAGAGTATTGTTTGATTAAAAGTTTTACTTTAGTTGAAAAGAATTGGGTGAACTGAGACATGCCCTTGATGAACTGTGTTCAGGTGAAACGCCCCCCTCCCCACAGTTCCGACTTTTCGTTGCGTTTGAGGTTTGAGTCGAGCTGCATCCAGGTAGTGCTGTGCGAATGGTTCGAAATCGAATCGAATCTGCCGGGATTTGATTCGATTCGATTCCGAATCGGTTGTGATTCGGCATCGAAGGTTCGAAATTTCGAATCAGCTAAGATTCGCCACCGAATCTGAAAGCAGTTTAAGAACATGCTTTTCAACAAGAAGAGGGTGCAATTTCGCCTTTGCAAAGATGTGTGGGACCTACTTCACTTTATTTTAGAGCATAATTTTAATATATTTTTTTATTTAGTAAATCTAATTTGTAAGGGGTCAAAATTTGATTCGATTCGAATTTTTTTTTGGTCGGATTCGATTCGAAGGAGATTTGAAGAAATTCGATTCGATTCGGACCCAAAAACCTCGATTCGCACAGCACTTAAGGTCTGTAAAGTTAGCGCCGCGCGTCGCCGCGTGCGCGCGTGCGTCGAGCGCCAGTCACGGCAGCTGCGGATTTTTGGCCAAAACTTCAATCCCGCTCATTTTTTATGTAACCTGAAGTCGTTTTGTCTAAGAAGAAACCAAGAGCTTTCATTTGGTACCGAAAATGTCACTCTTTCTCGAACTGCGATGCTGGCTTCCGATGATGGTCATTCGAGGGAGAAGTGATATTTTTGGTATCAAATGAAAGCTCTTGGTTTCTTTCGAGACATAACGACTTCAGGTTACATCAAAAGTGTACAGGATCGAAGTTTTGGCCTAGAATCCGCAGCTATGGTGACTGACGCTCGACGCACGCACGCGCGCTGCGCCGCGCGTCGCTAACTTTACAGACCTTTAGTCCAGAGACGTGGGTGCCTTATAGGTGTCTGCGTCTGCTGGTATAATATGGACCAATCACATATGGGGGATATGGACCAATCACAGTCATTTATGGCGCGCTGTTTTCTCATACTAGAAGACGCCGACACCCAAGTATCTAGTCTAGACTCAGTTACATTTCGTCGCTGATCCCTGCCTGCCTCGCCCAATGCGCGGCGAGGCAGTTTGGGGCGCGTGGTAGACTTCCCCCGTTATTGTGTCGGACCTCGCGGAGACTTCACTTTACGCAGTGGCAGCAACAAAGTTTTATTTCCACGACAGTCCTCATTAGTCGGCTGCTGAAACTGCGTTCGCGTTGCCGGGGTAGAACAAGCCACACCCAATGGCCGTCGCATCCTGGTCTCGAGACCCCTCCCTTCAACCAGGTAGCCGCGCCTCGCGCCTCGCTCAAGGGAAGTACATCAAGCGGGTGATGGTGATACAACGAAAGTCGACGCGGCGGTGCTGTCGAGCCATGACAAAGCGCAGCGCGACATCAAATACCAATCACTCACTCGCCTCGCCGCCCAATACGACTGCTGCTGAGCGGGAGCAGCAGCGAGCAGGCGACATCCGGCTGAGCAGGACGCGCTGTCGCGATGAGTGGTTTCGCGAAGCGCGCAAACCTAACTGGACAGCTTGCTTGAAGTATATTCCAATATTTAAGAGAGAAATAAATGGTACCTGTTTGGAAATTTGATCCATGTTAAGGAGGGGTTACACAAATCCACAACATTTAAAAAAAAGTGATATTTATACACAGATATAAAAAAGACAAAACAGCTTGAAAGTAGCTATTAATGAATAATTTCCACTTACAATTTTTAAGAAGTAACAAAAACATTCTCAAATTAGTAAAGAGAACAAACTAAAATCACAAAATCAGGATCTACTGGTATGCCCTTTACAAAATTATTTGCAAACAATGTCAATCACTTTCTTTAGAACTCTTTCGAACAGTATGAATAAGAATGAATGCAAAGTTGAATCAAAAAAATGCAGAAAGGCAGTTGATGTCTTACTTTTCTTCATAAGTTTTGTTTCCCTAATATTTTTAATAATAGCTAGACAAAACTAAATGGAAAGAAGTTTTAAAGTCAGTTTGACACCAGACAAATTTCAAAGCAAGCAATGTAATTGACATCATGTTGTTTTAAAATGAAAGTATCAAACAAGTTTAATGTCACACATAAAATATCTAAAATTGTACATTTAGTAAAAAAATTGAAACAGTGTTTGTGCTGTAACAAACAGGAACAGTTTTCCCAATTCTAACGGATGCAAAGTTTGCGTAAGGTCCCTACGGCACTTATTCATGTTAAAATTCCTTATTTTCAATCAAAGCTTCATAACTTAAAGCTATTTACCCCTAGTAGATGAATACATACATAGAGAGAAGAGAGAGAGACAGAGAGACAGAGAGAGAGAGAGACACAGAGAGAGAGGGAAGGAGAAATATTCATCTATGATATAGTCAAGACTAGCACATTTCTTCAAATCATAAACTACAAGACAAAATACAAATAAAATAATGAAAGAGATCAACATTTGTAAACAACTGTCACAAAAGAAATGCTACAATTTGCAAACCAATCTGTTAACAGTTCAGCAGCTTTTAGCGCTGATAATTTTCCTCCCTGAAAAGCAGAGGTGGTAGTTCGTCCAGTTCAGTACCCCTAGTACTGAGGGCAGTAAAAATGAAAATAACATAAGAAATAACATATTTGACGAGGGTCACCACCTTTGTTTCTCATAATAGAACTAATGAAACACAGAACAACAAATAAGGATTAACAAACATATCACACAACAAATAATTCTGTTGTCATATTCGTCTACTCTAAGAGTTTTTGAATTGCTAAAGACAGAACTGACAGGTTATATGAACAATAGGAAAAGAAAGTTTAATCAGTCTTTTAAATTGTGTAATTAGTTTCACAAAATTGAGACAGCAACTATTGTGCTTTACATAAACATGACATTCTAAAATTGAAGGGGAAAAAATGCATCTTTGATAGATCTAGCCAGAGTTGTTTCAGATGTACAATTTATTCAGAGATCTGAGATCCCTAGTGCTTACTATGAGTTCTTCGGTGCTGATACATTTCATGTTTGGTCTGGAAAATTAACTTGCAGGAGCACTCATAGCCGTTATGACATACTGTGTGCATTATACTTGTATGGATTCGTAATGAAGCTGCATCACGGTACATCTTCCCACAGATGGAGCATGGACGGGCTTCGTAAAAAGCTAAAGAGCTTTCACTGCCACCTTCTCCATTGGCTTCTGTAGGGCAAGAAAGTAATTTCATTACAAATCTGCTGTTTTCGCGAGAATGTAATCCTGAAAGAAGCAACAAAGAGTTCCATTTTCTCCTGAAGCATGAACCTGAGGGGTAAAAAGGTGTTTACCAAAGTTGACAAGAAAATGAAAGATTGGCAACTACTTGAAATGCAAGTTCATGTGTTGCATATCTTAGATTTGAATTTACTATACAACTGCATTGCCAATGGAACACAAGATTCTATACTCTAGACAATTTGAGGAAGAAGGTAAAAAATGTTGAAATGTTGAAAAACCTTTGAATAACTAAGTTAGAGGAATGTAGAGCAAGAGAGACCAGAATAAAGGTCAAAACTGCGGTCCCCAAAAGAATAATATGAGCAAAGCACCATTACAAGAATGCTTTAATTTGCAATAACACACTACATACTTGGCATACTTTTAATTACAAACTTTCCAAGAATAAATATGGCTGAAAATAAAAGGAGAAAACCAAAGGGCTTTTAAAACAAGAAAAATGATATATGGTTTAAATCTAAGCACATATTCTTTAAAGAAATTTGACAAAAGCACAAAAAAATCATGTGTAATAATAATAAAAATAATTGTAAAAAATTTACATACAGGTAACTACTAGATAAGTCTACAGAATAGGTAGATAAACTCTAAATTTTGTACTGAGTGGACATTTAAACCTGAAACTTACTCGGACTTCAGATTCTCAGCCATCGATGCTAGATATTCTGCTGCAGATAATGGAGTTGATCTAGATGCTTCCCCTGCTGACACCACACCTGAGGTTCAAGTTCAGGTTTATTGGGGATTTCTACTGATTGTATACAGTTAGCAAATTTGTTTTTTTTAAATTCTTTACATCAGGCTAGGGTGTTTTCAAATCTGAATCACCACACTAGTCACTGAATTAAGTTTTTCAATGCACGAGTCATTTGTTATCTAGACAAAACTGTTACTTACGAGGTAAATTAGGGGCACTGAGAGGAGAAGATGGATGCATCATTGCCATGTGAGTGCGCAAAGTTGTAGAATCACGACACAATTTACTGCAAACGGGACAGGGCCGAGGCTCGTGGAATGATAGCTTGCGTTGTGAGGAGCCAAAAGAGTTATCTGAAATTTATATTTGTTGGGTATACTTTCAGGAGACAAGAAAAGTTAAATTTAAAAGAAAAATTGAAAAATTAACCATACTTTGATTTGCTCGTTTTGCCAAGCTTAGCATGAAAGCAGTTGCCTTTCCAATGCGGTCATGAAGAGTTGGATCATAAGGAGATGACAAGCCACCTTGCTGTAGGTATGTGTCTGTATCAACGGTCTCGTCAGTATCAGGGTTTTGATACTCTAATTCCAAAGCTTCTGTGGGATTATCAATGGCTAAATCCAAATCAACAGCTTCTTGCTTTAGTTGAAATCCTCCTTCAACCTGCAGTAGAATGGTAAAGTTAGCTGGTTAGTTAATTAGCTTAGATTTTCACATCCAACTGGGCCAGGCCTTGTCAATTACAGTAATTTTTGCCCCCAGCTGGTCACCGTCACACACAACTCTCTTTTAATGGTGCAAATGTACATAGTATCCTAACAAGCATAAATTAAATTGTTTGATTACTTACACTACTGTTGTCATCTGCTTTAGAATTGTTTGATTCTGCATTGTTAATTTCTGCCTCCAGTGAGCATGAATGTGAAGAACCAAGAGTGCTCACTGGTGACTGGGCTAATAGCTTTGCCAGAGTGTTTGAAGGAGATAATGAATGTGAAGACATCTCTCCTAAATTTTCATTTGATACATCGTCGTTCAAATTTTGTCGAGATGCTGTACTAGAGGTAAGCAAGGTTTGGGCAAGAATGCTTTGAAGTGGTGGAATAGGTCGGGCCTTCTTATTGGATGTTGGAGATTCTGACCGTTGTCTTTTCTGACTCGTGCGGAGTTGATGATCACTTTCAGATTTCACAGTTGATACTGACTTTTCGCTCTCAGGCTCTTCCAGATCCTCAACGGTTTCCTACAATTTAAGATTGATGAACAAACCGATAAATAAATCATAAACATTATATTAAATTAAGAAGACAAAGTAGAATTTTACTTACACCTGTCGCTAGGCCTCTGACCCCTAACATTTTTGCTGCTTCAAGTAAAGGTTCAATTTGTTCTTGCTCAACAGTAACGCGACCACAATACATAAACTCCATCAAACAGCGTAATTCTTTCATTGCAACATCCTTTAAGATAATAATAGGGTGAGGACAAGGGTTTTCCTGAAAAATTAAGATTAAAATTCAGGGCAATAGAACTTGGCAAACCAACGGCAAAATTATAGAGTTAAGAATTTTATTTTTATCGAAATGGAAAGCTTCACCTTCAACAAATGTTTTAAATGTGTGCTACAGGCTGAGACTACAACTTTGTGGGCCTGTATTGACTGTCCTTCACATGCGACAGTCATATCAACAAAATCTTGGTCGCCATAAGAAGATTCAAGTGATTGCAGCATAGTTTCTTTATGACTACCCCAGCGAAGACTCAGGGAGACTTTTTCATCAGATTTGGATGACATTGTTTTGTGATCAGACATCTGGGAGAGGCATAGTAATAATTATTTATGAAAGGCAAGTTATTACAACACAGTAAAACTTAGGTACATAAAATACTTTAAATGAGAAACAAATTGATACAGCTAGCTAGATACATAACCATTCACAATAAACAATATAGGCCAAATAAACAGGAGTATGAGGCCAAAATAAAGTCATCAAAAGCTTAAGCATTTAACCACAAATTTTACACTTGATATCAAAAGTCAACAATGATAAAATTAAGTAAGAGTTTCAGCAATTCAGATGAGATATGAAGAATGTTATTGAGAACACAATTTCAGTTAGAGGCGATATCAAAAAGCAAGCTTAAGTCAACTTCATACTCACCTTTATTGACAAACAGTGAAAAAATTCCGTGACTTAAGCTAAAGAAAAGAAAATGAGCATATTCCGAGTAGAGCTATATCAAAACAAGGCTACACAAATGTAGCAGACATACAAACAACAGGGAAGAATAGAAGTTGGAGGAGCTTACTGCAAATAGACCAAACCAGGTTACATGCAGGAGCACTTTCTTCTTTCGTTCTTCCTCCCTCTTTTAAAGCACAGAACTTCAAGGAAGGAGGGAAAATGCTTGTGATTCAAGAACATAGTTTTCCATGAATTTTAGAAATTTGTCGTTCGTATTTCTGTAAACCCGCTTAAATGTATTGGTTCTGTCATAGACAGTAAGGTGTACTTGTGCTCGTGGACAATATCTATCAACAGTTTTGAAGCAATCCTGAACATAGCGTGTTGCCGTTGCCGCCCGCCTGGGCAAGATCTCCAAAGCCAAAGCAGCCGGGTGTGCTGATCAGTGATGCAGTCATGCAATCTGACGAAGCTCCATGCAATGCCACGGGCCGTGTTGAGTTTTCTGCATCTATCACAAGCTGTTTAAGAGACCAGCGCGATGAGGCCTCTCCTGTGTTGGGTGGTGTTTTTCCAGGTACACTCATGTAATTTAGGTTATGTGCGTCCCAGGATTTTACTGACCTTACATCTAATCAAATATTCTTGTTCGTCTGTATTTATTATCAGAGTCGAAGTTAGCTTGGATAAGCAAAGGACCAGTCTTTGAGATTGTCAGCATAATCGATGGAGCTAAGGTTGCTGCTTGGAATTTTGGTGCTGTTGTAAGAGATTTTAAGACGAAGGTAATAGCAAGGATTGTAAAACAGGTTGACTGTTAAATCCAAACTTCAACCTCATAGGTAGCGTTACGTTAACATTATTATGTCCTAATCGCCTGCTGCTACGTTTGTAGGTAACATGTGTCACAGAACTACCGCACCTGACAACCTCTGGGACCCCTGGACCTGTAGGCCAGGTTTTAGTTGGGTTGGAATGCGAATTGACTGGAGGCATGATTTGTCTCTTCAATCTTGCTGGCTCTCGTGTCCTCAGAGCTATCAATACCCCATCCAAAGTCACTGCTTTAAACATTGTCGCCCTCGGTGGAGAACCTATTGTGGCGTTCAATGAATGTTTTCAGAGCATGTCGGGTATAGCTGCCATTGGTACCAATGATGGTCAAATTCTTCTAATTGACTTAAGAAGAAATGATTGTGATGAAGGTTGTTATTTTATATCTTACATGTTGAACTATTGCTTTGAGCAAAACATAAGTTGTCCTGTGTAATCTTTTCTTTTAGCCTTTCGTTTGGGCCCCTCTAACAATTGGGAAGGTATAAGGGATGAATTGCAGTCTTGTGGATTGATTCCACTGAAAAGTAATAATAGAAATCTTGTTGAAGAGTATCCTGAAGATCACATTTTTCTTCATTTAAATGGTATGTTTCCAACCAAATCTTAATTATACAGTATCTGTTTTGTTGTAATTTTTTTTCCATTCTATTTTTTCTTTTTCTTTTTCTCTCTGTTGTGTGTGTGTCAGGAAAAAATAATCCTTTTTTAATCAAGATTATAATATGTTTTTAAGGGCATTTGTTTGATGCTCCTAATCTGATGATAACTTCTACCTTATTCTTCTAACCTGGTGACAACATTTTTTTTCATTTCAATTTCAGAAAAGTATTTCTTGAAGCATCAAAGACTATTTGTTCAGCTCCCACCTAGAGATGGAAATGGCTTTTTACCAGAAAATCCAGCTGTTACATCATTACTTTATGTGCCACAACTTGCCAGTTTGTGTGTGGGATTTGCTTTTGGATCATTTCAAATTTGGTCCTTAAAGTCTTTATCTTTGATGTATGTCAATTTATATAGATAATTTAGTATACAATATTTTATATTGTATTATTATTAATATTATACTGTAATATTCTTTTAGCTATGTTTTACCTTTCAATGAACCAAATCCTATCGTGCAACTTGCTTTCCAAGAAGCCTGTGATGATCCAAATGCTTACTGTTATCTATGGACTGTAAGGGGGGGCCTTGATGTTAATGCCTCAAATGATCTAGACCATCCTATTCAAGTTTTTGGGCCTCCTTCAGCAACAATGTTCTCACTTTGCTATGAAGAAAAAGTGTGGATTGCTAATTATGGTCACCTCTACAAAGTAAGTAAAGTAGATGTAACATTTGTAATGGAATATTTGCAGTAATCTCTCATACATCTGTTCCTGATTGAGCTACCTCTATGTATCTTTTTTTATTTCGCAGAACTTTATGATGTGCTCCACGGGCTTTGAATATGACTTGGGCAAGGGCAAAGAAACGGTTGGAGGTCGACTTATTTCTCTTAACTCTGTAAGCCGTGGTATGCAGGGATTTGGCGCTGTTCAAACTCCCTCTGATGATGGCAGTAAGTTCCTCCCCCTTTTATGTTTACATATATGTTTATGTTGTAATAAATATTCCTATGTTGTTATTTTAGGTGCTCTAGGTCCATCCTGTAATGGAATTAGTTTATGTTTGATTGTGTGGGAGACATGGGGACCCACTGGTCCCTCTAGTTCTGTCAATCCTGTCAACACACACATGTCATTATTTGACATCAACCAATGGCAAGTTCTACAAGTTTTCCTTGCACGAGTCCTGCAGTATGTTATTTTCAAAGGAATTTTCTGAACATTTTTTGGTCTTTCAACTGTAGGTATGTGGATCAAATGCCATCTCACTTATCACAACGGGGTGGCACATCAAGAAATAAAGCTGTTGCGAGTTACCTTGTTTCCTATGACCTTGGTAAAGTTATAAATTCCAGTGGAGGAACACTTTTAGATGTTCAAGTGAGCCCTTCTTCTCTGCTTCAATTTTCATCTGTGCAAAATGTTGAAGAATTTTCAAGACCGTCGTCTCTTACATTTGGTGTGTTTTCCATTTTACCTTGCTTTTGTTATCATTTTGTAGTTCATATTCTCACCATAACTTAACCTGTTACTTCTCTTATAGGCTCAGAAGTATTGATGGAGAGGCAAGTTGTACATTTGAAACACACAGGAGTACAACGAGCATTGTTGGCTGACATTGTGTCCACTGGGCCTGGTGCACTTATGACCCCCACAAACCTGTACCATGAATGTTTGGTTCTTGGTCTGCGGCCACTCTTAATGGATACCTCAAGTTCTATCAATGCACCAATTGTATGTAACTTTCCTTTAAAGTTTGTCAGAAATATTTTGTGATGTGTGAACTCTCATAATCCTAACAAACAATTTTTTCTGAATTCATTCTTTGGAATTATTTTTTGCTATGCCTTGGTCTACAGGATGAACAGCGCACTTTCCTTTTATGCGTGGCATTAGAACAACGCTTGTCAAGATTTGTCTATCGGTGTGCTCGGGAGTGGGCTGATGGACGTCTCTCAGCCGCAGGCTGCACTTTAGGCTGGTTGTTGTCTGCAGCTTGGAACCGTGCAGCTATCCTGAAGCAAATGGCCATACGCATCTGTGCTCAGCTGTTTGACCATTCGGGAGAAAAACTTGACAATATTGCCCAACGACAGTTACAACACATTGTGGGAATCTTTCACCTTCTTGAAACTCTCTTTGAGAGTGTTGTGCATAACAAGTGGCATTTGGCTCTGAATGGTAATAATCCTTTCTATTGTCAGCCTTTGAAGTACAAGCTGTGCTCTAGATTCTAATATTTTTATTTTGTTTCAGAGTGGCCTCAAATTAACTTGCAGAATGATGCTTTAAAACTAGAGTGTCAATACTATGATGTTCTTCAGTGGCTAATCAATGTTGAATTACTGCCTGAAGGACTAAACCCTGTAGTACCTTACCCATCTCAAGACATAGCAAACTTTTACCATGCAAGGTAAGAGAAAATATTGTTATATGCAAAGATAAGTTTGTTTCTGGTGTAAGTTTCTTTCTCTAGAAAGTTTCTTTTTGCTTTTTTGGTTTTGTAATTAAATTTTTTACTCTACAGACGGGAAGAACTTCGTAGACTTGCCCAACAGCAGGGAGATGAAAATAGCAAAGAAGAGGATCTCCTTTTAATAGATAGTCTTCTGAAATATCAACCTGGTGGTTTGAATGTGTTTGCAGAATGGGAAAGAGATGCTGGAGGCACTGCTGGTCCAGACTCTGGTCAATACCCACCAGCTTCTTTGCAGGCACTTCTCAGAACTTTCCTCGTAAAAGATGTAGCACTTGATGTAAAACACAGTGTTGTGATCTACATATTAATGGATTTGGCTAGTATTTTGGACAATGAACAGTATCGAGATACTCTTCAAAAATTTACAAAATTTCCAGCAGCTTTCAATATGTCTGTTGGAACTATGCGACTAACTCAAGCATTCTGGCACCTTGACCACAAAGAATTTCACACTGCCCTTGACATGTTACTGGATCCACTGGTATCAGTGCGAGATATTATACCATGGCAGCATCGATGCATAATACGGTTACTGACTTTACAAGGTCAGGCCAATATGGCTCTTCGATATGTGAGAGCTCGGCGGCCTCCTCTTCAAGAGCAAGCAGATATTAAGCTTCACCTTGATTTGCTGATAGTGAATGATCTAATCAATGAAGCTTTCATGTATCAGCGTAGTCACCGTTCAGACTTTAATTCTGAGGTCTTACTGAAACAATTCTTTCAAGGTAAAATGTTTGTGCATCTATTTGCACACAAACCTGTTTCACATATTTTGAACTATGAAAAGAACCTTTGTATTTTAATAGGTTGTGAGGAGAGGAATCATTTGCGCACAGTGCTACAGTTTTCTCTTGATGAGGATGAAGAAATAGCGTTTACAAAGTATCTAGAAACTTCAAAGCACCCTGCTGCTGATGACCTGAGAGTGCTGTACTTATTGAAACGTTCAAGGTAATGACTTTCTTCTCAGAGATTCTAATTAATTTTGTTGTATCATCATACTTACAATCAACTTTGCCCTTCCAGATATGTGGAGGCACTTGATGTGAATCAAGATCTAAGAAAAAAAGGACGGTCAGGAGGCACCAGGGATGTGGTTGTGAATGGGTTTTACAAAACATTACCATCAGTCACGAGAAAACTTGCTGCTCACTGTGCTCAACAGCAGCATAAATTGAAGTCCTGGTCTCAAGGTACTTCACAACTTTAACTGTTATGGTTATGTATGTAGCAACTTTTGTAATTATATAGTACTTCTCACCAATTATTTCAGTGGAGAAACCAACTCCTCTCTTTGTAAATCCGAAGATTGTGTCCCCACAAATGCGTTACAAATCGTCTTTGCTGGAAGCTGCTGTTGAAAAAAGCCGTGAAACATGGGCAAAACTTGTGGATCGCATTCCTTCTTCAATTTCCAATGTTGAGGCAACTCCATTTTTGTGCACTCCTAGGACAAAGGCTTCATCTCATCTGAAGTAAGCATTCCTTCTGCATTTGTACTACAATATTGTTTTGTGAAATTATATTTCACAGTCTTACCTTTAGTAGGTGCTGTGCAAGAAAGTGTTCTTCTTAGAAGTATTCATAATACTGTGACTGCATGGTGTGTCATTTTACCTTAAGCAACCATCTTAATCTGCAATTAGCATTCAGGAGTCAGGAAAAACGCAGCCTTATTTTGCTTTTTATGTAATTACTGGTTTTGATTGATTTTTTTTAGATCTGTCTCAGCACCAACTCAGATGACTGAGACAAAGCTAGGTGATCGGAAAGGTGATCGGAAAAGATTGCGCGAGGAAGAAGATGAATGTATGGATGCAGGAAATGTGAAACGCAGCAGATTCCAAAAGCTTGAATCCGTTCTTGCAGAACTTCAACAGCAACAAGTGAAGGAACAACAAAAATCTATTCAAAGGTGATAAATTTAAATTTTATCCATTCCATATAGTTTAACTTCCCAATACATCTTGTTGATAACAGTATAACTGTTTTCATCAATTAACTTTTATCATTTTGGCAGGTACTCAACCTACTCCTGTACAGATACCTTGTCACTCCTAAACACTCCGGTTGTGCAGCGGCGTTCTCCAAGCACCCGAGCAAAACTTCAGCAGCAACTGATAGCATGTAGCCCTGGACATAAAGCTACAACACCCCAGTCAATTATCAAGGTAGTTGACCAAGTAACACCGCACTGTGTGCTATACAGCATTAATTTCTGTCATCTCACACTTTGTTAATTTGTGCAGGTACGCCAATCATCTGGTTCATCAAAATCAGAGTCACCCAGACGAGTTTTCACTAAAGATTCAGTGACTGAGCCTGATCTCACTGAAGAGGAGAGTGATCAGGAGCCCTTACCATGTAGACATACAATGAAAGGAGAATCAGAAACGGACTCTGAACTAGGAGACAATGGGGAAGATGAAAGTCCTGTTGGTGTTACTGCTAGAAGAATTATTGACTTTGATTCGGATATTTCCTCTGATTTGTCGCAATCACAAAACTCATTTGAATCTCCCTCTACACCGTCTCTACCGTCAGCACTAAAGCAGCCCTCTGATAAAATCTTATCCAGGATAGTTGTGTAAGCACTCTTATTTTATTTTCCAAGTAGTTCTTTTTCTTCATATTGAAATATTTTACTACAGACCTAAATTAATATTATTTCTTTATTTCCTACCATTTTGTTTCTTAGTTTGTCAGAGGCACGGAAAGCAGGAAGACCAACTGTCACTTTTGGGAAAGGATCAGTTTGTGTGTATGACCAAGATGAGCCTGTTGACGCTGAAGTAGCTGTTCTTGATGAAAGTAGTAATGACACGGTGCAGAGCAAAGAGGAGAACATTCCAGAATATCAAAATATTGAAGATGTGGTAGATGAAAACTCCCAGCAGTCAGCAGCAGAACAATCTGTTGAGACGCAGGCAGATCCTGAAGCCAACTTTGAGTGAGCGAAAAACTTTTCTCTATTTCTTCATTTTATATGTAAGAATCATTTCACTAATCTTTTTATTTTAGTAGTTTTGATAGGTCACTCCATCTGGACACATCAAGTATGTATTTAATAAATACATCAGAGGTTCAATCAGAAATTTCAAGAACAGAAGAAAGTGAAGTTTACCACAGTGCTGAAAGCAGTGCTCTGGGAACCAGTTACTCTCCCAATTTCAGCAAAAATCTTGCCAGACCATCTTTGAAAGAACTAACGCGTCAAGTCTCTGGTCTTAAAAGAACACAACACGATGTTAATGAGGGGAACAGTAATGATGACAGTGAAGATGAGAATCCTTCCCAAATTTCCAAATCAGCTCGTTTGGAGGGAAGTTCAAAATTGTTTCCTGAGTCGTGTGGAAGAAGTACAGTGGAAACATTGGCCTGTAATTCGTCTGGCATTGAGCCCTCAGGAAGTTTGACAAGGCCATCAATTAGGAATGTTCCTCTTATTAGTACTGGAAACATATTTGATTCCAATGCTGACTCTCATTTTCACTCAAGTGATAAGTCAGATAATTCTGAGATGTTTTCTGCTGAGTCTGTTTCTTATAGTAATACCTCCACCAACGATGGAAATGAAACATTAAGTCAGCATCAAGTGAAAGATGGTAGCAAAGAGGCAGGTGCTAAGATTGAGGTTACTGAAACTTTTTTCACATCTACAATAAGAAAAGAGTGCATGGAAATTGTTGAGCTCGATAAGAGTTGTGAAGGGGAGGAAGAATTTGAAGTGATGGATGGTGTTGTGGAAGAAGATGAGGGAGCTAAAATTCAGGGAGAAGAGAAAGAAGATGCCCATGAAATTTTAGTGTCTGAAGACTCAGACTCTGCAGATGAAATACATATCACTGATAACAGTAACATTTTTAGAACCAGTGACATAGGTAAGTTTTTACAGAGATACACAACTTTTCTATGCTGCCTGTTTAGTTTTTGTTGTTGTTGTTGTTTTCTGCTTGCTTTTGAGGTATTTACGGATTTTTTAATCTCTCCCTGATTGCCAGATAATGTTGATTCTAGTTCTGAATGTGTAAGTGAATCATCCAGATCCAGTAGTCTACAAGACACGGATGCTGACCCCCAGGATTCAAATGGGTCTGAATCATCTAACAATGGTGTAACAGAAGTATCAAATGAGAGAACCAGCTTCAGTGAGGCAACTGTCACTGATACCATTGCAGAATCTCCATGTGGCTCAAATAAAAATGTTCATCTGGATGAAGCTTGTTTGGTTGATTCAGACAATCTGGAAACTGTCAGATCATTAATCTCTATGTCAGGTTCAACTGAAAATGTGAATGAAGTTCTTGTTGAGGGAGTGGTTGCACCTCCTGTTGCTGGTGTTAATGATGGAATGGTCGTGGTCCCTGTTGCCGATGTTGTTGAGGCGATGTTTGTGCCCCCTGTTTCTATTGAGGAAATGGTTGTTCCCCCTTTGGCTGATGTTGAAGCAATGGTTGTTCAATCTGACCATCCTCTGGATAGAGTAGTGGAAGAAACTCTTGTTCAGTCTGAGCCAACAGTCATCACCCAATCTGAAAACAGTGTCCTGCTCTCAAGTATTGCTGATGGTAAGATTCAACACTCATGTGCCACTGAATTTTGAAAATAATGATTTATCAAGTCTTTGAATTTCTATGTCTTTTATGTATGATTTTCACCATTTTTACAGTTGATAAAACCACAGCCCAATCTCAGTTACTTCCTGGAGTGAATCGGTCAAGAAATGTAGCTGAAGTTGAACATGATGACATGCCAAAGCTAAGACTTGATGCTGCAGTTTCTAATGAGAATTTGTGTGAATCGCCCACTGAGCCTGAGGCTGAAACAGCCTCTGAAACGGTTCAATGCTGTGTTGAAAGTGCCGAACTTGAGATTCCTCAACCCTCAGAAGCTCCTCGTAATCAATCTAATGAAAATTTAAAGGAAATTCTTGGTTCTCCCAGCGGAAAGAGTGGTAGATTCCGAAGATCCTCAGTCAGTTCATCAAAATCAGAGACCTTTGATGAAAACTTGTCTGCCCGTAGAGTTACCAGGTCACAGCTTAAATCCCAGGTTTTTGATGAAAGCTTTGGTTCAGTTCAAGGTGCCCGAGCAAGTGAGACTTTAGTAGAATCAGCATGTGGTGATAGCGAAGACAGTGTATCCTCCAATAATAGGAGGACAAGCAAAGTTTCTGTCAGTTCCCACGATGGGCAGATTGAAAGCACTAAGCAGGCTCGTACACGTTGCAGTTCTGTGAGCTCTACTTCAAGTGAAAAAGGAGATGCAAAATCTGCAATGAAAGCCCGTCAAAAAGGTTCCTCAACAACTTCAGTTGGATTATTAAATGTAGAGGACTCATCAAAGGTACCTGATGATAAGCTTTCAAAAATAGAAGAAGAATCCTTATCAGATAAAACATCGGAAACTGTGAAAACTGATGATGGATGTGATCAGAAGTTAACAGAATCAGAGGACCATTTGCCCAAACTAAAGAGTAGAGGCCAGAGAAAACGCAGATCTTCTGAAGTCAGCAATGCTAGTAATGAGGAAGATAAAGGAAACTCTGCTCAGAGCAATGTATCAATGAACTCATCTGCCATGGAAACCTATGAGACCAGTAGACGGCTTACCAGGCATCAACGCGCAATGTTAGCTAAGAGCTTAGAAATGAATTCGGCTCATACCTCTTTCAGCAGACCTGTTCATCACTCCGAGGATGATGGAGATGATCATGCATCTGATGATGACAGAATGTCTTATTCTAGTGTTAGATCATCTCAGCGGTTGCGAGCAAAACGCCAACAAGAGGCTCTTGATTCCCCAAGCTCCACTGCCTCTACTGTAGTAAATCCTGCTCTGACTCCCTCTATGTCTAGAAGGCGCCGCCAGTCCAGTAGTGATGGTAAGTCCTGGATAATCCTGAGTGTTAATGATTCAATGTTTCCAAAAATAATTGATTATGATTTTTTTTTTTTCAGTGTCTGAGTTAAATAGAGACATTTCGCCTGTTAGTTCTGTGCGAAGGCAGAGATCCCATCAACCATCAGGAACTCCTTCAAGCCTGCGTAGCACACCAACCCGTCGGTCAGCTCGCCTCAGTGCAGTACACAGCAATGCCCGGCAGGTAAGTGGCTTTTTTTAATTTCCTCTCTGCTTTGCCTTTTGTTTGTAGAATATATTAATCTAGTTGTAATTCTTTTCAGAGTGAGGATGGTGATAATCAATCTATTGCATCTCTAAGCCCATCATCTGTGACATCTGGAAGAAGAAGTGTCACACAAAAAACAGTACGCCGTCTAAGTTTGTCATCTGAAGCCCAAAGTGAACAGTTTGCTTTTGCATCTCCTCAAATTGAGCATTCAAATCTTAAGGAAAATCCTGGTAGGTTTAGATTAATTTTGCACGTAATTTTGTGAGTTGAGGAATGAATGAATGTTACTTATAAATTGTCTTTAACTTCCTTTTTCAAAAAACTTAAGATGTGGATTTGACTGAGGCATTTGAATTCTCACCTCCAAAAACTGTGGCCACTCCTAGCAAACTACAAGCTACGTCAAGCAAATCAACCCCAAACAAACCTACTCCAAGCAAAGCTAAAGGTACAGAGGCAAGTGGGTCAACATCGAAAAGGACCACTCGTCAATCAAGGGCAACTGCCTTGCAAACAATTAAGGAAGAGTCCTCTATGAAGTCAGTCAGTCTTGATGAGACAGTCACAGCAAGTCCAAGGAGGAAGTAAGTTTTTAGATTTGGAGGTTTCCTATGTGATATCCTCTTGTACCAAAGTTTTAGCTTTTTTTTATCTCAGTAACAGAAAATAATGACAGTTTGTTTCAGACCTAGTCGTTCCAGCTGGTTCTTTATTGAACCTGAAGAAGTAGAAGAAAAGAGTGAAGGCAATAAGGTTGAAAGTGGCACTAGGACAAGAAAGACATCATCTTCAAGCAGTAAGGGAAGTTACCTCTCTGCATACCCTGATCAGACAAGAAGGAGTTCCTCTATACGAGTCCCTCAAGTGTGTGAAAGTGATGATAGTATTGGTGGAGAGGAAGAAGTCAAATCAACTCGTATAACTCGTACATCAGCTTCAAGTCAAAAGCAAAGGAAA
The DNA here is from genome assembly GCA_029379305.1 of Frankliniella fusca. Lineage (NCBI taxonomy): Eukaryota > Metazoa > Arthropoda > Insecta > Thysanoptera > Thripidae > Frankliniella > Frankliniella fusca. The sequence continues at coordinate 1,796,734 of JAHWGI010001270.1, read as the reverse complement.
AACTCGTAAATCTTTTTTTACTAATTAGGAATCAACTATTTCAGACTTCTTAAATTAAGAGCATAGATCTATCAATTTGTGTGAAAAAGAAATAATGATATTGATTTTTTTTTTATTTTTTTTTTTGCAAGAGAAATATACTAATTTGCACATCCATTACTGAAGGCTGTGAAATGGAAACAGACGAGTACCTCCTTTGTCTCGTGCTTCCGAAAGGCATTTCGGGTGCTCTCTTCAACATTGTTTAGATAGCTGGTTTCTTATAACCTGTTCATTTCTTTTTTAATCTGGACTAAATTCACATGATGTGGCTTTTATACTGTTATGTTTTCTGATCAAACTTGTGTTTCATGTGGTATCATTTTGAATCAACTTTTTCTCTTTTTTTTGAACTGCAGTTTTTCTTAAACCTTACAGTGATGTTCTTTTTTTTCTTATTTTTTAAGACCCAAAATAAAAATTGGTTTTGAAAACTGATGTTTGATATGTGATTTGTAAATTTGTGTAAATCGTCCACTTTGTCAATTTATTGTCAAACCTGGAATATATAGATATATATTGTCTACAAACAATATCCAATGTTTCTGAGTTATTATTTTACCTCTCTTCAAGTCTTCGTTGTCTCTTTCTTCTTAAAATCGACTTCGGAGTGATGGCATCTTCTCGTATTTCCACTTTCCTCCCTGGCCATCCCGTCGCTGAACGGCGCGTTACGCTCTGAACTCATCAGCGAGGACGAGACCGTCCAGGGGAAACTGACAGCCAGGCTGTCAGTGTCAGGCCCGCACCCTCATAGATAAGGGGCCGCGGCCGGGCGGGGCGGGGCGGGGCGGGGCGGGGCTGCGCTGCCGCGCTGCGCGAAGTGGTGACACGAGGGGCCGAAGACGACAGGTGGCTCCCCAAGCTCTGCGGAGCTCCACCACCACAGGGCACCGTCACAGGGCATCAGTGAGCGTTCGTTTTTAGCGATGACAGTGGCAGCCGCGCTCTGGGTGCTTGGCGTAGTGTGCGGGTCAGCCGCCCTCGTGCCGGTCGGCGCCGCCCCCAGCCCCGGCCCCGGCCCCGGCACGTCCTCCGGTGCCGGCCCCGCCCCCACCCCTGTTCTTGCCTTTGGATATGCGACCCCACGCGTTCCCAGTGCGTTTGAAACTGGCGGTGGCAGGATCAGTGAAGATCGTCAGTTGCTGGCGTCCACTCAGGGCAACCTCCGCCATGCTGAGGACATCAACTTTGACGCAAGGGACAGAGGTACGTTAAACTCTTCGTTTGCCGGTTATTGCTCGGAGGAGTTGAAGGTTTTCTGTCTCCTTCCTTAATCACTGCGATGTATCGTACCCCCTGGTGTATGTAGAATTTCAAGTTATAAATCATCCGCAGAGTGCGTCCGTCTTCGACAGTTTCTCAGTTATTTTACTGGTTTTCTTGTTCTTTAAACACTAGAATGTCGAATAGGGTTCGAATAATTAGCAAGGGTAACTTGATTGATCGTTACGTTGTTCGGTATTGTAAGTAAAGATAAAGTACGTCAAAGGCTGTTATGATTTCAGCAGCCCCGCACAAGCTTTCAGAGCGCCTAGTAGATAGGCAACATCTTGCCCCTGCTGCATGCATGATCGGCGGGGTGGCCTACCCGTAGTGTCGCAGGCGTCAAGTCCCTGCATTTTACTAAAACGTCCAAGGATACAGGACTTACTTCGTGAACCGTCCCTTAGCCACAGAATTTGCTCGGTGGTCCATTTCACGCACTGTGGGCGGCTAACATTCAGGTGGCCGTGGGGGCTGGTGGAGAGAAGTAGAAGGAAAGCCGATGCACCGCGATGCCCCCGACCCGCGGGTACGGTTCGGGTGCGGGTGCGGCAGTCGACCCGACCGGCCTAGATAGGCAGGCTGCCAAGGTGTCTCGAGTACTTCAGCCTTGAGTCAGCCTTCGTGATTGAAGGGAGGGAAATATATGAAGAAAGGAACAAATAGCTCCACGCCCTTAATTTGGTTGCTGCCCCATACGGGCTTCCTACATGGTTCGTGGATTGATAATAATCACATCTGTAAGAAATAAGTTCTTATTCCAAGTAAAAGCAATGGCATAGCAAATTATCTTTGATCTCTGCTATGACATATCACACTGCATTCTGCTCCAATCGAGACCCTACTTTAAAACGGTATTTCGAGATCTTGCAGGTAGAGAGATTAATTTTATTGTCTTTTCGTATCCCAGTTCGAGAAAATTCGTACCATCACGCGTAGCTGTAAATTGTCGACAGACAGAACTTTTTTTGGGGGCCTCGCTAACGCTGTGTTCATCCAATCAGTTTAGGCCGCCGATAATGGGCTGACAACACGTGTCCTTTGTGGAGGTCCAATACGCTCGCTGCTGCTGAGGGGATCACGCTGCCATGTCGCTCGATACGCGTTGGGGTCCGCCCGTATTACCTATACTGTTTGGGGGAAAGGATCTGGTCGCACCACGGTCGGGCATGGAGGGATGGTGGAGGAGGCGGAGGGTCTTGCGCTGGGCGCGTGGCGCGTGGCGCGTAGTATTCTTCAACAGAAACGTCAATTAGCACAGCAAATCATTTAAATTCAATTAGAAAGCCAACATCTTTTCGAAGCAAACAGTTAAAATGGCATGGCTGGAAGAACGCCGTTTGCTTCAGAGATAAGATAACTACTTCACTTTCAGTAAAATTATATTTACATTATTATATTCCACTTCAAAAGAGATAAAACATCGTTTGCAGCTTACCTCGGGAAACTTGTCCCAGCATAATTTGTCCCAGTACTAATTCCCGCCCTACTCGTTCGTCTTACATAGAAATTGGAAAAAAAAATCACACTACACTTGTGAGAGAGAAGGTGAGTGAGGATAGGGTGGTTAGGTGGGTTTGGCCGCGTAATACGGTCGATCGCGGAGAGGAGAGGGAGCAAAATTGGCTGGAATAAATGTACGTGATGTACGGACGGTCCCTTTTTTGTTTGCTGCACCCCATGGCGGCGGCGAGCCCGACGTGTTTCGGCAGTCACGAAGCAGCGAGGTGCACCGCCGCACCGTGCAGGTCCCTGGCGTGCGATGCCTTTCTTTGAGGCCGACAGCTGCACAGGACTGCGGCTGTGGACAGCTGCTCGGCCATAGGCCGGCATGAGCCTCTGTACCGACAACGCTCTAAAAGGGAACTCAACTCGAAAAATGCATTGATCAATTTTGATTCAATTGAGACCTTCGAGAGAAGGGTCAGTGCACTGTAGCTCTTCTGTGTCCAAACTCTGCGGTTGCAGGCGCGTCTGGGGCCGGGGGCCGGGGCCGGGGGCCGGGCGGCGGGGCGGGCTGGGGCGTGGCGTCAGAGGGCTCCAGGGCAACTTGTGCAGCGGTCGTTGGCGGTGCCTTGAGGCAGGTCAGTGGGTCGGGTCCAGCCTGGGCAGGTGGTGGTGGTGGTGGTGGTGGTCGTGGTCCCTTCCACCCCGTCTCACCCCAGACAGCTCTGCCCCGCCCCCGCGTCTCTCGCGCCGTCCTCACCTTTTTGCCCTCCTGCAAGCGATTCCGCTGCGCGCACTCGTAGGCCTACTTCGTGAGGACGAGAGAGCCAGAGCGCACTCGCATCCTCGGCCTCGGCGGACTCCTTGAGAGAGAGAGAGAGAGAGAGAGAGAGAGAGAGAGAGAGAGAGAGAGAGAGAGAGAGAGAGAGAGAGAGAGAGAGAGAGAGAGAGAGAGAGAGAGAGAGAGAGAGAGAGGGGGGGGGGAGGGAGAGAGAGAGAGAGAGAGGGGGGAGGGAGAGAGAGAGAGAGACAGAGAGAGACAGAGAAAGAGAGAGAGGGGAGTGCGTGCACCGGAATCGTTCGGAAGGTGCCCGTGATGCACTAGGGCAAATAAGGCCTTGTGACAGCAGACCGCTCCTGCTCCCACTCCCGAGGGGTCATTCACTTTTTTATAAAAAATCGTTGTACACCCAGAAAAAATAATTTGAAAAAAAAATCAGAGAGAAAAAATCAGAAAAAAAAATCAGTAAAAATCAAGGAAAATTACGAAACATCAGAGAAATCGGTGTACGCTTGACTTTATTGTGAAGGACCCCTCGCCCGCTCCCGCCGCCAGCGCTCGGGTCGGGCCGCCCACGGCGTGGCCAGGGCGGCCAGGGCCAGCACGTGCCATGCCCCCGCCCGCGCCCGCTCGGCCAGGGCGGGAGGACATCACCGCTTGCCACCTTTGCGCCTCTTAGCGGCGGCGGAGTGGCCGCGTGGTGGTGGGGGGCAGGGCGGGGCAGGGCGGGGCGGGGCGGGGCAGGGCGGGGCAGGCACGCGGACACTGATATGGCGGAACGTTTTACAATCAGCGCGATTTCGTGGCAACAATGTCTCGCATTCCCGTCCACGCGTACTGCACTGCACGGGAGTAAGGCCTATAGGCCCATCCTCTGTCTCCGCCTAGCTCCACCTTGCCCCTTCTTGCTAACCCGGTCTCCATTCACTCTTGGTCTGCAGAGATGATTTGGCACGTCTTCTATATTTTGTATTATTTTCAAATGAAAATTGAGCTCAAGAGTTGTCTGCAATGTTGCCTAGGAGGAGTAAAGCGGGCTGCATCTACGCCTGCCTACTAGGCAACATCTCAGCACACTTACGGGTATGCTGCTAAATAAGCCGTCGAAAATGCACCCCACCTCAGTCCACCGTGTTAAGGCAACTTCTTGCCTTCTTTTACTGTCGGGGGGGGGGGGGATGCCTTACTTTAAGCTTTGCGACTTCATGTTGAGCTCATCTGCTGCGGTGTATTTCCTGTTCTTTCCCTCGAGGAACATGGTGCGAGAGCGATAGGGTTTGGTTTGCGCTTGGAAAAGAAGATGAGTGTGATTGCACTGTGGGCTGGGCCCCTGCAGACCCGAGGAAGGCAACCATCACTGTGCAGCACTGCCGTGTGCGGCGGGTCTGCCTAGATTCAGGCGGCTCCTCGCAGGCTGTGGATAGGCCACCGCGCCAGACTTATATGTGCAGCGGGTCTGCCTGCGCGCTGGCGGTTTTGCAGATCGGATAGGCAGTGTTGCCAAAAAAAGCCTAAACACAGTGGAGGAAAGCGGACAGCATCTGAGTACTGCCTATCAGGCAGCATACACGCACCCGTGCTAAGGTCTTTGCCTAGTAGGTAGGCAAAGGTGCAGCCTAACTGCTTCGCTTGAGCTACCTTTATTGCATACTTTTCTGGTGACACTGATAGAGGGGTGGTACAGATGGTTCAGGCTACAATGTAGATGTCATGTGATGTCTGCCTATGTGCGAGCCCCTGCGGGCCCAGGCCCAGGCCCTAGGCCGCCAGGCGAGGCTCCTGTGTGGTGCGGGCTTGTCTGCTTACTCGGGGCTCGAACAAAGCCGCTGGCGGCAACCGGTCGCAGGGGCTGCAGGGGGCGAAGCCGTCACCTTCGTTATCGCGACACTCTTCCTTTCTACGAAGGGGGATCTGACGCCTTCTGACTTTCTCCCGGCCCTTAGTACAGGAGCCACAGCAGCAAGTACACGTGGTGCGAAGGGATGAAATCTCTCCAAACTCCAAAATCTTGTACTCATTCAAACCATTTCCAGTCCGTCGTAAAACAAGATCTTCTGAAATTTGCCGTTTTCCGCTCAAGGGGATAGTGTGTTTTATAGTGCTGCGAGTTCAGCGGCTTGGCTCACCTTTAGTATCAGATACCATCAAGATAACCGATAACGCCACACCCAGCCACGCCGAGCGGGAATCTGACATTGCAAGAGGTACTCGAGACCGATGACGCCCAGCCGATGTTTAAATTTGTGCCGGGTCACTCGCTGTGTACTGCTCCTGCAGGCACTATCGGCCAGCGTCGCTCGTCACTCGCCCCGACCTCACCTCGTCTCTGCCTGACTAGGTTAATCCATGCTAATGGTCCGGCCTGGCCGGCCTGGCCCTGCCCTGCCGCGTGGCCTGGACTGCCACTGTTTTCGCGCCTTCTGCGAACGAACGAACACAAAACATAACTGAGTTATGCGCGACCATGCCGAGCGGGGTGGGCCGGTGGGCGGAAGTTGCTCTACGCCATGGTCAAGGCCACCCTCACCTGCTCAGGACGCTCAGAGGGCTTCGGGCCCCGGGGAGAGGGGGGGGGGGGGGGCACAACGGTATTGTTGTGGAAGTGTCGCCGTGCGCGCTGCTCTCGCAGGAGCAGGATCAAGAGCGGGGCACATCACCTCAGAGCTGAGCCGCGTACGAGCGACGCGACCGGATGATCCGAGGGGTACCTCACCTCAATAGTGGGTGTACACTGACTAAAAAGTCAATTGACTAGAATTGATTTGCTGACTAAAACTGACTAAATTCTGACTAAATTTTGACTTTTCCTTCCAAAAGAAGTGACTAAAAACAACGAAATTTGTGATGCTTTGTCGCCGGTGCGATCGACTTTAAGATTGGAGATGACTAATCAAGATTGAAAGTGACTTAATTTTGACTTGAAGCGACTTTTTCAAAAACTGGGTGTCGCTGATACCGTTATTTTTGACAAATGAGCATTTGTGTAGCAGAAGTATGAGAACAAGTCACACAATTGACGTAAAATGCTCAATATTTTAAGGCTTTTTGTGACTTATTGACTGAATGACTGAAGTGACTAGAGGTGACTAAATTGACTAAACGTGACTAAAACGTGACTAAAATGTGACTTTTTTTCGCCCTGTACACTGATTTTTCGAGGTGATGCACCCCTCGGGATGATCCCGTGCGGAGTGCGGGTCGAGTCTGGGGCGAGGGGGCCACCACGGCCACCACTCCGACTTTGGACGTTCACAGCGTTACATTACAGGGATTACAAATAAGTTCGATCGGATGGTAAATGAATTTCGAGGAATTTCTGGACCAAAAACCCTCAGATGTTATAATAATGTTACATCGACCGATGTTTCTTGAAAAGTTTTCAGGAATTACCTTGGGATTACAGGTGCATTTGTACACAAGATTACGAGAGTGCGGGGCTGCCTTTGTCCACGGCCCGCCGGTCACCACGCACCATGTCGCGACCAACTTGTTTAATTTTGGCTCTCGCTCATTCGACAGCCGTGGTTGAAGGACGACCGTAAAATCCAAAGAGGCGTACAAACAGGGCGGCGGTAATAATAAGTTTACGCCGCTGCAGCAAGATAATGCGATAGTAGCGCGCTCACGCGCTGACGTAGATGCAGGTTCTCGCAGGCGTCAAAGCGCGTGGATCTACAACAAACAGTCAAGTAGTAAATTCGAGGAAAGTTTTCCTGTACGCCGTATATAAATAGTAAGAGGCGGGGAATTCCCTGAACCGACAGGGATTATAACGGCGTGGCGGGGGTGCGGCCTTCTTTGTCTGATTGCAGGCCGAGGAAGGGTCGGGCGGGCTGTGTGAGTCTTAAGTGAACTGACTTTTGCGGCCAAATGCCGCCGCGCCCGCGCCTTACGCGGAACCGCGCTCCCGACCCGGCATATCAATGGAGTGGGGTGAACCGAGAGATGTTTGTCACGGAACTCGGGGACGTCATTTCGTGGTCACATGGCAAAAAATGTATTGTGATGCCGACTAACGTTCCATTGATTTTGCCCGGACCAAAACCTTTTTGTTGTGACGACCGAAAATCAGTTTTTAGAACGGATTGCCACGGATTGGTTTGACACAGCGAAGCCGAAGCGAATAGTTTCCTGTTTCAACTAAGGCTTTGCAGTGGCAAACCGAAAATCCGTTCTTACAACTGATTTTCAATTGTCTCAATGAAAAAGTGTTGGCAAATTCAACGCTACAGTAGTTGCCACAAGTACACTTTTTTTTTCCATGCAGCCGCAGGAAAAAATGGACAGACCAGTTGACCAGGTCACCGCCTGACCACTGAAACTAAACTTGCGATTCGTTGCGAATTTCGTGGTCTGAATGACACAGATCCAATCAATCTTGTTCGAAAACAAGGGATTGTTTTGGTCGTTCTTGTCTTATCTGTTTTTTATGTCTCATTCCAACCGAGTTTTAACACAAGAATGTGGTTGCTACGTTGTATTTCTAGCACCCCAATCGTACTACTTTATTTTTGTAAAGGCACACATTAAACCCTTATGCATTTTGCTGTGCATCAAGCTGTGCATGAACATGCAAAAATTTAAGCAACCATAGTTTAGTTATGCCTATTTTTTTATGCTTAATTGTGTGCGAATTGTACATAACTATGCAGAAATTGTACATATATGCATGAAATTGTGAATACTCTTATAGCTGTTCAGAATTCCGGATGTTAATGCTCAACAAAATGCGTGAGGATTTAGTGTGCATTCATGGAAGGTTTGGCTAAGTCAGAGCGCGAGGGATAGAGTTGACCACGATATTGGGTTATTGTCCGTTTGTAGTGCACGCGAACATGGAGGAAAGATAAACATTATCTACTGCACTAATGTTCGGCTGCCGAGCCGGTCCGCGTTGGTCGGGATCAGCGAGAAATTAGGAAAGTGGGGCACTCAGGAGACGAAGCCGGGCCGGCGACCCACCGGCTCGGCGCGCGACCGTGGCGGCTTACTTGAGGCGGGCGAGGGTGGTGCGGACGAGGGCGGAGTCTGCGTGAGACATAAGTGAACAACCCTCAGGTGAAGTTTAGGTGCCAGTGCTGGCCATCAATCATCTGCCTTCAGTTAAGTCCACTACAAAATTTACGTGTAGCGAGAATTTTTTTCCCGTTTTGGCCATGTGGTAAGGGGTGGTCGGGGGTCTGTGTCTGGGCTGCAGTGCAGTCCAATCATCGTCGGTGATCTCCTCCCCTATTGATCTGGACCGATTCGCGGCGACACGGACTGATGTGAAGCCCCCAGTGAAGCGGTCGAACCCGAACCCACACCGAGTCGATGTAAAACCGGGCGGAGACAGAACTGGCCGGAGCAGCGCGGCGGCGGGGTCGGGCGCGCAACTATAGCCACCCGCCCGGCCCGGCCCGCCTATCCCCGGCCCCGACCCGGACCAGACGGGTGTGGGTGAAGGTTAATGGGAGGCAACTCTCTCGCCGGGGATTAGAGATAATCGCACGTGAGGAAAGAAGGCGCGGTCGGGTGGGAAGGGGAGGACCACGTTGCTGGGGAAGAGTGCGCTGCGCGCGGCCGCGCGGCCTTGCCGCCAAAACATCTGAGCTGGGCCCTGCATGTGCATGTGCAGGGGCCGGGGCCGGGGCCGGGGCCGGGACGGGATCAGTGGCTCGGGCTGGGCGTACTGGCTACGTGATGGGACGGCAAGGTTACTGTTCAAGTGTTATAGAGATAAGCTGCACATAGTTGCTGTCGGTGATTATTGGGCCTTCATTAGCCCATCCGGCACGGCGCGGCGGCGTGGCGCGGGCGGGGCACCCAGTCATGTTTATGTTGTGACCACCTCTCCCTCTCCCCTCCGCACCCTGGCATAGCGCCGCGCCGCGCCGCCCCCACCTGGTTAGCGGAAGGGCGTCAGACGGGTCATATCCCGGCGCGGCCCGGAGTGCAGGCCAGGCGTGCAGCGGCGCCTGCGCTGGCGAGGCGTGGGGACTGTCCGCTTGACGCCGCTGCTGCCTGCTGACCCGGTCGAAGCGGTCTAATTGTACGGAGGGGACCATGAATCATTGTGGAGCATCATGATTGTTGTAGGAGGGGCCGCCGATCTCAACCGTAAAGTGTCCTGGCGACACTACTAGTTGAGTGTCGATTGATCCCTCGATGCGAAACTCAAGCACCATGATTACTCGCCGGATTAGCATGTTGCCAACCTGACGCAGTGAAGGACGCTAATAGCTGTTTCCCGTGTGGTCTCCAGACAGCAACGCGCTCGGCGGGAGCCCCGCTCGTGCTCCCGCCCCCACCCAGGGCGCTGCAGAGCAGGCGCCCCAGTGCGAGGGCGACGCGGAGGACGCCTTGTTCCCCGGCGAGCTGTTCGACCAGACGCAGCTCAGGCACGGTGCCGTCATAATCTACTTCATCTTCGCCTTCTACGGCTTCCTCGTGATCGCAATGGTATGCGAGAACTACTTCCTCCCCACCGTCGAGATCATCTGCGAAGGTACACTTCACACACTCCCCTCACGACGGTCAAACTCCCGCCCACCTCAGGTCCGAGGACGAGACAGGACGACCGCTGAGCGCACGCTCCTGCATGTTAACCCACGTGGCTCTCTCCGCAGAGCTGGGCCTGTCCCCAGACGTCGCGGGGGCCACCTTCATGTCGCTGGCGTCCTCCGCCCCCGAGCTGTTCGTCAACGTCGTGACCACGTTCGTGACCAAGAGCACCATGGGAGTGGGGACCACGGTTGGCAGCGCCACCTTCAACGTCCTGGGCCTCGCCTCGTTCATCGGTCTGGCGTCCAGAGCTGTAAGTACGAGCGCACGCCCGCGCGAAACTGAAACCCCCGCCCCCGCCCCGCACGGCGCCGGTGAGGTAGGCAGCCCAACTGACTCGCGCGTCGGACGTGTTGCAGCCCATTCAGATCCGGGCCGGCCCCGTGGTGCGTGACTCGCTGATGTATGTGAGCGCCATCGCCATCACGACGTGCGTGGTCATGGACGGCTCGGTGGAGTGGTACGAGGCCCTCGCCATGGTGCTCTGCTCCCTCGCCTACATGCTCTTCATGTTCTCGCAACACCGGCTGGCGCGCTGGGCGCGCTCGCTGGTGTCCCGCTCCAACTCCACCATCGTGCTCACCACGCCCAAGCACGGCACCACGCACGACGACGAGAGCGCCTCGGCCGACTCGGTGTCCACGGTTGATGTGTCCGCGGTAATGTCTGCAGACCCCAACGCGGCCGTCGCGGCCGCCGCGGCCAGCCCCCACTGCGACACAGCCAAAGAAGGTACGCCCCCTCCCCGCCAAGGTAGAGCAGGACAGGGCACATCAGGGCGCTTCTATATTTTTTTCCTTCCCTTTTTTCGCCATCTTTGTTCATTTTAGCGGCAGGGGTACGCGTCGGTCGGACCGCGTCGGGCCCGGGCCCGGGGCCCCTTTCACTTTCTGCTTGTGGTTTGCAATGCACCGCGAGGCCCCATATACCCCTGCTCGCCCCTCTTCCCTCTCCGCGCCTCCCACCCTGGGGGAAGCCTAGCCGCAAGACAGCGTATCATGACGCCTGTCACGCCACCATAGACTCCTCTGCTTTATGATCCGGGCCGCGGGCCCGCGCGCGCCCGTCCCGTCACCTTTTTGTCGGAAGCCCTGTGCACCGTGCAGATGCCTCTCGAGACTACCCGGCAGGTGCAACCCGTGATTGCACCCCACATGTAGGTGTAGCTCATAGTCCGAGCTCGCAGGCCCCGCCCCGCAGGCCGCAGGTCCCTCAGGTCCTGATAGGTGATAATGTAATTCCCCGGTGCTGCCCGACCTGACCACTCACCGAGGGGGAAACAACTCTTAAATGTTTGTACTCCTCGTAATTCAGAAAAAGTCAGAGAAATTCAAAAAAGGAAAAAGTCAGGAAATTTCAATAAAATTCAGAAAAATTCAGAAGAAAAAAATCAAGAAAATTAACAAAAACTAACGAAATTTCACAGGATTTTTGGAAAAACTCTACCAGAAATTCATAAAAATTCATAAAAAATCATGAAAATTCATAAAAATTTACAAAAATTCATTTTAAAAACCTCAAAAAAAATGTAAATTAAAATACAGAGTTGTTTTCCCCTCGCCACTCACCCTCCAGCCACTACAGCAGGGCAGACGTGACTACTCACGTTTACGTTTCGGCTGTTCTGCAGAGCCGCAGGGACAGGGATGCGTCGGGTGTCTGCGGCGCTTCTCGGAGCGCTTCTGGCTGGTGGTGACCTGGCCGGTGAGCTTTGCGCTCGCCCACACTATCATCGACAGCAAGAAGCCCAAGATGCGGCCCTTCTTCTTCCTCACCTTCATCCTGTGCGTCGTCTGGATCGCCCTGGCCGCTTACGTTGTGTCCTGGATGTTGGCCGTTATTGGTGAGCGGGGCGACGCATGATCCACAAGGAATAACGTTTCTCGCTGATAATCCTCGTAATGTTTCTCGTTTTTCCTCGCAGGGAACACGCTCGGGATCTCGGACTCGGTGATGGGCATCACGCTGCTGGCGGCGGGAGGCAGCACCCCCGAGGCAGTGAGCGCCATCATCATGTCTAGGAAAGGTATGCGATCCCGTCCTACCCCGTCCCTCCCGTCTGCTGACCGTGCGGGTGGGCCCGACCCGCGACGAGGTCTTCTTCCGAAGATCGTTTTCGCACCTCCGTCCTTGTCGCACTCATGGGGCCCTGCCATCCCCGACATAGGGCTCCGCCGAAGGTTCGACAAGGACGAAGACACGAGATAAAGGTGGGAGAGCGATCTTCTGTAATCACACGGCTGTTTCCTGTGCCCTGCAGGCGTCGGCTCGGTGGGCATCGCCAACGGGCTGGGCGCCAACACGCTCAACATGCTGATGAACCTGGGCATGCCCTGGCTGGTGCGCTCGCTCACCGAGCCGGGCAAGCCCTGGACGGTGCTCTCCCGCGGCCTCACCTTCGACCTGGTGGCGCTCGTCAGCGCGGTCGGGGCCCTCAACCTCATCCTCCTGCTGTCGCGATACCGCCTTGGCCGGTCCCAGGGCGTCTGCACCTTCGGCGTCTACCTGCTCTTCATCGTCATGCTCTGCCTCATCGAGTTGAACGTGTTCGGCTGGCTGCCCCCGCTCAACTGCAGGAGCTCGTGAGCCGCGCGCGCCGGGCTCGCTCAGAGAGCGACGTGGTTTGTGTTGACTTTAGTGTGGGTTACACGTTACACGTACGTACATGCACATCTTTCCAGAGCACTGGAAACATGCGGATATTTGGAAGCGAAGTGCGTTTTTGTGTAGGTATTTTCGAAAGTACTCTGTAGTAGTAGTCTCTGGAAATGTTCTCAAGTCAAGAAATCTCTAAAAGCGTTCTGAAGTGTTCGGCTTTTGTATGCGCCAGAGACGGTACAAAGAGACGAGTTTTCCTTCCAAATTCAACTCAGTTCTCGAGTATGAGAATACCACCTATCATGAACGTCGTGCTGGTGTGAAATAATGCTATGTCAATCATAATACTATTTATTAACCTTTTTTTAAAAATGAAATGTTGACCGTACCGACTCATTAGTCCGCAATTGTACCTCATGTATAAGTTAAAGTCTGTGATATGCGTAGCAGTGTGCCGTGGTCAAATGGAAATTTGGAGCATCGGTATTTAGTTTTCTCTTATTAATGCAAGAGTAAGTGTAGGTTAAATTGTATGTTTTGTTACATTATCCTTGCCCGTTGTCAATGGCATCTCTAAACACTTCTTCGTATGTTTGTTTATTTTTCATTTTAGCTGTGAAAGACGTTCAGACGAGCTAGTTTTGAGGCAACTTTTTCCAACTGTAGCCCCTACTGGGCGCCCAATACTCATTTGATATTCTCGCTGCTCACCCTGAGCGAGTGAGCGAGAGCCTGCTTGTCCCCTCCGCCGCGCGCCGCCCCGCGCCGCCCCGCGCCGCCCCGCACTGTGGCGGTATGCATGCACTGAGGCGCACGCTAGTCACGGCGTTAGGGCCGGGTCGGGCCATTGCACCTCAGTGCAGTTAGGATGGACACAAGCAGAGTTTTATGAGCATGGTGTTGTAATGTTTAGGGATGTCTGTGTTACGGAACGCCAGTTATAAGTTTGCAACAATTTAACGTAAATGTGACCGTTTGGGCGTGTGTCCAGCGTGTGTATGTATGAGTGAACGAGAGCGCCTATCTGTCAAATAGTCAATAGGGCATATTTCTGTGGTATGTATGAGATAGGTCTGCTTGGTGCGAGCTGGTTGTTTCTTCTATTTTGTACAGCTTCCCTTCAACCGAATCCGAAGTAAGGAAATGTAAGGCTGGATCCTTAGCTCCTTCTTTAAGTCATGGTTGTCACGAATCAGAAAGGTCTTAACTCTACGAAATATATGTGATGCGTTTGTATATAGCTCAGTGCTTTATTGTCACTATACTCGTGCTGAAAACCAGAGTCCAGCAAAGGCCGACAGACGGATTAAAAAAAATGTGGAGGCATAGTGTTGCATGGCGGGTCAACCAATCACAACCGAGAGCGTCATAAAGCGAGTTCGGGTAAGTTTACAGCCCATCGCAACCCAAAGCAGCCCAGCGCTCAGCCCAGCCTAGGCCCCGGCTCATGAGTCCTTCGATTAGATCATCACGACACAGCCTCCCTCTGAGCCGCCCCGCCCCGCCTCGTACAGCCCGTCTGATCAATCTCTCCCCGAGTCTCTCCCTGCCGGTGAAGAGGTCGAACATAGCCGGACGGCACTGGAGCGCCTCCCGTCTCGTAATCCGGTGGGCAGGGCCTGAGCCGAACCGAACAGGGCCCGTGGCGAGGGTCACTAGCCCCGCCACCGGTTCGTCGTAAAGTGAGCCCAAACCTTAAGTCGGAGTCGATTGGAAGGGCGGGGCGGGGCGGGGTGGGGCGTGAGGCGCGGCCGCATTGTGGTCAGTCCGTGCTGAACGCTTCCCTGGGCGCAGATCCAGTGAGCTGCAACTACTGGCGTGGCGTTGGTATGGTGCGGGTCGGCAGGGGGCGGGGGAGGGGGAGGGGGCGCGGGGCTGGGCTGGGCACGGTGTGGCGGAGCAGTGCGCGAGGCGCTCCTTGCGGAATGCTTCCGTTTGTCTTCCGGTCGGAAGTGCCGCCGGTGGCCCTCTGCCCCACAACCGCAGCGAGGTACTACACACGTCGGTGCACGTAGAACTGGGCGAATCAAAGTTTTTGCGTTCAAATCGAATCTCAATAATTTTACCCGAATCGAATCGAATCAAACCCGAAAGTCCGAGTCCGAATCGAAGAAAATTGTAAATTTCACCAAAAAGAAAATGACAAGCGGTATTTAAAGAGATGAGTTCGTTTCTCACCGATGCACTTGATCAAAAACCACAAATTTTATTATTTTGTGTTTCTGGTTCTACGTTTTTTAAAAATATTTTCAAATTATCGTACTATCGTTTATTTTTCACGCTAAAACGCTTGATCGAAAAAAAAGACACAACACGTAAATGATCCGTAGCTCAGCTGTCCGATGTTTGGGTAATAATGCACTTATGATTCAAGATCCCGGTGTGATTCGAAGATCGAACCGAACCCAATTCGAAATGTCGAACTATTCGACATTCGAATCAAGCAACTTCGAACTCGATTCAAATCGAATTTCCCCGATTCGATTCGTCTCGATTCGAATTCGAACAATTAGCACAGCTCTAAATACTCTTCAGTGGAACCGGGACCGGCGCGAATGGACTACCACCCACGCTTTGGAAGTGTGGTCTCGCTCGCAGCGCCGCGCGCGACTCCTCCAGTGCGCCTCGCGCTTCCACCATGCCTCTACCACCCAGGGCGGGGTGGGGCGGGGTGGGGCGGGGCGGGGTGGGGCGGGGTGGGGGCGGGGTGGGGGCGGGGTGTGGCGGGGCGGGGCGTGCAGACACACGTGAGTGGGCGTGTCTTGGCGCTAGCGGCGCCATCACAATGCAGTCGGACGCAAAGGGTGAATCAGAAAAGATATAAGGCCGCGTGTGTCCACTCGCGAAAACCCCGCAACGCGCCATTTTCATCATTGTGGGGTTACATGTTTACTTATTTCTGAAAGGAAAAAAGAGAGGAGCAAAGCGATCCAACTGATGCTTATCAGGACGCTCAACGACCTGACCTTTGTTTGATGGCAATGTTTGGAGGAAGTCGAGTCACCTTGTCGGGGAACGAGGAAGACAGAAGGGGGAAGTACCTCCTCCGCCTCCCTCTCCTCACCCCTGGCGGCCACCGAAACAGGGCTGTCGGTCCAGATGGCATATCATTGTTGCCAACCCACTCGCCCCATACTCCGCCCATCCGCCGAAAAATGGATATTTGGCACACACACACACACACAGCGCTGCGCGGCTGTGTCTCGTCTCCAGCGGCCTGGAGGTGCGCCAATAACCGCGTGGGGCCCGATGCGAGGGTCGCTGGTCGTTATTCTGTCGCGTAACCACAGCAGATTACGCGAAAGCCCCCGAACGAAAAGTGCAAGTGAGCGGCGAGCGGCGACAACGGTCCGGGCCGTCTGCGCGTTTATCCGCCCCGCAACCAACCCGCTCTCTCCCCGCGCGAGCGCGCAGGTGGGTGCTTCGAAGTGTTCAGCGCGAGAGTGAGCCGCGTTGAAGCAGATGATGAAGAGCGCGTTCTTCCATCCGGCCGATTAGAGTCGGGGAAACGATTGGCGATTAATGCATCGTGTTCTCGCGGCAATACATTGCACGTGTAACGTGTATTCAAGGGGGAAATCACCCATGAAAATGGTCGACCGACTATTACATTTTGAATGTATTACAACTATTACAGATCAATTACACCTACTACGCAAATTACAGGTATTACATCGCTATTGCGGCTATTACAGAACCATTACCGTACAATTACGGCAATTACAGCAATTTCATTCATTACATTACACGCAAATTACAGGTATTACATCGCTATTGCGGCTATTACAGTGCAATTACGGCAATTACATCAATTACAATCATTACATCAATTACGCATCCATTACAGAATTACACGGGAATTACACATCAATTACAACCATTACACTACTATTACAGCTATTACAAGACTATCACAGCGCTATCACAAAGCTAAAACGACCTTAGAAATAGCTCCAAGCCTCGATACCTTTTTTTCCTGTCCACACATTACACCTATTACACACCTATTACAGGTATTACAGAGCTATTTCAGGCATTACAGAGCTATTACAGGCATTACACCAATATTACATATTACAGGGCAAGTACAGAGCTATTACAGACCCCTCGACCGACTATTACACGAGTGATTTCCCCCTCGCGTGTATTAGTTCCGATGCATTTTTGTTTTTTGTTTTTGCAAATTTACAACACGGCATCCCACGCGAGGAGTGCAGCTGCAGCTGGTCTCGCGCAAACGTTTGCAGAGTCTACCCGTTTGGCCCGGTGGCCCGGCCCGGCCCGACAGCCTCTGCTCGCCTGGCCCCCGAACGGTTCTCCGCCGACCCGCGCCATTTAATGCCAGGAGTAAACAAGCCATCGATTCATGACCGGAAATGTCAGGCTGCCGTGGGCCGCCGCACGGCACGGCACGGCACGGCACGGCACGGCACGGCACGGCACGGCACGCTACCCGCTTGCACCCGCTCCCAGCGTGCCGTGCCCGCCCTAGGGTGCCCAGCCCGGCCGCACGGTACCGAGGCCGGAACTTACCCCCTCCGCTACTCCTCTCGCGCCCCCGGGCCCCGCCCCACCCCGCCCCGCCCCGCCCCGGGCGGTGAGCGGTCAGGTGCCCCGTGCACCGCGCCACTCCGCCGACCCCACGCCCCAGGCCCAGGTCAGGCCCCACCCCGGGTGGATAACTGTTGGACCCCAAAACGTCCAAGCTCAAGATTGCGACACTACCAAACTGAGGAAAACAAAAACAACAGCGGGTGTTCATTCCGCCGGACTTGGCCCCGCTAGGCCCTTGGCCTGGCCCCGTCGAGGGTGACAGACAGTTTATCGTACTTTCCAAGACACGCCGGCAAATAATTCGGCAACCCCTTTTAAGCTCATAAGTCAGGTTTTTATGGCCCAGAAGTCAAAAGCGCAAGGCGCTTGGCAAGTGACACCCTCTTTCCTGCACCAGCGTGTTACGCGGGGAAGTTGGGGGGGGGGAGGGGCAATCTACGGTGCGGACCTGTACCGGGGCGGACGGGTGGGGCGCCACCGCGCCGCCGTGGCGCCACTCCACGCCGCGCCGCGACATGTTGGCGACCCGAGCTGGTTGCGAAGCGATCATACCACGACACCTTCCTCTGCACAGCCCCCCTCCCCCCTTCACTTTCCCGCAGCGTTGTACGTTAACGGGCCACCGCGTGGTTTGCGGTCCAAGATCTACCCTCCAGCCCCCCCCCCTCCCTCCCCCGCACTTCTCCCGCCCCGCTCATGCCCAACTCTTCCTCAGCAGTTTCCCCCTCAGGCCGCAACCTCCCCCCCCCCCCCGGTCCCACCCCTCCTCCAAGGTAAGAGGGCCTGTGGTGGGTCAGCTCCGGCTCATTATGAGATCAGAGAGACGTGTGTGGTTGCGGGGGTTGCCGTCGCGTCGCGTGAGCACGCGTGAGTCACCGGGAGCCCCGCCCCGCCCCGCCTTTCTGGTCTGCCCTCGGCGGCCCTCCACCGCCCCGGCCCCCGGCCTGCCACACCTCGCCCGACCCCGCCCCGCCCCGCGCAGTTCCCTCCCAGCCTCCCTCCGACCCCCTCAGTTCCCGCAGCCGCCTCAGCCCCCACAGCCCGCTCAGCACAGCGCCCTGTCAGTCTCCTCGCCCCCGTAGCTCCTATTCAAACCCTCGTCTCATTTCTCCCACCGGCGCGGCCCCGTTCTTCCCTTCCTCACCCGCCACGCCGCGCCGAAGCTCTCTTTCTCGTCAGTGTAGGCAGGAGCGGCTGGTGACTGGTGACTTGACACAGTGTTACCAAACGGCGACGGAAGAGGCCTTCAAATGCAGCGGCACGTCGCGGCACGCCCAGCCCGGCCAGGCCAGGCCAGGCTTAGTCTCGACGGGCCTAGACGGCAGCCTTGTGTCGGCTAGGATGGTGACACAGTGCCCTTAGAGGCGGCGCGTCGCGGCGCGGTGGGCTGGGCCGGGCCGGGCCGGGCCGGGCCGGGCCGGGCCGGGCCGGGCCGCGTCGCTTCACTCGTTCAGGCGGCAAGTCAGTGATCCCACAGGCGCGACGCGAGGTTGATGCCCGGCGAACGAAATCCCTGCTGCCAGTCTCCATGAGCTGCAATTGGCTCCGTTCTAACTAATATTCTATCCATCTGCTCCATAAAATAATTACGTCTTCTTCGCTAACGTACGGACACACTAGGACTCTTCTGTGCTGCCGATCCGGCCCAGCCTCCGGCCCCGGCCCGGCCTACCCTCAGCCTGCTGGCATTACGGCACCGCAAACACTGTTTCGGTTGCCTCGCACGCCGTACACTCCTCCCGGGGCGGGGCCATAGCGACATCAGCCACACAAAGTCGCGCGGGGCGGAGTGGGTCACAAGCGGGTCACAAGTGGGTCACAAGTGGGTCGACCTGTGACTTTGACCAAGTTTCCGTCGTCCTGTGCCTGCGCCCCGCGGGCAAACGCGCAGCACAGCGGCCACCCTGAGGGCGAGGCCCAGCGCCGGTGCACGAAAGGCACTCGATGGGGGAGATCCAATGCGACAGTGCAGAGAGCGGTAAGCGGGGGAGGAGGGGGCGCGCCCGGGCCGGGCCCGGCGGAGGGGGCGCTGCTCGTGGTAGGGGGCACCAGGGGGCGCGGGGCATGGAGAGGGGCGGGGCGCGGGGCGCGGGGCGGCCGCCGGGTTCTCCAGGAGGGGAGCTCCAGCAGGAGGGAGACGATGACGTCACCCCGGTATAAAACGGCGGCGCAGCGGCCCCCGCGTTTAGTCCACCGGGTGGCAGTCGGGCCGTTAGTGTGTGTGTGTGTGTGTGTGAGAGAGAGAGAGAGAGAGAGAGAGAGAGAGCGCGTGTGTTTGTCAGTGTGTGTGAGAGCGTGCAAGTGCAACGACAACATGCGGCCCAGCCTGACGTGAGTAGCAGCCAACTACTGCCCTCTGGTATTGCCCTAGCCCGCGCCCGCGCCTTCGCCCTCGCGCGTGTCCTATAGTGCGTGCCAGCGAGTGTTTCGCCGCGGAGGGGAGGGGACCTGAACTCCAGGACAGATCCGCCCCGCCCTGCTGCGCCGCGCCGCTAGGGACCGACTGGGTCTGCTCGCCATTGCAAAGCTGCTTCGATAGTCTATGGGCTATACCCCGTGACCTGGACCCGACCCGACCCGCGTCTCCTCTCAGCTCCGCTTCGCTCCACCCTCACCGCAGCCTGGCCGGGGCCGGGGCCTGGCCGGGGCGCAGCCCGACCCGACCCGGGCCGGGCCGGGCCGGGCCGGGCCGCATTGCATAACCGCTGCTGTTCAGGTGGCGAGTCGAGTCGAGAGACGAGTGATATAAGGTGGTCTGCCCTGCACTCCCCTGCCCCGCCGACCGAAGTATTTTTAGCTACACCAGTCGCCCACGATATCGGCGACCCGGCCTTCCCCTGCCTCCTCCTGCCCGCTGCAGATCCGCTCCCCAACCCGGCCCCATCCTGTGTAATGTAAGCAATGCCACCCTGGCTACGCCGTTCCTCCTCATTTAAGTCTTTTGCAATCTCCCTCGCATCTTTTCATTTTTTTGTCACCTCACTATATGGAGAATCGTTTTTTTGTTGTTGTTTATACAATCGTGTTCCTCCTTTGAAAAGCATCATTAGTTTGAGAATCCCGAAAAATAAAAATAAAAACCAAACTAGCAATTCTCGTATTCAGAGAAACAAGTTTTGGCTGATGCCCTTTCACCGAAAGGCCAAGTGTCCCGTGTCAAAGCCCCCTCCGGCGCTTCGTGCTGTAGGCTTTAGGGGACGCCACTCGCGTCACGAATCAGCGCGGTGCCGCCAGGCTGCTCCGCGTAGCGCTGTGCGCCTTCGAGCGGTACGGGGCTCCAGGACCCCGGCCCGGCTTAGGCCCCAGCGCGTTGCAGTAGGCGGCGCCGGGACGGCGGGGAGGGCCCATTGCCGTTGCGTAACTCTCTAAGCCGACCCCACCCGACCCCACCTGAAGCTGAGCACTGCGCAGCCCGGGGCGACCCCGCGGGCCGGGTCTGAGGACCGGGAAACCGATGATCTGAAGCAGTGTTGCCATCGGCGGGGGCGCGGGCGCGAGGCGAGAGGCGTTTCCTTGTCAGCCGAGGCTGCAGTCCTGTCCGCGGGGCGTCATGGAATCCACTGGCCTCGGTGCTGCTCTGTTGCGCGAGGAGTCGAGGGTGGGAGAGGCGGGTCGGTCTCCTTGTGGGTATGACGCCGTCCCTCGTCCCGCAGTACAGGCGAGTACGGCGGGTCTGCCTACCTGAAGGCGGTTCCTTTGTGCACCTAGTCAGTCGGGCCGGGCCGGGCCGAGTCCCGCGGCCCACGGCCTCCCGCTGCTGCCCGATAGAGAATGCGACACACCACACAACGCCGGCTCCGGCTACTGCATCAATGCACTCCGCTGGTCGCTGTGTAGCGTAGCTGAGCCTCCGCCCGGGGCCCGGGAACGAGCCCGAGCAGGAGGAGGAGGAGGAGGCCGCCGACGTAGCCACACGGTGTCCCCCTGCGGCCCGCAGCCCCGTACAGCACCCCCGCCTCGCGCCCCGCCTCACTCCGCCTCGCGCCGCGCCGAGCCCTGCCCCGCGTCGCCACACGGAAAAAAATGACTTTGTTGTCAGGATCAATTTTTGTCGATAGGCAAAATTCGATAGCTGAAATCGAGAATCCGATACCCACAGCCAGGAGCTGGTTGTCACGACAGGACACTTGTTGAAATAGAGCAATCTCCAGCTTACACTGATAAATCAAGTGTTCAACCCTTCAACACTTGTAAGTGTTTAAATACCATTTGAACAAATAGAAGTGTTCAACAGAGTTGTTGTGCACTTACAAGTATTCAACTAAGAAGTTGTGCACTTTAAAGTGTACAACTCCCCTGTTGCACACTTCCCCGGTACAGTGCGTCCAAGCTAAGGAAGTGTGCAACTGGGGAGTTGAACACTTTTAAGTGCACAACAACTCTGTTGCACACTTTTAGAAGTTTAAATGGTATTTGAACAATTTAAAGTGTTGAAGGGTTGAACAATTGGATTATCAGTGTATTTCTAATTGTACAAGTGTCCGGTCGTGACAACCAGCTCCTGGCTGTAGGTATCGGATTCTCGATTTCAGCTATCGAATTTTGTCTATCGACAAAAATTGATTCTCACAATGAAGTCATTTTTTTCCGTGCAATCGCCCCGCCTCACTCCACCTTGCCCTGCCCCGCCCCACCCCACCCCGCCCCGCAACGCCCCACCCAGCCCCTCGACACGCCGGCCGGCGACCCACGGGCCACGACCGCCACGACGGTTCCCCCTCCTTGTGCATTTATCCTCGCGTGGGCGTATGTCGTGTC
The DNA here is from genome assembly GCA_029379305.1 of Frankliniella fusca. Classification (NCBI taxonomy): domain Eukaryota; kingdom Metazoa; phylum Arthropoda; class Insecta; order Thysanoptera; family Thripidae; genus Frankliniella; species Frankliniella fusca. Next base: position 1,774,749 of record JAHWGI010001270.1, on the reverse strand, counting down.
GACCTCTTCCTCCCCGCTCCGCTTCTCCCTGCCGTAGAGACTGATTCCGCAGGGGACGTTTGTACCTCCGTCCTTGTCGCACTCATTAGGCACCACAATTGGGTGGAAGATAGAGGACCGCGCCGACCTTTCCTTAGCCGATGTGCGGAATCAGTCGACTTGCGAACCACGCTGTCCTCGCAGACGGGATGGGATGAGGGCTTAGGAAGAGGCAGGGGAGGGATGGGTGGCGTCCGAACAATCGTGGCAGTCTGCCAACCTCCAGGGCTGGAATTTGTCGCGACCGGACCGGGACGGGTATGTCACACTGCCATTCGGACCGCTCAAGTCACGTGCTTTTTCGGCTGGGGCTAGCCGGACGACGAGGGGAGGAGTGGGCTGACGTGTTCAGAGTTGCCCAGGGCGCCGTTTGTAGCAAAAACAATTGAGTTGTTGACTTCCGTGAAAGTAGCAATTTGAAAATAAGACTCGTACACTGCCGATGCTACTCTACAGTCGAGCGGTCGGATTTGCCGGACGCACCTGGGGTATTTAGAGGGCCGGGCCCGAGGGGCCGAAGCAGCCGGCACCGGGCATGGTGGACCGGGCCGGGCCGGGCGGCTTACTCTGGGGCCCGTCCCGTCCCGTCCCGTCCCCTCCGGCCGGCCGCCGGGCAGTCCCAGTCCCAGTCCGCCCTCATTCCCCAAGGAGACCCGGTCGCAACACGCAACACGGGGCGAGCACGGGGCAGTCGGGCGGGGCGGGGCGGGGCGGGGCGCGGCCGGCCCGGCCCGGGGCCCGGGGGCCACCGCACAGTGCCTCGGGGCGACGTGCCCAGATGGACCCACCTGCACGTCCGGCCCTCCCGCCCGGCCCCGTCCGGTAGCCCTTGAAGCCTGCCCTGTAGGACGACACGCTGTCGAGTCACGTGTGGCAAGGTCACCGCTTCTGGTCTGCCGAAGCCCGCCGAAGCGCATCACCCTGGCAAAACGACGGTGTTCGGAGAACTCGTCCTGGCTGTCTCACTCTCCTACAACAGCCGTGTGCCCTCGGGTCGCGAACCAGCCCCGTGCCGCACCCCGCACCCGCGCCGGAAGCTGAACGACCTTGATCGCCACGTGACGCGAGCAGTGAGCGAACTGGCGCAGGTAAGGAGCGTGGCTTAGTGTAACTCCACCGAACGTACCCGAGACACCCACGAGACCTAACCACGATTCGCGAAATGTCAGTGGGTTCCCCGGGACCCGAAGGTGTCACGTGGTGCCTCGAGGACAACACGGCACCGCTGCCTCCCCATCCCGTCCGCCGTCGACAGTAAGGCGAGCAGCATCAGCATCTCCCAGCCCTGACTATTCCCCTCCCCCTGCCCCTGCCTCTACACCTTTCTCTACTTACCCCTGCTCCTGCCTCGCTCCCTCCCCCTCCCCTTGACGGAAGGTGATACGCGTGTGGCGCGCGGTTGAGCCCAGCCGCACCCCGCCGGTGGGGGTGTCGCAAGGTCCACCTCGCGCTCGCCGCTGGCAGCCACGGCGCGCGTGAGCACCCGATAGGCACACAAACTTTCCCTATTGAATGAGCTGGTGTGTTTCATTACTTTACTTGTTTGTTTTGAGCAGGATTCTCGTACTCCTGGGCGTGGCCCTGGCCGTGCAGTGCGCGCCTGCCGGCGACGCCAGCGACGAGTACGCTGAGTACGAGGAGGAGCAGGAGGCTGCCGCCCCCGGCAACGCCAAGTCCGCCGCTCCTGCCCCCGCCGCCGCCCCCGCCCCCGCCCGCCACGCCACGCTGCCCGCCGCCTCGAGGGGTCGCGCTCCCAACCCGTTGGCCCCGAGGCCGCCCCCAGCGGCCGCCAAGGCCGCGGCCCCGGCCAAGGCCACACCCGCTCCGCCGGTAAGTTGAGTGAACTCCGCAAGGCCTCGGCCCCGCTGCAGCGCATGGGGGAGAGGAAAGTGCCTCGGCAGCACTGGGCCTAGTTTGGCTGACCTTGGCCTAGATTTGCAATTTGCGAAATAAATTCCTAGGGTGTTTGTTGATACTATACACGCTTCGGAGTGCACAAGTAATGAGGTAGACCTTTGCCTTTCCCCTTGACGCTGACCTCACTCACCTTGTCCCGCAGCCACCTCAGCCGGCCCCTGCCGAGGAGGCCGCTGATGGTGACTACCCGGAGGAGGAGGGCGCTGAGGGCGCCGAGGGAGGCGACGGCCCCTCGTCGACCACCACCGAGGCCAGCAAGGGCAAGCGCGTCGGCAACGGCGTACTGCGTCCCTTCCGCTCCAACCAGGACCTGATCGCCGCCCTGAAGAGACGCCGCCAGCTCGCCGCCGACGGCAAGGGACCCATCATCGCGCTCCACACCACCTCCACCACGACCCCGCGGCCAGAGCCCGTGTCCGGTGAGTACCCAGGCGGGACTGCTCTCGTAGCTCGGCAGGCAGTGTGGTCAGAAAAGACGGCAAATTTACATCGAATACACCGGTGTAAAGCAAACGGGCATCTCTGCTCGCCGGCCGAAAGGTAGTCTAACGTGTTGAGAGTATGACTGGTCGGCCTCACACAGGTGCATTTAACGGAATTTCGTCATCTTCTCTGCCAACAACTGAGAACAGGGTGGCTTAGTTCACTGCCATCATTTTCCCCTTGCATAACGTTTCCTCCATTGCAGTCGCCAAGAAGCCCAACAACGGCCGCGCGCAGGCAAGCTCCAACCCCTACTCCGTCAGCAACAACAACAGCAAGCGCAAGTTCAGCGGCTCCGAGTCCGGCAGCGCCGCCAGCTCGTCCAACACGACGCCGCGCCCGCCCGCGCCGTCCGCCCGCAAGCAGTTCGGCGGCTCCCCGCCCGCGCTCAGGCCCCAGAAGAGCGCCGCGCCCGCCGCCACCCCCGCTCCCGCCGCCGACGCCGCCGACGGCGCTAGTGACAGGGCGCGCTCGTCGTTCGGCAGGAGTCGAAGGCTGTGAGGAGAGAGAGAGAGTGAGACCGAGAGAGTGACGAGTGACTGCTGACTGAGGGAGAGCGCACCTGTGAGTGTGTTTGTGTGACTGAAACAGTGAGTGAGTAATTGTATTCCTTTGTGACCAGTGTGTAAACGTTGTCATGAACTGAAGACACAACCTGCCTCCAGCTGAGCGTCGTCCTCGTGGCGGGCTGGACTGAGCCGGGCCGGGCCGGAGGGACTCCGGGTTCTCGGGGTCCGGGAGGGTTGGCCCGGCCGGCCTAGTCTGTGCGCGGCGTCGCTGGCTGCTGGCTTCGCTGCGGCTGGAGTGGCTCGGCTTGCCGGCTGGCCTCGATTCGCTCCCTCTCCCCCCCTCCCATTCTTCCCCCTCCACCTCCTCTTTCTCCACCCGCCGCGCGCCGTGCTACGCGGTGCCACTTAAGCGCGAGCTTTGCGCGAACTTTGCGCGAACTTTGCGCTCGACTATCGCGTAATTCAGACGTTGATCGTGACGGAGCCGGGCCGGGCGCCCACCGCCCCGACCCGAAGGTGAACATCACCGTATGCACACCATAGGGCTACCGCCCCAACCGGGCACGCTCCTGCCCCCCCCCCTCCCCCTCCCCAGAGCCCATAAGAGGTGACAAGAACGCGATGCCGCCGCTTCCATCGATTTGCATCTTTGTAATGCATTCGCTTGCTGTCTCTGTCTATTGCTAGGTTGGAGAAAGAGATATACGGCGAGGCTGATGTCTACTTTATTTTTCTCAACCGTTGCCAGAGTTCAGGTAACGGGCCGCCGCTAAAAGTATTAAGGCCTTCCTGATTATGATGAGCACGTCTGTAACGACTCGACTACCACTCCCTGATGTATATGTCAGTGTATAAATGTAAATAATTTTAACTGTGCTGAAAATATTTGTTGATTGAAAAACAAATCGAATTACGTCGCCACACACATCTTCCTACGGACTTGCTCGATCAAAGCCGCTGCTTACAAAACCATGTCAACTAGTCCCAGCAGCGTACACGTTTCCAATCTATTTCACTTGAGTGTTCTCAACTGTGATAATTTAAAGTAAAAAAAAGAAAACAAATTCACAAAAAAATATATAAAATAAAAGAAAAACTAATACAAAAACAGAAACAATATTTGCCGTCAATTCTTACCTGAACGACTTAAGCGTTATGCTGCAGATTGAGGAAGAGGTGCCTAATGTCCTGTTTCAACATTAAACTGCAGAGGCTAATGGTGAGAAACGGGTAACGATTAGCGAGACGCCGAGCGCCTTGGCGACACGGTGCACAGCACCACGCCAGACCTCACCTCTGCACCCTGCCACGCCCTGCCACTCTCCTCACTGAGCGCGCAATATATTTTGTCATTGCTGCTCTTGTGGTAGCTACAGTGACATTATTAACCGCGCGCCGGAGCGAGGCACTGCATGATAAAGTAATGCGGCTTGCTTCATGTAAGCGAAGAGGAGTGCGGCCGGCACGAACGGCGAGAAAAGCGTGAAGGAAAACGACTAATTTTTTCGTTATCGTGGCGTTTAGTAGTTCAAGGACATTATAATTAGAGAGGCTTCTTCCACGTGAAATCGTAGGCGTCTCCGTGACTATCGAGAAAAAAAGGTCATCGGTAAGACTAAGGCTGATCGTTGCAATTACATGGAATTGCTAATTGTCGAGAAACTGTAAAATGCGCAAAGAAAAAATATATACCAGCAAATAGAAAATAATGAAGTTACTTACTAATCTCGACCTCATCACACCTCTTCTGAAATTTTTCTTTCATGGGAAAACATGGACATGACAAAAAGGAAATATTTAAAATATTTTACCGCTTGTTGTGTTTGACGTGAAGTCGAAGTCAAATGGGTTGCCTATTGAGTGGTCGAAAGGCGCACTAAGCCCGGAGCTGCTTCGCCTGCTAGTTACCTCTCTACCCTATAGATGGCATCACTGTCGCTGTTGTCCGGGTGCAAGCAGGGGTAGGGGCAAGAAGTAGAGAGAACGCGAATCTGAGGAGACGGCTTCGTTTCATCAAATCACATTTCATATAGCGTGTTCTAATATTTTCTGGTTATGACACTTTTTATCTAATATAATGTATTTTCGGCAAAGTAAATTTTGAGTAATTTTTCATCTAAAACGAAATCGTAAAAACTGGTGACAAGTTTCTTGAGAACCGGTCGATGGAAACATTTTGATTGTAAGGTATACTTTTAGGGGCATTTTGGAGCGCGGTGAAAAACTTTTCGATTGAGCCGATACCGAAAAGGTTTTTTGAGAACCAGCGGGGGTGCTGCGCGGCTGAACCTATAAAAAATGAAAATGGAAACACGATGAGTTTTGCACCTTAATGAATGTGTCAGTGTTTGTGGTATGCGTCGTCAACAGTTCTTGTAAGCCACGTGATTTGTAAGACAACGCTAGAGAAACTAAAGATGGATATCAAAAGAAAGAATGCGCGTTGGTGGTGTGCAGTAAGTGATGGAATACAACTGATATAGTTGGTGCCGTGTACAATACGCTCGGCGGCAAATCCAGATTTAACCGGTTCGTCGGTGTGGCCTACTGCACCCGCACCCTCCCCCGATCTTGTTTCTAGAGCGCACTACCGTGGCTGTTGTTTGCCACTTTGCTCATAGTTTTGCGTCTAACCAGGGGCTTACTTTTAGCTGAAACCATCGTCAAAGGGCCCATGCCTGTTGTTAGGGCGCTGCTCCTCCTCCCAACGTTGGGGTGTACGATGGGCTGCCTACCTTCCCGGCGCTCGTCGACCGAGGTACGGGCTGCCCGCTGCCCGCCCTGTTTTCCTTCATGGCGACTCGTTCTCCCGCCGTGAATAAGATGACACTCGCGGCCCTATTCGGTGGCCGACGGCCGACGAGCTCTATGCTCTGGTTATGGGAATGACATAGATGACCTGAGTGAGGTTGACCTTCGCCAGCCCGCTCCCCCATTTTCACCGCTTCTGTGCGCGGTATGAGAGCCTCTGCTTTCGCCCCGCTCCTCTCCCTCTGCCACTCGATCCGTACTTTGCAAGAAGCCCTTATCGGGAAATTTATCCCGATGATCTGTTGCCCCATGTAAGTCGCGGCGCGGGGCTCGGCTGGCTCGGCTCCGGCTCGGCGGCCAGACCTCGCGGTGCCTCTCTACCCCGAGCAGCCCTCAATTACACCGCCAGCAGGCTGGCAGCCCGCTCTGCCGTGCTGACGCCAGATGACGTCTTCATCCCATGCGGCGGGGGCCTTGGTGCAGCCCAGGAGCGCACATCGATGAGGATCATGGCGCGAGTCGTATGGCGGAGGAAAACGGAACATATCTGTGGCACTAGGGCGACATGGATCTGATTCTTCAACATGCGAATTTATACGGCAAAATACTTTCCTACGTATCCCGCATTCTAAAAGTGACAAGGGCTTATTTTGCCTTATATTGAACAGTAGCAAAGGGTGACGAGTAACGTGGCTTATTGCCGCCGGGCCACGGGGCGGGGTGCCATGAGGTTAGCTCGAGTATCACCTCGACGCCGTCTCTCGCCTCTGCCCCGGCCGGCCCGGCCCGGCCCGGGCGCGTCACTCATGCCGGGTCGGACTGCAGGCTCGTCACGGTGGCAAGATGCTTATCAGACATGGTGCGCCTGCTGCATGCCCTTCTGCGCCTCGCCTGGGCTCCCGCTCACGTCTTGTGTGAAAAACAGGACACAAAACGTCTTGACATTCTTCACCGGGCGTTGCTCACGCTCGTTAAATGTCAGTGTTGGCCAAGAAAGGCTGCTTGTGTTTCATTTTTATTTTTCGTTTTTTTTTCTAGCTTTGTATCAAATTTGTGTCGCGAGCATTGGTGTTCACCCTTTTCGCTGAGCTAAGCAAGGCTTAACTCCTGTCGTGATTATAAAGAGTAGCCGGCTCTCTTTTCAAATTGCGGAAGGAATCGTAAAACGAGATAATGTCCGGTGCTCTCCTGACTAAATATGCGCTTTCCTAGTTGAAACTTCCCGCCCAATCAAAGGCGATTTAAATATTAAAAGCTGGATGTAATTTTCATTTCTGGAAGGTTCGCAAGGAAATGACTTTCAGGCGATTGAGTTGTTGGCATAGACCGTTTCGGCTTCCGACATTTAGAGAAGAAGGGAGGAAATAAAGACTGGAACCAATACTCGAAATGTAAACCATATTTATATGCTCAGTCGTCATTAACAACTGTCAGATTTGTCAAACTTGCTAGCGTATTGACGGAGACCTTGTTACTGGTTCCAGGAGTCCTGACTTCCTGACTTCTTCTCTGAATGCCGAGAGCCGAAACCAGCTATTGCACACGTCACCACGCGAAGCTTTCAGTGTCGTCCTTGCAGAAGCGAAGCACATCGGCTGTCCGACCTTTTTTTGTCCGACCTCGGGATTTTCGCGGCCGCCACCGTCACACGTTTCTTTTTGTCCGACCTCATTTTGTCCGACCTGGCAATCTGGGTGTCAAAATTATTTTTTTTGTCCGACCTCGTTTTCTCCGTCGCCAACGAACCGTTAGAGTCGCCTGCTATCCTCTGCGATGCAGCTCGATTGTCCGACCTGATACTTTCCCCCAAATCTGAAAAAGTGCCTGGATTTTTTCCGACCTTGTTTACACGGGCAAAATGGAGAAGGAATATGTTTCATGGTCGGAGCGCATGCACCGAAAAAATGGCACAACACCTCAAATTCAGTTCTTTAAAAAGATATTTTTTGAAAAATTGAAAAATTGGTAGGCCCCTACCTAACTCGCAACCTGCGAGCCCCGCCTGCTTAACTTCGGAGTTCGGATGGGATCCGGTGTGCTCCAGGCGACCGCCACCCCGCGGGCACGAGAAGTCCTCTCCGCTTCGGGGAGAGTCCCCGCTTAAGGCTGGCGGCCTGTCAGGCCCGCCGTACTACCCTATTTAAACAGCGCCTTGAAGCCGTAGGTAGCATTTCGGACCAACGACTGGGCACCACCGGACCGCATGACCGGTCAGTGGGAGGTAGAGGCAAGGAAGGACGATAGAGGGGGAGAAAAGCAGAAAGAGAAGTTTTTGCGGAAGAGTAAGCGTACGGTTGGTTAGACCTGTACTGACCCGCTCCCGCACAGGTCATGGAAAAGCTGTTTACTAAGGAGCCAGATTCATAGGCCTTACTTCCCCACGAGGGACCACCCCCCGTGGCATGGGACGGAACTTCCTGACAACTCGCTTTCGCTGCCAGTGAAGAACCTACCTGGGAATTGAACCCAGGCCCCAAGTGCCGAGTCTCATGACACCCCGCGGCTTTCGTGGTACTAAGACCACTAGACCGTCGGCGATTCCACGAGGGAGCTCCGTTGAAATGGGGGGTTTGAATTCCACTCCAGGCTGCTGTCCTCGGAAAAATTTATATTTACCAAGATTCGAACCTGGGTTCCGCGGCTCGCGGGACAACACTGTGCCGGCACGGCTACGACGCCACGGTACTCGACGACTGCCCACTAGGGGTGACGCTGCGAAGAGCTGTAGTCGCCGACGAACCTGTACCGGTGGCGTCATCAGTACACCTACTCTCCATGCAGCAACAGCCCGGCCGCGTGGCGACATTGGTATGCACATCGCCCCCTTTAATAGCACGGGGTAGGCAGAGGTTCGAATACCATTCACTAATTCATTCTTTTTTTTTTTTCCTTTTTCTTTAAGAAGCTTTGTGTCTTTGCAGTTGCCCGAAAGGACGCGAGTACAGTGGATAAAAAGAAAAAGTAGGTTTCTATAAATTAAGTCAAAACAAATCCACATTTCATATTGAAAGAATGGTTCGAATACCGGTCACAATTTCTTTCAATATGGTAGAACCCTTTTTCTTCCCCTTCTTCCTAGTGAGGAAACAGCGCCTGCCTGATTTTCTCGCCATATTGCCTAAAATGAAAAGAGAAAAGAATCCAGCAAAGTGTACCATGCAACAAGTTGGGAGGCGATGATAGCAATTCTTTCACGGTTAATGGTTAATCCATTTTAAAATGATTTAAGGCGCAGATGAGCATTTACGATATTTACAGCTTTTTCCTTCGCAAAAAGTATAACATTTAACATTACTAACCTTTCCAATTCCAAACAAATAAGTATTTACGCCAACCGACACCACCAAAACACGTCTCCCAACGCCCCCGTGCCCAGGCGTGCAGCGCGGTGGAGGGGGGAGCGCCGCGGACCACTGCGCATCGCGTCCGCGCAGCCGCCCCGCCCGGCCGCCAGCCGGCTGCGCGCAGCCGGCCAGCCATCAGGCAGGCAGCCTTGCCCGAGCCCCGTCTCACGCGCGCGCGGGCCCTTTGGCGGGGTGCTGCACCCTTAATATTGCACCTACAGAGACGGGAGTCACACCGTTCCAATCGGCAGACCTTCCCGATACCGACGCACTTTTAAAATCGACTGTAGCTCCTCATTTGCACCCGCCAGCTGGTCCCCCAGTCACCGGGGAACGCCCATGAGGGGGTTTAGCTTCTTCTCCAGGGCGTCCTTCTCTCATGCCGCCAGCCTTAAGCGGGGACTCTCCCCGAAGCGGAGAGGACTTCTCGTGCCCGCGGGGTGGCGGTCGCCTGGAACACACCGGATCCCATCCGAACTCCGAAGTTAAGCAGGCGGGGCTCGCAGGTTGCGAGTTAGGTAGGGGCCTACCAATTTTTCAATTTTTCAAAAAATATCTTTTTAAAGAATTGAATTTGAGGTGTTGTGCCATTTTTTCGGTGCATGCGCTCCGACCATGATACATATTCCTTCTCCATTTTGCCCGTGTAAACAAGGTCGGAAAAAATCCAGGCACTTTTTCAGATTTGGGGGAAAGTATCAGGTCGGACAATCGAGCTGCATCGCAGAGGATAGCAGGCGACTCTAACGGTTCGTTGGCGACGGAGAAAACGAGGTCGGACAAAAAAATAATTTTGACACCCAGATTGCCAGGTCGGACAAAATGAGGTCGGACAAAAAGAAACGTGTGACGGTGGCGGCCGCGAAAATCCCGAGGTCGGACAAAAAAAGGTCGGACAACCGATGTAGACCCCGATGTAGACTCTGTAGAAGAGTGGGAGCGGGTGCGAGTGATTTGTTTGCGTGGGGTTACGGTTTCGAGCGAAGGGTCGCCAACTCCCCTCAGCAGTGTACGGAGTATTATAGTATTATGCGGTATTATGGCACATATTACGGGATATTGCGACATTTTATTGGATAATATGAAGTATTAAGGAGTATTATGGGATATAATACGGTATAATGGGGGTATTTTTTTCAAATATTATGAGATATTATGAAGTTTTATGAAAAAAAAATTGGATCTCCTGTACCACCTGTACGGAGTATTATGCGAGTTGGCGAGCCCTCGGTTTAGAGTGTCTTAAGTTCTCCTCGCAATAATACATTTGATTGTGTTGTATTTGTGAAATGAACGCCACGTATTACTGAAATGACAGCAAGAATTGATTCGTCTGATTTCTGGACTTACTGTTTCGATGAGAGACAAAGAGCCTGAAATTGATTTCAAAAGTTTTGAAATATTTCGTTTATTATATAGCCCTAACAACGACAATACAAATCAAAATAGATCGGCCTTTTCATTCAGAGGTCCGGGACGAATGTCTTGAAGTCATTGGCCTCTGTAACTAAATTTATTAGGATGTCTTCATAAATCATATTGTATGTGAAGGCGCAGGTGGAGGGCAGAGGAGGGCAGGGTACTCCCCTATACAGCTTGTAGCATGTCATGCAGGTGCATTCTTACTTAACATGTAAACTATACTACTTGGCTCATATCTTACTCCCAGGTGGGCGGAGATAAGTGGAGAGGATGGGGGAGGGAGGTTATGAACAGGTTATGCCTGAGGGTATCCTGATGTATCGCCCAGGCGCAGGCTAAGGGCAACCGAGCCTCTGTCGTCGACACCATAGGGTGTCCGGGACTTTCGACCTGGGGGCACCTTACGGGGAACGCTACCCTCAGCATGCCGTTGCCGTTGCCGCAGCGTCATCACTCTCAGAATGTCGTTCTGGGTTCAGGAGGAGTAGTGTTACCGTCCCACGACATACTTCTGGAGGGTGATTCCGCACATCTCTCTGTCCTTGTTGCATTCATGGAGCACGGCCATTAGAAGCAAGCGAGAGGACACAACCACACGCTGTTCGGATTCACCCCGCTGGTACCGTCACGTATACTTCCCATCTGCAGTCGATGAAGTTTTGGCAGGGGCAATGTAACTGCAGGACCGCAGGCCATTCAACGATATTTTGCTAGCGAAGGAGATAGGTAGAAGTGCTCAGGAGGTTGCCAGCACAAAGCGAGGCAGAGAAAGGCTTCCCGATGGCATTCCGCTATCGCTCTTGACCCAGTCCAGTGTGGGCGCTTCCACGCTTGCCATCTGGGGCGCTGCCTGACTGCGGCGTGGCGCCTGAGCTCAGCCCCAAGCCCAGCAGGTCTGCAATCAGTGTCTCCCCCTCGCGAGCGGTGCGGCGGCAGGGGCAGGCACCCGACCCGGCGCGGCGCGGCGACCCGAGAGGTCAGCAAGGGAGCAAGAGCATGAGGCGCGCACCGCACCGCACCGCCCCGCCCCGCCCCGCCCCGCACCGCCCCGCGGGGCCCGCGAGGCCACCACGCCTCCACAGAATCGCGCGCCGAGTTTTCTTGAGCCCCTGCCTTCGCAGTGCTGCGTGCTGCGCGAGGCATTGTTGACCCCGACGGGTCAGGAGGGGCGTTAACGTCGAGGGAATGAAAAGTGGGAGATCAGTCCGTTTTTACTTTACGCGTCTCGTCTTGTCTCGTCTCACCTTATTGCTCGACCCGATGCGCCCCAAGTGCACCGCTCCCCGTCGGGGGATTCAGTCATGGGGCGCCGCGCCCCGCTCTCACTCGGGGACTTAGTCATGGGGCGGCGGTGCCTCCCGGCACCCCACCCCGCCAGTGACTAAGTCCCCGCCGCCGACAGCTCATATTGCAGTATCGGCCCTGCAAGTGTGATTCAGCGACGGCCAGGAATGCCCCCGCGCCGCGCGATGCCGTGTGTTATGGGCTTTTATGCAACGGTCCAGCAAGCGGCGCGGCCCGGCCCGTCCCACAAGGACGTCGCCAGCGAGACAACCGTCCCCGCATCCGGACTCCTGACTCACGGGCGGGGCAGGAGGGTGGGCCCACCCCTGGACTTGGACGCACCCGCCGCGGAGCCTAGCTGAAATTAGATGTGAGAGATAAGCACTATGACTAAAAACTTTAAACAGCGGGGAAAAATAAATAGCAAGGTAGCTAGAAAATAATCACGAAAGCTTAAAAATTAGTTGCGCCGCCACAGATAAAAATTTGGTACACCTGCTATTAAAAAAAAAAAAAAAAAAAAAAAAAAAAAAAAACATTTTTTGCTCAGCCGCGCAGCACACCGTTTTGTAGTTTCCTCTCTCTTGCTCTTTATGGCCGTGCCTATTGAGTGCAACAAGGAGAGAGCGACGAAACCAGAGTGCGGAATCACCCTACAGATGCCGGTGGAATATGTGCACTGCGCTGACGGATGGAGTAGGGATGATGTACCGAGTGTTTCTTTGAATGCGCAACAGTGTTGCGGGATTGCATACTCACCAGGGCTGCAGGGGCCATGGCTCCTTACGGGCAAAACGGTGTAGGCAAACCCGCAACACTGTTACGCATTCAAAGAAACACCCGGTACACCGAATCTATAGGAATCGAGCTGTCCACCTTGTTGCAAATACATTTGCAATATCCCACAGGATCTGTAGGTTTTGAAGACGCGAAGACGGAAGGAAACCTTTTTTTATCTCGAAAATGCATTTTGATACGGAAAGCCTTTACTCTATTGTAAGCTGTCACATATCTGCCCCGGCCTCGAGGAAGGCGGATCCCGAGCGACCTTGCCACCTCCCCTCCACCTCCACTTATCTCAGCAGGAGGAAAATGGGCCAAACGAACTCATCCGATCACTTTCCCACGAACAACAACGACCACATCATCACCGTGAACAACATCAGAATGCCTCGCCTCGCGTTTCGGAGGATATTTTCGGCTCGGTCGAGCAGGCCGGGCCCACGGCCTCCACGGCTATTGGGCGTGATTCCCCCAAATCTGCGTTCAGGTTCACTTGACGCCCGCCCCGCCCAGCCGCGGCTGCCCCACCCCGCCCACCCCACGGCTGGCCCGGCCAGACTCCCCGGGCGTGTAAATAATCCCCGGCCTGTCGGGTGTCGGGCCGGGCTGGGGCGCGGGTGGGGGGCGCGGGTGGGCGCGCGGGCGGGTGGGCGCACGGCGCCGCGCCACGCAGGCCCAGCAGGGCGATTCCGCTCGCCGACTTCGTCTCTCTGTCCTTGTTGCACTCACGGGGCTGGCCCATAAGGAGTGAGAGAAAAGACATTACTGAACGATACCCTGAAACCGCCTGCTGGCCCCTCTACGATCAGCCTGCGCTGATCAGACTCGCCCCGCCCCGCACCCCGCACCTTAAGCCGCTCTCACTGCGCGAAGCGACCCGGGCGGGGTGGGGCGGGGTGGGGCGGGGTGGGGTGGGGCCCGTTTCGGACCAGCCCTCCGAAACGCGCGCGAACCCTGAACCCATTGGGGCGGGGCAGGGCGGGGCGCGGGGTCAGGGACTGTCTGCTGGTACTCCTGGTACCCCTCTCCTCTCACACCCGCTCTCTCTCTCCCCGTGCGTGCGATACCAGACCTCCAGGCGGGGTTTGAGGCTGTCTGAGTGTGACCTAACCCTATGTTTGCAGCTGACGTACCGACACTCTTATTTTTTCTCTTCTATTTATTGTCATTCTCCCCGACGTCGGTACTGAGGGTGACCGCTTTCCCATGCCTTTTATTGAACTCCTTTTCGGTCTAAATTTTCTCTTCTATCCAAACCACGCGATACCACGAGAGAGACTCATTGCGTGCTGTTTGCGTGTACGCTAGCTGAGAACGGTGTAGACGCGTCGCATCAGTCGTTCGGAACATTTTACTTTTTGTGCTGGCAATCTCAGGTAGAAAGGCACGCTGGCGGGTGAGGTAATAACAATAAATAATACAATAGTAAAAGCTTACTGTGATTTCCCCTGTACACTGGAAAAACAAAGGTGCTAACCAGCACCTTTTGAAGAGGTGCTAAAGAAATTTTGATTTAAGCGCTTTTTAAAAAGCCCTAAAGAGGCCGAAAGGTGCTAAAAATTAGTGCCCTTAGCAGTTTTAGCGCCTCTGTAAAGGTACTCATCCTTTAGCACCTTTTAAAGGTGCGAGTTAGCACCTTTGTTTTTCCCGAGGGGGCCTCCACTCCTCATTTGGAGGAACACCGGATTGCCGAGATTGCCGGATTGCTAGCGTAAATTTTTGGATTGTTTAGCATCGAACGCCTGTAAATAGGCAAAATGATCTACCTTGCTCCTGTATGTAGGCAAAAAGCATGACTTTGATGGTAGTTTTTCAAAGATTGCCGTCAGATTGCTGACGGATTGCCAGGGTGAGGAACACCGGATTGCCAGAGTGGAGGCCCCCTCGGTTTTTCCGGTGTAAGCTGCAGTGAGTCCTGCAGCATTTCAGCTTACAGTGAATGCCCCCTGGTCCTGATGCACCGTGCCCCGAGCTGGTGTGGATAGCGCGCCGCGTCGCGCCGGTCCTTATTAAAAGGCCTCAAGTTCAGTCTCGGCGGCCGCCTGTACCGCTCCGCTCCGCGCCCCGCCACCGCGCCGGTCCTCTTCCATCCGGCGCGCCGTTACACAACACAATGGTAGTGACGGGACGGACACACAGGTGCAGCCCGGCGGGGAGGCAGAATCTGAGGGAAAGAAAGGGAAAGCACGCGGCACGGCGCGGCACCGCTTGATTAATCGGATCCACATGCAGGCGGCGGCCCTGCCGTCTGATTCCGAAGATCGCTCTCGTACCTCCGGCCTTGTCGCACTCAGGGGGCCCTGCCATCCCCAACAAAGGCCACCGCCGAAGGTGCGACAAGAATGGAGGTACGAGAGCGATCCTCGGAATCAGTCGGCTGCCCAGTCCGGCTGCAGCCGCTCCGCCCGCTGCACTGCTGCTCGCTGCTCATTTCTTTCTTCTTCTTCTGGCCGGTCCAAGTCCGTAGAAGCGTAGTCTCGGTGACTCGACTTGAAATGTCACGTTAGTCTGTTGTGAGTCCCTGATCTAGATCTTGGAGGTTGCCCAGATAACTGCCCCTTCACGCGCTGAAATAAGAAATCGTATTCGCCCGCCCCCGCCGCCCCAACCCAACCCCGCTATCCACCACGCCCCACCCCGCCCCGTGCGGGTCTGTGTGTGTCAGAGAGGCGGGCTGCAGATTTGTACCAGCATGAGTCCGTGACGCAAGCAGGGGCGTCGCGCCGTCGCGAACGGGTGATCGGGGGAGTGAGGTCAATGAAGGTCCTGGCGGGGCCGGGCGGGGCGGAGCCGCAGCTCCCCGTCATCCAGAGCAGAGGACTGTCCCGCCCCGATCCCGTCCCGTCGCCCCACCCAGAGCCTTTGAAAGGTCGTCGTCGTGACTTACCGGTAGGTCCTCACAGTCATATCGTCACCTGATCGTTTGTGGCGATGGGGCGTGGCGGGGCGTGGCGGGGCGTGGCGCGACACGGCAGGGCGGGGTGCGGCCTGCCCCGTGGACTCATCGTTCGTTACGTTGGCGCGAGAGTAATTTATGCCTCGACCCGGCGAAACCTTTGGGATCGCGGCGACGGCGGCCCGACCTGAAGAGCGTGCAGCGGGCGACGAGCGGCGGCCGCGAGAGCACCGAGAGCACCTGGCAGGACAGGGCAGGGCAGCAGGGCGACTCGACGGCCTTCTCCCTGGGCCTCTTCGTCATGTGCAGCTCGTGTCACGCCAGCCGTCACGCGTCCTCTGTCACGCCGCCCGTCGCGCCCGGCGACGCCCCTGCCACGGCCGTCAGCTCATCGGCTGCCACCGGCGAGCGCGGCCCCGGACCAAGGACCCCGGCGGGGCCCTGCACGCCCTGCGTCGCCAGTAGTATGAGAGAGAAGACGGCTTCAAGAAGACGAGGTGCATCGGCGTGGCCGGGGCGCGGCCCGATGAGCTGACGTAACGGGCGGCCCGGCCCCCGGCCCGGAGACAGGTCCTGCATTGTCGTGGACCACCACGCCCCGGCCGGGCCGGGCCCGGCAGCACAGGAGAGAGGGGAGGACCCGTCCCGACGCCCAGGCTGGGCGGGCGGGGGGCGCTCCAGTGTAGCGTCAACACGGGCCCCCCCGGCCTCACGCCACCGGCCCACCCGACAGTCATACCGATATGTGCAATATTGTGCATGCGATGGCACGACGCGGAGAAAGGCAGAGAAAGTGAAAGTGTCATGTTTAATCTCCTTGTGTGAGGTCAGAAAATGGCGGAAATTCTTCACTATTTCCTACCACGCACGTACTCCCTGATATTGTTGCGCACTCAAAGGTGACGCACGATACGAATGGGCGTGGCTGGAGAACGTGTGCCTAGGGCAACTCGGGCCTTGTGCCTGGCTCGTCTCTTTCTCGCTCGCTTTTCATCACGCCTGTCATTGCCCCCGGAGGCGGCCGCAGTGGCGCAGGAACCGCGGGGACCGGCGCGGCGCGCTGGCAGCGGCAGAGTCATTGCCTTCCCTGATGATCCTGCTCTGCGGTCCTGATCCCTGATCCCGCCGCTCCGCTCCTGGTCAGAGCAGGCGAGCTGAGCTGAGCCGGAGGCTTGGTTCCCACCAGTGATTTTCTATTTGGGGGTCAACTCGTTTCCACTCCTGCGTACGCAAAGTTTGGCAGGCGGGCCGGCTGGTATCGGGATGAGAACGCCGCGTGGCGCCGTGCAGCGGGGAGAGAAAGAGGAGGGGGGGAGGAGGGGCATTGCACACCAGGAAGCCTGCCACACGCTGTGTCCCGCCCCGTCCCGCCTCGCCACGAAGGGCCTGGAGCCACCGGTGAAGCTGTTGCTGGTTGCCCAAAACAAATGATTTTAATTAATCCTCTCCATAAACGTGGGTTGTGTCGGCCTGGATGTGGGTCATGCCGGGTCGGGTCAGGTCGTTGCTGGCGTGGCGCCGGGGCTGGGGCTGGGCTGGGCGGGGCGGGGCGGGGCGGGGCGGGGCGGGGCGTGGGTCGGCGCGGTGGGCTTGCGGGGCCCTCCTGGGCTTTACAGGACGGGGCGTGGGGGGCAGCGCGCGGGGCGAGCCACATTACCCCACTGTTTACATAAGGCACATTGTTGCCCGCTGCATTTGCCGCCGCGAGCGGCTTGACTTGTGATACACTTGTGAAATGGATAATCGTGGTGCATCCCTCCCCCAGGTGTAGCCTGGTGCAGCGAGCGCAGTGTTGGGCGGGGTCGGGCGGGTAGGCGGGGCGGGTAGGCGGGGCGGGGCGGGGCGGGTAGGCGGGGCGGGGCGGGGCGGGCGGCTCTGTGTGCCGCGGCACATCCAAGCTCCTAAGCGCGCCGTTTAGGGGAGGCTTTGTTGTCGTTTGGCGAGCGTGACTGTAGGACAACGGGGTATTAAGTGCAGGGCGACACTGACGCTCTGGGTCTCATCGACAGCGCGACCACGCGAGCAGTGAGGTTGTGGTGTGCAGCCGGTGGTAGGACTGCCTCCATTCGCTCTCAAACCTTCACACGAAAATACTAGGGACAATTTTGGTTCCTAATTGAGCACGAATCCGTGCATGCGCAACATGTGTACGATTTCGTGCCTACACGGAGTAAAACTGCACATACAATAGTGCACTTTTATTTCTTTATTTAGGAAAAAAGTCGTACACATGTTTGCGCATGCACGGATTCGTGCTCAATTAGGAACAAAATTGTCCCTAGTATTTTAGTGTGTTCCCATCTCGTGCCACTGTCCCCTCCCGACCCCTCCCCACCTCGTCACGCTTGCCGGGGCACCCAAGCCACACGCCTTTATCTAGCGATAGCCGCTGCTCCTGCAGGCTGAGCCCGGCGCGTTCCATGTGTGACAAAGTGCCCCACTTAAATACGCAATAGAGATACACTGCCGCGTCACTCGCTTCGAATGCTTCGGGTTATGCTGGCAGCATACAGTAGATTTTGCCCTTTGATCTTAGCAAAGGCGCAGATATTTTTGCGAGGGAAAACAGCTCGTAATTCGAGTGTACGAATTTTCTGAACTTTTCCAAATATTAGTAAATTTTGAAATTCTCATTTTTTTTTCTGAATTTGTCTGAATTTCTCTGAGTTTGCCTGAATATTTCTGAATCATGAGGTGTACAAACATTTCAGAGTTGTTTCCCCCTCGTGTTTTGGGGTGGCTGTTTTTCACAAACTTCGTTGTTAAGCTCCCACATTTGAAAGACGGGCTGCTCGATTACACATATACTCACTGCATTTATAACTATTTTTTTTTCCAATAAAGAAAACTGAATTCATCATCAATCGAACTCATAATTGATTCTCGCGATTTTTTTTAAAGTGTCTTTCATTGCGCGGTGCGTAACGCACCTCTTCCGGGCGCCACGGCGGCGCGGCGCGACGCTCCCACGGAAAGGATGGAGGAGGCGCGCGCGGTACGGTGCGGTGCCTGCCTGCCTGCCTGCCTGCCTGCCTGCCTGCCTGCCTGCCTGCCTGAAGTCCGAGCTGGCCAGGGCAGCTCAGCTCGTCGGCATCGTCGGTGACGGCCGGTCCGGTTAGCGACGTGTCTGGCCGCTTCCGATCGGGAACCTCGCGCGCAGAGCGCCCCGCCCCGCCCCGCTTCCGCCCCTCAAGAGGCTTCCACACCACGCAGCCCTGCCCCCCACCCCACCCCTCTGCTCTGCCGCCCTGCAAGCCTGACCCGCAAAAATGCTCTCTCCATAACGGGGCGGTCATCAGGCCTCCACTTCGCACGAGCTGAGGTGAGCTGGGCTGGGCTGGGCGCTGTGCTGACGACTTACACTCACCAAAGGTCGCAGGTCGGGGCGGCACGGCTGCGCTGCGCTGCGCTGCTCGGCTATCATGACGTAAACGCCTTTAGGCGGCGCCTGCCGGGCCGGGCTGGGACGCGCGGCCTGGCCTGCCGCACAGCGCGAGCGGAGCAAAGCGGCGCCGCCGCCGGCGCGTCGAGGAGGCGCCGTAACTGTCAGTGAATTCTGAAGCATTTGCGACCGATCTTATCGGGTCATATCCGATCAGGGGGAGGGGTGATCGGGGGAGTGAGGCGGGGGCTAGGGGTCCCTAAATCCCGTTGATCACTGTACACATGGAAATTATTACGTCACGTTTTCGGTCACTTTCAGTCTTCGTGGCTCATTTCAAATCATTTTCTGTCATTCTGCATTAATTTCGAGAACTACATGATTTTTGTCTCATTTCTTTATTGGTTGTTTACTTTCCGTCATGATCGCGCTTGATATTGTTTGGTCATATTTTAGTCATTCTGTATCATTTTCTATCATGCCAGTTTTTGTCATTTTTTAAAAAAATAATTTTAAATCAATCATAGGTTTGTCCCTTCTGTCATTTTCAATCACTTTTCTATTGTCTTCTCGTTTATACCATGAGTTTCATTCTTTTACAGGTATTTTTCAGTCGTTTTCCTTCATTTTCAATAATTTGTTTCGGTCAATTCCAGTTATTCGGTGTTTTTTTTTATATTTTTATTTTATTACCGAAATCCGCAAAACGCGAAAAATAGAAGTGAACCCTTTGGGCTGTGAGGGGCTCGCCCTCACGGCAGGCGGCAGCACTGTGCTGTACTGCGCTGGCCTGGCAACCACGCCCAGATCAGGCTGGGCTCTGTGAAGGATGCTCCTCCATAAAACCCAAGGTGTTATATTGCGCTGGGTTTTGCGAAAGTTAACGTGACAGGCCTGTCGTAAAGCAGGTTGATATCGTGTTGAGATACGGATGCCCATTCTTCGGGTCCTCTCCGTCATCACTGAACTTTGATGTGCAACTCGCAGATACGAATCAATTTTCCGTTTAATAGAGCTTACGTACTATTCAATACACGCATGTGCACCACATTTAATATACACTGAAACGGTGGAACATTTATCCACCTGTACCAGAGGTCGAGCGTCGCGTCCCCTCGCCCAAGTTCCTTTTTCGTTTTTCTGGGACATGACAAGTCAGGAGCAGGCAGCAGTTTCGGTCGTTCCGACACGACCGACATGTTTGGCACCCGCTCTCTTCATGACACTGCGGGCCGGCGCGGCTCCGCGACGGACCCCGGCGAGCTCCACCGCGCAGGCCGCGGTCACCTTAGCAACCGCCCCGCCGTGCCTAGGTTTATTACCAACGCAGAGTCCCCCGAAATGTTGAAAATTAAAGTCGTTTTGTCAGACCCGGAAGGTGATGAGGCGGGCTGGTGGGAGGGGCACAGGCGTACCTTTGGTGTGGCTCTCAAATGCCCTGCTGGGCCATGTAATCAAGCCCCTGGAAATGAGAATTTTGTGGTGGAAAGTGGCTCTATCAGAAACCCTTTAGTGTTTTCAAGTAGAATGAACCCCCCTGTTTTACATTTTGCATTTTTTACAGTTTTAATTTAATATCAGACCGAACAATACGTCCTCTGTGATGTAATTTTCAGGATTGGTTCACGGTAAATACGATGTCTGATTTTTTGAGGAAAAAGGGAAAACTTTGAGGACCTTGGATACTTTGAGGAAAACTCCTTAGATTTTGAGGAAGTCTCCTTAAAATTTGTGGAGATTTCCCTTATTTTTTGAGGAGCCTCCCTCAAAATCTGAGGGGTTTCCCTCAAATTACGGAAGTTCCTCAAAGTTTTCCCTTTTCCCTCAAAAGATCAGACATTGCTTTTACCGTGTTTTCCATTGCAATCCTTAAAAATCTTTAAAAGGCTAATTTTTATTAGTAAAGTTTTTATTTTTAATTTTTTATGTTCATCAATAAATATGAACTTCTATGGCAATACCAAATATCTAGGGTGAGCTCCTTCAAATATATCGTGATAAGCGTACATAGTTCTCTACTAGATCGACGTAGTAAGTTGTACCCACCACCTAGAGCTCGTGTTGCGCAGGAGGTGCCTCTAGAAAGCGGTCCTTCCACCGTTATTAGGTGCCCTGGCAATTTATTTGAAAGTGCTGACGTAATGCGGCATGCAGGTCCACTCCTACGTAAAACAAAATCAAATAACATTCATAAATTCTAAATGAGCATGCTCCTTTTTAAACCCTTTAAGGTATGGGTGCTACCCATATAACGCTCGATTAAAAGACTGGACTGGACGTGGTCTGACGAGACTACTGATCCCTCTCAGTCGAATTTAAAAAGAAACTATACATCTCAAATTTGTGCACGTGCGCGTGCGTGCGTGCGTGCATGCGTGCATGCGCGCGCCAACTCGTGAAGCACGATACACAACGAGGGGCAAAAAGCCGCACACTGGCAAACAGCCGTGGCAGCAAGTGCACACGCGTAGCGGGACAGTGGGCATGATCGTATAACCAACTAACCGGCGGCGGCGCGCGCTGCAGGGCCGGTGCGGTGGGGGCCGGTGGTGGCTGGCGGGGGCGAGCGCTGGCCAGGGTGAGGTACCCCGTGCCGAGGGCGGCTGGCCCGGGCGGGGCGAGGCAGGGCGGGGCGAGGCAGGGCGGGGCGAGGCCGGGCCGGCACGGAGGGGGATGCCGGGAGCCCCCTCCACGGTGCGGGTGCGGGCGCTGGCGCGGGCGCGGGGCCCCGGACCGGCCCTGCCCGGAGAGGCCCGCGAGTCCCGCTCGCTCTCCAGTCGCCGTAGCCGCGCCGTCCAGAGACAGTCGGCGCTCGTCGCGAGTGCACAGTGCGGAGCGGAGCAGTGCCGAGCGGAGCGGACCGCGTTCACTAGGATACGACTTGACGACGACATGGCCGCGACCGCCAGGTAGGTTTTGTGTGTGTGTGTGTGTGTGTGTGTGTGTGTGTGTGTGTGTGTGTGTGTGTGTGCGTGAGTGGTGCTCGTGCCGTATCGTCCGTGTGCTGCTCCCGCTGCCCCGTGTGCTGCTCCTCATGCACTGCGTGCCGCTCCTGTTGAACCATGCGGTATGCTCCTGCTGCCCCGAGTGCTGCTCCCCCTGTACTGCATGCGGCTCCTGCTGCACCTTGTGTCGCTCCTGCTGTACCGCACCGTGTGCTGCAGGCCAGTCTTCTTGTGTGCCGGCTCATGCCGTGGAGCTCCATCGCGGGGTGCTGCGACTGTGCCCTCTCCCCTCCCTCCCCCAACGCCACCCCCGTGCTCCCTCGCCCACTCGCGCCCCGGCAGACTCTGGCCGTTTGCTCTGGAACCTCGCGGTGACCCTCACCTCAGCGGTCGGGCAGCGTCCCGCCGCCGCGGGGAAGTCAAAACAGCCCGACAGGTTAGGTTCGGCAATTTCGTCATCGCGAGGCTTGGGCTGAGAGGCCTCCAGCCGATGATCGAATCCTCGTGCCGCTTCGCCGCGTTGCGTGGATGCCCGCTCAACTTGGGCCACTTGTGCCTAGCGGGGCGGGGCAGGGCGGGGCGGGGGGCGGGGCGGGGGGCGGGGCGGGGGGCGGGGCGGGGCGAGGCGGGGCCGTCGGGGTTCCGACGTGCTGCTGCTGCTACTGGAACCGGTTGGCGTCGGAGACAAGACAGTCCGAGACGGACGCATGGGGCTGGAGCTGGGGCGGGTCAGGCTATGGGTTGGGTTCCCGGGACGGGACGGGACGGGCCGCTTATGGCACGACGATGTTCGCGCGACATTGCCACATCCACGTAAGAGGCTCCGCTGGGCTGGGCTGGGCTGGGCTGCTGGGGCTTTGGCAGAGAATTAGGAAGAGGCCGAGGTGGGTGATGGTGGGGCGGGGCGCGGTGGGGCGGTTCCGGGCCTGGCCGGCTCCTCACCGGACGGCGCGGGCCCGGGTCCGCGCCGCACCGAGGCAAGGGCCGCGGGAGACTTGCACGCACGAGCGAGACGAAAGGTTCGCAGTTCGCATATATCGGAGCTCGCACAGGTCCCGGTCCGGTCGCGGGCACCCCGCCCCGCGCCTTTAGTTTCAGTGCGTGGCACACGTGTGCGCCTGTGTGCTGCCCTGTGAAAGTAGTGCACCGCGCAGGGTGCCCACGCGCCGCGACGCTCAGTGCGAGTATCTCCCCCGGCTCCGGCCCGGCCCGGCCCGGCCCGGCCGCCACTTTCGTTCAGCCCGACCCGCCTTCCGATCTTTGTCCTGCCCGCCGCCCGGCCCGGCCCGGCCCGGCCCGACCTCACCTTCTCACCTGGCTTGTCTCCACCTCGCTTGCTTGGCCGGTGTACATTGCACTTGTTTCTCTTCTCCCCCCCTCTCCCCTCCCCCCTTCCCTCCCCAACCAATGCTACTCTCCCTCTCGGCAGGCCGTGCCAACACACGGGCCAGCCTCTGGCTCGAGCAGGGAGCCTTTTGGCGCGGACTGTACCGGACCAGAAGTTCGCCCTGGCTGGCCTCGCCCCGCCCTGCTCGCCTGCCCGGGCCAGGCCGGGCCCGGAGAAACTCGGCCCGGTGACCCGTTCCGTTCGCAGTCAGCACCACGACAACAAACGCAACAGGAGCAGGCTTATACTTTTTTTTTTTACCTTTCCTTCTCATCACGCGGCGAAAAAGTCACTTCCACTTTCAGGGAAACTCTCCGGATGTGGCCGCCGGCTTCGCTGCACCCTGCCCCGCCCAGCCCCAGCCCCTCCCCACCGAGCCGCGCCCCGCTGCGCTGCGCCCCGCCACAGCCCCGCCCCGCCAGCCAGCCAGCCAGCCAGCCAGCCTGCCTGCTAAGCAGAAGCGATGTATTGCTTATGTCCGGTGCCAACCCGCGGCAATCTGTCTTGGATTCAAGAACGACTCGGGAATCGTCACCGGTTGTGACGCGCTTTGGTGACAATCATCTCTCGGGCAGCCCGCAGGCTGACTAACTAACCGCGGTATCCGCTTAACGTGCGAGCTTTTAGTCATCCATAGCGATTCGCGGGCGCGGACGGGGTGGGACCGGGACCGCTAGACTACACAGGGGGGGATGGAGATGACCGGCAGCAGCTCGCCTGATTCGTCACTTCTAAGAGCGCCGCGCCGCATTAGGCCCCGCCCCGCCCCGCCCTGCCCCGCCCCGCCACGCCGTGACGCACGCGACACACCGTGTGTTTAACGGGACAATGGCTTGCATCACTTCGGCGGAGGTGCAGGCGAGGCGGTCATGTGGGCGGGAAGTCATGGTCCTTCTGCGGTTCCTCGCCCCACCCCGCCCCGCCCCGCCCCGCCCCGCTAAGTGACTCACGACATGTTGCCGCGGCTTACACATATTGGGCGGCGTGGCGTGTCGGAGTGGGGTGGAGTTGGTTGGTGGGTGAGGTGAGGTGAGGTTGCCACCGCAGATAAGAGGCGCCCCGCCATGGAACGGAGCAGCACCCTAGTGGTCCGCGCAACCCCGGCCGCCAGAGCGCCGCGCTGCTCGCGTCTTGTGTCACGCTGCGCTGTCGAGTGCGTTGCCGAACCCAACTCGACCCGTAGGTAGGAGAGACGCGGTGTCCCCCCCCCCTCCCTTCCGCTCAGCTGTTCAATGACTGTGAGGCGCCAGCGTGAGATGTGTTTTTCTGTCGACAGTTCCTCTCCCTGCGCCGCCCCCCCCCTCCTCTCTCCCCAGCCCAGCCCGTCCATACCGGATGCCGCACGTATGGCATCCAGACGTCCGTCTATCTATCCATCTAGCGACAATGGTGGCCGTCAGCGAGCCGTCTCATTGTTCAGCCCGCCGCGTCGCGTAGGGGCCGAGCAGGCCCCGCCCCGCCCCGCCCCGCCCCGCCTTTCCTCAGGTGCCGCGCACGGGCCTCGGCATGGGCCTCGGGGGCAGCGAGGTGTCGGCGCGGGACGCCCTTCCCCGTCTACTACACCACGCCCCCGCCACGCCGCTCCGCAGCGCTTGAACACTCTGCATGTACGGCGGATGATCAGCGGTCCCCTCCTTATCGTCCTCGCCGCGGCGACTTGTTCTCACCGGCCGTGGTGGTTAACCATGCCTTTATCGAGAACACACGAGAGAATGAGACGCGAGAGAGAAACAGATAGGAGCGAGGGCGAAAGAAAAAAAAAATCGAACACGTGAGTCGGGGACTGCATGAGCGCGCGGCGCGGCGCCGGCCCGCCGCATTGAGTAACAAGTATGAGAAGCAGACCGGGGCCGAGCCGAGCGGCGCGCGCCAGACCGTCCCGCGCCGCTCGTACCGAACCGATAGGAATCGGAATAGAAGCGCGGCGATGATGGCTGTTGGAGTTGTTAATTGAATGGCGGATCGCACCGCTGAGGTGCGGGGCCGTCCCGGACCCGCAGGCGCGAGGCTTTTTCACACGGACCGCCAATCTGGCGGCACGGCGCTGCCTTTCCGGAAACAGCCTTTCATTGCTCAATGAGCGAGTTTTTAGTGGGACGGGAAGTGGGGTTCGGCGGGCAGGTGCGGGGCGGGGTGTGGAAGCAGTCTCCGACAGCCAGCCGCCTTATTGGCTAGTATTGGGGCGGGCCCGGGCTGCTGGCGTTGCTGGGGGCTCGGGTCGCTCGGGTCGGGTCCGTGCTCGGGCCAGGGCTCTGAGATACAAGCGAGGGGCGGCCAACTCGAAAACAACGTGTACACAGAAATACCTGTGTATTTCTTGAAATACACTAAAAATACAAGGAAATACTCTACGATACACAGAAATACATAGAAATACTCAACAAAAATACGAGAAAAATACCGAAAAATACATTAGAAATACAAGAAATACAAGGCAAGTGTACACAGAAATACATGGGTTGGCCGCCCCTTGGATACAAGCGGATACAAGTTACTGTGCAAGTAATTGAAAAGCAAGCGGTGCATATCGCATGCACATTCAACTATATTGGGTCTGCTAATGGTGTCCTCAGAGCCGAGCGGAGCCGAGCGGAGCGGAGCCAGCGAGCGTTATGCTGTTTCTTCTGCTGCAGAGTTAGCGAGGCGTATGGTTGCGACATTCTCATTTATCGAGTGGTATTTTAAAGTGCTGCCCTTTGTTATCGCCCGCTGCCGACGTGCGTTCGGAGACGTCTTAATTGCTCTGCATGTTCCCCCCCCCCCCTTTCCCGTCCCCAACCACTCGCCTGCTCCCGCACCCTTTTCCACGGCAAACCAGCGAGTGACGCTAAACTTTTCGAACGCGAGGAGATATTAACCTTTAAAACAAAGCGTGACACTCGGGTGAACATCGCCGCACCACTACTCGTCCTCTCGCACGCGTCCTCGAACCCAACACTGGCGACATTAAGCGAAAGCGGCGGGGCGCGGCGCGGGGCGCGGGGGCCGGCGGGGGCGGGGTGCTGGCCGCGAGGTGGGGCGCCGGGGAGGGGGTGGGGGTGCTGGCGCTAGGCGCAGCCGCCTGCCGTTGTAGCGCAGAGCAAGTACCAGATCTGGACCATTATTTTGTAACTCGGCGGGTCACGGTGTGGCGGGCTGGGCCGGGCCGGGCCGGGCCGGCAGCGGCTGGGGGTGTCGGGTTGCAAATAGGCGGGTCAGTGGCAAGTGCGCTCCGCCCTGCCCCGCCCTGCCCCGCCCTGCCCCGCCCTGCCCCGCCCTGCCCCGCCCTGCCCCGCCCTGCGCCGCCCAACCCCTCAGACACGTGGCGACGACCTGCTCTGCCCGTGGGGTGGTGGCGCGGGAGGCAGATAAGGCAGGGCCTCGGGGGAGCCGCAGCTGCTGAGCTGACCCGCTTCGTGACGCCACCTAACTCGCGCTCAGGCGTTTTCCTCTCGAGTTGTGCCTCTGTGTATGTGTGTGGCGTAGCGTGGCTGCGCCGGCTGGCGCTCTCTGCTGCCCGGCACAGGCAGGACCATTTTGGGCGACGTGTCGGGCCGGGCCGGGCCGGCGGCGGGGCGGCCGAGTGTGTCCTGCGGGCGGCACGTTGTTCGGCCGTGTCGTGTCGCAGGGCGTGGCGCAGAGTGGCGCCTTGTAGCGGACACGACACGAACCCCTCTGCGGATAAGGAGATATTACACCGCCTCGCGTCAGACACTCTAGCGGCGGCCCACGCGTAGGAGGGGTACAAACATACCCAGCGCGGGGAACAAAAGAAGGGGATAACTGCATTACGACCGGGGATTTTTTTTTTTGGGGGGGGGGGGGCAGTTTGACTGGGCCTATTATAGAAGAGGTAAATAAAAACAATTGAGCACCAGTGCGGTGGTTATTTTTGTTGGCGGCGACAGCTGCGGGTGGCGCAGCTCAGCCGACCGCCTGGCTGTCTGACTCTGCGGGCAATTGGGGCACGGTGAGGTATAGTAAAGCCGGGTCGGGCCGGGGCAAGGTCGCCGCCCACAACAGCACAGCACCGCGACCCCTGCCCTGCCGCGCCCCGCCCCGCCCCACCTCGCCCCACCTCGCCCCACCTCGCCCCGCCTCCTTCACGCAGCCCTTTTTAAACGGTATATCGGGTGCACGCCAGGCAGTCCGCCCCCGCCCCGCCCCGCCCTTGCCCCCTCCTGCCCGCCCGCTGGTCGGTCTCACTCAGTCACTCACTTTCGACCTCTTTCCAAACGTCATGTGGTTGCGGGGGAATGCCGTGCATGCAACATTCGTCTTGCGGTTACAAAGGAGATATTACGATTGGTTACAATACGACGATCAGAGGCACCAGGCAGGCACCTGTCTGCTGGGGCGGGGCGGGGCGCCGAGCTGGCGGTTAAGCCACGCCAATCTTGATCATTGTTACCGTCGGTAGACGCTGATTAAACCTATCTCTCAGGGGTTAGGCCAGCTTGCAAAGCTAAAAGCCGTGACATAATATGTGACGCCGCGATACACTGAAAACCTAGGAGTGTGAATGTTGCATACTCGGATGTGCACGATGATTTATTCGTATGCTTAGCCACTCTAACCTGGGGATTTCCTAGGAAAATTCACACTTTGAGGGGCCATGCGAGTACGAATGAATCCGTGCACACCCACAAGTGTGCGACATTCACCCACTTGGGTTTAGTGTAGGGTTGCTCGTAGTTTTCTTTTCAAAAAATCTAATCAAGATCGGAACTATAGAAGGATACCGGTACTTAAAGAGACATCGTAGTCTATGGAGTGAGTTCTACCCGAGGGGTCCATCACTCGGTTCAAGAGCGTACACACGATTACCGATTACCAGTGATTACCAACAGTTTTCGGTAACATTTTCGAAAAAACTTAGAAATTTGTGTAATATTTTGCACATTTTAATGAGGGAAAGCCCTAAACAGCATAAAAAATTACATAAAGAGGAATTTTTGGGATGTGATTACCAGTAATTATCGGACAAAGCGTACACAAGACTACCCGAGTGGTGGACCCCTCGGTTCTACCTACCAATGTGGGCGTTTTAATCGTTTTCCAAAATCAAAGCCCCAGAGGTCATTTTAAACGCCGACGTGTGCAGTTTTATTGGTTTTATCCTGGTCTGAAGCGCATCCTTGTAAAATACTCTTCCATACTCCCTTTGGACTCGGCCATCTGTCAGTGTTGTCTCCCTGGTGTAAAGTTGAGGAGTAAGCTAACATTCCCTCGCGATCATTGTTTGCCCCTTACTGGTCGAATTCCTCGAGCGGGCAAACTATTGGGTCCCGTTTCAACACGGAGCTCGTGCCGTGCCGATGCCTGCTGCAGCTGCAACGAGGAGGCCAGCAGGCTAGGCGTGTTGTGCCAAGCCATTCAGAGGGTTTGATTGTTTCTTTTTTTCTACCCGAGTGTCCCCCTCCTCTCTTTCTCGGCTTTCTTTCATTTATGCGGCACACTCTGCATTATTCAATAATGCGTTCGACTCGCGGTCTCCGAGCGCGTGTGGCCGAGCCACTGCGCCGGGCCCCGCAGCTCATAAAGCCATCTTAAATCATATATTTCCTTATTTTCAATATGTCAGCGCAAATAAAAAGGGAGTACGTTTCTTACTGAGCTAATTCTGAAAACATTTCGGAATAAAAATCTAAACACCTCAGCTTTGCTCGGTTCGGGCCTTGCCCCGCTCGGGTTCGATTGTTGGGACACATAAAGGAGCGCGAGCCGGAGCCGACTCGGGGACATAGAATGAAAACTAGCAAAATTTGTTTAGAGTTCTCAAAAATAATACTATTAAACGTGAAAAAGGCTCATTGTTGAAATTCAGACGAAGGTTTCTGGTTCAAATTAGTACAAGTTTCATGTCTGTAGTTGTTGTGCTATCTCAGATTGATAATAAACTGGGTTATGAACTTAGAAAGAAAGCAAACAAAATTTGTTAGTGTTCCCAAAATAATACTATTATTAAACTTGAAGAAAAAAAAAAGTTCATTGTTGGAATAAAGATCAGCATAGGCCTAGTATAAGTATCATACCTGTAGGTAATGTGAGATCTGAGATGAAAGTGGAATCAGTTAAGGGTCGTTACTCCCGACTGAGAACAATACTCGTTCTTTTCACCACTCAGGAGAGAGGTGGTGGTAAAGAACGAGTAAAAAATGTCTGACATGAAAATCATGTAAATGCAAAACTGAAAGCGCCGTATGCATAGTTAGGTGCACTCTGAGATCAGACCGACAATAATTATTGTTCCACGTGCGCCGTGCGTCTACCTAGGGGTAACAGAGGGGGGTATCCGAGGGGTACCTCACTCTTTAAATGGGTGTACACTGATTGGAGGGTTGTATTGTGATTGGAAGGAAAATTTGAACAAACTTTGAAGAAATAAAAAAAAATTGGGCTCCAATTCGATATTTTGCAATTTTAAGGTGCTTAAAATAGATTTTTGTCGAAAAGTTATGTGACTGGATAGTGATTGGAAAGTGATTGAAGCTCCGGGTGTACACTGATTGGAGAAGGTGAGGTACCCCTCGGGGGTATCACTCATACAAAATGTGTACAATGATTGTTTTTACTTTTTTAACTTAATTTAATTTTAATTTAATTTATATGAAACATTTCTTTTGATTTTTTTTTTTGATTTTTCAAGGATTTTTTTGAGCTATTTTTTGATAAATTTTGGTCTTTTCCCTCCTTTTTCTCACTTATTTCCATATTTCTCAGTATTTTGTTCGTTTGTCCTCGATTTTTCGGACTATTCGTCTTGCTTTTTTGTCTTTTTTGTTTTCGAGTTTTCGAATAAGTGATCTCTCGGTCTTTATCTTAGTAGACCTTTAGTCTTCTTTTTGTTGAAGTGTAGCATGAAGTTGTGGGAAGGTGTTGCTCTGGCGGCCGCTACGCGTTACACGCGCCGGTGCGCCATGCGGGCGGCACGAGCGCGCCCGCCTGCAGCCGCTAGCCCTGCGGGTCGCGTGTCACGTGACCCGGTCAAAGACTCGGACAGTTATTCAAGAATGAAACATGACCTCGCGGCGCGGCGGCGGCGTACAGTGTGAGGTGAGGCAACTTTGACGCGCTTTGCCAGCAGCCGCTTTATGGCTGCCATTCGTAACGGCACGCGACGCGCGCTCCGGCCGTATGCGAACGTGCGATTCGATGTAGAGAGGAAATTGGGTGAAGAGGAGAGATTGGTGTTGGGGTGGCGAGGCCCTGATTGCACGGAGGCGAGGCGCCGCCACCGCGCCGCCACCGCGCCCTGCCTCACTGGCACTGCTGCACCCCACACCCGAGGCGCCGCGCCGCGCCCCGCAGCGCGGGGTCCTCGAGGCTGTCCGTCCACTCCGCTCCGCTCCGCACCACTCAACGAGACAAGAGAAAGGGAGTGTCTCTCTCCGCGATATGCGATGCCACAGCCATCATGAAAGATCGGATCGCCGCCAATTCAGCGGGGGGCTTGCTTCTGTTGTTGGCGAAAGAGTCGGGCCGGGGATGGAGAAAGAAATAGAGAGAGAGAGAGAGAGAGAGAGAGAGAGAGAGAGAGAGAGAGAGAGAGAGAGAGAGAGAGAGAGAGAGAGAGAGAATGAGAGAGAGAGAATGAGAGAGAGAGGAGGGGGGAGGGGATAATGCTGAAGAGAGGGGAGAGGGCGGAAGACGGGACGGAGGCATCCGTTTTAGGCCGCAGAAGATAGGATGTTGATGGTGCGTCACGTCACAATGACCGTCCGACCGCACCGGCCAGCGGCAGCTCGGTCATTGATTCAACCCTCCCCTCCCTCCCCTCTCTATGCTTCTTCTTTCCCCTCCTCAGTCGGACGGTAGGACGTCGGCAACTAGGTGCATTGTAGAAGACGTTGTTCGGAGAGAAACAAAGCGTGCTCGAGGTGCGGAGCGGAGTTCATAAGGGATCGCTTATGTTTTACGTGCCATAAAGAACACATGTATTTGCAAATGTTACGGGCCCTCGTTAGTTTCAGGATCTTCATCTGAGCTCTTAGACGACCATAGTAGGCACAAAATGATAGGACTTTTGAACACTTAGTAGTCGCTTAGTAGTTGATCTGATCATTCGGCTATTCCGGGATCGTAATATTTTCACCCCCTACCCCCACCCCGCCCCGAGCATGTTTCTCATAAACCACCCCTAAAGGAATGTGGGGAGGTGGCTAAAGAAAGGAGGAGTGTAGCGTCGTGCCTTGTGTTTCGTAAGACATTTTGTTGTCGCTATAGTTTAAGGTCACCGGCAAGAGACGACTGGTTTGGCCCGAGCCACACCTTTGCTCATCTCTCTCCCTCACGTATCGTATACCTGCACCTCCTAATGTAGAATAGATTAAATATTACGAAATATTATGTAGCTTTGTACGGCGCTCAGCGTATCCTTAATAATGCCCTTTACTATATTGGTCGGGACGTTCCTTCAATTTTTATTCTCTCCCTGCCGTACCCGAGCCGGGCCCCCGGCTTCACTTTGGAAGTTTCCCTCTCGGGCGACGCGGCGTGTCCCCTCCCGTGCTGGACCGGGCCGACCAACTCCGGGCCCGGGTACCGGCACCGCGTTCACCTTGGCATCGCACGCCGAACACCAGATTCTGCCAGTTTACCGATGACGTCGTCGTCGGCTGAGTCACTTTGTTCTTACCTTGACCACTCGGCTGGTCGCGATGCATAGAACTCTCGTTTTCAGAGCAGTGCGAAGCCGATTTTCATCTATGTCACATGTCCTCTCAGAAGCGGTATCGCTATCCGATTGGGTAAATCTAAACTTTAAAATATAGACCCGCGTTCCCCTCTTTTCTTCGTTATGCGAGAACGCGAGGAGAAGTCTGCGCAAAACTCCTACTCATTCGCCAGTTTAGCACGTCAGGTTAATTGGAAATGCTGCTTGCGGAGACGGGCAGGGTCGGACAGAGCTGGGGGCGCGCCGCTGGCCTCTGCGAGTCATTCCGTTCGTCAGCCTTTCAGAAACTTAGGCTAACGTTTTCGCCAAGCATCTCCTTCCAGCGGTGTTGCAGCCGCAACTCTTCTTGTCATATTTCAGTCTGCGTCCGACGGGAGAAAAGAAAGCTCATAACTAGTTATCATTTCCCCGTCAAATTAAGCTGTTAGACACCTTCAAAACTGTGCAAGGTGCAAGCGCCGGCGTCCATTTTACTTTCCGTTCTCGACGTAAAGTTTCCTGGACCCGGCTCCTTTTGACCACCTTAATATATTATCTAAATTTAACATCAAATTCCGCAATCAAGCGGAATCGCCGAACAGTGACCAAGGGATCGAAGGAGTTGGCTGGTGGCTCGATGCGCAGAGCCCTGATCAAGCCAGACGCATGGACCCCACCCCTCCCCTCCCATGCCTCTCTCTGTTCCGATTCACTCTCGCTTTCAGTATCCGGCTGGCTCGCTGGCTGCAGAACCAGCTCCACCCCCCTCCAGCCTCTCCTCCTCAGACGACCTTCCCCCCTCCACCGCCCTCCATGGCTCCAGAGCCGCTCCAGCCCGAGCGGGTCGGGCAGTGCACGCAGCAGCCCGAAAGGGAAATCATTTATAACCAAATATCGGTTATGGCACAGTGTTGTTGGCTGTTGGAGCGACCGTGCCGGGCGCGCGGGGCGTGGTGGACATTAGCTGAGCACCGCGCCGCCCCGCACTACTGCCCCGCTCGAGGGGGCAACATCTCGGAATGTTGGAGTACACACTTTTTGTGAACTTTCGAAAATTTTTGTGAATCTTTATACGTAATTTTTGTGAATTTTCGCGTAAATTTTATCTCATTTTTGTGAATTTTCCTGAATTTTACCTGAATTTTTGTAAATTTCTCTGATTTTTTTCCGATCGTTTCACTGATTTTTTTCTGAATTGCGAGGTGAACAAAAATTTTAGATTTTTTTTCCCCCCGGCCCCACGCCGCTGCTTGGTGCTGGCCGCCCGGCCAGACTTTATTTCGAGTATTCATGAGGGACTCACTATGGAGGACGACAGTGGAAAGCCAATCGCGCAAGGAACTCGCACCGCCCTGTATATGGTGTCGGCGGAAGCAACGGTGCGTTTCCTGAGAATAGAATAACGGAGACTGCCGGTGAGCAGAGAGGTGTCTCTTAACTGTGTATTGTTGCAGCTTGTGCCCGTGTCCTCCCAAATACCTGCGGCGAGTTATTAAGTCAAGGCGAACTCACAAATGTGAAATGCAATGGCCCCTGCCACAGATAATGTATACTCTGGCATTACGTGATTTTTTAGGCTCGTTACAGGTGCCTCTTTCTCGCGCCCGTGATTTCATTATTTGTTCTTGTCGATGGCCCCCAATGGCCTGTCGAGCCAATTTACTCCAAATTGCAATGGAAAATACTGCGAAAAATAACAAATTTTTAAAGTCCTGTCCGAGGTTAAAATCTCTGAAGTTTCTTTTATAAACCGCGTTTGCATCCTGCGTGTTTCTATGACAATGCTAAGCCAAGCTGGGCCGAGTCGAGTGAGAGCAAAGGTAACGATGCCGACCTAATTGTTTTCACTGAATGTTGTAATTTGGTCTTCTCATCCATCCAATGTAAATATGAATTCCGTTCTAAAGGTTTTTTTTCGAAAATGTGATAACTTTTATTCATTTCTTATTCAAATGTAAAACTACGGCAGTTGTTTAGTTTTTTGGCTGCTGGTTGGAGTGGACACCGAGGTGGCGTTGTTTGTTGCTAGCCCGCTGCGGGCGACATTTTGTGTGGCAAAGTGGAGGGGATAGAATTCTTGATTTGGTTCTCACAAAGAGTTCTGACTGCCTATTTTAATTTCTCCTTCATTCAATGATGGCAAATCCATAACTAGCACCCACAGCACCCACTTAGTTTCGTTCGGTGGTTGGATTTTAATTTTTTTTTAAAATCTGGTGGCACATCTTTGAATACTGGCATGATGTTTATGGGTCTTGGAAGCTCATACGATGTACGATGCCGTCGGGATGCAAATTCTGCGTCTCTGTACCACCCCACCCCTCCCCGCCCCGCCGTCCGGAGCTCAGCTCACGCGTGTAAACATACCGGGCAGCGAAAGTCTGAGCGGCGCGGAGGAGCGGAGCGGAGAGGAGATCCCTGATGTAATTCGATCCCTCGTGACGTCACCTTACTTAACTACAACAGCATTACACGGCGGGCGGGGCGGGGCGCGGCGTAGCGGCAGACCAGGCAGACGTGGCCGGCCCGGCCCGGCCCGGCGCGGCGCGGCGCGGGTCAGTGCGGCCTCGCCCCGCCCCACCACGACGCCCCCCAGTGTATAAGTAGGGTCGACGGCTTGTCCGGTCTATCGGGAGAAAGGCCTTTTGCCCAGCAGGAAGCGTACTGTGGTACAGTCGCTCACCAAGGCCACGCCACGCCACGCCCCACCACACCCACCAGTCACCATGCGGTACTGCAGCGTGTTTGTCGTCATAACCCAGCCAGCCTCACATAGTCTCCAAACTAACTGCTCCTGCTCATGGATCTATCTGTCTCTGTCTGTCTGTCTGTCTGTCTGTCTGTCTGTCTGTCTGTCTGTCTATCTATCTATCTATCTATCTATCTATCTATCTATCTATCTATCTATCTATCTATCTATCTATCTATCTATCTAAAGGTATCGGCTCTCAGCGCGGACGGCCTGCTCTGCTCTGGATTCCGTCCGTTCATGAACGAAAAAAAAATTCGCTGTTGCAGACAAAAATTGGCTGGCTCAGACTCAACTAATTTTATTAGTTGTCAAAGCGAATAATTTGCTACGGTAGCAAAGTCTTCGCTGAGGTGGCTAACGCGAGCCCTGTTCCAGTAAACGGCACAATTTCTGCATCAGGGCACGCATTCGCCTCCTCAGCTAATACTTTGCTACCGTAGCAAATTATTCGCTTCGACAACTAATAAAATTAGTTGAGTCTGAGCCAGCGAATTTTTGTCTGCAACAACGAATGTTTTATTTTTCCGTGTGTCGTGGTGAATAGGCGTACAGCCGCTTTTGGCGGTGTAAGTCTGCGCACTCACACATAGACACCAAGCCCCTCCCCCCTTACACGCTCGCATACACACATACATTCCTAGACACACTCACACAACACATGCAGTCACACACACCGCCCGCGCCCAATCGCTGCCGGCCGGCATCGAGTCCTAGCCGCGCAGCAGCGCTGTGGGAGAAAGTCCTGCCGGAGAAAGGTGCAGCATGGGAGCGGCGCTGGGGACCACGGCCTTCCGAGGGGGGAGGGGGGAGGGTGGGGGGTGAATCTGGCAATCATTTCAAGGACTGCTTCGCCATCTGGCTGAGAACTACAAAATAGAAGCCGACGTACATCGATATTGATCGGACAAGACCACGGTCCACTTGCCTTCTATCGGCTTGCTCTCATGCGCTCTCATGGTTGCGACCAAGGAAGGGGGTATTCAAATTGTAAGATTTAGTGCAGATTACTCGGTATTGCGTGGTATTACACGGTATTCGCGCAGAATTGCCAAATAAATGCGACCAATAATTTAAATCACACTTTTCCATTTATTTACACAGTTTGTGTAGTGTAAAATACCGCTTAAGTAAACCGGACCAGGGGAACAAGGTATCACTGAAGTAAATAAGCTCTCGTCTGCGGCTCAACGCGGAGCTCAATGCTCTCATTAATTCTCTCTTGTTCCTCGGAAGTCACTGTAACCTTCTCACATGGCGTTTAACGAGACCTTACTAAATTGCTGGTTAAGGGCGGGCCGTAGCGGGCCATGTCATATAATGAGCACCTCTGCGTGTTGCGAGGGAGGGGGGGGGGGACCACCAGGCATTGAAAGACGGACGCAGGGCGAGGCTGGCAGAACGGAATCGTGAGGGCTCTCTCTCTCTCTCTCTCTCTCTCTCTCTCTCTCTCTCTCTCTCTCTCTCTCTCTCTCTCTCTCTCTCTCACACACACACACACACACACACACAACACACACACACACACACACACAGTCAAGTCTCCAAGCGCTCTTTAAGAGCACTCCCCTACACGGTGCTGCCTAAGGTGCTGCCATTCTGAATGAGCTGGAAAGGCTTGATAGCGGCCAGGGTCTCCGCACCGTGGACCGCTGCTGTGGGCTTGGCGCGCTCTCTACTTCACGGCGGAGGTTCGTACTGAAAGACAACCCAACCCATCCTCTGCCCAGCACCGAATGAAGCTGCTGACGCCCAAGCCCGGTCGCCATAATAATCGTTTAAAATGTATTACTTGTACTCCCCTGGTCGCCATAATAATCGTATAAAATGTATTACTTGTACTCCCCTGGTCTAATCCGCCCACCGCACAATGGCCGGCCGGCATGGCAGGGCCGCGGGCAGGGCCGGGGCCCCGCCCTGCTCTGTCACCGGTACTTCCCTTTCCGCATGCCTTGCTGCACGCACACCCCCGGCCCGACCCCGCTCACTTCACTAGCTCGGGGTGATGCATGCTGATTGTGGCGGGTTGCGGGGCACGGCGGGGTGGAGCGGGGTGGGGCGAGGCGGGCGGGGGTGGGGGCAGGGGCAGGGCAGGCGCGGCGGAGCAGGGCGGGGTGATGCCGGGCGGGCGGCGCGGCGCTGGTGGGACCACGTCGAGGCGCCTCGACGATCCCTTCGTGTTCTTACGTCTAAGTTCGTTTGGAAGCACGGCTACCCGCTTGTGGAAAACGTCAATTGTGTCTTTATCTACGGCACAGCACCGGGCCGCGCCATTGCGGGGAGCGCCTTACCGGCGGAGGGTAGGCAACCCTACTGCAGCCATGCGTGGAAGGCTGTTGGTTGCCTACCCATCAGGATTCTCTGGCGGATAGACACGTGAGCAGGCTGTGAAACAGTACCGTCATCAGTCACTCCGGCCAGAATGATGCCAACTTTGTTTGCATTTACCCGCCGCAATCGTACTCCATTCGTCATGAGAGCAGCAGAGCCCGCAGGGGGGTCACTTTCTACGGCCGCGCTCTGTAGGCTCCGAGTATGGAGCAGAAAGCCTTCGCTCTTGTAGACGACACTGAAAAGTTGCAAGATGGTGAAAAATGACAAATTTTTCTTACGATAAGCATTCAACAGAAAAAGAAATCACAGTGAAAGGAGACGTTCGATCGAAGTGCGCATGCACTTTTTGAAAAAAAAAAAATAAAAATCAGCCCAACGGCTCTCTGCAACTCTACACTGCGACTTCACACTGACCGTCCCCGGCCCAGCCCGCTTCAGCCCCGCAAGCCCATCCCCGTAGCTACTTTCCGGGGAGCCGGAACGTCGCCGGTTACCGCAGTGCGTGGGAATGCGACCCGTGCGGCGCGGGCTGGGGCTGGGGCGGGGCGGGGCGGGGCGGGGTGGCTGGCCGGGCCGGAGCGGGTCCGACTAGAGCCCCGTGTCGCTCTCCGCGACCTTGAGGGGGCACTGGCACCGGCTCAGCGGCCTAACAACGCAGACCCAGGGGACAAAAGCGAGTAATAGTAGTACCGGCAGCCCGTACAGAAATCGTAAGTCCTGTTTTACTCCCTTTGCTAATAGTCTCGTTTTAGTCCCGTTCGCTAGTCCTGTT
Organism: Frankliniella fusca; assembly: GCA_029379305.1. NCBI lineage: Eukaryota > Metazoa > Arthropoda > Insecta > Thysanoptera > Thripidae > Frankliniella > Frankliniella fusca. Next base: position 1,737,117 of record JAHWGI010001270.1, on the reverse strand, counting down.
TTAGTCCCTTTAGCGGCCACAAACGCGACTTTCAGCTCCAAAACAAGACACAGTTGAAAAGCTGTTTTAGTCTCGTTTTATAAAATCAAAAAAAGGGAACTCCTGTTTTAGTCCCGTTCAACGTCTGTTTTACTCCCGTTTCGAGCGGGGAAGGGGGGGGGGTTAAACGGGGGTGGGGTGGCGGGGGGGGGGAGGCGCGTTAGAGTGCGGGGGGGGGGAGAAGGACCGGTAGAAGAAAGGGTTAATAGGGGGTGTGGTGTGGCGGGGGTGTAGAGGTATTTTGATAATATGAGTGGTTGAACCCGGGGGCAAGATAAGCATTTGCACTAAAACCTGAACTGGAAACCCAAGTGTGTGAATGTCGCACACCTGTAGGTTTGCGAGGATTCATTCGTACACTTGGGTACTTAAACGTGTGAATTTTCCTGGGATATTCACACGTTTGAGTGGCTAAGTGTACAAATAAATCCTCGCACACCTGCAAGTGTGCGACATTCGTAAACATGGATTTCCAGAGTGCAGAAACATTTAGCGTGTAGATATACTTCGATGGCCTCTGTAGGATGCATAATTTGGCGAATGTTCCACTTATGTGTGATGCGTAACTATTCTATACGGATGAGCGCTGGGCTGCTGGACACGGTTCTTCGTGGCGCGCTGCCCGTTCCGGAGCACGCCAAGCATAGCTTGAGCTGGTCCGGCTCGTCCGCACGGCGCGCTGCCCGTCCCGGAGCACACCAAGGAGCGCTCAGCGCCAGCCCGAACCCGCTGCCGTGCACAAGAAGTCCCTCCGCGTCCTCCACGGCAGCGCGCTGCTCTAGTCCAACCCGCCCGTTGCCGTGCGCGAGAAGCCTGCACTTTCCGTGTGCTCCGTGGTGACTGCTGCTACCTGAGCTGTGCTAACTTGTCCTGCCATACACAACTATACATATACATCTCTCCATACGGTCCGCACGAGTAATTACTGAAAAAAACAAAGACACGACAAAGTACAACCCGTGCATGTCTGCTCCAAAGACATCATGCGCTCAGCGTCAGCGACACATCCTCACACAACGACAGCTGCTGTCGGACTGAGGAGGACTCCGGTCCGGACCGGACTCCTCAGTGAGGTGAGGAAGCGGTCGGCGGGCGAGCAAGGAGCTCTTGACCAGTGACTAACCGACCAACAGCTAACAGCAGGTAGCCGATGACACCGCCGCTGGGTTAATCCCTGTGCCCTGTGCAGCGCACCCCTCCCCCTCCCCCACGGTGTAGAGAGATACGGTGCCGGCACGAGCGGGCCTTTCCCGTGTTGGCGGCTGATGCAAGATCCGTACCGTATTCTAGTACCCCCGCTCGCCGCCGCAGCGCGGCGGTCAGGTAAGAGTCAACTAACGTGCCGATCCCGCCTACCTGCGGCCCGAGGCGCGCACCCCGGCCGCCGGCGGGCCCGGCTCAGCTTAGCACGAGCAGGTCAAGTACTTTCCCTCGCGTGGCACAGCGAGAGAAGGTGGGGGGCGCGCCCGGCGGGCCCGGCGGGACCATCAACTGGCCCCCTAATGATTGACCTGCTCGTGCTAAGCTGAGCCGGGCCCGCCGGCGGTCGGGGTGCTTGACCCGGGCCGCAGGTAGGCGGGATCGGCACGTTAGTTGACTCTTACCTGACCGCCGCGCCGCGCCGCGGCCGGCTCAGCAACTAGAATACGGTACGGATCTTACTTCAGCGCAGGTAGGCTCGTGCCGGCACCGTATCTCTCTACACCGTGCCCTCCCCTCACCCCGGGGTACCTGAGCTCACCCAGAGGGGATTAACAGCGGGGAAGGATTTTCCGTCGATCTGGCGACCCTCCGCTGCGGCAGGCTGTCCCCGGTCCCCAGCCGCATCGGATGCAGCATTCCGAGAATGCGCCGAGGGGCGCCGTCACCAAACGCCTCCACCAAGTCTCGCGGTGCCGCGACCGCCAAGCCCACCGCGGCCAAACTCGCATCAACCACCGGCCCTGCTGCCTCGGACCCACGCCCGCCAATCACTTAGCGGACTGTAATAAAATAGATTAAACCTTAAACTGTTTTCTCTTGCGTCTAAAAACGTGCGCACCGTATGGCTTGATGCCTTATGAATAAAGTGGCTGTGTAACTACGAGACATTCTATGTTCTAGCATTGGGAAGAAGTTTTGATGAAATTGAAAACATTAAAATAACGAAGGTATTTGCATACTGCAGCTTCAAATTAATCATGAAATTTTTAAGTTCCATATCGAGACATAAACAAGACACTTTTTGATATCAGGACAGAAAAGAGACTTTTTTCCTTCACCTACAAAAAAAAACAGAGGGTAAAAGGGACTATAACTAAAACAGGTCTGGAACAGGACTTTCAAAAAGATCCGTTCCGGTCCCGTTTTGAAACGAGAGACGAACGAGAGACGAACGAGAACAGAACAGGACTTATTTTTCAGTACGGGAGTATTAGGTGCTTGAGAACGCCCTACCTTGTATCTTCTAATATATATATTTTTCCATCCAAAATTGGCTTGCGAAAAAAAAGACAGAAAAAAAGGTGAAGCGGAAGTATAGCGCGTCTCAATAACGTGAAGCATCGCGCGTGCTCTCATGACGAACTCGGCCCGGCCCGTCCCGGCCCTTATATGCATGCGTGCTCCCACTGCCGGCCGTGGACCAGGCCGCCTGGCGGGCAGGCCGGCCGGTGACCAGCAGAGCCGGGCCGGGCGGCCCGGGCACTCTCACTTTCTTCCTCCTGGCTTGGCCGGCATGCCGCGGGCTGGGCCGGCGGCAGTGTCACGGGCCGCAAGGTTACTCAGCGTCGGCCGCGGGCCGACCGTGCGTGTGGAGCGGGGCGGGGCGGGACGGGGCGGGGCGGGGCGGGGCGGGGCGGGGCGGGGCGGGGCGGGGCGGGGCGGGGCGGCGGGCTCAAGCGGCCGTCTTCACACGGCCGCCTGACCGGCACTTAAAAACGCACCGCACCGCGCATCGCTCCAATGACCGGCGGGGCAGGTGGTCTGGACCGGGCAAAGATGCTGCAAAGAGACGGATAGAGTGAGCGTGGCCCGGCGCGGCGCAGGGCGCTTGATGCAGCGCGTTAAACGGCCCGACCCGCTGTTACGTGACGGCCGGGTGGGGCGGGGGCTCAAGGCCGTGCCGTTTGCCAGCTGCTGTTATAAAGGAATGTCCACGTCTTTCCCGGGCCGGACCGGGCCGGGCCGCTGAAAGCGAGAGTGGTCTCCGGCTCCAACTCCACCTGAGCGCCCGGCTCTGGCTGGCGGGCCCGGCGGGCAGCCTCCGCCCCGCCCCACCCCACCCCGCCCCAAACCGCCCTATCCCGCCCAGTCCCGCCCTCCCAGCCTGCCCCGCACCCGGTCCCAGCGCACCCCACGCTGCTGCCCGCCGCCGTACCCGCCCAGAAAGAAGGATTAGTGGAGGCAACTAAATATGCTTGGTTGAGTGCCAGTCTGTTTGTTCGCTACCGATCGGCGCCTGCCTCCTTGAAATAATAAAAGTTGTGTCACACTAAGTCACCTTTAGTGTGATGTGACAAAATAATTTTCCTCATGATAATCTTTTCGAAACTTCTTCTGGATTGCTCAAGTTTGGTCCAGCAATAATTTGGTTGTCTCGATCAGAAATTCGAACGTCCCCGAAAGTATTTGGGGGAAATGGTGGTGGTAACCGATTGTCTGGATTACCATCAACTCTTTCTTCACATATGTAACAAAAATTGGAGGGCAGTGAACATCAAGGTCTCGTTAGAACTTCTCGTCCGTAGCGAAAACTTCCGTGATGCAGGCCGCCTTATATTTCATACCTCATTACTCTTCCAGCCAATAGCTCCTACATTTACTCATTTTTGTTTGTGTGAGAGGAAATTTCGCGTGACGGACACCGGGGCGGCGCTTCAGCAGCGTGCAAGGACGCTGTGTTGGAGGACGTCCCCCAGGTGTTGCGTGCCGCCGTGACGCCGGGAGGGGCGGCGCGGCGCCCGCACTGCAGCAGGCCATGATAACGCGGCGAGGCGCCGGGCCGCCGGGCCGGGCCGGGCCCGGTGTTTGGGACCAGTTTGGGGACGTTATGTAAAGCGGAAGGGTTTATCACGGACCTGTGGGCGAGAGAGCACCAGGCTTCCCCCGTCGCGAGCCGTGTGATCCGCAGCGTTCTGCGTTCTAGTGCAGTTTATACCAAAGTGATACTGGCTTAAGTGATGACGTGAGTGGTACCACCAAAAAAAGTGAATGCATTTTACGTTTAGAAAAAAAAGATCCAACTAACGTCGGGATTGGATGCTGGAATCCCGAAACCCGAAGCGGAACTCTTCGTCTTCCTGACACGTCGGCTGCGCGCTGGGGAGCACGAACGTCCGCCTACTCACTGGACTGGGTCACTGGGATGGGGAGGAAGATCGTTTTCACACCTCTCGCCGCTACCGTTTTGCGTAGTAGCGTGCCCCGCCCTCTCTCTCTCTCTCTCTCTCTCTCTCTCTCTCTCTCTCTCTCTCTCTCTTTCCCCCACTCTCTGTCTCCCTCTCGTACACCTGCCCAGCCCAGCCCGGCACCGCCGAGCCGCCGCCCGTCATTTCCGGATTCAGAAACCCGTCTGAAATGGGGAAAAGGGGGAAGTGGGATACAGGGAAGCTGCTTGGGCCCTGATCGAATATAGTGTGCGTGCGTGCGTGTGTGTGTGTGTGTGTCACGTAACCCTGCGGCCGACCGGGTCGTGGTCAGAGCCCCACTGACCGATGCTATCCCGGGCGCGGGCCGTGCCAGGGGGCTGAGGGTCGGGGGCCTAGGGCCTGGGGGCTCGGCCCGGGGGTCGTCGAGGCAATCTGACCGGGATGTGCAGGCGCTCGCGCGCCAAGCCCCCTCGTTCCCAGAACGTCAACTGTTGCGATGCATCTCATAATCCGAAATGCGTCCGCACCGCACCGCATCCAGCCCGATCACTATCATGATCACATCGCCTCTCGACAGCCCGCCTCAACCGAGTTCCCAGTGTGATGCAGAGCGGTGCCTGTTAGTGACTGTGTGTGTATTACAATAATGATATAATGTCAAGGTGTGCTGTGCTTGGGCGCTTTAGGAACAAGTTTGGATGATAAATAGTGGACTCCACTTTCCCTCTCCCCGGACGATCCTCTCCCCTCCCCCTTACCCCCTTCCCGTAGGATGCAATACATATTTTTTTTTACGACCGCCTGATTGAACATTGACTCGTAACGAGTGCGCGATCACGGTGGTAATTAAATTTCTCTTTTACGCTACTCGTCGCACTCTGTCGCCGCAAGGGGGATGTTCGAGGTTGTCTACCAGCTGCCCCGCCGTTCCCGTTGGCGCCTGCTGGAATCTCGCGCTCTGTCTGTCTGCCTGCCTGCCTGTCTGTGCGTGCGAGCGGCATTTCCCCGTGTATTTAGTAATGTATTCGGCGGACACCGGCTGGGCGGCTGGGGCCCCGCCGCTGTGCGGGCCTCTTCCCGGATCATCCGTCCCGTCCCGTCCCGTCGCGCCTCACGCCGATGATCTCACGGCATAAAGTCACGACCCGACAAAAATACCTGACGGACGGACGTCTTCGGCAAACTTCTTTCTGGCGGCGGTGATCTTAAAATGCCATAGGTCGCCGCGGGCGCGTCCGATGAGAGGGCGCGACGGGGCGGGGCGGGTCGCTGGGACGCTGGCCAGGCGCCTCTTGAGTAGTTACGAGATGTGTAGTAAAAGCTTAGACACGACCACCTCCGGCTCCAGGGAGGGGGAAAAATGTCGAGTAAACCGCGGGGCGTGCGTCATGCGTTGCACTGGTTGGGTGGTCGGGTGCTGCTCTGCTGCGACGCGATTTCCACGGATACGACATGAACGGCATAAAATTCATCTTTTCGGTTGAGTGATAAGGCAATAAACAAAACCGTCAATTGAGTCGTGGCGATGAAAGAGACGTACGAGCCGCTTGCCAGATGTTTTGTGGCGTTATGTTCATGTTGTATTTGTGTGTTCCAGGCCTCCCCGGCCCGTGGTCGCCAGGGCGCCCGCTCTGATACTGCTGCTGGTTGCCGTGGCGGCCGCCTCCGAGGTGACCAAGGAACCCGAGCTCATCACGGAGCCCCGCCCCGGGCAAGAGTACGTCCTCGTCAATAGCCGCAACACCACCAGCACGACGCACGAGCACAAGCACGAGGCCCACCACAAGAAAGGCAAGTACAAGCTCGGCCGAGCATCGGGTGGGGTCGACGATCCTTGTAGAAAAATGGAATGCTTGAACGAGCCATATTGTAGGCTCTTGCTGGACGTGCTAGCGACACGCGCAGAATTCAGATGGATCAAAACTTGACTTGTCTTTCCTTGCCTCTGCCTCTGCCCCTTAGCGGCTGCCCTGCCGCCGTCCTCCGCCTTCAAGACCTCGCACCAGATCCCCGTGCCCGTGGTGCGCGCCGCGCTCGCTACCGACAAGCAGCTGAAGGCCGGCCTCGATCCGCGCGACGACGCCACCGACGGCTTCGCCACCTCACACAAAATCACCCGGGAGGCGCCGACCGGCCCTGGCCCCGCCCAAGCCGCCTCCGCGCGCCGTCTAGACGACAAGTACGACCGGTCCGTGGAGGAGTCAGAGACGCCCGCCCCGTCGACGCTGGCTCCAGTCCCAGCCCGGCAGAGCCTGCCCGGGCCCAAGATCCTCAAGCTGCTGGGCGGCTCGGGGCACGGTGACCTGCACGGCCTGCCCCTCGTCCAGCTCAACCCCGCCATCCTGCCAGGTGAGGAGGCCAGGGCCAGGCCAAAGTGCCGTCGTCCCTCTCACTCAACCGGATCCATTGTGGGAAAAAAAAAAGAAAAAAAAACTTAGGTCGAAAAAAATAAACAGGAGCGTTCAAGCACTGCCAGAAAAGAGATTGTTGAAATGTAGGGTCTGTTATACGGTCAATCATTTCGATACACCCTATCTAAATCCGCTCACCACCTCCGCGGCTGGGGACAATCGCTCAACTCACTCCCGCCTGCGGACAACCGCTTACCTCGGTTGGCGCTCCCGACAACCGCTCAACTGATCTCGGCCGCGGCGCTGGTTAGGTTATGTTGCCCTCATATTTATACTAATATTGAGCCTGTATGGAGGGATCTTATAGCAGATGTTGGTCGAGAGTATTGTTCATGAACAAGGTGAACAATATTCTTCCTAATGTTATGCCATAATGTAAATTTCTTACCTGAAAACGCCTACTCAAAATCAGGAACCTCCTGCCGTATTTCAGAGAGCTGAGCGGTTGTCCGGAGCGCTAACCGAGGTAAGCGGTTGTCCCCAGGCGGGAGTGAGTTGAGCGATTGTCCCCAGCCGCGAAGGTGGTGAGCGGATTTAGATAGGGTGTATCGATTTGCTTGATACGGCCGTACTGTTGGAGTTCGTAGGTCCAGAGTACAGTCAACTTTACCGAGATTTTTGTGAGATCACCCGTTCTCTGTACACCAAAGTGCCGTACCGCAGCCAGAGGTCCCACCTGGTTAAGGATAGAGCATAACGTTCCGGTACGGTGGGTACGGAGCTATATTTCTTCTTTTTACTTCTTTTTTTTCCCTCCCGGCCAGAACACCCCGTTTGTGCGCGCCCGTAAGAGACATGTTTCCTATGGGCAATGAAAGTGCGCGAGAGCGAGCGGATGCATCCTGTCGTTTTCCTGATAAGATCCCAAACAAAACACTCACAAAAACGATTCTCTTTTATAGTGTTTTTTCTTCTTTTTTGTTGTAACGAGCACTGCTCCCAGGCGCCAACCTTGCGGACGGCTGCCGCGGTGCGCTTTCATAACGCCTTCGCGGTGCGATCCAGATTGAATCGCGGGCCGCTCTTGAAGCGGGAGGTGAAAATGTTGTCGCGCTTTTCAAAGTGTCTCTGCACTCTTGGATAATTGCGTGCCGAGATATATGAATATATTTTTTCAGAGTCGCTAATACTCTTGGCATTATAAGTACGCAGTCGCCTTAAAACCCTGGCAGGCGACTTCTTTTTTGACCCTGCACAGCTCTAAACGCTGCCATTTATTCCCCGTCCCGCCGCGCTACTCTGCGGAAAGGACCTTCAGTGTCGGGTGGGGTTGGGTTGGGTCGAGTCGAGGGACTGAACTTGCGTTGCGGCTCGGCTCACCTCGAGAAACAGGAAGGAAGGCATCCCCGCTACCGCCCCCGCGAACCGACTCGTCAACTCAGGTGCGATTGGAATCACCCCTGCCACCCCCTATCTTCCAGGGTCATCGCCCCTCGGGCCTCACCTCGCCCCACCCCAGCCGAGCACCGCTACACCCACGTGCCTCAACGCTCCGCCATGCCCGCTGCAGCAAATCAAGTCTTATGACACGCGCGTGCCACACACTGAGAGAAATGTTTAATTGCAGCCATAAATAAATGTTCGATCCGTCCGTTTGGTCATGGGCATCAAATTTTAAGTCACAGCAACTAAACCTTTGGATAGAGCAACCAAAATTTCGGTTACAGCAACTAAAATTTTGATGCCTATTACTAACCGGGACCGACCGAACAAAATTTGATTATGGGTATCAAAATTTTGATGGCTGCAACGAAACATTTCTCTCAGTGCAGTTAGAGTAGTAAGCCTTAAAGTCTGGGGGCTGTCCTCGGTCACCGGGAAAAAAAGTCGGTGACAAACTAAACGATTCTGTAGAATTTTTAACAAACAAAAACTGTGTATGAGCACGTTGGACAGTGCACCCGGCCAGGTCACGACCGTCGTCGGCACGCCGTCACCGGCCACGAGTTATGCAAGGCGTGGGAAAAGCGTTTAGGTTTTCCTGAGAGGAGGAAGCAGCAGCCCCGTTCTGTGCGTTCGGTATCAGATCAGCCTTCGGCCCTGCTGCGCCCTGCTCCGCCCTGCCCCACCCCGCCCTATTTCCCGTGGTCTAACAGTCAGTCCCAGGTGACGTGGCGTGGCGTGGCCTGGATAATTAGCACGGGTATCGTGATCACGCCATTCATTTCATCACTGTGGTCCCAGCCCCACCAGCCAGCCCCCCAGCGGCGCTGGAGCCGTGAGGCTTCACGTTTACCGCATTGCAGAGCAAAGCGCAGTGCCTGCCCCGCTCCGCCCCGCCCCGCCCCGCCCCGCACAACCCTCCCTCGCCCTGCTCGACGCAGCAAACTCATTTCCCAGCAGCACAGACCATTTTGCTGGCTTTCGCCCCGCAGCGCCAGCTGCCTGTGATGTTACAACGAATTAAATTAAAGCGCTTCACTGCTCGTCTCGGTGTTCTGGTTATGGTTTGCGTCATCGTTGGTTTGCATACCATACGACACTCGAAGGTGCTCTTCTAAAATACCTCGGCTGGAAGGGGGAGAGGGTAGCACAGAAATCTGAACCCGCACTTTCAGTGTCTGTGATTTAGGGGGTATTTTATAGCTTACTTTGGTCCTTACGCACTCGCACTAAGTGTATCGAGCACTCCTTCATGTGGAACAAAAGCGCGGGTGGTCGGGGGTGATGTGTCGAGCGTCGGGCTGACTTCCCGACTGTATCGGGTACCGGGTGTTTCAGAGAACACTCACTGCCGGTCTGCCTACGGGAGGGGTCACGGTGCCGGATGGAGCGGGCGGTCCATAGGCAAACCCGCATACTATTACGTGTTGTCTGAAACACACGGTACCGGCGGAACAATACAATGTCACGTTATTCGCCGTGAATCGCAGGCCGGGGCGGGGCGGGGCGTGTCTGTGCTGGGCCGGGCACCAGACACCTCGCGACACAATCGGTGATCACCTTCACGAAGCACCACGCCTTCTCTGTTCGGTCTCTGCACGCCGTCCTCGCGAAAGGTTGGACCGGGGCGGGGGCGGGGAAGGGGGAGGGGGGGTGCGGAGCGGGGCGGCCAAGTTTAATAGTCCAGGTGGACATCGTCATGTGAAACCTTGGACATGCTGGCGCTGCTGACGAATGAAAAAGATGCAGAGAAAGTGGTAACTAGACAAATATAGAGTGACGGCTATTAGAATAAGGAAAAAGCAGTGCAACCGGGTAATGGCTAAACGCCTGCATGTTGAGCGGGACGGGCTGGTGCATGGCGGGGCGGAGCGGAGTGGAGGTGCCTAGCGACCCAGCCTGCCACGCCCCACCCCACCCCACCCTGCCCCACCGCACCCCACCCCACCCCACCCCGCCCCGCCGCGCATGCCCCACCGCGCCCCGCCGAGCCGCGCCGCGGGCGTGAGACCGAGAGGCCACCGGCTGACCTGAGCATTCAGTATGCTGACCTTGACCTTCGTGCTGAGACACGGCGCGGCTCTGACAATGGTGAGCTCCGTTCTGTTCCGTCCCAGTTCTAGTTTCCTTGGACCATCGCACTACTCCAATAGGGTGGAGCGGGGCGGGGTGGAGCGGGGCCGGGGCGGGGTGAGCTGTTCATCTGACCTGCGGGGCCTCCACAGTAGCAAGCCCTCACCTCTTGCACTATGGAGTGTCTCGGGTCTAATCTCCAGCTGGACTGTGTCCGCCGCCGTTGAACATGCAAAGGGGGCCTGCGCCAGCCTGCGCCTGGCCCGCTTTGAGGCGTTAGCGTTAACATCGCAACGGCCCATAGCTAGAAATTAAATCAAAATAGTAGATAAAGAAAACAAAAAAAAAGGGGGAGGGGTAAGGAATAAGATGTTAAACGCAGTAGGTTGAAATAAGGTCACGCTGCGAGACTGATTGAGCGGCCAACCTGAAAATTTACTCAAAAATGTAGAGAACGCCCTCGAAAACCCGGAGACTTGATTTTGGTCCTATAAAACGGCCAACTCTCAGCTTTTCCCCCTTTTTATTTCCTATTTCGGGGCGCTCTGGACCACCGTGCGGTGCGGTTGTCTGTCGCGCGGTGTGGCGCTGTGGCGCTGCGCTACGCGGCGCTGGCCGCCCACTGTTGTAACAACAATTGCACAACGTGCGACGCTCTTTACGTCGTAAAGATCCAGCCGACAACTATCGTGTGTTGTCGTAAAGACGGCATTGGCTCGCGTTGCCTCAGCTCCCCGAACGAGATCGCGCTCTTGCTGGTCGTTCGACCTTTATTTTATTTATTTTTTTCTTTTAGTCGATATACTCTTGGCGAAAGTGTTCTCAATGGCCGCTGCAACCTGCAACCACGACGAAAAAATAACGATGCAACCGATTATGTTCAACAGGTGTCGCAGGCGTGGAAATCCGTCCCGAGGGCCACAGTGGTGTTCGGGGCGTCGCCCTCCCCGCCGACGACGGCGAGAAGAAGATGATGGTGCGTTTGGTGACGAGTGATGGTGACGGGACGGCGCCGGGGGTAACGCCTCGTGGCGACCTCTCCCAGGAGAACGTAGCGGAGCATGGACTGACAGGCATGGCGACACGCATGGCGACACGCATGGCATGCGAGGCAAAAAATATTTTTTAAATATATATATATATTTTTTTTTTGAAGGAAAATATAAAATCTACATTTCAGTCTTCGCTTGTAGAGGTTGTTTTGCGAGACCAAAAAACAAAAGTCTAGAAGCTGGCGCTAAATATGTTAAGAATACCAATTTTTTTCATGCAGCTCGATATCCTAGTTTTTTTTTAAATATTTTTTTTTTAAGAAAGAAATTGTTAATAACGTAGGCAAAGAGCGCGAGTGAGTGTGAGTGATGTGGTGGCTGGCCCGCAGTGGTCACGGTCACGCACGTTTCCCTCAGGTTCTTAAACAACTGTGAAGTCGGCGCTGACGCTGTCCGCGGCGTGGTCCGCGGGGGTCCATGGACCCGCCCCGCCCCGTCCCGCTCCGCGCCGCGTCAGAGCCTAAGCCCCGTCAACCCAGTGATGATTGCGTGTCTGGGCTGAGCACGCCCCCGGCCCGGCCCGCTCCGCAGTCCCACCCCGCGCCGCGCCGCGCCGGCCCGTTCAGTTGGTACGGTATTGTCGACGCACCGGTCACCGGCGACCTTGACTCGAGAACCCGTTGTCCATTACGCCCGCTACGACACGCCAAGCCGCTACGGCGCGCCGCACGACGGCTCAAGTATTTTGCCGAGACATGAAAGAAAATGAGCAGCGGGCGGGGCGGGGCGGGGCGGGGCGGGGCGGGGCGACTTTTGCAGTGCGGGTGGACGAGTTTCGTTTCGATCTCGCACAGTGTTGCGTCACGAGGCATCGGTAAATACGGGGATCAGTCGCCGCCGCACTGGCCCTGCATATTTTGCATTTCATTTACACGTACGTTGCATGGCATGCATTTTACTTTTGCAACCGGCATGCGGCAAACAAAACAAATCAGCTCCATCGAGGTTTTCAAAGACCTGTCAGTTCGTGTGAAGGAAAGCGGGTCGGTTTGAAGGTATTTGTGTCACGACTTGTAACATTGTGTCTTAATTTTTCAAACCACTTTGTCATTTATAGGTCTGGGTTAATAATATAAATTGTCTCACCTCTGGACTGGGTAAATTCTGAATTGGCATGTGGGTGTGTGTTGACTAACATCTGTGTGTGTTTCAGAAAGTGATTGTATCCATCTGGTGGCGGAGGCCTAAACACAAGGTACATAATCGTCACCAATTCACCCCTAGTTTAGTTGGCATAACGTATGTTTCGTTCCAACCTGATGTTCTTAATTACCAAGTTTCCCGTTAAGGAAGTTTATCTCAGGAATCACGTTGTTCGACTTGTAGGAGAGACTGACAGAGATCAGAGCATTGGCGGCAGTGTCTTACGGTAACGGCATGCTAGGAGACTGCACGGAAAAAAAAAACTAGGCACGATGCACGACCACCAACGACTAACTAAGGGTCTGTTTCGCTCCCCTGTTACGCAGTACGGACCTCACCCATGGACGGAAGATTTTTTTTTTCTTTTTTTTTTTTTTTGTTTTTGCATGCCGATAAGCACGGGTTACTGACTGGATTGTGTGAAGCGCACCGCATGACACTTTTGGGTTTACTTTCTAAACATTTAGGGACGACTAATTAAAACCGCACAATGCTATTTCTTCATTTTGTTTGTCTGTTTCTTTGAATTGTGTCTTCTTTAATTGAAAATAATAAAGAGTTCAGAGATCTGGCGGGAATTCTCTGTCATGGGAGCTGGGTCTGATTTCAAATTGTTGTTGTTGAAGACTCGCAAGGCTGCCGCTGCCAGCGCTGAGGACGTGAGTGTCACCTCGGGTCTGGTGGAGCCCGTCGGCACCGCCAAGCCCCTCAAGCCCCGCCAGGGTGGCCGCAAGAAGGTCGCCGCCGGCCGCACCAGCACCAGTACCAGCTCCAGCACCAGCTCGAGCACTAGCTCAAGCACCGGCTCCAGCCCTCAGGCGCTCACGGGACCCAAGGCAAGGCCACCACAACTAACGCTATGACTGACAGCTGACTCGGCTTTTCAACTTCTCGTTTTGTATTTCGGGGGATGGCAATCATCTTCACATGCGTATTGGAATAGAAAGTTATCGCCCCCCCCCCCCAAGGTACGCCTGAGGGTAGATAGTCGCTGCTAACGCTGAGCTTGGTGTTATTGCTCTGCAGGTGGACCCCGAGTCCAGCCGCGGCGTTCTGCTCGGCACGTCCACCGTCACCGAAGTGTCCGTCCGCCTGGCCGGCGAGGACTCGACTCACACTGTAGAGGGGCTGCAGCGGCGGCACGACCTGGCCGACCTGGAGCCGCTCACCACGGCCGCCACCACCGAGCAGCCGCCCACCGCCACGCCCGCGGCCACCACCACCACTGACGGCGAGCAGGGCGGCTTCGTGTACGTGCCCGTCAACCTGCCCAGCTCCGGCCTGCCCAAGGCCGGCGCCGAGGGCATCACCGGCAAGCAGCGGCTCCACCAGGACGACGGCAACTTTGACTTTGTCGACTCTCCTCTGGGCGATAAGGTGCTGGTCCCCGCCGGCTCCGCGCCCTCGCAGTCCTCTCGCGTCAACGTGAAGAAGGGCCCCAACGGCCAGGACTACGAGTACGAGTATGTGTACTACTACTACGACGAGGACGAGGACGAGAATGCCACGAACGCGCCCAACGCCAACGCCGGCAGCAACTCGGTGTACACGCCGCCGCTCGTGTCCCAGACACCGCTCAAGACGCCGCCCCAGCCCGTCCAGGCGGCGCCCGTCCAGGCCGCCCCCGCGAGGCCTAACTACAGCAGCCCGCCCAGGTTCTTCAGTCCCACCGAGGCTCCAGCATTCTCCCCACAGCCTGAGGCCGGCGACGAGGACATCGACCAGGACGAAGAGGTTTCGGTTAGGCCCGTCAGCCCGTCCAGAAATAGGTACACCAGTATCGAGCGCACCACCCTCGAGCCCGCCGTCAACGAGGTGCTGCCCGTCCAGAACGCCGTCCGCTCCAGGTAAGGACAGCGAGCAGCGCGCCGCTCGGCCCGAGAAAGCGGACCTCGGTTGCGTAACAACCTGCTCAGTCAATAGTATCCAGTTCTATCCGGTTTTTGGCTGCGGCACCCGTTCTGTACTTGCATGGGTAGGCAAAGGCGTTTCACAATCAACGCGGACGTAAGTCGAATCTAATGGCTGCTTTACCTTTTAAAATCTTCAGAGGCCGTGCCGAGCAGCAAGCCAGTCAGCCCGCTGCTCAACCTGCCATCCCGGAGGAGCGCCTTCCCGCCAATACTCGTTTCCCGCCCAGGTCCAGGGCTGGACCTGTGACCACGCTCCCGCCATCCACGGACACGCCGATCACCCGCGTGCGAGTGCAACAGGGTACGAGGATTAGGCAGGACGGGGCGTAATCCGTAATCCGTATCTCTCACAGTGGACACTATAACTCTTCGGCCTTTGTGTCGTGCAGCCCAGACTCCCGGCGCCATCCGCCGCCCAGGCCTGGACCTCGTGGACTCGTCGTCCTTCCGTACGAACGGTGCTGACACGACACCGGAGCAGAACAGCTTCTCGGCGGTGAGCCCTCAGCCCGGCCGCCAGCAGTACCACGAGCCGCCCGCGAGGACCCCGGCCGCGGTCACTCAGGACGACGAGTACACTCCTGAGCCTCCACAAACCCACGTGCACCACCAACGACCCGAATATCCCTCCCACCACCGCTTCCAGCCCGAGGTACAGTCTCAGTCCGACCCTCAACAGGACGCTCCGGTCCGACAGAGACTACCCGGCCCCGGCCCCTCCGCGCCCTCTACCCCCGAACCCGCTTTGGCTCCCCAAGCCCCCGCTAGCCGCCGCCCAGTGCAGCAGTCATTCCAGAAGGCGGAGGAGGTCGAGTATCAGGACGTGGACGACGAGGAAGAGGACGAGGCCCCCGCATCCGTGCCTGTCCGCGGCTCACAGCGCTTACCCGCACACCAGCCCTCTGCCCAGCCC
Source organism: Frankliniella fusca (assembly GCA_029379305.1). Classification (NCBI taxonomy): domain Eukaryota; kingdom Metazoa; phylum Arthropoda; class Insecta; order Thysanoptera; family Thripidae; genus Frankliniella; species Frankliniella fusca. Next base: position 1,721,841 of record JAHWGI010001270.1, on the reverse strand, counting down.
AGCCCGCACCCTGTCCAGTACGCCGACTCCCCGCCCCAGAACGCCCCGCTCCCCGCACGCCACCCCACCTACCACGCTACCCCTGCACGCTTGCCAGCACCAACACCCTCACCTGTACAGACTCCCGCACGCCAGCACCAGGACGTGACTCAGGACGCCCGCGAACCTGTCCATTACGAGAACATTCCTCGGCGGCCCGCGCGGCCTCTTCAGGAGGAGGTCGCCACCGACTCCCCTGCGAGACGCCCCGCGCTCCACCAGCAGGAGCAGGTCACCCCGGACGCTGTGGTAGACACCACCACCGCCCCGCGCGTCCCCGAGACACCACCCCGCTCCCGGTTCCGCCCGCAGGCAAGTGGTGCCCAGCCCGCCACACAAGTGGAGGAGGAGGCCGAGATCCACGTGCACCAGCAGCCGGACACACCGGTGCGCCAGCCTGCACGCCGGCCCGCGCATAACGAGTACCCTGCTCGCCACCGCCCGCAGACTCCCGGAGTGCAGACCCCTGCAGAGGTTGCACCAACGCCTGCCAGAGCTCGGCCTCAAATCCCTGGAGCTCACCCTGCTCCTGAGACACATGAACCAACTCCTGCGAGAGGTCGACCCCAAACTCCCGGGGCTCATCCTGCTCCGGAGGCACCTGAGTCTACTCCTGCGAGAAGACGACCTCAGATTCCCGGAGCTCATCCTGTCCCCGAGGCCCCTGAATCCACCCCACCCAGAGGCCGCCCTCAGATCCCAGGCGCTCACCCAGTCCCCGAGGCCCCTGAATCCACCCCTCCCAGAGGCCGCCCTCAGATCCCAGGAGCTCACCCTGTCCCCGAGGCTCCTGAACCCACCCCTCCCAGAGGCCGCCCTCAGATCCCCGGAGCTCGGCCTGTCCCCGAGGCCCCCGAAACCACCCCGCCCAGAGGTCGCCCTCAGATCCCCGGAGCTTTCCCTGTCCCCGAGGCCCCTGAATCCACCCCTCCCAGAGGCCGCCCTCAAATCCCCGGAGCTCGGCCTGTCCCCGAGGCCCCCGAATCCACCCCTCCCAGAGGTCACCCTCAGATCCCCGGAGCTTTCCCTGTCCCCGAGGCTCCGGTCCAGCCTGCCCGCCAGGCAGCCCATCAGAACGAAGGCGAGCAGCACGATGCACGAAGACCCCAGCCGACAATCAGGCAGCCGGAGGCGCCCTCCGCGCAAGAGGTGGCCGCCGAGCAGCACGAGGCTCACGGCCGCCGGCCGCACCCTGCCATCAGGCGCCCCCCTGCACAGCCGGCTGGCCACCCCGACCAGGAGACTGACGTGGAGCAGGAGACCCCGGCCAGACGTCCACTACCAGGACGCCGGCCTTCCGTCCAGGACACCCCCAGCCCTACCCCTGCACGCCGCCCCGTGACGGATGAGACGGAGGCCCTCGACGCCCCCACCGGCCCAGCACTCCCCGCCCCGGCCCGCCTCCCCACCGGCCCCCACAGGTTCCTCGGCGTGACTCCCAATGAGGACAGGGTAGGTGGCGCCAAGGGACTCAGCTGTCGAGCCGCTGCGTCTGCCCGCCTCGTGGCTGAGTGCGGCGTGCTGCGTGCCGCAGGCCGCACTCACGGCCGCTCGCCGGTCCGACCAGGCGGTGCAAGGCGCGGTGGCTTGGTCAGCACCTTGTATATTTTGTACATAATCCTCTCTGTATATACACCCCACTTTTCCGACGCGGGTCGCTGCTCCCCGGTAGCATGACCAGCACGCAGCCGTCACCGTTGTTGGCAGAGCAAACAGTCGATACACGAGAAATTACTCGAGTTCCGTTTGTCTGACATCAGCACTCACTATGTGCGCCGTGCTGCGCTGCGGTACTCTGCGCCCGCGGAGTAGCGACCAGTCTCTCTCTGCTTTGGATCTTTGCTTGGATGGTGCGCTCGTGTCCGCCCAGCACTTCATCGCCGCGTCCTTGATTGCAGCCTGCGCCTGTCGTCGAGCAGGAAGAGGAGGAGGAGGAGGTTGCATCGAGCACCCCGCCGCCTGCGCCCAGGACTACGCACGCTCCGCCGCGGTCGAGACTCCGTGGTCCGCACGCCGCCCACCCGGCCCCCGAGGTTGTCGAACAGGAAACGACCGCTGCCCCGACACCCGCCGCTCAGCCCGCCCGATCGCGCGGACGGGGTTCCGTAAGTCATGTCGCCGCCTCGCCCTACCTAGAGTCCTGTGAGAGAGAGAGAGAGAGAAAGAGAGAGAGAGAGAGAGAGAGAGAGAGAGAGAGAGAGAGAGAGAGAGAGAGAGAGAGAAGCGCAACCTCGATCCAGACATGTGAGCGCGTCGTTTCTCATACTTAAGAAAATCGCAGCGATTTCTCACAGCGGTAGTGGGTTGGGGAGACTTGGGAGGGAAGAGCACGGTAGAGAGCGAGCATTTAACACGTTGGGGGCTCAGACAAATACAGCGTACAGATTTCGACATGTTCAACAAGAATGGAATAAGTAAGACTCTCGAGATTATAATGTCTCTATGTTTCTATTATTAGAAGTTATGATTACTGTCGCGTTTCTCTGGAGCCTTCTGCTACTGGACGCGCTGAAACTCAATGAGAAATTACTAAGACAGTTTTTAAGGAAGTATTGCAAGTCACGCGCAGCTCTGAAACGCGCGCGCGCGCTCACGCACAGTGGTAGCGCTTCTTTCTCTCTCTTATAGGACTTTAGCCCTACCTGCTGAGGACCTGGACCTTGTCGGTCTTGTCGATTCTAATGTGTGAGTGTGTGTGCCCTCTAGAGTCGCAGCACGACGCCCCGAACGACCGTGCGCGTCGAGGAGGAGGAGGAGGAGGAGGCACCCACTAGGCCCACAAGGCCCGCCATCCGCCGGCCCACAACGACCACCACGACGACGACCACGACGACGACCACGACGACCCCACCGCCACCGCCGAGCACCGAGCCACCCACAACGTCCACCACTGAGCCGCCCAGTACCGCCCACACCGATGACACGACAGGTAACGCCAACACCTAAGCCTAGTACGACTCAACTGGGCCGCTGCCCTGCCCACCTCCACCTGCTTTGCTTAAACTTCCACGCGGCACTTTCAAGCAAGTTTCATTTTTTTCTAGACACTGAACAATGTGTACATATTTCTTTGACCTGAGGCGCGTGCATATGAGTGTAGGGAAAGGAAAGAAAAATTGCCTCTTAACTACGCCCCGGTCGAAATTAGTTGCATCGCACGATCAAAGCAACTCGCTCCCTTATCGTTCCCTGCCCAGTTACAGAACGACTTTTGCGTCCGATGTTATGAGAACGTACCCAGGTCAGTTCGCCTAGAGCGTTGAGCCCGTGGGCATGGGGTCCGCGGTCCGCGGGACTTTGCCTGCCGGCTCGCTGCCCGGGACCCCGCTCTTTCCCTGCCTGGGCTCATTGGGTTTGGCAGGGCCCTCTCGAAGGCCTTACGCAACAGTCCTACGTGTTCTGCCCCGTCGGGCGTCGCGTGAGACTCGCAGCTCAGAAAGCCATTTTAAATAACTTCGTGATCTACTTCACTTCCGCCGGAAATTATCGAAAGACCGTTCGCATCGATTGATTGTAAACACGACTTAAAACTTGACTGTCGCGCGGCAGAAGAGTGAGTCAGAGCCTCAGGCCCAGCCCGAATGAACGCTTGCGCTGAAACATTCTCTTCTCTTCGCGGTGCTACTGGCCGAGCCGCCCCGCCCCGCCCCGCCTCACGCGGCTTGCTTAGGCATGGCTTGTTGTCTTGCAGCGCACACCACAGCCAGCGACATCGGCGCGCTGGACCTGTACGCCATCCTGCAGCAGACTCGCGTGGACGCCGCCAATACAGTGGACGCGCACGACGAGCTCGAGGTGACGGTCCCCGTCAGCCCCAGCCTCCCGACCAGCATCGGGCTCGACCTGCCCGCCTCCGTGTCCGTGTCCGTCGTGACCAGCAGCCCCGAGCTGGTCGAGGCGACGCCTGAAGCCGCCGTGTCCTCCGTGTCCGCCGAGCTTCTCGAGGAGGTCGCGACCACGACCACCACCACGCCCGCACCCACGACCTCCCCAACCACGACCACCACCTCCACTACGACCACGACAACCACCACGACAACTACCGGTCAGTCCCAGGCGCTACTTGCCTCAGCTCGACGCAGAGATCAGCGACATTTCTTTTGCTCTGCTGTAAATGACAGACTGTTAAGGCTGCTACGCGTCGTGTAGGAAGTGTAGAGCTTAGCAGTTTCTCTGCCCCTAGATGCCAGTTTTGCACCCAAACTTTTCACTGCGCATTTGTACAATCGCATGCGACCAATAAGTCAGGCGGGATGATGCGCTTCAAATTTATCTGTTAGCATGACACTGGAATGGTTTCTTTTCTCTGTAAACTGTTTTTAAAGAATACCTTTTACATTTTTACCTGCAGCTTGCAAGGCATACCTCGGCCTGAATTCAAACAACAAAAAAGGTCAAAGAAATTGGGAGGGGGAAAAAAATCTGTTCACTGCTCAAAAGCAGAAAGAAAAAACTTAAAGTAATAATAGATAGATAGCTAAATTTAATTTTAAGTTTTTGGTTGAGCCAAATTTTGATTAAAATTTAATTTTAAATTCAAACGCTCAGCCTTGCGAGAATGCGCCAGGGGAGACGGACGAGAAGCTGGCTAAGCCAAGTTAGCCTACTTAACGTACCTGGATGAATGGCAGAGCGTATTTCAGTTTGCACGCGCCGCAGGACAAGGTACCCAGTCAGAAATGGATGGTCGAATCGACGTCGAATCGACGTCGTCTGGTAAATCGACAATTCGTCGATTCACTACGTCGATTCGACCTGTATATGGTCACGAAATCGACGTATTATCAACGTCGATTTTTTGTCGATGAAAATAGCGTTATTCACGGTATTCGAACCCGCGTTCATCTCAATCGACTCTCCAGGCCTGGTGTCTTATCCACTACGCTACCACATCACATACTGAGATAAGGGATCGGAGCCCATGACTTTCTATCATGCTACGCCCCGTGGTGTAACTCTTGTATCGTCCATTTAAATTTGTTGAACTCGTACTCGAACCACATATCGCTTTCTCAATATGCATAATTTTGGCGAACAATATCACAGTTTATCTAACTTGTAATTTTAAAAATTCGCTAGGGTGTCGACGGGAAATCGACGACAAATCGACGGGGAAGTACCATGCTGAAGAAGTTAGGTAGTAAATAGTTTAACACTTTTCCACCTAATTAGGTGTTATTGCACCGCACCATTCACGCATTTAGGAGCTCGCAAGGCTTTGAGAGCAGGACTTAGTAAAAACACGTGAGCCGTCGATTCTACGTCTAATCGACGTTGATTCGTTGAAACGCCACAAGTCCTGGTTCAGTTGACAAAAAGTTACAATTTCTAATGAAATGCAAACAGTACATTTCAAACAGCACTCAGATAGCAAAAACAGCTAGGTCGAAAATTCGACGATCATTCAGAATATTCGACTTAGTACTAGTAACGACTACTTTTCGACTCATCGACGTCGATTCGACGTCGATTCGACCATCCATTTCTGACTGGGGTAGACTCACTCTAAACCTCAGCTTTACACCGTTTTAACGTGCGTCTACCTTGTGGGTACATAAGATTTCTTTTCAGCAATCCTTTTTTACTGGATTTTAAAATTTTATCAAAGCTTGCACACTACAAAAATCCTTTTAAAGTTCTCAAAAATAAGAAGTGATTTGCCATGTGCCGAGGTATCGAGCTTCATATAAGTACGTAGAGTAATAATGATAAATAACCAGCCGTCAGGACACCCTGCAAGTTTGAAATCAGGCCACTCCCATCTCGAGTAACTGAATGCGTCCCATGTTCGTGCAGAAGCCCCTGCTGCGCCCGGCCGCGGTCGTTACCGCACTCGTCCTGGGGTCTCCCGCCGTCCCGTCGCCGCGACTAGCACTGCCGCGCCCGCCGCCGCCCAGTCCAGCTCCGAGCCCGGCCAGCGCAGCCCCGGCGGCTTCCGCGGCCGGTACCGAGGCGGCCAGTCCACAACGACCACGGAGGCACCCGCGGCTGGCGCCAGCCCAGCGGCCGAGGGAGAAGAGCCTCCCAAGCGCAGCCGTTTCGGGCAGAGCAGGGCTCCTGGGGCCGGCGGGTCCGCGCGCCCGGGCGCTGGCGTGTACGCTGGCCGCCGCGGCACCTTCAGAACGTCCACCGCCAAGCCGGAGGCTGACGCTCACGCCGAGGAGGTCGTGGAAAAGAAGGAGGCCACAACCGCCGAGGCCGCGCCGAACAGCGGAGAAGAGGCAGCGCCCGCCGCGCCCGCGCCGAGGAGGGTAAGTAGGCCGCCGGGTCGTGCGGGGCGATCGTCCCCGAGGCATGCCGCCTGACAGTCCTGCCCTCTCTGCCGCAGCCCGGCGCACCCAACGCCGGTGCCCGCAACCGTTTCCGTGCGACCGGACCCCGCGTGCCCGCGGTCACCACGACCGCCGCCCCCTCCGACCAGGCCGGCCAGCGCCCCAACAGCATCGCGGAGCGCTTCAACCTGAGGAGGCGCGGGGGCGCCCGCGGAAGCCAGCCCACCACCACGGAGGCGAGCCCCGCGCCCGCCGAGGAGGAGGAGGGCGTGACCAAGGACGACGCAGGACACGACTCGAGCGCGGCCGAGACCACGGCGCTGCCCGTCACCCCCGCCACGAGCCCCGCCAGGGCGCGCGTCAGCATCGGCGGCGGCGCCCGGCCGCTGCGGCCCGGGCCGCGCGTCAACATCCAGCCGCGACCACGGCCCGGCCAGCGCACCACGGCCGCCCCCGCCACCACCGCCGCTGCGCCCGCGCCTGCCGCTGAGGACTCGGCCGCCAGCCCCGCCGGCGCGCCCGAGGAGGCGGCCGCGGTCCCCGCAGACTCCCAGGAGGTAAGTGTAGCCGCTGGCGTGTGTGTCCTGGTAGCGTAGAGTCCACTCCTGACCGTTGAATCCGAACCCCCCTGCAGGCCGGCGAGCAGCCCGCCACGCCCGCCCCCGACGCCCTCTCGAGGCTAAGGTCGCGGCCGCGCCTGCGCGTGCAGGCCACGCCTAGACCCGCCACGCCCGGCAGCCCCGGCGGCCCCAGGAGACAGCCCTCGCCGCTCCTCAGGCGGGGCTCCAAGACAGCCACCGAGGCGGCGCCGGCCGCCGCCGCCGAGGCAGAGCACAGCGCCGAGGACTCGACCGCTCATGAGGTGAGCCCACTCGGCATGCAAGTTTTATAGCTGATTGTGCACCGGTGGGCCAGCGGTCACGTGTCATGTCGACTCGTTCTAGGAGACCGAGAAGGCCGTGAGCTCGGAGGAAGCAGCTGCGCCGGACGCAGCGACCACAGAGGCTGCCGCGGAGCACAGCACGAGCAGACTGTCGTCGTTACTGGGCAGGCGGCGCGCGGGACCCGGCGCCAGGAGGCCCGGCGCGCTGTACCGACCGGGTCCCCAGCAGCCCGCCGACGGTGCGGAGGGCGCGTGAGCTGCCCGGCCCGACCTGGCCCGGCCCGGCCCGCACCAACCTATCCGACCCATCCGCACAAGATTTAACTTATAGCGACATCAGCTCTTCAGTGTCGGTCCGGTCTGGTCCGGTCTGGTGCCGTCCAGGCGTGTTGTTACTACGGGGCGGTCGCAATCTCGACCGCCGGACTTGAATGTGACCAGGAGCAGTGGCAGGGCAGGGGCAAGGCGGGCCGATCGACATTCTTGCGCCGTCGTGCAAGGATGGGAAGAGTATCACGAGAGAACCAAAGTGGTGTCCACAGGACTGCAAAACTATGTCTATAGAGATGCATGGGGGGAGGGTTGCGTCTTTTCTGAAGAAGTGTCGAGTGAATGTGATCTGATCGTGTCCTGTGTGGTGTCTCATAAATTATGCCTGCCATTTTCAGTTGCCCTGCTCACCATTCCAAATCAAGATTTTTAAAAAGATACATTTTGTTGGCAACCCTCTCCCCGTGAGTCTCAACGCAGTGCACATGCACTGAAACACTTTTGACTGACTTAGCAAAAAGAAAAAGAACAAAAAAACTTGCATTGCACTTTCAAATGTAAGAAAATTGATTTTTTTTAAAAATAATAAGAAACAAAAAGTGACACAATAAGTGATAAGAAATATGTACAATTTCATGAAAAAAGAAAAAAAAAGAGTTTATTGTGAACCGTGCGTGAAAAGTTCTATTCAGTCACAATGTTAAATTCAGGAATGAATTAAGTATGATATTGTTGCGGCAGCGTACAAAGTCACCGCTGAGCCACAGCAGATTAGAAGCTGAGTAATGAAGAACCTTAAATGTGCCAATTCTGTGGAAATTTTGTAAATAAATAATTTAAAAACCCGAACAGCCTTTTCAGGAGAATATGGTTGTAGAGCCCTATTGCCAACTAATCGGAGAGTAACCCAGAAAGACCATAAATCTTGCAAAAGTTATTAGAATTGATAATCGGATCGTTTCATTTATTAATATAAATAACCCATGTACACGTTTTCTAAACAAAATGATAGAAATGGGAAAAAAAGGCTTGATGAAGATACAAAACAGAAAAGGGAAAAAAAAAAAAGAATCAGCGAGGGGTAGTGACAGTAGCCAATGGGCCTCTACTCCAGGTCCTGGAGCAGCGTTGGTCCTGCGTCAGGGAGTATCTTCTACAGGCGCGTAACAGGACCGCCGTGTCGCATGAAGTATCGCCTTGGTAAGGGAGAGTGGTGCACCAACTGTCAGGGGCACATATTGTCAATGCGCTGGCCTGCCAGACCGTTCAGTTTCACATCCAACTTTCCAGTGAAATCGAAACGTCTTGACACTTGAACTTGAATGCCAGAGATCGGTAATCCGAGGTTGACTGGTTTGGCGGCAGCAAGAACCAAGTGAAGTTTTTATATGTAAATTAAGGTATGTTTCCATCACATTTTCAATCTAAATAATCACCTGACACGCTCCTCTGATGATCATTCGGGTTATGACGAGCACTGTGTTATAATCTTTATTACTTCTTGAATATATTGTGATCTTGTCCCGATCCCGGTATGACCCGACACCCTAACAGGGTGGCGTGTTTGAGTAGGGTGCAGTTGGGGAAGGTCCTGACAGTGCTTCTCGGGCGAGGGGGTATGCACTCCCGAATATCGTGACCCGACTATTACGAAATGAGGTACTTCGCTGTAATCAGGGGCGTAGGAAGGTCCTGCAAATTGGGGCACGTATCGTGGTTTGCCTACCTTACAGGGGGCGAATCGCACCGTCAACTCTGTGGCTTTGCCATTATTTCTGAACACCAACATTCATCCCTTTTTAATGTATTGGCATTTTTCTCAGGAATGACAAATTTAGGCCATATTCGATGCCAAGGTTCGTCATCTTACAACAAGAATGCGAAATAATGGCATTGAAAAGGCCGAAAATCTGGCGTTTATTGGTTCAACATTTAGAAGGGTTAGCTGCATGGTACCCGAGGTTTCAAATTGGACCTCGAGCAGAAGTTTTGATCTTGAGCCCAGCCTAAGGTGGTGGTGGTGGTGTGCACGGGCCCCCTAGCCCCATAGGCTCCTACGCCCTAGCTGTAATATAATTCTATTGCGTCCATGTATTACGCCTACAACATTCCATTACGGGTATGAAGGGTTTATTATTACTAGACTATTACGCCTTAAGGCGTATTACGTGACTATTATAGGGGTATTGCGTTTCAAAAGAGCACGCCAAACATTCCCGAGGGTGACTGCCAATACCATTGGTACTGCAAATAGCTTTTTCATTTAACTGCGATATGAAAAGTTTGGAGGAGCAGTTTCTGTCTGTTATTGTTTATCTTTGTCTGTGACCATTTTCGAAACATTAGTACACCAGTTTTATTTAAGTCTCAGATTTTTTTGTTTCCGTAGACAAACATCCAAACTGGATCATTTACATTTTGAGGAAAGTACTTGGTAGGCGTACGTGAAACTTATACCGACTCAAACTGTTCTATATCAATTATCAAAATGGCTAATATGGATTGGACCAAAATGTTACTTTCAAAACATCAGATCACTGTGGCTTGTTGCACCACCGACTCTGTCTTGGGCTAGGCTAGACTACCCCAACCCTCATCCCCTCTGCGACTGCCTCGCGGGGAAGGACAACAGTCGAGCGAGGGGTAGAGACAAATCGGAATATACTCCGTCATCGAGACGTGTCGGATACAGTATTACGCGGATATTACGCAGTATTACGCGGCCATTACGCATATTACGAAGGCATTACGTGTAATACATGTATTACGAAGTATTACGTGTATTACGCGAATATTACACCCCTATTACTGGGCGTGTGACCCGACTATTACGCAAGTGCATACCCCCTCGTTCTCGGGGCACATATTGTTACAATATACTTCCCAATTTGGATTAAAAAGGCGTACTGTAGTTGTTCTGAACAGTACACCAGTGACCTATATAGACGTCTGGTGTCAACATAGATATTTTAATGTAATTTTAATTAATTTCAGATAATGCCCTAAAAACGCTCTAGGAAAATGTAATTTTGGTACTTTTCGGAGCATTTTATCATTTCTTAACGATAAAAACTGGCCTTTGAAATGAAAATATTGTTCAAATTCAATAATAGTACGTCCATTATTACAGTAAGAACTCTAAAATTAATTTTTTGACAACTCGCGAGCCATTTACACCAGCTGACAGTATGTGCCCCATAGCTTGACAGTTGGTGCCCCCCCTCCTCCTCCCAGGCCACTAACTGTCAATTTGCAGAGGTTGTTCTCTGTGGTTATATCTCAAGGTGTGACAAACACTTAAATTATTTCCCCCTTTTCATCAAAACTAAAGCCAAACAGATGATAATCCCATATCCATGACTCCAATGTTCAGGAAAACGGTTCAACCAGCCAGGGGCAGGCAGTTCATAGAGCCGATGCCAGACGGAGACTGAATGAAGTTAGAGTCGCCGGTTTGGCGGGTTGCTAGGGGTGCGTCCCAATTCTCGATAGGTATATGGCCGGAACGGCTATGGAGAGAGAGATAGCGTCCATGTGACTTGTACGTATCATCTCTCTCGCTCCGGCCGTTCCGTCCATACCGGCTGAGAATTTGGGACGCACCCCTCGCAAGAGAGACCGGGTTCGGGTTGTGCGAGGGAGGGAGGGAGGAGGAGGAGGAGGAGGGGGGGAGGGGGGGAGCACCGCCTTCTAACAATGTATGCCTGTATGCCTTCTACCACTTCCCACATTGAGTATTTCTATGCTCCTCGACGCATGGAATAGGTCCACTTGGGACATGAAAAGTGCCATTCACAAACCCGCGAAACTTCTGTAAGAAAGTTGTTTTACCACGTCTTGCTCAAAAACTTCATTTTCGTATCTCGATTCCCTTCGGCTAGTGTTTCCTCTGCGTACTGTAAAGGAAGACCCACTCAAACGACTGACAAAACCTCCAAATATTTCTGAATTTTATTTTTCATGTTCATTGAGGGTAGAGCAAAATCAACCGAGCGGGCCCCCGAAGGATCTCGTTCTGCAACGGTGACGGTTCTGGCAAAGGACTTAGGAACTAAAAACTCTACCAATATGAAATTGAAAACATCACCATCTCCCATCTGCTCGCCTTTGTTAGTCGGAACTCCACCTTAAAAGTAGTTAGACTTAGACTAGTCTCTGTGTTTTTGTTATTAATTTTAGGGGATCCCCGCCGTTCACAGGTAAGATACAAAATGTCAAGTGTGGGTTTTAGATTTAGACGTGGGTCATAGAAATAAGTTTCAATAAAATACCATTATTAAGAAATGAAAAAAAAGGAAAATATGCAAGCGACTTAACATTAATTTTAAGTAAAAAAGAAAAGGAAAAAAAAGAGAGATGATGGAGGGAGCAGTAAAACCAGTGTATTTCACACCTTACGTGTTTGTGTTGTGGCAGCACGCACGGTCGTCGAGGTGAGCTCAGTGCACGTATCCTCCTCGGGCAGGTGCCGGGCGGGGGCGCGAAGCCAGGGGCTCCACTACCGCCGCCGGCTGGTCCGGGGCCGGCGGCCGCAGCTGCAGCCGATGGAGCTGCTCCCTACGGCGCGCCTCCTCGGGAGTCGTGACCTCGGCCAGGGCCACAGGCGCCAGGTTGAGGCTGGACCGGGGATTGCCGACGAGCATCCACGTCGAGAGCACGAAGGGCCAGGCGAGCACGGGTACGCCGAGCTGCGAGGGGGGAAACCACTCTGAAATTTGTGTACACCTCGTAGTTCAGGACAATTCAGAAAAATTCAGAAAAGAAAGGAAAAAAGAATTCACAAACATTCTGGAAAATTCAGGAAACATTCAGAAAATTTAGGAGAGTTCACAAAAATAGAGAAGATTAAAAGAGAAATCCACAAAAATTCTATAAACAGTCACAAAAATCGACAAAAATTCAGAAAATGTGTACCCCAAAACTTAGAGCGGTGTAGTTAGTTTCTCCGACCTTTTTTTCTCCGACCAGGAAAAAACCTAGATCTTGTAAAACCCCCTTTTTTTTTTGTCCGACCTAATTTTCGTCGACCTAATTATCTCCGACCCGTTTTTCTCCGACCGGGTGAGGGAGTCTACATAGGTTTTCCGACCTTTTTTTGTCCGACCTCGGGATTTTTGCGGCCGCCACCGTCACACGTTTCTTTTTGTCCGACCTCATTTTGTCCGACCTGGCAGTCGGGGTGTAATAGTGATTTTTCTGTCCGACCTCGTTTTGTCCGACCCCAACGAACCGTTAGAGTCGCCTGCTATCCTCTGCGATGCAGCTCGATTGCCCGACCTGATGATTTCCTCAGAATCCAAAAAAGTGCCTTGCTTTTTTCTGACCTTGTTTACACGGGTGAAGTGGAGAAGGAATGGGTATCATGGTCGGAGCACACCTCAAATTCATTTTTAATTTTATGTAAAAGAGCTATTTAAAAAAAAATAAGGGCCAAATAGAACACAAAATGAATTTTGTGATAAGTATGGAACTCGTTCTTTACATAATTATGTGCTACAGAGGTAGGAGTGTAAAACGTTATGTGAGTCGATTGAAGACATTTTCATCTCAGATTTCATCACCGTTCGTGTGTGCAGGGGAAGTTTTTCCCGGGACACTCGCCCTTGCTCGTCTCGGGTGCTCGGGCCTTCTTCGGCCCTCCCGCTCGGGTCCGATTGTTGGGGCGCATAAAGGAGCGCGAGCTGGCGCGAGCCGACTCGGTCTACGACTAGACTCGGGGACTTAGAATGAAAACTCGCTCAAAATTTGTTAAGAGTTCTCAAAATAATACTATTAAACGTTAAAAAAGGTTCATTGCTGCAATGCAGAGGAAGGCTTCTAGCTGAGATCAGCGCAAGTTTCATGTCTGTGGGTATTGTACTTGCTGAGATTAAAAACTCCACTTATAAGTTGGGTTATGGACTTAGAATGAAAACATCCAAAATTTGTTAAGTGTTCTCAAAATAATACTATTAAACTTGAAAAATAGTTCATTGTTGGAATAAAGACCAGCATTTCCAGTTTCGAATGGTATAACTATTATGCCTGTAGGTATTGTGAGATCTGAGATGAAAGTGTGGACAGTTAAGGGTTACACTCGACTGAGAACAATACTCGTTCTTTTCACCACTCAGGAGAGAGGTGGTGGTAAAGAACGAGTAAAAAATTGAAAAATTGGTAGGCCCCTACCTAACTCGCAACCTGCGAGCCCCGCCTGCTTAACTTCGGAGTTCTGATGGGATCCGGTGTGTTCCAGGCGACCGCCACCCCGCGGGCACGAGAAGTCCTCTCCACTTCGGGGAGAGTCCCCGCTTAAGGCTGGCGGCCTGTCAGGCCCGCCGTACTACCCTATTTAAACAGCGCCTTGAAGCCGTAGGTAGCATTTCGGACCAGCGACTGGGCACCACCGGACCGCATGACCGGTCAGTGGGAGGTAGAGGCAAGGCAGGACGATAGAGGGGGAGAAAAGCAGAAAGAGAAGTTTTTGCGGAAGAGTAAGCGTACGGTTGGTTAGACCTGTACTGACCCGCTCCCGCACAGGTCATGGAAAAGCTGTTTACTAAGGAGCCAGATTCATAGGCCTTACTTCCCCACGAGGGACCAACCCCCCGTGGCATGGGACGGAACTTCCTGACAACTCGCTTTCGCTGCCAGTGAAGAACCTACCTGGGAATTGAACCCAGGCCCCAAGTGCCGAGTCTCATGACACCCCGCGGCTTTCGTGGTACTAAGACCACTAGACCGTCGGCGATTCCACGAGGGAGCTCCGTTGAAATGGGGGTTGAATTCCACGCCAAGCTGCTGTCCTCGGAAAAATTTATATTTTAGTGCAAGATTTGAACCCGGGTTCTGCGACCCCCGGAACACCACTATGCCGGCACGGCTACGACGCCACGATACAAGCCGGCTTTCCACTAGGGGTGACGCTGCGAAGAGCCGTAGTCGCCGACGAACCTGTACCGGTGGCGTCATCAGTACGCCTGCTCTCCTTGCTGGGACAGACCAGCCGCGTGGCGACTCTGGTATCCGCATCGGCACCGTTAGAAGTACTGGGTGGGCACAGGTTCGAATATCGATCACAATATTTTTTTTTCGAAGTATCTTTGTCTCTTTACGTTGCCCGAGGCACAAGGACAGTGGATAAAAAGGATTAATCAGGTAAAAAATAAATCAAAACAAATCCGCACTCGACATTGAGGTCGTCGCCGGTGAAAGCACGAGTTGGACGACCTCAATGTCGAGTGCGGATTTGTTTTGATTTATTTTTTACCTGCTTAATCCTTTTTATCCACTGTCCTTGTGCCTCGGGCAACGTAAAGAGACAAAGATACTTCGAAAAAAAAAATATTGTGATCGATATTCGAACCTGTGCCCACCCAGTACTTCTAACGGTGCCGATGCGGATACCAGAGTCGCCACGCGGCTGGTCTGTCCCAGCAAGGAGAGCAGGCGTGCTGATGACGCCACCGGTACAGGTTCGTCGGCGACTACGGCTCTTCGCAGCGTCACCCCTAGTGGAAAGCCGACTTGTACCGTGGCGTCGTAGCCGTGCCGGCATAGTGGTGTTCCGGGGGTCGCAGAACCCGGGTTCAAATCTTGCAATAAAATAAAATTTTTCCGAGGACAGCAGCTTGGCGTGGAATTCAAACCCCCCATTTCAACGGCGCTCCCTCGTGGAATCGCCGACGGTCTAGTGGTCTTAGTACCACGAAAGCCGCGGGGTGTCATGAGACTCGGCACTTGGGGCCTGGGTTCAATTCCCAGGTAGGTTCTTCACTGGCAGCGAAAGCGAGTTGTCAGGAAGTTCCGTCCCATGCCACGGGAGGGGTGGTCTCTCGTGGGGAAGTAAGGCCTATGAATCTGGCTCCTTAGTAAACAGCTTTTCCATGACCTGTGCGGGAGCGGGTCAGTACAGGTCTAACCAACCGTACGCTTACTCTTCCGCAAAAACTTCTCTTTCTGCTTTTCTCCCCCTCTATCGTCCTGCCTTGCCTCTACCTCCCACTGACCGGTCATGCGGTCCGGTGGTGCCCAGTCGTTGGTCCGAAATGCTACCTACGGCTTCAAGGCGCTGTTTAAATAGGGTAGTACGGCGGGCCTGACAGGCCGCCAGCCTTAAGCGGGGACTCTCCCCGAAGTGGAGAGGACTTCTCGTGCCCGCGGGGTGGCGGTCGCCTGGAACACACCGGATCCCATCAGAACTCCGAAGTTAAGCAGGCGGGGCTCGCAGGTTGCGAGTTAGGTAGGGGCCTACCAATTTTTCAATTTTTTTTTTTTAAATAGCTCTTTTACATAAAATTAAAAATGAATTTGAGGTGTGCTCCGACCATGATACCCATTCCTTCTCCACTTCACCCGTGTAAACAAGGTCAGAAAAAAGCAAGGCACTTTTTTGGATTCTGAGGAAATCATCAGGTCGGGCAATCGAGCTGCATCGCAGAGGATAGCAGGCGACTCTAACGGTTCGTTGGGGTCGGACAAAACGAGGTCGGACAGAAAAATCACTATTACACCCCGACTGCCAGGTCGGACAAAATGAGGTCGGACAAAAAGAAACGTGTGACGGTGGCGGCCGCAAAAATCCCGAGGTCGGACAAAAAAAGGTCGGACAACCGATGTGCTTCGGGTGGCGGCCGCAAAAATCCCGAGGTCGGACAAAAAATTTCAATCAAGATTGTAAATGAAAGCAGATGATACTAAATTCTTATTTTTTTTATTTATTTATTTACTTATTTATTTATTTTTTTGCTGTGTTGCGCCTCGCGGACTTCGAGCCATTGAGCCATTCATCAGTCCCCCCTAGGTACAATATACCCAGGGTACGCGCTTGGTTTTTGAACTTGGGAGTAAAAGCTAGCTGACACCTTATTATGTCTTGCACTTTTGTGTATTAAGGCGACGTTACGAAAATGTGCGTACGAATAATTTTATTTCAGCGCCTTCTGCACTTACGGGGTTTGGGTGGTCAGCCACCGTTACACATGTGTTTGGCGGGTCGACCCACCCAGAGTCTGGCACATACTGCTATAAATGTGTTACACTAGGGAGAGCCGCGAGCGTGGCGCCGCCGGGCGCCGCAAGGCAACAATACCAAGGGTTGGAGCCTCGCCTGGTCCCTGCCTCGGCCCCGCTGGCCCCACCTCCCCCTCCCGACCCCCTCGCCTGGCCCGCCTGGCTTCCCCCTCTCCAGGCCTGCACACGCGCCGCCGCACTGTGACAACCCGGCCCGCTCTATACTATTGCGAGAGTACAAGCCGATGAAACATCAATTCTCTTTAGTTTCTTTTTATTTTATTTTTGCTAAGATGTATCATCTGCTAAAAAGGTCGGACAACCGATGTGCTCGGGGGCGGAAGCACGACAGAAGGGTTTTGGTTAAGATTATCTGCAAAGTCGGGTGACAAACTTACTACTTCCACTTGAACAGGAATGTCAACCACTCCGTCGCGTGAGGCCAAACGTGCCGGGAAACACAGCACACCGTTTGTTCGTGTCATATTCTCCTTTGAAACAGCCTCGTTCAGCATTTCCCCATCCAAACAAATGAGACAAACACACACACACGTAGCCTATTCTGAGTATTCTATCAAGCGGTGGATGTGTTGGGGTTGGATGAGATTGATGGGTATATAGAAAGGAGTCGGGGTCCTCTCGCTCGCGTGGACACCGCAGCGCAGCAACTGCGTGCAAAATAAACGAAGCAGAAACACGGGCCGAGCCGAGCCGGCCAGCTGCTGTCCCTGCCCGAAAGCTTTCATTGAAACGCGGTGGCAGTGTGCGCAGCCAGCGCAGCGTGGAGGCGCTGGAGGGGCGCAAGTGAAAGGGGTGACCGCGGGGCGGAGCTGCGGTCGGGCGCGGGCGGGGGAGGAGGTGGGCAGGGGGCGCACAACACGAAACGCAATTAGGAATGGGATGGACGGCAGAGGGTTGCGATCGCATCCGATGCACCGGCCTGGCCTGTGCGTCCTCCCTCCCCCCCCCCCCTCCCACTCCTCTCCAAACAACCCCTCAACTCCGCCCAGCCCCGCCCCGCCCTGCCTGCCATCCCCCACTCACCGGCATGCAATGCTCTGCCCAGCCGGCAGGAGGGCAGTGCCCGGCCCCCGGCCCCGGCCCGGCAGGTGGGTAGGGTAGGGCCGGGGCTGGCAGATGCCTTTCACCGAACTCTCGTTCCCCAACCCTGCACCCGGCCCCCTCCCCTCAGCGCGCCAGGCCTGCAGAGATTCATCTGGCGCGGCGAAGAGCTTCACTTGACTGCAGCAGCAGCAGCGCGGCCGGGCCGGGCCGGGCCGGGCCGGGCCGGGCGAGGAGATTTGACGGCGCGTCTATGTCGTCTGGCTGGAATGAGCTCACTCCAACTCTACCCTGTGCTAGCAGCGTCGGCGGCGACGGCGGCGCGGCGTCTCAGCCTGACTGCGCTGTCTGCGTGCAGTTACCCGTTCCGCACCGCCCAGCCCAGCCCCGGCCCGCCCCGGCCCGCAGACAAGCCCGACCCCCGACCGAATCATATCAGCGCCAACTGACCTCGATCCTGGCCATGCAGGTTCTAGTTTCACCCCCCCCCCCCCGTCCTGCAGCCCGGCCCGCGGCCTTCTCGACTGCTCAGCCCCGCGTTCCCGTGCACTTTGCAGTTTTATTCATTTCGACTTGAACCCGGTGTGATGGCCTCTGACTCGACGCCCCTGGCTCCGTCATCTGACGGGACGGGCAACTCTCTTCAGTGTTGCCAGAAAAGTTGGCGAAACCCGCCAAACACAAAGCTGTGTGGAGCGGGCGGTATTCACGCCTGCCTAATAGGCCATTCCTCTGTACACGTGTGTAGATGTTGCCTCGTAAGCAGGCGCGAATAGCGCCCGCTCCACACACCTGTGTACTGGGCGGTTTTGCCTACTTGTCTGGCAGCACTGGCTCTCTTTTTCTCTCTCTCCCCTTTCTCTCTCTCTCTTCCTCTGACGGTGTGCAGCGTTTGATCCCATTGGACCGGCCGGGCCGGGCACCTCTGGCTGTCCTAGTCCAGGGGGCTTTACGAGAGCATTTCACGGCGCAAGTTAAAGCCAGCAGGCTTCACACGCAGTCTACCCCACCCACCCACCCCGTTCCCTCGACGTCTGGATCCACTCTGAAGCATCGTCGACAGCAGGCTGTTTGCTGAGCAAAATCAGTAGGATGACTTTTTCTTTTTTTTATTTTTTTAAAATTCTTTTTTGGTCTGTCACCAAGAATTTGATGTTTTGGCGGTGCATTTGGTCTAACACTTTGAGATGGAGTGGAAAGTGTACAACTCGAAATACAGACAGTTTATCACCCAGCGTGCCAACAATAAAATAGTCTTAACGTTTGCGTAGAAAGATCCTTCCTCTATTGAATGCACCCGTGCATGGCTGATTTAGAAAGGGACACATCATCAAAACCCGCAATGACGTACCACAAACTGTACATACTCTCTGACAAAATGCCAGGCTGCCTCTCCCTCCTCCCTCTGGTGCCCTCACTCCCGCACCTTGTTTTGCCTCACACTGATAACGTACAATATGAGAATGTGACAGGCCACTGTCAGTGGCCCTTGCTATCTCAGTCACCGTTCCTCTCCCCTCCATCCCCCTACCCCATTGCTCTTCCCTCTCTCTCTCTCCCCCTCTACAGTCGGGCCTGTCTCGCAGAGCGCCAGCCGGGTCGTTGGTCGCCAAACCGGGGTCATCCAGTCGCATTAATAGCATTTGAACAATGCCGCGGCGTGGCGTGGCGCGGCGTGCCTATGCAAGGGCTGTTGGGGGAGGGGAGAGGGGCAATGCTATCTGCGTTGCCCACGCGCGTACGCAGTGAGGGGCGGGGGATGGAGAGGAGGGGACGAGCGACAGACAACCTGACCTCCCCGTCCTGGTCAGGGAAGCTGTGCGGCTGCGGGGGCGCGGGGGGGTGGGGGGGTGCGGATGCACACGACACGGCTGCCGGGCCGGGGTTCAGGGCGTGCCGGCGGGGCGGAGCGGGGCGGATAGGGTCGGGGTTTTGACGAGGCGATGCGTTGCAAAGGGCGGCGGGGTAGGGGTGGGGGTGGAGTGGCCCTGCGCGGGTGGGAAAGACTAACGACACCAGCTTTTGTGTATAGTTACATCAGTACTGCCCGGGGGAGGGGGAAGGGAGGGGAAGGAAGTCTCGCATGCCTGCATGCGCGCTCGCGCGTGAGTGTGTGTGTGTGTGTGATAGAGAGAGAGAGAGAGAGAGAGAGAGAGAGAGAGAGAGAGAGAGAGAGAGAGAGAGAGAGAGAGAGAGAGAGAGAGAGAGAGAAAGAGAGAGAAAGAGAAAGAGAGACAGAGACAAGAGCGAGTTCCGTTGCGCGGAAGGGGGGGGGGCGAAAAGCCTCTGTAGACACCATTACTTGATTTCAGTATCGAAAATTATGCAGCAGTGTGTCACTCCCACTCAGCCAAGTGCATCCAGTGCACCAATATAAAGCTGTGAAGCATGGTCCTCTTCCTTTGGCCCCGCCTTGCCCGGGCGCGCCCCTCCCCCCCCCCCCCTTCTTCTCTTCTCCTTTCCGCGCGCCAATGCATTTCTGTGAAACGACATGCAGCCGACAGTCGGGGCCTCCGGGCGGGGGCGGCGGGGGCGGCGGGGGCGGCGGGGGCGGCGGGGGTGGGGCGGAGAGTGAGAGGAAGGGGTTATTCTACTATGTCCCCGGCGCCGAAACGCCTCGAGGTCTGCATGGTGTTCTCGAGAAGCTCCTTGACAAGACGAGAGAGAGAGGGGGGGGGGGGAGGACGCAACAAAAATGTATATCTAAAGTGAGTATATCCGTATCCGTTTCCACGCCCCTGCACTGCACAGTTGTACAGCCCGCCGTAACATTCCTCTCTGTGAGTGCCGAGCCGTGCGCGCGCGCGACTCTTTAGGAGGACGGCGCAGTGGCGTGCAGGTACAATCAGGCATTCCGATCACCGCCACGAGAGAATGCAGCAAATTGAGTCGTATCACGGCCTGCGCGCCGGCAGGGTGAGGGCAGGGCGAGGGCAGGGCAAGGGCGAGGGAGGAGCCGGGGTGGGGTGGGGGTGGGGGTGGGCTGTGGCTGTGCAGCATTCCTCGCGCGCACCGCCCCTCATATGTGTCCGCCAGCCGGGCCGGGCCCAGCCGGACCGACCAGCAACGCTCGCCCGGTTAATACTGACGGCAGGGGGTAGCTCATCCACTTCATTCCCCTTTCCGCCCACGGGGCTGCACACATCCCAAAGAGACTGTTGGAGAGTGAGTGAGAGAGATAGAGAGAATTCCGGTAGTGATACCAGTGATACCACCCGCGCCTGCACAGCACGGCCACAACGACAACTGGACTGCTGCAGTCCGATTCCGCCGCACGAACTCGTCGCTGTCTCTCTTGCACCCAGACTGTGCCGAAAGGCGTGCGGGAGAGATAGAACAACGAATTCGGGCAGCGGAATCGGAATGCGGGGCCGTTTATGAGGACAGAGGGGTGTTCTCGCTCGGCGAGTAGCAAATAAGGGGCCGTACACAAAATACGTCACGCACTTTCGGGGGAGGGGGGGGTGTCGGTCGGATGTGATGTGAGGGTGATTTGGGGGAGGGGGGAGTCAGTGGGAGCGTGACGTCGCTTTTTCGCAAACTCAGAAAACCTGGTCTACAGCGCGCAGCGGCAAAGCTGTGGCAGCGCTGTGGCGGCCCGGGCGGCCATTTGAAGATTCTTTGTAAAAATGTCTTAGTATATATGTAACTATGTCTTCTATACATAAATCCCCTATAAAAATTCATCTTAACAAGCAAAGAGTCTTTTTTTTTAGTTTAACAGATATTTTTTAACCGTGTCCCATTTTTTCCCGATAAACGTGACGTCAACGGGAGGGGAGTTGGCTCGGATGTGATGAGTGGGTGATTTAGGGGAGGGGGGTGTCGAAAATCCCGAAAAATTGCGTGACGTATTTTGTGTACGGCCCCTAAGCGGGAAAAGTCAAGGCGACGACGTGGTGCCTGATGAGGGTTAGAAGGTGACACGCCCCCGCACACCGCACAGGCTGCTGACGCAGGTGTTTGGCGGCAGTGCGGGGAATCAGCGCTCCGAAGTGGAGTCATGCGGGCCGCGTGACGCACGGGGCGTGGCGGGGCGGGGGGCGGGGCGGGGGCAGAGGACATGGGGAACCTAGACACTCCCGACAGGTGGATAGTGCGTAGGCTTGGCTAAGACTCCTCTCCTTGACCTTAGGAGCCCGAGACCCACGAAGAGGGGCGGAGGAGCGTGGCCCGGCCCGGCCCGGCCCGGCCCGGCTCGGCCGGCGAGCCCTGGACGGGAGTTTGGCGGGGAGAAGTAGTGTGGACGCGAGAGGCGCGCTGGGCGGGACGAATCGCAGAGGATATATCATCATAAAACAAGCCTTCAGTGCTCTTCGCCCGCGCAGCGCGTCGCAATCCCTTGGCGCCACCAGCCCCTCCCGTTCCGATGCAGCACAGAGTCCACCCGCACCCGCTCCTATCCGTTCGGGTTGCTGCTAGCGTATCGTATTGTCACGTGACTATGATGGCTGAACAACTCTGTGATTGGTAAAATATCGACGGTAATGGAGGCTCTAACACATAGCGTTTACTGCGATGAAGGAGTAACAGAAAAGAGCGTGATGTGTTGCAGGCCCCCATATATTTCTTTTTTCAGTATTTTGAAATCGGAAGTGATTGCGAGTATCTTGCGTATTACAACTCAACTCAAAGCCCAAATCGATTTTTTTTCAAAAGCACATGCGGTTGGATTATGAAAAAGGATGGGGGTGAATGCGAGGGTGGCGGTGAGCTCCAGCTCTCGGCCTGTCGGGTCGGGGCTGTCGGGTCTGTCCCACTCACCCCCCCCCCCCCTCTCTCTCTCTCTCTCTCTCTCTCCGTCCCTCTCCCTTCTCCCCTGCTTCTGTTTTCTTTGGCGGCCTACAATGAGGCTTTGTAGTGCAGCTGCAGCCCTGCCCGCCCGGTGCGTGGGGGTCGGTGGGGCCGCAGCGCAGCGCTGCGGCGCGGGCCGGGCCGGGCCGGGCCGAGCGGGAGCAGGGCGCTTCAATGGAACTGCACGGGGCTGGCGCGATGGGATGGGAGAGGGAGCCTGGTTGGGGTTGCAGCGCGCAGAAAAGCCCCCCTTCCACCCCCCCCCCAAAAAAAAAGCTGCTTCGTTCCGCAGGCCTTGCCTTGGGACTACGAGCCTTGACGCCCACCATGTACCGCATCGTCGCGCCCACCACTTCCGTAGGCGGGGGCGGGAGCGGGGGCGGGAGCGGGGGCGGGAGCGGGCCCCACTACACTGGTCTGCGACTCCCACGCCTGTCACACTGGGGGGATGGAGCGACGCGTGGGTGCTGCTGGAGTCTCGGCTGGAGACCCGTGGGATGGGCGCGGCGCAGGCACGCCGGAGAAGGCGAGCAAGACGAGACAGCGGTGGTCAGTCTGAGTGTGGGTTCTAGTCTTTCAAAGGTGCATTGGATCTTCCGCCCCCAACCCGCAATTTTTTATAAAAAATCTACCGTACCGAAACCGTTAAGATTTCGACTGGTGCTGAACTTTACAACTTATTTCTGATATGAGGGTTCATCCTGTACGGATCATACCTTTGGACAGGAAAGCATTCCGATAAAGTAAAACAAATAAATAAAAAAAAAAAAACAAGAACAAGTTAAAGGAAATCCTAATTCTATGTGGTAGTTATCGTTCACTTGTTCCACCGCATTCTTCTATAGTTTCTTCTAGTTTACAGGAATGCTTTATCGTCCAAAGGTTTTTCCGAGGGGGGGGGGGGGGTCTTTCATACAAAATATGTACGATGATTATTTTTGACTTTTGAGTTTTAGTTTCGATTTTTCTATTGATTTTTCGCGGAAAATTTCTGTCACTTTGTGATTAATGATGTTTTTCTATTTTATTACGTTTTTATTTTTATTTTTTCTCGACAGCATTTCGGTGTTTTCTGCAGTTTTCTTTTTGATTTTAATTTGATTATTTTTTTTTTTATTTTTAAATGATTTGTTTTTGGGACCGTACAATGATTTCTCGAAGTGATCCCCCCTTCGGATTATTTTCCTAACAGTGTACCGGATGCAGCGCCCGGAGCAGGGCGCCGTAGGTGAGCGTGGCAGTGACAGCGCCCGCCATGGCCAGCACGACGGACTGCACGTTGAAGACGAAGAAGACGCCGCCCAGCGCACACGCCGTCAGCAGCGCGCAGTAGCCCCACAGCCCCGAGTACAGGTCCGCCAGCTCTGCGCCGGGACACAGCGCCACGCCTGTCCACAGGAAAACAAATTCAATTTGCTTTGGGAAGGAAATCGTTGTCATCTCTTGAATGAGCCGCCAACCTGCCCGTATGTCAGTGCCCGTTTAAAACGCCACACTAGTTTCACGTACCACATGCCACAGTTGGCAACAATGCGTCGAGTTTGTGCTTATTGTTTGTGCCTCAGCCATTTGCCATTTGGAAGTGATATTTACACGTATAGCCACGTCAAGTATCGCTTAGTACGGTCACTTGAATTTTTCTCAATGGCATTTCCATCTCTTTTCGTGCTTTTGATCACAACTAAACGAGTCAGTTAAAATTAAATGTGCCAAAGGCCCCAGTCGCAGCCAGGCAGTTTGTTATCTTTGTTGGTTTTGAGGTTATGTTGTGTGACTAGTGTTCATCGAAAGGATTTTAAATTCAGTGAACTAGGCTTCTTCAGTCCAAAGTTAGAGAAGACCGAGGGGGCCTCCACTCCGGCAATCTGGTGTTACACCTTGCAGCAATCCGATGGCAATCTTCAGAAATCCGCGCCAATCTGCGGTAGTTGACGGCAATCTAGGAAAATCCGCGCAATCTAAGGCAATCCGACACAATCTCAGGCAATCCGACGCAATCTCACGAAATCCGGCGAAATCTCAGGCAATCTGACGCAGTCTCAGGCAATCCGACGCAATCTCACGAAATCCGGTGTAAATTCTGGCAGTCCAGAAATATTTACCCGCAATCCGTTGGCAATCACAAGCAACCTTCACTCCACAACGTTCGGGTGGCATCATAATTTCAATCCGAGGGGCCCACAACTCTGGAATTCAGGTATACAGGGCCACCGAAATCTTTGGAAATCATACTGAAATCTCGCCGCGATGACTGTACAGAACGACGTGTTCGAGTTGTATTTGCCAAGTCCTCCTGGCTGGAGGCTGCAGGATACGCGGCAAATACAGCTCGAACCCCTCGCAGTCATCGTGGCGTCGTGGCTCAGTTGGTAGAGCGCGCAACACCGAACTGAGTGGTCCGAAGTTCGACTCCCACTCGGGAAAGTGTTTTTCGCGCTTGACGTTCCCTTTGGCCGCAGCTGGATGGCAGGTCAAATAGAAGTTAAACTCGTCTCACCGCCGTTGGCTCGGTGGCTCTGGGCGTTGGGTCGCTTCCTGTTCTGGCTACGTGTCGGCACTCGGGGTTGTGGGTTCGAATCCCGCGTACCCCTCTGAGGTAAGGCCTCTGAAACTGGGATCAGGAAGTCTAACGCTCTTGACACCGCTCGTACCTCTAGGGGTAGGCCAATGGTGGTACGGGGATCAAATCTGTCGAATTGCGCGATAGGATCGCAGTCAGCAAAGCGCCGGTTCCCATGGAACACCGAAGCAGTTGGCTGCCACAGGGGGTAAAAGCCCTGTGCCTGGCGGGAACCGCAACCTCCTTCGGGAGGTTTACTGCCGCAAAAATTTTCCATGTTTTCACGCCACCCTTTCAATTGCAGAGCAAAATTTGCTTCTGAATTTTTTAAAAAATTAATTGAAATAATTGTGATTATTTTGCGCAGTTGCAAGTTAATTTCCAATAATTTGGAATAAATCGAAATAATTCACAATAATGTAGTAAAAATCCTATTTAATCATGTAATTGAGAGAATAATTTGGATCAGCTGTGCGTGTATTTTCTGAGGTCGTCCCAAAAATACTTGAATTCGTTAGGAATCTCACGAAATTAATGGAAATCATATGAATTCGGTAGACATTTAACTGAAATCAATGGAAATCATAAATCAATGGAAATCACTCGAAATCATGTGAAATTTCGCGAAATCAGTGAATTCACTTGAAATCTTTGAAATCCGTTGAAATCACCTGAAATGATGTGAAATCTTTGAAATCTGGAAATCAGGTGTACAAAATTTTTCGGAGTTGTGGGCCCCTCGTTTTAATCATAATTTTTAGTCACGTTACGGTATAGGATCTCGCAAATCCACCATCCACAAATACACGCAGGGTGGCCTAACCACAGTCAGGCGCGGTTTTAAGTCGAGCTCACGGGAGGGGCGGATCGGTTGACCAGAGTTGCCTATATAAAGGGGTTTTGTACCTCAAATTGCCTACTTACAGGTGGATTTTGGGGCTGACCGGGGGGGGGGCGATCGCCCCTTCGCCCCTTCGCCGCCCCCCCCCCCCCCATAAAACCGCGCCTGAACCAGGCGCTATTCACGCGGCTCATCAAGATGAGCCCGTGGGGCTGAGCTCGCCCGCCCACAGCAGTGGTCTGAGATCGCCCAAAAACGGGAAAAAAACCTCAAAATTCAAATTTTTTTTCGACGCAAGCGTTATTCAGGTGGATAGGCAAGGGTCTAGGGTATTTAGAATCGCCTCAGGATTGACCTTGGCGCTGCCGGGGTGCTCCTGGGTGGAGCGCAGAAGTCACGAAGTTTACGACGTTGAGCGGCGCGAATGCAGCCTCTCATTGCATTGCTATTATTCAAGTGATGTAGCGACGTGTTGCATTCCGTAAAAATATAGCTAGATACTACACATATAAAAGAAGACCCAGCGATTTTTTGCCGAATTTTGTCAGTTTTATTTCATAGTTAAAAAAAAAGTACCGAAAACTGCTCAAATTTGCACGGAACGCCAACTTTGATTTGGGTTTAAAAAAAATCCCTGCATTACCCTCCTGAGATTTTTGGCTCAGAAGCATGTCCTACTATAGTACAAACTAAGCCTGAAGAGGGAAAGTGCACCATTTTTGCGGAAACAGAGATACAAGCTTCTAAAAGTGGCAAAATCGTTAAAACGCACTTTGTCAGGCAAACTTTCTGTTCGCCTTACTTGCTCACTTTTTGATTGCACAAGAATTTCAAGCCCGGCGGCGGGCACATCTACTCGCCCCGAGGGGGAATCGACTAAGGTAATCCGGCTGACAGTCGTTAGTTAATCCAGCAGTCCAGCAGGGTGTAATCCGGGGAAAGTCGAAGTAATCCGGTGTAATCCGGGGAAATTTTAGGGTAATCCGGGGTATTCCAATGAAAAAAGCACCGTTATCCGGAGGACACTCCAGAGGTAATCCGAGGTAATCCGGGGTAATCCGTAATCCGGCTGACACATAAATTGACAGTCGTTTCCCCCTCGACTCGCCCTCAATGCTTGACTTGCTTATGCTAAAAAAAATTATATTGTCACTGCGAAAAAAATCCGCCATCTCCAGCAATTTTTAAAAATTGTAGTAAATCCACGGCAATATTGAAAAACCCTTTTAAAATCAAAGAAAATCTTGGCAATCTTTAAAAAATTTACGGCAATCTTTAAAAATCAACGACAATCTTTAAAAATCAACGGCAATCTTTAAAAATCAACGGCAATCTTTAAAAATCAGCGACAATCTCTAAAACTCTTAGCAATCCCGAAAAATCCGAGCAATCCCGAAAAATCCGAGCAATCCCGAAAAATCCGAGCAATCCCGAAAAATCCGAGCAATCCTGGAAATCTGGCAATCTTGGCAATCCGGTGTTGGCCCAAAAGAGGAGTGGAGGCCCCCTCGGAGAAGACTAACCGAAGTTTGTGTCGTGAATAACTATGGTATCCCGAAGAAAACTGGTGAGTCACAAAAAATATATAAATAGACTATTCCGGCGGCAGCGCGGAGAAGACAACACGGAAGAACAAGAGGGCCCGTGATTCGTTGCGCGGTCTCCCCCACTACTTTGCGAAGGTGGTGGGGGAAGCCGCTCGACGAATCACGGGCCCTTTTGTTCTCCCGTGTTGTCTTCTCCGCGCTCCCGCCGGAATAGTCTATAGTCTTCCGTAAAATTGCCAGCGGTATCGTCGGTAAGTACATTGGCAAGGGACAATCTTTGCCTGTTTCAAGATGTGACAAGATGTCTGAATGAGAATCTAGAAGGAAGTTCTAACGCAAGAGCGGTGATGATTTGGATCTTGTGCTGAAAATTATGTACTATATACCTGCTGTGTCGCCACCCTTCCATCTCGGCCCGGGACAGACCGCGCCGAGATAGTTCGGGCTGCGCCCGCTAGCGCTACAGGCGCAAGTAGTTTGGGCTGCGCCCGCCAGCGCCGGCAGCGCCCGGCGGCCGAGCTCCCGCCGCCGCCGGCCGCTGACCGGCACTTCTGTCCTGACACCCACGAGAACCCGAGCAACTGCCGGTTCTCAGGTGTCTGGGCAGCATCCCCAGTGCGACTCTATTGTAGTATTATCAGTATTGTATAGTGTGTTCTCCTGTGTGTATCGTACCCTATTAAATGTACTCCGGGCGCTACTCGTGTGTCAGGTTCTTGTCTCCCTAGCCCCCTCATCGTGGACACAGCAGTGGCGACGAGGATTTGAAGGTGCGTCTCATGCAGCAGGGCATTTGAGTGTGTTGGATGTGTGTACCACGTGTGGGGTGTGAAACCGAGCAGTGCCGAGTTTCGACCGCACTGCCCGGAGGCAAAGAGGCGTGCCGTGTCACTAGACCGCACACCTCTTCAGTGGGATTTTGCGTGCCGAGTTTTTACCGCACCGGCCCATTTCACACCGCGTGGCGCCCGCCAACAACCCGGTGCTGAGTTTCTACCGTACCGGCCCAACCGAACACCTCGTACGCATCCCTTCCATTCGGTGCCGAGTTTTTACCGCACCAGGCCCGCTGCTCTCTCTGCCGAGTAAGTTTTTACCGCAGGAGACAGAAAAATGGATTCTCCCCCGCCCCAACCTCCCAAGCGATTCAGATTTGAGTCATTCCAGCCGGGAAAGGAGAAATGGGAGACGTACGAGGTGAGGCTAACGCTCTCACTGGCTGCCCAGGGTATGCAAACCGAGGAGGAAAAGCGAAATTCCATCCTGCAGGTTTGCAATAGTGAGGTTTTTGAGGCTCTCATCAGTCAGCTCTACCCGACCACTCTCAACAGCGCGACGCTCACCTTTGAGCAAATAATAACTGCGCTACGGGAACGGTATGGCCAGCGGGCCAAAACAACAGTGGCCGCTGAGACAGAGTTTCTCAGCCGAGCTCAGAAACCGGGGGAGTCTGTGATGGAGTGGGTGGCCGAGCTGCGCCGACTGGCCGCGGACTGCTCTTTCACCTCCCTCATGTTGCCCGGCCGGCTGAAGGCTCAGCTGACCCGTGGCTGCTGGGATGAACGGGCAAGAGAAAAGCTGATGAGAAAAGGGGACGGCTACACGCTCGCCAAGGTCATTCAGGTCCTGCAGGACTATGAGCGCGCAACAACAGCCGTACCCCCTCCCGCCCCCTCCCAGTCCCCCTGGGTCATGGTGAATACAGCCCAGCCGTACTGCCTGTATGTGCCCGTGCCAGGACACACGGCTGCACCGATGGGCATGCCGGCGAGCTGCATACCCGGGCTGCCGCACGTGCAGCCGGCGCTTGGGGCAACCGCCCCCGCAGCACACATGTACGGCCCCCCGAGTTGGTTACCGGGGACCGGGCACGCGCCGTCACCCGCGGCGACAAGTCACCAGGGACTGTATGGAGGGCAGATTTACCAGATGGACATCGAGGACTGGGGCCTGGACTATGCAGACGAGCAGCAGATTCTCGCTGTCCAGGCGAGGCAGCAGTACGATTACGACCCATGGGGCCCGCCGCAGCTGCCAGCATGCGCAGGGTGCGGGGCGCCCCACGACCGAAGAGTCTGCCCGTACGCCAGGACGGCGTGTTTCAAGTGCCAGAAGGTCGGGCACATAGGGCGCGTTTGTAGAATGGGGGAAAATGGGCCGAGCCGAGGCCGCCCTGGACCCCCAGAGCACCGCGAAGCAGGGGATAGTTTCGCCCACGAGTCAAGACAGAGCTGGGGCGTTAGGCCCGCGCCGACCCCTGGGCCTTACAGACAGGTCGCAAGAGCAAACCATGTACAGGAACGGCGCGCGGACCAGACAGAGGCCCTGCCAGACCCAGACCAGCCCCGAACAGCTGGAGAGGCCGCGACACGCGTGCACTTCACCCCGGTCGAGGAGATTGACTTTGAGTGCCTGTTCCACATTAGAGCAGAGGAGATGGATACGTCAGAGCCGACTGCCGAGCGTCATGCCGCAGCCGCGCCTCAACTGACCCTAGCGAGCGGGGCGCCCGAGCCCACCGCGGTGCAAGCCGCGACCGGGCCGGCGCAGAGCCCGCCCGCGACCCGCGCCGCCGAGCCTCAACGGGCCGCCGTGCTGCAGGCCGCGGCCACACCGGCTCGGCAGGCCGCCCCGCGTATGAGCGCGCCTCTTGAACTGACCGCCGTCCGGCAACTCCAGCCACCCGCGGCGACGCCTGAACAAACCGCCGAGCTTACCGCCGCGGATGGTCCATCAAAGCCAACATGGGCACAGCTGGAAAAGGGGGACAGCGAGATAACCCCGTTGCGCAGCATGCTAGCAGCCCTGCGCACCGACGGGTCAGAAAGCGGGCGAGGCGACAACAAGCCAGGTCGCGAGCATAGGGACAGCTTTCCGGGACTTAGCTCCGAGGAAGGTTTTCCTCAGCTAGACCAGGAAATGTTCGCCCCTCGGGGAATCGCGACCGGTAAAACTGCTCCCATTAAAACACGCGCCACTCCCCACAGTCCGTATGGAAACAGACTTTGGCCGAGTGACACCTACGGGAGCCCCCAACGCCACCCCTGCGAGGGCCGAGTCGGAAGACCGCCCGGCAGTGCCGCGACGGCACGATCCAGGGCGCGCTCCCCTAGGACCTGGGAAAGCCCGCGGAAATTAGAGGAAAAGCAGGCCACAGCGACACTGCCGCACAACGCCGCATCACCACCAGGGCCAACGCTTGAACAAGCCGTGCAGTGGGACCCGGAGGTACGACAGGGTGCCCGGAGGAAGTACCGGAAGGCGAAGACTCTGTTTTTAAAGTTCGGTGGCCCCCTCCCCACCCCACCCCCGGGATGCTACGACCCGTGGTTGGAGGAGGCCCGGAAAATAGGGCAACATTCCGCTCCTGAGCATTGTCGAGAAACGTACCGTCAGCTAGTTCGCTAAATTGTTTTATCTCAGTGACCAGATTTTTTTTAAATGTATATTCATGACGAAGCACTAGCTCGTTGCAACTATTTCGTTTCTCGCTTCTCCAGTGACCATTAGATATGTCACTATTTTTTTTTTGAAGGGGGAGGGGTGCTGTGTCGCCACCCTTCCATCTCGGCCCGGGACAGACCGCGCCGAGATAGTTCGGGCTGCGCCCGCTAGCGCTACAGGCGCAAGTAGTTTGGGCTGCGCCCGCCAGCGCCGGCAGCGCCCGGCGGCCGAGCTCCCGCCGCCGCCGGCCGCTGACCGGCACTTCTGTCCTGACACCCACGAGAACCCGAGCAACTGCCGGTTCTCAGGTGTCTGGGCAGCATCCCCAGTGCGACTCTATTGTAGTATTATCAGTATTGTATAGTGTGTTCTCCTGTGTGTATCGTACCCTATTAAATGTACTCCGGGCGCTACTCGTGTGTCAGGTTCTTGTCTCCCTAGCCCCCTCATCGTGGACACAGCAATACCGTTGTTCTTTATTGGACAGCGTAAACTTGATGATTCTTAGCATGAAAGCCCATATTATTGAGGAATATTGATGGACACCAGAATGTGTCCACCTAAAGTGCTCAACGCTTTCCTCTTTCTAAATATGTGGCATTTTAAACTGAGCATCAAAAATTGTTCAACACTATGTTTAACTCATGAAAATTTGAGACAGTTGAACAAGATCTTGTTCTCATTCAAGCCTCAACATTGCATCTTGCAGGATGCGCGCACGGCAGTACTGCGATCTCACGAACGGAGCGTTTACCTAGAAGGTAGGCGGAGACACCCGTCTGCATCACACAGTTGTGTTCGTGGGAATTTTTCCCAACTTTCATCGCCTGGCACACGGACGCATCTTGCAATGGACGAAAATTGTCCCTTTTCATTTCAAGTGTATGCCGGTGTAAAAGGTGCGATAGCAGGTGCAGGACTTGGGGGGTGGTGCGGGGTGCGGGCCTAGCGTGACGCACCCCTATACAGCTCCATAACGCGCAGCGCTCTCATTAGGGAAGACCGTGTCGGTATTGCGAGAGTGCGGCCCGGCCCGGCCGTGCCCATTGCCCGGCACGGCTCTGTGTGCATTTGAAAGAGGGGAGTGCCGTTAGCAAAATGCATCTCTGTGTTTGCAAGGGTGTGACGCTGGACCAAACATTATCGAAGCGAACAGGCTGTGTCGTGGGCTCGGCATGGCAGGGCCGGAGGGGGAGCGCGGCGCGGCGCGGTGGCGCGGTGGCTGCATGGCTCCTGTATTATCAGCCCTATCCATGTGTGCGTCGCGCAATGCAACCCGAGGAGAGTAGGGGAGGGGAGGGGGCAGGCGGGCGCAGGCGGGAGCGGGCGGGAGCGGGCGAGGCGAGGAGAGGATAGATTAAACTGCGCCGCTGGCGCGGGGGCGGGGCCGGGCGGGGCCGGGCGGGACGCGGGGAGAGATACACATATGGTATTTAGGGGTGGGGGTGGGGGGGAGAGACCGAGAGCGCGAGGTAGAGTGTGCGAGAGTGAGATAGTCGGCGGGAGAGATATATATATATATATACTGAGATGCGGTGAGTCCCCG
Source organism: Frankliniella fusca (assembly GCA_029379305.1). Lineage (NCBI taxonomy): Eukaryota > Metazoa > Arthropoda > Insecta > Thysanoptera > Thripidae > Frankliniella > Frankliniella fusca. Next base: position 1,689,592 of record JAHWGI010001270.1, on the reverse strand, counting down.
TGGGCCGGGCCCAGGGCCCCACCACCTCCTTGGGGACCGTCTGCGTTGGTCCAGACTCCGGTCCGGTACAGACGGCGCCTACTACCCCCTCCCTCCCCCCTCTCACTCACACACACACACACACACACCGCCCCGCCCCGCCCGCAGTAGAGCCAGGAACAAGGAGTAATTAGCAGCTATACCAAACCCGCGTGAGCAGGGGTGGAAGGAACAAGGGGTGCGGGGGATGTGCAGCGCACGGACCTTTCCAGCAGGGGAGAACGTTATCAATTGATGTACAGTAATGTACTTGTCTTTTTGGGGCCAGTACTTTCCAATGTTACTTTGTTTCATCACGACGTTGTGTTGACTGAAACAATCTAGAATCGGATAGGTTAGTGGCTGACTCTGCTCACCTCGTTTGAGCCTACATCTCCACGCCAAACCTCACGGCTGCCCGCAGCCCCCTCTGAGGTGGACTTTAGGCTGAGGGTTCATAATTTTATTAAGTGTGAGGTCGGCGGCAGGACCGACCCTCGCGCCGGAAGGCCGTGGTGGTGGTGGGCCCATCCAAATGTACCCCAGCATCACCATGACCAAGCACGCGTGAGGGTGGGGGGCTGGTGTTTGCGGGCGATATTTGCTCAGCAGTGCTGTGCCTGGCGCGCCGTGCAGCGCCGTGCAGCGCCGTGCAGCACAGTGCAGCGCAATGCAGCGCAGCAGTGCGGCCGAGCCGGGAACGTTAGCTGCAGGCCCGCCCCGCAGTCAGCTGTGGCCGGGCCCAGCCCAGCCCGGCCCGGAGAGGGCTGTTATTTGCACGGACCCCCTGCACTGCACTTAACTTTGTACTTTACGTTGCACTTGTGCTGTACTCACGCCGCACTCGTCATATAACGCGCCTTTGGACGTGCGTCGTGTGCCATCCATGACAGATTATGCATCTACTCTTTCGCCCGTTTCCGAGCAGTCATGAAAAAGGTGAAAGGAAATCTTGATCAAAGTACAAACCGTTTGCCTGCGTCGTCCCAACCCCCAAATCTATCGTTCTTTACAGGAACTCACCTGTCAGTTTAAATTGGTGGAGTTTCAATCGTCTATATTTGGCCGGACTTAGCGCGCGAATAAATGCTTACGGTGAATTCCGCCGTAAGCTACAGTAAGCCTCCCGCGTCCCGCCCGGTCTCGGCTGCTCTCGCAGCGGCCTGGTCTGTTCTGGCGGTAATCACGAGCGATACTTATTGCACGAGAGGCCATTGTCCGCCCCCCGCTGCCTCGCTGCCGCGCCCCCGCCCGGCCCTGCTCATGGCGCGGCTGGCTGTGCTGTGCTGTGGTGTGGTGTGCACTAGCTCGGCGGCCTGGCCCGGCCCGGGGCAAGGGTGACCTTACCCCCAGCCAGCAGGGTTGTTGACTGTAGGTCGACGACTCATGGGTAATCCGACGGGCGCGGTCTGGTCCCATTGGTAATACGGTAATCGGGGTATTTTGGGTAAAATTTGGAGTGAATTATTCAAGTTTGAAATAAAAACGAATTTTGCGAGGGGTATCCCAGGTAATCCGGACTGTCTGGGTAATCCGGCTGACAGCAAAACGTTGACTCGTTGCCCCCTAGGCGCAGCGCATCCGTCCCTTCTACCAGAACCACCACCGTTACGACCTCGCCTCCCCCTCCTGCACCACGTTGTCCTGCACTACGCCCGACTTTCACTTGCACGATTTAGAGAGCCAGACACATTTAAGGAGAGCAATGTAATGGATATAATGCCAGTTTCTATCCAAATTTACATTTTAAAGTTAAATCTTCGCGCGCGCGCGCGTGTGTGTGTGCCTGCGACGAGGGGTAAATATCTGAAACTTATGTACACCTCGTAATTGAGAATAATTCAGGAAAATTAAGAAAGATTCAGAAAAATTCTGGAAAATTCAGAAATATTCTCAAAATTTTGCACACCAAAATCCATGATTGTTTCCGGTGTTCGATAACCGATAATGCTCCATACCCAACCGTGATTGTTCCGGCACAGCTCCGGCGCACCGAGACGCAACTCGACGCACCCGCCTCGCTCTTTCACGCCTTGACGCGTTACGCCGTGCGTCAGCGCGCGCGCGTTTATTGCATTGCAGCTGCATTGCTTCCCCCTTTCCCTGCGCTCCTCGCCCGCCTCTCGTGCTGACAGTTAGCAAATGCCACCTCACCCCGCCAGCACCACCTGCGCCCCGCCCCGCCCCTGCCGCGCCGCACCTTGTTGGCCGCCGCCACCATAAAACACGTTTATGGCGTGGGCCCCGAGACAGAGGCCATCGCATCGCGCCCCTTACGCTGTCTACGCCCCGCCCCGGCTCCCGCTGCACCAGCAAGCCTTTAAACACGGGGAGCGGCGCGGCGCTCTGCTCCACCCGTATACCCACAAACCCAGATGCACGGGAGGAAGGTGGAGGGAGGGCGCGCGGGAGAGGAGTGGAGCGGAGTGGATCGGAGCGGGGCGGTGCGGGCAGCGCGCGGCGGTAGCTACTTGAGGCGGCGTTGTCCGAGGAGATCGAGGGGGAGATCCTCGGGGAATCACTCATACAAAATGTGTACAATGATAATTTTTTGATTTTTCGATTTTTTGGGGTTTTGATTTTTTTTATGGTTGTCAAGGAAAACTTCTGTCACATTTTGAGAAATTTTGATCTTTTCCCCCTGATTCTGACATTTTTCATATCTTTTTTCCAGTGTTTTTGTTCATTAGTTCTCGATTTTTCGGATTTTTCTGTACCTTTCTTTTTGATTTTCTTTTGATTTTTTAAAAACTTTTTAAAATATTTTTTTGGGGGGCCGTACCGTACATTTATTTTTTGAAGGACGAGGCTGCGTGGTAGAACGTTTGCCCGCCTGACGCCTGACTAACTTGAAGGCGTGTCGGTCTATTTTCGGACCAGCTCACTGTGAGATTTACGACATCTATTTTGTAAACTACGGTTTACTACAAATATTGTAAATTTACGACAGTCCATTATTGCTCGTAATTGAATTTTAGGTCGATAGGTGGTGCTTCTAATATTACGATTTTTAACTGTAATTTTACAACGCCACAACGTGTAAACCTACCATTATTTTTCACAGTGCTATGTTTGCTAAGAGCTTGGAGTGAGTTGGAGAGGCGTGGTCTGGTGGTGAGGCAGGCCGCCGAGCAGGTACCTGTTACAAACAGGAAAAGACGCACACGGACCCGGAGAACTGTCAGCCTCGCTGGAGAGTTCAGGGGAGGTGGGGGGAGGGAGGCATGCGCAGGCGCGGCGAGGCCGGGCCGAGGCCGGGCAGTGGCAGTGCAGCTCTAGCGGGTGGGGGTACCTCGAGAGAGGGCGCGGGCGCCGGGCGCGGGGCTGGGCCGAGTGCACTGGGGGGCTGTATTCACTTTTGCCCTGTCCGATCCCGTTTTCGAGACTCAGGTCGGGATCTGGGCAGCGCTGCACCTCGGGCCTGGAGCGGCCCAGAGGGGCCCTAAGGGGCTAGGAGCAGGAAACCGTGTGCGCTGCACCACTTTACGGCCGCGTCGCTGTGCAGCTCGAGCGTTAACCGCTGCATGAAGTGCCAATAATCGAGTTTACGGGAAGAAAAGATAAAAAGCAAAGAAAAGAAAACAGCCTGTAAAGCACGCCGAGAGATGTCAACGCCGGTGGCGGTGACGTCGGCACGATGGGATATGGGGTGGCGAGGGGTGGGGTTCTCAGAAAAGTAAGTACTGCGCTGAGGGCCGATGCGCTGATGCGTCTTTTTATTGTTTGGCCTGTGAGCGACGGGGTGAACTACTCCCAATATAATGGCGAGAAATCTAGAACAATAGTCGATGTCGAAATGCAGTGCTCACTGACCTACGAGGGTGCCCACTGCTGCTCCGCCCAAGGCCACGACGAACAGCAGGGGGGAGAAGACGAGGAAGGCGACGTACAGCAGACAGCACGACGTGATGCTCGTGCAGGCGTACACGGGCCCTGGCGCCATCAGCACGCCGGTCGCCACCTGGTCATAGGGACAAAATCCTTAACTTTTGTCAACTTCTAAGCTAAAAAAAAAAACAACTTTTCAACTGTGCCATGCCTTCAGTCAGTGAGCTAAGCCGTATTGCTGGATGATTAAATAACATTCTCTCGAATGCTGTTTAGGCGCTGTACACCCGAGAGATTATATCGGTGCACCTCGACGTGCATAACCCCACACTTTATCCTACTACTTGCTTCCCCCCAGCTTCCACGTGCCTGCCGCACGTTCTCCTAGTATAAAGACAAAACCCTTACCTGGGCCCAGTCGACGGCGGACGCATTGGCCGGAATGGATCCCGCGGGGACGCGAGCTCCAGGCGCCCAGGACGCCTCGATGGCGAACCAAAGCCCGGCGAGCACGTTGAAGGCGAGGTTGAGGGCGGGCACATCCACGCGCGCCAGGACCGCAGACAGACCCCGGCTCAGCCATGCGCTACCAACACATAGCCCGCGGCGGCGTTAGGCGGGGCGGGGCCGGGCGGGGCGGGGAGTTGGTACGGGCGACATGACCGCAACGCTTATGCGGCTTTAGCCGACCACACGTCTACTGTGGGGCTCAGCCGAGCACGCCGCCCCCGCAACTATCTGTGCGTGTCAGCGCGCGCCGCCTCGACTCACTTCATTTAGTCCGCCCCGGGCCCCTCCGGCGGGCTCTACCCCCTCGGGACCCCACCCCGCGGGCCCCACTGGGGTTTAGCTGGGGTTGACGCTGTGGCGGGAGCTTGGAGGCGCACTCCGCACCGCTCCGCACCCAGCTCTGTGGGATTCAAACTCACTAATTTGCTGTGGATTTGTAATAGCCGGCGTGAGCTGCCCCGGCGCCTCGGGTCAAGGAACCAGCTCGTTCGGAGTGTGAGTAAAAGAAACGTAAATTCGAAGCCATCACTTGTCGAGGTCAACCGGAAAATTATGGAAGATGTAATCCAGCGGCCAAAGTAAATGTGGCACGTGGCACCTTTGTCAGCGTTTTAACTTTGTTATTTTAATTGATGTCAAATTCGAAAAGAATCGATTATTTGCGAACAATGATCAAAATTACGTTTGCTGTACTGTGCTCAGTATCTAAAACGCGAACGCTTGGTGGTCCAGCAGAAAAGCTTTGCTACGTTGCCTCGTCCAATTCCGCCGCTGGGTCACATCGCCTTTTTGAGAATCATTTTGTATGGTCTAAAGTCGGTATACATCCTCTTCGCTTCCCTCTCTTGTTTTACATTTTCTGTCGTTTCAAAGTGTCCCTGTCCTCTCCGAATGTCTTCGCGGCGCGGCCAGTGCGGCGCCGCGGGCCGCCGCCATGGCTAACGCCTCGTGTGTTGGCAGTCCCGTAGCGCACTCATGTGCGGCGGCACTGCCTACCTTGTGGGCGCCCACGGGCACGAACTGCCGGCCCCCGCCCCCTGGCCCCAGCCCCCTTCCCCCGCTTTCCCTGTACCTGAGCGCAGCGAGCAGGACGATGGGCCCGAGCAGCCAGGGCCGCTCGTGCATGGCTGTCCCATTGCCCAGGGTGACGCCGATGAGCGCGCCGTTGAAGGTGAGCGCCGGCGAGGCCGAGGCCAGGGCCGGCGCGCGCTCGCCGAGCAGCGCCACGGCCGCGGCCAGCGCGCACGTCGCCCCCAGCAGCGCGGCCCCGGCGCCCTCGGGCCCGCAGCTCTCGTCCACCGCCATGGCTGTAAGCAGAGCCGGTGCGGGCCGGCGGCCCCGCGGGCCCTGTCATGTGCGGGGAAGGGAAGGGAAGGGAAAGCCTTGGCCTCCTTCAGGGGAGCAGCCGAGCCGTGCCGCGCGCTGCGACTCGGACGTGGACAGCCTCTCTTTCCTCCTCAACGAACATATTATTTTGAGCGGCGAGAGAGAGAGAGAGAGAGAGAGAGAGAGAGAGAGAGAGAGAGAGAGAGAGAGAGAGAGAGAGAGAGAGAGAGAAGGGTCGCTGTCTGCTGGCAGCCATGCAGGCCGCCGGCCGCCGGCCACGCCACGCACTTCAAGTAAATCTTCGCCAGTGGACGTGGGTGGCGAGTCTTAGCCCTAAATTACCCCCATCATATGATTGGGCTCCGTGCCAGGCCAGGCCGCGCCAGGCCACGCCATGTCTCCCGCACCCCCGCCCCACCGCGCCCTGATCCTCGGACTCTTATTCTTGCCTAACATTATGTCCATTGGGTCGACTCGATGTGCGGTTTCTAATACATTTATTATCAGAGGAGGCGACCGTCGCCAGCGCGCATGCGGAACTCGAGTTTTTTTTTCCCCTTTTCCTTGCTAGGTCCACTCGGAGATAGAACCCACCCCACCCCTAACTCCATCTCTACCACTGGAATTACTGAGTCGGAGAATTTCCAAATCGCGAGAAAAGATGGATGTGTTCCGAGTTATGGCGAGTTCCAACCCAAACCAAAAGGTTCCCAGCCACTCATCATCCGTCAGCGATGCGCTCGGCATCCTTGTTGAGGAACGCGACGCGGGCGCGCCCTGCGAGGCAGACGGGCCGCGGGCGCCGGCGTGGCGCTGCACCGGGCAGCGGGCCCGTGCCACCGCGCCGCCTGGACTGAACCTGGACCGAACCGCCTCTAGTTCTAGACATACTCCGGCAGCGTGCCAGCCGAGGCAACTCCACCATACCGGTAGGGGTCGCGCGTTGCGCAGCCCTCAAGTTCCTCAAGTACGCTTGGCTCGCCGTGCCACGCCCCGCCCCGCCCAGCCCCCGCGCCCCCGCACATGACCCACGTACCGACGAGAATGAGCGCGCCGGAGAACGGGTTGTCGAGGAAGCAGGGCGCCCCCGCGGCGCGCAGCACCGCGTGCAGCCAGTGCGCGGGCGCCCAGGCCGGGCTGAGCGGGCGCGCGGCGAGCGCGCGGGCCAGCGCGGGAGAGCTGCCCAGCATGATCTGGCTGAGGACGCCGTGGCTGTCCTGCAGGAGCACCAGACCGACTGGCTATGACGCAGCAACAGGCAATAGAACTTGGAGATTCGACAAGAAGCATTACCTCTTCGTGCTCGCTGTGTGTGACCGACTCCTGGTCGTGGTCGGTGTGCGGGTGCGCGTGGTGCGCGGACGTGGCGGCTGCCGCCCTCCTGTCCGCGATGCTCTGCGGCCCGGGGCCTGGCGGGTACAGCGCGCCCGGCGAGAGGGCCGCGGCCCCGGCCCCGGCCTTCACGGCCTCCACGCCTCCCACCCGGGTGCCGTTCACCCAGCCCGACGCCGCTACTGGTGTGTTCCTAGAGAGAGAGAGAGAGAGAGAGAGAGAGAGAGAGAGAGAGGAGAGAGAGAGAGAGAGAGAGAGAGAGAGAGAGAGAGGCAGGCGGGCACGAGTTAATGAGAAATATCGCTTGCAAGCCTACCGGGCCAACCACCCGCGTGGGTGTCAACCCCAGACAACGAAAAACCCGGGCACCTTCTGGGCAAGTACCGGTGAATTCCGGGCAACTTCCGGGCAACTACCGGGCAACTTCGGGCAACCGCCGGGCAGCTTTGGGCAACTTCCGGGCAACCTCCGGGCAACTTCCGGGCTCCACCCGGGCAACCCCCGGGCCCCAGCTTCGCTGTTAACCAGAGCGTAGGTAAGGCCCGAAGCAGCCGGGGACAAGCAGGGGGATACACCGAACTTGCCTACGGCTGACCGACGTCGGTCGAGGTGTGACGGCCACCGTCGGGCAAGTTCCGGGCAAGCGGTTGCGTGTAGCCCCTGCATGTAAAGACCCCTTCCACCGCCTGACGAAGCTGTGATAGGCAACCTACTATCGTCTATGATAGGTGGCTGGCCTACCTCGCCCCTGCCACTGCCGCGAGCGAGCACCGCCGGGCGGGCGCATGGTCGATCACCCACCACACTGGAAATCCATGTGTACGAATGTCGTGTACACTTGGAAGAGTGTAAATGGATATTCACACACTAGGAAGTGTACGAATGGCAATGGCTATTCGTACACCTGAGATAATCAAGGTTAGATACTCGTTTCGCACACTTGGAAGTGTACGAATAACTCTCATGTACCTCGGTGTCAGAAGCCACCGGCGTTCGCTCTAGTTTTTTATTTAAAGGACAAAAGTAAAGGTGTTGGAATTTTCTATTTTAATCATGTGGTACCTGTGGCATCTGGTACCTAACTGAGTATGGTAGAGAAAAACAGACACAGCGGTTCGGCTGCACTGGAAATCTAAATGTACAAATGTCGTACACATGGAATAGAGCGAATATCGTTGGCACACTTGCAAGTGTGTGAATCTATATTTGCTCACCTGGAAGTGTGCGAATGGATATTCGTACACTTCCAAGTGTGCGAAACGAGTATCTCACCTTACTTTATCTCAGGTGTACGAATAGCCATTGAAATTTGCACACTTCCAAGTGTGTGGATATCCATTTACACACTTCCAAGTGTACGACATTCGTACACTCGGAAAAAAGTTGACAAAATCCAACGAAGACCACCGAATATGTGGGTTTCCTATGTTTTAAGCACCGTAGATTTCATATTTCACAAAATTTTCGATGTCTAAGAGGCGGAAGCAGTTAAAAAAATGGGGGACACTATAATTTCACTTGCATTTTACAAATATAGGTAACCGGTTTTTTTCTTTGTTTTTTTGGTGCGCTAATTTCATTTACGTGCTAGTTTTTAATGTCCAAGGGGCGGAACTAGTTTAAAAAGGGTGGAGAATACAATTTCATTTGATTTCTGCTGAAACTTGTAATCGGAGGTTTTTTGGTGCGCTGATTTAATCTTTGTGCTTGTTTTTAATGTTCAAGGGGCGGAACTAGGTAGAAAGGGGGCGGAATACTACAATTTTTCTCTATCACTGCCAACATTTGAACCCGAGGGTTTGGGGTTGTGCTGATGTTTCTGAACATGGTTTGAATGTGTGTGTCAGGAAAGGCTACAGGAAGAGTTAAAATTAATACAAAAATTATACCAAAGGCATGGGACAGGCTGTTTAGCAAAAAATCACTAGTGTGCCGTTGGTTTTTTTTTAAAGCTAGATCTGCATCAAAAAATCTCTAAACAAAAATTTTGGTAGAAATCTGGTGAAAGTGTACTTTTACTCCTCTTTTTTACCGTGGTCTGTCCCTTCCAGAACCAACAATAAGCCTGGAAATGAAGTCAGCGCACCAAGAAACCTCTGCATACCAATTTTGGTAGAGATCGAGTGAAATTGTACTTTTACCCCCTATTTTGACCGAGTTCCGCCCCTTTCACAACCAAAATGAGCCTTGAAGTGAAATCAGCGCACCCAAGAAACCCTGAATACCAATTTCGGTAGAGATCGAGGGAAATTGTACTTTTACTTTTGACCGAGTTCCGCCCCTTTCAGAACTAAAATAGTCTGGAAATGAAATCAGCGCACCTTAAAACTTAGTGATTTGCCTAGAAATGAAATCAGCGCACCAAGAAACCTCTACATACCAATTTTGGTAGAGATCGAGTAATATTGTAGCCCCCCCCCCTCCCCCCTCCAATTCTTTTTTTTGCTATTACAAGCTTACGCTCCTCTTACATAAAATCAAAACAAAACAGAACTGAATTTGCGCTAACTTGATTGTGGGCATTAACTCTGAATAATGTTTACTCTTATTTAACTTATTTTGCAATTCAGGATTCTTATCACAAAAACTCACACTTTAGCCTACACAACACTTAACTAAACAACAAACAGTAGTTTTTCACACAAACCAATACACTGGGTATATAAACAAATGCTTCCGCATGCGCTGCGCGATGCAGTTCGTTCGGCGCTAAGTGTAGATTCCTCCGCGCATGCGCTCCGATGCGGCGCTGCGGCGCGGCAAGTTTAACTGGTTCCAGTCCAGACTCCGGACTTTAAGAACGCAGTATTTTCTCGTGAATTCGCAATTTCTCGCAAAAACCGACTATAGGATCGTATAGTGGATATATCTGGCTTCACGACCCTGTGCGGGACTTTTTTCACAACGTTTCATTTTGTGAAATATAGACCACTCTAAAGTTATGATATATCGTTACCCGGAAAGACTATGTTTGGGGGATTATTCAGCGAGGCAGAGGCATGGCACTGAGCGTCGCGCGACAGAAATCGATGCCTTATGTCTAGTTAAAGATATATTAGAGGTGCATTCACTTCCGACAAAAGATAATCAGTATGAGTGTAAAACAAATATATTGATGGTTGATGTTAGAGAAGAGCAAAATTGCCTTTCAGAAACAACTTTCTTTGCGGGGAGCTTTGGCAGTGAAAATTTGCCGATAAAAATGGGTTGAGTATGTTTTTGAGGTTCTTACACATTGTAGAAAAAGGTGAAAACCTCCGTTTTCAGGTTCAACGTAGAAAAAAATTTGGACTTTTGTCCACTTTTTTAGCGTTTCAGCCCACTGTGCGGCGGCGCTCGCTCGCGGCAATGGCAGGGGCGAGGTAGGCCAGCCACCTATCATAGACGATAGTAGGTTGCCTATCACAGCTTCGTCAGGCGGTGGAAGGGGTCTTTACATGCAGGGGCTACACGCAACCGCTTGCCCGGAACTTGCCCGACGGTGGCCGTCACACCTCGACCGACGTCGGTCAGCCGTAGGCAAGTTCGGTGTATCCCCCTGCTTGTCCCCGGCTGCTCCGGGCCTTACCTACGCTCTGGTTAACAGCGAAGCTGGGGCCCGGGGGTTGCCCGGGTGGAGCCCGGAAGTTGCCCGGAGGTTGCCCGGAAGTTGCCCAAAGCTGCCCGGCGGTTGCCCGAAGTTGCCCGGTAGTTGCCCGGAAGTTGCCCGGAATTCACCGGTACTTGCCCGGAAGGTGCCCGGGTTTTTCGTTGTCTGGGGAAGGGCGAGCGGGGCGGAGCGGGGCGGAGCGGAGCGGGGCGGAGCGGGGCGGAGCGGGGCGGAGCGGGGCGGAGCAAGGCGGGGAAAGGCGGGGGCGGCTGGCTCTCGACGTCCTCCTTGGCTGCGCGCCGCGGGTTTCTCGAGGAAGTCTCGTCGCACGACGTCAGTGACGATTATCACATTTGGGATGAACAAAGCGGCGAGGCGAGGCGTGGCAGCTCGCGGGCTAGACTGCTTCATATTCTGCTTGGCTCTGTCTCTGTCGACCCAACGGCACTTCCTTATTCCGCGGGGACGTGTCACGTCGCCCAAATGGACTCTGCCAACAACGACGCCCCCAACCAACCGCCGACGCCTTCTTTTACCCCCTCCCCTCCCGCCCCCTACAACCTTTCCCCCGGCGCTCTCAACCGACCACCCCGCGACGCCCTCACCTAACCCTTGCCCCTGCCTAACGCTCGCCCCGGCCTACCCCCCCCCCCCCCCCTTTTCTGCGCCCCACCCCTGACTAACGCTCACCCACTCCCTACCCCTTTCTTCTGGTCTGCTGCGTTCCCCTCTCTACTTTTCCCCTCGACCCCCTTCCCTACCGACAGCCAGAGAAGAAAAGTGGTACGGTGGTACATCCTTTTGCATCCGGCGCCTTTCAGACACCGGCGACCGCGGGAGGGGAGCCACAGGGTACAGTACCGTACTCACGATTCTACCCCCCTCCCGAATCGCACACCCTCACACCTCTTCACGTATCCCCCTCCGCCCCTCCGCACCCTCCGTCACGGTCCCTGCCCTGCCTCGACGCGGCACTTCAGTTTGCCCCCTAACTGCCCCGATTTCCCCTACAAACCGTTCCGTCGAGTCGACCGCCCGGCCCGCGGCCGGCCACCCCTTTGCAATTCGTGCAGACATTCTCGCAATCGGTAGCGCTGTGCTTGGGCTTCGAATTTCAGGGTTACTGGAGGCGGGGCCATTCGCAAATCCGATCTCTTCTCTGGATCCACAGACTGCCGACCGGAAATGTAAGAGTTCTAGACACAATGGGTGAGGGACAGGGGTGTAAGCCATCGAAGGTTCATCCCCGCCCCACGATAAATGTGGACTATGTAAGATGGAATCACGTTAATGTGGATTGGATATCTGCTCCAAATAAGAAAATGAAAGAAAAATATGTGGAAACGCGATCATCGTGAATGGGGAAATAGACGAGTTTTGAAGACGACACTGCGACGTGAGATGCGACTGATCGCCAACTCCATTATCCGTCATATATATGAAATAGCATATATGCGGTACACCGCACGTCACGTCGAGGCTGAGCGTCATTATGTTGGCCTGTGAGTCTTGCGGGGGGCGTCCCACCCCTAACCCTGCCCCACCCACCTCATCTCTGACTCTGACAAGGAAACACAACCCGATTCGGTCTTGGGCCCGGTCCGGGCCGAGCTGCGGCAGGGCCAGGACGGGCCCCCTATGACGTGCTATCGGCAACCTGCTCCGCAGAGGGCCGGGCGGCCACCCCCGCCTCGCCCTCGCCCCGCCTCGCCCCGCTCTGCCAGGCTGGGAGGCCGAGCCAAGGGTGGCGGCGCGGCGGAGATCACGGAGACGCTTACCGACGCCGCTCAACTGTCAGGTACAGAGTCACAACATGACAGCTGGGACATGATTATTCGTGTGCTTGGCTTATTCCTGGACGTAATGTACTCGCACTGTAAATCAATTACTGTGACGTCACAGCATTCTCTATCTTTACAATCTGAAAACTGTCATACATTGGCCAGAATGTGGTGTCATATTCGTTTTCACGTTAATCGACCGGACTCTGCCGGCTGAATTTTGCAGTCACATTAAAAAGAATGTGACAATAATAAACAAAACAATGTGACAGTTTTCACCTGAAATAGAATGTGACGTCACAGTAATTGAATAACAGTGCGTTTCAGCCAATTTTTACTCGTGCCACGACCGAGGGGTCCTTCACTATATATTCAAGCGTACATTGATTTTTCTGTTTTTTTTTTTTTTCGTGATTTTCCTTTCTGTTTACTGATTTTTTTCTTATTTTTTCTGATTTTTTCTTGATTTTCCTGATTTTTCCTCAAGGTTTTTTTTTATGATTTCTTTTCTGATTTTGTTTTAGAGGGTACACTGATTTTTCTTGAGTGAAGGACCCCCGGCTATAACCCCTGTGGCCATAGTCCCGGAATTTTCAGAGCTCAATCATGTTCTAGGCCAGGGCTCCCCCACTCCCTCAAGTGGTGTACACACGAGTATTTTGAGTAAAGGCGAGTATTGGTGAGTACACTGTAAAAAATATTGTTGTAAATTAACAGCAAATTTCTTGCTAAGTTTTGCGATGGAGCATCATGTTTTACAACAACCTCTTTTGTTTATGTATCAAAGTTATTGTAAAATTACAACATTATCTGTTTCGGAACAACTATAACTTCGTAAATGGACAAAAATGATGTTCCGAAACAAATTTTGTTGTAAAATAACATCACATATTTGTTTTAGACAAAAATGACTTCGTTTGTTTTTAAACAACAAGATCAGGTTTGTACTTCGACAATATTTTTTACAGTGTACTGCCGAGTATTCGCGAGTAATTTGCAAAAAAAAGATGGCGAGTATTGGTGAGTAATGGCGAGTAATACTGAGTTGGGCGCGAGTAATTATCTTTGTGTACACACATACGAGTAATGAAGTGGTGGACCCCTCGGTTCTAAGTTCTTATATCGAGAGCACGATTTTGTGCGCTGCGCTCTGCGTCATCCCTCGAAGAGGCTCGAGGCAAACTACGATGGCAGTGCAGACCAAAGACCGGATCTCCATGGTGGGCGCGCGGGGCGGGCAGCGGCACCTCGCGCAGTGCTGGGCGATAGCGGCGCGACGCTGCGGCGGGGCCTGGCGGGGCCTGGTGGGGCGCACCGCGATATTGTGTTCCCTTTGAATGACTGGCGCCGAAAAATCGATACATATATTAGTCAGTTTGATTGGAATGAGGACGGGCCATATATCCTCGCCGCGCTTGTCTAGCGCCCCCCAAACCCCACCCCCTTTATCCCGTCCCGCCTCCGATACCGCAGCAGTGACCGAAGACCTGGAAAATTGAGAACGAACGCTTGCAATATTTGTGAATTATTGCATAGACGAATGGGGAACAGTGGGGGAGGGGGTGGCCGGCTGATTATCCCCGGTTGGATGACCGCCACCAGAGGTCCATGGGGCGTGGCGGCGTGGGGGTGAGCGATCCGTGTGGGGCCTGGGGTGGGGTGGGGTGGGGCTGGTTGCCGAGGAGTTTTCGACCCCCTCCCCTCTGGGCCCCCATACTTGCAATACGCACGCAATGGGATGCCGCGAGCGCCACTGAGCGAGCGCTGATGGAAACAGAGGGCATGCGGAGACACTCAGCTCTGTCAGAACAAAGTAACCCTTGCCCTCGCCCGCTCGTCCGCTGATTTGCAAATGCAAAACAAGCGAATAAAGTAGTTGGCATCTGCCCTTCAAAGCAAAATAATTCCCTCCAACAATGTTTAATTTGAAATGTTTGCCGTCTGCTGCATCGCCCGCGCAGGGCAGCAGGTCTGGCCGGGCCGGGCCGGGCCGGGCCCCACTCAACTCGACCAGGAGAGTTACGACGCCACTCTGCGCCACGGCACGGCTCGGAGTGGAGCGTCCTGCCCCCATCCCCATACGTCCTGGGGTCATCAGGCGCACGCTACCTGGGGTGTGTGCCGCGCCGTGCCCTGCCGCCCCGCACCCCGCCACGTCACCAGCAGGACCGCGACAAATCCAAACCCTTTAACCAGCCAGGGCGGGCACATTTAGTGTCATGAACCTTACTGCCGCACCGCAATGTTTTGGTGGGCACGGCATTCAGGGCTGGAATAAAGGGGATGCTCACTCTCCACGCCCCCTGTCCCCCTTGTCATACAAATGCCACAACTCCAAGCGCGAGGAGGCCTTCGTGATGTCTGTGCATAAAGTGACGAAACGTCTAATCATACTTTACGTTGTCATGACGAAGAAACTCATTAAAATTGTAATTCCAAACGCACGATAAGAATGCCGACCAAGCATTGTTTTCTTAAACCTTTACAAACATATCAGTTTGTAAACTTATTGCAAAGCATTTGGAAACAAATGATTCGCTCCTAAATGGCGTATGGTTTGCGTTATCAAGAAAATGCTTTAAATTGCAAAGCATCCAAATCCTTAGGTGTTGCGAAGTTGTAATGGCAAAGGATTGCCCTGCAAGGTTTTAACTGCGCGTGCCCTCACCGCTGCTCTTCTTTTTTGTAACCGAACGAAACAAGGGGTGGAAGGGGGGAGAACTGGTTGTTCGAGCTTGATTCATCAGGTCCGCTGACCCCGGCCCACCGCGCCTTCTCCACCCCACCCATTCACCTACCACCAGGGCTCGCGTGTGAGGGTGCCTTTTCCCTGCAGATTGTTTCCTATATCTCCGGCTCGGCCGACAGGCGTCCGGCCAGCAGGACATGAGGCGCGTCGCGCCTCCATGAAGACCGGGCGCGGCGCGGCGCGCGGGGCGCGAGGTGCGGGGTGTGGGGCCCGGGGGCCCCGGTGGGGGCGGCGCGACACTTTATGCGGCGAGCCTGATTTGTTAATGGCGGCCGCATGGTGTGCGTGCGAAAACACGATTGCTCTGGACAAACAGCGCGCGCCCGCCGCTCCAGCCCCACATAGGACGGCGACATGTACACTGGCTCTAGTAAAGCTCAAAGAGGCAGTCAGGACGGGCAGAGTGTAAGCATGGAGTCTATAGAGTTCTTGGGCCCCTCCCCTCCCATGACCCATCGGGCGTCTTGGGGCGTGGGAGGTAGAACTCCATGTTGTGCTGTTTTATTCGGCCGCTCTCTTGCACGAGTGGAATATGTCCCATAAGGACGCTTCCCCATTGATAGCTCACTGTTCCTATGATCACTGTAAATCGAGGAGTCTCGTAAAAAGATTCTGGGGGAGCGACATTTTAACCCCGATTTCGTCTCTCCTCCACGGGCGTCGTTCAGTAACATCACTCGTTTAGAGTCGTTTTGAGACATTTTCGGTCGCAAATAAGACTCAAATTGAGTCGTTTTCGTGAATTATGCTTCATTGAAGCGATGTAGACTTGCGTCACTCTCTTCGGGCGTCGAAAGTGACTAAAACTCTTACAGTGATGAGTCAATTGTTCTATGGGAAATACATTGTGGAAAGTTCCAAGACTGTGGTCAGTCCCAGTAAAGTGATCTGAGCGGATATGTCGGGATCCAAATGAAGGCGGATCTAAATCTAACGTCCGATTTTTACCGAGGTCGAGCCGTTTTCGTTATGCCCGAATAACATGGTGTCAAAAGACAGTAAGTTTTTCGTATACTTACATCGCAAGGCTACAGAGAAGGGAGGAAGAGAGAAAGAAAACGAAAAGAGAAAGCGAACGGAGGAACGGGGAAGTATACGCTTAAAAAAGACGAATAAAGGTAAGTGCAGGTAGGTTTTTGCCAGGGTACTTAGAAAAACGTGTCGGCGCCGCTGCGAATCACCCTGTCGCTGCTACACGTTCGATTCCGCTCCATTTTAGTGGTAATCGATTCCCGGCCCGCCCGAGCCGCGGCTCCTGTCAGCTGAGCTCGGCTCGCGGGATGAGGGGCGTGCGCGTGCAGCGTGACGCTACGCGTGGGACTGGAGGTGGGTAGGCGTGCATGAAGCGTGGCGTGCCACGGTGGGTGCAACGTGTACCGAGCGTGCGGGGTGCGCGCGTCGCGTGCCCCCGCCGAGGGAACCCCTGCACTATAACTTCAAGCTTATACAGATTTTTCTGATTTTTCTAGTTTTTCGTGATTT
Source organism: Frankliniella fusca (assembly GCA_029379305.1). Taxonomy (NCBI): domain Eukaryota; kingdom Metazoa; phylum Arthropoda; class Insecta; order Thysanoptera; family Thripidae; genus Frankliniella; species Frankliniella fusca. The sequence continues at coordinate 1,672,977 of JAHWGI010001270.1, read as the reverse complement.
TCCTTGACTTTACTGATTTTGTTCTGATTTTTCTTGATTTTTTTTCTGTTTTTTTTTTTTTCGGATTTTTTTCCTTGATTTAGTTTTAGGGTGTACACTGATTTATTTTATTCGAGGGGGAAATAACCTCGGACTTTAATGTACACCACTAATTCAACAAATTCAGTGCAATTCAAACAAATTCAAGCCAATTCAACCTAGTTCAAATCTAATTTCAATTCAAGCCTATTCAATCCAATTCAAACCCAATTCAAGCCAATTCAAGCCAATTCACACACTATTTCAGTCCAATTCATAGGCAATTCAAGCCAATTCACAGCCAATTCAAGGCAATTATTCACATCCAATTCACTAAATTTGTACACCTAATTCAGCGGTTATTTCCCCCTCGATTTTATTTTTTGAGTGAAGGACCGCTCGGGAACACTCTCCCGGGTCGCCCCCCCTCTCGCGATCCTATCCCACTTATTTATCCAGGGCCTGCTCAGTCTCACAGTCGAAGACGGACACGGCCTCGCACGGCCTGCTGCTTGCAGCTAGGGCCCCGTGGAGGAAGCAGTGGTGTGCAAGCCCATGTAAAAAGGTTTGCTGCAAGCTACACTCTTAAATTCTTGCAAAGAAAATTCTTGTATTACGATATAATTCTGTGCAACCGTAATACAAAGTCAAAGTTTCTTTGTAATACAAAGGAAACTCCTTTTAATACAAATTAAAAAAAAACTTTGTAATACAAGGACTCATTTTTGCAATACAAGGAAATTTCCTGTGTATTACGAACGCACAGAATTCTTCATATTTTACCGAAAAAATCTTTGTAGAAGATTTAGAGAGTATCGCGTGTTGGTTGAAATTGAGGCATGTGTCGAAAAAGTTTTTTGGACACGTTTGGGAAATTAAATTGTTCTCTTTTCGATGGGCGAATTTCGATTGCTGGTATTGGAAATCCAATACCGAAAACGAAAATATAGCTGTCAAGATCGAACTCTTTCCTCAATGTGATTCAAGCCGTTCTACATCCCCGCCTCATCGTACAAAGTGCAATGTACAAAATGTCCTGTAGTCACGACCAACATTTGTTTTAAGGTTCCGGATTTTTGTTACCAGTTCTCAAATTCTGCAGGAGAACTGTATTTGTACGTTTTTGTGCAAAGTTAAACCTGCGTTTCGATTTGCGCGAATTTGTGTGAATTATTTCATGATTTTCTATACAAATATAAAAAAAAACAATTATTTATATTATTTATTATATTTCTTATTAATATTCAAATGAACGTACAATTAATACGTGCAAAAGATTCGCTTGCTTAACTTTGTACAAAGAAAAGATACAGATCTAATTAGTGTGATGCCCATATTTGACATTACTTTCCGTGTCCGAGAGGTGTGCGCGAGGTTGCAATCAGAAAGCAGCGTTAGCATACCTCATTGCAATCGGCCGCCCCAGCCACAATTAGACATTAAGTCCGGTTCTTGAGAAGCAGGTCCGCCGCCCAGCTCGCCGACATCCCGTCGCGATGAGACGCGTGCCGTGCCCGCGGCCTGCAGCGCCGGCCTGGCCCGTCCCGTCCCGTCCCGTCCTGTGCTCTGGCCCTGTCTAGCGGGGCCAATACCGGTGGAATGAGCGACGGGACACGCGGCGGGGCGGGGCGGGGCGGGGCGGGGCCGGCGTGCGCCACCCTCGCGGGGGCCCCGGCCCGCCCCGCAGCGCTCCGCCACCGCAGAGTCTCCACCCTACCCCGCTCTACTCCACCCCGTCCTACACCGTAGCACCGGGCCGGGGCCGGGCCGGGGCCGGGCCGGGGCCGGGCCGGGGCCGGGCCGGGGCCGGGTCGGGCGCATATGTTCTTGAACCTATCTGCGTGCTTGTCAGGCGCATGCGCCGCCGCGCCCGCCCCAGTCGGCTCCTGGAGGGAATGGGATGATATGTCATCAGGAATCAATTTCCGATGCACCGGCAAGTGTCCCGTGTATGCTGCGGCCCCGGCCTGGCCCCGGGCCCCGGACCCGTGCCCTGCTCGGGCAGGGTATGGAAGAGTCCTGACGGGACGTCAGCAGCACGGAGCCAGACCGGAGAGGAGAGGTGAGATAGAAGGCAGGTTTTCTTCCCGGACAATCCAGGGAAAGCCAGGAAAAAGTAAACTAACATTTAAAATGTTCCGTTCTATGCGTGCGTGTGAGTGTGTTTTACGGCGGGCACCAGGGGGTTCAACATTCTTCCACTGAGGAAAGGGCATGGAGAGAGGCGGGTGTTGAACGAGTGCTATAGCCCGGAACTGGTCGCCACCCCCTCCCTTCCCCCCCTTTCCCTCCCCCCTTTTCCCTCCCCCCCCTTTTCCCTCGTGTTGGTAGGACGAGAGGAGGGGAGTTGGCTGCGAAAACCGATTTTAAATCACATTCTTTTCGCATTGTTTGGCTCCGCTTTAAGCTCGTCGAGTTCCATTTTACACGACGTGCAACGCATGTAGAGGGCTAGCCGCTGGATGGCGCCACGGTTCGAGCACTGGACTGAATGGGAGAGCAAAGGTCGTTGGAGCGAATGGATGACAATGATATTCACATATTACCGCACAAAGGCGCCGTGTGCTCCCCGCCACCAACAAACAGGGATGTAATGCAATGAGGGGAATGAGGGCTGCCTTAAGCCCCTCCCAGCCCCGCCAGCCCCGCCGCCTACGCCCGACCTGCACCACAGGGGCCAAGACGGTCGCGAAGAGATCGGGACGCGAAAAGAACCCGGGATGGGGCGGGCCGCTCTGATATGCATTTAAAATGGCATATCACGTCCTCTTGTTAGCCTTTTGAACCCAGTCCGCCATGCCACCCCCGTACAACCGCCCCGCTTGGCGGAGACCCTGGCGCTATCTCCAACCGCCCCGCCAATGACTGCAGCTCCCCTCCAACGACCCCGCTCAAAGCGTTTGGGCCGCCAGTGCTGAAGCGTCAAGTCTTGGTCAAGTGCTATCACCGTCTTCCAGGATCTCCTTTGTCGGTTTTCCTTTGTCAAATTTGCAGATACTAGCAGAGAGAGTTTTTGATAAGTGCGCCCTAAGAATAAGTAAACTACGAGTAGTACTAATTTCTACTCCCGTGGTAGTATTTTTTTTCTTTTTTTTCTTTTTTTCGAGGGGGTGAAGTTGGCGGCATGGAGGAGGACAGATACCCTTATTCTACAGCTGTCTTCTCTGGGAATCAAAGTGTGAGGCAGTCTCACACCTTTTGGTGTGAGGCCAGAATTTCTCACACCATTTAACTCGATTTTTGTGGTGACGAAAAAATGTTTGAATTTTTGCACACATTCTTCTTCTTCGTCGACAGAGCTTTCAAACGAGCTACCATGTGATGGGTCTGAGGCTGATTGCCGCCGAAAGTTCCTACCCCCTTATTGTTTACTTCAAGTAGTACAGAGGCCAGAGAGAAAAGGTGTGAAACTGTCTCACACTTTGATTCCCAGAGTTTCGTTTTGGAGGGCACCTTAGAACAAGTGCCTTCAAGCATCATGTTTACCGGAGCAGGCCGTACTCAATTTAATTGGCAAATATCAACTGTTGTGCTCAGCCTGTCAGGCTGCGCCCAGCGCACTTCTCCCGGTTTCATCCGGTGAGTCCTCCCACGCACTCTGCGTCGGGGCCCTTATCAAAAATCCCTACCCGCGCAAGCCAGCCCTGGGCCCGCTCTCCAGTTCAGTTGGTGCCAAGCTTTAAGATGGGATAGACCTCTGCTGGAACGAGCCTCCCCAGGCCGTGTGTGCTGCTGCCTTGCCGGACTTAACCAATCTCTCCGGTGAGTGCCGTTAGGGAATCTTACTACTAGTCGAGGTGATAGGTATTAGGATAACCTGACTGTTAAGCCGCAATAAAGCTAAATCCAAATTATCAAACTCCTACTCGTTCTCACTGCTCGCCAGAGATCGCCCGAATGATTTGACTAAGGTCCAATCATAATTCATTCATAACGTGTTGTGCTCAGCCTGTCAGGCTGCGCCCAGCGCACTTCTCCCGGTTTCATCCGGTGAGTCCTCCCACGCACTCTGCGTCGGGGCCCTTATCAAAAATCCCTACCCGCGCAAGCCAGCCCTGGGCCCGCTCTCCAGTTCAGTTGGTGCCAAGCTTTAAGATGGGATAGACCTCTGCTGGAACGAGCCTCCCCAGGCCGTGTGTGCTGCTGCCTTGCCGGACTTAACCAATCTCTCCGGTGAGTGCCGTTAGGGAATCTTACTACTAGTCGAGGTGATAGGTATTAGGATAACCTGACTGTTAAGCCGCAATAAAGCTAAATCCAAATTATCAAACTCCTACTCGTTCTCACTGCTCGCCAGAGATCGCCCGAATGATTTGACTAAGGTCCAATCATAATTCATTCATAACGCGTTATGAATGAATTATGATTGGACCTTAGTCAAATCATTCGGGCGATCTCTGGCGAGCAGTGAGAACGAGTAGGAGTTTGATAATTTGGATTTAGCTTTATTGCGGCTTAACAGTCAGGTTATCCTAATACCTATCACCTCGACTAGTAGTAAGATTCCCTAACGGCACTCACCGGAGAGATTGGTTAAGTCCGGCAAGGCAGCAGCACACACGGCCTGGGGAGGCTCGTTCCAGCAGAGGTCTATCCCATCTTAAAGCTTGGCACCAACTGAACTGGAGAGCGGGCCCAGGGCTGGCTTGCGCGGGTAGGGATTTTTGATAAGGGCCCCGACGCAGAGTGCGTGGGAGGACTCACCGGATGAAACCGGGAGAAGTGCGCTGGGCGCAGCCTGACAGGCTGAGCACAACATCCCTTTTCTCTACAAATGAAACGTCCTCGTTTCATAGGTAGCACGTACGGCGTGCACAACATCCTTTTTCTCTACAAATGAAACGTTTCATAGCAAGGCAGGGCGTGCGATAATAATAATAGCCTAAAGATTTATATTCTAGGGTAAGTTTCGCAGATCTAATTTACGATATAGTCGAGGTGATGTCTAAAACTTGAAGTTTTTTTTTTTAAAAAAAAATATTGAGTTTAACAGTCAAAAGAAATTTGTTAACATTAGTGTTTAAAAGGTAATAATGTTAAATTGCTTTGAAAAGGGTACATATTTGCTTACATGAAATTATACACATTTCAAAATAAAGTCCTGATAAACACTTAAGAGGTAAATAAATTTCATGGAAAATTACTGACACAAGAGACAGAATGGACAACAAGGTTAAATTGTACACTTAACAGGTAAATTAATTTCAAAACAAACTAATCACGAGAAGATTTACGCTAGAGACAACACAGATAAACTTGCACGTAAAGTAATTTCGAATCAAAGTACTGACAAAAAGATACACACAAGAGGCAACACGACATGACAAGAACACAGCAGAGGGCAAGACGAACAGGAACAAAATCAAGTTTTGTTTATTTTCATGAACAATATAATGCTTTTAAATTGACACAGCGGCAGTTTGATTGGCAGACGATAGTTCAAGGCAGGAAGCGTGTAGTTCAGAGGTGTGCTCTTGATCGCACAGTGGGCGCGGGGTGTAAATTTGTAGCGCTGAAGGTGCCCCATGGCAAGTGGTGGGGCTTGGCGCCACCCAGGTCCACTTGTGAGTTGCGGGCTGCCGGGCCGTCGCGGCCGTGGTGGGGCAGGCCGTGGGGCCGTCAGGCTCTCGGCCTGGAGCGGGTCTGTCCAATTGCAGGAAGGCTGCCGTGCCATGCCGTGCCGTCATACGTGAGTCCTCTCGTCCATCGGTTTGGCGTCAGAGACTTTTGACAAGTTAAGGTCGATGACAATCCTTAGATAAACAAAAGATATGTGGCAAGTTATCCTTACAAAATAATAAAGGAAAAATACAAATCTGTTTAAGAACTAAGTTTGCACTGAACTGCAGACACGGTTCGCACTGGGAAACAAAGCCTTTCTACAACACCAAGTAGATTTTTAAGAATATACAAAATTACCAAAATTCCAGTGACAAAAGAAGCAAATTTGAATTTACTTAACTTTGCAGTACTATGATGCGACTGCAGCCGGTGAGAATAGACACAGGCCTATTTTGAGATCTCTTTGATGGTACAGGTGTTCGCTGCGTTCGATCAGGCGAGGTAGGCGATGTGGAGATGGCGCATAGATGATGCTCCGAAGTCTGGGCGCATGCACGGGCACCAGGAGTCGCCGTCGAATGTTGATAATGCGATAGGCCAGGACCAGGACCCAGAGCGCGGAGTCTCTCGAGCATGCAGCCGAACGGCTACATCCGGAAGTCGAGATAGCGGAGGCTGGGCGTTTTGCTGATGCGATACGCCACCGTAGAAAAGCGTAAAGCGCAGCTCCGAGATTTGTAAGTCGGTGCCATGGCACTGTCAGAGTGGTCATGACAGTTGTTGCTTTTGGGAATTACTCAGAGGTTCGAAAACCAGCAGGTGCGCGTGTACCGCGCTGTGAACTAGAGTGCCAGTTAAAAGAATCACATTTTACCATTAGTCGAGGTATGGCGAAAAACAACGCAATCTAACTTTCCAGACAAGAACAGAGTTAGAATGAGGAGAAATTTAAGCGTTGGAGATTTAATAACAGTAAAGTACAGTTTAGATAGGAAGTAGGAATTGTAGATCAGGAAGGGGGGGGGGGGTAGTACATTAGTAGTGAACGTAGGGGGAGACACCAGTGACGCGCGGGGCTCCTCGAGACTACGTTCCGGCTTACGCCACGGCAGGGCCGTGAGCTGCACCGCTTGAAACGAGTGAACTCCGGCGCCAGCAGGCATCGAACCCTAACCCGAGAACAGCAACGAAATAATCTAACCAAGGGAGAACAGCCATTTCTTTTGATTTGAAATGGAGTCGGATGCTGAGAGAGCTGTCAGAGCACAGGCCATGGCCGTTTGGAGCAGTTAAGGACAAAAGCCTACCGATCGTCGCCGTGAATCCGAGTAATAATTGGGTCGTTTCTTAAATTTAAAATTTCGGTAAGGTGTGAAACTAGCAAGGGAAGGCCTTGAGAGTGTCACCTGGCTCCTTTCAAGGAGCGAAGTAGGGGGTCTAGGGGTACCTGTAGTCCTGGGACAGGTGCTATCCAAAAGTACAGGGAGAGGGTCCGCTGCATAGTGGATGGGAGTGGGGAGAGGGTCCACCACGGAACAAACCTTTCGGTTGGCAGGCACCTCACTTTTGGCAGAGAGAGGGTCCGCTGCAGAGGAGGGTTGGGGCGGGGAGGGGCTCCTCCGCCGTACGGGCGGTACTCGCCGACATGGCTTGGACGGGCCGCCGGGATGTCGGCCGACGCGTTGCGTTTGAACCAGACCGCCTTGCGGCTGGGCAGGCTGCTGCTGCTGCACCGCGGGGGTGGGCGGGGCGGGGGCCGCGGAGGGAAGGGTCCTCGGCGGGGGCCTGGCCGTGGGCGTCGTCTGGGCCCTACCGGAAAGGGAGCTGCTATCGGGTGCGACAGACCGACCAGCCGCCGATGCAGGGGCCGTTCGGGCGGATGCGGCGGGTGGGACTTCACATTGATCCGATATCAACCAAGCTGGATTGAACCATTCATCGCGCTGGTAACCATCATGGCGTTTGCCTGGCTCACCTTCTAGGGTGATTGCATTGACAGAAGTCACGGAGCGTTTCAACCCGTCGAAGGTCTTACCTATTTGTTCTGTGCTATCCTCTGTAGTAGGTATAGTTGGGGCCAACCTGGCAGGTGATTGGCGGGTGGGGAGGGTTACAGGAGCCGGGGAGGGCACTTGATCTGTGTAGGGAGCGGATTGCTCCGGGTCCTGGGCGTACACGGGTGTGCACGTAGGAACGTACTGAGGGGCGTACGGAGGGGAGTACGGAGGGGCGTACGCCGGGGCAGGGCCGTTGGGCACTCCCGTGCTTAGCCGGGCAGACAGGGTGTGAGTCCTGCGATGCGCTGCGCGCTCTAAAGCCAGTTTTTCATACGCGCCTAGCAACTCAGCCACGGAGGTGCACTGGGAGGGACGAAGTGCATAGAACACGAACTCATCCACAGCTTTGTGGATCTCGAGCAGGACCTGGGCGACGTCCGAAATCTTGCACTTTCTACACAAGTGCGTCACCGCTCTGACGTATTGACTGTAGCTTTCCGTCGGCAACTTAACACGCACAGCTAGGGTGTCTCTGTGACGCTGTGTGTCTTCGAACACGGGGAATGCAGCGAGTAAAGCAGACCGTGCATATTCATAAATTTGCCGAGGGCCGCGCGCGGGGTTACCCGGGTTGTGGTGAAGCCATTCTAGCCGCGAGACAAGTTCTTCCTTAGCAATCCCAGTACAACAAATCTCCACTAAGTAGTACAATTTAGTTTCATCGGAGTGGCCCAGGAAGCAAGCCGCAAACATGTCAAATGTGCGAAGAAATCGTTCGACATTTTCGCTAAGGGCGCCACTAAATTGAGGGTGTTCGGGAGTAAGAGAAATACTAGCCATTTTTCAGAAAAGATTGAGAGAAGACAATAGTGTCATTTTTCCAAAAAACAACATAAGAGGCAAAAAATAAGAAAAAAGAAGCAAAGATAAAATAAGAGTGCTGGAAAATAGTGAACATGCCTACCCAAGGACAGCAGATGTCATGCTACACTGTGCTGCCGCCAACAAAATTAATGTGCAAAATTAACAAAACCATACACGCTCACACCGGGTCACCAGTTCCGCACCTCCACCACGTTATGAATGAATTATGATTGGACCTTAGTCAAATCATTCGGGCGATCTCTGGCGAGCAGTGAGAACGAGTAGGAGTTTGATAATTTGGATTTAGCTTTATTGCGGCTTAACAGTCAGGTTATCCTAATACCTATCACCTCGACTAGTAGTAAGATTCCCTAACGGCACTCACCGGAGAGATTGGTTAAGTCCGGCAAGGCAGCAGCACACACGGCCTGGGGAGGCTCGTTCCAGCAGAGGTCTATCCCATCTTAAAGCTTGGCACCAACTGAACTGGAGAGCGGGCCCAGGGCTGGCTTGCGCGGGTAGGGATTTTTGATAAGGGCCCCGACGCAGAGTGCGTGGGAGGACTCACCGGATGAAACCGGGAGAAGTGCGCTGGGCGCAGCCTGACAGGCTGAGCACAACACAACCTCGTTCTTGCACGCCCCGCCCCGCTGTTGGCCCGGCAGGCAGGCAGGCCTTTCGGCATGTCTAGTAGTGAGGGCGGACTAGTGTACCAGGCCCAAGTTATCTGGTACGACGCTGGGCTGGGCTGGGCTTGTCGAGCCACGCCGGGTCGGGCGCGACGATGTGGGCTCTTCCCCGCCCCGCCCCGCCCCGCCCCGCCCCGCCCCGCCCCGCCCCGCCCCGCCCCGCCCCGCCCCGCCCCGCCCCGCCCCGCCCCGCCCCACAGTGGGACAGAATCCCGAAAAAAAGTGACAAAAATCAAATTTTTGAACAGTGCAGCAGAGCGATTTCGACATCACAGTCGGATAGACCAATGTCTGAACTATCAGAAACCAGTCTCCAAAATTTTTTGTGATGGTCGCCCTTCCCTAGGGAAGCTCCGGAAGTTGCCGCTTGGAGCGCCCACGTCAGCGCGCCTTTTCTGTTCCGATTTCAAACAATTTCTGTGAGCCTCCGGGCGAAGTTATTTGGTGCATGTGCGCATAAATTGAAAGATTGGACCCTGCTCTACATATTCCTTGCCCTTAGACCCCCCTCTTTCACTTCCAAGCACCGTAAAATAGTGTACTTCCATAACCTTGTCACTCATCTCAGTCAAATCGTTTTTTTGGGCTACAGTTCGATTCCTGTGGTTTCATGCGGTCTTCCTGGTACCAAACTGTAGGGGACGACCTACTCTATGATACCCAATCGACCCCTTTTGCGTAAACATGCGAACAGGCCGCTGGCGGCGCTAACAATCTACCCAGGCGGGTGCGGCGGGCCGGCCACACTGTTAAAAATACCGTAGGGAATTACGGTATCACTGTATGTCTTATGGAATCATATGTGTCACCATACGTGGCAACATATTTTTTTTGGCGACTTCCATGTTTTGTCGCCAAGATCTTGGCGACTTCTCAAGTGTTGCCATAGGAAAGGAAACAAATTTGTCGCCATGGTAGAACCTGCTCCAGCTGCCATTTCAAGCGTTCACAACATTATGGTAAGAGAGTCGCCATAAACCATGGCATCAAATGTGTCGCCAATATATTGTGGCAACATAAACGTCGCCATTAGAATGGCAACATTAACATTGCCATAAGAATGGCGTCATTTGTTGCCAAGGATACGTAATATAAATAAATTATTGCGGAAAGGGGTTTGATGGTGCCTTCCCTAAAATACAGTTTACAGAAAATGATCCCCTACATATTCTAATTTAATTAATTCCATAGAATTTATATGATCTGCAACCAATCAAACTGTGCAAGAGTGCAAAGGCTTGCAAACAGATTAAAATAATTTTACACTGGATGGCTGTCCCTTACCTTGACTACAATTATCAGCACAAAGACCCTCCTGCCTCCTGCTCTTTGGTTGAATACAGTCTGGCAAGGCATGGTTCTGAGAGGTAACCTCTCCCTGCATTCTCTTTACCACGGGATAAAGTTGTTTTGACGGAATGTCAAACGCAGATGTCCAATACCATCAGTATGTTATCTTCGCAAGACCTCGCAGGAGGTCTGTTTGTCCGATAAACAGTTGTCATGTCCTCGATCTCACTGAATTTTCAAGCCGAAAAGACTCACACAAATCACGCGAACATCACAATCACAACAAGAAATCAACCAGTGCCCTGCCTTCTACAAATATCTGTAAACGACTCTGAAGTCTGCTCACATATCGCCGTGCGAGAGCTAGAAGTTTTGCGTGAGCGAGCTTCAATACCTTCAACCCTTCAACTTCAGCCACAGCCACTCGGCATACAGACGATATTTTTGTTTTGGTATTTGTTCGAGGTGTTTCAGTTTGATTGTGTACTTTGTCGTTGTAAGTCATCGCGTTGCTGCATTTTACAAGTGTAAGTCCTTTCTACTTCGAATTCGCACCAGTTACCTCGCTTAATTATTTCCGCTTTTCACAAAATAGTGGCGTCTACTACGTGCACATAACCTCGCTTGTAAATGTGGTGTGCATTTTGCTGTGGTTTCTGATCAATTTCTCACTCTAAAATTAGCTTGTGCCGTAATCGCACCGTGCCATTGGCTTGTTTACACGTTCACATTTTTGCTTTCTTACATACTGTTGTCGCTTGAGCTCCAAGCTCCCATACTTGTTGGGTCCAGTGTTTACTTATCTTGGCTGCTTCACTGTTTGAACGAACCTTCGCTGCGCCTCGTTTTTGATTTCTCGTCTCAAATGTACATGATTTTGAAAACGTCTCTCGCCTGCCGATTCAATACTGATCATGCAATCTGCAGATAAAAAATTATAAAAATCTATTGTTGTTACACAAAACTAATACAAAACCGTTGTGTTTTCAGGTACCACTTCAGACTGCTGCTCACCATCATCCTGGCTGTGGATCAAGAAAACCTTCTTTACTAATGTGATAACTAGTTGATTAAATACTGTTTCTCTAAGCATCTTTTGTGGCACATTTCTACCTTTTTTTCCCTGAAATGTGTACACGTCTCCCATTTCATGACAGTTCTCACATTAAGACTTACCTTGAGGGAAACATACAGTGTATTTTTCACTAATTGGGTTTGTTTTCTGACCTTTTGTATCTTGTTTGCACAAATAATATCTGTAGACATGTAGACAAATTGGTATAAAGGTGCAAACCATGAAACTGTCTTGAACATTCCTGTATAAATTGTAAGATGCCCTGAAGATCTCATGTGACGGGACTTGATGAAATCAGATTAAAACACATTGAAACCTTACATTTGAATCTTTAATTTTAAGTGTCATGAGACAGTAAAAGCTTGGAATCACCAATGACTAAGTTCATCAAATTTCTTCCTACATAGTACAGCTTTTTTTTTTAATAGTTGGTTTTAAATTGCATTGTTCAGCTCATAATAATAAAGGACGCTATAGGAATTCTGCTGGAAGATTTAATTTTTGCGGACGGGTCCAAAATAACTCTTGATTCTTATTCAGAACCTCAGTCTTAATATGAATATTTATAAAATGTATATACAATATAAATTATTTTCAGAACTTACAGACTAGTTGTCTCATTTGGACAATTTTTAACCAAATACATTATAAAATGAAATAAAATTATATTATTTTGCAACTTATAGAAAAAGACACTATTCTGGTTACTGTTGCCAAACAGCTCTTCATTTGTATTTAAACCTATACAATATGTGAAATTATTAAATTTTTTTATAAATTAAAATGAATATCAAAGAACTCTTGATTTATTCATATTAGAACCTACACTGTATATGAATTCATTTAATCTTAGTTATAAATTATTTTGAGTACTAATAAACTAAGTTGCCTCATTTGCTCACTCTTGAAGGAATATTTATAAATTATAAAAGAAAATTATGAAGCTTTGCAACTTAGTAAAAGTAATTTACTAATTTCTGAGTAAGAATTAACATACTAATCACCATAAATCTATGCCCAACATGTGGAAAAATTTCTTGTAGGTCTGATGGGGTCTTTGTTTTAATGTCCTTATGCAAATGCCACCATGGACAATTCGTTCAAGGACTCTTAGATAGCTCTTATAACTATTGGGATAGCTAAGTCCAAAGATGAAGTACACAGCAAGGAGCTGCATTGCACAATCCAAACCTGTGGGATTTGCTATTTGGTTTAGCACTGCTCCATGTGCTAACAGGTAACTTTTTAGAGGTTCAAAGTCACCACAGTCATTCAACCTCATCACTACCAAAACAGAAGGAGGCTGCTTGTTTGTGTCTTTATAATTAAGTAAATTACCAGCTCTGATTTCATCTTCCTGCATAAAAGGTATTGAGCTCAATTAACAGCTTCTGTTTTTATCGAATCATCTGTTACAGATTACTTACGTCTTTAATTTGTATTGCTGGCCAATTATCCTGCGTGAGGTAATTGGGTGGGGTTATTTGGCTCATCATATCCACCAATACCATTATGTCATGGACTTCGGTGTCCAGAGAAGATGGAGAGAGCCTTGAACGGAATCTTTCCATATTAGTATCAAAATTCATGAAGAGCTCATCTTGGCTTATTTGAATTCTCAGTGAATATTCATAAAACAGCTAATGGGACAAAAAGGGATAAAAAACTCATTCAAGGTGCTTGAAAGATTCATTTAACTTATTGTGCTCTCTTACCAACTCAGTGATTTTGTAATGTGGATACATCATCCACAACTTTACTAATTCATTTCCATCTCTATTCTTGGTTTTCTCCATCTCCATCACAATGTCCTCAAACAGCATTTGCCTGTAAGAGTATGATCGAGCCACAAGTTGTTTTCCATTATTAAGGTCTTGGATGGATTCCGGAAGCTTCAGAGAAGCATCCACGTCCTTCTCATCAGGGCCACTGATTTGACTGCAAAAAAGATATGGAAAACTGAGTTATGGAAGAGGTTTCTTGTTTACTGCTTAAGCAATTCATTAATAAAGTAAAACTCACTTTGCTATTGCTAAAGTGTTGATAGGCTTTCCCTTATTTGCTTCCACCAATTTTACATTAACTCTTATTTCTTTCAGTGCCGGGCCTGCTGTGTGCTTGTAGTATTTTCTGGAAGCAAGGGATTTCCGGACACTATGTTTTAATTGTGTCTGAAATATTGGTGAAAAGAGAAAAGAAAGTTTTCTATAAATGTCAACACATAATAATTTAAAATTTCCATCTAATTTTAAATTAGTAATATATATTTACATATTTTGTGTTGTCTTCAAAATCTCCTAGACATGGCCACTTTTCAACTATTTTTTGGCACATCAGGTCATATTCGTGGGGTTCGGGGAATCCTCCAGTTGTCTCATGATTTATAAGACCGTCCACATGTGCCCTGATGTCTGGAATTATGTGGCGCATAAGAGGGAATCCAGCCTCAATTGACTTGAGGCTTAAGGGCGACCATGTTGGTAGACAGTTTGTGGCTGTGATTTCTTGGCCCGGTTTTCTCTTAATCTTAGAAGAAATTTCATCAATTTTAAATATTCTAATAATTTAGTAAAAGGGTATTTTTCTCTCCAAATTATCTTACCTTTCTACCCCTTCCCCTTTTTTTTCTGGGTTCCTTGTTTTTTTCTGACCCTTCATTCTGCTGGTTTGATCCAACTGAAGTTGCATTATCATGAGGGTCAATCTCAGCATCATCTTCCTATGATTATCAAAGCAAGGAAAAAAATGTAATAACTTTTCTATTTTTTTGGCTTGTGTTAACTGCTTTCAAAGAAAATACCTGATTAATTGATTCCGAATCGGAGGCCACAATAATATTTCTGAGTGGTGGGCTGTTCTCTTTGCAGCTGCTGTCACTCTCATAAATTTGACGTTTAGTTTTAGGTTTTCTCGGGTGTTCCTTTATGCCACTTTCTTCTGAGAACAAACTGATGTCATCTGAAACCTGTTAAAATCAAACCAAAATGAATAGACTCAAATAAATGATCTAGCAGGTGTGAAGATGTTTTATAATGAAATGACTCCCTGATAATGTAATGTAAAAAGGAATAGATAGAGCTATTAGTCATTATAATGGGGAAACAAGTTTGTCAATGTACAAGAGATTGGCAGTTTGTTGCTACATGACTCACCAGAGATCCTGCTGAAGGCCCAAATGTTTGGGGCTGAAATGGAACTACAGTGAGTCCAGCAGAGACAATCTTCTCATGGCAAATCCATCTTCTCTTCTCGGACTCTTTTTGATTGGTCGTCAGTTTGTCCCATTGCCCAGGGGCATAATGTTCAATCATTTCCTCGTCTGTTTCATTCCCTAAGGGGACGTCTATGTTTTTATTTGTGTTATTCGGCCAAGTAACAGAAGAACTAGAGCTGCTAAAATCATCATAGTCAACAAGATTGAGTGTGGTGCGTAATTTGGTTGGAGATGAAAATAAGACAGGACTCGAAACTTGTGTTCCAGTCTTGGTTCCACTGAATTCTCTACTCATCCTGCAAATAATGATGAAATGTTGTCAAATAATAGTCATTGATATATAAAGATTTCAAATGTGGTATTAATGTTGTGAAGTTCTACCAAGTTTATCTTTTCCAGTGAGCACTTTAATACATGCAAATTAATTATATGAATTTCTAATCTTAATATTTAAAGAAAAATCATACCATCCCTCAAAGCATGGTCTTTTTTCAGGAGGAAGAGGTGAATTGTTCCCACTGCTACGCTTGATGCTTTTTCTATGTCAGAAAATAAGACAGAGAAATTAATACAATTGTGTAGAACAGTCATCATACTACTAAAATTTAAACTTCAATAAGGTACGTACTCAATTCTTTCAGACAAGAAGGAATCATAATGATTCCTTTTTACGTTGGGTTTTTGTCTTTCCTCTGGGTCGTTAGACAGTCGGTAAACAATCTTGATAGGATTGTCAGCACTGGTGCCCTCAAGAGAAAACTTAAGAGTAGAAGCATCACTAGGTTCAGATCGCACCTCTTGAAGGACGTGTATCTCTCTTTGAAGGATATGGTTCAGAGCTATGATGCACTCATGCCCTCCCCACTCAGTCTCCTTCTCCAGGTGCCTAATGTAGGCCCCGAGTCTTCCTTTCTCAGTCTTTTGTGGGTAGCGCCCGGGCATGTCAGAAATGTTAGAGAGAAGCACATCCCGAAATTTTGACAAATTTTTTTTAATGAAATCGGTGGATTGAGTTCTCAAAATTGCGGCACGGGTCGAGAGGTCATCCCAGTCATTTGAAGGCTGCAGTTGATGGGCAACTGCCAGGAAGAGACATGCCCCATTGGATTTGATGACAAAAACCGAAACGGGCCCCTCCCCCGTAACCACTACTTGCTCACTGTAATGGAGGAAGAAATATATCCTATAAGAAACAGTGCATAAATTGCGACGGATGCGTGTTCTTTCTAGTGTCGCTCTGAGACAAAACAGTAGAAAGGTTGAATGGCGCGAGCGCGCTATTTCTTTCCATCAAAATAGTAGAAATGAAAAAGTGCCATAGCTAAAGGAAAAAAAAGTCTAAACTCATCCCCAGGTTTTTCACGATACATACCTTCCATCATCTCCATCACAAATACTACTGAATACATCTGACATTTTTGCCTAACCAAGCGTCAATAACTGTAACTGTGACCAGGGATCCGATGTGATTAGATTTTCCAGATCGCAAGCACCCCGCCAACGGGTTTCGCGCGAAACTGGACGCCCAATGCTGCCAACCACAGTTTCGGGTATTGTTGTTTTTTGAGAGGCATGTGCGGCATGTGCTCTAGGGCTTTATTTTTATTTAGTTTTGAGATTTAAAGGAAGCGTACTTTCAAATGTCAATATTTAGGAGAAAAGATTTTTAGATTTATCTGCCGGTGCATGATTCGATATCTCGAAGAACAACAACACCGGAAATCATCAGACCCCTGGTTGAGAAGTTGAGAAAAAGGAAAAAACTTTGAAACCAAAAATCTGTTCTACGATCTACATGGCGCATGCCTCTTTCGCTCACATCATTCTGTGTCCAAATCAGACTTGGATAGTTCAGAGAAAAGTTTAAAAATTGGGAAGCAACCTCGGGCGGGCGCGGACGGCAATGCCAGCGAAGCCTGGCTAGATCGGTGACGTCATTGTCGGACCCTCCGATCCCAGGTTCCTGCCCTGAAGCAGACCGCAACGGCAACGTTGTTGTGTGCTGTCTTATCAGTGACCGATATTTCTGAGCGGCCAAGATGGTAAAATTCAAATGTCCACTTTGTAATTATTCCTCGTTCTTGTCAAATGATGACCTACAACAACATATGCGCAGTTTTCACCTGACTAAGAAAAGTCTTAAAGTCAATCATGTGTGTCAGGAATGTAATAAACATTTTCTGTCATCTGCTAGTCTCCAGAAGCACAGTCGTGTTTGTATGAACCTGAGAACTCAGTTATTTAGAGGTTAGTTTGTTTCAATTAATTTTAAGTTATAATTTTAAACAAATCCCTAACTTTTCTTTGAGTTCGCTTATCCCTCAAGTCAATGCATGCAATGAATTGTTCGGTAGACCATGGTCTTTTATAAAACTTATTAGTACTGAAAATGTCAACTTGAAGCACATTATTTAATTCTTCTAATCGGTTAATGTATTGCCTTTCCCTTTTTTAGATGACATTTCAACCTCTTCAACTGCATCTTCTTCAGCAGGCTTTCATGGAGACTCTTATCAGTCACAGGGTGAGCCTCAGTTGTTTCCACATCATCTTTTTGAATTTATGGCAAATAAACTTACATGTCGGACATATGGCCACAAGTGTCCTTTACCACTCTTGATTTTTAGTCTTAGCAATTTTATGATAGTTTGTTCTCTTCTGTAATATGATGTAGGTTCAGTTGAAGATATGGAGATTGCAATGGGTACACCTGAATTGCTTATTCCTGGCCATCATGATGAGCTTCAAGTTCAAGGTAAAGATAATAGTAGACCTTGTCTTGCGCAGACATACCTGCATGAGTATTGTTGGAGATTATTGGAGGCATATAATCACACATGTTAACTATATGCTTGAAAATTCACAGTAAAGAATGTAAGGCATTTGCTGAGTTTTCGCTCTTCCAATATGCTCGCAGACAGATTGTGCGTCTTAATTTATTATTTAGTTTGTTGTTTGACACTTGGCGAGAGGCTTCGGACTGGAGTTAATGTTAAGGTGAATCCGCAATACTGCTCATAGCTAATAGCTCATGTGCTCATGCAGCTCGAAAGTTCCTCTCATTTCTGAATGCGGAGTGTAAGAAGGCAAACTAGGGAACTTATTTGGTGAAATGGCCTCTTCGAAATATATTAAATTTCCACTTTCACCAAAAACATATAGTTGAATGCGAGGAACTTATGAGCCACATAAGCGCATGAGTGCATGAGCTATGAGCGGTATTGTGGATTCACCTTTAGAACATCATCTTAAGTTTTTGAAACTAAGATTTCTTTTTTCTTTTGCTTATCAGAAAACCAGCAGAGTACTTCTGAGGATCCAGATCTTGATTTTGAGGAAGAAATAGAACTAGAAATTGAAGATATTCTCCAGCATGAAGTGGGCTCATTTCTAGTAAACCTCAAAGACAGCTGCTATGCTACTCAGAAAATTTTAAATGAAGTCATCAAAGGTGTTGATGGCATTCTAGAAATTTACCTTGATTGGATTGAGAGCAGATTTCATAAAAAATTCTCTGGCAAGGAATACATATCTCTTAATGAAGTCTCAGATATTCTCAAACTGATGAAAGGCTTGTCGATTTTTCAAGGTGCTCACGACACCATCTCATTTCTTGAAGATACGGGAAGACTTGTAAAACCAGTAAAAGTGGTTTTTCAAACCCGCAACGTCCTAACCAAAGACTGTTCTATCGTGCAGGAAGATGAAGAATTTGCCTACAAGGTCCCCTTTCTACCTCAGTTGGAGACATTTCTGAACTGTGATGATGTCTTGGAATGTGTTGACAACCCAAGACAAGCTACACCTGGAACTTACAAGAGCCTGCTTGATGGGTCATTTTACCAGGAACATCCTGTTGTACGTTACAAGGATCCCAAAGCATTAGCAGTTGTACTTCATATTGATGGGGCCGAAATGTCTGACTCAGCATCGCCAAGGGCTGGGTTGAACAATTTGACTAATATTAGCTGGCAGCTTGCTAATGTACACCCTGAGTTGGGTTCTACAGACAGAACAATTAACCTTCTTGCTACCATCAAAACAAGGTGGCTGTCTCATGAACGGGTCAAAGTATTGCTTGAAGACATCATTGATGCCATGAAGAAACTTACTTCTTCTGGAGTAACACTAAACATAAAAGGTTGTAAAAGACACTTTTATGGTTTGCTTTTAGCTGTCTTAGGGGATTATCCTGCACAGGGCTTTATAGGAGGTTTTAAAGAGTCTGTCACTGCTACATTGGTCTGTAGATGTTGCCTTGCTCCAAACCCCGATCACCTTCATGAGTGTGATATAAAAGTGTTCTCCCTTAGGACTTTGCAGTTGCATGAAGATCATTTGAAAGAAATAGAAAGTTATGAAGCTCCAAAAGGCAGACGTGCAAAGCCTGTCCCTGGTCAGCCTCATCCGGACCCAAGTGTAAGGTATGGTGTTAATTACCGTAGTCACCTAATGGACATACCTCACTTTGATGTAACTAAATGCCTTTTGCAAGATGTTATGCATATTGGACCTGAAGGGTTATTGGAAATGGTTTGTAGAAGTTTGATGCATCATGTAATACTAGAAAAGAAGAAGAAATTACTGACAGATGTCAATGATGAAATCTCTGCACTCTCTAAGTGTTTTCGAAATGATCGCCCCTCATCTGTCAACAAACCTCAGCACCTTACTAATAAATTGCGTCAAAGTGCTGCACAAATGAACAATTTGGCAATCCTCCTTCCATTTGTTCTCAGGAAGGATTCATTGTTTCCAGGGGAAGCAGCTTATCTTCAAGTTCATATCCGTCTCTTGAGAATTCTGAATCTTTGTATGGCATATGATTTAAAAAATGAAGATGCTGAAAGATTATCTACTATGATATCTGATTTCCACTCTGAGCTGTTAAAAATCAAACCGGATTTGTCAATGGCTAAGATACATTTCATTCATCATCTTCCAGAGCAGGTATATTCTTTTGGTGTTATTCGCCAGCAAGCCTGTTACAGATTTGAATCCCACTTTGCCATTTTGAAGAGGATAGCTCGCCTCCTGCACAACACCAAAAATCTTACCATGTCAATTGCCTACCGTCACCAAACTAGGCAGTGCCAAGCCATGGTCCAGCCTGGAGGTTTCTTATACAAAGGACATGAATTTGGTAAAAGAACCAAAATTTCTTCTTTGGTTAATGACCCATCACTTAATATGCTGAAAAATACAATAAATACCCCATTTGAAGAAATTGAAGAGCTTAGCAAGATCAAAGTACATGGATCAGTGTTTCAGGCAGGCAGAAGCATTATCTTAATTGATAGCAGCAGCCCGCTTCCAAAATTTGCCAAAATTCTGAAGATATTTTATATAAATCAAAAGCTCATTGGATTTTACTGCCAAGACATTAAAACTGACTTTGAAGACATGGAGCTGAATGCCTATAAGATAACCTTTTTAAGTTCAAAAGTTGCTGTGTCCTTCAATGATATGAAGTTTCCACATGAAGTACTACTTCTGAAGGTTGAGGGGAAGTGTTATGTGGTTCCTAGAGGTCACAGAGCGCTTCTAACATAACAACATGACAACCATGATCTTCACAAATGTGGCACTTTATACTATTATTATTGGTAAGAAACAATTTTAATTTCTCACAAATGGACATGTACATGATCCTTAAGTCTAAAAGTTAATTAATATTTATTCTCTTTCTTTTTTTAGGAAACGAGAAAGATTGTTGCTGAAAATAAGACTCTTGTGTGTATAAGTTCCTTATTGCAAGCCATTTGAACGAATCATCTCTAGAATTTGATAATTCTAATCCTATGCTAATCCCATATTTTGTCCATCAAGCAACTTCGCTTGAGAGCTCTTGTGTTTGGGCTTCAGGAAGCATCTATTCTACATTCAACCACTTCAGATGCCTGTTACAGTAAGTAAATCAATTATTTTTCTCTAATATGCACAGTGATGTATGTTCTACATCTTTTATGCCTCTCCATACAGATCGGCTATTGCTTCAGAGACTAGTTGTCACTTCTGTTTGATCTGGCCTGCTCACTTCGACTTACTTTGTTCTCTGAAGTAATTTGGGAAAATTTAAAAACTGTCTTTAACTTCTCACAGCTGTTGTTTGTCAAGAAAGGCATGCTGGTATGTAAATTTAATGTTTTGATCACTCTTGATTATTTTATTCCCCAATGTTTCATTTGTCCTTTTTTTTTTCTTGTTCCAGGCAGAAACCAAGCATAGAACTATATCACTTTTCCCAGTGAGAAATGCCATTTCGAAATGATACTGTTTTGTTACGTGGGTGTGCCATGCTTGTGTCAATATCAGTTGGAGGTAGCTCACGCTCAGAAATATGAAATTTCTGTTTAATTTTAGTAAGGGACAGGTAAGGCACTTTAATATTTCATAACAAAATACTTTATTTCTCATTTTTATCTGTGTCTCTTAGTCTAAGACCTGTTTTTATTTACTTTCCTCCTATTTAAGGATATTCATCCGTTGTCTGGCATCAAACAGAAATTAGAACTGTTTATTTAAAGGGCCAAAGGCGTGTTTCTTTTTCTATCACCCTGGTGTAACGATGCATACAGCCTCTATATTATTTTTGTGTCTGCTTTCACTTGCTGATTATTTACAAAATGTTGCATATTCAGGTATTTAGTATACTTTTATCAAAATTAACATAACTATTTAGATTTAATAATTCATGTCTCCTTTGACACTTGCTTAACTTTTTTTTATCTGACTTAATAACATCTGCCCCCTGAGAAAAGCTAAACTGTTTGCGCTTTCCTGTTGTTTCAGGTGTTTTGATTGTATCTCTTGTAGTAAATGAATGTCATATCTAATATTTTTATCAACACTGTTAGGATGACACAACCACACAAATGGTAATAAACTCTAAATGTTTGGGACTCCTCTGTTGTTAATCTCTTAAGGAAAAAGAAAAGGTGGAAAGCCTCATGCTGATTGGTTAGTCTAATTGTAAATCAGATTATCTTCCTTTTACTTTTTAAAAGAATCTCTTATCTATTTATATTATTTTGATTTCAGCTGTGTCTGTAAAATTTTTACACCAGCAAGGTACAAATATTTAAGACTTCCCAGAAGGAAAAGAATTCTTCTGAAAGTTTGAAGGTCATAAAAGTATATAATATACTAATCATATTGTTCAGAAGGTGGTCAGAGCAGAAAAAAAAAGTTAGAAGACAACTTGAGGAGATGGTGTACCGAAAGCAGAAGATGGCAGAATCAGAAGACGAACTTGGAAACAGAACACTTCAGCCCCCTACATAACTGCAAAACGTTAGTGAGACAGCTAAAAGTAGTGAAATTCAAACTAAGCATCTGAATATAATATTGTGTTTGCAGCCTTAAAACAGTCCTTTTTGTTCACAGGAATTTGGTTCTTATGCATGTGCACATGTGCAGCACTGGTATTTTATAATCAAGTTTTCAAATACATTTCATTTCACTCTTGAAAAGGGTGTACACAGATTGGAGGGTTGTAGTGTGATTGGAAGAGAAATTTGACGTAACTTTAAAGAAAGCCAAACATTTTTGGCATGAATTAGATATTTTGCAAGTTAAGGGTGCTTAAAGCAGATTTTTGTAGAAAATTTTTGTGACTGGATTGTGATTGGGAAATGATTGGAACTCAGGGCGTACACTGATTGGAGAAGGTGAGGTACCGCCAGTGTATTATCTATTCATCTACCGTAAGATAAGTCTGTGTCATCTATCTTACCCATTAAAACTTGATGATCAACGGCACAAATACACAATTACTAATTCTTGTTATTTATTTCAGAGAACATTGTTAAAGGCTGATGTTTAGTTCATATTCCAGCGATATTCCAAAACCACTCCACTCCATGCTTATCACAGAGAAGCATTGTTTCAGCAACAAATTGTCTTTGCTAAATTTTCCAATTGAATCAATTAAATATAGACATCAAGAATTTTCATTCCCATGTTGCTACAAAATTGTGAAAAGAAACTGAATATACTGTACTCAGAATAGGCTTGTATTTTATTAGAGATACTAGCGTATTGTCTGCAGTTTAAAATTAAAACCAACAATTTAAAAAAAGCTGTACTATGTAGGAAGAAATTTGATGAACTTAGTCATTGATGATTCCAAGCTTTTTCTGTCTCATGACACTTAAAATTAAAGATTCAAATGTAAGGTTTCAATGTGTTTTAATCTGATTTCATCAAGTCCCGTCACATGAGATCTTCAGGGCATCTTACAATTTGTACAGGAATGTTCAAGACAGTTTCATGGTTTGTACCTTTATACCAATTTGTCTACATGTCTACAGATATTATTTGTGCAAACAAGATACAAAAGGTCAGAAAACAAACCCAATTAGTGAAAAATACACTGTATGTTTCCCTCAAGGTAAGTCTTAATGTGAGAACTGTCATGAAATGGGAGACGTGTACACATTTCAGGGAAAAAAAGGTAGAAATGTGCCACAAAAGATGCTTAGAGAAACAGTATTTAATCAACTAGTTATCACATTAGTAAAGAAGGTTTTCTTGATCCACAGCCAGGATGATGGTGAGCAGCAGTCTGAAGAGGTACCTGAAAACACAACAGTTTTGTATTAGTTTTGTGTAACAACAATAGATTTTTATAATTTTTTATCTGCAGATTGCATGATCAGTATTGAATCGGCAGGCGAGAGACGTTTTCAAAATCATGTACATTTGAGACGAGAAATCAAAAACGAGGCGCAGCGAAGGTTCGTTCAAACAGTGAAGCAGCCAAGATAAGTAAACACTGGACCCAACAAGTATGGGAGCTTGGAGCTCAAGCGACAACAGTATGTAAGAAAGCAAAAATGTGAACGTGTAAACAAGCCAATGGCACGGTGCGATTACGGCACAAGCTAATTTTAGAGTGAGAAATTGATCAGAAACCACAGCAAAATGCACACCACATTTACAAGCGAGGTTATGTGCACGTAGTAGACGCCACTATTTTGTGAAAAGCGGAAATAATTAAGCGAGGTAACTGGTGCGAATTCGAAGTAGAAAGGACTTACACTTGTAAAATGCAGCAACGCGATGACTTACAACGACAAAGTACACAATCAAACTGAAACACCTCGAACAAATACCAAAACAAAAATATCGTCTGTATGCCGAGTGGCTGTGGCTGAAGTTGAAGGGTTGAAGGTATTGAAGCTCGCTCACGCAAAACTTCTAGCTCTCGCACGGCGATATGTGAGCAGACTTCAGAGTCGTTTACAGATATTTGTAGAAGGCAGGGCACTGGTTGATTTCTTGTTGTGATTGTGATGTTCGCGTGATTTGTGTGAGTCTTTTCGGCTTGAAAATTCAGTGAGATCGAGGACATGACAACTGTTTATCGGACAAACAGACCTCCTGCGAGGTCTTGCGAAGATAACATACTGATGGTATTGGACATCTGCGTTTGACATTCCGTCAAAACAACTTTATCCCGTGGTAAAGAGAATGCAGGGAGAGGTTACCTCTCAGAACCATGCCTTGCCAGACTGTATTCAACCAAAGAGCAGGAGGCAGGAGGGTCTTTGTGCTGATAATTGTAGTCAAGGTAAGGGACAGCCATCAAGTGTAAAATTATTTTAATCTGTTTGCAAGCCTTTGCACTCTTGCACAGTTTGATTGGTTGCAGATCATATAAATTCTATGGAATTAATTAAATTAGAATATGTAGGGGATCATTTTCTGTAAACTGTATTTTAGGGAAGGCACCATCGAACCCCTTTCCGCAATTAAATTTATTTATATTACGTATCCTTGGCAACAAATGACGCCATTCTTATGGCAATGTTAATGTTGCCATTCTAATGGCGACGTTTATGTTGCCACAATATATTGGCGACACATTTGATGCCATGGTTTTGGCGACTTTATTAGCCAGTGGTTGTTTTAATGTCTGCTGCAGACTAGCTTGAACCGAGTTTGTGGCGACACTCTAGTTTGGCGACTCTTGTCACCAAATTTAGGTATCAAATTAAAATGTCGCCTACTTTGGAAACACATTTAGTACCTTTAATGGCGACATATTTATGTGTTGCCAAAGAAGGTGACATATGTTTCCCTTATTGGCAACAAGTTTATGTGTCGCCAGAAGATGGAAACTTTTGTTTCCATACAAAATACAGTGATGCCTACGGTCCGTACCGTAGTTTTTGTGTACGGTCAGACCGTAACGTATCCTTACGGTACGGACTGTACTACATTGTGGATGGAATGTGCTCCATTGAACTTCCCCAACATATTTGCAGGCTACGGTGTGTACCGTAAGATTCAGACCGTAGTCAAAAATTACGGTCCGGGACCAGGTAACAAATTTACGGTGCGTGCCGTAGGCATTTACCGTGGTATTTTCCAACAGTGCAGCTCTCGTCATGGTGGTCCCTTTTTACCTGGATCCGCACCTTTCACCTCAAAATTATTTACGTCAAAAACAGAAAGCGCAAATCCGATAACTATAGTATTCCGCAAAAGACCAGAAAGTAACCGTAAATCTGCAAAAAACAAAAGGCTGTTCTTTTGTCTTTTGATACAATTAGCAGATTTTAGCAATTTTTTATATCAAATCTAGCCATTGCATATCAAAACGGACTTCATATATGAAAAGAGGGCCAATTTTTGGTTCTAAGGCCAGAAATTGAGAATTTTATCTTGAAATTTTAAATTTTACCCCCCTTTTTTACCTGGATCCGCACCTGTCACCTCAAAATTGATTTCAAAATCGGAAAGCGCATGTTCGTAAACCCTTAAGATGGTAATAGCACCATAATCCAACAGAAAGATCTATTGAAAATTATTTTTGTCACTTTTTTCGGGATTCTGTCCCACTGTGCGCCCCTCCCCAACTCACCCTGCGTGGTCCGGCGCGGCGGTGGCGCGGAGCTGAGCAAAGATGAGATTCAAGGTCAAACTCTCCGACCCCCGAAACTTCTAGTCTGGCTAGCTGGCTGTTCGGATCGCCCATACCAGACGCAAAGAGGCTGGCGCGTAGCCGGCTTGACATGGCGCGGGATATGGGGTCGCGGCGGAGCAGGCTGGCGCGGGCGGGGAAGGGCGGCACCTTCAGAGAGTGACGGAGTTGTTGTTGGTTTCCGTTGGGGGTATTGATGCTATCTCTGTGTTCTGTTCGTGACGCGCTCGCCTCGCGCGGCGTGCTTGTTGTGCTGTGCGTTGCGGCTCAGCCCGGCCCAGCCCGACCGGTATGCGATACAAAGTGGCCGCGGAGGTTCATTACTTGGAATCGACCGACGCCGTGGGCGATATTAAGGGTAGCCTCTCTCGCGTCACACCACACACTAATGCTTGCAAACACTTTGCAGTGTAGTGAAAATTCTTAAAATTTGTTTAGCGGAGAATAAGTTCGCACTGCCAAGACATTTTTGTGCAATCTATGAGAATCCTTGCAAACTTTCGTTCGCACAGCAAAAACATTGCATGCCACAGAAAAAAAACGTACTTTCACAACATTTTTCATTGAAAATTTTCCTGTAAAACCGACAAACATTTCCTAAATGGCAACGAGTTAGTTTGCAATTCGATGCTGCAAAGCTCAGCATGCAAACTAAACGGTTTGCCACACACTGGAAAAACAAAGGTAGGACGAGAAGGGTGTTAATGCCTTTACCAAGGCATTAAAAATTCGCACCCCTGCAAAGGCATTAAAACTGCCTAAAGGTGTTGAATTTTAATGCCTTTGGACAATTTCGTGCCTTTGCTAAGGCATTAAAATTTCACACCACTAGAAAGGCATTAAGTCCTACCTTTGTTTTTCCAGTGCATACATCTATTCGCAGGCGTTTTACTGTGCACGCCACGCGCCCCCCAAGCCATTCCCCCCGGCCCCGTATGGCCGGCCTGGCCCCATCCGGCCCTGCCTGTGCTGTCACCGACCCGCCAGGGGGCATTTATTGTACTGTCGGGATACATGAGGGACGGTCCTCAATCTGGCCAATACTGGTTTTGATTATCATTTCACTTGACAAATGTAAGTCGCAGGCTCCTCCCTCTGAACCTATTAGGGTTGGTCAAGCTTGTGTGATTGCTGTGTACCGGTAATGTAGCTTGCCACGTGGCGGCGAGCCTCCCTAACGGCCCCAGCTGGGCCTGCTGGGCCACAGCGGTGGCGGCTCGCGGGGAGGGGAGGGAATCGATTGTTTACACCTGGCGTCATGTGAGCCGGGCGCGCGAGCGCGTGAGAGACACGGGGAGAGAGGGAGGGGCGGGAGAGAGAGAGAGAGAGAGAGAGAGAGAGAGAGAGAGAGAGAGAGATTGTATGACAACTGCGCCCCGCGGCATAATTATCTTACTTGTTTGAACACATTATTACACCTCGAGATTGATTATTTTTCTTTATCTTCTGAGCACTGAGAAAAAATACTTGAAGGTTTACGGGATTAATTTCCACGAAATGGAGTTTTAAAACAACAGGTTCAAATCGTAGCACTACAAGGACTTCCTTCCGACTTGAAATTAGGGTTCGGCAGCTCGGAAACTTTTCCGGAAAAATTGGAAAAATTAAAACACACTTTTTCGTTTGTATTCATGGTTCGTGTACGATGGCAAACGGCAAACCCTTTCTGTGGAAGCGAAACATATGTAGATCATCAAAATTCTCGAAAAAATATAAGATTTTCTTTGTCAAATTTCGATGTTTATTAACATCTTGTATCGAATTTTGAAATTTCTACGATCCTGACCCGTTTTACAGCTCTTTTATATACCGCATACGACCAGGGGCTGAAGGAACGTATTTAGACCGTTTCGTATCGCTTTTGTCATCACAAACGCAGATTTTATGGAATTAACAATTTTTCCAAATTTTCCAAATTTTCTGAAAGAAATATTAAAAAAACGCTTTTTTCAACAATTTATTTTTTTTGGAAAAAAATACGAACCCTACTTGAAATTGAATTCCGAGCAGGAATGGGTTTTCGCAAATCGACGGGGAAATTACTCTGAAAATCTGTGACCCGACTATTACGTCCATGACGCTGTATTAGGCTCCGAAATTTCATCGATTCGGCCAAAACAGGCCAAAACAGCCCAAAACGACCCAAAATTGAGTAAAGTTAGATAACTTTGGCTTTTACGCTCCTACTACGCATATTACTTCTTTACAACGGATAGTGACCCGACTATTACGCGAGTTCATCACCACTCGTCGCGAATTCATAACACATTTCGTTTTAATAATTGTGAAGTAAGTAGTACATAGTACATTAAAAAATCGCATTGAGAAAGGGAACTTGCAATAACGTAAATATATGAATGAAACATTGCGTCATACGTTTTTGGAATGTATGTTGCAAATATTGTTTTGACTTTATATTTTTATTTTGAATTAAGATTTGAAAAGATTTCTCCCTTTTTTACTCAGAGGGAATGTAATTACCGTATGGTGTAAAATATCGTAGTCGAATTGTCTTGTTTACTGTAAGAGGGATCAGCGGGACGCGGGACGTGCGAGGGGCTAGAGGGCGGTGCTCTGGGCCGCTGGGCTTGGGCAGCCTATCGTTATTCTGGACGACTAGACGTAGGATTCGAGGGACGGCTGAGCGTGTAAAGCACATTGCAACGCGATGTAAAGACGGTCCTGGAGGCAGAGTCGGGGGAGGGGGCAGGGGGGAGGGACTGCACTGTGCGGGGCGCGGGAGGCCCCTTGGCACGGCCGAACGCTGGTTGGCAGCTCTGCGTGTTGTCGCCCGCATGCTGAGCGACGCAAGGAACATGTCGCCCCGCCGGCCCCTTCCCGTCCCGTCCCGTCCCGGCCCGCTCTCATGTCGTCTCTACTATGCAGCTGCCCGCGCCCCGCCCGACCCCGACCCACCCGCGCCTCGTCCTCTGGCTCACTTTTTCATTCGCCCGACGAGTTGCCAACTGTAGACTAAATCTTCTAAATGCCACAGTCTCGTATCATCTTACTCCGCCCCTTCCTTTCTTCATTTTCGAGAGCCAATCCTTGGAGATGCAGAGGCGTGCAGAGGCAACATGCATATTTGAACGGAATGAAAAATTTTCGGTTCGATTCCAACCAAAATCTAGGCCCTTCACAGGACTTATTTTCACTTTGCGAAAGTACGATGCGCATTAATTCTGTTCGGAGAGAACGTGGAGCACATCTCAGTACTGCACAAGTTACTTTCTGTCACTTTCGGTAAGCGACCCGAAGAGGACTCGTTCCCAAGAAGCCGCAGCAGTACCACATCTGGCACTTTGTAGCCGAGGCTGTTCGGAGGCTGGCCACCAAGGCTGTCCCTCCTCTCCCACTCACTACCCCCTCTCCCCTCTCTCTCACACACAGCCCGCGACTCCCCTCCCCTCTCCAAAAGGGTTTGTAATAAAAGCCAAGGAAAGCTATAAATCATGTATTCTTTTCTTGGCTGCATTCGCAGGGAGGGACGGCCCGGCCGAGGGGTGGATCCATTAGGGTGGCTGCCGGGGAGGGCCGCCCGCACCCCCACGCCCTCCCTTAGGCTGTGTGTACCGCCAGGTCTAGGGAGACGCCTTTCGCGGTGGCCCTCTCTAGGGTCGCTGTGGCTACAGTATTGAGACTCAAACAGCCCAGTACAAAGGAACCGCCGTCCGTAGGCTTTCCTTTGACGTCCTGAAAGCTACGGGCGCGTTCTTGCACTTTCGGGTGGTGAACGAATTTCTTGCCGAGGCAGGTGCCACCGACACCCAGAATTCCAGCCTTGGCTTATCGACGATATCGATTGTAACTTTGTTGGAAAGCTGTATACGCGGTTTCTACGAGGAGATTAAGCTTATTATGAGGACACCATGAAAGTGAAAAAGTGTCCCTACAACTTCACTACAGCGAAACGTAGTGACCACAAACCATAGATAAATTTAGTTTTGTTAATGGTAAGTTGTCCCCTTGGACAACACAAATGCATCTAGTTGTCTGGCTGACAGGCTCCGCCTCGCCCCGCTCCGCTTGGCGTGTCGTGGCGTGGAGGAGCGTGGCGCGGCGCCCGGCCCGGCCCAGCCCGACTGCCTCTCTTGGCTGCATCCTCTGTGCGGGACGCAAATGCGCCAAAAACTAAATGCGCGGCGCATCAACTTTGTCCGAGAGGAGAAGGAGGATAAAATTGGTTCGGACGGTGCTCTTTGGAGGGCGCTATGGGGGCGTGGCGGGGCGTGGTGGGGTTTGGCGGGGGCTGTCTCAAGTGCGGAAGAGGAGGGCGGGGCGAGGCGGTCCGCGGCCGGGAGCCACGCAATGCTGCCGCTGCATAAATGACCTACTTGGAGTTCTTTGCCAATACGCAGTGAGCACAAGAGGAATAAAACTGCTTCGCACAGTATAGAAAAATATCGAGTGAAAATACTGGAAACCCTCGAATCCAGATTCTTATCCGATAAGGGAATGATTTTATTTCTAAGCTCCGGTAGAGTGAGAATTTTTTAACATAACTATCTTTTAGCGAGATAACTTTTAGCCTCGCTCTAATTGCGTACAAGGACTTTCTTGTCTTACTTTTCTCACTTTACAAGGGTGAAGCTATACAAAATTCTTTCTCAAATAGAGCGAGGAAAACAAATATCACGCTCTAGAAAGTAATAAAATAACTCCACATTTTTATACGTTAGTTTTTGAAATCTAGGAATACATTTTAAGTTACCAGAAGATTTAATAATAACGAGTACACCGTAAAAACAACAAAGGCAATCACAATGCGACGGCTCGCTTATTACGGTCCCTACCGTATTTTACATGTATGGCAGGAGAGACGGTAATAACATGAAGTGTATTGAAGTGGGCAGGAATGACAGCGGTATTGAAAAATTACGTTTTATCCCTTCACTTAAACGTAATCTGAAAGTACGATCCGGACTAGGAAGCATTTTACGTAGTGGACCATATAGGCAATTACCGCGGATTTTAATTTATTATTTTTTTTTGTAACAGTGTACCCCCCTTCCTGCTAGTAATTATTAATGTCCTGGTGGGAGGCACTCTGTCCCTTTCGGAATGAAATATGGGCTGCGAGCATTTAGGCAACCCCTGCGCGGCATTGTCCCTTCCCGGGCCGAGCCGGGCCTCAGCAAGGCGCGTCTCGTCAGCCTTGTGTTTTCAGCCGCGAGCCTTCGCACCATCTTCCCGATGCGTCTTAAGAGGGTGAAGAAAGGAAGCGACAACAGAGATGGGAGAACCACGGCAGCCTCTGTGTGGGCGAGGAGAGAGGCGAAAGATAATAATTAACGACAAAATAGGCATGAAAGAACTGTCTTTCTATCCTGCGGCGCGGTGGGCAAAAGGGGAAAATAGGAAACTGGCGCCACTCTGCTAGCCAAATAACATTCTCCTCCATTCACCATTCACGACATCCGTCTGTATCCGTTTGCATAGAGGAGTTTTTCTTAGGCTTCGTGGAATGGAGTTGGCGCGCGCGCCTGTTTATGTGTGTGCCGGTAGGGGTTTGGGATGAAGCGTAATGAAGATTCTGTGGAAAGTTGGAGAAAAGCCCATTTATTAGCAGGACGATGTTGGTCGAGAACCGCCCGGCCAGGCAAGCAGCCGCCCAGGAAAGGAAAGTAAAAGAAATTAAAGACGGAAAAACTTAAACAACTACAATTTGACAATTTGAAATTACTTATAACATGTTTTTTCTTACAAAACTGGAGCACCTCTTCCCAGATCACAGATAAACCTGCCGAGCGATACTACTGATATGGCGCACTCCGTGGGACGTGCATATCAACAATGCGCCCCGCTCTGATGACCCCTGAGCAGGATGGCCGCGGGGAGCCGCAGGGGCCGCGGGGGGCCGCAGGGGAGGTGGGAGGGGGGCCAGGTCCCGCCCGACACTCTCACTCTCTTCTCACTCTGTATTATTCACTATTTGTCTCACCGTCTCGCACTTACATAAAACACACACACACACACACATACATGTTCCCACACATTCGCACTCTCTCACACAATGACTCTCATTATTTTTCATATATATATTTATCTCTCTCGCACTGCTCGCACTTCTGTACATTTTACTCTTTGCATTCGACTAGAGGCAGTTAGCAAGGCGGCACGGGCTGCGGGGCAAAAACCAAAGTTCGGAGCGAGCGTGCTCAGATTACAACAAGTTTTGTTTATAATTGGAACCAAAACCAACATTTATATCTTAGGGCAACAGCATAATCTGATTCGATCATGTTTCTTCATGCGTCTATGTGAAAAAAGAGCGCTGCCTGAAAGCTTACGGAGCACATATTGCGTGAACGGAACTCACATGTATATATCCCCTCACTCAAAACTCTTATCCCACAGGTGACTGAGGACAACAATTTGAAGTCTGCAGCCTTTTGTAGTCTTTGTAGTAGTAGCTCCCCGCAATTGGCAACAAACCACCTCAAGAGGGCATATTTTGCTTTAAAAAATTGTATTCAAGCAAATATATTATTTTGGTGGTCGTTTCAAAAGCATTTACTGTTTGAATACTTTTTTTTTCTTTTTTTTTTCTTTTTTGAAAGAGCAACAAAAGCACGCCTCGCAACTTACAATTTCTTTCATTTGTGTTACAGAGGCTTCAATTCAATAATTTATACTGAAGCGGCAACACAGAACATTATTATTGGTAACACTAATCCATGCTTCGTAGACGACTCGTAGACTTTTGAGAGGGTGCGCTGTTAAGTACTGTTAAGCACTGTTAAGTACTGTCAAGTACCAGAAGAATTTTTCCGGCATTAGGAATTATTTCAGTTGTTTATTGAAACATTTTCTTAGGAGTCCTTGAACTCTTTGACTTTTTGTATATTGCTTAGAGATTAGTTCGTAAGTTTGGAAATAGTACGTCACTAAAGTAATAGCGGTAATAGCCCAGTATGACATGCATGATGCAAAAAATGAAGCACTTCGCAGTGTAAAACAATAGTACTTATGTCTGAAATGAAACACAAAAAATACTTATAGATCAATTGTTAAACATGTTGACGGAAGAACGCCTGAGTCTTGCAATGAAGTACTTAGGATGATGTGGTACATAACTCGTAAATGTTTTCGCCCTTTCCTCGCTCCAAAACTCTTTGAGAAACAAACGAATAAACTTAATGTGTATTGCAACACCCCGCAGCACATGCACGCGCGGTGCAAAGGAGGAGGGAAGGGACTACAACACGGGAGAAACAGAACAAAGACACGTTTACTTAAAAAATTAATCTAAAAAAAAAAAACACACTCAAACAAAATTAACAAAAATAAAATGAAGATGAAAATACAAGGTACGACTGAATGTGAGTCAAGGATATGTGACGCTCACAGAGCAATCAACATACCACACTTAATTACTTAAACTTAGTTTTAATTATTCCACGATTCTTTGGGGCACATGGTACCCAGCTACATGGAGCGGCCCGTGGTCGCTCCAGGAAGGGGCGGAGAGATCACTAGAGTAGTCTTGGCATTTTTCTGAGTAATTCATTAAAGAGAAGACTAAAACGCGTCCTAGTTGCACGACAAAATTTCATAATAACACAGGGAAGCGTTCGCATTCTCACTTCCTTTGTCTGGCGAACACTTCCGTCAACATCACAACACTTTCCACACACCTGGCACTTCAGCAACCTCTTCTCCTCCGGCTCTTACCGGCGAGCCACCAGGTCTTATGCAGTAAAAATGTGGCTATGTGGTGGACTAGCCCAGAGGGGGGATAAAAGACTTTTCAGCCAGGGGTAGAGCCCGTGCACGGCCGAGAAGAGGACGGGTATGGGAGGGGACGGACGCTCACGGACAACCGCACTCCTCGACCACCATCTTGGGGAGGTCCCTCTTGATGATGTTGTTGTCCATGTCGAAGTAGATGAGCGACATGGAGCTGAAGCGGAGCGGCGCGCAGCACGGCTGCATATCGACCAGCTTGTTGAGGCGCCGGTACTCCTCCAATACGTGCGTGTGGTAGTTCTGGTAGGTGTCGGGCGTGCGGTAGTGGCTGCAGTTGCCACGGCAGTAGTTGGCGCGGTAGCCGCCGGGCGCGATGATCCAGTCGTCCCAGCCCAGGTCCTTGAAGCTGACGTATAGCTCCTGCTTGCAGCACTCTCCTGGCAGTGCCCCTGAGCACGCCAGCGCGCGCCGCCGCACCCGCCTGCAACACAACGTGACGAGTCTTGCGTTAGACCAACCGTAACTGTGCTCTACACGTCCAGCCAAATGAGTAGAATAGCTGAATATTGCGTGTCCAGATTTGGTCTAGCACCACAAAGGAGGACTATAACGCGCACATTGTGACCATCAAGATGCAATTGGTCTGTCCGTCTATCATTATGTATCTATTTTACCACTGGTAGTAGACGTTTATTTTCTCACAGTCCGCGTTATCGCCACGCGAGGTGGTCGCGCCAACCTTGGCCGCGCCACTTGTGCGGCGGAGGGCTAAAACCGGCTTATCTAGACTAGCGATCGAGGGGTCCACGTCGACAACTCGCGTTGTCTTGTTTACAAGGCTTGGCGTAATCCGAATGGACTCGACGAACTCCGGGTGCACTCCGTATATTCCGAATGTACTTGGCGAGTTACTCCGTACAGCTCTGTACAGACAGCTGATTCGCCACAAAGCCGCTTTGTCGAACCCTCGCGAGCGATTGCTCTCTGGCGATATTTGTATAATACTTCTTTGCATCGATTTTTGTTGGGTAATACTATGTAATGAACATATCGTTGACGATTCTACACTAGATATTAATTTCTTTACAACTAAACTAAAATCCTTCGAATCGAACCCATTGCGCACCATCATCGAAATTAAAAATCATCGTCCCTGCGGTATGGCCTGGCAGCATTTTACCAAATGAGTGAGCTGGCAGAAGGCCCCCCGCCGGGCCAGGCCGGGGCCGAGACTGGCGCGAGGCCGGGTGGGACGAGTCCTTGGTGGCATGGCGTCCACATCCCCCGCAACGTGAGTGACCCGTCCCCGCTCGCTCCGAGCCGAGCCGCCCCAGTTTAGTCGGCCTATTGTGGCGAAGGCCTTGCACTCTCCACGAGCTGCCCAGTTTTTCAGCCTACTCAGCAATAGGTCCAATTTTCCGCTCCGGTCGGCGCGCACAAGCGATGACACAGTCTATCTCATAAAGGCCTCCCGCTTTACCCCCGCCCAGCCGGCCTTGCCCATAAATAATCTTACGGCAAAAATCTGAGTCCAGTCCAGGAGGCAAATTCAATCGCCATGAATCACCAGAGGAACCCCGTCGGGCCGGGCCGGACCCCACCGGCCGTAACCAACCGCCAACAGGAAACATATTGAACTGTAATGTCAGCGCTCATGACCGCCTAAATGCCTAAGCTGTGATGCATGGACCGATACGTTTATACGAGGCGTCGAAAAGAAGCATCGCCACTGTCTCCATCCCCGAGACTGGAATCTATTAGGGAGTTCCCTGCCGCGCCTCGACTTGGTAGACCGATAAAAACCGAAAGCGCGGAGTGGAAAACTGCTGCATGCATGGATTATACGCCGACCACGTGACTGCCGCGTAACGCAATTGTACCCGCTGTCACGCGCTGGGGAAGGCCGTAACGGTCTTCCCATAGCCTCAGCCAAAGTAAATTACATTCCCCCTCCCCCACAGTCGGCCGTCTCTTCTACAAACAACAGAGGCCGGCCGGGGCTGAGCACGTCTCGGTCCAGCCCTGCCACGCCGCCAGGCCCGGCCCGGCCCTCCTGCTACTTACTTGCTGGGCGGCTCCGTCTTGACGACCAGGAAGGGCCGACGCCGGTCGTCCGCCGTCGTCTCCGGCCGGAAGAGGTTGACCTCGACCAGCTCCCCGCAACCCGAGCAGTCGACGAGCAGGCGCAGGCGGCCGCGCGACCCGGAGCCCTCGGCGTACCAGAGCTGCACGGCCTGCGTCAGGTTGATCTTCTTCCAGCCGAGCTCGCTCAGCGACACGGACAGCGATCCGGCCATGGAGGTGTACGAGTCGAAGTCCTGGGCGAGACAGAACGACAAGGGCCCTGAGCGGGGAGGAGAGACGGCTCGAAATGGTGCTGGAGAAATGGGATTTTCTTTAAAAATAAGTCCTGTTTGAGTTATTGTACTTCTTTTACTATTTTTTTTTAAATGTAAGATTTGAATTTTCCCGAAATTTCTCTTACTTTGCAACTAGAATTTCCAGGGGTAAAAAAATCAGAGTTGACTGTGATATGGATATGAATTGGTTGCCAAACTTACCTCGTCACTAACGTGGCTGGTGTTGAAGTGCTTGCCGTGCACCCGGAACACCCAGAGGGTGAGGTTCCGGTCGGCCACCTTTCTGCGTCGCGAGTCGACGCGCACATCCACTCGTACCCACAGCGTGGCCTCCTGGATGGGCAGCCCCTCCTCCTCCCGCGCCAGCGAGAACTCCAGCAGGGTCTGCCCGTTGAGCGTGTGGCCTGCAAAGTCCATATAGATAGCTGTCACTTATTTCAGTTGAATTGTAGTGCTCTGGCCGGCAGCCAGGCCAGCAGCGCCCGCGCCGGGCCGGACCCGCCCCCGCAGCGAGCGCCAGGGGCCCAGCGGGGCCGGGGGTGGGGCCGGGGGGCCGGGGGCGGGGGTGGAGCCGGAGGCGGAGGGGACAAGAGACCAGCGCCAGCCGGACGCAGGGTTGTGGCATCGCATGCCAGCAAGTCCCCCCCTCCCCCCCCTCCCCCCCCGTCCTGCTCCGCCGCATACTCTCCCCGCCGCCCCTTGCCAGAGCCACATCCCGAAAAGCAACCAAACGCCAACCGCCGACGCAAACAGGCAGAGAGGAAAAGAGGAGTGGGAGGAGAAGGAATTACTGAAGGGGTCTGTCAGCGAACAATCAGTCAGTGCCTCCGGAGGGGTTCATTCCGCCGCATGCGCGCGCGGCCTGGCAGACGTGTCGCACAGGGACAGGGCGCCAGGGCGGGGTTACTCTAGAAGAGACGGCGGGCCGCCAGTTGCCGGCCGGGGTCCTGCGCCGCCCCGCATCCATAGGCGGCGCTCGAGCTGCGAGTATCGACACCCTTGAGCGGGGTACGCGCTGCCCTCGCGGACCCCCCGCAAGGGGGCAGCACTATGCCAACACTAGTGCCAGCGCCTCGCGGCCGCGGCCGTGGCCCGGCCCGGCCCGCGGACTGGACACGGCGGCGCCAACGCGACCGCGGGTGCGAGCCGCCCCGCTCCCCGCTCGCCTCGGCCTCGCACCGTCATATGACACGTCACACCGCTCCAACATAACGCCGAATTGCAGGGTGTATTTTCGAAAACCGGTCCGATGGTCCGTAAATCGAATTCACAAGGGGTCCCTTGTTTAAAAAAAAACCGTTGTAGACAAGGAAAAATTCGCGCAAAATATACTCGTGAATATTGATGACAAACTCGCGAGAAATCTCACCAACAGCTGCTACTCGCCAATGCTCATCGATACTCGCTAAAACTCGCACAAGCTCTCGAAAGCACTCGCAGATACAACTGAAACTCATTCTGTAACCGCTTGGAGAAGTGGGAGAACCCTCGGGATTGGAACGCGAATATTTCTGTTTCAATTGACCCCTTCGTCGGAGAGCACGTGGCGTGGCACCCTGGCCCTCGTCCAAATCAATGACGGCTGGAACCGAAAACCGCTGGTCCGTCCAAATTGAACGAAATAATTAACTCCGCGCGGCTGAGCATGGGAGGAGACTTGCGGGCGGCTGGCCAGGCGCAGCCGGCGAATGGGAAACATCTATGAAATTTTTGTACACCTCGTCATTCATGAAAATTAAGAAAAAAGTCCATTTTTTTTAAATTCAGAAAACTACAGAAAAATGTCGAAAAAAGCAGGAAAATTAACAACAATTTACAAAAATTCGCTAATATTCACCGAATTCTTTAAAAAAAAAGGACAAAAACTCTCTAAAGTTGTCTACCAGTATTCAGTTTTGTTTCCCCCTCCGCGACGGGCACCCTCCCTGTCCAGGCCTCCCCCTCCCTGCTCCGCACGCGAGGCACGTCGTGTCTCTCTGACGTCATGACAGTCGTAATACCAGCGTGTTTAGGACTCTACCATCGGTGCTGGCGGGTACCGGAGGGTTCGGGTACTGTCTGGGCGTCTGCACCCATCCCCGCCCGCGGCCCCTCACCTCGGCCCCTCCTGCGCCCCGATATTCCGACGAAGGTTCGCGGTAGCGCGTGTTAGTCACCGTGCTGGGCCGGGCCGGGCCGGGCCGGGCGCGCCCTACGGCATTCCAACAGGTGTTCTGTCCACCTACCCCACGCCTCCCCGCCTCGCCCAGCCCCACCGCGGCCCATCCCCCGCCTCACCGCCCAGCCGTGGCCCCCCAGGGCCCCCGTGGCGGAGCTAGGTGAAAGTTGTGGCAGAACAAACCCTTTCGTTTCGTCCCTGCTATTCGGCCTTGGGTCGGGCCATAGGTTTGGGTCGAGCCGGGTCGGTCGGCGTTGGGGCGCCCTGTTCAGTCCCGTAATTTTCAGACCTAGGAGGCAGAACAGTTCAGCTCAGACGTCCCCATTGTCACATAGCATATTCTTTTTACTTGGATATAAATTCCATTGAAGACGATTAAGTGTAGAAAAGTCGAGGGGGTCAAAATTTCAGTTGATTTTACAAAGTCAATTAGGGTTTCCAAATCCTTGATTTAGTTGCCCGGGCAGTGCAAATAATATACACGAAGGGGTGTCGGTTTGATTGTCTGGTTTACAGTGCGGCTCCTGTTCAGGGGCAGACACACAGACAAAAGCCCTCCGCCGCACAGTGCCGACCCGACACGACGCGAGGAGGGAAACTCTCCGAAAGTTGATTCGGAGGGCAAAATGCCACAGCAACAAAAAGGGGCGTGAAGCAGCCTGGCTGACCCCTCGCCCCACCCTACCTCGCCCACTCCGGGGGAGGAAAACACATTGAACAATTAACGCTTGTCCGCGCACCACGCGTCCATTGGCCTCGCGTCAGACACGCGCCTCAGCGGAATTCTAATCCAATGGAGGCTAACGACAGGCACAGAAACTACCTCAACGTTTTTAAAACAGTATTCTTTCTTTTTTAGCCGCTGCAGAGGAGTATCATGGTTGAGACCGGTTGAGACCTCCATCTATGGCACCCTGAGAGTACTTCTGGGACTGGCTGTACCAACAGCAGCCAATTGGCGCGAGGGGCGCGGAGATCTGACGGCGGGGCGGGGCGGGGCAGGGTCACATTGTGCACCTCTTACACCCCGGCCCGGCCCTGCCCGGCCCACTCCCCCACTCTGTGACGGCTTTGGCGCGGTGCTCTCGCGCTGCCCATAACGCGGCGCCAGAGGCGCCCAGAGGCCTCGGCCTGCCTCGGCCTCGCCGAGAGGAGAGGAGAGGAGGGAAGAGGAGAGGAGGGAAGAGGAGAGGCCCCGTCAGGGGCGGCCCGGTCCGGACAGCGCGAGGCTGAGGGCTGAGGCCGGGCACCGAGGCCATTTCATAATTTGTAGCATTACTCCCCCGGGTAAGATGGCCTGGCAGAAGCGAGGATGGGCTCGGGACGGGACGGCGGGTGAGGTGATGGGGTTACGGAGATGGCCATGGCCCCGAAGCCCAGGGTCAAGGTGGCATGAAAACTGTATTTTTTTCTTCTCTAAAAATTACACTCTTCAACAAAATCCTTGCTACATTGAAAAAAAAAAGCTGGTTTTAAATCAGCACACGATAGGTACCCGTTGTATAGCCACACGGCGAGTGAGTATGGGAGGGACTGGTGAATGGTTTGTGGAGGGGGTACGGTGTGCCCCGCCCAGCCCCGCCCTGCCACCGCGGCACACGCTGGCCCGGCCGGGCATAGAGCGGGGAAGCCAAGCCGCCTTAGATTTTTTGCGGCAGCCGACCGGAGCCACCGCCATCGATCCAGTCTGCGGAGAGCAGAGCGCGGCGCAGCAGCGCGCAGCAGTGCGGGCCGGCAGGCTGGCAGGCAGGCAGGCAGGCAGGCAGGCAGGCAGGCAGGCAGGCAGGCAGGCAGGCAGGCAGGCAGGCAGGCAGCACGTTACTACAGACGTACGCTGCTCGCGGGGGCGGGGTGGCCCCCGGGGCGGCGGGGTGGACGTGGACGAGGTTTGGCCACACGCACGCTGCTCGCACGTTCGCGTGTCGCAAGACGAACCCTTAGACGAGGGACGCGCGTCGCGTTTCTTGGCTACCGGAGGATGACCTCGCAATGTGCTCCCCTGAAGGGGGAGATTAGTAGCCTGAGCAGTCCCAAAGCTCTGTCAGCGATGCGGCGCGCTGAGGCGCAGCGGCCCGCAGTCGGTGGGGATGGGGCGGGGTCGCGGGGGCGGCGGTGGTGTTGGTCTGGTGTAATTAATAATTCATAACGTCTGGCTCAGCCGCCGCTGCAGCGCGCTGGG
This sequence comes from Frankliniella fusca, assembly GCA_029379305.1. Classification (NCBI taxonomy): domain Eukaryota; kingdom Metazoa; phylum Arthropoda; class Insecta; order Thysanoptera; family Thripidae; genus Frankliniella; species Frankliniella fusca. The sequence continues at coordinate 1,632,952 of JAHWGI010001270.1, read as the reverse complement.
GCCAGGCCAGTCTACAAAATGCCACCTAATCACATGGAAAGAAAAACAGACGAAACCAAAGCATGAGAAGATGGTTTTGCGCTGCTCTAAAATTTAGACGAGATGAATAGTAATTACGAGTAGTCGTGCATACCAAAGTCACTTGCTTATCTGAGAAATGGAGACTTTGTCTTATAAATTTTTCTTAGAAAGAGACATTGATAGGGGATATCCAGTATGATGTTTTATAGGTGAGAATCAACATCTTATTTCATTAAAGGAATAAACATACTGGCATTAACAGCCCTTTTCAAAGCGAAGGCTATCACCTGCCCCGACCTTGTTCATGACGGGCCGAGCCGGGAGGCACTGCCGGACTGGAGTCTACGAGGCCTCTTGCCGGTTGAGAGAGACGCCGAACTCTTGTCTGACAGCCATTAACACTTTCCCAACGAGGAGAGAAGACAAGAAACTGCTGCCGTCTTTCGGCGACCAGATGCGGCAAGTTCGAAGAGGCGGGACGAGTCGGGGTCGGGATCGGTCAGATGCCGCGCTGAGTTTAGTTGTCGCGCCGTCATAGCCGGGCTCAATAAATGCAACCTAGGCCGGGCAGAAAAACTACTTTTACATTTTCAAACCTATATTTTCGTTTTAGTCACGACTTGATGTGTTCGTCTGTTGCCGGTCATTTGAGAAGACTAGAACGGAAAGGAAAAAAAAAAAAACATTTGTTGGAGAGTGTTTGGCGACTGCAGCGATGGGGCGAGGCCGGGCGTGGCAGGCACTGTCGCCAGCCCTCCATGCGACTCCCTTTCGCTCGTCGTACCCCAGCCAAGAGAATCACCCCCCCCCCCCCTCCCCCGCACAGGGAGGGCTCGGGCTCACCCCCTAGTGAGATATTTTGTGGACGAGCAAGACGCGCCCAGCACGGCCAGGGTCGTGTTTTTCGCCGCCCTGCAGGGATCTGGAGACGGGAGAATCTCTTCTCGGGCGGGTGCGGGGAGGGGGCGGGGTGAGTCTAGCGCGAGGTCTAGCGTCTAGCTGAGCCAGGCATGGGACAGCAAAGTCAGAGGGAGTACTACTCAACTCCAGACTCTTTCTTTCTTTCTTTCTTTCTTTCTTTCTTTCTTTCTTTCTTTCTTTCTTTCTTTCTTTCTTTTTCTATCTTTCTTTCTTTATTTTTCTATCTTTCTTTCTCTCTTTTTTTCTTTCTTTCTTTCTTTCTTCTTTCTTCCCTGTCGTCTCTCTCTCGCTCTTCCCCCTTCCCTCCCTCCCTCTCTCCCTCTCTCTCTCCCTCCCTCCTTTCCTCCCTCCATTCCTCCCAACCCTCCCTCTCTCCCTCTGTATCTCACTCACTAATCCAATCAATTAATCAATCACTCACTCATACACTTATAAAGTCACAGACAACCCACATTTACACACATCAACCCTTCACCCTGCGCCTTTCTACGGGTTCCTTATGCACAATCGCATCGCTATGACGAAATCGGATCATCCTATCTGGACGAACGAATAGAGATCTAGAGCGGAGGGTGGCGTGGAGTGGGGCAGGGCGGGGCGTGGCAGGGCGGGGCGGGGCGGGAACGCTCACCTTGTGTCGGGGCGGGTGAGAGAGCTCGGGGGACTGGGTGCGGCTGGCATCAGGTGGCACATTCGTCCCACCAGCATCGAACACCAATCACCAATAAAGCCACACTCCTGGTTTTATTTTTTTTACAGAGGCAGAGTCCGCTGTTTGTGTGGAAAAGAATAACTGATTTTATCTAACGTTGAAAGTTACGTGGAGTAAAGGTTATGAGAGGGACCGAGGGATAGAGCGGGGAAGGGATTTAGGGGATACTACAGGGCTGCAAGGCTGCGCAGTTAGCAGATTGCACCGGCCTCTCCACAAATCCGGATTTATTTGCAGCCCAATCCACTTAAGCGGCGCGAGAGGCGGGGGGTGGGCGACCTGCTAGCCTCGTGCCCCCAACGTGTGAAAACGTCATCCTGTTTGATGGAAAAAAGAAGGCCGGAAGTGTGTTGCATCGCATTTCACTGCAAATGCAAACGTGTTGGCATGAGCATTTCTTTACAAACGCAAGAAACTTGCAAGATATTTATATTTAGAAAGAGGCTGCCTCACAAGGTAGCCGCGAAACCATTCCAGAGAGGGTACGATACAAAATTAGACACGAATCGATGAAAACAAGTGAATGTGGTCAAGAAACTTGGTAGAATAATTGAGGTTATCCTCTCCACTTCCCGATGTCGCCCGCCTTCGCCTGCACGCAACACTCTATTTATAATGACGCAATACTGACACAGGGCAGGGTGCAGCGGCGCTCGGCCAGGCAGAGGAGAGAGAGAGAGGGGGGTTAGTGCCTGACGCTGCACTTCAGGGTTTTGGTTGGAGCCACCGAAAACTACTTTGGATTGGTGACTTCACGGGAGGCAACACATCGAGCAGCTCAAACTTTTCCGCTCCACCCGCCACGTCCCGCCCGTCCCTCCAGCACTGTAGCAGTTCGGTGCCCCGCCTGGCGGCAACAGCAGCGTGTTCCGCGTCCGCGTACCGATTTCCCTCCCCGCCCCCTCTCCTCTTTCACCAATCGCGTCTTCTCTCGCAGTTCGTCGAGGGAACGCTCCTTCACATAATACCTCGCACACGCGAGTTTGTACCTCCACGCAGTTCTTAATGATATATCATAATAATTCCACAAAATACCTCACAGTACAGCACAGGATATTCTACCCCTACAATACTCCCTCTAACTTAACATAAAACAAATTAAAACATCACAACATCCCGTGATTCCTGCATGAGATGCCATAATACAACTTACACGGCTCAGGCAAGTTGGGGACCCCTCGTAGCCAGTCGTGCATATTAGTTCTCTCTCTCTCTCTCTCTCTCTCTCTCTCTCTCTCTCTCTCTCTCTCTCTCTCTCTCTCTCTCTCTCTCTCTCTCTCTCTCTCTCTCTCTCTTGCTCGTACTCCCCCGGCCCAGTTGCTGCTTGCCGAGCTGCTCGCTCTAATGGGCCGGGCTGGTGTGTGCAGGTGTGAGGGAAGACCCTCAGGGTGGCGCATCAGCGGTGCAGGCGGAGCCGCACCCCAGCGCGTCTCGTCCCGTCCCGTCCCTAGGTCAGTCCCTTCTGCAGGAAGGAGCGCAAAACCGTCCTTCGAACATCACGGCTTGTAGTAAGGCATCAGAAAAGGTGAAGAGGGTGCGGCCAGTGGCCTCAAAAGGGCACGCTTCGCCTGTAAAATGAAAGGAGAAAAGGAGGAAAGGATAATACGCGGGGATGGTAATAAACGGGTGGATAGAACGGGAAGAGACAGAGATGAGAGGGAGAGAGCGCTCCTCGAGATAGTCAATTACCGATTATCGACTATTCGAGTTTCCGCATTTGTGTAAATTGAATTTTTGATCAGAAATATGCAATTTAAAAAAAAAATACGTAAGATGTGTTGAAACGTCTCAAACAACACATATATGCGACATCTGTTAATCTGTTAAACTCCTGAAGTTCATACAGCCACAGTAACTTGTTATGAATATATTGAATATTACTAAAAACTACCGTAAAAGATGCAAGACATTGTATCTGGTACGAAACTTTGTCACATTTTGGACTTAAAACAGAATTTAAAACCCATGTGACACAATTTTGTATCACAATAGTCCGATTCAGGACACTGAATCAAAGTTGGTACAGAATTTCCTAAGTACGTGCACCTAAACCGACAAAGTTTACTTTTCGATTTCTTCAACAGAGCAGCAAGAAGTGATCTAAATTAAACTGAGCCGTAGAGATTACTAGCCGTGTCACAAAATCAGTCCCATAATATCCTTTTTTGTCAAAAAAAATTATAACGTTTCTCCCTCGCGTGCCTGTTTTGTTAGTCGACATCTACTTTCTCAGCTCTCGCTCTCTGTGTTCCGCCACCCGTAAAATCGTTTCTCTTTCTACTTCTCCCCACTCCACTCCTGACACAAAAACGTTCCGATTTGTTTGGAAGACTTGGCGGAATATTTGCATTTTGTACTGGGTAGGGGCACGTGGGGCACGTATTGGGATGATCTACGAGTGCGCCTCCATAGGCCTGGCCTGTGGCGATTCTAGATTAAAGTTAACAAAATTTGAATGTCACCAGTATTTTTATTAGTTTTTGTAGTTTGTCACGTTGACAAACTAGCCGGATCGGTTCCCATCCCATCACGCTGGTCTCAGCCTGGAGGTCCACAATGCGTTGAAATGTATGATGAGTTTTATATTTATTTTATTTTAATTTTTACTTAGAAAGTCGTAATTTCGTGGAGGGAGGAAGGACATAAAAAAGTAGTCATTCGAGTGCAGTGACAACTTGCTGCACGATTTCTTTGGCGCCACTCGGTGGCAGCGCCAAGCATCCGTATTGGACTCCTTGCCGTGCAGAGGCGCCAGAGGCTGCAAGTCCACTAGCTCTGGGGCGCCCGGCGTGGCCAGGGCAGGCAGGCCCGCCGCGCATCCCTGCAGGAGTGTTGCCTACCTCCAAGGCGCGCTCAGCGCCCGAGCAGGATATCCATTGCTCTGGCTTGGTCTCCAGTCTCCACCTTCCACCTCCCTCTCTCCCTCCCTCCCTCTCCCTCTCTCTCTCTCTCTCTCTCTCTCTCTCTCTCTCTCTCTCTCTCTCTCTCTCTCTCTCTCTCTCTCTCTCTCTCTCTCTCTCTCTCTCTCTCTCTCTCTCTCTCTCTCTCTCTCTCTCTCTCTCTCTCTCTCTCTCGTCTCTGTAATCTTCCTTTGCCTATCCCTCTCTCGTCGCCCTCTGTGACAGCACTGGACGCACGGGGAAAGTGAAAGCGGAAGGCCGTAGGGGGGCTTGTTTGAGTAGTGGCGTGGCCAGGCGTGGCCAGGCGTGGCCAGGCGCGCCACGTCCGTTCTCGGGGCGGGGCGGTGCGAAGCGGGGCGGGGCGGGGCGGGAACAGGCGGGACTCACTGCAGCATTCCCGCTGCAGCTCCAGCTCCCCCCGGAGAGTGGGGTTGGAGTGCTGGCTCTGAGGCCTGGGTGCGAAGGGGAGGGAGGGAGGGGAGGGTAGGGGGTCCTGTCCGCATGAGGCGGGCGAGGGAGGGCGGGGGCCGCACTGGCGCCGCCAGTCTGCCCTGGTTCCGCCGCCCCCCACCCCCGCGGCCCGCCGCCCCCGGCCCGCCCCTGGCCCGCCCCCGGCCTGCTACTCCTCCGCGGGGCTGGGCCCATGCCGGGCCGGGACCACCGAGGCCCTGCGAAGGCCAGAGGCCGATCCCGTTTCAGGCAAAACTCATCGGCTCTTCCCTGGCCATTTCGAACGATGCTCCTGTTTCTAGTCTCCTCATGAGTTGCGACCGATAGCGACCATATAGCGGGTGAGCACGCCTTTCCACGCCACGCCGGCGGCCGAGTGGGCCATGGCGGGCACATGCCGTACCGCGAGCCATTCGGGACGTGAGCAGAACAACCCCCTCACGCTGCAGTAAGAGGGGGGGGGGGAGAGAGACGCTATCGCGCTCCTGTCACTCCGCGCGGGAAGAGAGGAGGAGTAGGGAGAGCATTTCTTTACGGACCAGTGCGGCTGGAGAACGACGGGGCACGGCAGGGCGGGGCGGGGCGGGGCGGGGCGGGGCGGGGCGGGGCGGGGCGGGGCGGGGCGGGGCGGGGCGGGGTGAGGCAGCGCGGCCTCGCTGGAACGCCAGTCATGTCGGGAAGAGTTCATTTTGAATAAGTCAGGACCCCCGAGAGACTAACATGAACATGACGACTCGCTGTCATCCCGAAAAGCTTTAAGGCAAGTGGAGGTTGGAACTAGTTTGTACGCGCATCGTACCTCGCATCATGCTTCGCATCATAGCACTTGGTTTCGGTATATATTTAAAAAAAAAAATTAAAATGGCGGTTTCTCCATTAGAAGTATTGCTGCATGGATGTCAATTATCTGCTGTAACAATATCAATCTGTTACAATATCCATGTGTTTGCGTCATTATGTATCACGAAATTTGTGGTTTAATATGGACCACTCCTCAAAGCTACCGCGCATCTCCAATGCCAATACTTGCAAAAATTGCTTTCATAAATTGTCCCGAACTCCAATGAGAACACGAGGAAAAGATGTGTAGGCATTTTTAACCCTAAAAATATAACTGAAACATTATTTGGTTGGGAGAAGCTGCAATAAAATAAATTCCTAACCTTAGAAAAATTTTCTGAACTCAACAAGCCATAATAAAAGGTGCAAAACTGTTCGCAGCTAAAGATAACAACTCATCGAAGTCCCTGGAGTCATTAGCAAACGCAAGAGTGTGGCGGTGAGGCCGGGCCGGGTGGGGCCGGGCCACTAGACTGCTGCGCTCTGCGGAGGTCTGATTGCTCTCCATCCCAAAACAGAATATAATCATAAATCGTGCGCTGTGGCCAACTAGTGAGGCAAGCGCCGGGGCAATGGGAGTGGTGGCGGCCCGGCAGGGGCGGGGCGGGGCGGGGGAAGATGGTAATCTCCAGACAGGACGTAATTTACGATATGTCGAAAGAGGGAGGGGAGCAGAGCGGGGCGGGGCGGTACGGAGCAGGGTGTGCTAGAGCGGGGCCGGGCGGGGCCGGGCGGGGCCGGGTTGGGTCGGGGGTGAGCCCACCGCACGGTAGCCCTCAGGTATATTATAACACGGCCTCGCTGAGAGGGGCTCCCGCGAGGGTAGTCCAGCCCCGCCCCGCCCCTGCCCGGTCCTCCTGCCCCAGGCGTGCGAGCCGCGCGGCGTTTGGCCCGGGCTTTACTCCACAATTAGCTTTGCGCGCCGCGCCGCGCCCCGCCCCGCCCCGCCCGCCCTCCGGAATGACATTATCTCCAAACCATCATTACGGAAATTGGCGTAACAGCGGCGAGTGCGCGAGGGACGGGCCGGCGCGCCGCGCGCGGAGTCCATGGCGGAGCCCTGCCGGGCCGGGGCCGGGGCCGGGGCCGGGGCCGGGGGGAGAGAGCCGCCCGCTGGCCACCGCTGGCGTGCCGTGGTGTCAAGTCGGACCCGGGCTGGGCCGGGCCGGACCGCACCGGACCACCCCTCTGTGCCGGCGCCGCTCGCCCCCCGGCCCCGCCCGGCCCGGCTGCACCGCGCCGCCACGCCCCCGCCCCGCAGCACTGTGACGAGCATATCTTGATAGCGCTGCAGGAAATGACAGGCCGGCGGGCCGGGCCGCGCGGGGCGGCGCGGGGCGGGCTGCATGCATCGGGAAGGCTTCGGTGCACGCAGCGCGCGCCGTAGGCCTTGCCCCCGTCCCGTCGGGCCCTCCCCACCCCGCTCCATCGCACGCCACTGCGCCCCGTCCCGCCCCGTCCCTGCCCAGCCCCACCTCACTCAACCCCACCCCGCCCCGCCCCGTCCTGTCCCGCCCGCCGCGACTCGACTGACTCACCTGGCTCGGCGAAGGCGATGATCTCGGAGGCGCGGCCGTAGAGTTCCTCCTGCTCGCCGTGGTGGTGGTCGTGGTGCAGCGAGCTGGCGCGCCGCGTCGTGGACGACCCGTGGTGGCTGTGGGCGTCCTTGGGCGTGCCCAGCATCTCCTCCACCAGGCCCTCGGCCACCTTGCGCGGCACAGCGTGCGTCACGTTGGGCTTGCCCTTGAGGCCCAGCTTGAACAGGATCTTGTACTTGATGGCCTCGAGGCGGAGCGAGTCGCTCGTCATGTTCCGCTGCTGCTGCTCGCTGAGCTTGAGCTGCGTCTGGTGCTGCATGATGCAGTTGGGGCACGCTTGCGCCGAGGCTGCAACAACAGGTTTAAAGCGTCAATTTCGGGGCTGCAAAATTTAATTAGAACGTGAAACGTTTTCAACAAATTTATTTTCCAGACATGCTAATCGAATGCTGCCAAGATGCTTATAATATCTTTATCATTGACCATTGCTGGCTGCTTCACACTCTCATATGCCATTCGTTCCGCCCTTGAGAAACCAAGTGCTTGAACTCGCGCTCTGTTGAGGGAGTGAGTATCAGGTATCGCACACCCAGGGTCGTTTTCATCCAATTGAAGCGAGGCGATGGCAGCGAGCCGAGCCACAGATCAGCACTTTATTTGCGCCTGAAAGCAAACAGGGTGTTGGTAGGCCGCCCCGGCGCAATGAGGAGTGAGGGGAGGGGAGGGAGCTGCAGCCTGTAGCCTGAAGGGCTTCCACTCGGGCGGCACGGGACGCGACCGTACGCGACCGTACGCGACCGTACGTGCGGGACCGCACGGGCTGCACGACACAATACAATACGGCTCGGGGGCCTTCGGGCCTACGGAGCGATATTAAGCGCATCAGAATATTTCGTTCAAGCCTCTTTCCACACCTCAAGTCTCGTGTACTAGGCTGTGTAGCATGCGAGGCGTCCGCAACTAGGTTTAAGCGCGTACACCGGCCGCCCGGAAAACTGGGAAGACTGGGAAGACCACCAGGAGGACCAAAGAAAACCGAAGAAGACCAATAAAATAGAAGGCCACAAATGGTAAGGGAAAACCGAGAAATATTAGGGAAGACCGGAAAACTTGAAGGAAGACCGAGAAATTCTAAGGAAGACCGGAAAATGTTGGGGACGACCATTGAAGGTGAGGGAAAACCTCAGAAAACGGTAGGAAGCCTTCAGAAGATTCTAGAAAAACAGACATTGGGAAAACCAAGAAAAAGTAGGGAAGACCGGGAAAACCATAAGGATAACCTAGGAAAACCAGGAAGCCCACAGCATGTGTACACCGGCAGACCGTACTTGCGGACCCCTCGGTAGCATGGCTGCAAGATAATGTGCAACTATGATGGAGCACAAGTTATTTCATTTAAAATTACAGCATGGAAACAGTGTTGCCAGAAAGTGAGGCAAAAATCCGCGCAATACACCTGTGCGTAACGGGGCTGTATCTCCGCCTGCCTACTAGGCAACATCTGAGCACGAGTACAGTGGAGTTGCCTAGTAGGCAGGTGGAGATGGTGTGGATAGTGGGGAGTTGCCTTGGCCGCGTGGGCTTAGGCGTCGGATCCTGTCCGGGAGATCCGGGGATCGAGTCCCGGTTAGGTATGGTACAAATGTAAAGTTAATTTCCTGTCATGTGTGGGCAACATCTAGATTGAGACAGCCAGCAGGGAAAAAATATTTTTCTTTCATATCCGAGCTTGAACAGCAAAAGATTTTCTTCTGTATTGATGGATACAAATTTCTGTATCCGTATGACAGATTTGTTTTTGTATCCAAAAGAATACAATTTTTTGTAACACGGATGCTGAAAAAACTGCATATCCAAATTACAAATTTTTGTATTAATTTTTTTAAGAGTGGGAAAACCAATATATTATGGTTGAGACAGCAAGATTACAGTTGTAATGACAGCAATTTAAGTGAACGTAACCAGCATATTGTTTCCGTCACCAGAATTTTATGGTTGTCTCTGAGGTTAATTGGAGAAAGCTGGTGCAAACTCTAGGTGTATGTTCATTATGCATACATTTGTGCATATCTATTAACAATTTTGTAACATAGACGCGGAATGATGTCTTACGATGGTTGCTCATAATCCTGAATATCCTGCCTTGAAATCGCAATACGATTTACTAGCCCATTTTTTTGCCGTTGGATACAGAGTTATTGCAGGTCAGGGTTTGCGAGCAATTATGCTTGTGATTTCTTCCTCGGACGGCCCTGTCTTGGGAAGAAGTCAGAGGCAGGCAGGGCGAGGCGACTCAGTCAAAGTCAAACCTCTCTCTCCTTTCTCTCAAAGAAACATTTCGTATATATCAAAAATTAATAATAATAATAATAATAATAATAATAATAATAATAATAATAATAATAATAATAATAATAATAATAATAATAATAATAATAATAATAATAACAATAATAATGAATCAAAACCTCCAAAAATCATAACTGAACAGTTGTAGACTCTCTTTGCGTTGTTTTGCTTGTTCGCCTCTCTCTTCTTCCCGTCCTCGAAGGCTCGACCGAAGGGGAGGGGTTGGGGGCGAAGAGCAGGTGAGTTGAGAGCGGAAGCACACTGACCTTCCGTAACGGGAGGAGGCACGGGAGCGGGGCGGGGCGAGGTGGGGTGGGGTGGGGGTGGGTGGGGAGGAGGGAGGTCCCCTCACGCGCACCGCAGATTGACGTCACAACCACGACAGGACAGGCTATTCATTCCAGCGGGGCTGGCCAGGCCAGTCCGGTCTGCTCACTCACGACCTGTCCCGACGTCCCGCTCGGCACTCAGGAAAGCGATTTGTCCGCACGACTAAAGTAGTGTTGTAAGGAATAAAATTTACTGTCTGAAGACAAACGACACGTTTCATGGGGAATTTCAACTAAAATACGGCCTCCTGAACAAAATTTTGATGAAACTGTTCCACCCATGTCCGTCACCGTATGACCAAATCGTCTGATCATAATGAAGTTCAGTTGACGTTGCTGAAATTGGATTGGCTTTATCAACACGAAGTTTTTGTTCCGCGGATCACACGGTTTTCACGGTGACAAAGGGACCTAGCACTCCAAGGACGGTTTTGGTATTTTCAAGTGTGGAGTAACGAGTTGAAGGAAAAGTCCTTGGAGAAGTTCGCTTTATACCCATATTCAAGACTCCATCCTTGGAATCACTGGTCAGGTGAATGATGCATGTTCCCGTACGGGTCCGCAGGGACGGTTCCGCAGGGAAGCTCCCCCAGGGACGTGTCCGCAAGGGACGCTCCCCCAGCGACGGGTCCCGAGAGAGGCGTCCCTGGGGGAGCGTCCCTGCGGAACCGTCCCTGAGGGAGCGCCCCTGCGGACCGGTCCCTGGGGGAGCGTCCCTGCTGACCCGTCCCTGCGGAACCGTCCCTGACGCCTGACGGAGCGCCCCTGCGGACCCGTCCCTACAGGAGCGTCCCTGCGGACCTATCCCTGAGGGAGCGTCCCTGCGGACCTGTCCCCGGGGGAGCGTCGCTTGCGGACCCTCCCAGCGGACCCGTACGGGAACATGCATCATTCACCTGACCAGTGATTCCAAGGATGGGGTCTCGAATAGGACTTTTCCAAGGACTTTTCCTTGAACTCGTTACTCAACACTTGAAAATACTAAAACCGTCCTTCACTGTGAAAATTATCTTTGTAGATTTACGATAAATTTTGTAAATCGTGATTTACGAAATATGTTGTAAATTTACGACGGACCTTTTTTGCTCGTGAATGAATTTCAAGCCGATATGTAGTGCTTGTAATTTTACGATTTGCAATTGTTATTTTACAACTGCACTTCGTGGAAAATTTTCCCGTAAACTTACGACTACTTTTCACAGTGTTGGAGTGCTAGGTCCCGTTTTATCCGTGAATTCTGACTCCATCCCGGCAACACACAAGCTCTTGATACAACGTATTCGTAAGTAAAATTTGTATTTCCTAAACATTAATTAAAAAAAAAAAAAAAACCAAAAAAAAAAAAAAAACTGAAGACTTTATTGTGTGTTCACTGTAAAACGAGGAGCGATATTTTTAGCTCGTGGGGTAGCGATTTGTGAATCGAGCAACTTTTACGAACATCGCTCGTTAACAGTCATTTTGCGTCATTTTCGGTTAAAAAATGACTCAATAAGAGTGTATTCGGTTACTAAATGACTCAATCAGAGTTATTTTTCGCGAATATCGCTCCATTTGAGCGATGAAGATACGTATGAGTCGCTCTATTCGAGCGAGGAAAATTGCTCCCTGTTTTACAATGTTAGTGGTGTCACGGTGCAAGAAGAGCTTCTCCCTGAATTCCCATATATTTTTTGTCAGTACCGTCATGGAAACTAGAAATTAAGTCTGACCATCGCTTACCGGAACGCACGAACCGTCAGTGCAGTGTCTTGATCAGTCTTAAGCTGTGTGCATGGCCATGCCTCGGCGCAACCCCTGCCCTGTCATGAGCACCCTGCCATGAGCCCCCACCGGCTGTCAGGGTGCCCTTCTGGCACCTCCGACCCACCCCGCCCTATCCTGCGTGATTGTTTGGTGTGTCCCTCGCACCTAGAGAGCCGCACGGGTATGGCTGCCCTGCCTTCTCCCCCCCCCCCCCTCCCAAACCCCCCCCCCACCCCCCCACCCTGTGCCCGCCCGCGCACCTGCCATCACCGCGCTGTTCTATACATCGGCAAGGCCTATGAGAAGATGTGCGGTGCTAGGCGCGGTAGTTTTGTCCGCTGGGAAATATTCAGTAAGTATAAAAGAGAAGGGGCGAAAACGTAGAAGCGAGATGTGATAATGACCGTCGGAATGCTATAAATTAACGTCGAAATGGGTGAACCCATACACTTTCGGAAAGGGGAAAGATCGAGGAGGATATCATATTTAATTCAGCAGTAATGTGATGCAATTCCCATACGGTCATTTTACCCACCTTTCGCTTCTAGCTTCTACCCTTCCGCGGCTTCGCGGCGCTCCGCGCTGCGCCTTCGCTTTTGTACCTACTGGTAGCCTAGCTTCCTGCTGCTGCAAACTGTCACTCTGACTGACTAAGGGAAAGAGAGACGAGGCTGCGCTCACCGCACGCGCCCCGGACAGATCACTTCCGTGTCTTTTGCTCTGTTTGCGATGCTTTGCGCCCAGCCGCCCCACCCCGCCGCATCCCGCCCCGCCCCGCCCCGCCCTCTCCGCCTGGCTGCATGCCTGCCGGGTCCCTTGGCGACTTGGAGGCGCGCCCACTTAACATGTGAACCCATCTCCACGGAGCCGGGCAGGGGGATGGGGGCGTAACACACCGCCTTTGTTTTTCTCTCTCAGGGGGAAGGAAGGAGAATAGTCGCCGATGCAACGGGGATTTGTCTAATCATACCAAATGCAATTTGAAGTAAACCGAGACAAGGAGTTATGGTCAAACTTTTTCCCCTCTCAGTGTAAGGGGAGGGCCGTAGAGGGGGTAGCGAGCGTTTGCTGGCACGAGTGTGGCATAGCGGTCGTGGAGAGGACCGGGCGCGACGCCGACGCCCCGCCACGCCCGGCCAAGCTCCGCCGCGCCGTCCAAAACAAAGTGCATCCAGTGTACAATGGCACCTTGCATCCAATCGTAATTCACTCAAGTCACTGACACCCGACCCAACCCGACCAGATCCTTCTTTTAGACCGAAGCCCGGAAGACCGTCCCGGTCCGCTGATGGTCCAGCCCCGTCCAGCCCAGAGTGACCCGCAAGCACACAGCAGACGGGACGCGGGATTATATTACGTAGCTCTTTATCGTTGACAATGCAATCCTCTTCCTCCAAGAAGAGTTAAAATTTACGTCAAACCCATAAAAGGAGGTGTGAAGAAAGGGGAAAGGTAGGGGTACAGTGAGAAAGGCGTTCGGGGCCCCCGGGCCAAGTTTCCCGGGCAGCCACGCCGCCGCGCCGCCTGCTCCGAGTGCCTCGCCATAAATAATTTGAAAACCGCCAGACCTTAGCGGCGCTGAGCGGGGCAGGGCAGGACAGGGCAGAGACGCCGAACTCGACGTCACCGGCGTCGCTTTCTAGTCCAGTGCGCTCTCCTGCCCCGTCCCGGTCCGGCCTGGCCAGATTTACTCATCCCGCTGCATGCTGCAGCGCCCCGCGGGACCCCCGACTGGAGAGAAACCATATGCGAGTGATTCCATGTCAACGGTACACTGGAAAAAAAAAAAAGATTGTCTCCAAAATCGACCTTTTTTTTTTGTTGGCTCTCCTATGGTACAAGACTCTACCCTGTAAATGGCAGCTCTCTAGGTGCACCCAGTCTGGAGATATAAAATACTACCATTTCGGTACTTAGAAAGGAGCTATATAGGTAAAAGTAGGGAAGGAGTCATGGTAGCGACTTTCCACTTGGTATGCAGCCTGTTAGGAGTCAGTAGATGAAAAAAAACTTTTTTTGGAAAAAAAAAATTTGTTGTTGATTTTTTTTAGTGTACTTTTGGCTCAAATGATGTCATAAAATTATTCGACGCAAAAAATACTGAAAGTAGCTCATATCACCCATGATTTATCCTGAAAGACTCATCACAACGTAGCCTTTTAGTTTCAGAGTTAAGGGGATTGCGCTTTCCAGCTTTCTCAACGTAAACCCATAGAACCTGTGTGGAATGACTAGAAGCTTGAGACTGTTGCAGAGTTCTACACTGGGTGAGTATGAACTAATAACACTAAAATTGACTTCCTCTTCACATTGGACACCCTTTTCTGTAATAATATTTTTAATATATTTAAAATATGTACTAATGTATACTAAGGATACAGGGAAGGTTCGAACAAGGTAACGGTAACTGTTCATCTCATTCTTGGTTTACCATCACATTTTTGGTGTTCTCAGGCTAGTCAGATATTTTAGAATAAACTGAAAGTAAAATCTTCTTTGACGGCAAAAATCATATTAGTTCAATTATTCATTAATTTTATTAATTAAGGGATTATTGTACCATAGGAGAGCCAAACAAAAAAAATGGTCGATTTTGGAGACAACTTTTTTTTTTTCAGTGTACCGTTGACATGGAATCACTCATGCGGGATCGAGTGACTCAGTCTCAGGCGCGGTTTAAGGGGGGGGGGCTGATCACTTCGGTCACTAGATAGCCGCCTGGAAAGTAGGCAAATAGCGCGACAAAACCCCTGTAAGTAGGCAACCTAGAGTGCGTCGCCCCCCCCCCCCCTCCCTTACAAAACGAAATCATTCCGAAACTCGTCCTGGACGGTTCCAAATGTATTCCGATGGCCGCGGACAGCTCCGAATGTGTTCCAGGACAGTCCGTTTTGAGCCCGAGTCCGACCGAGGACAGTCCGGTCTAAGCCCGACGCAGCCAGGGCAGTCCGGTCTAGGCCCGAAGCAACCAGGGCAGTCCGGTCTAAGCCCGACGCAGCCAGGGCAGTGCGCAAGTAGTCCGGTGATAAGCGGGCTGCCCGGAGACAGTCCGAGCGACCGTCACGGGCTGCTCCCGGGCTGTCCGAGAACGGCGTGAACTTTGATGTATTTCTTTGCACAAGTCCATGTTATCTTTGCATATAAAGGCGTTACATCTTTTACATGTAGCAGCATACCTCAGTTAAGAAATATTTAACGCATAATCTGTCTCGCCAAGTAAACACCAAGCATCGTGGTGCCACAGGTGATATGACTTCTGAATATACGCACTTTTTGCACGTTCTAGTTACGTTTCGTTGCCGAAAGGCGTTACTACAGAATACGATTAACGCTACAATATTTAAAGACAGTATCTTTTAATTTTCTTTATTGTCCTCACCCGAGCGCAAGCGCAATATCAAAGTCATTTTCCGAAAACCTGATCACGATGCGACTATTGGTTCGCGCCGTGCAATGCGCGGCTCTTCGAAGACTGCTCCGCCTAGCATAAGAGTCCTTCTTGAGTCTCTGACTCTCAGCAATCAGCTTAGCTCAGTCGGTAAAGGCGTCGGACTGTGGTAGGAAAGACAGAGGAGTCACAGGATCGATTCCTGCGTGCTGTCCCTTTTTTTCCCAATAACACATGTACGGACTCATATCGGACTGTCCGGAGCACGGATACCGCACGCTTCGGACAGCCCGAAAACTTGCAGATTTTACTCATTTTCGGATGGTTTTTCGGTATATTCCGGGGCTTGATTTCGGACAGTCCGCGGGTGAGCTTCGGACTGTCCGTTCGGACTCCTTTCGGTATGAAACGGTTTTATAAGGGCTTCCAGTCGGACCTTAAACCGCGCCTGCTCAGTCTCGCCAGCATAACAGAAAAATGCCAGCAGCAGTGCTTTCAAAACTTCAACAATGTAGGTAATCCGAGGGGGCATTCACTCTTAAAATCTGTGACCCGACACTATTACGTCTATTATGCTGTATTTACGCTCCGAAAATTTACAGATTTGGCCAAAGTCAGGCAAATTCGAGCAAAAACAACCTAAAACGACCCCCAAAAAAAGTTAATTATTATGGAGAATTTTGGCAATTACGCTTCTATTACGCACTGTGTTACGCCTTTATTACGGATTGAGTGACCCGACTGTTACGCGAGTGCATGCCCCCTCGTGGTAATCTTCCTTATTTGGCAGACCTGGTGACTGATCCGCGCTGGGCGCTCCCTGGTAAGTCGCCTGCTTTCGGGCAAGAACGTCATTAACACAATTTGCCCTTAGCAAAATGAACACCTCTTCAACTAGTATATGCGAAGAGGAGAGAGAAGAGGGGAGAGTGGTGGTGGTGGGGGTCACACACCTAGCTTTGGCGAACAAACAAACGTTAAAAAGTCAAAGAAATAAAGAATTCAAAGGGAAATTACTGTACTGATTTTTTCCCTCACTCCATCACTGGAAAAACAAACGTCGCATCCGCTACACCAATTGGTGTGTTCTGTGGCACCATTTGAGTTTTAGTGGAATATTAACCAAGTGAGACTTCATGTTTTATTTTCGACGAGTCCATCAGGTTCCTCTCGAAATTCCCGTTCGAACGAGCCTACATGTAATGGGGTTGCGAGCCTAAATACTACGACTTTAAATAGGATTTGTAGAAAATGGGGAATTGGACATGTTGAATAAACTATGCATCTGAACCCCATCTCATGTAGGCTCGTTCGAACGGGAATTTCATGGGGAATCTGATAGGCGCATCAGAAATGAAACTTAAAGTCTCGGTTGGTTAATATTCCACAAAAACTGAAATGTTGCCATAGAACACACCAATTGGTGTAGCGGATGCGACGTTTGTTTTTCCAGTGATGCCATGCCTGAAATTGTGTTTTGCGACGCGACGTATTAAAAACCACCTCAGAGGAAAGTAAGAGACTGAACTAGGGCAGAATAGACACGGTGTGCACTGCATGCTTAGAGATCCCATCATTTATGTCTGGAGGAAGTGTAGGCGTAGAGGTGTAGTAGATGTGGCGTGACGGGGTGGTGTGGGGCGGGGGCTCACGTATGGATTAGGATTCCAGCTTGACTCTTCAGTGCTTTCCTTCCATCATTCCGGACGTGGAGTTGTCACAATTTCGAATGCAATCTTGTTCATATCAATACAAAATTTGAAAATTTGCGGTAATTTGACTTTAGACTTTTACAATATCAGAAGTTTTAATACATATGATCGACTGTATACGTACACACTGTGTAAAGTGTTAGAACTGAGGGGTCTGGATAGCTCACTTTTGTCGCCACAACTCGGCGGCATACGCTACTTTTCTAATAATTTCATTTTGACTGAGCAGGACACTCGAGACGTTCTCTTCACCACAGCCGCGGGTCTCCTAGAGCAGCCGGGCGAGAGGAAATTCAAATCGGAATATCTTGTACAGACTACTCGGTATGATTACACGGTATTAGCAGCCATTACACGCAATATTTAATCAATTAAGGACATATTTTTGTGTTTTTCAGGTTTACATTCCGATTATTACCACATATTACCATAATATTACCTACCACATATTACCATAATACATGGATCAGGTGTAAAGTGTATTACGAAATTGGATTCCCCCTCGCAACCGGGAGGCGACGGGCGGGTAGGTAGCCCCCCGGTAGTACCCGCAGCCCCCGGCCACCGCTACCCGCGACTCCAAGGTGAGGGCCACCTGAATATTGTACTTGGCCCTCCCCTTGACGGCTCTCTGGACGGGCGCCGAGTGGTCTGGAGGGGGTCTGGATAGGAGGGGCATGGTGGGGTGGAGCGGTGAAGGGCGGGGCAAGGGAGGCGGCAGGGCGAAGGTCAGGGCCCTCGGAGGGCACGAGAGAGGAGGGGGTGGTTCGTGGGGTCACGCCCTCGGCGGCCCTCGGCGGCCCTCGGCGGCCCTCGGCGGCCCTCGCCCCGGCGGCGCGGAGTGGCGGCGTCGAACCCCCGGTCCCGTCCCGGCCCCGGCCCTCCTCTGCCCCCGGTGCCCCCGCTCCGCCCCGCCACAAGCGTCCCGGCCATGCCCTACGCCAACACGGAATCACTGACAGCCTAATAGCTCATGGCACCCCCGGCCCGGGGTGAAGCGGGGTGGGCCGGAGGGTTGGAGGGTTGGGGTGGGTAGGCGGGGCCCTGGCCATCCCCGTGGTCCACGACGCACGACACGACATGTCGCGCGGCGTAGCGTGGCGCGGGAAAAGTGAAGAGGGTTGATGCGCGTTGCGGCACTCGAGGCCGGGGTGCGCCGGGCCGGGCCGGGCCCCCGGGGCAACGTGCACCGCATATAAAGGGCCTTTCCTGGCCCTGCAGGGGTGCCCCGCCCCTCCCCGCCGCGCACAGCCCCGCCCCAAGTGTCCTCACGAGGCCCTCAAAGAGTTCTCTGAGAGCCGCAGTGTGTCGACGTGCACCCAAATTACAGGAGGGGTCAGCAGCTTCCGAGGGAAGGTGAAAGGCCACAGTGCGAAACACAGCATGGATATATTTCGCTAAAAGCAAGTGAGAATGCATATGTGAAAGGATAAAAGGGTTTTTTCCTGGAAGACTGTTAGCGCTTTTTTGCACTGCCCTCTGTCCTGTCTGCAATCTTCTCGCTGCGAAGGTACTGCCTAGCCCGGCCTGCAGCCTCTCCATTTGGGCGCAGCAGGGCGCAGCAGGGTACAGCAGGGCGCAGCAGGGCACAGCAGGGAACAGCAGGGCACAGCAGGGCACAGCAGGGCACAGCAGGGAACAGCAGGGCACAGCAGGGCGCAGCAGGGCACAGCAGGGCACAGCAGGGCGCAGCAGGGCACAGCAGGGCACATCAGGGCACAGCAGGGCGCAGCAGGGCACAGCAGGGCACAGCAGGGCACAGCAGGGCACAGCAGGGCACAGCAGGGCGCAGCAGGGCACAGCAGGGCACAGCAGGGCGCAGCAGGGCACAGCAGGGCACAGTAGGGCACAGCAGGGTCGCATCAAGAAATCATCCGCACCATCGATCGGGTGACCATCCTCACACGAATCGGCTAGAGCTGTGCCACGTATTTCCTTCCCCTCCGACCTGCCGTGCCTCGCCCTGCCACCCCACGATGCGACCTCATTGCCCCAGGGTGGGACGAGGGGAGGGGGGAGGGGGGGGGGTCGTGGCATGCGGGAGGGGCAGGTTGGCTCGGAGGCGCTTGGGGCCGCGGAGGTAGGGGCGGGGCGGGGCGGGGCGGGGCGGGCCAGCTGTAAAGTGAGCCGAGCAGAAGACTGCCAGTGAAGCTCTGATAGGTCGTTGGACTGATCGCGCGCCTCCGAGGCTAGACAAAGTGTCCAACGCGACGTCACGTGAGCATGTCTTACGGCCCCGCACCCCTGGCGGCATGCAGCTCCTGGGGCCGTAGCGGGTGAGGTCGAGGGCCAAGTCGCGTAAAGCCTCTCTTCACCAAGTCCGCCGCTAGCGCCGTAGGCGACCTGTCGCTGTGTCGTCAGAAGCCTCCTAGCGACAAGAGTAATGCAAATATTTTGGCTTTGAGTCGTTTTGAGACTACGCTATTGGGCGAATGGCGGTGCGCGCACGTAGGCTCAACCGGAAGGCAGAAGAGTCATGCGCGCTAGTCTGCCCAGTCAAACACACGTGCACGAGCAAAGTCATGATTCAAGTACGAAACATGCTGCGGCTGTCCCCATTAAGTATTTTTGGTGCGCCGCATACGAGGAGTAACTCACTCAAAAAGTCGTTCAGCGAGAGGGAAAATACTCGCAAGATACGCGCAATAACTCTCGACAACTCGCAGACCAAAAAATTCTCGCTTATAGTCATGTAAACTCGCTTATGCCTCGGCTTATACTTACAGAGACTCGTAGATATTGATGATTTTTTTAAAAATAGAGTATGTCCATGCAGCGTGGGCGCAGAGTTGCATCACACGTAAACGACGATACATCTCAGTCGTGGCATTTCAACTGCTAACCTCGACTAAGAAATCACCATATCGTCGTTCACGTGGTGCAAAGCGTCAAAGCATATTCACACCAGCGGGAAAATATTTCTCTCTTCAAGCACACTCCAACTTTGATCAGTGTACCCAAATCGAGATCCGATGCCACTATAAAATTTGTATGGCTCCGGGTACTTGATGGGTTTCCCCATGGATTTAAGAGGCGGAATGAATTGAGCGAGCATGCGCTGGCCCGGCCCGGCCGCCCCCATCGAGCTGCCGGCGCGGCGCGCCCGTCTCGTCCCGGCCCGGAGCATGGCGGGCTGCAGAAGCATCGCGCCATGCGGGAGAGAGGTATTATTTAGCAGCCGCTATATAAACTACGTGCGTCCCACACAGATACTCAACTTTGTACAGTGTTTTAATGCCAATGCCGTACTTTATTGTAGCATTTCTTTTTATGGTGCATGGAACGAGCAAGTTATGCGCTGGAGTCGCATGCACGAGCTTCTTGGGGGAGAACCCCCCTGTCGCTTGCCTGCGGGCTGTCTATGTATTCTACTCAGAACCCTGCAGAGAGCTCTAATCAAGCATTTTGGACCCATAGTGCAAATAAATAAAAAAAATCTACCTCGTTGACGGGCATGCACACCGCTATGCAGCAGGGCTCCAGCCCGCACCCGCCCCACCCCGCCCCACCCCGCCCCACCCCGCCCCACCCCGCCCCACCCCGACCAGGCCCGTTCCGCCACGCCGCTCTTCCACGCCACACACACTCATTTAGGCGCGTGGCAGGGCGTGGCAGAGCGTGGCACGACGAGAGTCAGCGTCATAATGAGAAGTGTTGCGGGTCACAGGGAGAGAAACAGAGGAGGGGCGGAGGGGCCGAGGGGATGGGGAGGGGGCAATGAGGGGAGCGGGGAGGCGAGAGTGCAGCGCGCTGCAGCGGCGAGGCGTCAGCAGGCGACATACAAGCCTCCATCTCCTTTCCCCTGGTAGTATCTTGCGGTGCTCTTTCAACTTCCCCTTTCCCATATTCTTCATATCTTAGCCAGCTCCTCCTCCAAACTTTTGTACACTGCACAAAACCGTTTTCTGATACACCGCGCCTAATTTTCCTCGTCCTCTGTACATGGTCAAGAAGGGCTAAGTGGGACAAATAGTGGTTGTTAGGGGTCATCCATAAATTATAACGCATCGTCCTTAATGGCCGGGGCATGTGCCGTACGCACGGGCTGAGCGAGGTGGAGCGGGGTGGGGCGCGGTGCATCTGCGGGGGCGCCAGGCGATATCGACTGAGGAGGCGCGGTGCAGCCGCACGCCCCGGCCCCGGCCCCGGGCTCGCCCCCTCCCCCACACCTCATGCCGACCTATTCGAGGGTTAAGCGAGACTTCTGTCTGAAGATGGAAAGTTTGTAGAGCGTATTCTAGAATTGTTTAAGGGCCCCGAAGTTTTTGTTCTCGCGTAAGGTCATTGTATTAGGATCAGATTCATGATATAAGAAAGTTTGAAATAACTCTTTTAAGACAGGACAAGAAATCGAGCAAGAAATAGTATTAAGAGGTATTGTGATGTTTTTTCCTTAAATTTAAAATAAAGATGTACATATTTTCTTCGCAGAATTTTCTCGATATGATGGCTTACTAATTGAAGATGACGAGGGGGCCTCCCATACAGCCACCAGACAGCACATTTAGGGTCCGATCCTCTGCACTTCACACGTGGCGCGATAGCCAAGTCCTGACCAAACCCGGACCAGTACACAGAGATCCTTAGGGGCACCCTCAGGGGCATCCTCAGGGGCATCCTCAGGGGCACCCACAGGGGCACCCACAGGGGCACCCACGGGGGCACCCACAGAGGTACCCACAGGGGTACCCACAGGGGTACCCATACACAGGGGACCCACAGGGAATCCACGAGGGACTCACGGGCACCCACAGCAGACCCATAGCCGTCGCCACGTCGGTCGGATCATCATCAGCCTCAATTATTGGATGACGCCCTCTTCCTCTCCCCGTCCCTTGCCCTCTTCCGAGCCGGGGGTCGGGGTCGGGGGCCGCCAGAGCGCCGGGTTACGAAGAGCGGACAGTTTCTCGCCCAATTAGCGCCCTTATAGCCCGCGCCACGCGCCGACACGCGCTGTCGCGGCGCAGGCCGAGGCCCGGCACCGCGTGAAGCTGGGCGGGGCGGGGCAGTGCGGGGCGGCCCGGCACCAGTCGGCTGCGGTTTGGCGGCGGCCT
This sequence comes from Frankliniella fusca, assembly GCA_029379305.1. Lineage (NCBI taxonomy): Eukaryota > Metazoa > Arthropoda > Insecta > Thysanoptera > Thripidae > Frankliniella > Frankliniella fusca. The sequence goes on along the minus strand of JAHWGI010001270.1, from coordinate 1,610,992 downwards.
GTTCCTCGCACACCAGGGTGCGGCGGACGTGCCTCGGGTCTCTAAATACAACGTGCGCACACAGCTCGCATACATGCACACTCATGCCAACACACTCACCCTCGTCCTCCTGCCAGTGCGCGCGGGCGGCGCGCGAGGGCGCCTCCAGCTGAGGCCCGTGCCCGTGGACACGCCTGTGGTGCCGCTTGGGGTTCCGGTGGGCGGGCGCGGCCGGGGGCGGCTGAGGCTGCGGCGGCATGGGGCCGGCCAGGGTGGCCGTCAGGGCGACGGGGGCGGGCACTTGGTCGGCGGGCGTCGCCATGGCGAGCGCGGCCGCCAGGGAGGCCGCCGTCAGCAGGAGGAGCGGGACGGGCACCTTGACGGGGAGCGCGCTCGGGGGCGGCCCCCTACTGTAACCTCTGCGCCTGTGAGGTCCATGCCACATTGTTTATCCAGAGATGCAGAGGAGGACGCGTTTCATCTTGCGAGCCGAGCGGACACCAGCACGGAGACCGACACGGAGAGCGATGCGGAGGGGAGGGGCGACAGCTAGGCGCCTAACCAGGGCGTCACAGCAGTACGGAGAGGAGTTCCACGACGTCGGTCAGGGCAGCCGGTCGTCCCGCCTGGGCTCGTGCCGGGCGCGGCTCCGCGCGGGGCTCCGCTTAGGGCTGAGCCGGGGCCAGGTGAGTGCTGCCGAGCCCGTTGTCCTCCAAGCCGGCCTCGACGCCGACCTCGGCGGGGCCTGGTGCAGGGCCTGGAGCGAGGCCTGCAGGGTCGGCATCGCCACCGTCACCACGACATCGCCGCCGAGCGCGCCCCGTGGACCAGTGCGCGCGCCGGCCACGCAGAGCATCTCCGTCGTCCAAAGGCGGGAAGGTTAGTCGTCCGGGTAGCAGCCAGGTAGCAGCGGGGCTCGGGGGCTCGGGGGCCCGCGGGCCCTGGAGGGGCGCGACCGGCGTGCTCGCCGCGGGAGGTGGCAGCAGGCAGGGCGCCTCGCCTAGCCTCGTCTCGCCTCAGCCAGCTCGCGCCAGGACGCAGGCTGCGCCGCGCGTAGAGGTTCGCCTCGCGTCGCCTCGCCGAGAGGACTGGACGGGCGGAACGGGACGGGACGGGACGGCACTGGCGCCGCCGGCCTGCTGCTGCTGAGCCGGGCCGGGCCGGGCCGGGCGTGGCGCGCCGGGCCTCGCTGTGCCTGTGCCAGGCGGGCCGGACCGCGGGAGCCTTCCCTCGTAGGAGGCACCGCGCACCACCCGGGCCGGGCCGGGCCGGGGTTGCGCCGGTGGTGCGCCGAGGGCGGGGCCGTGGGCCGGGTGGGGCCGGGTGGGGCCGGGTGGGTCCGGGTCGGAGGTGTCCCGTCCCGGTGCGGCAGTGCCGGTGTGGGCCGGTGTGGCAGTGCCCCGGCGGTGCGCTGGCCGCTGGCTGCCGCTGGCTGCCGCTGGCGGTGCGGCGCCGTGCACACGCGGAGCGGAGCGGACCGGAGCGGAGCGGATCGGGGCGGAGCGGCAGCGACTATGGCCGGGCTTGGCGCTATGGCCAGAGAGCGGACCGGCGCGGCCAGGCGCGGCGCAGCGCCGCCCCCACCTCCTCCGCCTGCCTCCCCCGCGCGGGGCCGGCGCGCCCCGCCCGCTCCGCCCCGCTCCGCCCCACCCCGCCCCGCAGCACCGCCACCGCCCTGCACCGCGCGCTACGGTCTCCTCTCCTCTCCTCTCCTCTCCTCTCCTCTCCTCTCCTCTCCTCTCCTCTCCTCTCCTCTCCTCTCCCCTCCCCTCCCCTCCCCCCCTCTCACTCCCTCACGCAGTCTCACGCTAACCAAACTGAGAATAACGAGAAGGACTAAGCGGCTGATTAAAGAAATGAGGAGGGCGAGAGTAAGGGGTGGGGGGTGGGGGCTTGCAAAGGGGTTATGCGGGAGTTATCAAGTATAAGGAGGCCGGGCGAGGGAAGACCAAGGAGACAAGGATCTAGACTACCGGCCGGCCCCCGTCATGTACGAGTCCGACACAGAGTTGATTCATGTCCCTAGCAGTCTCTCTCCCCCCCCCCCCCCCCCACACGCACTGGCCAGGCTGGTTCCCCCTCCTCACGTCGTCGCTTGAAGGCTGAGGTGCCTTTCTCCCGTCGCCACATTGCGTTAGGGAGTGCTCACTGACGTCACCGATGAGAAAGGCCTGCCCTTTCATTGGAGAAGCCTCCACAGGGCAGCGTGAGCGCGAACACGATGTACTGGCATCATCGCGAGGAATATGAATGTGAAAGTGCAGGGGTCCACTTCACCTCGGCGAGGCACTATGCGACCTGGAGGGGAGGCCTGGTGCCTGTTCCACACCTCAGCCCAGCCGCCTGCCTGAGCGGAGCGGAGTCCTCGTACGCTGCCGTTGCGTTTCCCGCTTCGTCAAAGGTCATCGATTCCCGACAGCATTCGATCATCGATTGGTGTGGCCACGCGCGAAGCGATTTGTACCGATGCCGCTGCGGCCAGCGCAGCCGAGTTGCGCCGAGCCGGCCGAGCCGCGTGGGTGGGGCTGGCCAATGAACTAGGAGCGCGGAGCAGAGCGGACCCGGCCCGGCCCGGAGTGCCGTAACTGTCCTGAACGACTATGTGTGCTCTGGCGAAACGTGCTGAGCGGAGATGAATATCGAGCTTATTCAGACATACCATCAAATCGCCCAATCAGACAGTCGCCGGTGCCCACGGGCTGCCGTATCCTGAATTTAACCCGTTGGTACCTCTGGAAATATTCCTTTTCTGGTTTTAGATGGAACTACTAATGGATTGTGTCTGAGTAGAAGGACTGGTGTGAACACACGCGCCAATACACACCCGTTTCCAAATCCAGTTCTTCTCATCTCTTTTCCGACCACTTCGAGTTTACAAATGCAACATTGTGTAGTTTTTTTTATACATACCGTTCACGTTGTCACATTCGGTGGGAAGTGGCATAACTTCCACGTCTTAATGCGGCCGCGGCACACAGACAGAGCCAAAGCCGAACCCGGCGCGTCGCGTCGAGACGGCTCCAGCCCAGCCTCGGCTCCAGCAGTAACGCGCGCGGTCTGGCCGCGTTCCCAGCACGAGAGAGGTACCCGAGCCCGAGCGTCAAGGTACCGTACCGTGCCCTGCGGGAATCTCCGTCGCGAAGGCCTCGAGATGACCGACGATGAGCCGGCGAACACGACCAAAGCGTTTCAAATTAAATTTATAGGTCGGTCGGGATATCTGTACGCGCTCCCAATCCACTACGGGGCGTTTTGAACTCGGAGTGTATGGCGATGGCGATTGCGATCGGACATAGAAAGCTCTGGCATCGAGCGTAAGGCTGGTATGTTTTCACACGTGTCTTGTCTCTTCGGGGACAAGGTACATTGCTCGACCGGGTATTCTCTTACGTAATACCCTATCTTTCTTGAGTGTAATAACGGCGTAACGCCCTGCATTACCGTGTTTTGCCGAGTAATCTTCTAACTATAGCAGTAAAATTTAGCATTTTAGTGGTGAAAACGTCTTCAGAAAAAAAAGTAAAGAAACCTGAGAGAGAATATTTTCTTTTTTAACCTGTCGACACGTCGGTCAACCCGGGCGCGACGTGGGCCTCCGTGACTGGCGGCGTTCTTTCCACCTCCAACACCCACCGGCTGACTTGAGTCTGAAGCTGCATTTGGCTGTTGGAAATGAAGTTTGGCCAACAACTTGCGGGCCACGGCGACCCAACAAGACAGCAAAGAAGGAAAGAAACGGCGTCAGGACACATACCGGGCCGGGCCGGGTGTCAGGCGGCGAGACGGCGGAATCCTAATAGGAATCAGGAGCAAGCTGCACCAGTCACGAGACGGATGGGATCAAGTCTGATCTCATCTGATCCAATGTTCAACTTCGACTTCTCTCTCTCTCTCTCTCTCTCTCTCTCTCTCTCTCTCTCTCTCTCTCTCTCTCCTACTACTACTACTACTACTACTTGTTTTGGATGGTGTCTGCGTCGCCCGACTCGCGCGCGACCACCCACTTGCACGCGCCGCACCCGGCCGCACCGCTTCGCACCGCTCCGCTCAGCGCCCGTGGCCTGTATAGAGTCCTCTGCGGCCGGGGGGACCGGGGCTGGGCCTGGAGGGGACGTCAAACGCAGCGAACCGCGATGTCTGGACGTCTGTCCCCGCCGGCCTTTAAAAGAAAGAAAAGAAGAAAAAAGGCAATAGCGGTGATACTGGACCGGGACCGGAGGGGGCGATGCTGGAAGCACCGGGCGGGGGACGGCGGGACGAGATATTAGAATATTGTTATTATGCCCGTAGCGCGCTCCGCCCTCACGCAGTGCAGCCTGCTCCTTCCTCCTTCCTCCCCTCCCGACCGCACTGCCTCTCTTTCCACGCCATTCACGTCAATCTCCACGTGCTAATGCACTGCATGTCAGGTTGCCCCTCGCCTCCCATACCGCCCCACCATGCCCGAGCGAGCTCTTACCGGGACACATCGCGGTGGCGGCGGCACGAGCAACCAGGCCAGCCGTTTCCTCTCACCAGACAGGACTGGAACAGACGCTTGACCGTTGGCGTTACGAGAATCGTGTTCAGCAGAGGAATGATTCTGCGTTTATCAGTTTATCTCAGCAGAATCACCTGACACATTTGGTTACGCACGAAGGGTTCTTCGGGTGGCGGCCTGGCCTCTGGCCGGGTCGGGCCGGCCTGATGACCGGGACCACACTGCCGCGACTGGTTCGGAAGATCGCTTTCGTGCTTACGTCCTTGTCGCACCTATAGTGGCGCCCAATGCTGGGAATGGCAAGGGTCTCATGAGTGCGACAAGGACGGAGGCGCGCGAGCGATCTTCGGAATCGGACGGTTGGACCGGCCCGGCGCGGAACACGCTGCTCGGACCGCAGTGGACGTCCCGCTCGGCCCGCTCAGCCACACTGCGGTGCTGATGATCAGCCGTGCCTCATTAAAAGCTTAGTAGCGTGGCGAAGCCGCATGTTCGTAAATCTGTCCGGAGCGCTCCGAAAAGCTACAAAGATGGCGTTACAAAGAGTGCACTATAGTAAGTGTGCATCTCTATCTTTGGTCTGGATTCGACCTGACTAGCACCGTACGTTGCATAGCTCCGTTGTCTGTATGTCGGACACACTCTTTCCGATTAGTGGAGATTGGATTAGGGGATTAGTGGTTATAGGAGAAGAATATGAAGGCTGACTTATACCTCCGCTCCCAAGCGCGGTTTAAGGTCCGACTGGAAGGGGGGGGAGGGGCGGCGCACCCCAGGTTGCCTACATACAGGGGTTTTGTCGCGCTATTTGCCTACTTTCCAGGCGGCTATCTAGTGACCGATTTGGGGGGGGCGATCTCCCCGCCCCCCTTAAACCGCGCCTGTCTGCTCCTATGGATTCCGTCAGGATATGGGCAACACGGCCTCGCGCCGGTATGAGGTGCTCCATCTTTTCATAAAGTATTTGTACCCTTCATATCCTCGGAAAAAGTCTCAGATACAACGACTTCCCTACTAAATACTTTTGCTCATAATATTGTTTTCTGTCCACTCGTAGGAACTGGGTCACTCGGAATCTCCAACAAGAGCGCCTTCCTAGTCGATCCAGTACGCAACCCGCTGCACACCCCTTTATGCGGTACAGTATCACCACCATGCGAAATGGGTCCATGAGGCAGTTTTGTGCATGTTTGAAAACTAAAACCATTTTCTTTTCGAGAGCGTGCGCCTGATTGACCTTCGCGACGCCCGCCTTGGACTAGTCTTCCCGGAGGCCATCCTACAGCCCCACTCCTATAGCGTTCTTCGGCCCTCCTTAGCCCATCAGACTGATTCGGTTACGGCCTCGCCGGCCCGGCCCCGCCCGCCCCCCCTCAACCGCGCGAACACGCGGACACAGATGGCCTGCAGATTGAAGAGCAGTAGAGCCGCTTTTGTCGAGCTTTTGGTCTTGGTATTTACCCGGCGCCCCGGCGCGGGCGCGGCCCCGGTCCTGGTAGCTCTGCTCCCACGGACTCTCAAGAGGGCCGCCCTCCTCACTCCTCAGGGTGCAGAACGCCCTTACATTGCATGAGGAGGAGGAGGTGGGAGAGAGAGAGAGAGAGAGAGAGAGAGAGAGAGAGAGAGAGAGAGAGAGAGAGAGAGAGAGAGAGAGAGAGAGAGAGAGAGAGAGAGAGAGAGTGAGAGTGAGTGAGTGATTTGATTTGATTTGATTTGATTTATTTGATTTAAATAGGTACAAAAGGACTATTGAGTCCTACGAGAGTACCATCAGTACATTACACTGGTTAAGTCCAGGTACAACTCACTGAAAAACTGGCGCTGGTAACACTGTACAAAAGATTAACAAAAATAGGTGATTCATAGTGAAATTAACAATTTTAAGCGTGGTGCTGTACAAATAATAAGTGATTTTTTAGTTTTGTTTTAAAGGGCGGAAGTTTAGTACAAATATGCAGATTACAGGGTAAGGTATTCCACTTGGAAACTGTGTGAACCCAGAAGGCTCCTCTTAATTTATCAGTAAAGTGAGGTGGCACTCTTAGATGAAAGTTACAATGTCTGGTAGGTCTGCTTCTGATACTGCTCTCCGGTAACAACTTATTGAACAGGTAGCTCGGTGATTGAACAAGCATAGTTTTCTTAAGAAGTACCTGTGCGGCGTAAGTGGCTCTGCTTTCAATATTAAGCCAATTTAGTTCGGTCAGATGTTGACTAATATGACAATCCCATTTGAGGTTAAAAATAAATCTAGCACAGGAGTTCTGTAGCCTTTGCATTTTTAGTTTAGACTGAACGAGGCCGTCTGCCCAGACAATATTACCGTAGTCCAAGACAGGAAAAACTAGTGCTTCAACAAGTCTTTTCCTAATTAAAATTGGTAGAAGCTGTTGGTGTTTACGTAGACCATGGAGCACGGCAAGTGCTTTTTTACAAGTAGCTTCCATGTGAGGGCCCCATGATAAGGTTTGGTCTATAATGACCCCTAGGTCATTGACCGTAGGAGAATAGTCAATAGCGACTCCATCCACACAGATCTTAGGGCATACAGGTACTTTTTTTAGGATTTTGGGGTTGCCGATTACAATGACTTGTGTTTTTTTTGAATTAATTAGTAGATTATGCGCTTTACAGTAGTCTGACAGACGTGCCGCTTCAAGATCTAATGTATGTACAGCTTTATCTACGTCCTCAGCCTTAAATGAAAAATAATTCTGCAGGTCATCTGCGTACAGGTGATACTGGGTATTATTGAAGACTGATCCAATATCGTTAACATACAGAGAATATAATAAGGGACCCAGTATCGAACCTTGGGGAACACCATAGAGGAGGGCTATTAAGCTAGAAGTATCTCGGTCGGTTACAACCTGCTGCTTTCTGCCAGTAAGGTAGCTTTGTAACCAGTTCAAAGCTGACATTGAGAGCCCAAGAACTCTCAGTTTAGATAGTAACAACTCATGGTGCACGGATGGGAACGCATTGCTGAAATCGTAAAGGACAAGAATGGTGAGCAGTCGCTCATGAACAGCCTCTCTTATGTCTCCGGTAACTTTCAGCAGCGCCGTGGCAGTGCTGTGGTTAGGTCTGAAACCTGACTGCAGGGGGTCAAAAAGTTGGTTCCTGTCTAGAAACTCTGCAAGTTGTACAAGTACAATTTTTTCAATAATTTTACCAAGGACAGAAAGAAGACTTATAGGTCTGAACTCGTTAACTGCAGACGCACCAGGTTTTTTAGGTATAGGCCTTACGTGAGTGAGTGAGTGAGTGAGTGAGTGAGTGAGTGAGTGAGTGAGAGAGAGAGAGAGAGAGAGAGAGAGAGAGAGAGAGAGAGTCACACAGACAGACAGAGTCAGACAAACAGAGAGGCAGAGACAGAGATGAGAGGACCGGTTGTCGGGCTGGGCGGGCGCGCGCCGTTGCCGTAGAGGGCGTTCTCGTTTCCCTTCGCCGCCTCTCACAGCTTCATTCCGGTGGAGCCCCCTGCCTGGCCGCTCATGCGTCACACGTATCAAACCCCAAACCGTGTGGACCGAGTGCTTACATATTTATCTGTCCCCTCCCCTCTCCACCCTTCCCTGCGCTCCAAGCCTCATCGCAGCAGGCTTCCCTAAAACCATTCGAGGACCAGATTGGAGACGCGCGGCACTGTACACCACGATAACAAATGGCTCCGATGCCTCGCTCTTCTCTCCCGCCTCCCCCCGCTCTGCCCCGCTGCTCCTCTGCCCCCTCCCCCCTCTCTCTCTCACTCTCTCTCAGTCACTCTCTCACTCTCTCTCCCTGCTCCTGTAGCCCACCGCCACCGTAACCATCGCTACTGCACCCAACGCGTCCATAAATTATTTGCGGCAATCTTAAGCTAATAATAAAGGTCGTTGCTGGTGTGGAGTGGAGGGTGGGCTGGGCCCGCGGGTCCCTCTCGCGCTGCCCTTGGTCAAGGACCTACCCTACCTCGCTCCCTGTGGACCTCCTCGACATTGCGGCCGGGCTGGGCCAGGCCGCCGCCTCCAGGCCGACGGAGGTCAACGCGACCCCGAGCCCGAGCCGTGCACGCTGACCTCTGCGCGGGGCGAGCGATATCTCCCCCCGGCCCGGCCCGGTCCGCACTCCGCACTCTCCCACTTACTCAGGCATGCAGACGGCGGCGGGCGGCGGCACGGCGCGGGGAGGCGGAGGCGCACCCTTCAAACTCCTCTCTTTCATCCCGCAGCCGCACCGCCCGGCCCGGCCAAGCCCACCGCTCTCCATACTCACTGCTTTGCGTTCCTCGCGCGCGCACGCGGCTACTTGCCCAGGAGGATGACCTCACTTGTTCAAAGTGTGTGTGTAGGGAGGGGGGAGGTAGGGGCGGCGGGGGCGGCGGGGGCGGGGGCGCAAAGCTACCGGCGCTGCCCTACCCGGCCCGGGTCGCCCCAGCACACGAGGGTTCAGAGAGGGTGAAGAGGGTGAAGAGGGCGGGGGCGTCGTGGCGGGGCATCGCGGCGTCCGACTGTCTAGCCACACGAGGTCTTGGCTTCGCCATTCGTGCGCCGCGCTGCTACGAGAATCCGATTTGCATAATGCATGACAGCGCCCCAACGGCCGTCCCCTTTCTCTCAGCGCCGGGCCGGGCCGGGCCGGGCGTGGCCGGGCGGAGAGGGAAGGAGAGCGGAGTGGGCAGCGGGGGAGTGTGCTCCTTGAGAAAACCGGAGGACATTTCAGAATGAACGCATCAACCGTCGTCGGTGGCGTACTCATCGGTCGGTGAGGAGGAGGAGGAGTCCCGGCCGCGGCCGGAGAGGCGGGACGGGATTCGGCGGGATGGGATTGGGCGGCCACCCTGCGGAACCGTCATCCGCAAAGAGACATTGCGCGAATTGTGGTGGGTCTTGGGCGACGCGTGCTGTTCGCTGGCGCGGGGCGCGGAGCGCGGGGCGGGGGGAGGCCGCCGCCGCCGTTCGCACGGGGGCGCGGGGCGCTGCCGGCGCTGCCACGCCACGCCACGCCACGCCACGCCACGCCACGCCACGCCGTGCCATGCTATGTCACACCACGCGGCGCCGCTCGCTTGCGGGTGAAGCGTGGGGTATCGCCTCTTGCCGCCATGTTCGGCCGGCTCGGCTCGGCTCGGCTCGGCTCGGTCTCGGCAGCACACGGTCTCGGGTCCTGGTCGGGAGTAGCGCCAGCGCCGGGCCGCCGCCGCCGTCTCTCAGCTGGACGTAAACAACTCGCTGTGACGGCGGCTCTAGGGGTAAGCTGATGTTTTGTATTAATACCCGTCTGAACCGCGGGTCGTCACATCATTCCAGCACTAGAGTCGCGGCCTGGTGGTGGTGGTGGTGGATGTCCTTGGTTCTTTTTTATCGCGATTACAAATCTTGCCCTGATTTACTTCGATGTGATTTGACAAGTGGGCCACATAACCTCAAAAACCAGTCTAGGTCAATTATGATGCTGCAAGTTTCTAAGTTGACACGGAGGCGCTCAGTTTCCCATGTCAAGGCGACCTCGGCTACAGTTGCACGACTACCCATCAACTCGTCCTGAAATTTCCTTATGAGGGAAGTTTTTAAAGTCAACAGAATGGGGTGAAGAATGTTTTATGTTTTTATCTGATAAGCGAGTTTGACCAGGTATCAGAGTGGCGTTGGCGTTCATTTATTCATTAGAACATGTCCCCCGACGGAGACGATTCCCCAATTGTAATGTAGATTAGCCCAACTTGTATTTCCATCAATGACGATGAGAATAGACGGACTTCGTTAGGTGGGGGGGTCCTTCCCCCCTCCCCACCCACATCCCACATTTCGTGCGAGTTGCTTATCTTTCAGAGAGGCGACATTGAATGAAAATTAACATTTTGGATTGGAAACAGTCTGTTGTGTGTGTATGGGATGAATGGATGTTGGATGTACCTCTTCTCGCCTCGACTGTCGTCTGCGATGGTCGTTTGGGTGCTATGATTTCATTGATGCTTTCGGGCGATGGTGCCGCTATGGGGCCGGCCGCCGGCCGGTCTGCGCGTAGTCAGTTCCCCTCGCCTCGCCTCACACCTGTTCACACGCAGATCGCTGCCGGTGTCAGGTGTCATGCCACTCAAGGGGGTGCGTGTCCTGGAGCTGGCCGGGCTCGCCCCGGCGCCGTTCTGCGGCATGCTCCTCGCAGACTTCGGCGCCACCGTCACCAAGATAGACAGCGTGAGTATTGGGCGAATGTCTGCGGCCGCGGCGGCTCGGCGGTGTTGTGGCATTGCACTGCATTGCACTCAGTGAACTACGGTTCTGCTTCTGCAGATGAACGGGGTTAACTTTGAGGTCCTTGGGGCCGGCAAGAAATCCATCCGGCTCGACCTCAAGCGTGATAAGGGCAAGGAGGTGTTCCGTCGGCTGTGCGCCGCCAGCGACGTCCTCATCGAGCCTTTCAGAGCAGGTAGGTAGGGACAGAAATCGGGGCCAGCCGGCGGGCATAGGGGTCCGTAGTAACTTAACATATTTTTGTTTAGCGTTGGTTATTTATTGTCACGTTACGAAAATTTTTTGATCGAAGTTGGAGTTATGGATTTTCCAACATCAATGCATGTGGCAAATGTCCTCTTTCTATCCGACGCTGTTAGTTTATATCTTATTACGTAATGTTTCGTCAATCGTCGTCAAGTTGAAAGTTATAACTTTAATGGTAACTGATCAAAGAACCTTTTTAAACACTCCTGTTTCAAGTTTCGGACCCCTCTCGCCGGGGCCGCCGGGCGAGACCCTTAATTCGTTACCGATCTTTCAGGTACGATGGAGCGTCTTGGTCTTGGCCCGGACGACATCCTGGCTCTGAATCCGCGTCTGATCTACGCCCGCCTCACCGGCTTCGGCCAGTCTGGGTGCATGGCGAGGAGCGCCGGCCACGACATCAATTACGTTGCCCTCTCAGGTCAGTGACACAACTGTGTCGGCTAATTGAGACCATCTATATTTTCTTTTCTAAACCTATGTTTCTGTGAGAGGGGTGCACGGTCCGGTCCCGGGACCCACCCGCAGTCTCTGAGCCCCAGGCCCCTCTGGCAGTGTGCCTGCCTGTGCCCCGCGCCCCGCCCCACCCCCTCTGCTGGACGCTGGACTTCCCTCCCCCTGCAGCTGCCGACGCGACGCGGCGTGTAGGCAACGCTATGGCTGCGACGTTGCGACGCTCGTCCCTTGTCCTTGTTTCTGCCTGCCTCGCCCGCCCTGCCCTGTATGCTGCTTGGACAGGAGGGGCCGGTCTTAAATCCAGGGGTCCGTAACTTATCACAAAAGCACCTCTTACCGTTAAGTTAACCGGTATCGTTATACCGAATAACTGATAACGCGCAGTACGACACATAACAGTTATAGAACTAACGTATTCACTGTCGGTATAAAGTAACCCGTTATAGATATAACACACATATGTAAGATAAAGAATTGTACGATATTTCTGTTTTCGTCTCTGTGCGACATCAGTCACAAAATAAGTGAAAATGGCATTTAACGTGAAAGTAATTGGTGACACCTATAACGTTATGGGAATAACCCCTTCTAATACGTTACGTTATTTAACTTAAATTACAATTTTATTTTCGATAACGTTAAAATTTGTAACTAACAAGTGGTGTGCGTTATGATAAGTTACGGACCCCTGCTTAAATCCCGCCCGGCCCACCGCCTCTGCCCCTCGGCGCGCGGTGTAGAGCGGGGGCGGGGCCGCGCGGGGGTGGGGAGGGTGCGCCTGGCCCGGGCCTGCGCCGCGCCGCGTCGGCCAGCGGGTGGCCCACTGCCTTATGACACTGCGTTGCGGAAAGGGAAAGGCCCGATATCATTCGCCTTAAAAACTTTACGTAGGGTAATTTATGGACGGCCCCGGGGCGGGCCGGGCCGGGCCGCATCCAGGGCCGCGCGGCTGCTTGGATGCGCGCCAGAGCAGTTGGCTCCTTTCTGTGCGCTTCACTACCCCAGAACATCTCCTGCGAATCCATCGACTGTTTCGCCTTTGCCCCTCCTCTCGCCTCGACGTCGGGGTCCGGTCGCTTCGGTACAGCCATGATGCTAGGCAGCTCGAGGCAAAGCGAGGCGAGGTAGTCCCAGTCACCTATGACCCGCAAACTTGACTTGAGACAACCGAGTCACAAATGACCCAAGGTTGTTCATCGACGGGGCAAGTCTACGGGAGAAAACCGGAGAAAACCGGCAGGCGAAGGGCGGTGCTACGCGTGCAGTGCAGTGCGCCGCCAACCTAGATTCAGTTTGTGGGATCTGAGAAAGTGTTTTCCCCGCTTCCATCAATATTGGAACACCCCTAACTGATTTTGGACGCGGTTTCGGGACTGTATCAATTCCTCAACCTCCACAGGCGTGCTCTCAATGCTGGGACGTGCCGACCAGCCGCCAACGCCGCCCCTCAACTTGCTGGCGGACTTCGCCGGCGGGGCCGTGTCGTGCGCCCTGGGCGTGCTGCTGGCGCTGGTGGAGCGCGCCCGCTCCGGCCGCGGCCAGGTGGTGGACGCCGCCATGACGGAGGGCGTCGCGTACCTGGCCAGCTGGGTGAGCCGCTCGCGGGGCGCGCTGCCCTTGTGGGACGCCGAGCGCGGCCGCAACCACCTCGACTCGGGCGCGCACTTCTACGATACGTACGAGACGAAAGACGGCCGGCACATGGCCGTGGGCGCCGTGGAGCCCCAGTTCTACGCCGAGCTCCTGGATAAGCTGGGCCTGGATGAGAGGCTCGTGCCGCAGTACGGCGACTGGCCCGCGGCCCGGAGGGTGTTCGCCGAGCGCTTCGCGCAGCGCACGCAGGCCGAGTGGTGCGCCGTGTTCGACGGGTCGGACGCGTGCGTCACGCCCGTGCTCTCGCTGGAGGAGGCGGAGAAACACCCGCACAATGTGGAACGGGGCGTGTTCGCGCGGCAGGGGCGCTCCGGGCCCGGCCCTGGGCAGCTGGTGCCCCTCCCCGCGCCCAAGCTCAGCCGCACCCCCGGCGTCTCCCGTGCGGCCGCAGCGGACGCCACTGACCCTCAGAGCGAGTACCTCCCGGGTAAGGACACGCGGCGGGTCCTGAGCGAGCTCGGCTACTCGCAGGACGAGGTGCAGAGGCTGCTCGACCAGGGCGTCGCCGGGGGGGCCGAGAGCGACGAGCATCGAGCCAAGTTGTGATCCATGTGGTTACTTGTTGTGGAAGTAGGAACAAAACATTGTATTGAAGGTTTTCGGTTCAATTCAAATGCTTGTAATTCTGTCTTCCTAGTAAGAATCTAGGATACTCCACTGATGGCTGTGAATCGAGGCTATGATAATCACATTAGTTCACAACTTACTAATAATTTATGGTTTATGTATTTTTAAGAATCAAAATTTTCTTTCACTGCATGGCATACACATATTTTTTAATGCCCCAAAAATCAAGCAACAATTATTCCTCTTGATTTTAACAGATCGTCAATACTATTTTTTAATACATGGGGACTTTTTGTTGTAACCCATGGTAAATACTTCAAGTTTTCATCCTCTACGAAACAGTCAAGTGTTTTTAATATCTGCTTTAAATCCCATATTGCATGATTATGTCCCAGCTTCCAATTACCATACATATTTACTTTACCAACACCGTTGACCTCTTTCATCCTGGCCTGTGCAATGCAATGCAATAGGTCATAAAATTCCTCATAGTTCAATCCTAGTGGGAATTAAAAAAGGAAGGTTTGAGTCCAACATTGTTTACACTGATTAAAATGGTTTGAACTGATTCTTATTTCACTCGAGAAAGCATATTACCATGAGTTGCTCGTAACATTAACTGACAATGTGAGTGCCAATCATCCATATCCTTGCAATCATTAACTTCTCTCTGCACTGCTAACAAGCATGAACTAATAGCGTGCCAAATTTGCCTGATATTACATCCATTAATCCAATTGTGATTAATTGATATTGTATCTTCCTAGAATAATAGGCATTTTAAAAACATTAAAAAATGAGAGGCACTAGAGTGAGGGGTCTGAAGAGCAAATCTTGAAGACAAAGACTTGGGTTAATCATTTTCTAGAAATATCTTGGAATGTATACTCACAAGGTTCCACACCTGATGATGCCATCCAGAGGGAACAAAAATAGCCTCACCAGCCTCTTGAATAATATCGTAGCTTTTACCTGGACTATCACACAATGGGAAATTAGCCTTATCCAAACTGTCCTTTGAGGTGGCGTCATATGCAAGGTTGCCTAAGCGATCTCGCAAGTGAACCTCCTCTCCAGGTGGAAACAGGAGCCAGCGTTTTCGTCCAATGACATTGACTGACCAGCTATATGATGTAAAAACATCAACATGTAGAGGTGTCCTGAGAATATTCCAAAATTAAAATGAATGAAACAAAATAACAACACAAAATATTACTTTCATGAAAATTAGAATTGCCTTCAATATTGCTCACCATGATCCCTTTGGCCCAATGTAAACAAATCTGTAGTCATCGGCCAGATCAGTTCTTGACATAAAATACTCATTTAACCAATCAGATGCAAAATACTTTGGAACTCGATAAAAGGATAAACTGGGATAATCTTGTGTAAGATGCCAATCCTACGGGATCCAATTGAGATTGATCTCCAGGTTAATGTAAAAAGCAAATTATTGTAAGAGCAAACCCACCTTTAAATATAGATTAGGTTTAGAAGATGGGTAACCTTCACTTGAGTACTCCTCCAGGTAATCAAAATATTTGCTCAAAGTATAAGTTGTTTTCTTTTGAGAATTGTATTCCTTTTCACCGCAATCTGCAACAGGAACCTTAGCATCTCCTAAAGAAAGAGATGATATTTTTTTCACTATTTCCATTTAGATGATTTGGAATAACAACAGATTTAAAATTAACATACCACAGCACTCCCTTAAATATAACCAATTTGGTTTACACCCTGTTATCCACTGGGTTCTGCATTCCCAAAATTCGGTGACAAACTTCTTGATTTTACAAGGACGGTTTGGAAGAAGATAGGTCTTAAAGAAATCATTGTAACTTACTTCTTTACATATTTCTGAAATATTTTGATCTAAGTCATTGTGATGTGATGGTTCAACATAATGATTGTCTATTTCTACCTCATCAGACATGTTTGCCTCAAATCTCGAAAGAAAAAAGTTCACTTTCTGCTTCCTTTCTCATTGATTCGAAACTTAAAATCATAGTTGACAGCTGTTACCGCTGTTAACGTCCTACTGTTTAATTCTTGCAGTTTGATGATTTACTTTGACACCACACTTGTGGTACAGGTTATGTTGAGGGGGAGGGGGAGAAAGAGAGGGGAGGGGTAGGAGGAGGGGGAATGGGGATGGGGGGATGGGGTCATTCACTGTAGGTCGGCACCGTCGGCACTTCCGCTTTTTTACAAGTTTCGTCAGTTTTACCTTTTCTTTCCCTTCTAACATGAACAAAAGAAGTGCTTTGTTCCTTTGAGTAAAATGTGTATGGATGAAGGATTAGAGTGAAATAAAAACAAATAGCAGGAGAACATTTCTTCTCTATTCAAATAAATTTAAACAAACATAATTATATTTATAAATAAATACACATTCATGATTAGCAATTTAGAGAACTTCTGCTCACACGTTAAAATCTCATACACAACAAAAGCTTAAAATGCGGGTAGAACAACACTGAAGAACGTCAACATGTACACATCTTTCAGTACCAAAAATGCTCATGTGAAAGGACGATTTAACTGTTATTCCCAGGAGGAAGTGGTGCTTTCACTGTCACCAGCCTCCATTGTTTATAATAAATGGGCGGGCACTATAAAAATTTGTAACTCGAAGTGGACAGCAATGTTCAAGTCCAACAGGAACATCCACCACAGAAAAGAGATATGACCCACAGCACACCAGTTATAGCCACAATTACAATCACAAATTATCAGCACTAGAGATCACATTTGTTTTATGTGATCATAAGAGTAACTAAACATATGAAATAAAAAAAGAAAAAAAAGAAAATAAAAACACAGCTACAACTGAATGTGATCATCTGACACATTTTTGGGAGTAGGTGTGCTCCAATAAATTTTGTATACTCAAATAGCATGGCTGAAGGACAACAAAATTGAAATTATTTGTGGTATAATTATCAAGAGTACACACACCAAAAGAGATTGCAAATGGACGTGAAAACAGCCACCTAGTCAAGAACACCTCAGCATGGACATTTGAGTGCATTAACTGAATGGTAGTTATCAATTTGTAATTTGTATCTAAAAATGCAGTAGTTATGCAGCCCAAGATGTTGGACAGAAGGCAAACAACAGCCCTGCTCTTTCACAAAATGACAACAGTTTTCTTTTAAACCTTATCAACAATATTTAAGTGCCTACTTTCCAGATAAATGCAATGACAATGACATGGAATAAAGACTCGAAATTCAGCTTTTTCTGAGAAATACATCACAGTAACAAACTGCTACATACAACAAGCCACATACTGCATGCCTAAAACTCTTCTGTTTAGAATGTTAGAGCATGACACATAAATTGGAAATGGACATAAGACCAAACTAATGTATTACAGGATTCAATAGCTGTGCTTGCTTAATATTTTAAGATGAGACTAGAAGTTTGAATTAGAAAGCACAACTTATGGTTGTCTTTTTAAAATGCCTTCTTAATTCAGAAAGTTTATGTTCGAGTAGATTCCATATTTTGTACATGGCACAAATCAATACATACTGCCCATTCTGTCAAACAATAATACTGTAGCTTATAATTGTGCGTGGCATGTACACAAATACTGGCGTGTACAATCTATAAGAAGTAATGACTTTTTCAGAAAATATGATGAGTTTAATGGTCATAAGAGCCCTTAATTCTGAAAATTAAGATGTACCAGACATTCACATTACAGATTTTGAGGCATATGCAGGGTCACTGCACAAATGTAAATATAAAATCTGTTTCAAATACCATGGAGACTCAATTTTGTTTTAGTTAAAATGACCTCTGAGACATCCAATGCTCATCAAAAATAATGATTAAAACAAAATAAACAGTATTAGACAGGAACATACACATGTAGCTTGAATGGTTCTGATACTTTTGTTCTGCTTTCCAAAACAACATTTAAAAAGAAAAGGTGTGATTTAAAATTTCATTTACAGTTAAATAGCATCTAATATTTACTTCACAGATTAAGAAGGTTTATTAAAAAAGGTCATTACTAATTCTAAACATCAGGACTGATTGACAACTATATTGTTACGAGTTCAGGCATTTGGACATGAAGGACAGCAACGGTTCATTCAGTACAAATATAATGCGTTCTGAAGAGAAAGTCATCTTTAACGACTTGGAAAGTTACGAATTTCCCAAAAAAGGATCACAAATGCTGAATACATACTTTTGAATATTGAATTCATAGAAGGAAAGTCAAAATGTAATGTATACTGTAGCTGATAGCACAAACACATACATGTTTGAATGGAAACAAGTCACAGATGCTTTTCCTCTTAAGAACCGAAGTTATCACATTCCATGTACCATCCAGCCAAACAACAGAACAAGACAATATGTGTGCTGACTATAATATCTTTCACAAATAAGTGCAAATAAAGAAAGTAATATATTTCTTCATGGAGCTGGGACTGGCAGCAACAGCCTGACTTTGGTAACTGATTTCTTTGGTAGTATTAAAAAACACACTAGACAATATTAGTCTCCATAGAATTCATTTAGAAAATACAACAATATCTAACTGGACAAACAGAGTTTCAACAGTAAAAGAGGACCACATGTACTTTGCATATACCCATTGATGTAAGTAAGACGCACCACAACGTAAAAATAATTATTTCTATTATATCAAGCATGATGGGTAACACATGACTAAGGAACATACTCCATAAATTTTCAAGTTTTCTTCTACTACATTCAACATTTTCAAAATAAATTAAAAAATAAAACAAAATAAATAATCATACTTAACACTTCAAAAATGGTTGAATAACAAAATTTGAAAATTGCAATCATGACTCTTAAGAGCCAAACTTCAAGTCAAACACATATGCTGAAACTAATGGCTAATTTATCTCTAAGTTGACAGCAACGATCAACACTTTAATAAAACATGATTTTGAACTTCATTGGAAGGCTTCCTCTACTGTAAAGAAAATACAAGTACCTTTCAAAAGAAAGGGACACAATAACTAACTATAAAATAACAAACAAAAAAATCAAATAATACTTTAGTGTCACTTGGACCAACAATACAGTTGAACAGAGAATAGAAATAATAATACCAAATACACTGTAACTGACATTTTCTCAATGGTTAGGTAATGAAACTCTTTGACCAACAGAATATGTTCAGCAGAACTAAAAATAAGAGATTCCCTCCAGAACACAAGAATGTCAAGCCAGACGAAAAGAAAAAGAAGTACAATATAAAAAAGAAAAGAAATAAAAAGCATAATTAAAATTGGGTGGTAAAATTTCTTTAAAAATATTCTTTTGTGATTGTATAGTATGTGAAATGTTTGCTGCAAAAACTGTGGCGAGATAACAAACATATGCATATAAATTACACCAAATGATACAATTGACATCTGGCAATCCAACAGTAGAATTTTAAAACCTGTCCCTCACTCTTCTAACCACCTTGCAATATAATCACATGTGAAAACTTACAAAGGTTTGCAACAGACACGCTGTCTTGCAAAGTATAAATACCACGTACTAAATCGTGGAATACAAGACAATAGTCTCCTACAAAACCAGGTTGATGGTTTACATTCAATACCAGCAATCAAGCACACCGGTAGCAAACTTCCACACTCTAGTACAGGAGACTACCACACATGTGTACATGTACATATCATATGGACAACAAAAAGCTCTGCAAATAATGCAAAGCAAGTGTACAAATATCAAATCAAAGAAGAAGAAATTCCTAATAGATATGCGACCTTAGTTACAATATGAAGCATACATGATGAAGATTGCAATAGACTAACTTGACTGGTAATCACAAAAAGAATTTTTTTAAAAAGGGGAAAATAATGTTTGTAGTCAGGAAACTCAACAATAATGATGCTACCAATAATTAAATGGTGCAATCAGTCCAGAAAAACGACCAAAATTAAGTGAGCAAATGACCATCATTGCCCTTATTACAATTAAAACAGAAGACTGAAATTTTTTTTCGAGCACACAAACACTTACAATTGAAAATGCAAGATGACTAGCCTAGCATGTCCAAAACCTGTAAATGCTCACCAGAAACAGAACCCTGTCGTAAAACCTATCTTGGGGACGTAAAAAATCAACCACATACTCAGGAAATCTCATACCCATAACAAGTTATTGCTCTACGCCCTCATATAAAATATAAATCCTTAGGAACAAAAAATACAAGATGTGCTGATGTGCATGCATCAGGAAGATTGTTCTGCAGAGTAACAGTATATGATGTCCACAGAACTGACTAGAACTTTATCATAATTAGTCTCAGCTAGGCTGATATCTAACTAGGGTTGACCAAAAAGTTCATATTCTAATATAAGTAGAATAGAAACTATGCATAAATGCCTGGGTTACCTTAAAATCTAATAAAAGATTGTATGTCTATTTTTAACTTTAAAACAGACAAAACTACAAAAAAAATAAATAGCAAACCAAGCTAGAAGGATGAACAGTGAATCTTCATATGAAAACGTCTAGGTTAATATCACATTTAATGAAGCAGCCAAACCAAGCTGCACTGGACTTTCCCACTCCCAAATATGCTCTGTAGACTATGAACTTTTGTATCAACCCTATGGCACTAATAAGATTCCACGATAGAAAGAACAGGAGAATAAATTAAAGATGGTTTGCAATATTAAAACTACACATGCAAAGTTTTGGTTTGGTAGAATCCTTAAAAAATTCATCACATGATAGCCTGTGGCAGTAAAGTACTATTTTTCATTAACACATTTTGAAAAAATAAAGTTAATGAATTCTTTTCTTCCAGACTTAGAGCATGTGCGGCACACTTAGCTGAGCATGCACAGGCAGCATGGAGCTTAGAACCAAGCAATGTAACAGCAAATGACATGATAAAGTTAAAATTAAGGTGTTTTTAGAAAAGGAGGAAATATGAGACGCACTGCAAACACTTAACTGTTTAAGATTACTGCAGCTCAGCTATCATGCGCAATCACATGACTCATCAGTTGGTAAATTAATCCTTCCAGTAAGTAGTAACTTTAAAATGCATACATCCTTAGGCATAAACAAATGAAAGTTACAACCCACTGGCAAGAAAAAGCGCCTACTAGCGTCCAGCCCTATCCAGCTCTGAGATGAACCAATGAAAACAATAGCATGTGGAAATACAACAATACAGTAAATGAGGACATGGAAATGTTAACTATTTTATCTGATACTTAAAAAAATTCTCAATAGCGTTAGCTGGTATTGTAAATAAAGGCTTGTCTACAAAAACACCTTGAGGGAAAAAGAAATAGTTCGGTCCGAAAGATATAGAGTAATACACAGAACTGGGATTGTCAAAGAGCAGCAAACATTTACAACTGCAACAAATGATTAAAGAAAAAAGACAGATGATTAAGGGAAAACAACAATTCTGGAACTTACAAGCCCTTATTTACATATGTACCAAGCAAAACATACAACAGCTCATGGACTCACTAGTTCCAAAAAAAACCAGCAGTCAGGACCAAACACTTCAAGATCAATTAAAAAAATGGAAAAAACAAATTGTGATTGGTCACACAAATAAATAACAAAAATCATTTGAAAACAACAAATCTGCCATAGCACAATTCACAGCTAAACAGGAAGCATCTGTTGACCAGTTCTGTTGACTAGAGAAACAGCCAGACAACGTCCAGTTCTAATAAAACTAATATAAACAAAAAAAATTAAAATGAAACAACAGAAATGTGTTTACCACATCAATACATAAAGATCACATTAACTATTGAATACTCATTATCATTAATAATGATAGATGAAAATGCATTATGAAGGTTCTTTAACATTTATACAAAGATCTAAAACTGTGTATTAACAAACAAATTAATACAGAATTACATGATGTACTTTTTCACAAGTTTCTGAAACAATCAAAGATCATGATGCATACTGCTAGACTGAGGACACAACTAACCCAGTTGTTGTGTCAATTATTAACAAACACCCGTAACACCCAAGACCTAACAGTACAAACGGAGTGGGGAAATCCCAGTAGGGTAGGCCTCTTCTTTTCCCATATTGGAAGCTTAGAACCGTGCAAATCAGACATATATTCTGGTGCCCAAATGTCTGGTCGAACACCTATATAAGTATACAGTACTTACATTAGGTAGGTAGCATCTTATCATATCAGTACTATATAGTGTCTTGTGCGCGTATCTTGGGCGAGTCAGTCAACGCCCCAATTCTCTTGCTTCTGCTGATAACCTAATATAATCTAAACTACACATTACTATGCTAAACTACATAGCATGTACAATTCAAACAATACATATTTACTGGATCATACAATAAGACTGCATTCACTTGCAACGTTTGCAAAGTCTGTAAAGTCAAGGTGCTCAATGAAACAGAACATCTAGCCTTACAGACATTTCTATGAGACAAATTGAAATTATTTGAAATGAACATTTGTGATTTTTTCAAGCACTTAATTTCTAAATTGAATATTCTCTTGCAGTTTTAAATGCATACCTAGTAGGTGGAGCACAATAACAGGAATACACTTCCCAGTTTAAATTTGTAATTATCTTCCTTCCAATCTACTCTCATTAGCAGATGGTAACACCAAAACACTAAGAAACCAGGTGGAGTTACAGGAGATACTTTAAGCATGGTTTAGGTAACCAAAGCCATGTTACAGGTTCAATCCTCTACCTATACTAAGTTAGGCATAAAACAACACTTTGGAAGGCTCCGATAGGTCATATCCACCTAGCAGAAAGATCTGATGGCAGGACACTAACCTCTAGCACCCCTCAAAATTTGAATGACTTATGTGAAAAAAAGGAAAACAAAATTTAAATAAAGGTACAACAGGCTTTCATAAGTGAATACCCTGTAAGTACCCAATAGCACCAACAATGCATGCCAGATGGCATAGTCAGTCACACAGCAATAGAGGTGAGTGAGAGTAATAAGTGCCTTGCCAGCAGATCTTCTGAAAAAAGATTTAAACTCAAAACCAGTTGGACAGGCATTCCATGAGATATAACGACTCCAAACTAGAATCGAATTTTTACACAATAATGCCCTGCGGCAGGCCTTGTGTTTCATGAAGCAACTATGTCAGTGACAGGAGCACAACTTTACGCAAGTCAGAAGCAGACATGTGCCACCAACATACGCACATAGCAGGCTGAGAAATCACTGACAATGATTGCTTTTAAACTGACAAGCATTGGTCAGCATCACAATAAAAATGAAAGGCAATCAGCTCATTATGACAAAACTAGGCTGGTGTTGACTGAAAGCGTCCCGGGTTGAAGTCGGGATTAACAAAAGAAAAGCCCTTAAACTCATCTTGATTGATTGATCGTACAACATCAGCATTGATTGGTGTGAGAACAGGTTCCTCCTTGGTAAATTCAGTATCAAAGTTGAGGGCATCTTTCTTGTTTTTCTGAAAATATAAAAAGGTGAATGAAAATTTAAGCACAATGACACATACTGTTTTTGGTGTCCAAATCCAACGAATGAAAACAAAATTCTTACAATCTTTGGCTTAAAGGGTGGCTTGACTCGTCTGCATTCTAAGGCCTCCCAATCCATGTCTCTAAAGAATGGGTGAGTTCGGATAGCAGCTTCTGTTCCTTGAGATGCTACACATCCCAATCGTTTTGCGGGATTCTTAGTCATAAACTAGTAAGGAAAAAACAAATGAATTATTTAAATCAATATCATTTCAGTTGTACAAGTACAATATTTTAAGAACAGGTCATATTATGTTGTTTCCTACCCCTTTTAGTATTGACACAGCCTCTTTGCTGAGCCAAACTGGATACAGAACATCATCATGTAATATTGACTCAAACAAATCGTCCTCATTGTCAGCTTCAAAGGGTGGTTGTCCTGCCATCATTTCATACATCAATACCCCTAAGGCCCACCAGTCAACACTGGGACCATAATCCAATTCTTGAAGGATCTATAAATAGAAAATAAGTTAACATAAAATTCAAAACAAAAATTTCAAATAAATGCATACAGCTAGTTAGAAGTAGCCCAAATTACCTCAGGAGCTATGTAGTCAGGAGTCCCACAAAAAGTTGTTGTTGTGACACCATCAATAATTCCCTCCTTGCACATACCAAAATCAGCAAGTTTGCAATGCCCTTCATTATCCAATAAAATGTTGTCAAGTTTCAGGTCTCTGAGCAGCAAAATCAAAATTTTAGTAAGTACTTCACACATCAGTATAATCATAATCATACATTTCCCAGTTCATATTACCTGTACACAACACCATGACGGTGAAGAAATTGAAGAGCCAGAGTTACTTCTGCAGCATAAAAGCGGGCACGAGGTTCATCAAACTTTCTTGCACGTTGAATTTGGAACATCAAATCTCCACCATTAACATATTCCATTACAAAGAAAAGACGATCCTAGATGCAAAATGTGAAGAGAAATTAAAATGAAACTAACTTTCATTAAAAAACATTCTTGTAAAATTCTCCAAGTTCGACATAACACTCTAACTTACCTTGGTTTGAAAACACGAATGAAGTGCTGTAAGAAATGGATGTTTGGCGGCCAGCGCCAAAATACGTTTCTCTGTCATAGTACAGTCAACATCTTCATCTTGAATAATAACATCCTTTTTGAGCACCTAAAACATAAAAGGTTGTTGAAAACAAACAATACCACAGAACTTTAAAAGTGCTGAATGCAGAGGAAGTATAACACCAACATCACACATACCTTGACAGCATAGACTTCATCAGTGCCTCTTTTTTCACCAAGCATTACCTTTCCAAAACTACCTTTCCCAAGGACTTTAATAAAATGGAAGTCTTCAAGCCCTACTTTTCCTTTTCCGAAACTCCCTTTCTCTGAGGCATCTGGTAAAGTGTTAGCTGGTCTCCCTACAAAATACAAAAGAAATCATAAAGATGATGAGAGTAAAATAGTCATTTTGAGAACAAGAAAAGAAATCCGGAGACAAAGTTTACCTTTCTCTGGCTGTTCTAGGTCTTTAGTCTTTTCACGCATCTTTTCTTCCATTGCCATTTGGGCAGCAAGCCTCATAGTTACTTCGTCATCATCTGTGCCACCCTCATCAGATAGTGGAGCAAGAGCGCCCCCACTACCTGGCCGATCACTCCCTGATCCTCCACCAGCAGCACCAGGTTGTGTTGTACATTTTGGGCGTCTTGGAGCCAGTTTATCAGTTGAGATACCCATTTGAGATAGGAGTTGTGCCATTTGTTTGGGGTTGATACCACAGTTATTTGCCACATTTTTCTCACAGCGTTTGTGAACATTCAGTTTACAAGCTAAAGAGAGTTACATAGGTAATAGTAATACAAATTTTTGTTGAGTTTAATGAGTCTTTTGCTGAGTGATTTTTTATCACTTACCTTCACACTGAAGTCCCTGCCTTATGAGGCCATAAAGTAAGGAACCACAATGGTCACAAAATGTAAAACGTTTAAAACTGTGAGTCACGAAACGATGAGGTACATTTACATTAAAGCGCTGGCCTTGTGTCCCTTGTGCAGCCTGGTGACAAAGGAACAAATTAAGTAAGTGATGGTAAGTGGTGTTTGATCTCTATGAACATCCATATTTGTTGGTGACTACAAACTATGTATTCAACAGTTATTGCAGTACAATAATTTTGCATGGACAAAGCAAGTTAATGTCATACATGGAAAAGCACAATTAGGTTACTACTACGGGCTACTAACCCGCTGCATATATTTCTTGAGTTCACTTTCATGCAGTCAACTTAATATTAAGTGACATAGTCACAGTCCAGCTTAAGTTCACAAGTTCTTCACACACATGCAAAAAGAATTTCTTGAAGAATTAGTTGAACCATCACTACACTACAGCAGGTCAAACACATGATAAAAAA
Source organism: Frankliniella fusca (assembly GCA_029379305.1). Classification (NCBI taxonomy): domain Eukaryota; kingdom Metazoa; phylum Arthropoda; class Insecta; order Thysanoptera; family Thripidae; genus Frankliniella; species Frankliniella fusca. The sequence continues at coordinate 1,585,449 of JAHWGI010001270.1, read as the reverse complement.
TCCATAAGATCTGACAAATTACCAGCTAGATCCAACTGTGATATAGAGGAGGATACATTTAACTTGCAGAAGATTGGGAACAAACTACAAATAAAACATCGAAAGAGTTCATGCTCTGCAGCCCCATAAGTCCCAATTATAACTTTAGATTCTGTATGTGGCTGCAAAATTTTTCACAAATGAGACAATTAAAAAAAGAAAAAAAGCTGTAAGACTTAGAAATAAAAAAAAAAATCTAATGTAAAATAAAGCTCATGCACAACAACACAGAACACCACATGCAACCACCCAGACCACCACCAGTATAACCACCACCTGATGATCAGACGTAACCATAGAGGTGGTTCTACCTTGTGTGTGGGGTGGGTGCTACGCCGATGCTGCACTTGAACCACCCTCACCTCATCTTGTGTGCTATCTTTGATTCCAGGGCATTTTGTCAACACCTGATTATGGCAACGTTTATGCACTACGCATGTGCAAACTGAAATATTAAAAAAAAAAGAGAAAACTGTTAAAGAGAAGGTTTAAAAGAATGACAAGATTCCCATAGACAAAGGGAGCCTACCTTGACATTGATATCCCTGTTTGCCAATACCCCTAGGGTCGGATAACAAAGAGTTAGTATATATGTAACAAGAAGAATATGATCAAAGAAGCAAACATACTACAATAAAGAACTTAACAGAAAGAAAATTTATACAAACCATATAAAATCACGGCAGTGTGAACAAAATGTAGGTTGTCTCAAAAATGTTGCCATAAACTTGTGTCCATTGAACTGGTGAACGCGTCTTCGCATAGCACCTCGTCTTCTGTTGAAACCTTGACGCTCCTTGAACTCCCTTGGCTTTTGTGTTTGAGGTTCTATAAAATATGTTATTAATAAAACAGAGAAGTAGAAGAGTACATACAAATATCTTTTAAAATATGTGACTAATGTTGTACCTTGAGCAGCCCATTTTAATTCGATTTGTAACCGCAATCTTCCTTGAGGTTCTAAATCCACCTGGGGAAAAGATCAAACCAGTACTTAAATGATTTTCTGAATAAAAAAGTGCAATGCCTAGAACAAATAATGTTAGAAAAGTACAATTTTGTTTTCGATAATTTTATTTTTGGATACTGTCAATAAGGTTAGCACTAGCTGCAAGTTCATTCGGATTATTAGAGTAAACAATGTAAATGTGATTGCTAGACACCAGAAATCAACTCAAATAATTTAAAGACTTTCAACAAACTGCTAAATCTTGAACAGACATTAGATTTCACACATAAACAGGTATGCTTTAGAAAAAGGGAGGACTTGGATGTGAATTGTGACTTTTTGTTCCGTGATCCTTAAACTCTCATACAATATAAATTTACCGGTAAGTCTAAAGAATAAACAAATCGAAAGGACAACTTGTAGCAGAAGAACTATACAACTGAGTTCCGTGGTGCGATGTGTCTTCTGCTAGTGCACTTGTCATCTTGTCACATGTAAACACAACTGGCCAAGACCCAGCCTAGACCAACACAACCTCTTACCCTACATTCTGCCGTCAGGCATTAAAACATTATCCTTACCCAAAAGTCCGAGGCGTCTTTGTCTCTTTGAAGAAGATCTTCGAAAGGGATGGTACAATTGGCCACGAAATCGTCTGGGGGAATCGCAGCATCGTGAAACACTGTGAGCCCGAGATTCACAGCGCTCTGCACATCGTGCATAAATGACTCCCCCCATACTGGATCAAAAGTCTTAGGTTTGGTCGTAGACCGATCCAAATGGTTCTCGTCGACATCTATGGCCACATATGGGTCTATAGGCTGATCATCGGGCTTTCCAAATGTCATATTATGTCGTTTTTGGAAGTCGGTCGGTCTCAACCCTGAAGCCTGGCATATCGTCACCTTCACCGTTCCAGTGAACATTGGCAGCAGCAAACCAGCAACCCTTCGAAAACCTTGTGAACACGGTCCTCCAATGACTCAAGAAACTGAAGCGAGTATTAACTGCATAGAAAAACACTTGGAAAAACAGCTAAACATAAGATTTTCTTGACGGCCATGAAGGTCGATTTTGATAAAAATTCACTGCACAGTGCACCTTAATTAGCTATCCCACAATGCCTTTCGTTACGTCAGAGTAGAAGCACGGCCCCTTGGACTTTTTATCGAAGCTAGACCGCGCAAGCGCAAAGAAATATATACCATACACACATCAGAATAGAGAGGTTTCCTCTCAAATCCATTCTTTGCCTCTACATTATTTCTTCTTATGGAATAGAACTTGCCGCAGCGTGGTGAAAATTGTACAATTACTCAAGTATTACGATGATTGTTATGCTGTCTTCCCTGTGGTGCGCACAACCAACTCGCCTTCCCCTTTCTCGTTCGAACTTCAGATAACTGAGAGAAACTGTCTCCAACAGCTCCGCTTCGTTTATTGTTCCAAGTTACCAAGTTTACCAGCGTGATCTGGCACAAATTGTTCTATCAAGAAGGGGGAATCTCATATATTGGCTCCATTTGGCTCCTTACGAAAAGCGCGCCTAAACGGTGACCAATCAGAGAGAGGGGAATAAACCTCAACGTATTTATTCTAACATTTTTAAAGCAAAACTGTTTTCTTTGTAATTTTTGCATGAAACACTAATTGTTTTTTTGGGATAATTTACCTTTCCAGGAGTTTTTAATAAAAATACGAGGTCATAATTGGTTCTGTTCTGAAGTGTTCTTGCCGTTCTTGCGGTCTTCTTTTCTTCTCCTCCACTTCTTGCCCCGCCGGCGCCATTGGTGATGTTCGGTCGGTTCAGGTCTTGTCTGCTAGAGTCCAAAACGAGCGAAAAAGGAAATAGAATTCACTTTCGATATTTTTTAGTTGTTATCTTTCGAACTGATCTCCACAGTGTAAGTTTTTTATATAGTCTCCTTCATGAAATATCCTGACAGTTTATACAAACGCGGATTCAGTTGACGTTTGATGATTGATTTTTCCTAACCCTAAAATTGATCTTGTTCTTGAAAACATTTGAAGAGAAGTTTAAAATCATATGTATTTCTTCCTCTCTGATCAGATGCATAATCCCTATTCTTAATATCTAATCTGTTAAGTGAAGTGCTCATTGCATGTCAGCATTGAGTTGTGAAGCACTTATGAAGACATACTAATTAATTATTTTTTCTCTGTTTTTTCTTAGATTTTATTATCATGACTGTTAACACAATTCTCTTGGATTTCTCTGTTGAGAAGGACGTTGTGGCTGATCGTCACAAGCGAGATCTTGCAATAATGAACATTGAATCAGCTCTGAATGAGTTTATTCATAATTCTGCTAAGAAAGACTTTTTAGAAATGCCAGGAGGATTCTTACAAGTGTTGACTGCTGATAGAGGTGTATTCATAACTGTTCGTGGTTATGTAGAAGGCTTGATCTCCATAAACATTGAATATTTTAAGGGGGATGAGGAACCGCCTTTGTTCAACTATGAGGTAGGTGTTTTAGTTTTAATCTTTTCCTGTATTTCTTAATCTACTTGGAAGGCTAATCGTTAATGTGGTTGTGGAGTAAAAGAACATGAAGTTTTAAATTTTGGAATCAAGCACAGTATAAATCCTGTATTTCCCTGTGTCTATGGTAAAGCAAAGTTTTGATGAGAACATTATATTACACCCTGCTCCCAAATTTAATGGATTTGCCAATGTTCTGAGAAACTCATTGACCATTCCTTTCAGGAGGGTCGATTGCTGGAGTCAAGTTTGCAATGTGCTCTCAGGTCCAATCGCAGTAAGATGTTCCCTCCCATACGCCGTGGTGCTCCCTTTGATGTATACCTTACCTCCTCAGGTAATTCAGGGGGAGGCACATTAGCATGTGGTGTAGGATGGTAGCACAGCGTAGCTCTGCTCCATGCTTAACCAGACACTTTAGGCACTACACAACATTTCAGTGTCTGATATCTGTACCCATACATTATTATGAAACACTAAGTGCAGGGAGGAATCATTCCCTTTGATTTAATGTGGGAGGGTGACTATAGAAGTCACGTTGCTCTCAATGTGTCAACGGAGGTTTCTATCCGTGTTTTAAGTTCAACTCATCACGAACGCATATAATCTTGTTTGAACAATGCCCCTTTTCATCATAGATTGTTAATGCTTTTTGAGACCAAACATATGTCAAATTGTGAAAATAATACTTGGTCTGTTGAATGTGCCTGTTGTGTTTTGCACTAACAGCTTACTTAGAGCCCCTATAGCCTACCAAGAAAATAGTGTTAGTGATGGTAACATTTACTGAGTAATTCTTCTTGCACAATCCAATGAAATGGATATAATTTGTATATTTGAAAAATTGTATGGTGTGGCGGAATATATATTTATATATATTTTTTGTGTGTGTAATATTTCTGAAGTTAGAATTTTGAATAACATCATTCATTGTCCCCGATACTATAGCTCTTAAATTTATTCCTCTTATTATTCCTATTCTTACATCAAACCACATTCTTAGGTACCACCACCATGTTCGCTTTTTTTCTATCTTAATCCTGTTTGCAGGTAGTTTAGAATTTTAATTCGTCACATTATTAATCATCACTAGCACTTCTACCCTTTGCTTTAGAGCTCCATGTCGGAGTTGGCTGTTATTTTTGCTACTTAATTATTTTCCAGTTGTCTGGTAAACTCCAAGAGGTTTTGAGTGATAAACTGCAGTGCAAGAAAAGCCACAGGCTACCTGCCATCAAGAGAGGTACAGTGGATCGATACTTCATAACCTCCGGTAAGTCAAATACTGTAGCACTGCCTTCATGGTGAACAAAGTTCAGCAAAGGTGAAAAGCCTCTGTATAAAAATTGCCTATGAGGTGAATGTTGTGTGGTTGTAATTTGCATGAGGAATGTACTAAGAACAAACATACTTAGTTTTGGTCTTTAGTGTAAACAATAATTCCTCACTTATTTTCATTGTAAGTATCTGAAGTTATGTTTACATCTACTTTTGCTGCTAGACTTATTCCTAGGCAATTGCTGTTGGCAACTTTAGGAAATGTAATTCTCTCACCTTAAACCACTATTTCACACAGTTTCTTTTATCTTTCAAAGTAAAAAAGAAACGAAACTTGTTTTATTTTTGTGCAAATCACTTGCATTTGTAAGGGAATGGCCAAACTTCACTTTCTTCCTTGAAATTCCAACACTAAAAGTACACATTTTTACTGAGCTACATTGTAAAAACATTATCAAATAGCAAAATTCAGGATAAAAGTACTGTGGTTTTATTGTATTCCACAGATGAAAGGATCCTTGAGTATGACATTGATGAAGTGCTGTTTGAAGAAAAATCACCGTACCAGAAGGTCCAGATTGTTCATTCAAAGAGCTTTGGCAACCTCCTTCTGCTTGATGACTTGCAGAGTAAGTAATCTGAAAAACTTCTCAAAACTTAGCCACCAAAACTATGTAAACTTTCTTTAATGTTTTTGTCTGCGTTTAGATCTCTCTGAACGAGATCTTATCTACACAGAGACACTCATGCAGCGAGGAAAAGAAGATTACCATGATAAAGAGATTGTGATTCTTGGTGGTGGAGATGGAGCTCTTTTATGGGAGCTGTTAAAGGAGCAACCGAAATTTGTCACCATGTTAGAGGTGTGTAGATTATAATAAAAGATTAACAAGTTCAAGGAATTTACCAAATTTAGTATATTGATTTTAGTATATTTTATTATTTCTTTTCCTCAGCTGGACAAAGTTGTCATGGATGCATGCAAGAAGTACATGCGGAGTGCATGTGGTGATTGTTTAGATAACTATCATGGAAGCAATTATGAGGTGATTTTTGGGCTCTTCCAATACAAAATTCATTCATAACTTCTTCATGTTATTGTATTAAATTTTATTTCTTGCAGATAATTGTTGATGACTGCGTCAAAGTACTGAACAAATACATCAAAGAAGGACGTAAATTTGACTATGTCTTTGGTGATTTGACTGATGTGCCAATATCACCAACTCCTCAAGGTGAAGTTTGGGATTTCATACGCCTCATTCTAAATGATTCCCTCAAAGTTCTGAAACCTGATGGAAAGTATATGACTCATGTAAGTATAATTGATACTTAATTTGAATTGTTCATTAAAGTCAGAAATGTCTTTTTCTCATTGGCTGAGAGAGTTTTGATTTTAAACCTTCACACATACATTTCAGGCTAATGGTGCTTCGAGCCCAGCTTCTCTAGATTTGTTGGAGAAGGAGTTCTCAAAATTGAAGCCATCAGTTACTTTCACTCAGGATCGAGCTTTTGTTCCCTCTTTTATGGAGGATTGGGTTTTCTATCAAGTGAGTTTTAAGAAGTAATGAGATGTACTGCATTACTGGCTCAACAGAAGGTGATACCAAAGACCATAGTATTTACAACTTAAGGAAATGGCGAACTAGTTTCCTGAGTTTTTGTAGTTCCTTGTGTTCATATGCATGGTGATCATAAGTTGGGGCCAAAAAGTGAAACATCTCTGTTTTAGTTTGATGTTAACATTGTTACTCTGTCTTTTTTCTTGTTTAACTGAATTTATATTGTGAAAGGCAATCATAGATTTAACCACCCATGGTTTAGCCTAGTCATTATTCACAAAGAAACTAGTCTCACTCACTTTCTTGTCCTGCTAAACCTTGCAAGGTGCTTGACACAATCTCATGATTATAATGTTTTAGAGCAAAATAAGTCAAGAGCTCTAAGATGTTTATTTTAAGAATTCTGAGCATTTTATTTGCATTTAATTCTTTTTTTATTTTATTCAAATGCATAGAATCCCACTTTCACAAAGATTTGCATATCTGGTTCCAATTTTTAGTTGTAAAATGTTAATTCAGTATTGGTCTTAACAGTGTTACTTTACTTTGATTGTTCCTGGTCACCTGATTGATTGATAGGTAATGTTTGGTAGCTTGAGCTGTGTGTCTATGCCTTTTATTTTGTTTTCTGTGCTTGTATCACTGCTCAGTCATAATTTAGAACAAATTTGTTCTTCATAGTTTTGTTCTTTGTGAAGATTAGTTCCTACATTAAACTTGAGATGTATAACCACTCACTCACTCACTCGCTTACTCACCCACTTGTTTAAGATTATCACGTCACGTTATTTTAGATGATTTTCAACTGAAGTGGTTCCTTTTATATGGAAAGCGCTTTATTGGCATTTGTTTCAACAACTCATATTTAAACAAACATCATCCGTTCAGTTCAAACATCTTGTTGTTTGAAGTTTTAAATCAACAGCAACATACATAAAATTACAGTACATTAAGTTTCTTTGGTTTGAGCGCCGGAAATATACAACAGAACGTAACGAAAGTATAGTCACTCAAACAAGCGTAGTCAACATGTGTTGATATTGTTTTTTGTTTCTTTGTCTCTGCACCTGAATCTGACTAACATTTCATCACATAAAATATTTGCTCATGCAAAGCTCAAGGTGAATAACACTTGCAGGCAGGCCTCCTCATTGTAACGCGCATGTAGGTAGGTGAGGTGAGGCAGTCTTTGTACTATGATTCAAGCCGAGCTTGACCAGCCTTGTCACACCCTCGCGACGTAGGTCTCGACGTTGTCATGCGGGGACTCTGTCTGGAACACTGGTGAGCCCTCCTCGTCCACGAACGACTTGTAAGGCATGGTGTGCACGTGCTCAAAGCCCAGTCTGGCCACGGCCTTGTGCGTGTAGTAGCTGGTGCAGACACAGCGCACCATCGGAACGCCCTGCGACCGCGCGATCTCCCTGTAGTTAAAGGACTGCGTTACACTGATACCAGATACCATTCATGTCTGATCCACCCACGTAAAGGTGGCCCTACAATGGCCGGAATCCGACCGTCACTCACTCACTCACTCACTCACTCACTCACTCACTCACTCACTCACTCACTCACTCACTCACTCACTCACTCACTCACTCACTCACTCACTCACTCGCTTACTCACTCACTCACTCGCTTACTCACCCACTTGTTTAAGATTATCACGTCACGTTATTTTAGATGATTTTCAACTGAAGCGGTTCCTTTTATATGGAAAGTCCGGAATTTAAAAGTTCAAAAGGATAAAAATGGGTAAAACAAGTGTAGAGGAGTGTCCTTGAGGGGGGCCACCTTAATGCACGCGGCACTGGAAAAACTAATGTGACACATGTCACATGTGCTGGTGTGACCGAGCTTTCGGTAACGTTTGGTGATGTAACCGAGATTTGGGTCGCGTTTGTGGTGTGACATCCTATATGTTATGCCTGTTACGTGGTCGCATCACAAGTGTGACCAAACCTCATGTCACATCACATGGTGTGACCAAAATTGGTCGCGTCAATTGACGTGACACATGTCACATTAGTTTTTCCAGTTTTTCCAGTGGTGTTTCAAGTAAATGTATCTGAAGATGAGGGAACAGTTCAAGTCGAGATATTACTCCGCTGGATAGTACGTTTTCAGAGACGAACCTGGACTGATCGATGAGCTGCTTGGCTATGCCCCTACCCCGGTAGTCCGGATGCACAGACAGGATCTTTATGTCGACGTACGCGTCCACGTCCGGGAAGCGTCCAAACACGTCGGCCTGGGCGTCGGCCTCGTCCAGCAGGCGCACAATGTTGCGGAACTTGGTGTTGGGCAGCCCCTCCGGGGGCGGCAGCTCCTCGGGCTGAGCGTCTCCCTCTTTGCGCCGCTTCGTGGCGTTGAGTATGATGCCGACCACCTCCCCTGCAACGCGCCCGTATTTATGTCCAGCTGAAGGAAGGGGAAGGACCACCTGGGCCGGGCCGGGCTGGGGCGGGCCGGGCGGGACCGAGCGTCATCCTGCCAAGCTCAGGCTAGGCCGACCCGCAACACCCCGCTGCATGGCGGTGTGGTGAGGCCGCGAGGCGCTTGGTCCGCCTGGCCTGGCTCGGCCCGGGCACCGGGCACCTGCAGTGGGCAGGCGCGGTCTGTGTTTTGACGTTTCGACTTCAAATTTAGAGGTCATCGATACCAGCACAAATTCTGCGATGTTGATATTCGTGGAGCACAATTTTTTCCGAAGAGAATGGTACTAGTCTCAGCATTGTCCGACAATCGGGTGGTGCAGCGTGATTCTGGCACGACGGCCCATATTCTGGCTACAAATTCACCGTTAAAACACTCGTCAAATTAGGGGCACAAATTTTGAAAATACGACAGTCAGAAAGCACAAATCTAGCACTAAAAGATGACGTTGAGTACAAATTTATAACGGCATTGGGCGGTGCCGGGCGCCGGGCGGAGCTAGGCTCAGTGCCTTGCAGGAGCTGCCTGCAGACGTGATTATAAAAGGAATATTTCCGGCGAAAACGTCAAGAATATTTTTGAACATCAGAATAATCTTTTTTAAAAAAGTAAAGAAAACAAGAAGTCAATGCTTAATTGAATAAGACCCTCTGCGATGTGAGGTGGAGTTTTAATGATGGCAAGTGCAAGGTACTCTCCCACATAGGTTGTGTTAAGTTGGGGTTCATACTGGAAGCCAGACAAGCCTGCTGTCTTGGGCACGCGTCCTGGTGGTAGGTCCTCCCAAGTTGACGGCTACGGTCGTTGGACTACTTTGGGTCATTTGTGGCCTGGTTCTCTCAAACCAAGTCAAGGTGTACCAAAAATAGTTTCAAAAATAGAAATAATTTTCCCACCATTTTAGGAAAGAACGAGAAACGCCCGCGCTGACAGGTGGGGCGGGGACGGCCCCGGCTGAGCGCGGTAACGTTCACGCGAGCTCTCCACCCGCCGCTCTTCTCTTCCCTGCAGCCCTGTGGCTGTTGCCCGCGGCGGGGTAATGCTATCTTTAAAGAAAGAAAAAAACAAAAAGAAAAAAAGTCGCCTTCACGCTCTGCGCTCAGCGGCGTGAGGGCGGCGACCTCGACCCTAAACATACAGAACCCCTCCGGGCCCCGGGGCTCTGCAGCCTCTCTTAGTTCCCTGAAATCCCGCTGAATTCTTCCACGCCCCCAACCCCGGGTGCACCGACACGCGGAAGTCTTCCACAATTAAAAATGAGTCCCATGCAATGAACAATCTCGACCTTCACGCCACCAGGGTGGCTCTCACCCTCTCACCTGAGTCATTCAGGGCAACGAGGGAGTTGGCCTCGTCCAGCGATTCGGTGCAGTAGTCCTCCAGCTCCGTGCAACGTCCGCCACCCTCCATTAGCCGGATCTGAAACAGGCACATCGCGATAGGTCGGGGCGGGGGGGCGCCTTTCAGGAGCAGGGGTGTGCGCTGGTGTGGGGAGGAAAAGCGAGTCGAAAGCCCCGCTCGACTCCCTACCTCCCTCCACCCCACGCCGCCCCACCTCTCCCTCTCAGCGATCGCTGCCTCACACGAGTTGGCTCGCTGTCCCGCTTACCGCAATGGTGAGCGGCTCGTCCACGAAGAAGAACTTCCTGGCGAAAGCGACGATGGCCTCCTTGTCTGCTTCGGTTGCGATGCGCACAGTCAGACTTGAAGGGTCGCCCATGTTCCTGTGCAGAGAGAGTGTTTTACTCAGTAATTTATCTGATCGTCCGCGGTAACCGGAGATGGTTTATTGCCTTTTTGCTGGCCAGCAGGGCCGCCGTGCCGGGCCGTGCCGGGCCCAGCTGTACGCCCCGTCCGCATACCACAAGACGGCTTGGCAAGGCCGAGTGGAGGTCGGCTTGGAGCTGCTCGTCGAGCTGGGCCGAGTGCACCCCGAGGCTGTGCGACGGGAGGCAGGGGTTGTGATCGGCCCGGCCCCCGCCGCGCCCCGCCCCGCGTCGCCGCGCCCCGCCCCGCCCCGCCCCGCCTTGCCCCACGCCAACCAATCCTCCACCGGTCGCACAATGCGACGCGTCGAGCAACCAATTTGCCGATAAGAATACCCAAACGCCCAAACGCGACCCTCCCGGCTCCCGGCCCGGCCGCGCCCTCCTCCAAACCTACTGCTTCCGAGTTTGATAGGAGTCGCGTCTTGATGTGAAATGCCATTCGTGCAGTCTTATTGCTTATTGTGTGCGGCGTGACTCCCTGGTGAACGGGGCGGGGCGGGGCGCAGAGGGCCCCGTTACGCGGCCACGCTGGCCTTGGCTCTGATCCGCCCCGCCCCGCCCCGCCTCGCCCCGCCCCGCCCCGCCTACCTCAGCCCCGGGCAGCCATGGGCCGGACCAGTGGCATGACGGTGTGGCGGTGCTATCCGGGCAAACTCATCACGCGGCTGTTAGGGACAGGGGCCCTGCCGGCCCTGCCGGCCCTGCCCGAGTGCTGAGTGGAGCCAGGGCCGAGCCAGGGCGGGCGCGGCTGTCTCATTTCTGCTTTCATCTGCCATCTCTCTATCTCCCGCGCACTCCTCCACCCTATCTCTGCCTCCTCCTCGCCCCTCCTCCTTTCTCTCTCCCTCTCTCTCCCTTATGCGATAACTTTCTTCACAATTGCCCGCGTAAAATACTTCAGCTTGTTTTGCTCGCATACTCGTCGTTTTCTTGGAGTCAGAAAACGACTAGCATAGTACGAAAATACGACGAAATACCCAGGTTCTTCGTCGTTATTCCGTTCGTTTGACGTAGAACCGCGGTCGTACCGGGGTCGTTTTTCTGGTAAAAACCACGACGAGAGAGCGACGAGAAAACGGCGACCCACTCAGCGCAGGTGCCGCCTTATTCTCGTCGTTTTTCGGTCGCATTCTGGTAGCAGCAGAAAGAGGAAGAGGCAAAACGATCGGCCGCCGGGGGGCGGGCTCGAACCAGTGACCGAGCAGTCGCCAGGTCGGTACGGTATCCACCTGGCCAGGGTGAATGCTCGACAACAGCGCGGCCGGAACCCCATCCAATGCTGACCCGCACTCCTCTCGACTCAGTCCACTCTGAGCGTTGTAGAACTGGACTGCGTGCTTTCAAGCACTGACTTCTCAGCAGGGTTTCGACACATCTGTCCTGCTCATGACGCAGTCTCCACGCAGTCCAGTTCTACAACGCTCAGAGTGGACTGAGTCGAGAGGAGTGCGGGTCAGCATTGGATGGGGTTCCGGCCGCGCTGTTGTCGAGCATTCACCCTGGCCAGGTGGATACCGTACCGACCTGGCGACTGCTCGGTCACTGGTTCGAGCCCGCCCCCCGGCGGCCGATCGTTTTGCCTCTTCCTCTTTCTGCTGCTACCAGAATGCGACCGAAAAACGACGAGAATAAGGCGGCACCTGCGCTGAGTGGGTCGCCGTTTTCTCGTCGCTCTCTCGTCGTGGTTTTTACCAGAAAAACGACCCCGGTACGACCGCGGTTCTACGTCAAACGAACGGAATAACGACGAAGAACCTGGGTATTTCGTCGTATTTTCGTACTATGCTAGTCGTTTTCTGACTCCAAGAAAACGACGAGTATGCGAGCAAAACAAGCTGAAGTATTTTACGCGGGCTGTACTCGCACAAAACAAGTAGAGCAGCAAGCTGGTTGCAGGGCGGGGCGAGACGGGGCGTGGCGGGGTGGGGCGGGGCGCGGCGGGGCGCGGCGGAGCGCAGACTCAGACTCCCCCGTGGCGCCGGGCCGGCCTATGCGGTATTGCGGTCTGTAAGCGATAGAGGACACCCAACATCCATCCATCCCCCTCATCCGACCCGCCAGAAATATACAGCCGAACGTCCGGAATGCCGAGCTCGCTGCTCGGCGTGGCGCCGCGTGGCGCCGCGTGGCGCCGCGTAGCGCCGCTGCCGTCGGTGGAGTCATCATCACCCTGGTGGGGGGTGGAGGCCTGGCTGGGGCACCCTGAGGAATGTAATAAGGGTGGAAGGGAATGGGCCGGGGCCGGGGCCGGGGCCGGACGGGTCGGGGCGAGCAGGCCTGCCATGGGCCTGGGGTTGCAAGGACGCGGCAGGCCGATCGGACCGACTAAACTCGGCGAGATAAGGCAGGTTGCCTATACATGCGGCGTCAAAATGTAAAAGTTTAACGACGTCGGAACGGCTGGGATGGTGCGGAGAGAGTGGATGCTGCAGTCGCGTGCGAGCAGAGCAGGGGTAGCGTGTGCAGTGTGCAGGCGAAACGGTCGCGCTCGCAGCGAGCTTGTGTGACACACGTGACTCGTGGCACGTACCGCGCGGCTACGGGTGGGCTAAGGGGCCCGCGCCGCTGCGCTGCTGCGCTACGACCGAACCACCCGGCCCGGACCTGCCTCCCGTTTTATTCACTTTTATCGACCCCACTGATCGAGTCCGACCCGACCCGACCCGACCGCACCAACCAACAACCCCGGCGCGGCCTGGCCCGCCGCGTACACTCGCACCTCTGGGCGGGGCGGGGCGGGGCGGGGCGGGGCGGGGCGGGGCGGGGCGGGGCGGGGCGGGGCGGGGCGGGGCGGGGCGGGGCGGGGCGGGGCGGGGCGGGGCGGGACTGGGGCCACGTGCAGGCTAGGTTATCGTCACACTTACTTAACTGGGTCAGTAATGAAAGCATTGAATTATAAACTCAGTAGTATGCACGTCTATGAAAGGGAAACCGCGTTTGTACGTTTTTTTTTTTTAAAGACAAGAAGACAAGGCACAGTTTCAGCTCCAAGAAATCATTGGTTTGAACTTGGAACCATTTTAGAGCGTGGGCGTCGCCAAACGCTACGCCAATGTCGAGGGGTCTCCCACTCCCAAAATAGGTGTACAACGAGTTGGCGAGTTGATACATTTTCGCGAGTTGAAGCGAGTTTTCGCGAGTTGAACGCGAGTTGAACGCGAGTTGAACGCGAGTTGAACGCGAGTTGAACGCGAGTTAAACGGGAGTTGGGCTCGGGCAAGTGTACAAAGAGTTAGCGAGTGAGGGACCCCTCGGTCAATGTAAAGGGCCTGCTCGTCAAACACTAGGAAGGACTGTGAAAGGTTGGTAGCGTCCGCTTTCCCCGCCTCTCACCCCTCCTCAGCTTGTTCGTCCCATCCCCTGCCATACACACACACACTTTCATCCTCACGCTAGCAAACAAACCTTTGCAGAAAGCGAATTGGTAGTAGTGTGTGTGGAAGGGAGGGAGGGAGGGAGAGAGAGAGAGAGAGAGAGAGAGAGAGAGAGAGAGAGAGAGAGAGAGAGAGAGAGAGAGAGAGAGAGAGAGAGAGAGAGAGAGAGAGGTGGGGGGGGGGAGATGCGGGCAACGGAGTCAGGCGCCCTCCCTCTTCTCGCAGTGCTTTCAGAGACACTTCAATCGCATTCGTTACGATCCGGTTGCGCCTCCGTGCTCCACCATCAGTGGATCTGTCTCCCTCACACTCACCCCCCCGCCCCACCTCGCCCCCTGCACTGCCGGCCGAGAGTGGCTGAGGGGGAAGGAGAAGGGAGGTTGAGCTGCGCGGCCTGCGCTCAGGCGGAGCAGTTCGCAGGGGAGGCTTGTCTCCCAAAGTACTGTTGCTTAGCTGCTACAACGGGCGCCGGGCCAGAGGGAGAGGGGATGGGAGAGCCAAAGGGAGAAGTTGTCTAGTGCACTGTTATTGAGAACTTCGATATACCTCGCCTGTACCGATGCGAAAACGCCCACGTGAATACGGCTTATGGCTCTTTTAAAATTGCTTAATTTTCTCTAATCCAGTCCAAGTAAGCTTCAAGCCCATGTGATAGTTATTTCACTGCATTTTTCAGATCCCCCATCATAAAAAATAAGTATTAGTCACAAGTACAAAAAATATCAATTACTTGACGTCAATATGATTTCTCTAAACCCCGTGACAGGGGGGGGGGGGGTGCCCTTCAGATTGCCTACATACAGGGTTTTTGTAAGACAATTTGCCCACCTTTCAGGCGGCTGTTTAGAGACCACGATCCCCCCCCCCCCCTCGCCCCCGCCCCCCTTCAATACGCGCCTGGGACGAGGGGAGAGTCACTTTGAAAAAACATTGTACGGTCCCGAAGAAAACATCTAAAAAATCATTTTAAAAATATCAAAATAAAATCAAGAAGAAAGATAAAGAAAAATCCGAAGAACCGACGAAAAATGAACAAAACCCGAAAGAAAATTGAAAATATTGGGTTCAAAAGGGGAAAAGATCAAAATCTATCAAAAAGTGGACTATTAGTTTTTTTCTTATTTTAAAACCCCAAGTGAAGCGAACGTGGAAAAAATTCTGTATTTCACGACGGATAGAGCACCTACCAGAATGACGTTTGACGTTAGGTGACCATCTTGGCGACATTGACATTGCGCTCTGTTCTGTCAATCAGGTGTGAGCTCGATGGTCCGATACGTTTCCGAATAAAAGGTATTATACAGTCAAGAAACCGCGAGCGCGACGCGAGCGAGTAAAATTTTCGATCTGAGTTGAAGATATATAGCTTTAGAAAACGATGTTCTTGGCTACTCTACACAATTTTCTAGAAAAACTTATCATTTTCCCAGACTTATTTCACTTCATGAATAAGCGAGTAACCTATCATACAGCGCAAAATCAAGCGATTTCATTTCCCTCGACTTTTCCTGTCTTCCCAAGAATATTAGGAATATCATACTACTACATTGAAAAGCAGACGTGCAGGGTGCATACCAACATAGATGATTTAGGATGGGCAGAGTTTGGCTTATCTATGGAATGGATTTTCTCCCAGGCCTCCCTGGTCAAAACTTGGAGAGAGTATATTGCAATCATATCTCCCCCACACCTCCTACTAGAGCAGGGAAACGAGCGAGCGCAGAGGGCTCGTCTGCGTCCGAAAACGAGGGGTGAGAGTGAGAGAAAGCGAAGTTGTAGTTCGAACGTCTCACTCTCACCTGTCGTTTTCGGACGCATACGAGCTTCTGCGCTCGCTCGTTTCCCTGCTCTACCTCCTACCGGGTGTCCCAGAGAACACACGGCAGTGTTGCGGGTCTGCCTACTCACTCCGGCCGTAAGGCGCCATAGCCCCTGCAGCTCTGGCGAGTATGCAGTCCCGCAACACTGCCGTGTGTTCTCTGGGACACCCGGTATATCCGCTGGAGTTATTTCTCGGGTACTCTGAAGGGGCCGGTGCACTGTGAAAAATATCCTCGTAAATTTGCGACATATTTTGTGAATCAAAATTACAAAAAAATGTCGTAAATTTACGACAGTCCATTCTTGCTCGTCGGTCAATTCCAAGTCGATAGGGAGTGCTTGTAAATTTACAATTTCAAATTGTAATTTTACGACTTTTATCATGGAAAATTTTCCCGTAACCCTTACGAGTATTTTTCACAGTGGTGAGAGGGAGGGAGGGAGGGAGGGAGGGAGGGAGGGAGGGAGGGAGGGAGGGAGGGAGGGAGGAGGGAGGGCCCTCAGGAGGCGGCCGACCAGGGAGAGGCTGAGGGGTTGGATCAAGACCCTCCCTCCCCGACCACCCTCTCTCCCTCCTTAACTTGTTCTTGCCTAATGACGCTTGCCAACATTTAATTATCGGCGCCTTCTGAGCTGTGCCTGGCTATGCTGCCGACTAACTCGTGGCGACACCGTACCGTGAAAGCATACAAATTCATTTTGTAAAATAATTTTTTTGTTTTTGAGACGAACGCGAACAGTTATGAGCAGATTTTTTGAAATAAAATAGCAATTCATAGTTTTAGCGGAGGAATCGTGGAATTTTACGCTTCTATCTCGTCTATGAATTTTATTTTCCGTTCTTGATTTGAAAAAAAAAAACAAAAAAAACCTTGCATTTCACTGTCTGTGTGTGTGTGTGTCGGCTGCTGTCAGTTATGAACGCAAAAGCTCGGGGCTGACTGAAGTCTTGGGGCCCCACCGCCACATGCAAACAATGTGTCCTGCTGTTCCTAGAACGACGCGACGGTCTCCCCTCCTGGCCTGAGCGGCCCGAGCACACAAACAACAGGGAATTCCAAAGACTATTGGGAACCCACGACCGACAGCGACAAGGTGTCCTCCCCTCGAGGTTATAGTCAATACCATGTGTTTCCTCGAAACACTGGCGTTTCTTTAGTCTTTAAAAGGGATTTTTTCATGTTATTTTTAATGCAATACTCAGCAGCATTACATTTCACTTTGTGAGGGATGTTTTCATAACTTAACACCGCTCTGCCAGATTACAGTCGCGAACAGAACAGCCGAGATCAGCCCGCGAGGTGCGAGGACTACCGCCTGAGAGATCGGCAACGCCTGATGTGCCAATGCGCTCTTGTCCTGCGTGTGCCTACTTCCCAGGCGTCCTGGGCCGTCGCGGGACTGAAAGCCGCGTCTGACCATGCTGTGCTATGTGCCCACGGGGTATGGTTTCGGCCTTATAGTCTGACGGGTCGGACCGAGCAGATGCATCGGCGGGGAAAGACGAAGAGAATGATCGCGTGCAGTGGCGCAGAGCGCCCTAAAAATACTCACACTGCCGGACGAGATGCAAGACGGCAGGGACGTAATTAGGGGGGGGGGGGGCGATGGGGGCGATCGCCCCCCCCCTCGGGTCCCCGAAGGGGACCCAAATTTCCGATTTTCGGCTGTCATACGGGGCGCACTGAGCCGCAGTGGTGGCCCCGTGTGCGGCCCTCGCCCCCGCCTTTCTTGAGTCCTCAGAATACAATACACAGAAACGTAACGGAATACTAGACATTAAAGTAGAATTCGAGGTTTGCCCCTGAAGTTAGGCAACCCGCGATGCATCGCCCCCTCCTCACACATGCCCTAATTACGTCCCTGCAAGACGGGAGCGTGCATTAGACTGATTCCGCATGGGACTCTCGTACCTCCGCTCTTGTCGCACTCATGAGGCACTTCCATTGGGTGGCAGAGAGAGGACCGCGTCTACCTCCCAGTGACCGATGTGCGGAATCAGCCTACTGTGCTTGGCGGGGGTTGCAGAAGAGGAGCAGACAGACGGACGCGGACAGACAGACGGACGCGGACAGACAGACAGACAGACAGACAGACAGACAGACAGACAGACAGACAGACAGACAGACAGACAGACAGACAGACAGACAGACAAGTTAGGTACTCACGTAGCCCGCGGCGCGCTCCTCCCGCGACTGCTCCGGTGCCGTGCGTACACGCCTGGCAAGCGTCAAGTGGCGGGGTGCGGGGCCGGGCAGGGCGCGGGGCGCGGGGCGCGGGGCGCGGGGCAGGGCGAGTGCGCCGCGCCTCGGCGGGATGGAAGGAAGCGCTGGCGCCGGCCCGAGGTCTGACTGGGTGAGTTTGCCGCGCCGCTTTGGCCCGACCCGACCCGACCCGCCCGGCCTGGGGGGAGAGCGAGGCCTGCGCAGCACAGCGTCGCGCCCCGCGCCCCGCGCCCCGCCTCGGGCTGGAGGGGAATAGGGACGGGCCACCCGAGGGGTGTAAGAAGTAAACACGACCTGTTAGGGGGCGGGGTCCCGCCCGCCCAGGCCTGTCCTGCCCTGCCCTGCGTCTCAGGACGGCCCGGCCCGGGACCGACCAGCGCTCTCTCTCTCTCTCTCTCTCTCTCTCTCTCTCTCTCTCTCTCTCTCTCTCTCTCTCTCTCTCTCTCCCTCTCTCTCTCTCTCTCTCTGACCTGACCTGACCTGTTCGATCATGTCATCTCCAACTACGTGTACCTGGTGTACCACTACTTCACCGTACCGATAAAATGGCTGGAGCGTTTTGGATCCACACTGTATCACTGTAGAACCAGTTACCTTGTTATTTGCATACTGTGTTGAAATTGCCAACCTTTAAATCTAAGCTAAAGTATTATTTATTTAGTGTACAACACTGCATTTAATTGTTATTGTAAAATCACTCTTTTTACCCACTACTGTCTGGCACATGGCGCATGTCTGCTTATACCTGCATGAATGATTTGGACTTGTTGCTTATGTTTACCACCCTGATGGTACTCTAGTTCGACCCCTTAGTCCTTTTGTACCTTTTTATTCAATAAAAAATCAAATCAACTCTCTCTCTGTCTCTCTCTCTCTCACACACACACATACACACACACACACAACGACAACGACAACAAGACACTAAGAAGTAAATAAAAAAAAAACTGCCAGCAGCGGCACATACGGCACTAACAGGAGTTCTCTTTCATCTTCTGATCGGTTTCTTAATTAGTGTGGAAGTCTCTGAAAAAGTGATCCGTGAATGAGGGAAAAATTGTTGTGGTCGGATCCAGGGGCACCGAAAGAGGCGAGATGCTCGCAGACCCCGGCCAGGCCGGGGCTACTGTTGAAAATATGTTTGTTAATTTACGATATATTTTTAAAATGACTATTTACGAAAAATGTTGTAAATTAAGATAACCCTTTCTTACTCGTATTTGAATTCCGAGTTAATAGGTAGTGCTTTTAGTTCTACGATTGGTAAAAGTAATTTTACAACTTCGCTTCGCGGAACATTTTCCCGTAAACCTGCGACTATTTTTCACAGCGACGGGGACGGCCGTTGTCGGGGCTCTGGCCGGTGAATGAAGCGCCCCAGCAATAACGGCACAATTTTGATCCCCACCCCGGCACGCCCCGCCCCGCCCCGCCCTGTTCCACCCCGCCTAGCTTTGTACTTCCAGGGCCGCCCTGCCCTCCTTCTCCTCAATGTGGAGCAATGCGGGGCCACGAGGACAGACTGCCATTCCGGCCATATAGCCCTCGGCTGGCATTCCAGGACTCGGAGGCACGACCTGCGGTGACTCCGCAAGCAAAAATATGAATGAATTCTGGTTATCATAGACTACTTCAAATATCTCACGCGAGAAACAGAGATGTGCTCGATGTGCTCTCAGTACACTGGAAAAAGTCATGTGATATGCATCGCACATGCAAGTGTGACGCGAAGTGTGACGCCTTGTGGAGAGGTAGCATGACGATGTGTGACCGTAGTTTTTCACACGTATACTGCCGTCCGTATACCATGGAGCGAGGGGGAAATTTACTTCCGTCATACACTGTACACCTGATCCACGTAGGTATAACGTAGTAATACCCGTAGTGTAATACCGCGAAAAGCACAAAAATCTTGTGTGTAATACCGCTGTAATACCGTGTAGTCTGTACAAGATTTTCAGATCTAAATTCCCCCACGCTCTGGAGCTGGCGCCGCATTTCATAGTGTGACGTAAATTTAGGTCGCATTACAAAGTTTGACCAAAACTGGTCACACCCGTTGCCGTGACGCTCCTCACATTAGTTTTTCCCGTTGCATTTTCATTCAGAGAGAAAGGTAGAGGACAAGACGCTTTTCGCGTAAAATATATTTACATAGGAATCGAGTAGAATACACTGTTAAAAATGTTTTTAAAATGTTTTTAAAATTCATAACAAAAATGTTGTTGATTTTAATAACATCAGTGGTTTAATAAACCTGTTGCGAAATTTTACAAACCATGTTGTTAAAATTCATAACTGGTTGTGAAATTTAAGAACGGATGTTCCATATATATATTGACATAAATATTCAAAATAAACGCTTACCAGGCGCGTATTAAGGGGGGCGGGGGGGGGAGGGGGCGGGGGGGAGGGGACGGGGGGGAGGGGGCGATTGCTGTGGCCTCTAGACAGCCGCCTGAAAGGTATAGGCGAATTTGGGCTACAAAACCCCTGAATGTAGGCAACCTGAAGGGCACCGCCCCCCGTGTCGGTCGGATTTTAATACGCCCCTGACGCTTACCCGGGTGTGAAAAGTGAAAAGTGCTGTTGACATTCGACTTCCGAGGTTGTCATCTAAATGCAGCTTTCTTCACTTGTCGTAGACTTTTCCTTTTTCTCCGACTGGACGAGCATCCCCCATGGTGAGCAGGAGTATCGCGGGGGTGTAGCAGGACGCCATGCCAGGTCCTCCTGACCGCGGGGTATTCCAGTCCAAGCGGTGGAGGCGTATTCCCGCCTCATGCTCACTGTTGGATCACAGCGCCACCTAACGGAACCGAACCAAAGCAGCGCAGAGGGAAGTCTTTAAGGGGAACTTAGATCTTAGAAATTCTGCATCCGATAGGCTGTCTTTAATTTGTGACTAAAAGGTGCGAGTTGGAGGCTTGGCGGAGCCGGACACCGCTCACCGCTCTGCACAGCCGCGGGGCGTACCTGAGGGCCATGAGGTCTTCCCCGAGCAGCGGCCTCTACTATATAAGCTGGTACACCTGCCACACGAGTCATTCCTCTCTCGCTTCTTACCGAGCAACCAACCCCAAACCGAGCAACATGCACGCCACCGTAAGTACTGTCAGGAGACCTCCCCTCACGCGGAAAAAATAGATAATCAGTTATGACGACCTAATGCAAGCTAAATTAGGTTGCGTGCCAACTGTACCGTGACAGTCAACAAGTTAAGCTAAGGTAGCGTAAAGATTGTCGTTGGAGTCACACATCAGCACTGAGACCTAATGCGGGGCTGCAGGAGTTTATGTCAGGCGCGTATTAGGGGGGAGCGATCGCCTGTGACCTCTAGACAGCCGCCTAAAAGGTAGGCAAATTGTGCCACAAAACCCCTGTATGTAGGCAACCTGAAGGGCACCGCCCCCCTGTCGGTCGTACCTTTAATACGCCCCTGGTTTATGTGTCTAAGTGTATAGCAGCGAATGCCTTTGACAAATTCAGCTAAGCATTACGTGTCATAGCTAATATAGGACTCCCAAAACTAAAATTTTGCTACGGTTGCTAGTCACAATATTAGCGTTTGCGTATGTTATGGTGACATGGATATTTTTCCGAGCTCCCTCCCTTCCTGGAGTCGAGTACCGCACTCACTCACCTCCCCTCCCCCGCTGCAGGTCGTCGCTCTCTTCGCCCTCGTGGTCGTGGCCGCCGGCCAGCTGCAGCAACAGCCCGTTCAGATCGCCCGGGACTACGTCCTCAACGCTGACAGCACCGGCCAGCACTCCCTGAGCTACGCCGAGAACGACGCCGCCCGCACCCAGCACCTGGCCCTCAAGCCTTCTCCCGAGGGCTACGTCCCCACCATCCAGGGATCCTACAGCTTCAGGGCCGCCGACACCAACAAGATCTACACCGTGAGGTACATCGCCGACGAGACCGGCTTCCACGCTGAGGGAGACCACCTGCCCGTCGCCCCGGCCATCCCCGACCTCCCCGCCACCTTCTAGACTCCATCTGTGATACCGCTGCTCAACGCCACCTCACCCCATGCCACGCCGTGCCACGCCGCACCACACCGAGGGCGTCTGCGGAGTGCTAGTCAACTCATGAGCCCTCATGAAACCTCATAAAAATCAAAATCAAACCTACTTCGTACCTGTCCACACAAAATCCAAATAAAAAATAATTAAAAGTTAAAAGTGTTTTTTATTATAGAACAGATACTACCTCAAGTGTAGCTAATGCTAAATTCTATCGAAAATCAAATAATTGCACCATAGGATTGTGGAGCACGACGGTGAAAATTGTGTTCGTTTTCGAATAAACAGTGTAAAAAAAATTGGTTTAGCAAAGCTAGGCTCTTCTCTCAGTGAGTCTGTCTATGCTTCCGTCCGTCCGTCTGTCTTCCTATCAGTCTGTCAGTCAGTCAGTCAGTCAGTCTGTCTGTCTGTCTGTCTGTCTGTCTGTCTGTCTGTCTGTCTGTCTGTCTGTCTGTCTGTCTGTCTGTCTGTCTGTCTGTCTGTCTGTCTGTCTGCCGCTCTGCCGCTTAAAGCACTGAAGTAATGGCCGAAAGCAAATTCATTATGTCACGTCATCTATTGTAATTGAGGATCAGCAAAATTTGTGCAGACATTTTCTACTGATGAAGTTTGAAATTTTTAAGCATGTTATATTGACTTCCCATTCTAAAAGATTGGCAACATCATTATTTTCCGTAGAATTTGAGCGGTGCAAGTGTCGACAATTTTGTGAACGATGCGAACACTATACACTGTTAAAAAAATTTCATTACATTTTAATAACATTTATATGAAGCTATTTTCATTACAATTTCATTAAAAGGGTTATTAAATCTTCATTACAATTTTGTAATGAAATTTCATAACACATGTCATTAAAATAATTGCAACTTTTGAAAAGAAATTTCTCTGACTTTAACTCTTTCATGTTTGGCTCCTCAACGCACTAACGGATTTTAAGGACAATATCCTTACAAGTTTCCCGTACCTTACCGGGAGTTGAACCCGAACCATTGGGTTGGGAACCCCTCGCCTTAGACCACTCGGCCACGAGGACTACTTGAGAGGAGCCGAGCTGTAACGTGGTATCATGCCGCCGCTAGGGGGAGAGCGTTCCCCATTTGTTTAATAAACATGTAATGAAAATTTCATAACATGGGTTATGAAAATGGGCGTGTAATGAAATTTCAATGACGTGTAATGAAATTGCCGTTTAAGTTAATAACATTGTTCTTAAATTAAGAGTGTCATTAAATTTCATGACAACTTTATTAAAATTAATGTTGATTGCGTAATGAAATTTCAAACATTTTTAACAGTGAAAACAAATGTCTAGATCTGCACGTCAATTGGTGTTTAGTTTAAAATGTGCAAACATTGCACACTTCAAGGCTTAATTAAACGTCATTTGGTGTGCAATGTTTCGACACTTCCGAAACGTTCAATAAACTGCACACCATTAAGTGTGCAGTTCCTCGACGTCTGCTATGGCATCCCAATAGCTGGTGCATGTGTCCAAAGTGTGCAAACATTCGACACTTGCGAGACGCTTAAGGTTTAGACGTTATTGTAATGTCTAGTAAAACTCGGCACCATGTAACGTAAAAAGCACACTATAAGTGTGCAAAGTTGCACATTTGTTTTACCAGTAAAAGCTGGCAACGTTTGTACCAGGTGGCTGACGGACGCCGTGCACTTGTTGTACTATGCAACCCGCCCGCACCGCTCCATCCGGGACTGCATACCCATCAGGCGCTGGGGACCGGCTCCAAGCGCGGACGCTCCGCTTCGACACTGTTGTTGCAGCGAACGCCCCGAAAGGGCCCTCTCGCGGTTTGCGCGGTCTACGGTAGGGCGTTACAGGGGGGAGGTTCGCGGTTTCGCGAGCGTAACCCGCGTGTCCGCCGGGAAAGCTCGCGGTCCGCCCGTCCTGCCACGCAGGAATCTCGCGTACCGCGGATCCTTTGTGGGTCCTTCGTCGACTGCGAGCAACCCGCGAGAAGGATCTGCGGACCTCGACCTTCCCCCGCGGAGGATCCGCGGTTCGCGAGATACCCCCACGGAGCGACTCGCAGACCGCGAGCTCTCCCGGTGGACTCGCGGGTTACTCCCGAGAAACCGTGAACCTCCCCCACGGTAACGCCCCGTCGTAGACCGCGCGAACCGCGAGAGGGCCCTTTCGGGACGATGGCTGCAACATCAGTGCCGGAGCGGAGCGTCCAGGCTTGGAGCCGGTCCCCGGCGCCTGATGGGTATGCAGTCCCGGATGGAGCGGTGCGGGCGGGTTGCATAGTACAAAAAGTGTACGGCGTCCGTCAGCCACCTGGTATGTCGCACATAGGTAACTTGTCCACATTGACGGACAAATTTTGGTAACGTTTAAAACGTCCGTCGCATGTCAGCAAAATTGCGGACAAACAGTCCGCCATTGAGACCATAAGGAAATTTTGCCCCCACCGGTAAACCGATTTGTTCTTGGTCGTCGACAAAATTGTACAAGTCAAAATAACCTATAAAGTTTTGGTGTGCACACTACAACTCATTTAAACTCAAATTCATGAATTCAGACTGAAAGACTTTGTCACGTGATTGCTGTTTTCGTTTTGTCCATTCCTGACTGTGTAAGGCTGGACAGTGACTGCTCTAGACTCTCGGGCCGGTTCTGCCTCAATCAAGCGCCCCGCGACCTTGCCTGAGCCTCGCAGTGAGGGTGACTTTCGAGGATACAGTGCCACAGCGGGCCGGGCACGGGCGAGGGGCGGATAAAAGCCCTTCTCTAGGGGGAGAGGCAAGAGTGCGGCTTGCATACTTGTAAGGGGTATGGGGCATTGCACTGTTCCCTAAAAGATACGCGAATCACATCCTTCCTCCTCTCTCTCTTTCTCTCCCCTCTCTCGCTCACCTCCCTCTCTCTCTTCCTCCCTCTTCCCACTTTCATTTCTTTCTCTTCTTGCCATCCTTTATGCTTTTTTTTTTTTTTGAAGGGGCACACGGAGGCGGGGGGGGTGGGGGGGGGGGGAGATTGTCCCGTTGCACACACACACACAAAGTAATAATAATTTAAAAAATCCGCCCATGCAGCGGTCGGGGTAAATATATCGAAGACGCCGCAAAATGACGTGGAAGGAAACTAAGCTAATTTTTTTTCTCAAATATTTGTCAGCAATGTCATTATACGATTTGCTTCAGGGACTAAACTGAAATCAGAGTCAGAGAATTGTATCATAAGATGAGAACTACACATTTTTGCCTCTCTTCTACAAACTATAAATTGAGCTACCGAACAGTCAAGACTTAAACACCTCTGTTGGCGTGGTTCACAGTTGATAGGAACCTGACTACTAGGTGATAACCCGATTTCCTTCATTTGGCTACCAGAATTTTCTGTTCAGCATATTCAACTCTAAATTTGAATTATTTTTTTTTAAAAAACTTCATATTTTTAATCAGTTTTTATTGAGATTTTGTGTTTACAGGTACGAAGTGGGATCATGAGTTGACTAGCACTCCGCAGACGCCCTCGGTGTGGTGCGGCGTGGCACGGCGTGGCATGGGGTGAGGTGGCGTTGAGCAGCGGTATCACAGATGGAGTCTAGAAGGTGGCGGGAAGGTCGGGGATGGCCGGGGCGACGGGCAGGTGGTCTCCCTCAGCGTGGAAGCCGGTCTCGTCGGCGATGTACCTCACGGTGTAGATCTTGTTGGTGTCGGCGGCCCTGAAGCTGTAGGATCCCTGGATGGTGGGGACGTAGCCCTCGGGAGAAGGCTTGAGGGCCAGGTGCTGGGTGCGGGCGGCGTCGTTCTCGGCGTAGCTCAGGGAGTGCTGGCCGGTGCTGTCGGCGTTGAGGACGTAGTCCCGGGCGATCTGGATGGGCTTTTGCTGCAGCTGGCCGGCGGCCACGACCACGAGGGCGAAGAGAGCGACGACCTGCGGCGGGGGAGGGGCGGGGGCGGTGAGTGAGTGCGGCACTCGACTCCAGGCATGACGGAAGTGGTTGGCGGCTGACAGTACTTACGGTGGCGTGCATGTTGCTTGGTTTGGGGCTGGTTGTTCGGTGAGATGCGGGAGAGGAATGACTTGAGTGCCAGGTGTACCAGCTTATATAGTCGACGGGGCCCCACACACATGCTCACCCCCCGTACGTGCGGAACATGGAGTAGGCTAGGCGGCTGTGTTGTTTCTCTGCTCCGGCCGTGGAACCACAAACTTGCTGGCTTCTATGGTGTTTGCCGCCGGTTGTATCAGATCGCTCGCACGACGAACAAAATCACTCATAACAATTCACATTTTTTTCTGTTCTAGTTTGAAATCTTACGTTTGTAGATTTTTTTGGTTGTGTCTATAGTGCAGTTTTTTTTTAATTTGTGTTCTAAGTTCTTGTTTAGTTTTTATTAAGTAGCTTTCTGCATGCCTTCCGCTAAGAGAAATTTTTCATCATCGTCCTTAATTATCTACGTTTTGAACTTTCATTTGAGAAACTTCAGAATTGGAATGCGAAACATTTGAGATTAAAATCGCAAGTGCGTCTCCGATTCTTCAGGTCCCCGAGGGGGCCTCTGGCTGGCGGTATAAAAGATGGGCCGATAACCACCCAGATATCAGTCTGCCACTGCTCTTCTAAGGGCCAACTGTTCTCTACCATGTACGCCTCGGTGAGTGCACTCTTACCGCTGTTCTTGACACTTGGACTTTTATGGACAATAGGCGGCTCTAAATCGAGGGGGAAACAACTCTGAAATTTTTGTACTCCTTGTAATTCAGGAAAATTCAAAGAAAAATTCAGAAAAATATTGAATAGTTCAGAAAAAATTGGAAAAATTCACAAAAAATCAAGAAAATTTATTGGAGGAATTTAGGACAATGCACAAAAAAGGTAAAACTCAAGTAAAAATTCTCAAAAATTCACGAAAATTCACAGAAATTTGCGAAAATTCACAAAATGTGTCCGCCAAAATTCAGACTTCTCTCGCTCTAAATTTATGAATTTGTTGGCAATAATATACATTTGCTTTATTCGGTGAATGAGTCGGTGAGCTGCAAATTATTGAGGGCTAATCCTTTTCGTCCGCGTGCCCTTAGCGTTTGGTACAATCCCCATGGCTCTGACGGTGTGCCTTTGTCCAGGTGCTCGCCCTCGGCCTCGGCCTCGGCCTCGCGGTGTGCGCCTGCCTGGTGTACGGGCCGGTGCCCGCCGCCGCCGCAAATGGCCCCAGAACGCCGTCTTCGTCCTCGCTGATCGTGAACCACGCGGAGGTGCGCGACGACTCGAACCAATACTGGCTGCGCTTCGAGACGCGCGACGGCGCCGTGCACGAGGACCAGGGCGTGCTGCGGCCGGGCCCCGAGGGCCCCGTGCTGCACCGCAGCGGCTCCCACCGCTACACCGCGCCCGACGGCCGCCTCATACAGCTGCGCTACACGGCCGACGACACCGGCTACCACCCCGTCGGAGACCACCTTCCCACTGCCCCGCCGCTCCAATCCGGATGATGTAATAAAATTTGTTTTTTAAAAGGTTTCATTTCTCTTTAAAAGTGTAAAACAAGAAGGGAATAAGCCCACTCTCAAGCTTTTTCAAAGCAGAAGGGTGGGCTAAAAAACAGACCTGATCTATTTTTTAGTAAGGTAGGGAATAGCTTGGAAAAGGGTTTTGGGTCGGAAAGCAAAAAAGCGCGATGCACCTGTTGTAACGTGTAACGTGTGTGTTATGATTAGACTAAAAAAGCGATTATCATTTTTACATTTCGTCCAATCCATTTAATTAAAAATTGGTGCTGTCTGTTTGTCTACATTTTGGCGGAGGCAGATCTTTTCAGTTGTTCACGGAAAATAATTGCTGAGTTGAGCCAGATGGCTATTAGCAGAGAGAGCTTAAGTATCGACTGGTACACTGGTAAAACTAAGGCGTAACTGTACGCTTGAATGAAACATACAGTTACGCTTGAAGACGTTACGCTTGAAATCAAGCGTACGAAAGAAATTCTCCCATACATTTCGATAGGACGAATATGAACGGATAGACCCATTACGCTTGATTTCAAGCGTAATCTCAGTACGCTTGAAAACGGGGCGTAAGGCTACGCCTTAGTTTTACCAGTGTATTGACTAGCCTAGTGAATATTATGTTGTGGTAGATTTTCGTTTGATATGAGAGTCTATGCGGTTACCAAAGTATCTGGTGCACTAATAATGTACCCAAGGTACCATGTCTTAACGGACCTCTTGCCACAGGCAGCGAAAAATTAGTTCACACAACTAATAATTTACTGTAAACAGTATTGGTTAGTTTATCTAGCTTAAAAATTGATTGAGTGTAATGAAGTAAGCACCAAGGAATTAGTGGATTTTTTTCTTTCCTTTTTTTTTCTTTTTTGCGTGTAGGCGTTTTGGGAAAACACCAGAGGTTCCGGGAGCACCCTTAGAGAAGGAAAATTAACGATTTCGTGTTTTTTTCCTCTTTTGATGTCACCGGCAACTTCCACTCTCCCACCCCAAGGCACATATCGTGTTCTCTCAATTAACTGCAAGTCAACACATAAAAAACAACTGAGAAAGTTGTACCGAACAGGATTTCGTTGTCATTAGAGTCTACAGGAGCGCCTTGTTGAGTGACGGTTAGCGTAAAGAGACGTGCAACCGAAGTAATGTCAACTTATTAAGACAGTTGGATTTGAAAAATTAAAATTTATTTTTATTCTACTATATACATTGAGGTGTTGGTATTTGACTAAGAACTTTAAATTACTAGCGTTTAATGAGGGGCTTATTGCCGTACTGGGGTTTGGTTGACGACCTGGAATCCGTTCTCGTCGGCGATGTAGTGCAGCTCGACGATCTCTCCCTCCGGACTGAGGTAGCGGTAGGAGCCCTTCCTCGCGAGGAAGTAGTCGCCCTTGTTCTCACCCTCCTTGATCTCCTTGAGCGCGCCCGAGTCGGTGGCGACGATGCCGTCGGCGCTGGAGAAGGCTAGGGAGTACTGGCCGTGCTCGTCGCGGGTCTCCTGTCGGCTGATGATAGGGACGGGGGTCACCGCCTGCCGGAACTGCTGCGGCTGCGTCTGGAACTGCTGGGACTGCGGTTGGAACTGCTGGAACTGCTGGGGTTGCTGCTGGAACTGTTGAGGGCGGGCGGCGGCCAGGGCGGCCAGGGCCAGGACGGCGAGCACGATCTGGATAGGGAAAAAGTCAACTCTTTACGGCGATAATCCCGAAGAAACGGAATCTCCAGAGGGCGGTCGTGCTGGGCTACTCACTGAGGCGTTCATGTTGCTGCTTTTAGAGCGAATGTGCTAGCCGCTAAACACACCGCAGTTTATATAGCGGCCCTCACCCTTCTGCGCGTGGCGAGGCCGACACAGGGGCCGGGGTACACGGGGGTAGGGGGGATGGAGAGAGGCAGGGAGGCAGGGAGGCAGGGAGGCAGGGCGGCAGGGCGGCAGGGCGGCAGGGCGGCCACCTCGGGGCGGGTTACCGCGGCCCGGAGCAGCGGTGCGGTGCCCGGGCACAGCTGCACGTGCACCTACACAGTTCAAACGCTGTCGTGACTCATTGGTATCTATCTGTGCACGAGAAAATTCGCGAACAAATCTTTGGTACTTTTTGCGTCCCTGCGGTCTTCCCAGTGCAGCTCGAACATTCGAAAAATTAATTATTGCAGACGTTCACCTAGTATTATGTCGAAGTACCCGCTTGTTTCTGAATGAGTTGTTGCTAGCGAAGCAAGCAAATTATATTTAGACACCCCTCCATGTGCTTATGTTTTCACTTTAATGAGCGAAACGCACTGTACAAAATGCGCTGTATTTTTGCAACTAGTGTGGAAATGCACCAGTTACGATCAGCTTGTAGCTCACATGTCATGCCACGACCTCGGCCATGACTATTAATGAATCGTGTTTGTAGTATGATTGCTGCCAAGCAGTGTGCGATCCACCTTGATTTAATGTTTTTTTCCTTTTTAAATGTTTTCAAAAAAAAAAATTGTTTTTCGAAAATAAAGTTTGTCTCCTTAGTTCAACAGTTTTATATGCTATATGCTTTCTTAGACACGTTTTGTGTCGTTTTAACCGACCTAACTCTTATTGAGCAATGTAGAAATACCGAG
Organism: Frankliniella fusca; assembly: GCA_029379305.1. Lineage (NCBI taxonomy): Eukaryota > Metazoa > Arthropoda > Insecta > Thysanoptera > Thripidae > Frankliniella > Frankliniella fusca. The sequence continues at coordinate 1,555,380 of JAHWGI010001270.1, read as the reverse complement.
GGGGCAACCACTCGTGAAATCCTGTGTACAAACCCTCGGAAATCTCGATGAAATCCTCTGAAATCTCGATGAAATCCTACGAAATCCAACTGAGAAATCTCAAGAAATATCATAAAAATCTCACAGAAATCAGTGAAATCTCATGAAACCTTGAGGAATCCCATGAAGCCTCGTGAAATCTTTTAGAATTTTGTGGAATTTGGTATATATTTGTGAAATGTACCCGAATGTACCATATGAAATCTTTACAAAATCTGGAGAAATCTTTACGCAATCCATAGAAATCCCATATCATTAGAAATCCTGTGTACACTGGGATAGGGAGTGGTTGCCCCCTCGAGAAATACGTCGGTCACTTGTGGTCGAAACATGTCGCTGTTATATTAATTGCGTGTAAATGCTAACGCTGCTCTTTCGAAGTCGACTCTCTCGCAAAAAAAAAAAAAAAAAAAAAAAAAAGGCTTCTGGAAAACTGCCTCTGGAAAATGTGAAATTCGCTCTACTTTATCCGTGTAGTTTCGTCATTTGTCACATTCGTATATCTCATGCATTCGTGCTACGGATCCGGTCTGACAGTTATAGATGGTGTTCGATAAAACATTTTTTTTTCTTTGCATCCCAATACTTCAGGGTCGGTTAAAGATCCGGCTGATGGCATGGCGCGGGGCGATGCCCCGTCACTGCATTGCAGCTCGTGTTGCCCACATAAAGGAGTTTGGAGGGAAAATTGCGTAACCCACTCAGTTGTTCATTTTATGAGATGCCCCTCCTCCAACGTCCCCGTCAAATCGAGTATCAAATACAGTATTCTCATGCTGTGAAATTCGAGGTCAACATTATATATGCCTGTATCCCGTATTAGTTTTATGCTCGGTGCCCATATCAACCCCCTTTTCCAGTAAAAGATAACACAAAATTGTTATCCGAGATGCGCCAAGATGTGATGTTGCGCTGGCTCAGCATTGGATGGGCTCACAGCTCTCTTTTTTATCTGCTCAACATCACCAACATACCTCAGAAAATGAACATATCGTCTATTTCTGTTAGTTAGTTAGTTAGTTAGTTAGTTATTTAGTTAGTTTATTTGTTTGTTTGTTCGTTTTTTTGAAGAGTTTTTAATTGATTTTTTACAAATATATTCTCGGAGGCTGGCAATATCGGCACTAGATACCTCTAATGCCCATATAGCTCTTCTTTACGATCTAGGAAATAAATATCTTAGAGTCTTAGTCGATTTTTATTAAGATTTTGTGTTTACAGGTACGAAGTGGGATCATGAGTTGACTAGCACTCCGCAGACGCCCTCGGTGTGGTGCGGCGTGGCACGGCGTGGCATGGAGTGAGGTGGCGTTGAGCAGCGGTATCACAGATGGAGTCTAGAAGGTGGCGGGGAGGTCGGGGATGGCCGGGGCGACGGGCAGGTGGTCTCCCTCAGCGTGGAAGCCGGTCTCGTCGGCGATGTACCTCACGGTGTAGATCTTGTTGGTGTCGGCGGCCCTGAAGCTGTAGGATCCCTGGATGGTGGGGACGTAGCCCTCGGGAGAAGGCTTGAGGGCCAGGTGCTGGGTGCGGGCGGCGTCGTTCTCGGCGTAGCTCAGGGAGTGCTGGCCGGTGCTGTCAGCGTTGAGGACGTAGTCCCGGGCGATCTGGATGGGCTTTTGCTGCAGCTGGCCGGCGGCCACGACCACGAGGGCGAAGAGAGCGACGACCTGCAGCGGGGGAGGGGCGGTGAGTGAGTGCGGCACTCGACTCCAGGCATGACGGAAGTGGTTGGCGGCTGACAGTACTTACGGTGGCGTGCATGTTGCTTGGTTTGGGGCAGGTTGTTCGGTGAGAAGCGGGAGAGGAATGACTTGAGTGGCAGATGCATTCGCTTTTATACCGGAGAGGGCAAGACGAAGCAGCCCTCATGGCCCTCAGGGCCTTGCTCCGCGCGGGCGCGAGGGTGGGAGGCACGTCGCCGGAGCATCTCCGGGATGTAACTGTACCTATTTGCCGCGGCATTAACCGCGGGCTATCGGTATTTTCGTTGCTAAGATACCCGTCTGATTGAGTGCTTCTTAAATCATCAGGCCAGATTGATTGAACGCTATGAAATTAATTTAACAACACTCGTAAAAGCAAGGCGTAACATGACCTCTGTAAGCGTACTTAAAATTTGCTTAAAAATTACGCCTTAAAGAAGTGTCTGCAACTATTCTTGTCATTCCAATGCATGGAAGAATTTGATACCGACGCTTCATTTCCAGCTTAACTTCTTTAAGTGGAACTGTGAACTTCATTGACTTGCACTGTTACGCCTTGATTTACCCCCTGAGTGAATTGTTTTAAGTGCATTCCTCGGCCAAACACGATAATGCATCGAAAAGTGTTTCATTGTGGTCATTTTTTGTTTTGATCCCTGGAAAAGTACTGCATCGCCAGGATAATTTGAGTTTCTTTCATTTATAAAAACGGTGCATTTCGTCATGCATAGTCGATATTAGTCGTAGTGGCATTTTCTCAAAATTCTATTTTCTAAACTAGTATTTTTTCATACACGCTGGGGGAGCGGCTGGTAGGGCTGCAGTTCCAGCCAGCGGCCTATAGCCCCATGACCCAACGCGCCGCAGCGGCAGTTGGGCTGCCTACCATGTAGGCGCACCGCGCTACTCACGGGCAGAATGAGATAGCAAGTGCCCTAGGGGGAGCACCGTCTCCACGGGTGGCTAATGACTTTCGGAGAAAGTGAAATCTTTATCGCTGCCATCTGGAACTTTCTGTGAAAGAAAAAGAAGAAAGAAAAATAGATTGAACAAAACCAGAAAAACAGGAATTTTGTGAGAAGAAAGCACCAAGGAAAAGGGTAGAAAACACTCTCGCTAAGACTTTTCCTATTATGCTCATAGTTTTACCGTTCTTCTGAAAATTTCAACCCGACTATCTCAGTCGAGCGACAATCTCATGGCTGCTGTACGTCGTGTCGCGCCGCGGGGGGCGCCCGGCCCGGCCCGGCCCGGCCCTGCTCGACGGGAACCTGCGGTCGCGGCCAGGGGCGGATCGCGCCGCTATCACTCGGATCAGAACCGCCTGAGCTGAGTATATAAGCAGAGGGGTTCGCACCCTTCGACATCAGTTCAGCCAGCTGCTCTGTCCACTTCGCTACAATGCGCTTCTCCGTAAGTACTTTGCCCAAACCGTGTCCATCAGACTCCAAAAGACTGTTTTCGAAGGGCAATCATTGCCGCATTTGCCGTATGTTTTTTAAAATAGCCGTTGAGTTCGGGCGAAAAACTGTTGTCTGATACGAGCTTCATTCCGTTGCGGTCGAATGCAATGTCCGCCTACTTCACGGCGAGCAACTGCTGTGCGAGTGTGATGGACCTCACTTATCGGCGCGCTCTCCTCGTTTGCAGGTGATCGTCCTCGCCCTGCTGGTGGCCGCCGCCTCCGCCCAGCTCCGACAGCCCTACCCCCGCATCCTGGAGCACACCCTGACACGTGATGCCAACGGCCAAGCCTTCCAGCTGCGCTTCTTGACCGAGAACCGCATCTCCCACACTGACCAGGGCACCCTGAAGTCCGCTCCAGAGGGCCTGGTGCTCGTCAGGCAGGGCGAGTCCAGCTACGTGGACCCCAATGGCGAGACCCACACCCTCAGGTTCACCGCCGACGAAAACGGATACCACCCCGTGCTCAACTAAGTTGCCCTACGAGTTGCCCGCCGAAAACAATTCTGTGATGTCATGACTTTGTAAAAACAATAAATCTCTCTATCGTCGCTTATATCTGGTATTTCTTGACAACTTTCGCTAGGCGGAGCCTTACTCCTGCATTGGGTGCTGACACTCTAAAAGTCTATATAGACTTTTTTGGCACGAAGTAGCCTAATAGGGTCAGTTTTTTTCAAATTTACCACCAGATTTTTGACCACGAGAATAATTTTTTTTTTCTAGCATGAATTTGTAGTCCTTGGCGAGGCGATCAGATTGGCAACAGTCTGGGCGCTGTAGCTCAAATAGTTTAGAAGATATGGCAGTTCAAAGTTTTAAGCCCATTTTCTTAGTCAAAAGTTGCATAAAAGCCTAAATTCGGCCATAAATCGCCTCCAGAGTGTCAGAAAAAGACGATCCGGGTATCCCTGGACGTAAAATCGCTCAAAGAATCCGAATATGCTATCCCCGGGGCGCTGGGACGGCTCCAAATGACTCAAATACGCGAAAAACCGTTTTTTTCACACCTCGTTTTTCCAGTTTTGCACAAAGCCGAAAGGGGTGATGCAAATTTTTGATCGGACTTCCCAGGAGTGGAAAAGTTTCGTCTTGACCAGTAGTTTCAAGATCATCCGGAAAAAGTACTGTGTATGACCCTCGTTTAGGCGCTAGACCTTGGGCTAGACGTCTCGTAAGAGGCGCACTTAGTAGGGACCCAAAATTTTGTATTCTGGCGACCATCTAGAAGTGATCAGAAACTCATAAAACGCATTTCTACATGGTCGACAAAATAACTTTTTTCGGGTTCGACACTTGTGAAATTTTGGATAAGGGAAGGGAGTTGTGGACCCCTACAAATGTGTTTTGGCGACCATGTAGAAATGATCAGAAACTCATAAAACGCATTTCTACATGGTCTACAAAATAACTTTTTTCGGGTTCCACATTTGTGAAATTTTGGATAAGGGACTTGTGGACCCCTAAAAATGTGTTTTGGCGACCATGTTGAAATGATTAGAAACTTATAAAACGCTTCCAAAATTTCACAAGTGTGGAACCCGAAAAAAGTTATTTTGTAGACCATGTAGAAATGCGTTTTATGAGTTTCTGATCATTTCTACATGGTCGCCAAAACACATTTGTAGGGGTCCACAACTCCCTTCCCTTATCCAAAATTTCACAAGTGTCGAACCCGAAAAAAGTTATTTTGTCGACCATGTAGAAATGCGTTTTATGAGTTTCTGATCACTTCTAGATGGTCGCCAGAATACAAAATTTTGGGTCCCTACTAAGTGCGCCTCTTACGAGACGTCTAGCCCAAGGTCTAGCGCCTAAACGAGGGTCATACACAGTACTTTTTCCGGATGATCTTGAAACTACTGGTCAAGACGAAACTTTTCCACTCCTGGGAAGTCCGATCAAAAATTTGCATCACCCCTTTCGGCTTTGTGCAAAACTGGAAAAACGAGGTGTGAAAAAAACGGTTTTTCGCGTATTTGAGTCATTTGGAGCCGTCCCAGCGCCCCGGGGATAGCATATTCGGATTCTTTGAGCGATTTTACGTCCAGGGATACCCGGATCGTCTTTTTCTGACACTCTGGAGGCGATTTATGGCCGAATTTAGGCTTTAATGCAACTTTTGACTAAGAAAATGGGCTTAAAACTTTGAACGGCCATATCTTCTAAACTATTTGAGCTACGGCGCCCAGACTGTTGCCAATCTAATCGCCTCGCCAAGGACTACAAATTCATGCTAGAAAAAAAAATTATTCTCGTAGTCAAAAATCTGGTGGTAAATTTGAAAAAAACTGACCCAATAGTTTTGTCTGGGATTTGCCTTTTTTTCAATTTTTATTTTTCATCGGCTCTAACAGATTTCTATGAAACTTCGTTCTAAAGTAAAAATCTGCGCCCTGAATCTAGATCCATCAGTAAAATACACTGGCCTGAAAGTTTTGGTTGAAACGTATCTCTGTGGAAAATTTGAGGAGTTGAGAGGTTTTTCTTTGAGGCGTCAACAGTTCAGCACAGTACTGTTGTTGTTGGGCTCGACACCCCTACACCCCTTCGCCAAGCGCGGGGGGAGGGGCCCATGACCGTAGACCCGTAGACCGGTTCTCCTCTTTAAGTACAGAAGTAATCGTAAAAAGCGGTAGTGTTCCACTATCTGCTAATTTCAGCGCTTTAATATTCATCCAAGCTGTCCAAATTAAAGGAGTTTGAAATATTTAAAAGTTTAATTTGAAATTCACTTCCGGAGGGTTGGCAGAGAAAGTACTTTACAGACATTGAGAGATAGCTCCACCTAGCGGCTGCGCGTGAACTACTTCGCGACTTGGCAACTCGGCGCGCCCGGCGTACATCGATGTACGAGATCTCGGCTGTTCACACTATCGAATTTAAATAATTAACATTCTTTTTCACGTAATTTAGTTTGAAGTAGCTTTTATGCTTGCGGACGTCGCTGCACGAAGTTTCAAGTGTCGTCATTGTGTAGGACCAGGAATGCCCGAGTGAAATGGTCAATTAAAAAGCGATAGTGTCCCTCAATTTACTCATTTCAACGCTTTAATTTTTCTCCAAACTTTCCCAATTAATGGAGTTTGAAATATGTTAAGATATGTTCAATTCCCCATACACTAGTCTCGGTCTAGCCTGCAGTGAACTGGAATATGTAATAACACGAATATTTATCTTACTGAAAGCTAACAACCAATCAGGAGCTTTGGCCTTCCCTCCCATGATTCCGTGCGTCAGTCAACAAGTCAGTTCAGTCAAGCACGGCGTGCCCGGGCGCGCGTGGTGTGCATCTCGGGCTCGGCATTTTACGTTATCGAAAAAAAATAACGTAATTCGCGGTTTAAAGTCGTTGTGCATGTTCCATACATCGCTGCACGAAGTTTTAGGTGTCGCCATTGTGTAGAAGTGCGGGTGTGCGGGTTCGAATGATTTGTTGTCTGTCTACGTCTGTGGGTTATTGGGGAGTAGTGAGAAGGATAGTGCCTCAAAGTACTTTTTTTATTTCGTTGGATTTGTGAAATGAACGTCAAGGACTACTGAAATGACAGCCAGTACCGATGCAACTTGGTTGTGTTCTTCCTTTCCTAGGTGAGTGACATAACCTAATAACATAGACAATGTGGACAATGTTGTTTACAGTGAAGCTGTGAAACTGTTCGGTATAAACATTTGAGTACCGTATGGTCTGAGTATTGAAATCAGGTAACCCCATGGCCTGACAAGTAAGAGTTACTAACAGTAGTAGGATTTCCTTATATTTCGTTTAATTTAGTTTTGAATCCCTGCTTGGTTCCCAAGCGTTTTGCCACCACAAGTTAACCCCAGCTGAACAATTTCATTGGTGCGGTGTGGATGTTGAATTGTATTTGTGGAAGTGCGCCCATTTTTGACATACGACAATGGGCATTTGTAATACAAAAGAATAATAAGTTTGTAAATCTTAAACTGAATATTTGGTGTCTCATCATTCTACTAAAGATAATATATAAAAGTGTGGTTTGAGAATTTAAATCTTACTACTCTTAAACCTAACAAGAAACAAGAAAAGAGTTTGGGTATTACCTTGGTAAATTTTGTAGCATTTTGTTCCTAACCTACTCCGTATTTCCCAGGGATACGATTTCTGGTTGAGCTACATCATGTGCTTACTGAAACTTACTCATTGATCCGTTTTGCCTAAGAATTCAGATTTAAAAAAGGTCACTCCATTAAGTTGTTGATAGAGAAGAAAATAGCTTTGAAAAAATTGTTATTTTAATAAGATTTGACTCTTACAAATATTATGTGCGATACTGTGGATAGGATTTAGGTGAGAGACCGTACTTGGGATATTTTAGTTATGCCAGGAGTGTTTACATTAAAACAGTCTTTCTAAAACATTGAACTTCATACTTATTATTAATATATACGTAGTCATAAAACCATTGAAATGGCACCATTGTTTTAATTCTATCCTTAATAGCTGACATTCATTTCAAAATAGATACGCCTCATCATTCAAAGGTCCTGAGTCTTTGTGAATGTCTTGATCGTATTTAAAGTTACTGACCTCTGTTACAATATTTCTTGCAATGTCTTTTTAAACCATATTCTAAGTGACCCATTTCTGGCTTACTATGGACTCATGTGAGTTGGTTTGAGGGCAAACTTAATTCAGAAGGATAAGGAATGAGAGGTGGGGAGGGGAGAGGGGAGGGGGGAGGGAGGAGGGTACTGTCAGCATGTGATGCAGGTGCATTCTATCTAAACATGTAAATGATACTTACCCCCTGATCTCAGATGGGTGGGGGTAAAATGGAGGGGGTGAGGGGGGGGGGGGACCACTCGAATTTCGGCGCTACCTGGCCAGCGCCTTACTCACAGGGCGGGGGCCGGCCAGCAAATGTGGGTTGGGTATATTTCTTGTAACTCTCAATTCGCTCAGCAACTACGTGCCTGTCGCACGTACTCCTAGTTGGTTAACACGAATTGCCGCCGGATATCATCTCGAATTTTCCCGGGTTACCCCGCCTGGATTGCTGAAACCGTTGTCAGTGGATTGACTTGGTCGTTTCCACGTTTCGCCTCGGCCGGGCCTGGGGCCGCACAGCTAGAATACGCGCACGGGGCCGGAGCTGGGCTGCGGGGCGACGGGCAGGTGGTCGCCGCTCGCGTGGAAACCCGTCTCGTCGGCGATGTACGTGACGCGGTAGAGGCGGCCGTCGGCGCCGGGGTAGGAGAACGAGCCCCTCTTCACCAGCACCACGTCGTCCTTAAACTCGCCGTCCGCGTTCTTCTTGAGCGCGCCCTGCTCCTCCACGGTGATGCCGTTGCCCGTCTCGAACGCGAGCTCGAACTGGCCCGCCTGGTCGTGCACCTCGGAGCGGCGCAGCACGGGGATGGGCGCCGGTCGCCGCTGGGGGATGATGGCGGCGGGGGCGGCGGGGGCGGCTGCGGGGACGGGGGCGGCGAAGAGGGCGGCGGCGGGGACGGAGGCGGCGGAGGCGGCGTCCACCAGGAGTGCCAGCAGGGCGGCGGCCAGAGCCTGGAAAGCACAAATAGAGCTGAGTGCTCAGGGCGCGGCGGGCCTTGGGCCTTCCTGGGTGTACTGCCCCGCACCGCGCGGCCAGCGCAGCAGCACAGCGCCACCGGCACAACGCACAACGCCGGCGGCACGGACCCGCCGCGCAGCTGCGGTGCTGTTGTCCCCCCCCCCCCCCCCCCACCGGCTCCCTGGTAGCGACGTGTCCAACAGTCCGCTCGTTATTGGCGTGTTATCTCCGCGCGGCATCTGGAACCCTCTCGATGGGGGTGGAATAATGCCGCCCCCGCGGGCCACGCAGCCGGCGGGGCGGCGGCGCGCGGCGGCGGGTCGCAGAGCTCCACAGCGGCCCGGCGGCCCGGCGGCCGGGGACCTTTGTGAGGCCCCGACCCTCCTGCTCTGCTCCGCCCCACCCCGACCGGCCCGGCCCCAGCTCCGGCATCAGATTAGAGTCGTTTTAACCCCGCGCCCTGGCCAGACCCGCGCTGCCACCGCCGCGGGGGCAAGGCGACGGTAGTTAACTTCTCTTTATATTAAAGACCCGCTCGCTATTAGAGGTGCGTTAAAACTGTCGCACGTCACTGGGGCTAGTAGCTGTAGCTGCTGAGTCTCTTACCACTCTGTTCGACACGATGGTGTGTTTCTCCATGGTGGTGGCTGCTCCGGGACTGACGCCCCTCCCGCCCGTTTTGCTTCTTATACTCCACCCCTCCGGATCGCATTGGAAATCTTAATCTTTTGTTGGGCGGCGGCGCGGCTGCCTAATGGATTGGGTAGCGTATCAAACCCGCGACCTCCGTCTCGCCTCGCGCTTACCTCCGCCAGTCTGTCTCAGGCCCTGACCCGACAGGGCAGGGGAGGGCTTACTGGATGCACGTCAGGGCACTGAACTCCTCACCCCGACCCGCCTCGCCTGGTTCACATAGACCTGGCCCCCGTCCCCTTCACCCATTCATTATTGTCTCTCTCCCAAATTTTGATGGAAATAGTTCGCGGGTGATAGTTGGACTGACTCTGATTTGCGTTGACGGGTTCGCTGTCCGTCACGGGTGCCCGTACAGCGCCGGCCGTGGAGATTGTCATCGTCCCATCCCGAACAGGAGATGACAACGGAGATGCTAAGCCGAATCACGCATTTCCTGGAGGGGTTCGTGGGCGGTGCGGTGCCCGAGTGGGAGGCGCCCGACCCGACCCCCGTCCATCATAAGAAAATCCATCACGAAAGCAAAACTGATGGAGAAAAGTTGTGTCCCCGTCCCGCCCGGCGGCTCGGAGCGTTGAGTTGGCTTGCTCACGTCCCATCTCCTACTCGCCTGATTCGGCTCGTGCAGAGAAAAAATATCGCGCTGCCGACGTCGTCGCACAGAGAACGTCTGGTCCCTCTACCGCGCGGGGCTGTCCGATCCCGGTAGTCTCGCACAGCGACGCTTCTTGCCACCCGAAAAAGACGATTAACTTAATTGTTTTCCCCTGCTTCTGCCGGATGGAGAGCTCCGCTCTCGCCCGCGCCGCGCGTCCACCACCAGTACCCGTTTTTGCCGCCCGGTCTACATAACGCCCTTCGTCAGAGCAGCGAGGCGCTTCCCGCAGCACTCGAATCCTTCCCGCCCCGCCCCGCCCCGCTCAAAACGCCGCCATCTCCATGTCATTTCCCCGCGGCGGTCGCTTCGCCTTTAGGCCGGGCCGGGGCCTCCGGGGCGCTTCTTGCCGCTTTGCCTTGCCGGATTTCCGCGGCCTCCTGCTGTGCGCTCTCTGCTCTGGGCCGCGTACGCTCTGCAGGCCAGTATAGGCGCCAGGCTGTGGCCCGGGGTATGACCCGCCGTGTTGCGTTTTGCGGGTCTGTCTACGTGATTAGTCCGTACGATGGCCCGGCGGCGTCGAGCCCGTCGCGGCGGCCGGCGCAACCTTGAAGCGCGTTCTCACTCCCAGGCGAACGCCCGCCCGGTCTCGCCTAGTAGTGGTCGTTCACATGTTACGTGACGTTATTTTGTGCTCTTTGGGCCCTCTGTGTTCCCTCCCTCCCCCATCACCACCCATTCGTACTCTAGAGCAATGGGGTTGGAGAGGGCGGAACCTCGGCTCGGGTGGGGCTGTAGTGTGGGGCGAGTAGCGGGGCGGCCAGAGCGGGACAGAGTCAGTCAACTAGATGGACTGCTATCGGGTGTCGGTGTCGGGGCCGGACCGGACAATAGTGTGCCCTCCGGGGCGTGGGCGTTGGGAGTCTGACCTCCCTCCCTCCCCTTGCCCCGCCGCCCTGTAAAGCATTGTTCCTTCCGCAGGGCGGCGCGTCCGGCGCGGCGTATCTCCGGACCGCACTGCACTGCCACTCGACACTTACTTGGGTCCGATGTGACCTCCGCCCGCTCCGGCCCTCCGGCCCCGCCTGCCCCTGCCCCTGCCGCTGCCACCGGCCGCCCCGGCCCCCGCAAACTGGGCTGCACGATGCACCGCCCCCTCCACCACGGACCACAGGGCATGCAAAAGGGGGAGGAGGGCAGTAGCGCAGCTCCTCCCGCCAGGCTGTGTACTTATCAGTTGCGTCACCGGGCCCTAACTGTACCCCAGCGGCCCATGCCGACACCCCGTCGCCGCCGCCCCTCGGCTCGGCACGGCCCGCCCCTGCACTGACCTTGCCCATTTCCCGGAGGACTCCTCAGTCCTTTGAGGACGCTTAAGGAAAGGGCGTGGACCGGACCAGACGGGACCGGGGAGGCGGTAGGCCTCGCTGGGGATGGAAAAGACGACACAAGCGACGCGAGGAACGGACCGCCCCTGCTCTCTCCCGTACCACAGGCCGCCGATAGGAGAGCGGAGGGGACCGATATTGTTCCTGTCGTGATCTAACGCGGCTCATTGTTCTAGTGACTAAGTGTGGAGTCCCGTCCCGCCCCGCCCCGCACTGCACCGAGGTCGTGTCGGCTTGGATACAAGGAAAACAGAACATCCCGTCGAACGCGTCTGTGGCTGATTAATTTATCAAGCCGCCCTGGTCTGTTCAGTGTGAGAAGGGCTCGGCGCCACGGGGAAGGGCGGGGCGGGACGGCGGAGACTCGTCTCGAAGGACGGTCTGTCGGCGGCAGTGTATCAGAGCTTGCCGCGCCGCGCTGCGCGTCGTCGCCTCGCCGACACAGTGCAGCGGGAACTTCTCACTCTGGAAAATTTACTTCGCAGATGGCCTGTATTCAAAAGACTAGAGACGACATAAAAAAAAAAAGAAGAAGCAAAGATGTCAATTAAAAGTAGAAGCCCTTCACTAGTATCAAACATGTTTGATATTAAAACTGCAAGCTCGTTCTTTACACGTAAACTTTCAAGAGCAATTGTGTTCAGAAAGAAATACATGGAAACCACTGTGATATTTAGAAAGGCCATGATTAACCTAGGAGAAATAATTTGCTTTAGGATCAAAATTTTGAAAACCTAAAACTTTAGGTTGAAGGCAGCGGCTTAACATACCTCAGTTTGCTTAAAATGCCTTTAAAAATAACCACTTGATACTCGAATACTCTCTAAGCAATTTAACACTTACACATTCATCAACAAATTCAACACAAAACTTCATCAAGGGAAGAAAAGAAATATTAAGAAAATCCAGTTTCAAGTGAAGCAGTAACGGGTGGCTGATGTCATAGTAACCCAAACATGTTCATTTAAAAATGTGATTTTCTAAAAATTTTCTTCATAAAATGAACTTTGTTGTTTTAGAATGTTGTTTATATTGCAGTAAATAATTACTATCTGAATGCACGCTGAAAAACATTTTGTTTTTAGTACATATCTTCTAACCTATAACCTCCAACTTAAAATTAAAATTTTCTCAAAATTTTTAACATAAAGTTAAAAAAAATCTCATAGTGTTTCTACTAGGAGTATTGCGGCCTTTCTAAATATCACATTCATTGATTTTGGTGTATGTACTGTACATTCTGAGATCAACCCTATCACACCGTTACAGTCGTGAGCACAAATATTACTCGTTCTGAACACAGTAGCTTTTAGAAGTTATTGTGTAAAGAACGAGTAAAAAACACGGTAACAATAAGTTACCACCCGTTTTGCTGCTCGTCTTTGCCCAGGGAAGCTCATGTACTTTTTAATTGTTTCAGTGGCAATTTGAGCGATCTAAGATCCTCTGAAAATTGTCTTTTGGAGTGAAAATCATTTAAAGTGTTAGTTGTGCTGCTCAGAAACTTTAACCGTAGCGCTCTCCGATAAGTTTAGCAGCTCACTGATATCGGCTGATCATGAAAAATATGAGGCTAGTTTAGCCCGTCATTCAGCGCAGCGCAGCAGATGGCATCAGAACGACCTGTCGATCGAATCGCTATCGGCCCAGCCCTACGCCGGGCCTACCCCAGGCCCCGCCACACAAGCAAAAACATAAAATTCATTTTGAAAATTCAGCTCCCCTAGCCAAAATACTGATTGCAGGAACAAAACTTCTGCGAAGTGGCATTCAGATGCTTCGCTGGGATATAGCTGTGTGGCTAGACGATAGCTGCACTGTTCAAAAACGTGTGCCGGTGCTAAACAAATCAGCTCAGCTAATTTTTCCCACCAAATCTCAAAACTCAGCTTAATCGTATTTTTTTTCCCTTTTCGCGTGCAGGCCCCGCCGTGCTAGCGCCGCCGCGGGTGTGATCTGCGTGTGACCCGCCTAGCCATCAGGCCTAAGGGGAGGGAGTGGGGAGGGAAGTTTGATGTCATGACTGCTTATCTAACCGTCACTCATTCATCCATCATTCATTTTCCATTTCTGTCTTCCACCTGCGCGGAGGGCTCAGTGGAGGAGCTGGGGGGGAACCAGTCCCGTGCGCTGTGTGCACCCCGCCGCCCCGCGGCTTGCTCTTCTTCGGGTCAATGTGCGCCCTGCGCCGCAGTCTCATCGGCCTGTTGCAATCGTCACGTGAATCATTCTGGAAGTCCGAGTCCGGCCGAGCCGTCTCAGGTCGCTGATGACGATGAACGAGCGGGCCGCGGGCTCAGGACGCGGAGCTGACTAACACGCCCGATCGGGTCGTCGACCGTGTCCTCCCGGTGAGGTGTGGTGAGGTTGGTCACCATAAGTTAGGATACTGACAACTCCTCGAAACCAAGTCCATGAGGTCCGCCCGCTGTCAGGGAGGGGTTCGGCGCAGCGCAGCGCGGCGGTGGGGGAGTCAGATGTGGCCGTAATGTGATCAGGCGGGCCAAATGTATGGGAGCTGCCCGCCTGCCCGCCCGCCCCACCGCACACTCCGTGCCCCGCACCCAGTCCACCATCATTGTGTTAACTGTTCAAAACCACGACTCCTAATTTTTCCTCACTTGTTTATCACCGGAGATCGCTTAGGGAGCCTCATTGTAATAAGTTTTCAGATGTTATGCTCCATGGAAGCCAAACTGAAGTGGAAGAGGTTGGGCGAGAAGGCTGATGATGCCGCCCCGCCTCGCCCCGCCCTGAGGTGCGCGCTGTTGCGTCATGCTGGACGTGGGCCCAGCGCCTAAGGGACCCGCGCCTGTCGTCTGCTTCGTCCCGAATTGAAAAGGTGACGGGAAGGGGATGGAAAAAAAAAAAGAAGTTTTGTTATTGATGAGCGCACTACGCTGGGCGAGGCGAGGCGTTACTCCGCTGTGTCGGGCCAGGCAGGGCTCATGGCGCCAATCACAATGCCGACGGGGCGGGTGGGCAGGGCGCCTGCAACGTCTTCGCAGTAGGGCTAGTGGGTCGAGGTCGAGGACGCGCAAATAGTCATGGTGTGTGGTGATCTTGTGCGTGGCATACGAAGCGACGCTGTATTTAGGGAGGAAGGGGGCGTTCAGCTATTTTGTCTAAGGGACGTCCCAGTTCATCAAACACTTATCAAGTAAGGTGAAGTAGAAAGTTCATCTAACTTCAGTTCGAAAAAAAAAAAAAAAAAAAAAAAAAAAAGGTTGTAAGGAGTCCCAACGGCGTTTCATTGCGACTGGTTCTCTAAAAAAATTCGTTAGCTTTTACAATTTCTTTTTAGATGAAAACTGTCTCTAGATTAACACTAAAAAAAAAAAAAAATACGATTTCAGGAAATCCTGGTAGGCACGAAGTTCATTAATGTTTTTGTTTCACTAAATTCTTCGGTAGAAGATGGTTAATACAGAAATTTGCTCTAAAAATTCTAGCCTTATGGGTCATGTTACTAAATTTCTTTAATATCAAGGTCACTAGTTCAGCGGGTCATATGCCAAAGTTTACCTTTCTAGCTAAAAAGATTTAGAAGTTAGTCTCTCAGTAAAAATCATCCGATCAGCTTGATTTTTGAACTGTAGTCTCGTTATGCAATAGGCATTTGAACACTGCTTTTACATTTTTATTCTAACATGTCGTTCGAAATTTTATTTTTTGAACTACTGTGCATGAGTAGAATCAACAAGTCCCCGGCCCCGCCGGTCCTCCTCCCCTGCGCGCCGCGCCGAGGGCTCGAGCAGCCGCGACAATGGCGACTCGGCTCGGCTCCCCTTTCCACGCTGTTTTCCCGTGACAAGCCGAGTATTACCATAGAAACAGAGATTTTAGATCGAAATTTCTCAAAATTGGCCGCTAACTTTGGGCTGGCATTTCAGCAGTGAACTCAGGAGATTGAGTTCTACCTCTCTGCCAAATCTTATGAAAATCGTATAGAAAAATCAGGATTTAGGTAAGGGGCCACACTGATAAAAAAAAATACGATTTCAGGAAATCCTGGTAGGCACGAAGTTAATTAATGTTTTTGTTTCACTAAATTCTTCGGTAGAAAACGGTTTATATAGAAATTTACTTTTAAAATTCTAGCCTTATGGGTCATGTTACTGAATTTCTTTTATCTCAAGGTCACTAGTGCAGCGGGTCACATGCCAAATTTTAGCTTTCTAGCTGAAACGATTTAGAAGTTAGTCTCTCAGTAAAAATCGTCCGATCAGTTTGATATTTGATCTGTAGGCTAGTTGTGCAATGGACACTGCTTTTACAATTTTATTCTAACATGTCGTTCGAAATTTTTTTTTTTGAACTACCGTCCATAAGTTGAATCAACAGCCCCCCTCTCTTTTCCACCCAGCGCGCCGGGCAGGGCAGAGGGGCCGCGCGGGCCGAGGGGCCGAGCGGGCGAGCACCTGCGACAATGCCGATTCGGCTTGGCTCGCCATCGGAACTGGCACTATTCGCAGTCGGCTGGAGGAGGCGTCGCCGCCTTATAGACAGAACGGGGGGCGTTTGAGGTGAGAGTGCCCAGACCTCCCTTCTATAGTTCTAGGCTGGGACCTCTACTCAACAAAAGAAGGCTGGGGGAAGCGCCGCCGCCTTAAACAGAACGGAGCGCTTTTGAGGTGGGAGTGCCCAGTCCTATCCTTTTCGTGGTTCTAGGCTGGGCTGGGACCTCGCTCCACTCAACAAAAGAAGGCCGGTGGCTCGGCGGCTCGCTCACGCGTCCTCCTCGCGACTTAATTCGCGTCCACTACCGAGAGATGGCGCCACTATAGCGCACGAAGCGAATTTAACTATCTATTTTCCCCGAACGAAATGTTATACAGCCGAAATGACTGTGAAAACAGGAGTTTCAGACCCACGGAAATCGTTTCCCAAAGAAGTTCAATGGATTCGTAAAATTATTCACGTAAATGTACACCATTTCAAGAATTCTGCTCACCAGATTAAAGTCAAACTTCCCAAACAGTTTTCTGCAGGTGCAAAACCACTGTAAACGCATTCAGTTCGCCATGTCAACGTTCCGATAACTTTACACAATGATTTAAAGTCGCGAGGTGGGACCCTCTCAGCCCCCGGCCGTGGCGGCCATGGTTGAAAGAGGGCCGGCGGGGCCGGCGACACGGCGCCTCACGGGTCCGCCTCAAACCAACCTAGAATATATTTGGCAAGTTTTTAATTTCGTGACGATCTAAAGTTATGTAGCAGTTCTTTAGCACACAGGTATGGGAGGCACTATACATTCACAGGGAACGCAGAGGCAGACTTGGTGAGAGCCAGCCCCCCAGCGGGCCAGCTGTCAACAACCCGCCTTGACAACCATTAAATCGAACAACCAGCCAAGAATTAAAGGGTCCTAGTTTCACATTTGCCACACACTTACCATTAAATGAAATAGAAATTTAAAATATTTGGTCAAAACGCTCGGTGAGAGCCCAAATCGTGAATTTTATCCGCCTCATATTTAAGACACAAACATGGCGCCGAGCGGGTCAGCTATAAACAACGCCGCCTTGGTGTCCACTCAAACCAACTCAAAATATATTTTGCTAGTTTTAGATTTAGTAACCACGTAAAATGATGTTGCAGACCTTTAGTAAACAACTGTGGAAGCATTCACGCAATACCACGGAACACAAGAGTAGACTTATTTGTATCTTTTAATGAAAACATGAGCTGAGGACTGACTCTGAGGTTGGCGGTATTGTCACAAGCCCCGCCCAAGGCCAAATTACAGTCCCAGCCAACAACCAGGAGCCGCGGCGGCCAGCTAGTGGTCACGTTTGAAAGTCTACTGGTGGTGAACCCTTTAACATGGCGTGAATCTGCAACGATTCTGACGTGACCACTCCTTGCGTTGACACTTTTGGATATCGAGGTACAAAGCAACAGGCGACCGTTTTCATTGGCTGGATTTTCGCGCGAAATAATGTTATTGGTCAGAGCCGACTCGGCTCCTTGACGAGTCGAGTATTACCATAGAAACAAAGATTTTAAATCGAAATTTCTCAAAATTGGCCACTAAGTTTGGGCTGGCATTTCAGCAGTGAACTAAGGAGATTGAGTTCTACCTCTCTGCCAAGTCTTATGAAAATCGTATAGAAAAATCAGGATTTAGGTAAGGGGCCACACTGATAAAAAAAAAAAAATAATCGGATCCGCCGACAAAACCATAAGGCTACTTCGTGCCTAAAAAAAAAATCGGATCCTGAGACGAAACCATAAGGCTACTTCGTGCCTAAAAAACATTTTTAGATGCAAAGGGTTTACTTGGGTTGGGGTATCCAGCTAAAGTTCGCCAAATGTGATCGCTGACTTTTCGCTAGCACCAGCCTTAATAGAACACCACGGAACACCACGGAAGCGCCTGCGCCTAAAAGGCGGCTTCATACCGACTTATCACAGAGTAAACGCCGCGCCAAGGAGTAGCAGTAGTGACATAACTTCAAACGTTACTCGGCGTCGACTCGGTGAAAAGTTGGCGATCCAACTCGGCGATTCTTAGCTTGTTAGCTGGCTACAGCTGGTCCAACTGGGCTGGATTCTGGATTTTTAAGAAGTGGCGCCACCTAGCGACAGCACGTGTGAACCACCTACTTCATGTCGGCGCGTGGTCGGCGCAAGCGCTAGCAAGCCTAGCATGGCAGCAGCATGGCGCAACCGCGGCTGTCTCGGTTGAAGCTTACATTTTAAGACTTTCTGACTAAATTTGAGGTTTGAAGTTGTTCTTGAGGATACCGCCACGCAAAGTTTCAAGTGTCGTTATTGTGTGGAATCGTGCGCACGAGATGATTTCTGAACGAGCTGCCCTATGAGCGAATCCAAAAATACTACTTGATTTCTTTTCCTTACGAATTTGGATTAGAAAAAGAGTGCTCTTTAAGGTTCTTGTTAAAGAAAAACTTTCTTTAAAAAACATGGTTTGTTGAAAGAAATTTAACTCCTACCTATATTTAGTGCAACGCAAAAAAATTAATTTTTGTAAGAAACGGTATTTGGCACAAAAAAAAAACGTTAAGCTAAGAGTATATATTTTAACTCAGTCTTTCAAAAAGTTTGCAAAACTATTAAAGGATACTTGTTTAATTACTGAAATGCAACAGAAGTTTTAAAGTATTTGAATTTAATCCATCTGCGCCATCATTTAAAGGTTCTGAACCTTTGTAAATGTCTTGGTAACAAGATTTATTGGAGTGTCCTTTTGAATCATATTTTAAGTGCATCATTGTTTGGCTTATTATTAGTTCTAGTGAGCTGGCAGGTATACTATTACTAAACCTGCAAATGATACTAATTGGTACTCATGTTCCCCACGGCTAGGGGAAAGTGGGGAGGGGGGAGGGGGGGGGCAACCACATTTTGGAGGGCAGCGTGCCTCTGGCGTGAAGCCCTCAGGGTGTCCGGGACTGACGGCGTGGGGACACCTCAGTCGGAGGTGATGCTCACCATCAGCATGCCTTTGC
The DNA here is from genome assembly GCA_029379305.1 of Frankliniella fusca. NCBI lineage: Eukaryota > Metazoa > Arthropoda > Insecta > Thysanoptera > Thripidae > Frankliniella > Frankliniella fusca. The sequence continues at coordinate 1,536,486 of JAHWGI010001270.1, read as the reverse complement.
CAAGCAGCGGCATAGACTCGGAATGTCGTTCTGGGTTCGTGAAGGAGTGTCACCGTTCCGTACCTGGCGTTCCCCCAGTAGACTTGAACTTGTCGCTGATGGTTGTGCGTCCGTTGCCCCCCCCCCTCTACCCCTCCTTCCCTAGGTTCCTCCCTCCTCCTTCCCCTTCTCCCTCCCTCCCTTTCTCTCTCCCTCCGTCCCTCTCTCTTTCATGGACCCATGTCCTCCCTAGGAATCGGTTTGATGGTGCCTGAGTCGTCTATGTCCCTCCTCATTCCCATCCCGCCCTTCACCCGCCAAGTCGAGCCCTCGTCCCTTATGACCTATCGCTAACCCCCATCCTCCCTCCCCCCTCGGATACGGGAGGGAGGGAGAACAGGGGTGTCTCTAGGTCACCGCCTCAGCGAGCCACAGGGCGCACCGCACCTCTAGCATCAATCACATTGGGTTGCCTATCCACACGGCGGTAGGGTTGCAATAGGGGAGAGGAGGTTCAAACAATCACTTTGCCCAGCTACTACAAGCTTGCCCCACGTACTCTTAGTTCAATTCGGACAACACTGAGGGCGGGCAGCGGCCCTGCTCCCCCCCCCCCCTCCTCCCGCCGCGCCGAGGCCTGCGCCGCCACGCCGCCCCGCCTGGCTCTTGGCTTGCCCTTACTGCTTCCTTGGGATTGCTCCGCCTGGCTGCGCCCCTCCCCGGCGGGCCCCGGGGGGCTCGAGCTGTCCCGCTGCCAAGGTCGTGCGCCGCCTTCGTCGTCTGGCTGTCCTGTGCGAAAATTTCGTGTTTCCCGGAGAGTAACTTTCATTTGTTTTCGAAGACAGCTCGGGCCGGTGCGGGGCGGGGCGGGGCGGGGCGGGCGGGGCGTCGGGTGAGGCCGAGGAGTACCAAGGCCGGGCGGCCGGGGCTGAGCAGGGCGAGCCTCGCCCACTCGCTCCTAGACCACCCACTCCCTTCGCTCGAGCCCCTCTCGCACCGCCGCTTTACATTTACATACCACTGCCGGCGTTCGTTTTCCCAACTAATCTCCGCCGCATTTCCCCAAAACACGTGGGTAGCGGATCTCGTTTCGTTTCCTGTTTGGATATTGCCTTCATATCGATGTAGGGAGCATTGATGGAATGTACCTGCCCCCTGCGCGCCGACAATACTAAGGTCGGGCCGCGAGCCCGCACGTCCGCACCCAGCCCGACACCCTAGCCCAGCCCAGCCCAGCCCAGCCCGCCCTTCTCCACCCATACCACCGTGCGGGGTGGGGCTGAGCCCTGTAATGCGGGCCCTTTGAGGATCGAAAGGATCGGGTGGGGCGGGGCAGACACACCGCGCCTGGGAACAGGTTTCTCTGGCGGCTCATCGCGCCGCCGCCGCGCTCCGCCGCGCTGTGCCAGTCGTCTGGCTCCCACTGGAAAAACTACTGACATGTGTCACACATGCAAGTGCGACGTACAAGGGGTCGCGTGTATGGCGTGGCCGTGGTTTTGGTCACCTTTATGATGCGACCTCAATGCCGCATACCATGGGCCTGGCGTCGGTCGCATCACGTCTAATGACGTACACTGATGTCGCGTTAGGTGGTGTGATCATATCATTACTGGTCCAGTGCACTTGGCATATAAGACATCCCAGACGTCAGTGGACGTCTCACCGCGTGAACCATTTGGGGGTCTGCGGAGGGATGGGTCCTAGTGTTAAAGTACCCGCCCTCCTCGCTGCCCTCCGGGCATTCAGGGATCACAAAAATAAAATGCCTCCCGTCCGACGGAAGAATATCTTTGCAGCCCCGTCGTCCGTCATCTTTTTCGACTCTTAAGTAAGCCGGGCCCGCCGACTGTTGACCCTTTAGCGGGCCATTCTTTGGGTTTAATGGGGCGTTTATGAAGCGGCTCGGCTTGATGGAGAGAGGCAGGAAAGAAGGGGTGGGCCGGGCGTTTGGGTGGATGGGCGACGGAGAAAATCCTCGGCATTGCAAAAACGACATAAAAACGGTCTAGGAGCGCAAAATGTAGGCTGCCCCCCAAGCACGTGTTCGAAACAGGCTTTCTATCGAGGGTGAACCAAATGGTTGTTTTCCAATATTTTTGGTTTTTCGAAAAATGTTTGGGCTCTATACTGTAGCCTATGCGAGAAGCATAACTAACTCCAGGGAAAAAAATGATTAAATTTAATTAAAATTTGACTAAATTCGTCACTAATGACTTTTATCTGCAGTTCAGCATACAAAAGTATATATCGAGTATATCGAGTGCGGCTCGTATGTTAGTAGGCTCTTCGACTATATATTCGAGTTTCTGTTTTAATCTTCGCACGCGCGGGAGCGCCCACTCCACTCCCCACACCCTCCACCCCCTGCACCGGAACGGCAAGGTGGGGGAAGAAGAATGAGAACCTTGGGGTACGCTAGCGGACGCTAGGCGCGAGCAAAGCATTGATCGCCCCCGCTGTTTGTTCTCCCGCGTCCGGGCTGCAATCAGTGTCTTTATCGGCGCGGATGGGATGGGATGAGCCTAGCGTCTCCTGTTATGGCGTAGGACACTGGACACGAGTCCTCGCACACAAGCTTACTCTCGATCAAGACGAACTGACGCATCCCGCACCACTCCACCTCCCCCCACCCTGTCCCGCCTGGCCCTTCGTCCCACTCTTGACTTCAGCTGGGGCCTACGCGAAAAGCGATTGGCAGCGCGTCTATGCCATTTTGTTTCACAGCTGTGCAAGATTACTCTTGTTGATAATGATATGTACACGATTTTTTTCCCCGTTGTAAGTTGAAGGTTTACATTCGCGTTTTCGAAATGCTCCCATTGAATAAAATTTATCGCCTTTTGCACAACGGAAACTGAACCTTTGCGTCGGTCAATAATTGTATCATCAACCTTGGTTTGAAACAAAGGTAAGCGTTGCCTGTGCCTGCCTGTCATACACTGAACTTTTGGCGTGGTGTTTTGCTGTCGCAGTTGTTGCCGATGGCCAACCCTCGGACTTGCCGTGGCACCGCTTTGTCCTCTGGGGGCTGGCCAGCAGATTCGGTAAGTGGAGTTTTCGACCTGCAAACAACTATCCCGCTGCCTTCCCTTCTTATCGGTTGTGTGCAGGGTTAATCACTCCTGTACTCATGTGTAATCGGTGACACTCTTCCGACAAAATCTAAAAAGTTTAGCCATACTTGTCAAATTTTTTTTTGTTCAAGAACGTCGTTCATTTACATCCACTCCCCTTATTGAAGAAAGAGAAATTAAAGTTGTCCCTTGAAATCTCAGATGTATTCTGCTCTCACGCACTCATGTGTACACTCAAGCCAATATGACTGGTTCAACCCTCGCCGCGTCGTGTCTTATGCCGTATTTTTCGCGTAAGGTAAGCGTCGTGATACAGTTATGTAGCGGGTGAAGTGTCGAGCCATACCCCACAGCCCACAGCGCTGGGTGGTGATGTTCCGGGCCCTTGGCCGCTGCAGCGCTGCTCGCCGCCATCACACTTGTCCTCTTCCCGTCTTGAGGCCCAATAAGGTGCCGATGTAGTAAACGGCCGATAGGCAAAGGTGTCGCGGGGTGATCTCCATGTGGACCCTCTCCTTGGCCTCTCGGCCTTGGCGCCGCCGCTGCCGCTGCTGCCGCGCAGGCGCCATGGGGTCCTAACCGACCTCACGGGATCGCCCGAGCCTTTCCAGGAGCACGCCTTCCCGCCATGCCTCGCCCCGCCTCGCCCCTCTTCGCATAGTGGCTGGCCGGTAGCATCCCCGCCTACAATGTGGATGTGCCATTGTTTATTCATGCACCATCATTCGCTGTACAATTGACAGTCGTCAGCTTCCCTTTCTCCCCCACCTTTTCCTCTTTCCCCTCACCGCAGCGATCGTGTTTCGCGCTTGTCAGTTTAGCACACGCGCGGACAAGCGCTCCGTTGACAACGAGTGCTTTTATTTTTTTTTAAAGGTTAAAAACATGAAAAAGAGGCGTGATATCAACGCGCGGAGCAAGGGAAAGGGCTGGGCCGTGTCGTGCCGTCCTGCGGTAGGGTTTTTACACCTGCCGCGTGTGTTGACGCAACATGTCACCTGAGGAGACGTCGCCTCGGTGCGTGTGCGCGCGCGTGCCCATCAAATGATTTATCTTGGCCGCTGACTCACAACTCTCTTCCGTCAATCTGCAGTAAATAAGACGGAGCTCTTTACTGCCGTGCGGGACGGGACAGGAAGGGGGGTGGGGGTGTTACTTTAGAAGGGGGAGGTGTCGTAAATCTGCAATATAATAATGACGAGGCGAATCAACATATTCATTACTCCTGACTAATTGCACGAGTAATTGCTGCTCGTTATGTCGTGCATCACTATTTATTTCTCATAGCCTCCCCTCTCGGTCGGGTTTGCATGGCCCGAATAGGCCCGCGCTGCCCCCGGCCCCCGTTTCTCGCTGCGGCCGTAAAATGTATCCAACGTTTAAGAAGTTAATTTCAAGCAGGAGAAATGTGTCCTCCGTAAATCTGCGTGTTGAGAGTTAACTTAACGCTTCACAGCTAAAGCACAATACTTTCGACTCTTAAAATTGATAGTTTTGAGACTTAAACCGCAAATTTAAATTGCCTTAACAGTTTTGCTGTTCAAATCGCAGGTCTTTCAAGTTTTACGGTTTACTGGTAAAACTGAGGCGTAACATTTCGCCCTTATTCAAGCGTGCTGAGATTACCGTGTAAAAAATATGTTCTATTACATGTGCGATCTATTTGGTAATTTACCATTAAAAAAATGTGTCGCACAAGTACAACCTTCCACTCTTGCTTGTCATTCGATTCTATGTTGATGCGCAGTGCTTGTACATTTTGCGATCTTGAATTGTAATTGTACGACATCTTATCTTCCATGGAAAATTTTCCTGTACCGTGTACGACAATTCTTTAGTGTACGCTAGAAATGAAGCGTAACAGGTCTATCTCCAAGGGTCTGCCACTTTGAAAAATCGCGTACGAGGATTATAATCAGTCACAGTTATGGTGATCATCAATGATTATTTGAGTTTATCTGTAACATATTTACTGATTATTGGCCAGTAATCACGCAGCTTTTGGTCAAATTTGATAATAATTTTCCATATTTGTCAAACTTTGTCAATATTTAAAAATTTTCATGATTATGACTATGTGATTACCAATAATCATCTCGAGGGGTGTACGAGGATTATGGAAGTGGTAGACCCTTGTCTATCTCCTCCAATCCGTCCTATCTAAATGTATGGAAGTATGTCTTTCCTACTCTTCATCTCCAGCGTAACCTCTTCAAAAGTGGTTTTACCAGTGTTGGGACCGTTTTGGACAAATGTGCTTTTCACTGTAAACGCTGTAGCCGTTTTACTCTCTGTTTGACCTTTTTCCAGAATGCCGTAAATTTGCCCCTTTCAATGCCGAAGTTAGACTTTTTTCTGATTAATGCCGAGTTTTGGCCTCTGTTAATTCCAAAGTTCAGCCTTCTCTTGCAAGAATTCTAATGGCCTGAAAAAGGGCCAAAACTTGGCGTTCTTCAGAGGGTGGCCACTGGTTTTACAATTTTGCAGTTTAAACTGCCATGTTGTACAACACTTCGATTTGCAGAGCATTTTACGTCCACTTCCTTCCTGGAATAAAATTGCTCCGTATCTGCGAGCGATCTTCCGTGCGGGATGGTGCGGGGCGGCTCGTGTCGGGGCGAAGCGAGGCGTCTCTCTGCGTTTCGCGACGCGACGCGCGCGTCACTCTCCAGAGCGCTTCGGCCGTCGCCAAACCCAGTTAGCTGCTCCTAATGATTTCCTTCAGTCCGAAGGCTGGGGAGTCGCCCTGCCCGCCCCGCCCCAGCGCCTCGGGTGGCTGAGAAAGGGGCTTTCACCGCCTTCCCCTCCCCTCCCCCGCCCCCACTGCTCCCAGCGCATCATCACCGCGCCGTCGTGGAGGACCATGGCTCTTGGTGCGTGAGCGATGTCGCTCGATCACTACTTGCGGGGCAAATGCTCAGTCCTACACGCAAAGAAAGGTTCAGCTGCCACGTTTGCTACTTTCTGTCGCAGCAACATAGTCTAGTTACTCCTGAAAACTTTGATGCAATTCCAAGGGCGGAACCACTTCGAAACATCATTGTAGCAAAAAAAAAGGCAGAAAAATCTTTCGTCACATTTTGTATGAGTGATTCCCCCCCCCCCCCTCCCCCAAATTCCTACAAACTGTTTGCTGCTGCTTCACGTAATTTTTTGCTGAAGCAGGAGAAATACACTCACACACATTTTCGGATTGATTTCGGAATTGCTTGTGTACTAATCATATATTTATCTCACCTACAAACTGTGCGGCATGAACACACTTGTGTTATTAACGCACAATCAACGGGGACGTGTATGACAATGCATAAAGAAATTGTTATCATCTTGTACAGAGGGCGGCGCGGCGTAGGGAGGAAAACTGGAAAATGAGCTGTGTATCTAGATTCAGGTAGGCTCGCACTGCTCGTCTGATTGCGCCCTTGCCATCGTGCCGTGCAGCGCACCCCTTCCTGTTGATGCCATTGATTAGGTCCCACGCCGGCTCGACCCAGCCCGGCGGGCCTCGCCCTTGGCCGCTCAGATAATAAACTCGTTATCGTTGTGAGGCACGTCCGTGATTTGCTTTGCGGGATGACAGACCGAGGCGTGATGCGACCTTCCCTCCCTCCTCGCTCCGGCGCGCCGCCCGGTAGCACTCCGGTCCGCTGCCTGCCGGTCTGCCTGCCGGTCTGCCTGCCTGCCCGTATGATACCGGACCTTGACCTGGACGACGTCAAGTCCTGAGGTGGAGGAGCAACACCTAATCCTATTCAAATCCCCAATCACAGAGCAGAGCGTAAATATTTCCCTTTAACTTGTCGCTTGAGAAAATGACCGCCTTTTTTTGCCGTTTTGTTCTCTCTCTTGGCCCTTACTACTGGAACGCGTGGCGTGTGCTATCCAAGACCGAAGTAAGTGCCGCTCGTTGGAACTTTTATGGAATATTTGATGGGTGGGCATTACTTTATCGCGGGGTATTGAGGCTGGGTGAGTGTGTGTGTGTGGGGGGGGGGGGGAGGCCCGACCCGGGCATAGGCAGGTGGTGAGGCGGCCGATGATTCCATCTCGCTGTTGGCGCCTATTGTGGTGTGAACACGACGCAGCGCGCTGCAGCGGTTCAAAGTGCCTCCGTCTTCGTCGCACTTGTGGCCGCGGTGTGGGCTGGGGTGTTTTATCTGTCTCCGTCTCACCTGTAGCCGGTGAATAGGCCGAGCTGGGCCTGCGTGGCGGTGACACAAGCTGAGTGCCTGCCGCTCTGCCGGGTGCGCGGCGCGGTGCGAAGGGCGCTTCGTATTTCAGTTGCCGATGTCGCATCATTTTATACACAGTCGAGCCGGGAGGTGTCGTCGATGGCGCAAACTGCCTGTCTGGTGAGAGGAGGGTGGGGTGAGGAAGGGAGTGTAAGCTCCTGGCCATACCGGATGAGGCTAGGGGACTGGCCCGAGGCTTTGGCTGGCCTGTTGAAACAGGGCTCAGGGCTCTGTTAGCGGTGGCGCGATCCCGCCGCCGTCTGCGTAAGCCTTTTCTTGATTCAGTGTACTTGTTTTGTGGTTTCCCCCAAATTCTCCAATTTCTCGTCGGATTCTGTTTATTTTTCCTCGCCGCATCTGCGGGGCTATGCTCCGAGCCTCGGAAACGAACACCCGTGTCGTCACCTCGTGTGGTCCGCGGCCCGGTTTGGGCATAGCGGTGTCGGCCCGGCCCGGCCTGCCCGTCTCGTCCACTCGGCCGGACAGAGTGTGCTGCCCCGTGGACCTGGCTGGACGGAACGGAACGCGGCTGTGCGGGTGGGAACCATCCGAATGCCCCGCCGCCCCGCCCCGCCCCGCCCCGCCCCGCCCCGCCCCGCCCCGCCCCGCCCCGCCCCGCCCCCGCCCCGCCCCGCCCCGCCCCGCCCCGCCCCGCCCCGCCTCGGAAATTTAAAACCAGCGTGTCTCGTCTCTTCCCCTGGCCCGGACTCAGAGCCCTTTTCGTAGGCTGATGCAGGTGGAACTGACGACAGGACGGATCTGGCGAGCTGTCGGCTGCTTCTCTTTGCTCTCATCCCACGAGTCCTGCTGGACCGGACTCCTCGCCCCTGTCCGCCGCACCCGCGCGCTTCTGCGACTCTTTGACGCGCGCGTATCTTGTAATTTCACTGACGTGACTGACGTGGGTTGGCTCCGGGCAGGACAGGGCCGGACAGGGCCGCTCAGCCCTCCTCAGCCGCCGAAGACACTGGCGCGCCTGGCACCCTCCTCACGTGTTCCTATACACCCGGGCAAAACCCTCCGCGTACCCTCCTTGAAGGCGCTTAGAAGCGTCTTCTCGCTCTCCCTTCTCTGCAAACTCAAGTGTAGTGCAGTGCAACAGGAAAAAAAAAAATGGGAGACCCGTTGTGTCCCAAATATAATTCCCTACACATATAACAATAAGAACACAATATACGGGCTCACTCTTTTTACTGTAACTCTGTTTAGTTAATTTGATCGACTGCATTTGTTGTGTTGCGCTACACCGTGACAAAGCAGTGTTACGTTTAAAAAGAAAGAAAAATACGCAAACACGATTTTTTAAAATAGAACGGGCCATAACTAGATTGAGCCTGAAGACAGTATAAACCCAAAAGTCAACTTATTTCACTGTTCTTAATGTGTACTTCAAAGCACGCATCAGGAAATGCATGCCTGCGAATGCGCTAGGAAGTTGCCTGCCACGGTATGCAGTTGGAAGTGTGTACTTACCATAGCATTATGCCATAGCAGGCATGCACTTCCAAGTGCATACCATGGCAGGCATGCATTTCCTAATGCGTGCTTTGAAGCACACATTAGGAACAGTGTACTTAGTTGACTGTTGGTTTTGTAGTGGAGGCCTTCGAGTCTGCGTCGCGGTGTCTTCGCTCCTTTCCTCCGCCTGCGCGCCTCGCGCCTCCACCGCGCAGAAATCCTTGTCCTTTTGAGGCGTGTTGAGCCCCTTTGCAGTCCTGCTGCCCCGCTGCACCGGGCCTGGCGGCCTGGAGGGTCCCCGCGCCCCATGCATGCATATCTGCGTGGCTGGGCCCCGCTCGGGCCCGCTCGGGGCACGCGTTGGTGGTTTGCAGTACGTGCCTCCCAGGCCCCCTAAGCGCATGCTCGGGTCACCGGCCGGGTAATTAGGGCGAGTGCATGCAGTGCGCGCGCAAGCGTGTCGCGTCCCCCCGCGCCGCCGCTCCAGACTTGTGACCGGGTTGTGTCTCTCACCCGAGGTGGACCGCCAGCTCACCCGAGCCGTGCACAGCGTTTTATGGTGTTACGGAATATATTAAGCCATGTTGTGGTATATTTATATGGTTTAAAAATGTATTATGGATCATTTATACGGTACAATGTGGTGTATTTTAGGATAGCTGGGAATACTTTGTCGAATTCTACAGGGTGAGTCTTTTCGTATCTTTCAAAATTCTGGAGCGGATAGGGGTCTTTTAGACAAGTATTTTGAGATACGACACTTGGGGTCTGAAGTCAAAATTACGACCGCTAGAGAGAAATTTAATATCGCAAATCGAGCGCCGGCAGGTAGGCAACCCACCCGGTAGACGGCCTAGAGGTAGAGGTGGAGCAGCGTAGCTCGGCGTACCGAGCGCAGTGGGCCGAGCGCATGGCCACCGTGTTCCCCGAATCTTAAGCCCCATGATTTTATTTGTGGGGTGCTACGGAAAGACTTGCGTACGCGACCCCCGTCGACACGATGGAGGAGTTGGATAAAAAATCAAGGGGATTAAGATCCGGGGAACGCGGCGACCATGGCGCTGGGCCTGCTGCGCTCAGCACGTCGAGCTACGCTGCGCCACTCTACCTGCTGCCCCTAGACCGCGTGCCGGGTGGGTTGCCTACCTGCCAGCGCTCGATTTGCGAAATGTTTTTTTTTTTCTTTCTAGCGGTCGTAATTTTGATTTTCGACCCCAATAAGTGTCCTATATCAAACAACTTCTCTAAGAGCCCTCTACTCACTCCAGGTTTTCGGCAGATACGAAAAGACTCACCCTGTCCAGGGTATATATTGACGAGGTACTATGGGCGTTGTGTACGTAGTATCATGCTAGTTTGGCCAGTTTGGTGACCGCTTGCATTCGGTCCGGACTGGTGACTGACGCCCAACGCGCACTCACTCACTCACTCACTCACTCACTCACTCACTCACTCACTCACTCACTCACTCACTCACTCACTCACTCACTCACTCACTCACTCACTCACTCACTCACACCTGACTATTGCGGCCCACCCCACTCGCGGAGTCGAAGTAATTCTCTTTGACCCGCTATTACTGTTCGGCGGCCGCTTTGATGCGCTTATGCATTGCGCCAGTGCGGGTTGTGTGTTGAGCCGGGCCACGGGGCCTGGGCCGGGCCGGCCGGGCTGGGCAGCGCGAGCTGCCTTACGCTCCCCGGTGGCCCGGCCCCCGGCGGCCCGGCCCCCGGCCCCCGTTTCGGTCCGGTCTGGACCCCGGGAGGGCTGGGCCGGGCAGGGCCGGGCCGGGCCGGGCCGCGGTGCCGAGTGAATGATGGACTTGTGGGCTGCTTTGGCCTCGCGGCCGCGGCGGTGCAGTGTGAGACGGCTCGGCCGGCGGGGCCCCGGAGCTGAGCCGTGGACCATGACCTGCTATGCCCGTATGCACGGTGCATCCTCGGCGGTGCATCCATACCGGAGCAGCCCCAGCTCATGGCCCGGCCCGGCCCGGCTGCTTCCTGGTCCGACCGCCATGCACCAGGTGCAAGCCGGCCGGGGGCGTAGGACGAGAGCTGTGCATGGCCTTCCACTGCATTTCCCTATGAAGCTTGCTGGATTTCAGTTTCTCGAAATGTCGGTTATTCTTACCGCATTATATCATAAAAAGCTTTAAAGGTAATAAACGGGCATTTTTAATGAAGAGAATATTTATTGTCAAAACTTGTTCGGCCAATTCCTCCCGCGTTTGTCCACTCCTTTTTATTATTCCTTACTTCATTTTTTTTTCTTTTCACCTGTAAGGTTAAAATAGTGCGATTTGATTTGTCTTGGTCATTTTGTTTTGTTTCCTTTCTCGTGGTGTCCATGAACGTGTAGGAATGCCTGTCAAGCAAATCGATTGGTATAAAATACGTCACGCACGGGCCGTGTCAATTGCCTAGTATGATCGCATTATCATTGTAGCGTCTTTTTTTTCCCCTCTCGCATCAAAACCTTTTTTTTACTCGTCGTCAGTAAATGGCTGCAAATCAGCCATGACATATTGTACGCGGTTCACTGGCGTGTGTGACGGGCCGTGTTCCGCGTGTCACGTGTACTTGAATAGGCCCGACTCGTATTTGAACAGAAAGGTCACTTGCCGGTTGGTCATGCGTAGGACGTTACCTCGCCAGGAAGATACTCTTTCCTTTCTCCCAACGACTTAAAGTTCTCCTGCCGATAACGTCATAGGCAACCTACTTGTTATTCCCCGGCGGAAGAGAGAAGCCGGGCAACCGGTCGTCGAACTAACGTAGCGCCTGCGTGTGTGCAGCCCCGCCAATCACGGAAGCGTAACAGGCCTGCCTACTTCCCAGGCGCCTGACCTATTAGGCAGACCCGCCGTGCACGCGAATGCAACAGGTCTGCCTACCACCCAGGCGCCTGCCCTTAGGCAGACCCGCCGCACACGCTAACACAACAGGCTTGCCTACCTCCCAGGCTCCTAGCCGTAGGCAAACCCGCCGTACAAGCGAGCGTAATAGTTTGCCTACTTCCCAGGCGCCTGCCACTAGGGAGACCTGCGCCGTGCACGCGTGCGCAACAGGTCTGCCTACCTTTCCCGCACTCCTCTGGTTCTCTGAAAATGTTGTCGTTATTTCGTGTCTCTCGGCGTGAATAGCAAGGCCTTAGAGGAGCCCACTGTAGGAGACGTCCCTATGACGAAGCGCTGACTCTTGTCCGGTGCGGTGGGCCTTGGCGGCATAGCGGCGCGACGCGGCTCCCCCGATTGTTTAATTCCGTCCCATGTCAGTCACCTGTCGCCCAGCGATGAGCCCGGCGATGTCATGTGATGCAAGACTTGCACAACGCCCCGCCACGCCGCCGCTGCTGCGGAGGTGTCATCCTCTCTCTCTCTCTCTCTCTCTCTCTCTCTCTCTCTCTCTCTCTCTCTCTCTCTCTCTCTCTCTCTCTCTCTCTCTCTCTCTCGGACCGTTCGTACTGAAACCTAAATAAATTATTTCAATTTCTTTCACTCTCTATCTCCCGGCACGACCCCCATGACACGCCGCGTCCTATCACAAGCTGCACAGTGTACTACAGCTTACTTAAACGAGTCCATATTAATCGTATTATTTATAACTTTGACCAATAACCGTTTTTATATTATTCGTGGAATAAAGTGGGCAGTAATGACTGGGCGTGTTCCCCTGAAATCTCCAGACGATCCGTTGATTCTTTGATACCATAACTGTGTACGCCAGTGCCTCTCTATCACATCCTTTTGTTTCCTTGTAGAACCCTAGTGATGATCCCTCGGCAATTATCGACCACGCAATAGCTGCCTATTCACAGAGGTGGTGCGCTACGCTACGCCGCAGCCCGCAGCGCGCGAAAGGACTCCTTTTCATGAGCGTGCGTGAGTAACGTGTGTGTGCGTCCGGCTGTCCGTCCGCCTGCCTGTCCGTGCAGCGCGCTGCTGCATTCGAACCCTTTCGCTGCAAGAGGTTAGACGATGACGACGCCCGCACGGACCCCGGCTCCTGCTACTCTTAAAGAAAAATAACAGTTTTGGTTCGCATACGAACGCCCCCTTGCCCCGGGCGTTTATGACGACGGGACAGGACTGCCTGCTAGCTTCGGCGACGTGCCTCATTAGGGACTGCATTTTGGAGGCTGTGCTTGCAGCCGAGGTTCGCGTCACATACGACTCCCTGGCACCTGATGCGTGTGACAGAAAACCAATTCGTAAGTTACATCTGCACAATAAGTTTACATGTTTGGCACTCGTTTGGTGCTGGCAGGAGTTAAAGCTCCATATTCGTAGAGTTCCTGTGTAGTTTATGGCGTGCTCATCCTCGTATTGAGCACAATGACCACGAGCTCCGGCCGGCGTGTCCCCTGAGCTGACGCCTGGCCGGGCCGAGCCGGGCACAGTCGCGTCGCGCCTGACCGCTCTTGGACCTGACCTGAGCGGGGACCTGGGCCTGCCTACTCGGACATCCTATGGGGTTTCCGCTGGCCTGGTCGTCCAGGATCGCGGCAGACTATATTGTCTCCACCGGTTATCCAACGGTAAATGAAGCATTATGAAACCTGCTGCTACAAACGTAATGAAGCAATGAAAACAAGGAGAGGAAATGCGCGATGCTCGAGAGAGGAAACGGATTTAGCATACCAGTCACTGCGGCTAAGGCAAGCCTTCCCCATACCCAATCCCTAGCAGATATTCTTGTCAAACCTATGAGCCGAGCTTATTTTAAATATATTTAAAAAGAAAACATCTAAACAGACAGCTTAAAATACGATGCAGAGTGAACCTCCAGGCTGAGACCAGCTGGATGAGAAACCGATCCGGCTAGCTTGGTTACATGAAAAAACTACTCTAATTTACGTTCAAATTCTCTTAACTGCCTAGGGAGGCGCACGCGTAGCTCAGACCGACACTTGCCCCGCCCCACGCGCGCCTACCGAGTCTAATAGAATAGGTAGGTGGGGTTGCAGAGGGACTCCATGCGGTTCCTAGTTTGTCCCGAGAAGCGGCGCAGCGTAGCCTCCCGTGGGCCGGCCTGGCCTGCTTGTGGCGCATTGTTATCCGCGCGATGACGCGCCGAAAAGACGCGATACGAACTCTGCTGCCCCGCTCCTCCCCCCGGCTGCTGGAGCTGGAGGCCTGCGGCGCCCCCGTTGCACCGCACCTCTTGTACCGTAAATTGGTTACGAAGAACAGGTTCGTAATTGTAAACCAGATCCTTCGAAGCTTCTTTGGGATTTCGAAGCTTATTGTATTACGGACTAATCCGAACGAACTACACTGTAAAAAATAGTTGTTGAAAAACAAACATTTTCATGATGACAGAGTCGTCGAATAACAACACAAGTTGTTTTGGCCAGAAACAATCAATATGTTTTAATACAACAATTTTATTGTAATATTACTATAAATGTGTTGCTGAACAACAAATTTTGTTTTATAACAACGCTAGTGTCATTTCTGAACAGTATTGGTTGTTACAAAACAATCGTTTTGTTATAAAACAACACGTGTTGCTACCAAACTTAGCAACACTAGTGTTGCTAAGTAACAACAAAATTTTTGACAGTGTAATACGAACGAATTGCTCGCATAGTGAAAAACGGTTGTTCGTATAAGAACCTTCATGACTTAAGAAATCTTTTCTCAAGCAATACGCGCAAATTGGCACTCAATTTATATGCATTACAAAAAATGAAAATGGTTCGTGACGCTGCAGAGTATTTAATTCGCAAGCATTTTTAGTCTCTACGAGTGCAGAGCCCCGATGTTCCGCTTTGCACTTGGGCCCCTCAGGCCCTTGATCCCGGCCCTTTGTGCGGTGCATGTGGAGCCTGCCCGGTGCTGCGCTGGCCTGTCCCCTCTCTCCCCCCCCCCCCCAATCCTCTCCGCCTCTTCTCTTTGGGGCTTTGGTGACCAGCCATGCCGTGCCGGGTCTGCCTCTTATTGTTCGTGGAAGCCTTTCTTTCGGGTATAGACCAGTCAGGCTAGGTTGTTGTGAGCAAAGTCGCCTTCGCACCTCACACGCAGCGGGGCCAATTTTTTTTTCCTTGTATTACTAGCTGGAACGTCTTCAGTCCCTTCTATGATTCTTTTTTCTCTTAAGCCCCTGTTTTTTTTTAATTTTTAACGCGGAATAAACGTAACCGCATGGGTTCTGGAATGTCCGTCGCGTCAGCTGCGGCAAGTGGAGTGGGCTGCCTAGCCTACCCGTCAACTAATCAACCTTTTCTTTTGCAATCGGAAAGTAAGCCGTCAATTGTCTCGCAGAGTCGCACGCACAAGCTGACGATGCCGTACAAGGCATATTATGGCCCCGTGTGTGCGTCCCGCCCACCAGGTGGTGGTGTGCTTGTTGGCACCGCCGCGCCGCGCCACGCCTCACACGTCATGGGCACCTCGCGGATGTGTCATCCCTGCTTATGGCCGAGGAGGTAAAAGTTGCGCAGTTGTCGCCTGCTGGCAGATATGAGGTCTATGAGGGAGAGAGAGAGAGAGTGAGGGAAATGGGGAGGGGGGGTGAGAAAGAGACAGAGGGATAATGGGGTGGGGGAAGGCGAGGTTTATGGAGAGAGAGAGAGAGAGAGAGAGAGAGAGAGAGAGAGAGAGAGAGAGAGAGAGAGAGAGAGAGAGAGAGAGAGAGAGAGAGACAGAGAGACAGAGGGAGGGAAGGAGAGAGAGAGCCGCGTCGCTTGAGGATGATGCGTTCTGTGTAATAGCATCACTCAAGGCAGCCCGCTGCCGGCTCCATTCCGAGGTCAATTAATCGCTCACCAAGTGACGACACTGCGGCCCGCCTCCTAGGAGTCCCGATGGTTTTTGGCGTCGCTGCGCGTTGATTAACCACGGCGTGTGCGAGTGCGTGATTGAGAGAGAGAGAGAGAGAGAGAGAGAGAGAGAGAGAGAGAGAGAGAGAGAGAGAGAGAGAGAGAGAGAGAGAGAGAGAAGGGGGGGGGGGTAGAGAAGGGCCGATGCGGTAGAGGATGGGCCACAAGTTGCGCTACCATGGGAGCCACTAGCGACGCGCCCTTCGCTTGGGAATGATGATGAATGAGAATAATCACGGCACATCACGTCCCGTGAGGCGCTCCGTCCGTTCCGCTCGGGCCGCCCCGTCCGGCCCCGCTTCCTACCTGGGGGTGGGGCGACGCGACGCGACGCGGGCGACAAGATTAATACAGCGGTAATGACGGTGAAATCAGAGGATTGTAGCAATTGGGGCACCGAGAGTATTCGGCTTGCTCTCGCCGAATACGGACATACACCGTACATTTTCTTTTTTGGTAATTTCGCTGCCCGTATTTCTCAGGGTGTTTGGACACCAAGCGGAGTGGGCTCCCGTACACCAGTAACGTGTTACCGTGTTCTGCGTGGAATCGGATGAGGAGGCGATGACGTCTGACTGCGAGCTTCCGAAAGAGAGAAAGAAAAATCCACCCGGTGGGCGGAATGAGCCTTGTCAGAAACGCCCCCGGCGCCGCCCGGCGCAGACGTAAGCTTTGCTGGATTCGCTTGATACGCACGCGTTCACCGCAATGTCAATATGTGGACGAGATCGGCGTCACGTCAGCAGCAGCCGCGCCATCAGGCCGCATAGGCCGTGCCGCCGTGCCTCTATAGGCCGCTGCCTGCCAAACGGCCGCCCCGGAGCGGCGCCCCGTGGAGCAGGAGCGGAGCAGGAGCCGATAGTAGGAGCAGGGCAGGAGCAGGGAAGGAGCAGGGAAGGAGCAGGGCAGGAGCAGGGCAGGAGCAGGGCAGGAGCAGGGCAGGAGCGGGGCAGGAGCAGGGCAGGAGCAGGGCAGGAGCAGGGCAGGAGCGGGGCAGGAGCAGGGCAGGAGCAGGGCAGGAGCAGAGCAGGGGCAGAGCAGGAGCAGAGCAGGAGCAGAACAGGAGCAGAACAGGAGCAGAGCAGGAGCAGAGCAGGAGCAGAGCAGGAGCAGAGCAGGAGCAGAGCAGGAGCAGAGCAGGAGCAGAAAAGGGGCAGAACAAGAGCAGAGCAGGAGCAGAGCAGGAGCACACTGTAAAAAAATACAGATTTTTGTATCAAATTTAATACAGTTTTCTGTATCCGGGCACTGTGATGCAGAAATTTGTATCGCTGACACAAAATCTTGAAATGTCTTTTAAAAATTTATAAAAAATACAAAATTTTGTATTAGTTTCAAAATTTTATATTGGTTTTATAATTTCCTGTAATCAGGATACCAATTTCTATAATTCAAATCCAAGTTTCTGTAACACAGAAACAAAAATCTATATCTGCGTTAAAACTTCGCCGTTTGAAAGTTAAATTTGAACACGATTTGAGTAGCTGTTAAACTGAATTCAGCATCATATGTAATATAAAATCTATTTCCAAAGCTTGCACATACATTTTTTATCTGAAAGCCGGATGGTTGAAGGAAAGGCTGTCGGGGCAGGCCAGTAGACGGGTGAGAATGACACGAATGACACCAGGTCGGGGCACGATTGCTCGCAGGTAGTCGCCTTGGCCGCGTGGGCAAGGGCGCTGACTTGTAACCCAAAGGTTCGGGGTTTAACTCCCGCAAGGTAAAGTACAATTTTGACGTTAATGGTCTGTCAGATGACTGGAATGTCTGGAATTACATTAATTCAAAGAAGGAAAAATGCAATTTTTATTTTTTGCAAGTTATAACAGACCATTAATATCAAAATATTTTCTGTATCAATGGATACAAATTTTCGTATCCATGTTGCGAATTCATTTTTGTATCCGAAAGAATACAATTTTTTGTGTCATGGATGATGAAAAAACTGCGTATCCAAATTACATTTTTTTGTATTAATTTTTTTTTAGAGTGCAGAGCAGGAGCAGAGCAGGAGCAGAGCACTGACAAAACAAAAGTGCGATGTACTGCCTTTCAAAGGCACTATTGCAATAGCGCCTTTGGAAAGGCACTAAAACAGCCGAAAATAGCACCTTTCGAGGCAAATAGGGCCTTTGGAAGGGCACTGTTTTACTAACGCCTCCAAAAATGCATTAGATAGCACCTTTCTTTTTCCAGTGTAAGCGGATGGGAGCGGCGAAAAGGAGCGACTTCGAAAAATCATTTTATAGCCCCGGGCAGCCCCCCCCCCCTCCCACACTGTTAAAAATTCTGTACCCAAACTACAGGAGAGGTACGGAAGCACCGTTTTATTCCACCACAGTACGTTCCGTACCTTGAAAGTACAGTGAGTACTGTAGACCGGCCTGACCAACTACGGAAGGTTCTGTACCCATTGTGCCGTAAAAGTTTGAGGCGTGTCAAAATATTGTCGTCGGTTGTGTGGACAAAACAGTCACTGGAAGTACGGAGACTCCTGTACTCATCAGGAACGGACGTTCCGTAGCATCATAAAACAGCGCAGACCTGGTAAAAAATTGACAGGACAATACTGTGGAAATTACTGTAGAAATTTTTAACAGTGCAAAAAAAGGAAAAAAAATCAAAACAAAATGAAGAAAAAAGATATAGAAAAATCCGAAAAACCGAGAAAAAATGACCAATCACGAATTGAAAATTTAGAAATGGGGGTTAAAGGTCAAAATTGATCAGAAAGGGCAGAAAATTTCCTTTAAAAGAAAATCAAAACAAAACAATAATCTTATGTATAAAAAATTAATTATTGTACTTACACGTATTGAATGAGTGCCCCGGGGTCTTCCTCTGGTAGCGGAGCTTGGGCTGATGGGAACGGAGCAGAAGCGGAGCTGAGCGCATCGTGCTCTTGAGGAGTAGGGGGCCCCGGGGCGGGCGAGGGAGATGCACTCGCGTAATAGTCGGGTCACTCTATCCGTAATAAAGGCGTAATTGTTAGCGTATTAGAAGCATATCAGGAGCAAAATACCAAAAATTTCCATTGTTCACTTAATTCTGCGTCGTTTTCGGCTGTTTTTGCCTGTATCTGTACAATATCGGAAGCCAATACAGAGTAGTGGACGTAATAGTCGGGTCACAAATTTTAAGAGTAAATTCCCACTCGGGGGCGGGCCGGGCCCGGCTGGACGTCCCGCCAGCTGACGTCTGCGCTGCGGCTGCGCCTGAGGACCTCTCCATTCCCCCTCCTCTCCCACCCCCATTACCGCCAACTCCACTCCTGTCCACTGGAGGCCCTCAGGTACCACGCTTGCAGATGACTCGCACTGTTCATTGGCCATGAGGTTTGGGATTGTACGTAGTGTACTTAACGACTTTTTTCGTTTTCTATCTTTAAATACCCGCCACCTTCTCAAATTGAAGGTGGATGAAAGTGTTGCCATATCTCTGGCTTGAAGCCGTTTCTGCTCCGAACGCCAGCACGCTGGCACGGCGGGCGCATCGTCGCTACGTGGTCTTTCAGCAGACCAGCTGTTGCGGTAGCGCTGCTCTGCGAACCGCCTCGCGTAAACCACCGACTGCCGGTGTAGTACTGCGTATGCGGGGGAAACACGTCTGCAGTGCGGGGTGCGGGCGCATTGTCGCGTCGAAGTCGACTCTATATGCAGCCGTGTTGCGCCCTCTTGTCAATGAAATAATTTTTACCGCGCCAAGTAAGCACCCCTCTCCGTATACTTTCGAGAGTGTTGGAGTAACTAGCCGCGATCATGTTGCCACTGGCCGCAGCCGATCGCTGTGCGACACGGCTTGACTTTTTGGGGCCGGCTTGGCTGGGCAGCGGCTCAGCGCGGCTAAGCCCGGCTCAGCCCGGCGCAGCCCGGCACAGCTCGGCGCGGCAGCCCCTTTCGCCGCTCAGCCAAATAAGGAGGCTGGCGAGAGGGTAATTGGGGCTGGCGAAGGCTGTGCGGGAGCGCTGCCCAGCCCCGCCACTCATCGCACGCCAATCGCGTAAGCAGGGGGACCCACCGCCCGCGGCTCGGACCGCCCCGGGACCGCCCCGGCCAGATGCGACTGACCACTACTTGTCCTCGAGGCGCGGAGACGGACAGTCATCATTTTTCAGCTTGGAAACTCAAAATTCTACTAGCACTCACATGTAATTTTCGAGCAGCCTTTCAACATTCCCTCCCGATTCCCCACTGATGTCACATCACGTCACCACACCTCTCGCGCCCCGTCGTCACCCAGCGTCGTCACCGCGCTGACGTTTGACCCGCGGTGCCGTCACGGCTGTCGCGACCCTTGTCGTCTTACGTTGGAGTGTTGTTCCCTGCACATTCCGGACTGCCCACTGCGCCGCGCCGCAGCCACCCGCTGCGCGCCGGGGAGTTTGTAGTGACCCATTATGCTGTCGACCCGGAGCTGCACTGTAAGAGATGTCCTTTGAATGACGAATTTGCATAATTTTTCGTCATTTGTGATTTCACAAATGGTCTTGTAAGTTTACGGTGAGGAAAGGTACCGTAGATGTACGAGTGCCAACATGTGTTTGCTGAAGAATGGCTAGACACTAGACAAAAGCAAGTGTCCTAACGATTATTTACTTTTGCAATTTGATATCGTAACGCCCACAAACTATTCTTTCAGTGTGCATGAGCCGACGAAGAGTCACGTGGCCTATTGGTGTGAGACGTTGCGTTCTTCCTGCTCCATGCAAACTCACGGTGCCTCTGCCGAACAGCTCTTTGTACCTCTCTTGTTTGGCTAGCGGGTCTTCGGCTTCCCACTGACCGGTTCGAGAACGCGCCAGTCACTCAAGCGAAGCGACCAATTGAAATTGATTGATGAAACGGCTGCATTCTTCACCCTGTCGGCGCGGCGCTGGGCTGGGCCCGTCCGGCTCTCCTAATCCGACAGATGCTCGTTGGTGGGCAAAGTTATGGAAAAATGTGTTTGTGTGTGTGTGTTAGCGTGTGAGTCGCTCCGATTGGAGCAACCTCATCTATAACAACTCGTCTCCGTTGTTTGTTCGCTTTGTGGGATGCTTGTCAACGAATGTGCACGTGCACCACTGATGACTGCGCGGGGAGGGTTAATGATTGGTGAAATAAAGAGCGGTATTTTGCTGGTTTCCCCAAAGCGCCCTCGGCGTTCTGTGTGGCTGCCGCAAAGAGTCTTAAAATATACAATGTTTATGCATGCAGATGTTAATGGCTTTCATGCAACTTGACTGTTTACATGCCACCGACTGATAAAACTCGGTCTAAATGCAAACTACTCCCTGCGCCCTTTCCGATTTAAACTTTTCCGCCCCTGCCCGAGCCAGCCGCCGCGTACTAGCGGGAAGAGACCGGCAACAGCCCCTCCGCCGTGATCTTCAATTATTGGCCCCGTGCGTGCGTGCTCACGTGCTCGCGCGCGCACGATGTGTGTGTGTGTGTGTGTGTGTGTGTGTGTGTTTGTGTGTGTTAACGTGTGTCCGTGTGTAGCGGCGAGCCGTACATGGGCATGTGGTCGAGCGCCCCAATGTTAAGGTCAGTCCGCCTCGCCTCCCCCACCTGTTGGCGCGGGGACGGGACGGGAGTGGACGCGACGGGCATGCACAAGCTGGTGCCAGCTCCGTCTGTCCCCCGGCGCGCCGCATCCCCAGAGTATAGTTCCTGGGAGATGTCTATCGAACCGGTTTGCTTTTACGACCCCGATAGTTAGGCACCTCCTCGCCCTGCCCCACCCGCGCTTCGAGTCTCGTGTGTGTTTGCGGTGAGCGAAAGCTTTGCTGTCCAAGTCGAACCGCGCGCCGCTCTGCCGACATTTACAACCGCGTGCCGTGTGCCCGGCGCCCCGTGCCCCGCCGCTCAAACGTACCGTTAGGCCGCGATAGATATTTGCGCACAGTTTAGACAGGTGGTCATGACACACCAGGAAATGCAGCCATCTTTGAAGGGTCCAGAGCTCACCCCACACTTGGGTCCCCCCTACTCGCGCATGGCCACATCCGGCCTTCTCAGGAAATCTATCAATAGCTCCAGCGCTGTTCCCTGAGCAGGACAGCGTCCTGCCACGTGTACGCCCCACCCCACTTAGAGAGGAACCTATAAATTGGAGGGGCGCGCTACTCGAGTCAGTCAGTACATCCCCGGCAGTCAACCAGTTCACCTCCAGCAGCCCGCTGTCACCTCTCCATCGGCACGCCCCTACCAGCAGCCCTAGTGACCCGCGGACCCGTGACTGTCGCCCTAAGTCCAAGATCACAGCTAGCGTACCACGCCTGCTCGTGATAGTGTATTCACCACCATCTGTTCTACCACTGACCACTGTGAGTACATATTAAAAGTGTTGGACTTAATTACATAAGATTTGGTAATCCTTTCGCATCACAAACCGCTGAGATTTCAAAGAACCTGTGGCACATTCGAGTCAACCTAGATAGAGGGAAGGCCCCGCGCCGCCGACTGACCGCTCTGCGGTCAGGCCGGTACTGCTGAGATGGTCGATTAAGCCTTGGTCGCTCAGACCGCCGATACTCCGCGCTCAGCGGAGACTCCACGCGCTACAGCGGTGTTCAGACTAGCGGAGCCTCACACGACTTCTAACGTAGCGCATCGGCCCCCTTGAACAACTTTTAACTTGGTGCTACCGCCGGGATTCTTATCCTAGCGTAGTCTCACTTCACTTCTAACGTGGTGCACAACGGCCCGGGAAATCTCAAGTTCTGTGTGTGAACGGATTGCCAATTTTTTTTCCATCATCTGTAAAATAAGTGCCATATTCGATGGCTCATGGCAGGAAATAATTTTAAGTTAGAGGAGTACATTGAACGGTTTTTGAGAGAAAGTGCAGTTTTACCCCAAACTTACCCATATTTTGTGTTTTCTGCAAAAGCACCAATTTCCAAACAATTGGCACTTTTGACAGCAAGGCAAACCCTTGCAACATATGACGAAATTAGAGACTCGTTCCAGTGCCCAAACTCCCACAGAGTAATTAAAGTCAAAGCTTTAGTACAGTTCAACAACCAGGCGGCACCACTAGAAATAAGAGGAAACTTACTTTGGTGCGTCGTAGTAGACCAGCCTGACCCCTCGATAAATATTTTTCGTTTATCTGTGAACCAAGTGTCTGCTTTCGTACAAAAATTAGTTGAACAAAATTTTTCGAAAGATCAAATTCTCACAGCTTTTTCGCTTGTGTTGCGACATTTGCATAAGTGTCAAATTCTTTATAGTGATCCGGTACAAGTCAGAGTTCCGCCAGTTTCCGGCAACATGAATCAAATTCCAGTTCATGCCCTCCCCGTTTACGGCGGAGAAATTGACGAGGAATGTGAGAAATTTCTCTCAAGGTTCGAGCGAGTGCTCAAGGCCTATGAGGATGTCACGTATAAGCAGAAAATTCACTGGTTAGAAAATCAATTAAGGAGAGGACCGTTGGAACTTGTGCAGAGAGAGTTAAATGAAATAGAGAAAAATCCAACAGCCCCTCCCCAGCCCCGTGGTGACAAGGAAGTGTACACACATTTACTTGAATTATTACGACAAAATTACAAAACAGCTAATGATACCCAATACCACAGGGATATTCTCCAGCATAGAGTAAAAAGGGAGACGGAGAGTTTGCCAAATTACATTCAGGACGTCATGGGCCTGTGTGTGAAAGCACAGATAACCGATAAAGCTGAGCAGCTTAGATACCTGCACAGAGGTTTGCCCATGCATTTGGCAACGGCCCTCCGCCCCACTGATTACGATTCGCAGGAGACTTTCCTAGAAAAAGTGACCCAACTTGACGGACTTCAGAGAGCACTTGTGCGCACACACACACAGGCTGCACTTGAACAAACAAGCACAGCAACTGCTTTACAACACCTCAGTAATTTACCCAGCACCACTCTCACACAGGGGCGCCCCGCCCCGCCCCCCGCCCTACACCAGGCGCCGAGCTTCAAGCAGGAGCCCGTTGCCAACAGTGAAACAGAAAAAATTGATCACTTAATTCACCAGCTGCAAGCACTTGTCTTGAGCCTACAGCCCACGGCAAATGCTGCGACAGACACACAGCAACCAGAGACACCCCAAAGACGCCTAAGCAGACGAGACTACGGCCCTCGTCCCGACTTTGACAGAACCAGATCTAACTCACGAGATTACAGCAGAGACAGACAGTTCAGACAGAGCCCAGGGAGACATTACAGTGGAGATAGACGATATGACAGGAGCATGTCCAGAGGCTACAGCCAGGATAGGCAACCATACACACAACAGTCACGAGACTATCGACGAGACTCGTCCGGCTCGCGTGACAACTACTACCAGCGTGACAACCGTGACCAAAGACGACAAAACATTGACAATCAACGTCGTGACAGAAGAGACAATTCCAGGGAGTTCAGACGCGACGACCGTCGCCCTGCATCACAGGGACAGTACAGGAACACCCAACAGACATACCAAAACCAGGGATACCACAACAACAGACACCAAAATTACTCAAATCAAAGACAGGACTTTGCACAACCAGGGAGGACAACAACAAGAAAAAATCCTTCTCTCAGGACACCAGGCTATGTTGAGGACTTTGGAGAACTGCAAGTCACTGAAAACACAGGATATGCAAATAACAGGGGGGCACCAAGCAGAAAATTTTCTTGCAATTTTTGCGGAGGAGACAATGAACTCACAACATGTGACACCACACATACAGTCAATCCAAAAAACGAGTAGGCACAGCGACTATAGGGGGAAGTCGCTAGTGCAGAGAATACTACTCTCTCCCCACCTTTCCCCAACCCTTACCGTACCATCGAGACCTGGCCAATAAAATTAAATAGCGATTGCTTGTTCGCTTCTGCCTCAAAAATGTTCTTTTCAGACGAGCGGCACACTAAAGGCCTCAGACATGTAATAGCACATTACGTTGCAAAACAGTGGCGTTTCTACAGAAAAATGGTGCTCAATAATATGAAAATCTATTCACGTACCCAATATTTAAAATTAATGGCAGTTTCAGGGACATTTCCAGGGTTATGTGAAGTAAAAGCTCTAGCAGAACTATTTAATTGGAGAATAGAAGTCCACACCCTAGGTGGCTCATTAGTGTACTCAGGCCCTCAGCCAAAATTTAAATTATATCTCAAAGCTCGCGTGGCTGGAAATCGATGGTATTTTGCCCCATTCCACCCCGCCCTGCAAAAGAAGCTGTCGTACGCGGACGTTGCACGTGCAACGCCGCCTTCGTCACCTTCTCTCCCCTCCCCTCACCCACCCCCTTTCCATCCCCACCCACTTCCTCAGAGAAAGGCAAAAATTCCAAAGACGAGAGCTCGCGACGCGAGCCCTCCGCGTCGATCAAGAATAGATCACGCGCACCAGGTGTGTCATGAGCCGCGTCGCTGTCAGCGACTTCCGCCCGGACATGTGGGCGCACTCGACCGCCGGCCTCTCCCTGTCCGCACACCAACAAATCCCCCCTCCTTCATATCTCAAAACAAATACAGTCTCCTCGAGGAGGAACCCTACCCCGAGCCCATCCTGCATGAGCGCCCCTCCCCCCACAGCCGCGACCCTTCGCGGAAGCAATTAAAATTTACAAGATCCATGCAGAGGGGCCCGACATCACAAAAACAAAGGCGCGACCGTCCAAGGAAATCCGCGCCTCGCACCCTTCGACCCCTCCCCCAATCCGATCGGGTTATTTTTGTTTCTGGTGTGAGACATGAGCTACGCACCGACAGACCACGGGACTCCTCCCCGTCCCCCACATCCTCCCCTTGCCCCTCTCCAGCCTCGCCCCCCGCCCCCGCCCTGCCCCCTTCCGGGAGGCCGAGCGGAGCGCAATGGACACTTGCACAGCCACGTGCCCTCAGCGCCTCCCCTTCCCCCACATCAACCCCGCCCCTCTCCCCAGCCCCGGCCCCTTCTGGGAGGCCGACCAGCGCGCAATGGATCCTTGCAGAGCCCTTTGCGCCCCGTCTTCCCCCCTTCCCCTCTCTCGCCCCCTCCCATGCTCCGGCACCTTCCGCGAGGTCCAGCTGCACGCACGGTATGCTTGCACAGGAGCACGCCACCGTCCCCTCACATCAGCCCGCGGCGTTATCCCAACAAACTCTTCCCATGCCTTTCCCGTACTCTCTGGAGGC
This sequence comes from Frankliniella fusca, assembly GCA_029379305.1. Lineage (NCBI taxonomy): Eukaryota > Metazoa > Arthropoda > Insecta > Thysanoptera > Thripidae > Frankliniella > Frankliniella fusca. The sequence continues at coordinate 1,510,789 of JAHWGI010001270.1, read as the reverse complement.
ACTACCGGGACTAATGGACTCACACTTCCCCATAGAACAGGGAGACCCAACAATTAATGTGTTTTCAGGAGCACCACGGCGCTTACACTTCACTCTGCCTGTGCGAATCTGTAATCACACCAGTATAGCACTGGTGGATTCGGGAGCTTCCTACAGCCTACACCGAGGAGACAGACTCCCACATCATTTAATTAACACTACAGCACAACTACCTGTCCTGCGAACAGCTGCAGGGGCGACAGTTCGCCTCACAGGGATTATTCGCACAGCAGTGCAAATAAATACACTGACTATTCAACACACATTTTTGGTGTGTCCAGATCTAAGCCAACCCATAATTTTGGGTTTGAACTTTCTCTATGAGTCATCTGCAGTCTTAGATTTCTCATCCGACTCTCTCAAGCTTAAGGTAGGCACACAGTCGTACACGCACTACCAGGACCCCATTTGTCAAGCCAATTTCAAGGAAGTTACCAACGAATTGGCATCAGTTGACGTGCAGGAAGTATATACTTCCCGTCGCACACTCTCCACACGAGAAGCGGTAAAACTTGAACCCAAAAGTTTTACAGCTATCAAACTCAATGTTTCCCCCATCCCCTTCCAGGACGCAGCTGTGATGCAGCTCAATGAGAAATTGCAAAGCACAGTTGGGTGCGGAAAATGTAAATTTTCTCATTGATGCCAAAGATTGCACATTATTGTTATTTAATAATTCGGAGAGTGAAATTTTGCTCCGTGCCAATCAGAAAATAGGTTTTATTGCACCAGAAGGCACAGCTTTGGCCGCAGCACTCCTGGCCCGACCCGAGAGTCATAAACCCGAGGAGACCCCGGCCTACCGGCCGGCTCGGCTCGGTCCCGGCTCCTGCTGCCCCCTTCCCCTCCTTCCACCCCCCACCCTACCTCTCCCCACCCGAGCCACCCGTATGGTGCTTGTCACCCGACAGTGGCCACGGTCCAGGAGGCGCAGATCCATGTCAGAGAGCCGGAGGCAATTACAGAAAAGCCTCATTTTACATTTGAAATTAATCCCGACTTAACGCCGGGACAATTCAAGGAAGTTCAAACATTGTTGGACGCGTACCAGGATGTGTTCGCAACAGACATTACACACATGACACGTGAGTGCAAATACACGGCGTCCTTGCCCATTAAGGACCCATGTCCAGTTATTTTTGCAGTACCTTACAGATTGTCCCCACCAGAGGAGGAGTACCTTAAACAATATGTGGATAAAATGATTAAAGCAGGAATTGTTAGAAGGCAAACTTCAATTTTTAACAATCCATGTTTTTTAATTGAGAAGGCCGTTCCTCCGGGACAGCCAAAGGCTTATCGCCTTATTGTTAATATGAGAAATATTAACATTAACTGCTTAAAACGGACAAATTTTCCACTCCCGTCCGCTGATGACTTAATTTCCCGATTAAAGAACAAAAAATATTATTTTCAAGCAGACTTCAAATTTGGATTTTGGCAAATACCCATATGTCCAGAGTCTCAAAAACTTACAGCATTTTTTGCAAATGGGAAACAACATGTTTTGACTAAACTTGCTATGGGCTCATCCGTGAGTGTTCATTGTTACTCAGAAATAATTCACAGAGCCTACGAGGGAGTACTATTCTCCACCAGTCTTTGTAATTATGTAGATGACATCTGGGCTGGAGAGAAAACCTTCCAGGAATTATTTGATTTGTTAAAAATTTTTCTAGAGAAAACTAGAGCTGCCCATTTGTACCTAAATCCTGAAAAATGTCGATTTTTCTTTGATTCCGCCTCAGTCCTAGGCCTAATCGTGAGTGAAACACATTTAAAGCCAGATGTCACACGGTTCAGAGCACTAGAAACACTGAGAAAAGTAAAGGATAAGAAAACAGCGCGTTTATGCGCTGGCTACTTTAACTACCACCGGAGGTGGATTCCGCGATACTCACAGCGAGCAAAATTAATTTTGGATGCCGCATCGCCAAACACACCATTCCAGTGGGGGCCAGAACACGATCAAGTAGTTGTACAACTCTATGAAGACATCAAAAATGCGTGTTTACCACACTTTGACGCTAAACTCCCTACAAAAGTTTTCACAGACGGTTCACTAGAAGGAGTAAGCAGGAGAATGTTGGCAGAAAGATGCTAATGGTGTTTGGAGGCCATATGCATTTTTCAGCAGAAGGCTTACACAAGCAAAAGAAATGGCCTGCCATTTACATTGAAATTTTGGCCTGTACTGCAACACTCCTCCACTTCCGTTCCGAACTGTTAGGAACACCAATCACTATCTACACTGACTGTACAGGGCTTGCTAGCATTCTGAAAATGAAAGTGTTAAATCCCAGAATGGCTAGATTTGTAGCAGTCCTCAATATGTTTGATATCACAAAAATAATTTGGCGACCAGGAACACAGAATGTTGTGGACGCATTATCTAGGTTACCACTAGAAGTCTCAAACAAGGCGGAAGTACAACACCCTACGCCCCAGCTCCCGGACGACGCGCTACTCTCTGTTGTTCAGGGCAGCACACAGCCAGCAACACGCCCCGCCCCGCCCCGCCGCTCCGCGCGCTTAGCAGGAGTAGTACCAACACATCAACTAATGCAAAACTCGGGCGATACCAAACGAGTGTGTGAAATAGTTAATGATTATGAGCAACTTTCCAAAAAGAAAACAAGAACGGAAAATTTTCCGTCCTCTCGCCCCGCCCCGGCCCCGGCCCCCTCACACGGTGAGGCAGCCGCGCCGCGCCGCTCAGCGCGCTTGGCTCAGAAGGGGGGCCGCCCTCCATGCCCGCCCCCTCCTCACTCCTCCGCCACCCCGCCTCCCTCCCCCAGCGAGGCCCGCTCTCGCTCCCCGCCAGCCAGCACACGGCCAGGCCGCGACACACATGGCGCGGCAGGGCCGCTTCAGACAAGCACATATGGTGACACTATTCCGCTTACCGGTCAGAACGGCCTTTCTTATCTCGTACAGGCACAGCGGGATGATCCGTTTTGCCAAGAAATTTTTCATAAATTAAAACAGGAGACACAAACACCTGAACACATGAAATATACTTTGATTCAAAGTGCTATATTCACAAGGCACATGCCACATAAGCCTTACATACCACAGGCACTTAGACCACTGTTACTGTATGAGGCACATTGTTCCCTCTTAGCCGGACATTTTTCAGACAAGAAAATGAAACATAGGCTACAATATTACTTTTGGCCAAGATTAGCAAAAGATGCAAAATTATACGCCTCCAGTTGCGACACATGTCAACGCTTTAAGGCAAAAAATATAAGCGAGGGTGCTATGCAAAGTGTTAAGCCAAATTATGTAATGCATTACGTAGTGGCTGACGTTAAGACATGCCCACCAAGTAATCAAGGCCTTAATCATTTTTTAATAATTGTTGAAGCTTTCACAAAATTTTCGTGGACTAAAGCGTTACGCTCCACAGGCGCTGAAGAATTAATTTCAGCATTTAAAGAGTACATTCTCACGTTTGGAGCATTCCACACGTTAATTGCAGACCAGGGAAGTGCCTTCAAGTCTCAAATTTTTAGAGAATTATTAACTAGCTTAGGGTGCAAAATTCATTACGCACCAGTGTATTGGCACAATCCCTCAGGCCTCGCGGAGGCTAATTTAAAAACAATTGGTCACTTAATTGCCACCTTCTGTGAAGAAGCACTCCATGATTGGCCGACAGTACTACAAGCAGCCACTTTCTGTCTTAACACTTCCATTCGTTCGACGCTCAGTGCATCGCCATTTTCTTTATTATTTGGCTATGAGGCGTTCACGCCAGCAAGGCTCTTATTGTGCCTACCACAGGAAATCACGCCACCACAAAAACTGGCAGCACACATACAACTGCGTACTGTAGCGCAGGAAATTTTGAACAACTCCCAAGCGTACCAGAAACACAGGTTTGACGCCAAGCGGCGAAATACCCAGTATCGCGTAAATGATAAGGTACTGGTATTTCGACCACAGAAAAAGATAGGTGCGAAATTCTTGTATTCCTGGACAGGACCAGGAACTATTAAGAGACGATGTGGACAATCATCTTACCTGGTATCAATAAAGCGTAATAGAAAATTGCGTCTATGCAAATACCACGTTCAACATATTAAAAAATATGTAAATAGGCCAGAGAGACTAACAATCGCCCCTGCGCAGGCGCAGAGGGCAGGTTTGATAGTGCAGTAGAGTGAGTACGCGTCGCCGGGTCACCAGAAGGCTAAGCCCCGGCGACCAAACTTCACCACCTGGACAGACCTTGCCACTCTCCCCTCTGAACCCTGTGCCCCGCCGGCCCCGCCGAGGCTAGGGCCCATAGCCACGGCTGCGCCGCCGCCGCACAGCTTCACTCCCCACTTTTGCTCTCGCCCTCTGGACCCATCCGGCCACCTGGCCTGGCCCGGGCCCGTCTTTCGCCCCTCCACAACTGAGACCCGTCTCCCCCCTTATTCTATTTTTGTCAGCTACAAACAAGTGTACCGCTGTACAAGCTTCAATTATTGGCGAGACACTATGAAAGGCAAGCAGGATGTACGAAAACAAAAAGTACAGTTAATGTTCGTGTTAATCAGGGCATATCCTGCACACTTCCTTTACGACTTTCACTTTCATTAATCAGAAACAAAAGGTTTGCTTAGTAATGTTACAGGTTCAGCTTACCACAACAAGTGCTTAATCACGGCACCAGAGGTTGCAAAGATTAGCAAACTCAAGGCGAGGCACCGATGTTAACTCGTTATTTGGAAAGCTTTAATATTACTAACAACTAACCACTAACATGAGCTTATTCATGCCACGGCGCAAAATGCATAGCACAACACGTGATCCAGCGCAACGCAGGAAGAACACGGAAACGCAGAAATCTACGCTTCCTCGGGTCTTTTCCTTTAGTATGAAGCGTTGTCGCTTCAACGCTGAAAATTGCTGTGTTCAGTATATTTGTGTTTGCATGAATACATGACTACTTTCAAGGACGAAGGTGTTGTACCCAACTGATAGCTCAGGGTTGAGAGTCCAGCACCTTCTCCTGCAACATCATTTTCAATCATCGCTTTTTAACAAACTACCACTGCGTTAAAAACAAGTCCCAACCAACCTGACTAACTGCACTACCCTTCCTGAGCTCGTCTTACTGTCTCAATAAGCGAACGTGCTTGTCACTTAACGAGAGTAAGCCAACTTGAGTGGCTCAAAACCTTAATAATTTTCAATCAATTTAAACAAAAAAAATCACATTGGTGGCACCCTTGTTGCCCTAAAAAAATAAAAAAAATAAAATAAAAAAAAATCTTAGGCACACAGTTGCTTAAGTACAGTCAATTTCGTTGCCTCTATCAGTCGTCCAGGACAGTGCAAAACTGACTCAATGGACGCCGCCGCATCCTCTGCAAACCAAAAGGCCATCATCGCCTAGCCAAACATGCTCCCTGGGATGCAGGCAAAGGACTTCTCCATGGTTATCACTGGAGCACTAACCCCAACAACCTCAGGACGATGAGGAGCACCATGGTCTTGGCTCGAGACGCAGCGCGACTCACGCGCACCTGCTGGACAAGACCAAACCGTGCCCCACCACACAACATTACGGTCCACACCGCCACGCAAGAAAAGTTAGGCATGACCTCACAAGTCGTGCTCACCGCATTGCTCCTCGAAAACAGGAAGGTACGTTTATTCCCTTTAAACCCTAGGATTGTATAAATTCAAACAGGCTCCAACCCCCCCCCCTCTCTAGCAATAGTTTTACGTGCATTTATATAACCGATAAAATTTCTCACACTGTTTTTTTTATGTTTTTTCATTTGGTTCGACCTCTCCGGGTACATCACTCTGGAAATGTACGCTGTGGACGCAACGACACGACACGAGACTTCCTTTCCCTTAACCTCGGCTCATCACCCAATCGCCGTCCCGTGTCCACGCTGAGGATCGCCCCTCTTCGCCGCCAGGCTGGGCAACAGCAAGGTCGAAAGCCAAGGCCGACCGAGAGCCCAGATGCACCAACCAGCGCCCCATCCGCACCCTCCAGCTGCACTCAGCCTCGGCCTGCCGCAAGGTCACTGCCCTGCGTAGACACGTAAACAGCCTAGGCGGGCTGCTGATGTGGGTCACCACCCGGCAGCCACGCCCCTCTCTGCCGATCAGCTGGTCCACACTGACTGAGCGCCAAGGACGTTGGAGCGCGCTCTGGGGGCCGCAGCAAGACGTTACCGCGGTCGCTCCAACTCAGAATGGAGCCCTCCCGAGACTCAGTTACAACATCAACAAAAGTCAGCTGTGAGAGGATGCGAATACTTCAACTTGTGCTACTCTCAGTGCAGACGGATTTGTGAGCGTGACAGTGTGTGTGGCGATATACTACAACCTGTGCAATTCTCAGCGCGGACGGGATCTGTGAGCGAAATTCGAGGGCATCCCTACCCCCTCTTCAGTTAATTTTTCCTTTATCCTTTTCCTATCATTCCTGTTCCTCTCGGTCATGTGTTGCAGTGTTCGTAGTTCTTTCCATTTTATTTCTTTTATTTTTTTTCTCTCTTTGTTTTTCTTACCTTTTGCAGGTTTTATCAGGCTATAAATGCACAAATACTCATTGGAGTCTTTCTTTTTTAATTCCCATACAATATTGTTAAGCCCTTAACGTACCTTCTTCAGTCGATAAGTTCTTCAGTGTCTAGTGTGGCTCACTTGTATTCTCTCAACTGGAAAGTGCATTTTTTTTTAGCCCTTTAAATTTCATTTTTTAAATTGATCCTTTTGATTGTTTAATTCTTACATTTTAGCTTTGACCAGTTTTCACTTTGCTCAAAGATTTTCTTGGATCTTTATTGACATTGCTCAATGAAAAAGTTGAAATCAAGTATTTGCAACCTATACGGGTATTAAATTTTAACTTGCTCCTCTTTATAATTGACGATCAAAATTTCCTTTCCAGTTTCGTAGACACTAATTACTTAAATCAGAGGTATTTTTGGTATTCAACTTTGTGAGTTCCTTGAAATAATACTCAGTTCCTATTTTTCTTTGTATGTGTCAATTTTTTTTTGGCGGGTGTGTGTGACTTTTGTTGTGTGTTTTAAATTTCTTCATTCTTGCTATTGCAATCATTCATTGTGTTAGGAAAAATATATATTTCCTTTGTGTGTTCCTCTCTTTCTTGACTTTTGTGAGAAACATCTCATTCAGGTTCACTGTACAAACTTGGGTTTTAGATTAAGTGTTCATGAATACCCCTTGTGGGTGAACTCAAATCATTCTTATGTGATCTGAATTCACTCAACTTTAGCGGGTAAAACTTGTAATTTGTGTGTGTTCATTTATATTTCTATGTGTGTACCCAATTTTGTGTGTTTATATCATTGTGTGTGACGTCACACCTTTCAGCCTAATGTGTGAACTATACGTTTCTTAAATGTTCTCAAGATATTCAACTTGAGCGTGTCCCCTTATAATTTCTTTTCCTTGTTCTTTGTGTGTACCCTTATATTACTCTTTTGTGTTTGAATTTCTTTTCTTTGTGTGTACTCTTAAATTATAATTTTGTTTTTTGTGTGTACCCTTATATTTTTCTTTTTATTTTAATCTCATTAGTTTTTTGTGTTCTCAAATTATTCAACTTGACTGTGTAAATTTGTAATTTTTTTTCTTTGTGTGTACCATTGTATTACTATCTTGTGTTAGAATCACATTAGTTCTCCTGTGCTCTCAGATTATTAACTTTTAGTGTGTCAATTTATAATTTTTTTGCATGTGTGTGTCCTTTGTTGTAAAGTTGTGATCTTGGACAGTCCGCGTTTTATCCGTTAGGCGACAAATATCTAACTTTCTTAAATTTATTTCCCGGCCGAGGACGGCCTTGCTAAGCTCCGGCGACGTTAGGCCGCGATAGATATTTGCGCACAGTTTAGACAGGTGGTCATGACACACCAGGAAATGCAGCCATCTTTGAAGGGTCCAGAGCTCACCCCACACTTGGGTCCCCCCTACTCGCGCATGGCCACATCCGGCCTTCTCAGGAAATCTATCAATAGCTCCAGCGCTGTTCCCTGAGCAGGACAGCGTCCTGCCACGTGTACGCCCCACCCCACTTAGAGAGGAACCTATAAATTGGAGGGGCGCGCTACTCGAGTCAGTCAGTACATCCCCGGCAGTCAACCAGTTCACCTCCAGCAGCCCGCTGTCACCTCTCCATCGGCACGCTCCTACCAGCAGCCCTAGTGACCCGCGGACCCGTGACTGTCGCCCTAAGTCCAAGATCACAGCTAACGTACCACGCCTGCTCGTGATAGTGTATTCACCACCATCTGTTCTACCACTGACCACTGTGAGTACATATTAAAAGTGTTGGACTTAATTACATAAGATTTGGTAATCCTTTCGCATCACAAACCGCTGAGATTTCAAAGAACCTGTGGCACATTCGAGTCAACCTAGATAGAGGGAAGGCCCCGCGCCGCCGACTGACCGCTCTGCGGTCAGGCCGGTACTGCTGAGATGGTCGATTAAGCCTTGGTCGCTCAGACCGCCGATACTCCGCGCTCAGCGGAGACTCCACGCGCTACAGCGGTGTTCAGACTAGCGGAGCCTCACACGACTTCTAACGTAGCGCATCGGCCCCCTTGAACAACTTTTAACTTGGTGCTACCGCCGGGATTCTTATCCTAGCGTAGTCTCACTTCACTTCTAACGGTACCTGCCCATGAACACCTGTACTTCTGCCCCGCGAACACACTGTGAGAAATTCTTGTACCGGGTACAGGAAAATTTTCCATGAAAGGTCTTGTACAATTACGATTCATATTGTAATTTTTTTATAACTATACGTATCAACTCAGAACGCATTGGTAAGCAACAAAGTCGAAAAGCGTAAAGTCGTACACTGGAAAAACAAAGGTAGGACTTAATGCCTTTCTAGGGGTATGAAATTTTAATGCCTTTGCAAAGGCATGAAATTGTCCAAAGGCATTAAAATTTAACACCTTTGGGCAGTTTTAATGCCTTTGCAGGGGTGCTAATTTTTAATGCCTTGGTAAAGGCATTAAAACCCTTCTCGTCCCACCTTTGTTTTTCCAGTGTAAGTGTACGTGATATGTTGTACATAGTGAATTACAAAATATATTGTACATCTACGGAAATATTTTCTACAGTGCACTGTATCTCATTCAGAGCTGGCCAGCTTTAGTGGTGGTAAAGTCTGGTCCTGAGCAGCTGTTATTTTCAATCTAAGCTTCGGTGATTTTCACTGTAAGCTACGGTGAACCTTGCAGTCTACTGAAGCTTGCGGGTAGTTCTCCACTTAAGCTACATTGACACCGCGTGAGCTACAGTACTGCAGGCAGGGCTCATACTGTTTCTTTCAGTTAAAATCACCGCCGCAGCTTTTTAGAGTGTGCAGGTTGTGTGGTGGGCCGGGCCCGGGGTGCCGAGGCCCCGCTGCGGGGCTTGGGGTGGGGTCGCGCTCTGCTGGGGGGATGCTAGTTTCGCCGCAGTGCTTTTCACGCGGCTGTTGACAAATGACCCGGTGGCCCGGCCCGGCGGGGTGCGGTGGGTCGCACGGCACAGTGTGCGTTTTGCGTGTCTCTAATGCGATGCATTAGTGGGCGAGCAGCGGCCGGGCCGGGCCGGGCCGTGCTGGGCCCCTCTCGCCCACTGGACCACCAGCGGACCAGCAACGGGGACCTACACTTTTTCATACACGATTCTACAGGACGATTCTGCGTCTGACGGTTGGTATTCGAAAAAAAAGGAAACTTTTTTTTTTTTTGGCGAAAATGTGTACGCATTTTGAGATCCGACTCGACAAGTCGCCCGAGTGGGTGGTGTTGTTTTTCTTTCTTTTTTCCCCTATTTAAACTTGAGATTTTTAAAATGTACTTGAGTCTTCTTGCTCTGGAACAGCAGTCCACTGGAGAAATGCGTCATGTATGCAACGCCTGGAAAGGACGCATGATGTGCTGTGACCATAATTTTAGTCTGCAATGCGAACGCCTATGTTTAATACCGCATACCCTCGAGCTGGCGACGCATTTTATGGAGTGACGTAAATTTAGGTAACATTACGCGGTGTGACCAAAACTGATCTTACCTATTGACCTACGCACTTCACATTAGTTTTTCAAGTGTTAGAAAACTAAAGTAAAAGTGGGAAAAGTACCACTTACAGGTCTGAAGATTCCTATTCCACCCGGGCAGTAGTTGTCCCAGGGCCGTATCGTCACGGTCTCATCGTGGCCTTAGCGTTTGCAACTGCTGTCTTCGCCTACACGGTGTTACTACGTTACGCGGTATTACATTGTATTACGCATAATTACGATTACATTTACGGCGAGGTTTCTGCGGTATTGCGACGGTATTATTTACGGGACACCACATACACGGTGTTACGCGAGTAAAATCACCTCGCATCATATCCGATACGCTACGCTCACCTTGCGACGTCCGGTCGTGATCCATGACCCACATGTTTCTTCTGATCCACGCTGATCCGGTGGACGGGACGGGACGAATAACGCCGGATGCGACTCGGTGCGCCCTGTTCTTGTCCGCCCCACGAGACCGCTGTGCCGCTCTCAATGAAGTTGGTTCCTCTGTCCGTATTTGGTCGGATGTCACGGAGCGGTTCCATAGGAAATGGAGGTTTCACAGCATGCAGCTCTTAACGAAGTATAAGCTGAATAAAACTTCTAGTTCGCATTGAAACGCAGGCTACCGTCTCCTGAGCACGAGCATAAAAGACACTGTCTGGCCGCTACGCTTCCAAAAAATCTATCTTTATGCATAGCCTATGTTGTTTTTCCAAGCCCTGCTCCTCTTCTGTATTAAAAAAAGGTATAGCGGCGCTTTGTGATACGGCAACATTACGCTCTGTTGAGGCTTCTGTTTTTCATAAAATATTTTGCCACTGTGTCTCGTATGCACTTAACAAAGCTAGGCCCTCGTTAGATTCAGCGTTGAAGTATGAGCCATTACTAAAATCTCTGAGGCCGTTTCAGTGCTGACGTTAATTCTTTTAAAATCTTCCTTATGTCTCGTTGTTTGTATTATTTGTGTCAGAATATTTTCTTGTACACTTATGTACACGTCTTTTCCCGAACAGGCCCTCCTTTGAGCTCTGCGGCATGGCGCTTCAGGTTTTCTGCGTGTTTACACGGAACCAAACCACATATCTCCCTGGCTGCTTGGACGTGATGGCGCTTGGCGCGGAGCTGGGCCGGGCTGGGCTGGGCCCCGCGGGCGCTAGGGCGCTGGGGGAGGGGCGCGGTGAGGCGCAGGCGTGGCTTGCCACGACGATGGCCATAATCCAGATGCCGTAACATACGCGGTGGTTTAAGGAGGCACCCAAAATGCATCGATGTGATCGGCGGTGATGCAACGGCGGGGAGGGGAGTGGTCGAGGGAGGTGCATCTGCTGCACCTTGCACCGCCACGCCGCCGGACCGGACGGCTGCACCTGAATGCGAGCCGCGCGCAGCCTGGGTTGATTAGAACGGTGGAGCGGAGCGGAGCGGAGCGGCGCGGCGCCGCCCTGCGTCAGGTCTCCCCCAGTGTCCCGGCCCTTTACGCGCTCTGGAAACGAGGATCGTTAAAACAAAATCGACGTCAGGACTGGCGCACGGGCGTCCCCGCCCACCTGCCCGCGCCGCCAGCACCACTGTCACGCGATGAGCAGCGCACAGAGAGTAACTAGAGAGGATTGTCGTTATTTCGAGCTGTGTGTTTTTTTATTACCCGTTATCCTGCTTCCCCTCGTTCTTTGAGTAGATGTCTTTAATAACCCGTTCCAGCATCCAGAAACCCGTGATATAGTTTTTCCATGTTCTTGCTTGATGCATTTCAAAACTATGCATTTTCTGGGAAACAAATTGTTAGTCTCCTCTTCATTGCTATAGATTGTAAATATGTTTGTAAGAGTTAAAGGAAAGTTTTAAAGAAAAAAATGTTACGGAATCAAATTTAAAATTGAAAGATGTAATGTCATTTGCCATTATGCCTCATCGACTTGTCGATCGATCGCTCTTGGACGACAAGAAATCGGCCTTCGTAAATTTACGGTACCGATCGCAAATTTACAATAGGATTTATAAGTCACAAACAGCAAAATAAACACAACAAAAACAAAAGCTATATACTGTCTCAAAGATTGAGCCCGATCACGACCGTATTTGCTGAATGATATATGTTTGCTCCCGTTGAGTCTGACCAGGGCACCCACGCTCCCACCCCGCCCCGCCCCATCGCATCGCACCCCACCCCACCCCGCCAATCACCGGGCGTGTCAACAGGCTGGGCTAATGGCCCAGGCTCGCCCCAGCGCGGCGCTATCTTTATACAGACGGGCCAGGCGCCCGTCCGTTGACACCTTGTTTTAGTGACCGTCATCAGGATAGAGAACTCCATCGAGCCAGCAGCGAGTTTTTTTTTACGAGGGCGTCCTCCTCCCCTTGGGTGTATTTCCGGGCCTACGTGACTGCCGCTTTGCCTCCGCACCGCCCCATGCGCCTCGCTTTAACACGCAACTTATATTTTGTTATCCTCCCCCCCCCCTTTTTTTTTTTTTGCATCACGTGAGGTGTGAACCCTCTTGCGTGCGAAGAAGCACTCTGATTTCCAATCTCTTTGGCAGCGGGTGAAGGGGTGCCCGCCCCGGGACATAGGCCCTGGGCCCTGGGGAAGACCGTTCCACAAAAATACTTCCATTTCCTTGGAGATTCCCTGAGAGGATAATGCGGTGGATCATCGTGGGCGCGTAGAGGAGAGGCCGCCCCGCCCCGCCCGGGCGGCTCTCCCGAATCCAGCGAGGAATCTGTTGATTATCGTGGCTCACCCCCCTCCTCTCCCCCGTCTCTTCCGATCAATAAATATGCCAACCAGGGTCATCCAGGCGGCCGTTCGGGTAATAACCAAAGGGCTCTGGGCCTGGACCCGGTCTTGCCTGGCCGGGTGGCGGCGAGCTGCACCGGGTGTTGCGTCAGAGGCAAACATAGACTGCTGGTCTGGGTCTCAAGGACGCGCCATAAGGGATTCTCCCCGGAGAAAGTTATGGTGACCGCCCCGAGGCGACGCTGGCGGTGCGGTGTCGAGGGACTGGAGGGGTTCAGGGGGAGGGGGTGGGGGGTGGGGGCTGGCCCCGCTCCCCGCTGAAGGGGTTCCTCGCGCCGCTCCGCAGCGAGCAGGGCGCCCGCTGGCAACCTGCTCTAGGGCCGGGGGGCCGGCCCGGCCTGCCCGGCCCTGCCGACGGGGCGTCGTAGATCCACCGCCTATCGGCTTACACATTACACCGCGGCAGCCGGGCGAGCCGCCACGCGCTCCGCCCCGCCCCGCCTCCTTTACTGCCGCTCCGGATGAGATGAACTTCGTCTGGCGGTCAAGTGCATGGGCCCGCCTCGCCTCGCCCCGCCTCGCCCCGCCCCGCCTCGCCCCGCCTCGCCCCGCCTCTCACCCGCGCGGACTTGGCTCGCTCCCAGCCAATGTCTCTCCCCGCGGCGGCCGCGCCCCGCCGCGCCCAGGAGGTAGGCAGACCATTATACTCGCGAGCGCGCGGCACCCAATCTCGGCGCAGCGCGTTGCATATAGCTGGTGCTCGCTACAGGAATGAAATCCCTGGAGGGGAGGGGGATGGGGCACGGCAGCCGGCGTGCTCTGCCCTGTGATGTGCGCCCGCTGCGACCGTACGCCGTGTTCCACCCCTATTCTCCCGCGGCTCTCGCGCCATCTCATCCCGACAGACCGACCCTACTTTCCGCGCTATTCCCGAAGGGAGGCTGACCTGACCGTGAAATGCAGGCCGTAAAACTTTATCGTCGAGGTTTGGCTCCCCCCCCCCTCCTCCCGTATTGAAGAAGGCAGCAGGCAGCCGGCTGCTGCCCTCGATCAAAGTTTGTGTATGGGCACTGCTCAGTCTGCCCCTAAATAATTGCCGGGCGGTTTTTCTGAGGGTTGCGCATTTCGCTAGAATCTGGAACACCAGGCTACCGAACAATGGGGAAAGCAAGGGGTTAAAGGATTACCTATAGAGATTAACTAACGTTGAAGCTGTGGTAAAGAGCAAAACCACTCTCCGATTAATATGTAATTCTTTCCGAAGTGTGTGTTATTGAACCTGAAGAAAAAGTCTCTACAACAGATTTAATGTTACTCAAATTAACTGAACACTAGTTTTTTTTAGGCATTGCCGTAATTATGTAATGTAACTTTCTCGATTCAAAAAGAGTTTTTCATGCACTAGGCAACAATTCAAGTACCACGTAATTTCCCCTTTTTTACATTTTCAGCCATAATATTTTTTTTTTTTTTGGGGGGGGGACGGGGGATGGGGGGAGAAGGGAGTTAAAGTCGAAGTTTCCCTTTATATCTCCTCTCTTTCTGTGCCTTCAGCATTCTTGTCAATTAAAAAAAAAAGAAACGTGTGTTGGTTTTCCTTTGGTTTACATAACAGGCAGGGAGGGCGAGATCAAACAAACAAAATGTTTTAGTCAACGCTGGTTTAGTTAAATGAAAAGCAATTTAGTGGGAAGAACATATTTTTTCATTTAACAAACGGTGATTCTGCTACGGCGTGTAAGAGCTAGTGGTTTTATATCTAGCATCGGAAAACAGTTTCGCATTTCCCAAACCGCCCAGCAGCACCTCTAGAGTCTAGGTTGTGCAGAGTACTGTAGACGTGAATATAACACTCAATTACCATTCTTTCGTAATATAGATTTCGATCCGGGGGGAATATCTGCCTTCTAGAAATGTATTTTGACAAACTAAGACTTAAAAAATCGAATTCCCGCGGAACGGAAGGGCTGTCGGGCGGGGACGTCCCATTTGCGCCGCGGATGGTCCGGTCCACCTGGGCCAGCAGGCTCAAGGTCAGGTCAAGCAGGGCCGGAGAGGGCGGCTATAATGAGCCGGGCTTGTCATGTTAAATAGGCGCCTAATGCGGCGGGTCGGGTCGGGCCAGGCCAGGGCGCCATTGTGCTGATACAGCCAATCACCCGGAGACCGAATTAAGTCAAACTTGGAGAGTCACGAGAGACTGCCGCGGGCGGGATGGGACGGCGGTGCCGGCGGAGACGGTCGGTTTTGTCTCGCCTGTTTACCAACTATCTCGCACCCCCCTCCCCGCTCCGCCCCTCCCCGCCCAACCGCACCCTTTCACCCCAAACTCTTTGGGTTACTTTTACCTTTTTAATTAACAATATCCCAGGCGACCGAGACCGTGCAGAAATTAGGCATCAACATTTCCATTTTCCTCTGATGTGAGTCATAAAAACTGGCCCATAGAACGATCTCTCAACATTGCGAAAACGCTCTGCAGGGAGTGAAACAAGAGCAATGTGAACTATCTGCATGACTGTTTATGCCTTTTCTTTACTTTTGAACTATCTGCATGACTGTTTATGCCTTTATTTACTTTTGAGAATAGTTAAGAGGCAGCCCAGGGCAGTTACCAGTGACATTCCTCCTCTCTCCGCAGCCAGGCCGGGCCGGGCGGGGCCGGGCGGGGAGAGGTGGTGCGGAGCCCCGTGCCGGAACTTGGTCGAACTTTTGCATTCCTCCTCAGCCGAGCGAGGGGGCACGGCGCGCGCGGCTGCGCGGCCCACATACCGGCCCGGCCCGGCAGCCCGGGGTGGATCTGCAGCCCGTGAGGGGGAGCACCGCGCACCGCGCGCAGGCCCAGCACAGCGCGTCTGCCTGGAGGCGACAGAGTGTGTTAGCCTGTACACAAGCTTGTTTTCCACCGGGAGATGGATATGTCGTCCTGTTGCCTGTGCCCTGTTCCGCGCCCAGCCCGGCCCGGCCCGGCGCGGCTCAGGTTCCCTTCCTCCACACGTCACACGACGCGATGACTCGGCGGATCCCACCGGGACAGATACACACACACACACACACACACACACACACACAGCACATCCCTCGGCCCCGCCCCGCCCGGCCCATGATGAGGTCCTGCTGGGCCGGAGCGCGGGGCGCCGCCTGTAGCCTCGCGGTCGACCCGCGCCGAGGCCGCACAATCAAAGTAAACAACGGGGGGATCCACTGGGGGGTCACGGCTCAGCTCCGGCGGGACAGGTCCCCCGGGATCAGGATCCCGCAGCGCACTCCCGCACTCTATAATGGGGTTCGGAAATCCTTGGTGCTGCGCGGCTCCACGCCCGGCGGTGCGGCGCGTTGCGGCTTCCGATATTTGACACGGAGCTTGCACACGTCCGCACAATCAATTTTGCATTCCATCGCGTGGATAATTACCACGGCTTTGCCGATACCAGGCCACGGTGCCTGCCCACTGAGCGCCGAGGCGAGGTCGGGGGTGACCAATGCTTGCAAAGTGTAAGGGAAAAAAATACGATTTCACGAAATCCTGGTAGACAACGGAGTTTCTATAACTATGGTAAAATTATTGTGAGTGTACAATAAGACAGTAAGAAAACGCAGTAGTTTTCTTTAGTTTACAATAGTCAAGATAGTGACTAAAAAATTATAAGTTCGATTTGATGAGGCGGGTTTCAGGCAATGAATAATACTCTCCGGCAGTTAGGCCGTCATCTAAACGCCAGGAAAAAGAGAGAAAAGAAGCTCTCCTTCTGACGGCAAAAAATGGGCGGCGAGGTCACGGCCGGAGCGGAACGTCAACAATACCGTCCCCTGCACCGGGCGCACTGAAGGTGCGAACCGGGGCCCTAACTAATACGGCTTATACGCCCAGGACATCGCGGGCAAGCGCGCGATGAATTCTGCTCACCAGATTGAAGTCAAACTTACCAAACCGTTTTCTGCAGGTAAAAAAGTACTATTTACGCATTCAGTTCGTCTTGTCAACGTTTCGATAACTTTATACGATGATTTAAAGTCGCGAGGTGGGAGCCTCAGCTCCCGGCCGAGGCGGCCATGGTTGAAAGACGGCCGGCGACACAGCGCACGCGCGTCCACCCCAAACAAAACTTGTTTACACAACGTGCCAACCTAGAAAACATGAAAAGGATCACTAATCCCCCTACGTTACGATTTGAAATTATTATCTTAGGTTGGCAGAAGTGCGCCGCAGTCGACTGTTCGTTCGGTAAAAATGAAGTAGGTTTCGAAAGGGCGGTATGGTGGTCACGTGCGAATTTCAGTGGTGTCATCTCTTTCTTGAGCGTTTCACTGAAGCAGAGCTTTGTTTGAACGCAGACTTTAGAGGTTTCTCTTTCGCTCCGTGTTGGCTCGACTCCGCCTAGCCCCACCACGAAAAACTATCCCCTTCTCCCGTTGATTTCAGCTGACAAGTCGAGCATTACCATAGAAACTGAAATTTCAATTCAAATTTACAGAAAATCTGTAGTTTAAATTTCTATTAAACTTTCAGAGTGAGTATACAAGTTTACATACTATAACTGTAGGTAATATTATAAAAATCGTTGGAGCGGATTTTTTCCTCCCGTAAGGGGCCATATAAAACAATTGACAGACGTTTCAAAGCGATTTTAGAAGGCAACTCCGTTGCCTAAAAATGAAAAAAAAAAAAGCAAAAAAGAGATCTGATCTGATATTTGTTGGGGTAACGTCGCTGGCTTAGTTTATGCGTATCGTGAAAAATCCTCCAATGCTTCACCCTAAATCTGTGTTCCGTAGAAATCTGTGTTCCGTATGGACTCCGTGCCGGGAAGCGATATTGATGGATGTCGCCGTGTGCGCTGTCATCATTCTACCTCATGCGAAATAAATTGATGACGCCTCACGTCGCTGCTTAGAGACAGAAAGGCTCTTCGAAAAAGGGACGTCATCTCATTTTCACCTAGTCCGCGTGAAAATTAGACATTACAGCTTACGGTAGTGGAAGATCTTTTTTTCCAAACAACGAAACAATGAAACATGTTTTAGGCCCCCGTTAGGGGTGCCTATTGCTTTCGCCAGAAAGTTTTTTATTTATTCTTGACGATGGCCCCTTATGGCCGCAGCCGATCCTGTCGTGGCGATATATACCAATTTACAATGAAAAATACTCCAAAAAATTAGAAAATTTTTGAGATAGGTTTGATGCCAATTCGTCTATACGTTTTGTCATGAAATCAATTTGCATCATGTGTTTCTATGACAATGACAAGCCGAGCCGGCAGGCCGAGTCGAGCCGCCGGGGCGGTAACAATCACCACCTTATATTTCTGTACTCCAAGCCCATGTTTTCACTGAATGCTTTTATTTATTTTTCTCATCTATACAAGAAAAATATGAATTCCTCTCTAAGAAGTTTGTACGAAAACACTGCAAAAAATAATGACGGTCGAAGTGACGGTATCAACCGCTAATTATTTTCCGGCAGCGCCCGTCCTAAGAAAAGACGGCAATGCCGTACGTTTAATGTCACATATCTATGACAGATGGCAATGTACGGGAACACCGTAGAGGAAACAGTGTGCAAAACAGGGTACGGTGGAGCCGTATTCTCATACTGTAACGTGGAAAGCTTAGTCTTCTCGGTGGTACGGTGACGCCGTAGTTCGCTCTCCGCACACTAGGAGCGATGTCCAAGATTGGCATGTACGGCGACACCGTACACAGACTGTTTTTTGCCTCTAAATTTTTACAGTGAACGTAATAATGTTCATTATTCAATTGTAAAACTAGGCGTTGTTGATAGATAGCCCGTTGGGCGCAATTTTGTGTGCCCAAATGCACATTTTTAGGTAAGTAAATAGAAAATGTAGGATTTGCACACACTATTGGTGGCTGCATTTAGTGCTCGTCCAGGCTGTGTTGTTGACGGCTGGTCAACATTTTTGGTGACTTCTGTTTAGCGGATAAAATTCCTGATGTGGTTCTCACAAATAGTTCTGACTTAAGTTCTTTCTCATTCTGTGGCTAGTTTTAAAACCTAGGGGGCCGTTTAACGCGTTAGCGTTAGAATTTTTCTTTTTCCCGAACGATGAAGCAATGAAATATGAAAAATGTTCATGTTTCCCTCAACAACCCCGTAATCGTAGAAGTACAAAATCAGGCCACGGTGCTCAATTTTCTTAGAAAGTTCTCCATCGACTTTCGTCGCCGTAGATTTGCAAATTATGCCCCAAATTAAGCGGTTGTTGACGGACAAAATTTGCAGTATTTTGGGTGACGAAACATAGACATATATAACTTCTTATTTGGATGAAAGGTCTTATTCTTTGCTTTGTGCGCGCATTGTCATTACAAATCAAGAAACATAAGAAATTCACGCAATATTGCCCGTCACACGGAACAAATCGCTCATCTGAAAAATTAGATGAAAACAAATTAGCACGGCTAAAAAATTAACACAGCTTGAAAAAATAAATAGCAGGGCACCAAGAAGATAAGCACGGGGGTAGCTAAAAAAATTAGCTGCGCCTATACAGCTAGAAATTTAGTTTCACACCTGCTATTTTCGTTTCTTGCTCAGACGCGATTGTTTTGTTTTTTTTCCCCCGCATGTTACATTAGTTAAGTTTACAAAACTACCTACTACGATTTAAGGGTATTCGATCAGCGTGTGTACGGAGGAATATCCCAGTATTAGACGACTCTTCGGCTCGGCACCCAGTTTTCACTGTGTGCCTGAATCCGCCTGGACCTTTTCGAGCGTGCGTCCTTGTCCTCGACGCGGGACGGGACGGGACTCATCTCGAGTCGGAGCATCGGTCTGGCCGAGCCGCTACGCTCGCGGCCGGGGCCGGCGCGGCATCCGCAGGCTGCTCCCAGGGCGCCGCCGTGCGGACTGACCTGACTGTGCCGCCCCGGCCCGCGCCGCTCGCGGTGCTGCTGCTGCTGCAGCGGCGGCCGCCGCGCGGCGACTGCCCGGCCCGCGGCCCGCCCGTCGGAGCGGCTGCGCTGCCCCCACCACGCGCGCGGACCTGAAGATGCGCTCACATGTAACCTCACGTAATACTGTCCCGCGGGCGGTGAGAGGGAGCAGAGTCGCGGCCAGTGGGACGCTGCCCCCTCCCGCCCTCCCGCCCCTCCCCCCTCCGCACTGGCACCTCACGTCTTCACTGCCGCGCTCCCTCCGTGGCCGCAGACCCTCGCCTCCTCCACTCCGTTCCCCCCCTCCCCCCTTTTTCCTTCTCCAGCAGGCAAGCGATTAAAGCCGTGGGGGCGCGGGGGAGTCGTTTGGGGCCGGCGGCGGGGCGGGGCGGGGCGGGGCGGGGCGGGGCGGGGCGGGGCGAGGCGGCGAGGCGTCAATAGCATCATCCGGAGCACCTCATCCCCTTAATGCAATCGTGTTTACCGGCGCGATAATCCTCCCTGCCCCAATAATAATCTCGTTTTTCCTCTTTAGGAGTCCCCGGAGACCGAGCCTCGGTTATAATCTCATCTCTCCTCTGCGAATCTTAACCCCTCGGCCCGGGCCTCAAAGCGGTCCAACCTCCCCCATCCCCGCCCGCCGGCGTCCCCAGCCCCGGCCCGGCCGGGTCCCCGCACGCCACCGAACCGCCCGCCCGGGTTTGCATATTGAAAGAGATTCCTTTGGCGGGGCCGGGGCCGGCCGGGGCCCTTCGCAAGCGCTGCGCAGCGCGGAGCGGAGCGTGTCCCAGAGATGCCCCCATTGGATATAGGGCCTCACGCACTCTCGGCGTCGCGCTCCACTCGGCTCCTCGCGGAGACGGGCAGGTCGGCCTGCTGACGCTGCTGGCGCGCAAGAGCGGTAGCCGAAACGCACCCCAGTTGGGCAATATGGGGGCGATGTGCAGGGCTGGGCTGTGCAGGGCAAGGCTGGGCGCGGCGCGGGGCTCTGCGCTCGTCACGATCCCAGTCCAGGCGGGCCGCGCCGCCGGCCGGGGCCGGGCAGGGAGCGCGGAGGCATTGCATTGCAGCTGCCTGTACGTGTCCCCGCCGCCCCGCCTCGCCAACCCCGCACCCGCGCCTCCAAGGTGTGCCGCTGTGTGGTGTGAGAGGAACACCCTTCCCACCCCGTTAGGTCATAGTGCATGGACCGTCGAGCGTTTTGCTAGCGCCCCTCTGCTGGTCTCACCCGCTCCCCAACCCCTGCAATGTGATTCCGAACACCGTCTGGTAGCGTCCTCTCTCTTGCTACTTATGGCCGTGTCCCATAAGTGCGACAAGGAGAGAGCGACGAAACCAGTGTGCGGAATCACGAATCACCCTCCTGCCTTGCGCCCCCGTCCCGACGCTTTTCCTCAAGTCATCGTGGTGGGGGACCGTTCATGTAACACGTGGCCCAGAGGGGGGGGGGGGGGAAGGGGCACACGTATTAGGGTTCATCATTAGTTTCCATCAAAGCTCAGATACCACCAAAATATTTGCACGCCTGGCTTTAAGTATGATGGGATGTTTATACACGTGGGAGAGGGTCTTGTAACCAGCGAGGCTCCGCACTATTTCCCCCCTCCCCCTGTGTGCACCACCTTCTGTCCCCGTCCTCTCCCTCCGCTCCTCCTCCCCGCCCCGCCCCTCTTTCGCGAGCCTTTGATCCGTTTGGGTGCGGGTGGAATGTCTGCCCCCCCCCCTCCCTCCCCTCCGCTGCAGGTCGGGCGGCGCTCTGCGCGCTCTGCGCGGCGGGCAGCGGTGAGAGCTCCATGGCATTTGCCTGTGTATACCCTGCCTATGCTAAGTAGAGCAGAAATGGCGGTGTACTACCTGCCTGCCCCGGGGGCCGTCCCCCGATGCGCGGCGCGCGCCTCGCGTCCTTGGGGGGCCGTCCGTAAAAGAAATCGATATACAGGACGCGGATTACGGGGGGAAGGGAGGGAGGTTGGGTTGCCGGAAGCGGGCGTGGGGGGCGGGGCGCAGTGGCGGAGCGCGGCGCGGGGTGGTGGGGTGAAGAATATGACGGAAGTGCATGTCAGTCGATTTGTCACCCCCGCTCCTCCCTGGTGCGCGGCGTTGTCGGCCCATCGCTCATTGACCCCGCGCAGGGATGGTGTGGCGGGGTGGGGTAGGGTGGGGCGCGCTGGCTCAGAAATAATAGCACTGACCGCCGTGGCGGCGCGCGCGCCCCATCGGCCCCAGCCCTCCGGCATGGTAGCTCCAGCTCCGTTCCAGCCCCGCTCCAAACCTCCCCCGCCCCGCCCTGCTCCACCCCGCTCCGCCTCGCTCTAAAGTGGCGTAATGGCCTATTGGCAGCCCCAGTTCCCGCCCCGCCCTGCCCTGCCGGCCTGCCCCTGACGGATGGCCCGGACCTCCTCCCCTCGCTGCGCCCCGAGCAGTGACTTGACTGCCCCGCACGGATGATGTACCGCCCCGGACCATCGTTACCTTTACGCCCGTGCGTTCTGCTACGTACGAAATCGCCCACCTGTCACCGTCACCTCTTACGACTGACCAACTTCCTGTCATAGCTGTAAAAGCAACGAAATAGAAACTAAACTGCTGGGATATAAATTTGAGACGCGGACGTCTCTCTGAGGAGGATAAAACGAGTAACCCCGGAAGAAACCCTGATTAACCACTGGGATACTGTACCGGGTGATTCTTTGAATGCGTAACAGTGTTGCAGGATTGCATACTCGCCAGGGGCGAACGAGGCAGGCAAACCCGCAACACTGTTACGCACTCAAAGAAACAGCCGGTTCGTTGTTTCTCTTTCCTGAAATTTTCACGGACTATCCTAGGATCATCCCGTTTTCTCTCGATTTTTTTTTTTATCACCCCTCTCAGGTTACCCAAAAGGTTGTCCGCCGAATTACCTGAGTAGAGTGCCCCCGTTCAGTTCTCTTAACGATATGAACACCGGTTGATTTTGCACAGTTTTACACTGTAAAAAATACTCGTAAGGGTTACGGGAAAATTTTCCATGATAAAAGTCGTAAAATTACAATTCCAAATTGTAAATTTACAAGCACTCCGTATCGACTTGGAATTAACCGGTGAGCAAGAATGGGCAGTCGTAAATTTACGACATATTTTGTAAATCAAAATTACAAAAAATGTCGTAAATTTACGAGGATATTTTTCACAGTGTAACTCAGTGCGCTTTTGCCTCTCGATCGACGGGGCGGTTTGCATGTACCTCGCCCACCTGGCGTTGCGGTGTACCTTCTGCTTCGCGTCCTTCGTGTCATACGCGACGACTACTTGTGCGAGAATGCCTCGCCGCGCCGCTGTCACCCGCGCGGAGTAAATCAACACAGAACGACCGGAGCCGCTCGGCTCAGCAGCTGCACTCCGCGCGCCCTCCTCTTCCTCCTCCTCCTCGTCGTCGTGTGCGTCCCGTCGCCTCGTGCCTCCTCGCGTCAATCTGCAACAAAGACGCGCCTCATATCAGTCGTGCGCCCATAAATCTACGCAGACAATAAGGAGGATGATACTGGAGCGGGCTGAAGGCCTTGACCGCCAGGTGCGCGCTCGCCGCCCTGCCGCCCTGCGGTCCTGCCCTGCCCCGCCTGATGTCAGCCATCGTCATCGTCGTGTCGAGTACGCTGGGGACGCTTTTCCCTTCCCTTCCGTCATCGACTTTTTATTCGACCCTCGTGGTCGAGTAGTCTCTGATAAACGACCGCTCGCACACGGCCGGGAATTCGTGCGCGCCTCCCACTGCCACTCACACACCCGCCGCCGTCATGTCCGGAGTGGACTGTGTTGTTACATTGGCATTCGCTTTATTTCCTTTAAATTCTCTCACTTTACTACTCTGCAAACTAAACAGAAGTGGGGTAGAGAGAGTGAGACCTAGTGAGCCTGACAATGAACAGTTGTGAGGCCCATTTTGCGCTTCAGCTCATGTCAGACACAGGGTGACCTACACACTAAAATAGCCAATTTTTGTCTGTCACTTTTCACTGTAATGCCACTGGTCCTATACTTTTTACTGCTTCTACTCTTTCCCCCCCTCCATCCATATTCCGACTATGTCCGGTGTGCGAGACGTTTCAAAGGAGGTGTGTCAGTCTCATTCTGTTATTTGACATGCACTCTTTTATATTTTTAGAACGCTGACGTGGGCAGCGAGGTGTGTGCGTGTGACTTCATCCAGCGCTGTCGTTCATCAGCAGTCGCCCCACCCCGGTGACGGTGACGTTGTCGTGACGGTGTCCGGCGTGCCCCTCGGAGCGGAGGGTCACACCAAGGCGAAGGACGCTGGACACACGGCTCATGATCTCATATTTAACCTGGCGGCCTGCTCGCCAGGCTGGGCTGGGCTGGGCCGGCCCGGCACAGGAGTTCCGCGGTGATGAATATGCAGGGATGCCGTCAGCCTCCCACGTGCGCGCGCTCAGGGAGGTTCCTGTCCGGGCCCGGTCGCCCCGGGTGTCCTAAGGCCGTCCGACTCGATCGACAGCACATCCCCTCTGAGACATCCCGCGGCGCCAGGCGCGACCGCCTATCTCCGCGGGCGGCCGCGAGATTGGGCGACAATAACGCGCAGGACAAGTTCGAGGGACGCCGTCACTCACTTAAGCGCTGGAGGGGCGGCGGGGTCCAGGAGTCGGGGCGGGGTGGAGCTGAGCAGCGGGGCACCCGACGCGGCGTTTGACTTGTTTTATTTTTCGGCCGTGACAGAAAGGCGGTGCTTAATTAGCTTCCGCACCAAAGGGAGGTCCTCTCCGGGCGCAGTGTGGGTGTGCCCAGCCCAGCACGGCGCGCGAGGCACCAGCGGCGTCCGTCAAAGGGATCTTTGATCACAAGAACCGCACGTGCTACGTGACACCTCACGAAGGCCGCGGAGGAGTCCTCAAGGAGGAGCTGAGATATTCCTTGTTATACGGTTATTTTTTGTGTCTGAGCAAGGAAACGCCAACGTATTTGTAATAAAATAGGACGCCCTGCCCTCAGTATCAGTTTGTCAGAAGAATATATTCAAGAGTACTTGAATGTAGAGGGTGGCCCACGCACCCCGGTTTATTTTTTCGGATAGGCAGACCCGCAACAACAAACTCTCTTTTTATTATAAATTTTGCTACCATTGGTATTAGAGTAAAAGTAAAAGTTGCTATGATTTGCTAATAGTCTAAGGAACATGGAGCATATTTTATTTGTTGTCGACTACCCACACTGTAAAAAATCAGTCTTCGATACGGAGCTTGTCACGGCGTTCCGTACCCCATTTTTCGGAAAGGGAGTACGGAAATTTACCGTACCTGGCCACCGTACCTACCATTTTTACATGGGCTAGCATAAGGAAAGGGGTGCGGAACGCCGTTATCAGTCCGTACCCAAAACGGAAACCGCCGTAAAAAAAATAGCGGTAACATTTCTGTACCTTAGCACCGTACCCACATTCTTTTACATGGGCTCTTATGGAAAGAGGGTACGGGTACGGAGACACCGTAATCTAAATTAACGGTATATTTCCGTATGGGTGACCGTGATTTTTTTTTTTTTTTTTTAACAGTATTAGCATATTTGTGACAAAAAGGAAGTTTGTTGTTGGGGGTCTGCCTATCCGAAAAAATACACCGGGGTGCGTGCGCCACCCTGAACGTTAGCGTACTTGACTCTGCGATCTGTTAGAAGTCAGTCGAGTTACGTGACCCAGGTTATTTTCACACGCTTTTTGCTCAAGCCGAAGCGTACCAAGCCGTTCTGTGAACTGGCCAGCCGGGTGGGTCCGGCTGCCGCGGGCCGGACCTGCCCGCCCGAAACCCGTGACCCCTGACCCTGCATGGCCGTCCTGCTGGCGTGGACTGACGTGGCGTGCGGACGGCCCGGCTCACGCCACGGCGCGTCACCCAGCCCCGCCCCGCCCCGCCCCGCCCCGCCCCGCAGGTCAAGGCTGAGGGGAGGGCAGGTCGGGTGGTCCTCGCGCTCCTCTATGAGAGTCCATATGCGGACCCGCGGCCATTCAGGAGCGCGGAGCCAAGGGTTGGGCACAGCTGGCCACCCATTAATATCGTATGCGGTTTTCGGTGCTGTGGGCGCTGCTGTGGGGTCTGGAGAAAAAGCCATGGAGAGAGCCCGCGCGCGTCCGCTCTTGCAAGTGTGTAGGGCGTGTGATGAATGTTTTATGTTAAAACCAACACAAATATTTGTGTGGTCCAACAGTATTTTTTGGATGAATAGAACGGTTTTCTGACATGGTATTGGTGTTACAAATGGGAATCCACCATCAGAATACAGTCCATCCATGAAGGCAAACTATTACCATTCAGACTTTGTTATTATAAATAGCACGATATCTTTGCCCAGCTAATATTTGTATTTTCAAGATTCATTGGTTAGCAGAAAATTTTGATAGCTCCCACGGGTGAACGTGTAGGGAAGTTGCCGAAGGGAGGAACCCACCTCCTCCTTTTTTGTTCCGGCCGAACGTCGCCGCAGGAGGCCGTTCCCCATTCCTCCACCGCGATGACCCTGCGGGCCGCCGCCGCCCGGAGGGGCCCGCCCCACCCCGCCCCGCCACCTCTGGCCGGGCCGAGCTGGGCCGGGACCCTCCCCCTCCCCGCCACCTCGCGGACTCGTCCCATGCCGTCGCGGTGCCTCGCCCCGCGGTACCCCGCGGTACCCCGCGGTGGCCTTACGCTGCGCCGCGCTGGGCCCCTCCGCGCCCCTGCCCCATCCCAGCCGGGCCGGCGCCCCCCGCCGCTGGGCCCGCGGTGGAGGTGGCTCGTCCCGTCCCGTCCCTGCCCGGCCCGGCCCGGCGCGGCCCGGCCCGGCCCGCTGCAGCATCCTCAGATCTTCTGCTGAATAAAACTTAGGCGCAGCCTGGCCGGCCAGTAATCCTCGAGTGAGCGTCCCGGCTGGTCCCGGCGCCGCTCGTGTCGTCCGCGCTGCGTATGTGTGTGCGCGTGCGCCCGCCTCCGTGTGTGTGTGTGTGTGTGTGTGTGTGTGTGTAACAGTGCAGTGTGGTGGTGCGTGAGCTGGTGGAGTGTAGTGATTGCCACTGCTGCCTTGAAGTGTGTGTGTGATCCTCTCCAGAGCGGGGGGAAGGCTCCAGCGCCCTTATAATGGTAAGTCGGTTTATCTCTGATTTTCTTTAATATTTTAATTTTCCTAATTTTTTGGGAGTGTTTCCATACAAAATATTTTGAATTTTGTTGTTGATTGATTTTAATTTCTTTGTTTTTAAATTTCATTGGAAGTTTTTTTTTATTATTTTTTTTTATTTTTACCTTTTCCGTTCTTTTTATAGCATTTTCACACATTTCCGAGTTGTTTCTCCCACGATGCGTGCGCATGTCGTGCATAATGCATTAGAATGTTATGTCGCACATGAGTGTGCTGCTGGAGTACATGTATGCACCTGGCGTTGGCCGCTGGCCACGGGCCTTGATCATAAGGGACGGGGGAGGGGTGGCGTCCATGTGGACTGGTGGCACGGGCCTCTGGTGTCTAGCGCTCATGGCCCGCTCATGCGTTGTTTTGACAAGCGAAGAAGAATCAACCAGCTTTGACCGCATAGCTTAGCACGCATTTGCTCGTCTAATCTCTTTAGGGGGAAACCATCAAGGTATAGTGATGCATGTTCCTGTAGCTGCTGTGGCCTGCGGCTTAAAACTGTTGCCGAATTTGGTCCTCCATCCCCCGAGGCTGAGGAAGCGTTCTAATGGTGAACCCTTTCCACCATTAAAACTGCATTCAACTTTAAAATACAAAAATGTGCACGCCCACAAAATAAAGGATGCTTGTGCAATCCCATGCTCGTTCGCTGAACGTGCTGCAAAATGCACCTATATTGACGGTTGCTCATCCTGGACGTTAAGCCGCTCCCCGGCTGCGCGGCGCCGCGGCGCCAAAGGGCAGCGGGTTGACGCCGGGGCGGGGCGGGGCGAGGCGGGGCGGGGCGGGGCGGGCGCGGCCGGGCGCTGGGCGGCCGATAATGATGACGATACTGATCCGAGAGCGACAATCGTATCGGCCGCGAGTAACATTGAGTAACAAGCCGACACGATTATTTGAGAGGGATAAGGCTCGGCTTGGGCGCTTCTCTCGGGGCGCGGCGCGGCGAGGCGCGCGGCGAGGCGGGGAGAAGGCGGGGCCGTGACAGAGGGTCTTGGGCTGCGCAACCCACCACTGCGCATCTCAGGGTGTCCTCGCGCGCGAACCCTGTGACCACCCACCACCCGCGCCCTGGCCTGCCACGTCCTGGGATTTACACGGGCCATGAGTCTTGCACTGATGAACATGCCTCTCCTAATTTTCGACAGTTACCATGCTTAAGAAAATACCCTGCCTCTTGGCGTATCAAAGAGACACGGTTATTCAATTACTGTGACGTCACATTTTATTTAATGTGAACACTGTCATATTATTTATTTATTTATTTATTTATTTATTTATTTATTTATTTATTTATTTATTTATTTATTTATTTATTGTTGTCACATTCTTTTGAATGTGAATGTGACTGTTAAATTTAGCCCACTATATCCGGCCGATTCACGTTAAAACGAATGTGACATCACATCCTGGTCAATGTGGCAGTCTTCAAAATTTAAAGAATGTGACGTCGCAGTAATTGATTTATTCAGTTGAGTGATTGTTGAAAATCCGAGGGAAGGCAGTTCCGATGTAGTATACGGAGGGCCGTAACAGGTCGCCCGAACTCGAGTTGGTAAAACACACAACTTTCTCGCCCTCATAAGCAGAAATCACAATTAATCACAGTGCAAAAGCACCGCCCCCCCCCCCTCCCCTCTCCTCCTTTTCCTCCCGCCAGCGCTCCACCGCTGCACACTGCATCTCCGCTGAGTTGGCAAAGACAGTTAATTTACGTTTGCTAGTTTGCTGACTCATCACTCTTACTGCGACTGGGGATGGAAGGACCCAGACAGTGCTGGGCGTGGCGCGGCGGGGCGGGGCGGGACGGAGCGGGGCGGGGTGGGGTGTGGTGGGCCGTGGCGGACCGTGGCGGGTGCCCGCTACATCCGTGTGCTGCTGCGCGCTGCCGGGGGAATTAAAGTTCGATTACAGAAATGGTCGTTAGAGGGTCAAACATTAATTGAAAGAAGCTCGCGGAACCGCGCGGGCTGCGCGTCGCGCCTGTGTGATGGATGCTCTTCCCCGGCACGTAACGCGCGCCCGCACCGCTAGTCCTGCGAGAAAAGACGGTTCCTCTTGAAGCCGGCAGACCAGTCATCCAGTTCTAAGTAAAATTCGCCGTGCGCAGATTTAGTGTGTTGTCATTTTAGCCACGACAACTAGTCCGGATACACTGATAGTATGCTAATAGTTGTTGCCTGACGACCATCTGGTATACGGGAATCCTGCGTTTCTGAACAGGCTGTACTGTTATCAGTAAGAAACTTACTCAATACGGATTATTTGACCAGCACTCTCAAAGAACTGTGAATGAGTATCAATCTGTATGCTAGCGCTTTACAGGAAAAAAAACGTTAATTTTGTTACTAGCCCGTACTGTTCGAAAACAATAATTTAGTAATACAATAGTAAAGAGATATAAGTGCAAAAATGAGTCACTACATTTCGACAAAAAAAAAAAATGTTTTTCAGATTTTTTTTCCTATTGTTTGAGATTTACAATCTTTCCTGTTTTAAAACAAAATTTGCTGGTAACAAACTTTACAATAATTTTCCTGTTAATTTATAACAAAATTTTTCCATTGGAGGTTCGGCGGGGAGGTCCCGAACGGATCCCAAAGTGAAATGTCTCGTTTTAGGTTCCTTGAGAACCCAAAGGGCCCCTGCTGCTCGGAGCTGTTTTTGAAGACTAAAGTCTCATTTTCATTGTTTCCCTTTACGCCCTTCTAATTTAAAATCAAACGCGACTTTTCCCCTGTGAGGTTGGCAAGTTTTGGGCCACTCGCGGGTGTATCCTCACTGCGGGCCGACCCCAATCTGTGCGGCTGTGTCATTTGACTGCTGAACATTAATGATTAAGTAAAAAAGGAAATCTTTCCGCAAAGAAGTCTCTGCAAATTTAAATATAGTGCAACATTGCAGCAAATTGTGAGACCCATGGCCTTTCAGTAAAAAAAGTGTGAGACCCATTTAGTCCTAGCGGTAAAACCCATCGTGGTCTACCGTTGTATACTTCGGATTAAGGGAGTCCAATACTGTTTTTAATGTTGGGCCCAATGGTTTTCACACTTTTTACTGTACGTTCATTGGCCTCTTACTATTTACTGCAGTACTGTACTGCATACTTGAGAATTGAGAGCGATGTCTGCGTGCGGAGGACACGAGTATCGCAGCGCACACGGCGAGCGCTTTATAGAGCTGCTGCACCGTAGGATGCACACGGCACGGCACGGCCTTTCAGCGCGGCCGCCTCTGTCCCTTCTGTAGACCGACCTGCATGAATCTTATGTCCAACGGATGCCGATCCAAGACGTTTGCGTCTCCTTCTCCCTTTCTTCTTCAAGGACGCGAGTGTTTGCGCGGGAGAGAGAGAGAGAGAGCGAGAGAGAGAGAGAGAGAGAGAGAGAGAGAGAGAGAGAGAGAGAGCGAGCGAGAAGGTGAGAGAGGCGGTGAGCGTCTCCAGTCGGGCCGGGCCGGTGTGGAGTGGCGGGCCCCGATGGTCCGGTGGCGGGCGGGCAACGGGCCTGCGCCGCGCCGCCGTGGCATTGAGCAGCGGCGTGCACTGCACAGGGCCCGGCGGCCCGGCCCGGCCCGGTGCGGCTACACGGTGCGTCGGCTGGCCGCGTGACGCCGCGGAGGGCACAAGAGAAGGGGAGAGAAGGAGAGCATAACAGCAGGGACCCATATGTGTCATCCCCATGGGCAGGGCAGACCAGACCCTGCTGCTGGTCTAGCAGACACGTTTGCTCCCCTTGTAAAAGCAACATAGTTGTGTGCCGCCTTACCATCTATAACTCCAAGCTGTTGGCTCTTTTAGATAACTTGTCGCTAAAACAGCGAGCAGCAAACATGCTTTTATCAAAAATTTAGCTGAAATAGCACACAGTTTGCAGCAATAATAGCTAAAAAAAGAAAGGTATAAAAGTTACCAGAATTACTTGGCTGTAACCAGTACTGCAAACGTGTTTCGTAATCCTTCTTACCATCCCTTTTGAATGTGGAGCGATCTCTGCATTTCCAAATATTTGCTGTTCGATGCGAAAATCTGCATGCTAGCCACAATTCCGTCGCTTCGCAGAACTCATTTTTAAACTATGACAATCAACAGAAGCATTGAAAAGGGGGAAAAAAGCCACACAACCATCTGATTTTCCTTAACCCAATACACAACTGTTTCACGATTATTTTTTTTTGGCTGTGCACGATTATTGTCGGGGATGCGCGATCTCTGCGGTGCGGGGCCAAGGCGACCAAAGCGCTCTCACTTTCCTGTGTGTGATCGCGTGTTCGGGCCGCGACAGGCGCTGCATGTTGTTCAAGAGGCTTTCTCGCCGCGGCCGCCGAGACTTTTGGGCGGGAGGATACACGACCACTTTTATTGACGTCTCGCACTCATGCAAGTGATGGCTGCTGCTGTAACGAGAGGGCTGCCCTCGGCACTCTTTTAAACAGAGGCCCCTTTTATGTATGTCTACTAGAGGGAAAAAAATGAGGTTGTCGACGTGGTGGGCTAGTGGGCCACTTGTTTGTTGTGGGTACTTGTAAGCATGAAGACGGTAAGAGAACCGGCATTTTTCCGTTGGAGGGTCGGGCTGGGCCCCATCCTTGTGCCCCGGGGGTGGGGTCCGGCTGCAGCCGCCGTCTGATTCCGAAGATCGCTTTTGAGGTGTTCGTCCTTGTCGTGCACATGGGGCCCTGCCATCCCCAGCATAGGGCACCGCCATACGTGCGACGAGAACGGAGGCACGACAGAGATCTTCGGAATCAGACAGCTTGGGCCTGTTCCTCGCCTCGCGTGTGTGCTGGACTCCGTCGCGTCCCATCACTTCGGGGCGGACGCGTGCGCGAGGATGGAAGCCCAACAAACGAGCCGTGGAAGGAGGTTGTCGGAGCCGACCACAGTTTTCACCCGTGGGACCAGTTCACCTCTGACCCGCTCGCTGTTTTCTTTTTGTTTTCTTTTTGATATTTCTCCATCTTCCACATAAAAAAACGAAGCGTTGGTGACTTTCTTCAGTTAAAGAGTTCTAAAGGTCTACAATATATTTTCGTGGATGTCTTTCTGTGATGTTTCCGGACCCTCCTACTGGCGTGTCGATGTCAGATTATGAAAGTCTATCCGCCACCTTCTCCGGCGCGGTGACGTGGCGCCGCCGCGACCGACTGTTTGTATCCGTCAATCGGCCGCGGAAGGAAGCCAGAGGAGGAGGGGAAAGAAAGTGCCGTCGGGAAAAGTGCAACTTGCTCCCGGCCGCTCAGGACGGGCAACGCCGGGCCACGCCCCAACGCCCCACCCAACCCATCGCCCCACCCCGCCGACCGGAATAGGCATTACACGCCGTATATTGGGCGCGCTAACGCTAATCGCGATGGTCTGCCAACGAAACATGTGCAGCCGTCTGGCCGTGCGGAAGCGCGGTCCACTTGTGTCACTCACCGCGCTAGCTCACACTTAGCGTTATACGATCGCCTGCTCGGACAATGGAGTTTTACGAGTGCTGTGTCGTCAGGGGCTTTTGTAACGCGCGGTACTGGCGGGCCAGGGGCGTTCGGAGGGTGGACGATGCGGGGGTTTATCCGCCGAAAACAGTTTATGGTTCCTGTTATCGCTGCTGTTCAGGGGCTGCGCTGGCTTCTCGTCCCTTGTATATGCCAATGCTTTGCCCACGACCGTCAATACGCAGTGATATTTCTAACCAGGTTATAATGAGGCTCCCGAGGCACATGAACGCGCGACTCAGCTCCTATCGTACGGCGAAGGAGGGGCGCCCATCTGCCTGGCCGTGCTGGCGCCGCCGGCCAGTCGAGCTCGTCTAGATGGGCTGCGGGGCCCGGGCCTGCTGACCTTAGCTCTGCTAACCGAGAAACAAAGACGAGAATGAAAGGGAAAGGGACCGTTCCGTACCAAGGATATATATATATATATATATATATATATATATATATATATATATATATATATATATATATATATAGTGTGTAAGGGGACGAGAAGCCCCACAACATGAACTTGTATTGATAAAAACAAACGCTATAAAGTAGTGTATAAAGAAGTGAAAAGTTTAAGCAGCCACCATGTTTGAGAGACCAACTGGTTAATTAATATTAATATGGTTTGTATCGGCAAAATTATGGTCGCCTGAACCATAATATCCTTGTCATAAGCAAAGGTTTCACCGTCATCGCTAACGTCAATTTTCTGAGCGTGTTTAAAGGAGCCCTAGCATCAAGTTAAACATTTTAAATGCCGAGAACAATTCTGTGTTACACCACATCTGACGTTCCGCGCCTTTAAAACTACAGAAAATAAAAAGACTGGTGTTTATTTGCGAGGCGGCAGAGCGCAAGCTGACTCGTCTCATGATGTGTGTACTTTGAGGACTGTCTGCATTACCCCTCGCTCCAGCCGCGTGCCCCACTTGAACCACGCGTTCCATTAGTGATGCCGCCCAAAGGTCCCGGCATCTAGCGGAGCGTCGCGGCGCAGCGTGGTGGCGCTACTTCCTAGGCATCCCACATATGACGGCAGCCGACGGCCAGACTTCACGTATTTCGAAGGTGGTGATTAACTTTACTGCCCCACCCGGCCCGCGGGGGCAGGGTGTCAAGTGGTATGATCCCGTTGCATCTGCCCTCCCGCACTGCTCTTTGCCTCGAGCTGAGCCCCCCCCCCTCCTCCCCCCTCCACTCTCGTTGGGCTGGGACTGCTGCAGCTACGCCGCGCCACGCCCTGCACGGCCCCGTCGGCCCAGCTCTCGCGTCCGCGCTCCTCCTCGTCTCGAAATGTCAGAAACTGGCGTGACCTATCGGTGGTCGGGGTGCCATTCCGTTTGGACCTTATTGGACAGTGATTCAAGTTATTTCAGCTGTGTTTGGCAAGCGAAAAGTGGAGTCATAGTGTCAGAGTGCGCCCAGGGCGCATTTGGCCGAGCGAATATGGAAGACGCAGTCGTCTACTTTGTGTCTTCTGCAGCCTTGTCACAGACTTTCTCGTCGAACGTCCCTCTAAACGAATTTCGATGCCGCACACTAAACCTTTCTTAACTCGTGAGCCGACGCTCGTCGATGACGAATAGGTTTTTCGCTAATTCTCATTACGAAAGCGCTCAGCGGTGGTAAAAGTCGAAAGGCGACCGATGATTGATGTCTCTGCTGCTGCCAGGGGCGCCCGGGCGCGCCCACCAGGCTAGGCTGGCTCAAAGGGAGGAGAGAAAGACATCGGAAGCCGTACCTCGGCCCCGCGCCGGGCTCCCGCCACGCCTGTAGGCAGCGATGCGCTATTCTGCCCGTCAAGCCAGAGTGCATGTCCGTCGTGGCATTTCCTTCTCACCTGTTGGACTTTGTGTCCGGGCCGGGCCGGGATGCCCCAAGCTGCTACATAACTCTAAAACAGTACATGTCTGCGCGTGCAGCTCACAATGCTGAGGCGAGCAGGTCGAAGAGGGGTCGCCGTAGACGTGTGGGCAGGGCGGCGTGGCGAGCGTCGGCCGCCGGTCGCCCCAACCTGGCCGGGCCCGGCCCGGAGACTTGAGCGCACGAGCGCGCCGTAAGACCGTCTACTCTCTTTGTGTCGTCGATCATTAATTTTGGTTCTACTACTATTTACCGCCAAATTTTTCTTTCTCCAATACGGTTTTAAATGGGTGACGAGTGCTACCAACCGATGATGATGCGTCCTCGATTTACAACGTCGCGAGGCGAATGATTGCTGAGAGGGTAGAAACGCCCAGCATTTGTGTAACCGCATGTTGCGGTCGCGCCGCTCTGAAGGTGTTTAGGGCAGTCGTTTCTGGTCTCCTCTTCCATTAAGAGTCGCTGTTTCCTTACTAATGTCGGCCCGCGCGCGTCCCAGCCCGTCCCGCGGCCCGCACTCCTGCTGAGGGTTAAACAGCTGAGGTCACGCGTGCCGTTGGTGAGGCGTGGCGACACCACCTCTTTTTTTCTCCCCCAAGTGATTTACGCCCCTTGTGCTGCGGCACGGAGTCTGCAGGCTCCCCGGGGCCCGGGCCAGCAGGGCCTGCTTGCTCGTGGCCGTGTGAGCAGGGGCGGCGGCCCAAGAAAAACTAACTGCCATCTTAAAGTTGATGCGAGCAGTGCTTTGATACGGCGGGCCACGCAACGGGGTACGCAACGCGCGTTTAAGGCAATTTCCTTGTTAACATTTTGTGCCTAAATGATTGTTACTCAATATCTAGTGTGTTGCGTCGCTGACGGTACTCACCGCCGTCCCCTCTGCGCGTTCCGCTCCGTAGACCCCGTCCTGCCCGACCCTTCTCGCCTCCCCGCAGCTAATTAGGTGTCAAGATGAGTGAGTTATTTGAGGTGCCGATAAGGCGCTATCGCCGCGTGGCACGTGTCCGCTGGAGATGTTTCACTCGCTCACCACGGCGGCACGAGGCGCCGCACGATTACTCATTAAACTCATATGAAACGTAATTGAATAGAGCTGTTGTGCAAAAGGCGCAGAGCGCCGGCGCCGAGGCCAGTCTTCTTCTGGCCCGTTTGTTAGCCAAGGGGAGAAAAAAAAAAACTGTAATAAACAGACGTATAGTACCGACCGACGCAACAGTGTAAATCACATCGCTGACAGTGTGGCAGCACCTGACAGTATATGTAGCTGCTTTATTTCGCCTAGAATGCTAAGCAGCTGGCGCTAACAGCTTTGATGGCCCATTCGTATGCATGTGTTGATAGTACAGGCACCTTGTGCAACTCACCTGAACTTTCTATCTCTGATATCGCCGTCATAGTAGAGTGCAGCCAAGGGCCTCCGCGACAATATCGTGCCGAAAAACTTTTATTTCTGTATTTTTGTCAGAGGAGTCTAAGATGTTTTTTTTTTTAATATTTTATTTTACCTGCTGTATAAATTTGCTTCAAGATATTAGTACAACAGGGACACTCGTACAATATTTTTCCCCCTGTCTACTAAGTCGCCTAGGTCGTAAAGCTACTCAGATGATCTTGGACTGGATGGCGGCTCCACCACGGTATTTGGCCAACTATCTCCGCTCGTTGGGCGGACTGACGTGAGGCTTGTATGCGTCTGGTTGCGTTAGCCCCGCGCTTTAGAGTGTTGGCAGCCTGACTGTTAATTAGCTCTGCAGCCCACGGCGCCCCGACGGCAGCAGCGAGTAACGGAAGAAGCGGCCGCAGCGTTCAAACTTCCGCACCTTCAAAAATACCGATTAGAACTCTTCTTGTCTTTATTTTGTCTTCAGGTGCGGCGCTTCCTCGAGGGGAAATTACTTCGAAAAGTCATTGTACGGCCCCAAAGGAAATCATTTCAAAAATCGAAAAAAATTTTAATATGAAATTAATTATAGAATTAGATTCAAATTTGTCAAAGAGCGACAGAAATTTTTATTATTCTATTGAAAAATCAAAATCAAAACATATCATAAATTCTAACGATAACGCGTTTAACGGCCACCTAGTTTCTAAAACTTGCCACATATTGAGAAAAAACTTCGTCAGAACTATTTGTGAGAATCGCATCTCGAATTTTACCCGCGAAATATAAGTCACATTAAATATTGCCCAGCGGACCAGTGGTCAACACAGACTGAACGAGCACTCAATGCAGCCACCAGACAAAAATAAGAGTGAGCTAGTTTTACATTTTTGCCATACACATCATAAAATGTGCATTTGGCCACACAAAATAGGCCAACGGGCTAGCTATCAACAACTTTTACTATTGAAAATAAAAGTATTAAACATTATTGCGTTTTCGTAAAAACTTTTTAGAAAGGAAATAATATTTTCCTTTGATAGGCGAGAAAAATAATTAACAGTACTCAGTGAAAAAGTGAGCGTGGAGTGAAGAAATATAAGGTTGTGATTGTTACCGCCCCGCCGGCTCGACTCGGCCTGCCGGCTCGGCTTGTCATTGTCATAGAAACACATGATGCGAATTCATTTTATGCAAACACGTATAGACAGCTTGACATCAGACCTATCTAAAAAAAAATCTAATTTATCGTAGTATTTTTCATTGTAATTTGGTGTGAATTGGTACGACAGGATCGGCTGCGGCCATAAGGGGCCATCGTTAAGAATAAAAAAAAAATTCTATCGCTAACGCGTTAAACGGCCCCCTATGTTTTAAAACTTGCCACAAAATGAGAAAGAACTGAAGTCAGAACTATCAAGAGTATTGAGAACTTGCAATAAACACAGCAGGTACTTTTACATGATGCCTCAAATCACAGTCATGTGTATTACAAAACTGCAAAAACTCACCCTTAGTTTGTAGAGAGAATTTTAGACATTACAGAAAAATGTACACGAAAATACTAGGGACAATTTTTGTTCCTAACTGAACAGGAATCCTTGCATGCGTAACATGTGTACGATTTCGTACCTAATTACGGAGTAAAACTGCACAATAGAGTACTTTTAATTCTTTATTTAGGAAATAAATCGTACACATGTTACGCATGCACGAATTCTTCCTCAATTTGGAATGAAATTGTCCCTAGTATTTTAGAGTGTAGACACCAGGTCGTGCTGAGGTCATTGTTCAAAGTCAATGCTTTTCAAAGCTTTGAGTTGAGAATTGAGCGAACCAAAATAAAATACTGGAAATATGAAGCGGGGAGCATCGCCCGCTGCTGCTAGCTCCGCCCACACGACATGGGTGGGTACTGTTGCCTAAGAAACTGATCCTGCACATTGGAATTGGAATTACTCGAGGAATTACTCGACTCTGGTCAGACAGTTTGCAATCAGACGGTTTCAAAATTTTATAATTTTACGACCTATTTTTTATTTCAAGTTCGTTACAATCTGTACCACAGAAATTGCTGTGGTCTTAATAATGTATTGTCGAGAAAAATTAAACTTTTGGGGCGAAAGGAAGAAACTCCCTACGGGGGCCTAAAAAATACTTTCTCTCCTAACGGGAGCCTAAAACAATTAAAAGGGGAAAAAAAAACATCACTGTACACATTTTGTATGAGTGCTCCCCCCCCCCCCCCCGACCCCCTCGTACCTTCTTGAGCGCCTGTCAGCCTATGCTGTCCCGGCAGGCAGGCGTGCGTTGCGGGTCTGCCTACCCAGCCGCCTGACACATTATGCTGTCCTGGTACACCCGCGTGTGAGGCGGGTCTGCATACCCCAGCGCCTGCATACATAGGCAGGGGTGTGTGGCGGGTCTGCCTAGCCGCTCGCCTGGCCTGGTACAGGTACAGGCCGCCCCGCTAGACCTGTGTCGCGGCCGAGGGGTTTTTCACTCGCGTGACATCATGCTCGTGTTGTCACGTAATACCGGCGTAATACTGCCGAAATTTTTCCGAAATACCACTCTAACACCGCGTAATACTTTCTGACCACAAAATACCAGATCCCTGTTCGTGATATCACAATAAGGGATGGAAAAATACCGTTATTTTTTGACCCTTTTTTTAACCCTTTAAAATACGAAAAATACCGATTTCCCCCCGGTATTTTTCCGTTTTTTTTTTTCGGGGCTGCCATCCCTAATTAATTACGTCATAGCGTAATGAACGGTGGCCCTTGCAAGCACCGTAGCATATTTGTTCGGACAGGAGAGCTCGAAACAATAAGCTTTTCAAATTTCCAATGTTATAGTTTTAACGAAACAGTAAAAGCTGCTCCGTGTTCCTTGAATTTTAGCAACACCTAGCAACTTTTCCTTTTCTTTAACCAACATTAGCAATTCTTTAAGTCTGCCTCTCCAAAATAATATGTGCCAAGGGGCGGCGGCGGGCACTCCATATTGAGTCCAGTCTCGACCTTGCCTACCTATCCTTGTAGGTAGGGTTCTAAAAGCCGGAAAAAACATGAAAAATATGGAAAAAAAACTGTTGTTTTCGGTTTTTTATTTTGACAATTTTCCGGAAAAATACTGAAAAATATGTTTTTTTGGGCTATTTTTTCCTGTTTGAGCTTGTTTGACGTACTGTCGAATATATTTATGAATAAAGTCCATATTTATTATCATCTTCGAATGGACTTTTTCTTTCCTGCGCCATGATCAGATGTCCCTGTTGTTTCAAAATGCGCCCAGACTTTGGCTTTTTTTTACCCAATATGCTGAACTGTGAATGAATAAATAAATAAATAGTGAGTAAAATCACTTTACTTTCACCTCAAGCCAGTTCAATAAGACCGATATTGACAAGCAGATGACATGGCATTGCTTTAAAAAACTAAGTAACTATAGACAGCCATGTTATATGAACTGTACGATTAGTCACAAATAAAAGGTAAACTCACGTTTTAGCAGCTTTTAATTCATACTAAACGCCTCAACTCTCTTCCCGTCTCACTGCTTCCGCCACACTGCCCTCCACGACGCGACGCTACCTGTTGTGTCATTGTTGCTTAGTGCATACGACCCTCTTTTTCCCTCCACTAGAGGCGCTGCAGGACACCCCCAGCTTCGTGCAAAACGTTTAAACGGCGTTTTCGAGCAAAACATATATTTTTCCTTTTTTTTTCGAAAAAAAAAAAAACGGTTTTTTCCATGTTTTTTTTTTCTTTTCAAAAAAATATTTTTCACGCTTTTTTAGAACCCTAGTTTAGTTGTAGGTTGGTGTGCTGGTAGTCTGTTCCTTAACCCATTGACCACGCACCAGTAGGGAAAGCTACTTTTATGAAATGAGGCTTAGGGAAAACTAGTTTTAGGGAATATGGTTTCGGAAAAAAATATGTCATGTCGTGCTAATAAAGGCAGTAGAATATATCAGTGCATGGTATAGCAGATTAGGAAAAATGAACTGGAATCCCAGGGGCGTCGGGTCCGGGTCTAGTTCGTTAGGGAATGCATATTTAACAAACTTTCGCTACGTTTGGCAGCATCTTACAGCGTCTCCAGCTACTTGTGAATGGGCCATAAGAGTAACGCGGCGTGCCGCATCCGCCTTGTATCATGTGACGCGAGTGGGCCGCCGGGCTGGGCTGGGCTAAACACAGTCACTCTCACCGGGATG
Source organism: Frankliniella fusca (assembly GCA_029379305.1). Taxonomy (NCBI): domain Eukaryota; kingdom Metazoa; phylum Arthropoda; class Insecta; order Thysanoptera; family Thripidae; genus Frankliniella; species Frankliniella fusca. Next base: position 1,470,962 of record JAHWGI010001270.1, on the reverse strand, counting down.
TAGGCCATCTCATATTTTAGCAACTGAGGCGGCAATCTGCTCTGGTTTAGAAGAGCCCGTGCGCTTAGCGGAAAAGTCAATATGCAGTTTCTTCTACATTTTTGAGGTAAATTTTCATTATTTTTTGGGGGAGGGAGTTTAACGCCTTAGGTTAAACTGTAGCGCGTTTCACAAAACACACTGCGTGTTGTTTACAATATAAACCAACTACAAAAAAAAATCACGTCTTTGGCTATAGTAATAAGTAAAATATTTGTATGTCTACACATAGTTGGCAGAAGTGCGCTTCGAAAGGGCGGTACGGTGGTCACGTGCAAACTCCAGTAGTGCCGTCTCTTTCTGGTGCAGTTCACTGTATCAGAGCTGTGTTTGAAGTGGTGTGACGGCAGACTTTGAAGTTTTCCCTTTCGCTCCGTGTTGACTCGTCTCCATCTACATCCACTACAAAAAAAATATCCCCTACTTTTGGTGATTATAGCTGACAAGTCGAGCATTGCCATGTCAACTGAAATTTCAATTCAAATTTACGGAAAATCTGTAGTTGAAATTTCAATAAAACTTCAACAGTGAATTTACAAGATTAACACTTTACCTATAGGTATTATTTTTAAAATTCCTTGGGCAGTTTTTGTTTTCCTCAAGTAACGGGCCATATAAAACAGTTGACATAACGTCTCCCAACGATTTTAGAAGGCAACTCTGGGGCTCATTACTTTTTGCAGTACAAAATATGGTCTGGGTCCTGCACCAGTTCTGCTGTTTGCCCTTCTTTCTCCTTTGACGAAGCTGTTTCCTCATTTTGCACGACGTCGCACACCTTTGACCAAAAGAGGACCCCTTGCCTCGCCTCAGCCCCCGCGCCTCGGGCCTCGCCGGTGTCGTTCTCTTTCGTTTTGTTTCCGTTTTTAATCTCACACACTTCCTGGCCCGCCCTCCCGCTCGCGTTACGCCAGGTCAGGTGACCCGGCGCGGCGTGGCTGCGGTCAGCCGCTCCAGACTCTTGCAGTGTTCCCCGACCCGCCTGCCTCATAATACATTTATTATTTTCCTCTCTCGGACGCCTTTTTCTACCGAAAGCAGGGCGCTCGGCTCGGCGCGGCACGGCGCGCCCCTCTTGTGGTTGACAAACGCACGGCTCTGCTCTTCTCATTTCCGCATCATTTCAGAAAGACGAGCACCGCGTGTGGCTGCGGCTTCGTGGACAGAGGGTCGCGCCGCACGCCGCACTCGACCAGATTTTCGTTTCAAAGTGGCGTAACAACGTTCGCTAACAAATGGTTACCACGTACTGTTTGGTGGATCCATTTCAGCCCTGTAAGCGTTGTAGCCACTCCTCCTCCTGCCAAAGATTTTGGCGTTAAGTCTGAATGCTGACTTCGTCTCCCCGATTATCGGCCTCGTTACTCTGCAAATCTTAGTGTGTAGTGTGTAGTAGTTTGCCACTTAAAACTGCAAAACTAAAGTTCTGCAGTTCTAACTGCAGAACTCTCTATCCAGTTTTTACTGCAGAACTATAGAGAGTTTTGCACTTGCAAGTGTAGAACTGTAGAGTTCTACACTTGTAACTGCAGAGCAAAAAAGTTCTGCACTTATAACTGCAGAACTTTAGTTTTGCAGTCTAAAGTGGCAAACTACTACACACTTAGATTTGCAGAGTATGAGGAATACCAATTTTATGTAACTCTTTAGCTCCAAAGTTTGGCCTTCTAATTCAAGAGTGATAAATGCGGGTATTGCAAGTGGCCACGAATTGGGATTTCTGAAGAAGGCAACTGGTCTTTCAGTGAAAGGTGTTCGAAAGCACATTCTCAAGAATTGTCATTCTACCCTACGCACCACTCCGCACATGATGGCAATTATAAAAGGGAAATAGGGAGGGTGGAGAACGTTGGACAAAGTGACGAGGAAGGGTGTAGGAGGGAGAGAGAGGAGAGAGGCGGGGGCCGGGCCGGAGAGCACAGGCGACTGGCTCAGGCGGCATTAAGGGCTTCTCCATTTAAGCCGCGCGCAATTATACAGGGCGCTCTTAATAATCACGCGGCGAAAGTGTTTCTGTGACGCGGGCCACATGGACCGGCTAGCGTGGCATCCGAGAGGTCCACCACTACGTTCAGGGGCCCGCACACATACTTCATTACCGATTATCAGCGATTACTAACAGTTCTCAGTTAATTATTGTTTTCTCATAAAGAAACCTTTTAATTTATGCCATTTTCTGCATGTTTTCATACGGGTACATTCGAACTCGAAACACTTTGAAAAATATCGAAAGTAGTAGTCTCTTGGAATTTGATTCCCAGTAATTTTGGGAAAAAGTGTGCTCATGATTATCAGTTTTGAACTCCTCGGAGGCGTCCCCCCATTCAAATTGACCCTGACTTATTCTAATTTTGGATAGGCAGTATTGGCAGATATTTGTAAATTTGTGATATCGTCTATAAACTGCCGTGTTCCAGTGTGAGTTGTGCTTAATCTCATCGACCGCACTGTAAATGCCAGGGCGAGGATTCTCGCCCTCAGGCAGGGGCGTCGACCTGGCAATTTTTCAGGGGGGGGGGGGGGGCAAAACGAGGGATGTTATGAAAGTTGCCTATCTACAAGGGGCCATTGACGCTTCCGTTATTTTTTGCAATTTGTGCTTTCTAAGTTTTAAGCATAACATTGAGTAAATTCAATTTTTTAATGGAATTTTCCGAAAAATTAGAAAGATAAAGAGCGTTTTCAACGAACTTCGAAAAGTACACAATATCCAACCATATCTGTAAAGCTCCGTGCGTGTCGCGAGCGAAGCGAGCGAAAAAAATATGAGTTTTTGTGTTAATTAAAATGCAGTTTTTCGAGAATACTTTAAGGAATTAGTCGGAATTTGCAGAGTCAAATTGACTTCAAATATTCCCATAGTACATTCATCATCATGTTACTCGTCATATGCGCTTACATCTAGGCGGACAAGAATAATCGGATGTCGCGAGCGAAGCGAGCGAGAAGCCAGAGCCGAACTTCTGTTCTTTTCTAGCTTAGGGTCAATTTTAGATGAGTTTTAAGGTTAAATGTAGTGGCTTCTTATCTATTATTTTGACCCTTGTTGCCCCCCCCCCTGCCCCCTGCTGCCCAAAAGTTGCATTGCCCCGCGGCCCCCCCCGGTGTCGACGCCTCTGCCCCTCAGGAGAGCGAAAAATTTTCTCTCACTCTTTGAGAGCGAGGTTTGGTTTCCTCGCTCGATTATAGCAACAGTCTCAAGAATCTCGCCCTTATTGAGTGAGGGTTGGGAAACCTCACCCTTTTTGAGGGAGGATTTATATCCTTTATCTCACTTAATTTGAGTGATTCATGGATTCTTTCTCAATGTGAGCGAGGTCCCTAAACTTTCTCTTAAGTGAGGCAAGAGAAAAAAATTCTAACGCTAACGCGTTAAACGGCCCCCTAGGTTTTAAGACTAGCCACAGAATGAGAAAGAACTTAAGTCAGAACTATTTGTGAGAATCACATCACGAATTTTATCCGCTAAACAGAAGTCCTAAAAAATGTTGACCAGCCGTCAACAACACAGCCTGGACGAGCACTAAATGCAGCCACCAATCATACAAAAGTGGGTACAAATCTTACATTTTCCATTCACTTACCTTAAAATGTGCATTTGGCCACACAAAATAGCGCCCAACGGGCTAGCTATTATCAACAACGCCTAGTTTTACAACTGAATAATGAACATTATTACGTTTTCGTACAAACTTTTAAGAAAGGAATTCACATTTTCCTTGTATAGATGAGAAAAATAAATAAAGGCATTCAGTGAAAACATGGGCTTGGAGTACAGAAATATAAGGTGGTGATTGTTACCGCCCCGGCGGCTCGACTCGGCCTGCCGGCTCGGCTTGTCATTGTCATAGAAACACATGATGCAAATTGATTTTATGAAAAAACGTATAGACGAATTGGCATAAAACCTATCTCAAAAATTTTCTAATTTTTTGAAGTATTTTTCATTGTAAATTTGTATATATCGCCACGACAGGATCGGCTGCGGCCATAAGGGGCCATCGTCAAGAATAAATAAAAAACTTTCTGGCGAAAGCAATAGGCACCCCTAACGGGGGCCTAAAAATCTCACTCTTATTTGCAGTGCAAAATCACATACTTTGCTAACTTCGGATTTTTGTTACGGTTTATTAGCTTTACACTGTTATTCAATTACTGTGACGTCACATTCTTTTTCATGTGAAAACTGTCACATTCCTTTTAATATTAATGTCACATTCTTTTGAATGTGACAGTAAAATTTAGCCCGCATATTTTGGCCGGTTCACATTGAAAAGAATGTGACACTACATTTTAAACAATGTGACACTTTTCACATGAAAAAGAACGTGACGTCACAGGAATTGAATAACAGTGTATAAAAGTAATCTTTTGCCTTCTCACATGTCTACCCTTCACCGGAAAAACGACTGTGGCACCTAATGCCTATAAATGCTGCTTTATTTTAGTGTGTTTAAGGACGGACTTTTGTATCTAGTGGGGTTGGGGAGTGCTTTTTTATGGCACCTTTGTAAAGGCAACAATATCAGCAGCACCCGTTAAAGGGTCTGACGTCCTGTCTACGCTTTTAAAGTGTTTTTGCATTGTTGTATTAGGTTACCTATTTGGCAAGTGTTGCCGTTCAACTTCTCCAATCGTGTTGGCCGGTAAAACAGAGCAAGTCGAACTGGCCTTGCGCCTCTTTGGAGACAAAAGAATATCTAAATTCTATGATGCGAATCCTTTAGCATTGTCTGTCTCAAATTGTTCTGGTTACTGCGCTGCGGCCCGACCGGCGAAATAATGAAACGGCCGCGAGTAGTGTATTGCGATGCGATCGACAAACAGGGCCGTGACGACACGCCGACTAGGCCCTTCTTTTTTCTCTGGTATTCGCAGCCGCGCCGCCTACAAAGCATCGCGTCATGGCCAAATATTGCGATGGGACTTCCCCTCCCTCCCCTCTCTCCGATAGCACTCATTTCCGGTGCGAGTTCTGCTCGGGGGTGAAAGTGAGGCAGGCCGACCGGCGCGACTCGGAGACAGTCATTGTCCGGGGAGAGGGAGGGCGAACGGAGACGGGGCGGGGAGGGGGGAGGGGATCAGAATGGGAGATATAAAAAAAAAAATGAAGGGCAAGGTAAAGGGGTGTGCGCAGGGATGGGGAGACTCGATTATTAATTATATCTTTCAGTGTCCAGTCCTATTTTCAGCTCGTCTGCCTCGCTATAAAAAGAGGACGAGAAGAGGAATGTTGTTCTCTTCGCAAAGTAAAAGTAGAAATAAAAGGAATGAGACGGAGGGGGCATGGCAGACCGAGGGCGGACCCTCTCTGAGCAGACGCGTATTGGCGGGGCAAGGGGGCCCGGGCCGGGCCGGCAGCGGCAGCCACTGATCGGATTTGCGGAGCAGAGTAGAGGCTGCCACGACGCTGTGCCTCCGCGGAGCTCGGCCCGCAGCAGTGCCTCCCCGCCATTTCACGACTATCTTCACGGTATTTCGTCGTCTGTGTTAAAGCTTTCTTTACGTGTTAGCGCCCAATTTGGACTGCTGATATTGGTTGGCTCTTCCGACGCCGGCGCCAGAGCCCGGCGGCGACCCACGGATCCTGCCGAGCAGTATACGAGAGGGGCGCGGGGCGCATCCCCAACGGTTCCCCTTCCCCTTTTCTCATCCATCCTCCTCCTTCTGAAGGCCGCGGGCCGAGCTGGGCGTGCAGCGCCTCCGCTCCAGTTGAGTCAATCTGATGAGGGCCACACAGTAATAAATCCGAATCGATCCAGGAAGAGAGAACAAGCTTGTCTGTGATGGAAGCGTGGCGTTGTCGGGGCGGGCCGCGGGCCGGGAGGGTTGATCGCGGCTCCCCTTGCGCTCGCCTCTTAAATCACGTTTTCCGAGCTAATGGCAGCCCCAGTGGTGCCCCTTTCTCTTCCCCTGCCACGCCGTGCCGCCGATCCGGACCTACGCTCTCCACATCCCCAGCTGCTGTCGTTCAAAACAGAACTGGCCCGCACTGACCGCACCACGGTGAAATATTGCGCACCGCCCACCCTCTCACGGCCAAGAGAGAAGTTTCCGCCTGCGCGTGGCCTCATGAAATAATGACCATCTTTTTAACCCTCTTTTTTCCCCCGTGTGTCCGCAGGTGAGTCCGCTTAATCTGCCGTCTCTCTGGCGTGTGACCATGGCTGGGCCTCCGGCAGCGGTAAGTACCAGCTGAACCGCAGTGTGCCAGTCGGCGCGCGCATCGTCCTCCGTTTCAATTAGGAAGTAAATCGAAGGAAATTTCAAATTTTCTGACCCGCGCGGTTCAAGTCACTTAAAAATTAATCTGCTCGAGCCCTAAAAGTTATTCCATGTCCCTCTCTTGCCCCCTCCCTCTTTATACCGCCCGGCCCGGCAGTGCCTTTAATTATTCGCCTGGCTGGCCCCGACCCCGACCAACTCCATATAAATCCATTTCTGAGCAGAGTACAAGATTCAGGTTCAGGTTCGGATTTTCACATCATTGCTATTCGAGCCGAGAGCCGCGCCGCTCGCCCGCCCTCAGCCCTCTCCTCTCCTCTCTGCCCCGCGCCACCACGCCGGCCCGCTCCGTGATGACGCCTTTGACCTCGGACTCGAATCAATCGCGTATTTTCTTGCAGATCGGCGCGCGGCGTGGTGCGGTGTGGCGTAGCGTGGCGGTGTGGCACCTTGCCTAACGCCACGCCACGCCACCGCAGCTCTGAGGGCAACGTGGCTCGCCTTCCAATGCGTGGGAGAAGCGCCGCGGCGCCCCGGCTCGCCCGGCCCGGCCCGGCCCGGCCCGGCTTCTGCACCCATATCGTGACATTTGGAATGAGAGCCGCCGCACCGCGCTACCGCGCTGGCCGCCGCATGCTCGCGGACTTAGGCCGCTGCCGCGCCGTTTGCCTCGCGGCCGGCAGCTGCTCAGCTCTGTCCTGCCGCCGCAAAGAAATGATGGAACGGAATATTCATGTGTAGCCCATGGGAAATCCGCCCCCGCCCCCCTCAAATTACCCTGCCCCTCCCCTATAGCAGGTGCGGCGCCGTCGTCTGACTGCAAAGGTGGCGGCGCGGCGGCGGCCAACTGGAGCTGGGGCGTCTAATTTCTAGAGCAAAGTGAATAGTTAATGTCGCAAACCAAATCTCGAGCACTCCACGTCTGTTTTTTCTTTCTTTTTTGCTCCTTGCCTTTCTTTTCTCTTGGGACGCTGCTCGCTGCGGCACACCGAACCTCTCACACTCACCTCACCCCAGCCTGTGGCGTTGGGCAAGGCTCGAAGAGCCTGGCGCCCGTGCGTTATCGCGTAGCGCGCGTCGCGTTATCGCGCCTGGATATCGCAGGACGAGAATGAGGCGCCCACGGCTATGGGCGGCCCGGCCCGGGGCCGGGCCGGGCAGGGGCGTTGAAGATGAGGCGCCACAAGGGCTCGCCCATTTTCGGCGTCCTGTATCGCCTGTGAGCCTGGTCCTTGAGTCGGCCGGTAGGCGCGGGTCTTGTTCTACTTGTGCGTTCCATCGTCTCTCGTTCTCCATTACGTCTCGCTGGCGCGCGCGTGCCTGCCTGCGCTCGCATTTTGAATATGACTTTGTTTGAATGGCAGGGCAGGGTTCTCGAAAGAGCAACCTTTGTTGTCGCTCTCATCTTGTCCGCTCCCTCTCCGAGTCTTCCCCCCTTCTTCGCCGCCGAGCAAACGGCGCGCCAGCGGAAGAGGCAAGAGCAAATGTTCCAGCCGATCAGCATTGAATGCCAAATTTATAAGTTGGTTGCTCCCGTAGAGGGGGGGGGGGGGGGGTGAAGAAGGCGGCGCAGCATCGCGTGGCCCGCCTGGGCCTAGCCTGTGCTTTCTCTCTGGGTCGATGTTTCTGTTCCAACCCGACCCGCGGCAGAAAGTGAAAACTTGATCGCTCCCGTTGTCGTTTGATTGAAATAGTTTGGTCGTCGTTGGCTATGCGCAAGCAGGCGGAGCTGCTTGTCAACAGTGATACCGCGCGATCAAGACACTTTCGCGAGAAGGATAGAGACGCGGAGGGTGACGGACAGGCAGACAGGGCCGCCGCCGCAGACATCTAACCGTCGGATGTGAATTGCTGTGAACGATTATATCTGCAGACATGCCGGCCGAGCCGGCGTGTGCTTCTGCTTCCCACTCGTCCGACTGGCCGTGGCACCCGTCCTCTCCCGACGGCTCTCTGGTTCCGAATAACGCGCGCGGAGCGAGCTTGAGGAGGGGAAACAATAACCCTTAAATTTTAATACAGCTCGGAATTCAGAAGAAAAAAATACGATTTCACGAAATCCTGGTAGACAACGGAGTTTCTATAACTAAAATAAAATATTGTGAGTGTTGAATAAGACTGTAAGAAAACCGACTGGTTTTGTTTAGTTTACGATAGTCAAGATAGTGGCTAAATGATTCTAAGTTTGAATTGATAAGGCGGGTTTCAAGTAATGAATACTCTTCGAAAGTTCGGCCGACATTTAATCGACAGGAGCAGGAGATAAGAGCAGAGCTCTCCTTCTGACGGCAAAAATTGGACGGCGAGGTCACGGCCGGAAAGGAACGACAACAATAACGTCCCCTCCACCCGGCGCACGGGAGGGGCGAACCGGGGCCCTACCTAATACCGCTGGTACGCGAAGGACCAGCGGGCAAGCGCGCCGCGGCCGCGACGGGGGTGCGCTATCTATTGGGAAAACGCGGAGTTAAGGCGTTGTTTACACAAAATGGTACACGTAAATGTACATCATTTCAAGAATTCTGCTCACCAGATCGAAGTCAAACTTACCAAACCGTTTTCCGCAGGTATAAAACTACTGTTTACGCATTCAGTTCGCCTTGTCAACGTTTCGATAACTTTAAAAAATGATTTAAAGTCGCGAGGTGGGCACATCAGCCACCGGCAATGGCGGACATGCTTGGCCTGCTTTCGCGTTGTTGACACAACATGCCAACCAAATAAAATGAAAAAAAATCACTGCTCTCATAACGTTACGATTGGAACTCATTCTTTGAGGCACACATTTAGTTGGCAGAACCGGGGCAAGTTTCAGTAAAACTGAAGTAGTTTTAAAGAAGGCAGTACGGTGGTCACGTGCGAATTTCAGTAGTGTTATCTCATTCTTGCGCTCGAAACTAAAGGCTGGCTTTGTTCGAACGCAGACTTTAGAGGTTTCTCTTTCGCTCCGTGTTGGCTCGCCTCGGCCTACCCCCTCCACGAAAAAATATCCCCTTCCCCTGTTCATTTTGCCTGACGAGTCGAGCATTACCATAGAAACTCGAATTTCAATTCAAATTTACAAAATTTCTGCAATACAGATTTCAACTAGACTTCAGAATCGAATGTACTAGATTACATTCTAAATGTATGCATAATATCATAGAATTCCCTTCAGCAGATTTTTTTCTGTCGTAAGGGGCCATATGAAACAAAACACGCACGTTTTCCAGCGATTTTAGAAGGCAACTCCGTTGCCTAAAAAAGGAAAAACAACTCGCAGAACTTTAACTAGAGAAAAGGAGCCCAGAATTCAAAATAAGCCATAATCTAAAAAAATAGATAATTAAGAAAATGCGTTGCTTATATCAAGGAAAAAGTTTTCATAAAAAAAACTACGAAAATTAAGAAAAAATCAGAAAAATGTGAGACCCATTTGTTCACCGAAATTAAGTGTTGCCCTCTCCCTTGGGCGCGGGCTCCTGCCTGAGCCGCCAGTAGCGGCAGCGTGACGTTAGCGGGAGCAGAGCAGATCCCTTCGCGCGCCTGGCGCTGCCACCCAGCGCCCTCCGGACGAGTGCGTATTATTGGATCTATTAAGCCTTTACCCCCTTCCCTGCTGCCGACCACCCCTGCCCCATCATTGCCTTCAAACGGAATACCAGACAAGCTCGCTGTAGTTCCCGTGGAGCGCGAGAAGACCAGACGATATCTCCCCTCCCCCTTCTTCGCCACTCACCTCTCTCCCTCTCTCTTCTTCCCCTTCTCTGTGCCGCAGCCTCTGAGATGGCCAAGGTTAGCGAGCAGCCCCGCTACCTCGCCTGCAGTGCTCTCCTTACTCCCCCTCCCGCTCCTTGCGGTGTGAGCTCCAGATCGCGTGGCTCGGCGGCGGTACTCCTCCCGCGAGTTTGTTGGCCAGGCGTGGCGTGGCGCGGCAGTAGCGGGGCCGCCGCTCTCCCACGGCCCACGCCCATTATATTGGCGCCGCGTAGCGTCGCGTTATCGTCATTTACCTACTTTTGGCGGTCCTGCGAGCGTTGTGGTCCTCTGCCTGGCTGTCGGGTGTCGATGGTGGAGTTTGCACCTATCGGAAGTCTTCGGTCGGGAGCAACGTGCTCTGCTTACATTTAGAGGCTATCAGTAGCGTGCGCGCGTCCTCACAAAAGTTCATCAGCATTTATGGTTTATGCATTATCATGCCGTAATGCGGTACAAAATAATAAATAAATGATTTAAAAAACAAAACGGAATCACTCAATGTTTGAGCCAGGCGGCGCAAGTCTCGCTGGCCACGTCTCTTATGCGCTACTCTCCGCCATCACAGTCTGCGTGGCGCGGGCCGTGCGGGTCGCGCCGGGTAGCCTCGACGACCTTCAGCCCATTAACCACCCCTCTCCTCTAGCCCAACGCCCCATCTGCCGCGAAGCGCCCCGACCATTCGACCCACGTGTGCCTCACAAGGGTGTCTTCAAAACAGGCTACGTGCACTGCCCGAATAGGAACAAAAGGGGGGAAATCCATTTATGATCAGGGGGAGAAAAAAAAATATACACGGATTGTTAATTTTGGTCGGGGGCATTGTTTTCGTTGGGCTTTCACAGAGTAGGCTTACGGCTCCCCCAGCGCGCGGCATAGGGTCGGGGGTGCTCTGGTTAGTTCGCGCTGCGGGCCTCGCCCTGCCCTGCCCCGCCCAGCCCTGCCCTGCCCTGCCCTGCCCTGCCCGGCCCAGCACTGCCCGTCCCGGCCGGCAGTATTTACTGTAGCCATCAGCAGAGTGTGCTCGCCGGGGGGCTCCCCTCCCGAATGCGAAGCGGCCCGCTCTGCCCCGGCCCCGTTGCCACGCCGTGCCACACCGCGAGTGCAGCAACCGGGATGGGACAGGCTGCTGCGAGGCCTGGCACGGCTCGGCTCGGCCCCACTCTAATCGTTACGTGTTCCGGCTCGGTAATGAGACCCACGCCACGTAAATTCAAAGACGCACTGCCACCGCGCTGCCTCCCTCCTCGCCTCCGCGGCGCCGCGTCCCCTCGTCCACCCCTGGGGGTCCGAGGCCGGGCCGGCAACCCTCTCCAACCTCTGCGGCAACCCCATCACCTCCCTCCGCCTCCGCCTCCATCTCCACGACACGGGTCCCTTGCGACCTCTCTCGGCCTCCTCCAACCTCTTCTAAACTCTAAGGCCAACCTTCCACCCCCACCTCTACCTTTGCCTCGACCTCTACACTGCGAAAAACGTTCCTAGGGGCCACGAGAAGAGTTTCCATGTGATGTAAACTTAGAAATATAAAAGTGCAAAATAATAAAATTCTATTGACACTTGCTATTGGCCAGTCATTCTTAGAAGAACAAACGAGTTACGGTACTGTTCGGAAAATTACAACATCATTCGTACCTCCACATCCACCTCCTCTTCTACCTCCACAGCTAACTCTACCTCCACCTCCGCCGCAGCATCGGCGAAGCGCCAAGCTGAGGCCGCTGCCCTTTACCCCGCGCTACGCCCCGCTTGTAAGAGAGATATGGCAAGTGCGAAATCGTCAGGGGTGGGGGCGGGAAGGGGAGCAGTAACCCAGGCCGTGCCGTAGAGCCCTCGCCCCGCCCCGCCCCGCCCCGCCCCGCGTGAACCCTCACGGCCCCTGCTCGCAGTTACACCGCGGCGTGCCCGACCTCGCACCTAGGTGGCCGCGGCCCGCGGCCTCACGCGGATGCCGTCGTCGCATGACAAATGACAAGTGTCATCCGCGTGGGCGTCCGGCCCGCCCGACCCGCTTGGCCCGGCGTCATCCATTCCCCACGAGCAACAGTGTGTCAGGCGCCGGGCCGGGCCGGGCCGGCTCCCACTATGGGCGCCGTGGCTAATGCGCTGTTTGACCGGCTGGAGATTAGTTCCTCCAACAAGCGGCTCTGCGGCGCCATGCCAGGCAACCACACCCACACCGCGCCGCGCACACACTGAGGGGCCGCCGCGTGCATCCACTCACACACACGCACACAGCAGGGAGAGTTTCGCAACGGGAAAAGAGAAGAAGTTGGTTTAGAATATGAGAGGCTGCAACGCGCTCTGGCCGGCCCGGACAGGTGCTGCAGTGCCGTCCCGTGTCGCACCACCGGTCAGCCCGGCTGCCGGACATATCGTGCTGCAACTGGCTGCCACGGCGCAACGGCACCCTCCGCCCCGCCCTGGCAATAAACCGGAGAGCTGGGGGGGCGAAGATGCTCCCTCTGCTGCTCCCCGCCCCGCCCCGTGCGGCTGGCTGTGGCACGCCGCGCGCTACGGGTGCTGCGCTGGGTCAGCGGCTAGCAAGAGGTGCATTCCTATGCCCCCAGTGGGCTGCGGCCGGGAACTCTCTCCCCCCCCCCCCCTCCTTGCCTCTCCTCGGTTGGCAAAAAGAGCAGCGCTGTCCCACAGCGCGCCGGCTAGGTCCCCGCCGGTGCCCGCAGTACGCCTCGCGCGCCCCTCGGCCCCCTTCCCTGCCCCTGCGGCTGCCCCTGCCACCTCCAACCTCGCCGCGCTGCCCCACGCCGCTCCGCGCTCTGCTCTCGAGCCGTTCCCAAGTTTGCCCCGCGGAATAACAATAACAAAGCGTTATTTGCGGCTGCGGCGTTGGCAGCGCCGCCGTCCAACGCCCCTAAATTAATGGCGAGACTCGTGTCGTCGTCGCCGTGTGCTTTTTGCATGCAAATGGTGGGGTTAGGAGAGGGGGAGTGGGGGGGGCGGGGCGCTTGGAGTCTGCCGTGCGAAATGCTTTATTTTCGCCTGTCGGGCGGCAGAGATGCGCCTGCGAAAGGAACTGAGAGGCACAACCCGCCCCTGCGGGCGCGGCGGGGGCGTGGCGCCCGCTGTTGTCTAAAGTCACGGAGCGGCCGCGGTTGGAGTGTGAGGAAAGTTTTTACCAAGTTTGGCAACCCTGTTGCTTCTGTGAGCTATTTGCGGGGCTGGGCCGGGCATGTTCCTGTTGCCCTACGCCGCCCGGCCTGGCGACAGAACGTCACACGGAAACGTGGGGATTAGCCCGGGCGGAAAAGGAGGAGAGTAAGAGAGAGAGAGAGAGAAAGGGGAGAGAGATAGAAAGAAATGAGAGAGAGAGAGAGAGAGAGAGAGAGAGAGAGAGAGAGAGAAAGAGAGAGAAGGGTATAGAGAGATGTGTGGTGAGGGAGAGGTGGGGGATACGGGGAGGGCGGTCTATAGAGGCAGACGGTGAATGGGATGCGCAGCGCCCGCGCCTCGTGACAAACGCCCGCAGCGTCCATTCATTCAAAGGGTGTGTTCATTCTGCAGTGTTGCCAATATTAATGTGTTGGTCAACAAAAATCGTCTGACTACAGTGTTTCCAGGAGATGATTTCGAACGTGCTGTTTCTACGTCATATTTTTCACGACCCTCTCTCTCTCTCTCTCTTTCTCTCTCTCTCTCTCTCTCTCTCTCTCTCTCTCTCTCTCTCTCTCACACACACACACACCTCCGAAAAATGGCTTTATTAGGCACAAACAATGTTTACCATTTTCTTACGAGACAACGCTGCTTTGCTGTAAATCCAGGATTTTCTTTTTGATTGGGCAATTGATGCAAACTAAAGCAGAGGAAGGTCTTTTCTATCGCGAGATGAAGAGGATTTCAATGATTTTCTTTTATTACTTTTCATTTCTTTGGCGTTGTCTGCCAGGGGTGCTAGCTGGGAGCAGTCTCAAACGTCTTTGCTCTCTAATGTAGCACACTCTGATTGGGCTGCTCTGGGGTCACATCTGGGTTTTCTCCTTTCACAGCACTTCTGTGTTACTTACCTTTGATGGCTGAAGTCCACTTCAGCGGCTGTTCATACACCCGCGGCGTGCGTGCGTGCGAACTCCACCCCGCAGTCGCCCTTCAGAGTGGGAGTATGTTTGGCTTATTGCCCTGCTGCTCGACATTGTTGAGCTCCCTGAGGCGCACGACGCCCTGCCTGCCTGCCTGTTTTGCGCTATTTTCATGTTCAGTTCCTCAATAACGCTCCATTTCGCCCCCTCTTGCTCTCGCTGCAAAAGAAAGCGGCGCATTCATTGCCATACGGTGTCGTAGGGGTTGTATATCGCGCACAGCTCATAAAGGGATGCCGCGCCCCTCCCTGCCCCGCCCCGCCCCGCTCACAGCGCTTTCGCAAGCAGAGCCACGGGCATTACAAGCACGCAGCTTGGCTGAACTCTGGAAAATAATGGGCGAGAACCTTGACTAGAGTTGTGTCCTGGAGCAAGGCGCAGCGTGCTGGAGCCACGGCTTGTGCCGTCGCATGCGCAGGCCTGGCCCAGCCCGGCCCGGCCCCCTCTCCGCTACCAGACAACTGAGAACATCTTCCTTGCTTCCACGAAGGAAGGAGGAGGCAGCCCAGACTTTGATCTACAAACGAAGCTCGGCTGCTGCTCCACGCCCCACTCTTAGCAATATTGTGTCATCCGAACATAAAAAAAGGCCTTGTCATTGTCTTTGCCTTGTTAAGTATGAAGAGAATAACTCTCTGATGGCTGAAGGAGACGGGATGCCCGGCGCGGCCCAGTCCGACCTCTATTGCCTCGCTGCGAATCGGAAGCAACTTTTCCCCACCGTAGCATTTGCTATGTTGATAAAACCTCAACGAAACTCTCTGTTTCAATTTACAGGAATATTCCGAACCACCGAACAAAACTGAATCTGTGAATTCCTGATCTACATATCTTTTGAGCTTCAATACAAGGGAGTCTAATTTAAAGCATAATTTTCCTGGGTGGCCTCTCCTCTCTCGCAGAGGGCCGTTCGCTGACCCGACCCAGCGGGTCTCGCAAGGATGAGGCTCGGACCCGTCGCGCACCTCGTCGCCCTCCCGCGGTTATGTCAGAGCCGCTGGTGGGAGAGGGGCAGTGAAAGGAGCGGGACACGGCCGGGCCGCTGCCGTGCATGCTGTGCGAGCGAAGATGCGCCGCGCACTTAGCCGCCACCTGATGGCTATTTCACAGCCTTGAACGCGTGTCACGCACACGGAGGACATCGAGGGGAAGATCACTCTTACAAAATGTGTACAAGGATATTTTGGGTTTCAATTTTGTTCGTTTTTAAATAAGTTTTGAAAATTTTTATTTTTATTTTTCAAGATACAAAATGTGTACAGTGATTTTTTGGACTTCTTATTTTTTCCCTATATTTTCTTGAAAAATATCCTTTTGATTTTTCAAGGAAAATTTCTGTTACTTTTGAAAAAAATTTGACATTTTCCCCTATATCTGCCTTTTTCCAATTTTTTCCAGCTTTCTGTTCATTTGATCTCGATTTTTCGGATTTTTGTGTATCCATCTTCCTGATTTTTTTTTTTAAATTTAATTTTGAAATGATTTTTTGGGGGCCGTACAATGATTTTTCGAAGTGACACCCCTCGGAGGACATGTACAGAAGAAGTGCCGAAACTGTAAACTGGCAAGCAAACGCAACTTTACCAGACATTACAAATTAGTATGGCGATTTTTCAATACATGAATGGGAAATCTCCTGTTCACCAGCGGGAACGTGAATCTTCCTCTAAACATGTACCGTGTGTTTCTTTGAATGCATAACAATGTTGCGCGATTGCATACTCGCCAGCGCTGCAGGGGCCATGGCGCTTTACTGGCGAATGGGGTAGGCAAACCCGCAACACTGTTACGCATTCAAAGAAACACCCGGTACAGTACATGATTTTTCCCTTGGGGACTTTGCGACGATGTGCAATACTTTTGCAGCAGTGCATGGACTATGGACTACCTGCAAAGCTCAATTAATCGAATTCCCAACGGTCACGGCGACCGTTTCTTCTCCTGTTCGCTATTCAAACCGCCTCGCTTAATCGCCTTTTCCACTTCGTCTATTTTCAATTAAGGGTGGCGCCTCCTTTCAAGGTCATGGGCGTAGTCTCTCCCCTCCGGCAGTCCGACTAGGGCTTTGTGTTTGCTGAAATCGAAAAGACATTTACGGCTTCGCGGTGGGCTGGAAAAAATCGGGAAGAGGAATGGGATTTAAAAATAGAAGTCCTTTAGTTTCCTATGAAAAATTACTGTTGTCTACAATTTTCAGCAAAAATATATGCAGGATAAACAGTTTCTCGCGCACTGCAGAAAAGCGTCAGTGTCCCCTCTAAGACCGATTTATTTTATTTGAATTTTCGAATTCTAAACTTTCCGGCAAATTCCTTATTTGTCGAATATCTCTCACGTGACATAGCGCAGGTGCGAGCAGCGGGTGTCAGCATTAGCTGCACTCCAGGCGGGGTGGGTAGGGTAGGGGGGGAGGGGAGGGAGGGGGCACTGCATTTGGTCGCGGCGCACTCGCTCGCATGCCCTCCTGCCGCATTGCTCCACGGTGAAGGGGAGCCCACTCTGCTGGCACTGGCCGGCCCGGCCGCTCATATCGTCAACCTGACCTGCGAAAAACGCGCGCGGCCGCGTGCGCAAAGTAGCGCAGCGCGACGGCGATACCGTTATTGGGAAACGCTAAACCTAGTCGCCTCACCGCTGTCTGGCCGGCAGCTCTGCTCTTCCTCGTCCCTCGTCCCGCTGACCGTACGTGTGGACGCCGCACCCCCTAATCAAGGTGCACCGCACCACGTGCTGTGTGCCCCCTCCCCCCGGGGGCCGCGGTCGGGGCCTCGCCAGGGGTAGCGCGCCTACACCCCATCCCACACTGCCCCACTCGCCCCCATCCCGCACAGTGCCTGGTCCATGTCCGGAGGGGCCCGGCCCGGCCCGGCCGGCGGCAGTTCGGTGCGCACTTTGGTGCCGCCGGAGCGGAACAGACGCACGTGAAGTGCGGACTACACCAGGACCGGAGTACGCGCGGTGCGAATGAAATCTGCTGGGGGTTCAGGGTGGGGGGAAATCATGCTAAAAAGAAGTTCTTCTGTGAGGAAAAAAAAAACAACTAAAGAAGCCGAAGCTTCTTAGATTTGAACGATCCCTTTCGAGGGGGTATTCATTCACTCTTAATTACGCCTAACACGCTGAATTAAGATTCCGAGATTGTAAAAATTTAGCCAAAAAGGGACAAAACAGCCCAAAACGACCCCGAAATAAGTAACAACGGAGCATTTTGGCTATTCAGCTCCTAATACGCTTCTTTTGCGCATATTTACTATCGAGGGGGTGAGAATTTTGGGAATCATGTGTACTCAAGCCTGGTAATCAGCATCATAAAAATTAAGGGAAATCAATATGAAAAATACTCCAACAAAGCAGGAAACACCTGGAATCAGTTATAATTAGCGGAAATTAGCGTTTTATGTCGCTAGAAACAGTTAGAAATAAAAATATATGGAAGGGAATCATTGGGAATCAATCATTCCGGGAATCATGTGTACAAATTAAAGGGGAGTGGTCGCCCTCTCGTTTATTATGGATGACTCGATTATTACGCGAGGGCGCATCCCCTCGGCCTTATACGACTATTGATCGCTCATATCGAAATAATTCGTCTAAAAGGGCGGAAACGACCCTATGTAAACGAGCGTTACCGGAAATCCTATACCTACGTGGATCTCTACCGCGGTATCCGCGTAGCCGAGCGGCTGTGTTTGGACGGAAATGACGACGTGTTCGCGAATGTGGGCTGTGGCGGGGCGCGGCGCGGCGGGCCCCAGGGAGGGCTTTGCCGGCCCGGCTTTGCCTGATTTATTCTGAAGATTCTCCCTCCTTGCGCAAGACACCGGGCCCGGCCCGCCGGGCTGGGGCCTTAGCTGGGTCACCTCACCTCGCGCTGTGTGCGGTGGGTCCGCCCAGGTGGGGCGGGGTGCGCCTGGGTGGCTATGACTGCGCCCGTCGATGGGAACCGGCAAACTCAAATTTCCGACCCAGAGACAAGTTTGTCCGGTTGGATGGAAACTATCTGGGATGCACCGCAGCACGCGCGCGCTGTGTGTGTGTGTGTGTGTTTTGTGAGAGAGAGAGAGAGAGAGAGAGAGAGAGAGAGAGAGAGTGAGAGAGCGAGAGGAGATAATAGTCTGTGTGTGTGAGAGAGAGCCACCGTCGGCGCGTCAGACGTTCGTGTGTTAGCTGGGGTTTATCAACTCTGCGAGCATTTTTATCAACGTCGGCGCCTGGTCGGACTGGCTGTTCTTCCTTCACCCATTGGGTCTATTGGCTCCTGTCGCCACTCGACCCACCCCGCTACTCGCGGACCCGTCCGGACCCGTCCGGACCCGTCTACGGTGTGCAAGATTCCCGCTCCCTGCCGCTCCCGGACCTGACTCGTGCCGCCTGCCCTGCCCTGCCGCAACCCTGCCTCGCCCCGCCCCGCCTCGCTCCGCCACACCCACCGGGCCCGATGCGATACCGCCGCGCGACGCCACGCTCCGCCCCGCGCCGCCGCTCCTGGCGTGAGTCCCGCCGCGATTCGTCATCTTTTTCTTTTCCTTCCGCTCCTACGAAAAGAAGAATACGTCGTTTGCTTGGCGATGCGATCCTCCGTCGCGCCGCGCTTCGCCTTGGCGGCAATGTGATGTCGCGGTCCGGTCGAGCCCCGGGCGGGGTGGGGGGCGGGGTGCGGCGGGGCGGTTAGATGCGGTGAAAATTTCCTTGCTGTGTTGACAATGTCCTCATTCATTGGAGCGGCGGCGCCCGGCGGGGCCGGCGGGGCGCTCCCTCGCGGCCGCACAGCAGAAGGCGCCGATGGAGGGGAGGGGAAGAGAAGGAAAGGGAGGGGTGGAGAGGGGAGGAGGGCCACAGGTGCGGCAAATGTTTTTCCCCCGCGAGGCAGCAGCCGGAGGGGTCTGGTCTTGTCGGGGTCGCATATCTAACGGGAGTCGACGATGCTCTCCGACACCGCCCGCCCTCCCCCAATCTTTCTCTCTTGCCTTCCCCCCCCCCCCCACTCTCTCTCTCTTTCTCTCTCTATCTCTCTCTATCTCTCCGCCCTCAACGTTCACGTATACGAGACGGGCGGGAAGTCATAACCGAAATGACACTTCCATTCCAGGGTGCGCGCGCCTCTCACCCGCCCAGCCGCACCCCGTGGCCCGTGGTCCGTGGCGCCCAAGGAGGTATTCACACAGAAAAAAAAGAAAAAAAAACACTCGGTATTTCATGTTACGCGGTATTTTTCCCGACTAGGAAATTTGACCATATTTTGTTGTTTTAATAATAATAATAATAATAATAATAATAATAATAATAATAATAATAATAATAATAATAATAATTATTATTATTATTATTATAACAACAACAACAACAACAACAACAACAACAACAACGTATCAGCCGGATCAGGTGTACGTACAGTATAACACGCGGTGTGGAGGGGCTAAGGCACGGGTTGCAGGTGCTCCCACAACGCGGCGCCTGACGACGCTGCTCCACGCGAGGGAAGCTCAGCGCGTTTCTTTCTGTGCGCGAGGAACTTGCCGCATCAGCAACAATCTGCGACCTACAAACGACGGGGGATGTTGGTGCGTGGCGGGGCGGGGTGTAGTGTGGCCAGTAAACTCCCGCCCTGATGGCCGTGCAGCAGGCCAGTAACGAGCGGTGCCACCAGAGCCGCCTAAAGCGAAACTACTGCGGTACAGGCTGGGCTACGCAGGGCGCCGCGGCGCGGCTGGTGGAGGTATTCCGGATAGTGACGGTCGCGCTTTGATCACCTGTGTGAAGTGCGGTAGGGGCGGGCCGCGGAACGTGGTGGGGGCTGGGCGCACAGTGCCGCAGTCAGGCATGCTGATGATGAGCTGCTGTGCGTTGTGGGCAAATGGCCAAGCAATCACATCGAGTATGCATGTATGGCACATTCGCGGCTCCAGTGGGAAGAAATATTTGTCATGGTGGGCTTTATTTTAAAGCCTTGTCCCGTGGCGAACTCAAAGTGCGGACCATTTTCGAGAGGCTCGACAGTGCATCGCAGGATGAAAAAGAACCTCCGCGAGATACAAATCAAATTTACGGCTCTCATTTCATCGGGCGGTACAGTAGTCACTCTCTCCAAGTCGTCCCGTCTCTGTGAATCCCACTAGCGGCGGGGCGGGGCGGCTGGTGCGGTGAGTGGCGCTCGGTATGACGCCTTCCATCGGATAAAAGTCAAGGCAGCTCGCGCGGCACAGGCAGTCCTGCAGTCCTGTGCGAAAGAGATGTCTCTGCGCATAACACTAACATGCCGGCGGCGACTGAGGGGCGGGGTGGGAGGCTGGTGCGCCATGCAGTCCAGCGTAGCACACGTTTTGCGGTAGAACCACGATCTTCGTAATGCCTTTCCTGGACCGAGTCTTGTCCCCCCCCCCTCCCCTCGCCTCACCCCAACCTCACCGCGCCCCGAATTGAATTCAGAACGGCGAGCGGAGTGGCCTCGGGCATGGAGTTCTGCCGACAGGCTGAGTGGTTCATCACCGAGTTGTTAGGGGATGAGTCTACCCGGGAAATGGATCTACAAGCGCCGTCCGTAATCAAGATGTTACACCCGAGTCGCATGTGATGCGTATTTCTTTTGGAACCTGAATAGATTTCTTGACAAGTCTCCACTGATAACATGATTCCCGAAAAGCACATGAATACTCGTAATAATCATCCGCACAAGGCGTGTACTGGTAAAACTAAGGCGTAGCTGTACGCCCCGTTTTCAAGCGTGCTGAGATTACGCTTGAAATCAAATCAAGCGTAACTGCGGTCGATCTGCTCCAATTCGTCCTATCTAAGTGTATGGGAGAGTTTCTTTCGTACGCTTCATTTCAAGCGTAACGTATTCAAGCGTACAGTTACTCCTTGGTTTTACCAGTGTGTAATTGATCAAGCCTTCAGAAATCGAGGATCGTAACTTTTGTTAATATACCCTGCACTGATAAAACTAATGTGACATGCATCTTTTTAGGTAATGCACCCCTGAGTGAAAACGTTTCGTACTCTTCACGCCAAAAAAGATCGCGCAGCTGAAATTAGGTGAGAAAAATCATCACTATGGCCAAACACTTAAAATAGAGAAAAAAAAAATAGGGTGCCTAGAGAATTGCTACCGTAGCTTAAAAATTAGCTGCGCGGCCCATTCAGCTAAAACGTATAAGTCCGCACCTGTTAATTTTTTGACTCAGACGCGAATTATTATTATTTTTTTTTTTTTGCGTGTTTTGGCGGAAAACGTTTCGTGTTGCACTCTTTTCTTTGCAGGGGGTCGTCAACTCTGACATTCCTCCGTACACGAAGCTGATATTACTTCAATATTACCGATATAACCTTCATGTTACATCAATATTACTCACAGTTTTGCCAATATTACGTCAATATTTCCCATATATTACCTACAATATTACCCCAATTTCCCAACATTACCCTAATATTACTCTGATATTACTGATAATACCAATATTCCTCCGTACACGGCTAAAGGCAGTTGACGACCCCTCGTTTCTTTGTAAAGGGATGGGTAAATCGAGACACATGCTAGATTGCATACCGAGAGAGCATTATGAACCGTTTCCTGACGAACGTGCATCAAGGAACGTGAAACGTGGCACGTTATTTTTTCCAATGTATTACATTGCGCGGTCTATCTTCCAGGGGTCCGTAACTTATCACAAAAGCACCTCTTACCGTTAAGTTAACCGGTATCGTTATACCGAATAACTGATAACGCGCAGTACGACACATAACAGTTATAGAACTAACGTATTCACTATCGGTATAAAGTAACCCGTTATAGATATAACACACATATGGAAGATAAAGAATTGTACGATATTTCTGTTTTCGTCTCTGTGCGACATCAGTCACAAAATAAGTGAAAATGGCATTTAACGTGAAAGTAATTGGTGACACCAATAACGTTATGGGAATAACCCCTTCTAATACGTTACGTTATTTAACTTAAATTACAATTTTATTTTCGATAACGTTAAAATTTGTAACTAACAAGTGGTGTGCGTTATGATAAGTTACGGACCCCTGCTATCTTCGTGCCGCAGTTCAACAATCGACATGGCAGATTTGTTGCCGATACTAGAGGTCGAATTTTTGAGAACTTACGGCTGTCTAGCGAAGGAGAGATAGCCGACTATATGCTGTGCCAGACGGGGGAATTGAGATTATACCATACATAATATGGACTTTCTTGTTATTCAGGAAAATAACTTAATACCTCGAAAGTTTGTTCGCCCGGCTGAAATGCATTTGTTGCACCGCAAGTATCATGTATTGGACCAGGTTTACACGCACTGTAAACGCGCAAACATGAGAGAAGGGCGCCCTTCTCTCATGGCGCAAACCCGTTTTGGGGTCTATGACCTATGCGTTTTCGACCTGTTTTGGGTCGGAACAAAATAAGGCAGGCTCTCGACCCAAAATAGGTACAAGACGACTAACCTCACTTTCCACCTCGCGACTTTGATTCTCCATCTACAATAAATGCAGAGCAATTTCAAATGGCTAACATATTTACCTTCAAGTTCAAGTGTGCGAGCATCGAATAAACTCAGATTTGTAGCAATATTAAGCTGAAACCCTTAAAAATAACCGTTTTCAAAAGAAGCTGAATCAGAGCTAGACGACCCAATACAGGTATGCAGTCTCTGAAACAGACCTGGGAACGGGCCTGAATCAGGTTTGCTCGAATCGCTCAACCCCAAAAGAGGTTCAAAGCAAACCTAATTTTGTTCCGACCCACTTTAGAGCAAAAGACGACCCAAAATACAGAAATGCGTTTACAGTGCGTCTGCCTATCCGCTCCAGCCATAAGGCGCCGCGGCCCTGTGGGTAGGCCGACCCGCAAGACTGTTACGTCCCCTCTAGAACGCCCGGCCCCGGTGCCTACTCTGTATACCTCCGTGAAATCGCTTTCTACCGCGCGCGGCACGCGGAAGGATGGGTGATTGTCTTGCATGGCGCGGCTGCGACGGATGATGGGTATTGGAATGCAGCTGGAGAGGGGAGAGAGGGGGGGGGGGGGAGATCATCTGACTGATGTACTGCACGGCGGCGCGCCGCGGCGGTGCGGGCCGTGCAGCGCGCCCTGTGGCCCCCAACAACGAAAACAATCGCTCTGCGAAGCGGTCTGGCGGATGGTCGAGCAGCCGCCGCTTGGCCGGCCGGGCGGAGGGGTGGGGGCCTGGCGGGGTGCTGCGGGTCGGGGCGGGAGGCCTTGTGACCTCCATACCGAGGCAACCTTCCCCCTCCCCGGCGCGTCTCATCCCAATGGACATATCGGAAGCGATCGTAAACACACTGC
The DNA here is from genome assembly GCA_029379305.1 of Frankliniella fusca. NCBI lineage: Eukaryota > Metazoa > Arthropoda > Insecta > Thysanoptera > Thripidae > Frankliniella > Frankliniella fusca. Next base: position 1,447,556 of record JAHWGI010001270.1, on the reverse strand, counting down.
GCACTGCCCTCTGTCACTGTTGCAGTTTACTTTTGGAATGACTACAAAACAAATACCATTTATACGTTTGAAAGCTATGGGGCAGGAACAGGGCAAGGTCGCATTTTTGGATGGCAAAATTTCAAATACCATAGACTTTGCTTGCTGCATTAATAGGGGGTCACGGTGAATTTCTTTGCAAGCTATATACTATGAATCCTGCTGAAAATGCATACGGTAAATTTTGACTGTAGGCTACTCGGTAAAAGTCCTTGTAAGCTTCGCGATGATGCCACCTGATTCAACGTCGCTTGCTGACCCTTGTATATTTGTCGTAAGTTACAGCGCTGATTGGTTCAAAATGGTTCACTGGAAAATTTACTGTTAGGTTTTAAGAGTAATATGTTTTCGTTTTACCCACCACTTCGGTGCAACGCTTTTCTCAACCCAGTCTCAAGAGAAAATAAAGCGAAAAGAAAACCACATCCCTAACAAGCGCTGTAGCACAGGCATGACGTTTATAAGGGCTTAACAACAGTTGATGTCTCAACGATCAGCTTGTATAAAAATAGGTTGCTTTTTTTTTGGGGGGGGGCGGGGGGGCGCTGGAAGGGAAACATTTGAGGAACTCACATAATTTAAATCAATTAAAAAATCCTCACATTTTCAAGATGTTTCCATTTTTAAAAAATAGGAAAATTCCCTAATTTTTAAAAAGGTGTTTTCCTTAAAATTTCCGGTGGTTTCCTTTAATCGAGGGCTCGCCAACTCGCATAATACTCCGTACAGGACATCCATAATACCTTCATAATACTGTATATCTCATAATATTCGACAAAATACCCTCATAATACCGTAAAATACCTCATAATACTCCATAAACGTTTTGAAATGTCAAGACATATTTTTAATGAAATTTCAGAAGTATCATGAAATGTCATTACATCACTGAAATATCATAACAGTTCTGAAATTTAAGAACACTTTCATCAAATTTCACAACAATGAAATTTCATAATAATGAAGTAAAATTTCATAACAATGAAGTTAAATTTGACTAACAACATGAAAATTCAAAACTTTGTCATGAAATTTCAACACAGTAGAATTTTTATGACAATGTGCTGTGACATTTCAAAAAAAATGAAGTTTTAGTTTAGAACATTTATTCAGTCCTTAAACGAGATAGTTCCAAGTTCCTGGTACGTAGAACATAAGTCACATTTAACAATTAGGTTCCGTTCTGAACATGTGTAAATGCATCTGGGTTGTCAGGGACAAATATAATTTTCGTAATACTATGTTAAACTTGACCGTTAAACTCAAGCGGGATCGATGATCTTTCATACAAGAATGGAGAGTAACGTTAAAGAAAAATATTCAGCACCAAAATATTCGATTGGAAACCCCTTACGATATGACGATATGACACTTTGCCTGGTGCCGCTCTGGGAATAGCCCAGAGAGAGAGCTCGCTCGCGGCTCTGGGATGACCTGTGCCTCTTCCACGCAGTACGTTCCCGAGGTACACTGATCAGCGTATAAGACCTGTACCAACAGGGTCCAAGGATCGATTACGCTATAGAGATGAGCGACCAGGCCAGTTAAAATCTGAACCAACTCGAACAAAATTGGTCTTAAAATCTCCGAACGAACTTGAACGAACAATGAAGTGTTCATAGTCGAACCGAACACGAACAATTTGACCCAATACTTTACTGATATTAAGAGTTTTCTAGACAATTTATGTGTTGATGTCATCAAAAACGTCAAGAACAATCGAGGTCGTTAAAATACATTATCGAAATATTTGAAAATCTGATGCGTCTTTCTGGCCTTGTCTTCAGTTTTGTTCGCCAACGAACAGGTGTTCGAGAGGTTCTCGAACATTTCGGATCCGAACACATCATGTTCGGGTTCGAGCGATCACGAATAGTTCGATGTTCGTTGGAGTTCGATCGAATTCGAACTGTTCGCTCATCTCTATGAAGCTACAAATTAGTGAATACTATCGTACTGAGTGATGTGCAATTCGTTAGGAGACAAAGAAAGGACATTTCAATAAAGGAAGGAAGGAAGAAAAGTTCGGAAACCCGAAAATTTTTGTTTTCTATGGTACCGAAATGTCATAACTAGGTTCTGACTTTTCATTTTAAAATCCTGAAATCTTAAAAATCTCTGTTTTGAAATTTCATTACAAAAAATATGAAATGAGTTTTCAAAACAAAAAAAAAAATGATTCAAATTACATTAAATTTTAATGAAATTTCAACGAGACTTTTCTAACAGTATACTTCATACTTTCCAATAATATGCCATAATATACCATAATATGTGCCATAATCACTGGAAAAACTAATGTGACACATGTCACTTGTGCTGGTGTGACCGAGCTTTCGGTAACGTTTTGTGGTGTGACCGAGCTTTTGGTAACGTTTGGTGATGTGACCGAGTTTTTGGTCGCGTTTGTGGTGTGACATCCCATATATTATGCCTGTTACGTGGTCACATCACAAGTCTGACCAAAACTCATGTCGCATCACGTGGTGTGACCAAAACTCATGTCACATCACTTGGCGTGACCAAAACTGGTTGCATCAATTGACGTGACACATGTCACATTAGCTTTTCCAGTGATACCGCATGATACCATAATACTTCGTACACTGCTAAGATGAGCTGGCGACCCCTCACCTTTAATTAACGGAGTTTCTTAAATAGTTTTCTTTTTTGACTCAAAAAATCAGACATTGCTTTTACCGTGTTGTCTGCATGGCCTTCCTTGACGACCAAATATAAGCTAAAGTCTTAAGGTTAAAACAAGAAATAAAATGCTTTTAATCAATCAGCCCATCTGCGAACGGGGTGCTCCAACAACCCGATGTATTATGGCAGCGAATCGAGAAAGCTCGCGTGGCAATGGCCCATGCAGATGAGCGGTTGACGCAAGCTGTCAATAGAGCGATATCAGAGCGCAGCTAATAGCTAGGCCTAGTAGTGTGCCGGTCGGCCCTATCACGGGGCGCGAGGGGCGCGAGCAATTGTCGCTGTGGTGTGGTCTACTTTACAGGGGGTGAAGAACTTGATTAGGCTCGCTCTAGGCCGCTGCTGTGGGAAATCCAGGGAAATCAGACTCCTGGAGTTTTGCTGAGATGAATTATAAAAGGAAACAACATTATCGGACCAAATCCATTCCTTGTCTTTCGCGATTCTTTTTTCTTTTTCCTACGATCGCTCGTGCAAAGGCTTGGATACAGCTTCCTGCGAGCATGATACGCGCACTGCAGGTCGGTCTGCTCGGCGCGAAGTTATTTCACGCACTCAATACTCAATGAAGTCGGGCTGCACATCGCATTGTCAATGATTGCGTTGCCCAATCCGCCTGGGGCCCCCTGCGGCGCTCCTCCGCGGAGCCCCGGGGGTGGTTGCGGTGGGTACGGGGAGGAAGTGACAGGCCGGGACTGGCCCCGCCCCACAACGCCCCACCCCCCACCCGCTCTGACCTGTGACGTCGCTGGGGTCAGGCTTGTGCGATTTGGCGCGGCACGGCACGGCACGGTGCGGCATGTATTGGGTTCGAAGGTCGGCGCGCGCAGCCGCAGGTGGCCCCAGGTCCCGCGGGTGGAACTGATGTGTGTCTGTGTATGCGTGCGGTACGAAGGTGCGAGGCAAGGTAACCCGGTTCCACACGCAACCATTTACCAAACCGCCGATACCGTTTCCGCAACACGGTAAAAACAATGTCTGATTTTTTGAGGAAAAAGGGAAAACTTTGAGGACCTTGGATACTTTGAGGAAAACTCCTTAGATTTTGAGGAAGTCTCCTCAAAATTTGTGGAGATTTCCCATATTTTTTGAGGAGCCTTCCTCAAAATCTGAGGGGTTTCCCTCAAATTACGGAAGTTCCTCAAATTTTTCCCCTTTTCTTAAAAAAAAAAATCAGACATTGCTTTTACCGTGAAGAAATAGGGTTCGCATTTTACCGGGAAAATAAAATTGTTGGAAAAAAAGCGTTTTTTTTTTCAGAAAAATGAGAAAAACTGGTAATTTCATGAAATCTGCGTTTGTGATGACAAAAACGATACGAAACGGTCTAATTACGTTCCTTCAACCTGTGGTAGAGTGCGATATTTGAAAGAAGTTGTAAAACGGGTCCGAGTCATGGAAATTTCAAGATTCGACACATAATGTTGATGAACATCGAAATTTGACAAAGAAAATCTTAAATTTTGTAAGCAATTTTGATGCTCTACACATTTATCACCTCCACGGAAAGCGTTTGTGATCGTTCTGGACAATGAACACGTACCAAAAAGTGTGTTTTAACACAATTTTAGCTTTCATAGTTTTATAGTTTATTATTGTTGTCGAAAGTTACAACTAATCAGCAAGGGTCACTCAGCGTGAATTCCACCAGAGGACAGAGCTTCAATTTATTTTACTATTCCCATTTTTGCAGTGTCACTCGTCTTTTCATATGCACATTGTCGACAGTAGCATTTTCAGGCTCTTCCGCTCTCCTGTACTTTCCGCAACACTTCGTTCGCGCTCTCTTCCTCCCCACGCGTTTGACTTGGACTAAGTTATGCGGAGCTGCCTTTTGTTTGTCTTTTTGCGCGTCGTATTGCTATGGCCCCAACGACCTCACCCTGCAACTGCAACTCACATACACACACTTGCTGCTCCCCCCTCTCTCTCCCTCAGAGGAAGTACACAGTAGCGGTTCTATTGTGATGTGACCTCTTCCTTTAATGAGCCGTGCGTTAGACCCTGATAGGCAGAGCCCAGAACTCCTCCCGCATCTACATCCTCGCATGATTAGTAGCGTGTGAAAATCATTTTCAAAACGTCTAACCTAATTTGATCGCATGAAAGCTGTTCCGAAGACCTGGTAAAGATGAAGAGCACGATTGTCGATCGGTTTTCCCATCTACCTATGCAGAGTGGTCTGGGTAGGCCGCTCGACCAATCATGGGCCCTTTACTTATTAGTGCTCTTTTTACCTGTTCTCCGGAATACTTTACACGGCGTGCCTTTTTGTTGAGCTCTGCCTTTTGGTTAAGTGCTGCGACGGTCTGCAGGTTCGTCCAGCCTGTAGGGGTAAACGTGAAAACATTCGTTTTGCCTCCGAGCGTTATTGCGTGGGCTGGCGGGCGCCGCGGATGCACCGCGACGGCGTGTGTTGTGCCGGACAGTTGGGCACGGCCGTGCACGGCCCGGCTCGCCCCGACCCCACAGCACCACAATGGGTCGTTTGTACTCCAAGAGATTGGGCCAGTAGGGTGCGGTGTGTCCGGGCGTAGCGTGGCGAGGCCCAGAACGACCCTGCACTGATACCGCCACACGGCCAGCGGCCAGCGGCTCGATTGACAATCACAATTAATAGTTCCGAAATTGTCTTTGTACCCTAGAGCCGGGAACGCTCTGCGCGTGCACGCTCGGTGCACTGGCAGCACTTGTAAAATAAGTGCAATTTTTGCGAACTCGCGTGTTCTTTGATGTAGCATATTACAAGGTGTCGACATCGAGGGGGAAATAACCTCGGACTCTAGTGTACACCACTAATTCAACAAATTCACTCCAATTCAAACAAATTCAATCCAATTCAACCTAATTCAAATCTAATTTCAATTCAATTCAAGCCAATTCAAGCCAATCCAAACCCAATTCAAGCCAATTCAAACCCAATTCAAGCCAATTCAAACCCAATTCAAGCCAATTCACACACTAATTCAGTCCAATTCACAGCCAATTCAAGCCAATTCACATCAAATTCAAGGCAATTCACATCCAATTCACGAAATGTGTACACCTAATTCAGCGGTTATTTTCCCCTCGGTCGACATTATGAAATGTTTAGTTGATGGACTCTTTTGAACACTTTGACACACGCGCCAGTCCTATGGAACCAATGTAAGACGTAAAATAAATTCACACCAACTGATGTGCAATTTGCTAAACGTTTGCAAAGCGCAGGAAACTAGCAAACCAATTGATGATTTGTTCAGTTCAACGACACGATGTGTTCATGATTTGCACATTGAGAACTAAACACTAACACTGGTAAAACTAAGGCGTAACTGTACGCTTGAATGAAGCGTACAGCTACTCTTGAAGAGGTTACGCTTGAAATCAAGCGTAGGAAAGAAATTGTCCCATGCATTTAGATAGGACAAATAGGAGCGGATAGACCTGGTACGCTAGATTTCAAGCGTAATCTCAGCTTGGAAAAATGGGCGTAATGTTTCGCCTTAGTTTCACCAGTGAGTTGGTGTGAAACTTTCAACATTTGTTTTACTAGTGAGATGGCCGCGACTCGCGTCTCCCCCCCCCCCCCCTTCCCCCATTTTCACGCCCTCAGTCTCTATTGCTGAGCAGCGCCGCTCGTGGCATGACAGTACTGTGCGCAGGACGCAATGCGATGACGCTTCTGAATGGGGGGCTCAGTCCGCGTGAGAAAGTGATGTGTGGTCCGAAGGCCGGCGCGGCTCGCTCGCGCTGTGGTCTGCGTTGTGGGCACCACGCACCTCCTTGCGTGGCGCGAGGCCCACTCTCTGGCAGATTCATTCTTTTTGGAAGTCAATCTGCTCACTGTGGTAGAGCTGATCCAAATTCAGCATCCGGGCATCCTGTAAAATCCTTTCTGCTTCCAAGTGCCCCTCCCCCACTTCCCCAGTCGCTGCGCGTGTGCAATGAGGGTGCGTTAATGACTTTCCCTCTTCTATCGAGAGGCCGTATTGGAAGCAGCGCCGTCAGCCATAATAATAATAATAATAATAATAATAATAATAATAATAATAATAGAAAATCTTGAAACATTGAAATAATTGAAAATCCTGAAACTTCCGTAAACGTACGGCTGTTATTATGTGATAAAAGGCATGCCTGGAGAAAAACAATTGCTTTGACTAAAACTTAGGTGAACGGAGTTTGGAAGTAGGCAGCGATAAAACAGAAACGAAACTTGCATTGTTGAGTTGGCACCTGGGCGCTAATTATTGCGCTGAGCCTTGCGACGCCTTTATGACCAGGATGGACGGCCGTAAGGCTGCCATAAGCCATGGCACACGTAGACCCAAGTGAGTGTCAATAGCCCGACTCATCGAGTGGCAGCCTTGTGCTGCAGTACTGCTAGAGCTTCTTAGTTGCCCAGCAATGTCATTTGCCCTCTGTGTACATACGCATATCAATGTATTTGACACAAAAAAGAAAGTATAAAAGAAAGTATATTTAAATATTTTTGCGCTTAGTTTGTGACCAAAAATTGTATGCCTACTCCTGGAGTATTGTTGGCTGTGTGTGGTCGCTTGCTGCCTGCTGCAGGGAGACTTCGTATCCGACCATGCCCCGCCTCCTGACCCCGAAGGACGACGCTCTCTTGGATGTCATGACTGGCAGTGACCACGCACTTCGCGTGCTCATGCCGCTGAGCAGGCGTTTCGGCAATCGTATACTATTTGCGCGACACTGTGTGAAGGTGCAGGAGGCGTAGCCTATTGTTATGCAAGGTCTATTAAACCTCTCTGAAAGGGATACCATATGATCTTTAAATTTCCACCATTTCGACGCAAATTTAATAGTTTTGGTGTATAAAGGGTTTAAAAAGCATGTACTTTGATTGAAGTCAACAATACTTTGCAGAAAATTTAAGAATAGGTTACACCAAAGGTGCGCTTTGGTGGATGCAGAAAAACATAAACGGAAACTGGAAAAGCTCCCCGGACAGCCGCCACTCCCGCCCCGATGGCTCCCCCACTCTTATAAGCAACGGGCCGGAGGAGGAGCGGGGTAACGGCGCGGGCACTTTTCCACCTTCCCTTTTTGTTCTTCTTCATCGCCGCGTACCTTTAGAGCACCATCGCCCACGACCATTTGTGCTCAGTACTAGCGCATACATTAAGTTTTTATTGGCTTGCAGGAAATGAAAGAAGTATAATATTGTGATAAAGCCATTAGGGTTGAAGGGCGCCACGTCTTCTTTTTCAGTTTTTTTTTGCCTTGACTAGCACTTGCATATGGAGCCGTGGACGTGACCTTAAAAGCATATTACTGAGCCATTTAGCCTTCTGTTTAAACACTACGGTGCTCAAAGTAAAGTATCGGCTTCAAAACGAGAATCCAGGAATTACACAATGAAGCTTCTCTTAACATATTCTAAATTACTCATCAACGTCATCTAAAATACTGGCTAGAGAAACTTTCCTTTTGCTCAGCTTATGGTATGCTTTACACAAATCACTAGCTCTGCTTTGTTCTTCCTCATAACTAACTCTTGTGGGTACAATCATATTAGAGCATAGAAGAGAAACTACTAGTTACATTCTAATGCGCCTGACTCGGTGCTACTTTTAATTCCGACTTATCTTGTATATATGAGACGCTAGATTGAACACATTGCTCCATGAGGTCGGGGTAGTGGCCACATTCACTTAATGAATTAACCCTACGTTCCATCAGCCACTGGGAATCGAACAATAAACCTGCTCGCAGTGCCTAACCCCTTTCCAGCTTTGCGCTCACCCGGTGCGCTGCACTGCAGCACAGAAGAGAGCACTAGCAGAAGTATGGCAAAGGGAAATGAAGTTTGGTGCGGAGTGCTCCTGCTGAGGCTTTAGCTGCGGCTGTAGCGTACTGCGAAGCGAGCGTTATGAAACCAGACCGTCCCTCTAAGACAGCGACCAGGGCAAGCTGGCAATGTGGGCCGGGCCGTGGGTCAGTGAGCGGTTTAATTGAAAGGGAGTCGTTCTCAATGAGAGGCATGTAATTCATTATGGTCCCCTTTGCTCCGAAATGTAAGCACGTGATAGGGGCACGTGCCGTCAAACTTAACAACTGATGATCTGATTCTTTTCCTGCATGACAAAATGTCTATCGACACTAAGGAAAAAGTTTCTCTTCCACACTCATTAAGTCTTCACTGTCGGCCATCGGCTTACTTGTTCTTTTATTTGTGAACTCATTGATTCTGAGTTTGGTTTTCTTTTTGTTGCAGGTGAGAATATGTCTCCATGGTCCAGTCTTTGGAAGGAGTGATGTACCCTTTTATAAGTCACGGAGCTGCACAATGTAAGTGGCCATACTGCCCTCCCGCCTGCTTGCAACCCTCGTCTCTGCCAATTTATTTTCATGACTTTTTGTTTTAATCTGTCGCAAGGCTTCACGCCCAAACATGAAGGAATAGGCGCATCATTCTTTTCTGCTAACTCAACTCGTCTCCAATGATCGCAGGTCCATGAAAAAATTGCTTGGTCTTGGAGTGAAAGGCGATTAGAGTTCTCCTGCTTTTACTTGGACATCCCGGGTGGAATGATCTGCTGAGCAAACTACATTGTTGAACAGTTATGTCAATGAAGTTTAATAAGTGTTGCTGTTTACTACAAAGTTACTTGATATTGCAGCCTAAATGCAAGGAAACCAGAGAAAACATTGACTTTTTAGCACACTTTAAGTGCCGTTTTCTATAGATAAACTGCAAAATTTTGCAAAACAACGTGTAGTAAAACTACAAAAAAAAAATAAAAAAAAAAAAAAAAAAAAAAAAATCTCCCAATTATAGTTTAGGGTCGGAGTAAAAGCGGAGTGGGAAACGAAACAAGCAGAGAAGTCTCGTGACTTTGTTGTACAACCAACTAATCTTCGCAGTGTATTCAGGGTGCAGCCTCTTCGCACTTGTAAGTAGAGTGTGGAGCGGACCAGCGGCGTATCAAGGTCCAGCCGACAGCAGGGTGGCGGTGTCCTTCAGGCTGCCTACATACAGGGATTTTGTAGCACAATTTGCCTACCTTTCAGGCGGCTGTCCGGAGGCCACAGGGGTAGGTATGGCCCTCTCCCCCCTGCCTGTCCCCCCCCCCCTTAATACGCGCCTGGAGCGGACACACATACCGTAGTTCCTCACTTGCCGAAGCTACACTTGTTATTGTAGTCGGACTCTACAATCCTTACTGTGGTGATACGATACTGTTTGACACGACTCATTACTGTTATCACTCTACAGAGAGTCATTCAGTTTGAAAATGTACTTTTACAGCACTTCCTTGTCAGTCCAAACTATAGTCACGCAACTACAGTTTCAACACTATAGTTTAAACTATACTTCGTGGTTGTCAGCGGTTGTCAGAAACAGGCTCTCCCCTACCCCTATCCGCTCAGAAAAAACAACAACAAAAACAACGATTTAGTTTTCTGACTTAAAAGGAATCTTTTTCGAAATTATTGACTTTGTGTAAGATAGGCCAAGTAGGGCGTGAGGCGTGAGAGCTATATCAGCGTTCACTTTTCATATCGCCGCTTGCGGTGTGCGTACTAGTGGTAATCGGTTTCTATTGATTCCGCATAACTATGTTAAGGTAGGACCCCTGTGAAATGGCCAACACCCTCCAGGGGTTAGATAAAAAAAATAACCGAGGATATTTCCTTAATGAGTATGTTTGGAAACCCTTAATAATAATAATAATAATAATAATAATAATAATAATAATAATAATAATAATAATAATAATAATAATAATGATAATAAAACATTGCAGGAAATCCTGGTAGGCACGAAGTTCGTTTATGTTTTTGTTTCACAAAAACTTTCGGTGGATGGTTTATGTAAAAATTTCCAGCCCTTTGGGTGATGTTACTGAATTTGTTTTGTCGGTTTGATCAGCGTCACTAGTTCAGGAGGTCACATGCCAAATTTCATCTTTCTAGCTTGAACGATTTCGAAGTTAGTCTCAGTAAAAATTGCCCGATCAGCTTGATTTTCGAACTGTAGACTCGTAATGCAATGGTCATTCGAACACTCACTGTTATTCAAGGAATGTGACGTCACATACGTTTGAAAGTGAAACGTGTATCACATTCGTTTAAATATTGTGTCACATTTATTTCAACGTGACTCTTCGTGAATTGATGCTCAAATAACGCGCGAGGCTCGGCCGATTCACGTTTAAACGAATATGACACAACATTCAATCGAAAGTGACACGATTCACACTGAAACGAATGTGACGTCATATTCGTTAAATCACAGTGCTGAATTGACATTTTTACTCCAAAGTGTTCTTCCAATTTTTAGTTTTAGAACCACTGCATGAGTTGAATCAACGGGTCTCCCCCCCCCCTCCCCCCAGCCACGGTCCTTCTCCTCCAGAAGGGCGCAGGGGGGAGGGGGGGGGGCGAGCGGGCCGAGCCCGAGCCGAGCACCGGGCAACTGCAACAGACTCCCAGGCTGAGCTAACGCTTTAATATTCATGTAAATAAAAAAATATACCTATGCTTCCATGTATCTTACTGGCAAATTTTCATGATCAGCCTACCGCAACTTTCATCCAAAAGTAGATTTTGACAAGAGTCAAAGTTATCCTCTATCAACTATAACTATTACCAACATGACAACCTAAAATATTTCTTGTTTTTACCTTTTTCTACCCTCCTTTATCGATCGATATTATTTTACCCGGTCAATTCTTTTAAGGGTTGTAGTTTCTTTCATTGAAATCCCCCCCCCCCCCCCCATTTGTATTTAAACAACGTTTATCTAAATTCCTACATAGTGCGTGTCACGTTGTCGAACTGGAAAGACACAAATTGAAGTTGCCAGAGGCGCTGGAAGTGGGATGTGGGGGCTTTGGAACTTGAATGTTGGCTTCGCAGATACTGTCTGTAATATACTGTAATTTTATTTTATCTGGCTCAGCCAACAAGTGCTAAATCCCGCAACACTGCCGTGTGTTCTCTGGGACACCCGGTATATATTACTTGTCATCGTACAACTGTCCGGTTGACAACCAGCTTCTGGCTGTGGGCGTCGGATTCTTGATTTAGCTATAGAATTTTGCCCATCGACGAGAATTGATCCCCACAACAAAGTCATTTTTTGCGTGTTCGTATCTTTGATTTAATGACACGTGTTATAAAATTTCATTAATTCAAAGTAATGAAAATTTCATGACATTGTTATGAGATTGTAATGAAAATAGCTACAAATCAATGTAATGAAATCTTTTTACAGTGATATGTTACTGCCTACAGAAGTGGTTTATCGTTCTGATCTCATTTACATTGGTAAAAAAAAAAGAACAAAGGAAATATGGGCGGGACGGGGAGGGAGATTTTGAGGGTGAGCGGAGAGTTCGAGGTTGAGGTAGTTTGGTCTCGAGTGGTTCGTGTGAGTGGAGTGTATACCCTGGCGCTGATGGGGTGAGGGTAGAGGGGTATGGTGGGCCCGCGGTGGGCACAGCACAGTGGGATAAGTTTTGTCGGGGTTAGTAGAGGACGCAGGTCTGTTTGATGGGGTTGTTTGGAGGTTATAAGTTGTAATAGGCTTTAAGCACACTTGAGCCGCGCGCGCCTTGAGCGCTCCGGAACCGGGGCCTGCTTTTACTTGTGCTTCCGACGGCCACATCACACACACGAGGCCTGATCCGAGCTCCGTGTGGTATGCTCGTGCAACAATAACCGATGTGTGGCGCAGGCCGGTCAGAGCTGGCTGTTCGTCGTACATGGAAGGGCGTTGCCACGAGCCTCACGAGTCACATCTACCGTGACACATTTGTCTGAAGTCATCTCCAGCGGTCGTTCTACTCTCAGGGTCTTGGTGGCAAACCTCTTTGGCGGACGCACAGGCGGTCATCACATCAAAACCGACCAGCAAGACGCAGTGCAAGGGGGACCAGCGCCCATAATACGGACAGATGCGAAAAGAGAGCGGACTTCTATCTCAGGTTTATAGCTGTGGAAAACAGCTGGAGATAAAATGAGACTTAGAGGGTGCGGAGAGGTATACTGCCGGCATGTAGGGCACACGTATTAGTGTTCTATTAAACTAAACTGAATTGGACGTCAGATCTTCCTGGGGAAATAACGCTTAAGGATCACGATTATACTACGACTATCGTGCAAGCAGCTCTATTTCCCACTAAAAACGCAGAGCCAACATCCCATCGGATCTAAGCCCCATCAGGATTTGCATACCTAACACGGGAGTGGCTCGCAAGCGCTACAGATCACAAGCGCTACAGCTCGCTAGCGCTACGGCTCACAAGCGCTACAGCTCACAAACGCTACAGCTCGCTAGCGCTACGGGTCACAAGCGCTACAGCGAGAATCGGACCGTTAGGCGGAGCCGACTATTGACTGTTTTTTTGGGCGAGAACGATCTATTGATCTCAGTGCGTATGAGAAAATAAATTGCTCCGTTTTAGTCTCCTCTCTGTCCAAGGCCGGGGGTAGTTCCTGTCCTGTACCTTTTGTTGTTATATCAGCTGTTATAGTCAATAGCCGCCTCTATTTACTGTCTTAACTCAAAGACAAATCATCATATTGTTTTCTATAGGTTTCAGTAGAAATCGGAGTACTTCAAGGTGAGTTGTCGAGTTTCGCTCAATTCGTCGTTGCTAGTGATCTCAGCATCATTATGCAGCGATTGAAATAAACATTGCGAGGGTTTGTAAGAAACAACAAACTGGATTTCACGCAGTTTTACCGCAGACGCGCCGGCCTCAGCCTTGGAGGGAGAGAGAGAGAGGAGAGATACTCGAACGGACGAATTTTTTTCTCATACGCACTGAGATTAATAGGTCGTTCTCGCCCGAGACCCCGTCAATAGTCGGCTCCGCCTAATGGTCGGATTCTCGCTGTAGCGCTTGTGACCCGTAGCGCTAGCGAGCCGTAGCGCTAGCGAGCCGTAGCGCTAGCGAGCCGTAGCGCTAGCGAGCTAGCGTTTGTGAGCTGTAGCGCTTGTGACCCGTAGCGCTAGCGAACCGTAGCGCTTGTGAGCCGTAGCGCTTGTGAGCCGTAGCGCTAGCGAGCTGTAGCGCTTGTGACCCGTAGCGCTTGTGATCTGTAGCGCTTGTGACCTACGTCCCAGTAGTGCGTTATGGAAATTGGAAAAGCAACAAAAGCCCCAGCCGGGGTATGACTTTGCCAAATATTTTTTTTACGATTTCGTCTGAAACGCGACAAAATATTGCACTGTGAAAAGGAAAGTCGATTTTCGACGTCAACTGTCTTCGAAAAACATCTTTGAACAAATCCGGCACCTCTGATCACCGGTTTTCAAGATCATCGGTACGGAATGAAAAGCGACTCCTTCGCATTCGAAATTTTATCCACAGCTTTTTCAGAAATCCACCACCCTGCGACCGTTATGCGTTTACTGAAGACGACGAAAAACAATCGTTTGGCTCGTTATTCGAATTCTACTGGCCAAAATCCACTATCAGCTAATTGTTTCCGAATACTGTCGTTTCAATTGCGAGTCACACAGTATTCGCTTTCGTTCAAGACCGTTTTTCGACCTCATCAGGAATTCAAACAGGGTTTTGACTGGTTTTGACACTTCGAAAAACGACTTTCCTTTTTACGGTGCGAGACGAGAAACTGACTTTTCCATTCAAAAGAGGAGGTTCAAAACCACGAACCTTCAAATTTTGGTCGGCCTCCGTGACGTCTAAGTTTGAATGTTACTCGCCTTTCCTCGCGCCGCCCGGATTCGCCGAGGTGCCTGATCAGGTTATGATGGCCACTATACGATGAATTTCACTTATAGCGCGCCGGAAGGGTCCAACATGTCTCATGTTGGGGTGCGGGGAGAAAAACATCACGGGAAAAGAGCTGATGAGCGGTCTCTGTGTTCTGGGGAACCCAACAGAAGGTTGGTAAGGTGGGGCAAAAGAGTTTGCATTTCTGCTTTGAACAAAGCTTTGGGAAAACATTTCGACCGAGGTTTGTTTTGCATGGTTTTTACAGACCTTCCATAGGCAGTGGGCCCTCTAAGTCTGTGCTCGATCTCAACGATATACTCCTTTGTAATCCAAGGTCGCTGCGCTGCACCAGAAACTGCATATCATATTTGGTATGACATGGAGCACCCCGCACGCCCTAGCTGTCACAGCTGGGCGATGAATTCGTGAGGCGAATCGAGCTACGTCAAGGGCACCATTCTGTTGAGGGATTCGTGGCTTTCGATATTTTTTCCACTCTTCAACAACTTTGTCTCTTGAACTTTTTAGTGAACGTTTTGGTGTTATTCAAGAGTGGATACGAGTTTGCTCTTACAACAGGGAAAATGTCCCTAGAGTTACATAAATTGTGTTGTTTGTATAACAAATTTTTTATTCTGTTTGGATGTGTTCGAAAACGTTCTAGTTTCAAGATTAAAGGTGTTTCGTACATTTAAGAGTAGATAGAGTATTTTCATATTTTTTGGACACAGGAGTATATGCCGACACTGTAGTTCCACCAGGTCGGATGAGGGTGTCTAAGAATCTTGCGAGTCACGTAATAAACACGTGTGTGCGAGTGTGTATGACGAATGATTCACTTAGTAGTTGCACATGCAGGGTGCTCGTCAGACCTTCCGAGCGTTGCAGCGACATCATAGCGTCACATGTCTCCGGACGAATTTCATATCAGGCTAAGAGGCGACCTAATTAAAGGCACGCCACAAACTGTGCTGTGAAGTGGAACAAGGGGATCAGTTGACTTAGCCCCAAAATGAGATTTTTATGCCCTGTTATAGTCAATCATAGGCTGCTTCTACCCTCAAAATATTACAGCAAAGTACCCCACCCATAGGTTGAGAGATATAAGGGTTGGTAATAGGAGATAAGTCGACTCACCCCCTTTTTAAAGTACACTTTTTCGCAGCTAAAGGAGGTAAGTCGACTTATCTCAAAAGTCTTGAAAATTTCAACTGAACAAAATGAGTTAAGTGGTCTTGACTCTATTTGATAGAGATTTTTTGAAAAAAGTTATGTCAACTTATCCCCTTTTGCACCAAAAAGTTAGCAAGCATATTTCTTTTTATTCTGTAGTGGCACTACAGAACTGAGTTCCAGATTACGATTAGTTCCAAGTTGACTCAAGGAGTTCTAATTTTTCTTTATTTTCTGTGAAGCTTTCGGAGTATCCTTTTCATTCAATTTTGAGTTTAGACCTGGTTGTTATCTATTGTATGCCATAGTTGAACCAGAAAAGTATTTATGAGGATTCACTACTGTTGCCTTTATACTTTTTCTTCGATTCACTTAATGATTCAAAAAGAGTAAAACATGACATATTAGAGTAGAACGACTTAGCTTCTTTTTTCAGAATGGCATAAGGAGGTAAGGCGACTTGACTCTTTATGCATCTTCTCATCAACAAAGTTTAGTAGACTTAGCTCCATTTTCCAAGTTTTCAATGACTTAACTCTAAAGTCGCAACAAGTAAAAAGAGTCGAGTCCTGTATCTCAGCGTAGAAGCATGACACTGAAAAAATCATAAAGCCAGTAATATCCTACATGGGATTGCCTTTTAATATTACCTTAACATTTTTGAAAAGTTACGTGCCAATAGTTTTTTTCAATTTCCTGAAAAGTATAGGTTTTGGAATTGACCCCTTGTTCCGCTTCACAGCAACTGTTCCTCAAAGAAAGATAACGGATTTGGCCCTTACGTCGTCCGTCGTTCATGGCGTGTCAAATCCAGAGCACACTCCATATCTTTTTAAAAAAATCACTCATCGTTCATTTCAGGGGCAAAAAGCTGACCGAAACACTGAAAACGCGTTTGGCTGTTGTGGCTGGCTGGCCGCTATCGCTCGGCTGAATCTCGTGTGACTGGGCCGTACTGCCATCTTCTCTGACGGCAAACATCTGTTCTTCGGGTCGGCGTGTACGGCTTGGCCGCGCTACGCTGCAGTGTGAATGTGATGATTTGCGGTATCGCTTGTCCAGCCTATGGAACCGGCCTTGTCGGGAGCCAGGACAGCCCAGTGGCCAGTAGACGCTCCCCCCTCCTGGACCGCTTTTCATCGTGCCTCTCTCACTTCACTCGAGACAAAGTATCACCCTCACCCAGCGCCACGGGCGCATCAAGTTTTCCTCTTTTACGCGGATTCCTTTTCTGTATACTTGAATTGGTATGACCAACGCTCTGCCCAGGGGTTGAAGGTTTCGTGAGCGGCGCGCTGCAGTGGAGTCCTGCCCCGTTTCGCCCCTTCCCGCTCGCTGCCCAGTCTGCGCACCACACGCAGCACGATGCACCATGTCACGTTCACACATAAATATCTCCTGGGGCCTGCCTGAAAATTTGGTGGAATTAACCGAAAAAAACGTTTACGCCGCTGACCATTTTTGATCTAACAGCACCTACGTACAGGGAACTTGCTTTCCGCAGCTCAACCTGCAATTGCGTGCTAGTACATTTTAAGTGACACTGATGAATTCCCATCTTAATTTTTTGTAATCTAAATTCAAACTTACAAACCGGGTTGTTTTATAAAAACTAAAATCAACGTTCTTAACTTACAGATCGAGAATCTGAATTTTAATGGTAAGCTTGCGAAATAAATTACAATTCCTTGGAATTGTAATTTTACTAACACACTGTGAAAAGTTGTCGTAGGTTTACGTAAAACTTTTCCACTAGAATGGTTTGTCGTAAATTTACAACATATTTCGTAAGTCGTAATTTACAAAATATATTGTAGACCTACAAAGGATCACAGTGCATTCGATTGTAAAAATAAAAAAAAATCCATCAATGTTTGTAAAATCACGACGGATTCTTTTTAACAGTATACGAGGATAAAAGAACAATTTTGCACGCTTGCTTGTGTCTAATACTTTTTTAGTGCCTCTTTCTGAAAAATGTGCCATTGTGATATGTGTTTACATAGGTACCGGGTGTTATGAGAACACTTACCAGTATACACTCTAAATTACCATGGATTTTTATTGTTACCAGCTCCTGGACTTTTTTGAGCATGTCTAAGCCAGATACAAAATTGTGTGTACTCAGTTAAATTTTTGAACATTTTGTAATTAGCTAGGAACAAAATTTTCAAAAATGTAACTTACTAAACACAATAATGTATCCGGCTTAGGCATGCTCAAAAAAGTCCAGGGGCTGGTAACAAGAAAAGTCCATGGTCATTTAGAGTGTAAGTGTTTACGTATTTTTATCCGTAAGGAACGATGGGGAAACGACTAAGTTAATCCGGCTGACAGTCGTTTGGAAATCCAGCAGAGTGTAAATCCGGGGAAATTCGAAGTAGTCCGGTGTAATCCAGGGAAATTTTGGGGTAATCCGGGGTAATCCGAGGAAAAAGGCACCGTTATCCGGAGGACACTCCAGAGGTAATCCGAGATAGTCCGGGGTTATCTGTAATCCGGCTGACACGAAATTTGACAGTCGTTTCCCCCTCGGATGTTTCCTGACATTTTCAAACCACATACTCAGTAAAATAACGGTTAGAAGGGGTCGTATGGTTCCCTTCAAAAAGAAAAACATGCAGAAATATTTCGTTCTTTTTTTTATCTGTCCAACAATTTTTAACGGATGATAAAATAGCTGCACTGACCCGTTCACAGCCGACAGGCAAAAGCTTAGGCCTGAGCCCATTTTTCCTGACACTTATGCGCCAATTTTCTGATATTTTCCTGATTTTCCTGACAACTTTTTCAAAACCCTGACATTTTCCTGATTTCCTGACTTGTGGCAACCCTGAGTGCTTCAGGTGAATTTTTATGGGCTGTGCAATTCCGTAGCGATCCCTAAAGAGACTCCTCTTGACAAGAGAATATCCTCCGTGAAAATAGCGTAGCGTCTACCGTGCGCTGTGGTGTGCGGCCAGGATTAAAGTCTTTGTTGCACAACTTTGTGCCGCCGGCCACCACAGCGGTCACTTCGCGGTTGTTCGTGGCCCCGGCCTTTCCCCAACCCGCATCTCCACTTGTCTCCCAAGCCTGGAGCATTGACCATTGACCTTGCACCGTGCACTGTTTTCTCACGTCTCTATCACACCACATACGATGCTTTGCCTTCTCCCACGCTCTCTTCCTGAGCGTCGTTTCCTATTAGATCTTACTACCCTAGCCAAAGCCAGCATCCTCTCTTTACACTCTAAAACTAAATGTGCAACCGATAAACACCAGTAAGTGCGCAACTCACAGTTGGCAATAGCAAGTGTTCAACTCCTTCTTTTTTTTACACAAGTAAGTGTTCCTCCACAGCTATTCAACTGGAGTGTTCGACCAGGAAATTAGTGTTAGCAGAGAGCGTAGACAATAAAAATACGATTTCACGAAATCCTGGTAGACAACGGAGTTTCTATAACTCAGGTAAAATTATTGTGAGTGTATAATAAGACCGCAAGATAAATCCAGTAGTTTTGTTTAGTTTACGGTAGTCGTGATTGGTGGCTGGAAGAATCTAAGTTTGAATTGGTAGGGCGAGTTTCAAGTAGTGAGATTTTTCCGACAGTTTTGCCGACAACTGATCGACAGGAGTAGCGAGAAAAGGAGCTTTCCTTCAGACGGCAAAAAATGGGCGACGAGGTCTAGTTCTGAGGGAAACGACAACAATACCATCACCACCAGCGGCCGCACTCGGAGGGCGAACCGGGGCCGTAACTGATACCGCTGGTACGCCCAGAACAGCGCGGGCAAGCGCGCCGCCGCCGTGACGGGGTGCGCTCCGTCGGGAAAACGCGGACTTAAGGCGTTGTTTACACAACACACCAACTTAATACTAGCGCACCTAGCGACTTCAACTGTATTTATTTTATCTGAACGAAATGTTAGGCAGCCGAAATTAATGTGAAAATAGCAGTTTCATACCTGCGGAAATCGTTTTTCAAAGTTTCATGGAGGTTCAATACGTAGGAACACAAGTGATTTACGAAAATGATACACGTAAATGTACACCATTTCAAGAATTCTGCTCACCAGATTGAAGTCAAACTTACCAAACCGTTTTCTGAGGGTGCAAAACTACTATTTACGCATTCAGTTCGCCTTGTCAACGTTTCGAAACTCTGTACGATGATTTAAAGTCGCGAGGTGGAAGTCAAAGCCCCCGGCCGAGGCGGCCATGGTTAAAGGAAGGCCGGCGACACGGCGCACGCGCGTCCACCTCAAACAAACCTTGTTTACACAACATACCAACCTAGAAAACATGAAAAGGATCACTAATCCCCCTACGTTGCGATTTGAAATTATGATCTTAGGTTGGCAGAAGTGCGCCGCAGTCGACTGTTCGTTCGATAAAAATGAAGTAGGTTTCGAAAGGGCGGTATGGTGGTCACGTGCGAATTTCATTGGTGTCATCTCTTTCTTGAGCGTTTCACTGAAGTAGAGCTTTTTTTGAACGCAGACTTTACAGGTTTCTCTTTCGCTCCGTGTTGGCTCGACTCCGCCTAGCCCCACCACGAAAAACTATCCCCTTCTCATGGTGATTTCAGCTGACAAGTCGAGCATTACCATAGCAACTGAAATTTCAATTCAAATTTACAGAAAATCTGTAGTTGAAATTTCAATGAAACTTTCAGAGTGAGTACACAAGTTTACATTCTATAACTGTAGGTTATCTTAAAAAATCCTTGGAGCGGATTTTTTTCTCCCTTAAGGGGCCATATAAAACAATTGACAGACGTTTCAAAGCGATTTTAGAAGGCAACTCCGTTGCTTAAAAACAGTCAACACAAATGTGTACATTAATGTAAAATTGTTTGCTTTTTTCAGCGGACATATGGAATGTACACTTAAATAAACGTGTGACATGTCTTTCACTGCACGGCTCAAATGCATTTGTACTAGTATTTTTACAGCTCGTGGCGAAATGAGCATGGGGTGACTTGTTATTGGGTCGAGTCAGCTGGGGCAAGCAGTCCTAGATCCGGTTTGTCATTGAGTATGTAAGACTGGGAAGACTTCATGGACAGTGTCGCTTTCCACGCTGCCGCGAAGATTTTCTTTACATTAGAATTTGTCAAGATACGAGAGTTTTACGCTGGCTAGACGAGTCAGGCAATGACGTTGTACCTCTACCGTCTGCACTTTCTAAGACGGGGCAAGGCGCGGTTACTCCCGAGCTCCGGGCCTTTGGCCTGGACCGTGCGGTCACCTCCCGTCAGCTATGTAAATGGCGCCGTAGTCAGGCAAGTATGAATATTGATGAGGTGTCTGTGCTGGCCCCGTCACCCTGCCCTGCCAACTCCGTCATGCGGCACTTAGATAAGGAAATTACTTCTTCAATCGATCGTTTACAGGCCGTGTATCATAAAAAAGTAAATTGAACTGTGAGAGAACATATCGTCGCGTCCGCGCAACACGAGCCTGGATCTACGACGGTTCACCCAACGCCTTTCACCTACCCCCTGTTCCACCCAACTCAACTCAATCCACCATTTTTTCACCCATTTTTTAAAATCCAAAAATGTTTGTCCCAATGACCGTTTAGTCCACCTTTCTATTTGCATACCCACTAGAGAGTGGGGTTGTTTCCGCATGCTCGCAGGTAATCGATTCTTCTGCCTTCATTTCCTCGTAGCGTGCGTTGATATGCTGGAGACGCTCGGTCACCATGCGGTACTTAAGACGCTGAGGCGTTTTCACGACCTGGACAAGTACTGTTAGTCGAGGGATCATTTGCCAATTCAATTCTCTGGGTATTTCTGGAAGGTCTCTCAAGGTTTGGGGGTTGCGAAGAAGGGTGGCTGGACGAGTCAGGTTGATCGTCCTCTTGATGGCAGCTTCGTTCGGCAGCTTGACCAAGACGACCTACACAGAACATAACGACACTCTGTGACGCTGACACTCTGCTGCAGTTTGTTGGACGTGATTTGGAGGGGAGCCGCTCTAGCTGCTGCACGCTGCTCCACTTTATGTCGTTCATTATCTCTATTGCGGTGATGTCCTGGTCAGGGGCGTGCGAGTGCTCGGCACCCCTGACCACGAAGGGTGGATCGGACACCGTGGTAGGGCGAGCTTTGCATCCTGGCTTAGAGGGCGCACACCCTGTGCGTTCTCTCTTTCTTTGCCGAATGTTTGCGGTACATGATACCCTTTGCTAACTAAAATCCCCTATCCTCTTAGACTTTATAAATTATTTCGGTGCCATGTTGGCATGATCAAGCCGAGGGAGTGAAGTGAATGGTGGGTGGGATGGGTTTTGCCATCCCAACGTAGGCACTTGGTCCTACAGTGGGAATACTCGGGTGGACCAAATACCAGTGGGCTTTCGTGATATTGGGGAAATAGAGGTGGATGTAAAACTGGTGGGCAAAATTGTGGTTGGAATTTATGTATCGGGTAAAAAGGCGTTGGGTGAACCGACCTATCTTTTTCGCAGCAAGCCTAGCTTATCTGTTTTTTAGGCAACGGAGTTGCCTTCTAAAATCGCTTTGAAACGTCTGTCAATTGTTTTATATGGCCCCTTAAGGGAGAAAAAAATCCGCTCCAAGGATTTTTTAAGATTACCTACAGTTATAGAATGTAAACTTGTGTACTCACTCTGAAAGTTTCATTGAAATTTCAACTACAGATTTTCTGTAAATTTGAATTGAAATTTCAGTTGCTATGGTAATGCTCGACTTGTCAGCTGAAATCACCATGAGAAGGGGATAGTTTTTCATGGTGGGGCTAGGCGGGGTCGAGCCAACACGGAGCGAAAGAGAAACCTGTAAAGTCTGCGTTCAAAAAAAGCTCTACTTCAGTGAAACGCTCAAGAAAGAGATGACACCAATGAAATTCGCACGTGACCACCATACCGCCCTTTCGAAACCTACTTCATTTTTATCGAACGAACAGTCGACTGCGGCGCACTTCTGCCAACCTAAGATCATAATTTCAAATCGTAACGTAGGGGGATTAGTGATCCTTTTCATGTTTTCGAGGTTGGCATGTTGTGTAAACAAGGTTTGTTTGAGGTGGACGCGCGTGCGCCGTGTCGCCGGCCTTCCTTTAACCATGGCCGCCTCGGCCGGGGGCTTTGACTTCCACCTCGCGACTTTAAATCATCGTACAGAGTTTCGAAACGTTGACAAGGCGAACTGAATGCGTAAATAGTAGTTTTGCACCCTCAGAAAACGGTTTGGTAAGTTTGACTTCAATCTGGTGAGCAGAATTCTTGAAATGGTGTACATTTACGTGTATCATTTTCGTAAATCACTTGTGTTCCTACGTATTGAACCTCCATGAAACTTTGAAAAACGATTTCCGCAGGTATGAAACTGCTATTTTCACATTAATTTCGGCTGCCTAACATTTCGTTCAGATAAAATAAATACAGTTGAAGTCGCTAGGTGCGCTAGTATTAAGTTGGTGTGTTGTGTAAACAACGCCTTAAGTCCGCGTTTTCCCAACAGAGCGCACCCCCGTCGCAGTCGCGGCGCGCTTGCCCGCGATGTCCTGGGCGTACCAGCGGTATTAGTTAGGGCCCCGGTTCGCCCCCTTAGTTCGCCCGTTGGAGGGGACGGTATTGTTCATGTTCCCCTTTGGCAGTTACCTCGCCGCCCATTTTTTGTCGTCAGAAGGAGAGTTTGTTCTCCCTCTTCCTCCTGTCGTTTAGATGTCGGCCCAATTGTCGGAGAATATTCATTACTTGAAACTAGCGCCTTACCAATTCGAACTTAAAATTATCTAGCCACTATCTTGACTATCGTAAACTAAACAAAACTACTGGGTTTTCTTACAGTCTTATAATACACTCACAATAATTTTACCACAGTTATAGAAACTCCGTTGTCTACCAGGATTTCGTGAAATCTCATTTTTTTTTCCTGAGCGGAACGAGGCACTCTGGGAATTTGAAAGTAGATTTGCGCGCCCGCCGCCCTCCGAATGCTTTTCGTTTCCAAGGGGTATCTTACTGTTATTGTTTTTCTTATCTTAAAATTGGAATGTGTGTGTGTGTATATATATATATATATATATATATATATATATATATATATATATATATATATATATATATATATATATCATACCTCCACGTAACACATCCCCTTCGACTTCGAAAACTTAAAGCAAAAAGAGTGAAGTGTGCTTATCTTCTTTTGCTCTCTTCATTTTTTGTTGCATTTTAAGATAAGTCGACTTAACACTCTTTGCTGAGTAAAATGTATACTTGAGAAAGGGGATAGGTCGATTTAACAAGATCATCAAAACATTTAAAGAAAAATAAAAAAAAATAAGCTCGTAGCAAATAGTTTTTCGATTTACTGTGAAGAGAGCCTCTTGGACCTAATCTTCTTCCGCTTTGCTATACCCTTGCTTTTACTTGTTCATGCACCCTCCCTTGTCACTACGCACAGCGGGCTGTTGTCGCCTCATTTCCCTGAGAGGGTTGTGTGCGAAATTTGCTATAATAGGCTAAGCCCCTTCTCCGTGGAAAAAAAGGGGGGGGGGGAGGCCTCGGCTGGTCGGTTAAGGGAGGCCAGTATCAGCCGACAGCTTTGGGCAAAGCGAGACGTGAAGTCCTAACAAGAGCTGGCCCGTTTTATTGAGGTAGTTCTCTGATTTGGAATACATGGAGCTCTATAGGGCGGGCGGAGGAGCCACAGTTCCCCTCCCCTGTCTAGCTAGTGAATGGCTTGCATAGTGCCCTCCCACTGAGTTACTCCATTCACTCTCCTGAGAAGTCTCAGAGAGAGAGCGAGAGAGAGAGAGAGAGAGAGAGAGAGAGAGAGAGAGAGAGAGAGAGAGAGAGAGAGAGAGAGAGAGAGAGAGAGTGGCGAGTAGCGTGTGGAGGGGAGTGCCTCTGAGTTGGCGGCCCCCTCTCCTCACCGCACCTCTGCCGGGCACCGCACTGGGTGACCTTGAGCTCAGCTGACGATCAACGCGTACGAGTGAGTAGCGAGCAGCGGTAACGGTTGTACGCACGATGTGGCGTAGCACAGGTGGGCGCGGTGGGTCCGGCGGACCACTTCGCTCGCATAGACCTAAATCATGCGTTACAGAAAGGCGTTTATCTCGAGGGGTCCGAGCTAGTCGACTGACTAGTCAGTTTACTTGATGACCGAGTATTCTAATTTTCGTATGTTACTACACATTTTGAGACAAATAAGGCAGTCAATTTCCAATCGCGTCTCGACAGAGAGATTTGACACAAAACAGTCGCATGATTTCCTTAAACATAACAAAAAGGAATGAAAATCACCGGAATTCTCGTGACCTGGCGTTAATAGCCTCTCCAACCCTCCATTTCACTGCATTTTCTCTGTGCGGGGAAAAATGAAGAAAGGTAGTTTATTATTCATTTCTTTATTCTCTAGGATATTTTAAAATATGTTTTAATCATATGCTTCACATAATCCCGTGACACGCTTCTGGTGTACGGTGACAGAGATGCCCTTGATTATCCTCAAATTAATCTTTTTAACCTAAACTTAGAATTGTTTTGTGGGTGGGAAGCGAGAAGGAATGATCGTCTACATGTGTAAATCTCATTTTCTGAAGGCAAAACCCAAGACATTTCCACACCAAAATTCAGACCCCTCCCCCCCCCTTTTTTTCACCCTTTCAGGCTCTTCTGCTTGCACCATTTATTGTGACGTCCTAACTAGGTTGCCGGTAGGGTCCACGGTCACGGCTGACATTCAACAGCAATCGCAAGGGAGTCGAATGGGTTGCCTAAGCAAGAGGCGCACTGAGCGCGTGGCCCCGATAGCTAGGCCGCTCATCGGGCTCCTTGAGACAGTCCATTTCTCTGAGAGCTTGTAGACAATAACTCAGCTTCAAAATGCAGGAAACATCGCCCAGCTTAAATAATTATAGAATATACCGCAAATAATAATACTTTTTAAAAATTCAAGTGTAGAGTGCGGATTTTCAATTCAAAATGTGAGACCCATTGTTAACGTTTACAGGAAATAATTATTTCAGGCATGAAGTTCATCAATGTTTTAGTTGCATAAGATACTTCAGGGGCGTAGGAACGAATTTCAGTCAGGAGGGGGTACCCCACATAAGACTCATTTCCTTAAAAAATAACTTTTCAGAAAAAAATTGTACTGATAGTAATAATACCTCAGGGGCCGCGGAAGTACTGAACTACAGGGGGGGGCCAACTTCGGTGGCGTCGTGGGGGTTGCCTACATACCCGGCGGTTTTGGGTGCTTTCTTAATGTGAATTTTGTAAAAATCAAAAAGAAAAGCTTTTTTTCCGAATAATAAAGTTTTATATATAAAAAAAAGAATAGCCTTTACATTAAAAATAAAATAAATTGATCTAGCTAATGACTTTAAGAAGAGTAACATTTACAGGACAAGTTACAGAAACCAAAAATTCGTTTAAATTTAAACATTTTCAAAGCGCACCGTAAGTGAAAAGACCTCCATTGACCAAAGAAATGTGTTTTCTGCACATTTCGACCGGGTGCAGGTTTGAATTGAACAAGTGACAGATATGCAGCCGTCCGATGGACCAAAAAATATTGTCTAATAACGGGATGCATGTTTTTCACTTCAAATTCGAATTTGTATCTAGTTAAGATTTGCGCAGAAACGCATCTTTCTACGCATATTGTCCATGGACGGTAGTGAACGAGCGCCGCGGTCATGCCCTCTATCGCAACGCACCCTTCACCGGGCATCTTGGGGGGAAAATTAGGGGGGGCTTCGCCCCCCTGTTTGATTTTTGGGGGGGGCCTTTGGCCCCACTCGCCCCCCACTTCCGCGGCCCCTGTAATACCTGAAAACTTGATAGGGATGAACAAACGCAAGCGCAAACAGATGGCCTTGTAGCGAATTTCGGATCAGTTCGTGTATCCAAATATTGCTAGCGAAGCGAGCAAAGAAAAATTCTAACGTAAACGCGTTAAACGGCCCCCTGGGTTTTAACACTTACTTGAGAATTTAGAAGACTTCGATAATATTCAGTCACAACTGCCTCACTTTAGCTACACAAAATTTCGACGGGCCAGCTATCAACAACGCTGCCGCGCCGCAAGCAATCACCATGAAAACTAAAGATGCGAAACAAATTAACAATTATGAAAAACATACGATTTTAGGAAATTCTGGTACGCACGAAGTCAATTAATGTTTTGGTTTCATGAAATACTTTCGCGGATGGTCTATGTAGATATTAAGCTACAAAGTTTTTACCCTTTTGGTTACACCGAGAAACCGGCGTCTTGGTTTTCAAGGGGTCTCGTCTCACAAATCCCGTGTGTTTTCTCCGTAAGAGCGTCTTGGTTTTTCGAAACTGCTTGAAAACCAAGACGTCGTTTGCTCCGTGTAAGAAACTCAATATGTTTAGCCTCAGTGCTCTGCAAATCCAAGTGTAATACTAAATATCAATTTAAACTGTGAAACTTTAGTTTCACGTAGAATCACACTAAGATTTGTAGAGTGTTTGATCTGTGCCATTAGTTTAAGTCGCATGACAAATATTTCATCCTTGTCAATCAAACGACTTAGAAATGAGCTTTTCAGTGAAAACTTGTCCGATCAGCTTGATCTTTGAACTGTAGGCTCATTGTGCAATGGTCATTCGAAAACTGAATTGACATTTTTACTCCAACGTGTTCTTTTAATTTTTAGTTTTTGAACTACTGTGCATGAGTTGAATCAACAGGTCCCCCCCCCCCTCCCCAGCCACGCCTATCTTCCCCGGCGCGCTGAGGCGTCGAGCCTCTCCAACAATAGCGACCCAGCTCGGCACAGGGTGCTGGGTGCTCGGCTCCTACGCGGCTCGCAATTGCCATAGAAACACGAGATGCAAACGAGTTTCACACACACAAAAACTGACAGCTTGTCATCGGACATATCTCAAAAAATTTCGTATTTTTCGTAGTATTTTTCAGTAGAATTTGATGAAGATTCGTTCGACGGGATCGGCTGCGCCCATAAGGGGCCCCCTAGGTTTTAACCGTTATTTAAGAATGAGAAAGACTTTAATAATGTTCATATAGAACGATGTCTGAAAACTAAACCACAATTTTTTTTTTCCGCCCCGACATTTGCCACTCAAAATGTTGCCTGGCCTAACAGCTATCAAACGCTGCCGCAAGCAATCACCATTTAAAAAAAAAAAGCAAAGATGCATACCACGATTTTGGAAATTCTTGTAGGTACGAAATTTATTTATGTTTTGGTTTCATCAGATGCTTTCGTGGATAGGCTATGATTTCTTTTTTTCTTTTTTGTTTGGTTAAGTAACCAAATGTACCAAGGTCCTCCTTCCTCCCCTGCGCGCCACGATGAGGGGCCGAGCGGCCGAGCGCCCGAGCCTGCGGCAATGCCGATTCGGCGTGGCTCGCCGGCACTCCTGGCCGACAGAACAAAGCGCGTTTGAGGTGTGAGTGCCCAGTCCTGTCGCTTATATAGTTCTAGGCTGGGGCCTCCACTTAACAAAAGAAGGCCGGTAGCTCGGCTGGGGTAGGCGCCGCCACGGCGCGTTTGAGGTGTGAGTGCCCAGTCCTGTCGCTTTTATGATTCTAGGCTGGGAACGCACCGGCGACTATTTAGTTTAGCTGAACGATATGTGAGAGACGCGGAATGAATGTGAAATAAGCAGTTTCAGACATGCGGAAATCGTTTCCCAAAGTTTCAAGGAGGTTCAATCAGTAGGTAAAAAATGGGATTCATTAAATTATTTACCTAAATACACACCATTTCAATAATTCTGTTAACCAGATTGAAGTCAAACTTACCAAAACGTTTTCTGCAGGCTCAGAAACACTATTTACGCATTCAGTTCGACTTGTCAACGTTTTGATAACTTTACACAATGATTTAAAGTCGCGAGGTGGGGGCCTCAGCCCCCGGCTGTGGCGGCCATGGTTTAAAGATGGCCGGCGGGGCCGGCGACACGGCGCCTTACGCGTCCACCTCAAACCAACCTAGACTAGCTTAAGGCACGGCCTTCTGGGCTGACTGCCAAACATCTGAATCCGCAAGCTTTGTCCATGGAGTCAGTCTTAAGCGATTTACTGCATATTTGTATTTATCGCATGTTTATAGTATTATTAACTTAAACTTGTATTGCATGATAACACGGAGATATTTTTCTTTTACTAGGGTAAAAGTACCAAACATGGATCATTTCTGTTTGACGGGTTCTAACGGCTGATTGGGTCGACTGAATTAAAAATTTCAAAGTTCCTCAGGTAGACGACTACATATGCAACAATATGTGTATGTGACATTTTATTGTCTGCTCGCTCCTCTGCCCGCTGGAGCTCGTCGAAAAACAGTCTGCAAAACAGACCTCGTCAAAGCGCGCAAAAAGACAAGGCAAGATACATGGCTCTACTTATTTCCTATTTGTAAGAAAACTAACCGGAGGAAATACTTGGTACTCGATGAGAAGACACTTTAAGATATGCCTTTTAAGACTCTGAAGGTTTTGATCCTTTACCTTAAGTATTTTGAAAATGCGGGTAGGGGTAAAAACATAGAATTCGAACCGTCCTCAAGTAACTTCTTTACTTTGCGCCTCAATATCAGTCATTAGAAATCCGACGGGTCCTATTAACGTTGTCCGATCTCCAGGGTTCGGCAAGTTACTCAAAAAAATGTACTAGTTACCGTTACCGTTACTTTCCTTTACACAAGTACTAGTTACTGTTACCGTTACTGGCACCAAGAAAAGTAACTAGTTACGTTACCGTTACCCGAAAAATTGTAACTCGTTACCTTAAGTTACCTTTAAAGTAATACACCGCAAAGAAAAAAACAAAAATATTTTTCATCCAATTTTTTTTTAATTACCAGCCTTTTCCTCTTGAGGGCCCCCATATCAGAAGGGCCTCAGCCCAAGACCAGCGATCAGCATCACCTCATTTACGCTTTTGCCCGGCCCCGGCTTGGCTACGCTGACCCGCGTCCTTTACCCGGACTTTCACGCCTTTTGTTTCTTAATGTCGGCCTGCTCTGGCGGAGTCCCGCCGACCATCTCCCTGCCTGCCCCTATAGCCCAGGAACCTAAGAATTCAACCCAGAACAAAAATACGTGAAGCTGGAAATGGGCTTAATCGATGCAGTTTGATGTGCTGAATCGAATGCCGTAAAGTTTACCGTTCTACCCCGTAAGGATACCCGGGAAATTGAACAAAGGGCCTAAGTGCAGGGGTTTGCGGTACCGGCCATAGCTCCGAAACTATCCGCGCGATTTTGATGGGACGTGGTGCAAACTGCTCAGGAAAGTACAAGGAACAAATCTAGTGTAACATATAAGTCGGGCGTCGCGCCGTTCCAGTCGTAAATTCGATTTAACTGCAGCGTTCAAATTTCGCGCTTAATTTTTGAAACATATCACGTGATTGCTCTTAAACGAGGCGGTAAACTTTAAAATGGTCCAACCAAACGCTGTGCGCCCATCCTTCAGCGAAGTGTCGCTGTTTTCAGATTTTCCCTCAATTTAACCGTTCAGGTTCTATCCGCCTTGAACTGAGCCCGTGCAGAGCCTCCTGCAGCCGTGCGCGGCAAACTCCCGCTGGAGCACGGCTCCCCCCTCCACCGCTCCGGGTGCGCCGTCTCTCTCCCACGCACGGGAGAGACAAGGAGAGAGCAGCGCGCCTCACCCGGGTCGGACGGCCGATAGAGCGAAAATTGAAAAGAAAATATAACGCGTTTAGAAAATACTGAGAGTATTTTGCTTTCGCGTATCGGAAAGAGCTCAACGTCCACTACATGCTGGCCAAAGTTTACCAGGTGGTCTCTCATAGGAAGCGAGTGAGACGAGGAAAACCCCAAATTTGCACCATTGCCTTTGAACGGTTCGTTCGGGTGAAAGGTGAAAGGTACAAAGTCACTCGTAGTCGCTATTTGACGCAGAAAGTCCATACTTTCGAATGGTGTACACAACAGTACCCAAATGTTGAACTGTCTGGTGAAAACACGGGTTGCAATGACAAAACGCTATTTTTTTGAAATTACGGAATATTGTGTCGGCTCCAATTCACGATTTCTTGCCGGTTTTCATCAGTGTTTCCCATAGAAATTCATAATGTATGTATTGGTCAATGAAAATACGGTAAAGATGACTTTAAAAACCGCCCAGAAATCGTGAATTGGAGCCGACACAATATTCCGTAATTTCAAAAAAATAGCGTTTTGTCATTGCAACCCGTGTTTTCACCACGCAGTTCAACATTTGGGTACTGTTGTGTACACCATTCGAAAGTATGGACTTTCTGCGTCAAATAGCGACTACGAGTGACTTTGTACCTTTCACCTTTCACCCGAACGAACCGTTCAAAGGCAATGGTGCAAATTTGGGGTTTTCCTCGTCTCACTCGCTTCCTATGAGAGACCACCTGGTAAACTTTGGCCAGCATGTAGTGGACGTTGAGCTCTTTCCGATACGCGAAAGCAAAATACTCTCAGTATTTTCTAAACGCGTTATATTTTCTTTTCAATTTTCGCTCTATCGGCCGTCCGGCCCGGGCGGGCCCGGGTGAGGCGCGCTGCTCTCTCCTTGTCTCTCCCGTGCGTGGGAGAGAGACGGCGCACCCGGAGCGGTGGAGGGGGGAGCCGTGCTCCAGCGGGAGTTTGCCGCGCACGGCTGCAGGAGGCTCTGCACGGGCTCAGTTCAAGGCGGATAGAACCTGAACGGTTAAATTGAGGGAAAATCTGAAAACAGCGACACTTCGCTGAAGGATGGGCGCACAGCGTTTGGTTGGACCATTTTAAAGTTTACCGCCTCGTTTAAGAGCAATCACGTGATATGTTTCAAAAATTAAGCGCGAAATTTGAACGCTGCAGTTAAATCGAATTTACGACTGGAACGGCGCGACGCCCGACTTATATGTTACACTAGATTTGTTCCTTGTACTTTCCTGAGCAGTTTGCACCACGTCCCATCAAAATCGCGGGGATAGTTTCGGAGCTATGGCAGGTACCGCAAACCCCTGCACTTAGGCCCTTTGTTCAATTTCCCGGGTATCCTTACGGGGTAGAACGGTAAACTTTACGGCATTCGATTCAGCACATCAAACTGCATCGATTAAGCCCATTTCCAGCTTCACGTATTTTTGTTCTGGGTTGGGGGTTCTTTCTGACTTGGGTTCCTGGGCTACTACGCGCTACCCACCCCACACTGGGCCGGAGGATCGCATCTGAGTGACAGAGAGTTGCTGCCTTTGTCCAGCAGCTGCATGCGCAGGAGAGAGACAAGCATATCGGTGCGTCCCTTACCCTCCCTTACCCTCCTCCCTCACCTCCACCTCACCCCTCTCCATCCGTCCATCCGCGCGCCTGCAGTCATCTGGTTGCTATTGTGACTTGTCTTTCTGAGTACTCAAAGAAGCAGCGAGGAAGTTCAGGGTCAATGTGGACCCCCCCACTCAACTATTAGGAGACACATGTGCACCAAAGCAGTGACAAAACAAAAGCATTCCGAAAAAATCGTAGAACGACAACGGCGGCCGGGGGCGAAGTTGCGTAGAAAAAATGGAAAGTAACAGTAACGAGAAATTCTGGTATCGTTACTCCGAAAATTGTAACTAGTACCGTTACCGTTACTAAATCTCAGCTGAGTACTAGTTACTGGTACCGTTACTCAAAAAAGTTACCAGTTACCGGTAACTTACTGTTACCGAGGTAAGTTACTCCGAACCCTGCCGATCTCCCAGCGACGCTTCAACGTTGTCCGATCCGATCGGTCTGAGCGTGCATTAGCTTACTAAAAGCTCATTTTGGAAGTCAAATCTTGATCAAATTTGAGGTGCTTTGGTAGCTTTTGCTTTGTCAGAGACCAAGGAATAAGGATATCAGTTATTTTTTACAAAACTTGAAACACCGCGACGTGGTATGATGTTAAACTTCATGTTTACGCCGCGCGCCGAAAAGGACATCGGACAACGTTGAAGCGTCGCTGGGAGATCGCACAACGTTGAAGCGTCGCTGGGAGATCGGACAACGTTGAAGCGTCGCTGGGAGATCGGACAACGTTGAAGCGTCGCTGGGAGATCGGACAACGTTAATAGGACCCGTCGAATCGTTCATGCGTGATGCCACTTTGCACACGGCAAAATATGACCAAAATAAAGGGATTGATGCAAACAAACAGCACAAATTTCCAATAGGAAACTTTTTACAAGCGTTTACATCTTCCATTGCGCCTTACGAGAGGTCCGGGTAGGCAACCTGGCGCACACATCAGATCTCTTTCCACTCTTAGCGCCTTAAGGATCACGTGACTGAGCAAGAAAATACAATAATTTCAAAAGCGTATGTTTTAAGTTTATAGAACAGGTTTCAGGCAACATTTCTACGACGAATCGGAGGGTCTATGTCACGTGGTTAGTTAGGATATATAGAAAAGAATCGAATTTCTCGTTAAAGAAATGCCACTTTCCCAGGCCCTTAATAAGCCCCGAAGATGCAAATGGGCGGAAGCAAGTTGTAATTTCGTGAGCAGAATAGTGAGAGAAACACGTTGGTATGAGAAACTATTTATTTCGTAGACAAACGAGCCTGCAAAACGTATCCAAACAAGCCTAAGTTTTGATCCATGTTTGGGTCAGCGTCCATACATGGATCACAACCCCTACAAGGGGGAAGGGGTTGTTTTGGGATAAAACAAAAAAAATTGCCTTGCCCTAACACTGTTGTGTATCACATATGTGAAGGACAACAGTCTAGCTTGGTGATCCATGTTTGGGTACCCCCACCCAAACATGGATCAAAATTAGAGGTCATGGAAATTCCCTATAACTCCGAAAGTATTGGAGCTAGGAACTTTATTCCCTCAGGATATCTTCCCTGGGGGTTCAAACTACACACCGATGAAAAAAAATTATGCTCATCACACCTTTATCGATCCCAAAACTGTGGTTTTCCGAAAAATGATCCATGTTTGGTACTTTTACCCTACACCAAACTCAGAAAGCATCGCAATCAGCTACTGGTACAACTGCTCTTTAGAATAATACATTCAATCCCATCAGTCTTCTAACATCAACATTTTTACGCAAAAACTAATTTAAAAAAGACTTCTCAGTGCGTAAGTGAGGGTTTTCTTATTAAATTGCATGCAATATCAATCAAAAAATATATTTATGTTAAGATAAAACCAATTTAAGACCCTCTACTTTATTCTCATGATGCAACAGCATGAAATTTTTCCAAAGGTGGTATCAAAGAAGTTGATGCATGGGAGCTATCGTCGGGCGGCTTAGCTATGGCCTCGTATCCGAATGTGAATGTATTTCGAGAGTGTGTTCTTAAGAGGCACTAAGCCAAATATATTTGGCAAGTTTTTAATTTAGTGACGACGTTAAGTTCTGTTGCAGGCCTTTAGCACACAGTTATGGGAGCCACTACACATTCACAAGGAACACAAAGGCAGACACAGAGGCAAATCGTGAATTTTATCCGTCTCACATTTCCAACACCAACATGGCGCCGAGCGGGCCAGCTGTCAACAACGCGCCTTGACAACCTCTTAATCGAACCACCAGGCAAGAATAAAGCATTCCGGTAAAAACAATAAAAGAAGAATGCGGGAACAAGTAAACGGAAATCCCTATGCTGTAACATGGTGATTTCCGTTTACTTGTTACTTTTCCCCCGCATTCTTCTATTTTTGGCTTTACCAGAATGCTTTATTAAAGGGTTCTCGTTTCACAATTGTGTCTAGTGTGTCTAGTTTCATAATCCGGTGTGAATGAGCACGACAGGATCGGCTGCGCCCATGGGCCATCGTCAGGAATAATAATAATAATAATAATAATAATAATAATAATAATAATAATAATAATAATAATTATAATAATAAAAACTTTCTGGCGAAAGCAATAGGCTACCCTAACGGGGGTCTAAAAAAAAATGTGAAAGAACACGTTAGAATAAAAATGTCAATGCAGTGTTCGAACGCCGATTGCATTATTACGAGTCGACAGTTCAAGAATCAGGCTGATCGGCAGTTTTTACTGAGAGACAAACTTCTAAATCGTTTGAGCTAGAAAGCTGAAAGCTGAAATTTGGCATATGATCTGCTGTACCGGGTGTTTCATAAAAGACGCAGAGGAGTTGCGGGTTTGCCTATGCTCGACTCGGCGGGCGCACCGGTCCAGCGCGCTCGGCTAGGGACGGGACGGAGCTGGCCGAAACGTGCTGGCAACAGCGCATCAGAGGGGGTCAGGGAGAAGGAGGGGAGTGCAGTCCAGTGCCGGCAGCGCTCGCCTCGTCCGAGTGAGGAACTAGGTGGGGGAACATGCCATCGCGGCCGTGCCTCGCGGCCCTGACCCACGGAAGTTGCACAGCGCATCCCTCGCGATGTCCGCGGCTCACCCCACGACTCCGCGAGGACCCGTGGGCATCTGCGGGGGTAACGAAGCCCATCCTTTAGGTGCCCGCGGCTCACCCCGTGACTCCGCGAGGACCCGCGGACATCTGCAGGGGTAGCTCCGCGCATCACTCGCGATGTCCGCGGGTCTTCGCGGAGTCACGGGGTGAGCCGCGGGCACCTAAAGGATGGGCTTCGTTACCCCCGCAGATGCCCACGGGTCCTCGCGGAGTCGTGGGGTGAGCCGCGGACATCGCGAGGGATGCGCTGTGCAACCCCCGTGGGTCAGGGCCGCGAGGCACGGCCGCGATGGCATGTTCCCCCACCTAGTTCCTCACTCGGACGAGGCAAGCGCTGCCGGCACTGGACTGCACTCCCCTCCTTCTCCCTGCCCCCCTCTGATGCGCTGTTGCCAGCTCGTTTCGGCCAGCTCCGTCCCGTCCCTAGCCGAGCGCGCTGGACCGGTGCGCCCGCCGAGTCGAGCATAGGCAAACCCGCAACTCCTCTGCGTCTTTTATGAAACACCCGGTACTCGTGATGCTGATCAAACCCCAAGATAATACAAAGTCAGAAACAGCCTAAAAGGCTGGAAATTTTTAAAAGTCTATTTCTGCATGAACTATCCACCAAGTATTTTGTGGGGGAAAAAAAACGAACTTTGGACTTTCTGAAATCGATTTTTTCGTCTCTTTTAATCAACACGGCCCCTCATGTAAAACCAAAATTCTCTAAAGTATTTTTTTTTTATTTGGCAGAGAGGTAGAGCTAAATCTGCTGCATTCAAACTGATTTAGCGGCCAATTTTGAGAAATGTCGATAAGAGGGTATCGATATTAACGTATAGGACGTTTAAATGTATAAATATTATGGCAGTTTTTATAACGGTGCTCCCTTTCTATCTTTGAAAAAAACAGCAAACAATTTTCCTCTAACATTGCGTGTATATGTTTCAGGCGCGGGGGAGCAGGCTGCTTGTGGTACTAAGCGCCCTTGCAGTAGTTGTTGGTGGCCAGCAATACCAACATAGAGGCGGAGGGCGGTCTGAGGACTTGGACAGCATCCTGAACATTGAAGATGACGACAAGAAGCAGTATTTGGACCAGAATTTTAACGCCAGTCAGTATATAACTTCT
The DNA here is from genome assembly GCA_029379305.1 of Frankliniella fusca. Lineage (NCBI taxonomy): Eukaryota > Metazoa > Arthropoda > Insecta > Thysanoptera > Thripidae > Frankliniella > Frankliniella fusca. Next base: position 1,411,452 of record JAHWGI010001270.1, on the reverse strand, counting down.
TTTCTTTCTAATGGCTTTCAGTTTCGCGGATCTTTGTAATAAGATTTCACAGTATAGTCCCTTTTCTGTTTCTTCGCAGGCACATACGACTTTGGCTATGAAATTGGTCCTAGTGGACAATTTCACCATGAGGACAAGGGACCGGACGGCATTGTGTACGGGTGCTACGGATACATTGACCCTTTCGGCAAACTATCGGTGACACACTACCTATCTGATGGCTGGGGCTATCGCACCGTGACTCCAGGGCAGGCCGTGGAACTTTTCCTTCATCCTCACGACCCAAGTCACCACGTGGAGCACGGTGACCACGGCGACGACCACGACCACCACAACCACCATGATCACCACGGTGTCCTCACTCCTTACGCTCAGCTGCATTTTCCAAGGGGATGTGGAACAAAAGGAAGCGCTTCGCAGAGCGTGAGCAGCAGCTCTGGCTCTGATATGTTGGGGACAATAGGCCAGAGGCCTTCAGGAACTGGGTCGTCAGTTGACAGCAATCAAATTGGAGATGGCCCGGTCAGTGGTGTTAACTCATTTGGCTCTGGAAATTACGGACCAGTTTCTGGATCACTGGGGCCACCTCGCCCTACGGAAGGTTCACAAGAATCAAACCTAAATGGTCCGAACGCACCAAGTGGATCTAATGGGCCTGGAGGGCTAAGTGGGACAAACAATCCGTTTGGTCCCGGTGGACCTGGCAGTCCAAGTGGTCCAAACGGTCCGTTTGGTTCCGGTGGGCCTGGTGCAAACGGTCCGTTCGGTCCCGATGGGCCAAATGGTCCAAGCGGTCCGTTCGGTCCCGGTGGACCAAATGGTCCAGATGGTCCGTCCGGTCCCGGTGGGCCAAATGGTCAAAGCGGTCCGTTCGGTCCCGGTGGGTTAAATGGTCCAAGCGGTCCGTTCGGTCCCGGTGGGCCAAATGGTCCAAGCGGTCCATCCGGTCCCGGTGGGCCAAATGGTCCAAACGGTCCATTCGGTCCCGGTGGGCCAAATGGTCCAAACGGTCCGTCTGGTCCCGGTGGGTCAAATGGTCCCAGTGGGCCAAATGGTCCCAGTGGGCCAAATGGTCCCAGTGGGCCAAATGGTCCCAACGGTCCGTTTGGTCCCGGTAGGCCAAGTGGTCAAAACGGTCCGTTCAGTACCGGGGAGCCTACTGGGTCCAGTGGGCAAAATGGCCCATCTGGATCTAATGGCCCCTATGGAAGTAGGCCTTCGCAAGGGGCTCAACAACCCTCGTCAGGACCAAGGCCTCAGAAGCCCGGTAGTTACCCTGGACCTGCAGAAACGGACGATGGCAACGAACCAGTCCCTGCTGACGGTGACTTCGGCCAGCGACCGAGCCCAAGACCACCACGCCCTGGATCCGCGTCCCAACAGGGATACGCACCTTCTCCTCAAAGACCTGGTCCGTATAATCCAAGTGGGGAGTCATCTCAATCTTGTGGACCAGGTACAGGGCAAGCATGTAGCTCGCTTGGGCTGCCAGTTACGTCACCATTCGGTCCAGTGAATCCAGCGAACCCGTCCCAGCAACCAGCGCATCCGAGCAGCCCATCTTACCCTTCCAAGCCAGCTCGCCCAGAGAACCAGCAATCTTGTGGAAGGCCAGGAGCTCCTCAGTGTGGTTCATCAACAACGAGCCAGTCATTAGCGCCGTCTGCATACCCTTCAAGGCCGACAAGTTCTTCCTCACCCTTTGAAGCTCCTTCGACAGCGAGTCCATCGCCACCTGACACCAGCTACCCGTCTCGACCATTAACACCTTCCCAACCTTCCCGCCCTTCCCGTCCATCCAGCCCTTTTACACCGTCGACGCAACCCGTTGCCACTGGTTATCCAAGTCTGCCAACATCTCCACACCCAGCCCGGCCGACGACTGCACCTTTCGGATCGAGTGCGCCCAGTAAATACCCAATCAGCCCACCTACGTATAACCCGCCCCCCTCTCTCTCGTCACGCCCGTCGAGCAGTTATCCGAATCAACCGACAACACCATCTCAGTCATTACTTCCCTCGAGCGGCTACCCAAGTCGGCCCTTGACGGCATCGAAACCTCCTTCAGCGACCGGTTACCCAAGCAGTCCCCCGCCTGTCGGTGGCTACCCAACGTCCTCGCCCTTTGCAGCCTCTCCAACTTTGCCGTCGCGCCCGTCGAGCTCTTACCCTGATAGGCCTGCGCAGCCCGCGCTATCGTCTGGTGGTTATCCAGGCGGGCCGTCATCACAATCGACGTTTGAAACCAAAGAACCGGCTCAAGCGTCTGGCCCTTTCGGGCAACCACCTCCTCCCAGCAAACCTTCCGCGCCGTTTACACCAGCTTCCCAAGTGAAACCTTCATCTCCTCGCCCATCGTACCCAATAACGCCACCTGGCTACCCTAACACGCCTTTCCTCTCCACTTCCTCCACACAGAGGCCTCCATTATCTCCAACCACTCAGAGGCCCTCCTTCCCCTCTGGCCCGTCAAGTACTTTCCCGAGCGGGGCAAGCTCTTATCCCAGCTCTCCAGCCGGTTTCCCAGCACAACCGCCTCCTCCTTCTGGCTATCCTAGCTCTCCTGGTGGCAATAAACCAACCTCCAACCCTGCGGGATCATCGCTTACCTCCGAACCAGCATCACCATTCGGCCCGGGTCCCTCATCACCTTCTTCGATTCCATCCTCGTACCCAAGTGGACCGTCGACTTCGAGACCTGCTACAGGCTACCCGAACGCTCCCTCTACCATTTTCTCTTCCTCTCCATCGGCGTTTGCGCCGTCGACACCTTTGCCTCGCCCTCAACGGCCTTCCGGAGCCCAGACAAGTAATCCATCTTGTGGGCAGACGGCTTTTGGATCTTCTTGTTCATCCGAACAAACACGCCCGCCGATTGGCCAGTCATTTGGATCATTTCCAACGCAATCTCCTAGTCCTGATTTGTACCCGTCGACAACCTCACCTAGTCAACAGTGTGGTTCATCAATTAGCTACAACTGCAGGCCAGGAACCGTGGTGCCAATTGCTCCTGGGAGTTCTTCTGGTTCTCCATCTGGATATCCTAGCACAGCGTTCGGAGGACCATCGTGTGGAACAGCATCTGGCCAATGTGCTTCGTCCCCCACAGAAAACCCTATATCCACCCCTTCGCGTCCTTTCGGTCAACCTGCTGGGTTTTCCAATACATACCCGAACCAGCCAACTTCCGCATCTGGTTATCCGACCAGCCCTGCGAGGCCAACTTTACCACCGTACCCAAGCAAGCCGAACTCAGGGTATCCGTATGACGGTACTTCTCGACCACAACCTGCCGAGCCTTCTCTTGGACCCCAGTATCCTAGTCAACCACAGGGAGTTGTGCAGCCCTCTCAACCAAAACCAAGCCAATCGCCCTTCAAGCCAGGAGCGTTCGGCTATCCCACTCCACCACCTTCAAGACCTCCAGCCGGATACCCATCAGGACCATCGACACCTCAGTATCCATCAGCATTCACGAAGCCAGCCAGACCAGCTAACGGTTACCCTAACACACCCCAAAGCGAGTACTCGTCTAGCCCATCTCAACCAATCTACCCTTCATCCACCCCCCAGCCCGAGGGACAGCAGCCAAATCGCCCTGATTCTGCTGTTCAGTCGCCAGTATCACCACCAAGACCTTTCTATACAACCTCTACACCAGCCTACTCGAAGCCCCCGTCAGGTAAGATCAACTCGGTTATAATAAAGCATGCGTTTTGTTTGTATACGATTAGTTTGTATACAAAGGTACGTTTTTCTTCTGTTTAGAAAATGTACACAGCTTTTGTTTTGGTCATGCTATTTAAATAACCACATTTTTCTGTTTGTACAGGGTTGAGTTGCAGTGATTCGTCAGGTTTTGGACCAGCCGCTGAAGCTGGCTGCAGTCCATCTGGCGAACCCTTTGAGACTTCAAAGCCGGTTGGCTTTACGCGCCCACCCAGTTCCACTCGGCCACCCGGTTCTACTTACCCTGATTACTCTCAGTCGGGCTATCCAGATGGTCGACCACCCGCCGGGGCTCCAAGCTTTGCTGAGAACCCTCGCCCGAACCGCCCCGCATCCGCAGCACCGTTTCGACCAAGCTCGACGCCAACTGCCGGGAAGCAGCCCTACAGGCCATCTCCCACCACGCCCGTTGCGTCGCAGCCGACAACACCCAGCTCTTCATCTCCCTTTGCCGGCTATCCGTCCAACCCCACGCCTGCCCCTCCGCCTGCATACAGCCAAGCCGGTTTCCATGAACCGTCTGACAGCGATCACAACCCCTTACAGCCAATCAAACCAGCTCAAAATATTGTCCCTTCAAGTCAGTTTTCTTTGCCTAATAGACCCTCTTCGAGCGGAGCACAGTCTCTTATAGACTACTCTGAGCCAGTACCTCCTGTTTCTAGCGCAGAGTTTGGGCCGGAAGAACCACTGGCCTCCATTTACCCCTCGAAGCCTTTTGCTGGACCATCCGAAAGTCAGGTGAATTATAAGCCTAATTTATCTTCGACTCCTTCTCCCGAGGCAACTGGTGCACCAGAAATTCCGAACGAAAACTCTATAACAGAGCACCCTGATGAATTGTTGCAAGGTAGTCATTCGCCCGATAAGAAACCATACCCCGTGTACGTCATTCCCTTTCCTGTAAACATTGTTCCAAGTCCATCATCGTGCCCTTGTTATTTGGTAACGCCAGGGAATCAAAGCGCTAACAATTTTCCTGAAGCTCCAGCCCCGTCGCCTGCACAGTTTCCACCTGCTCCAGCATACAACGGTCAAGGGCAGCCCTACGGCATCATAGGTTATATCCCAGTAGTCTTTTATCCATACTGTCCAGGTAACGAAACGAATCATGAGGCAATTCAGCCCATGTTCCCCTCAGCCGTGTCAGTTCCATACCCATGCAATCAATGTCAGAACCCTACGCAAGCACCCCCTTCTGAGTCCCGACAACAGCTGGCTTATGGGCAAAGAATGAATTATCAGCCAAGAGGACAGGCTAGGGCCCGCCGGTACCAAAACGGCAATCATCAAAACACATTTCAGCAAGTGATGTCACAGGCAAACATTGACATGACAGGCATTGCCCGCGCACCCCACCGCAGAAAGATAGCTTATGGGCGCAGAATCCGTTCGAAGAAGAATAACTGGACTGATTCTGCGTAATCTCGCTTACACGCTTTTTTTAGTGTACTCGAAAGTGATTCAATGTGCCACTACAATCTAGGTTATAATTTCTGCAATTGCTTTAGAGGGCTTCAACTTCTTTCTGCATGTATTTCATTTCCGCAGGATGGAGTCATCGCGCACTTCCGTCAAGGAATATATTATCACATTTCTTATAGATTTAAGTGTTTGCTCACTGTTGACTGCAGATAGTTATTCTTACTGCTAGGTAGTGAAATTTTATCCCCTGATGTAATACGTAACTGTAAGAACTTTCCTACCACACTTGGCTATGAAATTTTTCGTTCGAAAGTTTTATCTTAATTCATTTGTACTACTTGGGCATTTTGTCATTATCTGGTAGAAAATAGTATAAAATTTGAAACGGAAAAGTGCCGTTTAAGTAAAATGCTAAACAGTGTAACGCACTAAGCCTGTAAGGCACAGTCGTGCTCTTATTCTGTTTTATTCCATAGCTTACGTACTCTTCATATCAGAGTCTAATAGTTTCATATTATTTATATACGTTTAGAAAGGTGTATGGATAAAGGGAATGTAGAACTTTATACCATTCAGCCTGTCATGTGAGCTGGAATATAATTTAGTAAAAACACATGAGTGAGGTGACTTTGGCATTCAGAAGGCCGTCTTGCCTTCTTGACGTCGAATGATCCTGTGTTTTATCCTAAGTTACTTTTTCCACTCTGAATGGACTAAAGTTCGTGTCGATCGCCCGTCCTTCAGTTTTATGACTTGATTTGTCCTTGGCAATTAGTACATCACAATATTGTCCGCTTAATGCAATATTCTATTATTTCACAACGAGTCATACTAACTTTTGGATGGACGTTCTTGCCTTAATGTATTTATTTAGCCCTACATGTGTCGTAAAATAGATAATTTTACTGTTCTGTTAAACGAAAACTGTTTTTGTTCTTAAGTGAAAAAAGGGAACAAATGAATATTTATTCCAAACATTCAGTTGAGACAAAATATTAAGTTAAAAGAATTTTTCTCAGTTTGTAATCTCCACAAATCAAGCTTTTCATCGAGACCTATCGTTCAATTTCTGTATTTCAACCGCCAGTATGTTTTAAAAATAAAATCCCAGAAGTTTCATATACGAGCCTGATGAGTTCCTAGCCTTGCGACAGAGAAACTACAGATCTTCATCAAACGCAGAGTAGCTTTCGGAGAAAGGAACGACCTGCTGACGTGGATCTCATAATCATCCACACTTATTGTTAATTGCCCCCAGTCGGTGCATGTACTGCACGGAGTTGCAAAGGTTGAGATGTTCGGCACCGACGGCCAAAATGAGATTTGCCTTAAAAATGAATGCCAACGACTTCTGTTGAAGCTGATTAAAAATGATAGAACAAAAAAAAAAAAAGATTTCACGGAGTCCTAGTAGACACTCTGCAAACTCAAGTGTGAGACAGTATCACACTTATTACTGCAGTACCACTGTGTCTCACACTTCCAAAAACTATTTTCTGACGTTGACTAGCAATCAGGTTTTGGAGAACACCGTCATAGCTTTGGTTTAAAATCCCGGTTAAAACGAGCTACCATGTGATGGGGTTCGGAATAACAATAACATTAAATAATCGAAAATTAATGGTTTCGAAAATGTATATGGTCGTTGTTGTTTGCGATCAGAACCCTATCACATGGTAGCTCGTATTAACCGGGATTTGGAACCAAAGCTGATGCTGTTCTCCGAAGCGTGATTGCTATTCAGCGACAGAAAATCGTTTTTGGAAGTGTGAGACACAGTGGTACTGCAGGAATAAGTGTGATACTGTCTCACACTTGAGTTTGCAGAGCAACGGAGTTGGAATGTACACATGTCGCAACCTAATGGCACCTAGGTAGCCGCATGATAGGCTTGTGAAAATCCATACTTTGCCCCTGAAAGTGGACAAAAAGTACTACTTTACCCTCTTGACTGGCTCTAGATCCGCTACTGAACTGTACTTCGGTCAGAGTCGCGAGACGGCACTTGAGTGGCTTAGCCTAGTGGTCTAGTGTTTAGATCCAACGTCACGTGTCAAAAATATCGGGAAAAACAATTCAACGTTTACACCCCCATGGGAACAGAATGGGGCATCCACGTGGATTGAACGTGCTCCGCGTGGACCTAGACACGTCGATCGATCAATCGTGTCTCGCTGTGGATTCGTCGTCGTCCGAAAGTCGACCTTACCACGGGGATGAAGCACCTTACCATCCACGTCGACGTATTACTTGTCACAGGAGAACGATTTCTACTCTATCTATCCACATGGCACGGGGAGCGATAATTCTATATCAATTTATTTCACATACGTACTGAGTTCAATACATCGTTCTCGCCCGAAACTCCGTCAAAAGTCGGCTCCACCTAACGCGGTCCGATTCTCGCTGAAGCGCATCATGTGACCCGTAGCGCTAGCGAGCCGTAGCGCTAGCAAGCTGTAGCGCTTGTGACACGTAGCGCTAGCTAGCCGTGGCGCCAGCGAGAAGTAGCGCTTGTGATCTGTAGCGCTTGTGACCTTCGTCGCAGTTTAGACGTGTGCGCTGATCGCATTTTCGGCTGCGGCGGCGTGAGAGCCAAATTTCGCCGGCGGCGGGCGGCGGCGTCGCCGGCGTGAGCGCCGACACTATCATCGGCGGCAGCAGCGTGGCCAGCGTTTTTGCTAAAAATTTTGGCTTACAGCTCAAAAAAGTACAGTTTAAGATATGGAGAACAAAATTTATTTTACTCGATGCTAGTTTTTCTTTTAACACTAAAACAAACTTGACAAATTACTAAAATCATTTCCTGCTCGAAAAGTTGCCTATCTGCTAGGCGCTCTTTGCAGTCAAAACTGAAACTATTTTGGGTCATTTGGGGCAGCAGCGCCGGGCGCCGGAGACGCCGCCTGCAAAATTCTCGGTGGCGGCACGGCGGCGCGCCTCAAATTTTTTCTGGCGGCGGCGGTATGGCGGCGGCGCGGCGCACACGTCTATCGCTACTTGGAATTTGGAATATCACGTTAGAACAAAAATGTGAAAGCAGTGTTCTAATATTCGTTGCAGCAAGGGTATGTACTAGAGTTCCCCCTTCTAGAGCTTAACCTCCCTCCTTTAATTTAAATTAAATGAATAAAAAGAAATAAATCATTTTAAATATGTTGACCGGTTTCCGGGAGTGCACCCCTACGCAAGTTTAAACATTTTTCTCTCTTTCTATTATTTCATAATTAAAAATTAAAAATAAAATAAACATTACTTTCATTAATTTTAATTATTTTAAAATTAACAGAATTTAAAATTTAAAAATGTTTCTCTAAGAATTCGCGCAATGGCAGTATTTCAAGCCACGTTGAATCAGCGTATTTAAGGGTATCTTCCAGCTTCCAGTAAAATTCCCTGCAGTTTACAGTGAACAGTTCCCAGCATCTTACAGAAGCTGCCAGCAAGTCCACTGTAGTTGTAGTATTGCATCGGACTTCAACGTAAGCGCAAGCTCGGGCAAGCTGTGGTCAGATCGGTGAACCATGAAGACATCAGGCTGTTGGGGTGTATAGATAGGAATTACAATTCGCATCGCCGACAGGTGTGCGAACCAACAGCCTAGTGGTTACCGCCCCTGCCCCCCGTCCCAAACCCTCAAGGCTGTCGGGACGCTTTTGTCGTGTATAATTATTTTTTTTTCGCCGGTTTGTGGATGATTTCACCCTCGGGGATTGGTCTCTGGCTGCACTGGAGCCCCTCTGCACAAACCCCGTCAATTTGGAGGAAAACATTTTTTGGACCAAAATCCCTAAAAATGCAAAGGCTATAGCCTTTGGAAATTTGACAAAAAGTCGAAAGTCTCAGATCACGCCCTTATTCACAGAGAATATTCTTTACGCACCGTGAAACATGTTTCAGTCGCCAGAAGCACGATACCGGTCTTGGTTTGGGAGAAATTTGCTTTTTACGCGATGAAAAATTATTTTTTTTTTCAATGGGCGCCGGATGGATAGGCAACCTATTCGACGCCAGCCCCCCGCAAGCCCGTTTGAGCAAAAACCGTGAAAAAGCGACTCGCCAAGCCTTTTTCTACTGGGAGCTAAGCAAAGGCGAGGAAGTAACCTCCTCGAGATCGATTTCTGGTCCCAGAACCTCTTCGGAAGCTATGTGGTGCTTGCAGATATGTTGACAGAACGAGTCTCTGGTCTACTGGTTAGCGCTACGGACATGGGCTCCCGTAAGCCCAGGTTCAAGTCCCAGCCACGAAAATGTTGTTTTGTAATTATTGTGATTTATTCTCGCGACGGTGTTGTCTGAGCAGAAGAATACCTTGTTTTTTCGAGGTGTTCAATGCTTAAAATAGCTTACAATCTTCATGCCTCTTTACAAGTACAAGACTTGTACTGTACTACAAGTTAAAAAAAAAGAAAGGGAAAAGTTCCACCTGGATTTGAACCTGCAAAACGTCTCGCTAGCCGAGATGATTGGGGACAGGGGGAATGTGCGTTAACCATCTCGTCTGGCGGGACGCACATCCTTCCGCCATGCGAATCGCTATCACCATCTACGCGCCATTTTTTCGGGCAAGCGGCAAAAACGAAGTCGGAACGAGAGGATTTCAAATTCAGGGGTTGGTCTCTGGGTGCACTGGAGCCCCTCTGCACAAACACCGTCAATTTGGAGGAAAACCTTTCTTTGGACCAAAATCACTAAAAATGCAAAGTCTATAGCCTTTGGAAATTTGACAAAAAATCGAAAGTCTCAGATCACGCCCAAATTCACAGAGAATATTCCTTGCGCACGGTAAAACATGTTTCAGTAGCCAGAAGCACGATACCGGTCTTGTTTTGGGAGGTAAAGAAAGTCGTCTCCGCCGCGCCGGGCCCGTCCAGGCCAGTAGATAGGGATTCCAAATCGCATCGCCGACAGGTGTGCGAACCGACAGCTTAGTGGTTACCGTCTCTGCCCCCCGTCCCAAATCATCTAGGCTGTCGGGACGCTTTTGTCGTTTTCGAATCTCGGTCGACCTAATTATTTTTTTTCGCCGGCTTGTGGATGATTTCACCCTCGGGGGCTGGTCTCTGGGTGCACTGGAGCCCCTCTGAAAAAAACCGTCAATTTTGAGGAAAACTTTTTTTGGACCAAATCCTTCCGCCATGGGAATCGCTATCAACATCTGCGCGCCATTTTTTCGGGCAAGCGGCAAGAACGAAGTCGGAGCGAAAGTCGTCTCCGCCGCGCTGCCGGGCCAGTCCAGGCCGGTAGAATCTGACAGTGATATTCGGTGGTGCTCTCACCGATTAGAGTGGACCAGAGCTTGCACTCACGGCGAATTCCACTGTAATACTCGCACCTTACCTTCACTGATCTGACCACAGCTTGCCCGAGATCGCGCTTACGGTGAACTCCGATGCAATACCACAACTACAGTGAACTTGCTGGCAGCTTCTGTAAGAAGCTTGGATTGTTCACTGAAAATGTAAACTGCCGGGAATATCACTGGAAGATACTCTTAAATACGCTGATTGAACCTAACTTGAAATATTGCCAGTGCGCGAATTCTGAGAGGAACATTTTTAAATTTTAGATTCTGTTCATTTTAAAATAATGAAAATAAATAAATGTAGCATGTTTAAATTACTTTACTTTTTATTTGAAATTAGAACAAAATAAAATGAGAGAAAAGGGGGTAAACTTGCGTAGGGGTGAACTCCCAGAAAGCGGTCAATATGTTTAAATCGATTTATTTCTTTTTATTCATTTAATTTAAATTAAAAGAGGGGGAGGTAAGCTCTAGAAGGGGGGAACTATGGTCAATCTCCTGCAGCACGCGCCCTTACTTCAAAAATCAATCTAATCGGACAATTTTTACTGAGAGACTGACTTCTAAGTCGTTAGAGCTAGAGAGCTCAACTTTTGCATTTGATACACTATACTAATGACGCTGATCAAACCGTGGCTGGAAATTTTGAAGTCAATATTTCTACGCATAAACCATTCGCCTTAGTATTATGTGAAACTATAACATTAACGGACTCCATGCCTATCAGGATTTCGTGAAATCGTATTTTTTTATTATTATTATTTTATTTTGTGTAAAAATGGAGAAGTTTTCGAAAGGGCGGTACGGTGGTCACTTGCGAATTTCAGTGGTGTCATCCCTTTCTGGCGCATAGTTACTGAAGCAGAGCTTTGTTTAAACGGAGACTTTGGAGGTTTTCTCTTTCGCTCCGCTGACGAGTCGAGCATTACCATAGAAACCAGAACTTCAAATTAAATTTCCTAAATTTCTGTAAGAGCGATTCTGATAAAACTTCGAAATTGCATTTAGAATATACAATTCTAGAACTGCTGTAAATTTTATCAAAATCCTTTGGGCCAGATTTTTTTGTCCCATAGGGGCAATGTAGAACAACTGACTAACGTTTATCGACTAATCTTAGGAGGCAACTTCGTTGCCTAAAAATCGGATCCTGAGACAAAACCATACTAAAAAGTCTAGTGCTTTTAATACGATGAGGCGCCCAACTCGCGACTTTAAATCATTCGTGTGGATTTCCAGCCTACATCATTAAGCCTGGCCATGCCTGCGCACGTGTACACCTACCTGGCAAGGACGAAAGGATTCTTAAGTGGATTTCGCATGGAACAGGAATTGTTTTCATCCGACACTCTCCCTCTCTCTTCAGCCCGTACACACAGGGACACGTGTTATCACACCACCGAAACACCATTACGCTCAACTTGCAGGTTTAGTGGATAGCCATAGCAGCGTCTTCCTACTCAAAGAGTGGCTGCTGCCGAAAGTGGCCTTCGCACAAACATTGGGGCTATCAACTGTTAGGCTGCCGACAAAGCCAAGCCAGCCCGACGCAAGGAGGCGCTTGTGTACGTCGGACCTAAGATAGAGCTGGCAAAGGGAAGCCAGAACCAGCACAGAGGAGCAGCGAATGAGAAGGTAAGTGCCAATACGCCACTAACCACTCGCACGTTAGTAGTGGAATACATCACAGTTCTGCGACAGAATCTCGCAAAACACGGTGCAACACTCCTGTTTTGATCTCGGGGGTAATGAATATGCTTCCTGGCCATGACGGGCTCGAGCACTACAGCACGCTCTTGCTTGCGGGGTTGGGTTGGGGGTGGGCGGGGACGCGCGGAAACAGCCCGGTGGCGGGGACCGCTGGAGGGGGGTGGTGGGCCTTGGGCTCGCACCCTGCCGGCACGAGCAGAAGCGTCCCGGCACGCCGCCTCGACACACCAACCGCGCGAGGGCTCACGCTCCGGCCGCCACCCCCAGCGCGCGACCGCAGCGACGTAGACTGTCGACAGGAGCCGTTCCTGGCAGGTGCACGCGACCGCAGACAAACACATGCGACCGCTCGCGAGGGCGGCAGTGACGTAGTTATGAAAAGCGGGACGTGCTGATGGAGGCCGGCATCAGTATGCTGGATGCTGAAAGCGCAGGTAGGTCTGGATGAATAAGACGCGGCCGTTTCTTTTGTCTCTACTGCCTTACGTATTCATTAAAACGATTCCAAAGGGAAACTAAAGAATTGGATTGTTACAGTACAGCAAGGACCTTTCGTGTCTAAAAAAGTACAATAATGCAATAATATTGGTCTCAGTATAAAGCTCACTTTTCCAACACGCGTTCCGTTCCCTCTCCCTCTCTTTCTCTATGTCCCCTCCCTAACCCCTTCCTATTTAACCCTGTTCAATTTATATATTTTACAAATAAAGAACGTGTTGGGAATCGGCCATCTCTATCACAGAGGCCCCTGCTATGTTGTAAAAAAGAAGTTTCAGCTCAAGACTTAGAAACTCTTACCGACAAGGGTCGAGAAGATACAATGGAAGGAACTGCCAATTTTCGAGCTCACAGGCTAGAGAGTGGTGGTGAAAAAAGGGCTGTTCTAAGGAAAGATATCAGGGAAAAGTTCAATAAAGAGCTAGGATAGTGAAGTCATTCTCTACAACCATACCTAAAGAATAAAGTAGAGCCGCGTGACTGTCAGGAAAGCTACAAAAGTAGGAAAGTGTGATGATATTTTTTTGAATCCGTAGACAATTTCACACTGACTTAAATTGAAAAAAGCTCCGATATCTTGACTGACGCTGTGTTTTTACGCATCTCTCATGTATTTCATCGAAGGCACTTTGGTGATAGTTTTTCTAGATGTTCTCTCCAGTTCATATTTATTCAATGACATTCAGGAACATTCAATGATATTCAGTTATATAATGCACACGCACAATGATATTAAAAAATATTCAATGATATTCATACACCTTAAATTGATACATATTCAACACTCACACGTATTCAGTAATATTCACACATATTCGACGATATTCACATTAGATTCAGTGATATTTACTATTATTCAGTAGTATACATCATATTCAACTGTACTCTGCAAGTCCAAGTGCAGAACTGTTCTACAGTTTAAAGTGTAGAACTAAAAAGTTCTGCACTTCCAAGTGCAATTTTCTGACCATGACTAAAAACATTTTTTTCTGAAGACAGCATGATCTTCGTCTTGAAATTCTCCCAGTGAGAAATGAATCGAAGTCGACGTCGTTTCGACGTCGAATCGCCCTGATTTTGTCACCAAAATCGACCTAATATCGATACTCAATGTCGATTCAACGTTGATTCGACAATTGCATTTCCCACTGGGTCTCTTTCCAGTGAGCATAAATGTGATAGGGTTGCCATTTAAATTAAAGGAGGTACGCAACAGAACACGAATTTTTGGAATCTTATTTGAGGACACGTACTAGTTTCAATTTAAGTGGCAACACTATCACATTTATGCTCATAGGAAAGAGAATTTCAAGACGAAGATCACGCTGTCTCCAGAAAAAATGTGTTAAGTCATAGTCAGAAAATTGCACTCGTAAGTGCAGAACTTTTTAGTTCTACACTTTAAACTGTAGAACAGTTGCTCTGCACTTGGATTTGCAGAGTACCCACACACTCAATGGTATTCATTATATTCAAATTTATTCAACTCATTCAGACTTATTCAATATTTATTGTGCATGGAATTCCAGAGCTACGGACCCCTCGCTATAAAAACATAAAAACATAAGGGAAGTTTGACTACTCTGTGGTACTCTCCTGTCCACCAAGCTGCTGCTACCCCGACCTCAGCACCAGCGGGTCAAGCTACCCCATTATTCCTTTCCGTTCCTCCTGCTTCTTAGCTCGCCTTCTCGCTACAAACAAAATTGACTGCTTCTGCCGCAAATCATTCTTGTTGCAAAGCGCGTCGAACAATTGCCTCCGGGCTTATTCTACTTTATATCTGGAGATTCCTTCCTAAGTTTTCTTTCTCTTCTATGGGGCAGCCCGAAAAGAAAATGATGCAACAAAATACTCATTATAACCCTTCCTAGATGGTTGCATTGCTCCATTTTTTTTATGATAACCCGCTTTTTCCTTTATGGCATTGTGAGGGAAGCACAAAATGTATCCCTATATGCGACGAGATTGAAACCATATCATTCTCCAGAGCTATCCCGTTCCATTTCATGCAAATTACTACTTGTATTTTAGCGAATTTTGTTGTATATTTGATTAATGAGAATGCCATGTGTCATGAGTACACTTTCCGGAACGGGTGGAGCGAGGCAGACCCGTTGCCCTTCCTTTAATAACTGACTTGGAGACGGGAGCGTATTTAAACAACCTGACACGAGAACAAACAAACTCATTACGTCTACAGAAGTCCCTGTGGCCCCAGTGCGCGACAAACGATTCCAGAGCTGTACAACTACAACGGTTTTGCGTCATTATATCCGTGTTTCCAGCATAGCTTACCCTCGCAAGCGTAAGTGAAAACCATGCAGTGGACGTAAAATTTAACGTTCCATAACGAATGCTACTTCGTGAGGCAGGCCTGTCCATCGGCCCACCGGCACCTGTCCGTCTGACCCGAGGGGTCCTTCACTTGCCAACTCTTTGTACACTTGCCCGAGACCAACTCGCGTTGAACTCGCAAAAACTCGCGTCACCTCGCGAAAAAACAGCATTTCATTTAACTCGCGAAAACTTGCGGTCAACTCGGGAAAACTCGCGCCCAACTCGCGAAAATGCATCAACTCGCCAACTCGTTGTACATCTATTTTGGGAGTGGGGACCCCTCGGTTTGACCTTACTGGGCGGGGCACTTTGAAATCCACCCACATCCCGCCTCAGAACCCCAAATCCTACTCACTATCCTTCATTTTCCTCCTTGTTTCATTCGCGTTGATCCACCCACAGACTTGTTCCCTGCATGTCTACCTTAAACTACGCGGATTCGCAGGGGGGGGGGGGAGCGGAAAAGGGGGGGGGGGGGGGCAGTATCCCCAGACTTCAATCCTAGGTCATCAAAAAACTGTGGGTGTAGTGCGGAGAAAAGCAATTTAAAAACAAACAAAATGGGTTAAACTTTGAGATTCTGAGTCTTCCCTTTCCCCTCCTCACGAACTATGCACAAAATTTTTGCTTATTGCCGCTGGGGCACAATATGGATCACTTCACCGAGCACATTTTTATTTCACCCACATTGCTATGCGGAGCAGGAAACGGTATGTTACGGCTCCAAGTCACTAAGCGGCTAGAAAGTGGTTGAGATATTCATAATATCCCAGTCCTGCCGGGTCCTGGCGCGCCCAGACAGTCATTCATTTTAATTAGCTTCCTGGCAGAGGCTCCGTTCGGCTCAGCCGTCATGACAAAGCGATTGCGCGGCTTCCCCTTGACTGGCACAACGCGGTCAGATGATGCCGCCCACCCCCTCCGATCCATCCTCCCTCAACCCGCTGCTTCTACACTTCTCTTGGTTAGAAATGCGGGTTCACACACTATAAACAAGAGTAGAATTTTTGTGCCTCTGTCCGAGAATTTTGCATGCAAATTACATTGCACAAAATTTAACAACACACTTACTTAGTGGTAAAAAGAGAAAGGTGGTATAGGATACAGCACCGCTTTTTTGGAGATTACTAACCAAGGTCATTGATGTTTTTCTTCTTTTGAAATGTCTTCTCCCCAAGAGGTAAACTCCAGTTTCGTACACGTGCTCATATTTCCTGTAAAATTCGACGTCTCACGTAAAAGTCAATAGATCGTATCACATCAATAGATCGTATCACATGTAGGCTAAATCGACGCATAGTTTTGAGCTGAATCTAATAATGAGTGTCATAATGAAATGTAACCTCCCGGTTAAGAGCATACCGAGAACACGTGAAATTTAATTCATCTGCAACACATCACGGCGTAGCCTTACGCCCTTCTTCATGATTTCGCTTGAAATAAAACGTAACAGGTCCGCTCCCATTCGTCCTATCTAAATTATGGGAGAATTTCTTTCCTTGCACTGCAAACCGAAGTGTGTATACTTAGTACAGGCACACAAATATGTGCGTACTAAGTACACACTTCAGTTTGCAGTGTAAGTGTACGCTTTACTTCAAGCGTAACGTCTTTAAGCGTATATGCTTCATTCAAGCGTACAGCTACGCCTCAATTTTACCAAATAGCGCCTTCTTAAATGTGAAACGTCCTACCATTATATTTCCATGCAATGCAAGCGTTAAAATATTGAGCACGCTTTCAACAAAATTTATGCCTGTAAGCGTAACCGAGGCGGTTTTCAGCTGCTATGCCATGCACAACGCTGCAATCAATGACGCAAGCTCGAACCCCTAGAGGCACACAGGCACGCGCACGCACAAACAAACGGAGCTTGCTGGTAGAGACCGCACCCCGGCACCATTGTGCCGTGCTAAGAGGAGATTGCTGGATCCTCCCAATACCTCTCCACGACTTCCCATTTTGTGGTGACTGAACCTCCCTGCACCGCTCATTGTGCGAGAAATTGCCTCCCCCTATCGTGCGTCTGATTCCTTATTTCAAGCGGGGAGCGAAAAGGGGGATTGGGCGGGGAGTTGCGAGAAAGTGGAAAGTTTTGCGTCCGCTTGCCTCGCCTTAAGACAGCACGATAAATTATTTAGAGGCCCGATTTATAACTGTGGCGATACTCGGGGTCCGGTTGCGCTTCCCTGAAAGTTTCAAATATCCTCCACCTACTGCTTGACGGACTGCCCCAATGTTATTCCTCTGCGTTCCATCCGACTTTCACCACCCGATAGCTGATGACGTCCCCCCTCCCCTGTATCAGTGGCAGGCATGTAGCCGAGCTGGCGATCCACATCATTTTGAGAGCCACACACACACGAATCATAATTGTAACAGTACAGGTACTTAAAACTGGATAGATTTATTTTGACTCTTTAGTGACTTCTGTTATAGCTTTTTGTGAATTTTCTCAGTATAACCCCGAAATTTGTAGTTTAAAAAAAAATTCTAACGCTAACGCGTTAAACGCCCCATGTTTTAAAACGTGCCACAGAATAAGAAAGAATTTAAGTCAGAATTATTTGTCAGAATCACATCACGGATTTTATCCGCCAAACAGAAGTAACAAGAAGTGTTGCCCAGCGGTCCCACTGTCAACAACACCGCCTCGATGAGTACTCAATGCAGCCACCAGACAAAAATAAGTGGTGCCAGTTTTACCATACACTTACCATAAAATGTGCATTTGATCACACAAAACAGCATTCCGTGAAAACATGGGCTTGGAGTGCAGAAATATAAGGTTGTGATTGCCCCACGCCGGCTCGACTCGGCCTGCAGGCTCGGCTTGTCATTGTCACAGCAACACAGGATGCAAAGCAAACGTGGTACACACACACACACACACACACACACACACACACACACACACACACACACACAGACTGCTTGGCATTGGGCATACCTGAAAATTTTTCTAAATTTTCGCAGTATTATTAATTGGAATTTGGTGTTAATTGGCACCATAGGATCGGCTTCGGCCAAGGGGCCATCGTCAAGAATAAATAAATAAAACTCACGGGCGTGAGCAATAGGCACCCCTAACGGGGTCCTGAAAAATATTAATACATCAATTGTTTTCAGTATAATCAAGATAACGTGACTTTTTCGAATTATTCTGAGAGCCATTTATTAAGAATCATTTGCTGTTGGAACAAAACTCCTCAATACGTTGGCAATTAAGTGTCGTCTAAAACAACTTTCCACTTAAGGGTAGTTCATGATCTTTTCCTACCCACTGACGTTGACTAAAAGCTTGGCGTTACAAATACCACACGTCTAAAACAGAGTCTGAAGGCGACGCGAAATACGAATGGTGAGGCCGATGTTGCCAGTTGCCGATGTGTTCCAAGGTGCAGTGAGAGGTTAAGAGCGGGGGAAAAGGGGGGGGGGGGGGCAGTTCGCAGTTCCACATTCAACGGAGTAAGTATGGGCTTTATATAAATTGTGGGAAGTGCACGCTGAGCGTATTCCGAGCGAAGACCTCACCTAAGCAGTCTCTGGTTTGGCTAATATCCCCGGGCTCAGGGGCTAGGTGCTGTTCCAGAGTCAGTACACCACTTTGAGAACTTCTCAGGGGCCAAAACCTTACACCCGTGTCTTAGAGGGGAGTGGAGCGGTTGCGCCTGGAGCGCTGGAGGCACCAGCTGCGGCATAGTGGACAGGTAAACCGCACTGAAGCGCCACGCTAGGCCAAAGGGGGCGGGACTGTTGGGGCGCGGCGTGGCGCGCGGCACATGGCAGCACGGCGGAGGTCGAGACAGCCGCTCAGTTAGTCCGGCTCCAGTTCCTTCGCGGCAAAATGGCGCGCTTGGAATTGCAGCGGGACCGCTACGCCCTCTGCCCGAGGCCAGATCCTGCCAGATACGGATGCCTCCGCGGGGCGCCACGACCTGCGAAAAGTACGCCCACTCGGCGCCAGTCGCAGACAAGGCGCGGCACAGTACGCGCGCGCGGGAAGACCGGCGGTAGCGGCAAAGAGTTTGTTACGAAAATATCCCCATCTCTACCCCTCGGCAAGTCACAAGGACAGGGGGAGGGGCGGAACAGAGAGCAGCGCGGCGGGGAGAGGCAGCGCATGTTGTTTTTACCCCGCTAATGCCGCTTGGCCTCCCCGCTCCAACGCTCCCCTCCCCCTCTCCCCCTCTCCCCAAGCCCTGCGGCCCCCGTGGCCCCCGCGTCAAGCGCTGCGAAAGAAAATCCCCAAAGACTACTTTCTGCCGTCGCCATGTCAGGCGGGATGAGTGGGAGTAGGGATGCGGCAAGGGAGGAAGAAGGCGATGAACACTGTGCAAACGAACAAAACCACTTCAATTGACGCCAGGCCCCGCCAGGCACCCATTTAGTCTTTCGCTTGTACTGTACGAGAATCAAGTGATGGGGCACCCGCACGGAACCATAGGGCAACGCCGAGCCGAAGCAAGTCATGAAGAATCTTCCCTTAAAAGGAAAAAAAAAAAAAACGTCGAGGGGGAAAGCGCAGTAAAATTTTCTCAAGGAAATAAGAGCAATGCATTATCTCTTTCAAAGAAAATGTAAAAGCTTTTTCTGTAAATACATTATGACGCATGCAGGGTGTGCTAACTTAACCGAAATTGTTTTCACCTTTTTGGCATTATCTTTTCAACAGGGGAACATATGAGCGTAAACGAGTGACCATTAGAAAGATAAAAGTACACTGAATTTTCGTTACCCTATCACCGAAAGTGCTCAAACCACTCCTTGTGCCCTAAAATAATTTTCGCTACAAAATAATTAGCGTTAAAGTTATTTTGAAACGAAAATTATTTTAGGGCACAAGGAGTGGTTTGAGCACTTTCGGTGATAGGGTAACGAAAATTCAGTGTACTTTTGTCTTTCTAATGGTCACTCGTTGTTGTATTGTTACGTTGCCCAGCCTGTGAATTCACTTGTCACCTCAGTATCTTCTACAAGGCCCCGCAACACCCTATATAAGGAATGCTTTTGAATTAAACCTCAGCTCTTGCAAGTAACGCTGGTCCCCATTATTTACCCTCCTCTTGTCAATGATACATGGCGCAGTCGGTACCTAACCTCTGAAGAAGCATGGCCTCGTATCTACCCATCTCGCCACCCGAGCCGCTGTGTCTTGAAGGAAGCAACGTGAGCTCGACATGGAAGAATTGGAAGGAGGCATTTGCTGATTACGTCACTGCACTGTCCGACAAGGAAATCGAAGATGCAAGGCAAGTGGCATTGTTTAGACATGTGGTTGGGGATAATGGTCGAGAGCTGCTCAAATCATTCACTTTCTTAAAGCAGGATGGTGAGGTTAACACCAAACCAACCCTCAAAGAAGTGTTTGAGAAGTTTGATGCCCATATTATTCCCAAGACCAACCTAACCTTCGAACGTTTTCAATTCTTCACATGCAAGCAAAAGGAGGGAGAGCCTGCTGATGCATATGTTGCAAAGCTCAGGCAGTTGGCAAAGTCATGTGATTTCGGAGATTTAAAGGAGGAATTAATTAGAGATATCATGGTGGCTGGGTTGCATAATCATGCATTGAGGGAAAAGATGCTGCAGGTGGACAATCTCACCTTAGCCAAGTGCGTAGACTATTGCAGAACAGAGGAGGTGACAAGGCAGAGGTCAGAAATTATGAAGGGAACTACTAATGGGTCTCTTGAAGTAGAGGCTATTTCTAGAAGAGGCCCAAGAAATGGGCCAATGCAAAATAATAATAATTCAGATGAAAGGGGATCAGCAAAGAGCTCGAAGACTTGTAATTATTGTGGTATGGTTCACAGAGGGTCTCGTTGTCCAGCCTATGGAAAAAATTGCAATGCATGCAACGGTAGGAATCACTTTGCTGCAGTTTGTAAAAAGAAGTATGTCAAAGAGCTGGAATTAGAAGATAAGAATAGGCAAGATAATGAAGACAATGATGAGGATGATGGTTTTCAAATCAATATGATATCACTGGGTCGAAAGCCCTCTATGGATTCCCCTATTAATGCAAATAATTCTAAGCCCAAGCAGGACACCCCCAGGTTCAACAAACAGCAGAGAAAAGGTCGCTGGTACGAGACCATTGCAGTGACAGGAAGACGGATTCGCTTCAAGATCGATACTGGTGCTGATATCAACACACTGCCAAGGACAATGTATCATCGACTCAACAGCAAGATCAAATTACTTCCCGTGGAAGAATCCATCTATAACTACAGTCGGGGGTATGTAGAATGCTTAGGGCGATGTTACCTGCCATCTGTAATTAATGAAAAAATCCATGTTCTAGAATTCTATATAATAGACAGTGATGAAGTGAAGCCCGTGATAGGATGGGAGTCTGCAGAGGATCTGGGACTTGTAATCAGAGTAGAGCGCAAGTACATTGATGCCATCACCCTGAATGATAGCCAGAAGACCACAGCAACCCCCATCCATAGCAAGTGTCTGCAATATGAAGACTGTTTCAAAGGAATAGGTAAATTTAGTGGAGAATATCACATTGAGCTTAAAGATAATGCTGTGCCGGTTGTCCATGCCCCCAGAAAAATCCCCTTTGCCGTTAAGGAGCCACTTCGCAAGGAGCTAAAGAAGATGGAGCAAGATGAAACCATCAAGAAGGTAGAAGGCCCAGCGGACTGGGTTAATTCCATGGTTATCGTCCACAAGAAAGACTCAAGCCTAAGGGTATGCCTTGATCCCAGGGACTTGAACAAGGCCATCAAGCGTGAGCACCGTCAGCTACCCACCCTTGATGACTTCTCAGCAGCTATCAGTGGAAATGCCAGGTATTTCTCAGTGTTAGATGCAAGAACTGGGTTCTTGCATCAAATGCTGGATGAGCAGAGTGCCAGACTGTGTACCTTTAACACCCCGTGGGGTAGATACATGTTTAAGAGGCTTCCATATGGATTAAACTTGGGATCGGAGGTATTTCATGAGAAGTTTTGCCAGATATTTGAAGGAATCCCAGGTGTAAAGATCTACATTGATGACCTGATAATTTGGGGGCAGACAGAGGAAGAGCATGATGAGCGTCTGTTTGCAGTCTTGAGCCGAGCAAGAGAGAATGGTGTAAAATTTAACCCAGATAAATGTCAGATTTGCAGAGAGTCAGTGGAATTTCTAGGCCACAATTTTTCAGCAAAGGGCATTACTCTAGCTGAGAGTAGAGTCAAGGCGATAAGAGAACTAAAGCCTCCTGCAGACATCAAAGCTCTAGAGAGATTCTTAGGGATGGTCCAGTATGTATCCAGATTTATTCCCAACTTATCTGATGTTGCAGCACCCCTCAGGATTTTAAAGAAGAAGGACATCGAGTGGCACTGGGAGCATCAGCAGCAAAGTGCATTCGAGAATCTCAAGCAGCTTTTATCAACTGCACCAGTCCTCAAGTTCTATGACGTCAACAAGCCAGTAACGCTCTCTGTGGATTCATCAAGAAGCGGCCTAGGAGCGGTGATCCTTCAAGATGATCATCCCATAGCCTACGCATCTCGGGCTCTCACACCCACTGAAACCAGGTACTCGCAAATTGAAAAGGAGCTATTAGCAATAGTTTATGGCTGTGAAAAATTCCATCAATTTGTCTTTCACAGAGACACTGTTGTGGAAACTGATCACAAGCCTCTAATTGGAGTATTTAAAAAATTGATTAATGATTGCCCCCCAAGGTTGCAGAGAATGTTAATGCGACTGCAAAGGTACAACATCACTGTAACTCATAAGCCTGGCAAGGAGATGTATATTTCAGATGCATTATCGAGAGCCTATTTGGAAGACACAGAGGAATCTGTCGAGCAAGCATTGCTACAGTTAGAAGATGAGATGATAACCCAGATTGCAGCCATCACAGCAGCTCATCCCATCACAGATTCGAGAATGCAGAGCTTCAGGGCAGAGACAGCAAAGGATAGCACACTTCAGATGCTGCGCAAGTACATCAGATTTGGATGGCCTGTAAGTAGCATGCATCAAGCACCTACTGATCTTCAAGAGCTAATCACATGTAAAAATGAAATTTATGAAGCAGATGGCTTATTAATGAAAGGCACAGCGATTATTGTCCCCGCCACCCTCAAGAAGAAAGTGTTGGATAGCATTCATTTTGCCCATCAAGGAATTGAGAAATGCAAGGCCAGGGCCAGAGGGGTGGTTTTCTGGCCAAAGATGAACGCGCAAATAATGCACATGGTTCAGAACTGTTCAATTTGTTGTCGATTCCAGAATAGTAGGCCAAAGGAGCCCCTTCAGCCTTTCCCTGTTCCAGAAGAGCCGTGGGCAGTCCTCGCAGCTGATGCATTTGAATACAGAAGAGCCTACTATCTCCTTGTAGTGGATTACTTCTCTAAGTTCACCGTGCTTTGCAAATTGGCGAATTTATCTTCTATGGTAATTGTAAGTCACTTGAAGTCCATATTTTCTCAGCATGGTTCACCGCAGGTCCTGGTCACTGATAATGCAACTAATTTTGTCTCAAGCTACTTTAAAGACTTTGCCAAAGATTGGGAATTTCAGACGGTGACATCGAGTCCACATTATGCCCAAAGCAATGGCATGGCTGAACGGCATGTGCAAACTATTAAGAAAACTGTCAAGAAAGCGCTTGAAGATGGTCGAGATCCGCATCAATGTGTCCTGGAAATATGCTCAACACCAGTAATTAATGATTTGTCTCCTGCTCAGGTTCTAATGGGAAGGCGGATCAGAGGAAAGATGCCCTTAACTCCTCAGTTGCGCAGGCCGCAGCAGCATGACCATCACCTGATCACCAAGGAGCTCAGAGCACGTCAGGCAAAGCAGAAGGCCCATTATGATCAGACAGCTGCAATGAGGAAGCCGCTGCATCCAGGACCTGCTTATGCCAGGACAGAAGGACCCGGCAGCCAGTGGACGCCTGTCAACATCATTTCCGACGCCTCCAGACCTCGATCTTACACCGTCCGGTTGCCCACTGGAAATTTAGTGGATCGATCGAGGCGGCACATCCATCAACCTCCAGCTAATGGTGAGAGCAGACAACACACAAATTGCTACTCAGTTCTGTTCTTGCAGGAGGGGGAGGAGAAGGAGATGAGTGTGGCAGGAGCGGGAGTCACTGCCAATGCCAACCAGACAAGGGCCACGCAGAGTCCGCCCACCGAGAGCCAGCTTGATGGCTCTAAGACGCCCCCGCAGCGTCGCCCCGGCACCACACCCCCGTGCCCACATGTCACGCCTGTCACGCCTGTCACACCACGGGGTCGCCCTGGCAAAGGAAGAGCCAGGAGAAGCTTGGGACGTACCACCAATGCATCACCACTGCGTTCACCTGGAGTAGTTAAGACCAGGTCTGGCAGGGAAATACATCCCCCCAAGCCATTTGAAGATTGGTAGCTGCATCATTTCTTCATCATTACGTCTGTACTTTGTTTTTGTTCTGTTAATGCTATTTTTATATTTTTATATATTTTATGGTCCTATTAATTTTATCTATCTAATTTTTATTGCTCTGTATCATTAACTTAAATGTTTGTCACCTCATTTTCTCATGTTTAAATTCACTTTTAAAAGAGGGAAGATGTTGTATTGTTACGTTGCCCAGCCTGTGAATTCACTTGTCACCTCAGTATCTTCTACAAGGCCCCGCAACACCCTATATAAGGAATGCTTTTGAATTAAACCTCAGCTCTTGCAAGTAACGCTGGTCCCCATTATTTACCCTCCTCTTGTCAATGATACACTCGTTTACGCTCATATGTCCCCCCGTTGAAAAGATAATGCCAAAAAGGTGAAAACAATTTCGGTTAAGTTAGCACACCCTGGACGCGTGTCATTCCTTCACGCGAGAGAGCTTCATTCCATTCCGCAGCTTACAGTGCACGGTGTTACCCAGCACGCACACTGCGAAAAATAGTTGTAGGTTTACGGAAAAATTTTCCATGAAGTGAAGTTTTAAAATTAGAACTATAAATCGTTAAAGTACAAGCACTACGTATCCATAAGACATATAATTACGACCAAAAGAAAGGACTGTCGTAGATTTCAAACGTTTTTCGTAATTCATAATTTACGAAATAAATTGTAAATCTACAAACATTTTTTTTACAATCTACGAAATTCGCACACGATGGAAAATACTCGCAAATACTCGCGGCGGAATAAAATCAAGAGATACTTGCCAGCATTCGCGGATACTCGCAAACCCTAGATGTCCACATCTGCTTGGGAAGCTGGGCATCCTTCGGGTAGAGAGCCTCTTCATTCTTAGTCCTCTTCAGCAACTCAGTCCTGCAAGGGACAATAAAAGTGAACTCGCGTATTGAAACAAATTTTTCAACGCAGAAGACGGGAGGTGTGGTCTCCCAACCGACAGACATTTGCCAATTCGAACCCGAGGTGGGGTTTGTGTTTTTCAAATGGAGAGGGCGAGGCTTGGATGGCCAACGGGAAACAGTGGGTAAGGCATACATGACTACTCTCAACACACAAAGGAATTCTTGCGAGCGTAAATATTATTCTTCAGCAGGCAGCATAGCGCTGCCTGACCCCACAAGTTAATAAACTGTAGGTGAGAATATGGGGCGGGTCAAGCCCTCGCAAGCGCACGCGGCGTAGGCTGGGCTGCCTGCTATTATATGCGGGCCAGGACAGGGAATTTAAGCTGGACCTCAATAGGTCCCCCCCCCTTCCCGCTGCCCCTGCCCCGCCTACCTACACACACTTACACTGTAGAGCTCGCGACCCGTGTATCGAGGTCAATTATTCTGAAAAATCGTAGAGCATGCGCTATCATTGTGGCTTACACCGGTCAGTATGGGTAATTACTAAAGCATTTTCGACTGTAATAAAACCTCCTTTCACCCCCCCCCCCCCCTATTTTCCTCGCTCTCGCATATAGCCTCTCGCTCCCCTCCCTTCCGTATTCAATTATTATCCGTCCTGCTCCTTCACACTACCCCGGCCCGGCGCACGAGTACGACGGCGTGGCCGGCCGGACGACGATGCACATAAAAGTGATCTTCCATATAACTGGGGCTTCGCTTATCAACTCGTAAAGGGCGCGCAGTACGGACCTTGAGAAGGGATCATCATCACTGATCGATGGTCACCCCCTCTCTATTCGGCCCCAACTGAGCTGTGGTCGGGCGTTAGATAGAGCCGACGCGAGTCGACACAATAAGCTAGGAAACGTCAAATGGCTGAAAATCAAGGAAGAAGACAGCCTCTGTCTAAAAAATTGTTTAAATGACCGAGAAAACAGTATTTCGAGTGTTATCCTACATTTCTGAAAGAGTCTCCTTTTCGATGGAGTACCCAGCTTCAAACCACATTGTTTAATAAAAGTGGACAAAGACATGTCCCAGGAAACAGATAGTTGTGAAAGAAATGTTACTGGCTCTCCAAGTAAGGCGGCAAAGTACGTAAAGGGGTGATTACCCGTAAACAACGGAAAAGGCGTACACAAGATGACCGGAGTGGTGTAACCCTCACTAGAACTTCTTTATGTTACCTACTGCAGTTTCAATTTTGTGTAATGTTGTACTGGGTGTATCTGTTAATACATCTGACAAAATAAACATGTTGTGTGAGAGGTTAAATTCAGATCTTTCAAAAATTGTAACACTTTTATGGTTGTGCCAATGCAACATGTTACTCTTCCATTGATTTTTGAGCACAATGCTCGGTTCCACAAACTAGGAAGGAAAAGTGATAGTGATAGCGTTGTAAATAACAAGTAAACATATCGGCAATATTTATTTTTGATTACAGCAAAATTACAAACAACCGCAACCGCTCCCGATTTCTGAGAATAAATAAATAACCGCGACATCCCATTTTTAGGCCTTTCCGCTCTCGTAATACGGGCCTAGGCTACACTGCCGAATCTGCTGTGAAGCGGAACAAGGGGTTAAGTCCAAAACCCATACTTTTCAGGAAACTGAAAAAACTATTGGCACTGAACTTTTCAAAAAAGTTATGATAATATTAAAATGCAATCCCATGTAGGATATTACTGGCTTTATGATTTTTTCAGTGTCATGCTTCTACGCTCAGATACAGGACTTGACTCCTTTTACCATCAACGACATAACGAAGCAAGTCAACTTGACTCTTTTTACTTGTTGAGACTTGTTAAGTCATTGAAAACTTGGAAAAATGAGCTAAGTCTACTTAACTTTGTTGATGAGAAGATGCATAAAGAGTCAAGTCGCCTTGCCTCCTTAATGCCATTCTGAAAAAAGGAGCTAAGAGTCGTTCTACGCTAATATGTCATATTTTACTCTGTTTGAATCATAAAGTGAATCGAAGACCAAATATAAAGGCAATAGTAGTGAATTCTCATAAAAAAATTGTCTGGTTCAAATAAGGTATACAAATAGATAACAAATATGTCTAAACTCAAAATTTAATGCAAAGGATTCTCCGAAAGCTTCACAGAAAATAAAGAAATATTAGAATTCCTTGCGTCAACTTCTAATCTGGAACTCAGTTCTGTAGCCACTACAGAATAAAAAGAAATATGCTTGCTATTTTTTGTGCAAAAGGGGATAAGTTGACATAACTTTTTTTTAAATCTCAATCAAATGGAGTCAAGTCCACTTAACTCATTTTGTTTAGTTGAAATTTTTAGGACTTTTGCGATAGGTTGACTTACCTCATTTGGCTGCAAACAAATGTACTTTAAAAAGGGGGTGAGTCGACTTATCTCCTATTACCAACCCTTATATCTCTCAACCTATGGGTGGGGTACTTTGCTGTAATATTTTGAGGGTAGAAGCAGCCTATGATTGACTATAACATGGCATAAAAATATCATTTTGGGGCTAAATCTACTTATCCCCTTGTTCCGCTTCACAGCAGAAATGTGGTCCACATGAGCGAGGTGTAGCCGCACGCCACCGCGGATCTGATATCCAAGTTCAATTTTCTTGCCATTGTATGTTACCCTTGGACCTTTTCGCCGAAGCGTGTCACACTGGGAAAAGGGGGAGAGGAGGGGAGTCAGCAACGTGTGACCCAACCTGAGATATGGCAGAGTGGTGGTGGCGCGGTGTTGGCGCACGAAGCGATTTCACCGACCAAAAAAAGGTTCGGACGAGCCACGGAAATCCGCTGCCCTACATGTAGTGGCTGGACTCCGACACTCCTCACTCTCTTTCTTCCCTCATAGATCCAGCCAATTTACCCTCTTTCTCTAGTTTTCTTTCAAACTTTGGGTCCCTTTCCTCGGCGCTCTTCTTTCACTGGTCGGTCTCCTTGTCTGTTTCTCCAGCGCGAACATGACCCCATCCCGGCTGCGAAGTGGCCTTTGCGAGGACTTTGCCTTGTGCACTTCCACTTCCCCTGAGCTCATTCCGCTTGACTGTTAGACAGGGCGGTGTTGGTTAATATAGCTAAGCCTTTCAGCATTGCGCCGCCGTCGCCATAAGAGAGATTTCTCACTTAAATTGAGATACGTTATCTTTAAATGCAATTAACTTTTTTCGAGCGCTACCTTAATTTCTTTTTACTGACGTAAGCTCGGGGCTTGAAATTAACATGCCATAAGACGACACTCCAACAAACCTGCTCTAGCTCGGGTAAGATTGTAGAGAAGAGGAGGAAAAGAATATGTAGAGTGTTTAAGTTGCAGCGAGCGAGGGAGTATTGGAGGGCTCAAGCGCATTGAGCTGAAGTGAAAGCCCCCCGCGCAATTCCGAAAGAGACCTGACTACTCAATAGTTTGTCCTTTGGCATGTAGAAGAAAGCCGATAGTTGAAGCGGTGATTAAGGGCCACATAATTACAAAAATGAGAAGTAAACTTAAGTGCGGGACGAAAAAACTTGAGCAGTTTTGTTAACGAAGTTTAAAAGACGTGTTGGGTCTGCAATTTCATTTTTATAGGAAGTGCTGATTTTTCATTTCATTGTCCATGGGTAAAAAAAGAAACTTATTTTTAGGCAACGGAGTTGCCTTCTAAAATCGCTTTGAAACGTCTGTCAATTGTTTTATATGGCCCCTTACGGGAGGAAAAAATCCGCTCCAACGATTTTTATAATATTACCTACAGTTATAGTATGTAAACTTGTATACTCACTCTGAAAGTTTAATAGAAATTTAAACTACAGATTTTCCGTAAATTTGAATTGAAATTTCAGTTGCTATGGTAATGCTCGACTTGTCAGCTGAAAAGGGGATAGTTTTTCGTGGTGGGGCTAGGCGGAGTCGAGCCAACACGGAGCGAAAGAGAAACCTCTAAAGTCTGCGTTCAAACAAAGCTCTGCTTCAGTGAAACGCTCAAGAAAGAGATGACACCACTGAAATTCGCACGTGACCACCATACCGCCCTTTCGAAACCTACTTCATTTTTACCGAACGAACAGTCGACTGCGGCGCACTTCTGCCAACCTAAGATAATTATTTTAAATCGTAACGTAGGGGGATTAGTGATCCTTTTCATGTTTTCTAGGTTGGCACGTTGTGTAAACAAGGTTTGTTTGAGGTGGACGCGCGTGCGCTGTGTCGCCGGCCGTCTTTCAACCATGGCCGCCTCGGCCAGGGAGCTGAGGCTCCCACCTCGCGACTTTAAATCATCGTATAAAGTTATCGAAACGTTGACAAGGCGAACTGAATGCGTAAATAGTACTTTTTTACCTGCAGAAAACGGTTTGGTAAGTTTGACTTCAATCTGGTGAGCAGAATTTATCGCGCGCTTGCCCGCGATGTCCTGGGCGTATCAGCCGTATTAGTTAGGGCCCCGGTTCGCCCCTTCAGTGCGCCCGGTGGAGGGGACGGTATTGTTGACGTTCCGCTCCGGCCGTGACCTCGCCGCCCATTTTTTGCCGTCAGAAGGAGAGCTTCTTTTCTCTCTTTTTCCTGGCGTTTAGATGACGGCCTAACTGCCGGAGAGTATTCATTGCCTGAAACCCGCCTCATCAAATCGAACTTATAATTATTTAGTCACTATCTTGACTATTGTAAACTAAACAAAACTACTGCGTTTTCTTACAGTCTTATTATACACTCACAATAATTTTACCATAGTTGTAGAAACTCCGTTGTCTACCAGGATTTCGTGAAATCGTATTTTTTTTTCTAACAAAAAGTTTGACAACGGGAAAAGAGCTATCCGGACGCGTGCAAAAACTGTCTCACAACTCTACTTTTCCCAGTGTACTCGTTACTTCCATCCCCTGAGAAGATAAAAGGGGTCGGGACGAGAAGCCTTGTCCACTGGGAGCTTTTCTCACTTCGACTCGGATTGATCAAACTCCATCATCCTCGCAGCGCACGGATGACTTCCTCCGACGACACTGTGTTGTCCGAGACCCATTTAATTTTCTTCTTCTTCTTCTTCCTTTTTTTTCCTCGCAAAAGGGCTTCGTCCATCGATAAATGTATCTTTCTAGTTCCGTCTCCCACTTGACGCACGCTGCGCTGACTGCCGTACTTCCAGCCTCTCCCCTCCGGTCCGGGGCTTGTATTAATATTCCGGGCACACCGGACGTGCGGCGGAATCAGGCCATACTGCCCCTCCGAAACCCAGCGGACCACTGCCGGACCATGGCACTCCTCACGCCACCGCACGGATCCGCACTGCTCGCCAACGAGGAGCAAAAGACCAAAAGACTCAGGGGTCCGTAACTTATCATAACGCACACCACTTGTTAGTTACAAATTTTAACGTTATCGAAAATAAAATTGTAATTTAAGTTAAATAACGAAACGTATTAGAAGGGGTTATTCCCATAACGTTATAGGTGTCACCAATTACTTTCACGTTAAATGCCATTTTCACTTATTTTGTGACTGATGTCGCACAGAGACGAAAACAGAAATATCGTACAATTCTTTATCTTACATATGTGTGTTATATCTATAACGGGTTACTTTATACCGATAGTGAATACGTTAGTTCTATAACTGTTATGTGTCGTACTGCGCGTTATCAGTTATTCGGTATAACGATACCGGTTAACTTAACGGTAAGAGGTGCTTTTGTGATAAGTTACGGACCCCTGCAAAAGACCTCTTGGTCTGTGAGGTGCGGCCTTTCCAAGGCTTGCCCAAAGTTGATCTTGAATGCCTTCCTGGAAGTGACAGTTGACACTGTATACACCAGCGCTGTTTAAACGTACCCCACGATTTTATGATCAAAAGCGTACATAAACACGCGCAGCAGTCTTCCCTTCTCTACCATCACACACACACGATACGGATAAGCCATTGTAACCTTCGCTGATTGATAGCAGCCCGCAGCACGTTCACGACTTACAGCTGAGCTAAGGGATGCTTTTATTACAATTTTATAAAGGAAAGTCTGGCTGTGACAGATGAATGGCAAACACCGCCCCTCAGCACTTACCGAGTGCAGAGACCAGTAGACAGCGGGGGCGCACTGCCCCATGTAAAGCGACCAGACAGCACCGAAATCTGAAAACAATTAAAAAAGGGATTCAGCAAGTCTACTAAACTGAAAATCGGAACGGTTTAAGAGAGGCCTTTCTGCTGCTTTTCTCCCATTTCACGCTCGTGTCGCGGGAGCTGGGATGCTACGAGCGGGCGAGAATGGCTCGGCTGCGAAGCTGAGATGGTGGCTGAGCTCAGGGAGGTGTGGGTGGGTAACCCACACAACGGCAGATGTGATTATCTGCCTCACCTACAAATCAGCCCTGTCGCGAAATGCGGGATGCTGCAGATGACTGACACTCATCCCACGAGGAGAAGGGGTTGAGGGGGGCGGGGGGACATACAAAGTCCTCGGAGAAATTAGGTCGACTCTAAGGGAGTACAGAAAGCTAAAACGAAAACAATGCGCAAGGAGTACGTGCTGAACCGCTGTGGGTCATTTGTGACCCGACTTTTAGGAAGCCGCAGAACTCGGCTGGGCGAGAGGAAGCCGACCCGTCGAGCACCTCTGTGAGGCAGGTGGCCTATCCTCCGTTCTACAGGCGTTCCCTCGCAGCGCCAAGTTTCCTTCGCCAGCAGGCGAGACCCCGCCCCCCACCACTTGCAAGCCTCCGGTAGTGCCACTCGTAAAACCACTCGTCTGGCCTGGGGCTCGCCGGGCTAGGGTTCAACGAAAACGAACGGCCAACCTGAGCGCCAAGTTGGTTGGCGAGAGGTTGGGGAAAGGGGGGGGGGGGGGGCCTCCTCGGCGGCCCGCTGGGCTCATTGCACAGGTCGGTACACAGGCTTAGGAAGTTCGAGAGGAGAGGAGAAAGGGAAGGGCGAGCAGGAATTGCGCGTATGCTTCGTCTAATGCAAATGCCATACGCGTAACAGTAGCATGCCTATGCCTAAACGCCGGTCGGGACTCATTTGGTTTTATTTATGCTATGTAATCACATCCTGCAAACGTTTCTTTTAAATTCTGTTGATTTCGCCTTTTGATATTATGAGCATAGCGTCCGTATTACTTTTTAGCAGATGATACGAAGGTATCAGCCTGCTTGTACTGTCATACAGCGAGCAGCATGCAGAGAGCAGCGCAGCCAGCAGAGAGCAACCGGCAGAGCGAGCAGCCAGTGTGGCATAATATTATACAGGGGGGGAAATTTCGCTCGGCGCGCGCGCGGCGCGCGTCCGCGCGCCCCGCCACTCCACGCCACCTCTCGGGACGCTGGGCCGCCGGGCCGCCGGGCCGGTGCCCCTTCCCGAGCCGCACCTCCCCCCTCCCACACCTAGCCCAGCGCGACAGCGCTCAGCTTCCCTGCAGCTTGCGACGCGTAGGAACATCTACCATACGTATCATCTGCTTTCAAGTTTCGGCGCTCCGAAACTTTTTGGTCACGGTCGCGTGGTCTGTTTTTAGCAGATGATACCTTTACTTTCTTTACTTTCAGAACAGTACAAGACACTAAGGTGTCAGCTAGCTTGTACTCTCGAGTCCAGAAACCAATCGCAAATATACAATAATATATATATAGGGTGGCGCTGCTAGGGGGGGGGCCCCATGGCTGCCTGACGCGCAGTCTGCGCGGAACAATGGCACCTCCTCCTCGCGCGCAGCTTGTAACACTAACAGCTCCTCCTCGCGCGCAGCTTGTAACACTAACAGCTCCTCCCTGCCAGCGACCGCTTCGGTCCGCCACGCCGCCGGCGGACCCCTCCCACCCCTTTCCCTCCCAACCCCGCAGGCACGCGGCGCGGCGCTGCTGGCGTCGTTCGTCGTTTACATCGTGTGCGTTCACACACAAATTGTCGCACCCCATAGCAATTTCTCTTGCGGTGCGGTATCATCTGCTATCAATACCAATCTTGATTGATATTTTTTTTTATATACTTCATTTTTTTTTCATGTTTTATATACTTCATTTTTTTCCGAATAAACTATAAAATCTTTTCAAACGAAGTATTTTCTTTTTTTTTAATTCAAGGCAAACGTTTTCTGCGTGCATCTCACCGAGAGAGCGGCCGTTCTGAGCGCGCCCATCTGCTGCCGGGGGGCTCTCATCCATCCAGACCGCCCAAAACCGCCCGGTCCGGCCCACTCCTAATCTAGCTGGAGCGCCTTGCCGGGAGGATTAATTTAAAAAATAGCCCCCCGCCAAGCTACAGCTTGTGCTGCGGCTCCCTGTGCAAACGCTCATGGGCAGATTTCAGACGAGTCTGTGTCCCAAGGGGCGGGAAAAGACTCTCAACCCACAGAAAGCGATAGTAACGCAAGTGCAGTACCTGCAGTTTCGATTACATTTCGCTTCGCCGCGTGTAAGATGGGTCCGACTCTGGTAAAGTATTTCACTCAGCTGCCGCCGCGTGATCTGACTGCGCGAGCGGGGAGGCCTCGCCAAGCCACGCTCGCGCACCGAGCTGAGATCGAATGAAGACGGATTCACAGAATTTGTGTGTGGGCCTCGCTTGGGGAGGGGCGCAGTGCTGCACTTGCCAAGGCTAGGTAACCTGGGATATGGATGGAGTGCTCAGGCTATGCTGCCGGCGCAGAGAGGGTAGGGGTGCAGTATTGGGGCGGAGAGGAAAGGGGTGGGGCGCGGCGCGGCGCGGCGAGGCGTCGGAGCACGGGCTCTCAGCTAATGGACAAGGCGCAACCCCCTGATCAGCCGTGCAGGCGATTCTGCCTCCGGAGCCCCGCCGCTGCCCCGCACCCTGCGGCCCCGCCCCAACCACATTGGCGGGTCGCACTCCCGATTCATTATTTAGGGCGCAGCCGTGAAACCCCGACTTGTTGAGCACCGCGAGGACCGGGACGTTGCGAACCCGCCGTTTCGTCTGGCAGGGGAGGGGACGAGGGAGGGAGGCAGCCTACCGCCTATGCTGTACGATGGCGTTGACAAATGTGCACCGCGTTAAATTTGCGGGCACGGCCGTTAGGAACAGAAAAAATATATCTCAGGAAAAATGACGCTTCTGATAATAAAAGAGTTTGAGCGTGTAATAATTTCCTGCGTTGTTCTGTTTCTCTCCAGAGGCAGCGGCATACAGTGCGCGCTCTCTTAAATTAATTGGGTTACTTTCATGTTATTTGGAGTTGTTCTTCATCCGCCTGCTGCAAAACAGTCTGGTTCAAGAGATTGAGAGGCGTTCGAACCCTATAGTAAGGCTAATTGAGCTACTTGAGAACGAGCTAATTGTGTGATAGACTACTATCGGGCATGACTAGGCTGGAAAGATTATCGGAAGATAATGATTGCATCTTAAACTCCTTGCTTGTTTCTGGCAGAGCCCGCGCATTACCTGGAGCACTACGCGTATCTCGGCGGGAACTGCTCCTCCTGGTGCCACGACGACGTGTCACTATGCAACTGCACTTACGGGAACCTGACGGTGACGGAAGGTGAGTGGATACGCTTCTACGCTTCATTCTCTCCAAGCAAAGTATGCAAAAATATGCGACAAGCAACAGCGGTATGGAAAATATCTTAATCTATCGTTTCTCGTAAGTTGTAATTAACAACTGATGTTGTAAATTTCCGATCGGTATCGTAAATGTATATATAAATGTTCGCGTTTGAGAAGGATGAGTCGATATCAACAGTCAATTCAATTAATTACAGAATTTTACAATTTAAAACACAATAGAATACAAAAATATAATACGGAACCCATACAAACACATCGCACATTAAAAATAAAAGTACAGTAATAATTGGGATGTGAAGCGGAAGAAGGGTATAAGTTCAAAACCCATACTTTTCACGAAATCAAAAAAAAAAAAAAAGAAGAAGAAGAAGAAGAAGAGGAGGAAAACTATTCACAATTAATTTTTTAAACATGATTGTTATGATGTAAATGGGGTGTGCTTTCATGTAGAATATTACTGCCACTTTGACGTTTTTCAATATCATGCTCCGTTACTGAGATTTAAGGCTTGACTCCTTCTGCCAACGTAAACTTATGGACATAAGTCAACTAAACTCTTTAGACGGGTTAAGAATTTGGAGTCAAGTCATTGGAAAATTGACACAAAGAGTTAAGTTGACTTAACCCTACATGCATTAGTTGCATAAGGAGATAAGTCATATTAATTATTTTAAACTGAAACATAATATGGGACTCCAAAAGCTTTCCAGAAATTAAAACCATATAAAAACTCCTTCCGTCAAATTGTAAACTAAAACTCAGCCAAAAAGTACTGCGTTAGAATTCAAAAGAAATGTGCCAGGGTGTCGAGCGGCGTCCGGATTTAAAATACCCGGCTTTTTCCCGGTTTTCCCGGACAGAAATCAACGAAATTCCCGGATATTTTTAACCTTTTATGCCTCAAATTTCACATTTTTAGGGGGTTTAAAATTATTTATTTGACTGCAGTGTGTATGTTTGCCGAGTCGTTTGGATGAAAACATACGGCGGTGTAGCAAGGGGCGGCCAACTCATGTATTTCTGTGTACACTTGCCTTGTATTTCTTGTATTTCTAATGTATTTTTCGGTATTCTCCTCGTATTTTTGTTGAGTATTTCTATGTATTCCTGTGTATTGTAGAGTATTTCCTTGTATTTTAGTGTATTTCTAGAAATACACAGGTATTTCTGTGTACCCGTTTTTTTTCGAGTTGGCCGCCCCTCGCGGTGTAGGCCTTTTTAAGGATTTCCCGGATTAAATGCAAAATTCCCGGACTTTTCCCGGACTTTTCCCGGTCGGATTAAATTCCCGGCTAATTCCCGGTTTTCCCGGTTTTCCCGGTCGCTCGACACCCTGATGTGCTTGTATTTTTTTGTGCAAAAGGGTTTAAGTCAATTAAACTTTTCTGATATCATGCTACATAAGGAGTCAAGTCTACTTAACCCGTTTTGATTCTATTCAAATTTTATGAATTTTGGGGATAAGTCAACTTACCCCCTTTTGGTTCATGATAATTACCGTACAAAACAAGTTATGTCGACTTATCTCTTTTTACAAACCCCTACATCTCTCATCATATGGGAGATATCCCCATAATATTTGGTAGACACAAGCAAACCCGTAACGTACTATAATATGCCATAAAAATCTCAGTTTGGGGGTAAGTCAACTTATCCCCTTCTTCCGCTTCACAGCCCATAAAGAAGCAAGTATTCTATATATTTCATTAACAATCTTATTTCATCAAACTAACACATAAAGGCTACATACACTGAGATAACTCTCGGCACACTCACGGCTACGCACTGCCTCGGAGCGGCCCGGGCCCGGAGTGACGGATCGTCTGGGCTGTGCGGTAGCCGTCCTAAGCTACCAAGCGGAGGCGGGCTGCGGCATTTTTCACGATGAGGGAATGGACGGATGGGGTGGAGGGAATGAGCTCAAATCACGAGACCGGGTAGGGGGGGGGGGCGAGGCGAGGCTCCTTTTTCTTTCCTTCTGACCGGGACGCCGCGGTGCGCTGCACCAGGGCCCAGGGCCAGGCTGTCGGCGCAGAGAAAGAGAGATGGAGAAGGGGAGGGGCGTTAGTACACCACATGTATCTCCAACAGCAAAGGCTCACTTTTAGACGTAGCGGACGAACGCACGTCTGCTATCGTCCCCTTTCTCTTTGAAAAATATGAGAAAATCCTCGCTTAATACTTGGCTGGACTGTAAATCAGCACGTGTGTACACTGCAAACCGAAGTGTGTACTTAGTACACACATAGTGCACACTTATTTCCAGAGTACTTTCCATATTACACACTTAAAAGCCCACCAATATATGTGTGTACTATGGCAAGTACACTCCAAATAGGTTTGTACTAAGTATACACTTTGGTTTGCAGTGTGAATAGGGTATTCCGCTGGAACGAAACCGGAACCTAAAGAAGGAAAGCACGACCGTCAGCTCTGTTTCCTCCTTCGCGCTCATTGGCTGATCGCTACAGTGGCGTCACCGTTGACCAATCAGGGCCCAGGAGGAAACAGATCTGTCGATCGTGCTTTTCTCATTTAGGTCCGGTTTCGTTCCAGCGGAATACCCTATTAAGTGGTAGTACTTTCGCCAAGCACACTGTAAAACGATTTTTTACTGAAACGACTCTTAAATTATAGACCTTCAAAAAAAGCAAAGTAATATCAAACGACATTTTGAAAGTCCATACCTATACGTGTGTACTATGGCAAGTACACACCTATGTGTGTACTATGGCAAGTACACACAAATATGTGTGTACTAAGTACACACTTCGGTTTGCAGCGTGAATTAAGTGTTAGTACTTTCGCCAAGTACACTTGTAAAACGATTTTGTTCTGAAACGACTCGTTAAATTAGACCTTCAAAGAAAGCAAAGTGATTTCAAACGACATTTTGAAAGTTCATATGAAACCTCTATCGTTGATCAGGATCATTGCAGATAGCGGTCGAGGTGTGATAGAGGTCGGGCTGAGCGAGCGAAGTGGAGGCGGAGAGAGATCGCTTTCTGCATAATTGGCCAGTACGAGGCCTCTGTCCTTCCGCCAATTTCCCTAACAGAATGGAGGGCCCTCCGCGTCGTGCGAGTCAAGTGACGCCTCGGCAGTGCGGAGCGGCCGTCTGCCCTCTCGTCTCTTCCCATTCCTTCTATCTCTATCTCCTTCCTTCTCCCTGACCCTCCCCCCGCCCCTCTCTCTCTCTCTCTCTCTCTCTCTCTCTCTCTCTCTCTCTCTCTCTCTCTCTCTCTCTCTCTCTCTCTCTGCTGACGACACAAATTGGACCCGTAAAAGTGGACGCCGGGCGAGACATTGTAGGCCAGCACTACGGGGCCCGGTACTGGGCTCTGACTTTTGCCCTCCAGAAGCGCTCCGTTTTCATAATGGTTGTCCAGAGAGACTTCTCAGCCAAAAGTTTATGTTGAAGAAATTCTATTGAAAAGGACGAAAGAGCCACACGCGTGACACGCTTCCTCTACTGTTCGCGCGCTCGGCTGAGTTCGAGTTTCGGGCTTGAATTACCTTCGCGCGTGAGTAGATGATGGAGTGTACAACCTCGAGCGGATCTCGAGGCAGCACTAGGCTCGGCCAGGAACAAGGATCGCTCATCTCTATGTCGCTCCGAGTTACGAGGGATCAGGGAGAACTTCCTGGAGATTACTGCCAATAACAAGTAATCTCCTCGGGGAGAAAGGGGTGGGGCTTGCGGTGCGTGGAGGGAGAAGGAATGCGAGCGGCGATGTAGTGGGCTATACACGCTGAAATCTTATCAACCATTTCATTTACAGCTGCTGACAGTAAGCTACGCGTGTATATTTTCAATACTCCATTATGAACAAACGGAACAAGCTTCTCCATCATGGCTTAGAAAACCACGAGCAAGCGTAGCATGCACAAGTGACTCGAGAAGCCGAGAATAAAATACAATCAGGGTTCTTAAATCGGGACTACACTGTTAGAAAATACTATGGTAAATACCTACGGTACGCGCCGTTAATTTGTTACCTGGTCCCGGACCGTAATTTTCGTCTACGGTCTGAATCTTACGGTACACACCGTAGCCTGCAAATGTGTTGGGGAAGTTCAATGGGGCACATTCTATCCACAATGAAATACAGTCCGTACCGTAATAATGAG
Organism: Frankliniella fusca; assembly: GCA_029379305.1. Taxonomy (NCBI): domain Eukaryota; kingdom Metazoa; phylum Arthropoda; class Insecta; order Thysanoptera; family Thripidae; genus Frankliniella; species Frankliniella fusca. Next base: position 1,372,513 of record JAHWGI010001270.1, on the reverse strand, counting down.
CTACGGTCTGACCGTACACGAAAACTACGGTACAGACCGTAGGCGTACCGTAACTCCCTACGGTATTTTTAACAGTGTAGTGCCCTTAAGTGGGACAGTTTGCTGTTTTTGCCTATTATAGCAACAAAATTATCTAGCCACGGACGAAATTTAACGTTTAGATGCCTGTTGGGAAAATACGAATATAGCCAATGTTTTGTTTTACTATATCTTTAAACTTTACAACAAAAGTAGCGGAGAAGATCCGTATTTAAAGGCCAAGAATTTTTATGGCAAGTGCACATCTATATAAGTACGCTTGCACGTAACGCTGTGTCCGAAGTACATAAACTATACTGCTCTGCATTTTGTTGTGCGTGTATAAACATGCAGTATCATGAACAGCCTTAAGAGTATGCACAATTTCATTCATAATCATGTACAATTTGCGCATGCTTACGCACAATTCCTAAATAATTATATATAAAAATTGTGCATACTTCTGGTTATTGTTTGTGATAATGCATGTTTATGCCCAAATAAAATGAGAAGGGTTTAGTGCGCACTGGGCTCGCAGTGTTCGTTTGGTGTGGTGAGTATGAACAGTAAATTAAACTGGAGTTAAATTCGTTAGTCAGGTGACATTAAATTTTGAAGGAAAAAAAAAACACAAAAAAAAACACTTATTCCCTTGAAAGATAATGCCCCTAAAGGGTGCGATATCCTACCTTTGATGATGGGTGTTGATAGTTGATGGTTTGACAAATATGGAGAAAAGAAATTGTAAAATTAGATTTTTTGTTTTACAGACGAGGAGCTCTACGATGTGCCCGTCGGAATCATCGTGCTACTCTCCATCTTTTACGGCACTATCTCCGCCGTCGCCGTCCTCGGCAACTCGCTCGTCATCTGGATCGTGGCCACATCGCGTGGCATGCAGAACGTAACAAACTACTACATCGCCAACCTGGCGCTGGCCGACATCGTCATCGGCCTGTTCGCCATCCCGTTCCAGGTACGAGGCTGCGGCTGTAACACCATGGCCAGGGCTCATACTCGCGACAGTCGTGCATGCAAACAGGAACAGGGGGTGCGCGAGGGGCGTTAATGAGTGAGCGAGTGGGGCATAGAGAGAGAATAATGTGCCATGTGCCATATGTGCGCTAACGACGTTCGTCTTCGTTAGGACCGCCCTCAAACACACAACTCATAAGCCCCACTATGTACTGAATGTCCGCTCCCCGCCCCGCCAAACAGAGCCGGCCCGCACGGTGCTCCCTGTTGTGCGACCGAGTGCTGCTACGCCCCACAAGAAAAAGGCAAAAATAAACCGAGTTTTACTTTACTGGTGGTGGGAGCGCGTCGCAACGTGAGACGCGTAGGCATGGCCCGACCCTGTTCGGCGCAGCGTCGCCCAGGCCTGGGGGCGCTGGCGGGAGCAAGCCCGACAGCTCGAGCCAAATCCCGAGGCTTAGCCGGTCCTCGGCAGCCACAGGATCCCTGGGTTTTAATGTCCGTAAAAATGAGCAATGAAACCATGTGTGCGCAACTCACGCCCCCCCCCCCCCCCCCGGTTCCATGCCGCAAAGTACACTGGTGTGGCGTGAGCACCACCACCAACAGTCACCTCCCCCCACCACTACGCCTCTCTCTCTCTCTCTCTCTCTCTCTCTCTCTCTCTCTCTCTCTCTCTCTCTCTCTCTCTCTCCTCTCTGTCTCTCTGTCTCTCTCTGACACTTTGCTAGTCTTCGAGCGCGTATTATGACGCGTACCTTCCCGAGTTGCGGTCTGAACACGGCGGCAACCTGCTGCCTTTGCTCGGTTTGGAGCAGCCCGTCCCTGTCACACAGAATGTGCGCACCAAAAACACCACCGCGGCGGTGGTGAAGCGATCAGACTTGCACCAAGTTTTCGTCTCACTTTCAAGCTGAAGTAACAGAAGCCAGCTGCGCAGATTAGAGCGGCAGGCCTCACGGTGTCGGGATGCGTGACTTTAGAGACTCCTCTCCCTCCATTCTCCACGTCTCCGAATACAAACCCTTTACTTCTGCATGGGTGATCCCTGTCCACCAAAATTGCCAATTTTTTCAGTGCTTTGAGTTTTCCTTGAAATTTGTCACGTGGATAACTCAAAAAGGGGTGCCCGCTCCCTCTAGCTTAGCACTGCTAAGCTCACACATATTGCCCCTCCGGGGGCCCGGGGGCGTCGTGCTTTATGACGGCCCGTCCGCCCGCCTTGCGAACCCGTTGCGCAGCGCGCCACCTACCACGGCGCCGGCCAAGCGATGTCGCCAGCCACTGCCGTGTACATGGGGCGACACGGGGCGGGGCCGAGGGCGGGGCGGATCCAAACGGCCCTCTGGCGGACACCAGGCTCCGGGAGCTGCGGGCAAGCGAACCGCTGGAACAGGACGCGTAGGCAGGCACGCGGAGGGGAGCAAGAGGGAGAGAGATATAGGGAAGAAAAGAGAGGGAGAGGGGAGAAGAGGGAGGGGGAGGAAGAGGACGGGAGCGAGGGAGAAAGAGGGGTTGAAAACGAGAGAGGGAGAGAGATAAAGAGATATTTAGTTTTAGTAAGTATTCATTAGGGGATTTTAGTTTACAAAAGGAGCCACAAAGGATATAACAGAATTAAAAATTTGTTGCAATGAAAAAAAACCCATGCAAGTTTTATGTTTGTGTCCTAGAAATTTTAAGTTCTTTTTTTCTTTCCTTTTCCCCCCTTTTTTTCGAAAGATAGGAAGGGGGGCGGGAGAGGGGGAGGAAGAGACGGAGAAGGAAAGGGAGAGAGGAGGAGGAAGAGAATGTGAGAGGGAGTGAGGAGGTGGGGGAAAAGAAAAGCGCAGGTACGGCGAGTGGGGGCGAGGAAGCAATGGAGACGCGAGGTGTGTGCAGAGCGTGTCCGGCGGGCTGGGCGGCACGGCCCTTACGGCCGGGGCTGGGTCTGGACCGGGGACCACAGCGCACGACCCGGTACGTGCTGGCGCTCATAACGGCTTTCTTCGCCCTGCGGTCCGTCTCCACTCCACCCCTTCGGTGTCTGGCTCGGTCGCGACCCCGACACTTCCGCCCCACCCGACACGACACGAGCTGTCCCTGTCCTGGACCGAGTGAGCGATGTGACATGTGCCGCTGACACGGCCGTCACTAATGGCTTCGAGGTGCGCTCGGAAGGAGACGTAGAGAGCGACGTGGGGGAAGGAGTGCCTCGTCTTCGGCGGGCCGGGCACGGTGCCGGGACCGGGGCTGCGGCCCAGGGGACGTTGATACGCGCCGGAAGATACTCAGCGAGAGCCTGAAGCCACGGGCGGAGCGGTGGCCGAGCAGGGCTGGGCTAGACCAGGCAGTGCAGAGTGGGGCCAGAAAGGGCAGGGCGGGCAGGGCAGGGCAGGGCTCAAGGGAACACACGCGGCGGCGGCACAAGGAAATAGGACTCGTAGATCGATCGTCCGGCCGGGCTGCAGCGCGGCGGATGGGACGCTGCATGGCCTGCCCATCGATAAATCTTATTCCCACGGCGCCACCCGCGCTCCTTTTCACGTCCAAACTTTGGCGTGTCTCTGCTGCTCTGTGAGGCTCGCCAAGTTCGTCGCAGTGTGTAACATTATCTTACAAGTGACCCTGGCGTCGACCTTTTCGCGCGGTATGTGATCCGCCCCGCCTATCGTCCCTTTCACAGCCCGACCGCTTCATGCTGGCTCTACCCTGCAACCCGATTTGGACGGTCGCCTGAAAAAATAATTAAGGGTATGCACGGTTGGGCCGTTCTGCAAAGGGCAGGCTTCCCCACCCTATGCCCTCCCCAGGACCAGCTTGTCAGTCCACTTTATTCCCCTTCCCCCCCTCTCTCTCTCTCTCTCTCTCTCTCTCTCTCTCTCTCTCTCTCTCTGGCGAGCGGTTTGCTGGTTTCCACCGCAAAGACCAGCCGAAAAAATATAGCGAGCCCCGCCGCCGCTGCCCTAAGCCCCGCCATGCGAAAGTTGCCCTGACAGCTGACGGGTCTACAATAAGGCCCACCCCGCCCACGTGGTCGGACCGAGTTCCGGGCCTCGTTCGCCGTGCCCCGCGGCCCAGGCCGCAGTGGTCTGCGCGGGGATGAAGCGCGACTCGCAAACGCCCAATGCAACACCCGCCCGGGGGGCGCCCAGGCCCAGGACGCTCCGTATATGGGGAAGGTCGACTGTAGTTCATAATCGATAGATTTCAGGAGGACACTACGAAGTTGCTCTGAGCTGACCTATGTGCCTCTCTGCTTCAGTTCCAGGCCGCGCTGCTGCAGCGCTGGATCCTGCCGCACTTCATGTGCCCCTTCTGCCCGTTCGTGCAGGTACTCACGGTCACGGTCAGCGTGTTCACGCTCACGGCCATCGCCATCGACCGGCACCGCGCCATCCTCAACCCGCTGAGGTGAGTTCAGTCACCATCGCGTAGCAGTGGGCCCAGCCGCAGGTGACCTGCACCTCGCCGCGTGCAGCTGTGAGCGTTCGGGAGGCCCACCCGTGACCGTGACTTGTGAACGCGCCACGCCCCGCTACAACGAGGAGGAAACCTCGGCTTAACTCAAACAAGTCCGGCTATAAGTCTTGACAGCTGGGTGAGGAGCTGTGGCGGCCCGAGCTCCAGATGATGAAAGAAAAGTCAGAGGAGATTCGGGGAGCCGGTGCTGTCAGGTAAATGGCCGCATGGGAGCTAGTCTCAGGAACTTGTCTAGAAAAACTGTTTTGCTGAGACTGACACTGATTCGGCCTGGCCCCCGGCCGGCGTGGGGCGCCGCCGTCGCGCACGACGTACGAGTCTCAAGGGGGAGGGCGAGAGGCAAACAGAGCGAGAGGGGTGATGAGGGCTGGAAGCGCAGGGTGCGGTAAGTATATCCGTTCACCTGATTACTCAATTAGGGGCCGGGCCGGGCCGGGCGGCGTCCGGGCGCGTCACGGCCTGCTAGGGGTGTCTGCCTCCAGCCCCATCCCCAGCCAGGCCCGGCCCCACCCGTTTCCACCCAACCCCACCCGGCCCCGCCTCGCTACGCGCCAGGCCCCGCCAGGCCCCGCCAGGCCCCGCGCGGCCCCGCCTTACCGCCACAGAGTTGGACAGAGTGCTGTACCGCGACTAGTAGAGGCATTTGATGGAGCCACGCTTTCAACGTTCCGAACCGAGGGGGAAAAAACTCTGAAATTTTTGTACACCTTGTAATTTAGAAAAATTCAGGAAAATGCAGAAAATTCAGAAAAATTCAAGAAAATTCAGAATAGGTCAGAAAAATTTAGGAAAATTCACAAAACTTCATAAAAATTTAGGTAAAATTCAAGCAAAATTTCAGAAAAATTCAAAAACTACATATTTACAAAAATTTACTAAAATTGGACGCCAAAATTCGGAGTTGTCTTCCCCTCGTTCCGAACGGAGTAAACAGGCTTTGGGCGTCATCGAGCCCGCCTGCGGTCCATACGTCCGGTCCCGGTCGGGTCGGGTCCGGCTCGGGGTTGCGGCGGCGGCGACGACGGCAAGGGGCACGTCCGCTGCGCCCTACCCCACCTCACCGCAAGAGAAGCGCGTCCTTCTCTCATGACCTTACCCTGCCCCAGCCCACTCCGCGCCCTCACCCCTCACCGTCGTTGCGTAGCGACTAAACCGCGCCCCTTGCCCGTCCGCGCGTCGAGAGCGGCGGGCAGCGCAGTAAAGGAAGTAAACGGCCAATACCATGAACGTGGCCGGAGAATTTCCGTGTGCGGTTCCAGGCGAGCTCGGTTAATGAGGCGCGGTCGAGGCGGTGGTACGAGTGGGCGTTGGGCGAGGGCGGGTGTGGGTGCCGCTGCTGGGGTAGCCCGAGCCGGCTCGGCCCGGCCCGGCCCGGCTGCCCCAAACGCAGACGGGCGCAGCCTGGCCTGACCCGCACGGCCAGACCACTCCACCGAACCACAAGCCACGCGGAGGCACTATCGCCTCGCACTGCACGGCGGTCGGCCTGATGGTCCTGAGATACTGGGAACGGCAAGCGCACTAAGCAGTGAGCACGCAGTCAGGAGAAAAATGGGAATTTCATTTTTCACGATACGGAATATCGCAAAAGAAAACTTTTAATTTGTGACCGTTTCTTCGGCGACACATGCGTGTCACCTTTTTCTTTAGCGACAACAACAGCGTGTGACCGAAATGCACTCTAAAGTTTTTACTACCAGATTTGCTTAGTAACTACTAAGCGTTCGTGCTGTCATAAGTTATAAAGAAATTCTTTTAGTAACACTGAACGTTTTTCTAGTATTATAATTACGGTGAAATTAAGTACTACGAACACGTTTAGTATTACTAGGAAAAAGCTTGATTGTTAAATGTTAGGCGCCCTAAAATTGGGTGTGCGCGTTAGACTGCCTGCACCCCTCATTTGGTCAACTTATTTAACAGTCCTTTCCTTCATTATTTGTTAAGTTATTTAACAAATTTAAAATAATATTATTCGTTACGTGCTTATATCTGTAATGTTAAAAGGTATGTTAAGTTACGGACCACTGCATGCATGTCCCTACGTTTCGGTCACACGCGGAGCTCTTGGCAACAACCCGGTGAACAGCAAGTCTGAAGCCGACTTAAGGCAAGGCACAATAAGGGACCTTGAAAATTACAGTGTGCGCATCGTAGACCGGAACGCCTTGCCGCCATAGCCTTCCGAGCGACAAATACTTGCGCAAGGAATGTTGTGTGTAGGGACAGCGCTCGAGCGTGGCGTGGAGGAACGTATTGTTACAAATGACAGCTTGTCAATAAGTCGAATGCGTTCGAGTGTATGATGCGATCTCATATGTGGGTCCGGGCCGGGCCGGCATGCACGCGTTGGCTTGTTTCGGCATTCCGCGGTCTCACAATGACAGTCACTAGATCGCTACATCATGAAGCCAGCAAGCGTTCGAAAAGGACACTCCAAAAAGGATAAATTAAGCAATATATTCCAGAGCTGAGGGATAAAAATTGATCAATTCAAAGAGCGGCTGGCGACTGCGAGCGCTTGATCCTGCTTTCTACCACATCCTTTTTTTTCCCCCGATTTATTCACAAATTACCAAGCTCCGCTAGCATGCTTCAGTTGCGGGTTTTTCCTGGGGGGAGGAAATTCGTCCTGGCCTTCTAAAATATATGTCGTGGAGGCAGAAAGTGAAAATCGAGACAACTGTGGGTCCGCAGAGTGTACTACAGCCTGCAACAGAGAGTTGTAGCGGTACACACATGAGCGACGCACAAGAGCAGTTAAATGAAAGACACACGGAAATTACGTCGTCGTTTACGCGAGAAAATCCTGGGGAGGGGAGGGGAGGGGGGAGGGGGGAGAGAGAGAGAGAGAGAGAGAGAGAGAGAGAGAGAGAGAGAGAGAGAGAGAGAGAGAGAGAGGCACCAGGAAAAATGTGGGTGAAATGAATGAGCAATGTTCACTAGGTAAAAGAATTTATTTTCTCTGGAACGTCTACTTTTACCACCAGAGTAATGCTCCGACGAAAGGGGGAGGAAGGGGCTCGCCTTGACTGCTCGGGTGGCGGTGGGAGTGTTGGACCGATGTGGCTGATCCCGAGACGGCTGGGGCCTGTGCAGGGTGGGGTGGTGCGAGGCGGGGAGAGGAGAGGTTTTATTTCTTCGATCAGCCGGCCGGCAGGCCCTCGAGCGCTCAAAGCCAGCCGAGCCGAACTAAGGAGTACCTCTCCTTCAGCGCCGCCCCGACGCAACGACGCACCGACGTCCGAAGACACCCCGCCACGCTCCGGCGACGTGCCCTCGCCAGGTCACCCCGCCCGTCAGGCCGGCGCACCATGCAAAGCCAGGCGCGCGCCTGTCTCGGACGACTCGATTGGATGCGAAGGGAACGGTGCGCCATCAGACGGAGGGAAAAAAAAGAGAGAACGCCACGGATGCCAGAACTTTTTCGATATCTCCCGCTGCTTGCCAGGAGGTTGACGGCTTGCTCGTCCAGGCGACGCACAGCGGCGCGGGGTCAGGGGCCGGGCCAGATACAAGGCACAACACAGCTCAACGTCCCAAAGCAGGGAGTTATAGTGCCAGTGGCCTAACACTCCTCGGGGAGCGGAAAATAAAACGTTAGAGGGAGGAGCAGCGTTCCGGGTGATGCACTTTGACCGGGGTACATGAACTACCTGCGCCTGCGCCGGCAGTGTCGCATAAAGCCGTGACCTTAACTCCCCTGACCTTTTCCCTGTTGGTCTGTAACGTGACATACTGAGGCATGGGGACCATTACCCTCCCAAATCACAAACACCAAAGGTGAAGTTCTGGTTACGGGCGGAGATGGTTAAAGAATTTTGGCTGGGAGTAATAGCAGATAAAAGTATTTAAACAATAAGCAGGACTAGACAGCCTACATGTCAGTCAATCCAAACTTAGTAGGAATTGTAGGAGGAAGGGGGAGGGGCTGAAGGGCGAAAAAGAATCAACGCTAGATGCCATAAGAAGTCCTTTCGTTGCCAACCTTCAAGAAAAGAAGCTCAAACACTGGAAAATGTCTGTGTAGATTTACGATTTATTTTGTAAATTTCAAGTAACGAAATTTTTTGAAGCTTTACGAAAACCCATTCTGGCTCTTCATTGATTTTCAAATCCATGCGAAGAGCTTGCAATTTTATGATATGACGATGTAATTTTACAGCGGCACTCCATGGGAAATCTTCCCGTAAACCTACAACTTATTTTCACCGGTGAATAGTATTCCAAACTTCTTTAATTCGGGTAGTTTAAACAAGTATTCAATAGCGTTGGTCAAGAAGGCACGGGACACCTTAATTGCTTTTTACAACGCCACTATAAGAGAAGAACCCGGTCTGACAGGCAAAGAGGCTCACGACGAACTGCACTGCTTCCAACACACTGCGGGAGTCCTAGAGCTTCGCTCGTAACTACAGGACTCCGTGATCTATCCAAGGAAGCTTTGGATTTGTACTCCAGATAAACGCGGAACTGAGGTGGGCTGGCTGGGGTGGCTGGGCTGGTGCAGAAAGGCAGCAGGACTGCTCGTCGCGGCGCTCAGTGGAGTTGAGTGGCAAAGGCAGAGCGCCACCCGGAAGGCAGTTTGGTGGTCGCGTCGCGACGCGTCGTGGCGAGTTGCGCAGACGCCACGGAGGTCCTAGTGGACGTCGCATCGCGGTCGCCCTAACTCCTACGCCCCTTCCCCCTCCCGCCCTGGGCCTGGGCGTCCCGTGCGTCCCGCCCCTCCTAGTTTTATTTCATTTCCGGTCCCCGGTCGCGGCGCACGCTCTCTGGCGGCCGACCCGTGCATCCCTCCCCGCCCCTCAAGCCCCGCGCCCTTACGGCAGCCGGGCCCAGGATAGATTCAGAGCAGAGGGAGACTACTTGGCAAGCGAGAGTGTCTGCCCGGGAGCCCCGACAGGACGCCGGCCGGCAGAGGGGAATAAAAGGGAAATGAGAACTCTGCAAAGAGGAGAGCGAGTAGCAAATGCCTCGGTTATCTGAATGTCTAGGGCCAACCAACCTGCTCCTTTCCCGTCTGCAAAAACTCCTCTGGAAGGGACTGCTTCCACACCTTCTATAGCATTGAACTGAGAATGCGCATATGACAATATAGCAATTAACGACGTCATAAGAACTGTTTTCTTCAAAAAAAAATAAAAATAAACAAGAGTCGTTTAATGGATTGCACTTTTAAAATTATTGAAAAAAGTGCACAGACAACAACAGACTTTACATCTATTTGGCTAAATTGAAAGAAAGCGCAGGGCTCGGGGTATGCTGGCAGGAGCATCCAAACAGGTTGATTGTAGGTACTGCTCGTACTACTGAATGGCACGATCTTCGCAGGAACTTTCCAGATGTAGTCGGGACCTCCTTATTGACCAGGCAGAGGACAAGACGACCCCTTACGCCAGGGGTAGGGGGGGAGGGGGATGCTGTCACTGCCTTGCAAACAGAACTGCGCGGCGCTGCGCCACCGCACCGGCTGGCCGCGGGCTCAACAGCGCCGCACCGCCCGCCCTGCTCTTCGCCCGCTTTGACCAGCTTTGAGCACCGCTCCCGTGATACCCGAGTCCATTGGTTCCATCGGCAGCGGCGGGCCGGGGCCCGACTCAGACCGCTACGGTACCGGCCGCCAGGTCCGCCAAAGTTAAGTGACGTCACATTCGTTTACATGTAAACTCCGCATCACATTGCTGAACATATAATGTCACATGTGTCATCTGTGGCAGTTTTCAAACTGAAGAAGATATGTGCCGTAACAGGAATTGGATAACTGCACATCGCTCGGAAAAGCGGTCCACGCGTCTGCGTTACGTGGTTCGTCTGTCCTCGCCTTGGGGGGAGGGGGGGGAGAGATAAGTACCGACCCCCTTACCCACCCACCCCTCAAACCCAACCTCGGCACACCTGTGCCTGACTAGGGCCAGCCTGGTGATGCGCAATGGACCGCGACGGACCGAGAAAGCGCCCAGTATCAGACCGCGTGCAGGCCTCCGATCGGCAGCGGCCGAGGCAGCGGCAGTATGGAGCCGCGCAGATAAGGAAGCCACACACAATCAGGGGGTCCGGGCGGACGCGAGTGGAGCGGGGCGGAGCGCCTGCGTCGCCGAGGACAGAAGTCAAGTGATTCATGGCAGCCTTGGAGAACCATCGCATGGCCGGGCCCGTACGGGGACTGAGAGAGAGCGGGGTGGAATGGATAGGGGGGAGGAGAGCGAACAAATTGCCAAAAGCCTGGCGCCATGGTACTACCCTCTCGGCCTTGTGCTCTCCTCACAGCGCTCTCTCTCACTCCTAAAGTACAGAGGATCAATCGGATCCTCCAGGTGCCTGAAGAGGACCCGATTGGTCGCTCCCGCGCCGCGGTCAGTGTGGCCAGGAGGTACTCGACGAGAGGCTGAAGGTCAACCCCGCCCGGCCACTCATTGAAGCGTTCTTACAGCAGAGCACCCTCCAGCACTCGCTGAAAACGCGTGTTCTTGATAATTGTACATTGCACTTGAATTTTCATGAGCCAATTTTTTTCAAGGTGAATGCACTTTATTTGAGACAATTCTAACTTCATACCTATGCCCTCAAAATAAATGCACTGTCCTTGAATAAGACGAGCCCTCGAAAACACCGAAGTATAATACAGGAACATTACACTGTTTGTACCTTGCGAACAGTTGTGGCTGCTTCGTAATTGCAAAAGAATTTCTTCGCATTGCAAACAAAATCGTTCGCAATTGCGAAAAATTTCTTCGTAAGCTTAAGAAGCAGTAAAATCCTTCGCAATGATTTATCAGTGTAAGGAAAACCTTCTCCAGGTAGGCGTACGCGTACAGGAGAAGCACACAAGTTCATGAAACACTGTGAAACTTTCATTACATTTCTCATTGTTTTCCCTTTTAAATATTAACTAACAAACCTCCTGTCACGGCCAACCCCAACCAAGCAGCGTCAGCATTCAAGAGGGAAACACCGAGAGGGCGCCAAAGAGCAACTCAGAAAAAGTTTTCCAACGGAAGGAGATTTTTTTAAATGCTAAAAATTCAAAGTTTTGTTCCATAATACATCGAAATACACAACAAACAGTACAAGACAAGCATAGATTTGTAAAAAAATTTCATAGAATTTGAAAAAGAAAAGAAAACCAGCCAAAAATATTTGCTAAGTCGGCACACCCTTGGGAAACCCCGATTACATACCCGTCGATTGCAGCGCACTATTCTTTGCTTAAGCATAGTTGTCACTTCCGGCGGCAGCAGGGGTCTGCCCGGCTTGCACAACCCCCGGGCGGGCAGGCGCCTTGGGCTGCATGGGGAGAGGGTTCGCGTGCGCGGGGGGCGTGGCTATGGCCGTCCCGGCCGCCCCGGCCGCGGCCCTTCCTGGCACTCGTGAGCGATGGATCAAGTTTTCTAATATATGAGGTCGCCACACAGCTGCGTCGAAATGCGGTGCGGTACTATGGAGCGAGCGCGCGTGCGCACAACTGGCCTGCGGCGAGGCGGCACGCTGATGGGCGTCTTCATGTTTGTAAAAGTACATATCTTTTCCTGGGTGGGTGCGGTTAGGCAGGCGGCCGGGCCTGCAGAGTGGGGTGGGCCATGGGGTGGGCTGGCGGGCTGTGCACACCTCGGTGAACAGCAACATGCCTTATTCCTAACTAGTCGGAGGAGCGGTAATGGTCGGGACGGCGTTACTGCCGCGCTGCTGCGCACACATCCGCGAAGCGTCGCGGCGAGGAAGGTGCACGGACGCACCTTACGGAGTAGAACACCATGCGGGGAAAGTGAGACGCCCAAACTGTCTCTCATGAACGGGATTTATCAGAAAATGAGAGGCACTGCAGAGCTTTCTCTCAAAGTACCGGTGGTGCCTCTAAAAACAAGAAACCCCGCTCGGACCAGATTGTCCTTTGTCATGTAGATGTAGAGTAGCCTCAACTTTACAGCACAGGGCGGTGGCTGGTGGTTTGGCGCGGCCGAGCCGAAGGGGAGGGCCTCCGGGAAACGCACTCCGCCTGCCACACGGCGGCCCAGGCACACCCTCGTCCTCTCCAGCCTGGAGCGGAGGGGAAGGGGGGAGGGAAGGTACAAGAAATTAATCAACAACGCACATATCATGCCAGCCAACCCCCTAATTTCGCTCTTGTCGACAGCGGAGCACTTTCAGGTACTTCAATATGAACTACACACCATGTAGATTTTATGATTGCACACACACGCTCACATGAAGAGACGCGAGAAATCAGAGTAATGAGACAGTTTTACACTTTTTGGTGAAGGATCCAATTGTTCCGTATCCTTTGACCATATGTAATGATTACGAAAGCATTTTCTCCACAGCCTGCTTGTTGCCCAAAGGCAAATATACTTAAAATGAGGACTTCACACTGTAAGCAGTTTCTGACCCATCACATGATAACGGCTTGGAAGCCCTTTCGACAAAGAATATGATGTAGGAAAATACATGACAAATGTTAGTAGTTCAGTCCAGTTCAAAATGTAATCCCGTATGCTAACAACCCTTTTTTTTATCACTGCTAAGATAAACAGCGTGATACATCATGTCCTCACCAAAAATAAGACTCACACACACTTTTGAGAGAGCCCGATGAATTTTCGCGCACAATATAGTTTCTCGACCTACATTGCGCCACTGTTCTCTCTGAGTGCCTCCTCAGATCAGGCCGTTTGCGCGCCCTGCAACAGGGAGCAGAGCGGGGCGGAGCGGGCAGCAAGCAGGTCCCATACGAACGACCAGACGGGCCCGGCCGGGTCCGCGCTCCAGCAAGCATTTCGGCGCGCAATATCGCCAAAGCAAACCTCCCGAGGACCCCACTCAATCGCCTGGCCAATTGGCCAATCCCCAACTGAAACCAGTCCGCTCCGGGAACCGTGGGACAGCGCGATACGGAGGGGCGCAAAGCCACTTGCTGTAAGTGTGCGAGTGTGACTGTGTTTGTGTGTACACGCGCGTGCGCGCGTGTGTGTGCGTGTGTGCGTGTCGCAAAGGCAAGAGAGGGCTGTGCGCGGCCACTGCGGCGCACCGCCTCCTCTCAGCTCGCCCACACGCGTTCAGTCCTCTCGAACCCCCCTCCCCCTCCCCTGTCCCATCAAGCCCCACACCCCACCCCCCGCTTCCTCTGGTTTAACTCCCAGGAGCCTCACTGTGTGCACTCTGGCATCCCTGATCCTGATACTCCGAGAGAGAAACTTGGGCACCGTGAGTGTCGTGTGTAAGATTGACATCGGCCCACGCCTACGACTACTTACCACCGGCAAGGCAAGGCCTGCCCCGCCCGGCGCGCTTGGAGATAGCTGGAGATGCTGATGGCGAAATCTCAAGAGGAGAGTGATGTTGCGGAGAAAAGAGGGGTTGGAATAAAAAGGAGGTACTCGGAGGAGCCATGTTTGTAGAGGATTGCAGTGTCTCCCTCAAAAGACAAACGCACTCTACGAAGTCCTTATCTGGGAAGAACGTCCACGCTTACGACACTGAGAGGGAAATAACTCTGAAATTTGGTGTGCACATTTTTTGAATTTTTGTAAACTTTTGTGAATTTTTATTGAATTGTTGGGAAGTTTGGCTTAAATTTTGCCTAATATTGGGGGGAAATTTTTGATACTTTCTATGATTATTTTTGTTTGTAATTTGTTTTAAATATCTGTGAATTTTCCTTAAAATTTCTCTGAATTTTCCTGAATTACGTGGTGTACCAAAATTTCAGATTTGTTTCCCCTTCGCACGACACGCTCGTCGCAGCGTGGCGGAGAACGCCCCTCCCCTACTCGATCGTTGAACGTGTCCTTCGAGTTCATGGTCAAGCAGGCGTGACCAAAGCCACACAGAGCGTGGTGTGAGCGCGAGTTCTTAATCGAGTACAGCACGCGGCAGAAACCAATCTGAAATCATCGAGTGCGATCTAAAAGAAATGGAGGCTGTGGACGGTTGAAAGGGGCATGCGGTGAGGAGAACGCAGCGGTAGGAGCGAGCGACACCCGCCTTTTTCTTTCCTGGTGGAATCCGCGCACCATCCCTTCAGTTCCGCAACCCAGCGTTTCGGAATTTCACCACTGCGCGTGGGCCTTGCCAAGGCCGAGGAGGGGGTGCGGGTGGGGCGGTACTGGGGGCGGGCGCTCGCCTGCTGCACTACCTGGTTTTATGCTCACGCTCACTGACCCGCAGCTCCTAGTCACTACAACATTCCTCGCTCCATTCACGGTTTAACTATTCACGAAATTTTCTATCCACCACCTCGCCTGAGGCAGAAACCTTCTCTTTCTCCTCTACACGTTGAAAAGGGTAATACTGAACTTAAACGACTTTTAGTGAATGTGCTACGTTTTCAACTGACATGTTTTGTTATCTTTACTTAGGGCGGATCAATCAATTCAATGCTTCAAATGAGCACATCAAACTATTGACCTAAAAAGCCCAATTTACTTTAAAAACTCGGAACTTAGGCAGTTGCACTTGCACACTGCTTAGGAGAAATCATTTACAACTATTTCCATCAGCTAAGTAGCCCGCAGGCCTCTTAAATGACAGTTACAAGTTTTTATTTTATTTTATTTTTACAGTGCACTCGCGTGCCAATTGGCACTCCCACGATGACGCACGCGGCATCTCCGACAACCCCCTTAGCCAATCATAGAATTCTACCGTATTCCACTTCCCACCGCCTTACCCAAAGTAGTTTCGTACTTCAAACACGCGTGGGATATTCCCACTCCGCGTCGCACCCCACCTCTGTTTTAGCAAGCCGTATAATTTCCGTAAATACATCCCATTGGTCCCTATCTAGGTCTCAGTCCCTACGGCCCAGCTGCCCGCGCTGCCTTCCGGAGTGGAACGCTGCGCCCGAGGGGGCACTCCGCCCCGCCCCCGCCCCGTGGCCCGTAGGCGTGTTAGCCCAGCCCTGGACTGTTCCCAGGCAGATGGCGCCCCACGCGTCCAGGGGCTACGCTGCGCCCTTACAAGGCCTGCAGACAAATGCGGCGGCCCCGTGCGAGGAATGGGGCGCTTCCAGCGGTACATCCTTGGATGGGGCGGATAGAAAATGGATGAAAGAAGTTCAAGCGGAACTGTGAGGATGAGGTAGCGGCCGGGACGGCGACCCCCCGGGGGGAGAGGAGTGGTATGCATCGGATCCCGGAGGAGGGGCATGAGCATGGCGAAAAGACGAGGGGGCCACTACTCCGATTTGGGATATACACGGGATTATATTATACAGGGGTTACAAATTAGTTCTAAGAGGTTACACATGAATTTTGTGAAATTTCTTTAAGAACCCCAACCATAGAATTTATGAAAATGCCAAGTCTATTGATGTTAAAAAGAGGAAAAAATTGTCGGAGACTGCAGGGGGATTAAAGGTGGTTTTGAAAACAGTCGTGAGGGAGGAGTGGACCCCTCCGAAATGCCATGGGGCATGCTTAGCGAGACGATCCACTAATGCACTTAATGGGAAAGAAAAGTAAAGAACGGCTGTCGCGAGTCAAGAAGGCCCCATTTCCTCCTAAGAACAATAAAAGAGGCGACAGCAGGGAAAAAATAATTTAAATGTGAAATGTTTGCGTTTTTTTCCCCCAACGATCTGCCTATACTTTTCGAGGATTTTGTCGGACTCTGAAATTACCGTGCAGTTCAGCATTCCAGGACCCTGGTCGGAATCACTCACGATATCCGAAACCGATGGACGGCCTTTTAAGAGAATCTGAGCCAATCTCCTCTCCACCAACCCCCACCCCCCTTTACGACCTTTCTCAATAAACTCCTTTATTTTGCATGTGCAGCCTCACCCTAAAAATCCCCTGATTATTATCTCCTTTACACAACTGTGATGCCAGCATTCTAACGAGGAATTTCTAGACGAACTAAAGGCAGACGGTGAGCAGGCTGTGAAGGGCTGAGAGAACGACCAACGCCACTGTAGTGCACGGACAGTGATATGAGATCTGTTATCCCTCTGGCCCTTGGGACCTTTTCATTTAACCAACAGCGCACTGGTAATGGTGAACCTGGATTTATCGAAAGAGTTTAAATTGATGATAATCAAAATTTGTGCTTCTGTATTGAAAATCCAGTGACAATTGTAACCAGCAATCAAACAAAGAAGAACAAGGAAAACAAAGATATCCGAAGTGACAGAATGTAATCGCGAGTACAAAACGCCTGCCTTAAGAGTATTGTGGAATACGCCATTCACAATACCTTGTCACCCACACCGTAAGACGATTTCGTTTCCAAAAACCTTGTATTTCAACGCCTTCGGCGGGACTCCTTCAACTAAGATTTAGACTAATAAATGTCCCAGACCTGGACGTCATTAACACATCGTGGTGTGCGGTTTTGAAGAAAGCTATCACGTGCCCCAGACTTTTGAATAGAAAAAGTTAGTAGAAAGGCCCTGACCCAGTTTTTCATCTTTCTCTGCAGCGCGCGCCCTTCGAAGCTACGGGCGAAAATCAGCATCGGCATCATTTGGGTGGTCTCGGGGATCCTGGCTACCCCCATGGCGGTGGCGCTAAGGGTCGACATGGTCGTAGGTAAGCACCAAGCTAACACACTTCCTTGCAGGGCAATCATCGTGACGACGGAAGGGGTTCTGGGCCGCAGGGCGTTATGGCTTAATGACGTCGGCAATATGCTGGGCGGCAAGGGGCGTTATTCCATCAAGCAAATGACGAGGCAGATGGTGGCCTACCGGCCTCCCCAGGCGCAGCTCGGCCCAGCCCAGCCAGGCCCGCCCGGCGCTCTGAAGCCCAGGGGGCTATGCGGTGTGCGGTGCGGGCGGCATCCGCTCCACCTTATGTCGAATAAACTGCGTTTCCTTCCTTTGGAAACTCCCTCCCCCCCCCTCCTCAAAGTTACGCCGCGAAAGTCTCGTGGCGTGCACATGCGATTGGTTGTGCACTGGACGCGCGCAGAGCGAGGCGAGGCGAGACCGCCGACGTGACAGAGGGTGAGGGCAGGAGGCGTGACCTGCGCCGCCATCCGCAGAAGAGCAGGGCGAGGAACTCAAGGCGCGGCGCAGAGCGTTAATTATTGCTGTGGGAATCAAGGTTTTTGGGTTCGAATCGAATTTCTTCAAATCTCCTTCGAATCGAATCTTTCTTAATTCGCGAGCGAATCAAATCCAATTTTGACCCCCCACAAATTAGATTTAAAACTTAAAAAAAAAAAAAAATTGCTTAAAAATAAAGTATAGTAGGTCCCGCACATCTTTGCAAAGGCGCGCTTGCGCCCTCTTCTTGTTGAAAAAATATGTTCTTAAACTTTATGATTCGGTGGCGAATCTTAGCTGATTCGAAATTTCGAACCTTCGATGCCGAATCATAACCGATTCGGATTCGATTTCGAACCATTCGCACAGCAATAGCGTTAATCATACCATAGTTCGACAAAGGCAGCTGCTCCACTTTTCCCTCTACGAGTTGACTGAAGCCGACTAAAGCTAAGACTGTATACAATAATGATGAACCAATGTGCGTGTACTGTCCGATGGCAAGAGAGAAAGCATTTCACAGTGATCAAGAGTGTTCAGCTGACACTCAGACGTATTTACACTGTAAAAAATCAGTCTTAGCTACGGAGCCTGTCACGGCGTTCCGTACCCCCCTTTTCGGAGAGGGTGTACCAGGGGCGTATGAAGGTCCGACCGACCGGGGGAGCGGTGCCCTTCAGGTTGCCTACATTCAAGGGTTTTGTAGCACAATTTGCCTACAATTCAGGCGGCTGTCTAGAGGCCACAGGGGCGATCGCCCGTAAATGGCCACCGTATTTACATTTATTACATGGGCCAGCATAGGGACCGGGATATGGAACGACGTAGCACAGTCCGTACCCTGCCTTTTCCGTACCTTGGCACCGCAACCCCCCCCCCCCCTTTATTTAACTTGTGTAATACCGTAATCTTAATCAACGGTAAATTCCCGTGTAGGCCTCCGTGATTATTATTATTATTATTATTATTATTATTATTATTATTATTATTGTTATTATTATTCACACATTTCATCAGTGGTCGGACTGATTTGCTGGACAATAGAATGTGTATACACTCTAAAATGCGTGCAAACAATGCTTTGCAACGTTGCAGAAAATTTTAGATATTTGCATTACGAAGAATTAGTTGGTAGAGTAAAGAACTTCTTCGCAAGCTCCTAGAAACTATTTGATAGTATTGGAAAGAAATAGTTCGTAAGCTTACAAATAAGAATTAGTTTGTACTAAAATGCTTGAAAATTCTTTGCAACTTGCAAAGAATATAGTTTGCAATACGAACCAATTCTTTGCAAGCATTTTACGGTGCAATTTACTTGTCGAACACTTTTTTGCCACTTACTTGTCGAACACTTTTTTGACGAGGAGTTCCTGACCTGCTCCAATCCGTGTTTGCCCTGAGTTCCTTTAATCATTCAACCACTATTCACTCAAATAATTTTACGGCAATTTTTATGAAGCTTTAAAAATAGCAGCATATAGATTTGCTGGCCCCCAAAATTATAGACTTATTAAAAGTTTGGTCAAATTTGCCTTCTACTTACAAAACAATAACCCTCCACTCCACTCAGTGAACGCCCATTCAAAGAGTGAGGTGAGGTATCCTTCACTTTTCCCACTATGAAAAACTTTGCATCAAAATCAAAAAGTAAACAACGCCGTGTTCAACACCTGTCAATGTGCGTCGTTGAGCACTTTACATTACAAAGAAACAGAATCGAACGTCATAGCAGTAAGAAAATCGCCAACGGAGCTAACGCCCTCAGGGCATGAATCATGGTTAATGTGCGCGTCCGAAGGCGCTAAAACCAAAACATTAAAAATAAAAAAAACTAAAAAAATGGAATGGAAAACTCTGATTGTACATAGGGGGCCAGACTGATTTTTAAAAAATCGGATCCGCCTACAAAACCAAAAGGCTACCTCGTGCCGAAAGAAAAAAAAACGTAGCTCGCGGACAGCACCTTTCTTGACTACAAAAACTGGCAGCTGTCGAGAGCATCGGGTGGCAAAGCCCAACCAACCTGCAGCAAAAGTAGGCCAGGGTGTGCTCCGGGCGCCGGGCCCGGTGGATATAGGAGCAAAGCTAAGGTCTGTCAACTTCAATACAGCCGAGGGCACCTGTTGACGCCTGAATAGCTTCCCTTCGAATACTTTACGCTACTTCGTCCCATCCCTCTTTTACGTAACTTTAAGCCACTGTACACAAGAGGAGGTCCACGGCAAACAGAGTTTTCGAGAAGCGCGCGATTCGAGAAGTCGCTTAATTTTCAGCATGCTGCTGCCCAGCGTATCTTTTAGCTCAACATAATATTTTAACGGGTAACGCCATATTTACGGCAATACAGATTAAACATAACTAATAAAAATTAAACCTACACAGTGTCCAAATTAATTTTCATATTCAAATTAAAAGAAAAGAGAATCTTTAACTTTCGGTCAGCGCATGCCCCACGCAAAACAAAGAGCATTTCTGCCAACATAAAGAAATCTCCTGGCAATCTTTACTGCGGATGATAGTGTATGGGGCTCCCAGAAGGAGAAAGAAGAAAGCAAGACAAAATTACAAGCTTAGATTGCAACCCGACGGGTTATACAAAGAGACATGGATACCAATCTGGAGTCAGTGCACATGCGGATTCGCGTCGCATCGTGTAGGCAAACAACACAGTGGATAGGATATTATGGGTAGCTCAGCAGTCGTGGTGAAAGGCAGCGTGCAATAGGAAACCGGGGCCCAGATTGCTCATGTACACCAATCCCATACATTTGCAATATTTTCCCCTCATTTGGCTTCGCGCCAACGCTTCGCTCCTACCTCCTGCTTGGTTAGAGCGTTAATTAAACGCGTCGTGATTTATTTCGTACGCTCCACAGCTGGATCCGCCTCGCAAATAAAGTTGTACTTTTTTCGTCATGTATTGCGAATCAATAAAGTCACTTATCAATGTGGGCGACACGGGTAGCCCCGCAGCGCCGGTCAGCAGCATTGGCTTGTTTTGCTGTGAGCGTCCCGCTGCGTCGCCCCCGCTAGACGGAGAGAGAAGACAGGGCAGGGCGGGGTGAGAGAAGGGTGGCGCGCTGAATTGCTTTCTTCGATCTTTTGCTGTGTGTCACGTCAGCGACAGTCCAGCTAGCATGTGTGCCTCTCTAAAAACGCCATCAGTGAGGAGAATAGACTTGTCATGTGGGAGTTGAAAACTTCCCAAGCAATTCCACGCACGACAAATTATTATGATACACGGTGCGCGAAGGAAAAAAAAAGAGAGAAAAATAAAACGTCCGAACAGAATTAACATGTGACATTGCGTTAGAAATGGACCAGTGTTATGAGACCCATTGAAGAACTTTTTTTCCTTTTTCACCTTTGCCTGTTTATGTGATAATTTTTTTGTGTTTACAGGGGGACGCACCGTGGTAAAGCCGTTCTGCCGCAACATGATCATGTCAAAGAAGGCCATGATGACGTACCGGCTCGTGCTGTGGGTGCTGCAGTACCTCATGCCACTGTGCATCATCACTTTTGTCTACGCGCGCATGGCGCTGCGCCTCTGGGGCTCAACCACACCCGGCACGGCGCAGGACTCAAGGGATGCCAACATCATGAAGAATAAGAAGAAGGTAAGCCTCCCCGGAGACGGGGCGTGACCGGCGTATCGGACGAGGCGTTTTCACTGGGCTGCTTCGAAAGAAAGCGAAAGTGCTACTTAAGAGCTCCTTGAATCACCCCTAGAACATCGTTTAGGAAACAGAAAATGTGCAACAAACAATTATTTTTTAGGAACCACTACGAGGAAAAATACAATAGCTTTCAGAGTTAATATGTTAGCTTATTCGCTCAGCTAAGGTTTGAGTTTATATATATATATATATATATATATATATATATATATATATATATATATATATATATATATATATATATAATGTTTAACTGTAACAACGAAATTAGCACGTTGTGTCATAAAAATATATTAGCCAGGACAACTGATGTTTAGCTGCGTCAACTAAAACCTTCGCTGTCTCAACTAAAGTCTTAGCCCGGCGCAAATCAGATAACATATTAGCTGTGACTACTCATTATTTTTTTTCGCAAAAACATTTTTGGAGAGCTGCTAGAATTACTTCCAAGGGGATTGGGAAATGTGACTAGGAGTTACTAACAATACAACGCTCTCCTTTTCTTTGAAATCCAGCACTGTGAAAAATGTGCACGGAAATTTCTGGCTTATTTTTTTCCGGACACTGCCGTACTTGATGAAAACGGAAACGTCCGTTCAGATGTCCGTAACATATTGTTGTTTCAGCAGCACCGTAGGAGTAGAACTAGATCACGGCTTGGAAGGACTCTTCCGTATCCATCATGATACGGAACGTTTCCGTCATCATTTTTTACAGTGAACCACTACACATCTACAGACTAACTAGATTTATATTTTTATTTGGCAAAAAGTTGAACAATCAAATCTTTTCCACACATTTGTTCGTTTATTAGAACGCATTTGTCCAAAAATGCGTACAAAATCATAAAATTTTGCGCACAAATTTGCGCAAAACGAAACGTAGGTTTAAGTTTGCACAAACGTTTGCTCAAAACCTACAAATGCAGTAAGCGTGTATGATAAACTGAGAAAAGAGTCGGCAGTTGGCCTCGCTCGTTCAGCGCTGAGCCGAGCACGCAGATCAGGAGCCCCTTACGTAAAGGGGATAGGCATCCCTGCGCGACACCTCTGCACTCCGGGTCAGCCTGCACCCTGGGGGCTCCGGCCGCCCTGCCAGCCAGCCAGCCGGGGCGGGGCGACGGGCCCGCTCTGCTTCCGTGCGATCCAATCCATTACGGAATCTCTAAGCCACCGTCACTGAGTGCAGGCCAGAACCCAGCCCGGCTTTGTCATGCGGGTGGCACGTGGGGCCTGGGGCGGGGCCTGGGCTCGGCGGGGACGGGGCGGCAGTCTCGTGACGAGAGGTCGAGGCTAAATCTAGATGAGACGGACTGCTTCCCAGCCAAATAGAGCCGTCGCGGCACCCTACACTTGGTCGGCCGTACTAATCAAGCCAGACGAGCATGACAGTACATATCCTTGCGCCGCCGGCCCCAGCGTCACCGACTCCGACCAAGAGACTCCCTGGGAGGAAACATATTTAAACGATATCCTTCCCCCCACCCCCACAACAGAAAATACGAACATAGATTCGGC
The DNA here is from genome assembly GCA_029379305.1 of Frankliniella fusca. Lineage (NCBI taxonomy): Eukaryota > Metazoa > Arthropoda > Insecta > Thysanoptera > Thripidae > Frankliniella > Frankliniella fusca. The sequence continues at coordinate 1,349,879 of JAHWGI010001270.1, read as the reverse complement.
TGGACCTTTTACGGCTCGTCGAAATACATCTGCTCATGTGAAGATTTGATACATTTTTTTTCTGGATGATTTTCTTCATGTAGACGCCACTTAAATATCTATAGATGTCTAAACGTTGTTTAAAATGAGATGACATAAATCATGTGGACCTACCGCTTTTTCCGTTTAAGTTAACAGCAGGCAATCATTTTACAAAGAGAAATAATAGTAGCACCTACCATATGCAAAAGCGAAGCAACGTAGTAGAGTTTCGCGATATATCGCATAGCCTGTGCGAGACCTGGTCTGGCGTCCTTCAAAGCTTACACTTGTTTCTCCTCTGCCCAGGTCATCAAGATGCTGGTTATTGTTGTGGCTCTGTTCGCCCTGTGCTGGTTCCCCCTCCAGACGTACAACATCCTACAGGATATGTTCCCCAAAATAAACAGGTAACACTTCTATTCACCCTATTAGAGCCTACTTCGTGAGGTGTGGCGGCGACTTTTATTCGTATGCCAAATACGATTTCGTCACGCACGGGGCGGGGGTGTCGAGTGGAGAGCCGCTGTGGCACTCCAAAGCCCCGTCAGTCAGATGTTTGACTCGGGCGGTACAATTTGATGAAGAAGGGAGAGCAGTGGAAGGTTGGAGGAGAGCCCACCCGCGCACCCTTTTTCCCCGGGGTGAAGTGATTTGCATGAAAGGCGCCTGATGGAAACGAAATAGACTGATTTATTCGAAACGGCACACACGTTTGCCGGGCGGGGCGTCTCACGGCCGCTTGTGCGAGGCAACGCCCGCAGATGCTTAAATAAAAAAAGAAAAAAACTACTTTGACAGTCTAAGGGTTGGCCTCCCCTCCATGGCAGTTTAAAGTAAAAAACAAAAGTACAAGACTTTACCGTGAAACTCAAAAGTTCAACTGCTGAAACTGCAAAGTTGACGGGTAGAACGGTTTCATTTAAACTGTCAAAGCCTTCAGTTTTGCAGTTTAAACTGCCATGTACCTCGAGACTTAGATTTCCAGAGTACGTGCTAGTAAGTGTGTGTGTCTGTGTAAGTGTGTGAGCGCACGCGCGTGTGTGTTTGTGTGAGGGAGAGAGGAAGTGTTTTGGTGCCCCCGCTACTCAAGATATCTCTCAAGTCCGGGGGCATAACGTATGTTTAGGGCCGAACTCTCGGCGAGACTTCCTCCATTCTCCACCCTATCCCCATCCTCTCCCCTTTTTACTTCACCCCCACCCTCCATCACCACTGCCTGTGCCCACCAAATGCCAGCTTCACGTCAGCAGCGCGCAAGCGTGCCCTTCACCTGTATACTGGGCTACAACGGATATGAGCTTCTTTATGGCACGCACCAATCACCCCTTCCATTTCGTCACGGCAGAGTTAAAGGGAGAAGGGATGGAAGCAACACTGTCAAATCATCGAATGGCCCGACATTTTTGTCAGCTACATTTTATTCTCTGTTCCAGCTACAAGTATATCAATATTATATTCTTTACAATCGACTGGATGGCAATGAGCAACAGCTGCTACAACCCCTTCATCTACGGCATTTACAACGTGAGTAAATTTTGTACGTTTCACTACTTCTCTAGCCCATTCTGCAAGAAGTATCAACGGCACAATGCTCCGCGTCTTGTCAGTTTCTGAGACCCCGTCGCTTCGTGGTGCCAGATAAGTAGGCAAAATAAAATCCCACCAATATACGCCCGTATGAGGCAGACGGGTACACTCTAAAGTTTTTACTAACAAATTTGCTTAGTAACTACTAAGTGTTTGTGCTCTCTGTCATAAGTTATAAAGGAATTCTTTTAGTATCACTAAACTTTTTCCAAGCATTACAAAACGTTTTTCTAGTATTTTAATTACGGTGAAATTAAGTACTACGAACACGTTTAGTATCACTAGGAAAAGGTTTAGTAATACTAAAAGAATTTCTTTGTAACTTATGACAGCACAAACGCTTAGTAGTTACTACGCAAATTTGGTAGTAAAAACTTTAAGAGTGTATCACGAATGTATTTGTGAATTTTTTATGTCTACTCATCTGGCAACACTGGTCACTGGTCACATCGCCTGTTACAGGAGAAGTTCAAGCGCGAGTTCCAGCAGCGCTTCCCGTTCCGCAGCCGGATGGACTGGGTGCCACCCGACTCGGTGGACTTGGACAAGACGCACTCGGGCATGACGCGGTCCTCGGTGCTGCGCTCGTCCGTGTACCAGCCGGGGTCGCTGTCAGGCGGGCTGTCCGCCGGCCACGACTGGAGGCGCGCCTACTCCTCCAGGGCGAGCAGCGCCCCGCGGTGCTACCCACCGCCACCCAGGAACTATCAGAACGGCGCGCCCGACGCGCTCTACCGGCCGTACGCCGCGCGCCTCGCCGTCAACCATAGCGTGAGTCACTCCGATCAACTGAGTAGAAAGTCGGTCTAATCGACTGCCTAAAAAAGCGTTGAGTCTGCCAGAAGGGAATGCACCGGACCCGTCGCGGCCGCGCTGCGCGAGGGGTTTTGAGCGCCCGCAACCCCTCGCGCCAAGGCCCTGCAGCTACGCCCTGCCTCGAGCCCCTGCTGCAAAAGTCGACCATGAGCGCAGTGCATGCCGATACTCCGCGCGCCGCTCCTCACTGGAGAGGCAAACGACGGGGGCCGGTGCAGAGCCCCGCGGCGGCGGCAGGGCCGGCAGCAGGGCATACCCCGCGGCGCTGTGCGCCGATACTCCATGCGCTCACGGGGCACAGCCGGAACGGCATCCCCTGAAACTGACCTGACAACGCTAACGCACTGTGCTCCGCCCTGCAGGTGCTCAACGGGCGCGAGTCGTCGCTGGTGTCGCTGACAGGTAGCCAGGGCAGTGGGGGCAGCCACACGGCGCTGTTCGCCCGGGCGTCGGCCTCCTCTGCGGCCACCTCGCCCACGCCGAGCGCCACGCCTGCCCTCGCCCGGCGCCACACGCACGCCAACACCCACACCGACTCGGACTCGGCGACCACCTCCACCACTGAGTTGTACGTGTTCCCCGCCGCGAGGTCCTCGCAGCCCGCCGGCCACGTCGTGGCGAGGAAGGGCTCCACCTCCAGCACCGAGGAGTACGCCCTGTAGGGCGGCGGGGCGAGCCCAGCCGGGGCGAGCCCAGCCGGGGCGAGCACAGCCGGGGCGGGATACCTTCCGACTTTAGCCGCGAGCATTTGAAACTCGGCAGAGCCCCGCCAGGACTTTGGGGCATACAACAGTGTCGAGGGGGCTTCTCGTAGACTTCAGTTGCTTTAGCTGTCATCTACTTCTACCAAAAGTGAATTTCGTGCCAACTGCCTTGAGCTGAACACCAAACTTTCGAAGAAAATAAGCAACCTTCAAAATATTTGGTTTTGGGTGTTAATTCGAGGACGACTTCTGTTCCTACCAACAGTATTTATTGTCTGGTTGATTTTCCTTTGTCAAACTGGAGTAACGCGTGTTTTGCATTAACGTAATTTTTGTTACAGTAGTTTCATTACCGGGTGATTCAGAGAGCATGCATCAGTATGCGGGTTTGCCTATCCGTTGAACCCTTGAGCAGTGTTTTGGTAGACCCGCAACACTGGTACACGCATTTTGTGATTTTACATGATTTCATACATAAGATTTCAAACACAACAGAGATAATTTTCCTGCAGAGAGCAAATGCTAAGTATGTATCTATTTCTTTTTAAATACACACACAAAAACCTTGTGGACTTGATTAAGTCGAGTGCATAGCGATGATTTTGAGTACAGTTTACTTCATGTATCAAAAGCTATGACATTTATTCAATTAAGTGCAATAGAGAGCGTGCTTAAGACGAGAACTCTCTTTTTTGGGGTGCGAACTTCTCAGACTAAAACAAGAACGGCGCTTCATAACAATAACATCCCATTAATATGTCAAGGGGTGTAATTTAAATGTGTGATATTGCGCAATAAGGCCAATAACAGATAAAATAGGATTGAGAGAGCTCACTCCAGTCTGATAAGTGAAATATGATACATTGATAACAGACAAGAAATTTTTTTTCGCTTACTTTGCTGGAAACTAAACAAATGTTGATAAAAGCCCTCCTTAGATGGCTTAGTTCCCTGCCAATGTACATATCGTGTAAATATTTTTTACTACAAAAAGAATTAGTGTATAAAACGGATATATTTTTCTCTGCAACGTAATTGACCATAAGGTTGCAATATATTCAATATCACTTCAATAAAGTGAAATAACTTTCTGAGATGCATTCTGTTCTATTTCGTTCTCGTGCGCGTGCAGCGGGCCGCTGGCGGTCGATGGCTCACGCTGGCTGCCACATCGGACACGGTGAGGTGCGCACGTAACTTTACACCGGTCCACGTGTCCTACCGTGCCGGCGGCGCGACGTGGCGCCGCGTGGCGCGGGGTGCGTGGGGCCGAGCCGAGCTGGGCGGAGGAGGAGTAGACAGCACCAAGACCGCAAACACAGTCTGGTCGTAGGAACTCAATCCCCAGGGGTTTCACTTCGCAGGAACCCCTAGCGTGCGCGGAGCGGGGGTCAGCAGCGATAGTGAGCCGAGGAGCTGGTACTATTTGTTCTCCTCTGGGTCTCGCTATTTGGCGATCCTGCCGGCTCGCATGCATGCGTAGAAAACCTACTGCATTCCGATCCCTCTCTCCACAGTTAATTTGGAGGCAACGTAATCAGCAAGAAATAATTCTTTTGAACTAGTTCCGCGTTAATGACCTAGGAAAAGTGTGGTCTCATGTAGAGAGTTTGCCTAGTTGGCAGGCGGAGCTACCCGTCTCGCTGAAACACGTGTATTCGTGGGAAGTTTTTCCTACCCATCCAGCAACACAGGCTGTGACCTGGACCTGGACAATGTGCCTCCGCGGTCCGGTGCACCTGGAGCCGGAGCAGCGGCACAACATCGCCTTCCACCGGTCCCGCTCCGTGCCTCAAGATGTGCCACCATGACCAAGGTCGACGTCCTAGGCGCCGTCTGCATTTGAGCAAGGAAGACGGCATCTTCTGGTCCTCTCGCTCTTCCAGAAGAAATGTACCCGCCCTTCCCCTTCCCTTTCCACTCCTTGTCCCGCCCCTCGCGTCGCGCTGTCCCTGCCCAGTCTGGCCCTGCTCCGCCCTGTCCGGCCATGTCCGGCCGCTGGCACCCGCACCCGCGTGGGTGAGTGACAGTGTTGTGCACACGAGCCGGGGCTTCGGACCTCACCGCATCGCCAGGGCCCTCCGGTGACAACCTCAGCCGGCGCGACCACCACCCCCGGCCCGGCCCGGCCCACGTCGGCCTACCCCACACCAGCGCTGCTCAGCACCCCTCCGGCAGACATGGAAGCAGCGCGATGATGTCCTCAGACTCCTCTCCGGAACATGTGTCAATCAGGTGAAAATAATGCAGCCATAGCATGGTTTGTTGTTTCCGACAGCAAAAATGATTCTGACATGCACGGCGAATTATATCTTTGCAGATATATTTAGTGAATCACAATTAAGGCAACACTGTAATTTTAAAGGAAACACATGTTGCCTTAAATCGGCGACACATAAATGTGTTTCCTTTTTTCGGAAACACATAAATGTGTGACCTTTTTCGGCGACAATTTTGTTTCCAAAACCTTCGCGTGTTACCGAAACGGACTCGCATGTGACCTTTTTCGGTAACACACGGAGCTTTTGGCGACAAAATTGTCGCCGAAAAGGGTCACACATTTATGTGTCGCCGAAAAAAGGGTCACAAAAAGGGGATGTTACCTTTTTTGATGTGTCGCCACAAAAGGTCACAAATTTGTCGCCTTTTGAGTTACAGTGAATATGTTGTAAATTTACGGCAGAAAATTCATGCTCGTGATTCAAATTCAAGTCGATTCTGCTTGTAATTTTACGATTCGTTGTAGCAATTTTGTAACTGTACTTCAAGGAAAATTTTCCCCTAAGCCTACAATTAGTTTTTTAGTGTGTCGTAACGCCTTGACTACCTCAAGACATGTAATTTCGAGATTTCACGTCCGCGGAAAGGACGTTATTTTCGACCCTAATGGACGAAAAATTTTACTCGTTTGTCACAACGGCAGGGGTTGAAAGCAGTCACTTTGAATAGCAACAAATAATTAGCAGAAAATTTATGCCGGCATCACCCACCAGGACCAGGACCGCTGATGGCACAGTTCTCGACGGGAGGGAATTTCAAAAAGAAAATGTAACAAAATAATGAAATGAAGTAGTGTCTTCCCGTTGCACACTGGTAAAACAAGCGTGCATAATTTAAACACCAACGTGTGCAAGTTATGATGTTGCACATTACATGGTGTCCACATTTTAAACGTTTGCCAAAGGTTTAAATTCTGAACACTTGGACGCACACAGTTCTATGTTATCAATAGAAACCATATGGGAACTTTTCGGAAGTGTTTAAAATTTAGACACCAATAATTGACGTTTAACCTAGTTAAACGTCACAATGTGTTGAGAAAATGCACACTTGTCACACTTGTCAATAGACGTGCAATATTAAACACTTGTTTTATCAGTGTAGATTTCAGTAACTAAAACAATCGCCTTTCTCTCACCCCTGTACGAACTCACACTCACACCTCCAACATGGTTATCTTCAACTGGGAGTGTAGTAGAACAGTATTTTTCCGTGGGCACGATTATCCCTCAAGTAATGGGTCTGTGCCGTTAAAACAATTAGAGAGGGAGGGAGGGAGGGGGGAGAGAGAGAGAGAGAGAGAGAGAGAGAGAGAGAGAGAGAGAGAGAGAGAGAGAAGTGGCCAGCTAGGTTCCCTAGAATTAAGACCTAAGAAAAATCGATTGACAATCCCTGCGCACGTGTCTGAACTTCATAAAGTTTAAAACGACAAGTCGATAGTGCAGGCAGCTTACCGATTTAAAATGTATATAAAATATTTTTTTTTTCAAGAAAATCCTCCAAAGAAAACCATTATGGAGGTGCGTCCGACTTCAGTCGAACAGTAAGTTCTTAACGTTATTAAAGCTGCTACTACGAAAAGTCGCCTCATTTCATTTCTTGTCATGATTAATTCCTAATATCCTGATGATCTACAAGGCTAGGCACTTCTGTCAGATGTCCGGTTACTATCGGTGAGTTAGTGGAATATAAGAGGCGCGGTGTTTGTGTGTGTGTGTGTGGGGCTATCGATTGTTTGAAGAGATAGTCGACGTCGCCTAAGGGCGGCCCCTGCAAGGAGTTACGCAAGTGCCCCGCCGTGAAGGGCACGGGGTGTAAAACGATACGAGGTTCGTGCGAACCGCATCGACCAATCACGATCAGGGAAAGGAGGAAGCAGCGGGGGGAGAGGGGAAAAAAGGGGGGAGGGGGAGGCGGGAGTAACGGAAGGGGAGGGCACTGGGCACCTTGACCAGCAGTATATCTCCAACAAAGCCGCCGCAGAGCATTTCTACCCCGCCGCGAGCTGAGCTCAAAAAACAGTGCAGAGCGAAAATGGGCTTTCCTGCTTAAAAAGGATAACCCTTGTAATGCCTTTTAACATCTTAGGTAATTACAACTCTGCGGGCCGAAACAGGCTTTCCACTGCAGTACGCCTCAGCTCTTCCGCCGTCAAAAATTCCATTCCAAACCTCGTCAGAGCTTTGTAATGACGACTGCAAAGTCAAGTTCAGCATATTTAACTTATTTCGTGTTCGAGCGACGTTTTCCAAACGAGAACATTGGATACATAATAGTCACATTTCTCGCCCTTAATAGGCGAAGCATTTTTTCCATCTCTCAGTAAAAGAGTCGTTCGCTTAAACGACTCAAATCGGGTCTTTTCTGGTATTTTAAAATCGCTCCAGTAGAGTGACGTTTGATAACTAGACTGAAAAAGAGTAATCAAGGTGACTCTAATAGAGCGATGTCAATCCCATGAAAATATGGTACAGAAAAGTTGCTCTGCCAAGAGCGACAAAGTTGACTCTTCCAATTTCAGTGAAACCCCACATGTTCCAGACGGGCTATGCGTGCCTAACCTTGTTCTTCTGCAGGACCCGAGTTTCGGGAAACGGTTCTGCTATCGGCAATGGCTCTTCCACGAGGAGTACGGAGAAACACCCACTGCTGGGGCCCAGAGTGTCCGCCCTCGGTCCCCTGCGGCCCTCAGGGCCCGGTACTAGCGCGGGTGGCGGCCTCAGCCTCGTCTTCGCCACCCTTTGCATTATAGACCTCTTCGGCGTATTTCCTATTGTAGCGCTGCCACGTCCCATAATTGATTGCGGTAAGTAGTCTCAAAACAACAGTTTATATACTTACTAAACAAAGTCCAGCTAAGCTGATAGGCAGCTGGCCAGGCCAAATGGTTTGGCTTCATACACGGATATCAAATTGCCTGCCGATCGGGCGAATCACTAAAAACTAACCGTGACCGTGAGGAAGCTGTTTGCAGCTAGCGCCTGACGAGGTGGCATCTCATCGAACGTGGGGGCACGGGGCCACAACCTACCCTAACACTCCTGAAGTTGCCGTAGCGACTTGCCCAAAGGTTACGGACCAGGTTCCCGAGAATATGCTGAGCTTGGTCGGTAACCTCGTTTGCGAACAAATTTTACTCCAATGAATGTGAACTTGCCGTTGGCATATCTGCCTCTATAAGCGATTATACTGACCAAAATTTGGCTTGATGGAAATAAAGCCACATCAAATCGGCCAAGCCAAGAGGATTTCTGCTCCCAATAGTTTTTATTCTGACCTAAAAATGGGGTATTGTTTGAGCACAGCAGGTGCTCAATCGCTACATTCTGCGGTCGATGGAAAGGCGGGAATGGAGAAATAGTGTGAGAAAGTTGGGAGACGGGACTACCTTCTTTCTCACTATGTGGAAAAATTGTACGGATTTGAAAGAAAGGTTAAAAAAAAAGTCGGGGGGGGGGGGGGTAAGTTATCAGAAAACTTTAAAAAGTTTTTAATGGTGAGAAATTGTATCTGTTTAAAACCCGCACGGTTTGAATTTTAAAGCGCAGCGTGTTACCAGGATGGTTGGGTCTGCCGCTCGCAGCCTTGGTGTTCGCGCTACAAGTGTACACGGCGCTGCTTCTCGGCCGCTGCTGGGTGCTGGCCGAGAACATCGACCCCACCATCATCGACAAGAGCAGGTTGGTCCGATGGGTGGCCGCAGCGTATTATCTCACAAGCCCTGACCGCCTCTATACTGCCAGGTATCCCTACGCGGCGCTCGCGCACATGACAATGGGTCCCACCATGAGCAAGATGGTTACTGTCCTTCTGGATGTAACGGTGTTCGGCGCGGGCGTGCCAAATCTCCTAGTCGGTGAGTCAACTGCAGTCGGCTATCACGAACGGGGGAGGCCTCTCGATAATATGGGATAAAATATTTCGAGGGAGCAAAAGTTTTCCCTACTCCTCTGTCGGATAGTAGAGTATAATTCGTGACTTTGTTGACCAATTTTCCTTTCCACTTTCTCTTCTGACTTCAGCTTCACAGAACATCCAGCTGTTTGGCCTCAAGATGACGGACCAGCGGGTAGACCTCTCGTTCTGCTATTGGCTCATCGTACTTGGAATCCTCCTGTGCCCTATCATGTGGCTCGGTAGTCCCAAAGACATGAAGTAAGTTGCAGATGGAGTACTTTCCATTAAGTATGATGAAAACATGAACATGATAGGCAAATATTGGTCAATACTCCCGGAGGGGTTGTTCTCTTTCGTAAGATCCAGCTGTCACGTTTTTACAGGTATTAAAATAGGGTCTTGTCATTTAGTCCGGAATTGCAGCAGAATATATTCTAAAACTGACGAAGTTTGAGTCCGGCATATTAGGTTGATATATGCCGCGTCAAATCGAGTATCGGACTTATTCAAGTGAATACCCCCTCGAGATTTCATGCCACAAGGCTAATTTGGTGAAATCACATTTTGCCTCCCTCCAAACGTATTGATCCTCCCCCCCTTTCCCACCTACAATACAGGCAAGCTAGCGCGCCGTGGCGGTAGGCCACCCAACCAGCGCCCCTGCCTTTCTGGCTGCCTGACAAGGGCGCGCCACCGCTGATGTTTACTTAAACTCGAGCTGCGCACGCCACAGGTGGCTGGCCGTGACGTCGGTATGCACTGTGCTGTCCGTGGCCGTGCTCACGTGGATCTGCATGCTGCAGGACGACACGCTCCCCGCCACCTACAACCCCATTTGGACCCAGCCGTCCTGGGAGGCGCTGGCCATCGCTTACGGCATCATAGCTTTCCAGGTAAGGCGTCCACCTCGTACTGGTAAAACAAATGTATAGTTCTATACATCACCTGCTGATGTTTAACTGCTAATGTATATAATATTTAAACCGAGGGGCCAACAACTTGGCATATTCAGCGTACAGGCTTCCAGTAATCAGTTCAATATTCAACCATATTCACCCATTTTCAGCAGTATTTCACGCGAATCTAACAATGTTTCAGCCTCACTTAAAAATATTTCATCCAAATTTAAACAAACTCAACTTGAATTTACTAATATTTCACCGATATTCATCACTATGCAACATTCAAGTATTCGGTGTACACGAAATCCCAAAGTTAATGACCCCTCGATTTAAACACTATATCATGCATAGTTCAAACTATACATCAGCAGATGTTTATTTTCTAAACACTTTGCAAGTTTTCAGTTGGCTTTACACTTCGCGCAGCGTGGCATCCCTATGCTTTTCCATGTGAAATCTCGTCCAAGTGTATACTTCTATACATCACAAAATGTTTGACCTTCTATTCATTTACAAAGTATAAATGTGTTAACCATCTTGTCATGTTTGAACTGCAAATGCAAGAGTGAGATATCTCATCAAAATGGAGTGAGATTTTTTATCGTGCCCCATTTAAGTGAGAGTTTAGGAACCCCGCTCATTTTGAGAAAGAATTTACAACATCACTCAAATTGAGTGAGATAAAGGATAAAAATCCCCACTCAAAAAGGGCGAGGTTTCCCAATCCTCGCTCAAATACGGCAAGATTTTTTAGACTTTTTCTCTAATTGAGCGAGAAAACTAAACCTCGCTCTCAAAGAGTGAGAGAAAATTTCTCGCTCTCCTGAGGGCGAGAATCCTCGCTCTGGTATTTACACACTGTAAAAAGCTTACGGTGAATTTGACTGTAAGTTACAGTGAAACCTGCACCACTGTAAGTTACGGTGCATATTCGCCGTAACTTACAGTGAATATGCACCGTAAGCTACGGTGAGCAGCCTGCACCACTGTAAGTTACGGTGCATTTTCACCGTAAGCTACGGCGAATAGCCTGCACCACTGTAAGTTACGGTGTATATTCACTGTAAGTTACGGTGAATATGCACCGTAACTTACAGTGGTGCAGGTTTCACCGTAAGCTTTTAACAGTGCAGTGTAGTTCCTGCTATACATCATGTCATACAGAATTGCCAACTATACACCATAATGTATAGAAACTAAACATTTGTTTTACCAGTGCGGCAAAGTCCAAAATGCATACGGAATAAAAACAAAATGGTGTTGTAACAAGTTATCATCGATTCCAGTTTGACGTGCACCCCATGATCCTCACGGTGCAAGTTGACATGCAGCACAAAAACAAGCTCGGGAAGGCAATCCTCGGCAGTTTTCTTGGTATGTTCCTTTACCCTTCGACCTTTCACCAGGTTGAAGTGGTGTTGTACTTTGCCTCCAATTCCTCCACCCTGTACTTTTCTCGAAGGGGCCGACAAATTCTATCAGAATACACTGCAAACCGAATGTGTGTACTCATTACACAAATATTTATGTGTACTTGCAAGCACACACCTATAGGTGTGTACGTGCCATAATACACACGTATAAGTGTGTACTTGCAATAGTACACACGTATAGATGTGTACTTGCCATAGTGCACACTTACAAGCCCACAAATATATGTGTGTACTATGGCAAGTGCACACCTATACGTGTGTGCTTGCAAGTACAGACAACTATGTGTATACTAAGTACACACTTCGGTTTGCAGTGTACGTGATGCACAGCGAAAAAAGGAAAAGAAAAGAAACATGCGCTATTGAACTTGCACGCCGAAGATCCTCTGACAAGCGAGGAGAGAGACAGGGTGAGGTGTAGAGGGTGCAGCTGAGAGGGGGGAGGGGGAGTAAACACCAGCGCGGATTCTCCTCCGAGAACAAAAGAATTGAGTCGATCGGTTCGGTGCTGTCGGGTCCAGAGTAATGCCCTGTCTGACCTCCTGGTGGCGGCGCTGCGTCTCCTGCTCCCCGAAGCAGGCCGGTGCCCGGGACCGCGGATGGCTAGGAATGCCTGACTGTCGGCATTGGTGAAGCAGAAGCAGTTGCCGGGCCATCGGGTCGCACCGAGCACCTACGTAAGCCCCAGACCGATAGCCAAAAGCCCTACCGTTTCGCCAAAAACGCAGGTATTGCGCGAGGTATTGATTGCCCTCATCATGCCACGGTCACGAGTATAGAAATGAAACCAGCTCACCACTACATACATCGCGCATCAGAACCATCAAAGCGGCGCCGCCGAAATTTTCTCCATGGATCCCCGTGTGGCCCCCGGGGCCCGGAGCGGGGCGGGACCAGGCCCGAGGGGCATCCCATCGCAAGGCGGCAGATTAACTCCTTCTGGTCGCGCGATCCGTCCGCCGCGATAAGCGTCTACGTTTAACGGTACGCGGCCGCACGTCGCGCCGCATCGCGCAAGAGCGCCGCAACTCGGCGGGAGTTAGGAGGATGTACAACACGGCGCTGTCCCGCTCCGGCCCGCGACGCCCCACCCCGCCACGCCCCGCCCCACGCCAGTCCGCGTCGCGCCACATCACTGACGATGATGCTCATGTGTTCGCGGGGCTGTAAACTACCTCGCCGTCATGTGCATGACGAAGGGAAGCGTCGATATAGGAAAGTGGCAGAACCGGAGTGTGGAGGCGCGGTGCTGCGCAGCGTGCCTCCTGGCGAATAGAACGCACTCCACCAAAACTTACATGGAAAGCTGGGGAATCATCAAGTATCAGCAAGAATGCGAACCCTCCGGCCCGACTCGAAGGTCTGTAGAGGCAGTCTTGTAAGAGACGGTTTAAGGTTCTAACGTTGGAAAACAGACATCAACCCATCTTTTCGGCTTCAAAAACGCGTCGCTAGCTCTACATGGGCGAAAGGTAGATCAACAGAATCGAAGGATAAGTCGGAATAAGTTAAAACCCATTAGACGACATCTAACACGGCGTTTTCTGATACTGCCTACTGCCTGTTGCTCGTAGGAGTGCAGAGACGGTTATATATACAGTGACACGAAAAAAAAACAGCCCAGTTCAAATTTTGGCGAGATTCGTGCCAAAACTATAATCAATATTAGATAGAAACAATTTTTAAACATAGTTTTTACCATACTCTAGGGATAGGCAGGATTTGCACCAAACGCTCCGATGTCTAGGAGCAACAACTTTGCTGACCCGAAAATTGTAAGTTTCTGGCCAAACTCCTTCGAGAGAAACAGACAGAGACAGACCGCCCCAAAGACAAGTTAGTTTACAAAACGCCATGCACTCCGAAGTTCTTTCACAGTAGAAAGACAGGCTTTAAAACCACACCCTGAGGCGTTTCCTGACTTCCACAGTGACGGGGCTACTCTTCATGATCACCACGGCCATCGCCACCTGGAAGTACGGCGCCGCGCTGCGCTACAACCTGCTGCAGGGCCTACCCGCCAGCACGCCACTCTATGTCAACGTGCTGCTCGTCACGCTGCAGATCTGCCTCTCCATGGTGGTTGGCGGCTCCGCCCTGTTCCAGGACATCGAGGACAAACTCAATATACCGCGCGGTAAAGCTTTCAAATTTATAGCATTTCCATTGAATTCGGAAAGAAGAGGGCATGCACGAGGGGGGATCACTCAAACGAAATGTGTACAAAATTATTTATTTTTATTTTTGATTATTTTTGAATTTTTTTTGATTTTTATTTTGATTTTGATTTTTCAAGGGATTAAAGAAATTGTCCGTAGCTTTTTCAAAACATTTTTTTTTTTCTCGTTTTGTTTCCGCTTTCCTCAGTTTTTGGGTCATTTGTCCTCGATTTTTCGGATTATTTTTTTTTTTTAACTTTCTACTTTTTTTCTTTTTATACTTTTTAAATGATTGCTTTGGCTCGGTACAATGATTTTTCGAAGTGATCCCTCCCTCGGGCATGCATGATAACTGTTGTTCGGACGCTCGCAGAGTTCAGCTGGCGGCGGTGCGCGCTGCGGTCGTCGCTGGTGGCGGTCATGGTGCTGCTGGGCGAGGCTGTGCCGCGCTTCGACCTGGTCATGGGGTTGATCGGCGGCTCGCTCACCGGCCCACTCATGTTCATCCTGCCGCCGCTCTTCTATGCGCGGCTGCGGCGCATGTCGTGGCGCGCACGCCTGCAACGTCCGCCGCCCTGGAAGTCTTACGGGGAGGTGCGTCTCATGTGTCTCCAATGAGCTCCTTGCTAGGCTTCTCCCTTAGACGTAAGTCTATGGGAAGGTGGTTCCAGGCAGTCGATTTTTTTTTTCAAACTTCCCAATTTGGGTCGGTCGCTTCAAAGCAGATTCTTCTTTTACTCGAGACTCGATATGAGTGATATTGGCAGAAATTCTTCTTGTCCTTTGTGAGCCCAGCAGTTCTGAAGAGACGATATATACGTGGAAACCGGCTGGACAAGGCGATCAGTGCCCTCGCGGGCAGCGGCTGGGCAGAGGGGCTGGGCTGGGCCTGCTCGGCCAAACAGCTCGGTGGGGCGGGGCGGGGCAGTCAAACTGGGACATGCCAGCCGGGCAGAGGAGCGGCCGGGCCGGGCAGGGCCGGGCAGGGCGAGGCCTCCGCCAAGCAGCCGGCTGCGCGCATGCCCATTTGCATACAGCTTCAACAAACGTAGATAAAAACACGCCGGAATGCGGGCTGGGTTCAAAACTCCATACGGACGGGCCGACCCTGACCCTGAGCGTACTTTTCTGAGTGCCGCCTCGACGCATGCGTTGGCCGCAGCCGCTGCTGGAGGCGGACGAGACGACGACCCTCGACAAGGAGAAGGAGGCCGTGCGCGCGCTGCTCGCCGGGCCCCGCCACCCCGACGGCTACCAGCCGTACCACGACCAGCTGCTGCAGTCGTCGAGACAAACGCAGTGAGTGGGTGGGCCGCGAAAAGCAAAGCAAAAAGCGCTTCAGCCAGAAAAAATAAATAAATTGTGAGGCCTTTCTTGTTTTCGGATTCCAAATATTCCAACATTGCTGTGTAAAGAACACACACTTTTTCGTATCCTTTAGGAGTTCGTCACGGCCGCCGTGGTACCGCCGCCTCCTCAGCCTGGACTGCCTGTCGCTGGACAGTTGCTTGGACGCGGGGCCGCTGTCCGTCTGGGAGATGGTCCTCACCTCGGTGACGGTGTTGGCCGGCGCCACCGCCACCCTGGCCGCCACCTTCTTCAGCATCCGAGACACTCTGCGCTACGCCACATTCACGCCGCCGTGCCTCAAGAACGTGACCCAGGCCTCCAAGATTTTGTCCATCATTACGGACGGCATGATCTCCGTGTGAACAGCCACAGCGGCGGCAACAAATATCTGCTCTTGTTTCAATTCCTGATCCCCAAAACTTTCCCTCTCCACTCGCCACTTTATTCGACCTCCTCTAAAGAATTCTTCCCCTCGTCGAGCTTTGTATGTGATCTCCAGATTTTTATACCGCAAAATAAAGTAAGATTTTCTTTTTGTTTCCGTGGTATATTGTCTTTTGCCATTTTCTTATTTCCGCATCAGAGTGCCGGTGTGGCGCGCGGGAGAAAATAGGGCTGTCGACGCGGAGTTTTTGCACAGGTCGCCAAGGTGCTGCTCGATAGCCACGGCGTAGCGCTCTGCAGCGGAGGCGGGGCGGGGCGGGGCGGGGCGCGGCGGGATGTGGCGGAGCGTAGCAGCAGCACTATCCCTTTCTGCGGCCGCAGCAGAGCAGCACCGCACAATGGGATTTGGTAGAAAAGAGGAAACCGGTGCCACCGCGGGCCAGCAGGGTCGGCCGGGTGGTTGGGTCGGAGCGGGGCGGGGCGGGGCGGGGAGGGGTGGGGTGGGGTGGGGTGAACGGAGGGGGCGGGGCGGGCGGGGCAGGCCGACCTTGCTCTGCAACCCTTTCACACTGCATTACAGTCCGACGCGGCCGCCCCCGCGCGACGCTCGGCACGACGTCGCGTGCGCAGCAGCTGCATCAGAACCACATTTTATTTACAAAGGTTTCCATTGAAAGAAGTAAATAAGGCGAACGGGTGCGACTCGCGCGGCTCGTGAGAATCGAGTTACAAGTTGATGCTCCACCGCGGCGGGCAGATGGACGACTCTGGCAAGACGGGCGGGACCACAAAGCGAAGCGAAGCTAAGCGGCGCAGGGCGGGGTGGGGCAGGGTCGGCTCGCCTGGCTTGGGACCTTCAAATAATCTCCTTCCGCTTAATTACAGCTTTCACTCGGGACGGGCCAGGCGGGCCGAGGCGGGGCAGGGCGGGGCAGGCCTGCCCGGGCTTTATCATCTGTATTAACACGGCTCGAGGTGCCAAACGGCTCCGGAGACAATTATTCTGGACCGCACAGCCCAGCCCCGACCACCGGCCCTGAACGCCCGCCTGCCCCGGTCTTGCGGGGCTGAGCTGAGCCCGGCCCTTGAAACTCAAATCATCCTCGCACACCACGCAATCCATGCCAGCGCAAAGAGCTGCGCCCCCGTTAGGAATTTTTTCTTTCCTTTTCTTTTACACATTAAAAAAACCGCTTTACATTAAGTGGCACATTGGTATCGGATTGGATACCTCGTTGAGCGCAGCGCATCACTCGTGAGTACGCAGCATCTGCACGCTCTCCACACCTGCCACATCACCACGCCACGGCGAGGTAGATAGGCTCGGCAGAGGGATGCAAAATTGGAATCATTTTCACTTTCATTCTGATCTCTCAATCTTTTCCTCTGCCGTCGCCACCAGCACTTCACGTGAGCCCAGCCCAGCTGCCGAATGAACTGGCTCCACAAGGAAGACTCACTCCTGCGAGTTAAAGTACTCGCGAGGGGAAACTCAATGCCGGGACAGAGTTTCCTTTCACCTTCTGGGCGGGCCGCGGCCTCATCGAACGTCGGCCGCATTATTAGCACATGGTAATTTGCGTGTATTTGTTGCAGCGCCGTATATGATGGCCGACTGGACTAAACCTCACGGCGTGGAGGGGCAGAGCGGGGCGGAGGGCGGGGCGCGTCAGGGCCAAGAGGCTGCCCACTAAAAACAGGAATCCTCCCATAACAAACTGCACGCAGACGTGGAAGAGAAAACTCCCTGTGCTAAGTGTCAGAATAGGCATCCATTGGAAAGGCTGGCCTGGCATAATGACGACCTGCTGGCTGCTGGCCCGGAGGGGGTCAGTGGTTGTGATTTGGGAGAGGGGAGGGGCGCAATCGACAGGGACGGGGGGGCGTCCACCACAGTGTCACCCTCCGCACAAGAGGAGAAACAGCAAACGATAGAGATAAACAGTCTGTTTAAAGGAGTGAGGGAGACAGCGCGGCGCTAGTTACGAACGAGGAGGCGGCCCGAGCTGAGTCCGCGTCGCGACGGCGTGCGGTCTGCCGTCGGACGGCCCATGGCGACGACTATTCGCGAAGCCCCCGGGGGGCCCACAGGCCGACCCGCTCGGGCTCAGGGTAACCAGGCGCGGTGGTCCAAGCGCCTCACTGCCGGAGAAAGTATCACCGAGGATAAAACTGGAGCCGAAAACTGTATCAGGCTGGGCGGGGACCAGCAGCAGGCGAGGCCGACGGGGTCTTTCACTCAAAAAATCAGTGTACACCCTTTCAAAAAATCACTAAAAATTCAGAAAAAAAATACAAGTAAAAAATCAGAAAAAAAATCATTTAAAATCAAGGAAAAATCGCAAAACACCAGGAAAATAAGAAAAATCGTTGAACACTGGAATTATACAGGAAGACCCCTCGGGCGAGGCATCCGTCCGGCGTGCCGGCCGGCATGTTGCCCCGCTCCGCCCCACCCCGCCCCATTACGCATCAGCTCTGCGCCTCGGCTTGCACTTGTTACTGGTGGACACGTGGACAGGCGTCATCGTTACGGCTGGGCTCGCTGGGCTGCTCTCGACTTCCAGTCACTGCGCGGCAACGCCACGCCCCGGTCTGAGACCCCAGCAGCGAACCAGCGAACCCCCCTCTCACTGACTCGCACAGAGCGGGCAGCGCAACAGTTCTTATTCCGCAGCAGCCGGGCGACGCCGCCGTCGCCACGATTTCAAAAAAAAATGTTACCAGCTGGTCCTACATCATCTGGAAACGCGTAATACGCAAAACGGACGAAGAAAAAAAAAGAAAAATACATCTATACGCGGTTTGCGTTTTGAACGGCTGCATAGCCGAGGTGAGGAGGAAAAAAGTGGCAATTTCGACTTGCACCCCAAAATCCTGCTCGCAGGTTGCCTCGTGAAGGACCTGCACATTGCACTCCACGCCTTGACACCTAGAACCGCGACCGCCGCAAAACAGCTGCACGCAAAAGAAGGGTAACCTGGTTGAGCAAACAAGCTTCGCCGCAAAAATAAATTAAGCTTCAAACTTCTTTTCTATAAAACAGCAAAAACACAAGAAAATGTTTTCCGTTTGGTGTACCTAAAACAACAAACAGGTTGCACGAATACGGCGTTGGCCAAAGCTAAATTATTTTGCTGTGACCATAATGGAAAACATGTTTGCTCAAGCAGCTTGCCCTCCTTTGCCGCGTGCGATAGGTCGTGCAACATTTACCCGCCTCATTCCCTTTAGGACGGCGAAAATCGAGACCGCCGGTGGTGGTGTCGGTCGCGGTGTGACACCGGTGGGGCGCTGCACGAAATGTCTACGTGGTTGTAGAGCGGCGCTGCGCGGCGCGCAGGCGGCACTCGACTGTCGCACAGCGAAACAGACTTTCACTGCTGCAAATAAACACGAGCTGGGCCGGTGCCGAGCCGGAGGCCGGGGGGCGGATGTGCACCGCGAGGTGGGAATGAGAGGGCGTGGTGGTGGTGCGTATTACAGACTTACAGAGCCGTGCAAGCACTTAGTCAAGCACGCTGGAGTAGTGTTTCCAATCGGTCGGATTCTGACTGTACCCGACTGTCTTCCGTCTCTCTCCCTCTCAGTTGACACGCATGAGAGAGAGAGAGAGAGAGAGAGAGAGAGAGAGAGAGAGAGAGAGAGAGAGAGAGAGAGAGAGAGAGAGAGACGGAAGACAGTGGGGTACAGCCAGAATCCGACCGATTGGAAACACTACGCTGGAGGCACATCGTCGAGAAGCAATGCTTAAGGGTGATGTACACCCTCAAGTCGTCTGTGATAAATCAAAATCAAGTACATTGCGGCAATGTCCAGCAATTCCAGCTCAAAATCTAAAACGATTCGGGAAATCTCTGGATATCAGTGGCAATCCAGGAAAGTCCGAGGGATCCTTCAGTTTAAATTTAAGCGTACACCGATTTTTCTGATTTTTCTAGTTGTTGTTTTTTTGTCGTTTTTTTTTTAATGTATTTTCTTTAATTTTTTTTATGATTTGGTCTATTTTTCCTCTCTTTTTTCCCGTTTTTTTCTCTCTTATTTTTTATTGATTTTGTTTTAGGGTATACACTGATTTTTTAGGTGAAGGCCCCCTTGTGAAAGTCCAAGCGATTCGAGAAAAAACAGGCAGTACCGAGATTCTTTCAACCTCGCAAAACGGGAGTATGGCTCAAAACAGTCCAGTGAGACCTGGCGCCCCCTCGCGAGGCGAGCGCACTGACTGACCCGTCCTCGGCGCCATGCTCGCCGTGCGTCAGTGGCGTCCGGCGCAAGGCGGCGCAGCGCGCTGTTCGAAGCCCACGAAGTGGGCTGTTTATTCGGTAAGACGAGTAGCCGCGGGCCGCGGCCGACCGCTGGCAGATAGCATCACCGCAAGCACGCCAGAATCAGGTGGTGGGGGTGGTACAAGCAGCAGTTAGGCATTGCCCCGCCCAGGTCAGCGGGGAGGCGCCAAAAGTTCGCCCACCGTGAAATTGGCTATTGTTTGTGGCGCGCGGGGCGTCTGCATAGCTCCGCGTAGCTCCACATTGCCCCGCACAGCCCCGCACAGCCCCGCACAGCCCAGCACAGCTCAGCGCAGCCCCGCACTGCCCAGCACAGCCACGCACAGCCACGCACAGTCCCACATACACAGCCCAGTACAGCCCCGCACAGCCCAGCACAGCACAGTCCCCACGACACTTACGGAGCTTGTAGTGCGCTGCAACAAAATGCAGCCACGATTGCCAAAGCGGGGGAAAGACAAATGACAGGTGTGGAGCTGGAGTGCGCAGGATACAAGCCTGAAACCCCACTTTCTTTACCCGTTCGAGTTAGTGAGGAGCCACTGTGACCCCCGTATGTTATAAGGTCGGATCTCGGAGAAATCGGCTGTAATGCGGGGTCTCGGTAAGATTGGCTAAAGAGGCGGATGAAATAGGACAGCCCGGCTATAGGGTCCCTAGTACATTTCTTTTTATCGATTTGGGGAGACGCATATCAATGATATCAGGAGAAAGATATCTTTTAGGTGATGTTTATCCTCAAAAGTAGGCCAAATACGCACGTACCTACGGCTCGAAAGCCGGGGTCTCCAAAGCTCGACGCTGTGGCTAAGAATACATATCGAGATCCGAACTAATATCCAGCCCCTCCGCGACTCAATCTTTTCATTTGCAGGGGTCAAGAGGGTCTGGGTTGGGAGGCTGGTGACGCCGACCCCGAGGCCCCTGTAGGTTTGGCAACAGAACCAGTAGCGGTGCGGTCGTGCGCTGCCTGACTCCATCCACGTCAGCTGGAGTTACCCCCGCAGCCACGCGAGGTCCCACGGGGACTCGTACTGCTCTCTGCGACCCTCAGCCGGCTGCTCCTTTCCAATCTGACCACTAACTTCGGCCTTTGGCAATTATTAACCGTAAGCTACGGTTGAACTAGGGCACATCACCAAAGCTTTCAGAGACGTTTACAAGTTGGAGCACGGTAAAAACAATGTTAAACAATGTAAAGCCTATGTAAAAACAAGGTAAGCCTACGTAGAAAATTCACCGGAATTCACCTTTAGCTTGAAGTGAAATTCTCTATCCGCTTATATTAGTGAGTCTTGTGCTCGCTGTTAGGGTCTGCCCCCCCCCCCCCTCTCTGTATCACTGTGGGACGGGGCTTTCACCCTCACCTTCAGCCGGGATGCCGGACCCACTCCACCTCCGCCCTCATACATGAGTCCGCCCCTGCTGTCACAGAGTGTTCGTCAATCTTGTAAACATGCAAGGAAGGCGAGGCGAGCGCGCGACACGAGAGCGGACCCTGACAGGCCGCGCCGAGTCGGGTCGGGCCGGGGGAAATGGAGAGTGAAAGGAGGTGGGGGTGGGTGGAGGGGTAGGGAGGGGGTCATGTGCTGGGCCCTGCTCCGCACAGCATCCCTGATCTGGTGCAGCACTTGCCGGGGAGCATGGGGAAGAGGGGGGAGAATAGTGAGAGACGGACGCCTCAGCAACACCAGCACGGCCTGGCGGACAGCAGGGAGGGGAGAGGAGCGAGGGAGTCACTGAGCCGTCATCCAAATTAGGAGGGACGAAGCTGAAAAGAGAGAAAAGATTTAGTGGGAGAGATGTGCGGTGTGGGTAGTGGGGCTCTCACGCGAACGGGGCAGGGGTTTGGGGAGGGGGACCTGCCCTGCCCCGCCCGGTCCCGCTCAGAGTCGCCATCAGCCCCCCTGTGCAGAGAACAATCACAAGGGACGGGCCAGAGCCAGACAAGCGGGGCTCGGAATGGAGTGTCCCTGATTAGAGATCACTTCTCCGCGGGAAGATGGATCGCACGGGGTCCCTGCAGCGCCCTGCAGAGCCCCACCCGGCCCCGCCCCACCCGTCACGAGGAGGTGCCGGTATAAAGAGAGGGGCCGTGGTCGATCAGCTGGCGGTCCGCTCTCAGTCCTCGCAGAGCGCCCCCCCCCCCCCTCTTTTCCCTTCCTCATGCTCCCAACCCACCCCATTCCGCTCCGCGTCCCCCCCCCTCCCAGCGGCGCAGGATATGATAGCACGAGACTAGGCGAGCAGCGCAAATATGCGATCAACAGATGAAATAAGTAACTGACTTTCACGTATTGTCATTGTTAAGGCGCAGAATAATTTGTGTCGAAAACCTGACGATAAGTTACTAAACAAAAGACGAACCTCTTTTACTCGACAACCTCGCATTTGCCTTGCTAAGCATTTCACGCCGAAGAGACGCAACCCTAGATGGTGGACATGTATTATCGACCTCATGGTAAAAGCAATGTCTGTTTTTTTGAAGAAAATGGGAAAACTTTGAGGAACTTTCGTAATTTATGGGAAACGCCTCAGATTTTGAGGAAGGCTTCTCGAAAAGTAAGGGAAATCTCCACAAATTTTGAGGAGACTTCCTCAACATCTCAGGAGTTTTCCTCAAAGTATCCAGGGTCCTCAAAGTTTTCCCTTTTTCCTCAAAAAATCAGACATTGTTTTTACCGTGCTCCAGCTTGTTCTGCGTTGTTGTTCTAATGCTTGCTTTGGGGGTAAAATTGTTGTATACGCCTCCTTCCAACTTTTTAAATCCATTTCGGTTAGGTTGGGTTAGTTTAGGATAGTTTTGTATTTTGGAAGCTGGTAAACAACTAGAACGAGGTCTACAGTACATTTTAGTCCTCTAGAAAAATAAAGGATTTAAGTCCCACCGTAATAAGGTTCTGTAAGTTTAGTGCCTTACTTACAAAATTTCTAAAACTAAAAGCACGAACTTTCATTCGCACGTTTGCAGGACTCTTTTTAGTGCCTTTTAAGGGCTTTTTTTTTCCACTCCTGGAAAGCCGCGACTTAGCACCTTGGTACCAGTGAAGACCTTGCAGTTTAGTTGCTTCGATCCGGAGCGCCTTTAGACGTCCTTACCTCTGGCACGGCGCCCATCATACTGCTTCCAACGAACCCCTTCCCCTCCAGCCATCCTCCACCATCCGATTAACGGGAACTGGGCAATGTATCCAGTTGGCCATACATCATGGTCGCCCGGGCGAACCCACACGTCCCGGGCCCCTCCGGCCCGGCGGCCCCGGCCCACCCGGTCATTGAGGTGGCCGTCATGAGCCCAAGGGAAAAGCAAAGCTAGGCCGCCGCCACCCGCGGTTACGGGCGCAAGCGTTCAGCGGCGCCCACGCGTTTTTCATAAAAAAACCGGGGAAAAACCCATCGTGAACCTCCCTACCTACAGAGGCGTTGCTAGGCTTCATTTTTCCCGCTTTTCCCCTTCTTCATTTTATTTCCCCCTTTCTCTCCCGCTCCTGTTCCTGTATAGCTGGATGTACCCGATGTACTACTCTGGGTACCCGGCCAGCTGCCCGACCTATAGACTAAAATGTGCGGCGCTACCAATACCAAGAGCGCAAATGCAAGCGTTGGCAACATACACTGCCACACAAAGGTTCGGTTGGCCCCTCCCAAAATATATTTAAAAATTGAGAAATGACTATGATTCGATTTTACAACATGGCATGTCATTTACCGCCCGACATCGCAGCGACGCGTAGCACTGCTGGCGCTGGCGTCGTGTTCAGGGAAAGTGGAACGTAATCAACTCATTCTCCAGACAGTCAGTCAGTAAGGAACCATGGAGGTAAGCCTGTGGCACGAGGACTGGTATGACAAGATAGGCACGCCTACATCGGAGTGGGTCGGGGCGGGGCGGGGCGGGGCGGCGACACTACAGAGCGTCGTCAGCCGCGCGCACCGCTGCACACCTCACCTGCCCCGCGCGGACACTCATTGTTGCAGGGCGAGGCCGGCGGGGGGCGAGGCGATAGCGCATCGCAGACGTCGTCCTACCGCGCGTTTCGGAGGATTTCTCATGGATTCTGAACAATCGAACAGTCGCGAGGCCGCGCCGGGGCCGCTTGCGCGGTACAAACAAGTAAGCTTATCGCCTCGGCTGAGATGGGCTCGGCCTGCAGCGCCTCCGGGACGCGCAGGCTTGTGCTGGTTCACCCGGCCCCCGAGTCCGGGGCGGCAGGGGCCGGCCTTCATCAGCTAGACGACGACGACGACGCGGTCCTGCCAGCGGTGTCTGCCATCGCCATGTCACCCTCCGTACAGAGAAGGTTCATCGAGGGGAACGATGCGCAGCCGAGGACGGTAGGTTGGCATTCGCCGCGAAGGTTTCACCGATAAGTTTAGTATGCGTGTGGCGGACGGATGAGGTGGGCTAAATTAGAAGCTAAAAGTGCATTTTGCCGCATGGCACACGTGGGGATGACACCAACATTAGTAGAAGGTAGAGAGGGCGATAAAAGTAGACAAAATATTACCGAAGCAGCCCGGAGCTGGCCATACGTATCTCGCGGGCGTTGGCGTACAGACACCCAGAAAACTTTTTTCAGGTCGATATAAAGATACAAAACGAGACATTTTAAAAGTTTTTTTTTCTTTTCTAAAATCCCTAGTCAATCTCGCTCTCATTTAGTAATACTTCTTCGGGACGAATAGGACGCGAAAGTCCCGGAGTGGAGAACCTTCAGGACCGGAAACATAACGTCATGTCGCTGCCTCTCAGGGGCTGCGCACCTTGCCCCGCACCCCTGCCTGCCCTACCTCACCCCACCCGCGCCTCGCCCATGGGACTCTCATCCATTTAATCGCGCAGTTGACTCGCGGCCGGCGCGTGGCGCGCCGCGGCTCACCAGCGAGAGTGTTAGGCACCCCTCGGCGCGCCGCCGCGCCGCTGCGCCCCACAGCGTCCCCATGTGAAAGCCCCCCGGGCCCGGGAGTGTGCCATTGCAGCAGCCCCCCCGGCCCCAGGCCTAGCCTGCCAGCCATAACTCCGACAGAAAAAGAGAAAAGTCCAAACGCATCCAATCGATATGCATGCAACGAAACGGGATCCGCATATCTGCATAGCGCGCGCCGATTTATTGATGCGCGGAAATATTTAATCATACAAACACGCGCAGCCGATTAAGCAGGCAGGCGTATAGTGCTGTCAACATTATAAAAACAGCGTGGTGGTGACGTGAAACAGAGGGGAGGGAGGAGGAGTGCAGAGGAGAGGGGAGCGGAGGGGTGCCCATGCCGAGGGGCGCGCCCGGGAGCGTGGCGCTCCGCCGATCTCCACGTGATAGGTAAAAAAGGAGTGAAACTTATTTGGCGCGCTATGCTGTGCCATGCTACCCCCCTCCCCCCCCCCGGCCCCGCCCTGACTAGACCCGACGCGACGACGCGACCGCTTCCACAGCAGAATGGCGGCGGCATCTCCCTGCGCTCCGCACCGGAATGTCTTCCACCGGGGCGCTGCTGGCCAGCGGGTTTTGCCACAAAAGTAAATCACGGCCCGGCCGCCGGCCGCGTCCTCGGCCCGGACGACCTTGGCCGTCAAACGAACGTGCGACGCGCGCCAAATACGAACGGAGCGGGGGGAACCTCGCACGTCGACACCGCGCATCTCTTTCGCGCGCTGCGCGGGTGGTCCCACGGGGGCGTGGTGGGGCGTGGCGGCTGCTGAACCTCAAGCACGTACCTAGGGGCGGGCCCGGCGGGGCGCGGAGCTGGCATACTTCTCCGGGCAAACAGGACAGGACACCTTTGGGAGTCGGGTCGGGTGATTCACCGGGAGGTGAGTACTCACGGACGCGGCTGCGTTCCACGAGGAGCCACGACGCGCTGCTGTGAGGGAGTGTTCAAAACGCATGGGATTCCTGCATGACGCCGCGGTTGTTAAAGAGCGGGACGTGACTGCGGTGCAGGACGCCTCGCCACCCAGACATTCATCCACGACAGCCCCGCCCCACCTCGCCCCATGCCGCCTCCAGCTGACGCCTGCGCCTACGACTGTCCGGCCTCAGGCGCCATTTAAACACGAGATGGACACATCCAACTCCACCTGCCATCCTGTGCAGCAGTCCGCTCTCCACCGCGGCACCTCTTGCAGGCCTCGCATTCTCCTCCCCACCCCCCGGCCCTTCTGACCGCGCCCTGGGCTAATACCGCAATATCTATGCACATTCTGAGAGGCTGGCACGGGCAGGGCCGACGCGGCAGGTGAGTCCGCCCGCCGCACCCCGTCCCGGGCCAACCTCTGACCTCAGACCGGCAAAGGCTCGGCCGAACAAGGGAATTCACTCGAAGAGAAAAGAGAAGAGATGAGAGAGAGAGAAAGACAGAGAGGGGGGAGGGGCCCAGGCGTTTGACGAGAGGTCCTCATAAACACACAGGATCGCTTTGTGAGACACGACTCAGCAGTGAGGTGGGGGCATGGGAGGCGGAGGGCACACCGGAGACCTGGCGCAGGGGTCAACGAGCAGGCGGTAGGCAAAACCAGCTGCGGAGAGGGGCGGGGAGGTTGGGGGAGGGGGAGCTGTCGGAGAAAGCCGCGGAGGCGGCGCGGAGATGAGGGTGGGCGCGACGGGGTGGGGCGGGGCTGCGCAGATATCGCACACGCTCGCACGCACACCGCGCCGCACGTGCGCGCATGCAGCCACGCCCCGGGCAGGAATGGCGTGAGCAGCGCGCTTAAAAACTGATATAATAGCAACAGACGCATAGAACAGGGGGAAACAACTCTGAATTCCGCTGCACATTTTTGTCTTAATTTTGTGGATTTTCATAAATTGTCATTTATATGTCCTCCAGGTTCTCATGCATTTTTTTTTCTTTTTGAATTACGAGTATGGAAACATTTTTGAGTTTTATGGCCCGTAAAGACGATAAACCTGGCAGTCCCTTGGACACACTCTAAAATACTAGGGACAATTTTTGTTCCCAATTGAGCACGAATCCGTGCATACGCAAGATGTGTACGATTTCGTGCCTAATTATGGAGTAAAACTGCACAATAGTGCACTTTTACTTCTTTATTTAGGAAAGAAATCGTGCACATCTTGCGTATGCACGTATGCGCGTATGCACGATTTCGTGCCTAATTATGGAGTAAAACTGCACAATAGTGCACTTTTACTTCTTTATTTAGGAAAGAAATCGTGCACATCTTGCGTATGCACGGATTCGTGCTCAATTACGAACAAAATTGTCCCTTGTATTTTAGTGTGCACGAATATACCTATATCAGGTGTACTAATTTTTAAGCTACGGTGCTTATATTCTAGCTACCTGCTTGCTATATTGTTGTTTTTTTTTCCGCTGTTTAAAGTGTTTAGCCGAACTGCTGATTTTTTACATCTAATTTCAGATGCGCGATTTTTTTATTCCAGCAAGGCTTGCGCGCGCAGCAGCTCTTCTCACCTGCCGCACCCGCCGCGCCTGCCGCCGCTCGGCTCCGCGGTACGAACCGGGTCAGCCCGTTCGGAAGCCAGAGCCAGGACCAGGGCCAAGGCCAGCAGAGCCAGTCCGACGGGGCGGCGGGGGCCTCGGGGGACCGGGCGGACAGGAGCGCGCCACCACCCGTGAGCACCGCGCCCTCACCGGCCCGCGACCCCAAAGGTGGCGCTGCTGCTGCTGCAGGCACGCTGGTAGGTGTTTGTCTACATTACTACGACTCAAATAGTCGAACTGATATCGGAGGTCAGACATTCTCAATCCTACATGATGACCCCCATTAATCGCAACGGACGGCGGCTGTGGCACGCGACCTGCCAGAATGTTGCTGACGTTGAGATAGACACCGAGTTCATCTGGCGTCACCAGCCCGTTGCGGGGGGGAAGGGGTCAGCCGTCCTGCCGCGCGGACAGGGCGACGGCCAGGAGAAAAACAGGTGAGTCATACGCCGAGTGGTTCAACAAACTTGAAACACATTTTAAAATGTTTTCTTTCTAAAATAGAAAAAAAAAATAATAATTTTGAGACAAATATCTATGCAGTTGCAGAAAGCATCACCAGTGTGTATCATTATTAAGGTCCGTACGTTTGGCACAGCCCCCTGAACGCACCGGCAGATCTCAACGCCACGCTGGCGGGGATCGGCGAGCGTGGCATCGCCACCGCCCTACCGGGGATACCCCGGATACACTCCGAAGCAGACACGACCGCGCAGCTACGCGAGCACTTGAAGGTAAATCGAGGTAAACCCTGTCACCGACTTACAAAAATAAGATCCACGCACGCTCATAGTAGAGCTTCCATCAACGGCGAGCACACAAACGAGGGGAAGGACAACTCTGAATTTTTTGTAAACGTCCTGAATCAGAAAAATGAAAAGACATCAGCGATATTTAGACCACAAAAAACAATTAAGAAATGGAAAGTTTATGGTAACTTTAGGAAATCTCAAAACCTATATGTAGCAGATATTTCAAGAATTTTTCATCAAAATTCAGAGCTGCTCCCCCCTTATACACAAAACACCAATTTTCCAAGAGAACACTGAATTTTTTCGGTCCTAAAGTTTAGAATTAACTCTGGGGAAATTCCTCTCAAAAATTCATTGTCAAACTGATCCTACAAATAACTCGTAAATTAACGAATGACAAGTAAATATGCCCTACTTCCAAACCTGCTTGAATCAGGCAAATTCCTTCCAGAAATAATTCCCTTAAAACAAAGATGACTGTAATAATTTGAAGACCCATTCATCAAATAAATAATTCGTACCATAACGAATAAATAGTTTAATTATGAATCATTCATGATTCCAAATGTTGTAATTTTATAAAATATTGGTTTCTGTTACCAGCAGCTCGTATTTCTATGAGTGGCTTGTAAAATAATGAATCAGTCATGTTTGTTGTTTGTCGTAAAATTACAAAACACTCATGCGCTGTATTATACGTGCTACTTGTGACATAGTTTGTCGTAATTTTACAACTTTTTACAGCGAAGAAAGGCGTAAAAACTGTACCTGCCGTTTTGTTGGGCGCAGCTGGCCGCAGAGCTGCGAGAGCAGCTGCAGGCGGACGGGCGGCGGCGGGAGCGGCTGTCGGCGGGACGCGGCGCGCTGCAGCGCTGCTACGCGGCTCACCCCGGCGACCCGCTGGCCTGCGGCGACCTCGTCAGGGCGTTCGCCTCCTCCGTGGACGCGTCCCTGCGCACGCACCCTCCTCGTGCGCCCTGGCGAACCGCTACACCTTAAGGAAGGACAGATATAACAAATACTGGTTTTTTTTGTCTTCCTTCTTTTCTTCTTTTATGATTTCATGTACCGGTGCGTTGTGTGTTTCGCTCGCGCTCGTGCACTCGCTCGAACACACAGACGTTGGTCACACACGTGCCGCACCGCACCCGTTATGCCCGCGACGGGCCCACGCGCGCCTTGTTCCCGCGCTCATTTGTTGAGTGACATGAAACTGAGAGTCATCGCGTGTTCGCATTGCGACACGTGGGGGAAGAGGATAGAGGAGGCAACGCAGGTTGGGAGTAGGGTTCGAGGTCGAGGTCTGAAAATTTTCAACAAACATTTTTTTTTAATCAAAATTTTAGGAAAATTTTTCCTAATATCACGGTAAACACAATGTCTGATTTTTTGAGGAAAAGGGGAAAACTTTGAGGATCCACTTCATTTGAGAAAACTCCAGATATATTGAGAAAGTCTTCTCAAAAATTTAATGAAAATTTCCTCATTTTTGAAGAGACTTCCCTCAATTTTTGAGGAGTTTTCCTCAAATTAAGTAGGATCCTAGAAGTTTTCCCTTTCCTCTCAAAAAGTCAGACATTGTTTTAACCGTGATATGCTTCATTTGAAAATTATACATAAAAAAATCTGGAATCGATATCTCAACTTTCGTGAGCGTACAGGCCAACAACAGACAAATAGGCAGGGGCCGAATCGGCTGCGCTAGCGCTAAGACAAATGCTTTTTAGCACTTGGGAGATTGATGAAGTTGGAAGTCGGAAACCAGGTATACACGCAAACATGCACGCAAAGGTTAAATTTTAGATATTTTCCTTTTACAAAATTTTCCGAAAAACATGAAAAATTTCACGTTATATTTTTCTGTTTATATTCTTTTTTATGAAAGTATCAAACCCTAGCTCAGATGAGAAAGGGGAAAGAGGGGGGAGGGGGAGGGGGAGGGGGGAGGGAGGCTAATCGCGTTTTCCTGTGACTTTTGACAGACTCCGACTGTTCTCCGGGTGAAATTTGGCTGTCTTTCGGTTGTTCACCGACGTATGCCGCGTTTACTTCTGTGTTCACTATGAAGCCAAGTTGTCGACCTCCCGAGAGGGGGCAGGCAGACGTGCGGGTGCCGGCCAGGGGCGTGGGACTCGGTGCTCACTGTGGTCTGCGCCGCCCCGCCCCACCCCGGCCCCGGCACCACCTCACCCGCCACCTTACTGACCTAGTCCAGCGCCCCACCTCACACTGGGCTCTCTGAAGACCTAGTTTTTTTTGTGTGTGTTTTTGAAGCGCTACACGATACGCACCGGTGGAGACGCTACGGTCACTCGGTGTAAAGCAGAAGGGAAAATGTTCAGGACTGGAGTGAGTGTATGCGGCCGTGCTCGTTAACACGTCAGCGGTGTGCCCAGTGTTGCTGCCACCTTCGAGAAATCCTATGCCCGAATGCTGCGGGTGCGGCGAGGGGACAACCACTCGTGAAATCCTGTGTACAAACCCTCGGAAATCTCGATGAAATCTTCCTAAATCTCGATGAAATCTTCCTAAATCTCGATGAAATCCTACGAAATCCAGCTCAGAAATCTCAAGAAATATCATAAAAATCTCATAGAAATCAGTGAAATCTCATGAAACCTTGAGAAATCCCATGAAACCTCGTAAAATCTTTCAGAATTCTGTGGAATTTGGTATATATTTGTGAAATGTACCCGAATGTACCATACGAAATCCCTACAAAATCCGGAGAAATCTTTACGTAATCCATAGAAATCCCATATCATTAGAAATCCTGTGTACACAAGGATAGGGAGTGGTTGCCCCCTCGGGGTGCGGCATATCACTTTTCTGCCCGCATACCCACGCAGAGTTATCAGATCCTGCTGCCGCTTTCTGCACTGCAAAATTATTCCCATTGCAGTTTTAATCGGGCTGAGCCACGCGTGCATATTGGCAGCAGGATGCGCCAGACGACGCAGATGTCTGCACATACTTGTGCCAGCCCCGCCAGCAGACATTACGCTCGACACCACACAGGCCCGGCTCCATATACAATGACAGCTACCTCAGTAGGTGGGGACCAGGCCCGAACGAGGAGGGGGGAGAGAGAGAGATCACTCTTACAATGATTTTTTAAATTTTATTTTTGAATTTATGTCAGTTTTTGACAAATTTTGATCTTTTTCGCCTACTTCTGAACTTTTTCATTTGTGATTCAGTTTTTGTCTGTTTGTTCTCGATTTTTCGAATTTTCCGGTATCTTTCTTCTTAATTTTATTTTAACTTTTTTAATTATTTAAATTAATATTTTGGGGGCCGCACAATGATTTTTCGAAGTGACTCCCCCCTCGGCCCCGACCCTGGCCGGTGGCTGGCCCAGGCGCTTGAGATGGGCTGTGGACAACCCACCGCACCGGGCGGGGAAGTCCTCGGCACGCAGCACGCAGCAGCTCGCCAACCCGTCCCTTTGCATTGGCCGAGAAAGGACCCACTACACATCTCGTGCCGCGGTGGCCCCGGCCCGCGCACGTCCAGTGAGTCTTTCGTCCTCGTCCGTCTCCCTGGCCGGCCCAGCTTCCATCCTTGTCCATTTCCCTCGAGACCGGCACGCGGGCACGCAGACAGCAAACCTGTTCCCGCTGCTCCGGGGCTGCCGTGCCGGCCCCGCCCCGCCCCGCCGAGCCCGGGCCCGGGCTCCCCACTCTTCTCCACACACCGCCACGCCTTTCCGGCGGCGGCGACGCCCGCACTGACCCTCGCCACCTTTCCCCTCCCCTTTCTCCCGCTGCTCCGCGTCGTAGAGGAAATCAGCATCTTCGGCGGGCTGCCCGTCGGGGCGCGGCGTGGCGGGGCGGGGCTCGGTGCGGCGGGGCTCGGTGCGGCGGGGCGTGGCAGGGCGGGGCAGGGCGCGCACCGGCTGAGCCGTCGGGCCTGGCGGGCTGGCGGGCGGCCCGGGGCCCGGGCCCGCGCGGACGCCGCGCGTGGGGGCGCCGCTCCGCCTCGCTCCGTCCCCGTCAGTGCGTCTTGCAGTCCTGGCCGCTCTGGTGCGTCGTTGAGAGAGCGCCGCTACCCGTACCCGTACCCTTACCCGTGCCCGGCCCGCCGCTGGCCCCGCAGTCCTTGACGCCCGCGCCGCCCCGGAGGATGGCCCCGAGACGGCCGCGCCGTAGGACCGAGCAGGGAGCCGGGAGCAGGAGGAGCTCCCGCGCCGCCGGCGAGCGTTAAAAGTGACAGTGAAGTGTGTGCAGAGCCAGCCTGTGGGATTACCTTGACGCCGTCAACATGAGGACCTCCGTGCTCCTGGTAAGTAACAACAACAGCACTGTTCAGCCACGTGTGCGTGCAACTGCTACACATCTGTAGGTGTGCAACTCTCCAGTTTAACACATTGACAACTTGACAGCTGTGGAATTGCAAGAGTTCGACTCGACAGTTACACACTTGCAAGTGTTGAATGAGGGGAGCCTTGCACGGCGGCGCAGCTGGACAGTTGCAGATGCACAACTTTTTACACCATGTTGAATGCACGAACGTTGAGTTGCACAGTTGCAATTGCACAGCTTTTGAGTTGGGACTTGCTTACTTAGGAGTGTTGAACGGTTACAAATCGGTTAAGCATTGAGTATGCGAACAACGTTGCACGAGTTCTAAATTAAAACATAGAGTAAACAATGTTGTAGCCCTGATGGAGCTAAGCATTTGCAAGTTTTCTTTGCCTAGTTCGGTTAGGTTCGTACATCAGCCATAGATTTGACGAGTCTGTACTTGGCACTTGGAAACGGATGAGTACCCCTGTAACATCGCATGCGGGCCGCAAAACGGTACCCGTCACGCCACACGGCAAGCATCGCCAATAGAATTAAACTAGGTTAGAGACCTTTTCGGAAGAACCTGTTCCTGTCCTCTTGCGAGCCAGCCTACGAGCTCGTTACTGCTCGTACAAGAGCTTGTATCTTTAATCCAAGCCAACAAAATATAGTTTGCTGTGTGGCACGGACCTCGTTAAAGGCACAGAAATTGGAAATTCAAAGTGAGAAATGAAGCTATTTGTGGTTATAATGAACCCAATGTTTTTGTGAAGTAGGTGGTGAGCGGGGCGCGGCTCGTCCCAAAAGAACGGTACACCCGACTGCATTATTTTGGCACTCTTGTAAGGCAGCGGTGCCGCGCGAGTAACATACCACGCAAGAAGAGACATGCAAAAAGAAAGTAAATATGATTAGTAGAGGAAGAATTACGCACACTCTCTGCGCCCCAGTTTCCTCACTATAGTACAGCCAGACAACTGTTTTCTATTTTAACGGGCACTTTGTTTTGGAAGGATGAAAAAATACTTTCATTCAATCCTGTTTTAAATATTGACAAGAACTTTTTCCCCCTATTTTCAAACGCGCTTTGTTCAAAAATTCAAATTTGACGCAAAATTTTTAATTGAAGCCAAAGCATGTTAAAAAGAAATACAATGACCTACGATATATACCTGTTGTTCGGTAATGTCAACCATCCACAACATCAGATGCTGAAGCATATCTTGGCGACAGGATAGAATTTCCACGTCCTCGGTACGTAGTGTGTGTACAAGAGTTGCGTCATTAGGAAGAAAGCACGGCACTTCAAAGCGCTTGAGCCGGCAAGGCAGCGGCACGCGCATTCACAGCACAGCCCGCTGGGCACAGACAAGGGCGCGGAGAAAAGTGGGCGCGATTGTGAGGAGAGGAACACGAGCAGCAGCAGCACCTCCGGCAACAACCAACACAGACACCAGGACCTGGAGTCAGAGCACATCAACTTTCGGTCAAGTTCACCGAAAGTTCACCCGAGAAACAACTCTGAGTTTTGGTACACAACTTTGTAAATTTTCGTTAATTTTGGGGGAATTTTTATTAATTTCACTGGAAACCCAACAGTGAGCATTGCACACTGTATGTAAAGCGTGCATGGCATGCACGCTGTATACTAAATGTGCATGATATGCTCACTGTATAAAACGTGTGCATGGACATGCTCACTATATTTAATGTGTGCATGGAGATGCTCACTAAATCTTCAACAGCAAGCGTTACCACTTAACGTGTTCATGGAGACGCTTCCTGCGTACCCAACAGTGAGCATTGCTCACATTTTGTACAGTGAGCATGGCCATGCACACGTTATAAACAGTGAGCATACCGTGCACACTGAATATATACCGCGTGCATGCCATGCACGCTTTATATACAGTATGCAATGCTCACTGTTGGGTTTTCAGTGTTTAACTTAAATTTTAACCGAAATACCTCTGATTTTATTCTATGTTTTTTCTGAGTTTTTCTAATTTTTCCCCCTTTGATTTTGCTGAAGTTTCCAGTTTTTTTTTTTTTTGTTTGTTTTCTCAATTAGGAGGTGTACAAAAATTTTAGAGTGGTTTCCCCCCACTCGAGTTCCCTGAAGCTCGACGAAGTACATTGTAGCCCACCACAGTTCAGATAAATACATAACGCTGATTTTCAAGCCTATATCTCCTCTTGCCGACATGACGTGGCTACCGATACCCGGGCGGCCGGCACCTGCGGCGCCCTCAGCGTGAAAGTGGGCGTGTCGTGCGTGCTTCTGGTCGGGCGCTTCCCGCCCGGGCCACTCCGTATTGTGAGGCGCCTCTGTCGTGGCGTGGTCGCGCCCCTCCACCAGCGGTCCTGCCCCTGCCCCCTGCCGTCGGCCTAACGTGGTCAACCCGTTATTCCGGACGAGGTCCAGTGCGCCGCCGGCCCGGCCTGTCGGCTGAAAAATACCTGTCCTCTCGTTGATACGGACGGGACGGCCTTAACGGGTTGAGGAAGGGCAAAGGGCCGCCCGGGGACGGCTGCCCTGCGGGCGCCCCGCAGGCGGCCCATGGACATTGAGCAGAGCACCAGCTGGAGCCAGACAGATCGAAGGCAACTCTTTCTTTCTAGGCGTAATGCGCAGGGAAAGACCAACATCGCACGATTTCGTGTCGAGAAATTGAGGATCGTTCCGAGGGGTCGACTACTCGGGCTCGGACTCGGCTTCTTACCGAACGCAGGAGTTCGTAGTACGCGGAGAACAGCTGGAGTTCGCGGAGTTAGTTCGGTTGGAATACAGTCGGAGTACGCGTTTTAAAGCTGAAGTACTTCGGAGTACATCCGGAGTTCATCCGGAGAACGCTCGGAGTACACGGAGTACACGGAGTACATTCGCAGAATGGTCAGACAGGAGAACGCAAGTTGTCGACCCCTCGGATCGTTCGAAGGAGGAAACTGGAGGGCGTATTACCGATGTACCGACATGAACGTGCGCATGATGTAGCGGCTGCTGCTGTGCGGTGAGAGAAGGGAAGAGAGGGGGGGGGGGGGGGGGGGGGAAGCGCCGCTCTGCCGCTCTTCACGCCTCTGACCACAGCGATTCGCGTGTGAACTTCTCTAACGCCCCCCCCCCCCCCCCCCCCCCCCCTCCGGGCGGCCGAGCCAGTCTTCGCCTTGCCGTCCTTTATAGAGCAGAACACTCTTCTCCTGCTTCAAACAGCTCGAGATACGGCAGGACAGCGCACACCATCCTGCGGACGAGCAGTGCCAGGTGCAAGCATCCTACAGAGAGCACAGACCAAAGACCAAGATCCTGTCTTTATTTATTTTTTCTTCCAAATGTCCTGAACTGGATAACCTTGAAATTATTTTGGCAGAAAATTTCTCTCTGAACCAAAACTATGATGTTAATTCTTTAGCTGATTGAAATAAATATACCGCTATATGGTTCGAAAACCTCTGATTGCAATTTCATTTTCGTTCAGGTACGGCCGAAGAGCAGTTCGTTGGAACGCTAAGCGTTCAGCTACCGTGAGCATGCTTGTCTGAGGTGTAGCGGATTTTTTCGTTGTGGTCTGCGCGCGTATGTTTTTTTTTCCCTTTTTCGTTTCCTAACTGGGTCTTGTGAGAGGAAACCAGTATAGTATCGGTGGCCTAGCGGGGCGAGGAGTGCGCGCCTTTTCTGTGCTCTGTTTGGTACGGACCGAAGAAAACAACACAAGTTTAACGTCGTTGAAATGCGTTTTTAAGCAGCACATAGCGCCGCGCACATTAAGGAGGCTGGCGCGAAGAAGTGTTTAGAGCGTAATTAAGTACTCAAGGAATTCGGTCGTGGTATGTTTTCGCATTAAAATTAAAAGAAAGGAAAAAGATAAAAGAAATAAGTTTGAGAGCACCAGGCTTACGGTGCATTTTACTGTAAGCCACTGTGGACCTCACAGCTGCAAGTCCTGTGTATCATAAGGGTGAATCAAGTCAGCTGCAGCAGTGTGCCACACTCCAAATATGAAGGGTATAATTTCTGCGTTGCTGGTGACACCTGTGTGCACATCTCACAAGATGTAATTTCTTAAAATAAGCTGCAACAAGTTTGCATCTTCCGTTGAAGAACATGAAGAATTGTGCAGCAAACAAGTAAAAAAGTTCTTTCTTGCTGGGAGGTGCACATAGTTACACTGGTGTCACCAGCAATGGACAAAATTTGTACCTTATTTAAATTTAGAACGCAGGGTTCACCGCAGCTGAGTTGACAGAGAAATTCACCGAATGATTTTACCTGCGAGGCCTTTTGCTCTTTCCCAATATCTGCGGCGAGGTGCAAAAGCAAAAAATAAAATGCCGTACCTACCTAGTGGAAAAACTCAAAACCGATGCGCATGAGGTTTACCGGCCGCAGGAACCGGACCTATCACATTTTTCATTCCCAGCCGCAGGCAGCAAGGTTCTATTGGTGGCCTTGATAGGCGACACTTCCTCCCCACCCAAACAGCCCGCGGCCGCAGAGCTTCTGGCAACCCTCTCTCTCTCTCTCTCTCTCTCTTCTACCTTTCACTCTCTTTGGGCACCCTACACTTCCCACGCGTTCGGCACGCTTTGACGCCTTATCCGTGTCGTGTCGACTAGCGCGTTGCGGGGGAGGGGGGGGGGGAGACTTCATCTCGGCGGCTAAGCTGTTC
The DNA here is from genome assembly GCA_029379305.1 of Frankliniella fusca. Lineage (NCBI taxonomy): Eukaryota > Metazoa > Arthropoda > Insecta > Thysanoptera > Thripidae > Frankliniella > Frankliniella fusca. The sequence continues at coordinate 1,312,885 of JAHWGI010001270.1, read as the reverse complement.
TCACGACGCAGCAGAAAAATACGAAATTTAAATCCTCAGTTGATTGCCTCACGGAACAACGGGCGTCAATTTTTTTCCTTTCCTTTCTTTTTTTGTTCAGTTCACATTTTCTTCTAAACGAACGTCACTTTTGTGCTTCCGAAATTTTCAAGTAAAGTAATAAGGCCATGGGGATGGGGAATCTTGTGATGATGGAAATTGCTGTCGCCAAACAGAAACCGTCCCCGACGACTGGGGATTAGGGAAGCCAACTAGTTAAAGGAGCAGTAGTTGAAACATCGGAACGATGCCCGACGCGCTGACACCGTAGACCAGAGCGCCGGCGAACAGTTGGGTAGGCAACCCCGCCCGGCTCGGCAGTGCGACGGGTCGGCCTACACTCTCGGCGCTCCCAGGCCGGCGCGGTGGGACACGGGGCGTGTACAGTACTCGCACATCGAGATTACCGCCCCCCCCCCCTCCCCCCGTACTCGAGCACTTTATCCTGACATTGCGGGCGGGCAGGGGCAGGTAGGAGAGCGCGGGTATTCAGCTATTGTCGAGTAGAGCTCTGCAAAATCGCCGCAACGACCGCAGCCCAGTCAGCACCGACCGCCTACCTACAGATATGCGGCACTGCTATTCAATTACTGTGACGTCACATTCTGTTACATGTGGAAACTGTCAGATCCTTTTGGTTATTATTGTCACATTCACTGGAAAAACAAAGGCACTAAACAACAACTTTCCTGGGGCACTAAAGTCAAGGGCGCAGTTTAGTGTAGTGCCTTTCCAAAGGCACTAAACTTGTTTTGAACTCATTTGAAGCTACTCTGCAAACTCAAGTGTGAGACAGTACTACACTTTTTACTGCAGTACCACTGTATCTCACACTTTCAAAAACTATTTTCTGTCGTTGAATAGCAATCACGTTTCAGAGAACAGCATCAGCTTTGATTCAAAATCCCGGTTAAAACGAGCTACCATGTGATAGGGTTCTGATCGCAAACAACAACGTTCCTATAAATTTTCGAAACCATTAATTTACGATTATTTAATGTATTGTTGTTCCAAACCCCATCACATGGTAGCTCGTTTTAACCGGGATTTTCAACCAAAGCTGATGCTGTTCTCTGAAACGTGATTGCTATTCAACGACAGAAAATAGTTTTTGAAAGTGTGAGATACAGTGGTACTGCAGTTTAAAGTGTAGTACTGTCTCACACTTGAGTTTGCAGAGTAGTGAAAGGTCACATTTAGTGCATTTCAAAAGGCACTAAACTTTGTTAGTGCCTTTTAAAGGTAGGGATTAGCACCTTTGTTTTTCCAGTGTTCATGGGGTATTTTCTGAATAAGACTGCAAAATTCAGCCCGCAAAGCCCGGCCGATTCACGTTAAAACGAATGTGACATCACATTCTAGCCAATGTGACAGTTTTCACATTTCAAAGAATGTGACGTCACAGTAATTGATTTACAATGAGAGGACAGCAGTTGACCTGGCCCTGCGTCCCCAAGTTTCCCCGACGGGTCAACAAATCGGTCCTAGAGTGCAGTCGGAGTCAGCTGGAGTAGGCGGACTACAGCTGAAGTATATACCAGTACATTTGAAGAACGACTACGTCAAGTCGTAAAGCTTGAGAACGGCCAAACATCATCCGGAGAACGTAAGACGAACAGTTGGAGTACACGGAGTTCACCCGTGGCACGCGGCCTCCCACCACCCGCACCCCCCTCGCAGTTCCCCTCGCATTCTCATCACCTCTCGTCGCCGCACGGTTAGAGGTGGACGGGGCGGGCAGGTTGGTAGTAGCGACCGAAACCGACAGACCGGCGGTCAGCGGCCCAGCTCAGCGACCGCGCACCGATCAGGCACGACCGGGTGAAAGAGACGGTTTTGCAGGGCTCTGTCGCAGAGCGGATGAAGGAGGTTGAGCGGATTGCGGCGGGGCGGGGCGGGGCGGGGCGCGGCGGGGCACGGTGAGGTGAGGTGCGGTGACAGTGAACGCTCTGCTCTTTGTTTCGGTGCCTCCACCACAGCGCGCTGAGGCCAGCGAACCGCGACAATTTTATAGTCATTCCATCGACTTTATTAGCGTAAAATTTGATATATGAGCGCCAATTTGCCGCGCGGTCGCACTAATTAAATGCGAGAGACTCGTTCCAGAAAGAATAATAAGCGAGGAGGACGCAATATACATTCCTCCGCTTTTTGAGGAATGACTTTGTAGTTCATTCCTCTCAAGAGTCCAGGCGCAGGGACTCGAATTCCGAACGTCAAGCGCTGAGCTCAGCTCCGGTGAACCTCGCCAAGCGGCAAGTTTTTATTTTTCTTAGGTAAAGCCGTCGCTTTAATCAGAGACCGGCGAAGCGACGCCTGCCTGCTCTCTTTCTCCTCTTTTAGACTCCATACAACTTTCTTTTTCTTTCGTTGCCGTTACACTGCCCCCCGCCCAGTAGTTTGCAGGATCTAACCGCGTCCCGTCTCATTGCGTCACTCACGCAAAGAAAAAGAGGGTAAGCTGATTTAGCAAACACGTTTGCTACTATGTTCACAGCAAAATAATTCAGCTTCCAAAGCTAACTTTTTCGCCATTCATGCAAACTCTTTCCTGTATTAGCCAACTTTTTGCTAAGCAGCAATCAATGTGCAGGACTGGCGACAGTTGACAGAGGTAGCTAAATTAATTTCCTGACTGACTGGAGCGGTAGCAAGCATGTTTGCTCAAATACCTTTCCAGTTGGATTTGGGCCGCTTCTACTAGTTTATCTACACTGAAAACCCAACAGTGAGCATTGCACACTGTATGTAAAGCGTGCATGGCATGCGCGCTGTATATAAAGTGTACATGATATGCTCACTGTATAAAACGTGTGCATGGACATGCTCACTGTATGTAATGTGTGCATGGTAATGCTCACTAAATCTTCAACAGTTAGCATTGCAACTCAACGTGCGCATGGTGATGCTTCCTGCGTACCCAACAGTGAGCATTGCTCACATTTTGTACAGTGAGCATTGCCATGCACACATTACCTACAGTGAGCATGGCCATGCACACGTTATAAACAGTGAGCATACCGTGCACACTGTTTATACAGCGTGCATGCCATGCACGCTTTATATACAGTGTGCAGTGCTTACTGTTGGGTTTTCAGTGTATACCTTCAGTGCAACCTGCTCATGCTTTTATCAAATGGCCAACTCGAAAACAGAGCAGCAATACTTCGAGATAATTAAGCCACACTTCCTTGTTCACTGTTAAGAGAAACCTAACTTTCATGGCATACCTTCCTTACCTGACTTTGAGCAAAAATGTTAAACTGTAAAAATATCTGCGGAAAAGAACGGGCGGACTAGTACTGACTATCTGTTCTATAATTTTGTCAGTACCTTTGTACAAATCAATGCATGCGAAGTCATCGGAAGCGCACAATGTATCATACGAAAGTTCAGAAAAAGCACGGAGGCACTTGATAGATAATCGACAACACTTTCTCCATGTTTCTTTTTTCTGTACATTTTTTTAACAGTGAGCCCTTTGTTTTCAGGTGGTTACCTTGTCACTACTGGCGACAAGCGTGCTTGCGGACGAGGAAGAGTCGTCAGATCGACTGGACGACTTTAGCGACATATCTATGGACGACAATGAATCGGAATCAGCAGGTACATTAATAGCGAAAACGTTGACAGAACGGACATTGGCAGGCTTCTAGGTTCACGGTCTAAAATGACGAACTAAAATCTTGAGTCGCCCACACCAGTCGGAATGGTTTGCCGTCGCCCACACAGTCCAGTCCGTTCATCCAACTGTTCGGTACGAAAGCAACTAATCCAGCTTTATGGAGACAACTTTCTAGGTCCTGGTGACGTTTCAGACTAAGCGAGACGACCACACAGGGAGAGAAAGAGAGAGGAGGGAGCGGACGATTTTTAAGAAGGCGGAGAGGGGGAGCGGGAAGCCATGGGTTATTGAGGAGCCGTAAAAACTCGTAAGGATTTGTTTGTGTTTGTGTTTGTTTGTGTGTGTGTGTGTGCGTGTGTGTGTGTGTGTGTGAGAGAGAGAGAGAGAGAGAGAGAGAGAGAGAAAGAGAGAGAAAGAGAGAGAGAGAGAGAGAGAGAGAGAGAGAGAGAGAGAGAGAGAGGGAGAGAGAGAGAGAGAGAGAGAGAGAGAGAGAGAGAGAGAGAGAGAGAGAGAGAGAGAGAGTGAGAGAGAGAGACCAAACACTTTGACAAGAAGCCATCAGCGGACAGATCAATTAAATAAGACGCAGAAAACAAAACTTGTACGGATATTCATGTAAGTGTCCTCACACAATGATCTGCGTTCTGCTCTGACATTACTCATTACACGCTAGGCCTACTGTGCGACATTCATATCGGGCTTAGCTCCGCGCAGCTGCACCCCACCCCATACTGCTGCACACACACCCCGCCACGTCCCCGCCGGACAACGCTCAGCCACCCAGCACCCTGCCCAGCCACCCTGAACGAAAAGGCGGGTAGGGTAGATTAGTGGGCCTCCTGTGAGTGGGACGCAGAACGGCGGAGCGGCAGCCAATCAGAACGCATTGGTGAGCACTGGGCAAAACCCGCTAGGAAATTACCCTTCGCGAGGCTAGGTATGTCACCCTTCCAGGAGACACCAGGCCAGGACAGGCTACCTACTCTGCAAATCCAAGTGACGAACTGTTCGACAGTTATAAGTGTCGAACTAAAAAGTCCTGCAGTGGCAAGTGCCGAGGGGTCCGCACGTACGGTCTGCCGGTGTACACATGCTGTGGGCTTCCTGGTTTTCCTAGGTTTTCCTTATGGTTTTCCCGGTCTTCCCAACTATTTCTTGGTTTTCCCAATATCTGTTTTTCTAGGATCTTCTGAAGGCTTCCTCCCGTTTTCTGTGGTTTTCCCTCACCCTCAATGGTCTTCCATAACATTTCCCGGTCTTCCTTAGAATTTCTCGGTCTTCCCTTAAGTTTTCCGGTCTTCCCTAATATTTTTCGATTTTCCCTTACCATTTATGGCCTTCTGTTTAATTGGTCTTCTTCGGTTTTCTTTGGTCTTCCTGGTGGTCTTCCCGGTCTTCCCAGTTTTCCGGGCGGCCGGTGTACGCGCTTAAACCTAGTTGCGGACCCCTCGTGCAAGTGCACCTTTCTGACTAAGATGGAACATATTTTTTCAGAGGACACCATCATCTTCGTCTGGAAATTCTCTTTCAAACGAGTATATGGTTGATAGGGTTGCGGCTTAAATTGAAACGGGTACGCAAAAGAATACGAATTCCCAAAATTTCATTTAAGGACTAGTAGCCGTTTCAATTTAAGCCGCAACCCTATCAACCATATACTCGTTTGAAAGAGAATTTCAAGACGAAGATGATGGTGTCCTCGGAAAAAATATTTTCCATCTTAGTCAGAAAGGTGCACTTGCAACTGCAGAACTTTTTAGTTCGACACTTATAACTGTCGAACAGTTCGTCACTTGGATTTGCAGAGTAGCCTCGCGTGGGGTAATTCCGTGGCGAGTTTTGCCCAGTGCACACCAAACGCTCGCTCTGCGTCCCTCTCACACTAGGGTAGGTGTTAGGTCGGGGAAGATTGGGGTGAGGTGGCCGATAGGGGTAAAAGTGAAGGTAGGGGGTATGTTCTGACTTTTTTTTTTTGCGGGAGCGGGGTGGGGGAGGGGGTGCGTTACATGGGACCGCCCGAACCCGAGGGGTCCTTCACTTAAAAAAAAATAAATCAGTGTACCGGGTGTTTCTTTGAATACGTAGCAGTGTTGCGGGTTTGCCTACCCCATTCGCCCGTAACGCACCATGGCCCCTGCAGCGCTGGTGAGTATGCAGTCCCGCACCACTGTTACGCATTAAAAGAAACACCCGGTACACTGTAAAATGCTTGCAAACTAAATTCTTTGCAACGTTGCGAAGAAATTTTAATATTCGTATTACGAAGAATTTGTTCGTATTGCAAAGAACTTCTTTGCAAGCTACTAGAATTCTTACAAACTATTTGTTTGTATTTGCAAAGAAATAGTTCGTAAGCTTACGAAGAATTAGTTCGTAATACAATGCTTAAAAATTCTTTGCAACTTACAAAGAAAATAGTTTGCAATACGAACCAATTCTTTGCAAGCATTTTACAGTGTACGTCCTAAAACAAAATCAGGAAAAATCACGGAAAAATCAGAAAATATAAAGAAAAAATCAGAAAAAAAAATCAGTAAAAATAAAGAAAAATTACGAAAAACCATAAAAAAAATAATTCAGAACGGCGTTTGCTTGAATTTATAGAGATGGATCCGGATGGACCCCTCATGCAGGACCACCATCCCGGCAGGCACATCACCGATGTTCCGTTCACCCTTGCTCTCTCCCGCAGCCGACCTGTCGCACCTGTCGGACGACGAGTTCCTGGCGGGCGACGGCGACGCGGGCGGCGGCCACCGGCTCGGGGAGCAGCCGGCGTCCAAGGCGGCGGCGGACAAGTCGGCGCTCATGCTGCGCGTCATGCGGGAGGCGCTCAAGCGGCCCGGCATGACGCAGCGCTTCGGTCAGATCCTGCCCATCCTGAGGGTCATGAGCCCGCCGCAGCGCCTGGCGCTCGTGTCGCTCGTCATGCAGCAGGCCATGGTGCCCGTGGACGTGCAGGACCCGCCGCTCGAGGTAAGGCAGCCGTAACACGAGGCAGACAGGTGATGCCTATCTGACTGCCTACTAGACCAACGGTAGTCTTGTGAGTGGGGAAGTTGCCTCTCGGTTAGCCTAGCAGGCAGTAGGCAGGCCGAGGGGGAAAAAAATTGTACGCCTCATAATTCAGAAAAATTCAGGAAAATTCAGAAAAATTACGAAAATTCCTGAAAAATGCATGTAAACAAAAATTCCCACAAAATCAATAAAATTCACAAAATACCCGAAATTTGATAAAATTCACAAAATTTGTACGCCAAAATTCAGAGTTGTTTAACCCTCGAGGCAGGCAGATTTACCTGTCTGTAAGTGAACACGTGAATTCGAGGGAAGTTTTGCCTGCTCATCTGTTAACGCCACAACTCGGCGTGATATGTTACTTTCCAGATACTTGGTACTACACGCAAAAAATAAAATTCAGTTAGATGTTAACCGATTTAACTGGACTAATTTAGCACCCGAGCTAAAATCTTGGCTGTAGGAAAAAAAATTAGCAGTACAGCTAAGTGGGATTAGTTGTTCAGAAAGCAGTTAGCTGTACAGCTAAAACTTTGCACCTGTGCTAAATAAATTGGCTGAGTCTATTTGGCCAATTTCTTTACTCAGAAGCTAAAAACTTTGCTTAAGAGGCTTTTTTTTTTTTTGCGTTTACTATGAAAGAAAAACGTTTCCTCATGACATTCCCGGCCCCGGCCGGCCCGTTCCTCTTTGCAGATGGCCATGCGGCTGGGCGCCACCCCGGACGGCAGCAGTAACCTGACGTCACAGCTGCTGCTGCCGCTGAGCGCGGACATCGCCCACATCTTCCGCGGCGCCGGGCTACAGGCCGGGCTGCAGGCCGGGCAGGAGGGGGCGGCGCCGCCCCAGGGCCGCAGCGCGGGCGGACACCCCTACAGGCCGCCGCAGGTCCAGCAGGCCCCGCAGGGCCCGCAGGTACGAGCAGCAGCGCTGCTTTCACTCAAATTACAGAATTACTCATACAGGCGCGCGCTCGGGTGGGCGAGCGCTGAGCTAACAACCAGCGTTGGCCAGCCGGGCACCTACGCCCCGGGGCGACAGGTTGCTGGGCACACGGTGGGGACGCAATCAGAGAGGCGCTGGGCCGCGCAGGCACCTGTAGGCCCACCACCCCAGACCCACCCCGATCCCGACCGCTCGAGTTTTTCGCCACGCAGTGTGACGAGGAGGAATAAAATAGTCACCAGGATGTAGAGTGCAACGTTTATTCTTGATGATTTCGACACACCTTTACATGAGAAAATATTAGAAGTCGGGATCGACATCGAAAAACTACTGGAGACACTAAGGATTATTTTATTCTCTCTGTTCGCTAACGACGATATTTCTAAATAAAGGTTCCCTCTACACCAGATCCTTTAGAGGTAGAAAACAATAACGATCAGCGGAACACCACGGGGCGGCGTGGCGCGCGTGGCTTTACTCGTGGGCTCACCGCCAGGGCCAGGCGGGGGCGGGGGCCAGCGCAGCGCCGGCCCGGCCCGCGGCCTGCGCCCCCTCACCTCACTGCAATCCTCGTGTCCCCGGGGACCCGGAGCGATGTCTAATAGCCCCACTAGGGGGGAGATAAGCCCGAGGACGTCCCAGAGGCCGACGTGGAACTTTGAACTAGGCCAAGTGGTGGGCCAGCAATGCTGGGAGGAAGGTGACGGTGGCAAAGGAGGAGAGGGTGGGGAGAGGAAAGTAGCTAAACATTCGTCTTCATAATCGTTATGGACTCCAGGTCAGTGGGTACCGCTTGAGGGGATCCACCCAACTGCCCACACCCGGACCTGATCTCAGCCTCCTCGTCCAGTCCAATACCCCGTCCCAACCATCCAGCAGCTAAGCAAACAAAACCATCCTTTCTCTTCATGCGAACAAAACGCTTCATGAGCATCTGCCAAAATAGCATCGCAAACGTCTGGGCAGGGGAAAAAAAGCCTTACACTCTCACACAGGGTCTACTTTTTAAGGCAAATTTGCCATTAATTCTGACGAGGGCAAAAAAGTTTCTCATTCTTTCGACGGTCGCATTAGGCGATTCATTTTATCTTCCAGCTCATTTCTCTCCCCTCATTCATTTTCTTGTTTCTTCGTGCGTCACCGCTGCTGACCCGGTCGCCGCCCGGCCGCCACCCGCCCTTCCCCAATGACCCTGTCTCTGCGTCTTTCTTGCGATACCCTCCCCACCCCCCAATTCCACCCTCCTCTATTTATTCAAGGCATGCATTTCGCCTCGACGCCTAAACAGCCTGCTGGCCTATAAAGTAGCGGAGGCTCGTCAGTCCAACCCGCACCGGACAACCCGCTTAGCTAGATAGAACTTGTTTCGCGTGTTATCTGAATTTCATCCCACAAAAATTGTTCACGAGATACTACATGAAAGAGAAGTGGGATGGAAATTTTCCCTTTACCAAACCTGTGAAACTCAGCACTTCATCCTGGACTAGAAATTCTCGGCAGTCATCTCGTGCGCGCGGAACGGCACACGCTTGCCCTCTTCCTGCCGCTGCCTCACCGCCGCGCGCCGCCCCAAAGTTACTGCGAGCTCAACTTTCGACCCCGTGTGTTTCAGATGCCTCTCTGGCGGGGCCCGGGCCCGCACGCCCCCGCCGCCATGCCCCCTCCCCTGCTGGGGCCGCGGCCCCCTCCTCTTTCCGGAGCCGCCCCCGCCCCGGAAGGCTCCCAGACACAGCGACCGCAGCGCCGCACGCCCCCGCAGGCACAGGGGCACGGCGGCCCCGCTGGCCCCGCAGGACCCGCAGGAACGCCCGCGGCCAACAGGAGGAACGCCCACGTGCCTCCCAGCACAGGTGCGCCTGCGCCGCCCACGCGAGATGGACGACCCAAGCGGCAAACGGTCAAATTACAAAAGGGTTTGATCGTTTCGCAGACATGATGCCGCCACCTGCGCCCGGGAGGCACGCGCCCACCACCCTGCGGCCTTTCGGGCCCCCAGCCGCACCCACCACCGCCGTCGGGCTGCTGGCCGACCACCACGGGTGCAGCCTCTTCTCCGACACGGTGTGCGCCAGCGTGGACCACTACCCGGAGTGAGTACCCGGGGCATGATCCCATCGCACTAAGAGCAAAACAACCCTTAATTTTGTTGTGAAAATGCAATATTTTTTCTCAATCACTATTAAAAAAAAAACAGTCATGGATGCGAAGCCTGCTACGGCGTTCCGTACCCTACTTTTGGGAGTGATTTTCGAAGGAGGTACAGAGATTTACCGTACCTGGCCACCGTACCGACCATTTTCATATGGGCTGCCATAGGGAAGGGGTTACGGAACGCCGTTACAGACTCCGCACCAAGAACGGAAATATCCGGACTGAAAATAAGCGGTAATTTTTCCATACTTTGGCTCCGTACCCATATTTTTTTACCATGGGCTGAGAAGAGGGTACGGAACCCAAGGTACGGAAACGCCGTAGATTAAACAAACTGTATATTTCCGTAAGTGCAACCTTTGTCTTTTTTTACAGTGATTTTCCTGCATATTTGTGCATTTTTCCAAAAAAAAAAATTACTCTTAATTTTAGTCATTTCCCTGAACGTTTCTTATTTATTTTCCTTGTATGAATATTTAGCACAATGGAGTGAGTGAGAATCTTGTAGCATTATCCAACTTTTCTGACTTGTCATGAGTTTTTGGTATTCTTTTTCAATTTTTGAGGTTAAACTGAGTCATTCTGAATTTTTCTGAATTCCGAGGTGAACAAAAATTTCCAAATTCTTTCCCTCTTTGCACCGCCACCCAGTCTAGTACCCGATTACAGCAGTGCGTCCGCTTAAACTCTTCAGGGATGCCATCCTGGCCAGCATCCAGGCCGACAAGCACACGGTGGACGCGCTGCTAGCCGACAAGACCCCAACGTCGTTCACTCCGGCCCAGGGCCGCTCGGTGCCGGTGGAAGCACAGAGGTAAGCGCCTGGGAGGTATGCAACCCATTTGGCTCGCCGCCCCGACTGCCTGCCGTGTTGGAGCGCCCGGCGCTTACCGACCGGATAGGGCCGCTCCTGGCCGCTCCTACGCCCCCCCCTCCCCCACCTGACACCGGGGCTAGAGCCTTCTTTCATTTCTGCAGATTCTGTAATTTACTCGAAGCAGAAAATTCTACGGAAGGGCTGGGAGGGGAGCGGCGGGTCGGGCCGGCAGCGCTCGGAAGGGGGTTGATGCGCGTGCCTTGGCGAAGCCCGAGCTCAGCGAAGGTCAAGTTCAATGTTGTACACTAAGAAAGACGACGACAGCGCGAAACGGCAGGCCAGCGAAGGAATTCTAGAGCGGGCGGGGAAAACCTCGGAGCGGACAAGGCACTGAAATTTATTCCCTTCCTATCCCTGCTTCCCATTCTGGTGCGAGTCGACTTGCTCAAGGGGCGGCGGGGGAGTGTCGGCGGCAATTAAAATAAAACTGTCTCTGCAGACGCCAGGATGACGACTACTCCTCAGACTCACCCCAATCACTGGACGGTCATGACGGCCCCGAGGATCCGCAACTGTGTCCCTCAGTCATCAAGTACGCGCGGCCGCAGCGCGCCCGCGCCACCAGCGGCCAGTGGAAGTACATCGTCAACACGGCCGAGCACACCCAGACCCTGAGGCTAGAAAAGTGCTCGTGAGTAGGGGAAGGGACGGGCCCGGCTGACCAGCGAAGGCCTTCACGGCCATGTCAATTCCAAAAATTCAAACTGGATTTTAACTTATCGTTTCTGTCTGACTCTGCAGACGACTAGAGGAGCCTTGCCAGTACATGTCAGACAAGGTGCGATCGCACTGCACTCAGGTGTACAACTACCACCGCCTGCTTACCTGGGACAAGGAGCTCGGCCTGCATATGGACATCTTCAAAGTAAGTTATCAGGGGTCCTAGGCGCACTGAACTATCACACCCGACCACCGGCTGATCGACCCGGTGCCCTCCGCTCTGTCCACAGGTGCCCACCTGCTGCTCGTGCCAGGTCATCAAGTCACCGTTCGTCACGTCCCGCCGGCCGCCAGCTCTGAGCCTCGGAGGCCAGCCCTTCTCCGGCAGCCAACCGCTACCGTCCTACCAGCAACAGAAGCAGCATCAGCATCAGCAGCAGCAGCAGCAACAGCAGCAGCAACAGCATCAGCAGCAACATCAGCAGCAGCACCAGCAGCAGCATCAGCAGCAGCAACATCAGCAGCAGCAGTACCTGCAGCAACAGCAGCAGCAGTACCTGCAGCCCATCGCCGACTTCTCTCACCAGCAGGATGCGGTGGTCGCGCCCGAAACAGGACGCCCCCTCCACTCCCACTACGCGCCCAAGCCCTACAACCAGGTACGTATTACCAGTAACACACGCGCCGCGTGACAAACTCCCAGACGGGCACTGACCGCGTCCCGTGTATACCCCGCTGCAGGCAGAGGAGTCGCGGCCGGTGCGGGACTCGGGCCGAGACACGCTGTCGCCCAGCAGGGCGCCGTCAGCCTCCAGGCCCACCTGGCCCTTCCGCAGGGCGGCCACGCGGCGGCCCCCCGTGCAGCAGGCGCAGCAGGGCGGCCAGGGCGGACAGGGCCACGGGCCGCAGTACGGCCTGCAGACCCTGGAGGAGAGCCCGGCGCCGGGCGACCACCTGCCGGCCTACCCGCCGCTGCACCACGAGTACGACTACCCGCCGCAGGCCGGGCGCAGGACCGGCTCCGTGCGCAACAGGACGCGCGGGGCGGCGCCGCGCCCGCAGCACGACGACGTCCTGGACGACCTGACGGCGGAGGGGACGCAGCGCCGGCCCGTGCCGGTCATCCTGAGCCCCGAGGGCAACGCGGTGCGCGTGCCCGCCCCAGCCCCGGGCCCGGGGCCCACCCCAGCCGCCACGAGCAAGCGGCCGCCACCGCCCGTGCTGCCGCCGCGCCTGGAGACGTACCGGCCGCGGCCCACCACCAGCCCTCCCAGGCCCACCACCACCACCACAACCACCCCCGCACCCATCATCGTCCCCAGCAGCACGGCCGCCACCGCCACCGCCAGCGCGCCCACCAAGCGCGTCAACTACAGCTACCACCCCATCATCGACTTCTTCAGGCCGCTGGAGAAGCAAATGTCGGCGCAGGAGCCGCGGCACGGACACGCCCGGCCCGCCGCCGCCGCGGCCCTCACCGCGCCCGCGCCCTCGCCCTCGCCGTCCGGCCCTCAGCGCAAGGACGTCGCCGAGCAGAGGACGGCGCCAGACGACACTCCCCTCCCGGCGCCAGGCTGGTCCGCGCAGGCACAACAGGGCGACTGGAACCCGATTACCAGGACGCCAGAGTCGTCGTAGGTACCTCCTCCGACGCCAGTGACGTTTGATTCAGGACAATGCAAATGTACTTACTCTGGACGTCGGTAGAGGCGAGCGCCAGACGACATTCGGACGTCTGCAAAGTGCGTGGTGTCTCATCGCAGGGAAACGAGTAAAGGCGCCTTGCGTCGTGTTGTGAGCTGTGGACAAAATAATGAATTTCAGCTACGGCGGTGTTGCAGGTGTGGGCTTAAAGTCATAGTCATTGACAATATCACCCGAGTGAACAGCAGTGAAACGATTTGCACAATCAAATCAAAGACATTAATTTATTGATTTTAGCATATAGTTTATATTTATTTAAAGTGCGAGATAGCTGCATGTCTCTAAAACAGCGGGACGAAATGTACAAATTGAAATAAATTACTTATTTATAAGCAAGATTTTATTGGAAGCTTTATACCGTTTCGTTTTTAAAAAGTTGCATTTTTTAGGAAACGGATTTCCTACTGAGACAACACAGGCAGGAGGCCATCAGAGCGTGGCAGATATCGACTGCATTGCTAATCCTCATAGCGAGCCGCAAAGTGCAAGCTCATCCTGCTGGCGACCACAAGGCCCGCCGTCCAGCCGGCACAGTTTGTGAAACTCACCAGGCAACAGGACGCAACAGGATCATTGACCCCACAAAACTGTCTGATCTTCAGTTACCTTTCAGTGCAGATGCAAAGAAAGCCGTTCTTTTCCAAAACAATTAAAAAGAAAATCTATTAACACAAGAAAAGCCGACTCGACCGACGTCGAAATTATCTCTTGCCGAGCCGGGACTCTTATTAATGATTATACTTAAACATAAACCTCGAACAATAGAAGTATGTGCTAGAGGGGGCAGAAAACATAGCCCTCTGAAAGAAGAGAGGGAGGGAGGGAGGGAGGGAGATGTAATCAACTGCATTAAGCCATGAACGGAAAAATGTTGGTATTATTAGTAACATCAGAAATTTTTTTACATTAAGGTAATATTGTAAGTAATAATATGGGTAATATTGTCGAAATTTTGACAAAAATACAATTAAGGAGAGTGACGGAGAATAGAATGAAATAGAATACACTCTTTCGATAAAGAATACTTAAACATTACAAATTTCGAACGGTAGAAGTATATGTGCTATAGAGGCAGAGAAAAATGATCTCTCTCAAAGAAGAGTGAGAGATAGCCAGCGAAAAAGGAACGAAAAGGGGGAGGGGAGAGAGAGAGAGAGAGAGAGAGAGAGAGAGAGAGAGAGAGAGAGAGAGAGAGAGAGAGAGAGAGAACTGGAATGGCTAGTAACTAAGGAGAGAAGCGCTACGAAGCTAGCGGAACAGATCTAACCACCACCAAAGCCTCGGTGCCCGTCATGATAGACACCTGATTGGTTGATTGGCAACGCCCGGTACTCCACTGGGCGACACACAGTAAGAGATCGCCGCAGACAGGCCATGGGCTGAGCCTGATTTGAAATAAAGTATTACGAATAGGTGCGACCCGTTGAGGCAGACGCGGAGGTGTAGAGCGGGGCGGCGTGGGGGAGGCGCGCACGCGCTTCGAAAAGTAGTCGGCCGCTGGGGCTGGGTCTGGGCACGAGCTCGCGCCGGTGAACCGCGACGGCTGCAGCTGCAGCGGTGTTCGGCAGGTCTGCTCGGCCCGCTGGGGTGTGTCTCGGTGTGGCGGGGGGCGGCACGGGGCGGTGTGGGGCGGCGCGGCGGCTCGACTGGCCCGCACCATGGCCGTGTCCGGGTCGCGCGCGCGCCGTCCGGCGTCGCGACGCTCAGTCTGTTATCGGAGCCGGTTGAGGAACGGAGTCGTCATGTCCCTAGTCATGAGGTGCGGTCGCGTGCAGCGATGAGCTGCTCAGGGTCGGGGCGCCGGGGCCGGGGCGGCAGGTCCACCACCCTGCTGCTGCTGCTGGTGGCGCGCGCCCTCGGAGCCGCCGCCCCCCAGGGTCCCACGGCCACGCCCGCTACTACCGCCGCCGCCGCCACCGCCGGCCAGGTAAGTCGCGCGGACAAGCTCTTACTGGGGGCGGCCGGACACGGGGACGCAGCGGGGCCTGCAACGAGTGCGACGGCGTCCTCGAGCGTCGAGCGGGCGGAGGAGCCGCCCCCGGGCGGCACTGTGGCGCGCGGCAAGAGGAGGCGGAAACGCAAACGTGTAAAGCCGGGCGATGGCGAGCGGGACGTGATGGCCACGACGGCCGCAGCCATATCAGCGGAGGCGCCATCGCCAACGGCCTCCGCAGCACTCACGATAGAGCCATCGACTCCTGTGCCACATGGAGAAATCCACCCCCCTAGTCCAGAGCCAAGAACAGAGGTCCAGCCATCATCCTCCGAGTATTCCACGTCCTCACCCCGGCCTCCCAGTCCGTCGGTTAATTTACCAGCGTCTTCCTCGCTGCCACCGACAGCCTCGCCATCGTCTCCCGAGCCACCGGAAGACTCTCTGCCGTTATCCTCAGCGCCGAGCAGCGAGCAGCCACCCTCGCTTCCAGCGACGCCATCTACAACGCTTCTGCCGACGGCGGCCAATCCATCAGTTGAGTCCGCGTCGGCGTCGCCCCAAAGAGCAGTGTCACGTAACTCTACCAGCACTAATCGGAAGCGCAAAGGCCAAAGCCGACCCTCAGGTGAGACGAGCACGTCCACGACGGAGCGCCCCGTCAAGCAGCTGTTCCCGAGCTGGGGCAAGTACTATGACCTTTTTGGGGAGTTGGCGAGGCTGTACGGGGCGGAGAAGTACATGGACAGGGGGAGTGCGGGCGAGAGTGAGGAAGACCCGGGTGGGGAAACTGTCGACAAGAGAAGGAAGAAAAAGAAGAAAAGGCCAAGGAATACGAGAAAGAGAAACAGAAGTGAAAAAAACGCAGGGGAAAAGTCTCAGCGAGAAAGCGCTTTACAAGAAGACGAGCACATTAATCCCCATTCGCAGTCAACTACGAGAGGCTCCACGGACAAAAAGAAGAGAAAGAAAAAAAGCAGAGGATCACCCACAAAGCGGGAGCCAGGCGGCCACCCCACCGAGCAAAAGGGTGCAAAGCTGGGAAGAACACACGACGGTGACATGTCGCTAGATGTCTTGGAGGCATTAGTTCAGGATTCCCCTGAGCCACTAACCTCAAAGCGCAAGGAACACACAGCGAGGCCTCCCAAAAAGAGGTCCAGGCCGAAAGCTGACCACGACGGGGACATGTCCATAGAAACAAACGAGAGAGGAAGTCGAGAGTCACAGGATGGAGTCAAGTCGGCCAGACAGAGGCCTCAGCCGCACGACGGTGACATGTCACTGGACTCGTCTCGCGACCAGGAGGTCGTGGAGCGGTCCAGTGTCTACTCTTCGGTTCCCGAACACCTCCGCCTGCCCGCCGACCTACAGCCGTTCGAGCTGGCAGAGCTCGTCAACAGGGACTTCGATGACCTCGTGGCCGAGGACAAGCAGGAGATGGCGGAACTAGAGCGGGAGGACGAAGCCGAGTCCCGCGAGCTCGACGCCGAGGACGCCGAGGAGGACCGCCTCATGGCTGACGAGGACGCCGACGACCCCGAGGCCGGCGAGAGCCCCGAGGGCGCCGGTAGCCAGGAGGTGTACGTCAGCCCGCACGAGAACCCCCCGGAGCCGGCCACCAGGCCCAACTACACCCACGAGGGCATGTGGGCCCGGCCGCCCCCAGACGTCGGCATTGACTTTATCCCCCAACAGAGCTTTACGCAGGTAAGAGGTCACCAGGCGCAGCGCGAGTATGTCAAAAGCACAATCCTGATCTAGAGACACAAACCTTGCAGGACTATCCCTTTTTCATGAACGAGCTGAACCAATTCATCGGGGCGTAAAGCCGCGCTCCTACAGCTTATTGCACATGCTCGGCCCGCGCGGCGGGGCAGCGCGCAGGCAGGGCGGACACGGGGGTGAGGCGGGGGCGGGGAGGCTACCGCTCCCCGTCCAGCACCTTTCTGCAAGTCAGTGTGCATTTTTGCATGGCGTTGCCCGGTCAGCTGCACACCATTTTATTTTCCGCCCAGTCACAGTAGTTTACGCTCAGCGCACAGCGATACGAATACGACACGTAGTAAAACGGACCGATTGATTGCTTCCTGTGTTTTTGTCTGGCGCACGAGGCGCCAGGCGGGAGTGGCCCGGGCAGGACAGGGATCGCTCTTAATATGCATCGTGCCCTAAAGAAGGGGAAGCAATTGTAAGGCACCTTCACTTTTTAAGGACCTTTATCAGAGCTCATTTACAATAATAACATTAGTACCCCTGGGTAAATACATGATTGGGCATTTCTAAATAAAGGAGACTTAGGATAGCAATAATAATATTTAAAGCCCCACTCCCGTGCAAACACGAGCACACCGAGGGGGAGGGGGGGGGGGCTTACTTCGAAAAATCATTGTATGGCCCCGAAAAAGAAACATTTCAAAAATCATGAGGAAAGTTACAGGAAAGTCTGAAAAGTTAAGAACAAGTGAAAAAGAACTGAGATGAATATTGAATAAAGTCAGAAATAGGGGAAAAAAGAACAAAATTTCTCAAAAGTGAAATTTTTGTTGAAAATTTTTAAAACAAAAAAAATATATATGTATTGTGCACATTTTGTATGAGTGCTCCCCCACCCCCTTCTCGGAGCCCACAGAAAGGCCAAGGCAGCTTCTTCGTCCCACAGTGTGCCTGTCTCGCAATGGAGACGAAATAACTAGCTCCTCGGGCGCGCAGCTGTCGCCAGAAAGCAGAACGGCTCACCGGAAGCAGCCCTCAGCTCTAAAGAGAGGCGGCCTGAGGGCTGCTGCGGTTAGCACGCCACTGGGCCGTGGGCCTGCCTGCCTGCCTGCCTGCACCCTGACACCAGCGCTGGGCTCGCCTCGCACAGCGATGTAATGTGGTGACAATGGAATCACGCCTATCGCGGTCAGGCAGGCCAGGTCCGCTGCGCTGCCCGGCCCGGCCCGACCCACCCCACCACATGACAGGGACTCAACAACGTAACTCTTTCCCTTCGGACAGCTAGTGCCGCGGCTCCGCAGACTGTCTTTCACTTTCAACGAAAATGAAAGGGGACTGGGCGACTAAAGAATGTGTGGTGCCGACCGCAAGTGACACCGAATAAAATACATCGACAGCACTTTTAAAAATGTATGCATTCACAAACACTGATAAAAGCTGGGGCAGAAACGAGGGTGAAACAACTCTGTAATTTTTTAATACAACTCGTAATAGACCTCTTTGCCCACAGCTTGGCAACACTGCAAGTCGGATTTTATTCTTGAGATAAAACGTATTTTGACTGTTTGTCATCAAATTTTCTAGTCACTTCTCGAATCCTCACAAAATATACTGTGTACAAGAGTTTTTAATATTTTGAAAAGATGAATGGATGACATTTCTATTTAAAATTGTGTACGCGATCTGCCCTGTTGGCAAGTTGTGGGCAAAGAGGTCTATTCAGAAAAGAAAATCAAAAAAATGCAAAAAAAAAAAATTAATTCAGAGACATTTGAAAAAAAAGATGAAAATTTGTACGAAAATAGATCTGAAAAAAAACTGAGAAAAATTTGGAAAATTCACAGAAATTTGCAAAAAGTTCTACAGAATTTAAGCGACTTTTTAAATCAACAAAAATTAAAAAAAACTCACAAAATTTGTACACCAAAATTAAGATTTGTTTTCCCCTCGGGAAGAAATAGGTCGTATTACAAACTAAATCGTTTGTAAGCTGCGAAATATTTTACTGCTTCGCAATTATAAAATTTTAATGGAGGAAAATTTGATAAGGTTGCGAAGCATTGCAAACTATTTTCTTTGCAATACAAAACGCTACGCAATTGCAAATCTTTGAGTATCATTGCCACGTTTGTTCGCAATGTTCTTGCAGTAATGGGTCTTTAGAAAAACTACGTGCCAACGTGCCATGGCCTGGAGGAGGTAGCTGAAAAATATCTTTGGGCCCTCATTAACCCAAGTACCACCTCCCAAGAGAATAAAGATCCCATCATATTTCTGCCTACACACTAACGGGCTATGTTCTATTTTGTGGATAACTACTTACAACTGTGCACATACGTAACTTACGCACAATATTCTTACGTAATTACGCATAATATCGTGATTTTGAACATAAATTACGCATAATTTCGTACGGAATTATACACAAAATATGCGCAATATATCGTGATTTTGTACATAAATTACGCATAATTTCATGCGTAATTATGCACAAAATTGTACGTAAGTTACGTATGTGCACAGTTGTACGTAGTTATGCACAAAATATTACATAACCCGTTAGGGTGTAGTGGTGAAAGTATTAGCGTTACGTTCCGATGAAGATCCTTGAAACTCATAAGGGCCCGTTAATTTCACACACCTTCCCCCTCGAAGTGTACGAGCGATCCATCCCAAGTCATGCAAGTCCTCTTCCTTATTCAGGTCCGTCGGTACGAGACGGTGAGCCACCTCAGCCCGGAGGACGCCTTGGCCGAGGCCACCAACGAGGAGGAGTACGCCAACGCGCCCCGGCTGCGAGAGGTCGTCTCTCACCGAAAGACTGTGGAGGTATGACCGGGAGACGTCAGCGCGCCGGGTGGGTAGGCAACCCAACTAACGCAGCGTACCGTCGGGTCCGGACAGGCGGTGCGGGAGGCGGCCGGCCGAAGAGTCCTTCACTCAAGAAAAATCAGTGTTCACCCTAAAAGAAAATAATTTTAAAATATCAGTAAAGAAATCAGAAAAAATCAAGAAACAAAATCAGGAATTTTTTTTTCCAAAAAAGGGGCCGTTCATATACCACGTGGACACTTTGGGGGGAGGGGGGAGACCAGAAAAGTCCACGAATGTCCATGGGAGGGGGAGGGGGGGGGGTGTAGCGCCCTGTCCACGAGGATTTTTTTATTCCTTTTTTTTTACGTAAAATAGCGGGCTAGACTGGAGCTGGACCGTCTGCTAGCCTCTCCAAGTATCGCCAACTCTTCTTTAATGCCGAAATATTTGAAAATTTCACGACACTTCAAGAAATTTGTAGCGCGAGTCAAAAACTGCGAAAAAGGTGAAATTCTATTTTCCTCGTGGACAGGGGGGGGGAGGGGGGGGTATCGGATCATTTTCCACGGTTGTCCACAAGGAGGGGGGAGGGGGGCAAAAAGTGACTAAAAAGTGTCCACGTGGTATATGAACGGCCCCAAATCGGTGTTTGCTTGGATTTCTATTGAAGGACCCTTCGGGGCCGGCCCAGCGGCCGGGTGTGGGCCGTGCGCGCTGTTTTTGGGCAGACATGCCACACAATACATTGTGGCACCTCTACAATCTCACTCACTTTGCAGGTTTACAGTGAGGAGGGTTACGAGGACGCAGGATACGACCACGGCGGCTACAACAAGGAGGGAGAGCACCATGAGGTCGTCCCTGCCTACGAGGCCACCGCCATGATGGTCAAGATGCCCAACGACCACGAGGGCGAAGGCAACACCCGCGAGGAGCACATCCTGGAGCCCGAGGGCGCCGGGTCCCAGAGCCGCGGTAGCGCGGTGCGGGCCGAGGGCAGCCCCTCTGCAGGGCAGCACCCGCGGAACAGGACGCGCCACGGCGGAAACAAGGTCACCAAGGGCTCCTGGGGGATCACACAGGTGAGGAGGGGAGGCGAATTGCGCGACCATTAGCCCTGATCACTGTGCAAAAATATTCGTAAATTTGACTTTTTTTCGTAATTTGCGATTTTGAATCATAGTTGTAAATTTACGAGCGCACTCATAAATTTATTACAGCTTATTCTTAATTGTCGAAGAAAACTAAGTCGACAAATGGTATTAAAAATTATTGTAACAATAAAACTGGGCGTTTTGACCTTACGACAATTATTGTAGAAAATTTTTCCGTACAATGGTAATAAAAGTGTTCAACTGGCGTGCACGTCGAAGTGTTTACCACGTGTTACTTCAATGTGCACGCCAGTTGAACACTTTTATTACCAGTGTAAGAGAAAATTTTCTGTATTAAATGTCGTAACGTCACAACATCCAGTTTTATTGTTACAATAATTTCTTTTAATACCATTTGTCGACTTAGTTTTCTTCGTCGAGTATTCTACGTTGCACACTTTCATGCGATGACTGGAAATTGGCAAACTTAAAAGTGTTGAACACTTTATTCTGTCCAAACATGCACGTTTAACCGTCAAGTTAAACACTTTTACGTGTTCAAATTTAATGTTAAACACTCTTCAGTATGCAGATTTCCAGTCAAACACCTATAAGTGTGCAACGTAGTGTTCAACACTTTAAAGTGAACGCCAGTTGCACACTTTTGTTATCAGTGTAACCTTTACGAATATTTTTCACAGTCATAAAAGTTCACGAGCACTGTCACTGAAAGCTACGATGACGCACCCTGATGCCCCGTGTAAGGTGCAGTGCTGCTGGTTTCGCTGTAGCTCACAGTGGAAATGACCGTAAGGTTTAGCATGGCAGAAGGTTGAAATTCTTAAACTTAGCTCATGAATGTCTGTAAAATTTCTGCACGAAGTTTCAGAATTTCAGCTGAAGTTCATTTTTTGTCGAAATTTTAGAAACGATAACCTATGTTTAGGTCAATTCGTTTAAGGTAAACAAATTCCTTCAATTGAAGTTCATCGGAGTTCAGAAACTAATACACCTAAGCAGAACCCTATTTCCCATCGGGTTTCAAAAGTAAGGTCAAACTTCTAACGCGTGTTTCGTACACAGGTTGTGCGGGACGACGACGACAAGGTCAAAGTCTTGAAAGAGGGTGGCAACATCACCAGTCCCACGACCCTGCGCACGCCGGGCGGAGGGCTGCAGGGCGGCCGGGGCCGGTACGCCGCCAAGCACACCGAGAGCGCTGGACCCGTGCCGGCGGGGCTGGCCGAGCCGGCGGGGCCAACCAACAGGACGACCGCGGTGACGCCGGCCAGCAGCGCGCCGCGGCCCCCGCTAGCCGGCACCGCGCCCTCCGACTCCGTCGCGAGGGAGCCGACGACCCCCTCCCCCGACCACAAACAGAGGAAACCACCCCCCGCCCCGGCGCGGCCAAGGAGGCCGAAAAAGCCTAGGAAGAAAAACAAAAACGTGTCGAAAATCCCGTCGCCGCTGCTCGGCTTCAAATATCCTGCGGAGAGAAAAAAGCCAAAGAGCACTGGTAAGAAGAACAATAGCCCCCTAGCCAAGGCCAAACGGAAACGGAAGGAAAGGGAGAGAAAAAGACAGAGACTATCTAAGCTAAGAGCCGCGCGAAAACGTCAGCGAGAGAAACTGCAAAGCAGCAAAGCGGACTCAAACAAGAACGCCAAGCTGATCAGCAAGCCAGTTAAAGAGGCTGACCAGCTCCAGGGGAAGCAGAGTCGTTTCGAGAAGCAGCCTGACGACACCAACAGCAAGATCACCTCCTCGCTTGTCAATGACATCCCTCTTAGCAGAAACGACAAGAAACACGACCCGGCTTACTTCACTCACAAATTGATGGAGACATTGAGAAAAGATCCCGAGTTCGACATTTTTTCGGAAAAACAAACCACGCCCAAGTCAGAGGAGAAACCTTGGGGCTATCTTAGCAGCATTGACAACCTTCTGAAACCTCCCAAAACGCCTCCATCGCCATGGGCAGAAAAGCCCGCATGGGCCAGCTTAGAGGACATCTCCCCCTCCGTCAAATCTCCAGGCACAAGCGTCCCCGGAGTTTTCTCCCACCGCGCGCCCTTCATTCCACCCAAGGAAAAGTATGGATGGCCTCCAACATCCAACCGACAAACCCAGTCATTGCAACCTTCACACAGCACAGCCGTGGCTCCAAGGAAGCCTGGGGGTGGGACATCGACCTTGGTGGAGACCTCCGAGAGAAAGAACCTACACAAAAACGTGATGGCCGTGGTGCACAGCAGCGAGCCGAGCCCACCACCCGTGCCGGAGTACTCCCCGGGCCCAGGCCACCCTCTCACCTGGGGTGGCCACCACTCCGATGCCCTGGGGTACTACTCGCCCTACTCTGCATGGAAGGGATCACAGCTGCCCTTCTTCCCGGAGGACCAGCGGCCGGCGGGCAGCGCCACCGTCGAGGCAGACAACATATACGAGACTGCCTTCGCTCCCATGCAGCAGCGCATCGACGAGCTACACGACAGCATCGGCCCGCGCTTGCGGAGAGCCGCCACGGCCACCGACCGAGGCGCAGCCCCGGACAAGCTGACGGCCAAGACCAAGCGGTCCAGCGCCTTCCCGAAGACGGAGGCCACACAGCAGCTGGAAGCGCGGGCCCTGGCGGTGCTCGGCGCGCTGCTGCCCAGCACCATTAAGTACGTGGCGCCCGTCGTGCACGTCAGCGACAAGAAGGGTCCCGCCTCGGACCCGCTGCACCGTCTCGACAAGATACGCCTCATGATGGACCTTGGCAAATGGCGCGCGCAGGCCAGGGCGTCCAACGCGGCCAACGCCACTGTCACGAGGCCAGACCAGGTGCGGTCTGCGCTCAACGACAGCTCTGCCCAGGGCGCTGCACTAAACGGCAGTACTTCAGGACGGAGCGCAGCGCCAGGCAGCACACAGAATGGCACGGCCGTCCTGGCAAGCGTGGACGGGGCAACAACCGCGAATCACACGGACTTACTCTCCTCGACAACGGCGGCGACGCTCGACGACCCATCGCCCGCGGCATCCGAGAGGGAAACGCTCACCACCCCCGCGCCGACAACGGCCTGGCTGGCAGAGCCGACGACGCACCAGTATGACAACGGGGACGACGACAACAACCAAGACGCGACGGACTCAGGCCACGACCACAACGAAGACGACAACGACACGGAGGAGACGACGGAGGTACCCGAACACGACGAGAACGACCCCGACTGGGTGCACGACGACGACGACTCCGACGGCGGCGGCGGCGATCCCCCGGCTCACAAGGACGACGCGGCCCCGGCTGCGGCGCGCCCCAAGCCCAGCTACACGGTGCCGTACCAGGCGCGGCCCGTCGTGGACCAGCGGAAGTACCCGTTCTACCGCGCGCCCGAGTCCGACCGGCTGACGAGCTACACCCCCCTGCGCTACGCCACTAACCCGTACGACGTTCCCGTCAAGACCGAGGGCGGCATGGAGTTCTACGAGTCGCGGGACCGCCTTGTGCACTGCGACGGGCCCCGCCAGCCGAGTAACGTGGTCCCCGAGCGGGACGAGGACGGCGCGTGGAACGAGCGGCCGCAGCCGGACGGGCCCCGGCTCGGGACGCTCGGGGACGTCATCGGCTGCATGAGGAAGAAGCTGTTCGGCGAGAACCCGCTCGACAACCCCTTCTTCCAGGAGACAGCGGTTGGCCTGCCTCAGGAGACAGCCATGGTGGGGCTCGTGGTGGATGCGGCGGGCACGCCGGCGCCGGAGATGTTCGACAAGTACGGCTTCTACCGCGACATCCTCGCCAGCATACACGGGGCCGAGTCGGTGGGGCCGCTGCGTCCCGACTCCGAGGAGGTCGTAAACCGGCCCTACATCAGGACGGGCGCGGAGGCCTTCGACAGCGCCGAGGCGCCCTCCTCGCCCGCCAACGTCCGTGTTGCGTACGCCGTGGACAAGGACGGGCTTGGCGCTGTGCGCACGAAAAAGCCGATTGCCGTGCGAGAGGAGAAGCCCGCCGCCACGCTGAAGGACGACCAGAGACAGACGCAAAAGTCCACGCCGAACGTCGCGCTAAAGGACGGACGTGGAATCGTCCATTCCAGTAGAAAGTACACGCCCGGACCATCAAAGCACTTGGCCACCCCCGCCAAGAAGCAAGCCGATCCAGCCCCGCGAATCCGCCACCCGCCAGCGAAACCACCATCGCGCCCCGCACACACCACCAGACAGCCTCCACCGGAAATAGAGGGAGATGACGGGCCGACTAGGATAAAACTACTGCAGCAGCAGCTCCAGGAAAGTGAAGAGGCTGAGGCGACCGGGCCGGTTAAGAATGCGGAGACACAGGACTCCCAATCTATAGAGCATCACGTCAGCCAAGGCGGAAAGGCGGCGCCCTCCCCTACAAGAAGCACGCTAGAGGATAGCTATGGCGAGAGCAAGCTCGTCCGGTCCGGCGAGAGCAAGCAGGGCAAGAAGAGCGTCATGTACCACAACATCAAGCGCCCGAGAGTGGCCTCCAGCAGCGCCTCCTCGGAACAGGCGCTCGACAGTGAGGAGCAGGCCAGCAACAGCCGACAGCAAGCCGACAGGGAGCAGAAGTACAGCGAAGCGCTCCACGACTCCAGAAAGGTAACGGACGCGAGGAAGGAGATGTTAAAGAAGGAAATTCAGAGCATGGCGAAGAAAAAACCGCTCCCACCCATGTCCAAGTCGGTGCTTAAATCACTGGGAAGTACCGGGGACCCCGTCGAGCAGATTGCCCACAGATCTAAACATCACAAGAGCGGCACGATGGTGACAACAGCGGGGGCAGCGGCCAACGTAAAGAAGGCCAACAGCCAGGCGGCCAATAGCGGTAACACCAAACACGCCCTGCAGCCCGACTTGGAAGAGGATCTGTACGATATCGATGTGTCCGAGTCGTCCGACTTCATCAGGCCTAAAGGCGTAAGCGAAGGTACGGCCAGCGGCCCAGTGTTCTTCGCAGACCACAAGAAGAAGGGCGACAACGAGGGCTTCCACGAAGTCAAAACGTTTTCGTACTCTGTTCCCATGGAGGACGGAGACTTTGACGGGGAGATCGACGACGACGATGACGACGACTTTGACGGTAAAGACAAGCCAAAAAAATCAAAGAAAAAGAAGTCAGACAAAAAGAAAGGAGCATTGGAACAAAAGACAGCGGAGAGCAGCACCAGTGAGGAACAGGTGGCTGGAAGGAAAAACAAGCCATCCGCGCGCGTCAAGAGTGTACTCATGGGCATGAAGGGTGACTCTGTCATTGAGATCCCCATGAACAAGAAGCAGATCTCCACTCTGAAGGACGCGTCTAAAACGAAAGCCAGCTCCGCTATGAAAGGTGCCAGCACGGAACGCGAGACTTCGGCCAGCGTTCCCGAAGAGGCGTCGGAAGAGGACGACGGGGCCGAGAGTCGCGAGGGCGACGGGGAGTCACAAAGTAGTGAGCAGGCCACACTGCCCCGCCCAGTCACTTTCGAGGAGTTTAAGAAAACCTTGTCCCCCGACGAACTTGCATTCTTCACCGACGAGGACGATGACGATGATGGACTGTCACTCGACGACGACGATGTAGACGAAAAGAAAGCGAAGAAGAAGGGCTCTGAAAACGTAGAGGTACGACTGCCTGAGGATGGTGACAGCGAAGATGACGACGATGACGATGATGACGACGACGACGAGAGTGGTGACGACAAGGACGACGACAAGAGCTTCGCCAAGTTCATGGACGACGTTGAGGACGACGTCGAGGACGACGTAACACCCGAACCGAAGGTCCGTGTGGCCAAGGCGAGCAGTGAAGAGGTTCCGAAAAAGAACAAAAATGATGTAGCATATTACGAGTTTGACTACACAGAGCCTGGAAGCAATGGACCTCCGGAAGGTAGCAGCAAGGAGAAAAGCAAGGATGCTCAATCTAACGCAGACGATGACTCGGGGTCACACGAGGACTCTGAAAACAAGCCAGAGTCCTCCGAATCGAAACAGACGTCACAGGAGACAAACGACAAGAACGTTGATGACGGCGAAAAGGACGATTTCTCAGACGAAGACGATGATGACGACAACGATGACAAATCTGTTCCCGACAGTTCAGAGACAGGAAGCCCTATGCAAGAAGAGGAAAGTAAGGAAAACGAGAGTAAATCGGATGATACAAAAGAACCCTCAGAGACAAAGAAAAAACAAAAGGACAAGAAACCTAGTGAGGAAAGTGAGGACGCCGCTGATCACATTCCGAATGACGAAGACGACGATGATGAAGATGAAGACGATGATGAGGTAGAGAAACCGGATGGTAGCAGTTCCAACGAGGCCCTTGCCAATGCAGAAAAGCTGCCCTTTAAAACAGCCGAAGAGGAGGTCACAGGAAAGGGAGAGTCCGAGACTGAATTCGAGAAAATATCAAAGCCGGTAAGTCTACACTTTATACTTCAAAAGGGAAAAAAAACAACTAAACTGCTTCTAAAATTAAAATAAATCTGGCGTCAAACTAAAATTAATTAAGCCAAATTTAAAGTAAAACGCAAGTTCTAACTATCAAATTAAATTACTTTTCCCAGCTGAAAATCCCCATGCAGTTTCTGGCAAGACAATAATATATATTCCAAATTTTAAGTGCTATATTGTTCCTGCAAGAACCTGAGTGGCATTTTCAGCTGGGATTTCTGTTGCAGATTGAGGTTGAGATCGTCGGGGCCGACACCAAGCAGGCCGCACTGAATGTGACTGCAGCGAAGAGGCTGCCAGAGTCCGACACAATCGGCACCAGGGTACACCCGATCGCCTCGTTGAGCATCAAGCGGCCAAAGAAAAGCCCCGACGGCGCCCTGCACATGATCGCCGTCAACGTCACGTCCAACCCAAAGACGCTGCGAAAGGGGGGCGAGAGCGTGCTTTCTGGGGCACTGGCCAAGCCCCCCGACGGGCCGGCGGTAAGGGCCGCGGGGGCCTCGGGGGCACCCCTTGAAGCGGCAGCTCAGGCGCCACCACAACAAGCACCGGCACATCCGCCCATCACAATCAAGATCCAGCATCAGGCTCCGCCGCCACCACCACCACCGTCCGCAGCACCGCCTCCACCGTCCGCAGCACCACCGCCGCCGCCACCCCCGCCAACCACAAAGGCACCCCTGCAACCTCCCCCCCTTCCTAAAACCCCCCCGCCCCCGCCTCCTCCTCCTCCTCCTCCTCCTCCTCCTCCTCCTCCTCCTCCTCCTCCTCCTCCTCCTCCACCACCACCACCACCTCCTCCTCCTCCGCCGCCGCCTCCGCCTCCGCCGCCGCCACCACCGATTACCATTAAAATTGGGCACAAGCCGTCCACGGCCCCCATACCACCCCCTCCGGCCCTACCGGCCTCGCCACCAGCCCGCCCACTAGCACCCCTATCCCCACCGGCACCAGCAACAACTCAAGCAGCACCGCCTCAGCATGTTGTCCCCGCCAGAGGATCGGGAGTTGAGAAGAGCACGCCGGCAGGGACCACCCTATGGGCCAACTCCACCACAAGAACTGCGACGCTGACGGTGAGTGTCTGCCAGTAGGAGAGGAAAACAACTGTGCTCTTTGAAGAATTATTGTGATTTTTTTTTAAAAATTCTAAAATAAATATGCATTTTCTAAATTTTTCAGATTTTTTGGAAGTTTTTTTCTTTAAAATTTTAGAACAGGATTTTTATTTGCCCAAATTTCTGATTTTTTTCCTCGCAATTTTCCATAACTTTTCAGACGGTTTTCAGTTCTTTGCACTTTTTCGGAATTTTAAGCAGTTTTTAGTTATTTTTTAAAACATTTTCCTGAATATTTCTTAGCACTTCAGATTGACGAGGGGTGCAAAACTTTCGAAGCTGTTTGCCCGTTGCTGTCTGCACTAGTTGTAATGCCTTCCTCCTCCTCTCGACTTCGACGGCACGAGAATCCTCTAATGCCCTTCGTCTGTCTGCAGCCGAAGCAGACCGACGCGCCCAGCGCCACCGACATGCCGACGCTCACGGTGGACCAGTGGATCCGGGTGACTCACAATAAGCAGGTGGCAGAGGCGGGTACCGGACGCCCTGGGCCGCCGGGGCCGGGCCCGCTCCCACCGCTCGCGGCGACGGCGAGTGCCAGGACACCGCCGGCCAAGCAGCCGACCGCGGGGACCAAAAGCGAATCCAACATCATGCATATACCCCTGGAGAAATCCTTCGCCTGGGGAGGCTGAACGAAACGGACCGAGAGGCACTGCACTGCCTATACGACGGGGATCAATTTAATTTGCCATATCAGAACTGAGGACGGGTGCTTCAAGAGAAAGGTGGAGCTCAGAAAGAGAACGAGCGCCGAACAGAGTGATTCGTGATTGAGTTTTCAGTCAAGTTTTGTATTGAGACTATTTTTTTGTTAAGAAAGTTAGCGATTAATAAAGTCAAACATATCGTGTTCGTTTCTTTCGTTTTGTGCAATTACTGCATGGGAATGACACACTGTACTATAGGCACTCTTTGCTCCCCGAGCACCAACAATAGCCCCGCATTGCCAGGCTGCATTCCGACAAAGTACCGACCTCGCCCCGCCCCGCGTCACATATTTCAGGCCATCCCAGCAGCACCATCGGGCACCAGCCTCCGCGTGAGCTTACCTGCTACCTGTTGCGGGCGAGCGCAATACCATGCCAACGGCGGGGCATGAGCACGACAGGTACACGCATAGCACTTAGTGTCCACAACGCTTATGGGGCCCTCATAGATCACAAGTGAAGGAAGCCAGTCACACGCTTTTAGGAAATTAATTTGCATATCTAGTTGTTTGCAAGACCCTCCCTCCTCAATTTTGGTAAAAAGCAATCTGCCCGCACCACTCCATACAAGACTTGGTAAAAATAAAACCTGATTTTTTTAAAAAAAATTATTATTTTTAAGGGGAAAACTTTGAAGAACTTACTTACCAAAAGGAAACGCACACAGATTATGCGGACAAAAATATTTTAGAAAATTTCCTTATTTTTTTGAGACCTAAGAATCCGAGGTTTTGCCAGACAATTAAGGGCAGGTATCAAAGATTTCCCTTTCTCGTCAATAAATCAGACAATATATTTTTAACATGAAAAAAAAATGTTTACTTTTATGTCTATCCACAATACGCGTCAGAAGCTGTACTTCAGAATTTAACTCTCCTGAGAGGCCTTATCCTGTTTACCATGAGTCTGGGAGGTTCCAATTGCTAAAACTGTATCTACTACATCGCGGCTTGGGGAATTCAGACCAGAGCGCCTGACGGGTAGGCAAAATCTTGCCTGACATGCATAGATGTACTGTGGGGCGGCCTACCCCGAGTATCGCAGGCGTCTAGCGTCTTTCACGCCATTTTTGCCTGAAGAAAAAGACGACAAAAATTGTGAATCAGGTCAACTCGTTTCTTCCTTCCACCGAGCAAAACAATGCGGCGCAAAAATATATGTCCCTTTCTCTAAGCAGCACAGCAGCAGTCGTGAGACGCACAGCTGTGCCATCGCCAGCCCGCCTCGCCCGGCCCCGCGCGCTGCCCGTCGGGCCCACCGGCACCGGCAACAGCCGGACAAGGCCCTCCGGCAAGACGGCCCGCCTGCCTTCAATTTCTCTGTCTTCAAGGCCCGGCGGGTGCGGGCGCGCTGCCGACGCCCCGTCCCAAGGCCATGCGAGGCAGCCGCCTCGCAAACTGGTAGGTGCGAGGGGTTGGGTGCGCGGAGGGGAGGGGAAGGGCGGAGGGGAGGGGAAGGGCGGGGGGAGTGCAGGCGGGGGAGAAGTTGCCTCGTACGCAGGCGGGAGGAGACGCTGGATGGATAAGAGGAGCGGCTCATATTGATGAGGGGAGAAAATTGATTGCGAGAGAGATAATCCGAACGGCGCAGAGCGCGAGATACGACGGTATAAAGTATAGCTACAGACACTATCTTCGCTACACGCACCGCGAGTTTCTTTGAATACGTAACTGCGCTGCAGGTCTGCCTACCCCACTCGCCCTTAAGGCTTCGGGCTCAGTTGCCCATGCATGCAGCCCTAGCGAGCCTCTGTTGGGCATTCTAGGAAATATCGGGTGCAAAGTGACGTATTCAAGACTGAGACATAGTAAGAAAAATACGCAATTTTTCCAATCTTCTATCCCCTCCACTAGCGCAACGTTTGCTTTCGCCCCCGGGAGCACAGCGGCGGTAATTACAATATCGACTACCTTCCTGGATTTGAGATTTCCTCGGCCGCACGAGGCGGCTTGGAGGCGCGGCCGGGCGGCGCGGAGGTGTGCCCGTGGCTCCGCACAGCGACTGATAGGCCGCCGTTAGCGAGATGCAATTATCTTGTCATTCACTAATCGCCTCCGCTTGTGGTAGGCGTGCGATCGTCGCCTCTCGGCTGACGCTGACATGTGGGCTACACTCGTCAGCGGGGCAGAGCTGACTAGCAAGCACTGCTCAGCAGACCCGCACTGCCCTGCGCCGCAGACGCCCCTGGACGACCCCGACCTGCCACCCGTCCCCGAGCGACCAGCCTACCCGAAGGACGACCCGGCGCCGACAGTGGTGGCGTGGGACATGACAATGGCCGGTGACACCCTGGCCGACGACATTCTCGCCATCGGCGCCTACTGCGCGGCAGCCGCCGGCGGCCCCCTCGAGGGCGCTGGCGGGGCGGGTGACGGCGGCGGGCGCGGCCCCGGCCGGACATCCGATACCTTTCACGTCGACATCGCGGTCCCCGCCGGCAAGGGGGCCGGGCCGCCGGGCGTGCCATCGGTGGCTCCTGAGAGCGGAGACGGGCGCAGGTCAGTGAGATAAGACGCGCAGCGTGTCAGCCGACCCGCGAGGACCTCCCGGAAGGCGGACCTCCCCCAAGGGCGGCGGGCCCGTTCCTGTCCCGGCCCCGCCCCGTCCCAAACTAGAGCCTTCTACTTTGAGGCACCGCTCCGGGACACGGAATCCCCTTCTCCAATTGCCAATGAAGAGTTTGGCGCGGCGGGCTGTGCAGAAACACTTTAGCACGTGCGGGAGATGGGAGATGGGAAACTGGCAAAGTATAAGGAGAGGGAAATGGGGCAACAAGGGGTGGAAAACAGAGCGCGAGCGGAAACAACTTTCGCCCCCGCCTTTCATTTGGGCGAGTCACCCGCCAATCCGAGAGGCGGCCCCACGCCGTGCCTGCTCCACCCTGCTGCCCTGCCGCACCGTACCACAGGCGGTGAGCGGCATTTGTCACGCGGCCTGCCCCACCCCGCTCTGGCGCCCTTTCCTTCCCTTCTCACAGCCGGATAAGGCTAAGCCGCCTACCACAGCACAGCCACACATGTGCGCCCCGAGTGCCGGCCAGTCACGGACTGACGAACAGAAAAAAAGAAAAAAAAACAGTATTGAATCACACCTAACGACCGTCAACGCGTGTTTTCCTCTATCCTCACGCAAAAAGCGGGTAAGCTGGATTCGCAAAACATGACTCCAGTGGTCACAGCAAAATAACTTAGCTATACGGCTGATAACTTTTTTGCTGAGACCAACAGCTTTTCATTTTCCTTTTGCTTGTTTAACAATCAGTCTACAGTAATGTTGGAAATACTGTCAATGGTAACTTAATTACTTTGCTGAGGCCATAGCTTGCTAATCCAACTTACCGTCTTTGTGGCGTGTTTGGGGCCCAGGGGTCTAAGGGCTGAGGGTGGTCGGAGCGCAGGCGAGGTGCAGGGCACTGCAGCGGTGCACCGCACCCCGTGCGCTCCGCTTGGACTGAGCGGCCTGCTCACAGCGCAGCGTGGACGAGGCGCTGGCTGAGCTGCTGGGCTGGCTGAGGCGCGCGGGCGGCGGCCGCGGCGTGCTGCTGCTCAGCCACGACGCAGTCCCCTACAAGCTGGCCCGGCTGGTCCTCGCCGTGCGCCGGAGGAGGCTGACCGCCGCCATGGCGCAGGTGCGCCGATCGCACCGAAAAATCATACATTCGAGAGTTCGAACGGAAGAATGTGATAAGTGGTCTTGCACCCGAAATGACTTTTTCGTTGAATAATATTGTTAGCTTCAGTTCTCTTCTGTCCACCATGAGATCACGCCGTACCATAGGAGGGGTTTCGAAAAGAAATGTCTACGCAACTTGTAATGCACAATAGTTTTCCGGTACC
This sequence comes from Frankliniella fusca, assembly GCA_029379305.1. NCBI lineage: Eukaryota > Metazoa > Arthropoda > Insecta > Thysanoptera > Thripidae > Frankliniella > Frankliniella fusca. The sequence goes on along the minus strand of JAHWGI010001270.1, from coordinate 1,280,189 downwards.
AAACGGATCAAAATTTTGACTGACTGAAACTTCGGCTTAACTATCTTTTGGAGGACTTTTTTGACTGCAATCATCGATGAAAATACTAACAATGCTAAGATAAATCCTGCAATATTGAAACTTCGCTAAAAAAAAATTCGTTCAACATGTGAAAAGAGTTTGTTTTTCTTCGTGTGTAACGTTCGCGAAACGAGCTCAGCACCATACCTCTGAGAACCCGCGTGATACTTAAAAAAACGCCAAGAGCATCCTTGATGAAAGTGAATTTTATGTACTGCACAACGCTTTTAGAAAGTTATGTGCGAACAGTTTTCCTGACGTCCTAAAAAGCGACTTTTGTACTCTTCCCATCCCCCCTTCATCATTCATTCAGTATTGAGAAAATGTATAGCAATTAATTAGACCCAAATGACGAAGGGATACTTTTTTTTTAGAAGTCACCCTTCCTTTACGAGGAAATGTCAATTTCACACCGAGCGAACGTGCATAGAACCCAAGCCTCGTTCAAGGGCATGGCTCGTCAAAGGAGGCGGGAGGGGTTACGCCATCCGAGCCCCTCTCCCCTCCTCTTTCCTGTCTTTTAAGTATAATAATAAAGTCATTTTCACTCGCTTGATCTCGCACCGTACCAGGAGAGGGCACGGCGCCGCTCAAAAGACCCTTTCGAACTTGTGTGTTCCAACTCCGCTCAGCACCCATTCGTTTAGGTAGTGCGGGGATTCTGCGACGTGAACGCCCGCCTGCTGAGGGGCGACACCAAGCCCCTGACCCTGGCCGAGCTCGGGGCGGACGTGCTCCGGGAGGCGCTCGAGGAGGAGGACGAGCAGCAGGAGCCGGCGGCTCCAGTACCAGCCTGCCGCGCGGCCCAGCTCGTCTACCGCATCATGTGCCGCTTCTGCCAGTGGTGGGTCACGTGCGGCCGAGACACGGCCCTACATCAGAGCACAAAAGAGATTCGTAATTTTACGACTTTTTTCGTAGTTTATGATTTTGATTCAGTTGAAAATTTACGAGCGCAGTCGTAAATTTACGACAGCTACATCTTACTCGAAGAAAACTAAGTCGACGCGGGGTGTAAAAGAAATATCGTGACAATACAACCAAATACAACTGTATGTTGTAACTTGGCGACATACTTATCATGGAAAATTTTCCCGTAAATCTTACGAATATTTTTCAGTGTTCCTCACACAGTGCGGCGCTGCGCCGTTGACCATAATTCCATAGTGAATCAGCACGCAAATAACCGTTGGTTTTGCTAGCAACCACTTTTATTTGAAAACAGGAAAACGGTGACAAAATAATTTTCATAAAAGTGGGAGCCCAAACAAGCGGCTTTTTTTAGCTCTCATTGTAATTTTACTATTGGTCTGTTTCGTAACAAAATTTGTTACTACGAAAATTAAGAACGCTTCCCTCCCTTGTACGCTTAAAAATAAAAAATAAAATCAGATTGTAGTTGAGCACAGCTAGCGCCTTCCCTTCCTGTTAAGAATTTGAACATTTACAGGTACAGTGCTTTAACTACGGAATCACCGGTAGTGAAATTAATTGCGATCTCCGAAGTTTCACCGAACATTTAAACAGTGTACAGTTAGGTGCCCTATATACGGACGATTTTCAGAGAAAATGGCCTGTGAAATCCGTAGTTTTGATAATATTGAAAAACGGTGCGGACTATAAAATCTTCGCGGACTAAGACTCACCTACCACCACTACCTCGAACGACTTTTTATCGCCTACGGTGTACATGTAAGGCCCGCTAGAAGAGTGTCCGTATTTAGGAACACTCTTTAAAGCTTACGGTGAATTTCACTGTAAGCTACGTTGAACTTGGCATCACCGTAACTTACGGTGGATTTCACTGTAGACTACGGTGACATTCACCGTAAGCTACAGTGACATTCACCGTAAGCCCGCAAAGCCCGGTGAACACCGTAAGCTACGGTGAATGTCACTATACAGTGATGCCAAGTTCACCGTAGCTTACAGTGAAATTCACCGAAAGCTTTAAAGAGTGAACCAAAAGTGCCCTAAATACAGACAGCCTTCAAAAATAATGAAAAATGAAAGATTGTTGGGAGGGAGGAATAGAAACTTCTTAAAAAAATATGACCTTACCCTACCGTAGAAATTTTCACGTCATGTATAGTTTAGCCACCAGAACTGCTTTAAGATCGCTTTTAAAGTGCCTTAGATCCGGACATGTCACTTTTTCATGTAAAAGCCTATGTCCGTATTTAAGGGACTTTGGGAAATCGCTTCTCTAACTTGACATAAGTGAAATAAACAAAATTTTCTTGTGTCATCTTGTAGGTGATGAGTCCTAGTTTCACAAATGTCAACCCGAAAGCTGTACAATCACCCGCCGTTGAAAGCCCTACATTCTTGCAAAGCAGTTTAAAAGTTGTCCGTTTTCGCAAGTTTGCTTTTTTGGAGAGAACGGTATAGGCAAGGTGTCGGAAATATTTCTTCAAATCTACAATCAAGAAGGTCTAACCTTTCCAGCGAACACTCGGAAGCTATATTCCGGATACCCATTTTCGATTTAGAGGCTTCATCAGTAGAAAACGGCAAAGTGTCCGTATTGAGAGGGCTAGTCCGTATTTAGGGGAATTGACTGTACTTTTATAGTGCCAATATGGAGACAGATACTATTTTGTCGGTCTCAATCAGTACAGGCAAAATTATTCGGGCTTTGCTAGGTACTTCTGTTCGAGAACAGGCTGCCTGTACTGAGAAAGGTCAGAACAACTATTTCTAGCAATGTGGAGTAAACGAAACTGTAGCGCGACCACCTTCACTGTGAAAAATAGATATAGCTTTACGGGAAAATTTTCCACGAAGTGGAGTTGTAAAATTACAATCACAAATCGTAAAATCGCAAGCACTACGTATCGACTTAAAATTCAATTGCGAAGAAGAAAGGGTTGTCGTCAATTTACAACATATTTTGTCAATCACAATTTATAAAATAAATCGTAAAACTACAAAGATATTTTTTACAGTGTCAGAGCTAAGGTGCAGATCACTACGAGCATTTTCCCTTCGCTCGGGCTTGCACATTGCGACTCATCCCAACCCGTTGTTTCCCACTCTGTACTGAAACCAACCCTCACGAACCGAGGAGACGTGTTTTGTTGTGGTTCGTCAGTGAAATCGAGCTGCCTATTCCGTTGGCTCGGCTGGCCCGGCGCCCGGCGCCCGGCCCGCCGTGCCGAGCCTTAAGCTTGCTTCGCGCCGACAACACTGGGACCCAAACTTTTCTCATCTGGAGATCTAAGAGAGATTGGGGGTGTTGGACTCAAACTGCTTTGCATGTTTACACGCACAGCTAGGCTTTACGTGACACGAGCGTACCGCAATGTCTCTCGGCGAAAGAACATTTACAGCCCGCCTTTTTTCTCCCCTCTTTCTCTCTCTTTATTTTAGCGATTTGCTGTCACCGTGCCTCAGCCCGCTATACAAGCTGTCTTTCAGCTGGGCCTGCGTCGCCCGCTTTGCCGAGTGGCGCTTTCGGACAGACCACCGCCTTGTCGAATTGCGACGGATCGTCACGACCTCAAAAGTGAGTCTTGATTTGGCGCGTCGTCGACGCCACCGTGCCTTCCCCTGACAGTAGTGTTGCCAGATAAGTAGGCACAAAAATCCCACGAATGTGATGCAGACGGGCATCTCCACCTGCCTGACCAGCCTGACGGGCAAACACTTGAGACTCTGAAGGCAGGCGAAGATACCCGTCTGACTCAGGTGGGTGTTGTCGTGGCCACACTGCCTGACGGCAGAGCCCGAAGGGTCGTCAACTTAAATATTTCCTCCGAACACACGGGCTAATAATACTTAGAGCTTTGCACTTTCATAGTTTACAAAAACCTCTATAACCATTTTTGTCTCAAACGTACGCACAACCGGTAATGTGTGCGAGGGAGACAGGAATGGCAACAACTAAAGATACGTTCCGGGTGTTTCATTGAATGCGTAACAGTGTTGCGGATTTGCCTACCCCATTCACCCGTAAAGAGCCATGGCTCCTGCAGCGCTGGTGAGTATATGCAATCCCACAACACTGTTACGCATTCAGAGAAACACCAAGTACACATAAAATGCAAATCCCAGAGATAACGCCTCAATATTACATAGATATTACACATGTTGCTTGTAACACACACACACACACACACACACACACACATATATATATATATATATATATATATATATATATATATATTATATATATATATATATATATATATATATATATATATATATAATTTCATTACATTTTAATAACATTTATATGAAGCTATTTTCATTACAATTTCATTACAATGTTATTAAATCTTCATTACAATTTTGTAATGAAATTTCATAACACATGTCATTAAAATAATTGCAACCTTCAAAAAGAAATTTCTTTGACTTTAACTCTTTCATATTTGACTCCTCAACGCACTAACGGATTTTTAGGACGGTATTCATACAAGTTTACCGTACCTTACCGGTAGTTGAACCCAATACCAGTGGGTTGGGAATCCTCGCCTTAGACCACTCGGCCATGAGGACTACCTGAAAGAAGCCGAGCTGTAACGTGGTATCATGCCGCCGCTGGGGGGAGAGCGTTCCCCATTTGTTTAATAAACATGTAATGAAAATTTCATAACATGGGTTATGAAAATGGGCCTGTAATGAAATTTCAATGACGTGTAATGAAATTTCAATGACGTGTAATGAAATTGCCTTCAAGTTAATAACATTGTTCTTAAATTAAGAGTGTCATTAAATTTCATGACAACTTTATTAAAATTAATGTTGATTGCGTAATGAAAATTCAAACATTTTTAACAGTGATACTACACACCTTTTCTGATTTGCAAAGTAAATACATGACTATTGCTTCGAGATGACAAATATTACCAGTAAAATTTATTACTCCTCCGTAAATAAGGTAGAAATAAGTTCACGACTCCTTGGCGGGGCCTGGATGGGGCCGGTACACAGGTGGGGCGCGGGGTGAAGCGGAAGCGCGCGCTGCTCAAGAACCTGGTGTCGGCGGGCTACACGTACCAGCGCCTGGAGCGCGACCTGGCCGCCATGGGGGAGTACACGCTCCGTGCCGTGCTGACCAACAAGCTGAGGCACATGAAGGCGACCAGGGAGTCGGCGCTCACGGAGACGCGCGAAGTGGGCTGCACCACTGTCATCGAGGTGGTACTCGCGCACTTCAAGGACGCCACCAAGGAGCGCGCTGTCCGCCGGCTGCCCCCGCTCCTGCTCAAGCAGCACCAGGAGCAGCTGCAGCAGCAACAGGCGCGCCCCCGGCCGAGTATACAGACCTCAACTTAATCTGCGGGGAGGGAAAGGCCTCCAGCTGGACCAAAAGGAACAGAATGGGTTGCCTAACTCCACGGCGCTCCACAGCGCAGAGCCCAACCGGATTCGGGGGCCGCACGCGATGCTTTCGCGAGCTATGAGCCGCAGGGATGCAGAGATGTGGGCGAACTGTGTACACGCAGCTGCAGGTTAAGCGTCCCGGAGAGGCGTTCCTTCTCACCTAGTCATCAATAAAGTGCGCCAAAAAAAAAATAGTGTTCAGCAATGAGTGAGTTGTAAAAGCACGAAAAGCAGAAACAATCACCTCACGAACAGTGTCGCGTTATCATATCACGCAAGAATGGCCCCGTCCCGTCCCACCCCCACGTGGGCTAATGGGGGACTGGACGCAACCAGACGACCCCCGTCCAGTATAAGAGACGGTCGGGGTGTGGTTATGGTCATTCAGTCGTGCAGCACCCGGCACACCATGAGAGTGATCGTCACCGTCCTGGCTCTGGCCGCCGTGGCCTCCGCCGACATGGTCTCGAAGAAGGAGCAGATCGTCACCGTGTACGGTAAGCAAAACCATGATGCTACGCGAATGCATATCCACTTGCTGTCCCTAGTTATAAATTACATGACTACGTCAATCTGCGTTCAACAGGAGTTCCAAAGACTCTTAGCGAGTATTACCTCCAACAGGAGAAGACTGGCTTGAAGGGTCTGTTTTACGAGCCCATGATCCTCGCCGAAAGAAATCCTACGAAGACCGATTTTTCCACCGTCTTCTTCAATGAGTAACAACAGTCTCCATCATTTTCATATTTTATCAGTTTCCAGGAATACGGCTAACAATACTGCCGTTGTTCTAGGGGCCTACAGTCGTTCTACAAATACAAGGAATTAGAAGGCCCCAAGACCGAGTTCATAGAGGGGCCCGAGGTAGCGTTGCTGTACCTGAGCGCTGCGCGCCTTCTCGAGCTTCCCGAACTGTCGCTGCCCACGTACGGCATTGTGGCGGTCCCCGAAAAGTACCACGGCAATCTCTATCAGGTAGGGTGAGCTGGATTAAGGATTCAAAAGAAAGGCACCGCAATGACACCACCAGGGCACCACTGGGCACCCCCAAGGGAGCACGCCGGCACTCACAGCGTTCTTTGTGATTGCAGAGGTACGCCGGCAACGTGCCCACGTTGGTGTGCATCGATGCGTCGCGTCTCAAGGAATTCAAAAACGTCGACAAGCTGATGCAGATCGGCCAGTTCAAATTCACGTTCGAGAACGCCCAGATCTTGAGCGACATCGTGCCGGTGACCGAGGGCCCCCTGACGCTGTTGCCGTTCCCGCAACAGGCTTCCCCGATGACTGAGGACAAGCCTATCCTCTACGAGAAGACCGAGATGATGCCGCCGCTGCAAGACTCTGAGGTGCTTTTCGCCCCAGTGAAACCCATTCAGACTTAAAATAACGAGGAAAACAATTACTCAGTGTCACAATACAAAAACGCCATTTGATTTTTGCAAGCTGTTGTTTTAAGTTACGCAACCTACTTGATTTGGTCCTCCATTTTATAGTTTGAACGAAGATTTCTGAAATGTGTCCTGTGAATTTGTAATAAAGTTATCATGAATTAGCCCTGAGATTCGCTTCTGAGTTTTTGTCATAGCCAGTAGAATGTATACGCGAGGGACATTATTCTGGTGAGTGATCGGAGGCGCGAGTCTCCCAAACAGCTGTATCTTGGACCAAGTTCAGAGGCTGTAATGCTGTGAGTTAAGGCACTTAAACGAGACGCGTGCTGCGCGTGCGAAGAATTCAGTTCCGTCTTTGTCGTTTCTGTTAGAACACGGCAAAAGGACAGGGCGCTAGAGATAGAAAAGCTACTAGGCGAATGACGTCGAAGATGTCCATCCGCCATTAATTTCCACGAAAAAACATCGTGTTCGGGAAAAAAAGAACAAAACGGTACATTCTGACACGGGGGTTGATATTTTCTACGATAATACCCTGTCCTTTTTCAGGTATTAAGATGTAATATCTGCGCAGAAAGTGTTTGCAAAGAATTGATTCTTTTGACTATTTTCTTTGTAAGTTGCAAAAAATTTTGAAGCATGATTGTAATACGAACTAATTCTTCGTGTACTTACGATCTCTTTGAAATACAAAAAAAAAAAGTTTCTAAAGATTCTAGCAGCTTGCAAAGAAGTTATTGACTGGAAAAACAAAGGTGCAATGCCCTAGTTTTCCAGGGGGTGCTTACATGTACATTTTCTGTTTTCTCAATCGTTTTTCTTTATGAGCAAACCACACTATCGCATTACTCGCAAATTCCGCGTTAAACGCGCCTACATGTGACGATAGGTTTCCGATAAGCGGTCAGAAAAGCAAGTAAAAGAGTACAGAAAATGCAATTAATTTATGCCATTTTTGAACACTCGGAAAACGAAGGCGTAGCATTACGCCCTGTTTTCAAGCGTACTGAGATTACGCTTGAAATCAAGCGTAATGGGAGTATCCGCTCCTATTCGTCCTATCAAAATGTATGGGAGAATTTCTTTCGTACGCTTGATTTCAAGCGTAACGCCTTCAAGCGTAACTATACACTTCATTCAAGCGTACACACTACAAACCCTGGAATCCAATTTCTCACCCAAAATGGGAGAGGACACTTTTCCATACTAAATTTGAGTGAGAATTTTTAATCTCACTCTTTTCGAGCGAGATTTTTCTGAGCCTCGCTCTATTTGAGTAAGGATGTTTTAACCTCACTTAATTTGAGCACGAATTCTCACTTTATTTGGGCGAGGTCTCAAAATTCTTTCTCAAAAAGGGCGAGGAAAAAAATTCTTACTCTCCAGAGAGTAATAAAATTGCCCTCAAATTCTCACTCGTATGAGGGCGAGGCGAGAATTATGACTCGTAGATTTTCAGTGCAGTTACGCCTTAGTTTTCCCAGTTTTACCCCATCACATGTAGGCTTGGTCGAAGTGGAATTTTGCGTAGATTACGAAAATAAGTCTGAACATTCAATTTTATTCCAAAGAAAGAAAATATTTCCAAAAAACATAAACCGTAATGCCTTTGGTGCTTTAGTGCTTTTTAAAGGTTGAACATTCTACCTCTGTTTTAAAAGAGTTTTCAGTACGAACTGATTGTTCTTCATCGAATATCACAAAATTCTTCGCAACGTTGCAAAGAATTGAGTTGAAGCTTTTTACAGTGCTTGATGTTATGCATAATGAATAAGCTCTATAAACTGACGGATTTTGGGTGTAATTCTAGCGTAATACCCTGCTGTAATACTGTGTAGTGCCGAATAGTTTTCACTAGTACTCTTGAAGTGGACAGGCCCTCGTCTGACTATGTGCAAGGTCTTATAAGGGACACTTACTGCAACCCAAAGACTGCAGACGCAGCTACTTCACACACGATTTTAACCAAAATAGTAAACGAAATAACTTCTTTCTTTAGAAAACTGATTTACTGGCTACACTGTGGTAAATTAAAAAAAACTGTGGTATTTACCTACTATAGTCGTAGGCTTCAGGGAAAAATTTTCCACGATGTGGCGTTGTAAAATTTCAATTAAAAATAGAAAAATTAAAAGCATTAACTGTAATCGACCTGAAATTCAATCACGAGAAAGAATGGGTTATCGCAAATTAGCCACATTTTTCGTAAACCGTAGTTTACAAAATATATCGTAAATCTAAGAAGACAATTTTCACAGCGTATTTGTTGGTTCCCATAAATTCTTATTCGCGTATAAGCTCTAAAGACCCAACTGACAGGGAATTTTTTTGCAATCCCGCACGTTGATTTACTATACACCCAGACCCAAGTACATTCTCAAGATCATTGACACAAGCACAATTTCGCTCTTAATTCAAGGTGATATTATAATCAGAAAAAAAAAAGAAATTTTCTTTTAAATAAGAAAAGTTTCAGCAAAATTGACCATGTGGCAATGATCTTGGGAATGTGCTTGGATCAAGAAACTATTTTCAGGGTAAATGCATTATAGCCAATGTTTCTGGGAGGGTAACACTTGCGGTATTCAGGGGGAATCAGGATTTGGGTGCTGGCGGGCGCGGGACGAGGCGCGGCCCGACGCCCGTCCCGGCCAGGCCCGGGGAGGCGCGTGGCCGTATTCTTGGCCTGTGGCCATCATATGTAACACAGCCCCAGAGACAGCCATGCACCACTACACAGCGCCCATCTTAATTTATTATCGTAAACTTCGACCATGCACAGAAACATAGTTGATCTAAAAGGGTCTATCAGACATGTTCATCCTCCAGGAAGAAAAATCAGGGTCGCCAAGCCTATATGGCAACCCTTTCCTTGAGTCAAGACTAATACATTGAAGAAAAAAGGTGGTTCGCAACTCTGACGCGTAGTGTTTATTCCAAAGTGTGAGGCAAGAGAATTCAAGAGGCATGTAATAGAATCAAAATATTGAATTGCGTAACGCACTACAGGCCAGCGTGAAGCCGTCATCGCTCGGACGGGACGGCTAGCTATTTTCGGAAGCAATTGTAGATGGGTATGGAACGCGAAAGAATAAAACTACTACTGCGGCAAAGTAGGAGAAAAACCGAGGCACGCAGTTTCATCGCGATAAACTCTCGCGAGCGGGCGGCGAAAGATGGCTAAGACGAAGACCAAAAGACAAAATTAGCCGGCCGGCAGGGCCCTCCTCCCACCACCTTGATTACGCCGCAGCCCGGCCGTACGTGAAGCAGGTACAGAGGGAGCCCCGGCAGCCACGCGGCGGGAACGCCGCAGATACGTCGTTGTGACCATCCCGTCTCGTCCAGCGCCGCGCTGGGTCCACTCCGCTCTCAGCATCCTCAAGGAGAACTGGTCCAGGGCATTATGTGTACTGCAGAAGCCTCCCAGCCCGTCCCGCCGCGGGACATGCGCCGCCAAACTTATCGTATAGTGGACGTCTCCGCCAGGCGAGGCGGGGCTGTTTGGGGACCGGAGCTCCTGATGGGAGGGAGGTGCGGGGAAATCACTAGCGGGACGGGAATCACATGCAGAAAGGGGCAAAGTGTTTTAGTTTTCAGCGAAATCTTCTCAGGTATACACAAACAAGAAAACGGAGATGATACAATAAAACATTTCCATGCAGTCACGTGGTAAGTTGTTTTCTGCATCCTTCTTCATTTTTCCATTGCTGCAGAAGCATCCTGCGCGCCGGGCCGCCGGGTTCCAACGAGACGAGTTTGCGAGCGCATCCCAGCTCGGCGGGACGCCAGCCACGCACGCCACGCTCGCAACGCACCCGGCAGCGCAGGGAGGCGATGGACTCTGTTGTGCACTGGCGTTGGCCGCGAGTCAATGACCGAGGGGTGGCCATGGGGTTATTAGCGTTATCGCCACGCGGTGTCTACCGCCCAGCATCGCCATCGGTCCGATACGTGTGACTCATCAGACATATCGGACACCCACGCGGCCGACTTGGAATGCCTTGCCATTAAGTGCTGCAATGCGTAGCACCCAACAACACGAAAGTAGAATGTGTACACGGTAAAAACGATTCCTTGGTGGCCAAGGACCATCGGACCGATTCAAGGACAGAGGTAGGAAGATATCACGCAGTCGTCCTTGAATCGGTCGGTCCACCCACCGTTTTTGCAGTGTTACAGAACATTAGAACATAAGAACATAAAAACATTAGTTAGTTACTTTAACAATGAAAATAATAATTAAGTTTATTTTGCAAGTTTAAGACAAAAGGCTGCACTGCACTAAAATCAACAACCACCCTTAGGCGATGCATCTTTCCCCAAAACGAATAAAAGAACTGTCAGTCGGCTGACAATCCCCCACAAGTTGAAGCCATTCACCTCCTTGTCTGCAAGTGTGCGCGCGCACCATGGCCCAGCAATGAGGAAGACAAGAAGGAAAGACAAACGGAGCTGAGCCGAACCGACCAAACCCCACCTCTGCAGCAACATGTCGCGTGGACAGTGGTCTCGCGGTGAGGGGCGGGGCGTGGCGGGGCGTGGCGGGGCGTGGCGGGGCAGGGAGTACGGCCGGAGGAGGGGAGACGCTCGGCACGCGGCATCACGCGGCGCGCTCGGACACTGGCAAGCCATTCCTGAAGACGCCTCGCTCCGCGCCGCTTCGCCTCGCCCGACCTGACCATGTCGCCCCTCCGCAACGTGAGTATACCTAGCAGAGGGCTGTGACGAGTTGTCACGTGTTCGGCAGCTCTTGAATAATACAAAACAAACCATTTAACAATCCAGCAGAGAGGCGCCTTACCCTTATTATAATTCCACGCTCTCACTTGGAAACAAGTGCAAACTTTGCCGATAAATGTTTATTTTGCTCCCCTGGGCGCCGCGCCGAGGCGCTCGCCCTGCTCCGGTGGGCCCGTAGGCCCGCCGCCCACCAGTACCGCGCCCGCCCGGCCCGCCCGCCTCACCTTGCCCCGCTTCGCGCCTTGTTGATAGTTGTTCCTCCCCCGCCGTGGCTTACGGGCTCGTGTTTGCGCGACCCCTCCTGCCGCCCGCACCGGCAGGCCTGGAAGGGCGCCGCGAGGGATTACAAAGGCAACAGGTGTGGCGAGGCGTGGCAAGGCGTAGCGGGGCTCCATCAGTAGGGGCCTAAGTCCCCTAGCCGACCCCGGGAGGGTAGCAGCGGAATCTCTTCCCGGCGCGCGATTCTTCCGAGTCGATGATATCCAGAGGCAGGCCGGGAGCGACAAGATAGGTGTTTCAGTACAGCATCCCTTCCGTCACCGGTCGTCTCCCACAGATACTACCACAAGCTTAATTGAGTTTATAAATAAGCGGGTAGTTTCGGCTTATTTTCAGGATGTCCACCGCCTGAAATCGGTTGTTCATCTTTAAAATGAGATTGCGTCGCGGACCGAATAGAATCATTAAATGGATTCAGGCTCAGTCAGCGCGTCGCGCAGGGCGATGTCACGACGCGACGATACTGCTTTATTTTTCCTTTTTGTCTCCTGAGCGCCAAGGCCGGCGCGCAGATCGCAGTGCCCTGCCACCGGCTCGGCCCGGCCCGGCTCAGCGAGACTCGGCTTGGCTCGGCTCGGCCGGGCTCGGTCCGCTGGTTGGTTGGCATGGCCACGGACGGTCTGGCGGTGAAGTTCACGGTCAAGTTCGCGGCCCCTTCGAGACGGGGGGCGGCCAAGTGCATACGAAGGGTGGAGATGAGTGTAGGGAGAAGATACAAGAACGGTCAAGGGGAGGGGGGAACGACTCTCAGCTTGTGCACAAATTTTCCTAAATTTTCGGAAAAAAAAATGATATTTTCTTACTTTTTCTGGAATTTTCCAAAGTTTTCTTGACTTTTTGGCAGCTTGGGCGTCAAGTTTTCTTGAGCTCTATTTTTATCTAGGTTTTATCTAGATTTCTGTACTTTTAAAAAAAATATTTCGAAAATTTTGCTGAGTATTTCTGAACTTTGAATATATTTGAACTTTGAATTTTGCTACTCTGGAAAAGCAAGTGTGTACAAGTACTGCATACTTCGAAGTATTAGGAAATAGAGATACATTAAATAATGTGAACATAAACACGCCCAAATACACTCCATTTGCTGAATACTTTGGCATATTCACACAAAGTTCCCGTGATTTTTTGCGCTTGGATTTTAATTTTAAATTTCTTTGAATTTTTCTGACTTGCGAAGCGTACAAAGCTTTGAGAGTTGTTTTCCCCTAGGCAACGGGGCAATGGGAGACGACGCGTCGCGGCGCAACAGCTGCCATCCGCGACAGCCAGTCCGGAAATTAAGTCAGACCGACACGCAAGGCGCCGCGGCGCCGCGGGGTAAATCACCACAGCCGAGCTGAGCCGATCCACTAATCCCGACCGGGCCGGGCCGGGCCGGGCCGGGTCGGGCTGCCCGAGGCGCTCAGCTGGAAAAGCGATCTAACGACGACGCTTTGCACTCCCGCCCTTTTGATCAGCGAGCAGCGCACAGCGCGCCCGGTCGGAAGCGGGAAGCGGGTGCGCGTGCGCGGCCGGGGCAGTCAACCGAAAGGGAACACATCTACGTCACGTTACGTTTGTCACGTTTGGCACAGCGGATCCCCAGTCTTCACTTTCATACTACTTCCAGAACCCCATTTTCGAGGTCCCCGTTGGGGGTGCCTATGGCTCGCGTAAAGTTATTGACCAAACGGTGCTTCTGCTTCTCATTGGTAATTGTCAAAAAATAGTTGCTCTCACACACAAAGAGAACGTTGTTATTGTTCAGTTTTGACGAAAGATATATAACAATAAATTAAGATACACGCGTATAGTTTTACGTGCATTTATCCGTTATTGTCGGCTGCGTGGTTAGAGGCAAGGGTCTACTACTTTGAAAAATCACGTACGAGGATTATAATCAGTCACAATTATGGTGATTATCAATGATTATTTGAGATTATCTGTAACTTATTATTTGCTGATTATTGGCCAGTAATCACGCAACTCTTGATCAAATTTGACAATAATTCTCCATGTTTGTCAAACTTTGTCAATATTTGGAAATTTTCATGATTATGATTATGTGATTACCAATAATCATCTCGAGGGGTGTACGAGGATTATGGAAGTGGTAGACCCTTGGTTAGAGGCCTGAACTGTATTACAAAACCCGGCGGGGTGACGGAGGCCCACAGGCATCTTGCAAAAGAACGCGATGCGACGCGGCCCCATATAATGGCAGAGGCAGGTGTGTCTGTGGATTAGGTACGGCGAGCAGCTTTAAGACGCGCGCGCGTGCGCGAGACAATAGCGGGCGCGCTGCGCGGCGGCGGCAGCGGGCTAGCCGTGGCAGCAGGAGCGGTAGCAGCAAGAGCAGGAGCGGTGGCAGTAGAGCTGTAGCATCAGCGGAAGCATCAGCGGTAGCTGCAGCGGTAGCAGCAGCGATATGCCCATGCACTCTATCCGTCTCCTCCGTCCCATCAGCTCCGCAGTTCCCAATCATTTTCTCCCCTCTTAGCGTTCGGTTTCCCTCTGCAACGTTAAAAATCGGCTAGATAGTATTGCTGCCCGCTAATCAACAAGTCCTACGGAAACAAGTGGCAGTCGGAAAGGGCAGCGATCGCGGGACAAACTTCGCGGGAAAGTTACGCGGCTCCGACCCTACGAGCGCCTGCGAGGCTCTGGGTAGGCAGAAGCGCGTCCATTCGCGCGCCGGTGCGAGGCTGGCCTGCCTACCCGCCAGGGGCTCCCACCGCGCCACGCCGAGCCGGGGCCTCGTGCCCCGGGCGCTGCCCGTGAGGCGAAACAACTCTGAATTTCGGTGTCCACAATTTGTATATTTTTGAGGGTTTTCGTAATTTGTTTTTTAATTTAAGCGAATTTTCACTTGTATCAACATTTTCGTAAATTTTCCAGAATCCTAATTTTTCTAATTTTTTTCTTCTAAATTTTCATGAATTACGAGGTGTACAAACAATTTAGAGTTGGTTCCCCCTTGGCGCCGCCACACAGGTACGGGTTTATGCCGGGCGGCGGCGTGACGGGGCCGTCACGTCACGCGCATGCACCGCCGCTGCTCATGCCACGTCACACACGCGGCGCAGCTGTCGAGATTCGTCACACGCGTCTCCTCCGCGCGATGCTCGCGATGCTCGTCGCGTGTGGACGTGCTCGCACCACACACACCTGCCGCTGCTAAATGCTAACCAGCTGAGGAGGAAGGCGCGCGCTCGCTGCCGCGGTCCAGTCCCACGCCCTTGCAAAAGCACCGCGCTTGCGCGCACAGACAAGGACGGCTGGCTGCCCTCCCGCCGGAAAGACTCCACGCATGTCGAGAAAGTTTGGCGCATTCCAATCTTTTAATTTTGGCCGGTAAACGACGACGCAACATTATGGCTCAGAGCAGCTCGAAAGCTTTCCTAGCCGAGGGGGGAAACAACTCTTAATTTTGGGGTACACATATTATGAATTTTCGTGAATTTTCATGGACTTCAAGTGAGTTTTCACTTGAATTTTACCTGGATTTTCGATAATTTTTCTTAATTTAGCCTAAACTTCCATGAATTTTCCCAATTTTTTTCTGAATAACGAGGTGTACAAAAATTTTGATAGTTGTTTCCCTCTCGGCCCTAGCCCTAATGTCTAACTGTGAATTGGAACTGTCAAACCCAATTTACGTTTTCTGTGAGAAAAAAAAAAAAACTAAAACTGAAAGGAAAGCGCAAGCAAGTCTGATGTGAGAGACCATACCAAGTGTGTCTACGCTACGCACCCACAACCATCCCCACCACCCTCTTCCTCTATCTGGAGAGGTGGAAGGTGGTGGAGGCGGAGACGGCGGAAGACGCTCCTTCCGGGCCCCTGCTTGCTCCCACAAAGTCAATTCATAGGCGCAGAAGCAAGCGGGCTTAATTTACTTGCGGCGCTGCGGGAGGGACGGGGCAGAGGAAAACGTAGCGTCGCCCTTCTGTCAACGCCCTGCGGGCTAGCTCACGGCTCACGTGTGCGTGTGTGTGTGTGTTACAGGTGTTGGCCCTGGCCCTGCTCCTGTGCCTCGTCGTGTGCTGCCTGGCCGACAGCCGCGGGAGCTGGGGCGTGCCCGCTCCGGGCTACTCGTACGGTAAGCTTAAGCAAACTGTCAAAAATACCTATTTGCGTAATTTGTGATCGACGACTAAAATTGTAAATTTACAATCGGAATTTTAAATTTACATAGTATCCTTTGCGTCGGTTTAAGAATAAAAAGTCGGTATCAAGTGTGGTTGCCATTTTGGAAGTTTACACTTCGTAACTTTCCTGCACTGTCAACAAACCTTTCTCACAAAAAAAAAGTGTGAAAAATAGTCGTAAGTTTACGGGAAAAAAAATGTAAAATTACAATTGCAAATCGTTAAATTACAAGCACTACGTATAGGCTTGAAATTCATTCACGAGCTAAAAAGGTCCGTCATGAATTTACAACGTATTTCGTAAATCACGATTTACTAAATTTATCGTAGATCTACAAGGATATTTTTCACAGTGTAATACTATTAAACATGAAAAAAGGTTCATTGTTGAAATTCAGACGAAGGTTTCTTGCTCACATTAGTACAAGTTTCATGCCTGTAGGTATTGTGCTCTCTGAGATTGAAAACTCCTCTAATAAGCTGGGTTATGGACTTAGAATGAAAACACACAAAATTTGTTAAGTATTCTCAAAATAATACTATTGAACTTTTTACAAATTACTTGTATGCTTGAAAGCATCAAACAAGCGGATCTCAAATAACTCGCGCTATCTGCCGAGCCACGCTCGCACACAGGTCACCAGCACGTTCGAGTTCAGATGTGCGAACCGCGCTGGCGGGTTTCGGGAGCCGCGAGTTCGCGATACCTGACCTGACATAATCTTCCCGAATTGTAAAGATCTGCGGGTACAAAATGTAAATTTATTTCCACAGGCGGTCTGCCGTACGGGAGTGTGAGCGGCAACGTGGCGAGCTACTATTCCGGTTCGGACCGCGGCGCCGTGCTGCCAGCCTACCAGGGCGCCCGCGGCTTTGGCGGTGGCTTCAACTACCTCAGGCGCTAGGAGCGCTTGGGGCGCCGCGAAGGCCGCCTCCTTGTCGACGCCACAAGCTTTGGCGACGAGGCGCTCAGCGACGCTCAGCGAGGCCCTGTGAGCAGCAGTGTTTTCACTCCTACACCATCGGCGTAGGAGTGGAATTCAGGCAGAGTCACAGGAAGGAAGAGGAATGCTGAACTACATACATTGTAGGAGACCACATCGCGCTGGTGCCTACAAAATCAACAAAAATATGTGATATTAAGGTGCTTTGGCGAGTTAGTTCTAAGTTCAAGAGGGAAAGAGTCCCGCGATTTGTACAATCTACTTTAAGTAACCTAGACCTGTAAGTTAAGGTCTTCTTTTACTGCCGAGATATAACATCCACTTGTGAGCATGCAATAAGGTGCCATACACATTAGGTGCGGTTAAAGAGGGTTGCGGGGAAAGCCTCTCCTATCATCTCTATATGGCCGCCAGGAAAGTAGGCACAAAACACCTGTTTGTAGCCAACCTGAGGTTCACCCCCCCCCTTTTTTTTCCAGTTGGACCTTTAACCGCGCCTGATGCTCATAACCCACTTTAACCATTTAACATACTAACAGACTAACCGACAACTAATGAACGCAGTTAAAAAATAAGAGAGAAAAAAACATGTCGCAAATACACATGCACTGAAGACTGATAGTCTGTGGTAAAATAATTGACCATTGTAATGTGATTCTACTGACTTGTGAACTAATAAATACTTTTAAAATATTAATATGAACAGAAAATGAAATTTTCTCTCTCAAAAAGCATGATAGTTAAAATGCTTGCACAAATAATATGATCGAAAGCTCAAAATTCCGCGCCTCTCAGACTCACGCGGGTGTCATAAAACGAGCAGTCAAGATTACATCCCCTATAATTTAACAGTTAGCAACAGTAAAACACAAACAGAGCGAGATACCGCCGAACACGCACTTGCGCGACGTGGGCCGCGGCGCCGAGCGCCGTGCGCTTAGGCAGCTCAACCGACACGGCGGCGCGCGGGCTGCCCACCGCTTCTGCCCGCGAGCGCCGCGAGGCAGCAGGAGAGCTGGTGGACTGCGACTGCGGCTGAATTACGTATATGCCGCGACCAGTGGTGCCGTTGTAAATTTTTAAAGGCCATACGGTGCCTTCGAAAACGCTTATAGGCCATACGCCGTATGGCCCCGTATGGCCTCAACGGCACCACTGGCCGCGACCAGGAGCGAACGGGACAACGCTTTAAGCCCCCGATCTAAACAACTTGTTCATTATAAAAAAAGGGGGGGGGGAGAGAAAAAAAACGATTTTACGATAAGAAGTGCGTGTGGCTGGCACATTGAATCAGAGCATGCTGAGAGCTAAAAAAAAGGGGGGGCAGGAGGCTCAACGTCGAATAGGTAGGGAACATACATCATACATGCCAGTCCACCCTCTCTCTTGACACTCGCCACCTGCTCATCGCAACCACCAACATTACTTTGGTTCGAACAACGGAGTCGTGGGGTGCGGACACAGTCTTCCTCACACGCATCTATCCAACAACTCCGTAAGAGGGCGCCCCGCCATAGTAGATCACTAGACACCTGCAGCCGACCATCCACTGTGAAAAATTGTCGTACAGGGTACTGGAAAATTTCCCATGGAAGAAGTCGCACAATTACATTTCGAGATCGTACAATTACATTTCGAGCGTACGGGCACTACGAATCGACATAAAATCGAATGACGAGCAAGAGTGGGAGGTTGTACGAGTAAGACCGTTTTTTTTTTTTTTTTTTTTTTTTTAAAGTGGCCTAAATTACAAAATATACTGTACATGTTCGAACATATCATTACAGTGTCACTTCGCAGTGCTTTGAGCGTTAAAGCAGCTAATTCAGCAAGATAAAGAGAGACACAGAGAAAAACATATAGACAGACAGACTACGTGACAGATAGACATCAATGTTTTAGAGAAAACGCAAGAGCTGGTGGATTTGCCCGCCTAAGGGGCTATGGCACCTTACGGGCAGAGCGAGGAGGCAAACCCAGCGGCACCTCTGCGTTTTCTCTTAAACATTAGGTACGTACATACGTACATAAATACCCGAGGGGAGATCACTCATACCAAATATGTACAATGATTTTCTTAATTTTTTTTGTAATTTTTTTCAAGAGAATAATAAAAATTCCTGTAACTTTTTGGAAAAAAATAATTTTTTCCCTCAGTATTTCTGACTTTCTCCATTTGCTTTTAGTTTGTTTTTTTATCATTAGTTCTTGATTTTTTTTCTGTAACTTTCTTCTTGATTTTATTTTGATTTCTTTTTTTCTTTTTAATGGATTTTTTTATGTCGCTCTACAATGATTTTTCTTTCTAAGTGATTTCCCTCCCCCCCCCCCCTCGTAGATACCCATGTACATACATGCATACATATATGGATACATACAACATACATGCAGAGTACACCACTGGTAAAACTATTGTGACACATGTTACATGTGCCGGTGTGACTGACCGAGCTTTCGGTAACGTTTTGTGGTGTGACCAAGCTTTTGGTAACGTTTGGTGATGTGACCGAGATTTTGGTCGCGTTTGTGGTGTGACATCCTATATGCTATGCTATGCCTGTTACGTGGTCGCATCACAATTGTGACCAAACCTCGAGTCGCATCACGTGGTGTGACCAAAACTCATGTCACATCACATAGTGTAACCAAAACTGGTCGCGTCAATTGACGTGACACATGTCACTCTAGTTTTTCCAGTGACTTCCCACCGGGTGCAGCGCCAGCGTGTCGCTTTTGTCCAGCGCTCATTACCACACTTATTTCGTTTTCACCTTATGGAAATCAACATCCTCCAGGCATAAAGGTCGTGCAGTACCCCTCCCCTGCCATTTCATACCTCGTCCCCGCGACCTCGCGCCACGCACCCCCACAGCTCCTCCCCAGCCCGGCCGGCTCAACGCATCCTGCGTGCCCAATGGTGCGATCGCGGCTGCATGTCGTGCGGCTGCGTCCCATGGGCCCATGGGCCAGCCCGCCCCCGCTCGGCGCCATGGAGCCATGGGCAGCGCGGAGGACAGGGGGCGTGGGGAGGGCGGGTCCACAGGCCCCGGTCCGGCGCGACGCGACGGCCGCAACTCCGGGGACCGGAGGGGAGGGGGAGGGGGGCGTCCCGGAGAGGGGGCGGCGCCGCGCCGAGGAGGGGCGCCGTATAAAACGTACCGACCTGCTCAAGATGGCTGCAAAGTTGAAGTGCAGTGCCACGTGTTCAGAGACCCGCGGACCCCTGCGCCATGCTGCTCCGACAGGTGAGTGCCCCAACATGGACGGCCCTCCCCCTCCCCCTCCTCTCCGTCAACCCGTCCCCGTCCGCCTGCACCGTTTGCTGGACAGCGCCGCGCCGAGACCGGCCGGGCCAGGGCAGGACAGTACCCGCACCTTTCGCCACATATAGATCATTTCAGCGCCTTTCTATAATGGGATCGCAATTTCGCCCCAGTTTGCTGAAGAACAAGGTCCACCTGTCGCGACGCTTTTGGAAGAACGTGGGTTCTCGTGGGAACCAGATTTCCAGGGAACGAATTGGATTTATTCCTCTGAGAAACTGGTGGTCTTCGCCACGTGGCGATAATAGAATGTAATGCATCAGCGCCTTGGAGGAGTGGCACTTCCATCCCCAGCAGACCAACCATCGCGCGACCCTCGACTCACGTGACTGAGGATTTTGGCGGTTGCGCAAACGCCATATCGGCTTTTGTTTTAGGGATGACAAGAAGCGTCCGGTAGTGGGCGGGCGACATAACCAGACGAAGAGGGAAACGATCGATCCGACTCCAAGGCTACGAAGCGGAGACTGCAAGTCATTTTTACTAGGGCACCGGGGCAGGCTCAGGCTGCCCGGCCGGCGGCGCTGTGGTGCGGACATGTCCTGCGTCTGCCGGGAGGGAAGGCAAGGCACGATAGGCGTCGCGACGGCGGAGCGGCGTGCCGCGAGGACTGCCGACTTATTCCGAAGAGCGCTCTCCTCGCTCTGTCTCTCTCGCACCTATACGGCGAAGTCCATGAGTGCGAGAGAGACAGGGCGAGGAAAGCACTCTTCGGAATAAATCGGCTGATCGGCGCAGCCGGCCGGAACGGGACGTGCTGCGCGACCAGCGCAACGGGGAGACGGAAGAAGCGATCAGGGATCATCCCCGCCCCGCCCCGCCCCGCCCCGCCCCGCCCCGCGCCCCGCCCGTCAGCCTGGCCTTGCCCCACCCTGCCTTGCCCGCGCTGAAATCCCCCAACCACACGCGCCTGTCACGGCGATTGCACTCTTTCCGTCTCCATTTCGCATACGCGTCTCCGCGACATCCGTCATCAGAGAGCGCTATAGGAGGTGGAGGGGGCGGAGGCGGAGGGTCAGTGCCACCACATGTCCCTCTACGTTCCACTGCGTTCGGATGTTATGCAACGCCGCCGCGCTAAGGGAAGGCCGAAGATTCCTCGACCCGGACCGGAATGACGAACATTTATTTATTTTTTTGAAGGGGGAGTAGCGATGGAATGGTTTGTACAATCGGCATGCATGGAGCGGTTCTTATTCAAATGAAACAAGGGGTACACGGACCACTTTCTCTCCATTGCCAGAGCCGCGCCATAGAGCTTTGCGTTGCTTCGTACCAAGTCCATAGGAATAGACACACACATGCAATGTTCTGTTTTAGCAATAACGAGGGGCGAGAAAATAAACACGGTCATCACAAACTGCAAGATAAAAACGTAATAAATGTGACGCACGGTCAATGATTTAACTGTCCCCGGCCTGCGCGACCACGGGGCGCACGGGGCGGGCGGGGCGGGCGCAGCAGTGCGTTATTCGCTTTGTTATTTACGGGCTGGCGCATGTGTCTGGGAGCGCGCGCGCGCGCCTGTGTGTGTCTGTTTGTATTCCGAATGAAACCCATTCCGCGGCTCGCGGGCCCAGCGGGGCGGGGGTGGGCAGCGGGGGCGGGTGAGTTCAGCAGACAGCAGGGGCGCTGAACAACAGCGCCACATACCCGGCCAGAGTTTCAATACTTCCGCCCCGGCGGCGCGGCGCAGCCTGACACCCCCTAAAACTTATTTCCACTCCATTTGTGCGCGCAGCGGTCGCGGCTGCTGCTGCCGGCGCTGCTGCCGGCGCTGCTGCACCTGCAGGCCGCGCGGCCCCAGCGCCTCGAGGACATCGCCAACCAGATCACCCCTCACGGTGAGTATACCCGCGGCCCCGCCCCGCGGCCTCCCGAGCGTTGGGGTGGCCCGCTCGCGACCGCGACAGGCATCGCGTGGCGCCCCGCCGCGCCCCGCCGCCAGTCGCTGGACACGCGCCAGGCCGAGGCGCCGAGGCCGGCAGGCCGCAGGCCGTGCCGCCGTGTTTTGCCCAACGCGTGTATTTCTTTTGAACGCTCATTAGCGACTCATAAACAGCCACATCGGTGTAAATATGAGTGGCCGGCCAGCGGCCTGCAGCAACATTGGCGGCTTGCACACTGTAAAAGTAACAATGTTTGATTTTTTGAGGGAAAAGGGAAAACTTTGAAGAATTTCAATAATTTATCAGGGAAACAACCCACATTTTGAGAGTCCCCACAAAAATGTGGGCATTTCCCGGGATTTCCCCTTTAACATCAAAAATTCCGGCATTGTTTTTTACCGTGTCGTGTGCGTAGAGTACCAGCTCAAAACCACCAAAAAATTTAGATCAAGTCGACGATATTTTCTATGCAATTTGTTTTCCTTAGTCATCACCTTGTTAGAGTTAAAGATAGAGCCAAAATCTAAAATTAAAGTCCTCTCGTTTGAACGCTCTACATATTACCGATGGGTCCTCCACGCCAAAAAAATCAGTGTCCACCCTAAAACAAAATCAGTAAAAATTTCAGGGAAAAAAATCAGGAAAAAATTGAAAAAATCACGAAAAAAAATAGCAAAAAAAAATGGAAAAGAAATCTGAAAAAAATCAATAAAAATCAGAGGGAAAAAAATACAGAGAAATTAGAAAAATCGGTGTAAGCTTGAAGTTTTAGTGAAGAAACACTAGCGCGTATCCTCCTCGACCATGCCCTGTCCCTATCTTTACTGACAGAGAAGTGTAACAGAGCCAACAGAGGTCGTGAACGGTGATTCCTAGAATTCACCCCGACCGGGCCGGGGATCTTCAAGAGCAGGAGACAGACAGGACAGAGCATGCTGCAGGGGCAAGACCGCCGCGGCAATAGTTGCCAAAGTCAGAGAGGTACTGCTCGCGGTGGCGACGGTCTTTGCCGGCCGGCGACGCGTGACCACTAGACAGGCCACGCGAAGGCCCCGCCGCGACCCCCTCCATCATTGTCCGGGCGAGGCTAGGCGGGGCGGGGCGAGGCGTGGCGGGGTGGAGTGAGGCGGGGCGGCCAGCCGGCACTGCGCTTGGGAAAATTGAGTAAGATGTGTAACACTGCTCCGCCGAGCCGCGCACTCTCCGCGGCCCGGCAGCTGTCCGCCGCAAGTCGCCGTGCTGTGAGGATGAGAAATATGTATTCATGCGGTTCGGCGCGTGGACTAGTCCTGTACCGTCGTTCTGCCACCGCTGCCTCCCCCTCCCCTTCGCCCATAAACAACCTAACGGCAGCACGAGCGCACGCTGCAACAATTCTTGACTGAATACAATCGTTCCACACGATCCTCCCGTTTTTTACGGCCGTTACATGATGTGGATTGAGTGTTTGAGCTATCTTTAATTGCCAAAGGTGACCCCTAATAAGATCAGATACTCTTTGTGAACCGCTTTGAAACCACACGGAAAACATATCCTATAGCTGATGCGAGGGGCCCTTTGCACATTATTATTTTTTATTTTTTTATTTTTTTTTTTGAGCACGGAATACTAATGAAAAATGACGAAAGATGACTTAAAAAGACAAGAACTGGTGAAAAAGGGGCAAAAATTTGACTTGTTCAGTGATTTAACATGACCGGAGGATCCCTCATAAAGGCACAACACAGACCAAAATGCGACTGAAGTGACAAAAAGCGGCAGAGATAGACAAAACGATAAAACAAAATTTACAAAACGAAGTATTGAAGAAATGACAAAAACGATAACACTGGACTAAAAGTTTTGAAAAAGTCACAAAATTATTGTTTGTTCTTTGATTAAAATGAGTAAAGGACCCCTCAAGCGAAGATGCAATTACAATAAAATTTACTTTGCAGAACGGTCGGAGGAATCGAGAGGCTTGTATGAGACGACTGTACCATTATCGTGTCCGCGAGTGGCAGGGCGGGGCGCGCGAGCGTCGCGTTGCAGCCACTCGTCGCGGCGCTGCTGCCCGTTACAGCCCAGCGGTGGTGTGTCTGCGCCGCCCCGGCCCCGCAATCCACCAGACTTCTGCAAAATGTGTGTCAGCGCCGAGACGGCGCCACGCCGGGGCTGGATTACTATAAATCGGTAGAGCGCCAGAGTGCGCGACAGTGGCGGCTGCGCAGAGTTCCAGAGCAAAAGCAGCGTGGCATGTGGCATCCGAGCCGCCGTGTTGATATTGTCATCATGGCTGGAGCGCGGGACTTGGACCATAGGTGTGCCAACGGGAAGAGCCTGACCGCGTGCGGGGCGGTGCAGCAGCGGGCCGGTGCGGCCCGGCCACGCCAGCCATTCTATGCAAAGCGTCACGCGCGTGAGATACTCGCAGAGGGATACGGGTCCACTACCCGCAATACGTTTCGTTGTCTATGACGGGGGCCGTGCCGAGCGGGGAGTAACTTCGAAAAATCATTGTACGGACCCCCCAAAAATCCGAAAACAAATGAACAAAATAACTTACAAAACAGTGAAAAGGCCAAAATTAGGGGGGAAGATCTAAGCTTATCAAAAAGTGACAGAAATTTTCCTTGGAAGAAAAGAAAAAAAAACGAAAGAAAAAAAAATGTACACCTTTTGTATGAGTGATCCACCCCTCGGCATGCCGTGTGTTCACAGGTGGGCCTGACAGATCGGGCAACTTCAACGTTTTCTTCATCCCCGCGTACCGGCTGACCGGCAACAGAACGGGCGGCGGCGGGGCGCGCGGCGCGGCCAGCAGCGCGGTCAGCCCCAGCACGCCGCCGCCGCTGCGGCTTGACCCGCAGACCAGCGCGCGCCTGCTGACGGCGGCGCTGTCCGCCGCGGCGCGCCTCACAGCGTCGCCCTCGCCACCGCCGCCCGCGCACACGACGCCCGCCCCGACGCTGCCGCCGGCGCGGGCCCGCGCGGGGCTGGTGCGCCGCGCGCCACAGGACGGCGACGATGGCAGCGACCCGCGCGACCCGCCTCCGCAGCGCCACGACGCGCACATCCTGGTCACGCTGCAGAACTACAAAGACGGCGCGGCCACTGGCGGCGGCAGCAGCAGCAGCGGGGCGCAGCCGCCCTCACCGCCACCGGTGGGCGCGGTCGGCTACGGCAGCGCGCAGCACTTCAACAACTACCCCGCCGTGAACGGCCACGTGCCGGCGCACTTTGGCCCCGTGCCTGTGCCGTACTACAGCCACTTCCCGGTCGGGGCGGCCGGCAGCGGGCTGGGGCTGACGGGGCCCAGCGCGCCCAGCGGCCCCGGGGGCCCCGGCGGCGGGCTGCTCTACCAGCCGCTGCAGCGCTTCAGTGCGGCCGCCAGCGCGCTCGATCTGGTGTCGTCCTCCCCGCTCGGCGTCAACCCCGGCACGCTGCTGGGCACCACGGGCCCGCTGTACGCCTCTCCCGGCCGCCCCGTCGGCACCCTTGCCAACCTCGGCTCCCTCGGCTCGCTGGCCAACGCTGCGGCCTCGGCCCCGGTCCAGGATGCAGCCGCCACGACCTCGGTGGACCCGGACCCGGGCACGACCAACGTACCAGGTGTGTCCCGCGAGCGCAATCGCGCGCAACGCGGCCAATCCGGTTTGTTGGTTGAACTGTGTGTTAACAAGCGACTTTGCCCTGCTTGCAGTGACAACCACGACGCCAGCGCCCGCGAGCACGCCATCGCCGACGACCACCACCACGGCCAGCTCCGCGTCGCCGACGACAGAGGCCACTGCGACGAGCAGAGACCCCAAGGCCGACGCTGAAGAGGAGGTTGAGCCACGAACGACGCCGTTCAGGCAGACCTTCGAGTTTGGACGCAGTGACTCGAGTCGCAGGCTGAACCTGACAGAGGAGGTCGAGGTGACGGCCAGGCAGGAAGACGCAAGCCTCGGCGGACGCGAGGCGACCACAGCCCCGCCGCCGACGCCTGCTACCCAGCAGACGTCGCCCGCCTCAGCGACCGAAGTAAGAGACCTGAACTCGGCCTCCCCGACGCCACCCCAGCCGACGGAGAGAGCAGAGACGGAGCCTCCGACCTTGCCTCCCGGCCCGCCCTACCACTTCTCTCCTGGAGGGTTCCCGGCCGACGCCTACCCCAACGGCCCCTACCCGACCGCCGGCGCATACCCTACAGGGGCCTACCCGACAGGCCCATACCAAACGGCCGCCGGCGGTATCCCGTTCAATGGGTACCATCCAAATGACTTCCGGTTCCAACAAGACCCGTATCACAATCCACGATTTGGATACCAGCCGCACGCGCTTCCACCACAGCCGAAAAAGACGAAGCAGCAGCAGCAGGGCGCAGCCGGTGCAGCGCCGCCACCGCCCACGAGTCGCAACCCGAACCACTTCGGGAACAACTACGACCCGTTCGGCGCCTTCGTGCCGGGCTTCGCGCCCGGGTACCCCTTCGGAGTGCCGCCGCACGGCGTGGACCAGCGCGGCCAGCCCGTGCCGCCGTTCGGCACGCGGCCGTCGGGCTTCGGCCCGCCCCCGCCGTACGGGCCCTTCCCGCCCGCGGGGGCCGGGGCCGGGGGCGGAGGCGCCGCTAAGGGCTCTGCTGGGGGCGGCGGGGGCGGCGCGGGCGCAGGCAGTCAGGAGGCCGCGGACGACGGCGACGACGCCCGCCAGCCGCCCGCCAGGCTGCAAGCGACCAGCGGCGCCGAGCCCACCGGCTCGGGCGAGCAGGATGCACCGGGCAGGCAACCCTTTCGACAGCAGCAGTTGCAGCCGTTCGGAGGCTTCGGCGCCCAGCTGCCGCAGCTCCCGTACTCCGCGTTCCAGTCCTCGGGCCCGGGATCGAGCCCGGGCGGCCCCTTCCCCGGCACGTCTAACGCGTTTTACCGCGGGTCAGCCGGCGGTGCGCCCCCCAGCGGCTTCGGCCAGGCGTCGGGCTACGGCGCCGTGGCGCCACCAGCGCTCGCCAGCTTCAACTCGGCCAGTCAGTTCGCCTCTGACGACTTCCTCGGCAGGCAGCGGCTGCAGCCCCTGTACCCGGGAGCGGCGCGCGGTGGCCAGCAGCAGCAACAGCAGCTCCGCTCGCCGCTGTTCACGCCCCAGCAGGGCCTACCTAGTGGCTTACCTGCGGGTCCGGGGCCGGGGCCGGCCGCGCTGGCCGGGCTGCAGGGAGGGCGGGGAGGTGGCGCTGGCGCTGGCGGCTCCCTGTTCGACGCGCAGCAACCCTTCTCGTTCAACAACCCCTTGTTCTTCTCGGGGTCCCTGGACCGTGGCGTCGACGACGACGTGGAACCTCGTCAGAGCAGCATCACCTCCTACACGGCCAGCAGCAGCGGCGGCGGCAGCCTCAAAGCCTCCGAGCAGGACAAGCTGAGCGCCGAGGGGGCAGGCGTGGACGACGACCTGCTGGGCCCCGCAGTGGGCACGCTGGAGCTGAGCGAGCACCACCTGGAGCGCAGGGAGGACCGCGGCGGCAGGAGCAGGGCCGCGGAGCGAGTCGGCTTCTACCCGCCGACCAGGAGATGAGAGCTTCAACCGACTGCATACCTGTAAAGTCAGAGATTATGTCAACACATTAGAGTAAAAAATGCAAAACAAATGTGCCTAAGTTATCCCCTAGCTCGGGTATACCGAGAAGAACTGAATTTTGTTGGTATAAGTTTTGCTGAAGTCAATAATATTGTTCATTTTCTACCAATTTTTGTATTGATCTTCATGATGAGTTGGACGTACACACGTCGGCAGCGCAGATCTCGAGTTAGTCTGTACAAATGTAAAATAAAGGACGAAAACTGTTGAAGATAGTCGCGTAAGGAGGGGGGAGGGGGACCTGCCCTCGGCTGGAAGCAGGCCGGAGACCCCGCCCCCGCATCCTGCTCACGGGGACAGGCGTAGGCGTCCGAGTCGAGCAGAAGAGCAGAGGTGAGCCGCACCAGCCGAGACGAACCGCGCCGAGCCGGCCCGGGCCGCGCCCTCTGCATGCCGGGAGGTCACGCAGCGCGCGCACGCACCCAGTCAATACCTTTCATCACACACGGATGGAATTGGGTCGGCTTGAGGACACAGCAGGACACTAGCAAAAATGGTTTTTGGTTTACAGAAATTAGCTGCGTATCTTAAAGCAGCGAAGGAAAAGGTCAAAGACTAAAACACAAGAAGTACATTTTTAATCCTTACAGGCAACTACTCAGGATGAATCAACTTACTAGACTCCAGTGACGGCTATTCGTTTTCAAGACACACTTTGCTGTCATCACAATTTAAAACAGTAATGTCAATCTAAAAGTTTTTCGTTGGAAACAATTAACCGAGTAAGAGTCCTAACATCATCACTCAGACATTTACAAATACTTGATGACTAGACAAACCCACTTCGCAATGAAAATTATCCATCGCAATTCATATCCAGACACAAAAACTTCTGGGGTCTTTGCGCCACTATGTAAGACAATCTCAACATTAAACAGGCACTTTGGGAGAGGGGCTGATGTAAATCTACTTGTATTATAAGATTTCTCTAATTATAACAGTAGTTCAACGAACACATACACTATTATCCTCATTAGCATCAACAGCAAACGCCTAGAACTTATCACTCGGAACATTTTATTTTAAAAATTTGCAGCATTAGGAAACAAAAAGTCATTGAATTTTGAAAAAGTCACGGTTTGCTTATCTTACATGCCAGGACAAGTGTTTATGGTATTTTTGAGACTGTTTCAAAAATATGTTTCTTAACTTCAGTTGCTCAGCAGCATTGTGAAGTTAGGCTAGCCAAAAACAAGAATATATCACTTGTGAGGTCAAGTGCTCAAATGGTTATGAGATTTCACAAACAATACCATACACTAGGCTCTCACCTTGGGTTGCCCAAATACATGCACAAGGAAAAAGGGATTTTAAGTTATAGGTTAGGTCACCTACCAAAGGGAGATGTCCATTCCGCGAGAGAGGAGGAGGATTGTCATTTAACTTATCTTCTGTAATTTTCGTTTTCCGCCCCCCGGCAGGAAGAAGTAAATTCATTTTCAGCCGCTCTGACGGATTCCAGGGCGGAACTTATTCCGGCCATGGCCACCTTTACCTCTTGCTTCTTTCTGACTTCTCCGTCCGTGTGGTCCGTGTCTGCCACCTGCTCGGGCGAGGAGTTCCACAGAATTTCTCATATTGCCTTTCCACTCTGATCGAATCATTTTACCGCGCGCAACTATCGTTTAAAGTCTTGCGACCCGATCATCACAACTCAGTTCAAACTCGAAAAACTCGAAGACTATTGTAATGCTGGGACGACTATAACGATGATGTTATCTCCTATGACGTCACTCGACGAATGATGTTCCAAAATTGCTCCAGCCGCAATTTTTCAACTGGATTTGAGTGAGGGAGAGAGACAGGCATACAGACAGACAGAGAGGGGAGAGGGAGGAGGACTGGAGGAGAAGGAAAAGATCGCGGGATCGTGGTCGGCAAACCGCCAAAGGGGTTGCCTACCCGGCAGGCTGTGCTCGCAGTGCTGCAGCTGAAGCCAGCGCAGCTCAGCCTTGCCTCGCGCGCTAACCGACTCGATCCGGGTCGCGCTCCCGATCCTCACCAGCTCAATTAGCCATCCAGCATTATCTCCGGACGTTCGAGTCTCCCTAATCTTCCAATCCAAATCCGCTGTGTCAGCCGATTCGAGTAGAGCGCACGTCGCGTTGAGCCAGGCCAACCCGGCCAGCCCGGCGGCGACGACGAGGGAGAGGGGGCGGGGTGAGTAATTGAGCAGGGTTCGCCCGTCCGCCCCCGCCACCACCTCTCAACGGCCTTACATATGCGATCTGCACCAACGGAATACGTATTTAGCATTTAGGCTTATCCAAGCGCTGTCGCTGATTGTTCAAGATTTGGAAGTGTGCTCTGTCCATGTTTAGTGCGTCTTCTATCTTTAGTGTGTTTCGATTAGAAAAGGGAGAAGAATAGCGGATAGAACAACAAGCGTCCTGATCGGCTGAGCCCCCACCACTACGCCCACCACTGGCGCGCTCACGTGGCACTAATCGAAACACACTGTTAGGGAAAAAATAGGCCCAGCAGTTTTCTTCAAACAAGTAGCCGTAGTGTCTGCCCATTAATGATCCATATAGAGACCACACACTTGCTGGAATAGGGTGTTTTGATGAAAGTGGTGCGGAGGATTTCGACGGACCCCATTGTAAGCCCAGGCAGAGGCAGGCGGGCGTGCATAGGGTTGAGCCGAGCCGGTCTCTCTCGCTTCAACAACGCTTTGTGCTTTAACGAGCCCTAACTAACATGTAGCGGGTCTTCTGCGCTGTGCGCCCCTGCGCCCCAGCACGGCCCGACAAGCTACGGCCCTGCAGCAGCTCTCCCCGCCCCGCGCCGCCCCGCGCCGCCCCGCGCCGCCCCGCCCCGACAGCCTGCAACCCCCACTCCCTCCGGCACACCGGCCCGACTTTACACACACCCTATTCCTCCCTTGCACTGCGGGCTTTTGTGACTCATCGCCAGTTTCATGAAGCCCGTGTTAGTCCTATGGTCTGTAGGACTCTAGCCCGTGTGAGGGTCAGCGAGAGAGCATGCTCGGCACGGGGCAGAATAAAGAAGCGTCAGGAGTAGGAGAGCAGACGGCGTGCGGCTGGTAGCGTGTTCACAGGGGCGTTGGAGAGGAGGGGTGGGGGCTGGGCTACACCGCCTGGCTGGCTGGACCGCGGTCGCGTCGGGTGGCCGGATAATGCGGATGATGGGTGGTGTTGCACCAGCTGGGGCCGCGGGCGAGGGGGGGGGGGGGGGGCAGCAGCCACGCCCTGCCCGGCCCGGCCCAGCCACCCGCCCGGTTCCGGCGCCTTCCGCCCCGGGCCCCGGGCCCGAGGGCCGACAGGACAGGAGGCCAGCCTCGCATAGGGTGGGCACCGGCAACAACATGACAACAACAACACGGGTCCAACAACAACAACAACATGCCTCGGCCCCTGACAATGCAGCCCCGGAGGGCCGGGGGGAGCCGCGGCCCCGCGCGTGTTCCCAAGCAACCAGAAAGGCGGCACCAGCACCCCGCCTCACACTTTCGGACTCCCAAATTCAAAATTTTCCAGTAACATTTAACCAAATTATAAATACTATAAAACCAATAAAAATTGTAAACCGTGTCAGTAAGGCAGCAGAAAAAAATAATCAAAATGGTGAGTGACGAGACTTAAATTTTGATTCTGGTGTAACCTCACCCACTAACCATATGCAATTCCCGTCTCCAGAGGGAGTGCCTGTCTATCCACGTTGGCCAGGCGGGCGTGCAGATGGGCAACGCTTGCTGGGAGCTCTACTGCCTGGAGCATGGCATCTCCCCGTCGGGCATGCGCGCCGAGTACGCCACGTCCTCCGACCTGACGACCACCTCGGCCACGCCCACGCCCTCGCTGCTGGGCGCGCCGTACGGCTCGTCGCTCGCGCCCTACGGCTCCCCCGTGCCCTACGTGTCCCCGGCCACGGCGGGCTGCGACACCTTCTTCTGCGAGACGAGCGCCGGCAAGCACGTCCCCAGGGCCGTCATCGTGGACCTGGAGCCCACCGTGGTCGGTGAGTGACGCGCTCGACGCGCCTGGCAGGGTCGAGGTCGCCTATCCGCTCCGGCACCCACGCGTCCGTCCCCTGCTCGCTCGGCCCGCAGATGAAGTGCGGCTCGGCGCGTACCGCGCCCTGTTCCACCCCGAGCAGCTCATCACGGGCAAGGAGGACGCCGCCAACAACTACGCCCGCGGCCACTACAGCATCGGCCGGGACATGATTGACAACGTGGTGGACCGCGTGCGGAAGCTGGCGGACCAGTGCCACAGCCTTCAGGTGGCGCGCCGGGCCAGCGCGGCCAGCGTGCAGCAGCCGGCTCAGGCCCCTGCTCACTGTGTTCTGTCTCACTCAGGGCTTCCTGCTCTTCCACTCGTTCGGCGGTGGCACGGGCTCCGGCTTCACCACCCTCCTGCTCGAGAGGCTCAGCGAGGACTTCGGCAAGAAGAGCCGGCTGCAGTTCGCCATCTACCCCGCACCGCAGGTGTCGACGGCCGTGGTAGAGCCGTACAACGCCATCCTCACGACGCACAACACCATCGACAAGGCGGACGTCTGCTTCATGATGGACAACCAGGCTATCTACGAGCTGTGCCGCAAGAGACTGGGCATCGAGCGGCCCGTGTACACCAACCTCAACAGGCTCATCAGCCAGGTAGGAGTGCGCTGCGCTGCGGCGCACGATGGGTGGCCTACAGTGCAGGCGCATCGAAACCAGCTGACCGCCGCCCTCCTGTCGTCCCGCTGCCCAGGTTGTCTCCTCCATCACGGCCTCGCTGCGGTTCGACGGTGCGCTCAACGTGGACCTGTCCGAGTTCCAGACCAACCTGGTCCCCTACCCGCGCATCCACTTTCCGCTGACGACCTACGCGCCCGTGGTCTCGGCCGACAAAGCCTTCCACCAAAGCATGACGGTGGCAGACATCACGGCGGAGTGCTTTGAGGCCTCCAACCAGATGGTCAAGTGCAACCCTTCGGACGGCAAGTACATGTCCTGCTGCCTGCTCTACCGCGGCGACGTCGTACCCAAGGACGTCAACGACGCCATCACGGAGATGAAGAACAAGAAGGGCGTGCGCTTCGTCGACTGGTGCCCCACGGGCTTCAAGGTGCGACTGGCCCGCCATGACGGTGCCTGAGTTGGGATGTTTTCTGCTCTTAGACATGGGAAGCATTAGCACACATGACGTTAGCTCCATTCATCAAAATCAATCTGAAATGCAATTAGACATGTGTCGGGAAATGCCACCGCCGTTTGCTCGGTCGGCACAGGTTACCGCGCCGCCGGTTTCCATTCATTCGTGGGATAAAATGTCGGCGTGCTACCGCACCGCACCGCCACGCAAACATTGTTTGCGACAGGCTTTGGCTGGAACACACGCGGCCGACCAGGAATCATAGGAACATGTGGCTATAGTCATTGCTGATGCAAAACCGTAATGTAAAACCGTCTTGGGAAGAGAGCGCCTGTGATGTAGGTTGCCTTGTTCGTTAGTGTGCTGGTGGATTGCCTACCCTGAGTTTCGCAGGCGTTCAGCCTGGAGCGCCTAAGACACCGTTGGCTAGGCAGCCCTGTGCGCCCAGGGTGGACACTGGGTTGCCTATCTGAAGGTTCGCAGGCGTTCTCCCGGCCGCCCCAGTTCTGCAGGTGCAATCCAATCGATGACGGAAGAAGAGTTGGTCAGCTCTCGGCGAGTGCCCAGCGCAGAGCCCAGTCCGCCGCCGCCTCACGGTTTAATATCGCGTGCGTGCCACAGGTGGGGCTCAACTACCAGCCGCCGCAGGTGGTCCCCGGCGGCGACCTGGCGCCCGTGCCGCGCTCCGTAGCCATGCTGTCCAACACCACGGCCATCAAGGAGGCGTGGGAAGCGCTCAACCACAAGTTCGACCTCATGTTCCACCGGCGCGCCTTCGTGCACCACTACGTGGGCGAGGGCATGGAGGAGGGCGAGTTTAAGGAGGCGCGGGAGGACCTCGCCGCCCTGCAGCACGACTA
The DNA here is from genome assembly GCA_029379305.1 of Frankliniella fusca. NCBI lineage: Eukaryota > Metazoa > Arthropoda > Insecta > Thysanoptera > Thripidae > Frankliniella > Frankliniella fusca. Next base: position 1,246,542 of record JAHWGI010001270.1, on the reverse strand, counting down.
CGACGAGGTGAGAGGGGAGAGGAGGCGTCCACCAGCCGTATGGTAAAAACGAATCTGTTCCGAAAACGGATCCCTCGTAGTAAGCTCCCCATTCCTTGCCCCCCTCGCCCCATACCGCAAAGGCGCTGGACGGAATAGAGTTAGCAGCTGGGCATTCCCAGGGGCGGTGGTGGCATGTTGGGGCGGCGTGGCCGACATCTCTCGAAGATTCCTCACAATCCGCTCACCCTTTGTGCCCCGGAAGTCTGTTCGTGTTGCCTAACCCGGACTCTGCATCGCTCTGTGCGTCCGCCCGACCGTCCTCCAGACGTGTAGGAAATTTGTCATAATCGCGCCGACTTGATGGCTGACTAGACACCCTCAATTTCAGGCGGGCCGCTGGATAGGTAGGGACGGGCGGCCAGGTAGATAGGTGGATGCAAAGAATGGCAAAATAGTGAAACTGGTGTTGGGCCGCGGCGCGAGTACGTGCGCGCGCGCTTTATGTCTTGGCGCTGATGATCGCTGTAACGATGCGGCGTGGCGTGGCGTGGTGTGGCTCGGCGCGGCCAGGCTCTGCTACTCCAGGGGAACCATCAGTGGGACGGCCGGGCCGGGCCAGCTCCAGCACGAGTTCAAGTAACTCATGCCGGCTTATACCTATACCTTCGACCAACAGCCGAAATGTTTTCCGCACAGCGAATTTCCTCAACGACGCCTCACACTGATACTGCCAGCGGAGGGCGGAAAAATATGAAAAGCCCCTCAGCGCTGTTTTCCGGGGTTATTTTAAGGATGTTTTCGAGGAAATGTAACCAATTGGTGTTGGCATTCTGTTCTAGGTCGGCATGGAGTCCTCAACACTGACCGACGGGGAGGAGGATGACGAGTTTTAAAGGAACGCGAACTTCGAGCGGCCCCGCAATGAAGATTTGAAGCGTCCGTCTGTTTCCACCAAGTTGCACTCCCTTCACCAAAACTGAAACATGAATTCTAACTATTTGGCTTTCAAAATTTGACCGATGGGTTACCTTTTGAAATTTGAATAATTATCGTCACCGGGAGATAAAGATGGAAAAAAAAAATCTCGATGTGGTTTTGCCCTACTTTTTCTTAATGACCAAGCAAAAGTTTGAGCTGTGCGAATCGAGTTTTTGCCTTCGAATCGAATCTCAAAAATTTTCACCGAATCAACGAAAATTGAAAATTTTACCCAAAATTAGAACGCGGTATTTAAAATAATAATAATAATCCGGTAGCGCAGTTGTGCGACGTGCGGGTACCGCACCTAAGATTCAAGATCCCGGTGTGATTCGTCGAACCGAACCAGACCGAACCTAATTCGAAATGTCGAACTCGACACGAATCGAATTTCCCCGATTCGATTCGAATTCGAAGAATTCGAACAGCTCTAGCGAAACTATGTGTGTGCGAGGGAGAAGAGGGTGGTGGACTGTCTGCTAGCCTCCGTGAAAAGGGGCTGGATGAGTTCCGCGAAGCACACGCAAGATGAAAGGGAGAACGGGACTCTCTTCTTTTCACGCAGTCCACCCACCTATTCCTTTCTCTCTTGCCGAAAGCCGCCTCATCTCGCTCCCTTATACATGGCGTTCGAGTTGCTGAAACTTTCCTCTCCCTATCTACAAGGGGCGAACCCTGCTAGCTCTACCACAAGGGGCCGCCGCCGCAGCAGTGTACCGATGAGGTACGAGGTGGGTGAGGCGGGGCGGGGCGGGGCGGGGCGGGGCGGGGCGGGGCGGGGCGGGGCGGGGCGGGGCGGGGCGGGGCGGGGCGGGGCGGGGCGGGGCGGGGCGGGGCGGGGCGGGGCGGGGCGGGGCGGGGCGGGGCGGGACGAGGCGAGGCGAGGTTGGGCCGAGCGATACGGAGGCGTCATCCGCGGCTCCCCAGAGCCGAGCCTGGCGCGCTCGGCGCGCCAGCCGCACAAATTTAAAACAAAATTGTACGTGAAGGTCGGCGCGTGTACGGCAAACGCATCACGCCGGAGACATAAACTTGGTGTCGGGAGCGTGGCGCGGGGCGTGGCAGAGCGTGGCGGGACTAGAAGTGAGACATATAGCGAGCGGCCGCGCCGCGGGTCCCTTCCAGTCGACGCGGCGGCGGCCTCAGAGAGAGGAGCGTCGCGAGGATCGGACCGGAGACGACTTCGCACACCCAGTCGCGCAAGGCTGGTGAGGAGTCAGGCAGGCGGGCAGGCCAGGACAGCGCCACCCAGTCAGCACCTCCTAAATAAGGGGTCGTCCCCTCCCGCGCCGTCGAGTCCGGCGGCACCCACGGCTCCACCATGTCCGGACCACACCGGCTCCAGCTCCGGGGCCCACGCGTTGCCGTGGTGTTGGCGATAGCGGTGCTGCTGTGCGCGGGCGCCGCGAGCGCCGACGCCGACGCCGACAACGACAAGGACCACGAGGCGACGGCCGCCTTCAAGCACCTCCTGGGCGCGCACCCCGAGCGCGGCGTGCAGCCGGACAAGGACGCCGCCGGCACCCGCGCCAGCAGGCAGACCTCTTACGCAAACGGCTACGGATACGGCCCGGCGCGTAACAGCTGGGGCAGCGGCGGCTGGGGAGGCGGCGGTTGGGGTGGCGGCGGCTGGGGAAGTGGCGGCCGCGGCGGCTGGGGCGGGAGCAGTGCTTGGGGTGGCAGGCCCGGCGGTTGGGGAGGCAGTAGTTGGGGAGGTCCCGGGGGATGGGGTGGCAGCAGCTGGGGAGGTCCCGGGGGATACGGTGGCAGCGGCTGGGGTGGTTCCGGCGGGTGGGGAGGCAGTTCCTACGGTGGCCGACCTGGTGGGTGGGGAGGCAGTGCGTGGGGTGGCCGACCTGGCGGCTACGGCGGCTACGGCGGCTACGGCGGCTACGGCGGCTGGGGTGGCAGCGGCTGGGGAGGCTCCGGGGGCTGGGGTGGGGGCAGCGGCTGGAACCGCGGGGGATACGGCGGGTACGGCGGGTACGGCGGGTACGGAGGCTGGGGCGGGCGCAGCGGGGGCTGGGGCGGCTCCAGCTACCAGGGCAGCGGCTGGGGCGGCCGCTACCAGTACGGACCAGGGTACGGATACGGTGGATATGGTGGTGGCTTCGGCGGTCCCGGCGGCCCCGGCGGCCCGCCCAGCACCATCCGTCCCGACGGCTTCGGCTACATGATGATCGACGAGCCGGGAGTGACCGGCTACCAGGCCCTGTTCCCCGGCGGAATGGCCAGACACGTGCAGTACGGCGTGTCCAGATACGCGCCCGGGTTCGCAGGTCAGTAGAGCGCTTCACTCATTCATTCAAAAATGACTTCATTGACATACGTACACTTAAAGAGAGTAAAAGATGGAGAGGAGCCACAAATTCTTCTCTCGACAAATTATACCCCGTCAAATACTTAAAAGGTGTTTCAAAATAATTATTTTTTCATATTTTTTTTTCAGATCGGTACTAGCAACGTAATCAATAATAATTGCATCAAATCTGAGTCGGAATGAGTGGGGAAGATTCCACTGCCAGCGACGGCCACGGCGGAGTGTTTGTCTTATACCAGCTAACCGAAGAAGAAAAGTCATGCCAAGATACGTAAATTTCTTGTGATAAATTGGAGTCAATGAGCCTTTTAATGTTTGAAATAAAATAATTGTTTGTTTTTTATTTGCGTGTTACAATCACTTAATCCCTCACCTGGGCAAAAGCTGAGCACGGGACTGCACCTTGTGGGTAGGCAACCAATTATACTGGGGAGTGCAATGGGCTGTGTGCGCTGCGCGCGAAAACACGACGACTGTGGAGGCTTGCCGGAGCCGCCATCAAAATACTACAGAATGGAATCAGCGGCGAAATATCGCGTAACTATACAGTCTTCCAATCGAGAAAATCTTTGACTTCCAGCCGCTTTCCTCTAACATTGTGTAGTTTAGCAGGAGACTAATCTAGGAAGGATTCCGGTCAAGAATAGTCACTGCGCCGAGTAAAGAAAAGGGGAATGGCGAGTGAAAGGGCTCCCCTCCGCCTCCCGCCCCGCCTCCCCCGCGTGAGCAGTGAGCGGCTTCACATAACACTGCTGCCTCCATGGCCAATTGGAGGTTCTGATTCTCTCTGCCTGCCGCGGCCCAGCCAGGCCCGGCGCGACAGTTCTGTTTGCGATCCGCCGATCAGTGACACACTGTTGGCTTCTGGTTGTGCAACCTGAGGAGACCGAGGGGGTCGGTGAGGGAGGGGGGGGGGCGGGGGAGGAGAAGGGAGACGCTGGTCAGTCCGACACCCTCGGCCACCGGCCCGGCGCGGGACCGCGCGGGACCAATTGCCAGTTCCGGCTCCGGTCCGACTGCCCGGCCCGGCCCGGCGGGCAGAAGAAGTGGTGCACCGTGGCCGTTGTCACTCGTAGACGGCAGAGGTTGTAACGGTCGTTTCCTAGTTCTATCAGCAGGTGTGTCGAAGGGTTCGGGGCGTGGAGGGGCAGGGCAGGGCAGGGCAGGGCAGCGTAGGGCGGGGAGGGGAAAGGGAGGGAGGGGCGCGGAAAGGTAGGGCAGGGCGGGGAGGGCCGAGCAAAGGCTATAAACCAGGGGGTGCGGCTGGCCCTGTCGTAGTGCGCTCGCTATACCCGCGTGCGATCCGTCGGGGAGTGGTACCGTGCGGTGGTGATAGCCCCCTGTGTGCGTGCGCGCTCGTGTGTGTGTGTTTGTGAGTGTGCGCGCGCGCGCGTGTGTGTGTGCGTGCATGTGGGTGAGGGTGTGTGCGTGAGGGCAGACATGGGCGGCCACGAGTGCCGGGTACCATGAGAGTGGGCGGCTGGGTGGCTGCGAGCACCACAGCGGCGGCAGCTGCAGCAAGCGCGGCCCCCGCCTCCACGCCCTCGACGATACCTCCACGGTCACCAAGATGAGCCGACAAGTGACGTTCGTGGTGAGTTTTCCAACAGTATATTTATGTATAGTTGTTTTTTTCTTCTTGTTTTTTCTTCCAGAGGTGAGGTATTGTTTGATTTGCTTGCACAAGGACTTGCCTCGCAGGTGACAACTTTTACGCTCACTGTTAAAAATGTTTGAAATTTCATTACCCCTTTAAATTTAATTTAAATAACTTATAAAATTCAATATCATGTTTTAATTACTAATATGTCATCAAATTTATTGACATTGTAATAACCTGAGAGTGATTTTTTTTCATTATTTTGGGAAAATATAATTACATTTTAGTGAAATTGTAATCAAAATTGCTTTAAAACTTTGGAATGAAGTTCTATGGAAATAATTTTCACTAAGTGTGCACAAAAACGCGTTGTTTGTTTCAAACGAGTTGATCACAAACAAAGTGGTTGGAAGGTTTAATTATTTGAGGAGGGAGGGGAGTTTGGAAACTTTTACTGTTCGATTTATTTCTTTTATATCACGGTGTGATTGAATCCTACTTTATCAGTTCGATTTTGCAACGCCGTAGCAGCGGTGACGGCGGCGGTCACTCTTCGTCCTCCTTCCTCCAGCCCGCTCCTCTCCTCTCCCCTCCCTCCCCCCTTACTTCTGCACCTCAGACCCGCTCCCTCCGGCGGTCAGAGCCGAGTGGCGCGGAACAGTGATTAGAGTAAGTGATAGTGCCGAGTGGCTGGCAATTCATTAACAACTTTTTTTCAGTGGCCAGCAGCGCGCTGCAGCGTGGCGGGTGCTAAGTCGCCTCGCCGGACTGGACTGGGTCCTGGACGGCGTCCGCCCCGCCCCGTTGGGAAGTAATTCGCTCTCCTTTTTTTTCCATTATTTTGCTCTCGGTTTGCGCCAAGGGCCGAGGAGCGCAGGGCTTGCGTAACTCGCGTCATCGACAGAGCATTTTACAGGGGCGGGGCGAGGGGAGAAGCGCCCCGGCCCCGGTGAGGGTGCCGTTGTACTCTGGGTCAGTTCAAGGGCGAGGGCACTCTGCGGTAGAGCAGGAGGAGGAGGAGGACGATGGGGGGGATGAGGTCCACCCACTGCCGTCGCGTGTTGACCACGAGAGAAGCTACGACAGACTATATTTTCCATCCGACATCGATCGCTGCTGCCGGGGAACTTATTTACGGTACACATTTTGCCAGTGGACGGGCGACGATGGAGGCGGGGCTACATTATGTTCGTTGCTCATAGGGATGAAAATGCCCGGAAAGTTTCCGGAAAAATTGGAAAAAAACACTGTTTTTTTCGGTTTTTTTCTCTAGCCTCGGAAAAATTGGAAAGATTCATCCTGCAAAATAGGCAAAAAGCACGACTTTTCGCCTGGAAATAGGCAAAAAGCATATCTTCATCACTATGTGAAGACGCTTCTCAGTGCACTCATCCTATTTATACCCTTTTACATTTCCTTCTCGTGCGTTTTTTGTGATTCCTGTTGGTCATCTAGAGCTGCCAGTGGAATTAAAGACCTAATGAAATACGAAAGTAGTCGGTTTTATGTCCATATCCCACTACAGCACTTACAAACCAATTTTTCCAATTTTTCCGGTATTTTTCCGTTTTTTTCCTATTTTTCCGGTTTTTTTCGGACACTTTGAAAGTTTCCGGAAAATTTCCATCTCTAGTTGCTCACGTCATCTCTTAGGCAAGGCAACATTCTGAGATTAACGACGCAGCCCAAGTCATTTGAGTCTCTCACTCACAGAGAGCAGTTTTTTTTAACCCTATAAGTCACAGAAAATTTCCCGACGAAAAATTATTATTTTTATGAGCTATCTTGGCTATTTGGAGGTCGGAGAATCCATTTTTGGTGGTCCCGACCTCCTCCGACTGCCGGTTTGGTTTCTACACCTACGTCCCATATATAGGACAGGTGACTTCAGGGTCTCTGTAACCGAAGTCAGGGACTACTGGAAGTAGCCCATTCAAATTTTGTGGAGGTATATATCGGTATACTGGAAGCCTAGGCTGGAAAGGGGAAACCCCAGACTAAAATACATCCTAGCTAAAAGTATGAAAAATCCTTCGAAAAAGTGCTACTTTTTACATGAAACGTTCTAGTTACCCCACCTTTGAGATGCGCCTACCCCGCTGATAACGTGTGATGTAATAATGTTCAAACTGACATAATCCTGAAGGAAAACCGCGCTAGCTCAAAATTGAGGCCCTAAGGGCTTTGGAACCGCAACGTCACATAGAAGTGACATTGTGACTTCAGGGTAACCATCTCATACATTTCGCTTTGTAGGGTATATTTTTACACTTTCCTTGTACACACTGGTACTGGCGCGTTCGAAACTATAATATCTAATGGCTGTGAGTCGTGAAACTCAATTTGAACCCTAAAACACCCCTCCTGACGTGTACAAACAGCAAAGAAACACGAACGTCATTCCTACAGGACATTGTGACTTCAGGGCTACCATAGAGCATATGTCCTTTATAAAGGACATTCCTAAATTCGCTTATGGACACATAATATCAGGTTACCGGGGGTCCCAGAGAACACACGGCAGTGTTGCGGGTCTGCCTACCCATTCCGGCCGTAAGGCGCCACAGCCCCTGCAGCTCTGGCGAGTATGCAATCCCGCAACACTGCCGTGTGTTCTCTGGGACACCCGGTATATGCTGTTTATATCAAGGCCACGACCTGTACAGTAATTTTAGTCGCTCACTCCTAGTCTGGCTGTGCCATAGGCCGCTGGAACTGCGCGTAAAGGCCCGTCGCACAGTAGCCGACCAGACAGCCCCACAGATATTCCGAGTACGAGGTATCTGTCTACGGAGGGCAGAGCGCGGCCCAGCGAGCAGCGAGGTGCAGCTAGAGATGAGCGACGGGCTGGCCGCCGCCTGCAGACTGATTCACAAGATCGGGCTTCGCCCTCCGTCCTTGTCGCACCCACAGCGGTGCACTTGGCCATGGGAGTGTTCCGTGAGTGCGACGAGGACAGATGTATGAAAGCGATCTTTGGAATCGGTCGGCTGGCCCTAGTCCGCTGCCAAGTACCCGAGCCCTGCTCAGCCTCGGCCCGGCCTCGGCCCGGCCTCGGCCCGGCCTCGGCCCGGCCCCGGCCCCGGCCCCGGCCCCGGCCCCGGCCCCGGCCCCGGCCCCGGCCCCGGCCCCGGCCCCGGCCCCGGCCAGGTGCAGCGTAGTGATACGATTAAACACAGGCCTGATGGGTTTTGGCAGAAGCGTAACTCGAGACCCTGGAGTCACAATGTCATTCCTATGTGACATTCATTTTCCCGGTTTCTCTTGACATCCGAACACTCGAAGCAATAGTTCGACCCACAAACTGATAGTATTTTAGATATAGATCACTAGTACAAACTGGGGGAGGAATAAATTAGTTGGGCTATCCGTGATGATCAATCAACTCACCAGAGAAACGCCGCGAACAAGCTTCGTATGCGTTGAGTCAGTGACGATGACGCGTGAGACGCGTGCAAAACAATCGAAGCGAGAGCGGCCCGCGCGGGGAGTTTTAAAGTCGTTTATGTTGGCATTATAAACTTTACTTCTTATTTTGGCCAAATACCTCTCCCATCGCAATACTAATTGAATCTGAAAATTTCGGGCAACTTTCGTAACCCTGGAGTCACATGTCCTATACAAAGGACGTTCATTGTAAGCTGAGTCCTGGGCTTCAGCGAACGCACCAAACTCAAAAGTGTAGCATTCCACTTTGTTTCTTACACCTTATACTACCATTTTCAATCAAGTTTAGATCTACTCTGCCTTTTCCCGGGCCGTAAAACGCTCAAAACTGCCGGCGTGCATCGGGTGTGCGATTCGGCGGTTTTTGGTGGGCAGTTGGCACCACTGGGTATGAGCTAAGGTTCCGGCGCGGAATTCAAAACATTGTGGGGCCAGCGAGGAACGCATTCTTGTGCCGCGAGGTCATCTCAAACAAAATTTGCGCCGTACAGACGCCTTTAAAGTGAACGTCCTTTGAGTAGGACATATGACTTATAGGGTTAAAGAAAAGCGGTCGACAACATTCATAATTTTTGATTTGGCTGAAATTTTTACCAGAGGTTCCTACCATACCCCGTACTACCCAAAATTTTTTTAGCGCAATCGGACAACCTTACGGTGATTGGCAATTTTTTTCGGTTTTAAAGGTTTTTTTTTTGTTGTTTTAAGGTGAAAATGAAAAATTCCCATAAATCTTGGCCCTGCCAAGTTCTGGCGTAAACCAAGGTACTTCCCTGTGTAAAATGAGACGGGGAATCCGAATTTGAAGTAAGTTTGACGATTGGATGAAGTTTTGATGCCGGTTTTGACTAATTCTTACAATTTGCAGAGAAATACCCAAATCTTGGGGTTTTGCTGATCGAATTTTTTTTCGGGGGCGTTCTCGACGCCAAATGGAAGGGAAAGGACCAAACTAACATATGCTACCCTAATTTTGAGTTTCACGACCCTGGCGCGCCATAGGGTGGCTGTTAGAAAACCGACAAAATGCGAAAACTCCAAAAATCCGACTTTTCCCTCTCCTACTTCATTATGGGTCATCAAAATCATATTGGGGGCATAAAAAAAGACAACACAGCCGTCGGCACTACTGCGGCATAATAGTAAACCCTTAAGACAGCAAGACAGCGAGCCGCGCGGCCTGGGGCACCTGAACAGCTGGCTCCTAGCGGGTAGGCAATCGCTTTCCCGCGCGTGCTCGGCGGGTCGGCCCTCTCCTAGGCCACCAGTGGGATTCGACAGCCCGGAAATCTTTCCGGAAAAATTCGAAAAAAATCCACTTTTTTCGGAAATAAATCTTAGGGGTCGGAAAAATTGGAAAAATTAAATAACTTGAATTGTGTTGAAACGCCCGTTTTGGCACGTGTTTACTGTCCCAAAGGAAGGCAAATAAATCACTCATACAATAAAATATGTACAATGATTTAGTTTACTTTAGATTTTTTGTAGGTTTTTATTCCTTTTGATTTTTAAGGAAAATTTTTTTCCCCCTTTTTGACAAATTTTGATCTTTGACTTCCATTTTTGAATTTTTAAAATTTCATTTCGTTTTTTTTCCTTCATTTTTTCTCGCTGTGAGAGAGAGAGAGAGAGAGAGAGAGAGAGAGAGAGAGAGAGAGAGAGAGAGAGAGAGAGAGAGAGAGAGATGTAAGACAGGACAGGAATGAGCAGTATCTAGACGCCGTGAGGATCTGCGCCGCGGCGCCCAGTGCCCAGTGCGTCATGACGTAACGCTAAGCCCGCCCCGCCCCGCCCCGCCCCGCCCCGCCACACCCTCAGCTCAGCGGCGCACCTGCGCGCACCTGCGGCGCACCCGCGGCAGCGGACGCGACGCCGACTGCCCGGCCCGTCCCCCTGTACTGAGGTCCGTCATTCAAGCTCTGGGCGCTCTGGGCCGAGCCGGGCCCCGGGCCGGTGCAGGCCAGGCAGGGGAGTGGCAACAACAAAAACAACACACTGTAATAACAAGCATAACGACGCCAAGCTGTATCACTGGAGCGGCCATGAGCGGTGCGGCACACGGCGGCGCGTCTCCTGCAGCAGCGTGAGGCGCCGGTTCCCACGGTCCATCGTCGAGCGTGGATTAGAAGAACCGCCCCGCCGTGCCACGCCACGCCACGCCACGCCACGCCACGCCACGCCACGCCACGCCACGCCACGCCACCCAACGTGTTGAGGGGGGAGGTGCGGGCGGGTGCAGGCGAGAGGCGAGCAGCAGTGCTTTGCTAACCTACATTCTTTCGGTCGCTCATTCCTGAGGCTGCACCAGCGACCCTCCCACTCTCACAATGAAATTTCGCCATAAATCCGGAAAACTTGTGGAACTGAGATGAAATGTTTTTCGGCAGGTCCTGCTGCTGTTCGGGGTCGGGCCGGGTCGAGGCTGGACTCCCGTGGACATGCACAGCAACACATCAGTGTGGGGTGGATCCACGCAGTTCCGCGCTCTGCACCGCAGCCCCGGGCGGCACGACAACGCAGGTAATGGCACGGAATACCAATAAGCCAGTACGGTAGAAACTATTCGAATCGCCCCAAACTTCACGCGGCAGCTGAACTAAGGGAAAGGAAAAGAACAGTTGGGAGGGTTCACTGTATTTTTGTTTTCCCGCATTTGAGGGCCGACGAACGGAGGGTGAGGAGGGCAGGGGATTGATTTAGGACGCCTCCCCCAGCACATTATTTTCCAGGCTTACCCTCCGCGCGGCGAGCGGCGCGCCTGAGGCCGCCTCACGCGAGCGCTTCTGCCGCACGCCCTGTGGCCGCAGCGGCCGCAGCGGCTGCTCACCCCAGCCACATCAAAGTTCGGCGAGCTTTGATAAAACTCGGTAATGTGGCCGCCGCGGGTCGCATAGTCAGCCTAGTAGTTAGCTATCGCAAGGACGAGCCCGGCCATAGACCTACTCGCGGGTGGGAGGGGGGGCAGGGGGCATACCCTCGCCGGCACTTCATGAGCTTCTACATTACTTCTTACTTACTTACTTACTCACTTACTTACTCACTCACTTACTTACTTACTTACTTACTTACTTACTTACTCACTCACTTTCTTACTTTCTTACTTACTTACTACTCAGCTTAATGGTACCTCCCTCCACAACTAAAATAATCGTGACCTGATTTTTCTGGCGGCAGCTCGTCACCATGAACTACCCACGTACCCGCTGCCGCCACCGCCGCCGCCACCGCTGCCGCTGCCGGCCAGGACGACACCGGCCTCCCCAGCCGCCGAGCCTCTGCCGCCGCCCGTGATGCAGGCGGAGGCGTCATCGGCATCGTCCACGACGTACTTGCATCGCGCGCTGCCCGGCCCGCTGCCCGGCCCGCTGTCCGGCCCGCTGTCCGGCCCGCGGCCAGGCCCCGACCCGCTGGACATGCTGACCGGGACGCCGTCGTCCTTCTCGTACTTCATGCAGGTGAGTGCGCTGCCAACAGTCTCGCCCGGGCTGATCGCGGCGCCACACACTGTAGGGTGTTTCTTTGAATGCGTTTAACAGTGTTGCGGGTTTGCCTACCCAATTCGCCCGTAAGGCGCCATCATGGCCCATGAGGCGCTGGTGACAATTCAATCCCGCAACACTGTTACGCATTCAAAGAAACACCCGGTAACCGTGTCTGTCGTGCAGGTGCAGCCGCACCCCCGCGCCACCTCCTACCGGGAGCGCACGCGCCAGACGTCTCACGTCGTCAACCTGCTCCCGCACGGCGGGACCCGGGAGCAGGACCCCGCCCCGCAGAGGGCGCCGTTCAGCGGGACCACCTTCCAGAGCTTCCCCTTCGGGCCCATCCAGGTGCCCAGCGCCTTCACGCACCCCAACCCCCTGGCGGTCCACCACCGTCGGCCGCCGGCCCCGGCGGGAGCGGCCGACGACTACTCCGTGGACGCGCCTCCGGTCGGCTTCGTGGAGACCGCGAGCTACATGGGCGGCCGTCTGCAGGAGGGGGTGATGGAGCGCAGGCCTCCGCGGCCGTCAGCTCCCCGCCGGCGCCGCCCCAAAGCCAAGCAGCAGACTAAACCCAAGGAGATCACGATCCTTGGCGACCCACGGAGGCCTAACCTGGGCATCGTCGGCGTGCCCGGGCAGGACGTGTACGAGCCGGCGCCGCCCAGGATCCGGGAGTACGACCCTTACACCGGCAGGTTCAAGGTGCTGACCCCGGACGAGGCGCACGACTCCCGGGAGGAGTACCGGAGGCCGGGAGCGTCGGCCGAGACGTCTGCCGAGGCCGGCGACGCCGGTCACCAGTCGGCCGACGTCGGGGAGGAGCAGCGCGAGGACGAGAGCTACGAGGTGTACGAGACGCCGGACGAGACCCACAGCCTCGTGCCCATGCGCGCGCCCCGGGGCCGCGCCAGCGGCTGTCTGCAGAAGGACTTCCTGACGGGGCTGCTGTCGCCGCTCATCAACGCCATCAGGCCCGCCATCAAGCAGTGCCAGAGGCAGCAGAGGCTGCGGCAGCCGCAGCAGCAGCAACAGTACGGCCGCCTGCACCGGCCGCGGGGGCGACCGCGGAAGAGGCCGGCCAAGCAGAGCAAGCAGCAGCAGGCGCAGCACGCGCAGCGCGCGCGGGAGCCGTACTTCGAGTTCCGCAACCCTGTGCACAACTACATCAGCGGCGAGCCGCAGGGCCGCGGCCTCGAGGAGGTGGCCGACGGCGACGCGGACGCCGAGTACCTGAGCGTTGGCGAGGCGGAGCGCGAGGCGCGCGCCCCGCCGCGGCTCCGCGAGGAGCTGTCCACGGAGGACGACAAGTCGGAGGACGACGGCGTGTTCGCACCCTACTCCGTGTATCGCACCGTCCTGGAACCCGACAGAAAGTTCCGGCCCTTCGTGCGCTTCCCGTTCGAGAGCGAGCGGTCCAACCTCAAGGCCATGGTCAATGACCTTATCCACGAGGGGACGGCGCCGCCATGACGGCGCGACGGGAGCGACTCGTGCAGCCTCGGGGAAGTGCTCAACGAGTGCTGCAACGCGCTCTGCTTCTAGTCCGGCCGAGATCACAAGTAGCTCCCTCTCGACGAAACGGTTCGCTCCCGGCCCTGATGGGTTTCTTATGCTCTTGAACTATTAAGCGGCCCATGACAAGAATTATTGTGATATGAACTAGCGCTCAAGAAGACTAGGTTAGTGTTTATCGTGATTTTCTCGCGAACTAAGTTCCTTTGAAAAGACTGAACGGACAGACGTGTTTACTTCTCGGTCCACTTCGAAAAATCGAGATTGTACACCTTTACGACGAGAGTCCAGCTCTTTGATTATGTCTAAGTTATTATGTGGCTATTTCTACGGAAAATCTTTGTGCTAACTATAGTAATAAATGCCTTATTTTCGTAAGTGGTGTATGTGAGGTAGTGGAGATGTGGATGCAGGTGGATCATACCCATTACAATCGACACATTTTGGTGTTAGTAGAATTTTTAATGCTGTCCGAGAGAGAACATACAAAAGTAGAAAAAATCTGCTGCAGTTGGTGTTGCTGGTGTTGGCGGCGCGTGGCAGCGCGGGCGGCAGCGCGGGGCAGCGCGGGGCGGCGCGGGGCGGCGCGGGGCGGCGCAGGGCGGCGCGTCTAGGCCACGGGGGTGGAGGGGGTGGGGCCCGCTCCTGCAGGGGGCCCCGCTGAAGGGCCGGCCGGGCCGGCGGGCTCCTTGCCGTCGCGCTTTTTGAGGTATCGGCCGTTGTACGCCGTGTTGTAGGTGTTGCTAGCGGCCGGGGTGTTGTAGTAGTACTCCTGCGTCACGGGATAGTTGGGGTACGCACCGCTGTTGTACCCAGTGTTGTATCCGGTGTTGTACCCGTTGTACCCGGTGTTGTAGCCGCCGTAGCCGGCGCCAGGGTAAAGGCGGTTATCGTATCGGTTATCGTATCTGTTGTCGTAGTACGTCCGCCTATTGTAGTCGTACGGGTACCGGTTGTTGTAGTTGTTGTACGGGTAGTTACTGTAGAAGCGGTCCTCGTACGGGTATCGGTTAGCGTTGTAGCCGCCGTAGCCGACCGTCCTCGCGTCGTAGCCGGTGTAACCGGGGTAGCCGGGGTAACCGGCGTACGCCCCCGCAGCCGTGGGGTACGCGGTGGGGTACGAGGTGGGATACGCTGTGTTGTACCCCCGGTTGTAGGCGCCGTACTGGTTGTACTGGCTGTAGCGCGGGTCGTAGCGGTCGTACGCTCCCGGGTAGGAGCGTGAGAGGTCCGAGTTGTAGAAGCCCGCGCTGCTGTACCCGGGCGCCGTGGGCACGGCCCAGCGGTTGTAGTTATACGCCGTGTTGTACGAGTTGTAGCCGCCATACGGGTAGCCTGCAACACCACAGGGCACTGTCGAATCACGTCAGGGCGAGTTTATACACATTTATTCTATGGATTGAAAAACAAGGTCGCTTTCTCGCTGCGCATTGCAGAGTATAAATTGCGAATGATAGAGAGAAAGTCGCATGGGACACAAAATGCCGCGAATCGTAGGGTTAAATAAAAAAAATAAAAAAAAAAATACATGAAGCCATGAGTGTGATATGCGGGTGGTCTGCATACAAACGCGGTCAATGGAATGCTGGCTCACAGATAGCGGCACATAAAGGACGGCAGAGGACGATTTCCTGTCCCTCTGACACTCGTCAAAAGGCGATTAAGGCAAGCTCGGCTTCTAAAAGTGTTTTACGTAATTTTACTTCCATCGTTCCCTCGCGAAAGGGAGGAAAAAGGGTGGAGCCCGTAGCAACTCAGCAAACATCCCTGGCACTGAAAAAAAAATATTATTCATTAGTTCAGCGTTTCCCAACCGGTTTAGGGCAATAGGGCACGCAGGGCGGCGCACGCGCTTCGAAAAGGTGGGGCGGGGGGCCGCTCCCAACCAACCAGGGCCCTGCAGGGCAAAGCCAGTCTCGAGAGGGCCGCAAACATCGCCATCCTGTAAATATTGAAGAAAACACGGGCACAGCAGGGAACCTGATGGTCTCCCCACCCGCTCCAGGAGTTAAGCTGTATCCAGTACTTGGGCGCCGCGGGCTGGACGGCAGCAGGGCGTCACCGCGACCCGCGCGAGCCGCCCCCGCCGGGTCGCGCCGCGGTGCACCGCGCAACGCCACGCCGCGCCCTGTAGCGGGACCGTCACGCGACGGACGCGGCTTTTGGAAGCTCGTGGAGGGCCGCGGGCCTATCTCTGCCACGCGTTGCCTGTAGGGTGTATATAATACGGATCCGGTCACGCCAATCTCTGGCTCGCCTGACGTTTGATTCCGAAGACCGCTCTCGCGTCTCCGTCCTTGTCTCACTCATGGGGCCCAGCCATCCCCAACATAGGGCACCGCCATAGGTGCGACAAGGATGGAGGTATACGAGAGCGATCCTCAGAATCAGTCGGCTGGCCGAGTGCGCGCGTGGTGACAGCTCCGTGATTAGGGGCAGCCGCTCGCCGCGAGTAGCCGGACCGGACCGGGGCCAGCGACCTCCTCCCCCTCCCTCTCCTCCTTCCGCCGAGGAGCGG
Organism: Frankliniella fusca; assembly: GCA_029379305.1. Classification (NCBI taxonomy): domain Eukaryota; kingdom Metazoa; phylum Arthropoda; class Insecta; order Thysanoptera; family Thripidae; genus Frankliniella; species Frankliniella fusca. The sequence continues at coordinate 1,230,700 of JAHWGI010001270.1, read as the reverse complement.
AGACGAGTCAGCGAGCACACCGCGGGTCACCTCGGTCGTCTCAAGAAGCACAGGAAAAAGAGGGGAATTAGGGGGGAAAGATTTCCATCGCCGTCTGAAGGTATGACCGACAGAAAAAGCCTGAGATGACCGCCCGCGCCCCCCTCCTCCCAGAGCTCCCACGTCACTTACACATGCACGGAGAAAAAAGATTTGCTGAAATAGCGCGTACAACATTTTTTGCTGAAACAGCAACAAATATTGGTCTCACAACTACCTCGCAGCTGTCATAGATAAGTCCATTGCTCTGCACTGTCGAAAATTGTCGTCGGTTTACGGGAAAATTTTCCACGAAGTGGAGTTGTCAAATTACGATCACTTATCGTAAAATTACAAGCAGTACCTATCGACTAGAAATTCAATTACAAGCAGAAATGGGCTGTCGTAAATTTACAACATTTTTCGTAAGTCGTAATTTACAAAGTAAATTGTAAATCTACGAACATATTTTTCACAGTGCTGCCAGCTACAATATAGCTGCAACTGCAAACAAAAAGTTGTAGGCGCTAAATTAGCAATTAGGTTTTTGCTGAGCCAGCTAATCTTTTTCTCCGCGTGTAACACGGCACGTATCGCATCTACCGCATCGCGTCGAGTTCCCTTTTTTCTCTCATGCGATTGGTGCCTCTCTCTGCTTTGCGTGAATATCTGTTAATTATAGGCTGCCGCCACTGAAACTTACCGGCGTCTTTTTTGGCGCGTGTCGCCTTGTCCAGCGTCGTCTCCTCCGCCTGCGGCTCAGCCTGTTCCGCTACCGCCGCCGCCGCTACCGCCAACGCCGCCAGGAGCACCTGAACACAAGCGTACCGTATTACAAGAAGTTTCAAGTTCCTTTCACTCCCTACCGCCCCCTCCGCACACTGTCCGTCGGCACGCCCCAAACTCGCGCCGCGACAAACAGATCCGCTATATACTGCTTATCAGATCGGGTGGTTCTCCGCCCCCCAGAGGGCGCGTCGCCGCCCCGCGCCGCCCCGCGCCGCCCCGCGCCGCCCCGCGCCGCCCCGCCCTCGCAAACTCTGCTGAGGTCGCCGCCCTCCGCGCCGTGTCAGCCAAAGTGAGCAGAAATAATAAAGGGTGAGCGCCACGCACAAACGTGCATGCATGAGTAGCATTTCATATATCGCGCCTCGCATTCTGCGAGTGGAAAACACTGAGTGCAAAAAATTTGCAATCTCCGGCCCTCGTTGCGGCAGCTGCTGCCGATTCATTAAAACCTCTTGCGCAGAAAAGCGTGGTGTGGGTGAAGCTGGGCGGGGAATGGGACACGGTGGAGTGAGGCGGGGTGGGGCGGAGTGGAGAGAGGGATCAACAGCGAGACTCAACCCTCTGCTACTGCGAGCGACGACGCCATGGAGCCGCGGGCCGGGCGTGCCGTGCCGTGCAGTGGCGCGGCGAGACGGTTTCATGAGGTTCGTCTGGCGCACGAGAGGTAAACTTGTCCCTCATGTCCGAGGAACATCAGAGCGATTCAAGGACAGCCACATTGCCTTTGTTATCTACCTTCGTCATTGAACTGTTCCCATTGATTGTGTTCTTGGATATCCAATGTGGTGGCTGTTGTTTTTGCCGTGTGTCCACGAGCATTATACGTTCCGAGGGAGAAACAACTCTGAAACTTTCGAACACCTCGTAATACAGAAATATTCCGGAATATTCAGAGAAATTCAGAAAACTTAAGAAAATTTCAGGAAAATTCATAAAAATTCAGAAAAAATTATGGAAAGTCGCGGAAAGTCGTAAAAAATTGAGTAAAATTGAAGAAAAAATAACAAAAATTAAAGAAAAATTCACGAATATTCACAACAATTTACAAGAATTCTCAAAATTTGTACGCCAAAATTCAGAGTTGCTTCCCCTTCGATACGTTCCCCCTTGCAGACCCAGCATGGCTTCCGACGACTCTCCAGTCCCGTAGGGCCCCGGCGGCCCCGGCCCGGCCTGCTCTGCTCCGCCCTACCCGGACAAACATCCCGGCGCATTCCCGCCCCACGAGACCGTCGGGTCGGGCGGCGGTGCGCGTCCCCCTGCCTCCCTCTAACCCTGCCTTCACCTTTCCACCACATTTTCCCCGTTCTAATTGTTGTTCGGACGAGGTCGATGCCTTTCGGCCCCGCTCTCCAAGCTCCACCCCGCAGCCCCCCCCCCCTCCCCCTCCCTACTCTCGTCTGCGGATCTCTTGTTCGCAGCCCGAAACGCAGCTGCGCGCCCACCATCTCATACAGCAATAATTAAGGAGAGGGATGACAGTTTCGTAGCTATGTCTACTTTGGAGAGGAGGAGGCACTTGAAGTTTGTGTTCTCATGATCCCATCTTTCTTCTCCACGAGACATGGGCCCGAGACACGTCCCGGCCGCCAAGGAGTCACGACCCGCTGCGCTTGCCCGCTCACACGTCAGCGCGAGGGTTATGACCTCACAATGTCTTCTTCTTCTTCTTCTTCTTCTTCTTCTTCTTCTTCTTCTTCTTCTTCTTCTTCTTCTTCTTCTTCTTCTTGATTTAGAAAATGTAATTTTATACCACTGGCCACCAGCGCAACTTCTATTGCACAATCCAAGTTAAAAAATATATATTTAAAAAGAAGGGGGGGGGGGGGATGTTTGACCTTTGTGTCTTTAGGATTTACTTCAATAATCTTCCTTCTATATCTCTAAACGACGATATAGAGGCAAGAGCCCCCCAGAGTGTATGTCGGGGGGTGGCGGACCGTCGCTTCCGGCCGCTTCCAATATTGTTTCCGGAATCACATATTTGTCGCGCTTTCCCCCGATGCCACCGCAAATCGATTTGTGTTTTTGGAGCCCTCGAGAGGCGACAGGCAACACGTATGTCCCCGCCCCACCCCTCCCCGCAATAGGGTGGCTGGATCTGCAGATGGGAGAGCCGAGCCGAGCTGGGCAGACGGGCGGGGGTTACAGTGGCCCGAGCACATGTCGTCATGAAATTGACGAAAAGACAAACGGCAAGAATTTGTCTCGGTGGTATGATGGCACGCCCGAACGCCTCGGCCCCCCGCCCCACCCTCGCCCAGAGCACGAGCACGGCCGGCAGGGCGTTCTCTTATCTAAGAAGAAGAGCAATTCCAGACGCCCTTGAGTCTGCCAGTTTGGCTCAGCCTGCTGCTTGCAGGAGAGAGTGAGAGCGGAGGGAGGGTGTGTGAGCGGGCGAGAGAGAGAGAGAGAGAGAGAGAGAGAGAGAGAGAGAGAGAGAGAGAGAGAGAGAGAGAGAGAGAGAGAGAGAGAGAGAGGCGTGAGAGTGAGAGCGAGCGGGTGATCTCCCGGCCGTGCCTGCGAATGAGGCAGCAGAGGGAGGGTGCCAGGGTGCGCGCCCGGCCCGGCCCAAACTCACACAGCTATTAAGCGGATCCTCTGGGCGCCCAGCGTCGCCCCGCTATCCCAGCTAACCGAGGCGCGTTCTTCCTGGGACCCATTTCTTTGCGCCGCGCTTCAAGACTTATGCGCCTGCGACTAAATAGGCGTAAAAGTCGAGGATTTTTCCCCAATTTGCCAGCAGGCGAGGCGGGTAGAGAAGGGTGGGTGATAAAGTGGTCAGACACTTTATTGCATACTGGCAAAGTCCGTATGAATTAAAGCCGCACGGGAAAATATTCCGCTATCAAGAAAATGAAATATTATTCAACGATACATAACAAATATAAAAGTTTTTTTTTGTTTTTTTTTAGTCGCTTTCTTATACGTTGACGGCAAGAGCAGGTCATGTTGTGCCGGACATTACATGACCAGCATATCATCTTACCTCAGGAGGAATCCCCCCCCCCTCCCCCCTCCTCCCTCCGTTTTCCTCTGTCAAGCTGGCTGAGCGCCAGCTCGCGAGGTGGTCTTCGACTGACACTTTCCTTCCGACGCAGAAGAAAGTCTCATTCGATGAAAGTCAATCACAAAACGAAGTTTAGTGCGGTTGCAGTGCAAGTGAATATTGTTCCTTTAAGCTAACATCGCCAAAAATTACAATAATTGAATACAATTTTTGTGATTCGCTAGTAAAACATTGGACTACCGCTTTAATTTTCTGCATATGTATGGATGTTTTCTTAAATAATTGTTAAGTCGAGAGATTCGATCTGGCTGGGGATATGACAAGACGCGAGCGACCCTGGTGAAACTTGAGGAACGTTGAAAAATTTCTACGTATAAGGTAATGGGTAAAAATGTGGGCACGTGTCGACGAATTAACTACTGTTAGTTAATCATATAATAACAAACTGTCTATAACGGACTGAGAGTGTACGCGGGTTCGCCTACTCGCTCCAGCCGTGAGACGGCGCGCAGCGCGGCTCCTCGGGTAGGCAGACCCGCAACACTGTTACGTGTCGTCCTCTGACATACCCTGTCCACAGCGCGCGCCGCAGGCCCGCAGCACCCGCAGGCCGCACACGACTGTCTGTCTGAGCCCGGTCTGGCTGCAGCGGCTGACTGGTGACTCACTCCTCCCCAGCGCCGCCCAGAGCCGCCCAGCGCCGCCAAGCCCGCACCGGACGGGCCGGGCCCCTCGGCACCTCTGCTCCATCTAAACGAGTCTCTATGGACCACTTGGGCGTAGCGTCCGCAAGGTGAGGCCGGGCCGGGCCGGGCCGGGGCAGGGCCTGTACGTGCGGGGTGCGCGCGCGTGCGCTATTGTGCGCGGGCCGTGAGCCCCGTGCGCCGTGCTCTAGATCAAGGCCGCCGCGTGTGCCCGGGGAGGACGCACGTCGAGGAGAAGATTGTGTGCGCGCCGCCGCCTTCTTGCACGGGTCACACACATACGAGACGCAGAGTCTGCCGCGTCACCCCACTGGTAACACAAATGTAAAATGTAGCACACCAATTGGTGTGCTATTCAGATGAGGAAATTTTGCACATTTCCTGATGTCGATCAAAACTCGACATCACGAAGTATCCAATCTTTACACACTCCGCAAACGTCTACCGCAACTTTCGACATTTGATACACTGTTTCCTATACTACTACTACAGTATGCAACCAGGTGTGCAATATTTGCACACTTACCAAGCGTTTAAATTTTGCACATCAAGCAAGAGTGCAAAAATGTTCGACATCATGTAATGTGCAAACTAGTTAAAAGCCCACTTGAGGTGTGCAAAGCTATGCACATTTGTTTCAACAGTGTCCGCGCAAACTCGCGGAATGTGCGTGCAGGTTCTTTCGTCCAATGCAAAGCGGCGACCTTGCGATGAACATGAGCGCCCAGAAGAAAAGACTAGAGCTCTTCGTAATTATTCAACATCGTGGCGCCTACGCAGAGATAGGTCAGTGCACGCGGGACACAGCTTCTGTGAGCAAAGTCGATGACCTTGGCACAGTTTGGGTCGGGTCAGGATGTTAGGTAACAACAGCCGTGTACTCGGTGACGACTGCAAAGTGCGAGGACCCGCGGGGCAAGGGATCCCTGACCACTACAGGAGCTCTCGGGCAGTTAAGGAGAGCTGACGAACAGGCAGGCGGGCATGGGGAGTGGACACCGTAAGAAATTGAAGGCTACTTACAGGAAAATTTCCATGAAGTTGAACTGAAAAATTATAGCAAAGTGCAAATCTTAAAATAGACCATTTCAGCATAAGCGAAGTGAAGAACTGGGCGAAGAACAACAGACCGGAAACAGTTGCTTTTCATAACCCAAACGTTCGTGAAAACTTAAATACAATGTAAACAATATCAAAAAGATTCGAGCTACATTTGGGTGATAAAAAGCAACTGTTTCCGGTATCTTGTTCTTCACCTTGTTCTTCACTTCACTAATCCTGAAAGGGTCTTTTACAACCACAACGAATCGACGTGAAATTCAATAACTTTTAAGGATGGTTTGCCTTGATTTTTTTTTCTGTAAATTGAAATTGACAATATTTATATCGTAAATCAACAAAAATAATTTTCACAGGAGCGGAGGGGGTGGGGGAGAGGGTGATGGGTGAGGGAGGGGATACTGCCCGGCTGGCAGGCGATGGCCGGGCATTCTATAGTTTACTCAGCCCATCGGGCGGATGACCCGGGCCAGGCCGGCCCAGCCCAGCCCAGCTCAGCCCAGCGCTGCCCGGATAATCGGACAATAACTCGCGTAAGGGAGAGCGCAATGTAGCGCATTGAGAAGGCGCAGGCAGCACAGGCCCGGCCCCCGTGATGGAAAAACGAACGAGGAATATCGGCCGGCACGCCTCTTCATCACCCGGCTTTGTAAACAAACCGAAATGTTTTCCCGGCGCCGCGATCACCGCCCCCGAGGCTCCTCGACCCCCCCAACGTGCCGCCGTTTGCTGAGCGGCTCGAGCCAGGCCGGCAGAGCAATTACCTTCATTAATGAGAACCTCGCCGAGATACAATATTAATGTACGATGAATAAGGCAAAAAAGAAAATATTAGGAAAGTGTATTCCGGTGGAAAAATCTGGGACCGTTTATTTCTTCTGCCGTTCCCGAAGCAACAAGTATTTCATCTTCATTAAAAACGGATTCGGTCGTGAAATTGACTAAGCTGCTTTGGGGGTGACGGTGGCTGGGGCGCGGCGAGACGAGCTGGGCGCGGGGCGGTTGCGGTTCGACCCCGCCCCGCGCAGTTCAGACTGGGCCCGGCCCGGGCTAGGCCAAGCGAGCGTTGGGAAATTCAGTTCCTTGCGCGAATTTCTCTCGGGCAGGACGCGCGCTTGGCGTCGACAGCAGGAAGAAAACTTACTCGGAGCCAGCTTATAAATATTCCAGGCCTGGGAGTGATGAAGGGTTGTCTGGAAGGGAGAGAGGGAGGGAGGGGAGGGGGGTTCTTGCGCGGAGCCAACAAAGTGCATCAGCACCACATGCCTGGCCGCGCAATAATTATCGTGGCCGTCCCCACTGTGGCCGGAAACTTTGGCCATTGCTGTGGAATAATTAGGTTAGTTAAGCTGCCATTGGCTTGTATTGATGCCTCAGACACTCCGATTCTGCCAAGAGAGTATTACAAAAAAAGTAAACATATTCGGATGCAGCTATTCTAGAACTATAATCCTTGCGCAAAAAGCCACCACGTTGAAATAATTTAGTAATTGAGGGACCCTTCCCTCTCCCCTCCACTCCTGCTCACTCGGCGCACCTGACCTTATTGTCCTCCAGACCCCGAACCAAGGCCCTCACCCGCGCACAACGCTCCGGTCCTCTTTCCGTCCACTTCGTCTTGAAGCGACATGTTTTTCCCTAATTGCGGCGCAGCGGCGTGCGAGGTCGCACCTCCGGGGGACATCCGGGCCAGGCCGGGCCGGGCCATACTACACACACTCGCGGACTGACATCCTTCTTCCATCAGCATCGGACCCTCTATACTCGTCCAGAAATAAATATACGGACACATTGTGCAAGAAAACATTAAAGCAAAAAAAAGTGATGCCATGGTTACAACGTGCAGCGGCTGCAGCCGCGGAGGTCGCGAGGGCCTCGGGGTGTTATCGCGCAGTCACCCCAGCCAGCAGACGCAGTGCAGCCCTCCGCACCCCATCCCGTCGCCACCAAACCCTTCTGGCAAGCTGCCGTAAAATTGCTACTCGCGTGACATAGGCCGGTAAGTATTCACCAGCGGGGTCGGGTCGGATGCGGCGAGACGGGGTTGGGTGGGAGAGTGAGGGGGCGGAGGGAGGGAGAGAGAGAGGAGGGTAGGAGGCTGCTGGTCCCGGATGCGCGCGTGTTTGATTTACTGAGAGCGCGCGGCCCGGGTCGAGCCGGAGGGAGGCCCGCTGCTGTGGCACGGGGAGAGTGGGGGAGGACCCGAGTGGTGTGGTGCATTATCAGTTTAAAGGATATTTCATATATATATATATATATATATATATATATATATATATATATATATATATATATATATATATATATATATATATATATATATATATATATATACGAGTGTGCTGTGGACGAACACGGGGCTGATGAGTGTACAAGTGGGCCATGGCCGAGCGCGCCTGCCACGCCACGTGACGCTGATGAGCGAGGATGAACCGATACTGCAGGTAGCGGACCTGGCGGCTAAACTGGAGCGTGCATAGGAGTGCACGTGGTGCACGCGACACGGGAGGGGGGGGGGGGGTGCTGAGAGAAGGAAGAGGGGAAGGCTTGGACTCTACCCGGCGGGAGCACTGGCGGAACTAAGGCTCAACCTTTTTAGCCTTACGCCGCTTGTTCCAACGGACTGAGCGCACGACAAGGCGCACGAGGTCTATCCGCCCCTACTCGCTCTATCTACACGTATCGGAGGTTTTCTTTCATACGCTTCATTTCAAGCGTGACCTCTTCACGAGGTTGCTGTCAAGTTGCTGTGCGCTTCATTCAATAAGCGAAAAGTTATACGCCTCAGTTTTTCCAGTGAGGTAACGAGAAATACAAGCTGCTACGATGGGAGAGCTCGGCTCAGCTGGGTGGATAAGAAATAACTCTCGCTATATGAGTGTAGGCACCCGCGTTTCTCACTTTCGTGGAAGCGCGCGCGCCTGCTTGTGTGAGAGAGACAGTGAGCGTGTGTGTGCGTGTGTGCGTGTGTAGGAGGAGAGCTACTGCGGTGCGGGCAGAGCGGACGTGCGAACGACAGTGACCAGAGCGGAGCGCACGTTGCCATGGGGCTTCGCCATGGTCCCCGCTCCGGCTCTCCCTCTACCCTGCCCGTCCCGCCCTCGCCCCCGCCCTCGCCCCCGCCCTCGCCCCCGCCGCCACGTTTGTTTTTTGTTTTCCTTTCCTTTTCAGGGGCCACGACAGAACACACGCGGACTCCGGCCCGGCCGGGCCCGAACCCGCTCAACTACTTCGGCCCTTTGCACTAAAACTACCGCACTACCCGCTTGCGACACGACGCGACACGACGCGACAGAGACACAATGTGCCGTTCCCTTGATTCCAACAGGTCCGCTGCACGGCGGGTCCGGCCAAGGCCGGCGGCGGTGGTGTGGTGTGCCGCACCGCGCTGCGACTCGCCACGCCACGGTCGAGTGACAAGCCCTCGTCATAAAGGCGCGACACAAAGCGCGTGACGTGCGGTCCGGGCCGTGCCGTGCCGTGCCGTGCCGCGCCCGCGGGCCGCGACGCGCGACGGGAGTGGCCGGCCGGCCGGCCTGGGCGCGGCGTGGCGTGGCGTGGCGTGGCGCGGGGAGCTATGATCCGCACGACCCACCCGAACCACACCGCGATATATAAAGAGACAAGAAATTAACAGCTATTTCAAATATCAATTTGAAGGCGGTCGTTTTAGACCGTCTTTAGCTTAGCATACGATATGATCATTTCATTCATTCTAGTTCTACAGTGGACCAAGGAAACTCCTTCCTGCCACGATTGTTGACAGGCGAGGGGAGAGGATGAAATGGGGGAAAGGGGGGGGGGAACGAATGTCTAGGCTGCTGTTGCGCCCGAAGCGCCAGAACGGGCTAGCGTGCGACGCGACAAGAAATTGGGAAGGGGAGAAGAAGCAAATTTACTAAAGTTCTCACAGTTTACATGTAGACATTTACACCGTGCTAATAACTGCTACTATTCGGGCCTCGTCTTTGCTAGATAACCACCTCAATGAAAAAATTGGTTCGTATTTATAAAAAGGGAAAAAAATGTTAGAGCTAACAAAAATAAAATAAATTAAAAAAACACATTTTTTTTTTTTACAAATATTGGGTCAGACTTTAGGGTAAAATATAAGTCTACTTGTTGCCTTAAAATTTAAAGAGCGAAAAAAAAACCCAATGGGAAACATTCAAGCCGAAAATATACAAAAGGTCAGAGAAAACTCTGCTCGATTTGTGCGGCAGAATTCAGGGCTGTTATCTATTCGCACCAACAGAGGTGCTGTGCAGAGTTGTCCGAGACTGGTGGTCTATAGAGTGCCCGACGAGCGTCGTCCGAGGGCTAACGCTGGGCAGCGCTGTCCGAGGCTTAAGCAAGTTGTCGCCGCTGACAGCAAAACGGGGGTGCGGGGAGGGGGGCATGAGTGTCCCACTCCCTCGAAAAGGGTAAGAGTCGATAAAGCGCGATTTCGAGCAATTCCGTTGCACGTTACTCTCCTCGACGCAAAGAACGGCGACGTAAATGAGGAAAAGATGGAAATATGAAAATCGTAAAGTAGCTCATCGCGCCCGTGGGAGTCAAGGGCGGCCCACTTCACAAACACATCGAGGAGGCAGGCGCGTGCAGCTGCTCAAACTGGGAGAGACGTAACGATACGCAACGCTGCAATAAGGAGAGGAAGAGAGAGAGAGGGGGGGGGAGGTAGGAGGGGAAGGAGGGAGAGAAGACAGCGCGCGAAAGAGGCGCGGCGCGGCGGCCGCAGTGAATGAGAGCCCCTGCGCACGCAGCCCCGCCACGCAGGGGTGTGGGCAGGTTGCCTATCCTCCTAGCTGCAGGGGCTTCACCGCGGAGAAGCGAGGGGCAGTGAGCGCTTTGAAAAGGGCGGAAGGGGCACAATTTCGCGACGCTAACGCGCGTTCAAGTATCGCCTTATTTTCTCTCTTAATTAGCGTTTCAACATTTTTAATTGGGAAATAAAAAGAGATTTGTGGCGTCTGATGCCGCTGATTTATCTCTGACATTTTCCACCCGAGAACAACACTGAGGACAGCAGGATTTCCAGAGAGGCGTACGGGCTTTTGGCTTTCGGCTACGGCGCCAGCTAGTAGTCGCGCTGCACCCGGCGGGTCGGCCGGCGCGGCGCGCGGACACTCCTCCGCATCTTGGAGCTTCCTTTTCTCGAAATGCAGGTGAACCTGAGACACTTTTCCACTTGCGGCCCCGCAACAGCTTCCGTCCTGCAGGCGCCCCTGCCCCCAACCCGCGGGGCCCCACTGACTCACGCCGACGAGGCTCACTTTGCGGCACGCGAGGTGCGGCGCGGCGGCGAGGGGCACCCCCGCCCAGCCCGGCCCCGCCCCGCCCTGCCTCGCCCCGCCCCGCCCCGCCCCGCCCTGCCCCGCCCGGAGATGCTGAGTACCCATAATAGCCGCTCGTTTGACACTGTGTCAAACAAGGAAGGCTGCGGACAAATCTTCTAATTCTCCTTGAGGCGAGTGAGCGGAGTGGACCAGGAGCCGCGAGAGGCAAGGCTAAGGGGAGCTCCGGGAAAAGACGCGCGGGGAATGGGTCGAGTCGGTCGGATCGGATCGGATCGGATCGGGTCGGGTCGGGTCGGGTCGGGTCGAGTCGGGTCGGGTCGGGTCGAGTCGGTTCGGGTCGGGTCGGATCGGATCGGGTCGGGTCTGATTGGGTCGGATCGGGTCGGGTCGGGTCGGGTCGGGTCGGGTCGGGTCGGGTCGGGTCGGGTCGGGTCGGATGGGATCGGGTCGGATCGGGCAGATCGGGTCTGACCATCAGGTGAGGCCACCTGTGCGCACACCCGAGGGCTTACACCCGGCCATGACGGAGAACACGTAACAATGTCGCGGGTCTGCTTATCACGCGGCGCCTTAGTACGTCTGAAGCGGGTAGGCAAACCCACGCGCACGCTGTGACGTGTTCTCTGATACACGCGGTATATTGCGGCTTGGGAGTGTCACCGCCCGGAATTAAGGGCGTCCCTGCTCTCTCGGCCCACGGGGCGGCCCTCCCACCATCGTAATTTGAATGCGTCTCCGAAAACATTAAAGGGGCTGGACCGGGTTGGACCGGGCTGCCTGGGCGCCGGAGCGCCAGGGAGGCCGCGCGCTCGCAGGTACTGCAGGCCGCGATTAACAAGAGGAGGAGCATGCACGCAAGTGAGCTGGGAGACCTGTTCACTAAGGACCCGTCACACGATACACTTAAGATGCAAGCACCCGTTTCAAAACATTGCGATCAGTGGAATGGAAACACAAAAGGTGCTAAGCCGTGGCTTTCCAGGGGTGTTCAAGAAATTTCTAGTCTAGAGCCTCTACATAGGCATGAAAAGGACCTAAAGGTGCTGGAGTTTGAAGGTTTCAGTGACAAAAAAGCTTGAGCATCTTTTAAAGGTGGGACGCAGCACATTTTTCAGTTGATCTTCTTACTTTTTTGTAATAAGAAAGGCACACTGGTTTTGAACTTTCTTGGACCAGGAGGAGCCGAATAGTCTCGTTTTGATTTTTGCGGCCGTTCCCTTTCACATGCACTATTTTGAGGCTGTTGGCTGGAGGCTTATAGAAGGCTGCCACCCACGGAAGGGCCGTCAAATACTACATGCGATCGCCACACCGTCCCATTTTTTAGGGCCTCTTTCCTCGCGAGTCTCATCATCAGGGGATCAGAGGCAAAATCCTACCAATTCCAATGACAAACAGGAAAGAAGGGAGAGGAGAGGGAAGAAAATACGAAACTCACCAGCATCGAGATCCTCGCCATTGTACTGGCCGCTCTGGTTCCAGTCCTGGACTCACTACAACACTACGCGCTGCGCTGCACTGCGCCCGCCCGCTCAAATCCCTCGCATATATCGCTCACACACAGGTGGACCCGGCGCCGCGCGGTGGTGGGGGGAGGAGCAGAGAGAGAGAGAGAAACTCAAAACGAATGAGAAAAGGACACTTTAGAAGAAAAAAAAATCTCGTGACACACGGGGAGTGAGGTTCGCGGCGCGGACACGAGAGGCTCGGGGGGATTGCCATTTCCGCGCCGCTGCCCGCTTCTTTTATAGCCGCGCTGAGAATTTGCAGCGCCTCGCGCTGCGGCCGGGAAGGGAGGGGGCTGTCACACTCACAGGCGCGCACCGACGCACCGACACACGCACACGCACGCACACACACAGACACACACGGGCGCAACAATGAACGGCAGGCCACCACCCTATCACGCACACAGAGGGCTCGGCCCGGCTCGGCTCGCCACGGCCGGCCGGACAGCAGCAGGTGTCGTGCAAAATGTGCCAATCTGGCTATGACTGGCTAAACACGTGCACTGTACCCGGCTCCCCCCCCCCCCCTCCGTTTCCCTCACCAGCGGACCCTTTCCATAACAAAAGTGTTTCATCGTCTACTGCCGCTACTAACAGAAGCGGTACCGAGGGAGGGACAGCATTAGCTCAGGTGGTTTCGTCACTTTACGGAGCAACAAACACATCGCGACGTAGGTCAGAAATCGACCCGTTCGTCCAGTTTTGAAAGGACGCAGGTGGCAGCGTGAGCCCTACAGCCTACTAGCAATAAGGACAGATTACTGTTGCGCATTTGTTCCAGGCGCGTTATTCTTTACGAGCAGACAGAGGCCGCCAGGGCTCGGACCAGGCCCTGGGCCCTAGGCCCCCGGGGTACACGCCTATATGGAGCTGTTAGCGACCAGCCCGGCCCGGCACAGCGCGGCACGCAGCCCAACCGGCGTCTCGTCACCCAATACTCGCCCGCAGCATCGAGCCGGACCCGAGATCAAACCGCAGCCTGCCCTTGGACAGGCAATTTCCTCGTGTGCAAATATTGACGCATCTTGAACGTCCAATACCCCCCTACTTCGGTCAATAAAAAAAATACTTTACAGACAGTTCACCACAGTCTGCACTTGCGGAAAAAAAAAAACTCCCCTGCGCATGTGGCACGAATGAAGGGCATTGACCTCTGCCAGCTGCCACCGGACGGTCGTATACATATGAAAGAAGTATTTTTCTAAAATAAGGAAAAAAGAGAGGCGTATTGCACTTGACTGGGAGGGAATTGGAAAACAGCACATCGCAATAATGCTTTGCGGTGTTTGCCGTAGTCAAAACGTCATTTGTCCGTTGACAGGTGGGATGAAGGTACGTGAAGAGGCGGTCGCAGTGAGGGTGCAGTGAGGGTTCAGTAAAGGGTGCAGAGCACGAGGGGAGGCGGGGCAACGGAATTCAACTCCCAGTACGTCAGAGAGAGAGAGAGGGAGAGAGAGAGAGAGAGAGAGAGAGAGAGAGAGAGAGAGAGAGAGAGAGAGAGAGAGAGAGAGAGAGAGAGAGAGAGAGAGAGAGAGAGAGAGAGAGAGAGGACCCAACGATACAAATGGTTCTCACACTACTGTGAGAAAAATGTTTGTTATTGTTATGGGAAAATTTTCAATGAGAAATATCGTAAAGTTTCTATATTTAATTTCAAAACTGCAAAATTACAATAACAGTTGCTATGAAATTGTCGTTCTTGAACAAACACTAACGATACCGATCGTAAATTTACAAGGTCATTTGAAAATCGCAAATTACGAATGATGTAAATTTACGTAGACTTTTTTCTCTTTTTTTCTTCCGTTGATGGGGGTCGTGGCCAGAATCCTTTGACGCGCATAGTTTGCCACAACCCGGTGAATCCGGAGGGGTCTTCCGGTCTCTCTGTGCCTACTGAAGGAGCGAGTGTAACCCTGAGCCCCTCCCCCCGCCTCCTCTCCCACCCCGTGGCCATACCCTGCCCTTGCCCGGGACCCCACCCCACTCGGCATGACGCATGACAACGTCTGTGGACGACACAGACCAAACAGGCTGCTTGTAGTGTGATGATGATATTGACAGGCGTATCAATCACACGTCCGCAATGAGGTGAGAGTGGTGAAGCCCAGCGACTGCGATAAAAAAAATTGTTTTTACATAGGTTAAAATGAAATTGAAAAGAAAGAAAACTAGGTCAAAATACTCGCTATTTTTCTTTCTTTTTCTGGCAAAGCACGTCCGAGTAAGGGTCACGGTTCCCGGGTCGGCCTGTACGTCTGCGCGCTGGTAGAGAAGGCCTCCGGACCGGACATCGGCTTCGTCACGTCAGAAGAACAAAAGGATGCTTATTGTCGTTACTGGAGCGGCAGTGGGTCGAGGGAGGCCGGGGCCGGGGCGGGGCCGGGGGGGCGAGGCGACAATGCTGCTGGCGATAACACCTGCAGGTGCGGGCGGCCGCAACGCAGCCTCCCCCCTCCCCGGTCCGAAGACATCTGCCCCCCCCCCCTGCGGCGCGCGAGGGAGGGTTAGGGGGGAGGGGGCTCAGTAGGGCAGGGCGCTGGACGCGGGGGGTGCGGCCTCAGGTGCTCGGGTGGCACACAGGCCCCAGGTGTGTGTCCCGGGCGGACGCGAACATGTCATGTCATTCCCGTTCGTCCTGATCCCGCCGCGCCCCTTCACCGCCTCACCCCGACGGGTGGCCGTGGCTCAGGGCTGCTGGAGAGGGCCGGAGAGGGCGGGGCAGCGGGCTGCATTCGGCCCAGTACTGAGCGTCTATTTGATCGTCCATGACGACGCCTCGCTCCGCTCCGGACTTTGTTAGTATTCATTGGAGCGCGCCCGCGCTGCCCGGCAAGGCGTGGGCCCGCCCTGCCCGCCCCCGCCCCGCCGGGTGCGCGTTGGCTGCAGAAGACTCCACCCCGAAGCATTCGCTGTTGCGGCTCTCCCGAGCTCTCCTCTGCCCCGCTCCGGCTCCGTAGCGGAGCTGAATATCTATCCCAACCAAGCGGCCGCCGTTCCAACAGACCGACACAGAGGCTTGAGCTTGAGTTTCACGCTGACCACCACTATCGGCTCTCGGCTTCCTCGCTTCCCGGTCTAGGTACGAGCTTCCGCCTTCACGTACTGAGTGCGGCTTGACCACTATGTGGTCACGCTCTCATCTTAGATCATAGGGGACGAAAACGTGTGATAAAGTGCCGCGCCGCGCTGGGAAGCGACTCTCCCCCTCGCCCCATAAAATCCAGTCTGTGACTTGCCGGCATGTGAGAGGGTGCGGGGGCGAGGCGGGGGCGGCGCTGGCGAGGCGCGGCGCGGGTGTCCGGGTGGACGTGGACGACCGCCTGCGAGTGACAGAACACCCCGGGCGTGGCGGAGCGTCACACCCGACACTTCACCTCCCTAAAAAATGTGAGGATATAAGACTGTTTCTGCTTTTTCCCCTCCGCGATTGTTCGGCCCCGCCCGGCACGGGGCGCACGCGGACGCGCGTGGGCGGAGGTCCCGCGTCTCTTTTGCCGGGTAATGAAGCGTCCGTAAAAGCGCGGCAGGGGGGCGCATCCCCCCGCACGCCGCCCAACCCGGTCTGCATGCCGAATTACAGTTTGCCAACTTCTAAACAAGTTGTTGAGTCGGCATTACTCCTCCGCAGGCCAGGGCGTGGCGGCGCGGCGGGGGCGCGGCGCGCGAGCGGGAACAGCAAAGAGCGGAGGTGGAGAGGCACCTCAGCCGCCAATAGGGTACTTCACTCCATTCAAACCGGATACAAAGAAGAAAAGTATTGCTTCCCGAATTGTTTCCTTCTTGACGCCGAGACCTGGCGGTCGGTCCAAGAAGTTCGACAGCATCAGGCATTCAGCGTGAAGGTGGAAACAAATCAGGAAGCAATACTTTTCTTCTTTGGATCCGGTTTAAATGAAGTGAAATATACCCTATAACACTCGACAAAGAAAAGTGCATTTTTTGTCGTGAGCGCGTGACGACTTGTGCGGCGCGGTGCCGCGGTGTGCGCGAAGTTCGACCCCCGCAGATGGCGAAAAAGTTAGCACCAAAAAAAAAATGTCTTCCTGTTCGCTGTGTGGATTTAAATTTTTGAGTACCTTTGTTCTTGTTGGTAGCAAAAATACAGTACTTGATATTACGATAAATTTATTCTTAGAACAAGTAGTTCAGCTCACATCAAGAACAAATGAACTCAAAACCCATGAGCTATGAAGAGCGAAATCAAGAGCAACCTTCTCTGAACGAGCGTTAGCGAAATTATTTTGCTGTGGCCATAGTAAGTAACTTGTTTACAAAACAAGCCTATACACCCTTCCTTTTTGCGTTGGGGTGACCCCAAAGGTGTCGCTGCTCCCCGAGATGCCTGGCCTGGCCGCCCTGATCCCCGAAGCTTTTGCTTGCGCCAGGCTAGGCCACCAGCCTCCCCCCCCCTCCCTCCCCCCGCCAGCCACCTCCCCATCCTCTGTTTTGGCAGACTTGTGCCGTGCGCGTGCCCGCGGGGGTTTATTGTTCCCGTCCGTTTCGCTTTCATTTCCTCGATGGAAACACGAAAAATGTTCCGAGCGACAAGAAGGAGACGCTCTGAGGGAGAAGAGATGTCCTGGGAGATAAGAGACGACAGGCTGACAGACCGACCGGCGGCCTCCCTTCCCTACCCGACCTCTAGGCCGTCCCGGCCCGCGCCGGACCCGAGCCCGCCCCGCCCCGCCCCTGTTCCATACCATCTACAAAACTGCGTTCTAGGAGCATGGCCCGGATATTAACAGAAGACCAGGGGCACCGGGAAGATATCTTTCCCTCTCTCGCGTACCCTGCCCCCTCAACCCCCAATTCTACCCCATAAGTCCCATGACAGGTAATTAGCAGACCTTTTACTCTTCACAGCGGGGCTTGGCCCATCTTACTGGCTTCACCCTGCCCTGCCCGCGCGCCACTGAATATTGATGAGAAGCACCACATCCCACCTCACTCAAACCGGGCTGCCCCTAAACAACCCCCATGAGGAGAAAAGAACTGTACACTGTTTGGATATGATCAAAAATTTTTCTTTGGCTGCAGACACATCGTAATAGTTTACGTAACTGAACTTGCATTTTCAGAATTGCTAATTAAAAAAAGGCTTACTCAAGGGTGTCGTACTTTAAAAAGGTGTGACTTGAAACCTCTCCAAGGGCGAGAGCCATGCACCTTTGCTGTTCAAAAGCTGATAACGGTGTTAAAAATTAGTGCCTTTTGCAGTTATAACAACCGAAAAGCTGCCGTCAGTTCTCACTCAAGTGTCAATTTAGCTCGAAACTTTCTCTGACTGGAGATGTCTTGGGTACGAGCTTAATAGCATAAAATGAAACGGAATTGGTAATAGACGGAGCGGAGTTACTTTTGAGAGTGCGACGCTGCCTTGCTGGAGGCACTTCTGAGCTGGACAGCAACGCTCCCTCACCGAGGGGCAGAGTGTTTGTCATTTCATAAAACAAGATGTCGCAGAAGGTCGTCGTGTGAGGAGGGGGAGGGGGTAGCGGCCGGGGGGCGGGGCAGGAGTCGGTTTGTGCAGAGTTCATTTCCTGCGCGTGCCCCGTGAAATCAAAAGGCAGCCAGCCGGGCCCGCGCCGGGCTTGCCCTGCCACCGCTCAGCGCGCCGCTCAGCGCGCCGCTCAGCCAGACTCATCCCCCGAGGCCCCCAGACCCAGGCCCTGCGGCTGAGGCCGGGGCCAGGGCCGGGCCCTCACCAAGGCCTGGCCTCCTCGCTTCTTCCCTCTCCGCTCTCACTTCCTCCTTCTTGCCTGTCGTATGCGTATGCGTGGTCGGGTTTTCGACAAGCATTTAAAAGGAGACGTGCCGGTGGCGGAACACTTTACACCACACGGACGCGAGTGGACGCACACGCGCGCACACACACGCACGCACGGACGCACGCACGCACGCCGGAGCGCATCGCCACGCAAACGCGTTGTGCCGCGCGTCTGCCGCGGCGATCGTGACGATCAATTAAGACCATTAGCGGATGGCATTCTGAGAGGCCCTGGTCCGAGAGGCATCCATACAAAGTTGGTTAGTTCTGGTCATGATCGGCGACGCGACGCGGGCGGGCCGCGCGTGCCTTCATGCGGTGCGCGGGCGGCACGGCAGCGCGACCAAGTGAGGCCCCAATAACTGTCGAAGGAAAATTGCTGCGTGCATTTTTAAAACTTGTTCTTCAAAGAGCAAAACGTACCCTGTTAGACCTGTGGCTACTTTTAAAGCCGAATTTTAGACTCTTTCTAAACAGATGCCGATTCTGGCCAATTTGAATCCCAACATTTTTGGCCTCCTTATGCAGAATGAAAATTTTTGGCCACTTTTAATGTTAAAATTTGGCATTCCTCAGACCGAACTTTGGCGCCAAAATGTTTGCAGTGAAGATAAATGGTCACGGCGTTTAAATATGGTTTTAACTTGAGGTCGAAATCACATTGTTCATGAACCCCCCATTATTTCCCATACCCATTGTATTCCTGTTTCTTCTATAATTTGTCGTATCCGAACAACAAAAGCTTAGGGGGAGTCTCGTTCTTATCATTGCATCTTATGCGCCAATAGGCTAACTGCTGGGTTTGGGAGTCCTAAATTCGAAGATACATTTTTCTTCATTTAGCTGCCCTACCACCTACCACACTTCAGGCGGTCAATAAAGAAACATTGTACCCTATGACTCGTCCCGTAAGATTAAAACGGGCAGGGTAGTCATCCGGTGGCCTGTAATAAGCCGGAAAGTAACGGCATGCAAAGCCGACTCTTTGACAGATATAAGCGTCTCGTGCAAACGACACTCCGTAGACAATCTTTTGTGAAAATAATACTCCGTCTGCTTCTTTGAAAACAACGCTTCGTACTTCAACTTTTGGTATTACGCCAGATCGTATTGTTGCGGGCCTCCCACATAAAACTGGGAGTTATAGAGAGGTCAGGACCGCACGCACGCACGGAGTCCGAGCGCACCGCCGGCTGATCGATGGATTGACGCCGATGCAGTGAGCGGACAATGAGCCAAATCAAAAGAGACTCGGTCGGGAGCCGTGGGAGCCGCGGGTGCAGCCGCAGCGGCTGAGCGGGGCTGGGCGTGGCGCAGCGTGGCGCGGGCGCAATATTGGGTGCGACCAGACCTGACCAGACAGACAGGGCTGCGCCTGGGCGGTGGCCACAGCGGCTGCGTGAGCGCAGAGCAGCGCAGCGTTCGATTGTAATTGCTAGGAAGCAGCGCGGCGCAGCGGCGGCGCGCTCCACGTCCCTCATGGCTCATGCCATGCCCTGGCAGGGCCGGGGGGAGGGGGGGGGGAGGCAGGCCAGGGTGCGACCACGCGCCCGCAGGTGTATCACACACACATCACTGACCGCTTTGCCAATAAGAGAGGGACGTTTGCTATAGTTTGTTACGAATGACCATATCCACCGTGGTCTCAGCTGATGCAGTGCCAATATAAGTGAGGAACGTCGCACGTTGCATGTTGGGTAGGGAGGGAATTTTAAATCATAAATATTGATTTAAAGACTGCGCAGTATCTTGGAAGGCGGGAATGTCATCTTCTCTCGGAAGAGGAAAACCGATAACAGGTTCAACTGAACAATTATAAGTATTAAGTAATGCTCTAAAACTCAAGAAAGGCAGATATTTTCTTCCCAAAATTAGGTCCAAATGGGTCGCATTCTCAATATTGTATCGTATTGTCTGATATTCTCTAATATTCCCTAATATTCTCTGATATTGTCACGTACTGTCTCGTATTGTCAAAGATTGTAAAATATTGTTCTTCGAGTGTTTCGCGCGGTGTTCACATATTGTTTCCAGTTCCACTCCCCTCGGTAAAGGAATGGTTTACAGTTAACAAAACGTCTGTGATAACCAAGGGATCACCACCCACCTTACCCATCGCACGCAACGAGGGATTCTATGACATACACACTGCAAAGCGAAGAGTGTAATTAGTACACACCTATTTGTGTGTACCTGCAAGCACACACCTATAGGTGTGTACTTGCCATAGTACACAAATAGGTAACTTATGTACTTGCCATAGTACAGACGTATAGGTTTGTACTTGCCATAATATACACACTTAAAGCCAATGTGTGTACTATGGCGCGTACACGCCAAATAAGTGTGTACAATGGCAAGTACACACAAATATGTGTGTGTTAAGTACACACTTGGGTTTGAAGTGCATATTACCGCATATTATAAAGTAGTCTGGTGTATTATGGGGTCGAGTGAACAATATTTTAGTGACTTAGTACTCCTCGGCGAGACCTCCTCACTTTGTATAAACACCGCCCGTTGGGGCATGCCACACGAGCGCTCCATCCCCTCCCCCGTCAAACACGCCCAGCCCCGCCTCAGCGACGCGCGCTCAGGGGTATTGCACGCGTGTTCGACAGACCTTTTAGGTGTCGGCGCAACCGGGGTGGGGCGGGGGCGGGAGGGTTGGGTGAGGGGGCGGGGGGCATTTCATAGCGCCGTAAAACACGTCAAGAATCGTCGATAGTAAAATGCCGATGTGTCGTGTCGTGTCACCCTGTGAACTGGGCGCACGGTGCGGGGGAGGAGGAGGAAGAAGAGGTCAGGGGCCTCGCGAAATAAGTGCTTTGCGGAGTAGAGGAAAAAGGGGGAGAGGGGGGGGGGATCTTCGAGCTGGCAGTGTGGGTTGCCTACAAACCAGGTGGCCTAGAATAACCTTTTAAATAGTTATCACGACGCGTCAATAAACAAAGAAGAAGGTGGGATTACCGCGCCTATGCCTCTCCTCTCTCCTGAATTTTGAGGGGGAGGAGGGGGCGTTTGGCACCCCCTGCCACGGCCTCTGGAAGGGTGCTAGCGCACCTCAAGCAGGCCCTGCACGTGGCCTGCGCTGCTCTCCGCGCAACACCGCGCCGCACCGCACCTACCTACACACGTCTGGCTAATAATTGCCGCCGCCGGTGATAGTGGAGAGTGAAGGCTAGGGGGCGGTGCGCGGCAGGGCGGTGGTGACGACAGGACAGAGCCTCAGACCATTGTGTTCCGGGGCCAGGGCCTCCTCCTCCTCCTCCTCCGCGGCAGCTTCCTCTTTTGTGCCATCATCGCGCGCGCCGCCGGCAGAAGAAGGAGAATATCGAGCAATAATATTGGGCAAGGCGCCGGGCTGGGCCGGGTCTGCGGCGGTGGCCGATCACAATCTGCGCGTCCTCCCCGAGGTATAAAGGGCGCGGCGGCGGTGGGAGGGGCCATTTCCAGTTCGGCAGCCCTCGTCTCGTCTCGTCCAGGGCGCTCCGGGTCAGGCACGGTTCGGCACCGGGACGCTATCCAACACCCTCCACCGCAACGCAGCCGCACTGCACCAGGATGGCGTCTGCTCTGTGTCTGGTGAGTGAGCCGAGCCGAGTCGAGCCGAGCCGCGCCTTGCCAGCAGGCTGAGCCGAGCCGAGCCGCAACCATAAAGGGGATGTACCGTGAAGGGAGGGGGCTGCGGGGCTGTGTGGCCAGCACCAGTGCAGGGGTATGATGTAGCTCAGCCCTAGGCGCTATTTGTTCTCGAAGCACAGTTTACAGTAAGTTTGTGGGTTCGGGATCGGTATAATACCTCACGAGGCCTCGCCATCTTTATAAATTATAAGATCACTTTGTGTTGTGTTGCATTGCCAGAAAGAAAAAAAGACCACAATACTCAAATGGGAACCTTTCATGGTAAAGTATTTTACTTTAGTTCTCAGTTTTCGTGCAAATATCCACCAGTTCCGCCTTTGTATTTTGTCTCTGTCCTCTAGTCCCTGCTTCGCGTACGAGTTATTATAATTATACCTCCACGCATTACGCGTGTAAGTGCGATCTCGCAGTGCAAGGTCGCGCATTTCCGGTAGCGTGGCGTCCACCATATTTCCGGCGGCTGAGCTACTGCCACCTCACACACAGGCAGGCAGCAGCGCCAGCCGCACGGAAAAATCATACGAAAAGTAGAAAGAAGGAGCCAAGTTTGCTTTATAAAACAGACTCTGACTGTAAAATGACTCGGCACCACTATGCGCGTAATAACTGAGCGATTAGGCTGCTTTCGCGACCGCAATCACTTTATACGTGCACTGAAAATCCACGTGTAGGAACGTTGCGCTTTAGCAGGTTAGCGAAACCTACCCGCCCGTTGCTAGGTGCGCGTATAAAAACTCGCGTACTAGCAGGTGTACGGATTGAGAGGGTAAATACTCATTCGCACATGTAGAAGTGAGTGAAATTTTATTCGTTACTGTGAAGAATGTTCGTAAAGGTTACAGGAAAATTTTCCATGATAAATGTTGGAAAGTTCCAACTTTCAGTTGTATTGCTACGATGATTTTTTATTTATACCAAGTGCGACCAAGTGTCAACTTAGTATTCTTTGAAGAGTAAGAATTTCCTGCCACAAATTTACGACTGCTTTCGTAAATTTACAACTCTGTGTCGTAATCACAAGTTACAAGAAAAGTTCGTGAAATTAGCGAAAAAGAAACTTAACCCTGGTCCACCTACACCTACAGGATGGGGAATACTTTTCACTCGGCTGGAAGTGAGCGATATTCGCACGCTTGGATTTTCACAGAGAACCTCGAGCCCATATGTCTACTCCACGGCGTACTCTTGCCTCCCACAGGTGCTGGCGGTGCTCTGCGCCACATCGCTGCCCGCGGAGACGAAGCAGACCCTGACGCTGGACGAGCAGGAGCGCGCGCTGGGAGTGGGGGCCTCCGCCAAGGGGGCCTCCAGCTGGGGCGTGCGCGTCCAGGAGCGAGACAAGAAGCAGGCCGGTAAGCAGGGGACCGGCGGGGATCGGTGGGGACCAGTGGGGACGCCTGCCCTCACCGCACAAAGCACCCAGAAAAATGGACTGTTCTAGCGACCATTTTGGGGTAGACAAGGAACGAATATGTCCGTTGAGGTTGCGGTAAACACTCGGAGAGTTGTGCCAACCACGAAAAACGCAAGCACAGCCATGACAATCTTTGCAATTTTCCATGGTAAGCACGACTATGCGAATATTACTACAACCATCCCCCTATTGGAGGGGGGAAATGAGGGCAAAATGTAGGGGGCATAATCTATCGAATTGGTGATTTTGCTCCGCGAGACCATGACCTCGTGGCTTGGCGCCGACAGCAGCAAAGGGCGATGACAGCAAGCTTTTTTTCTTTCATCCCCCCAGTATATGAGAAAGGAAAGGAGCAGGTTGGAATTCTATTTTTTTCGTTCCATGCCGTCCGGTCTCATGAAAAACGCGCGCGCTAACTGAGCTTGATTACGAACCGCATGAATAATTCCCCTCGGAGGACGCCCCGTGCGCCGCGCGCCGCACGCCGCGCCCCAAAGCACAAAGAACATTTAAGGTCCAAGGGAGGACTCTACTCGGTTTTAATGGATTAGCCGCTAAATTTATCCCACCCCTCTCCTCAGACAGAGAAGCGTGCACTTAAATATCTCAGGTACAATTTGACTCTGATTCCAATTCCAAGCTCATTTTGGCCTTGAACTAAGAACACACTGACAAACCACTGGCAACTTTCTGAAGAATATCAAGATTTGATTTAATTAAATGCCAGAATTTGCATTCTGAGAGGCGAAACTTCGGAATTAAAGGTGGCTGAAGATTTCTATTCCTCCTCATGTTTTAAAAAATACCCGATTTGGCTTTTAAAATGGCTAAATTTCAGCTTTTGAAAAGAATACTAAAATTTTGGCACTGAAAGTGGACACAGCCTTCATAGTACATGCGTTTCATACAAGCGCGATAAGGAAAGATTTGAGCACAAATTGCGGTTGAATTGAGCCGAAATATTTAAGTACAATGGTACTCGATGCAAGTGTATTGCGCATGCGCATGCTACAAGAACGCGCCTTTTCTGTGTGCAGGTCTTCCCCTGACGGGCAGCGCCGCAAACGTGGTGAGGTACCCGACCACACCCGGCAGCGCCGCGTTCGTCGGCACCGGCCAGCAGCAGCAGCTGCAGCAACAACAGTTGCAGCAGCAGCAACAGCTGCAGCAACAACAACAGCTGCAACAGCAACAACAGCTGCAGCAACAGCAACTACAGCAACAACAGCTGCAGCAACAGCAGGCGGCAGGATACGCCGGACAGGGCGTCAGCTCGCAGCAGGCGCAGGTCGGCGGCCAGGGCCAGGTCTATAACCCCGTGTTCAACCCCAACTACGCGACCCCCAGCGCCATATTCCCCGCGCAGAGCAGCAACCCCGGCGGCGGGTACGCAGCCGGCGCCTACAACAGCAACCTACAGGCCACGGCGCCGGGTGCGTACTACGGCCAGCAGGGATTCCAGATCGCCCCCGCGTACCAGGCAGCTACCCAACAGCAGCAGGGCTACTCGAACATCGGGTACCCGGCCGGGCTGCAGGTCACAACGGGGTACCAGCAGGCGGCCGCCAGCGTCCCGAACGGATTCCCGGGCGCCGCGCCCGCGGCGACGCCCTTCGGCGTCCCCAGCCCCTTCCCGACGGCGGCCGGCGCCGCGCCCTACTTCCCCGGGGCCGTGACGACGCACGGCGTGTACCCCGTGGCGTACGGCACGTACACCTCGGTGTACCACCCGGCCGCGCCCAGCGCCGCGGCCGCCGCAGTCAACCCCGCGGCGTACGGCCCCACCGTGGTGCACACGGCCGCGCCCGCCGCCGCCTTCCAGCAGGGGCTCGCGTACCAGCAGGGCCAGGGCGGCGTGCCCTACACCGTGTACGGCGCGGGGCTCGCGGCCAGCCGCCTGCAGCAGCAGCAGCAGCAGCCAGGCTACAGCTACCAGGCCGTGAGGGGCTTCACGAGCTTCCCGACGTACACCGGCGCCTCGGCGGCCGCCGTCAACAACGGTCTGCAGCAGCAGCAGCAACAGCAGCAGCAGCAGCAGCAGCAGGCCGGCGCGCAGGGCCTGGCGCAGGCTGTCCAGTCGGCGCCGACGTTCACGCCGTCGTCGTTCGGCGTGACGTCGGGCGCGCAGGCGCTGCTGAGCCAGGCGCTGGCGCAGGCGGGCGCCGCCCCCAAGGACCCCCAGCGCACGCAGCAGCGCAGCGACGACAAGCAGGACGCCGACGAGGACGCCGACGAACCCTAGGCTCCGTAAACCCTACGTGTGCTCGCACCCTCACCTTCGCGCCAGTATGGCATGTCGTCATGGGGCGGGCTTTAGGACTCAGACTGACGTTTTTTAAACGATTTTTTTTTACGATAAATGTTAAAACCCAATTGCTATGAATCTTTTATTTATCCATCCACCAGACACCTCGCAGTCACGCCTAACCCGTAGGCAACACATCCTGCTTGCTTGCTGCAGTGGCGGCCCGCTCACAGGGCGGACGCCGCGCCGCGCCGCGACCGCAAGCAGGCTGAGAATAGCCCGCCCGACCGCGTCCAACTAAGTGGCAGCAGGAGAAGGTCTGAGCAAATGCAAGAAGAGAGACGGCAAGGGTTCAAGGACAGCAAGCAAAGCTCGCGTGATTTTTTCCCCCATAAACTACGTAACCGAATTACCGGCACTTTGCTAACCTCACTGCATTAATAATCAGTATCCAGTCTGTCTGTGATGTGAGCGAATAGGCTCTCAGTAAAACTTTGTGAACGTTCAAGAATATCAAGTGGATACCCGTATGTATTACCGAGATGGTATAGAATATGGTCTAAAACTGAAAAAGCTGCAATAATAGAGATTTACCATTCAACTCCCAACGCCCTGTGTTACTGTGTAGTCTGTATAAGATTTGTTGAAATGGATAACCCCTCGCCCAGATGCTAACATTTTTTTTTGAGGGGGGGGGGGGCATTTCTTATTGTTTTATATAACCTCCGGTGTCAAGAGCGCAGGGCGAAGGGACCGGGCGGGACAGAAAGGATGTGTGGAGTGGCGTGGGTGGGACTGGTCACGTTCGGCGTTTTGCTTTATGCGGTGTTGGCAAGGTGAGGTTTGTGTCCACCAGAGTGAAAGGGGTTGGCAGCAATGTGCAGCACGGCCCGGCCGGAGAGAGAGCGAGAGAGACTACTGCTGGTCTGGTGGACGAGAGTTGGAGAAAGACCTTAGCTGGCTGTGGCTGAGAACTTAACTTGCTCACAGAACCCGCGCGAGACGAGAACGCCCACACCGGCCACGCCACCCACCCCGCCCGCACCGCCCTCACCGTCCACAACGCCCACCCCGCCACACAACCCACAGTGCGCACAGCCGCAGCTCAGGACCAACTGATGTGAGAGTGTGTGCTGGCGTGCTCCTTTTAATTTTATACTATGTCATTCATTACTGACCTGTTTGCAGGTGTGATGAGCAGTAATATCGGCGCCACCGGCACGCCAAGCAAGCAGGCACAAGCAGGCCACCTGCAGAAAGGAAGTGCCAACTTAGCACAGGGGAGCTGGCAATATCGTTGGGCGGTAGGGTGGTAGGGCAGGCCTTCTTGTTTCACTTCTATCCCCT
Organism: Frankliniella fusca; assembly: GCA_029379305.1. Lineage (NCBI taxonomy): Eukaryota > Metazoa > Arthropoda > Insecta > Thysanoptera > Thripidae > Frankliniella > Frankliniella fusca. The sequence continues at coordinate 1,203,891 of JAHWGI010001270.1, read as the reverse complement.
ATACATAGGAATATAGCGTGGGGAAAAATACCGAGAGATAATTTTCTACAGGTCGCACAGGAAAACCAAGTTTGTTCGTTCTATTAAATACAGAACGTTAGTTTCAATAATCACGCCCCTCATTAAAGCGGTTTTGGAGAGCAGACTATTACTGCCCCTTAATTAAGCCGCCGCAGCCATGCCCGGACCACGATGGGGTCCCGGGGTTTTGGCTGCAGGGGTGTTCAGTTAGCAAACGGTTATGAGCGCCGAAGGTGCGGGACCACTCAGCTAAAGAGCGCGACGTGCACTTGTGGGCGGGGAGGGGGGTGTAGCGGTGTAGGGTGGGATGGAATGGGGTGAGGCTTGGTGGGGTGGGGTGGGGCACGGGGCGTGCGACTGGAAACGTCTTCTCATGTATACTGCATGGAGGCGCCCTGCGAGGCCAGGTAGTGCGGGTGTGCGGGTGACGTAAAAAACATAAGTGGGGTGGGAAAGAAGAAAGGAAAAAAAAAAAGAGGTGTAGAGAGGGTAGGAGTGGCGACCCGCTACTCTAAACCAGGCGTGAAGCAGAGCGGGAGTATGACCGGACCGAGTCCAGTCCACCTGGTTCGTCTCGTCTCGTCTGTATGTACAGAGCGCCGCGCACAACCACGCTGCTTTCGTAACACCAGGCCAGACGCCGCACACAAGCGCTCACGAGCCATTTTTTTTGTTATGATTTTCTTTTTCCATTTTACTTGTTTGGTTTCCATCAAATATTTGAGTATTTGACGAGTACACTGCATTTCGAAATTGAGTGTACCAGACTAACTACACTTACACGCACGCAAAAAAATTATCGTGCGGCTGAAATTAGATGTGAAAAGTTAGCACCACTGTTAAACACTCAAAACAGCGGAAAAATAATTAGCAGGATAGCTAGAAGATAAGCATCGTAGCTTACAAATTAGCTGCGCCTACACAGCTAAAAAAATTAGTACACCTGCTTTTTTTTCCTCAGACGCGAATTATTTTTTGCGTGTGCTCTCAAATATTTTCGGCAAGCACACAGCACGAGATTTACGAGTGACGGCGGAGGGAAGCACCAATTTTGAGGTCAAACCAAGATATGTGCTAGCATCAGATATGAGGTCATGGAGAGATGTACGGGAGAATGAAGTTGTGAACATGTCGGAAGGCAGCTTTCCTTTCTCAGGGCGAGTTACTCGCTATACTGGGCTGCTGGGCCGGGACACCCTACCCGAGGCTAGGCACCGCGCGCCGAGCTGGCTTTTATGGATGGGCCTAAATACAGGATCCGCGTGGAGCGAGGCTAGGCACACGGCCCAGCAGAGTGGCTGCCAAGGACAAGGCCGACTGCCCCTCCCCGCCTCCACGCCTGGCTAGGCCCCTGGACGGGTTGCACTCACGCCGTAAGGGCATAGCAGGCGTGCCTACATCCTCGTGCGCACTGCGCATCTATACCACCCGAGGGGGCCACCACTACAATTTAGGGTGTACACAGGATTACGTGATTACATAGATTGCACGTGAATTTTAAGGGATTACACATGAATTTTAATAAAATAATGGCTCTAAAACCATTAAATTTGGACAATAAGGTAAAATTTAGTGATAATGGTTTACAATTTGGTGAAGTATTACACGGAATACATAAGGATTACATAGGGATTACACCCTCACCCGTACACAGGATTACGCGAGTGGTGGCCCCCTCGATACCACCCCAAAGCAATAATCGCAGACAAGCTCTCGTCCGAGAGAGGGATCACTCAATCGATGTGTACAATGTTGTTTTTTTAATAGTTTTTTTTAAATGTATTTGTTGTTTTGATTTTTCTTATGATTTTTCAAGAAAAAATTTGGCCAATTTTTGATAAATTTGGATCCTTCACCCACATTTCTAATGTTTTTTTTTCAATTTTATTTCGTTTTTTTGTTATTTTTTTCTCGATTTTTCGGATTTTTCTGCACCTTGTTGATTTTATTTTGAATTATTTTTTTTTTATTTTCCCTTTTTAACAGATTTCTTTTTTGGGGGGGCGGGGGGAGGGGAAGATTTCTCGAATTGACTCCCCCCTCGAACTTCACTCACGTCGTAAGGGCAGCGGCAGCAGGCGTGCCTACTACTACATCCTCGTACGCACCTACCACCCCAAAGCAATTATCGCAGACAAGCTCTCGTCATAGATGCGTGCGTACTATATACGCACACAGAGAGCACGCCGCGGTGTGACGGTCGTGTTCGGTTATTGGTTCGCAGTGGAAAACGGTCGAATTAATTCTGTCAGAGATGAAACACTCACGCACACACGCACGCGCGGGCACGCGCAGCGCGCACAGCGATGAATGAGGGGAGCCCCTGACCCCTTCCCCCTCCCCTCCTAAGCGCGCGCGGCGGAGCAGGGGAACAAAGAGCAGTGGTTCTGGCCTGGCCTGGCATCAATCCATCCATTCTCGCGCCAATAATCTCCCATCGCATCGTCGTCCTTTTAAGCAGAATAATGGTGCGATGCATTCCCGCACGCGGGAAACTTCTTCATTTATTTGCCGTTGACAAATGACGAGCACAAATTTGAGAAAAGCTAAGATTTTTTTTTTAATATAGGGAGCATAGCTAACTCTTTTTTCGAGCATGATTATCTGACACTAAGAGATATCGATCCTGGAAGTTATGTCATCCTTAAGGAAGTACCAGCAGCTGCCGGTAGAAGGCGTGGTCGTAGGAAGAGCACTCTATTTTTCTGCAGAGCTGACCTAGAGTCCCAGCGTCTGGAGGATAGTTGCAGTTCCGTTACCACGAAGAAATATTCTCACTTCTCGACTGCCGTTTCTCTCTTCTTTTTCCAGAGGATGGGGCGCTATTTTCCCTTGCACAGCTCCTCAAGGTCGCTTTTTTTGTGTCTTTTTTGGGAGGTCTGTGCAACGAAGGAAAACACGATATTCCGTACCACCCACTGCAGCGCAAAGTCGGATTAGACTCCAGTCCAGACTAAAGAGGAACCGCCATGGTGAGGAGTATGTGTGACGGGGTGGTCCACAGTCTTGCCCATAAAACATCCCGTGCGGCGCCGGCGCGGTGTGAACATGACTCTTGGTGATTGACGATGTTTCGGGGCATCGCAGAGCTTCCCCCCTCCCTCCCCCCGCCCCACACCCCACCACATCCCACTGCGCTACGCCCTCGGGCCAGCAGGCGGCCCAAGTTCTAGTCGGTGAAGGTCAGTTCTAAAGTGGCGGCCGAGCCTCGAAGGTAAAAGATGGCTCTCTGTAGAAGGGCGGAGCACAAAACACATTAGTAGGAGAAAACAAAAGAAAATAAAAACTCATTAATGTTTGCCAGGGTAGGGTGAAAAACTGCGCCGGCCTTGCCTTCCAATTCAAGATCGATTTCTCAGTACGTCATACGGCCATTACGATATCACCAGAACAAGTAGAAACATCAAATACCCCCGCCCGGCCGGAAGCAAACTCAAACAGAGAAAAATGAGGCGGTAGGGCATGGCAGTGACCGCACGGTCACACCTTCCCGCTGTTTGTGCAGCTGTTGAGGTAACCATGTCGGGGCGGAGAGAGAGAGAGACAGAGAGGGGGGGGGGGGCTGGACAAAGATGCAAGTCAAGCCCCGACCCCGGAGCACGTCCCGACTAGTGAGAGTGAGTGAGCACAGTCCGAACGCGCGTCGGGTGCGAACAAGTAGCGGGGCGGGGTGAGGCGGGGCGGTGAGCGCATCAGAGGTCTTCCCTCCGCCCCGCCCCTCCCCGCCCCGCCCCGCCCCAGGCGCAGCTCCCACCTCTGTCGCCCGCGGCCTGCTGCCCGCTGCCCCTCTCCCTTATTCGGCAGGGGGGATTTACGCAGCAAAACAGGTAGGACACGGCGCTCCCCGAGCAGTCAGTCCGCAGCAGGCGAAGCAGGCCGCGGCGACAGGTTCAACAACTACAGGGGGGCGACGACAGGATCGCAGAGGGGCCACGGCAGCAGGTGTCCTGCGCTGGAGGACAACCCTCCGACATCGAGCACCCTGCACTGTCCGGCAGCCCTCGGGGACCGTAGTGGGCCTACCCGCCAGTGCAGCTCTGCGTCAGGGAATGCAACCCCGCGGAGCCTGAGAGAACCGTCAGAGCAGCAGAGACGCACGGCTCGGCCCTGCATAATGGTGAGTACTCGGGCACGTCAGTTAATATCTCCGAGTTGGCGATGTAGTGCGCGGCGCTCTAGACCCTGAGGGGTGGCCTTACGCACATGGCTGCAGCCCTGTGAGAGAAGCCAGCCCTTTAGCACTCACGCGCCCCGAGCAGCATAAACAATGAGGCCACCCTGTATTTTACGCGCGGTGTATTTTACACTAATTTTTAGCATCTTTAGAGCCCTTTAGAATGCACTAAACTCAAAATTTCTTCAGCACATCTTCAATGGTGCTAGTTAGCACCTTTGTTTTTCCAGTGTACACTGGTAAAACTTAGGCGTAACCTTGCGCCCTTTTTCAAGAGTAACAGATCTATCCGCTTCTATTCGTCCTATCTAAATGTTCGGGGGAGTTTCTTTCCTATATACGCTTCCTTTCAAGCGTAACCTTACGTTTCATTCAAGCGTACAGTTGCTCCTTAGTTTTACCAGTGTAGCCTGGCGAGTGGAGTGAGACCTTATATTTCCCGCGCAGCTCGGGCGCTCCAACCATCTACACTGCTTTTGGCACTCTATCGGAGGACCGATACCATTCCATTTTGAGGAGCAAACACGCGTCACTTGTAAAATTGGCTGAGAGACGACATCGTCTCCGCCGTTCTGGCGCCCGCCCCTCCCGCCTTTCCCCGCCGTGCTACTTCTCTTTGACTCGCCTGCGTGAGAGAAGCCTCAACATGATTTACTCTTCGTCATGTTTCATTCATGGCCTATGCCGACGTGTATCGATATCCTTGTAAACAGTGGGTCGCGGTAGCTGGGCATGGGGATGGGATTTGGGAGTCGGAGCCGGGCGCTAACAAACAACTGAATTCTAGTCGGAATGAGACTTGACGTTTCAGCTTCAGTGCGTACCTCGCTGCAGACAGATAAATATTTCATTTCAAACCTCTTAGAGCTGATCATTTTTTCCCCCTCCAAATAGGAAAGCAGAAAATGTTACTGGGATCTGGATCTGATATCAATCCCAAACCATTCGCACGCAACACATACACACTATTTGGAAAAGGACAATTTTGTCCCAAGAAATGTTGCGTTTTTGTGCACATCATTTTCTTGGGACAAATTTTGACAAATTTGTGAAATAATTTTGGCCGATTTGTAATATTTCGGATGCAAATTGTCTCAATTTGGTGGGACAATTTGTCCCAAGAAAATGATGTGTACAAAAACGCAACGTTTTCTGGGACAAAATTGTCCTTTTTCATTTAGAGTGTAATGAGACTCGCCCCTGGAAACTCTGTCAGTATTAGTATTAAGGATATATCAGTAATTTAATACGAAATTCAACGGAATATGCTGTATGAATTTTGGGTGTAATCCGGCTAGATAGACGGTAATATTGTCTAATACCAAACAATGATTTCTTGAAATGCCCCCCCCCCCCCCCCTACCTGTCCTGCGTGCAAGACAGCGCGCTTACAACGCCAACAACTTTTCAATCCTGGCCACTTTCTTCCCCTATGCTGGAGAGGGCCAACCGGCCGGAGCCCACCTGCTTTCGTGGGCAAAATGCCGCCAAAACGGAAAAAGAATAGCGTGCCCTCTTGCGCGTATGGACAAGAGCAGACTTCTTTATTTTTTTTATATTTTCTTGCACGTTGTGGGGTCTGAAAACATGTGCACACGGATCGGCTCTGAGAGCTGATGATGTCTTCGTCGTCAAGTAGCGTGTGCGATAAACTTGTATGCATGTTTCCCGAAACAGGCCCATCACGTCACACGTGTGAAGGGATAGGAGGCTAGCACACTGACATGTCAACACCCCGTAAATGAAAAGTGTCACGTCTACTTTTTACCTGCGAGATACGAGAGCAGCAACATTCGATCAAGCAGCCACGCAGGCATGCACGGACACCCAGGGCCGGGCCGGGCGGTACCCTATTGGGACACAGCGATAAGGTCCTGTGTCACCATGTGGAGGGCGGGGTTGGGTGATGCAGTGCGCGCTCCTCCCTCCTCGCCTCAACGGCACACGCTGGATGCTGCACAGGGGCATGGAGCACCTCTTGACTTCAAAACGGACGCCTAGTCTTCAGAACAGTGCGAACTGATCGATAAATAATCGATTTATAAATATATTTATCATTATTGCAAATTTGGACCGAAGCAGCGATTTCTTTTTTTTCTCCCCAACTCGACTCGAACTCAAATTCGGCTCGGAATTTTGAAAGCTGATGCAATTTTATCCGATTCGAAAGAAAATTTTTGAGATTCGTTTCGATGAAAGAAACCTCAAATCGCACCCACACGGTAAAAACAATGTCTACACTGTTAAACCAAGTGTGCAACTGTTCAACACTTGTTAGTGTGCAACTCCATGTTTATCACCTCAAAGTGTTCAACTTAACAGCCGGGCGATTGCAATTGCTCATCTCCACGGCTGTATACTTGTTAGTGTTCGACACGGGAGTTGTGCACTTGGAAGTGTTCACCTGTACCGTGCAACACTTTCCTTGTTGAACTAACTGTCGTGTTGAACACTTACAAGTATAAAATTATCGAGTTAAACACTCGCCATTGCTTAACTCTGGGTTGAACACTTGCACATGTAAAACAGGGTGTTGCACACTTACAAGTGTTTAACAGTTGCTCACTTGGTTTCACAGTGTATTTTTTGGAGGAAAAAGGGAAAACTTTGAGGCACTCTATAACTTTGGGAAAAACCCTTAAAATTTGAGGACGTACCCTCAAAATTTGAGAAAGTTTCCTCAAATTAAGGAGCGTTCCCCCATTTTTGAAGGGAACTTCCTCTCAATCTGAGGAACTTACCTCAGGGAAATTTTTTCCCTCTCCCCTCAAAAGTCCCGACCCAGCCCGCGCCGCGCCAGCCCGGCCGGTGTACGGCACGGCGGGAGTATGTCAATAACAGCCGTGGGAGTCAATCACAGCAGCGAGACACGAGGTGCTGGTGCTGTGCGGTGCGCATGGCGGTGCACATGGCGGGGCGGGGCGGGGCGGGGCGGGGCGGGGCGGGGCGGGGCGAGAGCACACCAGCCTCGCAGTGCCACTGCGCTCCGCGGTGCTCCACAGTCCAGTCACGTGGCAAGCGCCGCGCCGCGCCTGTGAGAAGGAACTAACAGGTGCAGGCCAGGCGTGCTGCCAATGAGTCGCTCCTGCCCGGCCCAGGTTTAATTCGTCCCGCTGCCAAACCCACCAAAACTCTCTTTCCCCCGCCCGGGCATCGGCCGGGCCGGACATGTGCTGCCCGCGGCCGTGCCAAGGCCGTGACTCACGTCCTGGCCGCGTCGTGGTGCTTTCTTTCCGCCGGGTCGACCCGCTCGGGTCGCGGGGCGGGGCGGGCAGGGTCGTACTGAGAGAAATGTTTCATTGCAGCCATAAAAAATTGTTCGATCGATTCCGTTTGGTCATGGGCATCAAATTTTTAGTCACAGCAACTAAACCTTTGGTTAGAGCAACCAAAATTTCGGTTACAGCAACTAAAATTTTGATGCCTATTACTAACCGGGACCGACCGAACAAAATTTGATTATAGGTATCAAAATTTTGATGGCTGCAACGAAACTTTTCTCTCAGTGCGCTCGCCGCGTCGTGTTCGTCTCACCGCTATGGTAATGGCCCTCTGGCCATCCCTCTACCGTGAACGTTCTTCCAGTCCTGAGAGCCGCCGAGCCGAGCGCCCCGCTGCAGCCCTCCTCTTTCCCCTAACCCTCGTTCCGACAATTAGGCATGCCGCAATACACAGCGCGCGGCACGCGAGCAGCGCAGCGGTATCGATTCACTTCCACTTCGCCATGAGCGGGCGTCGCTGCTTCGCTCCGGAGGGCGTAAGTGCGGGAGTATGTGAGGGCGCAAGCTCCAACGAAATGGCCCAGTCATTACCGGTATACGGGTATACACTCTCAATGTAGTCTTTTCTCTTCTTTTTTTTCCGCGACCGGGCACAGCTGCTTTTTCATCCTTAATTTTACACGTGTACACCCCACACGCGGATGACCCTTTTCCCTATACAACAAGTGTAACGGCTTCCTAACAAAGCTCAGCAAGGGATCTGTTTCGAGGCGTTAGTAGGGCTTTATACGTACCCACCCACAATGCTCCTCGCAGTTGGTCCCAGCCGCGCCCGCTAACTCGCGGCGGGGGGACAATGCTACACTCCTGACTTTACGTTTCTAATTTTCTTGGACTTAACCACTGCCCACAACAGTTTGAAGTACATCAGACGGGGAGGGGGTGGGGGGAGGGAGCGGCGCAATGTCCTGCATGGACATATAGTGCTTTCAGATGCGCGGTGACGCAAATCGCCAACCGCCGGGCGAACCGATATTGGGCCGCACCCGCACATGTACCACTATTCCGACTTCTTCCGTCAATCACAAATATCGCCACCCGGGAGCGCCCGCCATGCTCGGGCCATACATCTAGCGCGTGTGGCCGCGGGTCCAGATCGTTGGGGGGGGGGAGACGAGGGGCTGGGGGCCAAGGGTGAGGGCGGGGGATTTGGCGGGAGGGGGGGGGGTAGCAGTACCGGGCAATCCGTTCCCTGCTATCTCACAACACAAAGAGACCGCGCCGCAGACCGCCCTTCCCGGCCCCGCACCCGGACTCATGCGATAAGCCCAATCAGGGAAACGTCTTTGCACAAAAGGAGCGAGAGAGGAGAGCAGTGGCCGCGGCTGGGCGGGAGAGCGACGAGGAGGGTACAAATCGTTCCACCAGGCCAACCCTATCAGTGGGAGGGAGAGCAAAGGAAAGGCTTGTGGAAATAAGGGGAAAAAGGTGGTATTTGAGGAGAGGAATGAATTAAGTTTTCATTTTGAAAGGCAGGCGGTATGAGCACAGCCGCCGTCCGACCTTTATCGGAGTGTGGACACACCGGGGTCCCGCCCCGCCCCGCCCAGCACGGCTCCGATATTAAATTTGTTGAACTCTTTCATCTGCCGGTTAGGTCCACTGACGGCGGAGCAGGTGAGACGTAGAACAGTGCCGCGGGGGATAGATAAATAGACAACTCGTACCAGCGGAGACGCGGGGTGCACGCAACAAGGAGCCGACCCACCTAAGTCAGAGGGATATATGAAATTGGGGGTAAAAAATAAGAAATAAAAATATACCTCCGGCGTCGTCAGCGCAACGTTGCGCCTGCTTGACCACTATAAGCCGTTCATGTCACATCGACCCAGAGCCAATACACGCAGCAGTGACCCTAACCCACCATTATTGTCTGCCCGGGTACACTGCCCCTACCCCCGCCTTCCACCGCTAAGGCCCATTCGCAACACCCGCACGCCCCACCCTCCATCCCTCATCGCTGGGGGGCTGAGGCTGTGCGGGGCTGGAAAGGGTTGGGGGGGGGGGGGAGAGAGGGCGGTGTCCCGCGGCGACGGCGGCATCCCGCGGCGTCACCCGACCGAGCGGCCATCGGCCGCAGCGTCCCGGAGTCTCATAAGAAAAGGCGGGCTTGAGGGTGGGGCTGGTGGGTAAGGGGTTTTTAGGGACCCCGGCCCGATCCGGCCCCGCCCCACCCCGCGCAAGCCGGCTGCGCTGGGCGCTTTGCCCTGCCCTGCCCTTGCCCGGCTAAATCGCCCACCCGCTTTTCTGCTGCTCAGCCTCCAAAGTTTTTTTTATTGGACTGCTTCAGCACCGAGGGCCCACCACCACCACCCTTGCTACAGAATTTTTATAACTCAAGCAAGTGCTGTGCTCTGCCGCACCCCTGACGCCAGCCGGGCCGGGGCCTCGCGGGGCAGGGCGGCCAGTGCCTTAGTTGGCCCAAGAGACCAGGCCGGCCGGGCCGCCTGGGGATGGACTCAGCGAGAAAAGGGCCTGGCGGAAGGGAGAGCGGAGGGAAGTCTGAAGACCGGGGGAATAAACATCTAACGAGCACTGAAATACATTGCAATAAGTCCAATGGTTTATCCTGCTTGAAAGGGCGCCTCTCTCGTTTGCCGCTGGCAGACGGAGTTGACGCAGGCCGAACACTAAGGGCGCTACCAGAGCGCACCGGACAGGCGCACCGCCATATACCGTCGTGACCCTTGACCCCATAAATAGAGTCGGCCATTGGCTGCGTCGATTGTGACCTTTTCAAAGTGCGTTAGCGGGAGTGACGGAGGAAGCGAACACAGCGCGTCGTACGCGGCACCGCGTCGCGTCGCTGCGAGCAGCAGGCGGGTGTCGCTTTACGGCGCCGAAGACATCAGCCGTGTCGCAGGTCATGACGAGCAGCGCCAGCGGCGGGGCAGGGCAGGGCGGGGCGGGCCGGGTGCAAGGAGAGCCAGGTTGTAAAGGAGGCGAAGTAGGCTGCCGGCTGTCACTGAGCTGGGGCCTGATGGACGCTAGACAGGCTATACGCGGGACGGGGCGGGGCGGGGCAGGGGCGAGGCTGGCGGCGTATCGATTCCCCGCCAACCGGTCTTAGTGATCTTATTGTGTCCCACCGTTACCAGCGTGCACTGTTCTATCTGCCGCAGGGCCGCCCGCATCACCTCCTGGCGGTAGTCGCGCTGGTGCTGGCCGCCGTCCTGTCGGCCGGGGCCGAGGCCGAGGCCCAGCGCACGCCGTACGGGGAGCGGCTGAGGGCCAGCACGAGGACGCCGTTCACTCCGCGCCCGGGGCCGTACTCGGCGCGGCCGCTGCCGCCCGTGTCTAACGACCTGCCCGAGCCGCAGGGCACCGCGACGCCCACCTCGCTCGCAGCGGAGGAGGACGCCGAGGCCGAGGCCGACGGCTTCACGCTGTCTGACCGGCCCCGGCCCCGTCAGCCCACCACGGCGAGGCCCAAGGCGGACCGCGGCAGCCTGTACCGCAGGCAGAGGCCCACCACGACCACGACCACCACGACCGCGCCCGACGCCGACGACGAGCTCGGCCATCAGCAGCACGCCGCCGACGACCTCCGCGACCCCTGCCGCCTGGCGCCAAACAGCTACCTGTGCGCGGCCGCGGCGAGGAGGCGGCCACAGCGAGGGCCACAGCGACACAGGGCACCTCCCGTCGAGAGAGCTCCGACCACCACCACCACCACCACCACCTCTACCACCACGACCACGGAGGCGCCCCCCTCGACGACGCGCCGGGCGCTGCCTGTAACTATGGCCCGTCTGGGCAAACCCAAGCAGCCAACGGTCATCTATTCCAACTTCTTCCTGCCTGCGAATGACGCCATGAAGACCCTGGCAGCGCCCATAACGCAACTTGAAGAGGTCACTATCAAATCGAAGAAGAGGGTTGCCGCACAGCCTTCTCGTCGTCCTGTGGAGATTGTAGATACTAGGTCCACGGTGCCCACCACACAGAGGCCGTTCTCAGGCCTCTCTGACACAACGTCGGCGATGGGCTTGGGCGAGGACGTGAGCTACGAGGACGAGACTATCCTCTTCCCTTCGACCATGTTTGACGATGACGTGCCTCCTACGACCACAACCAGTCGGCCGGCCTTCACCGCCAGCAGGAGACCCGCCGTCGCCATGCCCTCCACGAGTCTTCACTCCGAGCCGGAAGATGCAGGACACAGTATTTGCGACGATCCGGCGCACATGTTCCTCTGCGAGCGGCCGAGCCCAGGCAAGCAGCAGAAGCCTAGGCAGAGCGCTCACCAAGCGCAGCGCCCTGGCTTCACGGCGTCCCGCACCAGGACGGCGCTGCTGGCCGCCGTGGCTGACGACGAGGACCACGGCCTCGGCTACGACTTCGCGCGACCGGGGCAGCCGATCTCGCTGCTCCCCACGGTCTCGCCGCGTTTCGAGTCGAGGTACGATGACGTCGAACAGTACGAAGCATTTACCTCGGAGGGCGTCGGGCTTGGTTACCAGTCTGGGCCTGAGGCGATGTCAGAGGAAACCAAGCTGTCAGAAGCAGACGACGCTGACGCCACCCATCACTATCCGACCCCGGCCTTCGGTCTAACCCGAGCCGGCCGGCCGCAGGCCACAGTCAGAGACTCCGCGACACACACCCAGCCATTAGGAGGTCTGCAGGAAACCGACACGCGGAGCCTGGGGCCGGCCAAATTCCCGCAGTTTGCGAAATCCGAGGACGTCTTCTCGAAGGGCAAGCAGCCCGACGACGATCAGAGCGTGATGGGCACAAGCGACCAGCCGTACGCCGTCAGGTACCACGGCGGGGTGGTGGTTCGCGCGCCACCGCCGACGTCCCTCTACTCAGGCGCTCAGGAGCAGCAGCAGCAGTACCAGCAACAGCCCGCCCACAGCGTGGTCGTCAGTATACCGCATTCCGCCGTCCACCTGTCGCAGCAGGCACCGCAGGCCATGCCGCAGGCCGTGGCGTACGCGGTCCAGCCCAGCATGGAGTCTCTGGTGGCGGCCGCGGCGCAGCGGCAGCGCGAGGAGGAACAAAACAACTTCGCGGCGCACGCCATCCTCACGGCGCTGCACATGCAGGCCGACGCCATGCGCGCGCAGGGCGCCGTGCCGGACGTGGGCGCCCTGCTCCAGGCCGAGGCGGCGGGCGTGGACGCGACCGAGCGCCCCGCCAACAAGGGAGCCAAGAAGAACAAGAAAAAGGCCAACAAGCACAGGAGTAAGCCCAAGCCGGAAGAGCAGGAGCAGGAGCACGTGGTGGAAGAGTCGCTGTTTGAATCGCGGCCGCACCGCGATTCGTCGGAGAGCCTCCGCGACCACGCGCACGGCCCCCGGCGCCCGCCCCCGCCCGACGTGCTCATGGTGGAGCCGCCCCGCGGCTCGCTCATCCTCATGGACAGCCGCCCCCCGCTGATGTACCGCGGCCCGCCGGGCCCGCCCCGCCACAAGTTGCACCGGCCCGTCATTTACCACAGGCAGAAGCGCCAGGACGCCGACGGCTACATCTACCCCAAGCCGGCCGAGGGCGGCGCACCGGCGGCCGACGACGCGGAGGGGTACGACTACCCCAAGCCGGGGACACAGTTCCCCGCCCCGGCGCCTGCTTCTCCGTCGCCGTCTGCGCCGCCAGCTCCGCCCGCGCCCGCACCCGACGTGACGGGGCCGGGGTCCCCCGCACCCGAGCCGGAGGCTCCCCTCCCCACCGTGCCTGTGAGACCAAAACCGACGCCGGCGCCGGGATTAAGGCCGACCTCTGCCCCCGGCACGCCACCCCCGCCGCCGCCTCCACCCCAGCCGACTCCCGGAACACCCGCCCCCGGCGGCGAGGAGGAAGAGGAGGGCTATGATTACCCCCCACCAGGACAGCCGTTCCCCGCTCCGGGACCCTCACCCACACCCAGTCCCGAGGGAGGGGTAGAGTTACCGGGCGCTCCTGACGAGCCCGCGCAGCCAGGGCCCGCTCCAGGACCCGCTCCAGGACCCGCTCCAGGACCCGCTCCAGGACCTGCTCCAGGACCCACGCCAGGACCTGCTCCAGGACCCACTCCAAGTCCTGCACCTCAACCCACACCCGCCCCGGGCGAGGAGGAGGGCTACAACTATCCCGTGCCCGATCGGAGATTCAAGAAGCGTAGAGCATAATTTAAAAAAATTAAAAATAATAAAAAAAACTAGGCTAAAATGTTGGAACATAAAAATGACTAATATTCCCTTGCCATGTAAAAATTATATTTATTCTGAGATAAGTTGCATAGTGTGATAGTGTTTTGTACCTATTTATTACTGTAAGATATATTTGTTTTAATCGAGAGAGAAAACTAGAGAAAAAATGGAGATGAGCACACAAGTCTGATAGCACAGATAGTCGTGTATATGCATAAATTTCGTGTGAAATAAATAAGGAATCGAAGTTCTTCTATACTGTATTTTGCACACTCCATTTCATGCGAATTTCGACAAAAATATTTGGCGCGCACACGGTACAAATAGTTTCTTGTGTTTCAAGATCTTTCTTGGATCTTATGGAGAATTATAATGGACATCCAAGACAGATCTTGAAATACAAGAAACTATTTTTACCGTGCAGAATATTCCCCGGGGCCACTATATAAATGGATGGATTAGATGCTAAGGTTAGATCGGTCTAAATCGACCGCGTAAAAACGTTTTGCTTCCACCGTACCCGGCCCCGGCCCTCACGTAGCACGCCCAGCAGGCAGGCCAAGCACAGACGTCAGAGTAGGTTGGGTTGCCTGCACATCCAACGACCAGGCGCCAGCGGGAGGGCACACCGCCACGCTGCCAAACACGTCAGCTCAAGGGCGACGAGAAGTCAACGGGAGAATGCCATCAGAGAGGTACTGGGACCGGGAGTGGAGGAGGGAGAAATTGAAATTGAAATTGGTTTATTGACGACTTATACAATAGGGCTATTGGCCCCGCTAGCGTACAAGCCGGCTCTCAAAATAACAATGAAAATAAATGTTTAAGTGGTACAACATAAATGATAAATAAAGAAAATAGAGTAACAGAAGTAGTGTAAATCACAGTTTGAATCTTAGGTATCTCTTAAGAGAATAGATTGACGAGATTTTATAAAGTTCAAGGGAGTTCCAGAGATTACAACTTTGAATGTAAAAAGACAGTTTGAAGGCTTCAGTTCTAGGAGTGGAATATTTTAGTAACATGTTATTTGACCGAGTTTTCTTATGCAAGGACATGAACTCATACGATTTGTAGAGGTATAATGGGTTGCCATTGAAGATTATTTTGAATACCATAGATGAAATAATAAATCTTTGCCTTCCCTCTAGTTTTAGGAAATTCAGCTCATTATAGAATTGTGTTATATGTTGGGACTTCTTTACATTACAGATAAACCTGACACAGGCATTTTGAGCTCTTTGTAATTTTGTAAGATTAGTTTTTGAAATATTTGTACATAAGGGTAGCAAGTAATCAAAGTGAGGAAATATTAGAGCTTGGACTAAGGAGCGCCTGACATGTAATGGTATGTAAGAGAAGTTCCTTCTGAGCTGTGATAATATGCTAAACACCTTATTAATTACATAATTACAATGTTCGTTCCAGCTGAGGGTAGGGTCCATTAAAATACCAAGGTTTTTAACAACTTGCTGATATTGAATAACATTCTCATTAACTTTAAGAGGCTGGTGATGATTTTGGTTGAATTGACCAATGTATGCTGCTGAGCCCATGACAATGGCTTGTGTTTTATCAACATTCAATATAAGATTATGACTATTTACATATTCAGTAATGTTTGAGAGGTCGGTCTGCAACTGCTCTTTAGCTGTATCATACAAATCCAGAGGAAAGTGTAGATATAGCTGGATATCACCAGCATACATATGATAGTTACAAAATTGTAAAACACTTGGTAGATCAAATAAATAGATTGCAAATAAAAGAGGTCCTAACACACTCCCCTGTGGCACACCCGTTTCAACTTCTGTCCATTCTGACTGAAAATCTTCACCAGCATACACTCTCATTAATCTACTTTTCAGATAGGCTTCAAACCAAAGTATCACTGATTCAGAGAAATTTAAAAATTTTAACTTAGTTAACAGTAAAGTATGGTGGACACAATCAAATGCCTTACTCATATCTAGGAGAACAAGGATGGATAGCAATCTATTATCAATAGCTCTTCTAACATCATCAGTGACTTTTATCAAGGCAGTTGTGGTATTATGACCTTTCCTAAAGCCTGACTGGTAGACAGGCAGAATGTTCTTTTCACAAGCAAATTCATTAACCTGCTGGTAAACTAGTTTTTCTAACACTTTTGATAAAAGGCATAAAATACTGACTGGTCTATAGTCGTGGAGAGGGAGAGGGAGAGAGAGAGAGAGAGACAGAGAGAGAAGGGGGGGGGGGGGGAGAGAGAGAGAGATAAAGAAGAGAGCGGGGGTAGGGAGAGATATAAGCTTAGCGAGCTTAGCGCGGCCATCGGCAACCGTGCTGCAAACGCGGTAAAGCGATCAACAATCAGAAGAAGAAGACGAATGGTAAACAATAGCCGGCGTGGCGCGGTGGCGCGTGCCGAGTGGCGGCCGCGGCGGCCGTAGCGCGCGCGAAAGGCCGTGCCGGGCCGCAGGGGCCCGCGCGCTGCATGCAGCCCATGGCGCCCGCGCCCGCGCCATGGACATGGGCAGGGCAGGGCAGGGCAGGAGAGCCACGAGACAGACGCCACCGTCACAGCGAGAGCGACCAGCCTGACGTGAAAAGCTGGAGGCGCGAAGGTCCACGTCCACGTCGAAACCCCTGACGCAACATCAACATGGAGGCGACCGCTACCACGCTCGGCCAGCCGCCGCCAGTGCGGCATCGACCCCCCACTGATGTCAACCAGGTATGACTCTCGTATGACTCCCGCCGTAGGCAAACTTGATCACTAAACAAGGTGGACGCACTTTAAACCGTGTCGTGTGAAGCTGATCAAAAAGTGCGTCTACATTGGCCAGCGGTGCGCCAAATAAGTTGGAAGTTACTCACAAGTATGTTAAAAATAAAAATAACGAGGGGGCATTCACTCTTAAAACCTGTGACCCTACTATTACGTGTTTTACGCTGTATGACGCTCCAAAAATGTATAGATTTGGTTAAAGTCAGGCAAAATCGGCCAAAAACAGCCTAAAACGATCCGAAAATGAGTACAATATGGAGAATTTGGGGCATTACGTTTCCATAACGCACACTATATTACGGATAGAGTGACCCGACTATTACGCAAGTGTACGCCCCCTCCAAAAATCTTGAATATCAAATTTTTCTCTCTTTTCTTTTTTCATTTGCGATTGGTTGTTTGTATTTGCATTGCCTCATTTTGCGCCGTCTTTCCGTCGGTCTCCCCTGAGCGCTCTCATACAGATACAGAGCCGAGAATTTATAAATTTATAAATTCTCTGCTCTGTATAAAGTTCGAATTCAATTTCAATCATAGCTCAGCTAATCACTTTTTTGTTTTCCTGCGATCCAAAATGGGGTATTTTAACCCGGGTGGAAGGATCTACAATGAAACTACAGTTTTAAGTGCAGTGGTTAAACTGTAGTTGCCAAACTGTATTATAACTATTTATGGAAGTCAGATTTAACTTCAGTTTTGATGTACAGATTTCACTTGTAGTTTGCAGAACACTTATCAAGCAGTTTTTCTACAGTTATTTTAAGCAGTCTGAAAGAGCAGTGTTGTTCTTAAGTTTTTTGTTACTTAATATTACACTTTTGCACTATAATGTGGAATAAAGTGTTAAGCTTCGCTCTTTATATAGTTTCTATGTATGGATAATTCAATCCAAAGAGCATAAAATCTTGTCCTTCAAATAACAATTGTTATACATAGTTTATTTACTAGTAGTAAAGTGCATTTTAGCGCACTGAAAGTGACTGGCAAGCACCTTGAAGTGTTTAACTCCGACGTTGAGCTGCTGGACGGTCAGGTTGAACAGGTAAAAGTGTTCAACAAACCAGTTATCGTTCCGCAATATTCACTGTCGTGTGATTACGCAACACGGCAAAACGGTTGTTGTGCTTTAAACGATTTTTGTCACTTTGCAAGAGGGTGACAACACACCACAAGTCACGTCTGTCAAGTTTGTCGGTCAGGCATATAGACCTTTAAACGTTAATGATTTTTTCGAACATTTGTAAACGTCAAATGTCCACTGTGAAAAACTCTCGTAAGGGTTACGGGAAAATTTTCCATGATAAAAGTCGTAAAATTGCAATTTGAAATCGTAAATTTACAAGCACTCCCTATCGACTTGGAATTGACTGACGAGCAAGAAGGGGCTGTCGTGAATTTACGACATATTTTGTAAATCAAAATTACAAAAAATGTCGTAAATTTACGAGGATATTTTTCACAGTGTCACAGTAGTTATTTCGATTTAAAAAAAATATTTTTAAAAAAAAAACTACAGTTTTACTGTACTGCGTACGTCACTCAGTCGGCTAGCTGGGCAGTGG
This sequence comes from Frankliniella fusca, assembly GCA_029379305.1. Lineage (NCBI taxonomy): Eukaryota > Metazoa > Arthropoda > Insecta > Thysanoptera > Thripidae > Frankliniella > Frankliniella fusca. The sequence goes on along the minus strand of JAHWGI010001270.1, from coordinate 1,185,949 downwards.
GATATCATGGGGTCCCGGCCCTTCGATCTCTATCGGGGCGCGGTGGCTCAGAGGTAACGTTTTCATCTCCGAGTCCAAAGGTCCCAGGTTCAACTCCCAGCGGTCGCAGAAAAAGGTAAGTGAAATTAACACTACAACAAGGTGCGAGACGAGTCAGGGGGAGAACCCGTTTAAAAACAAATTGTTCCTGAATCCGTCCGCCAGCGGTCCGAATGACCCCCAGAGGCTTCGGGCTGTCCCGTATAGAGTCCGTACGCCTTCGGGGTCTTCCGTATTTAGTCCGGCCGCGGGGTCGGACTAGTCCGAATTATGCTCCGGGACCTTCGGACTAGTCCGAATTATGCTCCGGGACCTTCGGACAGTCCGGTTTCAGTCCGGAGGTCCGGTCTTAGCCCGGAAAGGGTCCGTGGTCAGAGTTCGGTCTCTTTGCGGGCTTTTTTGCTCTTTACCCGCTTCGGTGGACTTGTGAACTGGACGATATGGAAATTTTGCTATGCACTGCTATTAAAAAAAAAAAAAAAAAAAAAAAAAAAAAAAAAAAAAAAACTTTTTTAAGGAAATGGGTCACTTCATTACAGTTGATAGCGCTTACAATGTGAGTGTCTTTGTTCACTGCTCGGTCGTACATGGGGGGAGGACACTCTAAATATCCGAGGACTGTGGTATTGAAGATCACCGGACTTATATGTGTGCATATCTAATTAAACACATTTGGTATTATCAGTACCAAATTTTGTTTTATTTGGTAAGAAATTGTATCTGATCTAGTTATGAGCAGTCCGAAACTAGTTACAAATATTATTCTTAGATATTCAGAGTGTAGCAATGTCACATGTATGTCTAGGTACATTAGTGGTGGTAAAAATTTTACGAAGGGAAATGAACCCAGCATCAAAACATCTGGTCGGAAATTCCACGAACGGTAAACAGTTGAAATATGGCAGGAGGGTACCCAGCCACGCCTTCCGGGGCGCGCACTCCTCCTCACCGGGCCATCCCCGATCCGGGGCTGGCCGGGGGCTGGCCCGGCGGGAGGGGCGCGCGACTTCGGGATGACCTGGACACGCTGGGGCACGTTTCCTAGCACGTCCCAGTGGTCCAGTGGTCAGCGTGGCGGGCTCGGAGCAAAGAAGTCCGGGTTCAACTCATCATCAGGTAAGGTAATTCTTCGTTCGTTCACTATGAAATTACGTGTGTCAATAAACTGTCATAAGTAAGGTGTAACGAAAGGTAATCGAGAGCAGTACAGGAAAGCAAGGAATCTCTGTTTTCTATTTTGAAAGAGGACTATACTAATGTATAGGAAAATTCCTATACATTTATGGTGAGACCACCACAAATAAATAGTGCATTCCCTACACGCATGTATTGGAAATTTCCTATAGACGTAGATGTTAATTGCGCCACTGACATTTATAGGAAATTTACTATATTTTTTTACAGTGTAAATCGGACTCACCCCGGGGTGGGCCCGCAGCCCGGAACCCCGCGTTTAGCCCGTAGTTTGGCATTCGGACACACCCGCCAAGTTGCCGATTTGGGAACATTCTGGGTGTAACTCGGAGTAGTCCGCGGAACCTCTCCCGGACTAGACCCCCGCTCGGGCTGGTCTCGGATGAGGCTCATTTTTAACCGGGAAAGGGAAGTAAGAAAAAAGGAAGAGGAAAGGGAAAAGAGTAGAAAAACAAAAGTTCGAATTTTGAACAAATTTAAGGTCTGTAAAGAAAGTTGGGTTAAACTGTAAATAAAATTGCAATGACACTGAAGTTACACTATACATAAAGTGAACATAAACTGCAACAAAGTGCCCTGAAAACTGACAGAAAACTATAGTAGTCCGAAATAACTGGTAGTTTAACTATAGTTTAGACTGCAGTTTATTTTGAGTTAGACTGCTTTTTATTTAACGTTAGACTGCAGATACAAGTCTTTTGAAAAGTTACTTATCTGATGCAGTTGAAACTACAGATCCTTCCACCCGGGAAGAGAGCGTCGAGAGGAAGTACGAAGAACAAAACCGGATGGAGTTTTTGTTCTTCTCACTTCCTCTCGACGCTCTCTTGAAATGCCCAGTACGAAGTTTAGTTGAGGGTCAAAGGTGACAGTTTCGCGCCTCGCCCTTGACGCTCGCGCGCTCGCGCAGGACATCACGATGTTCCTCGAGAGCTCGAGCCGGCAGCGGGCCGCCATGGGCAGGCCCCCGGGCCGCCCCCACAGGGGCCCGCCGGCGCTCGCGCCCTGCCTCCACCCGCCCCTCATCCACCGCACCGTACCCCTGTCGCCCGGCATCAGCTTCAACCACACGGCGGCGCCGCCCGCCACAGCTGCACCTGCCGCGTCCCATGCAGCAGCAACAGCATCTGCGACGCCCCCTGCAGCAGCATCTGTGGCGCCCTCTGCGGCAGCATCTGTGACGCCGGAATCACCACCCTCCGACCGCCACCACCAAGTACCCACACCGCCGATAGGTACCTGACCTGCACAACATGCATAGGCGTAGCGGGCACGCGCGGCTACGCCACGATGTACTGAAACCAGTACATCGTGGGCAACGCTCTGTCTAGGCACAGCGTGTCACTGTCAGCGACATTCAGAAAATAAAATCAAGTATTTCAACGCAAAGTTCGTGTCCGTGTACTCTACGAATTTGCTTGCGTCATTCAGAGCCATAGGTCAAATTTTAGGTCCGTAAAGCAGCACCGGTGAGGGCTTTCTTTCGATTCAGACGCCCACCCAGCCGATGTGCGCCAAGGAGCGGTGAGAGGTGAACCAATTATTCCACATCAACAGTCGGCTAGAGATCGTCATGGAGCAAGCCAGCTGCTAAAGAGACCACTTCCTCCCCGCGGGCCGGGCCGGGCGGCCGCGCTGGAGGGACGAGGTCATCGGGGCGCGTTCCGCTGCTCATCAACGCCTCCGCTAATCTGACGGCCCCGCCCGGCCCATCCGGCTCTTCTGACAGGTAATCAGGGCGGCGAGGTGACAGCGCTCATCAGGCGAGTCGTGTCACCGGTCTCGGCGGCCCGCCCCTCGGCCCCGGCCTCGGCCTCGGCCCTAGCCCCGCCCCCGCCACCTCCGCTGCCGCCGCCCCCCGTGGCCCCCCGTGGGGTGGAGGGCGTTCTCACCCCGCTCGCGGCCCTGCCCCGCCGCCTGGCAGCTCACAGAGGGGCGGCCGGGGCGGCGGCGGGGCCGGGCGGGCCTCGGGCCGCGGCGGCGCTGGCCAGGGCCCGGCTGGGCCGCTCGCGTCCACACGAGGGCTTCCAGGGGTTCAGCGGCGGTGAGGGGCCAAACAACCGCTTCCAGCCCACAGGTGCGTCGCCTCGCGTCAGGAGGAAAAAATAAAAACAAGCAATTTTGAAGAGGCGATAACCTCACACTGCCCATTTTCAGTGCCCTTTCCAACGTCGGCTCCCATGTCGCCGGGTGGTGAGCGCGGTGCTGCTGTGGCAAGGATACGGCGCGTGCACAGGCCCGCAGGTACAACAGCGGGGACAGAGCAGGTCACAGCTGGGCAGGGCAGGGCAGAGCAGGGGGCAGGGCAGGCGAAGGCAGGGTATGGCATGGTATGGCAGGTGGCAGGGCAGGACGGGCGACGGTTTCACGAGGTCCCAAAAGCGACTGAAATGAAAGACGCGAAAGTTGTGGAGTGCAAGAGAGGGTTGGGGAGGGGAGCGGAGGGGCCGAGAGAACGGCGGACCGAGGAGAGGGAGCGAGAGTAAAGGTGGTGGCAGGGTTTCTGCCGCATGTAAACTCAAATGAAAGGAACGCGGAGTCAATATCAAAGAAGCAATTCAGAGAGCAAAGTCGCTGCTGCCGCTCCTCTCTCCTCTCCTCGGCTCCGCCCCGCCGCGCTCTGCTGCGCCATCATCATCGCCACCATGGCCCTCCTCTTCCCCGCCCCGCCCGGCCTCGTCCTCGTCCTCAGCGCCCATGGCGCCCGCCCCGCCCCGCCCCTTCTCACCGCTTTTGATGCCCGCGGCGCGGCGCGGCGCTCGGGTCGGGCTTGAGGCGAGGCAGGTGATATTCGTTATGGGTCGTTCCGTCTTCGTCGAGTGATTCCGCCGCGAAGTGAGCGCGCGGCCCCGCTGGCCCCGCTCCGGGGCGAAGCGGCAGGGCGGCGCGGGGCGGCGCGGCGAGGGCAGCCGGCGGCGGGAGGGAGGGCCTCGTACCCCGCGTACCTAGCCCCGCCGCGCCGCGCCCCGCGCCGACCCCTCCCTACGACCGCATGTCATTTGTTGCGGCTCGACTACCCGCTCGCTGAGGGCTGCGCGAGGGCGAGGCGCAGGCTGCGGGCGGGGAATGGGATGAGATTGCCGTGGGAGCGGGGCGGGAGTCGCGCTGCTGACAGGCATGGAGCAGGACGAGCGAGCACCAGCCCTCGCGATTCCCGGCGCTCTCGAGCACGAGAGAGGAGGAAAGGGGAAATGCACCCTTCGAGTTGAGAGTCCTCGCCGCCGCCCGGCCCGGCCAGGCCCGGCGGCAGAGTGCCTCTGTTCCATCAAATACAATTCCTATCTGCGGTCTCCCCTCCCCGCGACGCCACGCCCGAGCCCAGCTCTCATCTACCCCAGCGAGTTTATGGGATTCATAGCCTGTAGCCCGGTGCCGTGCCACCTGCCCAGCCCGGAGAGCGGTAGGGACATAAAAGTCAAGTTTCTCTGGGTCAAAAAATAATTATTCAAGTAATATTATGGTGGCGCCTTTTGCTTTATGTTTCCCCTGCCTTCTCTAAACTTCGACTATTTCTATTATTAAAACTAAAATGCTTACGAGCAAACCAGCAGAATATTTTGAAGAGTTTGTGTTTTGAAAATAGTTTAATAATATGCCACTTTGTGTGATCATCTATTTACATACTAGGTGAACACCTATCAGCATGCCATAAAATTATTTATCAATATGATTTATCCCAATTATTGAGGAAGGCTCCGATAATTTAAGTAAAACTGTACGCTTCATAATTATAGCTACAACAAGGTCGGCTTTGAGCTAAGGAGGAATGCACAACGTTTAGATATATTTACCATTATGAATTCCTTTACTGACACAATGAAAAAAAAAAAAAACATTTGTTCAACAAGATTGACAAGCTACCCGAACATTAATATTGTTCAACATGCTTGACAAGCCACGACCCTAAAATCATGTATTAGCTAGAGACTGGACTCCTTACTTCACAACTTCTTGAGATTTTGATCTAAAATGCCTTAACAGTTAGAATTTTTAATATTGATACAACTTACTTGTGTGAGCACACCGCAGCTAGCAGCAGCATACGTCGGCTAAATGCAGGTGATCCTAACCTCACACGCGTACAGTTTACCTTTACATGGCACATAATGGATCGATGGCCAAGACACAAGATTACATTTTCAGAATCGAAATGTAAAAGTAAAAGATGTTCCAAAGAGACCAGTAATTGACATCAGCAACAGCTCCATTTTAAATCCGGTTTGAAAGCAGCCACACGCCATAGTCTACTTGTTTACCCAAGAGGATGAGGATAGGAGGGTAGGGGAGAGGGAAGGGTAAAAGGCACTTTTTTCCCCCCTCAACTTTAACTTTTTAACGTTTACCGCTAGACAAATTTTACTTTGACAACTTTAACTGGTGATGATTCAACGCTTAATTTTAACTTTGCGACAGTACAAGCTGGTGATACTAGCGTAATATCTGCTAAAAATTATAAAACAATTTAACAATTTCTCATCACTTGTCTTCCCATTGCAGACCCGCTGGCTATAGCGCTCGCAGCTAACTCAGGCGTCCCGCATAACACTTACCGTCGACTCCGGGCCAGCCGACCCCCTGATCCCGCCTCTCCAACCCCTGCTACGACACCCCCGGCGCCGGCGCGACCCTTGCTACCTGCCCCGCCCCCAACGCCGCCCACGACGTCCCCACCGGCCCTACCGCCCCCACCACCTTCCGCGTCCTGCCCGGACGACGCGGCCGCCTCGACTGCACTCCAGGTAGGCGTCCGGTTTACATCCGCCCCCCGAATAATCAAAAAGCCCCGGATACAGGCGGGGGAGCACTCATTGTGATTCTCTGCGTGGAGCAACGAGCCGCCGCAGTACGGCCCTGCCGCGCCGCGCCGCGATACGGGTTCTGGCGGCACGGCGCGGCACGGCGCGGCACGGCGGCACTGAGCCTCTGACGGCCCCGCGGGGACCCGAGGAGCGGTGGGGCGGGATGGCGGGGCGGCAGTGAGCATCCCCTCGCAGCCAGAGCAGCACGCCCAGCCCGCGCCCCGCCTGGCCCTGCCTGCCAGCACCACAAGCCACTCCCTTTGCGGCCTCTTCGAGCCAGGATGCGGCTGGGCCAGGCGGAGCTGGGCGCCTGGGCCCTCGCGCGGCTGGCATGCAGAGGCAGCACGGCTTTAACCACCCGAGTCCTCGTACTTCAACCACGTGGGCCGCTCGTCCCGCCCCGCCCTGCAGCGCCCTGCCCCGCCCTGCCCCGCCCCGCTTCATCTCGTTGGCCGCGAAATGGACCGCAGCGCGAGCTGTCGGCGAGCTGTCATTCATCTCGTCCCGGCCAAGCCCGAGTGGTCCGACACTCTTGACCACAAGCCCTCCTGGCGCCTTGCCCGCCGCGCCGCCGCCGCCCTGCTCACCAGACCATCAGCGGGCAGCAAGGGATTCGGTTTTCCCTTTCCAATTGCGGCCTGGCCCGGGGTCTCAAAGCGGCCGCAAAGACCACACGCTCCGGCAGTCAGCGTGCGCATGAGCGATAGGCAGTGGAGTGGCCGCAAAGGGGCAGCGGTGGAGCACCCGACGTATAGTAAAGTGTCATTTTATGTTCATTTTATGTTTCGGCCCGTTTCAGAGGTTGCCTTCCCCAAAACACGAGCCGGCGCTGCAGGACGGTCCCCTGGCGCGACTCAACACGCTCCAAGAGCGCCTCGCCGCGGCCGACCAGCAGCTGCAGCAGCGTGAGCAGCAGGAGCGTGAGCTGCAGGAGCGTGAGCAACAGGAGCGTGAGCAGCAGCAGGCGGTTCCCGCCACACCGTTGGCCGGCGGCCCCCCGCGCAGCAGGCTGCGCTACATAATACAGGTGAGCCCCGCCCAGGCACGCCCCGCCTGCATTCCGGCCCGGCCCAAGGGTCTACAACTTTGAAAAATCGCGTGCGAGAATATTTTAATCAGTCACGATTATGGTGATTATCAGTGATTATTTGAGTTTATCTTTAACATATTTACTGATAATTGGCGAGTAATCACGCAGCTTTTGGTCAAATTTGATAATTTTTCTCCATATTTGTCAAAATTTGTCAATATTTGGAATTTTTACATGATTATGACTATCAATAATCATCTAGAGGGGTGTACGAGTATTGCGGGAGTGGTAGACCCTCGGCCCAGCCCGGCACCGGCCTGCACGCGCGTGTTGCTTCAGTGCAGCCCGGAGGAGGCCGAGGCCCTGCGGCTCCTGGACGAGCCGAGACGGCGCGCCAAGCGGTACGCAGCGCCGCCCTGCCCCACCTCGGTGCAGTACGTGGTGCAGGGGCTGGGCGCGGACCCGGCGCCTCCTGAGCAGCACCGGCGCGGGCGTCGCGCCACGCCGCCGCCGTACGCCACCTGGGCGCCGTACGTCATCCAGGGCGCGCCGCCCGCGCCGCCGCCCGAGCCGCCGCCGCGCAGGGAGAAGAAAGCGACGCCGCCGCCGTACGCCACGCTCGCGCCCTTCGTCATCCACGGCGCCGCCGGCGGCCAGCACCCGCAGCCGCCCGATGAGCGTCGGTCCGGCAAGCGCATGACGCCGCCGCCGCACCCGAGCCTCGCGCCCTTTGTCATCCACGGGCCGGCGGCAGCCCCGGCGGGGGTGCAGGTGGGGCGCGCGCCGCTGTCCTGCCTCTGGGCGCGCCCGGGGCCGCGCCAGCCCGACGACGACCCGGACCACCGGCGCCCCAGCACTCCCGGGCCGGGGCCGGGGCCCGTGTTCTCCTCGGCGCGCGCGGACGCAGGCACGGACGCGGTGCCCGTCGGAGGCGCGCGGCCAAAGACGGCCCTGCCCCTCGGCAGGAGGAAAGCGCGCCACCAGGATGCCGCGGACGACAAGGAGAACAACAGCGACGAGGATGTGGACGTCGAGGCTCTCGCAAAGGACAACCAGCCGCGGCGGCCCTTCCGGTCGCGGAGAAAGAAAGGAGGCGGGGAGAGAGAGCGGCCACCTTAAGATCGCAGGCCCAAGTATTTTAGAGACAAAAAAGACAGGGACAGCAAGTACCTTACACGCATGATCCTGCATTATTTTTAAAGCTGAACTCACCGACCGACCACTAGGCGGAGATATGAGTCGTTGTTGTGCGCTCAAGCCAACCAGGGTGAGTCGGAGGTTGTGGTGCGCACGACAGGTGTCCCCAGAAACGCGGCGCTCATTAAGTCGCTAACCGGAGTGTAATTGCTGGCCGCGTGGGAGCGCGTGTTCCCGCCGCTGCGTGTGGCCCTCCCCCGCCCCGCAGCACCCCGCCCCGCCCCGACGTGCAAGCGAGTGTCTGACATGTAACGCCCTCAATCGCCATTTGGGGTGAAGCGTAACGACCTTCTTCTAGCAGCTTTTCTCTTTTTTTATCTTGCCATCTGTATTTCAAGAGGAAAGTGTACATTTGCGTCAAGAAACACCAGATTAGGTGACCTGAAACTTAATTACTCAGTATGGCCAAGTTAATAGGTAAAATCCTTTTCTTCGGTCTACGGGCGGTTGACAATACAACCCCCAGTGTCCGAATGCAAAATGCTATGGCTACTCTGTAATACATGTAAGCAGCACACAATTGACACTTTAAACGTAAAGTGTGTTGCTTTGGTCTGAAGATGAAAAGTTTGGCAATTTACACACACTCTGTTGACACAATTCATTCGATGCGATGATTTTCAGGCACAGGTCGTTCACCACTCGTCCCTTCAGTTGGCAAGTCTCGGGTCAAGTTCATGCGCTGAGTCCTATCCAACTTTTTCTTCCTCCCCAGGTCTTCTCTCCGCTGCAGTAGATCCTGCTCCTGCTCCCTCCGCTCGAGAGCCTGCATTTCCCTCCAGTGCCTCCAGAGCAACAGGCGCTCGTGAGGCGTGAGAGTCGTCTCCAGGTCCTGGAGGACGCGGTCCGTAGGCTTTGGCGGAGACCTCGCCCCGTCGTTGTCGTCATCGTCGGCCACGGCCTCTAGGGACTGGTCGATTTCCCCCGGCCGGCTATTTCCCGGGAGGTCATCGTCCTCGTCCTGCACGTCGAAGTACGACCCGCGCTGAGAGCGGTCCCTGGGGGCCGCGGAGCGCAGCGGCGGCGCGAACGAGGCCGCCGCCGACGTCTTCTTGCCCCGCTCGCCGGGGCTCGGCCAGGGTCCCTCGCGGCCCAGCAGCCAGTGAGCGACCGGTGACGACGCCGCGGCCGCCACGTGCCTGCTCTCCTCGTCCTCCTCTGAGCTGCCGGTAGCGCTGTGCGAGGGCGGCGCGTCCACAGAGGGCGTGCCCTGCAGACCCTGCCGGCCCTGCTGCTGGCGCTTGCCCGGCACCGCCCTCTCCCCGCTGGCGGCGGCGTTGTCGTCCGCGTAGTCCTCGTACGAGTCCTCGGTGGAGCTGACGTCGTCCTGGTCCTCCCTGGGCGCTCCCGCGCCCGTGTCGGTGGCCGGGACTGCCGAGGCGCGCTGGTACGTCTGCAGGATGGCCGCGAGGTGGCGCTGCATGTCCGGCGGCAGCGAGCGCAGCAGCGGCGCCACGTCCACGGCGATGGACCCAGCGGCGCCGGCCTGGTCCACTTCCTCGGCCGCACCCAGGGCCGCTGTGCGCAGAGGAGTGTGACATATGAGCGAAACTAAGCATTTCCCGGGGACAGACAGAGAGGCACTCTATGCGACACACGAAAAAAAAAAAACACATTCGCTGTTGCAGACAAAAATTCGCTGGCTGAGACTCAACTAATTTTGTTAGTTGTCAAAGCGAATAATTTGCTACGGTAGCAAAGTATTAGCTGAGGTGGCTAACGCGAGCCCTGTTCCAGTCCAGTGAACGGCACAATTCCTGCTTCAGGGCACGCATTCGCCTCCCCAGCTAATACTTTGCTACCGTAGCAAATTGTTCGCTTCGACAATAACTAATAAAATTAGTTGAGTCTGAGCCAGCGAATTTTTGTCGGCAACAAAGAATGTTTTTTTTTTTCGTGCATGCAGATGTGTATGATTTTTGTTGACACTCACATTGTCGTCTTTGGGAAAAGGTGCCTCCAGGTATGAAAGAGGCTCCTGCTCCGATGTGGTCGCCAGCAGCAAGATCCCTATAAATTGTGGAAAAAATACGTGTCTCGTCATGATATTTTAAGTCTCAAAATTATACTGACGCTTTCGCACCACCTTACCTGAGTCCCATGGGCATTTTGACGGATTTTTTGGGGTAAAAATTAAGATGCACCACCATGCGGTGCTTGGAGTCCAGCATGGGCATGCCGGCCAGATTCTGGAGGCCCTGGATACCGGAGAGCGTGATCCCGAAGGCGGGCTGGCCCTGTCCCGCCGAGAGCTGGCCCTGCATGAGGACGGGGAACCTGGCCGCCGTGGTGGCCGTGGCGTGCGACGAGGCGGCGCTCTCGATGGGGTGGCCGAGCTGCGGCCCGGGCCTCCGCAAGGGTGCCTCGGCTTGCTGCAGCGCGGCGCCGAGGCCGGTGGCGACTGAGCCTACAGCAGCGCTAAGGCCGGCGCTGAGGCCGGCGCCAAAGCCCTGCGCCGGCACGGTGGGCGGGCGCCGGATCACCGGTCTGAGCGCTGCCACGGGGAAGTTGTTCCACATGACAGTGGCCGCGCCGTCCTTGTTCTTGGCCTCGCCCATGGGAAAGATCTCGAGCATGATACTGAGGGGTGGCACTGACTTACCGCCACCGCGCGCCGCACTGAGAGGCGGAGTGTCCGAGGCCGCTGCCTCTCCGCCCAGGGGTTTGAATGTGGCCTCGGTGTACTGCGCGGTGCCTGCACCCGCCTGCAGGTATGGGTGCCTGTAGCGCCCGTACCGCCCCGGGAACGCGAAGGGCGGCGATCTTGGGGCGAATGGCTCGCCGACCTCGTCCACGAACATCGGGTAGCGCATACGTTCTGAGCTGACCGATGCTGAGGTCTCCGAGTCCATGTTGGCGGCCATTTGGTTTATCTCGGTCGGGTCGGAGGGCTTATACGGGTGGAAGGGGTCTGCGATGTAGGCGTGACCGTTGTAGAAGTCAGGCTTGTCGGAAGCCTCAGCAGAGCTCGCCAGCTCCTTGACGTATGGCTCCGGCCTCGGATAGGTTAGCATGTCGTAGTCTGGCAGCTGTGCAGACTGCTGTGCCGAATACATGCTCGACACTTTGGCGGCCTTCTTGAGCGCGGCAGCGTTCCACGAGCTGGGCCGTCGTTTTCCACCTTTCAGGTAGTTCAGAATGTCCTGGATATTTTTACTACTTTGTTGGTTTCGATAATTCTGAAGCTGAGGAAAGTTGGCGGTCTTGACCAAGTCTGGAAAGTTGACACTGTGCGGAATGACGACGCCCTTGTTGTTGACGACGAGGTACTGATTCTGGCTCGGGTGCGCCTGATAGGACGACCACGGCCTGCTGCCGCCCATCAGCTTCATCAGTTTCTTGGGCGCCAGGTGTGCCGCGGCCGCGGCTGCGGCGTCAGCCTGCTGCTTGCTGCCGGAGGGGAACAGGACCGGGCCCAGGTTGTCCTGCGGTGGCGGGTAGTACGGCATCAGGTACTGCTCGCCCTGAATGGTCCCGAGCTCCGAGAAGAAATTTCTGCGCTGCGCCTCTCGCTGTTGAGCAGCCTGTGCCTGCGCATGGGCTGCCCTCCGCGCCTCGGCGCTCTGCTGCTGCTGCTGCTGCATGCGCACGAGCTCGGTCCAGCGCTCGCGGTCGCGTTCCTCGGCCAGCGCCCCCGGCCACCGCAGGTCGAGCGAACCGTGGTAGGGTAGAGCCACTGCCTGTCCTTCGTTCCCGTCGTCAGGCAGGTCCTGGGGCTCGTCGCCGGACCCGACGTCAGACCTGTCCTCCGCTATCGAAGTCGCCCCCGTCGCGTCGCTTCCCAACGAACGCTCGGCGACGTGTTCCTGTGCAGCTAACTCGCTCGGGTACTCGTGGAAGTCGGCGACGTCACCGTCAAGGCGCTGGTCTGCTGCTGAGTGCGTGGTCCGAGTCTCTTCGGCCGGACTTGAGGGCCCTGAAGTGAGCGAGGCGAGCTGGAGCGACCGGAGTAAATCCTCCCCCGGGGGCTCAAAGGGTTCCGGTTCACCATCACCGGCGGGGGTGGACGAGTCTCCGATCTCCTTCGCGTGCATCGCCGCGAGGACCGTGCTGGAGGCAGCCGTGGTGCTAACGCCGTGCCCAGACGGTGCGCCCTCCTCGATGCCCTCCCCCCCGCCGAGATGCAGGGACCGATAGGCCCTGGAGGAGCTCAAGTGAGGGGACGTGAAGGAGTAGGCGTCGTCTGCCTCCTCTTCGTCGTCGTCGTACTGCTCGTCCTCGAGTGAGACGTCGGCGCGCTCCCCCCACCTCAGGTCCGAATCAGACTCTGAGTCTGCCTCCTCCGTGTCCCCGCCGCTGGCAGCGCGGCCCTTGAGGGACCGGCCGTAGAAGTCCCTCGTAGGCAGGAGGAGGTGGCGGTGCGAAGGGTAGGTGAGGTAGCGGTGGTTCGGCGCGATGGTCGCAGGGTCCTCTCTGAGGTCCTCACGCCCCTGCCGCCCCCGGTCTCGGCTCCCCTGGTCCTGTCTTCTTTCTTCCCGGGCGCGGTCTCGCTCGGATGCTCTTCCTGCCGCCCCAGACTCAGGTTCGTCGTCCGCGTAGGAGCGCGACGTCGCGTTCTCTGCAGATCTTAAACTCGCCTCGCTCCGCGTGAAATCCACCAGCAGGAGACATACCTGAGGACAGAATTAAAAGTTAGTGAAATAATGAGCTGAGACGCCGCAGTGTTGCGGGTCTGCCTACCCGTTCCGGTCCTGTTGACGCCGCAGCCCCTATCGGCTAGGCCACGATGTAGAAAGACCTAGGGGCTAGGCAGACCTGCCACACAGCATCATCTACTTCAAAACGATCGGTTCGCCACCAAGCAGGCGATATACTGATGCGGGGTTTACAGGATGATTTGTTGGGCTTATTTTGAAACATCTGTTCAGTTTTACGATGAAACCAATTTGCGTTTAGTGGATAAGACAGAAAGTATAGAAAAAGTCTTACAAGATTTCAATTATATATTTTAAGCGAATCGGAATAATAGAAAGTTTCCCTCCGAGACTCCCTTTTCGCCCTTTCGTTAGCGAGTCCAAACAAGGCGGGTGGGAGGCCAGCCCCTCTCAGCGCAGCCCAGCAGCCAGCTCAGCCGGGCGCGTGCGTGCGTGATTGAGAAACCCCGCCCCTGCGGGCTCCGGATCCGGCGCGGAGCGGAACAGGCTGCGTCAATGGAGATGTCAGCGAAGAACAACGCAATCTTACCACGCGGCCGGTCTACATTGCTTTCTGTGTTAATATAAACTTTACTTCAATTTGTGAACTAATTTGAATTCTCTCGAGCTTCCCCCTTTCCTCTTGCCCGACGCTGAACATGGAATGCACTTGGCTGTTCCCAGGGGACCAGAAACTTAACTTTTAAGTTGCTAATATGATGCTGTTCTGCGTGAAGTACACCGTGACTTAATACTCTTTTCCATTTATCACCTCACGGATTTTTTTTTTTTTTTTTTTTTTTTTTTTTTTTTTTTTTTTACAGAAACGTGAATGAACCAACATGTAACGGTACCAACTTCTTATAACACTCGCATTACCTCTGCTGCTGTAAAATAATGAAAAAATATCTCAGGTTTTAACTCTGGAGAGAATGAAGGAATCCCTGTTCACTAAGAGAACGCTACAATACATTTATTTATGATTGAGTTACGTACTCTGCGACTGCTGCTTAACATTTTCTTAGAAGTTAAGTTACGTTACGAATAACTTAACCCATAAGTTACGGGTGGAAAAGTTCCTATATACGATATTACTGGGCTTCCAAAGGAGGCCCACGCCCACTATGCTAACTGTAACGCTAAACAGGTAAGTTCCCTGGCTCTTCCTGCTCTCGGGCCTCTGTCGTTCTCGTGGCGGATGCAGCCCAACTAGAATTACGATGCTCGGGTCCCCTTGCGGCGCGCCGGGTCGCGACGGGTTGTGGCTCACAGAGCAGGCGAATACAAGTACAAAAACTTTACAGAAAACCATCTAAGTTCAGAAAACCTACAGTATTCCTCTGAGTCAACCGGATGTGTCATTGACCTCTGACGGCTGTATATATGTAAGATAATGCTAGATGCTGTCGAGACTTCTGTCCGTCCCAATGAGTTACCTCAAACAATGTAAACAACAATTTTCCTAAAAGGCCAAGTGAGTCGAAGGTGACAACGTCCCCTGGCCGGCTGTGCGTGCGCGCCGGACCGGCAAGAACGGGAGAGAGTGCCGAGCCTAACCCTCGGCGCTCGGCACGCCACGGGAATGACAGCAAACATGCCCCTGTGGATCTTGTGCCATACAGAAATTCCGACGCCCTCCGTTCAAATTGACCGACCGGCAAACTCACAAAAAAAGGAGGGAAAGCTGTTTTTGCAAACATGTACGCTGCATATCATGCACTGAGAAAAAATTATTGCTCTAAACACTAACGTTTGTTTTATGCGTTCCAGTGGGTCACCAGAGCAAAATATTTAGTTCTCGCCACTTAAAAATATCAGGCCCCGCTTTAAAGTTTTTGGGCACAGCTTAAAATCTTTATTCCGCGGAGCAAAACTAGAGCGGTCCACAATTTCGGTCTGGGGACTAAAAAGTTTAGTGCCGAGCGCCAAAATTTTTTCTCAGTGTGGTTACAGCAATCCAATTTTGTTTTATCACTCATAACTTTTTCGTCATTACGACAAACTGCCGTTTTAGCTACTATTTTTTTTAAAAAAAGAAAAACGGTCATTTGTGACCTGGTTCTCTCAAGTCAAGTTAGCTAGGACAGCAGACAGCTGGCAGAGACGACGACAAACACTTGTCAGTAGCTGTGTCTATCTTAGTGAACTTGTTTGCTAAACCAGCTTACGACTCTTTTTTTTTTTTTTTTTTTTTTTTTTTGGGGGGGGGGCGTGCCACGGGCTCAGCTAAATGCTCGTGGCCCCGCTCCCTCCCCTTTCCGGACCATCACACCCCGCCTGGAGCCTTTAAACTCTCCCGCTTGCGGGATCGCGGCAGGTCGGGGCAGCACAGGGAAGGGTAGAGCGGCCCGAGCCAGACCGGGGCTACGAGGTAGAGCTACGCCCATCAAAGAACATCCATCTATCAGTTTTAAGTCAACTTTGTTTGTCGGGGCGCCCCGGGGCCGCTAGTGCAAAGTGTTCACGGCGGCACCACCACAGTCTCTACTGTTACCACCTGGCTAGACGGGAGCGGCGAAAGTGCTTCACGCCCCACATCTTCTGGAGAGGCGCTGGCGACGAGGAAAACATTATTTGGGTATTGCTGCTATGTGTGCAAACGCATTCTCCCCTCAACCCCCTCTCCTTTCGATACAAATTACATCTACGGAGAGCGTACGGACAAGAATGTGTATCTTAGCAAATTGTTGAGGAGACTCGATCAGAAGCTCCAGCTCCAGCGCCTCATCAGCAACACAATATCTTTAGTATTGACTTCCTGTTGCCCGCCGAGCGCGTGAAGAGAAGATAGAACGGTTTTTCTTACGGCAGCCGCTTTTATCCCCATCCATTCATCCATCACCCGAACAAAACTTGTTTGCAGAGCCCAGGTGTACTATCTGATCGCGAGGCGTGGCATGCCCTGCACGCCTGACTCATACGCCGACACCCTTTAGAGCGAACCGCCCTGTCCGTCGCCCTTCCGCTGCATCAACACAGCGAGAGGAGGCCGCGGCACGGGGAGCTCAGGGCGCGCGCAGCCCAGAGGCCAAGGTCACGGACATATTCAATAACCTTCCCGAGCCGGGCAGAACAGGGCAGGCCCGCGAGATATCGCCCAGACGTTCTGCTGCCCCCGCCAGATATTGTCCGCATAACTTGACTCGAAAGGCGCGACAAAAATGCTGCGCGCTTGGTCTTGGCCCGCTAAGGTCTGTCCTGCGCCGCCCCGCCCCGCCCCGATGGCGTAGGATAATAGCCTCGCCGTGCCTCGCCGCTTCCCTCCCCGACACACACGCGGCGCGCGCCCGCCCCAACCACCCCTCCCTCCCCTCTCAAGTTGTGACTCCATGCATAGCAAGTGACACGTCGGGGTGGAAGCAGTGGAAGCCATGCCGCGGCGTGGCGGAAACAGCTCCACTAAATTCGCCCCGGCCCCGCCCGGCGCTGGCGGCCGACTTATCTGTTCCCTCAGCGCCTTTCCAGACCCTCATCGCCCCCTCTAACACTTCTGTCCCTCGCGCGTCCCTCCCCCTTCCCCTCCTCTCTCTCTCTCTCTCTCTCTCTCTCTCTCTCTCTCTCTCTCTCTCTCTCTCGATAGGTCTCTTGCGTGTGCTTCGCAGTGCAACAGCCCCCCGGCCTCTTCATATCCGTCTCCCTCGGTCGCTGCCGTCTGATTCAGAAGATCGC
Source organism: Frankliniella fusca (assembly GCA_029379305.1). NCBI lineage: Eukaryota > Metazoa > Arthropoda > Insecta > Thysanoptera > Thripidae > Frankliniella > Frankliniella fusca. The sequence continues at coordinate 1,169,387 of JAHWGI010001270.1, read as the reverse complement.
TCTCGTACATCCGTTCTCTATGGTACATCCATCCTCGTCGTACCTATGGCGGTGCCCTGTGCGTGCGACAAGGACGGACGGACTCATTTGCATACTCACGAAGAGCGTTAGCATGGCGACCAGGGCGGTGATGACGGCCCAGCGCGTGGCGTGGCGGCGCGCGCCCTTCACGGAGCCGGCCGAGCCGAGGGCCGCCGCTGCCGCCGCCGCCCGGGAGCGGGAGCGGGACCGGCCAGAGTCCCTGAAGATGCCGAAGCGCTCGCTGCTGGGGCCGCGGCGGGCGGCCGGCCAGGGCCCGGGCGCGTGGAACAGCCATCCGGACGAGGGGTCGCCCCACTGCCTCGGGGCCGGGCCCGGGCCCCGGTGCTCCTGTCGCTCCCGCCGGCCCTGCTGGTCCTGCTGATCCTGCTGGCCTCGGGCGTCGGTCTCGCCGCGCGGCCTGCCCTCGCGCGCCGCCATCAGGCCATGGTGCCCGGGGCCCGGGCCTGGTCACTGCTCCCGCACGTCCCTGCTGCTGCACGCCGAGCACCACATCCTATCCCCCGGCACCACCGCGCACCACCGCACACACACACATAAGCGCTGAGCGCACACGACCGCGGGGCGGGGCGCGAACGAGGAGCCTCGTCTTCGCCTTGAGGGGGTCGGGTCGGGTCGGACTCCAGGACGAGCGGCTCGGAGCGCTCCGCGGCGACAACTGTCCGGGCTGGTCCCCGGCGGGGTCCGGGCCCGCAGGCAGGCCCACAAGGCACCTGGGCCGCTCTCGCTCCCACGCACAGGTGCACTCACTCGCACCCACACTCACAGCGGCACTGCTGTGCGGCGCAGCGCGGGGCGGCCCGGGCGTGACGGTCATGCCGTGTCGTCACGGTGCGCCACGCAGGCCCGCGGCGCAGCCTCTCGCTGACGATGACTTTCTCCGTGACACGCGGGACGTGGCCCCGCCCTGCCCGGCCCTGCCCCGCCCGGCCCTGCCCCGCCCTGCCCGGCCCTGCCCCGCCCGCCCGCCCTAGCCTGGCTGGCTGTCGCCCTGGACCGCCTGCGAGCAGAGACACGGAGGGAGGCGACCCCGCGGTCCGGCGGCTGACGCGACTGGCTGACAGGGTCGTTGAGTAATTCCGCCGACCGACGTCCATCTGGCATCTGAGGCGGTGGCAAAAGGACCGATTGCGACATTACACAACTAAACAGGAAGTGCAGTACATGTATCACGATGGCTCTTCACTTTCATAATTGTCGCTGTCCTGACTCGCCACACCGTAGATTGACCACACTAGTATTCCACTCCACAGCGTTCATGTGAAGTAGTATTGTTTTCCAAAAACGAGAGCAATAAAAAGTGCACTTATTACAACCGCGTTTTCCTCTCAAACGATTTTCCACCTGAGTTAAGTTAGAGAATTATAATAAAACAAACATGAACAATTCGTCTATGTGGAACAGATATTAGTACATTGTCGCTTCGTAGTAGTCATTTCAAGTTTCCTAAGCGAGGGCCTCGAAAGGGGGACTATCCATCTGACGGTGACGCAAGTCTCGGCAGAACTGATGCCGGGGCCGGCAGCGCAGCGCATGGCTTCCTCCGAGTTAGAAAGAAGCGGGGGAGGGGACGAAACGGGAGGGGACGAGGCTCCCGTGGGGGCACAGCATCGGCACAGGGTACAGGACAGACACCGGCAGGGCAGGGCAGGGGAGCGCAAGGGTCCCTCAGCGCCGCGCCGACTGCTGCACAGCAAAGACCCCCAATGCTACCCTATCTCTCCGCTATCTAGACTCAACCTCTCCAACGCGGAAAACAAGTCTTAGTCTTATTTCCCGAGGGAGAATCGACGCGGTTGATCCGGCCGACACGGCCAGGTCGGATAACTGATGGTTGACCGTTAAGTTAATCCAGTCAATTTTAGTGTGATGAAGGCAAGTTTTAGATAAGAAGCAACAGTAAGCCGAGGGGTGTTCCAGGTAAAGCGGGCTATTTGGGAGGCTATTTGGGTAATCCGGCTAACACCGAATTCTTGCATTGTCTCTCCTCGCATATATCTTAGTTCAAATCAAAGTGGTGCTTGCAGTGCCGCCGACAGTAGAAGTCTGTTATCTAGTGGTTACAGCAACGGGCACTTGCTCTGAAAGTCTCGGGTTCGTACCCGAGCGCCGCGGATAATTTGCGTTCTTCCTTTTATTTTCTGTTATTTTTGGCAACGGTCTTGGGAGAGAAGAATAATAATTTTTTCCCCTCAAGTTGTATGATGCTTTGAATAGCTTACCCCCTCGATTGCATCTTTCGGGCCCTAAAAAAGTGACACGGAAAAGAAAATTCTTCTGCGCCGCGCGGGGCCCGTCCAGGCCGGTAGATACGGAATCCTCTTCGCATCGGCAAAGTGTGTGCGAACCGACAGCCTAGTGTCAGCATACCCGTCCCCCGTCCCAAACCAACTAGGCTGACGGGACGCTTTTGTCGTGTTCGAATCTCGGTCGATCATTATTTTTTTTCGACGATTTTCGGATGATTTCACCCTCGAGGGGTTGGTGTGGGGGTGCACTGGAGCCCACCTGGATACGATACCGTTCTTGGTTTGGGAGAAATTCGCTTTTTACGCGAGGAATAGTGAATTGTTCAATCGGCGCCTTATGGATAGGCAACCCATTCGACGGCAGCCCGCGCCTGCATGTTTCAGAGAAAATCGAGCGAAACGAGCCGTATTCAACCCGGAGTTCAGAAGAGGAGAGGAGGTAACCTCCTCGAAATCGGCTCCTGGTACCAGAAGATTTTCGGAAGCTATGTGGTGCTTGCAGCAGCTTGCAGTGCCGCCGACAGCAGAAGTTTCGGGTTCGAACCCGAGCGCCGCAGACAATATGCTTTCTTCCTTTTATTTTCTGTTATTTTTAGCAACGGTCTTGGGAGAGAAGAATAATAATTTTTTCCCCCTCAAGTTGTATGATGCTTTAAAAAGCTTACCCCATCGATTGCATCTTTCGGGCCCTAAAAAAGTGACACGGAAAAGAAAATTCTTCTGCGCCGCGCGGGGCCCGTCCAGGCCGGTAGATACGGAATCCTATTCGCATCGGCAAAGTGTGTGCGAACCGACAGCCTAGTGTCAGCATACCCGTCCCCCGTCCCAAACCAACTAGGCTGTCGGGACGCTTTTGTCGTGTTCGAATCTCGTTCGACCGCAATTTTTTTTCGCCGATTCTCGGATGATTTCACCTTTGGGGGTTGGTCGGGGGGTGTACAAGAGTCCGCCTGCACAACCCCCGACAGTTTTAAGCAATTTTTTTTCCATCAGAATCACTAAAAATGCAATGGTTACATCTCTATTCTTTGGTAATCCGGTATACTCAATTTCATCGAGTTGGGCCTCCCTCGATGTAATGAAATCTTAATGAGCGCTTTAAGAAAACACATGTCACTACGATTTTAAAAAATGGGCGAGAACTGTAGAACAGTTACTTACAGTTTTGGAGCGAGTTTCCCCCTACACATGTCGATCGCGTGTGCAGCCGGCGCGCGCCCCTCTGACCTGCTTGCTCGTGTGACGCGCCCTCTCGCTTTTGCACTCTACGATCCAGCGTGAGATAAAGTAATAACACAGCACACGCTTGTCGACAGATAGTAGTTGTGCGACAAGTGGGGACTTGTGAAGGGCTGGACCGGAAAGTTGGCAAGAGGGGAGAAACAAAATACACATAAGCCAACTGCGTGGGCGCGCTAAGCTTGTGGTAAACAAAAGGGGTAAAATTTGTCTGCATGTGATATGTCAGTCTGGTTGGCATAGTTTTGAACAAAAATTTTTTTTATCTGAACCTGTCCTTCCACTTACCGTTCGTTTCGCTCGTTCGTTTTTTTCTTCTGGAGAAGAATATCCTGTGTCTGTCTGGTGCGCTATACCGAGGCGGTAAGATGGGAAAATCACGTCAATGTTTTATTAATCACAGTTTTATTTTCCAAATTAATATGAAGTCAAACTTGAAATTACATTCAGGAAACACATCACATTTTTACCTCAGTCGCTGACTCCACTCCCTACGTACATGTCACAGCTTAATCATGGAATCAAACCTAAAGAGAGAGGATGGGAAGGATTGGGGGAGGGGGGGGAGAGAGAATAATACAATCATGGGAGGAAGTGAACATTGTTTTGGAAATCTTCCAAGACTCTTTAGGTCTAGAGGCCTACGTGATACTGCAAATCATATGATTTATAATACAATAAGGGCAAAATTGCAAATTTTCCATATATTTGAACTTCTAGTGGTATTGAATAGAACTGCGTTCAGAATCAAGGGTTGTCTTTTGTGCTTGGTATGAAGATGAACGATTTCTTGACGCTGCTAAAAACGTTTTTTTCTTCAGAGAAGAAGTATAACAGAAACCCACAAAACACCTACATCTTTCTGCGGGAAGAGTTAAGAAACTTGAAACATTCATCATCGTTACAATCGAGGAGTCCAAATGAAAATATTGGAGAGATTAAAAGAGATTGTAGATTGAAGCTCATCAAACTTATATAATCAGTGTTAATTAATCTACTTTAAATAAGATAACACACTCCTCGTAACAACGGATTACAACGAAAATTTCTTTCACACTAGGAGGAAACCACAAAAAGAGATTTTTAAAATGTTAAGGGCACCGCATATATCTTTCCAAAAGTCAAATCCTACTGAAAGAGTTGAAACTCGCAGGGGCTTAATGATGAAGGGAATAGACTTGCATGCGAATAAGAGTAAAAACACGTATTCGCCCCTTCCCTATGCCAAGTCACTTTACTGTGTTGGGGATGTCAGCAGAGGACGGCCGAGCCAGCTTAATTGACGCGACGAATCCCCCGTCCCCTTGAAATTACTTGGATTGTCCATGCGGCAACAGATGTGCGTACACGACCCGACCGAGACCATCATTTTCGAATTTACAATGCGGGTTTCTCGGGAAATGGAAGTAAAATGAGCTGCACTCGCCTGCAACTGGCAAACGCCTAATTGCAGTGTGGGCGGTCGGGTGTGTTCCATACGTTACGCCCTGCTGCCACCACTACCCTCGAGAGCGGTCACAAACGACAGATGTATTGTGAATGTAAAAAGGCTGCTTTTAAAAAGAACCTTGCTCATTGGACATGAAATCTTAGAAATTAATTGTCTGATTCATGCTAGCGATGGACTAAGTGAGAAACTCGACTAGATAGGAACCGCCAATAAAATAGGAATTCAGCACACAGCAGTCTTCTGTACGGACTAGAGCGCGTCCGGTAAGACCTCAAACCCACTGTCGGCCTTGTTGTGCGCAGCACTCAATCCTTATGTGCACAGGACTTGGGAAGCATCGGAACTCACGGCTGCAAACACAGCACTGTCAAAATAATGTGCGTGCGACACCTTTCACCCTGGCCGCCTCGGCGGGCCGGGAGAGTCCATGGGACTGGATCACGGCGGGTCCGATCGGGGCCCGGGGGCCCAAGGCCAGCACCTCAGCAGTGGAGCACCTTATCGAACTCCTCTAGCTCGTCGAGGTGTCGGCCCGCGGCGTCCTGCCACGCCCAGGACGGCGACAGCCGGGCGGGCAGGTCGCGGTAGTGGGCTGGGGCCGGGCCTCGGGCCTGGCCGGGCCCACACAGCGACCGCTATGGGGTCAGCGACGTGTGTCCCGTGAGCACGGAGAGGCCCGAGTTGGAGCCCAGGATATGATTGTGGTGGTCGAGGGTCGCGAGCGACGGGTGCAGCTTGTCGCCGTTCTTGAGGGCGATGGTGCCGGAGCGGCCGCCACCGCCGCCGTGCGCCGGCCACTCCCAGCGGCCCGAGTCCAGGTTGCTCAGCTCGCGCGAGATGGAGCCGCGACCGGCAGGCGACCGCCGCAGGCACACGTCCAGGCGCAGGCGGAACTCGCGCTGGAACTTCTCCTGCAACACGGAACGGCATATTGCAGGGTGACCACCAGGACGAAAATCTTACCATCTGCAGCCACCCGGCGTCGCTCTCCGCTCGACTTGCTGCGTCTGGCCACAGCGGACCGGCAACAGCATACTGAGGGGCGCATTCCCATCTGCCATCACGCGAGCAGTGACCTCCCCCAACCCCCTCTCTTGCGCTCCTCGCCAGCCCGGCTACTCATCTTTCGCTCAGTAAGCGGAGCAGCCTCCAGAGTCCAGGGACTTATCCCTGTGAGTTACGACACACATGAGTCGCGCTCCACTCCGGGCTGGGTCCCGACCACGATGTAGTTAATATGGTTCTGGTACCTCAGCTGCACAGGGGGTTGTGTGTGAATCGCAGAACGGCGGCAGGTTCATAGTTCCACCATTGGCACGACACAAAGATTTTATCTGCGAGATAGATGCTACAGGGTAGACTCGTGTACCATAGGAGAGCCAATAAAAAAATTGTCCATTTTCGACACAGCTTGTTTTTTGGTGTTTACCATATTCATGAAATCACTCAATAACGCCTCCCTCCGACGCGCATCCCCAACCCCCACCCCCAATGGAAGCCCTCCGGGTCGTCCAAGATAGTGAGCCCCGCCCGTCCGGGCCAATAAGACCCGGGCAAAGTTGGTCGCTGACTAACTACTGCTCAGGACTGATGATAATGACGGCTGGGCTGGGCTGGGCTTCCCCTGTTGTGGCCTCGATTACATTGTCCTGTGCTGGTCGGAGAGGCAGGCGTCAGGGCGTTAGGAGAAGGCGAGGAAGTAATGGGGTGGGGTGGGGGGCGTTACATCTTAATACATCTCGTGTAATGCATCTCCCTGTTAAAACAACACTTATTTTCAACTAACAGTTAGCACTTTTTACCAAAAAAATTAAAAATATTCCAATGTCATCTTAAATCGAGTTTGTCTTTGAAAATAAAAACAAACACAGAGACAGAAAGAACGAACGAACGAACGCACGAACGAACGAAAGACGAAAGAAAGAAAGAAGGAAGAAAAGAAGGAAAGGAAAGAGAAAGAAAGAAAGAAAGAAAGAAAGAAAGAGAGAAAGAAAGACAGACAGAAAGAAAGAAAGAGGGAAAGAAAGAAGGAAAGAAAATAGTTTGGCGATCAGATGCGTGGTGAATTATGGTACTTTGCTATGTGTCGGTTCGCAATGATTTTTTTTATACAAGACATACTTCTCTGGCGTTTTTCAGCCTGAGGAACTAAGTATCAAGGGCTATAGCCCTACACTATAGTGTAAAATTTCTAGAGAACCAGTCGATCGAGATGCACGAAGCTTGGGCTTCGAAAATTTCTGCACTGAGTCACTGTGAAAAATATCTTTGTTGATTTACGATTTATTTTGTAAATTACTACTTACGAAAAATGTTGTAAATTTATGCCAATACCATTCTCGATCGTAATTGAATTTCAAGTCGATAGGTGGTGCTTGTAATTTTACCATTTGTAATTGAAATTTTACGACTGCGCATTGTTAAAAATTTTCCCGTAAACCTATGACTAGTTTTCACAGAGAGTAGTCTTATAAGTCGTAAGCTTTCGTATTTTTAATTTTTAAATAAATTCTGACTCTAAACGAAGCTTGAAAAAAAGTCATAACAATTTTATGGTCAATGAAAAATGATGAATGAACCAGAATACTTGAGAATGCATGAATTGAGCTGATATGAAACAAGGCGATCTTAGAACGACCTATGTAAAAAAAAAAAAAAAAAAAAAAAAAAGCCAAGCTTAGCCAAGCGGTCTTAGGTTGGGATGGAACTGAAGTGCGCGACGCGCCTGCTGAATTCTATATATCATACTAGTTAGGTGTGTATAAATATCAGTTCCGTTAGTATCAATATTTTATTTTAACATCTACAATTAAAATGTATATATAATTTTACATGACCAAAGTGAGAGGAAATGACCATTCACGGTTAGACATATGGTATATAGTCAGATTCACAGAATTTCCACACTGAAAGATACCTGCCTTACTTTTCGATAATACATCATTTGGTATGAAAGCGACCAAAGGAATGTGGTCTGAAAAATAAGACTGGCAATTTTCGGTGTGGGTATATTCTTTAAATCTAAAAATACCATGTCGGAGGAGGCTCTGCCTTGTAAACAATGTGCAGATGGGCAGGCCCGGTCGCCGAAATGCGACAGGCCTGCACTGGAAATCCAAGTGTACGAATGTCGCACACCTAGGTAAGGGAATGTATGTCGCACACTTGCAGGTGAGCTAACGACCATTCCGTACACTTGCAGGTGAGCTAACGACCATTCCGTACACTTGTTGGTGTGCGAATGACCATTCACACACTGGTAGGTGTGTGAATGACTTTTCGTACACTTGCAGGTGAGTTAATGGCCATTCGTACACTCGCTGAAACCAATGGAAAGGCCGGGCTTTCTAGGTGTACGAATGGATATTCGCTCACCTGCAAGTGTGCGAATGGTCATCAACACACCTGCAAGTGTGGAATGGTTTTTCGCTCACCTGTAAGTTAAACTTCATAGAGGCGAAATGCGCTCCCCACCAGTGAGCTCGATTTCTTTTTAAGCACGGATTGCCCGTTAGAACAGAGAGGGGTGAGGGACTATTATGGTTCGGAAGGTTGAGAGGTGGGACAGCGGGGTCACCGCCCCGCCGACTGATAAGGGAAGCAAGACAAATAGCCTCGTGGAGCGTCGGTCCACCGGGGACGAGTGGGGTGGGGGGCAAGCCTGATACCGGTGGGGAGTGAGCAGCAGCGCGTTGCAGCCGCTGTGGTCACATTGGGGTGCGACGTGTATTTCAACGGCTGACAGGTATCGGGTATGTCGATACCCCCCTCCCCGCTCCCCTCCCCGGCTGTTACGACCCCGATTACCTCCCTTCCCCGGGGTGTTGCTACACATCCGCACTTGCCGTTACATCTGACCCAGGGGGAAAAAACAAGAATCAGAAAGTCCCTCTGCGCAACAGATTCGGATTTCCATTCATATAGGGAGGCTGTATGACGGTATACCGTTGACAAAGACGACTGCGTTCCTCTTCTCCCAGGCCAGAACTAGTTCTTTTAATGGATACAGATCTCTCCCGATCCTCCTGGTTGGTGGGACAACAAAACACACCAAAACCACAAAAATCCCGCAGGGACTGACACCTCTCTGTTTATCAAGGATGGTAAGATGTTGCAAGCTGCTTTGTTCTCAAAGAGGAGGTGGCATAATGCAATGACCCTTTAAAGGTGTAAGATAACGTACCGCGGCTACACTCATTTGCACCGAAGCAGCAGCAGCAGCCCCCTTTGCAGAGTGGTCTATTTCGTACAGGTAGTTCATTTGCAATCGCAGAGAAAAGTGGAGTAAAGTAGCTCGGCCCTGCTCGGCTCAGCATGGCTCGGCTTGGCTCGGCGCTCGGCGCGGCACCACACCGTCAGGATTTCCTGTTCCGGTCCTCGCCGGTGCCGGGCCGGCTCCGCCGCCTGCCTGCAGCCTGGGTCTGGCCCGCTGGGAGCTTGGCGAGGCAAAACAGTAATTTACTCGCTCTCCGGGCCGGAGTATAAGGGCGTAAGTTTGGCCTCGGCCTGCTATGGACTTCCTTCTCGTTTGTCGTCGGTAGCGCGGTGAAAAGGGGCCAAAGGGCAGTTAAGGGGTGGGGCGAGGGGGAGGGAGGTGGGGTGGAGAGAGAGAGAGAGAGAGAGAGAGAGAGAGAGAGAGAGAGAGAGAGAGAGAGAGAGAGAGAGAGAGAGAGACGAGAGAAGGGGGCAGGAGAGGGGGAAAAAAGGCGGCGCCACGCACCGGGTCAGAGATAAGACTACTCCAGGAATTGGGTTAACGTGACCGGTCAAGTTTTGTTCCCGGTGCCTGCTGCGCTGCTGGAGGAGCGGCGGGTGGGGGACAAACACACACAGCAGGGTGCACTGGCCTGGCCAAATCCAAGTACTCGACGTCCCCTCTCCCCTCTTTCCAATCCTTCAGAGTGACCTGGAAACTAGCAGGGTGTGCAGGGGTGCGTATGTGAACAGTGTGTGTTGAAGGGCGCGAAGAGGGGGAAAGAGGGGGGGGGGACTAAAACGACCCCTCTTTGTTTTCCCTTTTCTCCTTCTTTGTTGAGGTGACGCTGCACGCGATTGGAAATTGGGCTCTTCGGGTGTATCGCGCTGAGCCGCGTGTCGTGTCACATCTCACGTTTGCCACGAAAGAGTTCTATTTGTTACACGGCGATAAGTCGATACGCGTTGTCTCCTCCGCTTGACGGCGCCTGTCGTGCCTGCTCAGTGCGCGCACGTATATAGGCAGCCGCCCCGCCTGAGTGCGGCAGACCCGCTCAGCTCAGAGGCAGCTATGAAGCTCCAGGTCGCACTCATCGTGCTAGCCGCTGTGGCGGTCGCTTCCCTGTCCCTCCTCGTGGAAGCGGCACCTGCTCCTCCCTGTGTATATTTCGAATGGTGGGTTCCCAATAGATGTAAATGAAGATTTTATTAAATACATGTATTTACTACACACCCGTATTGTGTTATTCTCATGCGTGTGAAGTACCGGGTGTCCCGGCGAATACACGACAGTGTTGCGAGTCTGCCGTTAGGCGCCATGGCCCCTTGGGTGGGCAGACCCGCAACACTGTCGTGTATTCGCCGGGACAATAGGGTTTTAAAGGTGGGTAAATTACCGGAAAGTTACCCGGTAACTTTCGGAAATTTACCGGTAACATTGAACCGAAAAGTACCGGTAAATTACCAATATTGCCTAAAACCTTACGAATTGTTCTATTCCAGCACCGAAAACGAACCATTTCAGCCCTAATGTGTTTCAACAAGAAACTTATTATAAAATTTTATTTGCCCTTTAGATCGTTTTCTTTCTAATATTAGCTGTCATGTTGTACTTATTAAGGGTGTGTTTTAAGATAGGACAAAAAACAAAAACAAAACATGTTTCAGGAAATCCTGGACGGCACGCAGTTCATTGATGGTTTAGTTTAGTAAGATAATTCGGTGGATGTACTTCCTATATTCTTTTTTACCTCAGTGTTTGATATTAGTATAGGTCATATGTCAAATTTGAGCTTTCTAGATCAACGAATTAGAAATTAGTTTCTGAGTAGTGGTCGAGCCTTTGCAACAATACTGACTCTGCTTGGCTCCTCTTTCCACGCAGCTGTCCAGCGACAAGTCGAGTATAACCATAATAATGGAGATCCTAAATCAAAATTTCTCAAAATTTTCCACAAACTTTTTAATGGCATTGAAGCAGAGAACTAGGTAGATTTAGTTCTACCTCTCTGCCAACTTTCATCAAAACCCTATAGAATTTCGGTTTTACAAACAAAAGGGCCCATGCCAATAATAAAAATCTCATCCGACAACAAAACAATAACGCTACTTCGTGCCTCAAAAAAAATTATGCCGTATGATCAGTTTAATAGATGTATATATGTTGAAGTATTGTAAACAAGTACCAACCATTACGAAAATTTGACATGAAAGCAAAATGATAAAAAATACGTTTGTGGTACAGGTACAATATGTGGCTAAGTTATACCACATTCTGTCAAATTAACCACCATCTTCTTCATCTCGATTGCCACTTTCTCTAACAAACTACTGCGTATTTCCCTCTCTTACCGACATATATTAAAATCAAACGCAAGTTAAACGTTATAGAACGACTCGAGACGATCCAGAATAGTTGTTTTAATGATATTAACCATATATTTTAAATTCCAACAATATTTTCAACCGTTTAAAGCATTTTAATAAAATTGCCGGTAATATACCGGTAAATTACCAATTTACCGGTAATTTTGGTAATTTACCGCACCCAACCAAAATTACCGGTAATTTTAAAACCCTACGGGACAACCGGTATAGTTGCAGACGGATAGGAAATCTGCCTGACAAGTTTACAAATTAGACTATTAGAGATTTTCGTATAAAATATTTTGGGACATTTCCGATTCATGTCTAGCAATTTATCCAAATTTATCCGTTCTATTCACTGCATCGGAAGTCTCCAATACATCCCAATATTTTTTACAGTGGTGAAGGGCAGGTCACGGCCGCCTCTCCCCAGACTAGCGCGGGCCTGAGCAAGCCCATTGAGCCCTCGAGCATGGCCCAGCGCTCAGCTCGCTTTGTAAGATCCAAGCGTTTCTCTGCGCCACTTAGTCGTCACAGAATTAAGCCGTGTAGTAGTGCATTTAAGTAATACGGAAATCCTTAATTGTTTTCTTTTAAATTTCAAGATGTCCGCGATGGGTGGCGGTCACACCATCAGGGAGAAAGAGAGGCAAGAGGAGCGAGAAGAAGCGGAGAAGAAAAAGAAGGAAGCTGCAAAGAAAAAGAAGAAGAGCAAGAGGAAACCATCGAGGAAGCATGGCTAAGGTGGAAGGTGAATGAACTCTTCACTTGAGGCCGAAACATTTAAATTGATTGAGGGAGATATGGAAGACAATTTTGAAATAAATCAAATAATTTAAAACAGAACTTTCGACCAAATATTTGCCTGTACATGAAAGATCATACTCGCCTCCCCTCCGACAGGCTGCATCAGGTATTAAAAGAATAAAGAACGAACTTCCAGATATTGCAGACTTCCCACTGGCTGCGCCGGGATCACGAGAGAGGGGGGTGGAAGCGAGAATGGCGGGGTGGTCGCTGCTCGACACCACCACGTTCGACAAACTTCGGGGCGGGGTTCGCGAGACTAAACTTACTTTCTTTTCTCGTCGCGTAACTGTCCCTTTTCTGCGGACATCTCGCATCGCTTTTTGAGTCAGGGCCTGGTGTGGCGAGTGCGGGGGTGGTACGAAGCGGGGCTGCGGGGATCGAGACACATCAAGGCCTGGCGTAGAGGGGTGAGTCGGGCTACAGAGGGACGGGGTCAGTCACAAAGGGGTGCAGGGGTATCTAATTCCTATGCTCCCCCGTCCAGAGGGATGGGTGTTGGTCCTGCGGGATTGTATGGGATTTGGGACAGGGAAAAGGAGAGGGTAAAGGAAGAGCTAGGGAGCAAATGAAGAGTAAAAAGGAATAAAACGAAATTTACGAAGGGTTCAGAGGGCACCCCTGCATTCCTTAAAAAAAATTAAACAAATTAGTACACGCCAGCACCGGCGAGAGGCAGGCAGAGGGGAAACGCTCTTTGGTGGGTTCAGCCAGTGCGGAGAGGCAGACACCGTAGGGCGCGCCCATCCCCGCTCCGACGCAACACCTCTCGAAGGCAGTCTGGGCCTCGGATGCGAAGTCTGGAGGCATCAGGCAGGCTTTACAAAAGGCGGTCTCTACGTCACTGCAAGACAAGCGCCGGGGATGGCTGCAAATCGAGCTAGAAGAGCTTGCGCCTGTAGAGATTAGTCACGAGGAACCGCTTGACTCCTCATCAGTCTCAGAGACTTGGCAATATATCCTCGCTTCTAAACTTTTGGTTTTCAAATACTCTATAAGTGAGCAAGCTGGAAATAATTTTTTTTTAAAAAAGGGTTTTTTTTTTTCGGGACGAGATGAACTTGTCATCCTATACGCGCGCGGCGCAGGAAATAGGATTCGTGCTGTTTCCGCAGGAGATTCCATCCCCCGCGCCGCGCCGCGCCGCGTCTCGTAATGGACCACGCCGGCGGGCCCGGCAGGGGCCGCTCGCAGGACAGGACGAGCGGGGCCTGATGCGCGGAACTCGGCAATTTAAGGGTGTGGGAGAGAGAGTGAGAGAGATTGAAGACGCGGGGGCTCCCGCCGGCTCCCGCAGCGCGAGAGGGGTGGGGAGTGGGGACTGCGAGGTCGGCGCTGCAGCAGTGTGGGGTGAAGAGCAATGCGGAGGGTGACGCGACGCCTCGCCTATACCCCGACCCGGACCCGCGCTCGGTTACAGGAATGTAGGCTATGCCGCGGCACGGCTCGCTGCCTGCAGCCGCTCGCAGCCGCTCTCCTACCAGCTCAGCTCGTCCACGTCCCTCTGTACCGAGGGGGAGGCCACTTCGAAAAATTATTGCACGGCCCAAACTGCTTATTTTAAAATTTAAAAAAGAAACAAATAAGAAGGAAAATATGGAAAAATCTAAAAAAAATCGGGGTAAAATGAACAAAATTAAAATGACAAGTTAAGTTTTATGTTTAGTGTAGGTGCTGTGTTTTGAGGTATCATCTGCTAAATGCGGAATAGAATTGAAAAAGAAAATCAGAAATAGGGAAAAAGATCCAAATTTATCAATTCATAACAAATATAGGTAACTGGGTGCTGCAAGGGAGAAGACTGTCGCAAACTGGCCACCGAAACTATAGTTTTCCGAATTAACTGGTACTTTTTCTGTAGTTCAACTACAGTTTTTCCGGTTCGTCAACTTAATTTTAGGAATAGTCTATCAATACTGAAACTAAAGCTATCTGGTACTTGTGACTGAAATAACTGGTGCAGTGAAAGGGATGTATTCCATTACAGTACAAACTGCAGATCCTTCCCCCCGGGAAAACGGGACAGAAATTTTCCTTTTAAAAAAGTATTAAAAAAAAACATAGTACACATTTTGTAGGAGTGATCCCCCCTTCGCTCCGTACTGTGTCTCCAGCGGGAGCGGGACGGAAAACCACCCCTCCGGTGATGATCCAATCGGACGTATGGCGGTGAATGTTCGGGCTTATCCGGGCCATGTCGGAATGGAGGTTGGGCGAGGCAAGAGGTGGGGTGGGATGGGGTGGGGTTGGGTTGCGTGAGGTGGGGTGGGGTGGGGTGGGGCTAGAGGATGAATCACGGGGGGCGAGGCTGGGGCGGGGCTGGGGCGGGGCGGGTGGCGACGAAGGCCACTGTGACTACGGGGCGCGGGAGGAGGCGGTGGCGGAGGATGGGAAGTGGACGGGACGCCCGGCCTGAGCTCTAACGCCGGTCCGACGCCAACAGAAACCCTTTTGCTGAGACGTGCACGCACAACGGGTTATCGCCCCCCCCTCCCCCACTCTACACACACACAGAGCATCTCTTCCTTCCCTTTCCTAGTCTTTTCTCTTCGCGTCTCCAAGCCAACCGGGCGCAATTCCGTTCTCCGGTCACCAGAAGACAAAAACACAGGCCGTGTGGCTGGCGGCGTGGGGGCGGGGGTGGGGCCCGGCTAGCCGGGCTGCTGATGTCAAGGGCGAAAGATTTGCACAACTGGCACAACTTACGTTGTAGATGCCGTAGATGAAAGGGTTGTAGCAGCTGTTGCTCATGGCGAGCCAGTCACAGCAGAAGAAGATGATGTTGATGTACCGGTATCTACGGAAAACACAAGAGGGGGCGTTTTTAACGACATCATTTTCATATAAATGTTGTTACCGTGTCGTTCGAAGAAAAGACCAACCTGTTGATGTCTTGATAGACGTACTGAAGAAAGTTGTAGGTCTGTAGAGGGAGCCAGCACAGGGCAAACAGCGCCACAACGATGACCAGCATCTTTATCACCTGTCAGACACAGAGGACTTGAGAAAGGGGGAAGAAAAATGTGTGAGTGGGAGAGAGATAAAAAAGGGATTTTCCTCTTTTTTGGAGCGCATTTAGTTGTACTTCTGTACAAGAAGAGGGGCCCGGCGTTCCCTACCTTCTTCTTGTTCTTGAGCAGCGTGGCGTCCCTCGAGTCCTCGGCGTTCCCCGGGGCGCGCGAGCCCCACAGGCGATGCGCCATACGCGTGTACACCAATGAGATGATGATCAAAGGAGTAAGATACTGCACCACCACCAGGATCTGCAAGGCGACACACAAAAACCAAAATGGAAATATTTAAGCGCAATTTTGCAAAAGGAAACCAAACCGGTGCGTTCTATTTTTTTTCTTCCCAGTCAGGCAAGGGGGTGCGGGGGCGAAGGAAATGAAAGGGTTTTTAAAGCAGGTGCCACAGAGTCCCCCTCTGCGACGCTGCGTTACAGATACGAGCTACATAATTCATGTGGGTGGCTCGGAGGGGCGGGACTGCGCCTGGCCGCACTGTGCGGTGCGTGCAAAGCCGAGGCGGCAACTTTTGCTTAGACGCAGAATGTTTAATGAATGAAAGGCGCACACGCGTTACCGCCAAGGTGGGATTGGCGAGCAAAAGGTTATTGGAGGCCCCAGACGGAGCAGTGGCGCGTTACGGCCGCAGCGGGGGTCGGCAGCCCCGCAATACCGCTTCTTTTCCCGCGCGGTGAGCGGACGAAAACCCGCTGACGTCCAATCAGTCGTAACAGCAGCGATTCGTCTGAATGATGAGGCGCAGACATTTGGTTTGTCCCTCTCGCCCCCGCGATTGTTTGACGGGGTAGAAGGGAATGGGAGACAATAAGAAGAGGCGAATGGGGCCAAGCGCCAAGCGCGGGCCCAGTCTCCTGCAGGATGTACATTGTGACATATCCCGGAGCCGGTTTGCGCACGGTCTACACCGTATTTTTCGTGGAGGGACATGCCGTAGCTGTGTAGATTGCTCTTTTATATGTTGTTGCGGTTAAGTGGTGTATCCAGCGTTGAACACGTTTGCAAAAGTTTTGGACAAAGTATCACATATTAGCAACTTGTCATAAAAAGGTACGCAGCCAGTGACCAAAAACCTCCATGGTCATTGAGAGGGTGTTGTCTTTCTGTGAACATCGCGTAGAAATTATCATCCGCACAGCTCTGATCTCTGCAACTGAGTGAACTGCGGGCGGGGCGGGACGTGTTGAGGCGGGGCCGGGAAAGGCCGGTCTCGGCTGAGGTTGTTCGCCTACAAACCTTCAAGAGGGGGAGGAAAAAGGGGGTCAAAAGAGTAGGGCGCGCACGCGCCTCAGTGTGTGAGAGAGAGAGAGAGGGAAAAGGGGGGGGGGGGGCAGCACAAGGAGGGTACAGTCACGCAGAGCCCTCCCCCACCCATAATATTGGGACGCACCGTAAATCTCCCATACTCCTTTGTGAATCAATTACCGCTGGCAAGCTGCGCTAAACGTTGAGTAATGGCCGCGCTTCACCTTCTTTCCTACCGGCCGACCGTCCGGCCAGTGCTGCCGTGAGGCCACCCGGTCCCAAAACCCGGAGGGGTCTGCCACTCCGATATTTGGCATATTCAGGATTGTACGTAATTATAGGGCAATCATAAAATTTTGTCCAATTTCTGGGTCTAGAGCCCCCCGTTAAAAATAAATATTTGTTCCTTTAAAGACTTTTCTTTATTTCTTTTTTTTTAATTTTAAATATTTGTTAAGGATTTCACAGGGATTAGATTACAGTAGCTCTGTGCACAAGATTACTGGAGTGGTGGCCCCCGTAATGAGCTGCATCTGGTTGTATCAGGGGAAGGGGTGTGCGAAGGGGCGGGGCTGGCTAAGGCACAGACGCCACCCTTCTGCATTTTGCATGAAATTCATGTCGCTGTCAGCTCAGCACCCGTCACCTCAGCGCCGACAGGGTTGCGGCCGTTTGCAGAGGTCACAGGACTTGGCTGAAGGGCGTAAGTGGGAGAGAAATATACTGTCACGGGCGTTTGATAAAATACGTGACAGTATTGCGAGTCTGCCTACCCGAGGGGCTAGGTGTCGTCAACTCCGCTATGCCTCTGAACACACGCTGGCAAAACCTCAAATATTACCTGAATATTACGCAGATTACTTGTAATACATGAATGTGACACATCTCTCTTAATTTACTAGGTCACAACTGTTTTTTTTTTTTTTTTAAATAAAATTACAAATTTTTGCCAGCAATATTGATATTTTTCCGACGCGGTAAAAATAATGATAACTACCCCTACCCCTCACCAAAGAGTCTCGGTGTGGTTGGGCAAAAGTGCGTCTTGGTAATGTTCTCTGATAAACGCCAGGTACGATCGTAGTGAAAGGAAAAAAAAAAGAGGGAAGATTCCTTGTCTGAAATTCTACTCCACAGCACTATTGAACACGAACACTCACCATGCGGTAGATGAGCATGCCGTTGTCCGTCATGCCCGTCAGCTTGCAGAAGGGCTTGGTGGACGCCACGATTGGTAGCTCGACGTCGGCCAGCCCCAGGGCGGGGTCAGGCGGCGGTAAAGCCGTCTCGTCCGGGACCTGCACCACCCCGAGCGCCATGGCCATTGGCATCGCCAGGGCTAGCGACAACAGCCAGATGACGACGATCATCACCTTTGCCCGGAACTTGGTAGGCGGAGAGCTGCAACAAGAGAGTGGCGGGTGCGGATGCCGTTAGGGGCTCCTCTGGCGCGGAAGAGGGTTGCGAGGAGGGATTGTGTAGCGCGCGGACAGCAGCGGCAGCGCTCGTCGTCAACGAGTTTAACGCCGCTGGCCTCACGGGGCCGGGGCGGGACCGCTCGGCCCTTGGCTCCTTCTGGGACCTAAATAGGTTCTGCGGCGCGCCTTGCCCCAAACATAAACACAGCAACTTTGTGAGACCCGGCTAAGGTGAACGTACGGGTCACCCGGCCCGGCCCTCCCCGCCCCTTCCACAACCTCTCTCCGCCCCTGTTCAACCCTCTGCAGGATCGCGGGACTACAGCATGGTCACTCGAGACGATGCCGGTGACAGGGACGTAGGCAGGCGGGCGGGACAAGCGAGGGGGGTTGGGGGGTTGGGAGGGGGCGTGGGCGGGTGCACAGAGCCCCTTGGCGTTCGGTTCATTGGGCACCAAACAGGCCTGTGCCGTCGACCCGCCACCCAACCCAACCCACCTCCCCTCCCCACCCACCACCCACCTCACCAGCCACCCTCCACGCCCCTCGCCATTGAGACTAAAAGAGGAATGAGAAAACCAAGGGGGTAAAACTTTAGTTGTGCCGTCCTTCGTCTAAAGCACCATTCGGTTGAGTGCGCCGTGGCGTCGGAATGACTGGGGAAGGATGGGAGTTAAGTACACCTCTTTGTCTCTTAGCATCCCTGTCCCGTCACGCTCCAGCGCCCCTTCCCGCCAGCTCCACCCAAACCCCCTCCGGCTCGCAACAACGGGAAGAGTCAATTCTTCATGTCATGGGTGAATTTGAACATTATTTATCAGAGAGAGAAGGCCGAAGTAGCCAGTTCAACTGTAGAAATGGAAGACACAAATAGCAAGAAACAGAAATAAAAAACGTACAAAGAATAATTATTTGCGTTAGACTGAGGTCTCGTGCCAGATACACTTGTCGTTGCTTTCTTAAGTCAAGCTGATTACACACCCTGACCGATGAGCGGAGCAGAAAGGGTTTTGTGACGGAGTATGTAACATCGTGCGGAGCAAAAGGGAGCTAATTCAATCGGCGATTCCATATTTTTGTCAAAGAGCTGCGATAGTGATATGCGATCCCAAAATGACGCGTTGCGGCTGCAGTGGTCCGTACAAGCAGCAGGCGGATTAGGAAAGGGGGAGGGGAGGGGGAGCTCAGAGAAGAGAAGGTTCTGACAAAGATGATAGCCGGGCGATACGAGGTGGAATGAAGTCACGTTCTCGGCGCTCCCCACTGGCTCACTCTGGTTCACTCTCCCTGAGCCGGCGGCGCTCCAGCACATCCCTATCCGCAGCCCTGGGATAAGGGAAGGGGTAAAGGCGGGCCGGGATATGACCCCAACAAAAAAAAGAACAACCCCTACGCGGTCGGGTAATGCGGTCGCGTCCATGAGACGATTGCCCGCCCGCGGCGAGGCGCACGGGACAGGTAGATAGATAGATGGGTCACCCCCCCCCCCCCCGTGCCTCCCTCCGGCAGCCTAACCCCTGCCTCGCCCCAGTTACTCGGCGTCCTCATTCAAATTTGAAGTTTCTGTCGTCAGCAGTACAGTGCAGTGACGTGCCCGCGGTCACGGCGCCACACTGAAAGTGAACGTCCGCCTGGCCCGCGGGTCGCTTTAGCTTGCAAAGGAGACTGTTGCCAAGCCGTCCGTCTTACCCCGCCCCACCCCGCCACGCCCCAACCCACCCAAGAGCGACGCGCCCCTCGGCCCACTTTCCGCTGTAACCCACCCCCTTCCGCCGAACTTGTTAACTGACTTTGTAGACGAGAACGAGACGCTTTGATCAGTATCTCAGGTGGGCGACGAGGCCAGGCCGGGGCCAGGTGGACCGGTGGACTTCAGTCACGGGGTCCAACATGTGGACTTAGTCGTGTCTTGCGAAACCGGTATCGGTTTAGTGATGGTTCAGGCAGAGAGTCCATGCTAGTCGAATTTCTTCGTCGAAAGATGGGGAGCTCGCCGCCTGCGAAACTTAGAGTAGACTACCCCGCACTGCACGCATGCACACAAGATACATGTTGCCTACGCATCAGGCGCTCTGCGAACAGACACTGTGAACCAAGAGGCAGGATTCACTACACCGGTGACGAAAAGTCATAAAGGTTTTGTCCCTGGTGTGAGCACTGCAGTACTCTCCCCCCCCCCTCTTTTTCTTCCTGGGCCGAAGTCAATCCTTGTGAGTAGCCGGCGGTAGCGACTTCCTCAACGGACAAGGAAGGGAGGGATCCGTCAGAGCGGCACGACGAGGGGAATGCTGGACCATGCTAGACCCGGGTCGGTTCGGAGCGAGCGGGGGAAGGGGTAGGGGGGGGGGGGCACAGCGAACGGCGTGGCGTGATCTGCCTCGCTATACCCAACTTGCCGAGGTCCCGCTCGACGCGTGCGCCCCATCCCCTTTCCAGGCCCGAGGCGGAGTTTGGCTTTGGGGTGACTTGTGAGCAGGGTTGTTAACGATACAAAAAAAAAGTAACGCGTTACGTTACGATAATTTTTGATCTGAGTTATCGTATCGCGTTACGATACACGTCTGGTCAAAAATGTAACGCGTTACGTTACGAGTATCGCTGTAACGTCGTTACGATACGGTCTTGAAACAGAAAAAAAGGCTTAAAGGATTAAAAAAAGGCAATTAGTGTGGCGGTACTAAACGACAAAGAATCGTGAAAAAAAGGAGTTTGAATTGTAAAAATAAAATACAACACATTGCATTTTTAACAAAAATTTAGCTAAATATTATAGCTAAGGGGTTTTAAAGTACATCACGACTACTTCCAGTAATCAATATTAGCCTTGAGCATAACCTCGTCTCGAAAAGTCTTATCTGCGAGCTGAGTACGTTTGCATGAAAAATTATTGCCACAAATCGAAAAGAACCTCTCGACTCCGCTACTGGATGCTAGTGCAGGGGCGTGTCGCCTGTGCCGAACTCCCGTGTTGCACCAGGGGGTCGTAACCAGTTGCACGCGGCTGGGCTCGGGTGGCATAGCACCTCGGCTCGGCAAATGGGCATTGGTCTCGTGCATGGCAAATTCTGATTTTCTTTCCGACTCTAGAAGCACTTGTATCGTATCGAACGTTACGACGTGACGGGGTCTCCGTATCGTATCGCGTTACAATACACAGTGGGTCGAAAAAGTAACGCGTTACGATATCTATACAAATATCGTATCGATATCGTCGTATCGTCGTTACACGATAAAATATCGTTAACAACCCTGCTTGTGAGTAAGTCCGTTCGGCAGCATGACGCCCGTCTTAATGCGGACTGACAATGTACAATGTAGACTGGCTAGAGACTGGACTCCCGCTTTGGGCCCGACCCCTCCTAACATTACACAGGTTAGGTCCCACAGGCCCGCCCCACCCGCCTGCGGCAGCCGTCAAGCAGCGCGCCTGTTAGACGTGTTAGGAGTGGCGGGGCGGGTGCCGATACCCTCCCCAGGGATAGTGACCTCCCCGACCCCTCGGGCGGGGCATGCGAGTAGATACAGTCAACCCCCCTGGGCCTTCCCGCCCGGGCGGCTGGCAGGGCCGGGCCGGACCGGGGCGGCCAGTAGAGTGCCCGGACCGTCTCAGCGGGGAAAGCAATTTAGAGGTGCTCGATTACGCGCCTGCTAAGAGTACAGTGTAAATACGACGTGTGAAAGTACAAAGTAATCGATGGATATGTGGTGTAGTTTACCGTCGCTTTGCAGAGGGCGGAGTAGCAGTGGTGCTGGGGGAGCTGCCAGCGTGGAATCTTGTTTGCGAGGGAATTGCGTGAGTAGGCGTGAGCGGGGCTGGGGCTGTCTGGGGATAGGCTCTGGGTCTAGGATAGGCTGGGACTAGACTGGGACTAGGCTAGGGCTGGGCTGCTGCGGTCGCGCCAAGGAGCCTCCCATCTGTTCGAACCTGGAGGTCGTTAATCGCTCGCCGCCCCCTCCCCCTGATCCTGCTCCTGCTCCTGCTGCGGCCCTCGGCCAGGCACGGCTAATAGGTTTAGCTCGAGTGAGGCCGGGCGTGGTGCGTGGTGTGGCTTGGCAGGGCGCGGCGGCGCGGCCGCGCAGGCAGCACTGCGCAGCACGGCACAGCAAGGCACAGCCACCCTCTTAAGCGCCCCCACCTCCACCAGACTACACCGTCTGACACCCCAACTTCTAGCGGGTGTCCTCACGGTTATGAGCCACTATACGGACCCGCCTCGGCGGTAAAACTGGCGTGGCCCGGTCTGGTGGTTCCGGGAGCGTCGCGGCGGTCGCCGATCCCTGCTGACAGGAAGGAAACTAAAGTCCCGCCGCACCTGTTCGACGAGCAGGCCGCGACGGGGCGGGGGAACACCAGCGCCAGCGGGGGCAGCCATCAAGGTGCTCTGCTCCGCTGCGCTCCACCCCACTCTGCTTTGCGCTCTGCTCCCGGCCAGCCTTGCTCCGAGCCAGCGTGAATTCTTCCCTCGCAGCAGATGCCCCTGCCCCTGGCCGCGCGCCCCGGGTCGCGCCTGCAGCTGCCGGGCCAGGCCGGGCCCGGCCGGGCCATTGGTCCCTCTCCAAACCCACCCCCTTCAATCCCTCAGAGCGTCTGGGACAGGGTCGCTTGTATTGGGGGGATAAAATGTTAAGGAGGCTGGTAAAGGCCGAGGGGTAGCCAGCCTCCCCGCCCACGCCCCGCACTCGTGCCAGGCAGGCCCGGGCTTGCCCTGCCCCGGAGGGATCGCACGAAATTGATTGGAAACCGATTTAACCTCCTCGGCCCGCGCCGCCCCGCCGTGTCGCGTCCTCCAGTTCCGGAGCGACTGAACTTACGCTGGTCTGAGTCTGGAGGCGCGAGGTCCTTCTCCTTTCCGACTAAATCCCAAATCTAGCGCGATCAGCAACAACAGCGGGGCGGGACAGCGCGACAGCGCTCGGCTGGGCCGAGGAGGCAGAGGGCTGTTCCCACGCGGGGCCCAGGGGCCCACTCCACGCCTGCTCCCCCTTCTCCCCCTCCCCTACGCTCTCCCCCTCGCCGACCGGCGCGTCGTCGTCGCTTTGCTCCCTTCACAGTCGGTATTGGGTGGCGCCGATGCTAACTCAGACGGTTCGCTCTTTCTCTGTCTCTCTCTGCCTACCAGTTTGTCGAGCTGGAGAAACCATCAAATAAAGGGGGAACATGAAAGTTGTTTCTCGGGTCTGCCAGGTTTTCTAGGAAAGGCCGTTTTCGTGGCCCGTGTCAAACGGTGTAATATGTGAGAAATCACCAATTTTGCCTTGCCTTTCGATAATTTTTAATGCCAACTGTTACTCAAAGTTAAAACTGAAAGAATTTCTTAAATTGGCTACAAAATTTGAAATAATATTGTTGTCCTCCCCCCTGTAGTGCTCAAATAATTTTCTCAACGTGGATTTTGGGCTTTTTCCGCAAAATATTTAAAATGTCCCGCACAAAGGGCGCAGGCGTAGTTTCTAAGCACAATTTCAGTTTAAACGGATCAAAATCTGACTAAAAATGCGACCTGTAATGCCCGCGGTGCATGGCTGTGTTTCAAGTTTTGAACCATGCTGAGTATTTGTTGGCTGTTGAGAGGATGTTAATATATTGACGCGAAATACTACGCTCGTGAATTCTGACGGCACTGGTGGAATGGGTTGGGGAAGTCCGCTAGCAACTTGTCGATGTCGTTCACGACGCCGAGGCGGTAGAAGATTGACAGCGCAAGGAGGACTCCGAGGCGGGGGCGGGTATAGCCGTCGCTGCTAGTTTTTCTAGTGTACGGTTGAGTCGGCAGCGGCAGCTAGCGCGAGCCGAGCACTCGGCAGTGGTATATGTGGCAAGGTTCGCAGCAAAAACACTCACGATCAATTAAAATATATTCGGATATCCTGTAATGATAGATGGGAATATCTTGAATAGGTGAAATGGAATTTATGAGTAGTACCGGATGTCCGCAACAGTGTTGCGGGTCTGCCTACCAAGAGGCCACGGCGCCCTACAGCTGAAGAGAGTCGGGCAAACATACATACAGTCCCATGTGCTCCGTTCTTTGATAAGCACCCGGTACATTTCCGATTTTTACATAGACTGTTTTTCAAATAGACGGGACATTTTTAAGGGAATATCCGATGAGTACATGGAAAAGTCTTCCCCTCGTGTGCAGCCGAAATGTATCTCATTCCCCTGTCTATCTTTATTGTCTTCCAATGGGGACGAGACGTCGCGTCCCACTAACGTCACTCGAGGCCTGATGATATGCAGGGGGAGCGGGGTCACAGGGGAGGGGAGACAAGGAAGGATGGATATATCATTATCAACCCTTTTCTCGTCCCTCCTCCCCGGCTAGACGAACAGCTGTCCTCGAGGCAAGAAGCTGCGCAAAACACTTTGCACGCAAATGTGGGTGGATGCCAATCACCCCACCAGGCTCCCCAGCCTCGCCCAGACACCCCCTGCCTCAAACCGACGCGAGAGCGAGTGACTCAAACACTACCGGCGAGCCGCACGGCTCCTCCAAAATCCCGAGTAACATCACGAACAGAAATTAGTCATGCTTATTGAAACATGCCAAGCTGGGGAGCAAGTTGGTAAGGGGCCTCGCAAGGTGGGGTTGGTGGGGACCGACAAATGGGCCTGACGTTGGACGACCGACAATTTCAACCTCTGCTTCGCCCTACCTCTCAATGGCAGCCTCCATCCCTCTCTCTCTCTCTCTCTCTCGAACGTCCCTCTCCATCACCGGCCCGTACGCCACGCGTCTGCATCACGCATTTTTTTCCTTACGGCGCCCCCACAACCCTAATAGAAAACGAAGGTCCTCCAGAGTCCCAATTTTGAAATCCCTCCGTGGGTCCTATGCGAAGTCCCCCCAGAGTTCCAAAAGGGGGCAAAGTAGGACTTAGGGATTTCGACGATTATACGCCTCTGAAATCCCTCGGAAGTCCCTCAGACGTCCCCCCTATGCCAGGCTCCAGTCTCAACTGAAAGGGCTACAGAGCTCCTATCTGTTTCATTCTACTTTCAGTATGGTATCATATGTTCATACATGTATTCATAGTGTATCTACGGCCCTTCTGATGTCGTATGACGCGCTAAAAATGACCTAGAGTGCGTTTTTCTACATGTTCTGTGAACGGCGTAAAAATATGGATCCGAGAGAGGAGGGACTTTAGAGGGATTTCACTCGAAAAGGACTTCGGAGGGATTTCAAAAACAGCGAAATCCCCTTTTAGTTCCCCAAAACTTTGAGGGACTACTTCGGACCTGCTTAGGGACAAAGTGGGGACTTCGTTTTCTATTAGGGAATGGCCGTTACCGAGGCGGAACGCCTGCGACAAACTGGATAGGCCAGCCCGCCAAGCACTCGTGTGAAGGTGGCGGCCTACCCGGAGAGCACAAGCGCAGGGGGAAGCAGGAATTAAAGTCCATGGTACCCAAAATTTCGTACCGTCACCTCCCGATGAGTTGATTGTGGGGGCACCTTCACTCTCACCCAGCCACCTGTGAGCAAAACGACTAAGGCTACCCCTAAACGTCCTCAGGGGGCTGTCGTGTGTATCCCACCCACAGCTGTCCGAGTCGAGCAAAGCCGAGCCGAGCCGTAGTCAAGCAGCTGTCTCTTTGCTCCTCTTCCCTTCCAGTTCGGCCCGGCGGCCGTGCCGCCCCGCCGCACGGCGACCCGCACCGGCGCGACCGAACAATCCAGCCGGCTGGCTGCGAGAGATGAACTCGACCTAACGCCATGGATCCCCTCGCTGCGGGGCGGGGGAGGGCAGGGGTAGAGGCCCCGGATGGGTGGGTTCGGTGGGTCAGCGCTTGATTCCGTCTCTCGTGGGCTCTGAAAAAATGCATGCGTATACTTGCGAGCCCATCTAGCCCGTCTGGGCTGGTTTGGGCCGAGCGGACACAGACGTCTACCCGTTGGGTTGGACTTGGGTCGGTTGGGCCGTGACTCAAGTTGTACGGGTCGGGCTGGTCATCCCGTGGGCCGGTAGGGTCCAGCTGGCACCCCCCCTCCCCCCGCCCCCTCTCTCACACACACCAATCCAGCGTCCAGTAGAGCAGGGAAACGAGCGAGCGCAGAAGCTCGTATGCGTCCGAAAACGACAGGTGAGAATGAGACGTTCGAACTACAACTTCGCTTCCTCCCACTCTCTCCCCTCGTTTTCGGACGCAGACGAGCCCACTGCGCTCGCTCGTTTCCCTGCTCTAGCGTCCAGCTCTGTCCGTCCCGTCCGAGTGCCAGATCGGCTCGTCTTAGTGGCGCGACCCAGGCCAGCCCAGGCCGAGCCAGTCGGACTCAGGCCAGCCCATTCTTACCCACTGCGAGGCTCTGGGTCGTGTGGGTTGCTGCAGGCACTGCTCTTGGGTTGGGTGGGTTGGGTACGCGCGTAACACACGCTTGGGTCAGAATAAGTCGCCGAACCCACCCATCCGGGGCCTCTAGGCAGGGGGTGACTGCCTGCCAGCTTGTCGCGCTCCTCCCCACCCCTACACGGAGCTTCAGTCGAGTTGAGTGAACAACGGTTATGTCTCTCGGCTCGCCTCTGCCCAAGGGCGCTGGCGCCACTGCGGCACGGCGCGGCACGGCGCGGCACGGCGCGGCACGCTGCCTCATCACCCCCAACACGCTGTTGTGTGGATATCATCAAAGCCCTAGCTCTCTCTCTCTCTCTCTCTCTCTCTCTCTCTCTCTCTCTCTCTCTCTCTCTGCTCACGACGCAAGCGTTGACATGTGTTCCCGAGGCGTCCCACCTCGGTCCCACCCTCTCCTCTCGAGAGAGTGATCACTAACACACTTTGAAAAATAAAACTCGCTGTAGTCCCTTCTCTACCTGTCGGTCTCGTTCTCCCTTCTACCCCCTCTCGGCCTCCCGTCTGCGCAGCCAATAAGTGCATGCCCCACCATATATCAACATTTGTGCTCTAATTCAATTTCAGGCTATCCGCAGGGAATCATTGGTTTCGTGACAGATTGTGGGAGTGGGGGGCTACAACTACATCATTCCTCCCGGCAAGAATACGGAAACGCGCATATTTACTTAATCGACTTATTGGCGTCTGTTAGGTTCAGAAATAGCGCCGCAAGTGGCAAGTGCCAGTTTCAGGATATCAGCAGGGAATCGTTGCTTTTGGGCATACGGTTGTGCTTTCGCGCCTGATGTAGACAAAACCTCCAACATTCCTATACAATTGTACATATAAAAATGAGAAACATAATTGATATTTCCTAACCACCTCCCGCCAAAGCAGAAATCTAATAAAAAATAGCATACATGTACGACAACACAAAAACAAAACAAACAGTATCACTTTTTTTTTTTAATTTTAATAAGAAGTTTTTTCTGCTGTATTTCGTACGATGACTTAACCTGACTGCTGTATTTTTTTCAGTGCACTCTGAGAATATAACACAAACAGGCAGAGAGAGAGAGAGAGAGAGAGAGAGAGAGAGAGAGAGAGAGAGAGAGAGAGAGAGAGAGAGAGAGAGAGAGAGAGACCCTTACAAAACGAAATCATTCCGAAACTCGTCCTGGACGGTTCCAAATGTATTCCGATGGCCGCGGACAGCTCCGAATGTGTTCCAGGACAGTCCGTTTAGAGCCCGAGTCCGACCGATGACAGTCCGGTCTAAGCCCGACGCAACCAGGGCAGTCCGGTCTAAGCCCGACGCAGCCAGGGCAGTCCGCAAGTAGTCCGGTGATGAGCGGGCTGCCCGGAGACAGTCCGAGCGACCGTCAAGGGCTGCTCTCGGGCTGTCCGAGAACGGCGTGAACTTGGATGTATTTCTTTGCACAAGTCCATGTTATTTTTGCATATAAACACTGGAAAAACAAACGTTGCGTCCGCTACACCAATTGGTGTGTTCTATGGCAACATTTCAGTTTTTGTGGAATATCAACCAACCGAGACTTTAAGTTTCATTTCTGATGCGCCTATCAGATTCTCCATGAAATTCCCGATCGAACGAGCCTACATGTGATGGGGTTGCGAGCCTAAATACTACGACTTTAAATAGGATCTGTACAAAATGGGGAATTGGACATGTTGAATGAACTATGCATCTGAACCCCATCACATGTAGGCTCGTTCGAACGGGAATTTCATGGGGAATCTGATAGGCGCATCAGAAATGAAACTTAAAGTCTCGGTTAGTTAATATTGCACAAAAACTGAAATGTTGCCATAGAACACACCAATTGGTGTAGCGGACGCAACGTTTGTTTTTCCAGTGAAGGCGTGACATCTTTTACATGTAGCAGCATACCTCAGTTAAGAAATATTTAACGCATAATCTGTCTCGCCAAGTAAACACTAAGTATCGTGGTGCCACAGGTGTTATGACTTCTGAATATACGCACTTTTTGCACGTTCTAGTTACGTTTCGTTGCCGAAAGGCGTTACTACAGAATACAATTAACGTTAGAATATTTAAAGACAGTATCTTTTAATTTGCATTATTGTCCTCACCGGAGCGCAAGCGCAATATCAAGTCATTTGCCGAAAACCTGATCACGATGCGACTATTGGTTCGCGCCGTGCAATGCGCGGCTCTTCGAAGACTGTTCCGCCTAGCATAAGAGTCCTTCTTGAGTCTCTGACTCTCAGCAATCAGCCTAGCTCAGTCGGTAAAGGCGTCGGACTGTGGTAGGAAAGACTGAGGAGTCACAGGATCGATTCCTGCATGCTGTCCCTTTTTTTTCCATTAACACATGTACGGACTCATATCGGACTGTCCGGAGCACGGAGACCGCACGCTTCGGACAGCCCGAAAACTTGCAGATTTTACTCATTTTCGGATGGTTTTTCGGTATGTTCCGGGGTTTGATTTCGGACAGTCCGCGGGTGAGCTTCGGACTGTCCGTTCGGACTCCTTTCGGTATGAAACGGTTTTATAAGGGGGGAGAGAGAGAGAGAGAGAGAGAGAGAGAGAGAGAGAGAGAGAGAGAGAGAGAGAGAGAGAGAGAGAGAGAGAGAGAGAGAGAGAGAGAGAGAGAGAGAGAGAGAGATACTCGCACCGCGGTGCAAGAAGACAAAGACAAAGTGTTTGTTATACTCAGTCGCAAAGTGTACAAAACAGTCGCCTTAAATCAAATATGAGCTGGGCGAACTGTGAAAGTGGAAGAATGGGATTAGCTTTATACTTCAAGCGAAATCATAACTAAATTTCTGCAAAGGATGCAGCCAAGGGCAATGACGGTGCGACCCCCTAGGTCCTCCTCGGACGCAGGTACGGTGGGGTCGGGTCGGGCGGTGCCGAGCGAGACAGCCACGGGCGGTACCACTGCACTGTTAATTTTTTGTGTTCTGAAATTGTACGCCAAGGCGTGCAGTGGTCGTTCGTCAAAGGCGTCCACCACGCAAAATTGTGCGCCTGCGCATGCGCGTGCGATGACAGGGACACCTTTGGCGTACGGAGACAGAACACCTAATTCAGACAATAGAACCGGCGAGGGGAAATACACTCCTAAAATCTGTGACCCTGCTATTACGTCCATTATAGGGTTTTAAAATTACCGGTAATTTTGGTTGGGTGCGGTAAATTACCAAAATTACCGGTAAATTGGTAATTTACCGGTATATTACCGGCAATTTTATTAAAATGCTTTAAACGGTTGAAAATATTGTTGGAATTTAAAATATATGGTTAATATCATTAAAACAACTATTCTGGATCGTCTCGAGTCGTTCTATAACGTTTAACTTGCGTTTGATTTTAATATATGTCGGTAAGAGAGGGAAATACGCAGTAGTTTGTTAGAGAAAGTGGCAATCGAGATGAAGAAGATGGTGGTTAATTTGACAGAATGTGGTATAACTTAGCCACATATTGTACCTGTACCACAAACGTATTTTTTATCATTTTGCTTTCATGTCAAATTTTCGTAATGGTTGGTACTTGTTTACAATACTTCAACATATATACATCTATTAAACTGATCATACGGCATAATTTTTTTTGAGGCACGAAGTAGCGTTATTGTTTTGTTGTCGGATGAGATTTTTATTATTGGCATGGGCCCTTTTGTTTGTAAAACCGAAATTCTATAGGGTTTTGATGAAAGTTGGCAGAGAGGTAGAACTAAATCTACCTAGTTCTCTGCTTCAATGCCATTAAAAAGTTTGTGGAAAATTTTGAGAAATTTTGATTTAGGATCTCCATTATTATGGTTATACTCGACTTGTCGCTGGACAGCTGCGTGGAAAGAGGAGCCAAGCAGAGTCAGTATTGTTGCAAAGGCTCGACCACTACTCAGAAACTAATTTCTAATTCGTTGATCTAGAAAGCTCAAATTTGACATATGACCTATACTAATATCAAACACTGAGGTAAAAAAGAATATAGGAAGTACATCCACCGAATTATCTTACTAAACTAAACCATCAATGAACTGCGTGCCGTCCAGGATTTCCTGAAACATGTTTTGTTTTTGTTTTTTGTCCTATCTTAAAACACACCCTTAATAAGTACAACATGACAGCTAATATTAGAAAGAAAACGATCTAAAGGGCAAATAAAATTTTATAATAAGTTTCTTGTTGAAACACATTAGGGCTGAAATGGTTCGTTTTCGGTGCTGGAATAGAACAATTCGTAAGGTTTTAGGCAATATTGGTAATTTACCGGTACTTTTCGGTTCAATGTTACCGGTAAATTTCCGAAAGTTACCGGGTAACTTTCCGGTAATTTACCCACCTTTAAAACCCTAGTCCATTACGCTGTATTAGGCTCCAAAATTTTACAGATTTCGCCAAAAACAGACAAAAACAGCCCAAAACAACCTCAAAAATGAGTAAAATATGGAGAATTTTGACTAATACGTTTCTATTTCACACAGTATCCCGACTATCACGCGGGTTCCTCCCGTAGGGGGCGACCGCGACCACTCCCCTTTATATTAATGAGTACACATGATTCCCGAAATTATGATTCTCAATGATTCCCATCCACATCTTTTCATTTCTGAACGCCAATTTCGGCTACTTATAACTGATTCCAGGTGTTTCCTGCTTTGATGTTGTGGTTTTCATTGATTTCCCTTAATTTTGATGATGATTTATTACCAGGCTTGTGTACACATGATTTCCAAATATGTCGCCCCCTTGTTCCTACCCCTCGAAACCGGCGGACACCATAATGGTGTGCTGTCATCGCACGCGAGGGGTGTAGTTTTGCATCTGTACTTCTCGATGGTCTCGGGCGTATGATCATTGTACGCCTTGGCGTACAATTTTAGAGCACCCACCTAGCAGCTGGCGCCTCTCCGAGCACGGTGCACCGCCCCCTCTTTCTACGGCCGCGCAAGAGCAGCGCATTGCTCCGACCGGGCCAATAAAGCAGCCCGCCTCTACCCCGCTGCTCCCCACCCGCCCCCGTGAAACGCACCTCGTCGCCCGCCCGCCTCATTGGTAGATCGACCCGGGAATGTCCGCATGGCTGATGCAGAATTACTCGCCACATTTCATCCGGGCAGTTTTCTTTCGTGCGAATATTACGGCTGGTGACGGATGGCCACCTGTCATCCTCGTGAGTTGCGTAAGAAAGGGCAAGGCCAAGCGGGGGCTTGAGAGGACAACGAAGGGGGAAGGGGGTAGGGGAGGGTCAGGCAGGCACCATCAGAATGGTGGGGGGTGGGAGGTAAGTAGGTTGTCTGA
The DNA here is from genome assembly GCA_029379305.1 of Frankliniella fusca. Taxonomy (NCBI): domain Eukaryota; kingdom Metazoa; phylum Arthropoda; class Insecta; order Thysanoptera; family Thripidae; genus Frankliniella; species Frankliniella fusca. The sequence goes on along the minus strand of JAHWGI010001270.1, from coordinate 1,137,717 downwards.
TGTTGTGCAGTCCCCAAACCCTGCCTGCAGGCCTGAGCCGGCAGAAGCCGCTTTACTTCACATAGCGCGCTTTCACTGACGCACATCAAGATCAGGTTTCTCTTTCCCCGAACGTTTTGTAAGCATTTTGTTCTGAAAGCGGAGTGAGCCCGGATTCCTACTATTATGTGACATCCCCCAGGCAACCAGACGAACAATGATTGGTCTCTTTTATATGGCTGTTCCTTTCCATCCGCAAAAGCAATTATCAATTTCAGTCCTGATCAGATACGGTAGGCCACGCCCTCCTCTCACTGACAACTCATCGCCACAAATCGGCAGGACGATTATCTGTGAGGAAAATAACCGCATTCGGCAGAGAGCCACAATATAATAGTAGGGGGCGGAGCTATCTCTGGGGGTTTGGGGTGGCGCCGAGGCGGGGTGCGGGTTTGGGGGTCGCACAGTCATTAACACGTGCAGAGAACGTGGCCGGCGAGCACCCAGGAATGTATCTGCGACAGGAAGTGGGTCTGGCCGGGGCCGGGCCGGGGCGGGAGAGCTGTAGGGCTAGATATTGGATTCCTGCGTTACGCCGCGGTAACCGATCCGGGTTATTTTCAATCCCTGTCGTGCGGGCTGCGCCTCGAGCACACCCTCCCCGCCTGCCCGCCCGCCGCCACCCACGTCTGCCCGGGCACCCTCCCCACCCGTCCGCACCGCGGTCCCATCCGCCATGCACGAAAGCTAAATTCATGCAAATGGGATAGCTTTGACGCGAGGATTCATGAATTTCTCATTATTATTCTCGCGCAGACGAGTGACTGCTGTGGCGACCGCGCTGTCCCCGGGCCAACGATGGGTAGGTCAGGGGCTTGAAGCTTTTGAGCCGCTGGGGCTGAGCGTCCTCCTGTACTGCTTGGCCCCGTTTGCTTACCGGTGGCTGATAGATTTCCCTGGGGCTGACCACAGGCGGCACGGCTGGCCTGGCCCTAGGGAGGAAGGGAGCAGGTCGGCCGTGGCGGGGCCGAGGCTGTGGCCGGGGCTAGAACTGGGGCCAGGTTGAAGAAGAGATATTGCGCCTGTCCGCGTCCCAGGCTGCGGCCATGCCTGAGGACAGCCCCCAGGCCCGGCCCTCGGTCGGGTCCCTGTTCAGGGTCCGGGACCTTAGCTCCTGCTGCCACGGTGGACAAAGCGTCTCACGGACTCCCAGCCCGGTCTGCCTTACCGCGGCCAGGTCCGCGCGCGCAAATTACACGGATTGAAAGGAGCGCGTCAGGTGTTCAGGGAGCAGGTATAGTGGATGGCCGACCACGGGGGTTGAGCGTGGGGCAGACAAGGGCGGGGCGCGGGGAGGGTGCTGGGCGGGAGCGGGGCAGGAGCGGGGCGGGTCTGTAATGGACGTGGGTCCGCTGTGGAGAACAGACTGAGGGCAGTACGGCGGAGGGGCGGGGCGGGGGGCTGCTCGGCCTAAGTACACGCCAAATGATTAATTATGTGGCACCCTCGCGCGTGAGTTGCGTTTAGCCTCGAAGTCTCGGACCAGACCTTCAGGCGGATGTGGCATGAATCTAGATGGGCCTTCCCAGACGAAAGGGTCAGGAGCAGCACAGAGGCCACACCACCAGGGCTGCCAGAAAAGTAAGCCATACGAAGTCCAAACACAGTGGAGTAAAGTGGACTGCATCTGCGCCTGCCGACTAGGCAATACCCTCGTACCTATGCGCGTATGTTTCCTATATAAGTAAACAAGCGCAAATGACTCCTGCATTGATCAGTTGTGTTTGGGTTACTTATAAGGCCTACTTTACTCGCTGCACTACACACCCACGCGAGTGTCTGCGAAACAAATAGCGTGCGTACACCTTTGTCAATAAGCGCACAGCGCAAGCCGGGGTTTTAGTCTTGACGTTTTGAATTATGTCCTTACGAGACCTGCTGCTCTATCTTCCTTTTCTTCTTCTTCTTCTTCTTCTTCTTCTTCTTCTTCTTCTTCTTCTTCTTCTTCTTCTTGAATTTCAGGTGAGCCAGTCCAGCCTTTGGCAGGGAGGGGGAGGGGGCAGGAGCAGCCTGATGGGGGGATGGTACGGGCGCGGGCGGAGGCCAAGGCGCTGGCGCGGCGCAGGCTTAGCGAGTCTGGGGCTGAGGCCGGAGACTTCTTGCAGTAATCAGTTTGGAGGTGAGTGCCCCAGCGCCGCCAAGCGCCGGCTGCTGACGCGCCGCTATAACCAACCCGACCCGAGCCCCCCCACCACTCTCTCCCTCCTGGTTTTTGGTCTCACCGCTGCCTTCCAACTTAGCTTCCCCAGCATTGAATGAATAATTTCCTATTACGCCGCGTGCTCCTTACTTGTAAAGGTTTGCGATGGCGCCGGCGCCGGATCGAAAGAAAGCAGAAGGCTGTTTGGCATTGTAAGTTTGTGTATAGTCTTTTGTCGCGTCGTTTCGGTGTTCAGCGGTTTCGCTTTGGCTCCAGTAGAAAACAGTGCCGCCGCTGGGAGTGGTGCGGCGCGGTGCCTCTAGTCATGTCATACTCATGGCAGCTCACATATCCTGACATATTTTTACGATGCCATCAGAATTGCTTTTGTTTTATTGTCATCCCGCGTCGCCTCGCATCGCATTTGGACGACCGAGAGAGAGGGGGAGTAGGGGGTGAGAGAGTACGGGAGGGAGGGGGGATAAAGGGGGGTTAGAGAAAGTAGGGGAGGGAGAAAGGGTTCGAAGAGAGAGGGTAGGAAGAGGGGGAGGGATAGGAAAGAGAAAGAGGGGAGGGAGCAGGGAAGGGAGAGGGGGGGGAGAGGAGGGGGAGAGAGGAGAGAAAAAGGTGGAGAGAGGTGGAGAAGGAAGAGAGTACGCAGAATAGAGATAACGGAGAGGATAGGAAATGGAAAGAGAGAGTCCGATGTTCGTTCACTACGGCCAATGTGCTAACCGTTTGACTCACACTTATAACACAAGTTGAAAAATGTTAAGTCAAAGCTGCAGTAACCTCCTGTCACTTCTCCAAAGTATTAACCTGGGGTAAGTATCCCTCGAAGACCCAAAGTACAAGAAAAGTTCCAGGAATTTCAAATTTTTTGTTACGAGGGAAAACTAAAATTGGCTCGTAGCAGGGCGAACATGAATTACAAATGACAAGTTGTTATTCCATCCCGCATGAAAATAACTTTCCGATAGTGTAATAGGCCAAAGAGTTAAAAAAAGGAACAAAAAGTATACAAAAAGTACACAAAATACATGTTGCAGTCCCAATCTGCCATAGTTTAGTTTTCAAGAGATCACATAAAAGTGTTAATTCGATATGGTTATTTCCATGCGGACTCAGCCTAAGCTTCACCCTCAGCAGCCTCTGCGTCAGGCTCACTCCCAGCCTCACTTACCTCAGCGGTGAGAGCACCGCGCGGTGGCGGTCCACGGCGATGGCCGTCAGCGTGAACACGCTCACGTTCACGCTGAGCACCTGGACGAACGGGCAGAAGGGGCACATGAACTCCGGCAGGCTCCACCGCTGCAGCAGCGCGGCCTGGAACTGAGCCAAGAAGAAGGTCGGGGCGACGGTCAAGTCGTGTCCAGGGTTGGCGGGGTGTCGCAGCAGTGTCAGCAGGATAGGCCGTGTCATCGAACCATCAAGGCATTGGAAAAAGAAAAGAAACGAGGAAGATTTTGCGATAAAGTAGAGCTTTGATTCTCCGAATTAAAGTGAAATTGTGGGTCTCGACGGTTTCCGATGACTCGACCAACACAGACATTCCCTAGTACGTAGGTGAGCGCAGCGCAATTGCTTATCGCCCACCTGACATGGCATACAAGTCGTTGTTGTTGATCAAACTGAAGGCTCCATCGGGTCCGCTTGTTTCACCTGGGCAGCGAACCTAATCGAGCTCGGAGCTCGGACTAACCCAGGGCAGTGCAAATGGTAAGCAGCGAGGGGGAAAGCAGTCTCGAAAATGGTGTACGAGTGATTACGCGGCTACGCCCGTTACTACGCATGTTTACTCCTCATTTTCTGTTATTTTGGTTATTTTACTGGGCAACATACATAATAAGGTTATTACTAAAGTTATTATTAAGGATATTTTATCGATAATAACCCTTCATAGGTTATTACGCCTAGATTATAAGTGATTACGCATTGATTACGGGCCAGGGTGTACGAGTGATTACGCGAGTGCTTTCCCCGGCTTTCCCCCTCGGTAAGCAGTTTGCATGGACACGGGCATACGGAGGGATTCTAAAATTGAGGATGCGGGCGACCTTCGTTTCCTGTCAGGGTTTCTTTTAATTTGGAAGTATTCTAGATTATGAGGTGTTACAAATTTTCAAAATTGTTTTACCCTCTCTGGGTGTGGTTGAGTTTCATACTTTACGTAAGAATCATTGCATCTCCTTTTCAAAACTTCATACACTGTTAAAAATTTCTACAGTAATTTCCACAGGATTGGCCTGTCAATTTTTTACCAGGTCTGCGCTGTTTTATGATGCTACGGAACGTCCGTTCCTGATGAGTACAGGAGTCTCCGTACTTCCAGTGACTGTTTTGTCCATACAACCGACGACAATATTTTGACACGCCTCAAACTTTTACGGCACAATGGGTACAGAACCTTCCGTAGTTGGTCAGGCCGGTCTACAGTACTCACTGTACTTTCAAGGTACGGAACGTACTGTGGTGGAATAAAACGGTGCTTCCGTACCTCTCCTGTAGTTTGGGTACAGAATTTTTAACAGTGTAGCAGGACGCAAAATAAATAATACCGGTGCAGTTATTCAGGAAACATGAATTATTTGGATTTAGTCTTAGCAATAGCATTATCTGTCTCTCTCCTCCATCCCTCTCCCGGGGTTAGTCCGGCTGGTGGTGGGATTCGTCTGCCAACCGACCTCATCGTTTTGCGGCGGCAGCACCACGATGAAATTCCTTCAGCTGCGTGCCGATGGTCTGATCCCCTGGCCAGTTGCCCCCCCCCCTCCCCCCTTCTCCCCCTCCTCACCTTCCCCCCTCTTCCCCTCCCCACCTTCCCCCCTCTATCCCTCCACACCTTCCCCCTCTCCCTCGCTTGCCAGTTCGTGCCATCCACACTTCACGATGTCCCAATCACGAAGGGAGCCAGACAATTAATAGTCATGTGGACACGATTGCGGTACAACCCTGAATTTTTTAAAGCACACTTCTCGTTAATGAGAGGGACCCGAGGGAAAAACAACTCTGAAAGTTTTGTACACCTCGTAGTTCAGGAAAATTCAGGAAAATCCAGGAAAAATTAAGAAAATTTCAGAACACTTCAAATTTTTTTATAACAATTAAGAAAAGTTAAGAAAAATTCAGAAGAATTCTGAAAAAAAAGGAAAATTCACAAAAAATCACTACAGTTGACAGAATTAAGAAAAAACTCGAGCAAAAATTCACAAAAACTCACGAAAATTTACAAAATTTGTACACCAAAATTCAGAGTTGTTTCCCCCTTCGGAGTGAACATTGTAATCGAGCTTGTTCAACCTAAACATATGCAAACAAATGCAAATTACAGTGTTAGACACTTTCATATGCTTGTAGGTCAAAAGATCACACTGGAAAAACAAAGATAGGACTTAATGCCTTTCTAGGGGTGTGAAATTTTAATGCCTTTGCAAAGGCACGGAATTCTCCAAAGGCATTAAAATTTAACACCTTTGGGCAGTTTTAATGCCTTTGCAGGGGAGCTAATTTTTAATGCCTTGGTAAAGGCATTAAAACCCTTCTCGTCCTACCTTTATTTTTCCTGTGCATGTATCCCACGAGGAACATCAACTGTTTGACTAACAAGTTAGCTAATCGAATCTGTTCACAGTCAGGGAAAAAGAAGAGCTGAACACTTTTTTTTCTTACAGAAGACGCGGACTTTTCAAAAATCTAAAACTGCGACACACTTTGTTCAGCCCCTAGATGTGTGTGTCAGAGAATCAGTTTCTATTTCAGAGAAATTTTTAACAGCCCCTTACAGTGACAAACAAAAACACAAAATTCGTGGTTGAAGCAGGATTTCAAATTGAATATTAGCGAGGCACAACTTACGATTACAGGCCAAAAAGTTGTTGCGCAATAGCCACTGGTCAGTGCGGGGCACAGTAGCCAGGGCCCTGCGGGCAGTTCGATTTGTAAGTGAACGCACATACACACAGGCCTAAGGGATTTTTCACATGGGGGGGGGGGGGCGTTTTTGATGACCAGCAATTTCTTTTTGCCCTGGAACGCACCGCAGCCAGAGCGCCACAACAGTCCGGATCCAAATGGCCACTGCAAACGACTCCGGGGAGGCGGGCGGGGGAATGTGATGGAGGGAATGTAGCCAGGGAGGATGGGGAGACGGCGGTATGGGCAGAAGGAAGATATCGCAGACCCATCGCGGGTCAGTGATGTATTAGGGAGGAGTTGTCACCCCGTTCGCCCGGCTTGGCACCGGCTTCCTAACGACCTTTGAATTGGTATGAGGGTAATCGGGACAGAAATGGAAGGGGTGTTACAGGACTGAAAGGACACGTATCCAAGCGGAAAGGGACAGTTTGGCACCACAGCTGTGTACTGCTCCATGAACATGTGTTTGCCTTATTACTTTCCGAGGGAAAGCGCAAGTTTATGCAGTACATACTATTGAATAGAACAGGCAAGCTGCTCATCGGATTTCAGCATTCCTGTGTACCATTTCAACTTTTCTTTTATCTGATATCCAGGAAGTGCAAACAAGTACTGCGTTAGCGCCCATACCCACCTCCAGTGGCGCGAAGCGACCCTTCCCGCACTAAAAGAAGTTAAATGGGAGAGGGCGACCCGTAGGGAAGCTTTGTCCTTCGAACGTTATGGCTGTGTCGCGGACTTTTACTGCCTCTCTAGCCCTCTGTGCGCACGTGCTTTAACCCCCTCCACACCCACCCTCCACCCTGTCCTCCGTGGGCGCTGAGAGCGCCTGCGAACGCGAACATAGGCAACCCGCTTAGCTGGCCTGCGCAGCGGGTCTGGCATGCGCCCCTGGCACACCAGCGCCTCTGTGAAACGCGTTCGGTGCGAGGGGTCCCCAAGTACGGTCTGCCGGTGTACACATGCTGTGGGCTTCCTGGTTTTCCTAGGTTTTCCTTTTGGTTTTCCCGGTCTTCCCAACTTTTTCCTGGTTTTCGAATAACTGATTTTCTAGGATCTTCTGAAGGCTTCCTACCGTTTTCTATGGTTTTCCCTCATCTTCACTGGTCTTCCCTAGCATTTTCCAGGCTTCCTTAAAATTTCTCGGTTTTCCCTCAAGTTTTCCGGTCTTCCCTAATATTTTTCGGTTTTCCCTTACCATTTGTGGCCTACGATTTTAATGGTTTTCTTTGGTCTTCCTGGTGGTCTCCCCGGTCTTCCCAGTTTTCCGGGCGGCCGGTGTACGCGCTCAAACCTAGTTGCGGACCCCTTGGTTCGGTGCCGTCCGGCGACCGCGTCGTAGAATTCGCCTCAGGGTCTTTATCTCTCTCTCTCTTTTTTCTCTTTTGGCCCACAATTCCTATTCGGATTATTTCATCCGAGGGAGAATCTGGGGTTCGCGTATACTCTGTCAACACAAATGTGTACATTGTACACTTCGATTAATGTATACCTGCCATGTACACTTTAATAAAAGTATACATTACCATGTATGCTTTGATAAATGTATACATGTCTCTGTATACTTCAATAAATGTATACATGCCCATGTATACATTTCTCCAGAGTGTACATGGTATGTAAACTGAGGGCAAAATGTGTATTCTTTACAAAGAATACATGGGTATGTATACATTTATAAATGCACACATCGGCATGTACACATTTATGAATGCATACATGGCGTGTATACATTATTTGAAGTATACATGCCATGTATACTTTATTTAAAGTATACAATGTATACATTTGAATTGACAGAGTACCGAGGAGTCACTCGGCTCAGAAGCGGACACATGATTATACCAATCATCAGTAATTAACAAAAGATCTCCGATTTTTTTTCTTGGAGAATGGTTATACCAGAGTTATGGACCCATCGGCCTCGTCGTATACCCAGAGCGCAATTATTTTTTCCGATTCCTATATGGAAATCCGAAACCACAATACTTCCCTTTTAGGGATTTAAAGATAAGTCGATCGAAAATCAAAATTTACCATCAGTCGAATCCCGATCGAAAACGGAAATTGCCGATCGGAAAAGGCCAAAGTTTCCGTTCGGAACACGTTCATAGTTGCCGCCATTTGCAGCTTCTTCAGACGGGTGCAGACAGATGACTGATCTCAGTGAGCACACACGCACACGGCCACAGCGCTGTGCGACCCGACACGCGGGGTAGCGGCGCCCCGGCTCGGCGCCCCGACCCGAGCTGCTCAAGTGGGGCCCAGCTGGACTGCCGCCTGCCGCCCCGTCCCGTCCCGTCCCGCCCCGGCCCGGTTTGGCCTCCAGCTTGCACTACGCCTGGGCTGGCGCAGCGGCAGCGCAGGGAGCATGCCGGCCCGGGCCGTGGGAGGTAATATTTCACGCTCTCCTTATCCTTTGACAGGCTGCCGCAGCCTGCGGCAGCGGCTGTTAAGGGAACAACTTTATTCCAGCTGCCGGCGCCCCGCCCCAGGCAGCATCAAATACTTTGCAACACGCCGCGCGTAGCTTGTTTGCTTGCATTCCCCGCTGGGCTTGCGGAGGCTAGTCCGGCACGGTCCCGGCCCTCTTCTCTCGGCCCCGCTGGCCTCGACCTTGCGTCCCCGCTTCGCCACGCCCCCTTTCTTTTCCATTTTGGTTTTGTGATGTGCGTTTCGCTTCGTATACGGCACACACAATGTGCGCTACCATGCCACTGTCTTTTTGTCAGCCTCGCACTCCCTGCCGCCTGCCACCCCCTTGCCACCCCCTTCCTGGTACCGCCCGCCACCTCCCCCTGCCGTCCCTTGCCGCCTGATGCTCCGCGCCCCAACCCCTCTCCGGCGGGGTTTGGGGTGAAATTCCCGTGCGTAAGCCAAAGAAGAGCATCCCGCTTTGGGGTCTGGTCGATTGCGGACATACCTAAGAGTGTAGGCAAATGGACATCCGATTGCAGACATCGATTGGCAGGATTATGCGGATCCGCAATATTCGAACGAGCGGGATGTTGTTGATTGAGGGCGGTGCGCGGCATAAAAGTCGGGAATGCTGGGCAGCAGCCAAGCGCCACTTTCAGCCGTTTAGGCTTCTGACGAGTGGGTATTCACTCACAAAATCTGTGACCCGACTGTTTACGCCTATTACGCTCCGAAATTGCACAGAATGAGCCAAAACAGGCAAAACAGCCCCAAACTACACAAAAGTGTAAGGAAAATAAGGAGAATTTTGGCTATTACGCTCCTATTACGCCTTTATTACGGATAGAGTGACCAGACTACCCTATTAGGCGAGTGCATGTCCCCTCGGTTTCTGCCTGACATTTTAGGCCTCTAAACCAGCAAACCTGCTCACTAACAACGAGGCAGTAGTTATCCGGGCAGTACACGAGTGGGCATAGTACCATCAATGGAGGCAATGAGTCAGGTAGGTGGCCACGGGGAGGGGACAGGGTAGCAGAGTAGGCCACGCACATGCAGATGCTTGTAGGCACACGCACGAAGCCTTCACATCCTGTTTTACCCTACCAAACAGGAGGAAAACTCTGGCTCTGTCTTACCATTTGGAATTGATATAGCGTCACGCAATAGGTGAACATGTAGCACATGTAGCAGGGGAGGGGGAGAGGGAAACTGTGAAAAAGGAACGATTCGCAGGCTGACCGAGTGGGTGCCGCCGCGCGGGCGCGGAATGCACGGGTGTACAAAGTGGCTGTGGTGGAGTGGGCCTGGCTGGGCGGGCTGGGACGGGGTGGACTACTGCAGAGAATCTGGGATTACTGCGCAAACGCAAAAGTGGGACAATCCTTTTGAACCAGAGCTTCGTTTACACATAACTTTTGACCTTTATGTCTGCTTAGGAACAACGTTTCCGGTTTAAGCAGCCACGACACACCACCACCAGTAATGTCGCAGTCGGTCGCAGTTCAAGCCAGCCACAGCAAATCATTTTGCGTGAAATTCACAGGCCTTAGCATGAAGCACTTCACGCAACCATGACGCAACTACATTTTGCATGGAGTGGGCGAGATACCGATGAATTTTCACACACTGCATCTTCGTGTGAACTTAACGCAAAATGATTTGCTGTGAGTATTTGCCAGAAAAGTAGGCAATAGGTCGCCCAATGAATAGTCAAAGAATGGTCTGCCATCAACTTACAATAAATTCTGTAAAACAAACTATTTTGTGGATCCCTGTTGGCATATTTCATTTCATAGAGGGAACTGTTACTCTACGAATGTACCTATAACGTCTCTCGGTCTTAAAACGATGAAACGTTCTGGTCCTTTTTTTTCTCTTTATTTCCAAAGCATTGGCTGAGGTCACCGGGCCGCACCCCGTGCCCTGAACTGCATGGTGGTGCCCAGCGATAAGCGTCGTCGTTGGGGGTGGGGCCATCTGCCGTAGGTGTGGCCGGGCCAGTCCGCCACGGGACTCATAAATTGCGATTTAAGGAAACGCGGCGATGGCCGGCCATATCGTGCGGCTATACGCCAGGTGCGACCCGGTCCGTCCGCAGGGTGCTAACGAGAAGGGATACGACATGCTGGTCTGGCCTCGCGTGATCTGTAAGCTGACCACGATCATCCCCGAATGCCTTTGCTGTTCGCGCGCCATGGCGCCATGACATGCAGGAAAACAAAATTCGTCGTCTGCTATAAGCCTACTCGCGCCTTCTCTCCCAGTCATCCATTCATTCATTCGAGCAGGACAGCACACCTGGTGCCCTGGGTCCTTCAGAGTGGCGCTCACTCGAGTAAAGGGTCGGCCCTTTGCGAGCAGCCCGCAGCCCACAGCCCCGTGGCCTGAGGCCTCGCATATCCAATTTAGGGCGCGTGGCTTCCTCTGCCAGCCCCGGCTGCCCGCTGCCCTGGCTGTGCCCGGGCCCACCCCGGTGCGCAACCCGCCCGGCCCGGCCCTCCCTTGTGGACTCATTAGGCTATTTTCCGCCCTCTGGAGCCGCGAGCGAAGAGGGCCGGCGGCACTCATCGGCCGCGCGGGGCGGGGCAGGGCGGGGCAGGGCCGCAGGGCCGAGGCCTCGACTGGACTAGTGGCTGCCGCTGACCAGCCACTAAAGGGCACTTAGCCCCACAAGCCACCGTCAAGCTAGCCCCAGGCGGGACTAGGGGCTCGCCTCGCCTGTCGTCCAAATAATGTACTTTCAAGCGTATCCTTATTCGGGATGAGCCGTTAGGATGACCGCACTCTAACTAGCAATGTCCTTTTTCGTACATGTGAAATGTAACTATGCAGATTTATGTAAAAAATCGTGCCGAATTACAAAGAGTATTGAGAATAGATCTGCATAAATTATTACACGCAAAAAAAATGCAACAGATTTATGTACAATATTCTACATAATTTTGTTACATTTTATGTACGAAAGAGTAGGCTACATTGCCACTTAGTGTGCCCTGGTTCTTGGCAGTTGAAAGAGAATTGCAAATTTAACTTTCTTCAAGAAAAAAAAATAGTGAAAATAATTATTCCTTTAAAAAAGAAATTCTGTTTTGAGCAGATGAATGAGAAGAAGATAGTTTCGATCGAATCAAAGAAGTCTTTTATTGGAACATAGCTTCCAAACGTGCGACAAAGAAACGCACGAGGGGGGATCACTCATACAACCTTTTTTTCTCCTAAATTTCTTTTGATTTTTAAGGAAAATTTCTGTCACTAGCTGAATATGTCTTAGACCCATATTTATTTCAGTTTTTCAAATTTTACTTCAGTTTTTTGTTAATTTTTTCTCGATTTTTCTGATTTTGTTGTATCTTTCTTCTATATTTTATTTTGATTTTTTTTAAATTTTTTAAATGATTTCCCAAAATGATTTTTTTTTTTTGTGCCGTACACTGATTTTTCGAAATGATCCCCACCCCCACCCCCTCCCTCGGAAACGCATCAGCTAGAGGCGCAACGGCGGAGGCTTTTATCACCTGCGCCTCTCCCCTTCCTCTTCGTTCTCCTGGGATCGGATTTCATGTTAATGGTGGCTTGCAAACTTTGTCGTTAATGAAGAAACGGCTCAGCCGGAGCAGCAGCTGGCCATAACGCAACGTACCCGCCTATGTTAAGATGATAAGGGGTGATCTGTGAAAAATTTGTAGGTAGTTAAAATTTGCGTCTGACTCCTTAAATTCTGGTGTGGGTGGAAAACAGTCATGATTTGAGACACAGTAAATATAGACACGTCTAATTTTTGTTTTTCATTTTTCAAGCAGAGCGGTCGGGTGGCGTTTTCGGAAGACCCCGAAATATTTTCCTTCAGCAGGAAGTGTGAGAGCTACTTTGCTCTTTGCGGCGTTCAACTCGACGAGAGTTTGCGCACCAGCACGGTAGTGGGCACGCCCTCTCTCGCTCGCACACTCATACATAACTCCACTCCTCCAACCCTCTTCAAAATACACACACATTCAAATACACACGCATGCCAGCCATGGAGTTTGTTTGCCTTCGAGTGCAGACTGCGTGTTCCCAAATCGCTCTTCGTGGTCATGGAAAAGCGAAATACAGCTGCAGTTGTTGCTTATGCGCTCAACGGCGTATTCACATGGGAATCATTCGTATAGAGTACTCGATATCGCATGTTTTTAAATGGTATTACGCCATTATTATGCACAAAATTCGACCACTTTGGAGCAAACTTAGTCATTTTCCAGTACTAAATCGCAGAGATCGCGCAATACACAGATCACGTGTACCGGGCGTTTCATAAAAGACGCAGGTGCGAGCGGGTTTGCCTACCCGATCTCCTCGTAAGGCGTTATAGCCCCTGGTGTAGGCAAACCCGCCCGCACCTACATCTTTTATGAAACGCCACCGGTACAGGGTATTATGAAACCACCCCCTCGGCCACAGCCCCTGCACCATGAGACGCTTATTGTCGGAGGTTATTTGCGCTGCATCGAATGCAGACAAATCAGCGTCCGTTAGCCGGGAGCGACTGCGATGGTGTATGGACGCTATCGTGAGCGGTGCTTTGTAACTACAAAGCAGTGATTTGCAGTTACGAAGAAATTTCGCTTTTTATTACAATGGCTGCGTTTTCTTCTTACTATGAAGAAATGCTTCGTAGACTTTTACTAGTGTTCAGATTTGGAACGGAACGAGTTTGTTGATAGGAGGTAAGTGGTTCCGTTCGTTCTTGCATCGCGACTGTGCCTCCGCTGCGTCCTCTTTTGGAAAACAAATGGCGTATTGCAGTGTATGTGTACTTCCCCTGGCTGGCAGTGCGCCAGGGCCCCGCCCGGGCCGCCAGGGCGCTTCCCCCTGCAAATATCCATCTAGCGGCCGGCTGGCCGCCACGCCTCGACACGGCATGGGAGGGGTGGGGTGGGGTGGGGCGGAGCTGCCCGCGGGTCCAGACGCCCTTGAACACGTAACTTTGGCCGTGCGCTCCCGGTAACATCCGAAGCGTTACCCCCCGGCTGAACCGAGGGCAGGAAAGGCGGAACCAAAGGTTTAGCCAAACGAACCTTTTCCTCCCGTTATAAAAAGTATTCAAAAATAACCCTTAATTTAGTCAATGCTACTATACTGCAGTTGTTTTCCCAGTGTGTGCTCATCGCAGAAGAGGGAATGTTTTGTTATTAAGCGTACGTGCAAGGCTGGTAATTGTAAGGCCGATACTTCTGCCACTGAATGAATAAGCCTTTTCCTCTCCCATCCCCTCCTCCGCATCCACTCCTTCTCCATCCTGCCCTGACCACTCGAGATGTTCCGATTCTGGTCCCGTGAGGACGTGTGGTTTTGGGGTCTGGCCTCACGCTTTAGCCCTCCTAGCCTCCTAACCTACTCTGCATCTGCGTGTACCTTGCACGTCAATAACATTTCATTTCTCCACTAGCAAAGAAAATAGTTTTTACACGAGGACTTCTACCTGATTCGCCTCCTTCCAGTTTGTCTATTCCGCAACTGTTCTGTGCTAGCTCGCATTTATATCGGTAATGGGTAAAGCAAATGTTTCGCGAGATAGGCTATCCTCCGCACGATACTTCGACTTATTTCGCCTTCCCTTGTCAACAGGATAGAGTATACGGACACAATAAGTAACCATGCCCTTTCTCACCTGGAAGGGAATGGCAAACAGGCCAATGATGACGTCGGCCAGGGCCAGGTTTGCAATGAAGCAGTTGGTGACCGACTGCATGCGGCGAGAGGTGGCTACGACCCACAGCACCAAGCCGTTGCCCACAATGGCCGCCACGGAGATTGACACGTAGAAGAACGTGAGCAGCAGGACGATGTGGAAGGGGACGGCGTAGAGGGGCTCGTCCAGGAAGGTGTCGTTGCTCAGCGTGCCGTTGGGGGAGAGCGCACTACCGTTTAGCAGGAGCACAGTGTCCCAGCGCTGTCCAGGGCCCACAGGCCCGACTATTGGCGCGCCCCCGGGGGACACGGTGGCCTCCATGCCGGAGCCCAGGAGGGGCTCAGGATGCACCGTACGCTCTGCCACGCATATTCTGTAACAAAAATTAAGACGTTAATTGTTATGATTATTTATTTAGGAATAAGTGGACGGCGAAAGGATCCTACAAACTTAACCCTTTTGTGTCTAGAGAGGCTCTGAGTCTTTTCTTTGCCACAATTTAAAGCTAAAATAGTGAAAAGGTCGGTGTTCTATTAATTTTAGAGAGAACTGTGAGGTATAGAAACGTAACTTCCTCCTGAACTTGTAGAAATTAGATTTTCAACAGCTACGGTCGTATATTCCAAATAGCATTGCACTCTTCAAAAAATTACAAGTTCTATTTTCAATTTAGAGACAAAATTTTGTACCCCTAGAAGTACATCTAAAAGTGTGTACAATAAAATTTTGCAATAATTGTTACCAAAAAACAAACAACCAATATACAAACATTAGCAGCATCACTGTTGCAGTTCTTTTTTGTGACCGTTGCACGTTTTTGTTCTTATTACAAATATTTGTAAAATTGTTACCTGTTGTCGTAATCCTGGCATAATGTTTCGTAAACTTGAAAATACATTTTTTAACGTAAGGTGTTGGTTCTATCATGCGCAGTTACCGACAGGCGAAATATAAAACGAACTACCATTTTTTTCTTGTCAACTCTTTGAAACGGGAGATACCTATAGGCTTGCGTGTCGCTAGAAACTGCCGTGAGATGGCGTAACGGTCTTTTGTATAAAACTCAAATATTTACACGAAACTTGCGTGAAATTGTATGCTAAATAAATAGAAGATACTGTAGTAACAATTGAAAGGGTATTTGAAGCTATAACTTGCACACAAAGGTGTTACACTTTTCCAGAATGCTGTGCGGCTGCAGCGTACTTATTTTCATCTGCTCTATCACTACGGTATTAATTATTTTGTAGCTTGAAGGGTCGTGCTTCAAGTGCTGGGCAGAGGCCACCTTCTCCTTTTTGCCTCAGCTCACGCGGCTGCGACGTCCTTAACTTCACCCGTTATGTCGTCTTTGTGATTTACGTCACGCGATAATCCACGAAAGGAGGACCACTCTCACGGATGATCCATACGTGGCCTCGCTTCTTGTTACTCTCTAGAAAAGTAACATTAGAGCAGCATAGATGAAAAGTGGGACATGCAACTGGTATGTTATCGAACAAGTTGTTCTTCCATTCCCTGACACTTAAGGTAGAAAAGAACTTCATAAGGTCTCACGAACTCTTGGCTTCTCTCACTTTGGGATACTATCGTCCACCTCGGCCTACGTGAAAAGCAGCACGAGCGCGAGAACGTTCCTGTTCTCTACACGGCACAGCAGTGTTTCGGCTCTGCAGCTATCCTATGAACACAATCATCCAAACAGCTGACCGTGCCAGGCAGTAAACGACGCCCATACCCTCCTCTCCGCTCTCCCCGTTCCAATTTTACTTCCGCAGACAGCAAATATAGGATGCAAAAGAAATCGAGGTAAGCTTTCATGTTCCCGCATTGACATCGTTCATATATTTGAAGCGCACAGTCCACTGGTAAAACTAAGGTGTAGCCTTACGCCCCGTTTTCAAGCGTACTGAGATTACGCTGGAAATCAAGCGTAATGGGTCGATCCGCTACTATTCGTCCTATCTAAATGTATGGGAGAATTTCTTTCGTACGCTCGATTTCAAGCGTAACGTCTTCAAGCGTTACTGTATGCTTCATTCAAGCGTACAGTTACGCCTTAGTTTTACCAGTGTCGCAGTAGTAAACCATGGCGTCTCAACTGCGTCACAGTTATGTACCGACCCGCAATAGTGTCACAACCGAATTCTTTCTCCTGTCTGCTTCTTGGCCGAAAGCCTTCAGTCAGAGCTCTCTAGCTCACCCATTAATCGTGTCGGTGCCAATAAGGCAACTCCAATGCGCCCTACCCTTTCCACAGAGGAATGGAAGTGAGGCTCGGCTCACGGTAAAGAATGCATCACGTACCACCCCCGTCCTCCTTTCTCCTGGGTTTGGTGTTGGTAGTGGGAGGGACTTCCCCCGACACACGCACAGCGTACTGAAACTGTGAATCAATTACTTTGACGTCACATTCTTTATAATGTGAAAACTGTCACTTTGGCCAGAATGTGATGTCACATTCGTTTGAACGGGAATCGGCTGGACTTTGTGGGCTGAATTTTACAGTCACATTTAGAAGAATGTGACAATAGAAAAAAATGTGACAGTTTTGACATGAACAAGAATGCGTCACAGTTATTGATTTACAGTGTAGGCACATAATTTTTCCATGCTACAAAGCGTCTGCTTAAATGACCAACGCATTACGCCCAACCTGGCCAAATACTGCAGAAATTTCGGCATCGGCATCAATTGGATAGCAAATTCCGAAGATTTATTTTCCGGAAGTGTAACATCTGTTGATTCATTTCTTTCACTCTATGAAAACAGACTCAATCAGAATTCAATTAAAAACGGAACAAAACCCAATTTTAACTGCGATTCGTTAGCCCTTCCTTATTTGAGTCATGAAAGAGAAACTCCTGATGTTTGCCAACTTAAAAATTTCCACAACTACTAGGCTATTTTTCAATTTGAAGCAGAATTCCTTCGCTC
Source organism: Frankliniella fusca (assembly GCA_029379305.1). NCBI lineage: Eukaryota > Metazoa > Arthropoda > Insecta > Thysanoptera > Thripidae > Frankliniella > Frankliniella fusca. The sequence goes on along the minus strand of JAHWGI010001270.1, from coordinate 1,120,597 downwards.
TCAACTCTTCGGGTGCACGGTACCGTGCACAGATACACAGTCGTCATTGTTTACGCCCCTGGGGGTTTCTGGCGGCGCTGCCGGCGGCCAGGCGCCTGAAAAGCGTCGCGTGTGTACTTCTATAAAGTCGGGCCGAACACACGCACTAGGCGCGTTGCAGCGCTGTGTTCGTAATGTGACAAAAAAGGTGTTTATTTATTTTTATTTATTTTTTTACAGTAAAAAAAAAAAACCGACTGCGCGCTGGCCTGCACTGCTGTTCAACTTGTACTGTTCCACAAGTAAGAATAAAACGAGAAGGAACGCTCACAGCAAAGTTTGATTGAAAATTTGCTGTCTGCACCTGATATTATTAATGATTCCAAAGCGTGCAACTAATCTTGAAGATGATTTCGACGTCCAGTCACAAAATTGTGAAATAACGAACTGCTCAATAGGAGTGCAAACACAAAGAAGACTCACCTCCGCTTACACGTCACTGACAGCTGCTTAGGTAATCCTCAGTGAATGGAATCCGAAGAATAAACCAGATCTGAGGGTTGTTAAAAAAAGGTCCAGGAGGAGACCGAGAAGACTTTACACGGGAAACTTAAACGTGAGCACTGTGTTGCAGTGGTGCGTGTGCAACGAGCGCCTTATACCCGCGAAAGACGGTCAATCGCTGAGAGAAGGCGCGGTGCGGCCACCAGCGATGGCTCGCGGATTAACAGAGTGAGCAGCAGCCGCGAAGGATCGGTGCTGTCGAAAACGTCGTCCACGAGGCGACACTCCGGCAGCGCCGCACCACAAGGTGTGTGCGCTACCGGCCAGGTTCGGATGGGTGGGTCCCGCTGGACGAGCACACGCTCGCTCTGCCCGCGCGGCGCCCTCGGACTCGGCCACCATGCGCTCGGCTAGCGCGTGTTCGGCGTCGCGGCGCTGAATGAGAGGGAAGCGCGAGGGAGGCTGGCGGCGCAGCGTGGCGACGCGGCTCAGCGGAGCTGCGGGAGGGGAGCCTGCGCAGCGCGGGGGTGCGCCGCGGCGGGGCAGAGCACGCAGAAGGGAAGAGGATGGGGGTGCGTTTCGCGAGGACAGGGGCGGAGCGGAGGTTGCGTTAGCGCATTGCAAGGTTTTCGCACTCCTCTATTTCCTAATCTTGCATACTGTTTCATACATACACTTACATTTTACTTATTGTTGGAGTGAGAGTAGTGCGCAACAAGATTAGTTTCCGTTTATCAGAAACACTGTGCGAAAAATACTCGTAAGGGTTACGGGAAAATTTTCCATGATAAAAGTCGTAAAATTACAATTTGAAATTGTAAATTTACAAGCACTCCCTATCGACTTGGAATAGACCGACGAGCAAGAATGGGTTGTCTTAAATTTACGACAAATTTTAAAAATCAAAATTACAAAACATGTCGTAAATTTACGAGGATATTTTTAACAGTGAAGCATAACACGCACTAGGGATCAGAGCTGACGGGAAATAACGTAGTTTTTAGGACACGATACCTTTGAAACCAAAATTCTTAGACTGATAATAAATGGCAATAAAAAGGTGTCAGCTAGCTAACTCTCAATAACGTATTAAAGGCGAAGCGGCGGAGCCCTTAGGGCACTCTAGGGTAAACCGTGAAGCCGCAGTGCCATCGTTGCATGTCGCGCACCGCAGCTCTCCCGCGGCCCGACCGCTTCCCACACTCTCATTTGCTTACGGGTGTGCTATCCGTAATTTACCGTGAATTTTGTGCAAGTGTAATATGGACCACAAATTGTCCGTAATATAGATCAAATCGTCCGTAATATGGACAAATGTATCTGTATTATGGAGACTGCTAAGTCTGTAAGCTACGGAGGAATTAAAAACTTTTCTCCATACATTACGGATGAAGGTTCGTTTGTAATGCGGACGGGACGGATTCATCCATATTACAGACGATTCCATCCATATTACGGAGGATTTGTGATCCATATTACGCTTGCACAAAATTCTCCGTAAGCGAGTCAGTAAGGAAATGAGGGTGCAGGCACTAAGGAGGGGAATCCAGGTAAAGCTCCGCGTTACCTACCTTGCGGGGGAAAGAGAACGTTCTTTACTCATATACACTGTTAAAACCTTGCGAAGAAATGCTTCGCATTACGAAGAAAATCGTTCGTTAGCTGCGAAGCATTTTCTACGTAGTGAGCGAAGAAATTTCTTCGCAAGGCGGGGCTTGCGAGGAAAATACTTCGCATTGCGAAGCCTTACGAAGCAGCCAAATTCTTCGCAACGCTGCGAAAAATTTTCTTCGTAAGAATTTTACAGTGTAACAAGTCGCACTTTAATTCGCACTCAGAGGGTGCTGAAAAAAAGCAACCACCAACTTGTTTACAAAAACCAAATTTATTGTTTCAGCAGTTCACTCATTTACAAAAGAAGTTTCGGAGTTCGGTAGGGGCCACGAGGGTTTCCCTACCTTCCCACAGGGGCGGTTTCAGGGGGTGATGCCCGCCCCTTCGCCCCCCTCCATCCCGTCCTGAAGGCCGCTTAAAGGGTAGGCAACACGAGGTGCAAAACCCCTCTATGTAGGCAACCCACAGCGAATTGCCCCTCCCGTCATCCGGACTTAAAACAGCCCCTGCGCCTTCCCACCCGGGCCAGCCCGTGCCTGCTGGCCCCCACCCCTGCTAATGGTTTTTTTCCCTATTTTTTCGAATGATTCACTGAAATTTTCAAATATAGAGGGATATTACGACACTAGTCATAACTTGTATTATCTGCTTTCATTAGCAGTTCTGGATTGAGATTTTTGCTCTTCCTTACGTTAACTCGTTAAACGTCAGTTTCTGAGTCGCTGCTGTCTGGCATGTTTAGCAAATACTGCAATATTGAGTACCACGTACGAAGGGCCTGGTGACAGGTACGTAAATTATAACGTATACTACTCCGAAATGCAGTAATGCTCTGCTTCTTCATGGACATTGCCATCATTATGAGCAGGGCTCTGAAAGAGAGAAAAACAACTTTGTTTACGCATTATTACTTCATTTTTGTTTGAGTGTTGTTCCTTGATACTATTGGGTTGTACCTTACTTTCAGTTGCTATAGTTTTCTACAAAACTTCCTGACATCCTCAGACCGTTATGGACATTTTTCTCCGTTAAAATCTGCTTTTTTATAAGCTGCTGACTGAATATCTTTTTAACAGTATAAAACCGTTTTTCTCCATATTTTGTAGAGTTTTTGTCTTCAGTTATGCCATTTGTTTTTAACAATAACTTATCGGTATAGAGACGAGAAACAGTATGTAGACAAATAGTCTCTACTATACTAGTTAATATGAGTCCATAATTTAAACTAAAAAAAAGCCCATAGCGGTCTCAGCGAGTAGAACACCCAGAAAGCCATTTTGCTCAGGGGATCAATTTCAACTTGACCCAAATTTTAGCTTTATGAACTCAATTTGAACTGATGTGATCAAATAATTAGACAGAGCGGACTAAATGATTATTTTTCCAACAAAACTTGGCTAAAAACGAGAGAAGAGGTTGGTTTCAACCCGCATGGAAGTATATAGAAATGACATTTTTATGTGCACTTTTTAAAAAAGTGTATCTAAACTACCGCAAATGAGGTATTTTCCGAATTAGAAGAACAGAAGGAATATCGTCTGCTCCCGGGCCTTCACATAGCCTCGACCAATCAGAGAGGGCTTGTCTCGTGGCCCAGTCGAGGCTTAGTGATGGTCTGGGAGCAGACGATATCCCTCCTGTTCTTCTAATTCGGAAAATACCTCATTGGAATTGCTTCACTTTTCAGGCACTTAACGCATACTTTTTGCACACTTTGGACAGTCACTTTATCAAATAGTTATTTCCATGCGGGAAGAAATATTTTTAGACAGTCTCTTGTGGCTGGCTTTACCCAGGTAAAGATACCCGTTCAATGCCAGCTCAGCCAGCCCAGCCCAGCCAAAATTTTCCTAGGGAGCCCGTGGCGTGGCAGCCGCCTTTGTCCGACACACAGGACTCGCGCCAGTCGTAAACCGAAGCACATTGGTTGTCCGACCTTTTTTTGTCCGACCTTGGGACTTTTGCGCCCGCCACCGTCACACGTTTCTTTTTGTCCGACCTCATTTTGTCCGACCTGGCAGTCGGGGTGTCATAGTTATTTTTTTTGTCCGACCTCGTTTTTTGCCGTCCCTATCCCTATCAAACCGTTAGAGTCGCCTGCTATCCTCTGCGATGCAGCTCGATTGTCCGACCTGATAATTTTCCCCAAATCTGAAGAAGTGCCTGGATTTTTTCCGATCTTGTTTACAAGGGTGAATTGGAGTAGGAATATGTATCCTGGTCGCAGCGTGCACCAAAAAAATTGTACAACACCTCAAATAAATTTATTTTAAAGATATTTTTTTAAAAATTGAAAAATTTGGTAGGCCCCTACCTAACTCGCAACCTGCGAGCCCCGCCTGCTTAACTTCGGAGTTCTGATGGGATCCGGTGTGTTCCAGGCGACCGCCACCCCGCGGGCACGAGAAGTCCTCTCCGCTTCGGGGAGAGTCCCCGCTTAAGGCTGGCGGCCTGTCAGGCCCGCCGTACTACCATATTTAAACACCCTTGTAAACAAGATCGGAAAAAATCCAGGCACTTCTTCAGATTTGGGGAAAATTATCAGGTCGGACAATCGAGCTGCATCGCAGAGGACAGCAGGCGACTCTAACGGTTCGTTAGGGACGGAAAAAACGAGGTCAGACAAAAAAAATAATAATGACACCCCGACTGCCAGGTCGGACAAAATGAGGTCGGACAAAAAGAAACGTGTGACGGTGGCGGGCGCAAAAGTCCCGAGGTCGGACAACCGATGTAGACTCGTCGTAAACTAGACCGTTAATTTCCCTAGAACCCTAACGTGGTCGTTCTTACTGAACTAACTGGTTCTCTGGGTGAATAGTATTGATCTAAAAACTCGGAAAATAAATCCACCAAGGCAATACAAGCCCAGTTTCAACATATCCCTATATATATATCGATGGATGTAAGATGCGTCTTTACCTGCAAATAGAGCTTCGTACTCCTGTATTTTTGTCAAGGCTCTGAACTTTTGAGAAGGAATCCATGGTTGTACACGTTACGCAGAAGCTAGCATTTTCGAGATTTTGTCCTGCTCTGCAAAGCAACCAAAACGCGACCAAAAAGGGAGTACTGGCGAAGCAGAACAGATCAAGCGAGCCTCGAACAATCATGACAGTTGATAGGGCTGGCGTCAGTAGTATCCCAATTGTTAAAATGGTTAGAACTAATTCAATTTGTTGTGCGAAACGGCCCGACAAACTCACCAACTGAACGTGAACAAAGGCCACCTGTAACAGGGCAAATTAATAATGCTTCATGTCTCAAGAATAAGAGGTGCACATACCTCAGTACGTTATACTTTGACAAGTTCAAACGTCATTTATTGTTTGCGTGCATAATTACATTAAAGAAAATTTCCAGAAATAATTGTATTTATCGCAAGCAGAACACTGCCGAAAATCCCGCACCGGAACGTTGTGGTTGATCATTTGCCTGGTGGGTAGTGTTGCCAGAAAATTAGGCAAAAACCAGTGTCTCCAAACGGGAGGGACTTTGAGGGATCTGACGCCTGAGCGCGAAAGCGAAACATCCCGCAAGATCCCGCACTTTTCTCGACCGAGCGCCGCACTGGGTTCGGCGACTGTCGTTTGCGCCGCCAGCTTCGAGTGTCGACTCGGTGCGACAAAAGAGACCGCAACATCCCGCTGGCCCCAGCAAGCAGCAGCAGCAGCAGGCCAGGATAAAACCATGAAAGATCCCGCGCGGTACCTCAAACATCCCGCGCGGTATGTTAACTTCGGCAGCGGTCTGGTCTGGGATCTTGCTATTACAGGCCATGAGGGATCTTGCGGGATGTTTCGCTTTCGCGCTCAGGCGGCAGATTCCTCCTAGTCCCTCCCGTTTGGAGACACTGGCAAAAACCCGCGCAGTATCTCTGCCTCCCTACTCGGCAACTCCCCTGCACTCGTGTACAGACGTTTCCTTAGGCAGGCACCCGTTACTCACAGGTGTATTGCGCGGTTTTTTGCCTAACTTTCTGGCAACACCAGTGGTGGGACCGAGCTGGCTGGGGTACGGCGTACCGCGGCGTTTCGGGGGAACAAGTACAGGTTTTCTTTCGTAAAGATTGCTGAGATTTGCCGTTCTCCAAAGGCGTCTTTTCTTTCGGCACTACTATAGCTACTATTCAAACCAAAACGGGTAAGGGGTGAGGGAGGGGACTGGCGCGGGCGTATTGGTAGCGAAACTAAAAGACGTCTCTAATACCGTACCCTAGCCAGTGCGGTCCAATCATAACGGACCGTACTTTTTACCGTACTTCTTTCAGGCAGCGAACTGAGTTACGGAAAATGCACGCGTACGAATAAAAAATAAACGGACTCCTCTAGCGAAATGCACACACTGTTTAAACCTTGCGATCAACCGTTGCAAAGAAATTGGACGCTTCGCATTGCGAAGAAAAAGTTCGTATCACAAACAAAATAGTTCGCAACGCTTCGCAAGCTTACAAACTTTTTACGCCTTACAAACTAAATAGTTTGTAAGTTGCGAAGAAATACTTCGCAATTGCGAAGCAGCCAAATACTTCGCAGCTTACAAACTATATTGTTTGTAATACGAACTTTTTCTTCGCAAGGTTCTTACAGTGCAACGTGGACTTGGGAAATGTACCCCTTTTATCTGTCGATAGGTAGATGCTTCTGCTAGCTGCGACGCAACGATGCGAAAGAGGACCGCGAGAGCCTCAACTACTGACCATATGTAAATAGACACGGCGTAAACGGGAAATGCCATCGGATAAACGATCACTGTCTGAAAATTAAGTATCAAAGTAAAAGCATTTTCACGTCATCGCAAGTAAGCTGCTTACACACATCATTACATATTGATAGTACTGATCGACAGTGTTTGAGTACTTACTTGAAGGGTGCAAGAAAGCCATAATCCTAAGTCACCGTCAAACCAAGGCCACATCTCAATAAGAGGTTTGCCCTGAAAAAAAACAGTAACAGGAATGCATAAAGCTGCTGCTATAGTCCACGTGTGCATATTGCGGTATCCAATGCGAGAAAATTTCAGTACAAAACGAGAACTGACCTGGAAAGGAAGAAAAAAAATAACTTAATCTAACTCTGAATAACAGCAAGTGATAAAAAAATTACAATCGACTACTTACATCACTCTCTTCTGGTACACCGCCTGCGCACAGTTGCGATGAGAGAAGGATCGCATCATTAAAAAAACTTTGCATTGCTTCACGTTTAAAAGCAAATAGGCAACCTGCCGCGAAGCAAGGCATTAGGGAGATTGGTAGTCGACAAGCCATGACCGCCTTCATTGACAGCCCTTTATTCAGGGCACCCAAGAATGTCGTTGGTAAGAAGAAGACCAAAAAGCAGCAAAATGGCTTTCACGACAAAATAGTATGAGTGTATGGACAAATAACCTGACGACCTTGTTTCGCACTCTAGAACAGAAGAACGTTCACATGCTTACCTTTGTTCCCAGCAACCCGCTTTCAACCCGTTTTCGCCACCCAGGTTTCTCTGGAGTTATTAACAGACGCCACCAATCGAACAGTCTGACAATATCCATTTCAACGACTATAAATTCATAAGACCTGGCACGGTATTCGAACAGTATTCTGATTTTTTTTTTCTGTTAGCCCGAAGCGCTTCCTAATAAAGACACTTTCAGGACCCCCGCAGGCCAGAAGAGTGCGGCGCCTCTAAGAAGGCACTAGTAAGGGGCCACTCGGACATGTGCTCCCCTCCAGATGCCTCGGACTCAGCCTTGCGTGCCGATAATTGTGCCGTGATTCTCCATGGATTGAGATGCACGAAAGCCGATAACTTTCCTATTGAATATCTATAATCGAACTTATAGCCGGACGTTTTCTTCTTGAGAGCGATAAACATGCTTTGTTGAGTCACTGTCCCAGTAGTCCAAGTGGCTTTATTTTTACACTGCTACACAGTGCTGACGCGATTTAAGGTCCAGCTGGAGAGAAAAGGAGGCGTTTGTCCACGACACATTCAGTTTTTTTTTTCTAGACTAGTTTTAGTCATGTTATTGACTATAATTATTACGTCAAGAATAACCCAAGAACATGTCTATATGACGTTTGGAACATTCAGTAGATTGATTAGTAGGCACACAGTCCGAACGTTATGTCTTCAATCCGTCTAAAAGCATCGAAATCGCAGAAAAAAGAAATACTAAAAAATCCCGTCTAGAAATATTTTTGAACTCTAAAGGTGTGTGTGGGCGAGGTTGACTGACGACGAGACGACTTAGGTATCACGTTTATTGCTCCGCTGCTCTACTACAAGTGACCAGTATCAGTCCGCTGCGTCGCGCAGGAAAACACTGCCGTGCACAGTGGCGCCATCAGTGCGGGTACCATGAACTAAAATAGTATAGTGCGTTGGCACACATCCTTTCTTTTGTAAAAAGGAGCCAAGAACATACATAAAATAAAATAAGCAACCCAAAGATTGCGGCCCTTGTTGCCTCAAAAGCGGCTTAACATTGCTAGATTTGAAGGTACCCTTAAATAAAGCAAGTGAATACAAAGCAATAAAATGCTACGGGCCATAAGAATTTAACAATGCTAGAAAAAGGCGCATATATTAAACCTTTCGGAGCAGGGGAAAATATCACAGTCGAGCAAATAGTAATATAAAATTATGATAATCCTGATCATTAAAATGGAATGACACGATTGGGTAAATTCCTATTGGATAGCAGGCTAAATAGAAAATTAATTTAAAAACAAATCATAAAAACAATGATAAAAGATCACAAATCAGGTAAGGCTTAATTGAGAATATATAGGTCCTCGGTTCGTTTATCCAAGACAAAGTCCTGAAGGTGCCCTGGCTTCTTGTGTTCTCTCGCCGGTCTCGACGTCGCCCTCCCCTTTCCTCCAGGAGAGAAGCTCCTTCTCTTCGTGCTTGTCACCCGAGCCGTCGTGGGTGACGGGGGTGGCCGATCGGGCGGCTGAGCGCTGATGGGCGGGTACTGGTATGGACCGAGCCTGAGCACGGCGGCCTTGGCGTCGAGTAGGTGGCGGCGGTTCCTCCTCAGGGTTCTGCCTCCCACCGTGACAAAGTAGCTCCTCGGCGTATCCGCGATGCCTGCAATGGTGCCGTAACAGTTTAGGTCGGGTATCCAAACTTGAGTATTTACCTCTAGTGGTTCGAGCTCTTTGGCTCTCCTGGCCTGGTCATATCGTCGCTTGACAGCGGCGCTCCTCTCTTGCAGCATGGTTCTCAACTGAGGTAGGTCCGGCCAGGAAGGTTCCAGACGGGTCGGTAGCGAGGGTACCGTTGTTCTCAGTTGTCGGCCAAGAAAAAGTTGAGCGGGGGTGAATCCGTTCTTGAGTTTGGCATCTCTGAATGCTAACAGGCCTGTAAGCAAATCACCACGTTGAATTAAGTCCTTAATAGCCTTGACGGCGGCCTCTGCTTTACCGTTACTCTGGGGAAAGTGTGGGCTACTGGTGATATGGTTGATGTCCCACAATTCACAAAATTTTGTGAAATCCCAGCTGTTGAAAGGTGGGCCGTTGTCTGAGCGAATAGTCTCAGGACTACCAAACATGGCGAACAGGTTCTCCAACTGTGCAATGACTGGTGCTGCCGTGGTCTTCTGCATTTGAATAGCAAAGGGGTAAGTTGAGAAATAATCCACCACAATTAAATACTTGCGCCCCTTGCAGTCTGCGAAGTCCATGGCAATCATTTCCCAAGGTCGAGATGCCAGTGGAGTGGGAAGAAGAGGTTCAGGCCGCTGCTTCTTCCTCTGAATACAAACAGAGCACTTCTCAATAAGTTGCGACAGTTGAGTGGACATGCTCGGCCACCAAACTGATGAAGCTGCTCTGCTGCGGCATTTGTCCACACTAAGATGACCTGTGTGGAGGCCCTGAAGCATGATAGGCTGAAGACTGTTAGGCACAAAAATTTGGTTACCTTTACAGACGAGATCAACCTGGATGTTCAGTTCATTCCTCGCCGCGTGGAATGGCTTCAGGGCATTTGGAAGGTCGTTTTGAGCTCTAGGCCAACCCTGGAGGATGTAGACTTTCAGTTGCTTGCAAACGGGATCTTCCAGTTGGGCCTGTCGCAGTTGCTTCATTCTGGATGAAGACATAGGCATGCTGTCGATGTTGGCGCTGGCCAGCTCTGCTACTCCCAGCTCCTCGAGCAAAATATCCTTGTCTCCTGGTCGGTCTGGGAGTGGAGCTCGTGACAAAATGTCTGGAGTATGCAACTCCTTGCCTGGAACATGCAAAATGGTAAAAGAAAATGGCAGCAACCTCATACGGAACCTTTGCAATCTTGGTGATAAGTCACTGATTGGCTTGATGCTCAAGATGGGGATCAGTGGCTTATGGTCCGTTAAAAGTTGCACTTCCTTCAAACCCATTAGATACAGTTGCAGTCTCTCGCATGCCCAGGTCAAGGCCAGTGCTTCCTTCTCCACTTGAGCGTACCGTGTTTCTGTTGCTGTCAGCGACCTTGCCAAAACTGCTGGTTGTACAAGAAGGGCTTTGATCTCCTCCATGGCTCGATCTTGTTGCTCACCCCAGGCCATTCCTAAAAAACTACGAAGTGATGTCTCATCTTTTGGCTTAGGCATTTGCTGTATGGCTTTCAACTTATCGGGTGATGCTTCAATACCTTGCTTGGTGATCCTACAGCCGAGAAATTCACATTCTTCAACTCTAAACTGACATTTAGCCTTGTTCAGCGTCACTCCAGCTGCCAATAACTTGTTTAGGACGAGTCTGAGAATATCGTCATGCTCGCTTCGACTGTCAGCAAATATGAAAATGTCGTCCATCATGACAACAACTTTCTGCTTCGAACCTAACCTAGCTAGGGGACCTGACAAGATATCTGTTAGCCTCTTCTGCAGGATTTCTGCGGCTGAGCTAATTCCCATGGGCAAACGATTGTAAACAAATCGTCCCAATGGAGTTAGAAAACAAGTGTATTCTTTCGAATCCTCGGCTAATTTGATCTGATGATAGCTCTGCGTACAGTCTAGCTTTGAAAAAACTTTAGCTGTTGGAGGGATCGCTGCTAAAATCTCCTCAACATCTGGCATCACATACCTTTCGCGTTCAATCTCCTTGTTGAGATGTGTGTAATCCACACATATTCTCACCGAGCCATCCTTCTTGGGGACTGGAACCATCGCAGAACACCATGGCAGTGGCTGGTCAACTTGAGTGATGATTCCCAGATCTTGCATACGGATGAGCTCTGCTGCCGTTGGCTGTAGTAATGGGACTGCTACTCTGCGTGCCTGCTTTAGACAAAAGGGTGTTGGGTTAGGCTTCAATTTGATTCTATATTCACCTGGCATGACTCCCAAGCCCTTGAAAATCTCGGGGTGCTCCATTTCTGGGAGCGCTGCTGCTTGCTTGCTTGAATGCTGAGTGGCTAAAACCTTGACAGGCTTGTACACTGATAAGTCAATTAGCCCGAACTTTATCATAGTTGGTCGACCTAGCAGCGGCTTCTGCTGACGCTCCAGGACGTAGACCCAAACTTCGTGATGCTTGTCTTGCCATTGCAGAGTAGTCTTGAATTTCCCATGCACCTCCAGAGTGAGGTCCCCAGCTGCTCGGAGAGGGCCGCACTTCTGAAGTTTCACTGGTCCAAGCTGGCTGAGGTACTCTTTGCCCATCACCGGAGCATCAGCACCCGAGTCAGCCTTGAATTCCAGCTCACCTAGCTTGCCAACTTGGATATCCAGGAGTAGTGGTTGATACTCAACGTATTCCACTCCAGCTTCCCAGATGCTTTGCTTGACTTCCCCCAGGTAGGGGCTAGGGCCGAACCTTGCTTTGGTCACAGAATTAATGGCGGCTGAACCCTCATCTTCTCCGCAGTCTTCTGGTTCTTCTAATTCGTTCACCTTGCGTAGCTTCTTTAGACATACAGAGCCGAAGTGGTTTTGCCCACCACAAGAATTGCATTTCTTCCCAAAGGCTGGACATTCTTTAGGGTTGTTGTGCTTGACATTCCTACCACAATACTTGCATGTCCAGATCTTCTTGTTCTGCTGTTGTTTTGGCGGAGGCTTCTTTTTCAGGGTGACCTTGTGGACTTCCTTGCCGTTGCCATTAATGTCCCTGGCGACTGCCGAATTCTGGCTTACTTGCTCGGCGTGAAGAACTCTCTGCACGCACTTCTCGAGGTCCAACGCTGCATCTAGCTGGAGCGCCTGCGAGAGTGCCTCATCTGCGATGCCGATCACTATCCGATCGCGGATGAGGGAGTCTTTCAGAGTGCCGAACTCACATGGTGTTGCCAATCTCTTCACATCCAGGATGAAGTCCGCAGCCGGCTCACCTTGTTGTTGCGCCCTACGGAAGAACTTGGCCCTGTCGTAGACCGTGTTCTTCGTTGCCTTGTAGAGCCCGTCAAATGCGTCCAGGAGCGCGTCGTGGTCCTTCTTCTGCGCTGTTGTGAGATTGAAGGTTTCCACAACTTGAATCGCCCGGGGTCCCATTGAGTAGAGCAAAGAATTTGCTTGGTACTCTGCTGATTGGTTCTTGAGATTGGAGAGCATGTGGTATTGGGCCCACCTGGCCCTCCAGTTACTCCACTCGCTGGGCGTGAATGAAAATTCATCCGGCGGACGCACGTTGGGTAGCTGTGGCTGTCTTCTGTTGTCGTCGGCCATTTCGGTGTTCTTGAATGCACTCACTAATCCTAACTTCTAAGAGTTCCACACCGCTGCCACCATGTGTGTGGGCGAGGTTGACTGACGACGAGACGACTTAGGTATCACGTTTATTGCTCCGCTGCTCTACTACAAGTGACCAGTATCAGTCCGCTGCGTCGCGCAGGAAAACACTGCCGTGCACAGTGGCGCCATCAGTGCGGGTACCATGAACTAAAATAGTATAGTGCGTTGGCACACAAAAGGTGCATCCACAATGGACACATCAGACACATCACATCACAAAATAAGTAATTTTTATTAAAAATATAATTAAAAATTTATTTATATTTGAATGGTACCTATGTGGTATCTATTATCCCCCATCTTGCCAAACCATGTCGGGCTAGAGGGAAGTGAAGTAATGTGACGTAATGTGTCTGATGTGTCTGATGTGTCGGATCACATCACATCACTTACTTCACTTCATTTTATTAAGTGGATAACTCCCGGAGCACCCTGGAGTGGAGAGCCTCCAAAACGACTCAGGAGGTGGGTGGGTTGCCTGCCGTCACGGCGCTGCCAGCCAGCCAGCCAGCCAGCCAGCCAGCCAGCCAGCCAGCCAGCCAGCCAGCCAGCCAGCCAGCCAGCCAGCCAGGTTTCCAGGTGTTCCAACCTCCCTGGCACCTGCAGTTTTCGAGATACAGTAATTTTATGAAAACCAAAGTTGTACAACACCAACAGGCCGACAACGTTTGTAAAAGGCAATTCCTACATTTTTCGGCTGGTTCAGGCAGAAAATACGGTACAAGAATTTGTTAACACTGTAAATTGTAAAAAAATGTTAGTTTTTACCTTCTAGAGGCTTCAGTTTCACTCAAAACAACAAAAACCTCCTTACACTTCTGAAAGAAGAGATCATTCTGCATTGATTGCAAAAAACCGCATTGCCGTATCTCAAAAACAGACTGAGATATGCTCAATTGTTCAAAAGGTTAAAAAATTGAACTTTGAACACGATTTGAGCCAATCGGCACGGTGGGATTTTTTGGGACTTTTGGCTATAGACTCGGGAGGCTTGCCGAAAACGATCCCCAAAATTTGGTACTGTTAGCAATTTTTTCTAGGTCAGAACACGGATTGACTGGACTACTAGGCGGGCCGAGTGCCCGTGCCCAGTACTGCGCCACCGTTGCGGTGGAGCGGCAGCGCCGTGACGGCAGGCAACCCACCCACCTCCTGAGTCGTTTTGGAGGCTCTCCACTCCAGGGTGCTCCGGGAGTTATCCACTTAATAAAATATATTAATTATATTAATAAATATAATGAAAAAATTATTATATTTAATTAAAAATTAAAATTTATTATATTTTAACTATCCCCCATCTTGCCGAACCATGTCGGGCTAGAGGGAAGTGAAGTAATGTGATGTGATGTGATCCGACACATCCGACACATCACGTCACATTACTTCACTTCCCTCTAGCCCGACATGGTTTGGCAAGATGGGGGATAATAGATACCACATACCATTCAAATATAAATAAATTTTTAATTATATTTTTAATAAAAATGACTTATTTCGTGATGTGATGTGTCTGATGTGTCTATTGTGGATGCACCTTGAAACATTCCATTGCACAAACGCTTTACTCACGGAATCGTCCCGGGAATCTCAAACATGTCACTGTGGCCCTCCCTCAATCTTCTGAGCTTCCCGCTTTTTCCGGCGATCGCGAACCACGTCGTGTTAGGGAGCCACAGATCCAGTCCGGCTCCGATCCCCTTGGCGGAGCCGAGCCAAGCCGCCGCCGCCGGGCGGACCCGAGGGGACTGGACCCGAGCGGACCCGAGCGATGCCGAGAGGATCGGAGCCGAGTGGAGCCGAAGGGATCGGAGCCGAATGGAGCCGGTGGAGCCGAGGGGATCGGAGCCGAGTAAAACTGGAACCGAACCGAGGGGATTGGAGCCCAGTTTGCGTTGCGTCGAAGCCGAGAAACTCACAGCTGGACTATAACTATAAATTGAAAATAAAAACAAATTTCTTTCCTCTTTTAAATGAGGTATTTTACGAATTAGAAGAACAGGAGGAATTTTGCGAAGGCTTTTTAATTGTTTTCCATACCACTTTGATCAGCTCTCTGAAGAATTTTGTGTGAGTGGCCAGACCATTTCAGAATTAAAAAAGTTGATAAAAGAAAGAAGATATATCCTGAAGCAACGCAATGTTATTTTAATGATAGGCACGAATGACTTCAAGAATGGAAAGATACTTCGGGACATTCAATTGCAAGTGAAGTCAATCGTAAAACTTTTAACTCGTCTCAACGCATCAATCATCATTTGTGAAGTGCTACCATTTGCCTGTCAAGCTTTGTCGAGTCATGTTAATTCCAACATTTTGGATCTAAACAATTTCATTCACACCAACTCAGACATCTCGAAGCTTTCTCGTATTGTCAACACCTCTTCACCATTCATTTCTGATGGTATAATTTGCACTGATTTATATTGTCAGTTTTATTTTGCTTCCCAGCGTGTAGATCTAATTCATCCCAATGAGAAGGGCTTAGTAGCAATTTTAGAATTAATTTTATCAACATAGGGTGAGCATGTTTGTGAATGTCATCTTCAATATGAAATAACTTTTCCTACGACCCAAGTCAGAATATTATTATCATTATTATTATTATTATTGATATATTATTAATATGTGACATATGTGAAGAACTTCTTCAACCGACTCTTGAATAGTGAAATGCTTCTTATGATGTATGGTAATAAGGAATAAGGATAAAGACTTTGCAAACAAATGTGATATTTCTTTTTTTTTAATTCTTTTGGTTAGATGAAATACAAAATTGAAGCATTAACTTAACCCACTAGTTTGATTTAGATACCACAGATAATTATCACAGATATTTTAAATTAAAATACACACAGAACTTACCAAAAATGTAAGCTTAACCTGGGTTTTTACTAGCTCAACAGAATAGGGTAGAGTGGGTGTGAGCGAAACAGATGACTAATGGGCGCCAGGCAGCAAAGCTGCCCCCAAAGTAAGCAAAACTAAAAGTGTGTGGGTACTCTCACATAATTGAACAATTCAATAAATAAATTGAACATTATAACAAGATAAATAATATGCTCAAGATAAACATAAGAAGCAATGCAAAGCAAAACAAAACAAAGTGATGGTGTGAACATTCAACATTACAACAATAAAGCAACAAGAAACTAATTAGCTCAAAAGAGAGAGAGCATAGCAAACAGATGGTAAAGTGTGGCAGCCCCGACCAACGCTGTCCACTGTGGCGGTCAACCTAAACTAAACTGAAGCTAAACTTACTGATCTTACAACCGCCCCCAAAATAACTGAATATTTACAAAAATAAACAATAAAGTTTAAACACAGAAATATTCATAATTTCATAACTATGAGTGTAAGGGCACTAGAAAAGTAGTCACAGACAATTAAAACTACAATCAAAACTCAAAAGCCCATTCACAAAATTCTAAACTCCAGCGGAGTAGTGTAGCTTAAAACAAGCCAAGATCGTAAACTTAACGAGAAAACCCAAGCAAAACTGGAGACTCAAGATAGGTATTGACCGTGGAAACCAAAACAGAGCCTAAAGCAAGATATTAAAAGAGCACTATTAAAATGATAAATAACTCAAAATAACTCTACTGTGCTGTGCTGATTATACCATGGCCAAAACCGATGGACAACCTTAGACGCCCAGCACAGAGAGAAGGTGCGCATAAATGGCAGCAAGGCCTAAAGCAAGATATTAAAAGAGCACTATTAAAATGATAAATAACTCAAAATAACTCTGATGTGCTGTGCTGATTATACCATGGCCAAAACCGATGGACAACCTTAGACGCCCAGCACAGAGAGAAGGTGCGCATAAATGGCAGCAAGGCCTGAAGCTGAAGAATGTAATAGATCCACTCTGGATTTAATCCACGGGCAGTACCTATCAAGTTGGAAAGTAGAAGTAACCACATCATAAAAATAAGGCTGAAAATAAACCTGAGCCGCTAATTAACTAACTATATAACAAACAAGTCATACTGCTAAAATACTAAACTACACTACTAAGCCATATTTTTGTCTTTGCTACAGGGGTGGGCTGGAAGACATGAAGAAATACAAAGATACATTAATTGAGGGTGCAGCAACCGGGTCGCCTGGGTGAGGCCCAGGCAACTTCGCGGCAACTGACAACCCTCAAATGAAGAGTTAGATCTGAAAAATAATTTTGATGGGTTGGATCTGAAAATTAATTTTGAAGGGTTAGATCTGAAAAATAATTTTGAGGGATTAGATCTGAAAAATAATTTTGAAGAGTTACATCTGAAAAATAATTTTGATGAGTTAGATCTGAAAAATAATTTTGATGAGTTAGATCTGAAAAATAAATTTGAAGAGTTAGATCTGAAATATAATTTTGAGGGGTTGGATCTGAAAAATAATTTTGAAGGGTTAGATCTGAAAAATGATTTTGAGGGATTAGATCTAAAAAAATAATTTTGAAGTTTTGGGAATTAATAGTTGTCATCAGTATCCATCCTGCTATAATGATGATCAAACTCCTGAGAATGGACATTCATCACCTCATGCTCAGGGCCCAAAGCAAAACTGGCAAGATAAGATGCTTGTTGGTAAAAAGTTGGTTTAGCCAAATTTCTCTTCTTCTTCAAAGGTTTCTTTTTGGTGGATCTGAAACCGACCAATCTTCTCTGACAATCAACATTTTTGTTAGATGGAGTTATTCTGTTAGACGCGAGAGTGAAGCTTGAAGGAGTAGAGGGGGTGCGAGGCGTAGAAGGAAACAGAGGTGTAGCAGGAGGAGGAACAGGTGGAGACAGAGAGAGATGAGAAGGAGTTAGATGAGCAACAGGGGGAGAGACAGAAGGAGAGATAGAAGCAGAGGGAGAGACAGAATCAGAAGTTTGAAGCTCTTTCCGAAGAAGCTCCATGAATTTCAGTCCACCTTCAAGCAATTCTTTTGATACTTTCTTGTCAGCCAATCGGTTTAAAAATGTCTTCAGGTTCATGCAGATAGGTTTCCAAATATCATCTTCCTCCACTTCCTTTCCAATATCACAATCATCATTCCCAATCAAGCAAACTGCAGCAACCTCATCCATGACCTTCTCCTTGGAGCTCACACCAGAATTCTCAATGAACACGATAAAAGATGAGGCAACTGCATGAATATGCTTACACATGTTACCATGTGTAAGAAAATCATGACAGCTGCATGAGAACTCATGAATGCAAACTCTGCAATGCTTGCAATACAGCTCGCAACCAGAGCAAGAATTAGATAGATTTCTCGTCACCGTGTAAAAGCTCTCCAGGCCAGGCTGACAAGAAGGAACAATCCACTTAAAATTATCTTCCTTTTCAATTATTTCCTCCTTTTTCACTTCACTGCTCAGTTTATGGCTTTTGTTGATCAGTCCTTGTCGGTAAGAATTATTGCCTTTACAAAGTCTAGTCATCCTCTCAAAAGCAACATCTCTTGTCCATCTCAGTAAAATATTCATACACTCGTCAATTCGTCTCAACTTCTTGCCTTTCATGTAGCTGTACTTCAGCTTCTTAAACATGGACTCCATAAACATATTTGTATTTAAACCTAACCCACCCCTGTAGCAATAGGCCCACTTCTCCTTACAGCTTATGTATTTAGTCAGGTAATCAAGGAATGGTTCGGTGTCCCTGTCCTCTTTCAGCATATTTTTCATTCCTTCTGCCGCAATCTCAAATAGCTCAACATCCAAAATATTCCTTAATGTCACCAATGCTCTGTACACCTCCGCCTGCTTGCCAAGACCTTTCACTTTTTCTTTTGTCTTCTCTCTCCACCTGCGATCTACATGCCAAATACAATAAAATACCTTCTCACTTTCTCCAAAAACTTCCCTCCATGCATTATAAAACTCATTAGCCATGTCAGACATAAAAACTTTAGTGCTAGGTGAAGCTTTCCGCAGGTGAACTTTTAAAACGCGATAAAACTGTTTGATAAAATCTTCGGTGACATGATTACTTATACAATATGCGACAGGGACACCGACACCAGCAGAGTCCACTGAGCCTAAAGTTGTCAACTGAAAGTCATAATCATTTGTGCCATGTGTGCTGTCAATTAGAACTTTGTCATCAGTAAAAGGTGCCAGTTCTTCTCTTTGGTAAGGAGTGGATAAAATTAACATAAAATCAGATTCACCTAAGCAGCATTGAGGGTCATCACATTCACAAGCCTTGTCCTGGGCTTTATAAAACAGTACTGGATTCTTGTCACCTCTCTTCTTCAAACTTTCAACTAAAATCTCAACACTAAGGTAGTCATTGGGGTGAGCGTGTCTCTCTTTAAATTCCACAGTTCTTAAAATATTCCACAAGTCTCGTTTTTCTAAAAGATGAAGGCGTTTAAAATCTGATGGTCTTTCTAATGAGTCTCTTACATCGTCAAGGATGGAGTCAATGGATTCATGGTTCTTCAATCGTGTTGCAATCATCTCTCTTTCCGTTGTCGTCAGCTTCATAAAATTAATGTCACACTCATGGCTAAAATGATTTTGGTGCCAAGTCACATCTACAGTGTTGTCATCTTTCACTAAAACCTCCATTCTTGCTGGGCACTTAGCACCAATTTTTGCACTTCCATTCCTCTTCTCTTCCCGCAATCCTTTCCCACGACTCACATAAAAACCACTCCTATGACACTGTAGATAAAATTTTCTTCCAGACACAAGCTTCCTCACCCCCCTTCGATTTACAAAACTCACAAAACCCTTCTGCTCAACACACTCCTTCCAGGCACTAAATTCTTCCATAGATTTAAAATTCTTCTTTTCCACATCGTCAACATAGTCATGAAGTTGTGTCAGATGACGAGTCAAGGAAGTAAAAGAAGTTCCTACATAGTCACACATGGCACACACAAATGAAAACTCAACTGCCTCACCTTCAGAGTTGTCAGAACTTAAAACTACTCCTTCCTCACAGCCACCATGCTTCTTCTGCTTCATGTGTTTTTTCAGACTTTTCCTGAAAAAAAAATGCAACATTAAATGATAGGGAAACATATTAAGAAATACAAAAATAAAAAAGGGAAACTTGCCTTGAAGCATAAGTTTTGTCACAGGTTTCACACTTAAACAAACTGCTTGCTGGCCCAGTAGTGGGCCTGCAAGATAGAAAAGCAAAGTTGGTAAAATGACAGTACAGAGCATGAAGTATGGATAAATGCTAAAAACTACTGACCTTGTCAAATTATTAGAAATGCTTTCTTTAGGCTCTTGAGCAGGCCTGCAAAAAATAAATCAAATATAGAGAATAAATTGAGGCATGCTACCTAAATACGAAGGAGTTAGATACTGACCGAGTCAAATCTCTAAAATCATTGTTCCTCTCAACAAGTCCATTCTCAGCATCAACCTCATTCTTAGCATCCATCTCATTCTCAGCATCCCTCTCATTCTCAGCATCCCTCTCATTCTCAGCATCCATCTCATTCTCAGCATTTCTCTCATTCTCCGCATTCCTCTCATTCTCCGCATTCCTCTCATTCTCCGCATTCCTCTCATCCTCCGCATTCCTCTCATCCTCCGCATTCCTCTCATCCTCCGCATTCCTCTCATTCCTCTCATTCTCTGCATTCCTCTTAACTTCTCCATGAGCACATTTCACATGCCTTACTAAATTTTTTCTGAAAACATACAACAGAGGATTAGATAATAAATAAATTAATAGTTAAGTGAGTAAAATGCATGACATGGCTTAAATTAATTAATACTTGGTGAAAGTAATGATGATAATAATTAGAAGTTAGTAGACTGAGTCGAAACATTAACATCCCAGACTACATTGTGTTCACCAAGAGCACCATGCAAACAAAATAGGCTTACACTTACAAAGGCCTCCAAGCCTACACCACTTCTCTCCATCTTGCCCCTTGCTCAGAGCGTTGATAAGTGCTTTTGATGTCTGCAAGAGTTAGGAAGTCTGTAAAGGAAACCCTAGAACCATACTATTAACCCAGCGCAATTGGAATGGCCTCCAGGCCTACATCAGTTCTCTCCTCCTCGCTCTTTGCTCAGAGCGTTCATAAGTGCTTTTCATGTCTGCAAGAGTTGGGAAGTCTGTAAAGGAAACCCTAGAACCATACTATTAACCCAGTGCAATTGGAATGGCCTCCAGGCCTACATCAGTTCTCTCCTCATTGCTCCTTCTTCAGAGCGTAGATAAGTGCTTTTCATTTCTGCAAGAGTTGGGAAGTCTGAAAAGGAAACCCTAGAACCACACCATAAACTCAGTCCAATTAATGAGTACGGGCAAGCAAAACATTAACAAGCAGAATGGGTAAAAGCTTGGGTGAATACCTGTCAAAAAGCTGCTATATGTTTCAGATCTGTTGAGAATTCATGATGTGAAATTGATTTGTATGAGATGACACTTCGCAACAACACACTGTAAATAAACTCCATAATTAAGGGTACTATGTTACCAAATGTAACAGTTTAAAACAGTTGAGTGACTGTAGCATGACAACAAATGGAACAGGATGATTTAACAGTAAATATAAAATACCACAAATAATACAACAGGCTACACCAAGTACCTCACTCATCCCTGATGGTATCAAACGCTTCACACACCGGTTAAGAAACTTCCTATCATCACCAATTACCTATTAATATGTTGAGAGAGAGATTTTAACGCTAATGATGTCCAAAATCCCTTGAGCAGAACTAACCTCAATCCGAACCCCTTGTCACACTGGTTACATCTAAAATATTGCTCCCTCTCTCTGTCATGAACTAATAAAACCTTGTGAACAACTGAAATGTGCTTTGTCAAGTGGTCAGATCTATTAAAAAGCTTGTCACAGAATTGGCACTGATGCTGTCGCTGGATAAAATGGGCTGATCTCTGATGTCGTCGTAGGTTAGAAACTTCGGTGAACTTTTTGCCGCACACTTCACAATTAACCCTGTCAATTTAAAACATATGTTAGACAAAAGTAAGGCATATAATACACACGTAGTAAACAAGGAAGCACTTACATGGTTCAAGAAATAAAATCACAGCACCGACAGAAAATGATAAAAACGAGCTAAAATTCGCGGCAACAAACATTCAGAGACTGACGCTGGGTTCCGCGTGGTCTCGGGCTCCGATCCCCTCGGCTCCATTCGGCACTCGGCTCCGATCCCCTCGGCTCCACTCGGCTCCGGTCCCTTCGGCTCCGTTCGGCTGTTCGGCTCGGCCAAGGGGATCGGAGCCGAGCCCTGGATATGTGGCTCCCTAACCGCTCCTCGCGAACCTCCGTAGCTCCCCTGTGCCCTAAAACTTCGGCTCGGTTTCGGCTAAGGTATCGGCCTGCTTCGGCTTCTTCGTAGGTGGCAGGGGTGCGGGGGTGCGGACCGGGCTGTCGCTGTCAGGGGGTTGAGTTGTCAAACGAAACGTCAAACGACGTTAAACGCTGTTCATCTATCTTTCATAAACTCTGATTTTTATTTTAATCTTTGTGAGTAGAAAGAATATCTATCAATTAATGCGTATGTTGTAATTTCCCTGTTTTATTAACTGAAACTGCATATTTAGTTGTATCTCATTCTTTGCTTCAACTTTTGATCTCTGGAAGTTGAGGTTATTCATTTCTTACATTTCCATCTGGAAATGCTCCATCTCACAGTAACTGTTCTCACACGCGGCTATCCCTTCCAACGATTGATCACCAATATAATGAAGGTTTGACCACAGAATCTTAGGAATATTAAAAATGAACTGTTCTCCTGTTCTTCTCCTTCTGGCTTGTAAGTTCTTACGTCATTATTTTATGCCTTTTTTAAATTTAAAGCCCGAATAGTATTTACTTGACCAATTCAATGTTTCTTATAGGTTTGCTGGGATTGACAGTGTCTTCCAGAGTAATTGAATTGAGTGATAGGTAATGATATTTTAGGTATCTTTTGAGGATTTTATACCCTGTAGATTAGATTTCATGCTAAGAAAGCTTGAATTAATTTGCAATTAATTTCATAGATTCCTTGACATTCGACGAGATGGACAATGGCTCATCATGGTGAGTTCCTGGGATAGCTGCTATCTAAAATTTGTTTGAAGTTTTCTGATGCCTTGATGTGTTCCAACAATTTCAGTTCTATGCCCCGTGGTGTGCACACTGCAAGAGACTTGAACCAATCTGGGCTCATGTTGCTCAAGCTTTGACCAACACTAATGTTAGGGTTGGGAAAGTTGATTGCACAAGATTCACCTCTTTAGCCACAGAGTTTAAAGTAAATGGATTTCCTACCATAATGTTGTATGTATTTACACATTTATTATTTTTGTTGCAATTATTTTTTGCGTTTTCGGTTTTCTGGCAAGTTCTCTTCTGATCCACAGCTTGAAAGGGGATGCAGAATTCACTTACAATGGTGACCGCACCAAAGATGAAATAATGAAATTTGCACTTCGTGTATCAGGGCCCCCTGTGCAATCCATTCAGCGCCCTGAGAGCCTTGATAACCTGAAAGGGTCCCAAGAGCACTTTTTTGTCTATGTTGGTGTTCAAACTGGTGCACTCTGGGTATAAATATATAATGTTCAATCACTTTTTTAAATTTGGATGTTCATTTCTGTGAAGTTATGTCTAGACACTGCTATTCTTTGCTTCTCTCAGGAGGCCTATTTTGATGTGGCAGAAAAATTCCAACCGCATGCATTCTTCTATGCAACTTCTCCAAACATAGCCAAAATGGTGTGGTATTTGTTATTTCTGTTGTCATTGCCATGTATTGCCATGCAATTGAATGTCTAATACCTATCAAAAATTTAAAATTTTCATAACTGCTTTTACAGCATGTCAAATTAGAACAAATTCCTGCAATATTTGTTTATAAAGATAGTAACCACTTCTTTTATCAGGGTAAGTCACAATTCAAAGTATATTTTAATCCCTTTTTCCTGACTATCTATATTCCAATGGTGATAACATATTTTTATCCTATTTTGTTTTTCTTTTGTCATAAGAGGGTCAAGTACCTGAATTAAACACGAGTATAGCTGATTGGATCAATCAAGAACGCTTTCCTCAATTTCCTAAAGTGACAAGGGGAAACTTAAACCAACTAATGAAAACAGGGAAATATCTAGTTCTTGCTGTGGTTGAAGAAAATAAATTAGAGGAAGTCCCTGCCCACATGCTTGAGTAAGCTGATATTCTGGACTTTATTTAAAGAAAATAACTTGTATTTAATTTCAGTTATGAATGTGAATGTATTGTATAACATAATTTCCCTATTTCCCAGGTTTAGAGACATGGTTGAATCAGTTATTGTGAAGTACAGGGCAAAGTACCATAGGTAAGCTTAGTTAAAGCTAAGAATAAATTCATTTCTGGTATGGCATAGAACTTTATCAAATAAAATGCAAAATTTTCCATCCACCAGGCATTTTCAATTTGGTTGGGTCGCTCAGCCAGATTTAGCTAATTCCATTGCAATGCAAAAGCTTCCGCTACCTTCTTTAATGGTAGTGAATTCTACCACTAATCACCATCATTTTCCTGATGACGATCCTGCCCAGCTCACTTCAGAAGCAATAGTTCTTTTCCTTGAACAAACCCTGACTCAATCATTGCCTGTAAGTATCAAACCTATGCCAGTTTTTAAATTTAAGTTACCAAAATATGAAAGATTCAAATCTAAACTCTTAACTTTTTTCTTGGTGCCCACAGACATATGGAGGAAATTCCTGGCCAGTCCGTGTTTACCGTGCTTACTTTGAAATGATAACTGCTGCTTCCGATATGTGGAGGGGAAACCCTGTTCTTACCACTGTTTTATTTGGCCTTCCATTTGGTTTCTTGTGCCTCATTTGCTACTCCATCTGTTGTGCTGACATATTGGATGCAGATGAAGAGGAGGAAGAAGAAGAAGGTATGTTTCACAAGAAAAGAAAGAGCTTTTCCCAAAAGTCTTGCCATATCTTTTTTTAAAAAAATCCTTTTCTGTTCCAGAACTTCTTCATGAAAAGAAAGAATGAGGGTCTCCCTTATGTGATTTCCGTGATAGGCTGTGTGACCAATGATCTCTTTTATGAGAATGAGATTAAATTTTTGCATTGATAGAAGTAAAGTTTCTAGTCATCAAGATTCAGTAAAGTCAAATCTTGGTTTGCATTGATTGTGCTTTGTCATGGTTCTGTCCACTCCCAGATCAATATCCTCAGTGATCAGTTTTAGTTCCTTTTACAGTGAACTCCTGAGACTCAATTAGGTAAACTCTAGTTTTTAATGCAAATCCCATGGTTTTGGATGACTAGTTTTAAAATACGCATGCCGCCTCAAGAAGATTGCCTGCATGTATATGTCCACAATATAGACAAGGTTTGCTGAAAACTCTCAGTCTCTTCAGTGTTCTGAGGACTCAGGAAAGTTAATGCAGCCAAACCTTTTCCACTTAGACATTGTAAAGCAACACCCATTCATTGAGGGCAATGAAGGCATGGTGTGTTCATTAATAACTGGATTTAACTTCAGGGGACGATTTTAAAGTCAGCAAAGCAAAGTTGAGGGGAGTCATTTCAGATCCAGCCAAATGAAGACTCACTACAATGCCAAGGGGTCGCCATTGTGCCAGACCAGATTTCACTATGTAAGGTTGTCTTTTATATTACAGTTCTTGTGAACCTTTCCCTGCTGTAGAAAATGTTGTTCTTAAGGCTGTTATTTTTATCATGGTACTGTTCAAAAAGAAAACAATTACTTACATTTCTCCAGTGTTTTCTACTGCTTTGCAAGTTTCCATTGCCATCCAGGCCTGAGGTTGTTAATTAATACTACTGGTTATACTCCTCTCTCAAGTACTTAAATATTTAGTTATCTAGTCACGGGTTGCAAGCAGTTTTCTTAAACAATCTCTACTGCTGTTTTGAGATGTTTTAACGCTTTTAACGCTACTGTTGATTTTAAGTTTTGCTCATGGATTGCCATTTTACAATATTGTATTTATTTATTCATTTATTTTAACTCTTTCATATACAATCTATATCTTGTAACATTTTCAATGGATGGTGACTCTAGAGTAGAAGGAATATAAATAACTTGTTTTACAGCTAACTTTGTAGTTTGATTTGAATATTTAGCAAACAACAGCTTTTCCTGATGAGAATTGAGGAATCTATCCTGCTACATTGATTGGACAAACATTTGCCTGTGAACATACATCGCAAGAAGCAGTTATTTTTTTGTAGTCCAGTTTATTGTTAAAAAAACAAAACAAAAAAACAGCGATGTGAAGGAAGTGGCTGGAGAAGAGAAATTTTCGACATCCATCCAAAAACCTGCATCTCAAAAGTAACACAACTTTCAAAGTTAGGGTCACAACTTACAAAGTTAAGTTAACAGTCTGTTTTTAGCCTTTTCACTCTTGCACCAGAATGTTGCAAAAATTTTCCTTCAGGTTTGAGTAGCCTTCTTACAACTTAGCGCTACAAGGAAAGAGGCTTACTGTTTCTGGCAGAAAACAAAATGAGAAATAGCTTCACACTGCAAATATAAATAAAAAAACTGACAATAGAAGTGTTCATACCTTCAATCAATTCTCTTTAAACCAGTCACATAGCTGTTGCTGTTACTTTTGTACCTAATAAATCATTGAGATGGGTAAGACAAAAGTCAGAACAAGTACATATGTTAGAGCAGTCAAAAACTTATCTGAACCCACATAACTAAAACTTAACACAGAAAGTCTGCTGTGTTACAAGGTGCCTAGTAAATATCAAACATGATAAAAATGACATGCAAATACATCAGTCAATTTTTAGGAACAGATAATACAGCTACATAGCAATGTATATAATTTCTTTTTAAAAAAGATCACACAACTAATAATAACTGTACTTTATTTTTCTGTTAATAAGACAGTAAAATACACACAATACAGGAAATGCACCCAGAAGAGCTTGACTAGGCTTTAAGAAGAAAGTAAAATAGTGAAAGACAATAAAGGTGCTCCCACAATGCTGCTAATCCCTCATTTCTCAATTTTGTTCCCCTTTTCCTATTTGCGCAGTCAAAGCAAGATCCCATTTCCGAAAATCAATGTGTTTGAACAGCTTTACTTGAGAAATGAGTCAAAGGGTAGAGTTGCTAGAGTTTCATCCCATATTCGCTAAAATAATGCTCTTCGAACACATTGATTTTTAGAAATGGAATTTTCAAACATTTCCAATCCAATAAGCCCCATGACATCATGTTTTGACCTTGTATATAGAAGAGGGGGAGAAAATGAGTGAGAAATGAGCAAAGAGCTGCATTGTGGGAGCACCTTAATTTTCACAGGAAAAAAGTGCTATATTCAATTAAGAGAAGAGTTTGTTTCCACGTCTGTGCTGGAGTGGATTCTACGCCTGCCGAGGCGTGGCTCCACACCTCTGAGGGCGTGGACGCTTGCCTCCACGCTCTGGCAGGCGTGGAATCGAACTTTTCTCTTAATTGAATATAGCAAAGGCATATCAATTAATTAGAAGACCTTTTGTGAACTGAACACATAAGGAGTTGATGTGATTACTAGCAATAAATCTACTAAAATCGGGAATACATTGGTACAATCACTTCATCAGAAATCTTACAATGAAAATGTATACTGTAATACCCATTTACCTAACAATTTACTCACAATACACAATGGATTGATCAAGCATTAAGTTCTTGCTTGAGTTTAGGGCCTTGTTGTTTGATTGGTGAATGTAATTCAGAAAGACTTTTATCATAAGATTTATAAATATGCTACTACAAAGGTTCAAAATTTTTTGGCTCTCCAATAGAGGGTTCTGTCTCTGTCTCTGCTGACAGTTGTTTTAACCACTGCTGAACCTGAGTTGGATGTTGTCTCTTTTGGGAGCTACCAATACAATTAATGTCCTGTTGAGTGGAAGAAAAATTTTCTCAGTCAGTGGGAACAAAATTCTGGCTTGCATGCTAAATTTTAGTCGTCAATATACTTACATCAGACTCAAGGTTCTCACTTTTACTGGCAGGACTCACCACATCAACCTCAAACTGGCTATTTTGATTTTTAAGATTATCTGTATCTTCTCTTAGTGCATTTGGGGGCAAAGAGATGTGGCTAAACCGGATGACTGTTTCTTGCATGGGAGATGATGAAGAATCTAAAGGTACTGGTTTGAACATCGACATATGATCTTGATTTGCATCCTGATAGTCCTCAACTCTGTTAAAAGGATGCCTGTTAGCATGATAGCAAAGAGAGTAGATTCAGAGGAAAATTACGAGACTGCAGATTACCTTTGAAGGAATGAACCATCTCCTTCCAATACTAGGAGATTTCCACCTGTTAGACCCACAAGGCCCAACGAAGATATGGCATCAATTATAGCATTTTCCTTATCTAGCTGGACTGTTACATGAGGAATTCTTTCTGACCTAAAAAGTAAAATATAAATAATTAAGAAGTGGCATTCAAGAGCAAAATACGTATTATTATTTCTTTCCTTACAATAAATTGCCAGATCTGGACTGAATCAGTGATAGTTGTTGACTGTGTGCAACATCAATTTGCCTTAGGAGCTGTTTTTCGCGAGAGCATAAGGCCTCTGTAAGCCTAGTGAAGGCCGACTTGACTTCCGCCTGAGCCTAGAGTAAAGTAACATACCTTGTGAAATCTAATGATAAAAATTCAGCTTAATGCTTTAAAATCAGTAAACAAAAAAAGTTCTACCTGAGCAGTTCGTGCTTCCAGGTGCTGACAAGTCTGGGCTAGTGCTTCAGAATCAGGAGTGCTAGGTAAAGTTCCATCCTTCTTTTCAATCATTGTTACTCCGTTATTGTTACTATCCCAGAATAAAAATAGAAAAACTAATTAAGCTTATAATGAGGTTGATGATGAAAGGCCAAATATAAATGGAAGAAATTTTGTGGGATTGATGGAAAAAAAAATTCACAAGAAACAAAAGATTTTGAAACTAAAAAAATGTCAAAGAAAATATCAACAAAATTTCCATCACAGCACAAAAGAGGGGCTCATGGAGCACATCAAGCAAGCAGAAAACTTGCTTAACACCTAAGATCCAAAAACGAGTATGTATTACAGAGACGTTCAATACCTCGGTCAGCCTATTTAGAAAACTGTGTAAGTAAAAACTTCATTCCAGGAGGTCTAATGTCCTGAAGGAAACAAGCTCACAGTAAAAGTTATTCGCGCAGAGGCCGCGGTACATATCCATCAGTAAAACAGCTGAGCTCTGTCTTCGCTCTGTGGCTTGCCTGCTTTCCGTAGCAGAAGCTTTTTTTCCAGCGGACTAGGGTGGCGGTGGACTTTTGAAGTAGATTTGGCAGAGGGAAGTGTCTGTCGGCTGCTATTGCTACTGCTGTGCAATTGTTGTATTTGTATTTTGGGGGTAGTCAATAGCTGAACCGAAATTCCAAACTTTCTGACATGACGGAAACAGAACTCACTGCCTATATTACCATGGATTTAAATGTATTTTAAGAAATGTCTTTTCCGGATTCTGGATTTGATTTATACCAATACGGTACAAAATGTATCCTAACCACACTGGTGACATTGTCCATCTGAATGTTGGAGGGACAAGGTTAGTATATTTTATTCCTTCCCATTTGATTCCCTTACGGTCTGCACATGAGAACGAAATGTCAAATAATTTTTCATTAAAGTGTTTTTCAAGATCTTTAATAAGCTTTTGATTAATATTGGTTTCTGCTCTAGGTTTTCTACATCTCGTCAAACTCTAAGCTGGATCCCAGATTCCTTTTTTACTGCCTTATTAAGTGGCCGTATATCCAGCTTACGTGATGAAACTGGTGCAATATTTATTGATAGAGATCCTAAAGTTTTTGCATTGATCTTGAACTATTTACGAACCAGGGACATTGAACTTAAAAGTGTAGATATCCGTGCTCTTCGACATGAGGCAGAGTATTACGGAATCACACCTCTTGTCAAAAGACTTGTGCTATGCCAGGATCTTACACAGTCCTCTTGTGGGGATGTTCTGTTTTATGGGTACCTACCTCCTCCTTGTAAGTGTGTTTTGCTTAATTTTATGATTACTGTGTTGGCGTTTTTTTAAATATCACATGAAATGTTTTAGGTGTACCTTTGCAAGAGCAAAATTGTTCACACTCTCTTGCCAGTGATAGAGACAATGCTGTCTCAAGTGGAGCTGCAATATCAGTTCGGCCAGGTTCAATAGTTAGGGTGCCAGAGCCAGGTAATCCTCCCGCTGTTGGAGGTGCGTCTGGTGCCTCCTCATCAAACCCAGCACCATCAACTTCCTCTTCCTCTGGACTTCAGCCTCAAAACACTTTGCCGCAAAATGCTTCCTTGCAAACAGCACCCTCTTCCGCATCAAATCCTTCTACATGCTCATCAGGAAATGGAAGCTCAGTCCTTCCTGGGATGAATTCCTCAGCAAATACAAGTAATTCTGCTAGCTCAAGTAGCAGCGCGAATGGAAACTGTCACTCAAATTCTATGCCAGGTTCAGTTGCTAGTTCTAGCAATCAAACTGCATTTGGCTCAGCACTTCCACCACAGACTGGACTAAATAATATTCCAGGGTAGGTGTATTCTTCTTTTGGTCTCATTCTTATCAGTGAGTGCACCAGAATATGTAAGTTTCCAACTCATTGCAGGCATTCATGTATCCCAGGCCCATACCCCCACGCTCATTCAACACCTCGGACCACCTCAGCGGTTGCTGCTGCTCATTCCCGGAATTCTTCATTGGACTTGCGAGTTTCTTCAAACAGTTGTGCTGGTCCTAGTAATAGCGCTGTTCCATTGGGATCCCGTTCCTCTAATGATATTCGCAACATGACTGCAAGAGCTGCTGCCACTTGCGCTGTAAATGGTCATTCTAGGGCTGCGTCACTTGACCTGAGACATTCAAGAAATTCATCTGCTGATCTCAACAAGTTGCTTAGGAATGATGTTGCCCTGGTTTTTGGAAATCATCACCAAGGTATCTTCCTGTGTTAAAACTAGTTTAAAGCACAAAATCCCTCACAATAGACTTGTCTTAAGTTGCAGTGATTCAACTTTTCTGTCTTTCCAGGTTCGAGCTGGGCAGATCCACTTCGAGTACAAATAATCAAGGCTCATCACAACTGGATCGTGGTGGCTTATGCTCACTTTGTGGCATGTTACAGGTAATAAACACTGCAAAAATTTGTGTAGATCGTAAGACTTTAGAATTAAAATTAGGTTTATGGCAATGAACAATTATTGTTTTTTCAGACTAAAAGACTCTAGTAGCTGGCAACATGTTTTCACAAGTCCTCACATTGAGAGCTGTATTGAACGTATTGCCATTAATGCAAAGCTTGGCCAAGGAGGTGGTGGTAACGGTGAAGCCAATTGCAAAATGGTCGCCATTTCCTATGGCAGTCAAGTACGCCTGTGGGGAGTATCCGAATGTGGAGCCCGCACTAATATTGGTCAGTCCATATTTTCATCCTATATTACTTAGTGGGATTCACAGTTTTAGTTTTTAAATACCGGTGTATAGATAGATATATTGAGATGTGTATTTTTATAGGTACTTTCAATCTACATGTCCGTGTGGAGTATCTGTTCTTTATCGGGAGTCAACTTGTTGCTCTATCACCAACTGGAAAGATAGGAGTTTGGCATGCTATGACCCAGCACTGGCAGATCCAAGATGTTGTTCCAATATCCTCATTTGACACAGCTGGCTCATTCCTGCTTCTTGGATGCAACAATGGGTCAATATATTACATTGGTAAGCTCTAAAGTTGTTCAAAATTGTAAATGTTCCTCTTTTCAGGTCTCAAAAAATAATTGTATTTAACAATTGTCTCTTTACTATTGTTTCAAATCAGATATGCAGAAGTTTCCATTAAGAATGAAAGACAATGACTTATTAGTCACTGAGCTTTACAAGGATCCTGGAAATGACCCTATAACCGCTATATCAGTTTACCTCACTCCAAAGACCAGTAAGGCATCTTTACATTAGCTTTTCTTGGAATTAGTGTTCTATTCTCTATTAGTTATTTGTGGAATACATGAGAATCACGCAAAGACAATTTTAATTAATTAATTAAATTAATTTTCAGGTCTATGTGGGAACTGGATTGAGATAGCTTATGGAACAAGTGCAGGGACTGTGAGGGTCATTGTCCAGCACCCAGAGACTGCTGGACATGGTCCTCAATTGTTTCAAACATTTACTGTCCATCAAAGTCCTGTCACCAAGGTAAGCAGAGCATCCATCCTCTTCTGGAGCTATGAGATCAAAGGAAGATGACATGCGATTGATTGTAAATGAATTTGGCTAAAAGATATTAATTATCACTATTACTCACATGTTCACAGGTGATGCTATCAGAAAAGTTTTTAGTATCTGTGTGTAGTGAGTATAACCACGTGCGCACATGGAGTGTAACTCGTTTCCGAGGAATGATCTCAACACAGCCTGGCTCAACGCCCGTCGCTTCGTTCAAAATAGTGTCGCTAGAAGAAGTAGAGCCCTATGTCAGTTATGCCGCAGGTAACGATTGCGGACCTTTTGGGGAGCAAGATGATGTGCAAGTCTTTATTCAGAAAGTGGTTCCTGATACACCAGAACTATTTGTGCGCCTTGCTTCCAATGGAAAAAGGTTTGTAATTTTCTTTTGAAATAGAAATTTTTGACTTAATGGTTGAAATCTGATTCTCATTACAGATCTGAGTTGGGAGACGATTCACCTTTCATGTGTTTGATTATTTCAGGGTCTGTGTAATTCGATCTGTAGACGGAACAACTATAACATCCTTCTGTGTTCATGAATGTGAGGGGTCCAGTCGCATGGGATCACGGCCACGTCGGTTTATCTTCACCGGTCACAGCAATGGTGCCATACAAATGTGGGACTTGACAACTGCACTTGACCTAGCTGCAAAAGATGCACCAGGTCAGTCTTTCAAACTGCAGGTTGATCAGACTCCTGAGACAAAAGATTCCTAATGACTTGTACATTTTCTTTTATTGTCTATTTTTAAACAGCTATGCAAACTTTTGGTGGACCTACCCCTGAGGAATTGCTCAAACTTTTGGACCAATGTGATTTAAGTAACAGCCATAGTTCTACTCCATGCATATCACCATGCCCATCATTGATTGGACATCCAGCTGCAAGACTGAAGGCATCAAATGTGGCTTTCTTAAATCAGCAGCATCAGCAGGCAGAAGCTCTTGAAGCACAGACTCGTGACAAAGATCGATTGGACAGAGTGGTACCAGCTGTTGCTGAGAATGCAAGCAAAGTTAGTCTGCTACCTAACAATGGACCGCCACCTCCTGCCTCTTTGTGAAAATCTCAATATTTAGTCTACTTACAGATAAGACAATTTCTTTTTTAGCTGCAAATATATTTAGTTGTTGACTTTTCCTTAGGTAAGAACCTATACAATATCAGTATTTTGCTATATAGCAATCCTTTTTAATGTTTTAATTTCCTATTTGTTATCAACTTGGATGTACTGTTGTTTTTTTTTAAGATACATTCATCTGTTTATATTAATTTTATGATAGGTAAAAATCAATTATATGATTTGTGTTCAACATTCCCATCAGTTTTTGCTCATGTTCACGAGTTGAGTGCAAGTGTTAAGTTCGTAAATTAATTTCATATAAACTATCTAAATTACTTATTTATCTAGATTGTTTATTTAAGTATACATTTTCTGCTCCTACATCAGAAATAATTTATTTACTGCTCATTTCCCAGGATGATGGATTTATGTTTCCATTTTCTCTTATAACTTGAGGACATGTATGACATCTAGAAAATGTGCAAACAAAAATTACTCCTTACTGTAAATCTCATTATAAGGTGCACAACGAATTCTTTCCTATGCTTTCTGCCGCATTTCTGTAATTTGGTCCTGGCCCAAACAGATGTGCAGCGGCAAATGAAAATCTCTATTCTACTTTTAGCAGTGTTTGAGCACAGTTATAGTTTCACTTTCCTACCATTCCTTTCCTCTGAAAATCTTTGCACTGTATGTTTGTTACTGAGAACTGTATTTATTTGCAACAATTAAATAAAAGATTTTATCAAGTAATTGGTTTACTTTTGGATGAAATCATAGCACAGTGAAATCTGAATAGTAAGAATTGCTTAGGACTCTGGTCTTATTATGTTAGATCCAGTTTTTCTTCATAACACAGTTCTTTAATTTGACAAACCTGACTGGGGTCCTTGCAAAAGTTATTTCATGATGAGGTATTCTTACTTTCCAGGTTCTCAGTATCTAATACAGGTTTCACTTTGGTGCCTAAGAATCGCTATGAGTACCGGTACGTCATTCACTCATGAAATACAATACGACTAAAGGGGGGAATAGTATCTATCACACACATTCTCTTAATAATCTTCGTGAGTCCTCCAGATTCTTTCATTGGCGGGCAAAGGTGCTTCGCTGTAGTTCGCCAGTACACAATCAAAGCTATCCATTCCATCACTATGTCCCAACGCAGGTTCGGTACCGGACCGGAATGGAAAATGTATACTGCAGCGGTTCCCAAACTAGGGGTCGCGACCCCAAATGGGGTCGCGGAAATTTCTTTTGGGGTCGCGATGAGGTGCTTGGGGTCGCATAGGGTCGCGGCTGGCTGCGGCCGATCACCAACATAAGTTGTTTAAAAAGTTAACGACACTTTTGCTGTTAATCAACAACAAAATTTTTCACAGTCCGGAATACAAAAAAACCACCGGTTGTTTGTCAAATCACACAACTTGTGTCAAAAATGCAGGCACATAAAAGTCACTAAGAAACTGAGAACAAAAACATGACCAATTACTTTAATTTTTTTTTAAGGCGGGGGGGGGAGGGGGAGGGATTTTGTTTGGGGTCGCGTGGGGTCGCGAAAACGTCTGTGTGGGGTCGTGAAAATTTTGGACGATGAATTTGGGGTCGCGAGGTGAAAAAGTTTGGGAACCGCTGGTATACTGGGTGAAACCGCGGTTAGCACACAACTGCGATGTACCACTGAAACCTGCAGAGAGAAGTGCCCGCATGCAGACAAGCGGAAAACTGTAGGTTTGAGCCCAGTGTCCGATGAACCACACAAGATCTCTGAAGCAACCGAGGCCGAACCAGTCTTGTCAGTACTTCCAGACCGGATTGGGGGTCGGCCCGCGGCCCGGCCTCGGCTTGGCAGCCGGACTACGAACTGCTCGTTTGTTTCAGAGCACCAACCTGTCTCGTATATTATAATGATATTCAGAGAGAGGGGAAAAGCAGTGCCTGTTAATATTTCCCCATCTTTCCATTTCTCGTGGGGGAATGACCAATGACCATTCGGTGTGTGAAGGGTGCACGCAACACCCTCTCCCTCCTCTTTCCAGCCCTCTGTCGAACATAATACGAACAATTTTATCATTATTTTAACTAATGCCAGAACCAGCCAGGGTTGAGCAGGCGCTGTTGAGGTCGTAAATGTCATCGCGGCCTGCAATGTTTGCCTACGTCTGACCAGGGGCGTAGAAACAGGGGGGGCAAGGGGGTAATGCCCCCCCCCCCCCCCGAAGGGGCCCCAAATTGACCCCGCAAGAGCGCCGAAACCTGTCGAAATGAGGCGATAAAGTGCACCCTGGTCGTATTTTGGCGTTATTGGAGGCACGTTTCGGCGCCCTAACAGGCATTTTTGCGCCCTAAAGGCCCAAAATTTTTCTTTGCTAACTTCGCTCGCATTATTTTGGTACACAAACCGATTCGAAACACGCTACTAGGCCATCTTTTCCGCTGGCGTTTGTTCATTCCTATCTTGTTTTCTTGTATTATTACCATAAGTACAATTTTTTCTGAAAACGTGATATTTTTAAAAGGAAAGTGAGCTTAAAGTCTTGTATGGGGTGCCTTCTCCTGACTGAAATTCGTTCCTACGCCCCTGCGTCTGACTGGCCTGACCACATCCCGCATACGCTCTGTCCGGATGCATGGGATGACCTACCAGTAAACGTAAACAAAATTGTCCGAATCAGTCCGCGTATAGTTTTCATTTCAATAATAAAATTCAGAATTGACAATGAAAGCAGATAATACCACTTAAGACTAGTATCGTGTCGAAATTTCCAATTATATATTTAGAAATGTTTTGCTCGTACCTTATGTTTTGTTAATTAAGTTTTTAGAACCTGCTGATTTCCGAAGGCATGCATTTTAGCTCTCGTTGCCTTGCATAGTATTTTTTTTAAAGAATTTAAACTAGATAATTTATTCTGGTTCATTCAATGTTAAACGAATATTTCATTGATTAATTAATAATAATAATTATTATTTGACGAAGACTACGCGGGCCAAGGCCAAGGCGCTCTTCATCCTGACGCGCTGGGGGAGGTGAAGGGGTGCGGTGGGGAGTCGAGCGCGCGAGTCCTCGCGGCACGTTGTTGAGCGGGGTAAGGGAGCACTGTAAAAAATCAGTCTTGGATACGGAGCTTGTCACGGCGTTCCGTACCCCACTTTTCGGAAAGGAAGGACGGGCATTTAACATACCTGGCCACCGTACCAACCATTTTTACATGTGCTAGCATAAGGAAAGGAGTACGGAACGCTGTTCCCAGTCCGTATGGAAAGAGGGTACGGAACCGTATGTACGGAGATACCGTAATCCAAATAAAAGGTATATTTCCGCATAGGCGAGCGTGATTTTTTTTACAGTGTAAGGTGGGTGGGGGGCGAGGGGGCCTCTGTTTCGCGCGGACTGCGCTTCAGCCACTCACTCACTCACTCACTCACTCACTCACTCACTCACTCACTCACTCACTCACTCACTCACTCACTCACTCACTCACTCACTCACTCATTCACTCACCAGCCCCCCCTCGCAGCATATACTCAGGGTACGTGCTTGGTTTCTGGACTCGAGAGTAAAAACTAGCTGTCACCTTAAAATTACAAGTTAAATTTTATGTTTAGTGCAGATGTTGAATTAGAAAAATTCAGGAAAATTCACAAAAAATAGGAACAAATTCTAGCAATAATTTGCAAAGAGTTCAACAAAAATTCGGAAAGATTCAAAAATTCTGTACACCAAAACTCAGAGTTGTTTACGCAGAGACTTTTTTCAGTACGGTGTGGTACCACGTCTGCCCGGGCTCCCCCGCAAAGCACCTCTGCGGTGAAGGCGGCGCGGCGGGGGGAGGAGGGGCGGGGCGAGACGAAGCGGGGTGGGGCGGGGCGAGGCAGCTTGGAGTTGATCCTGTCGGCGCCTGGGGCGCAGAGGGGCACGTTGCGCCTCGGGCCCCGGCTCCGGCCCCGACCCAGGTGCTGCTGCCTCCTGGTTGGGACCCGGAGCACAAGGTCCAGGGGCCGAACTTGGACTGATGTGCCCTGGGGCAGGGCTGGGCACGGCAGGGCGGATCGTCTTGGCTCCCTGTAGCGCTGGTAGTCTTTGCCTCCAGGGCACTCCCAGGGCTGAGAGTCCAGGGCCAAGGGCCCCACGATGACCCGCCCTGCCTGCCGTGCCCCCTGCGGACTGCTGACCGAGGGGGGCCACCCCCAACGGAGAGGGCAAGGAGCAACTCGCACGCATCCTTCCCCAGCCACCGGAGCAGGGGATATGCGACGGCGGCGCGCTCGGGCCCGGTTCTAACGCAGCCAACTGCCGGTTGGGGTGGTATTTTAAAATCGAAAGCAAAAAAGCCTTCAGTTTTTAAGATTTAGAGGGTTTGAGCTCATTACCAAGCAGACTCCGGCGACGTACTTGATGAAGAGGGCCGGGCGTCAGCGAAGGAGCGTAATGGACGGCCGCCCAGACCCGCGCTTCGAGGGCGATGTTTTTTGTTCAGCAGATTGATAGAATGGTCTCACGGCTCGGCACCCGCACCGCGTCGCAGTCAGCGACGCTGATGTTGACTCCGCAGCGCGCGCCTCTGCTCCAGAAAGCCTCTTTAGGGGAAAGACACAGGCCTGGTGGAGCGGGAAGCCTGCCCGCCAGGGGGCAGCAGTTCGCCGCCTCGCGCACGTGATATGATGAGGGAGGGAGGGAGGCGGCTGGGGCTGGGGCCGGGGCCGGGACGCGGGGCCGGGGCGCGGGGCCGGGGCGCGGGGCCGGGGGTCCGGGGGCCCACCGTGGGGGGCGGAGGGCGCGCATGGGAAAGCATTACATCAGTGGTCCAGCGGGGCCCGGACGACCCTGGCCGGTCGCATACCAGTGGCACGAGCTGCGGCCCCAGGGAATTCCATCTTTGTAATAATATGTGTGTCTGGGTGGAGGTGGGGCGCGGGCCCTCCAGGAGGGAGAGCGATACATCAACAGAGACTGCGGTAGAAGTGGTGAGAAAGGTGAAGACAAGAGATGTTCTAGCTCACAGTCGCAGGTGAGTTAGCTGTAAAGGAGGAGAGAGATCGGGTCGGAAGTGCCAGATTGCAAATCTTTATTTTCTTCAACTTTTTTTCTGCTTTCGGCTTTATCTGTATGCCTCAACTCCCGTATCTAAGTGCGACTTATTCCTGCCCTAACGGCCTTCGCACCTTAGCGACTTAGGATGATTGAGGATGGAATCATTAACTCCTTGGTAGACCTCTTTTTTCCCCCGATAGCTTGAATACTTTAACGTTGTCACAGAGAAAAATCTGCTTTTCAATTGAGCTCGGTCACACATATCTGATCTTGCCTCCGCATATCTGCTGATGTTACGCGCGCTTCCACTTCCTTGTCGTCTCTGAATGAACCGGACCAGGTAGGCAGGTACTCGCCGAAGTACTCGCCGAGGTACTCGCTCCTCGGACCGCCCGCCGTCCTCCTGTCGTCTTTTCGTTCTCTTGGCACCTTGTCAAAGCTCCAGGCGCGTAGTGGGGCGTAGCGTGGCGGGGTGCACCACGCTGCCCCGGCTGACCATTCACATCGTGAGACTGCCGAGCGGACTGGGGTACGGGGTGAGGAGGCAGGGTGGGGTAGGTGGGGTTCGGGTGGGGCGGTGCGGTGCGGGGACAGGGTGCTCCGAGCTGCCCAGACTAACCATTCACATCGTGAGTGTGTGGAGCGGAGAAGGGCGGGAGGGCGCGTCATTTCGTACAAACGTCACAACTACAAGTTTCTCTCAAGTAACAACATACGGGCCGGTCAGCTGCCTCGTCGCCCCGCGAGAAACTGGTCCAGCAAGAATGAGGTGAGACGTGTAAAACCACACCACGTCTACGTGCGGGAGTGGATAATTTTCTCTGATATGCCGCCGCAAGGATAGGCAATCAGCGCTACAAGACCCAACTCACAGTTATAAAACCCACAGTAGATGCCTGTGGTCTGAAACCTTGGTTTTGTTGACAGATCCAGGTGGTGGTTATAGTCTGAATCCTTACGGATCACGTCGTATATTCGCTTCAGAGTAAAATTGATGTAATATGAAGTTCCGTGTACGAAGGAATATCGGAGTTGACAACCCCTTGTCCATAGGTGAACCGCAGCTGTCAGGGTAACTTCAAACAGAACTAAATGAAATATAACCCACGGTGCACCGCGCCGTTTCCGAGGGAGAAACTGCATGGGTCCCGACTGACACAAACCGGTCGGATTACCAGCAGTAATACGATCATCCGAGAAATTTTGGGTCAGATTTAGATTTGGTTGAGCAGGCAACTTTTAGATGAAGAACCGTAGTTATCCGAGGGGTCTTCCAGGTATTCCGGGATATCTGGGTACACCGGAAACATAGAGTCGTTTCCCCCTCAGCTGTTCCGCACAGCCAGAGCAGCGACGACGCCTTTTACTGGCCACCTTCCCGCCTGTCATACCACCGTGTGGCTCAACTGTGGTGCGCTGCAATGTAAACGCAGTAGCCATTTTTAATGCCACAGAATTGGCATTCTTTTTCGAATGCAAATTTACGGCCAGTTTTCGCCAGTTTTAATGTCAAATTTTGGGCTTCTCCGAGGAATGCCAGTTTTCTGGCCACTTTTCATGCCAAATTCTGGCCTTCTCCGAGGAACGCCAGTTTTCTGGCCAGTTTTCTGGCCACTTTTCATCCCAAAAATTGGCCTTCTCCAATGAGAATGCCAATTCTCAGCATTTAAAGTGGCCGCAAATTGGCGTTCCTTGGGAGGAGGGAGGAGGCCATTGGTTTATCAGCGTGTGCTCACATCTCGCACCACAGCTATAAGCGTGTCACCAGCACCGGCGCGAGTACCGCGGCGCGGCGCCAGGCAGGCGCAATGAGGCTTCCGCACCCATCGCGATCGCGGACCAGGTGAACAGGGCGCCGTCCAGTCCCGCCTCCCGGGGCGCGGCCAGCCGACCAGCGCCAGCGCGCCAGCGCCCGACCAATCAACGCGCAGGTGGAGGGCTCCGGCCGCCTCCCCCAACAGCGCCCGGCCCCTCTCCGCCCCACTCACCGCCACCTCCTCCACCTCCCCAGCCCCCACCCCCGCCTCCCGCGCCTCCAGCGCCCGAGCGCACCAGCAGCAGCGCCACCGAGCCCGCCCGCTGCTGCACATACGTACGTACTGCGGCGTATATGCGCACTTTTTGCGCGTTCTCAAGTGAAATTAAAAATGAAGTCTGAAAATTTTTAGGGGGATTTTGTGTTTGAAATGTCAACCTGAAGGCTCCACCTGCCCCATGCGCATTCGTCCCACCTATTTCTTCTACTTTTTTCTCTTTTTAGCAAAATAAGAAGAGAAATACGTGGCCAGTTGAAAACATTGTCGACTAAAAACAGTCGGCCTAAGTCAACAAAAAAAAGTCGGTGAGACAGCCCCGATCCGTCTGAAACCATCTCGCGCCTGCAAAATCTACGATACTCTGGAAACCTCAGTGTGAGACGGATCACTTCTTGGTGCAGGATCAAACCAAAGAAGTGTAGGATCAATGCGGTGTGAAAGCATTAGTGTGTTTGCCACATGATTGTGTCGGACAGTCCTGCGTTTCAGAAGATTAATCCTGAATGACTTTTTGAAGGACTATTTTTTCCGTAGAAAGAAATACAATGGGGTGCTGAGATTGGCGAAACACCGTCTACATGTTTGTCATTGGAGCGCCTTCTGCTCCACACAGCTGAATTGCAGGCTGGCCTACCCACCGTTAGGCAGGAGCTTCTACATTATAAAAGACGCTTTTGCATTTGGAGTACTTAAATTTGTCAATGATGACAAACTGAAGAGCTTAGTGAAGTTCATCTACATCGATCGAGGCATCGATTCATCGACTCCCACCTGGCTTTTGAAAGGTTTGCACAGCTTATTCGCTGGTATAAGTGAGTTTGGAGGCAGGTAAAGGAAAGGTAAACAGGGATGAACGCAAAGTTTCCCTTACCACTGATATTGTTTGAATGGCCTAGAACGCGTTACCCTCACTATGAACATTTTTTATTCGTCCCTATATGATTTTTTTTTTTTTGCTCATGCTCTACTGATGTTTTTTTTTTTTCAAATTCACAATTATGAACAAATTGCATATTTTGTACGCAATTATTGTGAAAAACATTGCTCATAATAATTGCGCACTAAAAAAGTGCATAAGCTGGAGCATTTTCAAAAAGAAATTCCTAGTGAATAAAAAACAAAAAAAAAAGGTTTATAAGAATTTAGGGTGCGTTTGGTTTTCCCGTCGTCTTCTATTACAATACGGCACGGCCCCACGACAAAGCGACTAAGCCGGGGAGTCCACTACTCTGGTAATCATGTGTCTGTGTACCTTATTCCGATAATCACTCGTAATCACATCCCAAAAATTCTTTTTTCTTTTCTTTTCTTTTCGCTGTTTCGGATTTTCCTTCATGAAAATTTGAAAGAAACGACAATGAATTTCAGAACTCTTCAAAAGCTTCTCCTAAAACTGAATGTAATCGCTATGCAGGGTTGTTAACGTTACAGTAACGCAGTAACGCGTTACAGTAATTTCGTTACTCGTCACTGTGACGGTAACGTCAACGCGTTACTTCCTCCATCAAACAGTAACGATAACGCGTTATCGTTTTACGGTCGGTAACGAGACGTACCGCCGTTACATTTCACTCGTTACATGGTATGTATACATTTGACAAGAATGTAAAATCCAAAATCTGTTGTTTATGCGCCTTGTATCAGAAAAAATACCCGCGTCCCCTCTGGCCTCATAGGAGCTCAGCCGACCCTCAAAAAAAAAAAATTGAACAGGGGGCGCGCGGGGCGCGCCCGCACGATGTAGCGCAGTGCGCGCACTGTGTTCGGGAGGGTGTAACTGGGAGCGGGAGTAAATCGGAAAATACAGCATTTTGAAGTAGTCACACCGGAAGTCGTGGGCTCATAGACACGAAATAAGCTGCCTTGGGCTGACCGTTTCAGGCATCAATCTATGATTTGCCTACAAAATGGTGCATAGAAACAGTTATCAAGTCAACCCGTTTCTTTGTAAGCGCCAATTTCTGAAAGTGCTATAACTCCGGACAGTCTAATTCTTTTTAATGAAATTAAATTTCCATTTGTATTTGTAGTAAGAGTTCTGACAGTTTTACAACGCTGTTTTCGGATTTAAAATCTCAAAAACGGCTGAGATACGAAAAAATCAGCACTACTTTTCCGCATTTTGGCCGCTCAGAGCATAACGTTTTAAGGATGAAAGACTGAATCATGCCATTTCAGTGGATATTTCGCACACTTCTAGTGGAGCAAAAATATATTTTTTGGTGTCATCCGATTAGTCGTCTGCCGTAGTACATGAACAGGGGGAAAAAAGGGAAGAACTTGCCGAAAATATATGGGAGTGTCTGAAGTCAAGGCATGTGTCCGAAGTTAGAGCACTTTCGTGACTATCTTCGGACAGTGTTTAGAGGGCTGCCGTGCGTTGGTGTGATGAGATAAAAATTTGGCAAGGGTGTCATTCGATAGGTCCTGAGCCACTGTAACTCCAAAAACAACAGATTTTTCATACCAAGTCGCGTGTCCAAGTACTTAATGAGGACAAACCGCTAAATTTTTCCTAAGTTAGAGCATGTGACTGCATGTCACCCATTTTCGTGTAAAACTTACTGTTCTGTTAAACATGTAGGAAAAAAATAAACCCAAAACCCCTGAAGGAAGCCAACCCACAAGAGTCGCCCCCCTCCCCCTCCACCCGATACAGTACGTCCAAGCTAAGGAAGTGTGTAACTGGGGAGTTGAACACTTTTAGGTGAACAACTTCTGAGTTGAACACTTGTAAGTGTACAACAACTCTGATAAACACATCTATATGTTTCAATGGCATTTGAACACTTTAAAGTGTTGAAGGGTTGAACACTTGGATTATCAGTGTGCTGGTAAATGTGCGTTAGGTATAGCAAGACTGGCGTGAATCACAAGCAATTGTAAATACAGATCCGAGTCGTGCGTACGGGTGCTCGATACAATTTGTCTTCGAAGCAATGGCGTTAATATGCATCAAGGCACCAAGCAGTGCTTCACACTTTCCCATTGCCAAAATTGAATCGCGCCTCTAATTTTCGCTTGTGGGGAGAGTGTAT
Organism: Frankliniella fusca; assembly: GCA_029379305.1. NCBI lineage: Eukaryota > Metazoa > Arthropoda > Insecta > Thysanoptera > Thripidae > Frankliniella > Frankliniella fusca. The sequence goes on along the minus strand of JAHWGI010001270.1, from coordinate 1,077,372 downwards.
ATTTTTAATTCGACTGTTTTTTATGTTGTGTTTATGCTAGTATTTGTAAACAACTTTGTTTTCTGCAAATATTTTCAGCAAATTTCGTAAGTAGAACTTTTTTTGCTACTATTTTTGTAGGCTATAGCTTTTACTACTTTTTTACGAAGAAAAAAATTGAGTTGGGATACGTACAGTGTTAAAAATTTTGTTGTAAATTAACAGGAAAAGTACTGTTTATTTTCTTAGCAGTAAATCCTGTTTCAAAACAGGAAAAACTGTAAATTTACAAGGATGGGAAAAATCTCAGAATCAATTTTTTCGTCGAAATGTATTGACTTCTTTTTGCACTTATATCTCTCTTCTGTAATATTACAAAATTGTTGTATTTCGAACAGTAAGAGCTGTTAACAAAATTAACAGCGTATTTCCTGTAAAGCAGCAGCACACAGTGATACTCATTCACTGTTCTTTGAGAGTGCTGCTGAAATAATCCATATGTAGTAAGTTTTTAACTGATGCGAAAGAAGAGCTGTTCATAAACAGGATTCCCGTAAAACAAATGGTCGTCAGGCAACAACTTTTTCTAACAGTGTATATGTCGACCATGGGCTGGGCTGTCTTCATGAATCCGCCCGAACTTCAAACCGTTTCAAACAAAAATAGAAGGAACTCTCTACTTCGGTTGAAAGTCACTTGTTGTTGTTGTTGTTGTTGTTGTATTCTGTACATATAATTTTATCTCCTCATAAGATCTCCAATCAAGGAAACAATACTTGAGGTACACATTCGCGTCACTGCCTGTTGAGGGCACGGTTGAGGGTATGACTTTTGGCAAGCAGGCGCGTGGGCGCTGGCGTTGGCACAAGCCTACTCCCGCACACGCTGGTGCTGGGAAAAGGGAAGTAAGAAGAAAGAATGCCGCGGTGCTGAGCTGCGCGGGGCTGCCAGCCGGCCGGCCGTCGCGGCCATGCGATGGATCATGCGCTGCGCGCGTACTTTGTCATTCACTTGTAATAAATTTTGTGAAGGCTTCGCTGAGAATGATTACTGCGGCGGGGCGGGGCAGTAGCCCTGATGCATTGCCTCCGTACGCTCAGAACAACGGGCCGATCACAATCTCCGGGCGGGGCGGCAGCAGGGCAAGAGCCGGGCCGGACAGACACGCCGGGCACTTCCCTCTCCTCCGCCCGGCCGGCGTAACAAATGCCCAGGCTGCCACATGGCGGACCAGCCCCGGCCGGCCCCACCCGACCACAACCGTCTAGTTTCGGCTACACTTGTTTCTCGCCCTCCCCATTGTCAGCATCCGTGTCCATGAAAACCATGGGAAGGCGACATCATCCACGCAGTTTGCCTCTGCGGTCTCCATAGAACATTGAAAATTGGAAACTTCGCGAATGGTATTTTCATATAAGGGAATGGTCACTCGCTAAAATGGGAATATAGAGGTGGGACCATGGTGGGACGTGGGACAAAGCCTTTTTAAATGTCGCTATTTTTTGCTAAGACATTGAATATAATGTTTTATCGATATTGTACGGGCATTCCAATTTCATTTCAAAGCTCGCCATCAGATTCAGCTCAAAATTCAACGTTCGAAGAACGTTATTGGGGTCCACCAAACAGAGACGGTTGGTCTTTTCCTGGATGAGAAATTGTCCTACGGACAACATAGTCCTGTAAAAAGTACCTCATGATGAAGTGAGCATGTACAGAAAGGTGCAGTTCCATCAGGAGATCGAAAATACACTTATGCCTTTGATAAATAATGCCCTAGTAATGATGCGTTATCCTAACTCTGTTGTTCCAGTGCAAAGTCAAGAGCGACAAAGATGTGTCACATCACATCGAACAGCGCTCGGCACACGGAGAAAACAGAAAACGACGCCTTTGGTTTCCAAGCAGTTTTGGAAAAAGGCAAACAACTCTTATGGGGTTCTGTGAGTTTCCGACGCTGCTTAAAAAACAGGGGGAAGGTTTTTTCCCCCTTTCTTTTTTTGTGCAATTACTGAAGGGATTTTGCAGTATGGGTGAGAAGGAAAAGAAAGGACAAGTGTCTGACGTGGTCAGGGGTGCAGTAACTTTGTGCACAGTTTGGAAACACTTTGTAAGCAGCAGCCAGCGGAGTTTATCATCTCGATTTGCTGAGGCGAGAGCGGCGCGCAGCGTAAGGTTACTCGTCCGTCAGGGGGACGAGGACAACGTCAACATTCACCCCTGGCCGGCGGACAGAACACGTCACAGGGGAGAGGAGTGGGGCTGGGCGGCGCGTCACGAGCTCTCACGCCGCGCCGGCCAGCGTGATTCAATGAGACAATACAAAAACACAATTTGCCACCTTCTCGCGGACGTTGAACTCGTGGGGGCGTGGGGCGTCTCGGCTCCCCGAATGGCGGGCGAAAGAGGAGGCGCGGGGCGTGGCCTCTGCTACCCATAGCGGCCCCTTGCCCCCCCTGCAGCCGGCTGGGCCCAAAAGTTCACTCAATTATAAAGGAGCAGCAGAAGCAGGAGGCACGGTCTAGAACAACGAAAGAAATGGATTGCTGCTCACGGAGGGAAGGGGGGAGGGGGAGTGGCACCGGATAACAAATGTATACTTGTCGTGCCGCAGAGAGCGGGGAGTTGGAGGAGGGGGCAGGTAATGGGGAGAGTGGCCGTGTGCGCGCGGGGGAGAGTGAGAGAGACGGAGGCAGAGAAAATTATGAGAGATGGCCGGGCCGGCGCGCGAGTGCGAGAGGAAAGAAGTAGAGGAAAAGTGTAGCGGTAGAGAGGAGAGCGAGGAAAGGGGCGGGAGGGCGGGAGCGACTATTTTCATTCCCCTTTATCCCTGCGCTGCGCGGCATTGAAGCGGCGCGCCGGCGCATCGCAGGGGGCCGGAAAATAAATGAAACAAAATGGAAACAACAGAACATAAAGAGTAGCAGTGTGGCGGAGGTGTGCACAACACAATACGAGAGACACAGAACACTGATAACAAAACGACGGACAAATGAGCGCCGCTTTGTTTCTATTGGCCGAGGTGGGGCTGAGCGGGGTGGGTCGTGGCGGTGCGATGCTCGCGACAAGGTGCCCTCCCTCGCGGGACCTGCTCGCCCGCCCTCACGCAACCGCTCGCCACGGCAGCGGCCCAGGAACGAGGGGGAAACAACTCTGAATTTTGGTGCACAAATTTTGTGAATTTTTGTACATTTTTGGGAACTTTAGTGAAGTTTTGCTTGAATTCTACCTAAATTTTTGAGAATTTTTCTAAATTTTCCTGAGTTTTCCTAATTTTTTCAGAACTTTCTTGAATTTTCCAGAATTTTCTTGAATTTTTCTGACATTTCATAATTTTTCTGAATTACGAGGTGTATACGAAACGTTCAGGTTCAGAGTTGTTTCCACCTCGCCCAGGAAACAATAACGCACCCATGGCGGGGCCCGGCCGGCGGTCGTTGCCTGGAAAAGCATTGGTCCAGATATCGCTCAGTAAGAAGAACTTAACAGCGCGTCTCTGTGTTCAAGATGACAGCGCAAAGGGATCCCACGGCAAACTCCTGCGATATTGAAGGGTAAGGTACTTTTTCAATTTTCATGTAATTGATTTAACGGAAAAGGGGGCCGATAGGCAGATGTGAGTAGTAGAGATGGCAGCAAAGGAAAAGGTAGGGAAGGGAAAAAAATACATATTGTAACAGTTCAACTACAAGTCCTGTGTAGGAAATTTCCTGTGAACACGAACGTTACACACCTTCACAAGTAGATATGTAGAAAAATGAAAAGGACCAGCAATCGCATGGTTACCACAAGGACCACCACAGACCAGCATGGCTGCGATAACAATTTTACTGTTGGATCCTGACCAACTGAATCATTATATCGCTGTCTCAACCATAATTTACTGGCGGTCCCTGAGCTAACCATACGATGGTTCCAGCAATTTTTCATTTTTTTTTTTAGATGTAGGAAGATTCGCTCAGTGAGAAGAATACTATGGCTTATGGTGAAAGACAAAACACCTGTATCGGAAACTATGATGTGTACGTTACACGCTACGTAGATATTTATCACGATAAAAACAAGCCCTGGGATTCCCAGGACAGTTGGAAACCAGGATATGCCCTGGAAATGACTTGAGGCCATTCCCTGGGAATCCCAGGGTAAGCCCTGGATTTCACAATGTTTGTTTTTACCTTGAGAGTTATTACAATTTTTAGCAGATACCCGACTCGTACCGATGCAGTAAATTGAATATCCCTAGCAACAAAAACGCAAAACAAACTAGCAGCAAAAATTTTAATCTACTTCCAATACTAATCTGAATTGAGATTTTTTTTTCTGTACAGTGCGGCTAGCATCGCTATTTATCCTGCACCGTTAAGAAAAGTCACTTGCGCCGTCGAGAAGGGTCACTCGCGCCGCCGTCGCTGTGGCCGCCGCGGCAGTCTCGCATTCACCTGGGCTAGTATAGGCCCGACAGTACTCCCGAGCGGAGCGGGTCGCGGCCCAACAACAGCAGCAAGAGCCCAACAGACATTGTCTCCGCGCCGCGTTCATTAGGTTTCTGTAATTACAAACCGAATTAGTTTGACCTCGGCGGGCGGTGCTTATTTGGAGCGGGCCGGGCCATCTCTGTCGTCGCTCCATGTTGAAAGAGACTGTGCCGGGCCGGAGCGTCAGAGAGGAAAGAGACAAAACCAAATTAGAGGTAGAATAAAAGAAAGCGGAGGCGGGGCGGGGCCTGCGCGGGGAGGGCTTGTTGCAGCCGAGGCTGGGATGGGCTCTATCGTGGGCGCTGGCGACATCGGGAAGGCCACCTCCTTCCTCGCATTATTTTCCCCGCAGGAGACCCCCGTCCCGCCCCAACGCCTTGCCATAATCTAATTTGGAGCAGGCACGCCATCCGCCGCGGTGACGGCAAAGGCGCTGAGGCAGCCAGGTGAGCCAGTCACGTGGTGTGTCGGAACAGGCGCGCTGGTTGGGCGTGAAAGCCACGCTCATGCCGACGAAACCCTCTCCCCTCAGCCCAATCCCGCGTACCTTGCTTACAAATGGCGCGCGTCCGTGCTGGCCCAGTGGTGTCCTGCGCGCGGGCGCGCGCACACGCACGCACGCACGCACACACACACACAGAGGTAAAACTAAAGCGTTGTTGTACGCCTTCTGCCAGCGTACAAGACCTTACGCCCTTCTTGAAGCAAACAACAACGTTCCAGGGCATTTCCCCGTATGCATTTGGACAGGAGAAAAAGAGCTGATGAGCTCTTGTCGACGTGTTCGTTGAACACAGCCACGCGAAAAAATCCCCATCTACGGATCGCACGTGAAGAAAGCCCCATCTATATACCGGGTGTGGTTCTTTGAATGCGGAACAGTGTTGCGGGTTTGCCTAGCCCATTCGCCCGTAAGGCGCCATGGCTACTGCAGCGCTGGCGAGTGTGCAATCCCGCAACACTGTTACGCATACAAAGAAACACCCGCACTGTTGAAAATACTGTAAGGAGTTACGGTATGCCTACAGTCCGTACCGTAGTTTACGAGTACGGTCAGACCGTAACGCATCCTTACGGTACGGACTGTACTTTCTTGTGGATGGAATGTGCTCTATTGAACTTCCCCAACATATTATTTGCAGGGTACAGAGAGTGTACCGTAGGATTCAGACCGTAGTCAAAAATTACGGTCCGGGACCAGGTAACAAATTGACGGCGCGTGCCGTAGGCATTTGCCGTAGTATTTTTGAACAATACGGTATACGGAGCGCGCGCCAAGAACAACCTATCTGCACAGAGACCCTCAAGACCGATCTCTGCTTAGACCGAGTTTCCGAGTCATCGTAAATACAGACTTTGGATAACTCTCACAATTCGTAGAGCTGTTATCGGCACTGGAGTGATTTCATTAAATTCCTTATTCATTTCTGAATCGATAGAGCTTGATCCCGATTAATAGAACCAATACTTGCTGGGCGCAATAATAAAAGAAATGGTCGTGCTCGTGACGCAATTTTCTCTCCCAGGGAACATAATAAAAGTCTTAATGATTTCATTTGACATTAAGGGAACCGTTTTGACGACATTTCAACATTATTATGACGTCAAAATGAGATCGGAATAATGGCAAAATGACTTCCTTGACGTCGAAAAAAAATCTCGAAAAAAAGTCACTTGCGCCCTTCTTGAGCGTCTCTGTGCAACTGGGCCTTTCTTGGCGCGCGCTCTGTAGATGGGGCTTTCTTGACGCGCGCTTTGTAGATGGGTCCTTCTTCGCGCGCGCTAATCAGATGGGGCTGTCTTCCACGAACATGTCGTTGTACCCTTGAATGAGGGCGGACAGGGACGGACTGGAACGCTTCAAGAGAGGCATACAATTACGCTTTAGTTTTACCAGTGCAGCCTTTGACATGACCCACTCAGGGCCGGCACAGTAAGGGCGGTACCGACTGGGGTTTCCACCGGTCAAGCCGTACCGAAGTACGTCGTCGAGCGTTTGCAATTATTGGACCCTGAAGTGCTCTGCATATTTAGGAGCAAAGTGGTGCAGATTTACCAGAGACAGACATTCCTAACATCGCAGAATTTACTGAGCTCATTCTTCTATATTTAACGTACACTTGGCCAGCGTTTCATCACCCTGTTTCGACTCAAAGGAGATCCACCTCAGCAGGAGACTCCGGGTGGATCGCGCGCTCAAGAGCTGCTGCTTCAGACCGTTCTGAGTCCGCTGTGCCTCCTGTTTCCTGCCGCGCTGTCACTCTGCACCCTAATTAATACGCGGCCATCCCACACCTGACAGATGAAAATATCACGGACTTCTTTATTGGTATTACTCCCAAGAGTACGTATACGCGATGAGACGCGGAGGGGCGGGGGTTGGCTCGGAGGTGGCGGCGGCGGCCGAGGACACGAGCTGGACTGAATTTGCATTCAGATTGGAGGTTAGAATCATGATTATGTCCATCGTTTGTTTCAAACGGCCCTCATGGTATACACTCGGGGTCGCCTTCGAGAGCGTCGCGCGCGGCTCGGCTCCCCGCCCCGTACGGCCTCCCTTGGGGGAGGGCTTTTTCTGAACGCAGTCCGGGAGCCATGAGCGGGCAGCCGTGAGCGGTCCGTTACGGCCCCGCTGGTCAGGTATGTCGACCATTATGGCTTATGACAAAGTGTGTCTCCAGAAACCGGTCGACTCCGTCCCACCCGGGTCCACTTCATTCATACGTGCGCGCGCCCTGGGCCGCAGGGGAGCTGCGCTTTGCGAGGAAGGCCGAGTGTGAAGTGTCGCGCGCGGCGCCTACGACGAGTAGCGTGAGATGTGGAGTCCCCGAGTCCCCGAGAGGATGAGCCTGCCTGCAGAGATGACCTCCAAAGCTGGGTTAGTGTTAATTTAATGATGGATGAAAAAAATAGATTTTGTGTCGAGAAATCCAACAGCTCATTGCACTTCCTTTCAGTCTTCGCGCCATATGGACTCTCGAGCAAGCAGTTACCTTTAGGGCCCAAAGGTCCTCATAAGGTCACCTGACCCCGTCCGCCCCACCACACCCTCACTGCCATTGTTCGTCTCCACGCTGTCTGGGTCGGGTCGGGTCGAGCCCGGCCGGTCCCGCACGACCAGCTCGACCGCCCCCGCTCCGCCGCAGTCCTCTTGTTTCCGGGAAAAAGGTAGAGGAGTTTGGTGATTTATTGACGAAATAAAATTCCACTTGAGATCGGCGCGCATATGCGCCCCAGGTTCACCGTCCGCGCCGGCGCTTCATTAGTCAAATCTCGGAGACCTGTCTCTGCATTATGTGTCTGTCAGGGGTTGAGGAGGACTGGAGGAGAGAAGGGGACGTGTACCTCTCCGCACCTGGGCGCAAGCACAGATGGATCGGTTTTGGGATTTCGCACGCGGGGCAGAGACAGGCAAGCATGGCCGAGTCGCTGTTCATGAGTTATTATTATTAGAACATTTTTGCCCGGCTAGCATTCGCACCCTGCTTAAGTACCATCAAAATAATTATTCGCGCTGATCTGCGATAAAAAAACAAGCAGGCTGATACTTTCGTATCATCTGCTAAAAAAATGACTTTGCGTCGTTCGAGCTCACCCGTACAGGACGGCTGCGGCTGTCGGTCAGTGGCGCCGATTTATTTTGAGGCTGATTCATCACTGCGTGTCGCGCGGTTCAAAACAAAGATTCCCAGAATCACAACTCCTGGCCAGGCCGGCCAGCGGGTCCGGCAGCTAGGCGGCAGGGCACGGCACGGCAGCCATTCCCCTTTACATTCGCCATGCCCCATATCGCCCCCTCTTTGAGGACCGCACCGGGCGCCGATGCGTCCGCCCCGCCTCGCTCCCGTGTGAGACGTGCCGCCTCAGTCCAGCGAAGGTCACGCTCTGGAGTGGCTGCCAGGGTGGCGGGGGCGGCGGGGGCGCCCGAGGTGGGGTCATCCCCGGCTTACCGCCAGCCGGTGGGGTCTGAGCGGGGCGGGGCGGGGCGGGGCGCGTGAGAGCCGTCCGCAGGGCGGGCGGCAGAGCTTGCGGAGGGCGAATCGGGGGTTCCGTCCGGGACGTGGACAAATTTTCTTCATTTCACGGGCTGATCGAAATAAATGATAGTCGGGGGCAGCGCAGCTCTGGGGGCCGCAGCCCTTCGGCCGCCCCGCCCCGAGCCGCCCAGCACCGCTCTGCCCCGGTGTCTGCACAGACAGCGTGGAGTCTTTTCTCGCGATTCGAGCGAGATACCTGGCCGTGCTAGGCCGTCTCGTCAAATATTCATCCGAACTCATTTATTACGTGTCCCATTCTTGCAGATACTGTCTCTACGAGGTGTCTGAACAACCCGCCACACTGCAATGCTCCAAGCGCAGGACTGCAAATACGGGTCTAGGACAACTGACCACTGTCTGACCGACGTTATATTATTACCACTGACAGGTGACCACTTTGGAAACTGACCCCAGTCCATATTGACCACAAATGTGACGCCCCTCAACCGCCCCACAAAAAAAAAATTAACTTGCCACATGTCAAATAAATTTATTCCCCGTCAATTCACAGTTAACAGGTTTCCTGCAATAATATCACACTGGTAAAACTGAGGCGTAACTGTACGCTTGAACGAAGCATACAGTTACACTTAAAGACGCTACGCTTTAAAGGAAACGTACGAAAGAAATTCTACCGTACAAGTAGATAGGACAGATACGAGCCGATAGACCTGTTACGCTTGATTTCAAGCCTAATGTCTAACTCGGTGCGCTTGAAGACGGGGCGTAAGGCTACGCTTATTCTTACCAGTGCAGGGTTCTCATACTTTGGCTATTGGCGTTTTCTACGACTTTCCAGGCCCAATATTTTAGATGTCCGTGACTTTTTCAAATCCAATTTTTAAAAAAGGACATTTGCATTTTAAAATTCAAGGCGAAGAGTCTAAAGTATTCCATAAAAAGAGTCCCCGTCACCGAAATGTTTCCATGACCGTCCCTGCAGTTTCCATGACGTTCCCTGACTTTCCACGACAGCTTTCCTTGCCAAGACTCCAGGTTTTTCAGGTTTGTACGAGTCCTGCTGTGGGCTAAGATGATCGCAGGGGATAAGATTATCAATGGGGGATACGATGATCGCAGGGGAATAGACCAACTAAGAGAGATAAGATAATCGCAAAGGGACAAGACGAACGCCGAGGGAAAACATGATAGCAGGGGATGAGATCATCAAGAAATTGTGGTGAAAGGCTTCAGTCTTCACTTGACTCAAGATGATCTTGAGACTCTCTTCCCAAAGGGGCTGCTCACTGATCATGTAAAACCTTATTTTGGGGCACTTGTTTTTGTCGGCCAACAATACCCGACAAATTTCAGTATTGATATATTGTTGCATTTTTAATTTCAGATAATGAACTTTTACTTAAGTCTTCTGATACAAGTCACACCTGAAGTTTACTGTTTTGGTACATTTTTCATGGAACAGGTACTGCAGCATGAATATAATAAGTACAAGAACTAGACCAAATATGTGTTGTCAAATAATCTCCAAATTTTCTCAAAAATCAACTCACTTCATATCAAATAATTCAATTTTATCTTTTTATGTATGTATGTATGTATGTATGTATGTATGTATGTAGGTATGTATGTATGTACGTATGTAGGTTGATATCTTCTCCTTCTCCCTCGTGTTCATTCCCATAGATAGAGCAATGCACTGGACAAGAGCAATGATCAATTTTCCGGATCAGAGTGTAAAGTTCTACAATAGCTTAGGACCAAACCTTAATGAGGATTGCCTAGAGGTATGTAAAATCTCTAAAAGTAAATTTTGTTTTCACCTCCTGCTGCTTATTTTATTTACAAAAGGCTCTTAAGAAATTCATAAAGGCTGAACACAACAGCCGGAAGCAAAAGGAACTGCTTGTCGATGACAGGCAGGATTTCGGGAGTTTCATTGATGTGCGTGTGAGAATCATAACTGTAGCCTGATTCATAGGTCTGCGGTGATTTAATTGTCCTGGGGACCTTCTATAGAGCGTTGCAGCGAGCGAACCACACGGCGAGCGAGCGAGCAGCGCGATCGAGGGAGCGAGGAACGCGGTCGAATTGTGTTTTTGTGTTAGATTGTGTTGTCTTAATAATTTTGAGGATGAATGAAGGTGGCGAAGATTACGCAGGGCAGGAGGAGGTCCCATAGTAAGTTTCTCTTTTTTTAATGCCGCTAAAAGCATCCGCGAAGCATGGAGTCGAGCTTGGCTTTATGCTCGAAGCAAGGCTTACAAGTGACTTTTACAGATCATCAGGCTGCATTGCGGTACCTTAAGGATATTCGGAATGTGGTGGATCCATTTGATGTAAGTGTCACCTTATTCATCAACACATTCCGCCTGGACAAGCGGCTCGCACGGCAGCTTGTAGTGGAACTGCAACCGTTCCTACATTCTGATGAAGACCCGTTAGCAATTCCGAACATAATTAAGGTAAAATTTCAGATCCTATATAGGTTTCTGATAATTAGTAAGGTTTGTGACTGTACTAAATTTCCCCAGTTACAGGTACATAGTGTTTTGCACTTCTACGGGCACGGGGGATACCAGGCAACTGTGGGGAGTAACTGGCTCCACTGCCTGTCCCGTTCAACAGTTGGCCGCTTTATTGAAGATGTCACGAATGCTCTGAACAGTAGGGAAATCCAAGAGGGGTGGATCAGGTTTCCTCGCAGTCGCAAGGAGCGAGATCGGCTCAGAGAGAGGTCAGGTTATAAACATTTACATTTACTTTAACTATTTGAAGAAAATGATTTTTAAACTGCAAACCCTCTTAACAAACAAACTTACTGACATCAAGTTGAATTCCATATCCTGGGAGTAATAGGATTCCTCGATGGGACTTAGGCAGCAATTGTCCCTCCTCCGCAGGATATGAGTCCCCAGGGCTTCTGGACAAGGAAACACCATTATGCGCTGAGTTGTCAAATGGTGAATCAAACCTGATGGGATTGTTTTCTCTTTGGCATTGAGAGCATTTGTATCTTAAATCCTCTGCTTGACATTGCTCGGCATGCGACTCCAACCTTGTAATCCTGTCAGTGAACGCGAGATACCCAGGAGCGAACCATGATGCCTTCATTTGGGCTAATTCCACCCTGCGACGAAGGATGCGCGAATGTTTTAATGGGGATCAAAACAGTTGGCTGCGGGGGGGGGGTGTTGTCGGGAACAAATCTAGCGAGCGAACTGGTCGTGGGCGAGCAAATGAACGGACCCGGGGATCGAACGGGCAGAGAACGAACCGGAGATCCAGCGAGCGAACGGCGCGAGCGAACCGCACATTCAGCGAACGAACGATATAGCGAACAAACGCGCGGCGAAAGGACGGACGCCAGCAAGCGAACGTTACAGCGAACGGACAATACCTGCTTTCGCGCGCTTATCTGTTTTCCTTTGTCCTTCTCGTTCTTGTGTTGTGTTCGGAGCGAGTGTCACCCGTGTCACCCACCTTGATTTTGAAGTAAGTACGTATTATTTTCTTTACAGCTTTTACACTTCATTCTAAAGATTAGACAGGTATTTGCTCATCTTTACACATCGTAAGAGTGTTCCGTTCCTCATAACAGGCATATTCTGTGAACCGGAGCTGCTACTTGGGCCCTTTAAATCCCTCCGAACGCAAACACATCAGTTATTTGAACCATTAAATTGCGATATCCTTCCCCCGCCCCTTTCCGCTTTTACAACTGGATTAAAATACTGTGATCCTCCTCCCACACAAAAAATAGACGTCTATTATACGTATAAAAAACGTCTTTCCTTAGATGCAGAAGAGTCTAGTAGACGTCTTTTGTAGTCTACCGGTAGACATCTATGACACGTATAATGTCCTAATTTGCGACGTATATTAGACGTCTTTTTATATACATCTACTAGATGTATACTAATAGATATAAATATACACCAGAAAAATATAAATTTTGGGGAGTTGAACCCAGCATCTTCTTGGTAGCTGTCTGTCGCTCTATCCATTACGCTATGCGCTCAACTTGAGGAGTGGACTGTTAGGATGCTATATCTTCCAAGGTAGGTCTAACTGTGATCTAAAATATGTCTATGTCTATAGACATCTATCATTCCGTCTGCGCATAGACTAGGCAGATTTTCTCATCTATATATGTCTATTATACGTCTACTAATAGATGTAGACAAGATAGACATTTCGTAGATTATCTATAGATGTCTACTTTCGGTCAATACGTAGACGTCTCTTCGTAGTTAAATTTAAGACTAATTTTAGATATCTAAATTACGTCTCCTTGTGGATATAGACTTGCTAGACACAAGGTAGACCATCTATAGACAACTATAGACGTCTATCGACGTTTGTAGACCGACCATAGACGGTCTACCGCGATCTATAGACGTCTATCTTTTGTGTGGGATTGGCACTCTAACCTCGATGGCTCCAATCTCGTGGGATTAATCAAGTTTCTCACATGTCCTAATGAAATCTCTGCATGTTTATAATATGTTACTCTTTTCTAACCATGACCTTCATTAAAGATGTGTTGAACTTGCCCCTTGCATTGGCCATTCCTTGCCTGGGTTTAATTATGTAATCTAGGATGGTCAGCCATATAAGAAATGTACTTTTACAAATTGTGAAGGTAGTTTGGTGACTGAGGAACCCATCGGTACTAATCATGTTAGTATTGTAATTTACAGCCTTTTCATAATTTTCCCTTTAGTATTGCCAACCCTGTTTTTCACTGGGAAAACAAAGGTAGGCCGAGAAGGGTTTTAATGCCTTTAGCAAGGCATTAAAAATTAGCACCCCTGCAAAGGCATTAAAACTGCCCAAAGGTGTTAAATTTTAATGTCTTTGGACAATTTCATGCCTTTGCAAAGGCATTAAAATTTCACACCCCTAGAAAGGCATTAAGTCCTACCTTTGTTTTTCCAAAGTTGTTGTGGCTAAACTGTTCTTTTGTTCTTCTTTTTGTAATCAGCACTTGTCATTTGTCATAGTCTATATAAGTTGCTTGACTGATGGATTACATCACTCTCCGGTATATTTCTGCAAACTTGACTCAGTTCTCTTCAGTCAACCCTCTCCAGAACTAACAAATCATTCATCAGTATGTTTCTCTAGTTTCTCTAGAGAATCCAAATTATCTTACTGAAACAACTTAGTCTTACTGAAGAGTAGAAACGTATTATTTGCATTGCGAAACAACCTAGTGTTAGATAAATGATTACGGGCTCTATTATTGAAGATTCGGGCTCTTTTAGATATTGCACTGTATTGCGAACGGTGGTTCTTTGTCTCAATTCTTAGCTCTTTCTTACCCTCGGTGTGTCGCCCTGTCTGTCCGCCGTGCTGCCACCGCGACGCCCAAACTGCATCTGCCGTGTGTCGCGGCCGCTCGGCACTTCGAGACCTCGCCCTGCGCACAGGCGGGGCCCAGAAGTGCTGGGCTAGCTACACACATCAGGAGGGGTATGAACAGCACGTTTCGCAATTGTCGCATATTCGTCAGCGGTTGTATTGTAACACTTTTGGAGAGTGTCACAATCCAATACTAGATAGCCCTAGCAATTTCGGTCTGTGGTGGTGAATACAAAATCTGAAATGATGGGGCGGTGGGTTGATGGGTTGTGTCTCATTGGAGTTCCACCTTCACACTAATCCTTAATTATTTTGTTGTAGGTGTTCCCCTGGTCTTCTTTAAAGCGTGACTTAGTGAGATAATTCTCTTACAACGTTGCATTCACACTGCTCTTGGCTTGGAAAATAAGCTAATGGCAGGCGCGTATTAAGGGGGGGGGGCGATCGCCCCTGTGGCCTCTAGACAGCAGCCTGAAAGGTAAGCAAATTGTGCTACAAAACCCCTGTATGAAGGCAAACTGAAGGGCACCGCCCCCCTGTCGGTCAGACCTTAATACGCCCCTGGCTAATGGTTGTGTGTTTTCTGAAATGCAGGTGGACCGTAGTTGACTGTTGGCCTGAAAAGGCTGGCCAATGGCTTTTTGCCTCCGCATATGCCAAAAAACATTCACGGGGAGAGGATGAAGACTAAGATGAACATTATTTATTTGAACATTTAGTGATATTTACCTGAGTGTCACTTTTAATTTTTGTTAGTTACTTTATTTTTCTAGTCACCAAAGAGTTTAAAGTGGAATATATTTTATGAATTGTAAAACAAAGTACAATGAATTCTATTGGTTTTGTTAATATTTTGCTATTCCAATCATTAGATACCTAACTGGAATAAGTTTTGTGCCACGAAATCTCTCCTAATCTTCCATTTGCTTCTCACCAAAGAGTTTAGAGTGACATTTTTCATTTTTATTAGTTACTTTATCTATCTAGTCACCAAAGAGTTTAAAGTGGAATAATTTTTATGAATTGTAAAACAAATCACAATGAATTGTTTTGGTTTTGTTAATTTTTTGATAGTCCAGTCATTAGGTACCTTACTGGAATAAACTTTGTGCAATAAAATCTCTCTTTGATCTTCCATTTGCTTTTGCTTCATCCATCAGCTGTCTGAATAGGGTATTCCGCTGGAACGAAACCGGAACCTAAATAAGAAAAGCACGACCGACAGATCCGTTTCCCCCTGGGCCCTGATTGGTCAACGGTGACGTCACTGTAGCGATCAGCCAATGAGCGCGAAGGAGGAAACAGAGCCGACAGTCGTGCTTTTCTTTTTAAGGTTCCGGTTTCGTTCCAGCGGAATACCCTATTCAACTGGATTATCAACCTCTTCGTGGCGGAATTCCTGATTTGGGGCAACAATCAATTTTCTTTATAATATTTTTTTTTAAAGATATACTGACCTCAACAAAATCATCTTCCAGGATTATAAAATTATGTAAAACTGTGCTAGCCGTGAAGCTGTCAGTCAGATACTCCAGACAATACTTGTGGAACAACTTTAAACGCCTCTATTTGCCTTTTAGGGGCCCAAATGCCCTCTCTATTCAAGACCTGCTTCGTGCCAAGTAATAATTATGTACTCTTTGGCGTCTTGTGAGATTGCCATTGTCAGTGTAGGATATGATTACCTGCTAATGAAAAGAAATAAGGAAAATTATAAAATTTACGATATATGTATTACGATGGAATGGATACTATTAAAGGGATCTGGATATATCTTGTCTGTCAGTGTGTATCCACCATCTCCTAACAGGTGATTGTCTAACACAACATTAGGGTTTCGAAAATGTCTTGACCCCAAGGGCTCCTAGAGAAAGTTCTTTTGTTACCAACACTGCCCGGTTGCCCTACATATACATCTCTGAAGAGAACATTGTGATCACACACTGCTTGCAGAAGAATGGAGTAGTTGAATTTCCTGTCCACATAACGTTGAGGCTGCTTAAATGGTGCTGTAACCACTATGTGACAACCATCGATACATCCAACCACTCCTGGGTAGCCATACATGTCTTCAAAAGGTGCAAGAAATCAATTCCTGTTCCAATTCATTTGGCCATCGAGTATAATAACGGGACATTTCCCTTAATGCCTCAAATATATATTTATAATGGAAGGGAACAGTTCCCTCTAACACTCCAAACTTAACACCTACAGAGCGGAATTAATCTGGCGTGCCAAAATCCACAACATTATTATTAGACCTGCTATGTCATGACCTTTTCGACTACGCCTATGCCATCTGTCGTGAGTCTCCAGGTGGTGACCAATTGCCACAAGCAATTTCTGTTACGTTGAAAACAAATCATTTTGTTCATATTTTGATAGAAAACGGCACCAAAGAAAGTAATAACGGCAAGTACCTCAAATAAGGATGAGTCCATCCTAAAGTGTTGCTCAAAAGTAGGATCACCGAGTCTTCTCCATGATTCTATGTCCCCCATTATTTTCGTTCATTCTGTCAGATGAAATAGTACAAAACTTAACTTGCCACACATCTTCCTTTACATAGTACAACCAATAACCAATGAATTAGGGTAAGTTAGATACCGTTAAAATTAAACCTCCCATAATCATCATCATCATCATCATCAAATAATGCAGCTTTCATAAAAAAAAAACTCTGCTGCACCTTTATCGGATGAGCCCATATTGCAGAGCTTTTTCTTCAGAGGTTCTAACCAAAATAATCCCAGCAGAGTAGAAGCCGATCAACTTCAAACACAAACAACGTACCGCCGCCTGGACACCAGGTAGTTTCCAAAAACTTCTACAAGGTCCTAGCACCCGCTTCACCACGCACGCACGCACGCACGCACGCACGCACGCACGCACGCACGAACGGGTTTTCACTTGAGACCCCCCACCCGGTCGCCGAGCCACCTGGCGGCCGGCCTCGTCGTCTGCTAGACCTAGCAGACGCCGACACGGAAAACCTGTTGCAAAATCATAACGAACAGTTCAGGTATGTGATTCAATACACTCACCCTCATTGCATTGAAGTTACATTTCTGTAACCATATAATGTTTAGGTTGCGAAAAATTGCCCGTGCTCCAGATGCAGATCTGCTGCTTGCAGTGCCGCAGGTCGTCGGTGCGGCATTGCTGTTATTGGAGGAAGAGGATGATCAGGGAGCATTAATGATCCAAGTTGCTCGTATCGCGGCCGCTGAAATCATGGAGTTAGAGGAAGGGCCTGGTTTCGGAATAACTTTTTTAAGCAACGGAGCTGCCTTCTAAAATCGCTGGGATACGTGCGTGTTTTGTTTCATATGGCCCCTTAAGACAGGAAAAAAACTGACGAATGGAATTTGATAATAGCAAGCATATCGTTAGAATGTAATCTAGTACATTCGATTCTGAAGTCTAGTTGAAATCTGTATTGCAGAAATTTTGTAAATTTGAATTGAAATTCGAGTTCTATGGTAATGCTCGAGTCGTTTTTTACTCGTTCTTTGCACACTTCATTTGTTTAGTTTAATAGTTAGTAATTGCGTTTGAGAATGTGGGACTGTTGGTGACTACTTGTTGTATGTTTTGAATGTTCTCCACAGATGGCATAGCTGCAGCGCGATTAGAGTGCTCACTCGCGCGAGTGAGCTCGCTCGCTCGCTCGCCACCGCCTCCCTCCACGCGCGCCGCGCACAGCTTCCGCGATTCGCCGCTGGAGCGTTGGTGGCGCTGCAGCGAGCGCGAGCAGAGCATAGGTCGTATTCCGATGCGGTAGTAGCAGGGGTAGCGCTCATTTGTTGACCGCCATCTTGGTGCCCAGCTTAACACAGGGCTCTTATGGGAGAACCCCTTTATGATTTTTTTAAAAGTAAGGGAGACAATTTAGACATTTGAAAAAAATTGTATGCATACAAGTTAGTATTAACTTTATCGATAAATTT
Organism: Frankliniella fusca; assembly: GCA_029379305.1. Classification (NCBI taxonomy): domain Eukaryota; kingdom Metazoa; phylum Arthropoda; class Insecta; order Thysanoptera; family Thripidae; genus Frankliniella; species Frankliniella fusca. The sequence continues at coordinate 1,059,606 of JAHWGI010001270.1, read as the reverse complement.
TTTTCAAAGGTCTGCGTTGTCTCCCTTATTTTTAAAAAAATAATAAAGGGGTTCTCCCATAAGAGCCCTGTGTTAAGCTAGGCACCAAGATGGCGGCCAACAAATGAGCGCTACCCCTGCTACTACCGCATCGGAATACGACCTATAAAGCAGACGTCGCCGGAGCGAAGTGGTTGTCAAAGTTTTATCCACAAAGTTATTATTAAGTCGTTTGAGAGGTTTGAAGCGCTGCTGAAGTTTGCCTGTGCTAACGGTTGAGTCTAAGGTAAGCATATTGTCAAATGTTTGGACTCCATCAATAGTTTAATAGTATTGAAATTAATGTCGGTGACATCGGGAGGTTAGGTTAGAATCAGTAGTAGGCCTAGTGTTACTTTTAACGGTGACTTCAAGGCTTGCATGTGTTTACCCATTGTTACTAGGAGTACGTGCGGCAGGCACGTAGTTGCTGAGCGAAGTGTAAATGGAAAAATGAGGGACGGTTTCAACCCAACCGCCGTTTTGGTAGGCAACCTTCAAGTCAGTCAATTACGGAGGAAAAGGGGGGGGGGATAGAGAGCAGAGAGAGGGAGGGACATGGGAGTAGGAGGCAGGAAACATCTTTGTAGGAGGAGGGGGGGCAAGCCACAATTACCCTTGCCGGTTCGGTGTGAAGTAGTAGGTGTCGAAAGACGCCAAATTTTTGGCATTCATGAAAAACACAGTAATTGGCAAAAACGCCAAAATTTGACATCGAACGATGTCATTTTTTGGCGTCTCGTGAACACCAGAAATTTGGCGTCTTTTGATGCTAACAGTTTACAGTACTGGTCCCCGAACTCACCGAAAGACATTCTAGGCGCAGCACCACTATAGCACAGGTATGATAAGCACCCCCTCGGAGAGTCCTCCTGAAGTCAGAAGTCCAATACAACCCGATGGGATCGCCTCCAAAATGCGGTTGTCCTGTGCGGGGACATCTGGACACCCATCCAACCTAACCTAAACCACCTGTCCATGCAAATTATTATATGAAATATAAATAAAATAAAGTAATAAGCGCGAGGGAAATTTGGTGCTGGTGTTGCCCTACAGGAGATAGCGGACTTCTTTCTTTCTTTTTTTTACTGCGCCGAGGCGGGTAGGCAACCTATTGCGCACTGCGCCGTAATTCGGGCAGAACTCCCCGCCCCCTCCCCAGACCGCTGCAGTCTTGGTGGAATCCCCTTCGCGGCGCGCGCCGCTGTTCAAGCAACTGCATTTACTGGCCGGCCCCGGCCCTGCAGATAGGCGCTGTCGCGCTGGCCAGGTAGCGCCGCAATTCGGAGTGGTGCTCTCACCCCCTCTATTTTACCCTGCCTGACCCATCCGAGATCAGGGGCTAAGTATCATTTACATGTTTAGAAAGAAAGCACCTGCATCACATGCTGACAGTCCCCACCTCTCTCTCCTCACTACCTCTCATTCCTTATCCTTCTGAATTAAGTTTGCCCTCAAACCAACTCACATCAATCCATAGTTAGCCAGCGATGGGTCACTTAAAATACGCTGCAAACCTAACAGTCAACTTAGAACACTGTTCCTAATATGTACTTCAAGGCACGCATTAGAAAGTGCATGCCTTGCTATGCAGTTGGAAACGTGTACTTACTATAGCACTATGCCATAGCTGCCATGTACTTCCAAGTGCATACCATGGCAGGCATGCACTTCCTAATGCATACTTTGAAGTGCACATTAGGATCAGTGTACAAAGTTGACTGTTGGTTTTGCAGTGTATGATTTAAAAAGACATTGCAAGTAATATTGTAACAGAGGCCAGTAACTTTAAAATACAAGCAAGACATTCACAAAGATACTCGGGACCTTTAAATGATGAGGCGTATTTATTTTGAAATGAATGTCAACTATTAAGGATAGAATCAAAACAATTGTGCCATTTCAATGATTATATGGCTACATAGTAATAATAAGTATGCACTTCAGTGTTTTAGAAAGACTGTTTTAACGTTAACACTCCTGGCATAACTAATATATTACAAGTTTGGTCTCTCACCTAAATCCTATCAACAGTATCGCCCCTAATATTTGTAAGAGTCAAATCTCATTAAAATAACCATGTTTTCAAAACAATTTTTTTCTCTATCAATAACTTTGTGGAGTGACCTTTCTTCAATCTGAATTCATAGGCATAACGGATCAATGAGTAATTTTTGGCAAACACATAATGTAGCTTGATCAGAAATCGTATCATTGGGAAATACGGAGTAGGTTAAGAACAAAATGATACAAAATTCACCAAAGTAATACCCAAACTCTTTTCTTGTTTCTTGTTAGGTTTAAACCACACTTTTATATATTATCTTTAGTAGAATGATGAGACACCAAATATTCAGTTTACGATTAACAAACTTATTATTCTTTTTTATTACAAATGCCTATTGTTGTATGTCAAAAATGGGCACACTTCCACTAATACAATTAAACATCCACACCGCACTAAAGAAATCGTTCAGCTGGGGTTAACTTGTGGTGACTTGGGTGACTCAATAACAAATCAATACGCTGGGGAATCAAGCAAGGATTCAAAATGGAATTAAACGAAATATAAGGAAATCATACTGCTGTTAGTAACTCACACTTGTCAGGCCATGGGATTACCTAATTTCAATACTCAGACCATACTCTAATGTTCACCGAACAGTTTCACAGCTTCAGTGTAAACAACATTGTCTATGTTATTTGGTTATGTCACTCACTCACCTAGGAAGAACACAACAAAGTTTCATCGATACTGGCTATCATTTCAGTAGTCCGTGACGTTCATTTCACAAATCCAACGCAATAAAAAGTATTTTGAGGCACTACCCATCTCACTCCTCCCCAAGCCACAGACGTAAACAAACAACAAATCACTCGAACCCACACTTCTACACAATGACGACACTTGATACTTCGTGCAGCGACGTCCGCATCCTTAAAAGCGACTTCAGACTGCATATTACGTGAAAAGACTATTAATGATCATTTAATCATTTGTTTGAATGCTGATGCTGTAAAAAACTGAGGTAGGATTCGGCTGGGCTGGGCGGCTGGCGGCGGATGTAGTTCCGCGCCCTGCCGCTAGATGGCCCTAGCCAAAGACGGCGGCTGCAGCCAACATACTAATATTGAAACTTCCAATTCAAATAAATCGTTCCAAAATTTCAAACTCAATCGATCAGAAAACCATGGTCAGATTAAGTTGCGCCGTAATTAGTAGATCACGGAAAACTGTATCTTTTAACGAAACCTGTTGGGGTGTCAGAGGAGAAGAGGTGAGGATGCACAGACAGACAGACAGACAGACGGACTCACGACCGACTACATCCCTGGTCCCAATGCAGGGGATAGCTTCGCTTCGCTCAGCGACAAAAGGCCCGAATAGACCTCATAAATACCAAAGTATACAGCTACTTGTTGGCTTCCAAGATTAGTTAACATTTGTGACTTAAATTGTGATACTTGTTGCAGATGGATGCCTATCAAGATGTAAATGCCTACCAAGAGGAGAGACGCCTGCAAAAGAGGTTTCTTTTGCTAAGACGCCGCAGGATTCGTGACTTGTGCAATCCCTATGATGTGACACACGAGAGCTTCACTGCCACCTATCGACTACCGCAGAACTTGGTTTTCAGTCTGTTGGATCTGATTCGTCCCCACATTAGAAGAACCACAAGTGTTTTGGCCTTGCCTTTTGAGATCAAGGTAGAGAGAACTTTCCCTGTATTGTTTCAATAGTCTGGCCAGCCAAAGGTGACGCCTGGCAAGCATGGGCTATTGTGGGCGGCTGCAGCAAACCCAGGTGTCACCTTTGGCTGGCCGGACTATACTTACAAATATTCTGTTCGGTCGTGTTATTAGTATTTTTCTCAAATTTCAGATTTTAGGTGTGCTGCATTTTCTAGCTACGGGTTCCTACCAGACACCAGTTGGAAGAAACTTTGATGTTGCAGTGGCGCAACCAACAGTGTGCACCTATGTCAAGGAAATTGTGGATGCGCTTAATCAGCCAGCTGTTGTGGGAAGAATGGTCAGATTTCCTAGAAACCAAGAACAGGTCAACAACACCATAAGAAGGTAGGTGTGTCATGACATATGATGTGATATCTGGATCTGGTTCTGATTAAAAAGCTATAGAAAGTGCACTGTATAACTTTCAATTTGTCTGTTTTGGTTTCAGAAACAGAGCGATGGGGGGCAGGCTTCCCAATGTGGTGGGATATATTGATGGCTCACTAATTAAAATAATGAAGCCATCAATCGCCAACAATCGGCAAGCATTTATAGGACGCAAGTCTTTTGCTAGCATGAATGTACTTTTTGTAAGTAAAAATATGTGTGACTTGGAATTTTTTGTGCACTTAATTATGTTGTTTAATATATTCCTTTTTGCTTGCAAGACATGTGACAGAAGACTTTATGTCTTGAATGTGCTGGCCCGTTATCCTGGGGCTACAAATGACTCCTCCATCTATGGGCAGAGCGCTGTGCGACGGAGAATGATTGAGTTGCAAAGACATGTACCTTGTCTCTTACTTGGTATGTAACAAATTTAGCCTGGGTGAAGGATGTGTGAAGTGTCCGACATGATCTCATGTTTGTTTTTCATTACTTCAGGAGATTCCGGATTTCCTCAAGAACCATGGCTTATGACTCCATATGCAAGACAAGAGGAGCCTGAGGAGGATGCCCCAGAAGCGCGGTATAACGCAGACCATTGCAGTGACCGCAATGCAGTCGAAAGGGTGATTGGTGTCATGAAGGGAAAATGGAGGTAAGTTCAATGCAAACAACTTCCTGAAATCAGCATATTAAATAAATGTTAATTGGCTTTTTAATCTTATGCTGGTGTCTTTCTTCAGGGCTATCAATGATGAGCGTGTGCTGCACTATTATCCAGTCAGAGATAACTACTAGCTAGACTCTCTACGGTCGAGTTCTAAGAATCTCAGATTGTGTCAGGAACAACCACTACTTTGCCAAGGCAGATGTGAAAGCATCATACAAAGATGTACACTGTTAAAAGCTTACGGTGAATTTGACTGTAAGTTACAGTGAAACCAGTACCACTGTAAGTTACGGTGCATATTCGCCGTAACTTACAGTGAATATGCACCGTAAGCTACGGTGAGCAGCCTGCACCACTGTAAGTTACGGTGCATTTTCACCGTAAGCTACGGAGAATAGCCTGCACCACTGTAAGTTACGGTGTATATTCACTGTAAGTTACGGTGAATATGCACCGTAACTTACAGTGGTGCAGGTTTCACCGTAAGCTTTTAACAGTGTGATGTACAATGTATCCATCATGATAGCCAAGTCAACTGGTGACGTTTGCTATTTGCTATTGTTCATGTACCTGCAAGGCAAGAGCGCTTGGCAGATGCTGTCACATATTTGCTGTTTTAATTCTAATTGGTCGTCATGTCGAAACGCAGGGACATGAAGGTAAGAGCTTCTTCCTTTGTATAATTATCGGAATGCATGCAATACACTGGAGACATTGGCAATTTTTATTAGACGTGTTACCATATTTACAAAGATATTTAAAATACCCCAACATGAATTCCTTTAGAAAACAGACAGTCGTAGTAAGTTATTAAATACATAAACAAGTCAAACAAGGAGGCACCCATAACGGGGGCCTAAAAAATACATAAATAATGTTTAAAAATAAACGAAAAGTTGCTGTTTAATCAAATTCAGGGTCATCATCCTTGATGAATGTTAGTTGAAAATTGACAAGGTACGCACAAACCTTCAAGGTGCTATTACAACCACTTCATCAACTCATCACTCATCACTCATCATTTTTCATTTTGTCCTGAAACACCTCCTACGACTGATGTTATTGATTTAAAAGAAGTCTAGTGGAGGAAAATAGTCAATTCAACAGGAAACATATAAATTATTACCTAAATACGGCACTTTTTTCACGATGTACGCATGTATAGTACATTCGCTCGCCTGAGCGACGAAGCGAGGCAGTTCCGACAATGTCCGAGAGACGGCGCTTGCATCGGCGCCCGCGCTTCGGCTCGGCTCGGCTCGGCTCGGCTCCGGTAGCTCGTCGTTTGTTCTTTTGTTTGTTTTTGAAGTGCTGTACTGTTGTCGTTAACGGTTGACGGACGTGCTCTTTTCTTTTCCTGAGTCGAACCGGACGAATCCTCAGAGCGTTTGGGGTTGGACTGAGGTGAGTTGAAGCTTTTGTACTTGTTTAGGTGTATTTTCTAGTGTTTTGCCGAAAACTCCATCTCCGCCGCGTCGCTCTCACTGTGTCGGTGTCTAATTTTGTGGCGGGTATTTATGTTCCCCAACGGTGTCGCCGAACTGCATTTCGGGTGCAGGTTTAGCTTATTCTAAGTTTTTTTTTATTTTTTTTTACGTATCCTGGAGGGCTGTTGGGGAACAGAATTGGCGAGCGAACGAAGTAGCGAACGAACGGATTGGCGAGCGAACGGAACGGCGAACGCAGCTGGCCGCCAGCCGCGTTCGCCGTTCCGTTCGCTCGCCACTCCGTTCGTTCGCCACTTCGTTTGCTCGCCAAATCTGTTCCCCGACAGCCCTCCTGTTGGCAAAATCCGACTCAGGCAGAGGCGCGCGAGATGGTGCTTAGGTTAGGTCAACTCTGGGGACACCTCTGCGATCTTACCAATGGTGGCGCGCGGGACTCGCAAAAGACCGATGGTGCTACCGGATCCGTCTGTTCTCTGCCGCAACTCAGAGCAGACGACGCACTCTGTTATTGTTTACAGAGAGGGCATGACATATTCATGGAAAGTACATGGTGATATTTCATTTACCCGGGTCACCTGAGACTACTGCTTTAAGGCAACACCATTTGTGTTAGATATGTGAACCGAATTATTCTGGTCTGACCCGTTTGTGTTACTTTGGACTGTGTAAGTCTTGACTTATTTAATTTTAATTGCAGACATAATGGAGAGAACTCCGAGGGATCGGCGTCCACCCAAAAAGGATTACACTACCCCTGATGTTATAAAAGGTGTGAGAGAGCACCCTGTACTGTGGGACAAACAATGCCCGGGGTACCATGATAACTCCAAGAAGGCAGAAGCTTGGGCAAAAATCGCCTCTCGATTCTATAACTTCTCTGGTAAATAAGTTTTTAGATTCTGAGACCACATTTTTACTTAGTATGTTTTACGACTTTATCGACCTATTTCTCTTTTATAGCAAAAAAGGCATGTAAAGTTTGGGAGAACGCCCGAAAGGCCCTCTGTAATCAAAAAAACCGAAAGGCTGCAGCAGAGAGGTCGGGAATGGGGGCAAAGAAGAAAGTAAAAGATTATATTTATGCAGAGCAAATGTCATTTTTGAAAGGAAATGATATTACTGAAACGCAAGTATCCAGTCTTGACAACGATGAATCTGATGACACATCTGACCCTGATATAACTGATGAAGACCATGATGGTGATGATGACGATGATGATGAAGATGATGAAGATGATATGACAGATGATGAAAAAATATCAGGAATTGAATTTTCTGTCAGACAACAGCTACAGAAGACAGGGCACAAGCGGACCTTGCAGCCTCTCACTCTCAACTTCCAGGTAGTTGTTGCATCTTCTGGTGATGAAAAGGGGTTGTATGCGTCTCAGCAAACTTTATTGAAACTCTATTTACAGAAATCAGAACGTGACAAAAGTCTCGATGATAAGCTCAAAGTGGATAAAATCTTTGATCTGAATGCAAATGAATTTGACGAGACCTTCAATAATGGAAGTTTTGATGAAGAGGACAAGGAAAACCAAGGGCATGACCAAATGGAGAAGGTGAAGCATGTTTTACTTATACTTGCTGTCTTATAAATATTAATATTTGTGTATATTAGTAATCGTATACATTTATATTGTATAAGTACGAACATTGTTGGTGTTGATTGCAGGCCAAAAGAGCTAAGGATGACAGAAGATTGAAAGCAAAACAGGCACGTGAAAAAAAGCGGGATGCCAAGAGGGATGAGAGGCTCAAGAGAATTGCAGAGAAGGTCAGGGCAAGAGGCCATAAGAATTTCCCCCCTTTAAATCAGGAAAGGAAACCAGAAAAAGAAGGAGACAATCTACAGACCATGGAAGTAGTAATACGAGAGCCGCCTCCACCCCAAGAGCAAACCCCGACAACTCTCTTTTTCTTGTCAATCGCAGGGAGAGTCAATGCACTTCCTGCTGATACAGCCAATGAACTCACCTTGCCAATTCTTCATCTTGTTGTTGAGGCAGAAAAGAAAGTCAAACAAAGGTATTTTTTAAAATTTATTGCTTTAATATATTGAGTTTAATAGGCTACAGTGATAAATTTTGTTTCATCTCCAGTTTGGACCACAGCCAGACACATACTGAAAGCAAAATGTCGAAATTGAAGAGGGTGGAACAGGCGCTCAAAATGCCAGAAGACTCTGTTGCAGTCAAAGGTTTTGGCTATGAGTTGAGAGGCAGGGACATTCATACACTGAGGCCAAATACATGGCTCAATGATCAGGTAAGATAGGTTATTATTATTATTATTATTATTATTATTATTATTATTATTATTATTATTATTATTATTAGCCTGTTTCATAAAGTAAACAAACATATTTTATGTGAGGCTTTGTCAAATTAAAATTATATTGAGACAATGATAAGCATTACACAAGATTAAAATAAGCTTTACATAAGATCAGAAAACAGAGTCTTCCAGATTATAAAATTCCTTTTCCTTCAGGTACTTCTTTAGTGCTATTTTCAAAGTATTCATGGATTGGATTGTCTTAATCTCTTCAAGCAGATTATTAAAAATTGGAATGCATCTTGCTATTGGGGTTTACTCTTTCCATCTGCACAGTGGATATCTTTTCTTCTCCTTGTTTCATATTTATGTAGTTTTAGATTCCTATTAGATTGATGACTGTTTTCTGCAAGTGCGGACATTTTGTATGGTTCACTTAAAAAATTTATGAATTGTGATTGGAGCTATTAAGCCAATGTGTAATGTCCAATTTTTCTCCTTTCCTTCCAGGTCATTAACATGTATTTAAGATTAATTGAAAAGAGGAGTGAAGCTGATACTGATTTGCCCTCAGTGAAAGCGTTCAGCACATTTCTTTATCCGACCTTACTTAAGGGGTTTGACAGGGATGTGGTGAGCAATGTAAGTCCCCTCATTTATTTGATTAAAGCACTGGTTTTCTTTATCACACACTGTTAATCAATATATTTTTCAGGATGGAGTAGATAAAAATATTATTCTTGTGCCTCTCCACCATGATTATGGTCACTGGTCTTTAATATCTGTTGAAAGTATCACCAAAACTGTTACTTTGTATGACTCACTTGAAAGAAAGACCACGAGTGCACTCGAGGATATTGGTGTATGAACAAGTTTCTTTTCTTTTCTTACTTCTAAAATGATAGTATGCTTACTTCATTGCATTCTTTTTATCCCTTTAGATTATTATGGAGCATTTCAAAACTATCATCCCCGGCTTCAAGGAAGAAGAGTGGTTCAAAATCCATGAACTTGTATGTATTGCAAAAATGAATGTGTACTGTATTATTTTTGATCAATGTGTAACAATATATTTACTTTTATGATGGTCCCAGGCAACTGAATGGTGAAGATTGCGGGGTGTTTATGTGCACCTATGCGGAGTTTATAACCAGGGGAGCTGAGCCCACCTTCACCCAAGACCAAATGCCTGGGCTCCGGAAAAAAATGGTGCTTGAAATATTGACTCAAAGTATTTTGACAGACTTCATTCCGTAATTCAGTCTGTTTGTTGCTGCTACTGTGATATACAGTGAAACCCGCATATATCGAACCCGCGTATAACGAATTTCCCTCTTATAACGAATTTTTGTCCGGTCCCTTAGATGCAATTTTAATGCTTTTTTCACTCAATATATCGAATTCCCGGTTATAACGAATTTTTCCCGCGGTCCCCTGAAATTCGATATATGCGGGTTTTACTGTAATTTATATCAATTTTAAAAATTTGTCCAATTTAGTCATTAAAGTGCAGTGTAGAGCCATCTCCTTTTGGAAGAAGTAACTCTCTTTTTTTTTTTTTATGTCTACTCCCTGTTCTTAATTTCATAGGGATGGCTCCATGCACCTGGATAATATGTATGTTAGTAAAAGTAAGGTAAAATGTGTTATAGTATTCGAATGTATCTACTGTTTTATATGTTGTTGCTTGTTTACTGTTTAGTTGTATTGGATTTAATTACATGAATCCTACTGTCTGAAGTGGTATTAGAAATTCTCAAGTCTTTCCAAAACTTGTGGTGATCAGAACGGTGATAATGAAAAGCAAGTTCCTAAGAAATAATTCCTCTGTGATGTGTGATGCTTGTCTCAAGTTACTTCAATACCTTATGTGTCGTTTTTGCGAGTCTAAGTCATATGTATAAGTGTGTTAGTGCAATAATTTATAGAGAGAATGTCGGAGGTCTCAGCTCTCTGATAAAATCTCACTCCCGCCTGAATTGTTTTGATTACTTTAATTGAGAGCAGAGGCTGATAGTGATACTACAGGACAAGCATCTGTTTGTAATAAGTTTCTTGAGTCAAATTTTAGCTTTTAGATTCTATAAATACATTATATGCATTGAATGATTACCTGATTAATTTGTGTGAGTCTGCATGTGATTTTGTTAGACCTCAATTAAATTTACAAACTTGCTCAGTTTTATGGTAAAATTATCCCCTCCTAAGGTGTGTATTGTAAGAAACCTTGTCACATTCACATTGGTTGTAATTGGTATTAATTGTTTATTGTGTGTAATATCCAATATCCTGTAACTTGACATTTCAATTTGCAATTAACGTGTTAGTCAATTCCATTTAGTTCCTTAATCCAGAAATTTTAATTTATAAGAAATGGGGAATGATTGAAGACTGTCAAAAATAGCATGAAAATGAATTGTTTATTATCTAATGCTTTAGTCATTATTGAATTGGTAACCATCAAAATACACTCTGTATGGATTTGAAAGCCAACAACAAGATAGAGACTGACAACAAATCCACATTATTAACATACAAAGACTAGATTTGAATTCAAATAGAGTGAAACCTAGATTCAACAATGCACTTAACATCATAAGTGAGACACTTCACAAGTTGGAATGCCCGCTGACTTCCACTGCCAAGGAATTTCATTGTCAATGAAGAAGTCCACAAAGAACTCCGTTACTTTGGTACCCACCAAAGTTGTGTCCTCTGGATTTGATGTTGTCACGTCTTCTTCTAGTCGGTGCAGTATTTCCTCTTCCTTTGCAGGGTCTTCCCCCTTGAAGCGCCCGTAGACAATGGTGCCATCTGCTTTCAAATCATCGTGGTATTTCCCATGTTTGTTGCATCTGTATCTTCTAGTTCTGCATGGAGTTGAACTTTCTTCATCCATAAGATGTAAGTTGTGGAGCGCGCAAGCAGACAAGACAATGGATTTGGCATGAGCAAGGCTGGTTTGCAATGGCTTCTGAAAAATCCCATACCTCTTGTACAGAGCGCCAAAAGCATTTTCAATTTGGCGACGGCTGCGAGAAAGTCTGTAGTTGAAAAGGCGCTTCTCCGGGGAAAGGAATTTTCCTTTGAAAGGTGTAAGGATGTGGGAACCACGTTCAAAGGCAGCATCCCCAACGAAGAAGAATGGCACATTTTCACTGGAACCATACAATTTGCAGGGAGGAGGGAGGTCCAGCTGATGTTTCTTAAGCTTCTTGGCAAACTTTGACCGATGAAAAACATTCCCATCACCCCGGCTTCCACTAGATCCTACATCAACCATTAAAAACTTCATCTTTGCATCACACACCCCCAACAAGATGAAACTGAAGAACTTTTTGTAGTTGAAGAAGCGGGAGCCACTGAGAGGTGGGGAATGAACAGTTACGTGTTTCCCATCAATTGCACCAAGACAATGTGGGAAATCCCACATTGACTCAAACTCAGAGGCGCACTCTAGCCAAGTGTCAATTGAGCTCTTCTTAAACACAATTGGCTTCAAGCAGCTCCACAACACGGCAGAGGTTTCGGAGACCACAAGAGAGATGGTAGGCTCGGACACCAAGAAGTATTTTTCTAAGGTTAGATAACTATCTCCTGATGCCAGGAACCTGAAACAACACAAATTTTAGTTGCCTGACAACAACTAATGAAAACTACAAGAAGAAGCCTGTGAGTCAGAAACACACTTTAAGGTGATGGCCAGCCTCTCTCCAGGGCAGACTGGTTTACGAAAGGATCTCTTCTCCAGGAAGAGCTGGACAAGATTTAAGAGCCAATCAAAGCACTTTGGAGTCATCCGGAATGTTTCATAAAACTTCTCATGGTCATCTTTTTTCATTACTTTGATGATAGTATTCCATGCGCCATATGTGTCATGGTGTTGAAGCAGTGGCCTCACCCACCACCTTCGGTCCTTCTTCACAACCTTCTTATTACTTTGGTCCACATGGCACCTGATGGTAAATCTGGTTTGTCCTTCTGCCAAAAATTAATTTTACTGTGACAGAAAAAAATTAGGGAATATTAATAAAAATGCACATTGGTATGAAATATGTGAAAGCACTTACTTCCTAACACTACAGATGATGTGTGGTACTGGGGCCTCCTCTTCCTCAGCCAGGCCGTTACGGCCAAAGTGGCTGCAGCCAAAGACCGCATGAAGTCCTGTGGAGTTTGTCTGCAATGAAAATTAAATAAGTCAAGACTTACACAGTACAAAGTAACAGTACCATCTCGCGCGCCTCTGCCTAAGTCGGAGTTTGCCAACAGGATACTTAAAAAAAATTAAAAAAAAACTTAGAATAAGCTAAACCTGCACCCGAAATGCAGTTCGGCGACACCGTTGGGGAACATAAATACCCGCCACAAAATTAGACACCGACACAGTGAGAGCGACGCGGCGGAGATGGAGTTTTCGGCAAAACACTAGAAAATACACCTAAACAAGTACAAAAGCTTCAACTCACCTCAGTCCAACCCCAAACGCTCTGAGGATTCGTCCGGTTCGACTCAGGAAAAGAAAAGAGCACGTCCGTCAACCGTTAACGACAACAGTACAGCACTTCAAAAACAAACAAAAGAACAAACGACGAGCTACCGGAGCCGAGCCGAGCCGAAGCCGAAGCGCGGGCGCCGATGCAAGCGCCGTCTCTCGGACATTGTCGGAACTGCCTCGCTTCGTCGCTCAGGCGAGCGAATGTACTATACATGCGTACATCGTGAAAAAAGTGCCGTATTTAGGTAATAATTTATATGTTTCCTGTTGAATTGACTATTTTCCTCCACTAGACTTCTTTTAAATCAATAACATCAGTCGTAGGAGGTGTTTCAGGACAAAATGAAAAATGATGAGTGATGAGTGATGAGTTGATGAAGTGGTTGTAATAGCACCTTCACTAAATCACTAGCTACTGATAACATTTTATTGGAGATGATATACCTAATCAATCTGAAATTTTTAATCTTCCCAATAAATGTTTCCACATGGATCCTGGACACTGCAATTGCTCAATTAAAAATTAGCTCCCTGGCGGTGAAGTGGGTTCTTCCATCTTGGAAGGCAGGAATGAGGAGGTGGACCTCTTTTTCGTCGCACGGGTCTTCAATGTCAAAGCCACGATCAGCCATCACAGCATCACCAGGCTCTAAAAAGTCCAAAAGTCCACTTGCTATCACCAACTTCCTGTCTGTCATACTTCCTTCATATCCTTCACTCAAAAATGAGAGTCCACCAAAACATGATATTCCCACCAAGAACTTCATTGTGCTACCTTTCTTGTAGTGAGAGAAGGTATTATTTTGATGCTGGAAGTGGCGGGGATGTTGGATCTTGAATTCAGTGGCATCTATAACTATCCGTAGGTTTGGGAACTCCTCAAAACATTTAGGTTTCAGAGCATTTTGAGCTGATGCTGAAGTGAACATGTGTCTACGTAACTTACTAAACTGGAGACTTAAAAAGCGTATCCATGTGTATGCTATTCTTGAAGCGCGGGACGTACTGATGTTGAACACTATCTTGAGGTCTGCCAGTGGGAGTCCTCACCGAAGTCTCAACAGAGTGAGAAACATTTTGTCTTTAGAGGTCAAGTCGGGCTTAGTGTGTTCTATCTTGGGAGTGTGGTTCCTATACTCATACTTCAGCTTATTGCACACTTCATCTCCTTCAACGAAAGTGTAAATTATTTCAAACACTCTCTGAGTGACACCAGTGTAGAACATAAATTCCTTGTCGAGTAATTTCTTGCATTTGTCATAAGCACTGTTAAAAATACCGTAGGGAGTTACGGTACGCCTACGGTCTGTACCGTAGTTTTCGTGTACGGTCAGACCGTAGCTTATTATTACGGTACGGACTGTATTTCATTGTGGTTAGAATGTGCCCCATTGAACTTCCCCAACACATTTGCAGGCTACGGTGTGTACCGTAAGATTCAGACCGTAGACGAAAATTACGGTCCGGGACCAGGTAACAAATTAACGGCGCGTACCGTAGGTATTTACCGTAGTATTTTCTAACAGTGAGACAGGAAGCTCCGATTACACTGAATTCCACTGGATCGATGTGTTGGCATCTGTAACAATGGTAGGCAACATAAGAATATGTCACCTATATTTTGTGCTCCTCTGTTTACAGCTGTCACCTGCACAGGAAAATTTTTCTACTGCGTGGCCCCTAGAACATCACAAACGCAGGAACCTGATGTAGCGAAAGAAAGAATGAAATGAATATTACCAAAATAGTGCCAATTTCTACAGAAGCGGACATTTTGATCCCCGCCCTACTGCACATCAACTTGATTCAGATGAGACAAGTGTGGCAAAACTACAGCAAACACTGGAATTAATGCCAGATAAATTATTGTGGTACTATCAGCTTCTGGAGAGGCCAATTGTAGACGAATCGTACCCAGATGTTGAGTCAACATATGAAATTGCTGAAAGGTGCAGTAAATTTTGTTGTCATCTGAGCAGGGTGATAAATGTGTCCTGTACCCAACCACTGCACTGCATTAGGTCCTCACAGCAATCTAGAAGTGGTTTTTGGCATTCTGAACGTGCAAAGCGCGTAACTGCTTCAATTGCCAAAGATGTACTTGGTCTCTCATCTGATAAGTCCAGGATGACCTTCATGAGGAAGCACATATGGGAGCTGGACACATTTCAAACTAATGCTATGGCACGAGGATGCAGCCTGGAAGACACTGCAAGAAGAGAGTACACAGACCATCTGAAAGCAAGAGATAAGGACATAGATGTGCTGGAATGTGGCATGTGGGTGGATCCCCTCTTCCCGCAGCTTTCATGCAGCCCTGACGGGCTCATTGTGGACACCAATGGCATCCAAAGACTGCTAGAAATTAAATGCCCTAGAGTACTACAAATATGGATCCAAACCATTTCGAAAACCTGCCAAAGGCACAGTTGGCCAGATTCTGCTTGAGGAGAGATAAGACTAGTAAATTAGTCATGTTGAAAACCACCCATAAATACTACTACCAGGTCCAGATATCACTGGACATCATGCATCTCGATACCTGTGATTTTGTGGTCTTCTCCACTGTCAAAACTGAGAAACATGAAGAACCAAAAATTCATAAAAGTTGAAGTACAATATGATGCAGAGTTTTGGAGAGAGAAAAAAAATGAGATTATTGAACATACACCGAGAATGGTTAGTGTCAGAACATTTTCTCAAAAATACACAGGTCCACCGAGTTCCTAAAATGCTAATTTATCGAGTATTTCATGAAGACCATGATGATGATTATTTTCTCTCCAGCAGTACAGAAGATCTTTCATAGAAGTAGAAAGGGAAAGTGAATTCCTAATCAATTATGGTATTGGAGACCGAAAGCCAAATTTTTAATTTCAGTTTACTATAGTTATTGACTCAATGCTCAGACTGACCATGTGATATTGTAGCGTTAGGTGGACTAAGTAAAGGGGACGACAGAGTACTGGATCAGTGGATTTATTGAGGTAACTAGCAGGGCACGGATACAGCTCGGGGCAAGACAAACCACACGACTGTCCACCAGCTGGGGGTTTATGGAGCGCTCCCGGGGAGGGGATGGGAAGGGGACCGTTCCCTGAGGTCGACAAATGACTCCTAGTGGTTTCCTGAGTAAACTTATGCGTCCCCGGGGTTGCGAGGAATCATCTTATAATTTTTTAAGAATAAAAATATCTCAAGACGCTTCCCAGAGATCCCTCGGAAGTTCCTAGTCGTAGCTAGCGAGTCCCAAGGTCTCCCGGGAGCCCGTTCCGCTTCACATTTTCGTTACCAACCGCAATCCTTATACAAATTGAGAAAAAAACAAAAACCCATTTGAATAAAACCGATATATATATATATATATATATATATATATATATATATATATATATATTATGTGGTCAGCGAGGCAGAAGCGTCAATACGTTAAAAAGACGCTAACGGCGCTGCAAAAATTCAAATTCAAATGTCTCGCGCACCTGCGCGTCTTTTATTTGTTTTCATCGAGGTCTGTTTGGTGTGGTGTTGTTCGGTTGGCCGTTGCCGTTAGCTAAGTAGCAAGGCTCTTCGCGCCAAACGCAACTTTCAAAACGGTCAACGGTTGTACTGCGTAGTGACGCCATCGTTTTAGTTGTGCCGCCGTGCGACTGCGTGCGATAATATTGGTCGCTGCCCTGTAGGGAGATTATCGAGCTCCTAAGCTCGGAAGCTCGATAGCTCGATTTGAATACTCGAAGAACGCGCTGGACGCCGAAACATATGCGATTTGTACCTTTACAACACTTTAAAATACTCCAAACTATCCAAAAATAATAATGTGTGACGTTATCATTAATATCTTGACATATTTCACCACTTACTGTCTTAGAAGGCCAAGTATTGGTTGAAGGGGAGGGGCAGCGGACTAGTGACTCGCTTGCGCCCAAAAAAGTAGTCCCAAATTCGTGGCCCGAATACCTCCTCAACTCGCCAACAAATACGATTTTACATTATATTTCGTTCACAGTAATTGATTAAAGGTTTTTAAAACGTGGATTTGAATAAAAATCTTTTTATGATTACATTGTTTTGTCCAACGGTCATTCCGTGGACCGCGCATGCGCATCGCCATTACTGCTGTTTACAAACATTTCAAACTGTCAACGGTCGGTTGTGTGTTTTGAAGTTGAAGATTATTTTGTGATCGTTCTGTGATTATTCTGTGATCTTGGAAGACAAGAGACCATGGAGGTGAAATGAGAAATGTAAAATTAAGTTGTTGTAAACAAATGTTTTAGTTTTGTCTCCTCAACACCGAAGCCGGTTGCCAAGACGTCCGAATTTTTGTTCTAGCTAGTTCATTGTTCGTATTGTCAGGGTTAGTCGCTGTAGAGTTGTGATTTTAATGTCTTATTTACCTTTTTGTGACACATGTTCTCATGTACTTGTCACTTTGTTCCTTTTGGGATGTCATGATCTTTCTAACCCTGCAATTGGGCAGCAACAGCTTCTTATTGTATTAGCGTTGGTTGTTATTCAAATTGCTAAAAAAATGTTCTTCAATTTGTTTTCCATTGAATTAGCATGAAAGTGTTAACATACATTCAATTTTCTTTTAATGCTAATGCCCTCAAACTGTCCTTTGCTTGTAGGATTGGGTCCATCCTGCTTTACGGGCAACTCCGGATCAGAAGACATTTCTTCTTGAATACTTGGAGAGGCGTCCACTCCTAGCTCAAAAGGAATGGAAGACACCGGATGGGCGTGTTGATGCGTTGGCAGAATGGGCGGAACTGAAAGAAAGGCTCAATGCAATCCCACGGGGATCTGAGAAGTCAACAGAAAAGTGGCTCAAAGTGAGTATCTTACTTTATATTACGAGAAAGCTATCATAGGATTATTTTGTGTATACCCTCTCCTCTTCCAGTACTGAGATGATCAGAAACAAGGCGTTAAGAAGAGAGCGGCTGCAGTGCGGAATCACCTAGCTGGGACTGGAGGTGGCCCACCCTTAAATCCCACCCGGCTGCTTTCTGAATATGACAGAAGAGTACTAGCCCTTATGGGAGGATGGAAGAGAGTTGCTGGTTTCACTTGCATTGTGGATCCACTTGAAGCAGTATGTTGTTTTTGCTAATCTCGTCTTGAAATCCCATTGACCTTTTCTGAAATTGCTCATTGGTTGGCATGTTCACAGATTCAAAATCCCATCGGCAGGCCTTCTTATGTACCCTTCAGCCCCGGACAGGTGCGAAGACCTGTGCTCAGAGATGTATCCAACACATTCAGCGGATCAGTATCTTTAGGTACATATCTGCTTGGATACTTTCCACCATTGATTTCTGGGTGTCTATCTAATCCCTAATCAATTACCCTGATTCAGATATTTCAGGTTCAAACTCAACTTTAGCACAATCAGCTGCATCTCATTCTAATGTGCAGCATTCCAGTTATCAACAGCTGATTGATGAAGATGGTTGGGAGATACCGCCATCGTCAGTTTTGTGCAATCTAAGTAAGTGTGGTACTGTACCACATTTTGTTTGATAACCCCTCCCTAACGTTTCTTCCTTTTCCCTGTCATGTCACCCTTGTTCATAGCTGAACTTTGTGTTTGATTCAAATTCTTATTGTTTCCACTGGGCCCCATCCAACCCCAGCCCTGTCAACTGAGCACTGGTTTTCTGATATTATCCCATAAGGAGGACTTGTATACTTTTGTTTGCATTTTTTGTTTTTTATAGGTCCCTCGTCCATCATGGATCCTGGAGAAATACTTGAGAGAAAAAAAAATCCAAAGATACCGAACCGTGAGAGATTCTCAAGATCCATTTAATGTTTCTTGCAATCATTTTACCCACCACTACCGCCTGTCTCAAGACATGTTGAGATGGCTTGCGCATGAACTGCGGCCTTTTCTTAGTGAGAGGACATCTTCTCTTGCCATCCCCATGGAAAGGAAGGTAATCTATCGGATTTGGTATTGTCTTGTACTGTGTTGGACTGTTTACCTAGGAGGATGTAAATTATGGTCTTAAGGTAATAAGATTCTTCTTCAACGAGATTACGAACCTAAATGTCGCTGTAGAAATGTCCTGAATTTTTCTGAATACAGGGAAACCTTCAAGGACCCAAGTCAGATTTGTTGCATTAAAGAACCTTGTCATAAAGAATACTTGGATGTAACATACTAAGACTTGGATCCTGAGAAATTCTTACTGTCCAGATTTCACTGTATCTCTGGTTTCATATCCATGAATTTTCCTGAATTGGATGTTTTCCTTTGCAGTTATTGTGTGCCCTTTCGTTTTATGCTACTGGCGGCTACCAACGGGATGTTGGTAGCCATATTGACCACGCCCTATGCAAAGCCACGGTGTGCAACATAATCAATGAGACAACTGATGCTATTCAGCACCCTGACTTTGCGTGCAGGTTTATCAAGTTCCCTAGAACAAGGGAGGAGGCCCAAGTGATTATTGATAGGTTAGTTGCATTATGATGTACTTAATATTCGGTACCGCTGATAATGAATTTCGTTTTCAGGAACCGTGCATTAGGCTGCAGAATACCAAATGTAGTTGGGTTCATTGATGGCAGCCTCATCAGAATCATGAAGCCTGGCCTTCAAGCCAATATACAGGCTCACATTGGCAGAAATTCTGCCGCATGCATTAATGCTCAGTTTGTTAGTTTAGTGATGTTGAGATTGTTTTATGAAACATGAATAACTTTTAATGTCGGGTTTGAACGTTGCATCAACAGCCACCAACGACAGTCATGTGTACAAGAACACTGCTGTGAGAAGGGTCATGCAGGAATTGTATAATGCTGAACCGTGCTACCTCCTTGGTAAAACTTGATGTCTCAGACGTATTTGTATAAAGACTAATTATATTTGGTTTGTGCCACTAATGTACCACTGTGATAAATAGTGGTGGGTCTTACAGGAAAATTTTCTATGAATTTAATTTACAAGTTGAAAGTGTAAAAGCTTAATCACTACATAATATCCTTAAAAGTCATTGACAAGCAAGACTGTTATACACTTACAACCTATTATAAACACTGGAAAGTACTGACAGTATTGTAAATTTGCGTAAATATTTTTGTTTCCTCTGCACTACACAGGCGATTCGTGGTACCCGCAGGTGCCTTTCCTCCTCAATCCCTTTGCAAGGGAAGACGCGCCTCTGGACAGGGACTCTCCTGAGGTCCGCTACAATCAAGAGCATTGCCGGCAGAGAAATGTGAAAGGACTATTGGTGTTCTCAAAATGAGATGGAGGTGTGGTAATTTCTATAAATTCCGCAACTGTTCTATCCTTTATGAGAGGCACTTCATTTTGTATTTTGTGCTGTTTCAGATGCATCAATAAGGAGAGGGTGCTGCACCTTCTAACTTGGAGTCCATCTATAAATTAAAAATTAATTTTTGGTAAAATTTAAACCAATTTATCCTAATTTTGAAAGAAACGTTGGGTAGGCTACCTTCTGGAAAATGTCAGTCTCTCTGGTACAAGTCGGACAGAACCATTTCTCAACATCTGCAGATATAAAACAAAACATCTCAAAAAGGTTACCTTTCTTAAAACACAAAATCAAAAGATGTTAATCACAGGCATCAAACTTGCCTTTCAATATCTTCCGTGTAAGAGAAAGACATTTGCAATGAAACCATGAATCGCATTTATCGCAACATACACAGTATCTGGAAAAATAAAAAGTAAAATCCACAAACCCTTTTTAGTTTCAAGCTAAAGCACAACATAGTTTTTTGAGTCACAATTTAAACCAATACATACCCATCATTTTCAGTTGGTCTTTTACCGCATACACATGGCACGGGCATAATTGTTTCGAAATCACCGAGAAAGGATACTATTACCGAAAATATCCCACCGGAATCAAAATCAAACCACTAGTGATAGCGCGGTACGCTACACTTCTTCGGCTTCTAACGCATGCGCAGATGACCTTACACAGAGATCTGGCAACGTCTACCCACCTTAACCCTAGCCCTGCCGGGTGCTTCGTTCTGGCCGACAAATGTTGGGTTGGCCAACATTTTGCTCATAACTGCAGCAACATTTTACCTTTTTTAGAGTTCCAATTTGAATTTGGGTGTCCGCTTTACTTCGCCAATTGGTGTTCTAGGTGTTTGAAACTTAGTGTTTCGAGGTGGTATTAGGGGCTTGTTTCTTGCAATGATTGCCATGGCAGCCGCTCGCCCATCGCGTAATTCAAAAAAACTACTAGATAGGGTATTCCGGACAAGCCGAGGACCGGAAATGAAGGAGACCTCCACAGTGGTCGGATCTCAGCGTAATGGCTTCTGAATCCAGTTCGTCTGCAGTGGACCGCCGCCATCTTTGTTCAGATTCACATTCGCATATCGGCGGTTGTTCTAGGAAAACATAACGGACGGAAAGGAGTCGTAGAGGTGACAAATCACTGGCGAAGGGTCCCCCGCGACCAAAACAACACTATATGCGAATGTGAATCTGAACAAAGATGGCGTCGGTCTACAGCAGAAAAACCGGATGCAGAAGCCACTAGACTGAGATCCGACCACTGTGGACGTCGCCTTCGATTCCGGTCCTCGGCTTGTCCGGAATACCCTTTTAAACGAAAAGTTACCTGTAATGATGTCTAATTAAAGTGTGATACGTCTGAACCTATGGTCAGAACTGATTTCGGGTCAGAGTTATTGTTCGGAGAAGTTTTCCTGTTGTGACTTGTCCGGGTGATGGGTATACACACGACACATACCTTGCCTCTGCCGAAGCCCGGTTTCAAACCAGTGTTATTTAACTAGGGTCATAATGGCAGCAGTTCAATCATAACGAACTTCAGACACCAATAACTAATAAGGCAAAGCCGCCAGAGCAGTCGTCACACATTTGTCGCAGTCGCAGGGCCGCTTTCAGCACGGTCACACCGGCGGGCACTGGCACAGTAGGGTGATTCCACACAGTGGTTTCGTCGCTCCCTCCTTGATGCACTCATTGGGCACGGCCATAAGGAGCAAGAGAGAAGGAACTACAAAACGGTGTTCGGAATCTCCTGGCAGAGCGCGCTTGCGGTGGAACCTCGCGCCCCCTATGCTGCTTAGGATGCGAAGACCGCGATCAACTCGCCCGGAAGCACATGATCTGCGGGACGCGAGGTCCTGTGCGGCTCACAGCCCCCCTCCCCCCTCCCCCCCCCCAGCCCTTACCCTGCAATAGCGCTGCTCCAGCCGCCGCGGAGCCACTGACGTGACCTGGCCTTATGCCGGACCCCGCGGCCCTGCCGCCCCGGCGCGGCAGGGCCGGGGAGTGCAGTCCCGGATGCAGTAGTGCGTGCGGGTTGCGGGCGGATACGGGAGTGGCTCGCGCAAGCGCTACAGATCACAAGCGCTACGTCGGGAGATATACATTCCAAAGGGCGAAGGGGCTTTTCTGACACCAGCGGTAGACACGTGTGGGAAACATCTCGTATAAATTTTTAGAGTCGTGTTTTTCCATACACAGAGCAACAGCGCCACACTGTCGCTGTTAATCGTGTATAATGAGGGTGGTGCGCGGCGCACGGCGCAGTGCTCTTCTTGTGGAATGAGAGGAATTAATTAAAACGCATGATCCCTGCGCTTTATGCAAGCTGCTAAAAGTGCGACGCGCGCCCCCGCTGCGCACGCACCACGCCAGGACGCAACGCCCTTCCCTTCCCTCCTGGAGCTCCCCTGCCCTCCCCCCTGCTCTCCCCGCTTCGCCAGGCCCGGCCCGGGCCCCTCTCGTGTGAGCATAAAGAAACAGACAAGAGACACCTGAGCACGCCCTAAAACCGTGCGTGGTGACTTACTCTTCTCTATTAGCATATCATACCAAAACATTTTTGTTGTCGAGGCCGACGGAACGACACGTGATTCGGCCCGTAAGCATGTGGCGTCTCCTGCCTTAAAGTTTTAAAACGAGAGACGGTTTACAGTGGTGGGGCGGGGTGGGCCTTGACCGGCTTACACCACAGCGAGTCGTACCCGTCATACCTCACATCAGGACCGACAGGACCGTCCGGCCCGCAGCTAGGCGGCTGCGTTTGTTATAGACACGCAAGAAAAACAAAAGTTCGGAAAAATTCATTGAGTGGACAACAGAGCGTTTTTAAATTCGTGGGGACAAGGCTGATGAGAGAGTCCAATGACAATAAGGTGTGTGAATTTTTGGAAAACCCCTTTTGATCGTTCCTTTATGCCGACCTATGTTTCGCAGCTTGGGGACATTTTCTTGATTCCTATTTCACCGGAGATGAGCGCATGACTTTACTCTGATGGCGAGGAGAAGCGGGTGCGGGGGAGAAGGGGGCGGGGTAGGGCAGGAGCAGGGCGGGGCTGGGTGGAGTGGGGCAGGGAGTCGAACGGGGAAGAGCGCCGCTCTGTTTCGGCCAACATGTCTCGTAAATCATACTGGCGGGGAGATGCTCACCCGCGATACGGTAGGCGGCAAAACAGCACGCGCGCTGTAACCTGCGCCGCGGCGTGGCGTGGCGTGGCAAGGGGAGGGCATTAAATCCCAGCCGCAGCCATCATCAAGCAGCCAGTGCATGTCTTTTGACCAAAGCAATACTTTCGCTTCAGGGCGCACAAACCATAGGGGTTGATCAAAGGGGAAACTTTGAATTTTGGTGAACAAATTTTGAGATATTTTGTAAATGTTCTTGAATTTTGGTGATTTTTTGTGGATTTTTATGAATTTTGTAAACTTTTTGGTGAATTCTTCTAATTTTTTAAGAATTTCTGCTTGATATATGCGTATATTTTTGGTAATTTTCCTTAATTTTCCTGAAGTTTTCTAAATTTTCCTGAAGTTCTCTAATTTTTTTCTGAATCCTTTGGAATTTTCCTAAATTTTTCTGAATTCCAAGGTGAACATAAATTTTAGAGTTGTCTCCCCCACAGGTACACTCTAAATGACCATAGACTTTTATTGTTACCAGCCCCTGGACTTTTTTGAGCATGCCGAAGCCGGATACATCATTGTGTATAGTTCGTTACATTTATGAAAATTTTGTTACTAGCTAGTTACAAAATTTTCAAAAATTTAACTAACTATACACAATATTGTATCCGGTTTAGGCATGCTCAAAAAAGTTCAGGGGCTGGTAACAATAAAAGTCCATGGTCATTTAGAGTGTAGAACATTAGTAGAAAAACTGAACAAAAAGTGGGTTGCAAACCTACCTGCAAGTCCTAATCGTTTAATTGAAGTCACATTTTCACAAACCGTGAGGCTGGGTACGCGCGCCGAGGCGGGCCCTCGGTTTGACGCACGGCAGGGGGCAGGGCCGCAGCGCGAAAAAAATGTCTTTCGCACCTCTCGTTGATACTAGTGCCATTTGTTTCCCCCGGGCATTCTGGCCGACCACGCGTGAAAATGCGATCGCTATCGGCGCTGGCTGCAAAGCGCGCGGCAGCGCACGGACAAGAATGGGAATTCCATCAATTCCATCCACTCCTCCCGCCCTGCCCAGTGCTCAGCGCGGCACGGCGCGGAGGGTCCCGGGCGGTGCCCAGAGATGGCGCCACCCGCCCCGCGACCAGACCAGAAGCCAGACCACGCCAGGCCGCGGCGGGCCGCCCGGCCGAACGGGAGGTAAGGGAGGGGAAGTCCCCGGGACAACAACACAGGACGTAGACGGGGTGAAGGTGCGAAAGATACAACTACATACAACTATTTCAAAGAAACTGTACAATTTTTTTTCTTATTTTTTTATTAATATCAAAGCCCTAAGAGCAGAGCTCCATAATGGGCAGAGTACAATTAGCACATGGCGGCCCCAGGGCAAGTAACAAAATAAATATTTATAATTATAATGAATATAATGCAAAACATAAAGAAAATTTACAAGGCAATATAAAGGAGGATATTTTTTGACAAGTATACATAACAAGAGAGATAATTATTACAGTAGTAGATTTTGCAGCATGACTGAAGAGAGAGACTATTTTTACAATAGTGGATTTTGCAACATTATTTTCTTAAGCTCAGTTTTATTAAATTAGATTAAATATTAAATTTCGAGATAATATGATAGAAATGCCGACTCACAGCGAAAACTCTTGAATGCCAGGGTAAAAGCTTCTCACAGCGAAAATCTCTTGGCACCTTTTATAAAACCAGCAATTCGTCAAGGAAACTATGGAAACTTTGGTCCATCTCTGAAAGTGGTTATACCTCCGTATATTCACAGCTAAAACGAAGCCGTAAATGGACGCTTGAATGAAGCTCACAGTTACTCTTGAAGATGAAACGATTGAAATGAAGCGAAGGAAAGAAATTGAACGTATAGGAGCCGCTAGACTTGACACGCTTCATTTCAATCGTAACCGTGGAACCAATTTCGATACCTACAATGCAAATAAACGTAGTTCCCGACCCTCGGGGCAAACAAACGTACTTCTGGGACCCTCAGGGCAGACTAACGTACTTCTGAGACCCTTGGGGCAGACTAACGTAGTTCTTGGTTAAAAAGATAGGAACTACGTTAGTCTGCCCCGACGGTCTCAGAAGTACGTTAGTTTGCCCCGAGGGTCTCAGAAGTACGTCAGTCTGCACCAGGGCTCGGGAACTACGTTTGTTTGCATTGTAGGTATCGATTTACGCAGTTTATTTTTAAAAAGGGGCCTAAAATGTAACGCCTTAGTTTTACCAGTGTTCAGGGACCAGTTAAAATACTTTTGAGTTATCACAAATGTATTCGCCCCTCCCGCCACGCGCGCCCCCTGCCGGGCAGCGACACCAGGTTCCCCTTTGCGCCTTGCCCCGCCCCACCCCGCCGCGCCGGGCAGGACGTCCAGCGGGGCCACGTGCGTGTCGATGGCGCGGCGCCGTCCTTTCTCCTCGCACTCCCGGGGTTCACCGCACCACCCTGAGCTTCGGAGACAGCCGGGTCAGAGCCAGCCCGGCGGCGCGACGTCCTGGCCTCGCGCAACGACGGATGGACCCTTCGCACGCCACCTCCAATTTCCCAGAGAATAGGGTGGCCACTCGTCTCCTCGGCCCACACGGCCAGCACGCCTGATGGACGGCCCGGCCCCACCCGGCCCAAAGCAGAGAAGGGTGGCAGCACTGCGCCCAGCCCCGCTTCGCCCCACCTCGCCCCGCCTCGCCTGTGCCCCGCCCCGCCATTGGCGCCGGCGTCGCCTCCATACCACCGGAGTGCCATTACAGGACGGGCCAAGAGCCGCCCATTTCTCACTGGCCCAGCCCAGATCCCCCAGTTTCATTCTTATTTTCCTGCTTTTGTTTTCCACTTGTCTTACACTGCTGTCACGCTGCTATTCCGCCTACAGCATCCCATACGATCAGGACTCGGAACGTATACACGCACTTAGTAGTTGAGCCCACAGTAGGACGGGTTCAAAAAGGAGGAGCCTGAACGGGGACATTGGGATATCGTACCCCAGCACCGCCTCCGACACCACCTCCCCTCGCCCGCACAAGGAGAGGGTGAGGGTACGTGGTAGCTGGGTGTGAGGAAGGGAGGGAGGAAGGGAGAAATGGGGGGCGGGCGGGAGGGAGGGAGGGAGAGAGGGAGGGCTGGGCGAAGAGTGAGGCATGAGGCAGGACATGGGCGCATGTCTTCCAAACGGGATCAGTCACTGTATACAACATTTTTTGTATGACTACTTTGTGTTACTCACTAAAACAATAAGTCCGCGGAAAAGTTGAATTAATACTGGTTGTCATTTCAGAAATTAATGAAGTTCATTTAACGAATCCAACACAATCGAAAGTATTTTGGGAACTTGAAGCACTTACCCTCTCCTCCCCACCCTCTATCCCCCCAGAGATGTAACAAGTTCAGCATTACCATAGCAACTGAAATTTCAATTCAAACTTACAGAAAATGTGTTGTTCATGAAACTGAATTTGCAAAATTAAACACTATTACTATAGGTAATATTATCAAAATCCCTTGGGCAGAATTTTTCCTTCCGTAAGGGCCCATATAAAACAATTGTCATATGTTTCCCAGCGATTTTAGAAGGCAAACTCCGTTGCCTAAAAACTGCAACAAATCACTCGTTAATCCACACACGGCCGCTCACACACTTGAAATTCAATGTAACCTCTGGAGGTTGGCGCTGCTCATTTCGACAGGCGCCCATATCCAAAATGGCGACCCGCTGCCCTGCCTCTGATGCACTTTGATGCTCCGCGGCACGCGAGTGAGGGGGAGGGGGGGGAATAGCCCCCGGGGAGGCAGGCAGCCCGGTGCCGGGTCGCGACGTCACGCGAATGGCAGCCATGGCTGGGCTGGGGAAGACCGAAGAGAGGGTCGTAAGAGAACGTTTACGCCAAACTTCTTTCCTCATTTTTATTGCGCTTTCTAAAAGACCAGAGAAATCGACCGTCCAGCGAGGTACTGGCCTTGCAGCGCGGCGCAGCACGACAAGGCATGCCACGACCCGCCAACGGCACGGTGTACCATATCGGTGGACTCGCACTAAAAGTACAGCTCGCGCGCGCCTAGCTCGCCGCCTCCTAATCCCGTGGGGTGGGCGGGGCGGAGGGGCTAACCTCAGAATTAATCATACAGGCCTTTAATTAAGTTTAGAAGCAATTAATGCCCCAGCATAAAGGATGACCGCGCAGCGCAGGACTCGCCGGCGCCTCGCCGCGTCACTCTATATCCCCATTCAGAGCGTTCCGAGTGACCACGTCTACATCAACAGCAACTACGGAACACGGAACATCCACTCACCCTGCGTTTCCTTTGTTTGTGGGGGTAACACGAGGGGGCCTCAACTCCTGAAATCATGTGTACACAATCGCCGATATCTTCTAAATCATTGTCAAAAAAATGTGGATCTATTGCCGAAAAAATTGATTCAAGTGCGTATTTTGGGCTCATAAAGCTCAAAATACGCTTTGCGAATTATTTCATTCAATTATAAGAGGAGTAATACGTGTAATATATGAAACCATGTGAAATCTTGAAATCATGGGTACAAATTTTGGGTGAGTTGAGGCCCCCTCGGCCCTCGGGATAACAAACAATGGTAGTCCTCAGTCCTCCGCAGCAGCTGAGATTGTAGTAGTGTTTACGTACCGGCGACAGTAGATGGCCAAACGGTTAGTTGTCTTTGAGATTGCACTTTTATTTCCGATCACTTATGACACTCGCGACAAAAACACCATCAGTGGTGGTCACTTTGCTAGGGTGTCGTTGCAACGGACTGCTACTTTGTTTCTCCAGAATTCGAAACCCGCGTACATTACAGCAGGCGACTCGGGGACTCCTGCAGCTCCGCGAGCTCCACCGACGGACAACATTGGAGTCGGGATGGAAGAGAGACGCAGAGCCGGAACGGCCGGGCCGGAACTAACTGACCGAATCAACAAGCAGACAACTGCAGACAACCACATCCACTTCGAGGTGCGCGGCCCGGCCGGGCACGGCCAACGGGAAGAGGCGAGGCGGCGAGGCCGTGTGATTCGTCTCTATCTGGAGAGTAACAACCGCCGAATGTGAACAAGATCTATGAAATGTCACGAGAAGTCACGAGTCGCGACACAGCTTCGCACATGAGCAGAAGCGAGTGTGGATGGAAGCCGCGGGGTAGAGGGGGTAGGGGAGAAGGAAAGGGAGCGCGCGCGCGGTGCTGCTTCCGGACAAACAGCGGGGAGGGGTGCGAGCAGAAGGAAGCCTGAGGAAGTCCCTTTTGGAAAATAAAATTCATAGACAAGTGTCCTGTGTCGGCGTTTGGCACTTGGCGCTTGGCAGAGCGGGGATATGAGGGACGGGGCGGGGCGGAGCGGAGTGGAGCGGCAAGTAGCGCGCAGTCCACTAGAGACCCGACGCGGAAGCTGATTTGTTTGCGGCGGCTCTTGGTGAATTTCCGAGACAATGGGAGCTGGAACTGCTCTGTCCGTATAATCGTTCAAATTTTTGGCGTTTAAGTATCCCTTTGAGTAGCGGCGGCGCTAGGCTCCGGCGTGGCGGCGCTGCGGTAGCGAGGCGTGGTGGGGAGGACGGGGCGCGGCGGGCTGGGGCGGGGCGGGGCGGGGCGGGCCGGGGCGGGGCGGGGCGGGGCGGGCCGGGATGGGGCCGGGGAGGGCTGATGAACGGGCCCGTATAAATCACAGGCTCCCGCCCTGCCCGGCCTGCTTCGCCGGAAGGAAGGGGATGAAGGAAGGAAACACTTGGTATTGGTTGCGGCGCCAACATGGCCGGGCTTCGTCGAGCCGGGCCGACTACAGGCCGAAATGTGCCAGGAAGAGTGCGCGAGTCAGGGCGGGGCGGGGCAGGGTGTGTCGCGGGCCGGGCACAGGTGCACCGGCATCGACTATCTTGCATTGGCGCACAAAGGGAGATAGCTGTTAATAATCCCTCTCCTGCCATCGGTTCTGAGGTGTGGCTATTCGCGAGGAGCGGCCGCGGATCCAGCCGAAGCCTATGGCGACGTTGCGTTGCGGGTTGCCTACCGTCAGGGGTTTAAAGATGTCAATACTTTTAAAAAGGTTAAAAATTCACAAAACGATAAAATTTTCAATATTTAAAATATTCCGGTTACAAAGTTGTGTAGCTTCCCAGCAATGGGACAGGCTTCGGAGACATGAAAACCGTAAAAAATAAAATCGAGGCTGAGCCCATGCGAATGGTCCCCCCCCCCCTTGGATCCGCGCCTGATGGGAGGCTTATCTTATTGAGTTAAGATAATAAGTCTAATAAGAAGGAAAACTACCACATGAAGGGAAACAAACACACACTCACACAAAAGAATGTTTTAATGAGATTTAGTGTCGAGAAACCAGAGAATCACAACACGAAACTTGCAGTGCAGCGGGCATGGAAGAATGATGGAATTCTGCATGACGCGTCCGGCGTCTAGCTCTGAATGGTTGCCGGGGATGTAGGTGAAGTAGGGCATTACCGCGAAGGGAGCGAGGCGGGGTGTGGCGGGGCGTGGCGGCGCATGGCGGAGCGGGGCAGGTCGGGCGGGGCGGGGCGTGGGCTGTTGTTGCAGCGGCAGCACGAAAAGATGAACAGTAATGGCTCTCAGCAGGGTACCCCCTCAATTCCTCATTGGACAAGATTATCTCCTGCCGTTTGCATGACGCTCTCATAGCCCCAACACTCTTCCCCTCTCTCCTATCCTTCTTGCTCCCATTCTCTCTCTTTGCTTTCTCTCATGCACTCTTTCCTCACGACTAACTCTTTCTCTTGCCTTCACTCCGTGCGTCACTGCGGTCCACCCCTGCATGCGCGCATACATCCTCAGAGTGTTGGCTGTACTTTTTGTCCTTGGAGCTGCAACAGTGATGTCGCGTGGTGAAACATACAAGTATATTACCATTTAATTTTTTAAAAAATTAAATACTTCACTGATATTGCGAAGCTATTTATTCATATAGTCGTTTCCCTTCCAATCCCGGAAATTCTAACGTGCAGATGTCCTCCTTGTTCATCCCGCCGGCGCGGCGCAGACCCCTATAGCTGATCAACCGAGAGAGAACCTCTTCCCCCTACACGCACGCAGTCCTGGGCTACAAGCCGTAATCTCACAAGTCAATGATGGCAGCAGTTTATTCATACGTTTTCACTAGTCTGCGAAACGGTCCCCATGGAGGCGAGCGCGGCGGCGGGGCGGCTTGTAGGGGAGCGTGCCACGGCTCGCGAGGGGAAGGACAGACCCGGCCCCGGCCCCGGCCCCGGCCCCGCCCCCGGCCCCGGCCCCGGCCCGAACGCGGAGGGGTGGGTCACTGCACCGTCCCAGTTATTGAAAACAAAACAAACTGAACCGAGAAAGGGAAAACTATCATGACTAGCAGTAGGAAAATAACACGAATACCAAGTATACAGCGTCCACAGTACCTGATTCATATCACCGCCCCTCTCGAGCCGCTGATACGGACGGCAGCGCAACAAATTGAACAATGAAGGTCAACAAGTCCCTAATCTACGTAATCTTATCCAAGATATCAAAGTGCCACGAATGGCAAGTTCCCTTGTTAACATTGTGTAATATATACATGGCATAATTCTCGGAGCTAATTTTCAACAATATTTTAGAAATCAAAGGGAACGCTTTTAGGAAGAACGGGGAAGAAATACCCTAAAGTTAACCGAAACATACTATTTTTTCCTCCTAATGAAAAAAACTCAAGGAAATTGCATATAGAATAAACCACACAATGTCGCCTTTTTTTTTAAATAACATTTCCTTGTTGTATAGGCGAACAAAACAATTCTCCCAAAAGTGCAAACAGTCAATAAACGGCGTTTGCTCCCTCAGCCCACTGCTCTGCGCTGCGCGCTGCGCCCGCTCCGCTCCCCGAGGGAGATGACAAATGGCTGCGGAGAGTCGCAGAGAGGAGCGGCACAGAGTGTTGAGACCGGCACTCGCCGCGCTGCACGCGTTCAGGACGGGCGGCGCGAGGCGGCGCGGAGCTAAGCCCCCTGTCGAACTAATGTGTTGTCTGCGCTGTCTGTGTTGCCTAGTATATAGAGTATGCGAGTCTCTATAATTTTAACAATTTCGTGATATCCCAAACTTTAAAGAGACGCTTGTGACACTTTTATCCTGCGCGAATGGTAAATCACTCCACCTCAAGTTCCATAAATCAGGAGGCTCACAGGGGTTTTAGATAAAACCTGCATATGGCGACAGTAAGCCAGCTAGAAGATTTTGGACGCCAAATACAACGCGACTCGCCTTTGGCCGGGCCGCTGCCGCACCACCGCCTGTAGATTACCACCCAACTTCAATTAATCCCCGGCCGGCTCATCACGTCAGCACGCCGCCATGGCCTGAGCCGCGACTGTTCGGGACTCGTACGCGCCTTTTATTCTTTTGGTGATTGGACTGATTGGTCTCGGTTACGTCCAAAGGAGAGGCAGGCGGAAGAGGGGGAGGGGCGGCAGCTTGGAGCGTATGGACCAAGAGAGCGTATGAGTAGCGGCTCTAGGATACCGCGGCAGCAGCGCCAACCTCGCGGTTAGTACGTAGAGAGAGATGGTGCTTGTGAGAGAGAGAGAGAGAGAGAGAGAGAGAGAGAGAGAGAGAGAGAGAGAGAGAGAGAGAGAGAGAAGAGGGAAGGGGGATCACCTGAAAATAATAACACGCGGACAAGTTGATTAATGACATGAGGCGCAAGTAAGAGGGGTGGGGGCTGGGAGAGGCGACTGCCGTGGCAGGGCAGGGCGTTGAGGGGTATTGCGGGGCGGGCGCGGGGCCCTTTTGTTAGCCGTATTGATTCCCCGTCCTCCTATGCCGTGCGCGACTGATATTATTGGCAGCCAGGCGGAGGTCGGGGTATGACAAACCAAGAGAGACGAGAAGGCTGGTCCCGCAAGGGTAAGGTGTCACAGGCGGGGAGGGGCGCGGGACACAAGGGCGGTGCAGAGGGAGCCCTTGTGTCCCAGGCCGCACCGCACCACTTGACTTGACTTGAGAGAACCAGGCCACAAATGACCCAAGGTTGTTCACCGACCGTAGCCGGCTACTTGCGAGGCCTTTCCACCAGGGCACGAGACCGAGGCATCGCGGAAAGTGTGAAATGTTTTAACAGCGAGATTGCCCGATTGGTTCTCTCTGACGCGCGCCGTGGTCAGGCGCACCGCCCCTCTTCAACCCCCACTCAGCGCGCGACCCCGGCGGCTCAGGCCGGCCCCAAGCACGGAGCGGAGGCGGAGCGGGGAGGGGCGGGACGGGGCGGGGGACGACACGACCGCAGTATATTCTCGTTATGACGCTGGTGTCTTCCCTGACGCTCGGTTTTTCTCAGCCACCCCTCGTCCTCCCCAGCGCCGGCACGGCGCCGCGACGCCCGCCCCCGCGCTCTGTCCTTGTCGCGCGCCGCGAGAGCCGCGAGTGTGTTGTGCACCGCCCCGCCCCGCTGCACCCCGCGACCGCCGCCACCCGCCACGCGACCTGGCGCAATCACGGGGGCTGCCGCTGCCGTTCGCTCCAAGCCGCCGAAAAAAAAAAGAAAAGGAAAATAAAATCAACAACCATTCGCACGCAGTCCTGTGTGCGGGAGCTGCATGAGCGGGACCGTGTTGCAGTGCGTGCGGCGCGCCCGCGGCCGGCCTCTTCCGGTTCCGATGGAGGCAGGCCAGGCAGGCACGCCGCGCCGCCGGCCGCGCCACGCCACGCCACGCCACGTTCGCCAATATAAACATTTGGTTTCGGCTGAGCGCGCTGCCGCACCGCCGCCACGCCACGCCACGCCGCGCTCTTTATCAATAAGGAGACGAGCAGGTCGGCGTGGCGGCGCGGAGTGCGTGGAGTGGAAGTGGAAGTGCGCAGGGGAGAGGCGGGGAGAGGCGGCTGCGCCTCGCCATAAATTTCACATACGGAAGCTGGTCGTCGCGTCAGCCAGGCGCAGGCGCGAGGCTGAGGGAGATATGGACCTGCTGCTGCTTCTGCGCTTCCCTCTCACTCTCTCCAGGGGGAAACGTGTGTTGTGTACGAGTGTGGAGCCGAGGCAGGAGCTTCGCCTCTCCTGCCCGCGCGAACACGACATGTGCTGCAAAATGGTGTTATAATCCCCTTCACCGGCATAGGCAGTGAAGAAGACTGAGCGCGCCGTATAGCAAAACGTATAGGTTTTACTAGGAGTAGAATTGAGAGTTAAAAGAAATATACCCAATCCAAACCAGCCGCCGTTTTGGTAGGCAACCCACAAGTCAGTCAATAACGGAGAGGGGGGGGGGATAGGGGGCAGAGGGGGAGGACAGTGACATCCTCCTCGCGCACCGCAATTCAAGCAACGGCATTTGCTGCCCGGCCCCCGCCCTGCAGATAGGCGCTGGCCAGGTAGCGCCTCACCCCCTCCATTTTACCCCCACCCATCTTAGATAAGGGGGTAAGTATCATTTACACGTTTAGAAAGAATGCACCTGCATCACATGCTGACAGTCCCCCCTCTCTCTCTCCCCCCCCCCCCCCCTCCTCGCCTCTCATTCCTTATTATCCTTCTGAATTAAGTTTGCCCTCAAACCAACTCACATGAATCCATGGTAATACAGAAATGGGTCACTTAGAATATGGTTTAAAAAGACATTGCAAGAAATATTGTAACAGAGGTCAGTAGCTTTAAATACGATAAAGACATCATTCACAAGGACCTTTAAATGACGAGGCGTATCTATTTTGAAATGAATGACAGCTATTAAGGATAAAATTAAAACAATTGTGCCATTTCAATGGTCATATGGCTATATATTAATAATAAGTATGTACTTCAATGTTTTAGAAAGACTGTTTTAATGTAAAGACTCCTGGCATATCTAATATACTACAAGTACGGTACGGTCTCTCACCTAAATCCTATCCACAGTTTCGCCCCTAATATTTGTAAGAGTCAAATCTTATTAAAATAACCATGTTTTCAAAGCAAATTTTTTCTGTATCAATGACTTAGTGGAGCGACCTTTTTTCAATCTGAATTCTTAGGCATAACGGATCAATAAGTAAGTTTGGGTAACCACATGCTGTAGCAAAATCAGAAATCATATCACTGGGAAATACGGAGTAGGTTAGGAACCAAATGCTACAAAATTTACCAAAGTAATACCCAAACTCTTTTCTTGTTTCTTGTTAGGTTTAGGAGTAAGATTTAAATAATCAAACACTTTTATATATTATCTTTAGTAGAATAATGAGACACCAAATATTCAGTTTACGATTTACAAACATATTTTTCTTTTTTATTACAAATGCCTATTGTCGTATGTCGAAAATGGGGACACTTCCACCAATACAATTAAGCATCCACACCACACTAAAGAAATCGTTCAGCTGGGGATAACTTGTGGTGACTCAATAACAACGCTCAGAAACGAAGCAAGGATTCAAAACAAAATTAAACGAAATATAAGGAAATCCTACTCCATGTCAGGCCATGGAGTTACCTGATTTCAATACTCAGACCATACTATAATGTTCACCGAACAGTTTCACAGCTTCATTGTAAACAACATCGTCTACGTTATTAGGTTATGTCACTCACTTACCTAGGAAGAACACAACCAAGCTGCATCGATACTGGCTGTCATTTCAGAAGTCCGTGACGTTCATTTCACAAATCCGACGCAATAAAAAGTATTTTGAGGCACTACCCATCTCACTCCCCCCCCAAGCCACAGACGTAAACAAACAGCAGATCACTCGAAGCCACACCTAGAACTGTGGAGGGGAAGGACTGCCCACTGCCCACTCGCACTCCCGGCGCTGCGACAGCGCTGACACCCACTTCCGCGCGCAAGATTGCCTACCCCCCAGGCGTGAAGATCTATCCTGCCACCTGCCATGGCCGCTTCCGGCTATTGCGCTGGGAGCTACGCCACACTTCTACACAATGCGACGACACTTGAAACTTCGTGCAGCGACGTCCGCAATCTTAAAGGGGTGAAATTAGTAGATTACGGAACACTACCGCTTTTTACGATAACTTCTGTACTTTAAGAGGAGAACCGGCTAACACAGACTAAAGACAGAAGACAGACAGACAGACTCACGACCAAGTACACTTCTGATCCCTTGCAGGAGTACGCTTCGCTCAGCGATAAACCCTTTGCTGCACTCCTCTCCATGGGGCTGCGGCTCTTGCCGTCACGTCGTTCCGGGCCCCTTTATTTATTTATTTATTTTTTGTTCGGGACGCGAGGGCGTTCAGGAACAAATACACGGCCATTGTTTTAGTTTCCAATCGAACCGCTAATTCCGATAATGTGTGCGAATAATAATAATCATGGGTAAAAGAATTGCAGAGACTCCCACTTGTGCTATTATTGCATGTGATTTGCCGTGGCCACAGGCAGGGCACAGCACAGTGCTGCGGGGCTCGCTGCAGCGCGGCACGGGCCGGGTCGGTCTGGACCGGACCACCCACCATGAACACCATTATTGGAATCTAATCGAGTTTGACGCGCTGCGCTGTGCCAGCTCCATTTCCCCTCCCCTAACCCACCCACACCGGCCAACATCTTTTTAACGTCAGGGGTGCAAATAGTAAGCACGTTTCGAAATGAGCCGTGCGAACACTGTACATTTTTACATTCTTTTGGAAATCAAGTAACCCATTAAGATCAGTACTCGAAACGAAAGAAACCCATATCTTGGTGTTCCTTATTTGATGTGGTGGTAACTGAGGACTAATTACGACACCAGTATTATGCGACTGAGGGTTTATTTCAGCCCACCCCCTGAATTTTCCTTCATGTTAATTTTTTTCTCTCTCTTTTTTTTTTAACGATACGACTTATCATCTATCACGTCTCCCGCGCGAGGTCCTGTGTCGCGGCGTAAAACCCCAATGTAATTATGTTTGCATGTCGTCGGCGCCTGGCACGTAGGCGCAAGACGCCCCCGCCCCGCCGCACGCCGCACCACGAATGCCGTCCTCCGCCCCACCTCCCCCACCCCTCGATGCGCCTCCTCGTGCAGGCGGCTATGAAACTGTAATCGGTAATAACGCAGAGGGGTGGTGGGAAGGGGTTGAGCCGGACGGCTGGCCGCGCGGGGCGGGGTGGGGTGAGAATGACGAAGAGGGAACGAGCGCGGTGCACGTGCGGAAACCATCGGCGAGCATCAATCATGATGGGTAATCCGGTCGCAGAGCAAGAGCCATATCATAACGTTAAGTCGTCAGAGCCTTTCCCTCCCGAGAGTCTGTGGTGGAGTGCGGTGGGGCGAGGCGGGGCGGGACGAGGCGGGGCGCAGGACGTCCAGAGTCCAGACCAGCAGCATCAACACGCCCTTCAAGAGTTTGTGCAACGGGCACGGCATCGTGGTAGCTAAACCGGCCAATGAGTTTGGCCGCTACACGAACCTTTACTTTGGCAGTCATTCACGTTTCCATAAGAGGAAAACTAGCTTTTGCACCGAAGCAAAAGCACACGTCGTGAGCATAAGAGTAGAAACCGAGTGGTCCTCCTCTTGGAAAAAAATAAAGAAAGAAAAAAAGCAAAACATTATACCCCCTAAAACAACATCAGTTTTATTTTTTATTAATGAGGAAAAACTGGAAAAAAGATCAGAAAAATTCAATAAAATCAGACAACAAAGAACAGCAGCGACTTTTTCTTTCAGCTCTTTCCTCGTGAAATCTGCCCAGATCGGGTAGGGCTTCACCACTTCGCGTGTGGAGCTGTGAGGGGCAGGGCGGGTCCTGGGCCATGGCGGGCCTCAGGTCGAGGGGGCCCGTCAGAGACTGACATGTTTGTTTAGCACAGAGCATTTTTATGGCAGGGGGCTTCACTAGCAGACATCCTTCTTATTTATGCTTATTAGCAAACCGGATGGAAGATGGGGGATGGGGAGAGTCGCGGTGTGGGTAGCATACATAGCTGCAGAAAGTATTTGCTCTTTGTTGCTGTTAGCTTCAGGAAGCATCGAAAAATTTACAAGCACAACCATTGTTTTCCTCTACTCTCCCCTCCCATAAAACGATCATAATTCGGACGCGGGATTCGATATTCGGGGAAGTTTATTTCATTCGGTATTAAAACAGCGTAGTCCATCACATGCCGCGCTCATTAAGGAACACCCGCTAATTGAACGAAATGAAAGCCGTATCAGCAGCGTGCTAATTAAATTGCATTTTTCTCTGGGGAATCACTGCGGACTATGGGCCGGGAGCGGCCGGGAGGCGAGCAGGCCAGGCCAGGCGGACAGGCCCGGCCCCGGCCCGGCACCCTGCCGAATCTTTTACCGAATAACTGCTGTCCTGTCCCACAGATTTAATCGCTCATAAGCCGCGATACACTTTTATGGCGTCGTTTACGCTTTGCATGTTGCACCGTTTGGGTTGTTGCAAATTTTGGCAATGTCATCTATTTCTTTTAAATCTTTCTTATTGTGCGATGCCCTGGGCACGCAGTGAGGTGCTCGGCGGGTGCAGTGCGGGGGAGGGCGAGGCACGAGCATGGCGCCCCTAACCCTAACCCCTGAGCAAACACAGGGGTCGGGCCGGCCCGTGACTCGTATGATAAAGTCTGGACGGATACGCAATGGCTGAGGCGTCATTTGCAAGTAAAATTAAAAAAAAAAAGTCTTCCTACGGATTACGCAGGAATGATTGCTGTTCCCTTTTGCTCGGTTTAAAGTCCAAAATGCAAGAAACCTCCCTGATTTTTTAAAAATTGCGTAAGCTAGGCGAAACCCCTCCCGAAATCGACGGAATATTGTGTATAAGGGCCCGGCAAACAGCAAAAAATGTCACAAGGAGACAACAAGGTGGGGCAGGGACCCCTTTTCCTCCTCTCGCAGCCTAAGTCATCTTCAGGGCATTATTCACATAAGATTTTTCTATAGTGTACTCGGTCTTCTTACATGGTAAAACGCCGGTATCACACCATGAACTTGACAATTTTGGAATATCTTTTGCTACTTTTCAGCACTACATCCCGGTCATTACCGCGTCATACCCGGATCAGGTACGGGGTTTTGCGAAAGTGAATACCTATTCGGTCCGCTTGCACCCAGCCACGATATTGGCTTCGCATGGCGAAAAATAACAGACGAGCTGAAGGCGTGGACTTCATCACGATGGATTTAGCCGAGCTCAGCTAAACGACAGCAGCCGTCTGTATTCCATCTAGGTTTGGCTGCCAAGCCCGGTGGGGGCGCGAGGTGGGGGAAGGCAGCGTATTGGGGAGAGAAGACCAGAGGAAGGTATGCAGGGGGTGAGTTCGGTGGCAGGGGGTGGGAGTAGAGCATAGGAAGAAGGGGCAGATATCAGGAATTCAAGCCGTGTCCGAGTAAAGTTGAAACGCTTGGGGTGGTAAGGGGGATTTAAGTCACCCTGCGTTCGATTATTATCTAATACATGCTCCCATGACAGAACATAGGTAAAAAGTTATCATTACGACTTTTCCTGCCGGAGGAGGTAAAGTCAATCCTCATTTGTTTAACTGATATCTCATAGACGACACGGAGTACCGTGTGCTGTAGCAGCCCGGAAGACCACTGGATTAAGTTTGTCTCTGTCCTCCCGTTTCTTAAAATACGCGAAGCGCTGGAGTTGGGCGGGGTGCGAGAGATATCCCCGAGCCGTGTGTGGACTCATAAGTGACCCCGGTCCCCGGCGCCTCGCTACACCTCACCCTAGCCTCCCCCTCAAATGCCGGTCACACCAGCCTCGAATTTTTCTTTGTCCTGAGGCTGCCCTCAAAGCCTTGCTCGAGAAGGCCAAAGTCGCCTCTACTAGCCAGGCTCCACAGCCTTAATTCTTTTCGCATACTATTCGGATCTCTTTAGAAGAGAAATAAGTTTTAATAAAGAAAAGAAAAACGGAAAAAACTTCAGGTTAGACAAGTACACAATAAAAACAATCTTAGCTAAAATACTAATTTCAGGGAATCCTGCTAAGCACGAAGTTCATGAATGTTCTGGTTTCATCAGATACTTCAGTGGATGGTCCATGTAGAAATCGAGCAAATAATTTCCAATCTATAGGGTGAAGTTATTGTATATGAATCTCTCTGCAAACTTTCATCAAAATTTCGGTTTTGCAGGAGGGACCGTGCAAATAAAAAAAATCGGATCCTGAGACAAAACCAAAAGGCTACTTCGTGCTTAAAAACGGAAACTTTGGGAAATTTTCTTAGGAAAATTCCTGAGGAGGTCTCTCCAAAAAATGAAGAAAATTTTCACATTTTTGAGGACTTTCTCATAGTTTGCTACGAAACTTCTTCAAAGTTTTCTCTCTTTTCTCGTAAAATAAAAAGACACTATTTTTGCCGCGATATAGACCGTAAAACAATCTCGTTCGTAAACATTATCACGCTGTTGGGTATTATTCATGTATTCTCACAAAAAGGTCATTTTTGAAGCGTGATGTGATGCGGGCCTGAGGCAGGCCCGGCGGTGTAGACACAAAGCTTTGAATTCACGGCCTGCCTTGCCTCGCTGTCACTTCGCTTCACATCCATCCCGCCTTTCCACTTTTTGCAGAGAGAGCCAAGCCTCACCGGGCTCAATGAGGCGCCGGCCCTGCCCGGCCCCACCGGCTCCAAGTGAATGGAATCAGATGTGAATGAAATTCGCCATATCAGGCAGTGCCCGGGCCGGACCTTGGCCGCGCACGTAGTAGACGTAGTAGAGTTTTTATCCAGTTTGTCCCCCGGCGGTGCGACGCGTTTCCTTTCCTCCGCTAAATACAGGACGGCGTGCGTGAGGAGGACGCGATGCGATGACGGCCCGGCCCGGGCCGGACCGGACGGCACAACGCCGCAACTCCGGGGGCGGGCAACGTAAGATGCAGAAGGTGCGTGGCGCGGCTGTGACGTGACGCGGCGGGCCGCCAGGCCGCTGCTGTCGAGCGGGCGGACGCGACGGCCCGGCGGGGGGCGGGGCGGGGCGGCGGTGTGTGGCGTCGTCACTCGGAGGGAACTCATCAATGAATCGAAACATCAGAGCGTCCCGTGCGCGCGCCGTATCGGCCGTCGTCGTGTGAGTCCAGGTTCTCTTTTTTCCTCCTGAACGTGGCATTCTGCTTCCGTTGTGGTCGGCCAAGCCCACCGCAGCCTGTCGCCTTCGGCTTGCTCCGCGCGGACTCTGGGCCCGGGCCGTGCGAGACCACCGCTGCTAAGTACCACCGCGGCCAGGCCGGCCAGGCCCGCTGGAGCCGGGCCGGACTCATCAGCACGACGGACACGGCTGCGACACGACACGCGCATTAACTTAACTGCACCGCCCCGCACCGCCCCGTTACGTCCCGCGGCGCGCGCGTGGCTCCGCGCTCAAACGGGCCGTGAGCAGCTCGGGGTGGGGACAGGCGCGGGCGCGAGGCGGGGCGAGGCGGGGCGGGGCGGGGCGGGGTGGGGCGGGGCGGGGCGGGGTGGGGCGGGGCGGGGCGGGGTGGGGCGGGGCGGGGCGGGGTGGGGCGGGGCGGGGCGGGGCGGGGCGGGGCGGGGCGGGGCGGTCTCCTCCTTCGCGCGTATTTCTACAAACAGGTGCGCTGCCTGGCCTGGGACGATTTGTGGGAACGCTGTTGTACGCGTCCGCAAAGAGGAACGCGCCCGC
The DNA here is from genome assembly GCA_029379305.1 of Frankliniella fusca. Taxonomy (NCBI): domain Eukaryota; kingdom Metazoa; phylum Arthropoda; class Insecta; order Thysanoptera; family Thripidae; genus Frankliniella; species Frankliniella fusca. The sequence continues at coordinate 1,018,571 of JAHWGI010001270.1, read as the reverse complement.
CACGCCTCGCCGTCGGCTCGGGCGGGGTGATCGGATGTGGGCCCACATCGGCTATCTGCTCCCGCCCAGCCCGCGCCGCGGTCACGGACACGGGCGCGAAGCGACGAGGAGAAAACAGAGTCGCCTGGAATTGTCAATGCATTGCGGTACTCCAAACTCTCAGTCAGCTACCGAATATTTTCAATGAACAGCCAAGCCAAGCACCAAACAACGACGCGAAATGCTATTCAAATTCACTTTGAAGATAATTCGGAGCATGAGGCAGGGCATATCGTCACGACCGGAGGACAACGCCCTGCTCTCTCCGGATGTGAGCCGGGCCGCGCCGGGCCGGCCGCATCCAGCTCCTCCCACCCGCCAGGTGCCACGGCGACAATAATCCGTCTTCCTCACTTGACCCTGTCCCCATCAACGTCCTCCTCTTCCTCCTCCTCCTCCAAGCGGCGCCTTCAGTACCGCGGCCGCGCACCGCGCTCCCCGCGTCCTCATGAATGCATTTTGCGCGAGCGCGTGAGAGGTGATGCGAGGGCAGGCGGAGGAGAGGGGAGGAGATTAATTGCCGTTTGAGCGTCAGTGGGCCGCCACCGCCACGCCTCCTGGCGACGGCGACAAGACACTGGCGACTGGCGACGCGACGCGCTCCGGACGGCGAGGGAGGAGGGGCGTGGGGATAAGAGCAATTCATCGACCATACGGTCCCTTTCATTCAGTCATTCATTCATTCAAGCGCAGAGGAGGACGCCAACGCGCGCCGAGTCAGTCAGTTCACATTGAGGAGAGAGCGTGCGAGTGTGGCGTGGATCAGAGCCTGTGTCATCTCCCGCCGTCCTGCCGACCCAATGAATGACCTGCTGACATCGCCCTGCCCTGCCCCGCCGCGCCCCCTCATCCTCCGCCGCTCTCTCATACTCAGGTGCAAGCGTATAGTGGCGTGGCGGGCCGCGGCGCACCGCCTCCACACACACCCTTCACAACTCCCTCGCGGCGGGGCGGGGCGCGGGCCGGGCCGGCCTCGCTCTAGTCTAACGCGCCCTCCTCAGAACCCCAGTCGGCGCAACGCGATGCTGCTTGCGACTGACAGCCAGCAATCACTGGCCACTGGCCGGGGCGTGGCTTGCCGACGGGGCGAGGCGGGGAGGGCAAGGGGCGCGAGATGGCCTTTGGACCCTCGCCCCTAGTAAAGAGATATTATGCGAGAGGCTAGGCAGAAGCAGTCGCACAATAATTTGAGAGAGCGGGGTTGCGCGTCAGAGACAGACTGCATGACGCAGCTGGAAGGGCGAAGTCCAGGTGAGGAAAAGCCTTCCACGCACTGCTGTTCAAAGAATGCGACGCGATCGAGGGGAAAACAGCTCTGAATTACGGTGTACGCATTATGTGAATTTTTGTGAATTTTCGTGAATTTGCTGAGTATTTTCGTGAATTTGTATAGTATTTTCGTGAATTTTCACTTAAATTTCAGCCAAAATTTTAGTAAATTTGTCTGAAGTTTTGTGAAGTTTTCTATTTTTTCTGAATTGCGAGGTGTACAAAGATTTCAGAGTTGTTTCGCCCTCAGACGCGATGCGACGTCACATGATCTGTGTGTCACGTTCGCTGGCACACTGTGTCAAATTTATTTGAGCTTGAGTCGTTGCTCAGAGGTTCAAAGCTTGCCGCCGATTCACGTTAAAACAAATGCGACACAAAATTCTAGCGAACGCGACACGATTCACATTCAAACGAATGTGACCCAACATTCCTTTTGAAACAGTGCAGAATTGGTTCCATTGAGCCCCGCACGAAATAGGCTACGAAAAAATCGGACACCGAAGGTCGAAGATCCTTTTAATTCGTTCTTGAAGCTCTCCAAAATTTCAGCTCGAACTTTAACACGTAACAGGTTCGTAAAAGTTTGTCAAAACTTCAACTTCTCAACAAAAATACTAACGTTCTTATAAATTCGGCGAAGTTCAACGAAGTGTTTCAATCGGAGTTCAGAGGTTCGACTCACTGAAGTTAAAGCCGACTTTCGTTCGATCTTACCTATAACCGTAAAAGTGCATGTTCAGGAACAGTTTACAGAAGCGAACGTGCCATATTTGCGTTCATCAGTAAGAGACATATATAATACTCGCTTTTGGAGTCTGGACCGTATCAACTCATACTTTTGTCGGTGAGTGGCCCTGGGAAGGAAGAGTGGCGCCTGTGGCGCTGCGGGCGGCCGGGGGGCCTGGGCGGGCGGCATACACGTCCCTCAGGAGCGCGGACGTCAAACAATCCCATCAACCAGTGCGGCCCGAACAAGCGTTCGTTTGAAGCAGCAGAATAGGGCTTCATTAAATGAACAATTTTCTTTTTGCCCTAACACAGAAATAGTTTTTTTTTTTTTTGAACGCTGCTCTCTCCGTTCACGATGGAACATGACGACAAATTTCAGAGGGAGGAAATAAAATGATAGAGGGAGAGAGCAAGAGAGAGGGAGATAGGAGGACGGATGCAGGGTTTATCGGTCTCACATAATGATGAGGTGAGACTGTCACGGGACGCAAACGGCGGAGGGCCTTGCCCTCCCTCTTCCCCACCCAACCATTGCTTCGACCGGCATAACGTTTTGGCGTGAGAGGCGTGCGACCGAACAGCATAACCCTGCGACTTATAGGCTGCCGGACGGCGGGGCAGCGATCCGGGCCCAGAGTGGTGGGAGGGGAGGAAAGGGAAGGGAAGGGGAGCGGAGGAAAGGGGAGGGGAGGAGCAGGTCTGCGGGGTGGCCCTGCAGCAGCAGCCTGTGTGCGCGTCGCCCAATAAAAAGGAGAAGACCAGCGAAAACACGTCGAGAGGCGAGCGAGCTCACAATAAAGCTCGCTTCCATCACCATCAATTCAACCCCCTCTTCCTCCTCTTACCTTCTTTTCGTATCATTTTTATGTCGGTCTGAGAAAAAAAATTGGTACAAAAATGATTTCATGTTGGAATTCATACACGTTATTTACTGCCCCGTCGTGGGTTCGATTAATTAATACACCGGAGTTCTCGTTCGGAGCTGCGGTGGCCGGGCCGGGCCGGGCCGGGCCGGACCGGAGACAAGTTGCGCCTGGTCTCTGTACGTGAGCCTGCCCGCCCGTCCGCCCGTCGGTCCAACTCCCTGTCCCGTGCTGAGCCCCGCCGCGCCCCGCCGCGCCCCGCAACGCCCTGCAACGCCCTACCGAAGCCGCAGACGGCCGCGCGGTCACGGGTCACGATCTTCCCGCGACCTGGCCGCCGGACCGGCCCTGCTGTTGTGGCGATCTTTGCGGGCAGGGCAGCGGGCAGCCTCCAGCTAAAGTCCAGGACTCTACCTCCAGCCAGCTCCAGATATGTTCAAGCTCCTCCCGCGCGCTTCGCAGTGCCTCGCGAACCACGACTCGGGCCGGGGCCGGGGCCGGGGCCGGGGCAGGCGACGGGACCGGAGAACTTCAAGACGGCACAGGCCTCGGCAGGCGCACTGAATTTTTATAGGACATGAAACAACTTTGTATGGCCGTGATGTGCAATCTAAAAGCCGTTCTGCCCCGGCGAGAGTAAATTAAGGCTGCTTGCGCTATCAGCCGGGTACTTAAAAGTGCGTCGTCCCTCTGTCTCCGTCGCACCTGCGGTCCTTGTCCCGTCCACCCGCTGAGGCAGGCAGGAGCATGAGAGAGGCAGGGGAGGGAGAGAGAGAGAGAGAGAGAGAGAGAGAGAGAGAGAGAGAGAGTGAGAGAGAGAGGGGGGAGGGGGGGAGAGGGAGAGAGGGGGAGTGGCTGAGGCAGCAGCGAGGCAGGTTTGCCGGGCAATGAGTACGTGTGCTCGGTGATGTATGAGTCCGAAACGGCACCTGGTCATTGGCGCCACTTCGGCCTTTCTCACGGGAATCGAACCGGTCGATGCGCTCACTTGCCTCCGCAGCTCCGGGCGCCCGGCCAGGGAGGACAATCCTAGTGTGATGTTCCTCCAGGCCCCGATCGAGTAAAGGCACGGCGAGTGCGAATTAGTGTTTGCAATCGGTCGGTTAAGGGCTTGGCGAGCTTACCCGACTGTCTTCTGTCTCTCTCCCTCCGTCTCCCTCTAATGTCACGTCAGATGAGAGTGAGGGGGACAGAGGACAGTCGGGTAAGTTCGCCAGGCCCTTAACCGACCGGTTGCAAACTCTAGTGCGAATGCCGTTCTCCTTTTGTCACTGCCGCGGCCTTGCGTCCTCGAAGGACTTTCTGCCATGATGCTGGTCACGGGTGCCATATGTCTGCGGTTTCCCTAGCACCTGTGGCAGGCCGCGGCGGGCGTGACCCGGTAGCTGTCGGTGGCGTGGCGGGGCGCGGCGGGGCGCGGCGGGGAGGTGGCTGCCCGCAGCGTGCGTAGCGGGCTGCAGTGGCCACAGCTGCGCGACGGGCGATGACGGCACCCCCTGTGCTCGGACTCGCTATAATATCAGTCCTGCTGGCAGCGCCGCGCCGCGCCGCGCCCCGCCCCGCCGCACTACACTACGTCCCGCCGCCCCCCGCGCCCTGCATGGCGCCTCCAGCACCTCCGGCACACGCCTCGCCAGATCGATCGAAGACGCGTGTCGTGGAGGAGCGGGCGGGTAGCGTGACATTTATGCGGGGTCAGCGCGATGAGCGCTGTAACGTTTAATTAAATTTCATTAGCGTGCCTGTAATTTCTAAAGCATAATTACAAATGAGAACGGTAGCGCGAGTATTTGAAGTCAGCACGGATAAAAACTCAAGAAAATAACAGAGTCCATGCTCGGCTCGGCGCCCCATTGTCGGGCCGTCGTCGAGTGCCGAGAAATTTTCTCATCAGTAGAACGTACTGGTGAGGGAGCAGCAGCAACCGCGCTGGCCGCCGCCGAAAGCAAAGCGAGCAGCAGCAGCAGCAGCATCCCAGCATCGATGGGCTGCCTGCTGGCCTGCAGCGCACCACGACTATGAAAAATGGGAAGTGGTTAAAAATGTCGGTAGGGGGTAGCCAGCCAGGGCAGGGCAGCGGGCACGCCAGGGCAGGGCAGGGCCTCGGCCCGGCCGACGCGGCGTGCTGGTCTGCACCACGGCACGGTACGCCCCGCCTGCCCCGCAGGGGAGGGGGGGGGGTCGGAGGCTGAGCTGCAATGGCGGCCCCGGTCGTGACGCCCCAGCAGCATTTGAAACATCTCTCATCTTCTCTCCTGGCCACGGCACGCCACGTCGCTTCCGCCTTGGTGACCACCACAAGCAGAGCGGGGAGCCGCTAGCGAGCCCCAAAGTTGTGCGCTCTTCATTAGACAGTTCGCACTCTGGGCAGCGAGCGCGTGTGCCGTGCAGGGTGCGGTGCGGGTGTGGGGTGTGGGGTGTGGGTGCTGCCCGCGGCCGCAGAGGGTATCAGGACAGGAGCCCGGGCCGGGGCCGGAGGTGCTATGGCGTAAGGAGCAGCTCGGGCATCACGACGATACATCACCAGGCCGCGGTGGAGGCCGTCCTCCTGGAGGAGCAGGGGAAGGAAAGGGGCCTCCGTCCGCAACTGCGCATAGTTCCATTTCTCTAACTCGGGCCCATTTGTCGGGTGGGCTTGTGTCGGGCCATAATTGAGTCCAGACCCCCCTGGGCGACCCCGTCCCGTCCGGGACCGAGCCCCGCCGGGCCGGGTCGCTGGGCCGCGTCTGCCCGACAGAGTGCGCCTCGGCCGAGCCGAGCCGATCCACCCGCCGCCGCACCGTTCGGAACGTTCAGCTAGCTCTACGATGAGGTAGGAGTGGGAACACCGCACACAGGAGTAAGAGGACTTAACGGGGGAAAGGGGAGGGGTCAACCCGTGAACGTTCCACACGTCACCTCGCCGACTTCAAGCAGTTGTGTTTTGTGGAGTGATCCGCAGCCCTTCATCACATCTCCCGGTCGTTCAATGTCACAGTGATTATCAGCTGTAAAAAATAACGTATCCTTCTTTGAAGGAGTTTTTTGTTGGATAAAAAATAATTGTTCCTTACATTTGATGGCCCAAAGCAGACCATATTCATAAAACTCTTACTTCTGCATTTACATGAAAGCAAAGCATACAATTTTGATCTACCTCCCGTGGCCCCATAGGGACCGGCCAGCTGATGACATTCGGGGGCGGGGCCTCCGTCCTCCACGCCCGAGGTCCACTCTACACTTGTTGAGTAAACGAACGATGGTCCGGCGTAAAGGTAGGGATACAATCGGGGCCGTGAATGTCAGAAAAATGACCGCAGATAAATAAGGAGCCTGCAATTTATGGCGCCGTTTTCATTTGTGGCCATGTTTATGTTGACGTGCTCAAGTAGCGGGCAGCGGACAGTGAGCCTGAGGCCAGCAGGCCCCAGCCGCGGGGGCTGGCGGGGCGGGGGGCCTGGACGGGGTGAGGTTGGGCGCGCTCGCTCTGCCCGCGCCGATAGAAACGTATCAGCTTGACGTAAGGGTCCTTCCACCCATACGCCCTCTGCCGCATTAACTGACAAGTGAGACCACCTCACACACAAGTCCAAACACATTACCAAACCTTGTAGATTTATAGAAAAATTGGCATCACAAATGACACCTGCATTCTGTGTCAAGAAGAAAGTCCCCAGCCCCAGCGGCCTTACGTAGACGGGTCAGTGCATTGAATTGCATTGACGTCTGGCTAGACATGCGCCATGTTTCACATGCATATTTGCACAGTCGATAGACTTGTTACAGAGCTGGCGGATGAAAGAACAGATAACGTTTCGATGAGGAAGCCCCTGACACATGCGCACTCGCACACACGACCTGTGTATGTGTTTCATCCGCGTGTGTGAGTACGATCAAGTGACTGCGTATATCTCACTCTGTTTCTCCCTCTGTTTCACTCGGTCTTTTTCTGTCACACACACTAACACACAATGGCGCTCCCAAATAATAAATTAGAAATGCCTCCGTCGTCATGTTGTAACTTTTTTCCACACAGTTTTTCGGGTGTGCATGCATGTGTGTGTGTGTGTGTCTACGTGCGTGTCCCCATGTGTGAGCGTGTGCGTGTATGTGTGTGTGTTATTTTATTTTAATATGTGTGTCAGTGAAGAACATCCAACTCTTAAATCATCTTTCTTGTTCGCCTCGTCTCGCTTCCTCTCCGGAGTATCTCTGCCACCCATTCACTCTTCTTGCCCTCTCCTTCCTCCTCTTCCTCTCCTTCCAGTTTTCGTCTGTCCGCATGCCTCTCGAAACTCTCTCTCCTTCTTTTATGTTCTTCTTCTTCGTATTCGTCCAGCCGAACCCTCATTTGCAATCCAGTGCAGTTGGGGCGACACCACTCTTTCTTATGGAGTCGGCCTGGTTATAAATACGTTGCATCCGGTGAGGTGGTCTTGGTCTGGTGTTGTGTGTCCCGTCCATTCATGGGACGGTCCGCGCGGTCCGCCGGTCCAGCCAGACGCCAGATGCGGGCTGTTTCAGAGTGGCGCCTCGCCACCCTTCTCCCTTCAACCAATCGAAATTGGTCCATCGAGCCGGTGTAATCAGTTAAACTTCCAAGTGAGTACAGTATCAAGTACGACACACGATACACGTGACAAAAAGAAAAAGAAGCGCAACCTACGGCATCCGTACCGTAACGCGAATTCAACAGTTATTCGAAGGCTGTTTGTAATTTTGCAAAGACAGATCAGATGTCGCAGTGCAAAACACCGAACTGGCAAGTATTGGATTCATATCTCGAAGTACTTTTTGGGAAAAATGCTTTCTCTTATATAAGTTTGATTGAATAATTCTGATTTTATACTCGAATTTATCAATTTAATCCTATCTCGATGAGATAAAAGCAAAGAGCAGTTTAATCATAGAGGATTTAGAGTGTGTTACAGTCCTAGCCAACAATCGGTAGCCGCGGCGGCCAGCTAGTGATCACGTTCGAAACTGTCCTGGTTTTGCATCCTTTTACACGGCTGCACTGTAATTTTAAAGGAAACACATGTTGCCTTAAATCGGCGACACATAAATGTGTTTCCTTTTTTTCGGAAACACATAAATGTGTGACCTTTTTCGGCGACAATTTTGTTTCCAAAACCTCCGTGTGTTACCGAAACGGACACGCATGTGACCTTTTTCGGTAACACACGGAGGTTTTGGAAACAAAATTGTCACCGAAAAAGGTCACACATTTATGTGTCGCCAAAAAAAGGGTCACAAAAAGGGGATGTTACCTTTTTTGATGTGTCGCCACAAAAGGTCACAAATTTGTCACCTTTTGAATGACAGTGTGGAAACTGCGATGATTCCGACGTGACCACTCCTTGCGATGAAACTTTTGGAGATCAAGGTACAAAATACCAGGTGACCCTTCGAATTGGTTGGCAAAAACCGCGAAATAATTTCAATGGCCGGCTCGGCTCGGCCTGGCTGCTCCACTTGTAATTACCTTAGATAGAAACTGAGGATGCAAATTCATTTTATGCAAAATTGTACAATTTGACATTTTACATATCTCAAAGCTTTTCTAATTTTTCGTAGAATTTTTGATTGTAATTTTGTACGAATCGCTAGGGCACCATCGACTGCGGCCATCTGGAGAAAGCAATAGGCACCCTCAACGGGGGCCTAAAAACTCACGAGCGTGAGCAGTAGGCACCCCTAACGGGAGCATGAAAACGAAGTCAACTGTGCAAATACCATTGCCACTGGCTATGTCAGAGCCAGCAAGGAATTTCATCGAGTTCAGCACCAGAAAAACTGTTTACGGCAGTCGTAAGGCATAAAAACCTTGCTCACGAACAGAGCGCGTCGTTAGCGCCCGTGTGATAGGCAGCCATTCTACCCCAATACGGAGCGGGTCTGCCTATGCTGCAGGCGGCTGCCAGAGCCGCCACTGCTGTTCCGCCCCGCTACTTGTGCCGCAGAGTTATCAGCAATATATTTGTTTTCTCTCGAACCATAGCTGTTTTGTTTGGTTCCGTGTCATATCGTTCCCTTTTTGGTTAAGTGCTGAAAGATAAACTTCTGTGTGCCAGCGGCTGACTCGCAGCGTATGTGGTCTACCAGTAGGTCACCAGTTTACCACAGTTGAAGCTGGTGCCCGACCGTGCTGCAGCAGACGGCTCTCGTCCCAACCAAGTTCGCAGCCATTCAGGAGGAGAGGCGCTTTCCGGGTGATTTCGCTTCTCAGGCAAGTTTTTAAGAGAAATAAGAATATATATGGTTACTCGCTTGTCAATAGAGTTCAACTTACGATTAGTGAAATTAAAATTTTTAAAAAAACCGCTCCTACCACCTTAATACAACCCCTCCTTACGAGGACCAAGACCCAACCATGACAAAATTTGTGTATTTGAAAAATAAAAGTGTGGTCATATAAAGCTCTGCACTCGAAAAAAACTCATAGAACGACACTTCGACGACAATATAACTTTCCCGATCGCGCAATTGTCGCGTGACCGGCACGCTCCCGGGTGCTCTCGGCAAATTGGGACACAGGACTGGGCCACCTCTATCATGTGTAGGATTCTGAGAGCTAGGCACTTTTTTTTATCCTGTGGGTACTCGACGAGAGCGCGAGAGACAAACAAGCCCCGCGGCTGGTTCACAGAGCGGCCGCCGACGGCCCTGGTCACGTGACGGACAGTTTCGCTCGTCGTTATAAAGGCCGCGCGGACACGGCCCGCAGTGTCACTACTATTCGCAGGATGACTCGAGCACGATGCCTCGCTCTGCCAACAGCGCTGTCCTTGGCGCTGTCGCTGGCACTCATGGCGTCGGCCGCGGACGCCTCACCGGCGTCGTCGTCGGCCTCCTCGGCGTTTGCAGTCAATAAGAAGGTCGGCGCTGATCAGGATGAACCCTGGTGGCACCACGCTGTTATATACCAGATCTACCCGAGGTCCTTCAAGGATACGAATGGCGACGGCCTTGGAGATATAAAAGGTGAGAAAAGGGGTGAAAACTGTAGGACTCAACAAGCAAATATTGGTAATGTCTACAATGATACTGAGGCGCATTGCATGATCAGTATGGTTAAGAAAAACACAGTCCGGATTAATATGAGATAAAACGTGAGCAAGATAAAATAGCTAGGCTGCGACCTGTCTTGGACGTGTAACGTGTGGTAGTGTGGGGAGACAGGCAAAGGCAAAGTGCCAAAACCAAAGTCGATCGCAGTTGCGACTTCTGCGGTGGTGGACTGTACTACCGGCTGCTGGGCTAGCCGATTTAACTGACACTACCGGCCGGCTAGCCGGCGCAGCCTGTGGCCTTGGCCTCGTGTTTGTGCCGTCATGGTCTGCGGGCCCAGGCCACACCGCTGACACCCGCCGCTTAACGATATGACAGAGGTGTGCCTTGGGACCGTAAAGTCACAGCAATATTATTTTATAATTGCTAGCATACAATAATAAGGTCATCCAGAATGCCAAAGAATTCGACACCTTCCGTGAGTTCTCGGAATAATGTTCCCATTACCCTAAGGACCACGCAGCATTTTTTTAAATAGATTTTTTCAGGTTTTTAGGATTGAATGTAGGCGTGTCGCAAGGGATTTACAAAGGTTTCTTATGGACGTTTCTACATCTCTGAAAATGGAAGAGTCGCCTTTTTCGATCTTGGGAGAGCGACTTTTCTCGACAAAATTTTCATGCTCCTGGGAGAGCGACATGTATGAACATCGCTCTATTAGAGTCACTTTGATGACTCTTTTTGAGTCAAATCATTAAATGTCACTCTTCTGGAGCGATTTAAAAATTCCAGAAAATACTCGATTTGAGTCGTTTTAGCTGAAGTCACTTTTACTGAGCGATGAAAAAATACTCCGCTTATTACGGGCGAGAAACGTGACTAGTACATTTCCAGTGATCAAAGTGAAAACGCAGCCTGGATCCACCAATTTTTGCACTCGTTCCTGAATTAAATTTTCGAGTTTTAACTAAATTTAAGGTGTTTTTCGCAATATTAGTTTTGTTATAGAAGGCACAATATTGCAGTGCAGTACATCGTTAGAATAGTTTTTTAAAACGTAGATCACATATCTCGTGTAGGTTTTGCTCTTTGATCAAAATTGGCGGATCCAAGCTGAATTTTCACTTTTTCATAGAAACGTCCTTACGGATTTTTATGTTTTTGGGAAGGAAGCGTAATAACCCTGGGTAGGTACATTGTGATACTTGCACTCTACCAAGCACTCTACAGTTGCGCGCCTACATGCATCGGAACGCCCACTGATTGAGCTGCCTTTCCCCCAAAAAACGTTATGTACCATTTACTGACGGTGTAGCAACGTCTTGTGATGTAGTGCTGAAATAGATTCTAGCAGCAGTCCTTCCACTTGTCTGTCCGCCCGTCTAATTCTTATTGACAAAGTCACTGGAGCGCTTGCACCGCACAAGTGCATCAGGTCTCTGGTTTGCTGACCCTTTTGTCCGGTGTGGTGCACAGGAATCACCTCCGAGCTCGAGTACCTCCGAGACATCGGCGTGACAGCCGTGTGGTTGTCGCCGTTTTATCCGTCCCCTCAGGCTGATTTCGGCTACGACATCAGCAACTTCAAGGATGTGGACCCCGCCTACGGAACGCTAGAAGACTTTGATGAAATGGTGAAAAAGGCGCATTCCCTAGGTGAGAAAGCAACACGGCCGATTTTTATGATATATTGGAATGAAATTTTAGAGATATATCATCATCTGCATTTGTCATTTAGGCATGAAGGTCGTAGTCGATCTCGTCCCGAACCATTCAAGTGACGAACACATGTGGTTCAAGGAGTCAGCGAAAGGTACAGAAAAGTACAAGGATTACTACGTGTGGAGCGAAGGAACTAAGGACAAAGATGGAAAACCTGTCCCACCAAACAATTGGGTATGTTGAAGTCGAGGTGAGGTAGCTAAGAATTCTCCATATGTTCGCGAAAACGATGCATAAACGGTTTGCTCTAAACAAAGGTTTCGCACTTCCGCGGTTCAGCGTGGACTTGGAACGACGAGAGAAAGGCATTCTATCTCCACCAATTTGCTGTGAAGCAGCCGGACCTTAACTACAGGAACCCTGCTGTTGTTCAGGAGATGAAGGTAGTTGAAAAGAAACACCTGCCCTTAAAAAGTTGTTAAAGATTTCTCTAACTGCAGCGTTTCGTTCATAGGACGTCTTCACATTCTGGATGGAGAGGGGTGTCAATGGCTTCCGCGTCGATGCGCTGCCTTTCTTGTTTGAGACGCAGGATTTATCTCAGGACGAGCTGCCAGTTGAACACCCAAGCATCGATCTAGACAAAAACGATTACGACTACTACACGCACCCCTACACCATGGACTATCCTGACACGTACGACATGCTGCATCAGTGGCGTGAGCTGGTGGACAACTTCAATGAAGACAAGCGCGTTATCATGACCGAATGCTACACCACTTTTGACAAAACAATTGAGTATTATGGCACAAAGGATAAGCTCGGAGCGCACTTCACTTTTAACTTCCAGCTTATTACCACCGTCAACAAATCGTCAGATGCCAAAGACTTCAAGCACTCCATTGATCAGTGGATGAAAGCCATGGACTGGCGCTGGCCAAACTGGGTGGTAAGTCTTTCTAATGCCCACCTCCTCTGTAATAGGCACTTAATCTCACTCCAAGATTTGCTTTAAAAAAAAAAAAAAGCTTTTCTGGTATTGCAAACACACTGACCCAAGCGCAATTTCCAGATCGGCAACCACGACAACAGTCGCGTCGCGACACGCTACCCAGAGATGGCTGACGCCATGAACATGATTTCCCTTACGCTACCCGGCACTGCAATGACGTACAACGGCGAGGAGCTCGGCATGACAGACGCCTTCATAAGGTGGGATCAGACCAAGGACCCCCAGGCAGTAAATGCTGGCCCGGAGAAATACCTGAGGGTATCTCGCGATCCTTGCAGGACTCCGATGCAATGGGACGACACGACGAGCGCAGGTTCGTTACACCCGCCCAATACTCCTCGGCACGCACATTATCAATGTACGCCTCATAGGGCAGGTCCGTCGCCATTGGTCTTGCTCTTACTGTTATATCGTTATTCAGGTTTTTCTACAAACTCTAATACTTGGATGCCTACCAACCCAAACTACTACGAGCTGAACGTGAAAAAGGAACTTGCAACTCCCAAGTCACATCTTAACATCTATAAGGACCTGACAGAAGCCCGGAAGACAGAAACCATGAGGAATGGAAAGCTTGAGACTGCCGTCCTTGGGGAAAATGTGTTGCAGATTACAAGGTTTGTTGGCAAATGAGGAAATCAAAGGTAGAGTGCAAACCGAAACAACTACTTACCGCACGTGTCTGACAGGTCGCTGGAAAACGCTGACACATATATCACTCTTGTCAACATGGGGAGCTGGGAAGAACGTGTTAAAACTGAAGCACTGACAAATAAAGGAACCTTAAAAGTTTACACGGCTAGCGTAAACTCAAAATTGTCAAAAGGGTAAGTTTCCTCAGCGATTAACTTTGTGTTCTTGTGTTTGTGTTTAAACATCATGCTTAGCACTTTGTTACCTCTTGAACGTATTCCTGCACAGTGATACATTCCCTGTTTCTCACGCCTTACGGCCAAAGGAAGGTTTGGTTCTGGTTGTTAAAGTCACAGGTTCATAGACCAAATGCTTCTGTTGTACTGTTCCGTGTTTCGTCGCAAATAAAGTGTGTCGTTGTCTATTCCACATTTTATGAAATTACTTAAACCTCAAGCGGTAAATGCGTTCATAGATTCATTTATGTTTCTGATTTTCTACAGAGCGACAGTGCCCGATAACTTCGTGATTCGGCCCAAGGAGGCTGTTGTATTGACGACCGGTGAGGCGAGCGGAGGCACAAGTGCAGCAACAACCGTCCAGGCTGGAATATTATTAGCACTACTTTCGCCCCTGCTGTGTATGCTGCACTAGTGGAGCTCACTTTGCGGGCCTTGCCTTAGATCTGAAACTGCTAGAAAAGAACCACTTGTAAAAGAATGCCCTTCTAAGCATATCAACAAGACCTAGTGACTGAAGAGTGTACATATTAAACAACGTACTATAGAACAATAAGTAATGGTACTATAATGAAAGTATTAATCATAACGACCTATAGGTAGTTTTCTTGAGGTATTTTTTTTGTACTGTGCGTGCGCTTTGTAAATAAATTTATGCAGAAACTATTATTTTCCAAACAACCACTTTAAAACCTACTCAGACTGCCCATTGCCAGACCGGAAATATTTCAGACATCCACCGACTGCTCGCATTGCGTCCTGTCCTCTCTTCTCCGCCAGGAGGGTCATAAGGGAATACCTTGCAAAAGTATCGAAGATGCGGCTTCCAGGTCGAGTCTTTACTGTTCAACTTCGAGAATCTATATGTAGTTTCAATGCGTCTCGAACTCAAGGTTTTGAGAGTCGACCAGAACGTAGCCCGTTTGGGACTATCGTGGGGAGCTCTACTCATCCTCCAGGCCTATGAGGAAGCTGACTTAATTTTTATTCAATTATTGGATTTAAGTCTGGACACTGGTAAAACAAATATGCACTTTTTTTTACCACACTGACGTATATAATCTAGCACATTACATGGCGTTGAGTTTGGCAGTAGACATTACATGATGTTGAGTTCATAGACACTTGACGAATGTAGTATTTTTGCACACTTCGACACATGCGCCAGTCCTATGAGGTATGTAAAGTTAGCGATACACATTACGTACGGTGTCAACACTTTTTTGACCCGACCCACTCTCAGCTCCGTGAAGAGGCCTGAAAACGGGAGCGGGCGGAACTCCTTGTCAGGTTATGTCCAGCCGGCTGGGAAGAGCCGGCCAAAATCTCAGACCGCTTCACGGAGCTAGGTGGGTCGTGTCAAAAAAGTATTGATGCCGTTGGAAAGCTCAGACTTTAACCTACAATCGCCTCGCTTTGACCCCCATCTATCTTCAATAGTTTAGGAGTTAGGCCTGAGGAAAGCCATGCGTGTCACCGAGGGCGGCGAGCATCGATAACCTATGGCTAAAAGCATAGATATACCGTTTCAAAACAGCTAATATTGTCCATCAAAATAATCTCTGAATGTTTCTGTATCCAGAAATGTGTGGCTTGACCCATTTGGGTGCAAAATCGGGTCAGAAAGAGCATTTATCTGCACAACTGCGCGCCGGACCCCGCGCGTGACGTACGTACGCACGTACGTACGTGTGCACATCGCTAACTTTACTTGAACTTTTTACAGACCTATGGAGTCAATGGGACACGTCAAATAAATACATATCAAGTGATGTAAAGTTTGCTAAACTTTGCGAAGCGTACAAAATAGTGCACTTATTTATATGTATCTAGTTCACTCCGACACCAACGTTCATTATTTGTACATTTGGAACTTAATACCAATGAGGTATTTTCCAAATTGGAAGAACAGGAGAAATATCGTCTGTTCCCGGACCATCACAAAGCCTCGACCAATTAGAGAGGGCTTCTCTCGTGGCCCGGTCCAGAGAGCCCTTCTCTGATAGGTCGAGGCCTTGTGATGGTCCGGGAGCAGACGATATTCCTCATGTTCTTCTAATTCGGAAAGTACCTCATTAGTGCAAACTTTGTATATTTGTTTTATAATTTCTGACTGTTCGAGTTATGCTACCGTGTCTCGAACTGTTAAAAGCCAAAGATATTGGATGTTGATTCATTTCTTACAAGAATGAGGTATTTAGCCGATACAAAATACACTGGTAAAACTAAGGTGTAACTGTACGCTTGAATGAAGCATACAGTTACGCTTGAAGACGTTACGCTTGAAGACGTTACGCTCGAAATCAAGCGTGTGAGAGAAATTCTCCCATACATTTAGATAGGACGAATGGGAGCGGATAGACCCATAACGTTTTATCTCAAGCGTAATCTCAGTACGCTTGAAGACGGTGCGTAGGGCTTACGTCTTAGTTTTACCAGTGAAGTAAGGAGGAATGACTATATTCACGTAAGCGCTGGCTTGCAAAGTCGGCTAACTCAAGTCGACTAGCTCAAGTCGGCTGAAGGGCTAGGAGGTCAGCTTGACGACGGGATCGGGTGGTTTGGGGCAGAGGATGCAGCGCCGTCTAGCGGTGAGACGTTCTGTTGCTTTGGTTTGTTTACACCGGCTAAATAGTTAAGTAAGGTGACAAATTTAAATTATTTTGCTAAAAACAATATTTTTAGTTCCCCAAAACTGACAAATACGCTTAAAACGCACCAGATCCCGTCGTTAAAAGTCGACTTCCTAGCCGTTCAGCAGACTTGAGTATGCCAACTAGCCGACTTAGACTAACCGACTTTGTAACCTCTTAAGTGAATATAGCTCACCAAGATGGCCGCTGTAGTGTCAAACAAACATTCAACTCTTTGCGAATTTATCTGCTGTTGCTGAACCGATTTTCAATATTTTCGTAATAATTTAGGACATTGTTACTGCTTAAAGGACATTGTTACTGCTTAAAGGACATTACTCCCGCGTCTATATGCGTCTGTAGCAGACAAAGTCGCGAACAGCTGAAGGTTTGTTTGGCTTCACGGCGGCCATATTGACGTTCTTCCTAAGGTTCCCCGTCCCGGCTAAATACCTCAATTGGAAGTCGTCTTGTTACGTAGACGGCCCATTCCCTCTTAAAACGTCGATTGATTTTGAAAACCGATTTATTGCTAACAAATTTACAAGTTCAACTTTAAAAAAAAATTATGCTACATCCCCTCTCAGATCTACCACGGTTGGGTTAAAAACATGAGTGCCAATTTACAACGCTAAGACGACTATTATTCCGAGCACTGTGAGGAAAGCGTAGGAGGAGGTGAGTTTTCCGCTCCCTGATGTAGAGGGTACGGGGACGGCACCTGTTGTTAAAACTACACTGCTCTTCGGTCGCATATTTATTGTTGACTTAGCTGAATCCCTGAAATAAGCAGTAGAATTGTTAATATAAATAAAATTACAGAGAGAAGGAAACATAGAGTGCTAAAGAAAAAAAGTCGGTACCCAGTTTTTAAATTTGAGTTCAGGCTCGAAGTCCACACGTTCAGAGAAGAGTAACTTCCGATTTTGTCAATCGGTACATCGGTTTCACTGCTGTCGAAGTTAACGAGCACGATGAAGCTATCGGCACCGCCAATTTCACGCTTGATTACCAAAACATTTTCCCATACACTGGCCTCATAATTCGAACTCTGCACGGCCGGGAGTTGACGCGCCTTTAGCAGTGCCTTGTACATTTTTAGATGAGAGCGATCAGCTGCGGCCTGAGCCTAAATATTGAAAAGAGAACCGCATTAAACCCCATTAACTTTGCGCTTGTGCACTCACTGTGTTTTCACTCTTTATACTCTCTTGAAAAGGAGCATGATTACCTCCATGTTCAATTGAAAGTAGTTAGGGTTGACGGGCAACCACGTGGACGGGTTTGTGGAAAAGCCGGCGCTAGTCGAGCTGTCCCACTGGAAGGGCGTGCGCTCAAGGTCACGTGACTTCATCAGGTAGTCTTTTTCGCCGGCATTAATAGCCTGGGGGTCTTTAGTTTGAGCCCAGGTGATATACGTATTGTCCATGCCAATCTCTTCTCCGTTATAGGTCATTGCAGTTCCCGGCAGCATAAGGGAGATCATATTGATACCATCTTGAAGTTCCTCGCCGTATCGAAAGAAAGAACCGACACGGAACTGGTCGTGGTTGCCGATCTGTAAGACATACCCACCAAAATATTTATGATTGTTGTTTTCTTCAATTTCTTTGTAACGAAATATTGAAAAAGTAGGATCACCTTTAGCAAAACAACCGCAAGCAGACAATTAATGTAGTGTAAAGAATATTGAGGGAAACTTACCACCCAGTTCGGCTTGCGGAAGTCATCCATTTTGCCCATCCAATCATCGATGACTTTTTTAAAATCACTTGCACTCGAAGACACGTTGAGGCTTGTGATGAGATAGAAGTTAAAGGAAAAGGACGCAGCCGGCTCATCGGGAGTTCCGTAATATGCTATAGTCTGATCCAGAGTGGCATAGGCCTCCGTCATCATGATTCTGGGGGAAAGGGTAAAGCTATAAACAACCCACATCTACAGACACAAACCAATATTCGAACCAGAGCTGTACTTGTCATCGCCGAATTCATCCAGGACCTTCCTCCATTCTTTCACCATAGCGTAAGTCTCCGGGAGGTTTTCCGTGTAAATGGGCTTTTCGTAATCGCGCTGTGTGGGATCAGTCTCGCCGCAGTCACAGTAGGGTTGATCGCGTAGCTGTTCATCCTCAAACAAGGTGATGACTGCGTCTACCCTAAATCCGTCTACTCCCTTCTTTAACCAAAATCTAAGAACGTTCTGAAACATTAACGAATTTGAGACGGTTTGGTGTACTCTGGCGAATATGCAACCTTTACAGTTAAAAGGTAACAAACCTTCATCTCATCAACGATATCCTGATTCCTGTAGTTAAGGTCAGGCTGCTTCACAGCAAACTGGTGCCAGTAAAACTGTTGCCTCTGTTCGTTCCACTCCCATCCCGTTCCCCTGAAGTTGGAATTCTGTATTGGAAAAGAAAAAGTGTTACTGATAAATTTTACCGACGCTATCACGTTAACTGTGTGGGTTTTATACATTCTTAAGTTAAACGCACCCAGTTGTTAGGAGGAACCATTGTTCCATTTTCCGACTTTTTCCCATCATTCCAAACGTAGTAATCCGTGTATTTTCCATCTCTTTGAACCGATTTCTTAAACCACTCGTGTTCATCACTAGAATGGTTAGGTACTAAATCAAGGACTAGCTTCATTCCTGTTCGAAAATCCGCACCGTAGCGATATTACCGTTGCAAGTATGGAATGCAATAGACGATATGACAGAGCGGCGATAATGGACATAGCAACGTCGCAAAGCTTTCTGCTGCACCACAGAGTGTTCGTGATCACTGTAAAACAAGGAGCGATTTTTCTCGCTCGGATGAAGCGACTCATATCTTCATCGCTCAAACGGAGCAATTTTCGCAAAAATCACTCCGATTAAATCATTTGGTAACCAAACATCACGCTTAATGAGTTATTTTTTAACCGAAAATGACGCAAAATGACTCTAAACGAGCGATTTTCGTGAAAGCTGCTCTCCAGGGGTGATGAAATTGGATTCACGAAACCGCTCCCCCACGACCGATAAATATCGCTCCTCGTTTTGCAGTGATTAAAATACTGAGTACAGCCAATGCCATTTTAATAAGTCTACGCTTATTATTTATTATTTTTGAATTTTATATCAAGTGAAACAACAACTAAAACGCTAGTACAGGTGGGCGCGCGATGTTGCTACGTTGACTTCGGTCGCTGAGTCAAATCGTCTATGCGGCAAAATTTCAGAAGTTTGAGGACTGACTACGTCATTTAATTTAAGGCCAGACTACTTACCAAGGTCGTGTGTCTTTTTTAAAAGATTGTCAAAGTCGCTCATTGTTCCATACTGCGGATCTATGTCAATATAGTTACTAATGTCGTATCCAAAGTCTGCTTGCGGCGAAGGGTAAATAGGAGAGAGCCAAACTGCACCCACGCCCAAATCCTTCAAATAGTCCAATTTGCTTGTAATTCCTGTTTAAGAAATAAAATTAAAAACATGAAAGAATAAAAAGAAGCAAGATGTAAGAAGAAAGTGTAAGCTCTTACTAATATCAAACATATGTTTGATATTAAAACTACAACTCTTTCATTACATATGTTTTCATCTCGACATAAAATTTCTTGTTGCAGTGAAGGTACGTTTTTTGGAATATTGTTAATATCGTTCGTGACAACATTTTAATGCTTGTTGAATTTTTGTTATATATATGAAACAAGGGCCAAATGAAACACAAAATTCTTTACATAATTATGTGCTACAGGGGTATAACCGAGGGGCGGCCAACTCGAAAACAACGTGTACACAGAAATACCTGTGTATTTCTTGAAATACACTAAAAATACAAGGAAATACTCTACAATACACAGAAATACATAGAAATACTCAACAAAAATACGAGAAAAATACCGAAAAATACATTAGAAATACAAGAAATACAAGGCAAGTGTACACAGAAATACATGGGTTGGCCGCCCCTTGGGTATAACTGTAGATCGTGAAGTGAGTCGAGTCAGTCCATTTTTATCTCAGATTGTGTTAGTGTGTGGGGGGAAGTTTTTCCGGGTCCGATAGGGTATTCCAATGGAGCGCTACCCGGAACTGAGAACACTGTTAAAAATACCGTAGGGAATTACGGTATGCCTACGGTCCGTACCGTAGTTTTTGTGTACGGTAGACTGTAACGTATCCTTACGGTACGGACTGTACTTCATTGTGGATGGAATGTGCTCCATTGATCTTCCCCAACATATTTGCAGGCTACGGTGTGCCCCGTAAGATTCAGACCGTAGTCAAAAATTGCGGTCCGAGACTAGGTAACAAATTTACGGTGCGTACCGTAGGCATTTACCGTGGTATTTTCCAACAGTGAAGAACAAAACCGGACACAGAGAGCGGTGGTGGGGGCGGGCGAGCGAGCGGAGGAGCGGCGGGCGGGCGGGGAGGCTCCCCTACCACCCGCCGCTCCTCCGCTCGCCCGCCCCCACCACCGCTCTCTGTATCCGGTTCAGTGTTGCCAGAAAGCTAGGCAAAATTCGGCTAAATGCACCCGTGTGCAACGGGCTTGTATCTCCGCCTGCCCACTAGGCAACAACTGCACACGCGTACATGCGGTTTGCCTAGTAGGCAGGCGGAGATGCCGCCCGCAGCACACGGGTGTATTTAGCCGAATTTTGCCTAGCTTTTCTGGCAACACTGATCCGGTTTTGTTCTTCTTCGTTCCGGGCAGCGTTCCATTGGAATTCCCTATTGTTGGGGCGCATAAAGCAGCGCGAACCGTCTCGGGGACTTCGAATGAAAACTAGTAAAATTTGTTGAGAGTTCTATAAATAATACAATTAAACGTGAAAAAGGTTAATTGTTGAAATTTAGACGAAGGTTTCTAGTTCAGATTAGTACAAGTTTCATGTCTGTAGGTATTGTGCTGGCTGAGATTGAAAACTCCACTACTAAGCTGGGTTGTGGACTTAGAATGAAAACATACAGACTTTTTTAAGTGTTCTTAAAATAATACTATTAAACTTGAAAAAAAAAAGATCATTGTAGGAATAAAGATCAGCATTTCCAGTTTAGAATAGTACAATTATCATGCTTGTAGTTATTGTGAGATATGAGATTAAAGTGCAATCAGTTAAGGGTTACACTCGACTGAGAACAATTCTCGTTCTTTTCACCACTCAAGAGAGAGGTGTTGGTAAAGAACGAGTTAAAAGAATTCCAACGCTAACGCGTGAAACGGCCCCCTAGGTTTTAACATTTACTTGAGCATTAAAAAAGACTTTAATAATATTCCGTCACAACGCTCTCTGAAAACCAAATCGTGAATTTTATCTGCCTCACTTTTTCTACACAATGTGTCGCAGGGTGGGCCAGCTATCAACAACGCTGCCGCACCGCAAGCAATCACCATAAAAACCAAAGATGCGAAATAAATTAACAATTATTTATAAAAAATCGTTTTTAGGAAAATTCTGGCACGCTCGAAGTTAATTAATGTTTTGGTTTCATAAAATACATTCGCGGATGGCCTATTTAGATACTGAGCTACAAAGTTTTTACCTTTTTGGTTAAGTAACTCAATATGTTTCGCCACAGTGTTTGATCAGTGTCATTAGTTTAAGTCACATGACAAATTTCACCCTTGTTCATTACAACGACTTGGAAATTATTAGCTGAATTTTCAGTAAAACTAGCGATTTCTCAGCTTGAATTTTAAACTGAAGTCTCATTGTGCAATGATCATTCGAACACTGAATTGAAATTATTACTCCAACGTGTTCTGCTAATTTTCAGTTTTTGAACTACTGTGCATGAGTTGAATCAACAAGTCCCCCCCCCCCCCCTCCCCAGCCACGCCTCTCTTCCCTGGCGCGCCGAGGCGCCGAGCCTATCCAACAATTGCGACTCGGCTCGGCACAGGGTGCTCGGCTCTTAATTGCCATAGAAAAACGTGATGCAAACGCGTTTCATACAAAAACTGACATCTTGTCATCGAGCATACCTCAAAAGTTTTCTAATATTTCGCACTACTTCTCAAGAATTTGGTGAAGATTCGCTCGACGGGATCGGCTGCGCCCATTAAGGGGCCATCGTCCAGAATAAATAAAAATCTAACGCCAACGCGTCAAACAGCCCTCTAGGTTTTAAAACTTGCCACAAAATAAGAAAGAACTGAAGTAAGAACTATCGAGCGTATTGAGAACTTGCAATAAACACAGGAGATACTTTTACATGATGCCTCAAATCGCACTCATAGAATATTATCAAACTCCCAAAACACCCCCTTTAATTTTTTGAGACAATTTTGCACATTACAGACAAATAGACACAAGGTCGTGCTTAGGTCATTGTTTAAAGTAAATGCTTTTCAAAGCCTTGAGTTGAGAAATGAGCGAACCAAAATAATACTGGATATATGAAGCGGGGAGCATGGCTGCTGCTGCTAGCTCCGTCCACGCGGCATGTATATTGTTGCCTTAGCAACTGATTTTGCTCATTGGAATTGAAATTACTCGGATCTGATCAGACAGTTTGCAATCAGACACAGTTTCAAAATTTTCTAATTTTACGAACTATTTTCTATTGCAATTTCGTTAGAATCTGTACGACAGAAATTGCTGTGGTCTTAATATTCCATTGTCGAGAAAAATAAAACTTTCGGGCGAAAGGAAGAGGGTCCCCTACAGGAGCCTAAAAAACTTTCTGGCGAAAGCAATAGGCACCCCTAACGGGGGCCTAAAAACTGAAAGTATTGTAACTAAGTAGACTACCGTAAAACAGGAATATGGACCATATGCGAGGTAAAGTGGACAACCCTCTTTTTTCCTATTGTCTGCTTTTGATCGACTCGCACTACCACTATGTTGTGTTCCTTACAGCGCTATGACAGCTAAGTGGTGGCACGAGTCAAGCAGAAAGCGAAACATAGGAAGGAGAGAGTGGTCCACATTACCCCACTTGGTCCACATGTTTCACAGTACGATCTTTTCAATTATCGATTCAGTTTTTTGTACGTATTGTACATTTCGAGATGAACCCGGACACCATGTTACAGAGGTAGCCACAATACTCGCTTTGAACACCGTCGCTATCAAAAGTTACTGGGTAAAGAACGAGTAAAAATAACACCCAATCAATGTAAGCGTGGCACCTTTGAAACAACTTTTCCTGGGAGCTTTTAAAACGCTGCGATATGCTAATTCCATACCTTTGAGGTCTCCTATGCCGTCCCCGTCGGAATCCTTAAATGACCTAGGGTAGACCTGGTATATTACTGCCGTCTCCCACCACTTCCTAGGGGTGTCAGCTACAGCAGCCTGAGCAGCGCCATTCCTGTCAACCGGCTCAGCGGCGGTAAAGACCGGTAAAAGCAGAGAAAGAGCTGCAACCCCGAAAGCCACGGCACCCATCTCGTTGCACTCGGCAAGTGCTCATGCGACACACCACAGCATCAACGCTCTGCCGGCGGACTTGCAGTTGGATTCGAATTCGCACTTTATATAACTGGTGCAGAGAGCCCGTGTTTGTGTGTATGAGAAGGGGTAAGGCGGGGGGAAGATGGGCTTACGCCTCGTGACTCGCATGTCCGGCGCCCGAACGCCCAGGACGACAGGGATCACACCTGCGGAGAGCAGCTTGATCCTCGACTTATCTGGAATACTTCAGACCTGCCCGCCCCGCCCTACCCCACGGCGCGTTACGCGGTTAGCAGCTCCCACCCACGGTTCTTTCGAGGTCGGACCGGAAGGGCACGCTGTAGGTCGGGATTCCAGGGCAAGAAAGGCACTGAGACTGAACTGGTTGTGTCAGAGATCATGTCACAGTATTTAGGTCTGCCTACCCGCTCCATCCGCCAGGTGCCGTCTCACTTAGGGTTCGCAGACCCACCTCAGTGATTCTCTGCTTGGTGTGGTAGTCTGCCAGTTAAAAACTGCAAAATAGAAGTTCCTGCAGTTTAAACTGCAGAATTAAAGGAGCTGCTGCCCCCCCCCCTCCCTCCCTCCACCCCACCACCCAAAAAAGACCAAACAGCACACAAAAGGAATTTTGTAATAAGTGTGGAACTCGTTCTTTAAACAATTATGTGCTGCAGAGGTAGAAGTGTAAAACGTGATGTGAGTCGTGTAAGTCCATTTTCGCCTCAGATTGTATTAGTAGTGTAGGGGAAGTTTTGCCCGGGACACTAGGGCCTCGAGTCCTGCTCGGGCCATGTTCGGCCCTTCGCTCGGCTTCGATTGTTGGGGCGCATAAAGCAAGGGGTCGTCAACTCTGATATTCCTCTGTACAAGAAACTAATATTACCCCGATATTACTTCAATATTACCGATATTACCTTCATATTACATTAATATTACCCATATTTTTGCCAACATTACATCAATATTACATCAATATTACCCATATTACCTACAATATTACAATATTACCCTAATATTACTCTGATATTACTGATAATACCAACATTCCTCCGTACACGGCTACAGGTAGTTGACGACCCCTCGGCATAAAGGAGCGCGGCGCGAGCCGGAGCCGACTCGGGGAATTATAATGAAAACTAGCAAAAATCTGTTCTCAAAATAACACTATTAAACGTGAAAAAGGGTACATTAATGAAATGCAGAAGAAGGTTTCTACTTCAGATAAGTTCAAGTTTCATGTCTGCAGGTATTGAGATATCTGAGATTTAAAACTCCACTAATAAGCTGGGTTATGGACTTAAAGGGAAAATCAGGATAATTTGTTAAGTTCTCAAAATAATTCTATCAAACGTGGAAAAGAGTTCATTGTTGAAACTGAGACTAGCGTTTGCACTTTAGAATGGTATGAGTATGGTATGAGAATGGTATGAGTAGGTGTACTGAGTTCTGAGATGAAAGTAAGAACAATACTCGTTCTTTCCACCACCGAGTAGGAGAAGGTACGTGGTAAAAAACGAGTAAAAAAAAAATCCGGCCCTGCACACTGGCAAACTATTTCACACGGAGATTAGCACAGTTGGTGTTCACGAACTTCAATGGCCGAACGCAAGGGGATACTAATAATGATATAGCTAGAAGGTAAAAATTACGAGTCAAGGTTCATCTTCATCAATATAATTATATATCACTTACGTTTTCAATGGACATACCACATTTACATTAAATTACCTTAGACAATATAATATACACCTATATCAATTTGTACAACATTCACAGAGCTCTATGACTCCCCTACAATAATTATTTTACGAATATAAATTTCACTTCTGAATTATAAGCAACAATGGGATGTATCTAATCACACTGAAATCATACTTAAGCGAATTACAAGTTGTACAATACATATATTTCATTATAATAAATCAATTTATTTATCGGGTCACATTGTGCTTTGTTAAAAACTATGTCCCACGGACATTGAAAGACTAGGAAATACAAATCACCTCACGGTCATTTTTACCTGCTGATGCCTGCACTTTAAGCCTTGCGGATGTTTCAGCGAAAAGGGACTGCATTTGCAACAGCCATTATACAGTAAAGGATAATCCCTTTAACTGAAGAAATTTCCTACATAAGCGATTGCGCACCTAAAGATATTGCAGTTAACTCGATAAATTGGACTCAGACCAAAAACCAACAGCACAGACAAACAGAGGTAAAACATTAAAACGCTAGGCTGAGGCAGTCTTTTTGGACGTGTCATCGTAGGTTAGATGAGCAGCGCCCCAGGTAATACAATTAAATAACAATTAATAAAGACAAGATTTGTTGTTTCTCTCCATACATTCTTAAACGAAAAAAAAAAAGAACTAAAACAAAACAGGTACAACGAAAATAACTCTTCACCCGATGCCAACAAATAATTGAATCACAGGAGGTACGGTCTCTGGCGGCCACTAGAGGCCGGTCTGGTCCGGTCAGGCGGGGCCGTGTCAGTAGGCCGTGGCCGCCCCACTGTTGAGGTGGTGGTGCATCAGGTGGTGGTGGTGGGGTGCCGTAAGATGGCTCAGGTGGTTCAGGGGGTTGACTGGCGAGTGCTCCGCCGAGGGGGGCGTCGGCATACCGGCTGCTGACTGACAGACGTACCACTCCGACAGGTTGGTCTGGTGCTGTAGCTGCTGCTGCTGTTGCTGCTGCTGCTGCTGTTGCTGTTGTTGCTGCTGCTGTTGTTGCTGTTGCTGCTGCTGGCCGTGCTGCGAATGGTGCGACGAGGGCGGTGGTTGCTGCGACGACTGCTGGTGGAGCATGGACTGCTGGTGATGGTGCATAGAGGGTGGCGTGAGCACAGTGTGTGCTGTCACGTGGTGGGGACCTGCAACAAAACCATACCAGTCTTAGAAAAAAAAATGTGCGAACGTTTTCTTATCCATCTTTCAGAAAAACTGCTTCTTCAAAATGGAAATAAATTTACATAAGAACCACAATAGTGTTACCAGAGTAAGTAAGAGCTTTCTTTAAATAAGAACATGAAATTATTTTTAAAAAATGTAAAACCAAGGGGGGGAAATACGATTTCAGGAAATCCTGGTAGGCACGAAGTTCGTTAATGTTTGTTTCTCAAAATACTTCGGTGGATGATGGTTTATGTAGCAATTCACTTAAAAATTTCTAGCCTTATAGGTCATGTTATTGAATTTGTTCCGTTTAAGGGTCACTAGTACAGCGGGTCACATGTCAAATTTTAGCTTTCAAGCTCAAACTATTTAGAAGTTAGTCTCTCAGTAAAAATTGTCTTATCAGCTTGATGTTTGAACGCTACTCTCGTTGTGTAATGAATATTCGAACACTGCGTGAACATTTCTATTCTGACGTGTCCTTCAAAATTTTATTTTTTGAACTACTGTGCATGAAGTGAATTAACAGGTCCCTGGTTACGGTGCGGTCCTCCTCCCCTGCGCGCCACGCCGAGGAGTCGAGCGCCCGCAACAGCGACTCAGCTCGGCCCCCCTTTCCACGCTGCTTTCCCATGACGAGTCGCGTATTACCATAAAAGCAGATTTTCGATCGAAATTTCTCAAAATTGGCCGCTAACTTTGGGCTGACATTTCAGCAGTAAACTAAGCAGATTGAGTTCTACCTCAAATCGTATACAAAAATCTGAAATTAGGTAAGGGGCCGCACTGACTTTAAGAAAAAAAAAATATATCGGATCCGCCAACAAAACCATAAGGCTACTTCGTGCCTAAAAAAAATAATTAAAAATCGGATTATCAGTCGAAACTTTAAGGCTACTTCGTCCCTAAAAAGGAAAGTGAAATCACTACAGCAACCCATCTTGAGAGCATTCACCGCCGAGCGGATAGGCCACCCAACGTACAGCGCCTAGACCAGCCTTCGGCCACCGCCCGCGCCGCTATTCGTCCAAGCGTTTCACGGCTTACCTTTGTAATCCTGTTTGTACTCGGACTTGTACTCCGGCTTGTACTCCGACTTGACGTCCAGGGGGAGCGGCGGCGAGGCGGCGCCGCCTGCCACGCTGATGGAGCCGGCAGACGAGCTGTTGGACTCCTCTCCGTCCGAGTCGTAGCCGCCGTGCACCGGCGACTTGCCTCCCGACACACTCGACCCGGAACCACCCGAGCAGCCGTGGACCTGAGGGACAACGAGAACAGGGTCAGTTTCTAGAGAACCACAAGCAACCAAGAGTTTCGTGTCCGATTGTGAGGGTTGCAGACCGCACCCACCTTCATGTGCTTCCGCAGTGACGACGGGTGCGTGTAGGACTTGTCGCAGCCCGCTACCCGGCAGTTGTACGGCTTGTCGGACGTGTGGACGTGCGAATGCTTCTTCCGGTCTGACGAGTTGGCGAACCTCCGATCGCATCCCGAGTACTCGCACTTGAATGGCTTTTCACCTGCAACGAAAAAAAGGAAGAGATTAACCCTCGAGCAATAAGACGGCAGGGATGTGGTGCGTACAACCCACCACTCCAATTCGGGTCGCCTATTATTGATTGATTGACAACTTAGCGGAACGAGACGTTCCAATTGATCGACATGGTCAGTGCTGGGCCCAGGGCTTGGGCCTGTCCCACGCACGAGAAAGGCTAGCCCTTGCTCAAAGAAGACAGGGGCCCCAAGCAACACCCCGCCACGCCCGGAACGCTGCTGGTCGGAGAAACAAGGGAGAGCGCGAGAGCGCAACACAGAGTCAGGCGAAGTTACTCGTCGACCCAGGGGCGGTTTTAAGGGGGGGGGGTAGTGGGGGTGATTGCCCCCACCCCCCACCACCTTCGTGTCCTGAAGGCTGCCTCTGAAAGGTCGGCAATATTAGGTGTAAAACCCCTGTATGTAGGCAACCTACAGCGCATGGCCGCTCCCGTCATCCGCCGACTTAAAACCGCCCCTGCGTCGGCCACACGCAGATGTTTTCGTGGTAATTTTTGCCTGCCTCTCTAGCGGCACTGCTGATACTTTAAGGGACGATTATGATCAAACAAAAAAATATCCAAGATATTCCTGCGATTTATATGCCGGTCGAGAGAGAGAGAGGCCCTTTCCTCCCCTCGTCCATGCAAGCCAGCTTCGCATCGCACACAGACCTGATTAATGCTGGGTGCCTGTGTCCAATTTTCGTAGAGCGGGTGGAGAGGCGCGGCGGGACAGGGCGGGGTGGAATGGGGAGGAGCGGGCCCGGCCGAAGCATCATCACAGATTTGCAGCTTGTTGCGGGTATGGCTGCGGATGCTGCGGTCCGCACCACACGGTAAAAATACTTTCTTGTATTTCAAGATCTCTCTTTTATGTCCAATGGTATTCTCCACAAGATCCAAGAAAGATCTTGAAATACAAGAAAGTATTTTTACCGTGCATGGCGTTCTCGTACAGCCAAAATCATTTGCAAACGGAAACGCACAGGCGAAATTTTATCTTCACTTTTCATTTGTTTGTCGATTTATAAACCAATTATGTAACAGGCGTCCAACTAAGCAGCACCCCCCCCCCCCCAAAAAAAAAATATTATTATTATTATTATTATTATTATTATTATTATTATTATTATTATTATTATTATTATTATTTTTAAAAAATCATGCGTAAGTGGCCGATTTGAGTGTGTAGGAGAGTATGAAAAAGAAAAAAACATACAATCTTACGCCAATAAGGCCCAACAGCAGCGCATAGATAAGGGCTACATGTAATCAGAACATCCCACTCAGGTGACCCCCGAGACGTGGCGCAGCAGGTATAGGCGGGCGTGGCGTGGGGTGGCGTGGCGGGGGCCGGGCCGTGTTTAGAATGCTAGCCGGCGCCACGCGGACATACGGGCGGCGCGTGAGCGCGATAAAAGGGCGTGGCCAGGCCAGGGCGCCACCGGAACAACGGGTGCGGGCGGGCGGGCGGGTCGGTGTAGGGTGCAAGGTAAGGTGGGCCGGGCAAAAGCACCAACACAAGAACTGAGCGACGAAAAGCGGAGGCGCGCATATTCGTGCGCTTTACATAGATCGGCGCACCCGCGGAGCGCGGCTTACGCGTCACCTCGTGGGGGAAACAACTCTATAATTTTTGTGCACCTTGTAATTCAGAAAAATTCATAAAATTGCGGAAAAAATTAGAAAAATTATACCAAACATTCACAAAAATTAGGAGATTCAGGAAAAATTATGGAATATTCAGAAAAGATCAAAACATAGGTAAAATTCTATACAAATTCACAAAAATTCTATTTTTAATTCAAAACGCTCGCCGCTCGGACAGGAAAGCCGGCCATCCTTCCTGCGCGCTTCCTTTCGATCGGCGAGGACTTTTACTAGCGAAACGACCAAAGCCAGCAGTCGCAACACCGAGCGCTCAATGTCGAGGGCAATCATTGGTGGCGGGAGTGTACTGACTTATGTCACGGACAGCCAGAGGTCTATTCATCCGAGACGTGCCGGGGCCGGGGCAGAGCCGGGGCGTGGCAGGGTGCGGCGGGGTGAGGAAGGGCGGAGCGGGGTGGGGTAGGGTGAGGACGACAGGCACCGATCTATAGTTCAGAGAAGTGGTATTGTCTCGCGCGATGGACCGCTCCCAACTGCATCGGCAGCAGCGAGGGACGCACCCACTGCCGCACCCTGCCTGCCAGCGCCAAGCTCCGATACAGAGTCCAGGTCCAGCATAGTGGTCAGCAGCACTGGAGTGTGAAATAAAGTGTACAGCTGACATACGTTTTCAGCAGGTGTTCAACACAGTTGATGCGACGTTAAAAAGCAAATGTATTTCATGGAGGAATGGTGTCGAGTCCAACTCTTTAGTTTGAGACATTCTGGTGGCAAGCCCGGTCCTTCACCTGATGCCTCGAGTGAAATACATGGGCTTTTACACGAAGCATTATCAAGGGTTCAACACGACGCCTAGTACTTCAAGGTCAAAGTTTATGTCAGTTGAACTCTTGATTACAGATAATGCGTCGTTCCTGAGCGCCGTTTCTTTATAAGAATCTAGTTGCAGAAAACGCATTGTCATTCAAAAACATTAAATTTAAAAAAAAAAAAAAATTCCCAGAAATAGCCTTGTTTGATTACAGCGATAGGTTGCTGACTGAGGCTCCTCATTGCCTCTGAAAGCGGCTTGACTCCTGTCTGGTGTCTGCCTGTCTCTCTCTCTCTCTCTCTCTCTCTCTCTCTCTCTCTCTCTCTCTCTCTCTCCCTCCCCCTTCTCCCACACGCTATTGTGCAGCGACAATCGAAGGGGAGGATCGAGTCCCGACTCCTGACCATTGCGAATGTGAACGCAGGTCATTACATTTGCTGCCCTTTCCGGTCGTTGTAAGAAACGAGAAGGTGAGGAGGGAGCAGGAGGAGGAGCGAGAGAGAGAGAGAGAGAGAGAGAGAGAGAGAATTAGTCGACAATTTGCACAAGTGACAAGTTTCCCCTCCCTCTCCCTCCAACACCCAGCTTCCGTTTGGTAAGATGCACGCGATAACGACTGATCGTAAAATAGGTCGCTCATCCCATATCTCTAGTCTCTACTTGGAGCGGACGACAAAAGTCTACTGGAGCTGGGAAATGGCGTTGCGGTTGTCCTTTTCCTGGCGACATACCAGAAATGTAAGTTTCTCTTTTGACATTCAAGACGCGCCACGCCCCGCCCACTTTCACCTCTGCCACTATTGCCAGGAACTACTCATCCACACAATTTCAGGAAGGAAATGAAACCGTTGGTGGCGGAGGGAAACGGAGCTCTGCGTCTTTCCAAAACTTGGAAGTAAACTTGAATTGCGTCTCCATTGGGACGTCTCATCTCACAGTTGCGGCTACTCCGGCGGGGCTTGGCCTCAGCCCAGCCCATCCCGGCCAGCAACCTCCACCACCGTCCTTCCCAAGAATGGGGTGAAATGTCACAACGTGCAATAGCGACACTGTTATTGTTGTTTGCGTCCCGTCCGTCCCGTCCCCCGGGAACAGAGGGGTGGCACAGGAGGGGGAGGGAGGGGGGGGGGCCTCTGTTGTGGCAACACCACTGGTCCCTTCCTGGAATGAGACCTTGGTTTGCTTCGACTGCTCGACCACCCCATTGGCAGTGCACTGCATTGCATTAGCTGCTCACGGCCCACCCACCCACACTATCTTCCTATGGATCAAAGCCACGCTGCACTAATCAATAAGTCAAGTACAGCGGGCTACAAGAGTGCCAACCGATAGCATGCGAAGTAGTCGGAGAGAACGAAAAAACACTAGTCAGTACTTCATCACAATGTTGCCGTCCGAAGACTACAAACTAATAAAAAATGTTAAGATCAAATAAGGTACTCCTCGTTTCCAGAGGCGGTTTGGTCATGATTTGAATATCTTGAAACAGCCTGCTGGTAGAAGGCGATGAATAGCACCGTGATAGTCGTGCGTGTTGTCAAAGAAGGCAGTGGGCTGACCGAGGGTCTCGAACTAATGGTAAGACAATGCGCTGTCTGGTAGACAAAAGAAGGCGCCCGTGAGCGAAGCGAGGAAGCAGGGCACGGCCCATCAGGACGCAAAACCCAATTCATAGAAACGCACCGGGACGGGACGTACAATGGCACAAGAGGCCTCCCTCCCCCGAACCGCACCATGCTATCGGCTGACATTGTGCCCCGTCCTTGTCACAGCCAAACCAGCTCCCCAAGGCCAGCTCACTGCACTGCGAGAGGAAGGGAAGAACAGACTGCAGATCAAACTTCCGAGTCTGCGTTCGAATTTAAAGGTGTGCGGTAACAAGAACCAGGTAGGAGGCTGTGAACTGTTACCGAGTTCTAGGTCACAGAACAAAACAAAAAATGGTTGTACACTTATCAGAGGTCAATAGGTCGGATTTGACTGGGATATGACTTGACGTGACTAAAATATGACTAGACTTTACTGATAAGTAATAAGACACAACATTTAAAATAATGGAAAAAAAAATAGTGACGCAAAAGAACGGAATTTTCGCGTGACTTTCAGGGAATAAGGCGACTGGTATGAGCTAATTCTCGGATGTGACTGGAAAACTGACTAATCAGAGACCCTAATACTGACTGGACTAGATGAGGCACCCCTCGAGGGTTACTCTACATAAGCACAGTCAACCTCCAAGAGCTGAGCCAGGGCCAGGGCATGGGGTGCGGGCGACCGGGCGCCGTTGGCGGCTACCGCGTCGGATGGTTACTGACAGCTGTGCAGAGTTTTTATGGCGTGTGAGAGTCACGGATACTGGGCCACACACAAGACTGCTGTAATCGAGAAGTCATCGACAACTCACACACGTTCAGGCGCTCGAGGGCAGGTAGATGCGTTGAGAGCCTTTTTAGCAGAGAGAGAGAGAGATGAGGGGGGGGAGGGGGGGGGGAGAAAAAAATGTAAGTCAGTGACTTGAGTTAGAGTTATGTACTTTTTTATGCTCCGGTCGGTCGCTCGTGAGTGACACCCGTCAGCTGTCACTCATTGCGGTCATCCAGGCCCAGGCAGCCCTTGGCCTCGGCAGCCAGGCAGTCGCTCGCTCGCGCGGATTTTCATTGAATTTTGGAACGAGCAGACAGATAATATATAGAGGGGGCTGCGGCCGCCAGTAACACACACTTGCTTACGGGCTCACACACACGCGCGCATGGCAGGGCAAAAATAATTAGTTTAGAGGAGGCTTTTTGTGTGATGAATCAGTGCGAGTCGTGAGTGATTCTTGCTATATGTTTCTTCCCGGAAAGAAGATAAATCTCCTTCCAAAGCGACCCGCAGACCGGAGACGCGCGGGGCCGACTGGGGCGGCGTCCCGAGGCACACAGGTGCGAGAGAAAGAGAGAGACGTATGAGTGGTCCTTCGGAAGCACCCGTGGAGGGTAGGGGTCAGGGAGTCAAGGCGAGGAAACTCAGGCGCGCACGCGTTAGTTCAGGAAGAGTGCAAGTTGAAGCTGAAAAAGCGCTATGTCCAGCTAACTCGAACTCGTATCGGGACGTCTCCTTCTGCCCCTATGACCCCGAGAGCTCGGGACGGGGCACAAGGCAGGCCGGGTAGACTGGAGAAGGAAAGGGGGGCGGGAGGCTCCGCTCCTGAAATTCTCATACTCCACATAAGGGTCTGAAGTGCGGGTGCGGGGCGCGAGCCACTGCTGCACACTTGTTGCAGGGGGCGGAGCCTGGCCCGCCCCTAGGCCCGCCCCTCAGCCTGTCGCTGCCTGCCTGCCTGCCCGGCCCTGCCGCTCCAACGAGCAGGGCGCTAAGTGGTCTGGAAAACAAGTGCCGCAGGGCGAAGGGGCTGGGTGGGGCGGAGCGGAGCGAGAGTCAAGTGGATCGCTGGGTCCGTACTCATGGCGGGCGTGCCATGGCCGCCGCCCCGGTCAGGCCCTCCTGGGCGGAGTCAAGCATGCATTAGGAACAGAGCAAGACCAGCCCCAGCCTACCAAGTGTCCCAGCCACCTCAGTCATACAAATGCTGAATCAGCTGATATTTTTTTTTTAAATGCGCCTATTGAACGCGGCTTAGCACCCAGATGCACTCGTACACAAATGCTGCGCTACATCAGAGGTTTAATTTAGTGTCCAAGCAGCAGCCGGAGTGGAGCGCGCCTGTCCTCGTCACGTGGTCACCCGCCCGGCCTGCTGCGGGGAGATAATTGGGGACATTAAAGGCAAATTAGTCGCCGAGACAAGGTGCTTGTGACACACGGCGGGACATGGCGGGAACACACACGGAGGTGATAAAGACATTATCGGAGAGGATCTGGATTCCCCGCACCCCTTCCGCCCCTCTCACCCACCGTCCCCACCTCGTTGAGCCACCTGGTCATGGTCCCTGCCCTGTTTTTATCCACTCATTGTATTTTTTTTTGGGGAGAAAAAGAAAAAGGTATTGATACGGCCTCCCGTTCGGGTGGGTCGGCGTAGAATCTCGCCTCTCGTTCGATGCAGTGCGTAGCAGCGTCCCTCTCGCTCCTAATTCTTTTTTCTTAGCTACACGAGTGTTGATGTCACGCTGGGGGGATTATCCCCGCACCGGGACCAGAGGTTCGATCGGCACTGGAGCAACACACACATGGGTAGGGAAATGTTGCCTTACCCGCATACGCTGGGGAGTTTACAATACTGTAAAAACATTCACGTCTGATATGTGTTTTATGCGTAATGTATTCCCAAATAATATTAAAATCTGCTCTAAAACGGAAGAATTTTGAAGGCTACACTTAAAAAATACCGGTGTATAATAACGTGAGATAAAAAAGATGATGTAATTGTAGTCTATACGAAAACTGCAAAGAAAACTCCCATACCTATAGGGCCTATTTGAGGGAAATAACACTACGGCGTTCAGCTGAACTATCACTCGTGCAGGCAGCACGGCAATACGCAAATGACATTTTCGAAAAGGCCAAAATGGACCAAACGTAAACCTCGTACCGAGAAGCTGTAAGAAAAATTGCATGCTCAAAAAGGTCACCTGACTGACGTCTTGAGTATCCCAGCAGACCTCCAGCCTTTTCATACGATCCCAATTCCTCCGCACCCTCCGCCCCCGCACCGCACCTTCAGGCATAAACTGCTTTCGTCCCTCCAGGCCAATCCCCCTAAAGTTCGTAATCTGTGACTCCGTTGTTGTTGACTCCAGAGGCAGAAGGGACCCGCGCCCGCTATAATAACCTGTGGCCGCCCTTCTCAATCCTTCCTTTATGTCTGAGAAACGAAAAAAACATACAGTTCCTGGAATAAGTAAAAACAGATCTAGGGGGCAAACAACGTACGAAAGTACATATACATTTACCGCGCGAAAAAAAAATTAAAGCCAGCTTGCGATATTTCTCAATCTCTTATTTTTCTCGCGAACAGTGTGAAGAAGACGTTCAGAAGAGTTATTCCCCCGACCTTTTGTGTCTCTGAAGCTCCACGCCGTTTCTCCAAACGTTAGGGTTCATCTCTTTGCCTTCATTCAAAAGGAAGAGGGATTCCTGGGGGCCCCGCTCCCTCCGCCATAAGGCGCGGGATACTCTGCCAAAAACTGAGACCTCTAAAAGTGGCACAGTAAGCATGTGCCGCACTCTCAGCCCGGCTGGGGCCGGCCACTGGCCTCACGCAGTAATTGATAGCGATACACATCAGCGTCTCGCTGCGCTGTGCTTTTTATTTGCACCACGTTCCACTTTTTCATCCACAACGCCATACTGAGGTACGTACTTTGAGCTCGTTAGTTGAAAGTAGAGGGAAAGAAGAAAAAAATACTCATGCGTGGCAATCAACAGGAAGGCATTTCATGTTAATGTGATCATGATGACGATTTTTGCCGACCGATCCTCTCCTCACAAGGACGAATGGGTTCGAAAAATTCTCACAAGTCTTCGGTACAGCATGACGCGGGTTGAATAAGTGACGTCGTGGCGTGCAGCACGCGCGCGATGACTGCATGTTTGGGGTGGCGGGCGGGCCGGGGCGTGGCGAGGTGGGGCGGGGCGGGACGGGGCGTGGTGGCCAGCGCGCACGTTCGCAACACGACATGTTTTCAAACATCGGTCCGCACCAGGAGTTGACGGGTCAGCGGGGGGGCGGCAGCAGCGGGCGGGTCGGGCCTGGCCCGGCCGGGAGTGCGCCGTGGGGGGAGGGGAAGACGCGCGGCGAAGGGGCCTAACTGCCACCCACCCGCCCCGCCGCTCCACAACACCTCGATCGGTACAAGGGGGCGGCTGGACGAACAATTTGTCAGAGAAATTAGCTTTCAAACAGAGTGATTATCTAGGAGGAGGATCTTGATTGGCAGAGAGTCGGTGGTCGACAGGCGGGGCGGGGCGAGGTGGGGTGGGGGACGCAGCCGATCCGGTTCGTCAGGACTGTCTCCAGCAGGCGAGCGGGGCGGGGGCGGGGGCGGGGCGGGGGCGGGGCGGGGGCGGGGGCGGAGGGGCGTGTGACGGGTCGAATCGTGGCTACACCTGCTGTATGCAGAGCATGCGAAGCGCTTCACAATAGGGTGACCCTCTGCCCTGATCCAATAGGCGATTGTTCCTAGAATCGGAAGCAAATCCCTCCCGCTCTTACGAGTCCGCTCTTGACTTCTCGCATCAGCATGTCACAAAAGTATGTGTCTCTTCTACATTTGTAAAAAAAAAAATTCAAAGGTAAGCGAGTTTTTGGTGTTTTATCCTGGAGGTTCCGGCGAGCAAGGCAGTTAGTGTTTGAGAGGGCGGTTGACCAGGTAGCTATTAGGCCGGTACGGGACAAGACTCACCAGCTCCCACATCTGAGAATGCCCCCTCACCCCTCCCCTACCCCACGTCTGCTTCAACCCGCTCCCACAGCTTGGACCCATGCTACTATTTCTGTCGCTGTCAAGAGGACAACGAAATAAAAAAACACACGCCAAGTCGGAGGGGCCACAAATTTAATTCGATATGACGCGCAGCCTGCATCATATGGATGGGGCTCTGCCCCGCCCGGCCCCGCCCGGCCCCGCCCGGCCCCGCCCGGCCCCGCCCGGCCCCGCCACAGGCTCGGCCCTCTACTCCGCTCCTCTCACGGGCCGGCAGTGCGCTACGCTCCCGCGGTGACTCATACGGCTACCAAATTATTGTTCGGACCCTTGATTGGACCACACGCGACACGACACCTCACGGCGAGGTGGCTGGGAGGGGGGGAGGGGGACGAGTAAAGAGAAACGCGCGGAGATGAACACAAACACCGCCACGGCGCACGGCACGGCGCACGGCACGGCGCACGGTAGCCCGCGGCACCGTGAGATATTCAACATTTCGAGTTTTTAACGCTGTCATCTGACTCCCCGCAGAAACAAAATACCCAGTAAAACATGGCATCTGATAAAAGAAAAGAATCAACTTCATAATCACAGTGGCGACGCAACATAAAACTGCCTTTGCAAAGGAAAAGTTGCAAAGTTCTGCTATTAATCTGTCCCACTTACGCAGAGAAGCTTCCGCGAGGGGGGGACAAACCACGCGGGCGGCTACTCCCCCAGCCCAGCCCAGCGCAGTCCAGGCCGAGGCGTGGCCGTGTCAGTCTGATAAATGGCAACGGCTCCGGCTCCGACCTTCCTCACCTGTCCGGGCCCTCGGCCCTCGGCGGCCCCCTGTCCCTGGTCCCCGAGCCCGAGCCCGAGCCCGAGCCCCCGGGCCCCGGCCCGGCAGTGCGGCAGTGCGGTCTCCTCCGCTCCATGCCAGCGATGCAAAAATCGGCAACAGCTTTTGGATCCGCTGTGCACCGAGAGATTGGAAGCCCTCACTGGCGGAGGGGAGGGTGGGGGCCAGCAGGAGGCGGCAGGGATGTTCGCGCTCACATTACGAGGCTGATACGGAACAGGTCCCCCCCGTTCCAAGCCAACCAGTCGGGTTATGGCGCCCGGCGCCAAACATTCCGACGCCAAGTTATTATTTGGAGTATACCACAACTCATCTTATCGGTGAGATCGTCTCGCGGCAACTGGTTCTCTTTGTTGAGTAAATACTGGACGCGCTTCCACTAAATCACCGAGGATGGGGAAGTATTTGATAAAGGGAAAGTGGAGCACTATAAATTAACAATTTTTTTCCTTCATTATAACAAAACTGACACGGAGACTTCTTCAAATACTTTCGAACTACTAATGCGCAAATGATTTTTGAGAGCCACAACGTCATCAGTTTTCGCGCGAACGTCCTGACCGTATTGTGCCGAAGCCGCCCCGCCCCACACGGCCTTCCCCGGACAGAAACCACCTTCTTTTCGTTTCGTTGCTCCTTGCGCGTTTTGATATAGGAGGCGCGTTCGAGAAGCGATGGTGGTGGGGAGATCGGGAATGCGTGGCGCTGCGTGCGTATTGGGCTGTGTGTATGTGTGTGTGTTTCCTTCCACGCTCTTCATTTGTATTCTTTTTCTGTTTTATTATTTATTTTTTTGTCTCCCGACGTACGGGGCCTGACCGTGAATCATGGAAATGCGGATTCAGACGCGCGATACTTGATATTTCCTGCCGCCGCTGCTGCTGTGTTCCAGGCGTTCACAACATATAGCACGCAACAAACGTTTTTGTTCTTGGAACAGAAGGACAACACCGCAGGTCCAGCAACATTTTAAAAGTTCATACAATCGTTAAGCGAAAGGTCAACCCCTTGGCCCGATCCCCGCAGCACAGCGTCCTTCTCTTGAAAGAGCTTTAAAATTACTAGTGCCAACACTGCCTGGCATACTGTTAAATGCTTATTTGCTAAATAATATATCGCCATATTATGCACATGACTTGGTTGCTCCCCAGCCAGTGCGATCTGTGATGAATGGGGCGGAGGAGGGGAGGGGAGAGTCTAGGCCTAGCGCTTGCGGACCGAACGAGCCCCCCCCCCCTTTTTTTCCCCCCTGTACCCCCCTTCCCCCACTCTGCCCCCGAGGGCCACGCAGCAGCCCAGCAGCCGAGCTAAGATGCCACTTGAATCTAATGAGATGCGGACACCGGCCGGCCGGCCGGCGAGCAGCAGTCACCCGGGAGAGAGAAAAATAACGAACGGACCGAAATATATACGGCCGAATTATACCCCCTCTGGGAGAACCTGACATTTAATAATATACACATTTCTCCCGAGAGTGTTTCCCTTTGTCATGCGGTGGTCTATTCCGTCGTCAGCGCAGGACCACGATAGGCTGGCTGATCGCTGCTGCTCCCGATTCCTTCTATTCCATAAATACTACTAAAACTAGGAGAAAACCCCCAAATCAAAATTTAAACAACGCAATAGCGAAAATGAAGTAAGTCAAAGTGTGGACCGGGCGGAGGTAATCCAAGTCCATTATTTTCAATTATATATTTCCACTAAAATAATTTGGCTCTACGATTCCCCGCCCTGCAGCGGCGAACTCGTTGGGAAAGCGCTATCATGTACATCTGTGCGGCATGGAAGCACACTCTCTCGCACGGGGGCGACAGGCGACACTGGGGCGGCGCGCCGCATCGCATCTCCATCTGCATCTCGGTTACATCAGATTTCTCATAATCTGCACGGCGCACCGTCTGCCCTCCTCGCTCTGCTCCTCCTGCTGCATTCCTATGGGAGGCACGCCCGGCCAGGCCCAGGCGGGCCTTCGAGTGCAGGTCATCGTGATGTCGCCCAAACGAGCAGCGCGTCTCTCTCTCTCGCCGAATAGTAATGGTCCCTACGTGAAAAAGCGAAAAGTCAAGTAATGTATCATGCGAACACCCACGTGACCCGGCCCGGGGCCGGGCCCTCAGCTGCCCCCAGATTCAGAAGATCGTTTTGTAGCGCCCTCTCACTCACTCCCAGTGGCCGAGACCCATGCGTGTGACGAGGACGGAGATACGAAAGCGCTCTTCTAAATCTGACGGCTGCGGCCACGCCGCCTCGCCTCTCGCCCGGTCTGGAAAGCGATTTCGGTCGAAATTTTTAATAGCGTCGCCAGGCTTGGCCCGTCCGTGTCCGTCTCCTCCTCGGGTACAGGCGGGGCCGGGCGGGGCTGGGCGGGGCCGGGCGGGGCCGGGCGGGACCAGCAGGGCGGGACAGCAGGGCCGGTCCAGCACCACGGCCCAGCCTCGGCGGCCGGCACATTAAAATAAAAAGAATAAGGAAAGGAAAAGATGTGAGGACATAAAACAGTCGAGGGCGCGATCAAAAGCTTTGAGTAATAAGGTGCGTTAATAACCGTGTGCGGCAGTGTACCGGCGGAGAGTTGGTTCACGATCATGATAGTAGCGATAGTAGTGACCAGCGCACCCCCGGCCCCGGCCCCCCCCCCCCCCCGCCTCCAGCCCCACCCCGACCCTCCCGAGGGTGACACACGGCGTCGCGTCCGCAGGGAGCGTCTTACCCGAGGTCTTACCTCTAATCGACTACGGCGTGCGATTTCTATGATGTGAAAGAGACAAAGAGTATAGCGAACAGAGAGGCGAGGACGGGGGGCGAATAGAAGAGAAGAAAGAAGCCGGAGGAGCGGGCTGGAGCGGCTGGAGCCTGGACAGGAGGCTGCGGGCCTGGGCAGGGCAGGGCAGCGCTGCCAGAGCGCGCCGCGCGCGGAGGCGCCAGGCAATAGCGTCTCGCTCGTCTCGTCCCGGCGGAGGAGAGGTGTCCCGCCCCGCCCCGCCCCGCCCCGCCTCTCCTCTCGCCTGGTCCCGCGGCGGCTCAAGCGATGACCCCGGGCCTTTGTCAGCAGAAATCGAACCAAATTATACTAGCATGAGTCAGGGCAGGGCAGGGCAGGGCAGCGCGGGGCGGGGCGGGGCGGGGCGGGAGGAGCGGGCTGCAGCCAGGTGTATTATGATGAGTCGCCACGGAACCATTAATATCCGAGCGCTGCGCGGCGCGCCCCTCCTTACTCGTACCAGCCCCGCCCCGCCCCGCCCCGCCCCGCCCCAGCAGGTACCGATACACGCAGCAGATGCCCTAACTTGCCAGCCCGCTGGAAGGCAAAATCAACGTACGATAATCGATTTGAGACGTATCATCGGCAGAATTATTTGGGTAGTCTTGCGAGTTTAGCCTGTCGCAAAAAAAAAGGGTGATTCCATGTACTGAATGCAGCGGCGAGCGAGCGAGTCGCGCGCTGTGACTGATTGGAATAAGGGGGACGGGGACGGGGGGTAGGGGCACGCCCAGAGACAACAAAGGAACCCTCTTCACATGATTGGGCGAATAACAAGGATCTGATAGTTATGGAGCGATATGGGTGCCCACCTCTCCCTATCTAGACCACACGCCTATGGAGACTGTCTTAAGTCAAGCATATCTATACGCAAATAGAGGCAACGAGGGAAATTTAAAGGAAAAGTCACTAGTGCAATAAGCCAGCTACAGATTAGAAAAATAAGAAGAAAAAGGAACACTTGAGAGCGAGGGGTCGTCGACTCATTTTAACCGTGTACGGCAAAATATTAAACGTGATATTAGTTATTTTGAAGCAAAGTTCATGATTTGACATACTGCATCAAAAAAAAAATGCACTATTCCCCGTAATATGAGTAATATTCTGGTAAAATTTGAGGTATTACAAGCCTGAGAGCTGAGTGCTAACGAAGTTGGCCACTTCTCGATTGGGGGCATTAAAATTCGAGCTGCAGGCTGCTGCGAGCTGCTACGGTCAGGCGCCTCCGGCCCTGCCCGATCCATCACAACCTCCAGGTGGATCAAGGCGATAAGGGGTAAGGCCACGGTGCGGGTCCGAGCCGCGCAGTTCGCGCCATAAACAGCGAAGAAAGTAAGGGATGATTAACAAACTTTTCACGAGCGATTCACACACACGCGCCGCGAAACCAATCAGCCCTGCGCGTCCTCCTGATGGTGCTGCGAGGAGAGAGGAGAGGAGAGGAAAGGAGAGGAGAGAGGAGAGGAGAGGAAAGGAGAGAAGAGAGGAGAGGAGAGGAGAGCGCGGCCAGACGAGACGGGACGCGACGGGCGCTGTAGCGTCTCACCAGCCCGCTGGCAGCGGCAGCGATACCTCAGCGTGCGGCGTGTTACGCGTGCGACGACAACGGGGGCGCCTCGGGGGGTCCAGGAGCCCGCCCCGCGCCGCCCCAGCCCACCGGGGCCCCACTGAGGGACGCTCGCGCGAGGAAGGGAATCCCCGAGAGGGAGATCACTCATACAAAACATGTACAATAATTTTTTTGACTTGAGATTTTTTATTTTATATTTCTTAATTTAATATTTTTTGTTTCGATTTTTCTTTTGATTTTTCAACGAAAATTTCTGTCACTTGTTGATAAATTTGGATTTTTCTGTCACTTTTGGATAAATTTTGATTTTTTAACCCCATTTCTGAATTTTTCAATTTTAATTTTGGTTTTTGGTGTATTTTCCCCCGGTTTTTCTGTTGTTTTTTTTTTTTTTTTTTTTTTTTTGTATCTTTCACCTTGGTTCCCGCTGATTCCAGTTCTTTTTGTTTTTATTTTTTTTACAATTTTTAAATGTTTATTTTGAGGCCGAACAATGATTTTTCGAAGTGATCCCCCCTCGTGAGTACCCGCCCCACCTGCTGAGCCGCAGGATTGACGCATGTCGATCAGGAGAGGTTAACGACCATTATTGTTGAGTTTTTGTGAAATATTATTTAAGCAATAAGCTAATATTCTGCGGACATCATTTTCGATGACACCATCAGATTCCTCGTAAAATTTCCGTTCGAACGGCCACATGCGTCACGGTGAACGCAAAATGCTATTCGCCGCGCAAATACATTCTTGTTGTGGGGAAAAGCTCGCCCCGCCACGCTCCTCGGAGCCCAGCCCAGCCCCCGCCACCCTGCAGCCGCATATGCGCCGCAGATCGAAGGCAGATAGGACCCGGCCCGGCCCGGCACGCTGCTACCGCATCCGGGCCCCCGCCCGGCCCGGGCCCGGGCCTACAGGGTCGACCAGGTCCGGAGGTCCAGTGGCACCAAATTGTCTCCCTGAAGGGCGGGATGGGGCGGCGCGTGGAACTTGATATTTCACGTGGCGTCCTCTTCATCTCGGTCCCAGCACCGGGCCGGCAACACGGGGGCAGGGGCCGGCAGGGGCAGCCTGTGGGGGGTCTCGAGCAGGCCCGCGACGCCCCGCACCCTGGGACGGACCGGGACGAGAGGGAAGGCCCTTTGCACAGCAATGTCACAGCCACGGGGCGGGGCGGCGGGGCCGTGCGGCGGGGTGCGGCCGGCAGGGGGTGGGCCGGGCCGGGCCCGTCCGCGCAGGCAGGCCTGTCAAGTGCAGGCGGGGCGGGGCGGGGCGGGGCGACCGCCGTCCAGGAGAGTAGTGATTGCGTATAGCTGGCGCGGGGAGGGTGCGGGGCGGAATGGAGCGGACATACGTCGCGAGTCGCCAATATACCAGAGTACACGGGGGCGTGGCCGCTGGGGTGGCCCGGCCCGGCACGTCCTTTCGCAAAGAGAGAGAGACAGACAGACATAAACACTTACTGCTGAGCCGCGGCCACGCCCCTTCGCGTCTATCCTCCCCCTCTCCATCGCTCCGCGCGATAAGTGGGTCATACACCTGGGAGGAGGAGGAGGTGCATCGCGAGCAGGAGGACGCGGCGGGCCGGGCCGGGCCGGGGCGGGGCGGGGTGGGGCGGGGTGAGCAGCGGCAGCCAAACAGACAATAGCCGCGGCCGCCGCGGAGGGGATAGGAGAGGAGGAGATGGTGGCGGACGCGCGGCGCGAACTGGTTCTTTAGTACTTTGCTGGGCTGGGCTCGCGCTGCGCGAATGCCGACTCCCTCACCTCCGCCGAGAGCTTTCGCGGTGCGGCCGGGCACAAAAACTGCAAGTCTGTAGACTGTAGATTTCTCTTCTTTTTTTTTAAGTATGTGATGTGTGGACCGGAGGGCACAGCTAGCTACCGTCTCTGCTTGG
This sequence comes from Frankliniella fusca, assembly GCA_029379305.1. Classification (NCBI taxonomy): domain Eukaryota; kingdom Metazoa; phylum Arthropoda; class Insecta; order Thysanoptera; family Thripidae; genus Frankliniella; species Frankliniella fusca. The sequence continues at coordinate 974,815 of JAHWGI010001270.1, read as the reverse complement.
TGGAGATTGACCGTGTGCTTCTGTATCGGACAGGCGAGGGGAATAAAGGCGAAAGGCGGCGTGGCGGGACAGGGCGTGGCGGGGCGTGGCAGGGCGTGGCGGGGTGTGGAGTTAGGGGAGGACAACGAGTGGCAGAGTGGAAGGCGGCCGTGGCCGGTGCCCTGGATACAGTAACACACTGCACTGTAGTTCTCCTGCGTTCATTTTGCTGAGCGAGAAAAAAAGAACACTAATCAATGTATGTCTTGCTGTTACACAGGAACATATTCCGGCAAAAATAATAAATATTAATAAAATTATTTAACTCGACAAGGCGTTTCCCTGTTGGACCGGTAAACGAAGAGGAGCACTCGCCCCATAAGCCCCGTGGGACCGCCTCGCCTCGCCCAGCCCCGCCGCACCCCGCCCTGCCTCTCGCAGCTCGGTGAGATATACCCGTTCCGGTTACATTGGCAAGGAGCTGCCGGCCGAGTAAGAAAGAAATAACCTTCCCACAAAACAAGAAGGCAAAAAAATAATAAGAAATTTTTAAAAAGGGAAAACATTGAAAACATAAAACACACACAGGAAAATGAAGGAGTTTGACTAAGCCCTCACTACTTCCACCGAGCGGGATAGTCAGAACAGGACTGGCCCCGCTCATGTATTTCGGAAGCCACCCCGTCCCTGCCTCGCCCTGTCCTGCCCTGCCCGCCCCGCGGCCAGATTAGCGACCGCAGCTGTCAATCACGGGACAGCTGCGGCCGCTACATGGCTGCCGTGCTAATGGGAGCCCGAGCGGGCCCCTCCTTTTCTTCCGCAAAGCCAATAATTCGAGGTTTTGTTTCCAAATGCGGTGTCGAAGTGCCGCGGGTTGAGGCGGGGCGGGAGCCGCGAGCCCGCCGAGAGGGGACGGCACGGCCGCGACAAACCCTTCCTCTCCCCGGGCAGGACAGGACACACTGCTAATGCACCACGCGGCCGCAGAGGCGAATCGAATCATTTCAAATGATTGAGCAGCAAAGGGAAACGAGTCTGCACCAAAGGTAAACGAAATGCAAAAATGATATATACGGCCAGTAGGATAAAATTCTAGCAAAGACAGAAAGAGAGAGAGAGAGAGAGAAAAAAAAAACTTATCAAGGGAGACTCCAGGTGTGAGCGCTGCCGAGCACACTCTTGTTATTAAGTAGCTGACTGGAATGTAATCCTTGATGTTTGACATCGTCAGGAGTGCATGCTGTCAGCGCGCGCGCGCGTATGCACACACACACATACACACACACACACACACAGCCCGAGGGGCCGGCAGAGGGGCCCTCATATACCCTACTGTCCGCGGCCCGGCCCCGGTACGGCCACATTACGGGCTGCGTGGCCAGGAGGCCCAACACAAAGGCAGAGGCCAGACCAGACCAGCCGGGCTGAGAGGAGACGCCTCGCCTCACCAGTCATACGCCTGAACGCATTCACGAGGGGGCTTCACACTCACACACACATGAAAACACACACGCGCACACACACACATGTGAGGGCACCGCGCGCTACCGCATGTGCACGTATACACACCGCAGTCGCAGCCAGAGCCAGGAGGCGGCAGGGAGAGTGCGAAATATTTATACACGAGCAGCAGAGGGGCTGGTTGGTGGAGTACCGCGCGCGTACACACACACACATACATACTCAAACATGCACATGCGCGCGCACACACGCACACACACGAGCACGCACAGGGTCGGAAGTCCGCACGCGTTGTTTACTCGGGCCCAGCGAGGCCATTAGCGTTTCTTGCCGCGCGCACTTTTAGGGAGGAAAAACAAGGAAGCAAACGTAAAGCGAGGATATAAGTGAAGCCGGGCTCAGCTCAACCGGATCAGCTGGGGGTGCTACGCTGCGAGACACTTTGGAGAGGGGAGGGGGGGGAGTATGCAAAGGGTGAGTGCAGGGGAGGCGAGGCGAGCGTAACTGCCCGGCCGGCACGCGTTGTGCCCCGCGGCTGACAACCACCACCACCCCGAGCTTCACCTTCACCGCGCCCGCCGCACCTGGACGCGCAGCACCTGCCGCGCCCTCCAGCCAAAAGCGCGACCACCAGTCCAAACCGGAAACGCAACGACCGTTTCCGCCCAGCCGCGGCCAAAAAGTCGTCGAGTTATTGCCGTGCCGTCCTACTTGACACGACGTTGCGGGAGGTGGAGGTGAAGCGAGGGGGAAACAGAAACAACTCTGAATTTTGGCTACACAATTTGTAAATTTTCGTAAATTTTTATGAATTTTTATTGAATTTTTGTGATTTTTTACTGGCATTTTACCATTTTTTTTGTGAATTTTCCTGATTTTTTCTAAATTACGAGGAGTACAAAAATTTTATAGTGGAGGGAGGCGTCCTCCGGAGGAGAAGAGGCACTGCTCTGACTCGCGGATCAAAACATTTTAGCCAGGAACCGCAACGCTACCTGTTAGCCAAACAGGCGGGGGGCGCGCGCGCGCGCGCGGCCTAAGCAAACACGAGTCTACTGACCCACATGCACAGCTGCAAAGCTCGGATCACAGACACTCTCACAGAGACATACAAACAGACCGTGCGAAATACGCGGCACTCCAAATAAAAAGCCAGCCTCATGAGAACCCCGTGCGCCGCGCGCCGGATCCGATACAACTACTTATCCGCCATATCCTCCCTCAAAACGGCTAATAACTCTTGTCGAGGGCTGCGGTCCTCGCCGCAGCTCCGCACCCCGGGCTGGGCCGGGCCGGGCCGGGCCCACTCGAGCGGCACGGACCAGGTCACGGACCAGCGCGCGATGCACCCAGCTCCAGAGCTCCGCCATCTCGATAAGCAAGGTCGGCTCCTGCTCCCCTACAGACAGACCGCAGCCCTGTCCCGGTAGGGTCGGGGCGGTGTCGAGGCGCCTCCCTCCCTCTCCGGGCCCCGGGCCCGACCCCCCCGGCGCGACGCGGCGCGTCCGCGATGCCCCTCGCTGATAAGCCCCCCGGGCCGTGTAAGCGGCCGCCGCGGAGGTAATTGCTTTGACACCGACACCCGTCGCATCGAGAAGTCAAGTCAGACCCGAAGGGATGAAGAGATCGCCCCGTCCCGCCCCGCCGGAGAGTTGCCTAATTGTACGCGATGTGAATCGAAGCGGGGCACCCGCAGGAGGAAACAGAAATGACGATGTGTGTACGCGGCGGGATTGGGGAAAGAAATGGCAATGATAAGAGAGTTCTTGCGTGCTGATGATAACACGCGTCGACGAGAAATAAAATATACACCACCGGATGGACGAGATTTGATGCGATGGGTTCAATGCGGCGACGGGACTGAGACACTTGCGCCCCCGGTCGCGGCCATACGCCTGGCTCGACGGAGACGGTGACGGCGGGGAGGCCGCGGGGGGCCGTGGACGCGTTGTGACAGCTCGCGATGACGTCCCGCAGCCTTTCACTCACGCACGCACACGCGTACACACACACACACAGTCGCGTGCACGGACGTGTGCGCACGCATCTGCCGCGACGACATACGTAACACACCGGCGGCAATCTTCTCGCCGCAAGCGGTGTCGCGGGTGAAAATTTTCCCCGGAACAATTGCTATAGACCTACTGAGTAGCTGACCGCAACAGGCCCCTTCCAACGCGACAACCCACCCGCAAGTGTGTGAGGTTGTTGCCTACCCTCACGGGGCCGTCCCGACCAGTCTGCGTCGCCCGATGAGCAAACTGCTCACGCCACGGCGCTGGGGAGTAGATGGGTGACACGGAGGAGAAGAATAAGTCGGTCCGACTGTCACGGCCGCGTGACGGGACATGTGTCGAGACGCGCCCGTGACGGCGTGGGTCGGGTCGGGCCCGGGCGGGAAGGAACCGGGACGACGGATATGCCGAGCCGTCGCGACGCCGGTGGGGACTCATATAATGTTGCCTTCCGACGCGGACATGGCCGGTGCCGGTCCTGCCCTCCTCCCCGCCACGCTCTGCCCGGCCCGGCCCGGCCCGGCCCTGCCCCGGCCCGCCCCCCGCTGGGCCTATTTCCCTCTCTCGCTGTCTGCCAGCTCCCTCTCCCTCCCTCTCCCTCCGAGCGAAGGGTGCCATGTGGTGCCGCTCATCGGGGCTGACAAGGAGGAGCCCCCCCCCTCCCCTTCACCCCCTCCGCGCTGCCGTCGCGACACTCGATATTCAATGTAGTTTACTCGGGTTAGTGGCCGGCGCGGCCCTGCAGCCTGCAGCGGCAGTCAGTACTGGAGGAGCAGAACAGCACAAAGCGGCGGCGGCGGGGCCCGGCCCGGCCGGCGGCCGAGCCAAGCTGGAGAAATATACTGGTCTGGCAGCAGTCTGGGCCGGACAGGGGGAGAGGGGGGGGGGGGGGGGGGGGGGGTGCAGGCACGCATGCGCACGGTGCGTGGAGCGAGCTGGAGTGTCATCCGCATATTCATATACGGGGCCGTGCGAAACACTCGCCGTGCACGTTTTGTACAGGAAGGTCGGACATTTAATCATGATGCAAGGGCAGGGAAAAACAGGAAGGGGCCGTGGCGGGGCGGGGCGGGCGCAGCGTGTCGGAGAGGGTGGAGAGAAGTTTGGTCTCCGTGCACTCGCCTCTCGGCAGCCTAGTCGCGACTATACAGCAAAGCCGCTTCAGTCCCCGTTTTCCCTCTTTTTTTCTAGAAGCGTCTCTCTGGCAAGAAAGAGCCATTTCTGCGGGTCTTTATTCGATTGTTGCCTTTGCGCACTCCGCTCCGCTCCGTCCCTCCCCGGAGCCCCCATTACATGACGGTGCCAACTGTTTTTGCCTGTTTGCACTCCGCCAGCCCTTCCCTTCTCTTCCCTTTCCTCCCCTTGGCCGCCCCTCCCTCTTACAACGTTTAGGGGTTGCGAGCGTTGCTTCTCTCCTCCTCACCCTCTCCAGCTAAACGGCTCCCGCTCCTCCAGAGCGACACGCCGGGGCGTGGCGGTGCGGGGCGGGGTGGGGCGGGGCGAGGCAGAGCGGGGCGAGCAGGGGCCGGGCGCGCAGCAGATCACTGGAAAACAATCATGCGTGATCCGATCGCAACGTCGATAGTACAATGTAATCAAGAACGTTTTTTTTAAATAACAGTGTGTTTTTCTTCCAATATCCCCCAAATTTACATTAGGAAAGGAGGTCATTCAGGGGAGGAGAGGAGCGCAAGGGGCGCGAGGGAGAAAGGTGAGCCTGGAGAGCCCACGATAGCCCGTCCCACTCTCACACAATACACGGTAAGAGTGTGCAGCCGGCCGGCTGGCCATCCCCACTCCCCACCCCGGCCGCCCCGGGCCCGGGCCGGGCTCCACAGCCACCCAGATGAACTGGACAAATTACCTCCGCAGCACAACAATTGTGCGGCGGGGCGAGGCGTGGCGCGGCGCAGCCGAAGAGTAGTGGAGCGCCCCCGTATCGCCCAGCGCTGCGTCCGCCGGTCACAGGCATAGGCGAGAGAGCGAGAGAGACAACGAGGCAGTGGCGCAGGCAATACGGGACAGAGGGAGAGAGATAGACGCAGATACACTGTTTGCGGCCTTCTCGGCCTGCGAGGCAAGCATCCCGCGTCGTCCGCGCGGAGCTATCGCGAGGCTTGCGCCTGCTGCTCCGCGAGGCGAGTGCAGCAGCGCCCCGCTGAGGACACGTGCTGCCGCCCCGCCCCGCCCCGCCCCGCCCCGCCCCGCCCCGCCCTCGCCCCGCCCCCGGCCCGAGCGGCGCATCAAAGATCACACAGTCGCATAATGCAGAGCGGCTTATCCGTCCGGCTGGAGCCGCCAGATCACGGCAGAGGTGACCCAACGCGGCGCTGCGGGGAGTGGCGCGCCTCGGCGGGGTGAGGAGGGGTGGGGCCCGGGCCCGCCCTGCCTCGCGGACGGGTGAACACCAGCCGCTCTCAATAACGCCGCCCGATTTATTAACTGTACAGCAAGACTGAGGTATATTACAAATCCGAAACAATCGATGTGAGCAAATATGAGATAGACTCGAGGAGTCGGGGGGGAGGGGGTAGATTTGTAATATTTTGAGAGAGCAGCAGTGTTGCCTGAAAAGTAGTCAAGAAGCAGTCCAAACACAGCGGAGTGAAGCAGGGGCTGCTTCTGCGCTCGCCTATTAGGCAGCACTTAAGCACAGGTGCGAGAAGGTTGCGTGGTAGGCAGGCGCGTAAGATGCAGCCCGCTTTACCCCGCTGTGTTTCGGGGACAAATGCATAGAACTATTTTAGAAGGGTACGGACGGAGAATGAACGGGCAGGTCGGGTCAGGTCGCGGATGCGTGATAATACCGCGTCGCGTCTCCTCGCCGAGCCTATAAGCCGGAGCGGGGCGGCCATCTTGGTGAGTAAGGGGAGGGGTAATCAGGCTCCCAAACTACACGATAATGGGGAGCGAATAAAAGACAGAGGGGCGACTCATTTTAATAAAACTAGCAGCGCGAACCGTTTGCAGCGGCGTCAGGGCTGCAGCATACGGGCTCCGAAAGGGGTTAGTGGGTGGAGGAGGGGGAGGGAAAGCGGGGAGGCGCAGAGGGGCGAAAATCCGAGATGAATGGTGTCTGTCCATCTGCCAGGTGGGGGCTGGGCTGGACTGGGCTGGGCTGCCCCAGGAAGGAGTGGGTAGGAGGGGGTGGATGTCAAGTGAGGGGAGGGGGGAGTAATATTCTTCCAGCTCGAGTTGTCACCAGGCACTGCAACATTTATCAGATGAAATCGGCAAGTATGAAAAGAGAACTTAGAAAAAACTAAAAAAAGAAAAATATAAACGCTTTACGACGGATTTCCTACCATGGAAAGTCGTTAAGCGAATACTGATCTTGCGGGTATACAACAGACGCGAAAGAATTGCGGCGGCCCCCATTATCTCATTTCTTTAGACAGAACAATAATTATGAGAAAAATAATAATAACAAAAATAATAAGGCATCTTCCACTTAATCCACTCGGACACACTCGCACGGGGCCGGGCCGGGCCGGGCCGGGCCGGGCCGGGCCGCCTCGCTCGCCTCGCACGCGATGTGTGCGCGATGCAACCGGATTGGTCGAGTAACCGCTCCCCTCCTCCCCCTCCATTAGGCTAGAGAGTTTTAACCTCCCCCTCTCGACGTTGTTCGTCTCTCTCTCTCTCGCACACACTCGCTCGCTCCCCTCATTCTTTCTGCCTTTCCTTCCTTCCCGCCGTGTTGCCGCCGCTGTGGTGCCGCGCCGGGCCAGGGGGCCGTTGCGTCATCGCCATGTCTGCTCGGCTGAGCTCGGCAGCGAGCGGCTATAGTGCTGCCGACGAGGTGAATGATTCGCCGGCCGAACCCTGGACGCTGGACGCGCACCGACGGCAAACTCAAGTGTGTACACTTAGCACACACTTGCAGGGTGCGTGCGTACTTGCCAAGTCGACTGCTAGAAACAGACAACTTGCAAGCGTGCCAAGCGTGAGATAGTGACTCAAACAATCAAAGGATTTTACGCAAGGGGTCGTTACATTTATGACGAGGAATAAACATTACACATCTTTCTTGATTTCCTCGATGCATGCAAATTCTTAAAAAATACCAATATTAATAGTAATATTAAATATTCCTCGGCACACGGAAAAAATGATTTCATTACCCCTTGACTACAAACGTTCTTGCCTATGTGCGCTCGCTCGATGCTGAATTTTTCGCTGAATAAGATTATGAATCTCTCCATATTAAATGGGAAAGGTCGACAATGTTGTCCCCAAAAATGTTGAGATTTTGTGCACATCACCTGCTTGGGACAAGTTGCTCACACTTAAGGGTTCAAACCATATCTGAACTTGGACAAGTTGTCTCAGAAAATTTGACAAATTTGTCCCAAGCTGGTGATGTGCACAAAATCTCAACATTTCTGGAGACAAAATTGTCCTTTCCTATTTAGGGTGTCGTTGTAGTGGATCCTTTTGCATTATATTATTCTATGTTAACGAGGCAAGTACCTGGTAGGCATCCCCACCACCACCACCACCACCACCACCCCAAAAGACTCCGAAATATATTAGATTTGTGTCTAAAGTTCAAGTTGGTTACATTTTTTTCTCCGAGCGATGATGAAGATGTTGAAAGTCCTGTGATATCAGATGAAAATTTGTACACAAAATTGAGAGCCTTGGTTCAATCCAAAACACCAGAGGGACCCAAATTTTTCCACTCTGGCAACCATCTAAAAGTTAAAGAGGACCTCAAGAAACGTATTTCAAGTCGATCGCTAAAATAACAAATTTTGAGTTTCACACTTGAAAAATTTCAGATTGTTTGAACTGAGGTGCCCAGAGGTAAATATGCATGCGGGCCGAGAAAGAAAGAGTACACCTTTTTAGTTTTCAGGGATCCACAGAGTACCCATTAGGGCAGTTTTATAGTTTCCGGTATGCTGCTAGATCCCATTTGTACCAAACACACAATTACAGCCATTTCAGGTTAAAATTCACAAGGAAGGTCGGATTTCGCATAAGTGTGTAGTCGGCTCGGTTTTCGGTTGTTCGTATGGATACGATGGACCGATCAGAACATAACGGACGCCAAGTGTTCTCTGTAAAAGCGAAAGTCGTTTTTCGACGCCACCTGAGTTCGGTTTTGTTCAAAAGCACTATGTTCAAACGTCTCTCTTGCTGGGAATTCGGCTGTTCCAAAATTCGTTATGAGTCTGAATATATCCGAATGACGCCCCTTAAACAGAAAATGTTTACTGCGCTTAGTTTTTCAGGTGTTTTGAAGGTGCCGTGAACAAATCCGAACACTTGGTAGCGTCGGAAAACGGCTTACGTATTTACAGTATGATTTTTTTTTTTTGTTTTTTAAATTAAATTTATTACTATTATTTTTTGTCCACAACTTTCCTACACTTCACTTCTAGATTCTTTACATTTCAAGGTGCGCGCTGGTTGACCCGCGAGAAGGTGACAGAATTCGGCACGACCTCGCGCAGTGGAGCTCATACATAATCACAGACCGCACCCACCCTCACCCACCTAGCCAGTGGGCGGCCGAGGCCGAGCCTTGAGGGGTGCTGCTTAGGCAACCCGCACGCCACACACTCCTGGCCAGACGGCCTGTCCGGCCGCCCGCACCGCCCCCGCGCCGCCAGCCAGCCCCACACTTATAATATATATCGATCAGTTGACCCCCTCTCCCCCTCCCCGCCCCCTGCTCCGCCCCCACACGATCACCAACCCCTTTCCTTTCCCTCTCTCCGGTCTCCGACCGCCAAACTCAGGATGTGGGCGCGTTGTGGGGCGTGGCGCGGCGGGGCGCGGCGGGGCGCGGCGGGGCGCGGCGGGGCGCGGCGGGGCGCGGCGGGGCGGGGCGGATTGCGGCGGGGTGGCGAGGGGCGCGGCGGTCACCGGTCGGCCGGGGCCGGCCCGGGCGCGTGGCTAGGGGCCATCCATTAGCCCGAGCCAGGGGCCGCCGGCCGCTGCCCAGCGATACCGCTAATGCCTGGGAACGCCTCGCCCGGCCGCGCCTCGGCTCGGCGGTAACGTCGCTTTTACTGCCTATTCTTTCTCTCAACCCTATTCGCCAGCGGACTCGACTATTCACAGACCACTTCCGGCCTAAAGCGGTGGGGCGGTGGGTGGTGGGCGAGCCGGGCTGGGCCGGGCCAAGCCCGCACCCTAAATTCTTACATGAACATTTTTTATTCACTATATTTTTTTTTTTTTTTTTTTTTTTTTTTTTTTGCAAATGCTCAGCTTGTGCATTTTTAAATAAGCAATTATGAACAATTTTTTTTTCACTGTATTGAAAAAATGCGTAAGTAGAGCATGCGCAAAAAAAAATCATAGGGACGAATAAAAAATGTTCATAAGAATTTAGTTGTGCGCTATAGAGGCAGCAGAGTTGGAGGGAAAACACTCGATTATGGGGATCCCTCCTAAACTCATACCGAGCAGAAAATCAAAACTCGGAACCAATACTGCATCCGCAAAAAAAACTACGTGAGTTAGCGAGTGTTAGCAATGCACCCGCGATGTGCGTGAGGGGCGTGGCGCGGGGCGAATCGAGGAAAGGCCAGGCGCGACGGGGTGCGGTGGGGCGGGGCGGGGCGGGGCGGGGCGGGGCGGGGCGGGGCGCGTAGCCGCGGAGTGCGCCCGGCTGTTAATCTTCGGTCCCGCATGACGCATGGCTCTACTCTCGGGCAGGGCCGGAAGGGAACGCAGTGCGCTGCCATGTTCCCGCCCCGCCCGACCACGCCCCGCCCCGCCACGCTACGTTCCTCTGAGCCCTTCAGCGCGGCCACGCCCACAAACACACACTCCAAAACACTCAGTTGCCTTAAAACAATCAACACGGTTCGGAGCGCCGCCGCCGCCATGGCGCGCTCCATCCGAGACAAGGAGGGAGTGAAGGAAGCGGGAGTAAATCTGGCGCCGTCGGGCGGGAGGGGAAAGTACAGAGGAAAGAGGAAAGAAACCAAGAGAGAAAAGAGATTCCATCGGCGAAGCAAGCTGCGCAGCGCCGCGCTCCAGCCCCGGCGGGGCCGGGCTATGCGGGCCCGTGCGGGCCATGCCACCACCTCCGAGCCGGGCCCAGGCCTGCCTGCACACATGGACACGTGCGCTCCAATAAGCGACACCGTTATCGATTGTGCCTCGGCTTGGCGCCCCGACAATCATCGGTCAAGCAAGAGAAAGACTGATAGGGGAGTAGGGCCGGGGTGGCCAAGGGGTGGCTCCGTATGGTAATGCTGCCACGTCTTTATTTTCACTTACTCACTCTCTCGCCCCTCCAGCTTCAGCATCCCCGACCGGAGCCGAAACGCCACGCCGCGCCACGATACGCAAGCTGTCACCGCGGCTTAACCCGTCCGCTGTCCTTAAGCTCCGTCCTGGCGGGGCCGGGCCGGGCCCGGGCCAAACTGTTCAGCCCGCCGGGTCCACGGACGGCGCTGTATCAGTCCACCCCATTATCTTGTCAAAGCCCTAATCCAATAGCGAGCCCCAGCGGGCCCAGCCCGCCCCGCCCCGCCCTAGCCCGCCTCACCCCTACGGAAGAAGGCAGGAGGGGGAGCGTGACTACAGCACTAAGTAACTTAAAGGCGTTATTCTTCAACCCCACCCTATACTGCGCCTCTTCTCAGCAATTGCAGGCCGCCAAACACTAGGAAGAGACAAACACACGCACGCACACAAACACAATCACATACTCACACACAGAGACGCACTTCCACCTTCTCACCGCTCTCGCTGAACCATCTGCCGCGACAAACGACGAGCGCACGGCGGCGCGCCGCGCGGCCTATTCGGCCCGACACCCCCGACTGCGCGCGCTTCCGTGTGGCGGGGAGGGGCGCGGTAGGAGGACGCCGAAAACTGATTTAGCCCTGATGCAGTTCAATTATCGACCCCTTCATGATTTGTCAGGGCAAGCGGAGCGGGACGCGCCTCCGCCTCCAGTGAGCAGGCAGGAACAACAACTCCAGGGCGCCCAGGCGGAGCGGGGCGGAACGCGCGGGCAGACGCGCGCTGCCAAGACTTTAAAGCGTCGCCCGGACACGCCCTCGAGTGAGATGTTGACTGGGTGTAATCGCCGTGCCCCGAGGCTGGGGCGGGGCGGGGCGCGGAGGAGCGCAACATTTTTCATGAGCTTTCCACACCTCCGCGCCGCTCGGCTCCCCTCGGCACCCACAGCGCCGCGGGGCACGGGGCACGGGCTGGGCTGGGCCGGCCCCCGCCCACCTGCCCTAACCGATTGTTTACTCTGCACAACGGTTTTAATTACGCCCAGCTCAGCCCGGCCCAGCCCGGGGCCGGCCGGCCAGCCCCGCACCCAGAGGAGGGACTGTAACTCATCTCCAGCCCTGGGGCGAGCGGGGGCGGGGAGCGCTCGTGGTGAGGAGGTACTCGCACGACTCCGAGGACAGTGTGATAGTGCGGAGGTTTAACAATGTACCCACGCCTGACGGAACACCCCCGCAAACACTTTAATGGCAACGGATATGCGCACAACACGCGTTAACTTTAGCGTTAAAACTTGACACCTACCTATGGTAGTTAGGGCAAGAGAGTCTCTCGAGCAATGGTTCGTTGACGGCACGCCAGCCGTACACTGAATCGACCACAACCCCTGTTCTCCTCGGTTGTCTAGACGGCGGGCTTGAGCCTTGTGCCGCGGCACGGCGCGCGCACGCCCCTGCCCCTCCCCCCCAGGCTCCCCTTATGAATTGGGGGTGGGGCGGGGCGTTGCAGGGCCGGCAGTTAACGCCCCTACTGACGTTTATTTCAATCTCGGGCCGGGCCGCCCCGCCTCGAGCGCTGCCCCCGCGTAACGCCCCCCGGCACCGGCTCGGCTCGGGCTGAGGAGGGTCAACGAGGAGAGGTAAGGCTCCGCCGGGAGGGCCCGGGCCCCGCCCCGCCCCGCCCCAGGGCCGGACCTGAGCTGTGGTCCAGGGCGGCCCGAGACCACTTACCTCATCAGCCGGGGCCGGGGGCCACAGGCAGTGCAGGGCAGGGCCGCCGCCACGCCCCCATCAGCCCCATCAGGGGCCGCACTAACTGTCTGCGCTACCGAGAGCAAACACACTCACACCCACACACACACGCGCGCGCACACGCCCACGGCGGTGTGAAATCCCCACGCCTTCATTCAGCTCTTGGCCACCACGCCCAATCACCCGGGGGCCTTGTGGGTTGGACGCTGCTCTCCTGATGTAACATGACTCCCCGTGTGTCTGAGTGCAGCGCTACCGCGGATCAGCCGGCGGCCCGGGGCCGTGTATGTGTGTGCGTGCGTGTGTATGCGTATGAAGGGGGCCGCACCGCACCGCCCGGCCCGGCCGCGCCAGTGAGCAAGGAGATCGAAGGTGTCGCGTCGCTCCGGTGCGCAGCGGAGTACCGTCAAGTGAGCTAATACAAACACACTCTCGGCTCGGCTCCTCAGGTAAGAGATCCGATCCGAGCCGCGCATTGTGCGTGCGTGCGTGCGTGTGTGTGTGTGCGTGTGTGTGTGCCATCCCCGCAAGGCCCGCCGCAAGGAGCGGCGATAAAGCCTTACTTTCCTCCTCCGTCGCTCCCGTGCGTACACACAAACACATACACCCGAGGGGTGGAGATGAATGGCGAGGCGGTTCTCGATTCGCAACCCGAGTCCGAGTCGAGGGGGATACAACTCTGAAATTTTTATATAAACCTCGTAATTCAGAAAAGTTCAGGAAAATTCTCAGAAATTCATGAAAACTTTAGGGAAAATTCAGGGAAATTAACAAAAAAATAGAAACAGTTAAAGTGAAAATTCACAAAAAAATCTATAAAAATTCACAAAAATTCACAAAATTTCAAGGTAATTCAGAAAAATTCAGAAAATGTGTGCGTCAAAATTGCAGCAGCAGTAGCGCGGCACCGCGAGCGGCGGCTGCACTCTGACACTGTGCGCTGCGAACAGCTCGCGGGGCACAACAGCCACCCCACCTTGTCCCACCCCACCCCGCTCCCCCACCCCTGCGCTGCCCCTTGGCCTGTCAGACGCACGCGGACCGGCCCGACCCGCCCCGCCCCGTCGGGGAGAGTAAATATTGACCGTGCTCAGCGGCTGCCGCAAATTAACGTCAAAGTCAAGTACATGCGGCTTAGGTTTGTTTGCGAGGCGGGGCCGTGCCTGGCCGCCGGGACCGAGCTGTGCGAGCTGATCGTGGCCAGTGCGGCTAGCGAGGGAAAATCTGAACAGAGTTTACAGTCGTAACTCTAACGTTCCACTCTCCCGCGCTCAGGTACTGGGGGCGATAAGTGGCCAATAACACACACATGCACGTACGCACGCGCACATACACACACACACACTCACACGCAGCGCATCGCCAGCACAGCCGCACCGCGGCGCAGCTTCCTCGTTTATTGCATCGTCAAGATCAGCGCAGGGTCCCCCCCCTCCTCTCCCCCTTCCCCACCGCGACGTGACGTGTTCATATTCCCCGGGCGGCCACCTGTTGGGCGGATCGTATCAAATCGCAATGTAAATATTGGCGCGCCAACACGCTGCGCGGAGTGGGGCGCGGTGGGACCCGGAGGGCCTGCAGCGCGCGGGGCGGGGCGGGGCAGGGCGGGGCCGCCGTGTCGGGAGGGTCGCCCACAATGGGATGCGCGCTGGAGCGTTCACGCACCGGGAAGGGAAGGGACCGCCTCGGCCTCGCCGGGGCCGAGCTCAGCAGCCGTACCGGAGCGAGGCGTGGCAGGGAGGGCCAGGGCCCCACAATAGCGATAGTGTTGCGCGAAGGCCAGGCAGGCAGGCAGGCAGGCAGGCCGTATCATCCCCCAGCCACACTGACCTCCAGACGGGATGGGACGGGACCAGGACGGTCTATAACCTCCAGGTCTGTCCCACCTTTTCCACCCCAAACAGGGTGATAGCCTTTATCATCATCCAGTTTCACGGCAGGACCAAAAGCGAGTTTAAGAACAAATTATGGAGCCCAGTCCGCTCCCGCTCCGCGTCGAGGTGCCGGCCAGACAATGCCATGTGTGGACACGGCGGTTGCATGGTGGCTGACGGGGAGAGGGAGAGAGAGATAGAGAGTGTATTGTGATCGCAGGACATCTCGCCGGCCGAGCCGAGCCGAGCTCAGCCCAGCCGGGGCCGCGAGGTGAGATATGAAGGGGAGAGGGGAGGGGGCAGAACGGAGATCGCGCAATTTGCAGACCTGGCTCGTGATTTATCGCATCTCATTGCAAAGCGGCGCAGGCGGGGCACTGCAGCTCCGTGGACCGCCGCGCCGCGCCACGCCACGCCGGGTCCTGGCACGGCAGCGGGAGAAGGAAAGAAGGACAGAAGAGGAGGAGAAGGGCGAAGACAAGGAGTACGCGAAGAGGAAGGAAGGAGGATAGCGAGAGCGGCCGAGGAATCCTCATCAGCCGGGAGGATGGCGGTGCCTGACCGGGCTGGGACCGGGCCGGGACCGGGCCGGGCCGCCAGGCGCCATCGCTCTGGTCCAGCCGGGCAGTACGGCCCTACCCCGCAGACAGTCGGCCACGCCCCGCCACGCCCCGCCCCGCCCACACACCGTGCGCGCGCACGCACGCCAAGACGGATGGGCGCTTCGACTGCTGCTGCCCTTCCCTCTCCCCCTCCCCACCCCAGTACCCCGCCTCATTCCCACGACAAGCACGCTATACTACACGCCTCCCGAATCCACTCCCGCGCGCTCTGCGCTGCGTGCCCAATCGCGCGGACGGTCATTGGCACCGCACGGCAGCGCGCGGCGCGGGCAGGGCTGCCCATGGCTGCCCATGGCTGCCCATGGCTGCCCTCCCCTCCTCCCCTGCGGCCCCGTGACTTATGACCGCCTGCTTTGTTTACGTCGGCTGCGGCCAGCAGGCGTTGTCCCCCTGGCCACGAGCTGGACGTAAAGGGAGTCCGGGAGGCACCGCGCGTCCGCACCGGACGAGAGGGTTTGAAGAGGGGTGGGGGCGGGGCGGGGGCCTTGGGCGAGGGGTGAGGAGAGCAAGGTGTGGGCGAGGCGGGGGCGGGGAGCGGGGCGGGGGCGGAGCGGCGGCGCTGGGGGAAGGGGCGGCCATGTCGGATGCCAGCGCTGCCCGCCGTCGTAAACTCGCCGCACTTTATGCCAGGCAGTACTGGCGGGGCGGGGCGGGGCGGGGCGGGACGGGGCGGGGCGGGCGAGGCAGCACCACAAGCTACACACGGGTGTGCAGCGTACGTGTGCGCCCCGCACGCGTATGTTTTTCACGGGTTACAACACGCTGCACGGTCGCCTTATTTTCCACACCCCCTCATCCCCCGGCGCAGGCCCGAGCGCAGGCCCCACGCCCGTCATCACGGACGCTCCTCGGGCGCCATATCGGAAAAGCGTCGAGCTGAGGGAGGAGGTGCAGTGCATAACAGAGCGTGCCGCGTGCTCACCCTTGCTTGCGGCCGCGGAGGAGGGGAGGGGAGTGAAAGCGCTGTCCGAGCCTGGCGCGCCGCGACCCGCCTCCCCTACGCGGCGAGCGGCGAGGCGAGCTGTCTGTTCGCGGCTCGCGCCCCCGACACGGCATGGCCAGGGCCAGGCCCGCCGATCCATCAAACCGAACAAACTGCCGCTCCGCGCCGCGCCTGGTCGCGTGATCTGCCAGCGCGCCAGCGGCCTCTTATCACACCAGCACCAGCCTCCATGTTTAGCAAACTCCCTCCGCCTGCTCAGCCGGCGCGGCGCGTCGCGGCGGCGTCAGGACGCGCAGCTTCGCGAGGCGAGGCGAGGCCAGGGCCGGGCCGGGCCGGACAACAAAAGAGGAGCGCAGCGCATCGCTGCCGCCTGAGCGCCCAGCGCGTCACGCTCCGACGGCCATCGCCTCTGCGACTGGACGCCTCTGCCGCACTAGGAGCGGCTCGCCTGGGCTCGGCTCGCCATATCCAAGAGCTCCACCAAGAAATGAATCCTCCCCGATTAATCTCCCGACAATAAACTAGCCGCCGTCCGTGGTCAGTACTCACCGGTGTGTGTCCGCTTGTGGATCTTGAGGTTCTCGGAGCGGGCGAACACCTTGCCGCAGCCGGGGAACGGGCAGGGGAAGGGCTTCTCTCCCGTGTGCACGCGAATGTGGTTCACGAGCTTGTACTTGGCCTTGAAGGGCCGGCCGTTGCGCGGGCACGACGCCCAGAAGCACGCGTGCGTCGTGCACTCGGGCCCGCCGACGTGCTCCACCGTGAGGTGCGTCACGATCTCGTGCATCGAGTTGAAGAGCTTGCCGCACTGCTTGCGCGGCGGCGGCGCGTCCGGCTCCACCCACTGGCACGACATCTCCTGGCGCACGGGCTGCCGCATGTAGCGGAAGAAGGCGCCGTGGTGGTGCGGCGACATGGCCGACACGGCCGACGACACGGCCGACACGGCGGCCGCGTGGTGCGCCGTCATGGCCGACACGGCCGACACCGCCGACACGGCGGCCGGGTGGTAGGGCGACGTCTGGTGATGGTGGTGGTGGTGGTAGGCCGAGTGCGCGTGTGGGTCCCGGTGGTACATGGCGTCCATGCCGGCAGCTGCCAGCCGCATCTGGTGGTGGTGGTGATGGTGGGGGTTCAGGTGGGGGTGGTTCGTCAGCGACTGGTGGTGGTGGCCCGTCAGGTGGTTGTCCTGCAACGCAGAGAGGCACATTGTATAGGCTTAGCGTTCACTCGGGGCGCACACGCAGCCCCGCACCAGAGCAAGCGAACGACACGAGGTCTTCAATAAGAATTTCGAAATTCTCGACTCGATTCAAAGACGTTGATCGGCAGCCAGCCCTCGCCTTCACAATAATGAGAGGAATATAAATCGACCGCAGCCGCCAAAATTAGGTGAAAGCCGCCGCGAGTGCCTCGGCCTCGACGCGCCGGTCCGCGTCCGCGTCCCCACCGGACAAATAATGGTCGCCCGGAATGAATTGAAACCCAACATTATTCTCGCGTCCAATAAATCGCGATGGGGCCGCGGCCCATTCATAAGGCGGCCCGACCTCCTCCTTTTGCCCCTTCTGGTCACCCCCTCCTTCGAGACGACCGGCGCGCCGCTTGGCTCGCCGTTCAGTCGCTCAGCGGCCCGATCAGATGCGATATCGGATCGGCTGTTCGATCAGCGCGCGCGGACCGGGTCCATCCAATCTCAATAACATGGCGAGCTGAGCCCGGTGTTTGGAGCCTGACGGCCTCATTGGCAGCGGACAGGACGAGGCCATCATTGTCCAACATTTAAACCGAAATCGCGTTCAGAGGATCTCAGGGCGGTGCTGCATGCGCTGGGCACTGGGGCTGCTCGGTCCGAAGGCGCGCGGCGCTCCACTGTTCGGGGACCTATCCGAGGAGCCGGCATTAACCTCGTAGCAATCCAAAAGCGCAGAATAAGTTGTACTTAGGGTAGGGGCACGACTGTCTCCAAAAAGAAAGCAAAACAAAACACCGTTCTTGCGTGAGACCGTCGCGGATAGTGGGAAAAATTGCTATCGACTGACTATAGAGACGATAACGGTGATTTGATGGGGATATTTTCCACACTCAGGCGAGAAACACCGACACAAGAAAATAAGCACATCCGTTTTAGGTTTTCGAATTTTGTTTCAAAAATCGTCCAGTCAAGTCACCAATATCGTTTCGATGCGGACTGTCAATTCAGCTCGATTGTCGATCAAATGCCACTACAGGGTTGCCACGGAATTGGAATTGTCGATTTTCCTGACATTTTCCTGACAAATTCCTGACGAAAATGAGGGTTTTTCCTGACATTTTAAAACCATGTACCCGGTAAAATAACGGTAAAAAGGGGTCGTAAAGTGACCTTTAAAAATAAAAACATGCGAAAATAAATTTTTAATTGTTGTTCAACAATTTTCAACGGAGATTAAATAGCTGCACTAGACAGACAAAAACTTTGGCCTGAGCCCATTTTTCCTGACACTTTGCCCCAATTTCCTGACATTTTCCTGAAATTCCTGACAACTTTTCAAAACCCTGACATTTTACTGATTTTCCTGACTTGTGGCAACACTGCAATATACACATTTCAAACAGAAAATAAATACTAGTACCTATGATGGGACCAATGATTTTCATTTTTTTCCCGATGGTTTTTCGACAATAATCGATCGATAATTTCATGCTGCTAGGGCAAGCAGACAGCCACGCGATAATTGAGTGGCCTCCAATAGCTTTTTATTTCTCTCGATGTTGTTTTGAACTCTAATGCAAAGACAACTCGTGCCATTTTAGCACTGCATGCTGTGCACATTAAGTGTCTGTTTTACCGCTGTGGAGGTTTATACTACTCGGCTGCGATGCCAACACAGCGATATAGCGGAAGCGAGCGATAAGTGAATTTAAGGCCTTTTAATCTCCCCCTCGGCCCTGCCCTGCGGCCCGTGCCTACGCCCCCATCTCCCCGCCTTCTTTTCCCTCGGCCCCGAGGCGAGAAAAGAAGCATACAAATGTGAACAGAGGCCGTTCATCATATTTGATAAACTCGCCGTCGCAACGCAAACGGCTTGAGGAGAACGGCGCCTCCCGCAGAGGGGCAGTGGGGCGGGGCGGGGTGGCGCTGGCGAGGGGTGCTGTGCGGGGTGCGTCCGTGCCACGCCAACCCCGGCCCGGCACCCACCGCGCCTCCTCCACCCCGAAGCGCCCCGCGCTCATAAAAACCTTCCGCTCTCCTCTCCTCCTCTCGCATGCGGGGCGGGCCCAGTCCTTCGCACTCACCCGCGCAATGCGGAGGGTTGTAAGACAAGGACGGCAGACATGTGCTTAGGGCTACTTCGCAAAGCGAAGGGAGAGGGAGAGCGCTGCTGGCCCATTTCAGACGCGAAGGGGCAGGGGGCAAGTAGGTCTCACGGCGCCGCTGCCGCCGCCGCAGCGCCGAACGCCGGCACTGCATTATTCTAATGAGAAGCAAAACGACCGACAACGCGAGGCTCAAATGCTCGCCATGGAAATCCTATTACAATGTCCGAGAGGCGGGGCGGAAGGACGAAAAGTGTTTTGGAGAGGCGTTGCAGAGGGGGAAGGGCCGTGGGGCGGGGCGAGGACGCTCAGGGCAGCTTTGGGAGAACGGGGTTCCTCGGCACAGGCGCCAGGCCGCGCCGGGCCGGGCCGGGCCGCGAGCAGGGCTCACCACCCGCACGAGGGGCAGCGAGCAGTGCAGCAATACTAATCTGAACCAGACCGCCCCGCCAACGCAAGTCACAAGGACTCCTCTGTCTGCTCCGTGCAGACCTCCGCTTGCCGCACGCTGCGCGCGCCGGGGTTTTAGGATCGGCTTTGGCGCAGACAGACACACAGACATATATTATATAACATTGGGAGGCGCAATAAAAATCTCCTCTCACCACGCACCACGCGCGCGCACCAGAGACGTGACGCGGCCGCGCCGGGCCATCAAACCCTGCAGTCCTAATCCCAGGCCAGGCCTACCCGGGCCGCGCAGTGCAGCGCAGGGCCACGCCGCGCGCCGGGTAGTGTTGGGGGAAGGGGTGGTCAGGCCGTGCCGGGCAAAAACAACGCCCCGCGCCAAGCAAAGGGGAGCCCTCCTCACCCCACTCCCCCCGACCGAGCTTGAACATGAAATCACGCCGAGCGCCATAAAGCCGTCAATCGGGAGAAAAGTTATACTTTTAATAGGCGTGTCGCCGTCCAGCCTCCGGCTCCGTGGACTGCAAATTGGGGCAGATATACTCGCGGGCTCACAGCCGTCTGCATGAGGGGCACAACGTTCAGCCCGCTCGGCGGGCGCGTCTTAGGCCGGGGCTGATTGAAAGAAATGAAATAAATCTCAAAGCGATCGCCACCACGCGTTTCCATACTGACTGACTCCACAGAGATGGAGGCGGGGAGGGTGAGGGAAACCCGAAGGCCACGGCGGGGCCGGCTGCGAAGGAGGGAGGGAAAGAGTAGGCAAGACACCTCGGTGCAGGAGAGGGATAGGGAGAGGCGAGGGAGGAAACATGAGAAACGACGCGGCCAAACAGCAGCTTTCCATAAAGCGGCAGCAATAAAATAAAGCGCCATTACCGGGAAAACAGCGACCGCCCACCGCATATCACCCCGCGGCCCGGCCTACCCCCACGGGACCACGCGAACCACTTCGCGGGGCGGGGTGGGGCGTGGCGGGGTGCCCCCGCAGGCCGCAGGCCACAGGCCGCAGGCAGGAGGGACGGCCCTTGCCAAGGTTCATAGGCGCTCAGGGGGATGAGAGTGAAAGAAACACCGCGGGCGCAAGGGCAGCGCCGGAATCGGGCCCGATTGAATTTGGAGGCCCTTTCCTCCCTTCCGCTGTATTCACTGGAATAAGGACTACAGTTTCCACCGTAAGGAGCAGGTAATCGACTCGCATTCGCCACAAAGTGCTGTTGTCGCTGCTGTGTATGGGGCGTGGCGGGGGCGAAGTTGGTGATGTCGAGAGAGGCGGGCTGCGCTGCCACACCTTCGGGCCTCGCTCGCCCCGCCCCACCCCGCCCCACCTGGCCACCCCCTGACCGCACCTCGGCGCGCCACAAACTCTCTGCTCTGGTTTTGCCGTCCAGGCTGGCAGTGAGTGTGGCCGCCCCACCCCGCCCGGCCCTGCCCGGCCCGGTAGTGACTGCCTGACCCCAAACGGCTCCCGCCCTACACGCCCCACCCCGCCGGCCCCGCCCCGCCCCGCCCCGCCAGGAACTCCCCTTTGTGGCGGCCGACGGCACCGCACTGTTTCGCTCAAGTACAAGCCGCGCCATGCCACGCCACTTGCCTCCCCTTCACCTGCAAAGGGACCCCAGACTGTCTACAAAACACTCCGGAGCACGCGCGCCCAGCCCGGCCCCCGCCCCGCCCCGCCCCGCCCCGCGCCGCCCCGCCTCGCGTCGACAGACTGCCGAGTTCACCCGCTGCGCCGCGCCTCGCCGGCCTGCTCGAGATCGCCGCGGGAAAACACAAGAAGGCAAGCGCACCTTCTAAAACGATCTCGCGACGATGAATGTTCGGCGGGATTCCTCGCTGCCCCACCGCACGCCCAGCGCCCCGCCAAGCACTGCGCGGCGGCCCGGCCCGGGCGAGACGCGAGAAATATGCTATACGGCCCATAATCAAGTAGTGTAAATATTTGTCGGCGCGGTTGGGCTGGGGCGACGCCAGAGGGCATAATCGCATGAGAGCGCAGCCAACTATTAGAATTACAAATTAATGAGAAGCGGGCAGGGCAGGCAGCGCCCCGGCCGGGCCGTCCGGACGCGTCCGCAGGTGGGCGCTCCCGCTCCCACATCAACGCGAGCCAGGGGGAAGTGCTAGAAAGAGACGGGCAGTGTCTCCGCTCCGGTCTCCGCTCCGGTCTCCGCTCCCCTAGGCGGCCACGCGGTGCGGCGGGGCGGGGCGTACCGTGCCCAAGCAGTATCAGCGCGCCCCGTCGCTGCGCCCAAACTCCATATGCTCTACCCCCTTCGCGCTAAACGAAGATAGAAGAGTAGTTGGCAAAGGAAACGATTGTGAGTGCGAGTTATACGTGGCTGCCCCACGAAAACGTTTTAGTGAAAAGGATTATTTTTTTGTTTGTATTTTTTTTGGGGGGGGGGTGAGGGAGAGGGGGCTTTACCTGAACATCAGAGAGAAACCTTAATGAAACGTGATTGCGTGATTGCTGTGTGTTTCTTCCTCATTTAGTATTCAGACATTCCCACAAAGCTCTGGTGGTCGACCTGAGGAAGCGAGCGTCATTAAGCACAGACGGCTTACTTAGGTCGAGTCATTACCTGAGGACAGGGGCCCCTTTCGCTGAATGCAGCGGCGCGGAGGTGTGCGGGGCCCGGCCCGGCCCGGCCCGGCCCGGCCCAGCCCGGCCCTCCTCTGTGAGGAGACAGACGGGGCGTGGCGGGGTGAGCAGGGCACCAGGTCCTAAAGGGCGCCCAGCCCTTCCCTCCCCGCCTGTTTTCACGCGAATGTCGCGCGTTCTCGCCGTTTTATGCCCGCAATCACAGCACCACCTCAAAAAGGACACGTTCTACACTCCGCTACAACAAAGCGATTCCGCGCATTCCTCCCGCGTTTCCTTCCCCCCGACACCAGTTCACGTCAAGATCTGAAAGTGGCGGTTCTCAAAGGGAACCAGTCGCACTGACGGTGCATTGCAACAAAACCGAGGCAAAGTCTCTGCAAAACGAGATCTTATTGCTGAAACTTTTAGCTTAAAAGACTTTAATCGGAATCAGGTATAGAAAGTGGAAATAAGGATCTGCTAACGAACTAATCACAAATGAAAAATACGTCATTTCTACATCAATTAATAAATAAATAACTTTACTCGCAATTTTAGTTGCAATGTACAGCTGAATAGTTATCGTTATTTCCAGCCTTCGAGCAAAGCAAAAACAAAACAAACAAAAAATACAACAACAAAATTAGCCGAGGACTTAAACGCACGACGGAGTACCAGATCAGCGCTGAAGCCCAGTTTTTTTGGACAAAAGGTTAAGATAACTTGTAGGCAGGATCTGCAACTGTGCGAGAAGCACAGACGATGGAGCGTCGTTCGTGGGAAATAAAAGTGACCCGATGACTCATTACAGTGACTTGAGCTGGCCTCACCGCCTGGCTGTCCAGGGAGACGCATTCGAAATAACAACATGATGTTGATGACAACATATCGATTACAAAGATTAGACGGACACGCGCTGGTCTCCGGGCCGTCCCGAGCACGCCCCACCCCGCCCCGCCCAGCCCTGCTGCGGACAGATGTGACAGCGTGACGGGGCCAATGACGTCGTAACGACCGGCCTCACTATCGCGATCGAAGATCATCGCCCGCTTATTTTTGCTCCAGCGCCTCACATGCGCTGCGCTCTCGGCCGACGCTGATCCGGTGGCTACTTGTCAGCCTGACGACACGACGCGGCCGAGAGCGGAATGCATGGATGTCGACGCGGGGCGTGCGTGACACGCGGCGAACAAGTGCGTCGCGCAGGCCGCAATGACATCGCTGCCGTTGTTGCGACGATAGTTCATGCACCTGGCGGCCGGTAGACGTACCTGGTGGTGCAGGGCCGTTGGGAAGAGCATCGCCGCGGTGGGGTCGCCGCCGGCCCCAGCGGCGCCTCCACCAAACTCGTGGTGCTCCCTCCTAAGAAGGAAGTCCCTGGCGGCGTAGCCGGGGTGCGGGATCTGGTGTCCATAGGTGGGGCTCTGGAAGTGGTCGGGTGGCATGGCGCCCGCCGCCGCGGCCGCTGCAGCCGCCGCCGCCGCCGAGGAGGACGACGGCGTCGAGGACGGCGTCGAGGTGGCGGGCTCCATGGGCGGTGGGCTCATCTTGAGCCCCATGGAGGCCAGGTGGTGCGCCGTGTGGTGGTGGCCGCCGAGGGTCCCGGCGTGCGCCGCCCCCGAGTCCATCAGGCTGTTGAGCATGGCTGGGGCGCGGGGCGCCTCTGGCGGGCGGAGCGGCGGCGCGTGGGGCGCTGGGGGGTGGCGCCCAGCTTCGGGAATGTTGGCGGCCGGGGGGGCCCGGGGGCTACGACGCCCCGGGGGCCGCGCTGTCGCGGAGGGCTGGTCACCAACACTCGCGAAAACTCCACCGTGACGCACACGATCACCTACTCACTGGCACAACACTGATTCATGGCACTATGCACTTGGGGCATCACTGACACTTGGGGAGCAGGGTGCACACGGAGGGGCGAATCCGATGGCCACGCACAGATGGTCGCACAAAAAACACACGCACACCTACGCACGGATGACAGTGGGCGCGGTTTGTTTCACTCGGACGCAGGTTCCATTCCGGCGCTCGTACACATACACACGCGCAAACACATACACAAATATAGAAACTCGTCGTTGGTAAAAACGCACGCACGCACCGTCGTGCGTCGAGCGAGGTTGCCGCCTTCAGGCTCCCAGCGGGACTGACGAGAGATCCTGGCGGGGTGGCGCGCCGGCCCCCTCCCCCAGCGAGGCCGCCTCCCCCACTCTCTCGCGTGGACGTGTCAGGCCCCGCCCTCCGGAGCACTCCACCGGCGTCCCCGCTCCCCGCCCTCCCCGCCCGCGCCCCGGGGGCCGGCCAACCGGA
The DNA here is from genome assembly GCA_029379305.1 of Frankliniella fusca. NCBI lineage: Eukaryota > Metazoa > Arthropoda > Insecta > Thysanoptera > Thripidae > Frankliniella > Frankliniella fusca. Next base: position 950,355 of record JAHWGI010001270.1, on the reverse strand, counting down.
ACCCGCGGAGAGCCGGCAGGGGGCGCGGGGCGGGGCCATGACGCGGGCCCGCGGGACCCGGGACCCGGCGCAGCGGAAGGGAAGGAGCGCTTCGGCGGCGCGCCGCCAGGAGCGCACACGTCGTCACGCGGCGCTCGGCAGGGGCAGCCGGGGTCACCCGGGTCAGGAGCAGCCTCGCGTGGGGTAACAGGAGCGCGCTGCACGTCGTCGCTGCCGCGCCGACCGCGCCTGCAGCTGGCTGGGGCGGGCGGGGCGAACAGACACCTGCAGCCTGCAGGCGCCGCCACCGCCACTAGTAATACTGCCACCACCACCGCAACCACTTCCACCGCGGGGGAAACATCTGAAATTTTTGGACACCTCGTGATTCAAAAATAAAAAAATAAAATTTAAATAAATGAAAAATTCAAAAATTTCAGGAAAATAAATAAAATCAAGAAGAAAAACTCGAAAAAAATCAGGAAAATTCACAAAAATTCACAACATTCTAGGAATAAACTCAACCAACAGTTCACCAAAACTTTACAAAAGTTCACAAAATTTGACCGCAAAAATATAGAGTTGTTTTCCCCTCGCCTTCCACCCACATCTCCTCGAAACCTGCTGCTATTTAGAGAGGGTAGAACCAACCTTTTCACTTTCAGCTCCCGAATCATGCAATTTTTCCCTCACAGGCAGGAATGATAAAATTTGACGACCTCTACGTGGACGCTGAGATGAATGGCAGCCTAGCTCTCCGCTACGCGAAGCGTTCGTCATTACGATGCCCATCTCAGGCGTGGCGGGGCAGGCACGGCGGCTGGGGCCGACCGTAGCGACCAGAGGTGCGGCTCGGCCCTGGCCCGGCTAGCGGCTGCGACCTGGCCACGCGCCACGCCTGGCCACCAATTAGAAACGTTATTAGCTGCCATAGTTGGAGACGCACTCTCTCACAGCGACGCGTCCGAACAACGCGGGCGTAAATCTCGCGCCATCGGGCGCTGCTCCGGACGCCCTCCTCGGACGGGGAGAGCGGTGGTGTGTGGACCCGAAGGCCTCCTCCGTTAGCGGCCCTGGCTGAGCCGGGCGGGGCAGGGCAGGTTGGGGCCTAACCAACTGGTCACAATGCGACCGGTTCAGCGCCATTCGTTAACAGCGGGCGCGTGACGACAACGAGTGATGATGATCTTCAGCCGCGTCTTTAACGCTGCGCGACCTACGGCAGCAGAGCAGAGGGAGGGGGAGTGGTGAAATGGGAGCCTGCAGGCACCTCCAGCACCTCGCGGACGGTGCGGCGCCCCGCCACGCCCCGCCGCAGATCCAAGCCAGGCCGGCGAGCTAAACGCCCGGCTGAGCCGCCCTGCCCCCAGCAGCTTGCTTTGTAAAGCGATCACGGAGGTGATGCCCACCCACAACAGGCGTGTCGCATCGCAGCCGTCTCTCTCGCACCCGCGGGGCGCGCGCTATAGAGTGCGAGAGAGAAAGACGGCCCTCGCCGGACCGGGCAGCCACAGCGCGGCGGGGCGGGGCGGCAGCCAGCGGGGTAGCGGTGCGCCCGCCGAGGCCCCCGCCGTCTTCGCCGTGGGGCTGCCCGGGCTGCCAACTGCGCAGCCACCACGGGGCCCGGCCCCTGCCCGGCCCGGCCCATGCCCTGCGGGGGGACACGCCCCGCAACAACCTTAGGGAGCGTCTCGGCAGTGTGCGGAGGCGTGGTGGGCTGGGGCGGGGCGGGGCGGGGCGTGCCGGCAGCGCTTAGTCCCTCCCGTGGGCCTGCCGGCGGGGTGCGTGTCATTGGGATAAACACGCATGGTCATCCCTGCCGCGCCGCGCCACGCCTGTTCGATTGTATCGCTTTTCGACGCGGATGTGGACTCATCATCATCTCAATTTACACGCGGCCGCACGCGGCGCGGCAGCGGCAGCCCGCGAGCCCAAGGGCCGCACGCGCCACTGGCTGCGCAGTCAGTTGGCAAACATCGCCGAGGGATAGCATGCGGTGTGCGGGCGAGAGAGAAATAGCTCGGCCGAGCGATCTGGCCCACAAATTAACAACTTCAAGCCCCTGATTTTCGGATTTTCAAGATTTTATCAGATTTCACCAAGATTTTAAATGATTTCAAGGATTTCAAAAAGCTGTAGTGCACTCATTTCAAAAGAATTTACATAAAAATAAGCCTACGTTGATTTCCTTAAATTTTTCATTGATTTCGCGTGCACTTCACACATACTTCGAATGAATTAAACTAATTTAAAACGTTGCTTTTTGATGAAACTTCCAAAAATTCGGACGGAATTCAGTAAAAATTCCACATATTTTTTGGGGCGATTTTGAGAGGATTTCGGGTGAGCTCAAGTCAAAGATGTCGCGGATTTGCAGCGCAGCTTCAACAGGCGGTACGCCAGGCGATGAGCGACTCGTGAGCCCCGCGGAGCGACGTGCAGGCAGGGCAGCAATACAGAGCAGGAACCTGTTGAGCGTGCGCCCCCGCCTCCTGAGCCTGGCCCGCCTGGCCCCCTCCCCTCCTCTCCAACGGCGCCACACCGCAGCCGCGGCCGCAGCGGACACGCGGCGCGGGGCCAACCTCTGCTGCCGGGCAAACTTCCGCTCCCCCCAGCCCCTAGCGATTAGGCAACCAACACGCACCCCTGCATACGGTGCAACGTGACTGCGGGCGCTGACCGCGGAAAACTGCGGAGTTGCATTTTGGGGGCGTCCTGCTACAGGATCCAGAGCGACATTCACAGCTTACTTTTGTAGGCGTGCCACTGGTTCATGAGTAATGAGTGCCCCGTAGGCATCCCAATCACACCCAAGACCAACATGCAGTGTGAGATGCCTTCACAGTCACAGCCACAGAGCGCGCATTTCTTAGCGTTTGAAATAAATGATATGTGAGACTAGACCTGTGATGTGGGAATGCTATATGGGTAGGTGCCCTGAATCTAATGTCCCAAGAGTACGTATGAGACAAATGACGCTCTAGATCTTGTAGCATCATTTAAGGCATTCATTCGAGACACAGCCTTACAGTGCATATGTATTAATAAACATCATATATTCATTATTTACACAGATATTTACATGCATATTACTTTCATGCATACTTACATACCTAAATACATAATACTTACTACGTTTTAGATGAAGAGTAGTATGTAACCTTCTTCGTATTATGTTTGGGATGAAACCGCACTACGCACAGTAGAACACAATGACATGATAGTTCGAGTATATTTTACATAGAATACTCTCTTAAGATTAGTAGGTTACTCTGAACTCAAGAATTACATATTCTGGGTGCGATGAAATTAAACTGTCACTAAAGCAAACACGAGTCCTGCGAGATTAATAAAAGTAAATTAGGCTACTTCGTGCCTATAAAAATCTTGCCAATTGTCGTTTGACCGCGACGTAAGAACGTTCGTAAATCGCGTTTTTCATTAAGCTCTGATGAAATAAAGAGAACGGCCGAAGTACAGTATACGCAAGATTTTGATTGCAACTTTTGCCAATAGAGAAACGCTGTGGATGTCGTCGTCGCCCACCAAACACCCCCGTGCGCGACATCACCACGCGAGCCTCCTCGGTGCGCCGCGCCACGCCACGACGCGACTCACATACATCGGTACACCGACGAGCTGTAAATGGAGTCATTCTACTTTTCATCACGTCCTTCAAACGGTTATATATGCCTTTGCAGAGAGCTGCGAGCACAACGAGCACACGATTCGGTCCAACCCTCCCCTGCTCTCTCCCTCTCCCTCCCTCTAGCTCTCTATCCCTCTCTCTCTCGCACTCTCTCTCCCTTGTACAAGCTATAATTACCGCCCGCCGGGGGGCGCTGCCGCCGCTGCAACGCTCGCTGCTCGCTGCCATGCCATGCAGTGCGCTCCGCTCCGAACACAATCGCCTCTCTCTCTCTCTCTCTCTCTCTCTCTCTCTCTCTCTCTCTCTCTCTGGCTCTCTCGCTCTCTCGCTCTGTCTCTGTCTCTCTCTCTCTCTCTCTCTCTCTCTCTCTCTCTCTCTCTCTCTCTCTCTCTCTCTCTCTCTCTCTCTCTCTCTCCCCCCCCCCTCTCCCTCAGGGCGGGGGACAAAGACGGCAGATATCACAGCTCCCTTCCTACGCTCAACAGAGCCCAACGTTTTCTTACAGGTCTCGTAAAAGTGGTCATTTAAAATTATCCCCAGATTCTTAAGAAAGCGAGAGAATGGAAAGAGCAAAAGAGGGGGAGACAGGGAAAGGGGGCGAAAGTTGCGTGTTTCTGTAGTGCACGTTGGAATACGCAATGTCCACGCGCGGGCAGCGGGCACTCCTTGCCTTGAGCTCCACCGCGACTCGAGAGGAGTGAGGGTGTTCTTGCCGTACCAGCCGTACACATATACCATCCTTTCTCTTACGCACGTTACACACATTGACTGCAGCCAGCCCGGCAGCCGTGTGGGCGAGGGACGTCAAAAGCCATTTCAGACGATGACAGCGAGACACGGCAATAAATAGACTCGGCGCGAGTAAGGGAGAGACGGCGCAGCGGCACAGGAGAGGAAGAAGGGGAACAGATATGTCGAATACGAAGGCCACGGCTCGGTGACCGGGGAATGGCGTCCAGTCGATGTAGCGCCCCATTCCGTCGAGCCGGACTTACTGGACCCATCCCAGGAGAAGAAGAAAAGATAGAGCAGAGAGAGGAGGAGAGGGAGGAGGAGGGGAAGGACGAGGACGAGGACGAGGAGGAGGAGAAGGAGGAGGAGGAAGAGGAGGAGGAGGACGAGGACCACGAGGAGGACGAGACGAAGAAGAAGAAGAAGAAGAAGAAGAAGAAGAAGAAGAAGAAGAAGAAGAAGAGAAAGGGAGACGAGTCTGGCCCCCGCACTGCGCTACCTCCACCTACGCAATTGGAAGGACAGAGACAGAAACCATGCCATCAACGCAGGGGGGCCTAAGCGGGCCTAAGACGCCCTCGGGGCTGAGCGGGGCGTAGGTGAGGTCCGTCTGCCCGAGGGTACTCCCGTCCCGTCCCGTCCCGTCCCGCCCTGCCTCCGTAGGGGGTGCCCCGCCGCTGGCGCTGCTGCCCCCCAGCGCAGCGGTGGCGTACGGGCCGCGTGAGGTCAGGGTGCCCTCCGGCAGGGGTGCCCCTCCCTACCCTGCCCCGCCCCGGTGCTCCCTGCGCTCGTGCACGTGTTGCATAACGAGTGACTCACGGCGCTCACGCTCGCGATCCATCATCCCAAACACGGGTCGAATTATGCATATGCATATGATGTGGCGAGGGTTTAGGCCCCAGCCGGGGCAGCAGGACCCGTGTCCTGCCGTGCCCTGCCCTGCCCTACCCGGCCGGGCATTCCTCCGGGAGTCCGGGAGGGTCCGTGCCCTGCCCTACCCCTTGGGGGTCGGAACCCCACGCCCCGGGCTGGGCCATGCAGGGGCAACCAGTCTGTGCCAGCCACGCCGTGCCTCGCCAGGGTCAGACCGAGTTGCGGGTTCCGCGGGGCCGCCGGGGCCGGGCCGGGTACCTCCGCCATGACTCACCTACCTCGCCTCGCCTCCTCACCTCTCCTTTCCCCACGGTATGCTGCTGCTACCCGGGAGCCGATCGCATCTCGACAAATGTTCGATCAGCGGTCGTTTTTCTCTTCATTTCCTCTCTTTGAATTTATGAGGCTCAAAATCCTCACGACGTGTGTCTGCGTGCCTGCCCTGGCTTGGCCTGGCCCAGGCCTGGCCCAGGCCGGGCCCTGCGCGTGCCCCGGCTGAGTGTGTGTTGCGGCGGAGTAACAACTCCTCCGAACTCCTCCGAGATTCGCGCAGCGCAGCAGTCATATTCCGCAGGCAGCAGGCGACGGCACGCGGACCCGCTCGGCCCGGCCGGCCCGGAAGTGAGCCGCGCGTCGTCTGAAACATGAGGGGAAGAGAAAACACTTCTTGAAGACAGAGGTAAGGGAGCAGCACGGCGCAGGGGCTCTAGCTAGGAGGGGGGAAGGGAGGACAGGACGGGGCGAGGGGCCGCACAGTCAAATTAGTTATCGCTGCGTAGACGCTAGGCGCCGCATACTTAACGATTTGATTCCCAGAGAATGTCGGAATGTGAGGAACGATGCATGCAGGAGAGATACCAACAAAACATGATTTCAACCGGAGCCAAGTGACAAGTATAAGTTATAAATATGTCTGCCACCTGGCGAGATAGGAAGACGATCGTAGAGTGATCACAAGATTTTTGTGTTTTCGTTTCTTGTACATTCCGTGATAGTATCGGTCTGCACTGGACGTACCAGAAAATGCGTAAGACGCGGCACTATGATGAATCAACCTCTCTTTGCAGTGTTAACGGTTGACGCCTCCTTCTCAAGAACGCAACTTTATTCAGCCCCTTTCAATGTAAAGATTCGGCATTCTCACTGGAGAAGGCCGAAATTTGGTTTCAAATATTGCCAAAACTTAGCTTTTGAAAATGACAAAAACTTGGCATTCAAAAGGGAACTCGCACCAAAATGTTGCCATTAAAAGTGGCCACCGCGTTTAACAGAGAACACTCCAAGTCATTTCTTTAACGACGCCGAGTTTACATGGCCCCACCCAAACCTGCCTTCCCTGCTTCTCACCTCACCTCCCCCCGACTCTCATGCATGATTGATAGCTCGCCTTTTGTGCGCCTCAACAGAATTCGGCACGTCGGAATGAAATTAAGGTCACACGCCATAGACAAAAGGGCCTTCGTCGCTGCGGGGGACGCGTCCAAATCTCCCATCCCGGCGAAGCTGGCGTGGCGATTCGAACGCCACGGAGAGAGGCGCGCTCTGGTTGGCCGGCGGCGGTGCGAGCGGCGGAGCGGCGTGCGAATAGAAGGCGCGAGAGCACATCTGTTCTCAAGCATCGGCCCCTCCGCGCCACGCCGCGCCACGCCACGCCCGTCGAACCAACCATATAGCAGCAGCACGACTGGCGGGAGAGGTCCATTAATCACACTCGTGTGTCTTTGTCTCCACATCTTTCATCTGCTTAAATTACATCAATATCTATCGATCGACCCAGCGCCCTCCTCACCTCACTCCGCGCCGCGCCCCGCCCCGCCCCGCCCCGCTCGAGGCGTGACCACTGACTCACCCACTCACTCACTCACAGCTCCGCTAGAAGGCCATTCTATTATTCTATTAGTGGGCAATTATTGAACGCGGAACTGTAAAATGCAAATCTAGGGGGGAACCGGAAGGTGGGATGAAATTTGAATGCTTCGTAGGTCTTTCTTTAATCCTACCTGTACAGATACACAAGCAAAGTATATCGCAAATAATTTGCATTTCATGCGTGACCCGGTTGTCATCGGACAAGTCCTATAAAATCATCTACGTTTTCTCGTCTGGACATAAAAGATCAATAATTTGGAAATGATACAAACAAATAATAAAAAAAAACACAAAAACAGGATCCATCTCCTCTGGGGCGATTCAAGTAAATTTGTGTTGACAGGAGCAGTCGACCCATCATGACCTCAATGAGGGTCGCGCACGTGCACGCACAGCCCCATGGCCAGCCCCCCACTCATGGGGACCCATGAGGACCCTATGAGGCACACGCGCCCCTTGATTGGCCTATTGTTTGACTTATCTCGATCGGCGCCGCTCGATTAGCCATGAGAAGGGCGCGGCGAGGCGTGGCGTGGCGTGGCGTGGCGTAGCATTGCGGCCGCGGTACCATCTCGTTCATCAGCCACACCATCTTTGTGGCATCATGAAGAAATGGACAAAGAGGGAGGAAAAAAAATGACCGTTCGGAAAAATAAGAGCGGGGGCAGTAGAAAGAAAATGTAGAAGAATTGAAGGGGCATCCTCGCACTTCTCCATCGTTTGTAGCTTCGAAATAGTAGATATAGACGTAATTTCGACATTCTGAGACATGCCGAAAGTTGGCATTCCTCGAAAGAAAAAGGGCAAATTTTAGCGTTTCGGAGGGATGCCAGAATTTTGGTACACATACTCTGCAAACTTAAGAGTGAGACAGTGTCACGCTTTTTACTGCAGTGCCACTGTGTCTCACACTTTCAAAAACTATTTTCTGTCGTTGAATAGCAATCACGTTTTAGAGAACAGCATCAGCTTTGGTTGAAAATTCCGGTTAAAACGAGCTACCATGTGATGGGGTTTGGAACAACAATACATTAAATAATCGTAAATTAATGGTTTCGAAAATGTATAGGAACGTTGTTGTTTGCGATCAGAACCCCATCACATGGTAGCTCGTTTTAACCGTGATTTTGAACCAAAACTGATGCTGTTCTTTAAAACGTGATTGCTATTCAACGACAGAAAATAGTTTTTGAAAGTGTGAGACACAGTGGTACTGCAGTAAAAAGCGTGATACTGTCTCACACTTGAGTTTGCAGAGTAGATGACCAAGAATTGAAAGTGCAGAACTGGTTTTCAAAGGCAATCTGTCCAAAATCGTTCAATTTTTCCCAAAGTGGTCCATGCCTAGAAACCACTACTTATCATCATTTAGGAACGTAAAAAGAAAATTGTTAAGTTTGATAACATTGATATCACTGCAAAACAAACAAGTTGTACTGTTACAATTATTTCACTACCTTGTAGAAAAGAAAAAGGGAAAAAAGGGAAAAATAATTCGTGGAGAAAATTTTCTAAATGTTTTTGAATTACAGCAAGTTTGCTGAGGAACAAACATGGGCTGCTTGTCAAACTTAACAACGACAATAGTGTTAATTCTAAACTGATTATCTAAGAGTGTTCATACATTTATAATATAATAACAAATACTATGAACACGAAAATCCCGCGTGAAAACCCCTCGCCTAGCACGGTCGATAAAAGAACGAAATGAAGGCGGGACCGTTTCATTTATTCCGCTTATGAAAGAAAAATGTGAAATTTTTCTGTTGAGATTGTAGACACATTTTCCATATTTACCGACCGCTGCAGGGCGGGGTCGCACACCTGTGCGCGCGCGGTTGGTCCCGTGTCTCGCGTTGTCTCTGTGGGGCGGGGTGGGGGCGGGCCGCCCTCTGCCGCCCTCCGCCTGACACATTTATCTTGTCCTTGCGGTGTTTTCTGATGTCTGAAGCACCCTCGCCACGCCGTTTATCATCCATCCCTATCTCTATCCGTTTTTGTGCGTCCAGCTTTGCTCTTCTGCTGCAGCCCCGGCCGCGCTGATCCAATCTCTATCCTCCCACCGCCGCCCCGCCAACATCTCGTTAATAATGAGGTGGCATTAATAACGATGAACAGAGCCGGCAAATCTATCGCGCGGGGTTTGATTTCACGAGGGGGGAGAGGGGGGAGGGCAGAGACACAGGGGCAAGGGCGTGCCTGCCTGCGTGCAGGTCTCTGGGCTGCGAGGCAGCCGCGCCGCCATTCACAAAAGCCCTCTGCCTCCGCCCTTCAGCCTCCAGATTCGCACCCAAAAGGAAGAAAAGAAAAGAAAAAAGAAAAAAAGCGGAACATATGCTCGTTTGCACACATTACCAGCAGCTTATGGTGAATTTACAACGTAAGTTACGGTAAATGCCACTGTAAGCTACGCTGATGCACCCTGTTTCACCGCACAGCTTACAGAGAAATTCAACGTAACCTAGCTGTAGGGCTCACCGTAGCTTACGGTGAAATTCATCATCAGCATTTAAGAGTGCATACTGTTAATCAGCTGAGCGAAGCGAAGACCAAGTTGCAGAGGGACCAAGGTGCTCTCTCGGTCGTGAGTCTGTCCGTCCGTCCGTCCGTCCGTCCGTGTTCTCATACGCTCGATAGACTACGAAATGACTGCACGAATGGGGAGAGGCGCATTTGCCCAAACATTGTCAATGTGTGGGGCAGATGTATTCGCACAAACATTATATATTTCTTTAGTTTGAAATATTTAAAAGCTTAATTTGAAACTCACTTCTGGAAGGTTGGCAGTGGGACATTCAGAGATAGCGCCACCTAGCGGCAGCACGGGAACTACTTCGCGTCAGCCATACTCAAGGTGCTCAAGAGGCTCGGCTCCGCTCGCCAAGGCTCGCCCGGCGTACATCTCGGCTGTTTACACTATCGATATTAAATAATTATAGTCTTTTTCGCGTAATATGCAGTCTGAAGTCTCTTTTAAGGTTGCGGACGTCGCTGCACGAAGTTTCAAGTGTCGACATTGTGTAGAAGTGTGGGTTCGAGTGATTTGTTGTTTGTTGACGTCTGTGGCTTAGGGAGGAGTGAGATGGGTAGTGCCTCAAAATACTTTTTATTGCGTTTGATTTGTGAAATGAACGTCACGGACTACCGAAATGACAGCCAGTATCGATGCAACTTGGTTGTGTTCTTGCTAGGTGAGTGGGTGACATAACCTAACATGATAGACAATGTTGTTTACAGCGAAGCTGTGAAACTGTTTGGTGAACATTAGAGTATGGTCTGAGTATTGAAATCAGGTAACCCCATGGCCTGACAAGTGAGAGTTAACTATCAGCAGTATGATTTCCTTATATTTTGTTTCATTTAGTTTTGAATCCCTGCTTGGGTCCCCAGCGTATTGATTTATTGAGCCACCACAAGTTATCCACAGTTGTACGATTTCTTCAGTGCGGTGTGGATGTTTAATTGTATTAGTGGAAGTGTGCCCATATTTGACATACGACAATAGGCATTTGTAATAAAAAAAGAATAATAAGTTTGTAAATCGTAAACTGAATATTTGGTGTCTCATTATTCTACTAAAGATAAGATATGAAAGTGCAGTTTGGGTATTGAAATCTTACTACTCTTAAGCCTACCAAGAAACAAGAAAAGAGTTTGGGTATTACTTTGGTGAACTTTTTAGCATTTGGTTCCTAACCTACTCCGTATTTCTCAGTGATACGATTTCTGATTGAGCTACATCATGTGCTTACCCAAATTTATTCATTGGTCCGTTATGCCTAAGAATTCAGATTGAAAAAAGGTCACTCCACTAAGTCATTGATAGAGAAAAAAAATTGCTTTGAAAACATGGTTATTTTAATAAGATTTGACTCTTACAAATTTTACGGGCGATACTGGGGATAGGATTTAGGTGAGAGACCGTACTTGTAATATATTAGTTATGCCAGGAGTGTTTACATTAAAACGGTCTTTCTAAAACATTGAACTACATACTTTTACCTAGGTTTTACTATCTGCTGTGAGGTGGAGTGGTTGAAATTCACTCTCGGTGCTGCGAGCCTCCTGCTCTTGCTAAGATACCCGGACAGCGTTACCAGCAGGTGATACGCTGATGCCACCCAGATGACGTTGGGTAGGACGAGGCGAGGGGCGGGGAGGGGTGGGGTGGGCGCTCCTGCCTGAGGGGGGTGGCTCCCTCCCACGTACGGGTGGCTGCCTACCCACTAGGCGCGTGTAAGCTAAGTTGCCTAACCCACCGGCGTACCGTACCGACCCCAGCAATGACGTTTCATTTGCCGGACCGACTCCGCTGCTCCCACCATCCCTTAGCCCTTGCCGTCCTCCCCACCTCCGCAGCTCCTACCGTCCCTGCCACTCCCGCCGTCCCCATCGCCGCCTCACTGGAGGAAAGGCGAGCACGTGGACGACGGCCTTGCACACATTCTATTCTTGTTCCCCTTACATTAAATCTAACTTCTATTCTTAAAACACGATCAAGCTACCATGCTCTGTAATATAATTTTAACGGACTTCGCTCAGCTACCCCGTGCGAAACTGTAACGCACGGGCCCCTACGTTAAGAACGTCTGCTAAGAGGCCCGAGACGGAGACAAACGACGACTTTGGGACATTCTGATTTTCTGGAGCATGTTCGACTAGTTAGAGATGAGGTATCAGACCAGGACGGATTTGAATGAGCTCGCACAAAATTAGTCTAAAAATCTTCAAAACAAAACGAAGAGTTTTTTTCCTCCCTTTGAATGAAGCAGAACTGAACTGAACAATGCAGTGTTCGAATTCTGCACGAACGAGCGTTTCACGTCAAAGCACACGTGACATCATTACTATGAGGAATGTATTCGTTTTTCTAATGATTTTTGTACCACTACTTGTACCTGCACTGCAAAAATTTGTTGTAAAAAAAAATTACAGCAGGCTTCGCAGATACATAGGTTAAAAGATTTTTCCCGTAGTTTGCGATGAAACATTTTGTAGATTAACAAGAAAAATCGCGAAACAACAGATAAAATTTGTAAGCTTACGGAATTCTTTTGTAAAGTTACGGAATATTTTTTGTAAAGTTACAGAGTTTTAATGAATACGAATAAAAAATAAAATTCACAGTCAGGTCGTTTAACAAAATAGGGTATTCCGCTGGAACGAAACCGGAACCTAAAGAAGCAAAGCACGACCGTCGGCTCTGTTTCCTATTTCGCGCTCATTGGCTGATCGCTACAGTGACGTCACCGTTGACCAATCAGGGCCCAGGGGGAAACGGATCTGTCGGTCGTGCTTTTCTTATTTAGGTTCCGGTTTCGTTCCAGCGGAATACCCTATTCACAGATATTTCCTGTTCATTTACGAAATGTTTTTTTTACATTGTGTAACAATGAAAACAAAATTGATTTTCATCGCGCGCCGACTCCTTTACGGAAAATTAGAGAGGTAGTTACCAAAACGGTTTTGTTCGACAGCAAAAATTTGTTCGGACTCCAGCAATCACAGTGTTGCCAGAAAAGTTTGGCAAAAAACAGCCATATTCACATGTTTGCACTGTTTAAAAAAATGTTGAAAATTCACAGCACCTTTGTTGTGAAAAAAAAGTTGCCAGAACTCTTCGTTAAATTACAGCAGTTCTCTGTATTTAAAACAAAACTCTTCGGGAAATTCCAACTGTCCTCTGTATTTAAAAGAGACTGGCTTCAAAAATATGGTCGACTGGCCGACAAAATATTTCACTTTGAGGCAGCAAAAGAGTAATTTTCTGATTACGGAGAAGTGTTGGGATTTCACAATCGTTCCGTATCGAGAAAGTGCTGGGATATCACAATAAATTTTTAACAGTGTGCAGGTGGCAGAGTCTCCGCTTGCTCACTAGGCAACTTCCCTACACTCGTGCACAAATGTTGCCTAGTAGGCAGACGCAGATACAATCCCGTTACACACAGGTACTAGTACTACCAAGTAATATGATGACTTCTACCCCAAGCGGTACTACATGAGCCTGACGTCGAATTCTCAGGTTCAAATAAAGATGATTCACACCACCACCACCCCCTTTTTAACAAATTTCCCAACAAAAGAAGAAGAATACGAATAAAAAACAATAATTGAAACTAGGCTCGAACCACATACGTCCCGGTACCCTATCGTGCTGCCGTTACTGCTCCTACCCCGCGGGGTCCAAATCAATCGACTGCCAACAAAAGGCCCCCTCGCTGGCTCGCCTAGTCGAGGGGGATACACACGATGTATAAAAGAGATATAACTTCACACGACTTGTGTGTGCCTCGGCGACACGAATAAAAATCCGTCAAGTCCACATTATCCAATGTGGCCGAAAAAGGCTTCGCGTGCTTGGTGTGGGCAATGGCAAGATCAACGCCTTGACTTACACATTAACGGCATCTTTGATCAAGCAGTGGTCAAGAAACGTTCATAGAAATTACAAGCTGAGCGGATACCTACTGCGAGGCCTGCCGCTCCTCTCATTTCCACATTTCCACCACCCGCTGTTTCCTCCGACGGTCCAAACAGCGTCAAAACAGCTGAGTTTGAATCCAAAATATTCACCCAGGAGAGGGTAAGAGAGGGAGAGGAGAGAGGGGAAGAGTTTGATTTCGATTTAGTGAAGGATTCATAAAGGGGAGAGGGGGGAGAGGGAGAGAGGGGTAGGAGTAGTGGTACAACAGATACAGAGGCCGGTAGCCCTTAAATTTAAACGAGTAGAATTTAAGACACATGTTAGCACTTTTAATCGCGGAGGAGAGCGCACGGAATGCGCAGTTGATCAACATTGTCTTAAATCAACCACTTTTTATTTTTTAAATAGGTTTTTGAGGTCAGCCGATCCAAACACGCACCAATATTTTACGTCAGACAAATCTGAACAGACTTTTCACCTCGACAGTCAAAATTGTCGTAGAAGCACCTGACTTTTTTTAAAAAGAGGGGTGAAAGGCTGATGCGTGATCCAAAAATCTGGTTTGTTTGTTGCTAGGTTCAAAATTTGAGAAAAACTTGCGGCAAGACATGCTATTCATTGCATCTTTCGTCCGCTGGCAATAATATATGCGCACGCTGAGTCGGGCGGCCGGCCGGGCGGACCCCCGCAAGGACCCCAGCCCCCGGCCCCGCCCCCGACCCGAACCTTTTTCTTTTGTGTGTGTCTCCTCGCTGGTGGGTGTAGGGGAGCAGGTAGCGCACACGAAAATCTTGGCGAGAAACAGAACCCGTGTCTATAGGCTTCGCGTTTTGCGCTTTAGCGCACGCGAAGCCTAATAATGACGATAATGGAGCCCGCGACAGTACCGTCCAGCAGCCTGGCCTGACCAGGCTGGCCAGCGGCAGCTCCACTGATAAAGTAACACACTCCGCTCTCACAATAAAACCTACCCACAAGTAGTGTTGTAAAGTGTTCGTGCGGCTCACCTAAAATTCACCAACATTCAATCAACCAACATCAACAATTCAACAGTACTCTAAAAAATTAATTTGTGAAAGTGCATTACTGCTCTGAAAAGTTTGTGAATAAAAACAACAACAGACAAATACTCAAGTTAGGGAACCGATACCCGATCCCAAAATAGAAGAATTATTTGTCGTGAAGCCGGCTGCTCCTGCTCCACCCCAGTCCAACCCCCGTCCCGTGCGCCATGCGGGTGCTCGCAGCTCGCGGTCGTAAAGGCCCGGCCGGCCGGCTGCCAGGGGCGCAGATGCACAGGGGGGTCGTGGCGTCGTCGTCACCTCTCGGGTGGCCGCACAACATTCGAACCCCTGCCCGCCCCACCACTCCCCGACTCCGACAACATATTTGTTTGTACCGCGATCGTTAAAGTAGTCGTACGGGCAGGGCCGCACATGAGCGCTTAGCCTAGGGCTCCCGTTCCGTCGTTAGAGTTTCTCTAAGCGCGCGCGGGGCCCGGCCGGTCGCAGGCGACCGTACAGGACCGCTTCTGAGTCGGGATAGTTCCAGGGGGATAGGAATGCCCCGCCTCCCCCTCCGCCTCTTCTCCTCTCTACCCGGCGATGATCGAGAGGGGGAGATAAAAAAACGTGGCGACAAACTGTCTGGGAGTTTGTTTCAGCCGAAAAGAAAGGGGTGACTGAGGGGGTGCGCGGCGCGCGGGTATCGCCGCGCGACACTACACAAAAGGCCCTGGAGAGGATTTTATTCAAATAGTGCAATATATTACCCGAGGGGCCGTCGTGGCCGGCCGGCCGTGGTCCTCGTGGGGCGCGCGGGGCGGGGCGGGGCGGGGCACGGCCCAATAGGGCCGGTCCTCCCACCTCTCATAACTTACAAGTTAATATGTGTGTATCATTCCCCGGTAGAGTGCCGTGCCGTGCCCTGCCAGGTCCCTCGCCCGCCGCACCGCGGCCACACCGGGCCATGCGGCCCGGCCAGTGATGGTCGTCTGTCATGTTCGCTATGGGCCGGGCCGGGCCGCAGGCGAGCGGGGAAGATCATTTTTGTAAATTCCTTCCCGGAGGATACGTGATAAAAAGAGTGGGCTTTATTGTAGGAGAGTGGGGTGCTCGAGAGTCGAGAGTGCCCTGCTTTCTAGTGATCACGGAGCCTGCTCGCGCACCCCGCTGCACCGCACGGCCGTGTCCGCGTCCGCGGGTCGAACCCTCTCGTGTCATGTTGTAACGGCGCGCGGGCCATGGCGCGGGCCGGAAACCAATTTGTGCTCGCGGCACGAAGACGGTCGCGATATAACCGACGACGCCAAGTGCGGCGTATCCTGTCGACAGCGACGACAAACGAGCCATCGACCGGCGTCACCGCAAAGTTTCTCGCACGCCGCTGGAAATTAAATAACTGTTCATTAACAGTTAGTTCGGCGCAGCAGTCGCAGTGACATTTTAAAGCAAAAGAAGTTTGTCACGGGTAAATGGCACGTGCGTATAAAAACAGTTAGGCTGCAGTGTTGGGTCAGATACTCGAAATTTTTATCTAGATACAGATACTAGATACTGGGTGAAATTTTATCTAAGATAAGATATAGATACTCGACCAGAAAAGTATCTAGATACTAGATACTAGATATTCAAAAGTATCTCAGATACTCCGTCAGATACTCGTACAAAATTAGCACAGAAGCCCCTTTATTCAATTTTTCCGACATTTTCCCGATTTTCCTGACTTGCAGCTGTAGAAAGTCATGAAACAATTGTTAATGTAATGAAGAATGATTTCTATTTATAAAGGGCAATAAGAGTACACAGAGAGGTTGTAAATTTGGACTTTGAATCATTACAAAAGGACAGACAAACTCAGAGTGAAAAATATTAGTTTACCTTTGCTTCTCGTAGTTGTCGTGACCCAAGATGGCTCCTACGTGGAGTCAAAATTTGCCCCGCACAGCTGAAGACGCGTTGGACGGGGGCAAAAGATGGCAAGCTTATCTTATATTTTTAATGGAAAAACACGCTCACTATCTTATATTTTTGAAGCATATTGTAAGTTTGGTCCCTGTTTTCCAGATATGTTAAGCGTACTCTACAAAATTAAGCGTGTGACATTGCAACACTTAAAAGTGTATGACAAAATGTCCCACTCCAAAGAGTGTGTGACATCAATGATATTCACAAAAAAGTGACTAATGAGGAAAACTGTATAGTAGATAAACACAAAAGGGTGTGTGACACGTTTGTCACGCACACTTTAGTGAGTGACATTCTATGTCACACACACTTTTGCGTGTGACAGTTTGGCACTCACACTTTTGTGAATGGGATTTTGCCACACACTTTTATGTGTTGCAATGTCACACACTCTTTTTTGTAGAGTTACCACAGTGAGAAGTCATTTCGTTGTTTTTGAACATTTTACGAGGGACGAAACAGTATCTGAGTTTTCTAGTATCTAAGATAGCAAAGATACCGCTTAAAACTATCTAAGATAAGATATAGATACCGATCAAAAAAAGGATCTAGATACTGATTAAAGATACTAAAAAAGTATCTAGATACAGTATCTAGATACTTTTATCTAGATACTGCCCAACACTGAGGCTGAGAGTGCTTTATTTCCTTAACAGCGTGTGCTTTTGCGCGGATTCAAAGTTAGTTGAATTAACACAATGAGATTCTGAACAAAATGATTTGCCCAGGCCCCCGGCTCATATGCCCATCGCTCACATGCCGCCTACAGCACGTGGTCAGAGGACACCATGCTATCCTCCTCCACGCCTCGCGAGTCCGAGTCCTTGTCGCCCTTGATTCACAGTTTACGCTTTTGCGAACGAGAAGTTTCAGCTAAATGGGACGCCGTAGCCCTGGCTGGGCCGGCGGCAGCGCGTCGCGGCAGGAGTAAAAGCGGATTCACAGAAAACATTAAACGACCCCCTCATCCTTCCCCCTCCCCGTCCCATCCCTGCAATCATAAAACATGCCCGTAGTGTTCACCTCTGATGCGGCCGCCGCCCTGCTCGCGTGAGATGGGACCCAACCGATAAGGAGTCATCAAAATTCTTTTCCTAACTCTTTACTTCAAAAAGTTAAATCTACACCCGACCCGTCCCGTCCCAACCAGCCCCGACCCACACGACCCGCCGCCGCAACGCAGTAGGCGCAGAGGGCGTCCCCAAGCTGCGTTATATGGCGATAGGAGGAGAGGGGCGAACGCAAAGAAGGGTCAGGATACATTTTCTTGAGAGTTCGACGAGATGAGATGAATAAAAACATAGACTAATATTACAGTTCGTAGTTCAGGTGTTCTGCAAAATTCCAAAGGATCGGCAATGGGCAAAGACGCGCGAAGACGCGTGTTATCCAAACGATTCAACATTTACCAGAATGTAAGTAAAATCGCGACGGTCGCTGTTCAATGCAAAAATAAAGAGAGGCGGAGGGGAGAGGGTTACCGGTTAGAGGGGGACCGGGGGTAACGGTGGTAAGAGGGGCCGCGCCGCACGCCAAGCGAACGAGGGGTCTGACCTAATTTTTCGCAGAGAAGTGCCCCGACAAAACGTACCTACCCGCCTCACCCTACGCCCCCCGCCCCAACCCGCCCGGAGTTGAGTTGACGAGAGTCGTACATCTTGGCTGCGGTCGCGGAATGAAGTCGTCCGGCGGCCTGCGGCCCGCTGAGGTAATGCCCCCATCTACCTCGTTAGAGCTAATCACTACGCGAGCTCGACCCGCATGCCCTGTCTCTCTCCAGCCTGCCCGTGCTGAAGGCTGATTCCGGACAGTGTTTAGTAGTGTCCTCTCTCCTGGGCCTTATGGCCGTGCCCCATGAGTTCGACAAGGATAGAGAGACGAGACCAGCAAGTGTGCGAAATCACCGATCTGCTTGCCCTGACCAGTGCGAGGCGCTCGCCGAAGATGCCGGACACGAGAGAATACGACCAGGACAGCACATCCCGCCCTGGACAGCACCTCAACGCCAGAGCTGAGAGCGATCAAGAGCGCCGCGGTTAGCCGGCCGCGGCCGCTGGAAGCGGGTAGGGGGAGAGGCGCGCGGGGGGAAGGGCGGGCGGGGCGGGGGCGGGGCGCGGTTGGCGAGAAGAGAGCGAGTGAATCAGCTGCTCAATTGACAGGAAGTTTCAATGACGAGCATCTAGCGTACGCTGCGCAGCGAGGGAGGGAGACAAGGAGGAGGACCACCGCGATGGAAAGCGGCAGACCAGACGGTGATGCAGTCCTGAGCGGCGCAGAGCGGCGCAGGGAGGCCACTCCTGCTGCTGAATCAGTCGGAGTGGTCACACTGGCCGCGGGGCGCGGGGCGCACAGCGCACACCCCGCCCCGCACTGCCAACTGCTGAGCCCGCCCCGGCCCGCCCCGGCCCGCCCGGCCCCGCGCCGCCTCGCCACAGGCCACGTGACGGCCGCGTCCTGCGTTGCTCTCATGAGCACTCCTGCAGGAGGGGCTTGCATGAATGCGGCGCTTAACGAGGGTGTGCTCTACTGCAAACTTGGCTCACGAAGGGGAAAAAAAAAACAGAAGCGGTGGTCCGGTGGCCACGTATAAATTATGTTAGCCAGCCTAAGGGCGATAAGACGCGAATGGGCATGGGCAACCTGATTACAGCAAAAAAAAAAGGGGAAACAGTATAAACGACTTAAATTGCATGAATCAAGGGCACATATAGAACTCGTGTCCAAGATATCCGAACTATACGAAGTAAATGTTTTGCTACTAAAAAGTTGGGCACCTACAAGTGATCATTAACTCGCAAAAATACTGCACTTATAGCTAATGAACCACCGCCATAAACATGTCACAGGCGGCTGACCCCGGCAGTCCAAACTGTCCAAACTCGCGATCTCGCCCAGTGAAAACGAAAGCGAGCCACAACCACCTCTCATCCATCCACCTACCCATTCATCCATCCATCACCGTGCAAAGTTTTCGCGGAAGCGTATTCAATCACTTTGCGTGTATGCATACAACAGGTCTATTGAGTACAAACAAAACGGCCGTTTCATTACACGTTTTTCGTGTCCACCGTGCGGGCCGGGCCGGGTCGGGCCCGCCAGGGCGACATCAGACCAGGTGTGGAGACGCGCCCAAGTGACGGGCTGCCTGGGTCGGGCTGACTCCCCAGCAGCAACGACAATGCACAACATTGGCTGCCAAGAACAAAGGCAGATTTCACGCAGAGAGAAAGGCGCTTTCATTCCCGGGATCGTGGTGGACCCATTGGCGCATTGTGCTGATGACGCCTCGCCCGATGCTGGTGCGGTGTCCCTGACCTGAGCTGCGCACCCTGAGGAGCACCCAGAGCAGCACCCAAAGGAGCATCCAGAAGAGCATCACGAGAAGCATCAAGAGGAGCACCTTGAGCACCCCGAGGACCTTCACGGAGGGGGAAACAACTCAGAATTTTTGGCGTAAAAATTTTGTTAATTTTCGTGAATTTGTGTTGAATTTTTGTAAATTTTTTCTTGAATTTTACCCAAACTTTCGTTTTTTTTTGTAATTTTTTTTCTAGTGTTTTTAAATTTTCCTGAATTTTGAGGTATACATAAATTTCAGAATTGTCCCCCCCCCCCCCCTCGGGCATCAGCCAGAACTTCAGAGGGTCACCAGCTGGTGCTAGACGTTCTCTAGCGAGAGTCACGCTCCAAGATTTTCTCCTCGCCTTCCGGGCCCCCACCCCCAACTGAGGTGCTCTGCTCTGGTCGATCAGCTAAGTTTCAACTATGGCCGTCACATGGCCATTCCCCCACTCCCATATTCCAGGCGACGTCATGCGCTTCCCTCAGCCCCTCCAAAACTTCCGCTACAGCTTGTCCGTTCGTGATAACAAGTATGCACTCTGACCCGGCGCCTTGCAGACTTTAATCACTCATATGCAGGCATGCGTAACGTGTAACACTACGCGTAACGCTGCCCTACAACATCCATTTCTAAAAGAGAAAGGGGAGAAAGGCAAAGGCGGAAGGAGGAGTGGAGGGAGGGTGAGAACCAATTTTGTCGTCCATGCTTCGCCGAAGGGGCATCAAAACACCGAGAATAGAAAAGAATTAAAGGTTACGTTATCAGCCGACTCAACTAATGGTTCAATAATTTATCTTCACCTAGAACCTGCTGGTCTCCTGGAGCTGAACTGGGAATGCTAGCCTGGCCGACGCCGTTCATCGTTTCGCGCTTTTTCGCCGCTGAGCAGACGCCCCTCCAGTCACCTGTGCTCTGTCCGCAGGTTCCCACCAAGACCGTGGCGGGGCTGGTGGGGCGGGGCGGGGCGTGGAGAGGCGAGCCGTGGCGGGGTGTAGCGGGGGAGGGGGCACCTTGCGTCCGTGCATTGTGTCAGATTGTCCCTTCCAGTCCGCGACAAAAACGGGTCGTAAATTATGATGCCGCCCCACTACACTACACCCCCGGCCCCACCCGGCCCAAAGCCCAACCCCGATGCACCTAATTCTCCATGGCACTCAGGTTCCCGAGGGCTGCGCGGGGTCCTGGTCCTGGTCCCTGTCCAGGTCCCGTACACGCTCCAAGCCCAATTCATCATAGCCTGGCCCACTCGCGATATAAATATAAGCTGCCACCCTGCCGCGCGAGAAATTCTCCTGCAGGTGCGTGTAATGCGGCGTACCACGAGTGCGATACGCGACGTAGAAATCAAGAAGGAACGAGTTTTTGCCTTGTACTTCCTACATTTCCTGACGACAGCACTTTTCGTTACATGTCCACTAGAATAATTTGTTCCCCTGCGGCCTCGTGCCCTCAGCGAAATAACAGCGAGGAAATGAACAAAGCCGGCTAACGAACTCAAGGGTGGCCTCCTCTCGGCTGAATTAGGCCGGACTACACAGTGCAGCGGGATGAGTGGCACCGGGAACTCGGGAGGAGCGGGGCGGGGCGGGGCGGGGGGCAGCAATAGGGGCCGAATGGCGAGCGGAGAGCCGTGACGAGAGCGGGGAACGAGGGACGAGTGTAGGAGAGTGAAATCTGGAACATGAGCCGCGCACCAAGTTTCCACACCACGAGACCGAGACAAGGGTGGTTTCCAGGGCAACAATGGTCGAGGCAGCACAGCGGACCCGTGGCCCCGTGGCGCCCGCGGGAAAGGGAAAAGGGGGGCGTCGGGGGCAGCCGGGGGCGTCAAAGGTGGCGTACCAGGCCCGCAACAGACAAGGACAGCAAATCACGCGCAGCCCCGGGGGGCTTCCCACCCCTCAGACATGAGAGCCGTGACGCTGGCGGCAGATCCGCGGACAGATCTAACCAGCGACACCGCATAGCAAGGTGACGTCGTGAAACATCAAGTCCCAAAACTCTGCTGTATCCCTCCGTGACGACCAGCCTGCTCCGCCCCGCAATGTCCAGGATGACGCTGTGCGCGCCGCACCTGCCGCACGACCCGGGCCCCTCCAGCGGCCTGGGGCTCGCCTACCATGGTCGCGGGGGCCTGGGCGCGCGGCGCGTGTCCTTCCCGCCGTCCCGCTACCTGGTGACGGAGCACGACGAGAGCCTGCTCGGCCTGGGCCTGCCCGCCAGCATGCGCCGTGCGTAGCGCAGCAGCCGAGGGGGAAACAACACTGAATTTTGCTGTACAAATTTTGTGATTTTTTTTTGTAAATGTTTGTGAATTATTTTGAATTTTTATTTAAATTTTGTGATTTTTTTGGTTGAGTTTTTCCTAAAATTCTGTGAAGTTTTGTAGTCTTTCGGTGAATTTTCCTGTTTATTATAAATTTTCCTGAAATTTTCTGAATTTATCCTGATTTTAAAAAATCTGAATTTTTCAGAATTCCGATGAGCACAAATATTTCAGAGTTGTTATCCCCTCGCTAGCAGCTGAGCGTAGCGCCCATGGGACCCGCGACAGGGCCCCGCAAGGCCGCCCACCTGTTGCGCAGTCGAGTCCGAGCCCCGCCCTCACCCCTATCTCACAGTGCAGCTCCGCCGGCGTCGGCACGGAGGCTCCCGGGCCCGGGCTCGTCCCGCACCCCGGCGGCACCGGCGCCGTCGGCGGCGCACCGCGGTGATGCGGCGTCGGGAGCGTGACATGGCGGAGCTGGCCGCCCTGCGCCAGTGGCGCGCGCTGCACGACCAGGCGCACGTCCTGGCGCACGCCCCGGCGCCGCGGCAGCGCCGCACCCGCCCGCACAGGCGGCGGCGCCACACGGGCCGCGACCCCCTCCTGGAGGCCGCGATGCTGAAGCAGTGGGCCCGCGAGCGCCGCCTGCAGTCGCGGCCGCAGCGCGCCCCGAGCCTGGCCCCGGGCCCCACGCCGCCGACATCGGCGCCGCAGCGACCACACAAGCCCGTGCGTCATCATCACGCGGAGATGCCATATAACAGAGAAATTTGTCAGAGCTTTCCCCGGGAACAGAGTGAAATGGCGACGACAACGACGGCGACGTATTCGTCGGCGCCCCGCAGCTGCGCTCGAGCGGCGGGCCGGGCGAGAGAGTACCTCACACTTGATACGTTCCCGTTGTCGTGCCGCGCGGTGCGGCAGTGCAGGTGAGAGCCAGGCGCCCCCCGCGGCCGCAGTCCCAGCCGCGACCTGGCCGACACCAACTCCAGCCCGCCACCAAGCAGGACGTCGACCTGGAGGCGGCGCAGCGGCGCCTGCGGACGCAGCAGCGGCTCAAGGAGCTGCAGCTGCAGCGCACGTCGCAGCTGCGCGCCTGGCAGGAGCACGACCGCAGGGTCAAGAAGCAGCTGCGACGAGCGCTCGCTGTCGGGGCCGAGGTCCAGGTGCGCGGCGCCCCGCAACAAGTGATGATTAAAGCGCCTAGTTTTTACTTGTGGTCGGGCACACTGCGCGTACCTGCTCGTACCTCACGTTGCGCTGCGCTCCATCTTGAAGCAGGCGACGGCCGGGGGCACCGACCAGGACGCCAAGGACGCCTGCGCCCCGGGGGTGGCGCCGCAGGCCAAGAGGTCACCCTCCACGCAGACGGGTCCAGGACCCCCTCCCCTGCCCCGTTCTACGTCCAAGCGCAGCCCGGCCAGGCCTAACCTGGGCGCCGGCGACGTGAGCAGGCCCTCGAGCAGGCCGGCTACCAAGTCTGCCGGCACCCGCCCGTCCGCGTCCGCCTCCCCGGCGAAGAAGGACGCCGCGCTGCAGGGAATCCCGTCCACATGCCTGGTGTACAGAAGGTCTCATTTCAATTCGACAGACTCCACACGATTAAATATTAATTTACTCTAAACAGATCGCTTTTTGGTGCATATTTGCAGTCACATCAACGAGAAGTCTCCATCCGAAACGATGACACCAAGTCTATCGTCGACGTGGAGCGATCTTGGTGGCAAGCAGCAGCTAGGGGCGAAGGACAGCCCGCTGAAGCGCGGCATCCATAGCACGCCCCCGTCAATCAGTCAGACGTCCACCAGGCTCCCCCGGTCTACTGTCAAGGTGCAGCGCGGCCACAACAGGCTCTACAACATTTCTTTACACCCCAAAAGTGGCCCTTAGCGAGGGGGGGATTACTAATTATTTTTATTTGACTTTTGATTTTGTTGATTTTTATTATTTGGTTTTTCTTTTAATTTTTCAAGGAAAATTTCTGTCAGTTTTAGATGATAAATTTTGATGTCCTTCCGTTATTTCTGTTGTTGTTTCAGGTTTTTGTTCATTTTTTCTTGATTTTTTGTATCGTCTTTGTATCTTTCGTCTTGATTTTATTTTGATATTTTTTTAATTATTTTTAATGATTTTTTTGGGGGCCGTACAATGATTTTTCGAAGTGACTCGGCCCTTAGTCATTTACCCTTCTTCATTATAATTGTCGACTGGATTTTTCTCATGACGCACCAAAAATTAACCGGGAAAAAAATTACTTTTGTCGTGTGTTGGTGTTGGCATGCAGGCGGCAGCCAGTCTGTCGGTCCCCGTGCAGGAGCCTGCCGAGCGCGAGCGGCCAGCCAAGCGAGCGCAGTCGGCGCAGGGCGGCCTGCAGGGCGGACGGGCGCAGGTCCGGCCTCGGCCGCCCACCCGATCCGCGCAGTCCGCGAGGAGGACGCCCACCACGCCCAGAACACCTACGACTCCGAGAAGAGACGCCTCAAAGACGACAACGACCGGGGTGAACCGCTCGGACATGACTTCGGGCCCGAACTCCTCCCCGCCATCGACCACAACTGTCACGTCACACCGCAGCACCAGCAGACTTTCTAAACCGGCTTCTGGTTCAGAAAAAGCCAAGTGCGTGTATCGGGTCTTTCAGAAAAACAAGTGAGATTATCCGGTTTGCATACACGCTCCTGGCGTGCGGCGCCGTGGCCCCTCGTGTAGGCAAACCCGCAATACTTTAACATGCTCTCTGACACATCCAGTTCTATGGCAGCGAGTGGAACTGAAAGAATTTAATGTCCCCTTTATCTACAAGCGAGGCTATGCATGTCCAGGTCACCTCGGTACGCGGGGTCCACGCCCAAGGGAACAGAGACAGCGGTCTCCGGGTCTACCTCGGTGCGGCCGGTGTCCAGGTCACCCTCCTTCCTGGGCGGACCGGCGAAGAAGCCCGTCAAGCGCCAGCTTACGTGCCGCAGCCCGTTGGCCTCCAGCGCCACCATGCTGGACCGGACGGCATCCGCGTCCCTCGCCTGGAGGCCTCCAGGGTCGGCGCAGGCGCAGCGGACCGACAAGGGTGCGGGAGACTCCAGGAAGTCTCCGCGGCCGCCGCTCAAGGGGCGCCCCGGCCCCGGCCCTGTCACAGCCCGGGAAGAGGCAGCCGACAAGCACCCGCCCTCCAGCCACCCCGGTACTGAGAGGGACACATGAAAGCTGGAAAAACTAGGGTGCTACACACCTCACCTCAGGGGTGCTTGATCTTGATATCACAACCCAGGGGTGCTACTCTGGTAGTGCCTGCACAGTGGCAAGATAAACCCCTAAAAGTACGATTTCAAGCACTTCTCCTCTCTTAACAGAGGATCATATGCTGATTATAAGGGCGTGGCAACAACACTACCACATCTTGAAAGGTGCTTATTCGTAGCACCTTTGTTTTTCCAGTGCGGCGAGTTACACCTCCGGTAAAGAGAGAGCGACACTTACAGATGTCCATGTTCCTAGTGCGCTCGCGCTCGAAAGCGAAACCGAGCGGCAGAAACACATCTGAGCCCCTCAGCCGCCCCGGCACGACCGTCCGCTCCAAGTCGAGCCCCGCGCGCCCCGCCGGCGGCGACAGGGGCGCGGCTCACCGAGGACTCCTTCCCCCTCCCCCCCGCACCCGGTCCAGCTCGCGCGCCCGAGCGCCCCCTGCGGACAAGGCGGGTCACAGGGCGGATAACGCCCGAGCGGGACGAGTGTCAGAGACTGGGAGGCAGGCCCACCAGGCCAGGACAACCGCCAGCGGCGACCGCCGATCACCGGCAACTGCACAGAGAGCGACGGCCAGGCGACCGCGGAAACGCAGCAGGAGCAGATCCAAAGTAAATGCAAAAACTTGTAGCTTCAACCCCGGTGCCGGCATCGTGTTCAGCGCCTCTCTCTCGTGCCGGTGTAGGGAGCGCAGTCCGAGCGCGGGCCCGCCCGGCCCCGGGACAGCGAGGTAGAGGTGCCCTTCCCCGTGGTGGGCCAGCCGCTGCCGACCCCGCGACGCATCAGGCGGGCGCCGCCTCCCCCGGGCACCCGCCCCCGGCCTCGCCCCTCCGAGGAACCCGCTAGCCCCGCGCTCCTCGCGGCGGGCCCGGCCCCGGCGACGTCCTCGACCGGTGGGCCGGCTGTCGGGCAGGCCTGCGGCCCAGGCCCCGGCCCCGGCCCCGGCCCCGGCCCCGGCCCCGGCCCCGGCCCCAGGGTGGCCGTGCGTGCCGCGGGGGAGAGCCCACTGAGCCGCGGGCTGCAGCAGCAGCAGGGCCTCCGCCTCCAGCCCGCGTACCGCCCGCCCCTGGGACTAGGCGCGCCCCTCGGCGGCCCGCACGGCGCCCCGCCCGCCGCAGCCTGGCACGGCCGGGGCCGGCACGGCTCTCTCCGCTCCAGCAAGATCGCAGCCGCCCCCGCCGCCCCCGCCCCGCTGCCTAACGTCCCCAGCCCCAGCCGCCGCAGGTCCTCGCTGCACTCGCTGCACCGCGCCGTCAGCCGCCTCGAGACCATCGAGGACGTTCCGGAGTGCACGCCAAGGTCGCAAATCCTCTGAGGCACTCCGACACACAACCAGCACACGCCTATAATCTAGCCGATATTACGAGGGCTTTTAACAGGGCCGCTCATTTTAAGTTTACTTTTTCGTGTTTCATTTAGACCCCTAAAGGAAAACGCACAACTCCAAAAGAGGCAAAAGGCGCCTAGGCCTCTTTATTTTCCTCGCGCTGCTTTCTTCTCCGTTACCCTGGAGGGACCCCTATTCGCGTTAAACATTCTCTAATAAGTGGATTAATCTCGAAACATTTTTTAATTTGTGCGACAGCAGAAAGGCCTCTGCTGAGGGCTGGCGTGGGGAGAGGCGCGCCGGGGAGGCCCCGTGGTCGAGCCGTGCCGCCTCACTTGCAATGTTTTAATTCTAATTCCTGATTACCTCCGGAGCGGTGCCGTGCCCTGCCATGCTTTGCTTTGCCCCCCTCCCCCACCTCACCTCCCTGAGAGAAGTTTGTCCACGGCAGGCTGTAGGCCTACGCGTTGAGGCGGTCCGGACCGCGCTCCCGCGCTCGCACGGGAGTCGGGAGTCGAGAGTCGAGTTATAAACTCACCGCGCTCGCGCACAAATCGAAATCCGCTCCGTAACGGAGTTTTACCAGTCGGCCGCCGCAGTCAAAATGTGTAAATTGCCTCGTACCACTCTCCGCTCCACTCCTGCGGACGACGACGGTGCCCTCCATCACGGACGAGGCGGCTGCGGCGCTGCTGCGGCGCGAGAACAAATCAGGAGTCGGCAGGGATTTAAATTGGCCGCCGCGCCTCGCCTCGCCTCGCCTCGGCGCAGTCCACTTTGCGGCGCCGTGGCGTGAATGGGACCGAGGCACGAATGGCCTGCCGGTCGGCTCGGCGCCCGCCGGACTGGAGGTAAGGGCACAGGGAGAGCGTGGGGCGGGGCGGGGCGGGGCGGGGCGGGGCGGGGCGGGGCGGGGCGGGGCGGGGCGGGGCGGGGCGGGGCGGGGCGTCCGCGCGCGCGGCCCGAAGGCGAGGCCAGGAGGCAGGCCCCGCTGCCTGCACTCGCCTCTCCGTTTCTCTCGCTCTAAAGAAGTCTGCCGTAGGGTGCGAAAGAGCTCTGTCCCTCTCGCACTCAAGGAGCGCGCCTACGAGTGCGGGCACCGGATTCTATTTGCGCGGCCGCGACGCGCTTCGGAAGCAGGCCGCCGCACCACTCGGCACCGCTCCGCATTCAGCAGGGCCGGGCCTGTGCAGAGGCCGGGTCACCGGGGGGGTCGGCCGGGCCGGGCCTCTGCACCTCACACGAGACACATTGGAAATGCGATACAGTCCACCTCCATCACTATAATTTAAGAAATAAAAACAGAAGGAATGACATGAAAGGGGGGCTAAAAAATGAGGAAAACGTGGAGTAAGGGAAAGGGAGGGAGGGAAGTAAAGGGTAGGCGCGCCGTCACCGCCGCCGCCGCGCAGCAGACAAACGAGCAGAGAAACGTAATTATGAGGGAAGGAGCGAGAGGAGAGCAGAGGCATGAGAAAAACTGTGGAGCAGATGGAAACGGAAAATGAAAAGTTAATGTGAAATATGGCGGCCGCGCGCGCTGCGGGGTGTCCACAGTTTGATACTCCGCAGCCGGCCGCGCCGCACCACGCCACGCCACGCTGCTCGGGCTGGAGGCGGTGGAGGCGGTGCGACGTTCGAACCGTCGCGTCGCGGGCGACAAACCGCACGAGAACGAGACCATTCGCTCCACTCGCCTCCAACTAACGGAGCCCGTCCCGTGTGTGCTGGGGAGACGCAGGCTGAGGTGAGGGGTAGTCTCGCGCTATCATCTGCACGTAGCCTGCACAACACTATAAAAGGAACCTGAAAAGGCCGGGCGGGCTACGCAATGATCGCGTGCCGGTCCTGAGAGTCCACAGTGACCTGACACACCGCGATATGAGCTTTTTAATGAACATGGAAGTACACGGATTACAGCGGGAGTACGCAAGAGTAACGCTGGAGTACATCGGTGTACGTAAGGAACAACCGGAGAACAGCCGGCACATAGTCTAATTCAGGTGGGTTAAGTCCCTTGTCAAGTTGCACCTGGACTTACGTTTCTCTGTCAGACCCCACCTGTGGACGTAAGTTCCTTTGTCAGACAATTATTGGACTTACGTTCCTCTGTCATAGGCTCCTCCTGTGGACTTAAGCTCCTTTGTCAGATTATGACAGGACTTACGTTTCTCAGTCAGATCTATGGGGGGGGGGGGGGGGGTAGAGTCACACTAAAACCCATTCCAAACAAGTTAAAGCAGCAAACATTTTACTGGAAGGAAACGCATTTAAAAATAAAACATACTGTGAAAGAAAAAGTCATTTAGCTGTAAATGTAACTGCCAGATAAAAATAAGACACACTTTTGGTCACAATCTGTAAAATTTGTCCAGATGGACGCAAGTCCCTTTGTCAGGTCATCAGTGAAACGTTAAAAATTGAAGATTTCGAGTGAACCAGGGGCGTCCGCGTCCGTCCTCATGGCGCGGGCTTATGGGGACGATGGACGTGAGCGCGAAAGGCGCAGGGTGGCGCATATGGGTACCTTCCAGGAACGAAGGGAACCGCGGGTCCCGCGCCGCCCCGCAGCCCTACAACACAACAATAAATAAAGGAAAATTCAAGGGTCGTGAGTCCAGGCAGCGGCCGACAGCGGCAGGCGGAGGCGGGCGGTGGTGGGGTTGGGCGCTGGGCAGAGGGTTGAGTGTGTGGAGAGTCTGCGGGAGGCCACAACGCCCCGCCCCGCCGCCACGGCTAGGCCCGGGCCCGGGCCGAGTCGCGTGCATGTTACTTTTAAATTAGAGAATCCATCAATATCGGGAAAGGGGTGCGTTGTGGGCAACGGGGGGGCCGACGGTGCGGTCGCGACGGGCGGAGAGGGGCCGGGGGAGGGGGCGGCGGGGCTGCTGTTATTAATCACGACTTAATTCGGACAAACGACCGCGAGCGAACGCGCCCCCGCCTGCTCCACCCGCACTGCGTACACGCGGGCATAACTATCGTACCCACTTTGGCTGCCGACACTCCCTCCTTTGCCTTTACCGCGATAAACTCTCAGAAAAATACAGGCGTAAGTCATTTCGTCGAGAGTGTTGTATGAACTGGAAGAGAAGAACACTACGACGACACCGCCTTTCCCTCTGCCCTTCCAAAAATTCCCCCACACCCCGTAGCAGCAGCGATGATCATATATCTCTGATGAGTGCCGCAGTCCGATATCCAACTATCTAAAAAAGCGATTATGAATACATTACGCTGATACGGAAGGTTCGGGACGAAAATACTCATCATTGGGGTGAAAGAAAGGGCTGCAGGGGGTCACCTCATCGTCTGCCGTCTGGGCGACCAGCGCTAGCAAACATTCATCACCCGACGCGGGGCTGGAGCCTTGCAGAGCAGAACTTCACATGCACCTATCACCTGTTCCAATGAAGTGCGGGTAAATCCCAAATATTCAGAAACAATGAATATTCGAGGTCTTAAAATGGTGAAAAATTACATTGCTGATGATGAACCTATGGGTGAACTTTGATAGCTGGTATTGAAGTTCCGATTCCGAAAACCAGAAGAGTTGTCACAACCGAACACTTAAATAAAGCTGGGGTTTGTTGTCATTGACAAGGTGTCCGGTTGCAACAGCTAGCTTCTGGTTTTCGCGGTAATGGATTGGATTGTCGATGCGAGTTACCGATTTTTTTTCTAATCGAGCAGAGTCCATCACCTCTACAAGCCACTTTTTCCAGTAGTATCCCTTGTTTTAGACTACAAAATATTGAATATACTAACGACAGTTCAAAGCTTAACGAAGTTCCTCGACCTCGCGAGTGCATTCCGGGGAACCACCAAAACGACACGAAAGGATACTCGCTGGAGATAAATAAAGGCAGGCCACATGGAAGGAAAGAAACAACACAAAAATGTCAACTGGCCCTCTTTGAGGTTTTCTAACTCATGAATCTCGTTTAAGCATGCGAGGCGTTTTGGCGACGTGGGACAGGGAGGGGTGGGGTGGGGCGAAGTGGTGGCCAGCGGGCATCGGACCGGATTGAGACACAAATCATGGCAGGGCAACATTTGCATACAGATGGTGACTCGACTCCACATTCACACCCGCGCGGCACGGACGTGATGCGTGGCACCGCGGAGAGGGGAGACCTGCTCTCCCGACTCCACCCCTTCAACTCATCGGGTTAGCGGCGGCACAGGGCAGGGCCTAATGCAGGTGTGATTTATCTCGGCGCAAACCGACCAGTCCGCGAGTTGTACCGGACCCGACCGGACCGCTGGACACGATGACTCCGACCGCAGGGAGACTTCAGACATTGGAGCGAATAAGCGCCCCGCGCGACCGGCATAAGGGACCCGCGCCCCGCGCACTACCCTGCGCCCTGCGCCCTGCATGCGCTCCGCACCGAGCATGCGCAAAGCAATGCCGGTACATACATCTTCACAAGCTGCATTGCTCTCAATATGTATCTGAGCTCGTAAGCGGCAAGTAAACCGACTCACCTCGGAACAAAGTTTTGTCCGTCACGTGTATGGGAGGATTTCTCCGGCCCGCTGCGACTGCGCGACTCCCACTGACGGACCAACACTCAACATATTTGACAAGCTTGGTAAGATATGTACAACTATGCCTATGTCCCCTATGCCGTTGTAATACTAAACTTTTTACTTGGTAATAGTTGTAAGGAATTTATAGTATACACCCGTCCTATTATACCAGGTGGCTGATGGACCCCGGGCACTTTTTTGTACTATGCAACACGCCCGCACCGCTCCATGCGGGACTGCATACCCATCAGGCGCGGGGGCCGGCTCCAAGCGCGGACGCTCCGCTCCGCCACAGTTGTTCCAGCCAACGGCCCGAAAGGGTTCTCTCGCGGTTCGCGCGTTTTACGGTGGGGCGTTACCGGGGGGAGGTTCGCGGTTTCGCGGGAGTAACTCGCGAGTCTGCGCGGGGAAAGCTCGCGGTCCACGGGTCCTGCCGTGTGTTGCATAGTACAAAAAGTGCCCGGGGTCCATCAGCCACCTGGTATATACCCCATCCTAGCACTTATCACTATGTTTAGACTACACAACTTCGGAATCCAGATCCAGATCATTTGTCCAATCCAAGTGCATTATTTGAAAAATACTAAAATCAGGTGTACCAAATTGTAGACCCCTCACCGCTGCTGCGTTGCGGATCAGCACCCCTCTCTCTCTCTCTCCGGCCGTGTCTCGCAGGACACGCAACTCGAACAACGTAACAGAGAGAGAGAGAGAGAGAGAGAGAGAGAGAGAGAGAGAGAGAGAGAGAGAGAACCTGCGACACAGAAGCACAAAGAAGGAGAGACGCTACGCGAGTATAATCGTGAAGCTCGCCGAAACGTCACGTCCGGGCCGTGGCCGCTGCGACCGGGTTGAGCGGAGCGGTCGGATTGAGACAAGATATTTACGCTGGGCCGACTCAGCGCCCGTGTTGAACGCGAGCGAGAATTTAAAGTGCGACTCACATCTGCATACTCTGCTCCCGCGGAGCCACTCCGCGCCGCCCGGCCGCCCAATTGTGGAATATCTCTGACCCGCGGTCCTCCGCGCATAAGCCCTGCCAACGAACTCACCCTACCCTCACGCGACAGAGAAAGAGAGCGAGACAGAGAGAGCGAGAGCGAGACAGAGAGACAGAAAGAGAGAGAGATGGGGGGGGGGGGAGCACGCGCGCAAGGGGAGGGACTGTGGCAAGCACGAGGAGGCAGCACAAACCCAATTCATTAGGGTCAGTTTCAGCCCCCCGGGGCCCGCGCGGGCCGTGTTGGGTACAATACTCCTCATCGCCGACCCTCGCGACGATGCAGCGATACGACGGCAAGGGAGGAGGAGGAGATGCCGTTGTGGAGACAAGACACGACGACACCCCGCCCCGCCCACCACCTTCATCGGCCGCCCGACCACAGCCCATCCGCCCCTGAAAAGTTCATGACTCTCGTGGACTGCACGCGACAGAGAAAGAGAACGAAGCGGAGAACCAGGGCGACGAAGAACATACTGCTATCTGTACCGCTATTTTTGAAACGTGTGGAGATGTTATGGTGGGTGGGTCCCGCCGCGGAGGGGAGGAGGCTGAGAGTGCAGACACGCGCCGGGCAGGGCCGGGCGCCCTAACGCACACGTTGTCACCGGCTTGTTGCAGCGCACCCCACACTCCGCCTCCGTAGTTTTAATAACATCAACTTCCGGTCCGGGCGGCTCGCAGGGGCTGCGAGCATCAACCCTTGCACGCCTCCGCGAGGCTGTACGCTGTACTCTGCCGACAGTGACACCAGGACACACAGAGGGGAGTGGATCGAATGCGCCATTTTCCGGACCGCCGCGCACACACGCCTCTCGCGCCGCGCGCATCACCACCTCGACTATACTCTGTTTTCTCTTCTCCTTTTCGACCTCTTTTGTCCGCAATGTCAACTGCGCGTCTCGCCGGTAGACAAAAGGGGTCGTAAATCTTATTGGCAAGTTGACTTGTCAAGCGGTCCAGTGCGAGCCGGGGCGAGGCACCCACAGCAGGCACCGGGACCGGACCTGACCTGCGCCCGCCTGCGCCACGCTCAGCAGGGTGGTCTCTAGTTCATTCAGGAGTTGCGGGAAAGGGTGGAGGAAGGTGGGCGTGTTTTGAGGGGGGGAGGGGGGGTCTATGCATTCTGGTTAGAACAGAGGTGTGTGTGGTCGTATACTATCGTGTGCCCCGGTCAAAGATAAACGCATCAGAACGAATGTACGAATGTGAAGGATTTGTAGCGTTATAATTGAGCGTGGCGTTCTCCAACTGATGAAACTTGAAAACGAAAGGCTGCCTCTCTGTACAGTCAATTTGACAAAACCTCAGCGAAGTTTTCGTTTTGTTCTGGAGGCAGAAAAGGCGAACGGCACATAACCACATTTATCACAAGGATAGGCAAATCCCAACAGGCACATGACACGGCCACAACAACAATAAGCAGAGCAAGTGAATGCGAGGCCGCGCGCGCGCCCTTGACCAAGACAAAGGGCAAAGAGAGAAGACAGTTGCCGTCGTCACATTTTGGGAGGGAAACGCGTAGAGAGAGTCCACCGTTTTGTGGCGCGGCTGCTGGGCTGCTGGCGTTCTGGACCTACCGTCCTGGAGCGGAGTGGACGCGCGCGGACCCTCAGTTTAACGTACCGGGTGTTTCTTTGAATGCGTAACAATGTTGCGGGATTGCATACTCGCCAGCCCTACAGGGACCAGGACCAGGGCGCCTGGGCGAATGGGGTAGGCAAACCCGCAACACTGCCACGCATTCAAAGGAACAGCCGCGGTACATGTGTTGGTCAGCCTGACCTGTGATTCTTTCATATATTCTCCAGTACATTTCGCAAAGGACTCATCAGGTTCACGTTGCTGGATCGAGTTGTCCAGCCTCCGGAAGAAGATGTGGGTCCTGCAGCAGCCTCACCGCGCACGGAATACAATGACCCATTCAGCACAACCCCGGGACCATACCGCTTTCCGGCGCATCCGGTGAAGTCAGTTCGGCCAACAAACAGCAAAAGAACCTTTGTCGCGAGCGACGCCCATTTTATCGGGCGGGCGGCGCACTTCATTGCTTCGTCTTCCGGAAAGATAGGAACGTGGCCGAACACGGCGAGGAAGAACTCGATCGAGGACGCAAACGCCATAAGGATCCCGAAAAACTTTTATGTGTTTGGAACAGTAAACTAGGCCTAGGCAAAATATTGAGTGAAAATGTAGGAGGGCGAAATTTTCTCGCATCATTATTGGTATATAGAAGCAGAGTCAGGGACGAGAGTGCGACTCACACAAGCGCGTGCGCACACTCACACACACAAACTCACACACACACATTCACCACCTGATGACACGAAACACCGCGGGGGGTAATCTGATTGTGGAGAGGACAACATTATTACGGCCCCTACGCGCCACCCCTCCCTGCCGCTCGGCCCCTCGCCTTCTTAAGTCTCCCCTTCACGCAGGCGCCTACATCGACCCCAATGTAATACACTTGTAAGGCAGATAGAAGACTGTTGGAAGAAGCTAATAATTAACATGCATAAAATAGCGTTGAATTGATGTCGCGGCAAGCGTAAAAAAATCGTTAAGAAACAAAAACATTTGTATTTCATTTTTAAGTTTTCTACATTCGAGGAGCGAATGCATACGAAGTTTTGTAGAAAAATAATTTAAAAATACAGAAATAAAATCCTGCTCACCAGAAGCACTACCCTTCCATCGGGATGCTACCTAAGAGAAAGGCTCACGAGGCGGGAGGAAGCCGACACGCCCCGGCCCGCCCGAGTACGCCAAGTTTAGGTCCTCTGAGGCCGGGCCAGGCCAAGTCTAGGCCAGGCCAGTCGCCAACTCAGACGCAAAAGGTGACAGCAGGCGCCGCGCCGCGCCCCTTTCATTTCTTCAACTTTTTTTAATTACCTCGCCCCCTCTTAATTAGCCGCGCCGCCGCGTCATCAAAGACGCTGGGCGCCGCTGGGCGTCGCGGCGCCCAGAGATTGGATCCGGCGCGGCGAGAGTGCGGCGCGCGGGCGTCGCAAGACTTGGCGTGCCTTCCGCGCGGACCAGCAGACCAGGCGAGGGGAGTATAACTCATGCGAAATGTGTACAGTGATTTTTTTTTCACTTTTGATTTTTATGATTTTGTTTTAATTTTTTTGGTGTTTATTTTTCTTTTGATTTTTCAAGGAAAATTTATGTCACTTTTTGGTAAATTTTGATCTTACACCCCATTTTCTGAAATTGTTATCTGTGTATCGATTTTTATTCATTTTTTCTCGATTGTTTCAGTTTTTCTCGAGTTTTTCTGCATCTCTCTACTTGATTATAGTTTGTTTTTTCTTTTTCTTTTTTAAACCACTTTTTGGGGCCGTACAATGATTATTCGACCAGGGCAATAGGGAGCACTACTACTCGGAAGATGCAAGGGGTACCTAACTCGTAAAAATGGCGTACAAAGACTGCAATTCGAAATGATTGTAAGTGATTGTAGAAGACTGGTGGGACTGTAGTGTACTGTAAAAACTAAAGTGATTGTAAGAATGACTGGAGTGATTGGAGGTGACTGGAGGTGACTGGAGGTGCCGGGAGGTTGACTGGAAGGGACTGGAGGTTGCTAGAGGGTGACTGGAGGGTGCCTGGAGGTCACTGGAGGCGACTGAAAGTAACTGAAAGTGACTGAAAGTGACTGAAAGTGACTGAGAGTGACTGAAAGTGACTGAAAGTGACAGGAGCTGACTGGAACTGACTGAAAGTTACTGGAGTAGACTGGAGTTGACTGGAGGTGACTGCAGGTGACTGGGGATGATTGCAGGTGACTGCAAGTGACTGGAGATGACTGTAGGGTGACTGTAGGGTGTCTGGAGGTGACTGGTGAGTGACTGGAGGGAGACTGCAAGGTGACTGAAGGTCAGTGAAAAGTAGGCAAAAAGTAGCCCAAACACAGCGGAGTAAAGCGGGCTGCATCCACGCCTGCCTACTAGGCAACACCTTCGCACAAGAGCGTTTATGTTGCCTAGTAGGCAGGCGTGGATGCAGCCCGCTTTACTCCGCTGTGTTTGGGCTACTTCTTGCCTACTTTTCTGGCAACACTGCTGAAGGTTGATCAAAGGTTGACTGGAGGATGACTGGAGGATGACTGGAGAGTGACTGGAGGTGACTGGGGGGTGACTGGAGGTGTACTGGAGATGCGCGTATACTTACATGGTCTTAAAAAATCGCCACCCCTAATGGAGGGAACGGGACGTGCACCCTGGTCCTGCTCTCGCTGGTGGTCAAGGTGTTCCCACGCCTCGGGACAGGCGAGCTGGGGGCGTACCGGGCGTACCACACCTCTTGGCCCCGCCCGCCCCGCCCGCCCCACCCTACCCTAGCGCCCGCCGCACAAAGGCGTGCCGCTAATGACGTGTGCCGGGAGCAGCGCCGCGCACCGCGCCCGCCCGGCCTAGCATACGGGAACACGAGGCCCCACCTGGCCGCGAGACCAGACCAAGCCGGGCCCAATGTTGTTGGTATCATGTTTACTTGCGACGTAGGCCTACTCGTCTCTTTCGGAGCACGCATGAAGCCTCTGACGCAACCTTCCTGCGCAAAACAAATCTGGGTAAACTACTGTCTTCAAATATAAATTGCTGTTTCCTAGAAGAGACGCTTTACGCGGGGCTATTTATCAGCAAGCGGATGAAGAAACTAACAGTATACCTCCTCCAACCTCCGCGAACACCAAATTACCACAAATAGATTCACGGAAATAAAGACGGGGTCGCATTCTGGAACCCGCTACACATTGACGCGTCGCCCGTGTTTTGTTTTCTGTCCCATCTTGAGGAGGTAAACGGCCGCCCTGGGTGGGGTCGGGGTGGGGTGGGCGCGGTAGGGAACAGGAGACCACCAGGGTGCTCGCCTCACCTCACCTTCCCTCCTGCCGGGGGCCCCGTAGCGCCGCCCCGCCCGGGCCCTCCCCGCCCCGCCCCGCCCCGGACACGCGCACGCCTAGCCTCCGCCTGTCCCGCTCCGGAGCGACGACGAAAACACCTCCTCGACATCAGGTGGCCGATCACTGCTTCGGGGAACAAGTATCGATCCGAGCAGGACGACACTTACCTCGTCGTTATTATGTTGCACCACATGGGAACCCCTCCCCTCACCCTCCCCTCCTCCTGCCTCCACACTAAGTACAAAGGACATCCTCTCGAGGACATCCTCCTGCGCAAGGGGAGGTGCGGTGCGTCAACCTGCAGCTGCCGTCGCCAGGTGACCGCTCCGATAAGTAAAAAACATTACTGCAGTCATTTCTTGAACATGTTTTTAAATTCTTTGGGATGGTTTGGTCAAAAGCACAGCATATTGTACATGCACTGTGAAAATGTCGATACATTACACTTATATTAGGCTGTCTTCTTTTGAGAAGATTTGGGTACAGTCTTAGACATTCACAGAAACTACCCGATGGCTTTTGTGGGTAAGCTCCTCCTTTTCTTTTCTCTGTCTTTTTTTTTCCAGTAAAATACCGCCATACGACGCCCATAAAAACCACGGCAGGGCCTGAGAAGCCGTATGCGGTCATAACCAAGCGGCTACCCAAGGCACCCATTTCCCCTCAGACCAGCCCGCTGACTCCGGCGCATCACTTTAAAAACTCCCTTTTATACTCTCTATTTTGATGTCTCCGTCAGCACACCTCCACATCGGCGGGGCGGGCTCGAACACATCTGCCCTCCTGCAGGCTTATCCTGTTGATCCTTTGTTGGCAAACTCAGCATTGTGTCGGACTACTTTTTCGCCGTGACAAAAGTAGCTTAATACCCACTTCACGGAGGGCGGCTCTAGCAGAGCGGGTGGGGATCTCGTGAGATATCCCAGTGTGGCAGCAACCAGCAGCTTTCTGCGTCAACGTCCGTTATCATTTCAGAGGATGATGATAAGGCACAGACAGTGCCGGGCGTGCAGCGCCAAAAATGCGAAATGCATCGCCTCGAGGCGTAGGAAGAAAAAAAGAAGGGGGGGGGGGGGCACGCAGGGGCGGGTTTGGGTAGGGGAGCGGTGGTGAACACCATGGCGTGGCCTTCCAAACAACTGTTTTTGTCCGAGAAGGAGAGGAGACTATTCAAAAGCAACACCTTTGGCAATGGTAATGGCTGCGTGGAGGCGCGGCCGTGCCGTGCCGTGTCGTGCCCTGCCCTGCCCGACCCGGCCCGGGCGCAGCCGCAGCAGAGCGTGCACGCCGTGGCCTGACGTTGAGCGATTGTCATTGAGCTGGACCCCCCTCAATGTGGTGCACAGCACAGGTAGGCTGCGGCCGGGCCGGGCGGGGCCGGCCGGTGGTGAGCCAGGTGCACGCCCAGAGGGTGTGCAGGGTGCACCCCGGGTCACTCCAGGGCCGAACCGAGGCCGCCGCAACCAGGGAGGGGCGCGGTGCACCCGTAAGGCACGCAGTAGAGCAGGGAAACGGGCGAGCGCAGAGGCTCATAAGCGTCCGGAAACGAGAGGTGAAAGTGAGAGGAAGCGAAGTAGTAGTTCGAGCGTCTCACTCTCACCTGTCGTTTTCGGACGCATACGAGCTTCTTCGCTCGCTCGCTCGTTTCCCTGCTCTAGCACACGCAGGGCGATAGGCAAGCCCAGGCGCGAGGCCAATCGATGAAACGGCGGGATTATGAGGATCAAGGTTATCACCGACCGCACTTAGCAGAATCATCAGCTCAGCGCACTCTAGTAACTGGGAATGTACTTTTCCGTATATGTGAAATGTAACTATAAACATGCAGATTAGGTACAAAATTGTGCCGAATTACGTAGAACATTGCGCATAGATCTGCATAAATTATTACATGCGGAATACACATATGCAAAAAAAAATTAACAGATTTATGTACAATATTTTACATAATTAAGAAAGATTTTTTTTCATAAATCTGCATTTTTATGTCGTTACATTTCATGTGTAAGAAAAAGTATTGCCAGTTAGTGTGCGGGAACGGGAGTCCCCGGGGAATAACTCTGAATACTCTGGTGTACGAATATCGTAAATAATTTTGTATTTCGGTGAATTTTTCTGCAATTTTCTTTTTAAAAATTTGCAGTGAAGGCTTTGAATTTTTTGTAGTTCATTATTTTTTTTACTGAAATTGTTTGCATTTTTGACATTCTTTGAGATGTTTTTTTTTGTTGTGATTTTCCAATATTCGAAGTGGCAACGAAGCGCGCAACCAGGTCTGGAAATTCTCATCTTTCATCTTCCATCCTTCCCTAACAGCTGACATTGCAAGAATAAAGAGGGACACTAAGCCTTTCCCCCAATCATTTCCTTGACTTCCCTAGACAATTTTTAGCCCGCCCTTCTGCTTTGAAAAAGCATAAAAGCGGGTTTATGCAAACGACCTCGTGTCTGTCTGTGTGTCTGTCTGTCTGTTCCACTAGAAGGAGATGAGCTAGAGACTTGAAATTTTCAGGGTGTCTACAGTTTTACTCCTAGACAACGAAACGCCTACGGCAAATCCTGCCAACCCTTATTAAGGCACTGAAAAAAATTATAAGTTTTCACGGAATTTAAAAAAAAAAAAAAAAATATTCAACTTTTTCCAACCCCGTCGACCCGTACCTCTCCGGAAGCGTCTTTTCGCGTCTAGTTCCCATAGACGTTTCACTGCGTTTCCTGACTTGTGGTCACCCTGATTTTCTAAATTATGTGGCGAGTTAAAATTTCAGAGTCGTTTCTCCCTCAAGCTCAGCGAATGGACACGGAGCACGATGTAGACTCTCTACATTGTGACATGGAGTAACTGTGTGCCTGTGCGTTACTGGGAAAATAACTGAAGTGGAGAATCGGACACATCGATTTAAAAACTGGACAGGAATTTTAGCGAGATAGTCTTCCCGCTACACTTTGGGATCGCACTTTAAAAATTGGTGTACCGTATGCAAGGTGTTCAGAGTAGGTGCCTACCCGCACGCGGCCGCATCTCAGCCTATACTGAACCGCCAAGCGATGCTCAAGCCGACCGGCAGAGCCACGATGTTTTATCAGCATCGATAATGCAATCTAGTTGTGAGGAGCAGTACCCACAGTGCAGAATGCACTCAGTTCACAAGGACGCATACGGGGGACGTCATACGTCATCCACCTGGCAGATGAGAGGGGAGGAGAGCAGAGCGACCCGTCCTGTCAACTTTGACCGAATGTGTTCTGCGCCTTTCACCCGACGGACGACGGCCGGGCCGGGCAGGGCAGGGCCGGGCTGGCTCGGGGGCGCTGAGTGGAGTGGAGTGCCCGGCCCGGCCCGGCCCGGCCCAGGCCTTCTGGCCTCTACCGCGCTGACGCTGAGTCGGCGCGGGCGGAATGTAGTGGAGAGGAGAGGGAGAGGAGAGATGGACAAAAGAGGCACATACGCGCGCCCAGCGGCGCCCAGCGGCGCCCAGCGGCGCCTCAGCGGGCGGGCCTAGGCTAAATTCGTTTTCGCTGTTAGCGCGAAAGGAATCCATTGGGCGGAGTGGATGCTGTGAGTGAGCGGCACTCTCTCCCCATCCCCACCCCCACCCCCGCCCCTCTGACCTCGACCCTGCATCGGCCCTCCCTAACTCGCGCGGACCACAAACATGGATTCAATCATCGAACGGAGTGTACTACTGTACTGCTAGCGCCAAATGTCATACGGTTCGGCATCACAACTTTTCCCCGCAGGATCGCTGTCATATCCCGCCCGCGACATGTGAACGCCCGCCGACCTGTTAAATCGGTTAAATAGCCCAAGATTATGAATGACGGTCGGGGATGTTGGGGAAATGGGAAATCCTGAACAAGCACGAGTGGGGAAATGGTGCAACCTAGAGGGGCTTCAGCACTGTTTTACGTGGGTAATAAAGAGATGGGAAAGAGGCGGAAGGCGTCAGGACAGAGTCCTTATAAACGTCGCCTCCTCAAATTTATTACAGACGAGGAAAAATTTGCTTCATAAAACATGGTGGCGGCAGCGGTCGCGCGGGCAGGCAGTCAGACAGGACCAGGCAGCGGCAGCGTACAGACACATGCGCCCATTGAAAGAGAGACGGTGGGGCTTGAGGGAAAAGACGGGGCTCTGCGGCAGAGCTCTGCAACCGTCTAATTCGGATGAATGCTCGCCTGCCTCCATTCTTGTCGCACCTTTGGTGATGCCCTATATGTTATGTTGGGGGTAGTTGGGATCCATGAGTGCGACAAAGACTGAGGTGCGGAATCAGGTGGCAGGCTCAGCGGTCTGAGCTGAGGGAGAGCGCGGAGCACAGGATACGGAACGTAACGTGGCGCCACTTGAAGCCACGGTGCTGCGGGGCAGGGCAGGGCGGGACGGGCCGGGCCGTGCGGTTGGCTGGGGTCGGCATCAACAGGTGAGCCGCCGCCGCGAGCTAAATACGGGGCGCGCGGGGACACAGCACAAAAGCCAACGCGCAACAACCGCCGCGCGCCGCGCTGCGCTCAGACACAGCCATGTGTGTCGCGGCGCGGCGTTCTATGCGAGCCCGCCAGGTTTCTATCGACCCACCTCCCCCTCCAGTCATTACATACACGTACACGATTTCGGGCAGAAAAGGAAGGGACTGCCTGAACCGTTGAGAAATGAGGCGATGGGAGTTCGCCATGATGAGAGAGACGAGAAAAAAAAGTAATAAGCTGTCTTAGTGCTCGGCAGCCTGCTGGCAGTGCCGGCTCCCATGTACACATGTCCTGCCTGTATATGGCATGTGATGACGCGAACGTGAATGTGAGTATAAAACACACACGGCGGTGCACAGGCTCCGCTGCGCTGTGCGCGGCCCTTGTCGTACATGTGTTCGCGAGGTGATTTGCGCTTTGCTCGGCCGCGTGGGCCGCTCGCCGGCCAGCCCCTGACCATGCCCCAGTCTGCGCCGAACACGCCGGACCCGCAGAGCAGTTCATTCCCGACGACAGAAAACTGCCGGGGTGGTTTTTGAGTGCGAAGTTTTCATGACACTATAGGTCAGTTTCCGTCCTCCCTCCGCCAAGCCAGGAGCCCGTCCCGGCCCCGTCCCGCCCCGTCCGGCCCAGCACTGTTCTCCGGTTAGCCTGCGCCTGCCAACTAGGCAACGGCAACGCCCAGGGGCAGGTGCAGCAGATACAGCCCTCTTCACGATACTGCGATTGGGAAACTTACTGCCTACTTTTCAGGCAAATCAACCAGCATGGCTGGGCGGCAGGAGAGGGCGCGAGGGAGGACGAAGGAGGGAGGAGGGAGGAGACAGCAGGGCAGAGGGCGGGGAAGCACCACCTCCTGCTCTACTTCTACGTCTCGCACGGATCCGGGCTGAGGCGCCTGGCGCCTCAGCGGGATCCAAGGCCCTTCAAAATTGAGCCTGGCATGTCCTGCCCATACACATGATCATAACACACATACACACACACACACGCACACATGCGAGCGCATAGTCGTGTGAGGTGGTGCGGCAGGAGGGCTTTTGCTCCGGAAGCAATATCGTCGAGGCTTGTAGCGCCGGAGAATGCCCCCCTCACCGCCCCGCCCCGCCCCGCCCCGCCCCGCCCCGCCCCGCCCCGCCCCGCCCCGCCCCGCCACCTACAAGGCGGGCGACGACGCCTATCCTAACCATGTAGTGCAGCGCTGCGCGCTCTCGGCAGGGGGGTCTTCAAAGAGCTCCCCAAGATGCGCGATTCTGGAAAGTTCGTGTTCAAAATCTGAAATTTCTACGGGGCCGGGGCCTCGCACTTGAACAGCAGAGGATCGATTATCTAGGCGAGCCACCAAGGGATAATGTTGGGTCGCGCTTTGACATAACACTTTGGCCCACTGACAAAAATGAGATGAGGCACCAAACACTTAGATGTTTACTGACGCGGTAAAGAAACGCGCAATGGAATTTTTGACCAAAACACAAATATCAAGAAATTATTGTTTTTTTAAAAAAGAGGCACAATCTAATACGAAAATTCTGGAGAACTTACCCATTATCGTGCTATCCCGCCTCCAAGAAAGACACTGACCTCGCCGAAGGCAGGGAACAGGGAACGCTGGAAATCACAAATTA
Source organism: Frankliniella fusca (assembly GCA_029379305.1). Classification (NCBI taxonomy): domain Eukaryota; kingdom Metazoa; phylum Arthropoda; class Insecta; order Thysanoptera; family Thripidae; genus Frankliniella; species Frankliniella fusca. Next base: position 907,144 of record JAHWGI010001270.1, on the reverse strand, counting down.
AGCACCATGGTTAGGAGGAGAGGTACTCAGAGGTACGACACCACTTTTTCCTCCTGCACCACAACATACAGCTATTTCAAACGGTAAAAGACAAGGGACTGATATTACAGTAAGTGGTGTCACATTTTTTTTTTTTGGGATAACGAATGACATTATTTCAGTAGGTTCATACAGAAAATAAAGGGTCAAAAGGTCTAACCTTAAACAAAAGCGCATCACAGTCATTTAAAAAAGTAACTTACCTTGTGTTGTTGATATATCATAATTTATCTCAGAAGTCCTGAAAAGGACTTGATGAACAAAATTGATTCCATGAAGGAGGGAGTCCATGTTGGCGGTTCGCTCGCTGGCGGCACACAACTCACGGATAGCTTTGCTTGGATTTGCTGGCTTTGCTGTTGAAGCGACCGTCCAACCTCAAAACACATGGACTTCCGAAAACTTATGGAAACGACATTACAACTCAGAGTCTCACATCGTTAATACATCCTGAAATACTAAAGGTTCTCTAAAAAACTATTTTCAAGTTTGCGATTTGGACACGTCTCTCGGAATTTAAAAGTCGTCCTCCAGAATTTCCAGGCTGCCGGCTGTCAGTAGTCAGTAGACGATTGCGCAGAGAGGGGAAACGGAAAACGGGGTCGGCGGAAGCGGAGGGACTACCTTGGAGTTCGAATGGAGCTACCGACCAGTACCAGTACTATCGTTTGACCCAGAGTCAAAAGGGAATGCATTCGCTTAATTGTCGGGCTACTCTATCCGTAATGATGACGTAATATAGTATGCGGAATGGAAGCGCAAAATTGTATTAGCAAAAATTCTCCATAGTTCACTCATTTTCAAGTCGTTTTGGGTTGTTTTAGCCTGTTTTTGGCCAAATCAATAAAAATTCGTAGCGTAACACAGCGTAGACGAGATTGTCGGGTCACATATGTTGTACGTGAATATCGCCTCGCCTGAAGTGTATAATGGACCAAATTGAAAAAATAAAATAAAAAATTCTTGAAGGTTATGAAAAGTTTTATATAGACGAATATTTATTTTGTGAAGTCTACACGTTTCTCTTTCTACGTCACACAAAGTTCATCCCAAAAAACTACAGCATACCATGAGCGCCAAAATATCAAAGCTGAGACGAAAGCCATTTCAAATTTTATTCTAGGGAATTACAACTCGAAAATGAAGACCGCTGTGGAGACTAAAGAAATGTCAAAAAGTACGGTGCCAGCCAGATCAGGAGGGTTTCATCGTGGCTTCGACAGCCTATGAACTTGTTGCTCTTGGGACGCGATTCGCGTGCCGTGCCCGTGCCGCTCCCCACGGAATAGTATCGTATAGTGGGTGGGGCCAGAGCGGCCCGGCCGGACCCTCCTCACCAGCAGCGGCCCGCGGGCCGCGGGGGCCATTACGGCCGCGCCCCACCCCGCCACGCCCCGCCACGCCCCGCCCCGCCGCGCCCCACCACGCCCCACCCCGCCATGAGGAGCGAAAGAGGCGCAAAAGACCCGCGGCCCGCGTTGGCCGGCTGGGCTGGGCTGGGCAGGGCGAGAAAGGGGTGCTGGCTGCGCTGCGCTGAGTGGCGCGAGAGGAGAGGAGCGAAGTGGCCGCTCGTGGCGCCGCTGTGATTGGCTAAACGGGCCGGAGAGGCGCCGCGCCCCGCCGCTGTGCTGTGCAGGCTGTGCCCCACGGCCGAGCCGGGAGCAGCCGGGAGCGTCCCGACGCCGGCGCCAAGGGTCTGCTCCTGCTCCTCAGACGGGGACGCGCGCGCATCGCCTCGCCTCGCATGGCGCCGCAGCAATAAATTTCCCAATTTAGTGCAATATAAAAGGCGCTGACAAGCTGCGCGCGCGGAATTTATGGGCGCCCCATTATTGCAGGGTGGAGGAGCAGAGGTGCTCCACAGCGCGCGACAGGGCGGGGCGGGGTGGGGTGGGGCGGGGTGGGGCGGGGCGGGGTGGGGCGGGGCGGGGGCCGAGCCATACACCCGCTGTCGCAAGGGAGCGAAGGGCGGGAGCGGGGGAGAGGGCCTCGCGCAGGAGGTTCTTGTGAACAAGGAAGAGCAGGAGGGAGGATTTCGCCAACATCGTATCCTTTTGCAGTATACCACGTCTGCCATGTAGTCCCCCTCGATAACAAATGTAGCCCTCCGCGGGGAGCACGCGCGTATTTAAATGTGGAGCGGCACGTAGATGGTTCGCAAACACAATGCACCATTTCCTCTCCGGACGCAATTATTTCGGGGCTGACTTGCTGAGGGAGCGTTGCCCGCGCCCGGCCATCACTCGGCGTGAGTCGGTGCGCTCCACTCCTGAGAGCGAGTGCTCTGGTGATTGTGTTGACACCTCAGTGCTCACTGTAACAGGGGCCGCGCAGTCGGGGCGGGGCGGGGCGACCCGTTACTCAACGAGTCCCTCTGGTTGGCCGGATCTCAGATCTCACCCACACCCACGCCTCGCGCGGGTAGCCGCGTCACTGTAGCGGAAGTTTGGCACACACGAAGCTTCCGATCGCCACATCCCACGCATCTCCTAAACTTTGGACAAGAGTTAAGAGTTTTCGTGACTCCCGAAATGTGGAATCCTTCAACGTGATCCATTCAGACTACGATTTTCATGACAGTTTTGCACCGCCACTTCTTTTGTAGGAATCCTTAGACTAGACAGCATGTTTTCCGACACGTTTCGCGCACACCACTGCAAACTCAAGAGTGAGATGTCTCATCAAAAAGGAGCTAGATTTTTCCTTTTGCCCCATTTAAGTGAGCGTTTAGGAACCTCGCTCTTATTGAGAAAGAGTTTGGAACATCACCCAAATCAAGTGAGATAAAGTAAATTAATCCTCATTCAAAGAGAGCGCGAGGTTTCCCAATCCTCGCTCAAATAGGGCGAGATTTTTGAGACCATTGCTCTAATTGAGCGAGAAAACCAAACCTCGCTCTCAAAGAGTGGGAGAAAAATTTCTCGCTCGCTCCTGAGGGTGAGAATCCTCGTTCTGGTATTTACAATGACTACTCTCCTAATAGTTTCACAGCCACCTGATGCGCGCTTTACGCCCCGTTCGTTCCTCCCCGTTGAGTGCGTTGAGCGACTGGAGTGGAGTCCCCGTTGTCGTGCCTGCTGGACGGGTGCCTGTCCTGTCCTGTCCCGTCGCCAGCATGCGCCTTGCCGTTTCGCTCAGTTTCCGTAAGTTTCCTTTTACGGCGGGCGCCGCGTGGCGCCGCGCCGTGCGGCCGTTGCCCCGGTCCGGTCGACGACGGCAGGCATCACCGGCATCACCGCGGGTTCGCGAGCGAGTCGCGGCGAAAGCGACGGTCGGCAGACAGCATTAGCTGCAGGGGACTCCCGGGCCCGAGCCGCGGCATGAGTGCGAGACGAGCCCCCGCGGCCGCAGGCCCGGCCCACGGGGTGGTGCGAGAAGGAGAGAGAGGAAGACAGCGTGACCCGACCGACCCCTTCGCGGGAAAGCACGCGCGCGATCTCTCCGGCGAGGCGCCGGCCCGGGAGCGGGGCCGGCCCGGCTGACGCGGCGGGGGTGCGCGCCGCACATGGGGCGCGGGGCGGGGCGGCGCTGCCCATACGGCGCCAACACGGCTGTTGTTGCATCGACACCGACCCGGAAGTGAGAAGGACAGACTCCGAAACCCAGGCAGGATAATCAATGCACTGAAAAAAAAAAGTATTCGTTGTTTCAACTCATGTTATTTGGATTGATGTGGAGCAAACGAAAATACTTTTAAAGAAGAGGTTGCTGTTCGAACGAATTCTTCGTTGTACCAGCGAATAGATCGTTGAGGAAGAGAATAATTCTGATTGCTGAAACGAAAACCGTTTTAGTTGAATCAACGATCGCCTTCGCTCTCTCAGCGATGTGTTCGCTGCTCCGACGAAGTTTGCGTTGCATTAACGAATACTTCCTTGAGACAACCAATTTTTCGTTCTCACAGCCCAGCATGTGTTAGTTCTTCGTATATCAACCTATGTGTGAGTTCGATAAACTAATGACTTTTTTTTTCCGTGTGTGTTGGAGTGTCACCTAATACAGACGGTCTCATGCCTGGTTTTACCTCTCAATAAATTGAAGTGGACCACTTTGTCAGTAGATCAAGTTTTCGGAAAAGCCCACGATGTTGTCGTCGAGTCGATCGAGGCCCTCTGTGGAGCCAAACGTGACAGCGACTACCTTCACCTTCCTGCGGTGACCGTGTCTTTTGCGGTTGCGCGGGAGTCGTTTTTTCGGCCCAATTGCGAATGGCGTATTCGTATTTGTTGCTTCTCCCTCCCCCCCCCCCCCTTTCCCCAAGCACAGATTAGTGAATGTGGGATGTGCTGCACGCACCTCCAGCCCCGGCCGGGCGCTTACAATATTATTTACTGCCCCGAGCGCCACCGCGCTGCTCCGGCTCGGCCCGTCTAAGTTATCGCCCGCGAAAGTCAACAAGTTAACAGAAAAGACGCAAATGGTGTGCTTTGCCCGGGCCGGGCAACCCTCGCTGCGAGCAGTAAAATGCAAATGAAAAAGGCGCGAGCAGGTTTTGTGCAGTGAAAAAGCTGGTTTGTGCGCGCGCGACGCGAATTCGCATGGCGCCCCGGAAACAGCGCTCTGACTGCACTCGGTACATCTTTGCTTCTTGCATCTTTTTTTTTTCTCCTTTTTTTTTTTCCTTACGAGGCAACTCTCCAGGAATGATGGGTGCCGTCAGAGCCCGGGCGCTTGCTACAACCAACACCACGCCGTTGTGCGGGGCTCCGAGTGGAAAGTGAGTCCTGGAGTCCAACTCCACTCTGGACTCGTCGGCCCGGCCCGGCCCCCGGCCCGGCCCGGCCTGCCCCGTCCAGCCCAGCCCATTCACTGCGGTGCAGTCACAGTCGCGCACTTCCCACCCCTCCCCTCTCTGCTCGTCCCGCTCACCAATCCCCGTGTACCGCCTCCTCGCCTTACAACGACGACATACGCCCCGCGTACTATGTGGGCGGTCTCGATTGGTTGGCGTCGTCTAGAGATGAGTTTCGCGATTGTCAGTTGCCCCCCCCCCTTCCCCCTCTATCTCTGTCTATCTCACTCCCGAGGAGGAGGAGGAGAAAGAGAAAACTGTTGAGATTGGTTTGCGTGTCACAAAGTCGGCCACCACATAATACTTTTGCCACTTACTCTTCAAAACTTTTTTCTTATTATTATTCTTTTTTGCAAAATAACACTGTAAACTGGTTGGCGTCTTTAGACGCCAAAATATTGGTGTCCTCTGAGAACGCCAAATCTTGGCGTTCAAAGACGCCTATATTTGGCGTTCTGAGAAGAAGAACGCCAAATATTGGCGTCTTTCAACGCCAAAATTTGGCGTTCTCAGAGGACGCCAAAATTTTGGCGTCTAAAGACGCCCACCAATTTACAGTGAACGCGTTGCCCAACAATTGTGCAGAGAATTATCCTTGACGTGGTTCCACAATTAAGGAGAAACGCACTGACGATATCGCTCCGTGTGCGCCACACACCAATTAGCAAAGATAAGCCTTTTTTTCTTTATTCGCGCTTCGACCGCGAGGCGCATAATAATTTTGCTGGCATAAACTCTGCTTATACACCGCGCATGTGCCGCGCCGTGAAGTACTGCCTCCCGTCGCACTGGCGCGAATTCAAATTAAGACCCGAGGGAGGCGCGGCTGCGTGGCTAGCCCCCCAGACTGCACCCGGCCCGGCCCGGCCCGGCCCGCAGCGGCAGGGCTGGCCTCTAATAAACACATCACAATTACGCGGGAGTGCGCGGGGTAACGCGGCCACACGAAGCGGACCGGAGCAGAACGAAGTTTAGGACTGAGCACGGCCCGCGGGACGGTCTGCCACGCCCTGTCGTGCGCGCCTATAGCGTCGTCGAGAAAAACTAGAACCGTCCTTCCCTTCCCCGTGCAAGCATGGTGCCGAGTAGGAGGCCTATTCACGCAATCTGCCTAGATTGCTTGAGAAAGTGATTTTTTTTTCAGCAGTTTTCAAATTGGAATAAAAGAAAGACGCTCATAATGTGAAGAAATTACCCAGAGGAGGAAAATCATTTTTTTTCCCCTTTCTTTAAATTTAAAATTCATGTTCATTGTCGGGTGGGACGAGGGGGTCGCACTCGCACAGTTGCGCAAATTAGACTCGCCCTCGGCGTATTCTAAACATGTGTGCCGGTCGAGCAGAGGCGAGCGGAGCCCTTTCGGCAACGAGCAAACAACGCGTCCTGGCCCCCCGCGGCCCACCCCGCCACGCCGCGCCCCGCCCCGCCCCGCGGCCCGCGGAGGGCGGTGCACCGGCGTGGCCCGCCCCGCCCCGCCCCGCCCCGCCCCGGACTGTCCCGCTGAGCCGCGACAACCCCGCGGAGTCTTACCCACCCCGCACCGCGCGACACGGCTCCCGCTGTCACCGACCAATAATAATTGTTTTCTGCTCTGCTTTTGCTCAACTTGACTTTATATTTGGCCCCCACATTACACAAAAAACTATTTTATACCATCGGCGACCCCCTTCCGAGCGCCTTGTATATTTCACATCGCCCCTCCCGCGCCCCGCCTCTCGCCATTGTGCTCCCGTGCGCTCGCGGGGAAGGAAAGGGAAGGGCTGTCCGCGCCCGCCGAGCGAGCCGAGCTGCCCGCGGTGCCGTTGTGTCCGCGCTGTCGGGAGCCCCGGTGGAGCTGGCAGGGCGGGGCGGGGCGGGGCGGGGCGGGGCGGTATGACTCCAGCCTCTGACTGGAGGCGCGGGAGCAGCCAGGCGTACAGAGAGTACAAGCCTGCGTCCCCGCTCAGGTTGGCGAAACCACGCTCGAAACAAACCCGCAAATGCTACCCTGTGCCGCTGCGTGACTAGACCGTATAGCTTCCGGCTGCGCGTGAGATTACGAATGTGTTGTGAGAGTAGAGGGGGAGAGGGTGGGATTTCGTAGACATCTATTCGATGGCGATAGGGTGCATACGAAGGGTTTTAGACTTTACGCTTTTGTTTCGCGGGCCGCGGGCGGCGGGCGGCAGCGGGGCGTCCCCCTGGTGCACCGCACACTGGCATACAGGCCGCCCTGACTCTCGAGCGTCAACAGGACGGCGACGCCCAGCTCGACGCGCCCGGGCTGACCCGGCTCGGGCACTCCCCCGTAACGGACACCTAGACGCGGAGAGCAGCGGCTCGGGGAGCCACTGGGTAACCGCCCCGCCCCGCCTCGCCCCGCTGCACCCGGCGACCACATCTCATTGACGAACCATCATGCAAAACAAAGATCGCGCCAGGCGACTCTTGGAGAAAAAAATGCCGAAGAGAACGTTAGGAATGCGGCTGGAGCGGCTGTGCGTGGAGGCACGAGCTAAGGGCCCCGCTGTGCTAGGCCCCGGTAGCCCGTAGCCGCCCGCCCCGCCCCGCCTCTCACCCCCCAGCAGTCATTCCGCGCACGCGTTCTTCCGAGCCAATACTCCCCCTTGCGCAAGGGCGGCTATCTTCGCCGCTATCCCCCGCATGGCACCTCTGGATTCATATCGACATTCCGGTCACTTGAGCAGCCGTGGGTCCGTGCGTCCCTATACCATGCCCCGCCCTGGAGGGGGTTGTCGACGCCCCCTGGAGCCCTGCGTGGGGGGAATGTCTCACTGGAGGGAGAGAGACGAGTAGTAGGCAGGGCCGGCTGCGAAGAGATCGAATATGGCCGGCTGCACAGGAGCAATAATGACGGTTTGGTAAACGGCGCGCGGAGACGGTTAGCGACAGTTATTCAACTCATTGCCTCCCCGCACAGGGGCCTATTGCGACATCTACTCCACTCGGCACAAAGACTCCAAAGACTTTTTCGAAGTCTGTTGAGAACGATGGCATCATCTACTGTGTTTCGCTTTTCGTCTGAGTCATTTGGTGGGCTGAATTTCCATTGAGATTTCACTTTAAATTTATATGCCTAGGCCAGTGAAAATGTTCCATAGGAGGAGGGCGGGAGCAGGGCGTGAGGTACGAGAAAAGGTTGCATCGGATTAGCCAATTTTAAGCGACTGAATGAACGTACCAGAGCGCCGCAGGCCAAGGTAGATATACTCTTAGCTCAGCAGACGGATTCAGGGTATCGCTCAGTAGTGTCTTCTCTCTCACTCCTTATGGGCGCGCCCCGTGAGTGCAACAAGGACAGAGAGATGAGGTCGGCGCGCGGAATCGCCCTGCTGCCTAGACTTGCACGGTTTTAACGTGCATCGACCTTATGGACTGTGGCGCTTGACGTCATGTCGAAGTGGGGGGCGTGCACGTGCACGACGCGGACAGTTGAGCCCGGCGCGACCCGGCCCACCGCATCCTCGCGTGTAGGGTGCTGCCCCGCCGCGGCACGAGCGGCAGGTGTGCGCGCGGCGCACTGCGCTGTATGCAGCGGCCCGAGCTCGAGGGTCTTGAAGGGCCTCGTCGAGGACCCTCCAGTGCTCTCCTCTCCTCTCGCCCAACCTAGAGCAGCCGCAGCCCAGCAGCAGCAGTGCAGCGCGTGCCCCGCGGCGCGGTGCCGCTGCCGGGACAATGGTGTTCTTGCTCAAATATTTAGCGCTTCCAAGAGCTCTCCTCGACCCCCGGCCCGGCCCGGCCCGGCCCGACCCGACCACCCCCTGTTGCCTCCACGACGCGCTCTCCTCGACCGGTCAGGCAGACGTGGAGGACGGCGGCCCTCCCGCCGCCCTCGCCCCTTTGCTCCGGAGAGGTGGCGGAGGAGGCGGAGGTGGCGGAGGAGTGTGCCAGGCCAGGAGTGCGCACGTACCCAAGGTTTGTGTTCGGGACTTGCAGCCCCCTGCTCAAGAAAGGGGGTGGAGGTGTGGGGAAGGAGTGAGTCACATACCCGAGGTTCAGGAGTGGGCACATACCCAAGGTTTGTGTGTCGAGACGTGCAGCACTGAGGGCGAAACAACTCTGAAATTTTCGCACACCTCTTAATTCAGGAAAAAAAAATTAGGAAAATTCAAGAAAATCAACAAAAATTTCACAAAATTTGTCCACCAAAATTCAGAGTTGTTTGCCCCTCGTGCAACAACCCTTCTGCTCGAGAAAGAATGTGGAAGTGACGGAGGAGTGTGCCAGGAGTAGGCACATACCCAAGGTTTGGCGGAAGTGCAGCCCTCCGCGGCCCTCCGCTCCACAGGTTCCTCTCACCGAGGCGCGGGGCCCAGCCAGCCAGAGCGCAAGGCGGCGGCAGGCGGCGGCTGGGGCCGAACGAGCAACGGGCCCAACATAGCAGGCGTCTGGCGCGCCGCGGCCAATGGGGCGCCTCCTCGCCCCGCTGGGCGGAGTCTGCTGACAGGAGCCAGGGGCCGGGCAGGGCCGGGCGGGGGACTCCGCTTCGCCCCGCTCCCTCCTCTCTCCCGCCCCACCCCCACGCCCCGCGCCCGCGCCTGCGCCCCGCTCACCGGCGCCCCACGCCGCGAGGACCCGTGCCGCCGGAGCCTGGGGGGCGGGGGGCGTGGCGTGGGGCGTGGGCGTGAGGAAGCGCAGGGCTCAAGGCCCCTTGAGAGATTGCCGTCGAAAGAAGAAAACGAAATGAGCGGGATAAACCGAGGGGTCATTAACTTTAGGTTTTCGTGTACACCGAATACTTGAATATGGTTGGAATATTGATGAATATCGGTGAAATATTCGTAAATTCGAGTTAAGTTTGTCTAAATTTGGGTGAAATGTTGGTAAGTAAGGCTAAAACATTGTTAGATTTGTGTGAAATACCACTGAAAATGGGTGAATATGGTTGAATATTGAACTGATTACCGCAAGCATGTACCAGGTGGCTGACGGACGCCGTGCACTTTTTGTACTATGCAACCCGCCCGCACCGCTCCATCCGGGACTGCATACCCATCAGGCGCTGGGGACCGGCTCCAAGCCTGGACGCTCCGCTCCGGCACTGATGTTGCAGCCATCATCCCGAAAGGGCCCTTTCGCGGTACGCGCGGTCTACGGAGGGGCGTTACCGGGGGGAGGTTCACGGTTTCCCGGGAGTAACCCGCGAGTCCGCCGGGAGAGCTCGCGGTCTGCGAGTCGCTCCATGGGGGTATCTCGCGAACCGCGGATTCTCCGCGGGGGAAGGTCGAGGTCCGCGGATCCTTCTCGTGGGTTGCTCGCAGTCCGCGAAGGACCCACAGAGGATCCGCGGTACGCCACATTCCTGCGCGGCAGGACGCGCGGACCGCGAGCTTTCCCGGCGGACTCGCGGGTTACGCTCGCGAAACCGCGAACCTCCCCCCCGTAACGCCCTACCGTAGACCGCGCGAAACGCGAAAGGGCCCTTTCGGGGCGTTCGCTGCAACAACAGTGACGGAGCGGAGCGTCCGCGCCTGGAGCCGGTCCCCAGCGCCTGATGGGTATGCAGTCCCGGATGGAGCGGTGCGGAAGGGTTGCATAGTACAAAAAGTGCACGGCGTCCGTCAGCCACCTGGTACACTGAATATGACAAGTTGTTGACCCCTCGGGATAAACGATGTGGCTAATAAAACCCGGGGGCAGACTCCGGCGTGCTCTGTATGCGGTCAGTGGGCCAAATTAGAAGGCAAAGAATCCCACGAACACAGTTGTGTGCGGTAGATGGGAATATCCGCCGGCCGAAGAGGCAAAAAGTAGTCACAAATGTGGAGAGAGGACAGGCGGAGATACCCGTCTGCCTAGCACAGGTTTATTCGTGGGACTTTTTGCCTACTTGGCAGGCAATCCAGTTTGCGAGGTTGTGCTGGAGCTCCACCTCCGCCTCTCGGCCGCATCACCCATCGCCTCTTTATATCCTACTCTAGAGATTGGCTCCAACTCGAGCACGTTCAGCGACCGCTAGGGGCTGAGAGGAGAGGACAAAACGAACCCACCTGACGACAATGCCAAACGCCAACGGTTCCGGGGGTGTAACGGGCGTCTGCTCCGCCGCGTTAGAGGAGGGCCGGTGCCGGTGCGCTGCACCGGGCCGGGGGCGGAATCAGGGGAGGGGTCCACGTGAGCGAGGCGAGAAAAGACGTTGCGGAGTCGTTTAGTCGTTTCGGGGAGAAGGGAGGGAAGTCGCGGCGGGCCGGGGCCGGGGCGTGGCGGGGCAGGGCGTGGCGTGGCGTGCACCCCGGCGGAGCAGGAGCAATGCTGTTCGCTCGGCCGGCAGGTCAGCAAGCAACCAGTGCGCAGTGCGTGCGAGTCGGTGAGTATGAAGAAATAAATACGTCAGTTCTAGGTAGGTAATAATGAACTGCTATCAGATCGTGACGGGTGCATATAGCCGGTGCCGCCGGTTGCCCCGCCCCGCCAGGGTGCGCCCCCGGGGCTGCGACGGCTCACCCCTCCTATGCTCTCCCGTGCTCACGCCCCCTTTATTCGGTCCCGCCTCTTTCCCCGGCCTTCGATACATTCAACAACTGCCGCGCCAGCCTCAGCCTCGCCTCAGTCTTCCTTCACTTGCACTGCTTGCACCGAGATCGGGGAGCGCAAGCAAGACGGCCCGCAGGGAGAGAGGGGCTGGGGCTGAGAGGGTGTGGGATTAGAATGAACCGGAAGTAAGGACAATCAGCCGCTCCGCTCCCTTCATGCAAAAGACGGCAGTGGTGATGTAAAGAGAGCAAAGAGAGCAGAGGGAGGGGAGGGGAAGGGGGACGGCTCGAGCTCGACCCCACGCATTGTCAACAGCATCAGCCACATGTAATTATCCCACTTGGTCTGTCAACAGTTGACTTCCTTATTGACTCGCCCTTTGCGCGATTCCAGCTCCCGACTGTCCCCCCCCCCCCCACCTCCTCCCCTCTCCTTTCTCGGTATAAGACATCGCCCTTTTTACCCTGCCCTCTGACAATGCAGGTCGTCATAAAAAAAATGAGGTCTGTTAGAGGAATACCACCACCCACAAAATGCAAAAGTGGTCCAAAACTGAAATAGATCATTGATCTAGTGGACAGTAGGGCCAAAGTGAGTAGTGAGGCAGAAGCGCAACATTGGTCGTGTACTCGCTGGGGGACACCCGGTACGACTGGGGACTGATACAAAGCAAAAGGACTCGGTGCACTTCTGCCCTAATTCGCGCGACGGACAGCGGACAACTCTCTCTGTGGCCTTACCCTCAACATTTTTGATGCATCCGCCTATGTCTGTTTGTCGATTTTCGTTGATATTTTGTCTGATTGTGTAGGAAACATGTACTGTTGTACACTCCAACAAAACCTTTGGGACTTGAGTGACTACAAAATTGTCAAAAAATGCAAAACGGACACAGACGGACATGACGAAAACGCTGAGTGTAAGGCCACCTTTACAATCATCCTGCTGCTCTCCATCGAATATACACACGATAACACGAATGTCATGCTGCTGTCGGGCTATGATTAACCTAACCTGCCTTTCTCCAAAACGTTCCCTGCTGCACCAACGAATGAAGCCAACGTCTTACGCACAGCGATAACGTCTCGCACTAGATCGCAAACAATACAAGTAGTTGGGGCACTTTCAGAAAATCGTTTGAGCACAGTACTTACCCTCACGCCGGTGGGGAAACTGCAGCGGCGGCGGCCGCGGCGAAAGCAAGTAGGGTTGGCGGTGCGGCCGCGACCTTCCCTGCAATTATCGCCTGAGGGAGGCGGTGGTGAGGAGGGCGCGGGATCACGGCGGGTGCGTAAAAGGACTGGCTGGTGGTTGGGCGAGACGGGGTCAACATTCCGGGAGCGAAAATGCACTTGACGCGCGAAACGCGAGCAGCAGTGTCTAAGAGAAGAGGACGGGTACCTTACTTCCTAGCCTAGGAGTCACCGCCACGAGGCTGAATGATCTGCGCGGGCCACACGATGCCGAGTGAGAGAGATAGAGAGAGATTCCTGCCGAAAGTCAATAAGTCAATCCTGCCCAGGCGCTGTTATTAGTGTGTATGGGGGAAGAGTTAATCGCCCTTCTCCACTTTCTAGATGGCCACCTGGAAAAATAGGCAAATTGAGCGACAAATCCTCGTAAATAGGAAACCTGCGTCGCACCACCTCATATCCCCAACATCCGCCGAACAACAAAGCACAGCGGCGGCGGCGAGCGAGCATAACGTTCGAATGCGTCCCAAAACGATAACTGCGAACTGCGAGTGCGATGCTCTGCTTGCGTTTAGTTAACGGGGTGATCCTATTTCTGGAAGCACACCTAGCACTCCTCGTGCTGGAATTACCAGCCGTATCTTTAAAATGTTAAAAGACTTTGTAAGATAATAAAATATGTTTATTGGTAATGAGTAAATTCGGTTTTGACTGCAAATACCATGCCTCATAGATTTCCGACGAAACCGTTACATTCCATAACACTTTGCAAAAGCACTTGTCTGCTAATCTTAAGATATTTAACAATTATGAAATGATTCTCTTCAAAATCAATCACAGACTGTCAACACACGAACCACAAGTAAGGAGGATGAAGATTGTATTGGTTTAGTTGGTCGTGATTTATCTTGGCCCAATCACAATTACAGATGAAGCCAAAGTCAATTTAAATTCAAAATTTGGAGCTGACAATACTTGCATCAAGATTTGCTGTAAATGTATTACATGTAATACTAAAAGTTAATATATATAGAAAAGAAAATAACAACACATAATGGTCTTCAAAATGAATAGGATATTTGACAAGTAGTGTGTACATCTGCACTGTATCAAACTTCTGGAAAAATGATGAACATTCTAGAAAAATTCATTTATCATAAGTTCCCCACAATTAAAATAACTCCTTAATGAGGGCAACATGTGTTTTAAGAATCCATGGGATTCTGGAACCAGACTGCATATCCACTGTAAGCAATCTATAGAATATTGTGAAAAATTTAGTGGCAACAGAGAGGTTTTTTTCACCAAACAGGAGAAATCTGAGGACTTCCATGATTATCAAAAGAGCTTTCCACAACTCACATAAGTAACAAACATTGTCTGTCAAAACATTTTGGCAGAGAACTTCTCTCTCAATGAGCTCTGTACAGAGAAATCTGTGGATATTTTGAGCCATCCACAATGCATCATCAAAATATTGATAGGATCTAATAAAAAGGGAGAGGATGCTTTAGTCTTCCAAAGACAGCGCATCATCAAAATTGAGTTCCTGTAAAAAAAATTTATAAAAATTATTACAAAAAGAAAAAATCTCATAACCAGATAACCAAACAAAAAGGCAAAATGTTACACAAAAATAAAAGATAGACTGCTTCTTACCGAAGGATCAATGTCATCAAGATCAATATCCAAATCGGAGTCTAAAGACTCATCAGAGAAATTGCTTTTAGAGGGAGCCTTTGGTTTACTTTCTCCAGAGGCCTTTGCCTCTGACACAGGTGTCGGTGCAGGTGAAGGGGGTGGGGGCATTTTCGGGACTGATGCTGGGGTGGGGACCAAGGGAACATATGCTGGTTTGGGAGGAGCTGTTGCTGTAGATTGTTGAGGGGGTTGAGTGGGTACGGCTTGAGTGGGAATCAAAGGTGAAGGTCCTTTTGCAGGAATAGATGTTGGTGCCATAACTTCAGGCATCTCCTCATCCTCCACATCTTGGGAAAAATGATAAAAGAATTATGTAAATGAAACCATAAGACAGTAACCAAGAATATGAGAAAAAGAAAAGAAAAGAAAAGAAAAGAAAAGAAAAGAAAAGAAAAGAAAAGAAAAGAAAAGAAAAGAAAAGAAAAGAAAAGAAAAGAAAAGAAAAGAAAAGAAAAGAAAAGAAAAGGAAAGGAAAGAAAAGAAAAGAAAAACAAAGACAATATAGATAGATACAATTTTAAAAAATAGAAAAAAATTGCAAACTGATGAGACCACATTATACATACTGTTTAAAACTTTACTGTCCTCCTCTGGCACATAGTTAAACCGACCACTGGCTTCATCAGCTTTCATTTCCGCAATAGGATTTCTATCATGGTTTGCCTTGATAGATAGATAAAAGATCATGATTTTAATGGGAATGTATAAAAATTTAGATGGTAAAAGATAAGATAAAATTATGATGAATCAACTCACTGGGGTCATGGAATAAGCAGATGCTGGTAACTGCGCAAGCCGTTCAGGCTTCAGGAATTGTTCAGTTTTTAGGGATTCCAAGTGTCCAGGAAACAGGTTGGGATAATCTTTAGGATCAGCTAGTGACGCAGATGCTTTCTGATTTTTTGATTTTAAAAGGTCTCTCCACATTCCAACTACTGAAGAAACTCTGCTGGGAAGATATGTTCTGAAACAAATGGATAAGAAAAAATAGGAGTGAGGAAAGTTTATCTAGAATGGTCAAAAGATAGGGAAATGGATACAATTACAAAATTCCGGCATGTAAAATGAATTTCAACAAACTATACCTGGCAAAGAATGCTGCTTCTGGTATTCTGTTTGTAGCAATGAGAATATCCAAACATTTCTCCAAATTTCCAAGCATAAAATAAGAGAGGAATGAAACATTGTTTCTACCTAGTTCATCAGCTGTTTCTGCCACTTGCTTCATAACAGTTGCATTTCCTAAAAGAGAGAAAACAATTGGGTTCAACATTTTGAAGAGGCAGTCTGCAACTAAGGAACTTTTGGTCTCCTATTTTAATATACCTGAAGAAGTAGCAAGTAAGAGTAATCCACCATAATCTTGGGCATGGTGAAGGCACTCTTGAGCTAGCTCTAACTGGCCCATATTTAAGGCTAATTCTGATAGTTGGCGCCATTTTTGTTGAGCTCCCGCCTCTCTTGCAAGTGATAAAGCTGTTTCTAAATCTCCCAGTTGGAGAGCTAGATCAAATCTATGTTCAGGATCAGTTGAAACTGCCAAAGCTTGGTGCTTGAAGCCCTACTCAAACATAAGAAAATAGGAAACATTAAACAAATCACATATTGCAGTAAGAAAAAAATAGGTTTAGGCATGGTTGATGTTGATGCATGCCTGCTTCTCCAAAAAGTGAGCAACTCTTGTTCTGTATTGCTGGGGTATTGTGGGGAGAACTCGGTCAGCTGTTTCAAAATCACCTCGCATAACTGCAGTTTGGTATTCCAAAACAGACAACAGTAGGCTGAAACAGGATAAATTAAGATTAATTTCAGGAATTTCAGGAATCAATGGAGAAATATGTGAAAATGGAAATCGAAATTGACAATGCTTTACCTATATGAAACCACATTCAGTTCTTTGTCTCCAAGATATAATCGGTTGTCACGGGCAACATAGCCCAAGAGGTACATGGTGCGGTCTAGGTGAGACACAGTGACAATTTCACCTCCCACATAATAATTTACTCGATTCACACTATTTGTGTAAATGAAGCAGTCTCCTACCCACAATCCAGTACGAACACTCTCTTGCACTTCACCCAATACCTTTGAAAGAAATTGGTAATTAAAATTAAAGCACAAAGAAAACCAATCAAGTTAGTTCTGGCTGGAAGAAAACAAATTTGAACAACTTTCTCTTCCAACATAGGGAAATTGATTTACTCACAGTAAATGCGTCTTCACACCCATCCTCACTTAAATCTTTTGCACCAAGCGCTTTTGAAACAACATTTGCATCATATCGAAGAATGAAGTAACTGTCATCAGTAGCCAAGCAGCACAGCTCACCACTTTCAGACCAAAATACATGCCTTGGCTGGATATCAATCCTTCGAATTAATTCAAGACTTTCCCAATCATAGAATGTCATTGATCCAACTGAGCGGACACCAAGGAGAAAGCCACCAAATATTCCTGAAAGGACAAAATCATTAGTTTCTTCCCATCCGAATTTTTCCAAAATCTACCATAAGTACCAGTAATTTCTTGGACAATCGTGGACAAGAACAAAAAATTTTGCTTTATTTTAGGTAAAATGAATAAAAATGAAAGACAACAATAACTACCTTCTGCACCATACTCTGGTTTGAAAGACTTCCTCTCCTTGAAGTTTTTGAAAACTTTCACAGTTGAAGACCCCTCACGTATTGCATACTCAGATGAATCTTGAGCCCACACAAACTCTTGGGCAGAACCAAATGCCTTGTTTCTCAGGGCCATAGAGGTGTAAATTATATACTCTCCGTCACCACAAACAACCACAAACCTAGAAATAAAAATTAAAAACACAATTTTGAAAATATGGTATAAAACACTGAGAAAAACTGAGATGGCAAATTAGCTTACTGACCTGCCGTTGGGATTGTGTGCTACTGTTTGAGGGTAGATTTCACAGCTCCCCATATCTTTGACAACTAAGGGCAGGCGCTCTCCATCCTTGACATCTTCTGTCTCACCCATTGCCTTCAAATTTGCTTGTTGAATTTCAGAATGGCGAGCCCAAATAATCTTACCGCCATTGACATCCATGGAAACAGCAGGCTCTTCCCTACCAACCTTCACCATAATACTTCCTTCATCATAACTTAACATCCGGGAAGAAAAATACATATGTAATGTTTGAAACTTTAGACCATCAAATTATACATGGTTATTTTTTTTTTTCTTTTAAAGAAGAGAGGAAACTAGAAAGAAAGTGAGTATCAACAATACAAATGATAACCTACCCTAGCGCAACATTATTTGAACCACGCATGCATGCAATAGTCCAGACTCTTTCGAGACCATAGTTAAGAGATGACTCCAGCCGATAAGTTCCTGAATGCCATATCCGTACAGTTCCATCTTCTGATCCAGTTAGAAGAATTGGTAAAGCAGGGTGGAAGCAGACTGGAAGAAAAGTAAAAAAGCATTAATAGAACCACTCTCAAATTCCTTTTTTTTTAAACTCTCAAAACTTTGGGAAACAGGAAGATTTTACATAAAATTACTGACCTGATGAGATGTTTTGAGCATGCCCCTCCAAGGTTTGAACACATGTTTTGTTTTGGTAATCCCAGATTTTCACCAGCCTATCATCAGCTCCTGATATTAAGTAAGGTTTATCTCCTCCATAATAATAATCCACACAATTTACACCTTTCTCATGGCCATCAAGGGTGAAATTTGGGGTGCTTGATCCAAGTTGCCACACCTTTTAAACAGGAATAAATATTAAATCACTTTCAGTAGCAATGTTAAAGGCGGAGAACTCTCAGACGTAAGAAAATAGAACTAGTAAAAGAGCATATCTTCACCTTCACAGTACGATCCAGCGAAGCACTGGCAAATGTATTATTATCCTTCGGGTTGAAAACAATCTGCATCACATAATGAGTATGACCCTCAAAAACTTGCTGGCAAGCCCACTGCTTTTCCCAGTTCCAAAGCTTAATCAGCATGTCATCTAAATCAAGAAAAGTAATTAATTTGAAGTGAACTTTGCTATAACACAGTTGTCATTCATTACGGTCTTATTGGGCCTAAAAACAAAAAGTAAAAGTAAGTAAGAAACTCACCACTTCCTGTCAAAATGTATGGTTGCGTGGGGTGCACAATGATACACCGTACATAATCAGAATGAGCTTCAAAAGCATGAGCTCTTTCTAAGGTGTTGTAATTGAAAACACGGACTTGCATATCATCTGAACCTGTGACAATCCAATTTTTACGGGGCACGAATCTAGCAGCTCTGACAGGAACATCACAAACCTGTAAAAATGAAATGTATACAAATGGTTATGAATTTTACTAAACTTACTCACAATAAAGAAGATGAAAAGCAATGATTGGTCACATACCTCAAATGACTTAACCAACTGTTGAGACTCATGATTCCAGACATGAACATTGCCATTGTACAGAGATGCAAGCATCCATGGCTCTGTGGGATGGAGGTCAACACTTTTCACCCTGTCTGAGCGGGCAGTGAGCTTGCGCTTTATGTCAAGTCTGAGAGGCTGAAATAAAAAAGAAGAAATCACATCAATAGAAGAACATTAATATAGGAGTAAGCCACTGAGTTAAAGAAGTATTTGACTTTGGAGTTGCGCTTTTGATTTAATTATTTCACAAATCTGTGGTGAAGTAATGAAATTAATTACGGTGTTTAGAATCAAGAATGAAAGGTACGAGGTCATTTACTATCAAAACTACCGAAAATGAGTCTTGGTGGTCAACAGACCGGGCGGATGACAAGTCAGGTGGCAGGTGTTTCCTCTCGGACTAACACACTGACGACATTGCACAAACGAATGGAACCAATATTATCAGGAGAAATATTAACTATTTATGTAAAGGAAACATCAAAAGGTCAAAAGCAGAACTGCACAGAAGGAAATGAAAACATCAGATGGACAAGGTTAGGCGAAACAATTCAACTTTCTATTGGAAGAGTCAAGTGTTTTAACCACAGAATGTACGCCCTTGGATTTGCAGCTTATAAAGAAAGTAAGTATAAGAGAAAACTGCTTACCATCTTAATCTAAGAAGTAAAATCAAAGAGACTGCAAAAATTTTACAAGTTTAGGTGTTTTGACACCATTCGCTAAGCTGTAAACATGGACGTGGCTGCTACTGCTGGAGCTAGATGACGGCATATACTGTCTTTGACAGTATAGAAGGCAGTGATTCGGAATGGCCAACATGAAAAAAAAAGCCTGAATAGCTCTGACGTTTAATATTATGTTAAAATTTTTTCCTTGAGTATCTTATATTTAATTTCGTTAATTTCATTTCTCAGACACTTTCTTTGTCTTCTCTCCGTCGTGATTACACGGTCATAATTTGTTGAAGTGTGTACGGAGTACTTTATTGGAAGAGTGGTAACTGCTCCAAGACATGTTGTTTTTATTGTTGTTCTTGGTAAACACTTGTTTTTATCTCACTTGGCCCCTCGCACTCAACCCATTACCATCTCGCCGGCTTCAGTGAGATTCACTGGTCCATTGCAGCTTCTTTATCAGTGGTCGCGTCGGTCTCTCGCGGCACCCCTCGGCTGCTTTCGAAGCCCTCAACCCGTGACGCTTCGAGTCAGTCAATTTCTTCTGCTAGATTACTTTCGTAGTAAGGATGGCGGGCACCTTGACAAAGTTGTGCAGGTCCTTGGGACAGCTTCCTCCTCAAGCTGTCAACATCACGGCGCCGGCCACCGTCGCCGCATCCCGCAGGAACTGTAAGTATTACTTATCAGGGGCAGGCAGCGCGCAGCGCGCACAGCGCAAACACACTTGTGTATCTGAGCGGTACAGAGTCCGCTCTGCGGGGGGCTGGGGCTCGTCCTCGTCGACAGCCCTAGCTCCTATGGGGCCGGGCCGAGACCCTTTCTTAGCTTTATTTCGCACCTTAATTTTTCTTCTCTTATCTCTTAATTTGCCTTGCCTTTCCTGTTTGGGTTTAAGAAGTATCGTTTGATTTAGAGTCAAGAGACCCACTTGGTAACGCCCTAAATTACCCTGTATATTTTCAATATCTGCCTTATTCGCCCCTGTTGCTTGTAGACCGGCTTGGCGTGGGTGGGACGGATGGGGTGGGAGAGAAGTGGATGACTCCATGAACATGAAGGGTCGTGACGGGATGCGGGGAGGCGGCACTTTATCTCCGTGTTGATTGAAGTATAGGGGTGAGGTCAGTGAAATGTTCTTACTGGAACTAAAACCAAGACTTACAGGCTAAATCGTCTATAGTGATTAGACCTATTGAGTTAATCAGGATTCTGATTCATTCACTGGCCAATATCCTGACTTCGATTTGATGGTACAAATTTTCGTCTTCCTATCAGTCAAAAAATCATAGAGTGTTTTAAAACGGCTTGCTTGTACCCTCTGCCCTCCCCCTTCCGTAGGAAAGCCTTCCTTCCCCTTTCACCCCCCAGTGAGCTCCAGTGCTTGTCCGGTCTGAGGTCGGGTCCCGGGTCAGCGTCCCCGCCCTTGCTTCGCCCTTGAGAGGCAAAGATGGTCAGGACGGCGGGGGCAGCTGGGCAGCTATCCGACCGGTCTGCGTCTGCGTCCGCTGACCGGCTGGCTCGGGGAGAGAGGCGCGCGGGCGCGCGCAGACGGTCAAGGAACTGCTTGCGGACCTCTCTCTGGGCGAGGGGAAGGGGGGGGGGGGCAGGGAACTCCCATCTAGTCGCTTTTGTCGAGTCTGGGTAAGGGGCTGTCGCTCATCTGATATCGCTGGTTCGTCTTAAGCCTTCTTTTTTATTTATGCTGCCTATGCCCGCTTAAATTTTCCAGATGCAAATGTCAAACGTGCCGAGTGTGTTAACCCGGTGGTGGAGATGGACGGCGACGAGATGACGCGTATCATTTGGGCCAGCATCAAGGAGAAGCTCATTCTGCCCTACATTAAGGTAAGGGAAGAAAATGCTGCCCACTTTTGCCACCCCATATTATCTTATCAATAAGAAAGTGGATCAGGGGTTGAGTCTTAATTACCAGGTAAGGTGAGGCTGGAAGAATTTGCAATTGTGTTCTTCTGTCGATCTGTGAGATTGATTCTCTTATGAGTAGAGTGGTGTAAGGAGTGAAATCACTGAGGGCACTATAAAATTTTTAGTATTTCTTCTAGCTGAAAGTACTGTACTCATCGAGCCCACCTGACCTCTGAAAGCCTGTTGCCCCACTTATATGTAACACCACTAACAGATCAACTAAGTAATAAAATGAGTGAATTCAAGAACATGCATTGATAAGAGCTACATTCTGTCGCGTCAAGTCTAGTGGGGTCGGGTCAAGTCGGAGCGCTCCGCTTCCGTTCAAGATGGGGTCACACTTACCAGATCAGTATTCATGCCTCAGCAAATTAATTATTTTCGTTTTTGTTTAGGTTGAATGCCTGTATTATGATCTTGGTCTTCCATATAGAGATGAAACCAATGATCAAGTTACCATTGATGCTGCACATGCCATTCAAAAGCATCATGTTGGCATTAAGTGTGCTACCATTACACCTGATGAGGCCCGTGTGGAGGGTAAGAAAATCTATAATCAAACTCACTATGTATAATGTTTCACCTTAAATTATGTTTTTCTGTTTATGAATTTTGTAGAATTCAAGCTAAAGAAAATGTGGCTCAGCCCCAATGGAACTATTCGAAACATTTTGGGTGGCACTGTGTTCCGAGAGCCTATCATGTGCAAAAACATTCCACGATTAGTTCCTGGCTGGACAAAGCCAATTGTAATTGGAAGGCATGCTCATGGTGACCAGTACAAGGCTAAAGATTATGTTGTCACTCGTCCAGGAAGGGTGAGTTTATTTTACAACAATATTTTGAGAAAACGTAAATCTTTATGAAAGAACAACTTTCTTTCGAATCCTATGATGCTCTAACTTGTTGACAAATTTCTGTAGATGGAATTGGTTTTCACCGACTCAACTGGCAAGTCTGAAAAATTGGAAGTATTTAACTTTCCTGGCAGAGGAGTTGCTCTTGGAATGTACAATACTGATGATTCAATTGAAGCTTTTGCTCACTCCAGTTTTCAGGTAAATATTTGGTGAAAAGTGTCCATTTACAATGGTAGTTGTTCAAATAACTGGGAAAATTTGCAAATGCTTAGGGGGAAATTTGATTTATTGAGGTAGCAATTCCAAATGGCAAATAGTATGCTGCTCTCAGTGGGTATATGAAGACCCTTTCAGTGTGCTCAATTAATTTCATTTTTTATGTCCTAAAATTTATAGGTGGCTTTGAAAAATAAAATGCCATTGTACCTCTCAACAAAGAACACAATTTTGAAGAAGTATGATGGAAGGTTCAAAGACATTTTTGAGGAAATTTATAACAAGTAAGGCTGGCACACCTCTCTAATTTTCACACTGATTAGCACCTTAAACATATTTTTAAACTGTTGAACTTCAATTTCTAGGACTTATCGTGCTGATTTCCAGAAAGCTAGTATCTGGTATGAGCATCGTTTGATAGATGACATGGTTGCCCAAGCTTTGAAATCTGATGGAGGCTTTGTGTGGGCTTGTAAGAATTATGACGGAGATGTGCAGTCCGATATTGTTGCTCAAGGCTATGGTATAAATTATTTTCTCAAGAGGAATTCTCTTTTAAAACTTTGGTCTTTCTTCTTTCATCCAACTAAATCTTGGACTGGTTTTCATTTCTTTCTCATGTAGGCTCCCTAGGTTTGATGACATCTGTGCTGATGTGCCCAGATGGCAAAACGATTGAGTCAGAAGCTGCACATGGAACAGTCACTCGTCATTACAGGTACATTATTTTGTCTAGTTCATCCTCATGTCAATCCTGCATTGCCTATTTTGTCTCACTGTCCATTTTTGTGCAGGCAACATCAGAAGGGACTCCCTACCTCAACTAACCCCATAGCCTCAATCTTCGCATGGACTCGTGGATTAGAACATCGTGCTAAGCTGGATAACACTCCTGCAGTGGCTAGGTAATTGTGGTTGTCTTACTTTCTTAATTTTTCCTATCATTCCACTAACTAATATTTTCTATTTAAACAACAGAGTGGCAAAGTCTATGGAAGAAGCTTGTGTTGAGTGTGTGGAAGCTGGTGAAATGACAAAAGATTTGGCAATCTGCATCCATGGCATGGCCAATGTGAAGGAGTCAATGTACCTCAATACACAAGATTTTATGACAGCTGTTCAGCAGCGACTTGATCACAAACTGAGAAATTAATGAAGTTCAATGTCCACAATTTTTTGCCTTTTGCTCCTTTTTAACATGCCTCAAGCAGTACCTGTCTGCAATCAGTGTGTTTACTTCCATGTTTCTTGATACATTCTACTCCAGTTTTATTCCAATACTGTAGGTCTAGTAATAATATGGTACAAGCCTCATGATATTTCTATGTACAGAGACTGTGAAGCCAACATGTGTAAGAAATACCCTTCAGTATTTGAAGAATTCCAGAATCTGCTGGAGAGATTATATTTGTTATGTTTAGAAACAAACTCTTTAGGCTGGTACTTTGAAGGGAAAGGTAAAAAGGTTTGAATAAGACAAGTTTTTTAAGCTTTTAGCTGGTAACAGCTGTGTATATTAAAGCCTATAAAGATGCTACTGCAACAATCATTTTTCACAATTTTGAAAATAGGTATTAGATGATTTATAGTCTTGTACTTTGTGTGTCGATGAATTTTCAAATTTTTTTTTAAGGTAAAGCTTATTATGTGAAAAATGAACTTGTATCAATTTATCTACAAACTTTGTTTCCAATCTGATATCAGTAATCTTTACTTTTGTCTGCGATATAGTTGAAAAGTAAATATTTTCCAAGTTCCTACATGTTACAGCAGATATTTTAGTGTACTGAAATGAAGTGATATTTTCATATGTCGGGTTTTATTGTTCTTACAAGTCATCCTTTGTTAGTTTTTATACACAAGATGAAACTCTTGAAACATGTCAAGGAGAAGCTCCTCTATCAAAAAATAAAAATCGTTTATCCACAATATTTTTTTCAATTAAATTGTCGTGAAACTTTTGTATTAATAACTGATCTGTAGTCATGGTTTAGGTGACAGTGTTGTTTGAACTGAATCAATTTGAATAACATCTGAAGGACAGCATATGGCCAAGTAGCTGTAACAAAATTTCATCTTAAAATTGCATTCTTTTTTTGAACAAACAAGAAAGTGTAATTATACTTACTCTCCCATTGAACACTGATATTTTACAAAATCTTCTATTCTCTGTACAACTTGCTGAAGAACACAATTTGCCAAATGTCTGCAAACCCCTGGTGCAGACGCATCTGGCAAGTCACAACTTTGTGTTGGGCTGAGTTCAGTCTGCAACAGTTTCAATCAGACAATAAAATACATTTTGTATGTGCATGCATTAATAGAACAAATAACATTTATTACCTTTCAAAAAAGGATGACTTACCTCATTGCTCACTTTGTAGTTTTTTTCAGTTCCATTGATTTTTAGTGGAAGAACACCTTTCTGAAGGGCATCACTGGGTAGCCATTTCACTTCAGAAATATTAACTAAGAAATTTGAAGTTGCTACACATAAAAGGGAAGAAGAAAAGAAAGGAATCAATAAAAAATGAACATTTGGTTAATTCCCAAAATAAAAATGAACAGAAAGCTACAAATGCATTTTGATGGTATTCATGCTTTAAGTAAGGAAGTTTTGAAGTTAAACTTCTATTTTTTTGTTCTTATGTTTTTTTAAAGCGGGAGTAATTATGGTAATGTTTTAATATTAGCTGACTATTCATGCATGCATATGCCTATTACCCACACTTTACTCCCAAAGCATCCACAATTCACAAACAGAAGCACACGAATCGGAAATAAAGAAGGCAATAAAGTTGAATCTATTCCACTCACTGTTGACATCCACCCTATCTACTTGAGAAGCATCAACTTCCTCAGCTTCCTCAGCTTCAGCCATAGATAGTGCAGAGAACTTATTACCTAAAAGGGGTGCTCCTGGAACATAGCAAGCAAATACACAGGCGCATGCTATAAATTGCAGATGAAGCCAACTGAGTTGCGAGTACCAACGTGTCTTCCACCGGACAGAGCACAGGCAGTTGCATTCCCTAACACGCACACAAACACACACACCGTACAAGACGACATGCTACACATGTGATAAAAATTGGGCAACAGAAAAATAAAAGTTTAAAAAAAAAAATCGCAAAATGTTAAACAGATGCGCCGAGGTCTGTTAGTGAGCGCCCGGGCTGCTGCGCAGGTGGAATGGAGATGGTTGGACAAGCACAGCTCTGGATCAGGTGAGATGATGGCGAGGGAGGGTAGGGCGGAGCGGGGCGAGCGCTTCTGGTAGAGCCATAGGGCGACTCTCTCGGCGCCGCGAAGACTGCGTGGCTCACTCACGGGTCTCGGTTGTCATCGGCTCTGTGAGAGGCGTCGAGGAATGGACTGTCGTGGAGTAGACTCCGAGCAGAGCCGGAGACGGACGGATCCGGTTCATCAACATGTAGTTCTTCTTGGAGAAATGGGCGACGGGCCGGCCCAGCGCTCCCAGGGACGGGGGCGCGGCCAGCACTCCTACGGGGCGGAACGCACCGGAGGCGAACGGAGGCGAACGGAGGCAACCGGAGGCAAGGTCAAGCAGAGTGGGCGGGGAGGGTTAGCACACACAAATTGCAGGGTCCCACCTCCTGGCCGATACCGATCCGATCGCGAGGTGTCACACGTACACGTCACGCACCTCACACCTCACACCGCGGCCCGGCCCGGCCCGGCAGCATAACAAAACCGTGACGCAACCCACAAGCAGCCAAACCACACCTCCCAGCCAGCCCAGCCAGCACACGTTAGAGACACGACACGCACAACACACGACACCGCAACACCCCTACAGGACAGGAATAGAGGGAGGGCAGCCGATCCGCTAGGGGCTTGGTGAGAAGATTCGCCCTGGACGCCAGTGCTACTGAACTAACTACCCCGGGTCGGTGAGGGGCGGGGTGGGGCCAGCGGGCACTTACGCTTGGTGGTGGTCGTGGCGAGCATGTGGCTCACGGGGTCGAGCTCGTCCGCGCCCAGCATGGCCAATTCCGCGGCCGGATCCACGGTCCACGCGTCCGCGCTCTGCGAGGGCGGTGGGGGCGGGGGCGGCGCCCGCGGTGGTTCGAAGAGCATGGGGGCGGCACCGCCGGACGACCCGAAGGTAAGTAAGGAAGACTGGGAATACACAGGACCTGCGAGTCCCGGAGGCGGTCCACCCACGATAGCTGCTGCATAGACGGCGCCGCCGTAGCCAATGCGGTCCGCAAATCCTAAGAGTACAACGGCACGAGAGGTTGAGTTCATCGCATGAGCTGGTGATGTGCCCTACAACCGTCCGCAGGACCGCGACCTCCGCTCCGGGTCGGGCAGCGGAGAAAGCGAGTGGAGAAGGGAAGGAGCGAGGAGAGAGGGCGGGCGCATTCAAGCCAAAATGATTGGACACTACACGACACGGCACAACCAGCAGAGCAGTCCAGGTCCAGGCCCGCAGGATCAGGCACTAGCTGCGGTAGCTCAGCCAGGTCAGCGCGGCGCACAGCACGAGCATGGTGTCCGTCACCACGTCCGGCAGTAGCAGTCTCCCTCCCGCTTACAGACCTGGCAGCTGCTGGACGCGGCCCAGGCACACTCGGCTTTTATATCTCCGACGGCTGTGCTTCGGGGCCGCAAGCGAGGGCCCCGAGATTGGGAAGCGCCGGGCTGCAAGCGACACTCTCCCGCGTCCTGACACAGTGAAAAGTACGAAGACGATGATATTTTGGCCTGATCTGCCAAACGAAACGCAACTCAGTGAGGAGGCCCCCAAAGTTGTTTCGTCGAGGGAAATTTAAAGTTTCGCTAACTATCGCATTACCTCAGGGCCAACCATAACTTCGTGGTCAACGACCGTCACTAAAATTTCGATCACGATGACCGTAATATTGCTGTCTCAACCATACTTCTATGGTTCTCTCTAAAACTAATGGTTGCTACAACTTCCCTATTTTCCGGGTGTTCTCAGTGCCCAGGTAGCAGAGTGGTGCTTTGGAAGCGCTTTTTTGGCACTGCTATAAATATGCTTCAAAAAACCGCTAATTGAAGCGCATCTGAAGCACTTTTTCTTGGCACCTGCCAAAAAATAGCGCCTTGGGAGCGCTAAAATCAGCGGGTTTTTGAAGCCGATTTATAGCAGTTGGAAAAGGCACTTCTAAAGCGCTTCTAAAGCACCAATCTGATACCTGGGTGATTTCTGAAAGCCAGAGAGACGGCTCCCATACTTAAAAGCCACAATTCTGCCTCACTCTCGATTTTCATACAACCAGACTCTCTTCCATCTTCTCAGTTTTCTGTCGCACTTTGGATCCGCGTAGATGAGGGTCGTCCGCTCCTGAGGCGGACAGCGTCAGTCGCAGCGGCATGTTGAAGCTATCCTCGCAAGAAGAAAATCCCCCGACAAAACCCCCCCGCTGAAGACAACGCCGGTGAAAACGACGTCGGTGAAGATGAGGCCGACGACAAAAGGGAATGTAAACTTGATCTCCAAGCACTGAAAATACTTCAACCGCCTAGAAAGAGAAAAGAAGAGACTTCCGTTCTGCTCCCGTCACGGAGAAGTCTGCCACTTATTGGGTCTACGTTACTTCGGGAATTACAGGAACCGCCTCAAGAGGCACGGCTAACCCTGGTCTAAAATCACCCGTTGAAACTAGATTTTTCGAGAGCAAAAATGAAGTATCAAATTCACTCCAACAGCTTTTTTGGTGTATTTGAATGTAAATGCAAAAGTAATAAAAATCGACCAATAACTCACCTCCCTGTAAACTTGCTGCTGCTACCGCATCTGCAATAGATCGTGACATCATATGAAGTAATTAGAAATACGTAAGTATTAATGAGACGATAGTTACTTTTAGAAATGAAAACATTTGGCACTTACCCGGATTAACAGTCTGGGCGTCCGTGGTCTTTGTCTCATTTGGCTTCACGACGACCAATGATGTCAAGGGCGTAACGAACGAATACTGTGAAAAGTATAAAAGTGAAACTTCACCTTCCTGATGCCTTACAATACAAAAGTGCTTCGACGAAAACCCACGGCGCACTTCAGAGGCTGCACGCACCGTACTGTACCGGGTGTTTCTTTGAATGCGTAACAGTGTTGCGGGTTTGCCTACCCTATTCGCCCGTAAGGCGCCATGGCCCCTGAAGCCCTGGCAAGTGTGCGTGTGCAATCCCGCATCACTGTTAAGCATTCAAAGAAACACCCGGTACATTGTACAATAATTGCCTACCCACCCAGGCGTTACTGGTCGCGCAGTGCTCAGGCTCACCTTCAAAGCCAGTTCTAGGGCCCTCTTTTTCGGCTCGGGCTTCAAGACGCTGAGGTCCAGACCCTCCAGCTCGGCGACGGCAGGCGCCGCTGAGGAAGTAGAGGGCGAGTCGGTGGAGCTCGGGGCCACGGAGACGGCCATGGCTGGGAGCGCGAGGGGCGGCTCCGGCTGGGGCGGCACCGGCAGCGGCCGCACGCGGGTGGGTGGCTCGACTACCTCCTCCTTGAAGGTCTTGGCGTCCAGGGCGTCCTGCTCGTCTAGCAGCTGCTTGATGGTGAGGTAGGCCCAGAGCCGCTCCAGCACGGACACGTGCTTGGGCGACTGGTGAGCCGTCGCGTTGAACAGCGGGCCCTCCACGTCGAACGGATAGATGGTGAGCGGCTCGTCGATGGTCACCACCTGACAACATATTACTAACTTCTTCACTTTACGGAAACCTGTGGCAATGCAGTCTGCTCGGAGGAAGGGTGGAAAAGGAGTAAATTCGCCTCAGTTTTGGAACTTCGCAATTTGATTTTCCCCAAATTTATCTGAATTTAACATTTTCAAGTTCTTTGAAGTAAAATTACAAAACGTCACAAAAAAGGCAGATTTTTTTTTTTAATTTTCCTGAATTACAAGGTATTTAAAATTTCCATGATGATTTCCCTGTACCCGAAAACGATTCAGTGACTTACGTGAGGGTTGAAGGAGGCTCGCTTGCCCCCGTCGGCCGTAGCCTGGATACTGCCGCCGACCTCCTGGACGCCCTTGTCGGCCGTGCGGCCCGCCACCACCAGCTCGGTGCCGTCAAAAAGCGTGCGGAACTGAAGCTGCGTCATGGAGTCGCGCTCCACCTTGTCCGAGATGTACGAGAAGGACACGTTTGCCAGCAGCGGCGACGAGATCTGCCGGTAGAAGTTCTTGAGCTGCAGGGAGGCGTCGGCAGCCTCGTAGATGGTGCGCGCAAAGCCCCCGTTGGCGAGGGACAGCTTGCGAAGGAAGCGGATGTCTGCCTCGTCGCCGAAGGCCAGGCTGAAGACGGCAGAGCGGGGCTTGAGGTTCAGCTCGCTGATGCCCGACGTGATCCTGGCGGGAACGGTCAAGCCGACCGTCGGGTCGCCGTCGGTCAGGAACAAGACGATGGGCTCCAGAGTCTGATCGCTGTCTGACAGGGCGGCGGACCGGGCGCCATCACGCGCACATTTCAGCGCCGTCTTCAGGGCGTCGTTGATGTTGGTCCCGCCGTACGCCGAGAGGGCTTTCACGACCTCCTTGGCTTTGGCGATATTGTCCTTCGTGGCCCTGTAGGCGGGTGGCCGCTGCTGCGGCGCCTCGGTCGTCGTGGACTCGGATCCGTAGTATACTCCCTCGCTGGTCGTGTACAGGGCGCTTTTGTCAGGTTTATCCAAGTTCCACACCTGGATAAGGTGAGAAGAGGGGATAAAGCGACAGTTTTCAAAAAGGGAAAAAAAAAGAAAAAAAAATATTGAGGAGAGGGGGGGGGGCAGCTCGCATCCCACCTTGACATCACTGGAGAATGAGATGAGGTTGAAGTAGTCACCATCCTTTAGGTCGTCGAGAATCGACATCATCGCCTCACGAAGCTGCTCAATCTTGCGGCCATCCATCGAACCACTCACGTCCAAGACAAAGATGGCATGCTTTTTGAGGGGCTTCAGCTCAGTCGGAGAGAAAAAGTGGACGAAGTAGCCGTCGTTGACCTGGAAAACGAGCATAAATGTATGAAATATTAATAAATTGCACATTCCAAAGTTGTAATGCGACAGACCCCTCGTGGTAGGGGCGGGCAAAAACATCACACCAAATCGTTAGTTAAATCAAGGGTTTGCCCTGTGTTTCTGAACACGTCCCCCACTCCCTTACATGCCGGCTGCTCTAGAGAACACACGGCAGCGTTGCGGGTCTGCCTACCTACTCCGGCCGTCAGGCGCTATAGAACCCTGGAGACCTGCCGAGTATGCCATCCCGCAACGCTGCCGTGTGTTCTCTGGGACACCCGGTGCACAATATAAATCCTGTTTACTGGGCGCACAGGTACACGTCTGAGCTCACCACTACTTCTCCGCCGTTTGCGTCGCGGTCAACGTCGTACTGAACGCTGAATTGTCCGTTCAGGCCGCCGTCCTGCTTCTTGTCACCGCGAGAGTCGTCGTCAGAGGGCTGAAACACATCGGACCACAGCATGGAGTTGTGTCTGACACCCAGGCGGCCGCCAGCCTCCTCGAGCGCCTTCTTCTTCTTCTCCTCCAGCCGAGCCCTGATCTCGTCCTGCTCAGCCGCCGAGGGACGGAAAAGGACTTCGACCTCTGAGGGTGACTTCCATGTGATGGCGGCCAGGTTGTTTCCTACCAAGGTAAAAATGTTCAAAGTTAAGTCATCAGTGCTGACTACGAAGGACGCCTTTACTTTCAGACGTAAATGAAAACTACTACAGCAGTACCCGACGCGCATTTTGTGGGTTTGGCCTGCGTTATGTCGTCGCACTCCTGGAGGTCGGCGTCAATCTTGTTTCCGGAAGAGAACTCTGGCACGCGCAGCTTGGTAATATTCTTGTTCTCTTTGATGTGGACAAGGACTTGCAGGTCCTGTACAACCTAAACAAAGCGAAGCAAACAAATAAATAAATAAAATGAAGTGACTCTTTTAGCATAAGGTGTTTTTCGAGGCTCGTACTTGTCCAGGGTTGAGAGTGATGACGTGGTCATAGAGGCCCAGCTTCCGCGTGAGCAGCTCCTCGTACGTCAGGTTGAAAGAAACTTTGTTCCTGTCCTCGACGTTGAGCGACACGGTGAACGAATTAGAGTCGCGCGCGCTGACGGCCACGTGCGCCGCGGACTGTCCGGCCGCCACGGCCGCATCGTAAGTCTGCTTGGCCTCCGCCTTCTCCTTGACGTAGGCCTTGTATATCTTACCGTCAACCTCCCTAAAAAGTAACAACGGTCATGAAAGCGCGATAGAGGTCCTCTAGCAGACACCGGTCCACGGCCAAGATCCTACACCCACATGGCAAAGGACGAGATGAAAGCGGTCTCTGGTAGGACGACGGAGAAGGTGACTTCCTGGCTGATGTTGGCAGGGTTGGCCACTCTGCTCGACACCACGGTGTGTGCGTACCGGTACTGCACCGTCGAGTTGACGTGCAGGCTGCGCACCTGGGGGGCCGGCGGCGACTGCTGCCAGAGAGAACGCGCGGTCAGGTCTATTGCATCGCGAGCTGCGGGGCATACGGCGCCCTCGATCTGCACGTACTTGTTGTTGCTGCGGCGGCTCTGTGGCGCCCCCGGATGCCACTGCGGGCAGAGGTGATGGTGCGAGCGCGGGCGTTGCAGTCGTGGACGTGACCACCATGGCGGCGTCCTCGTCGGGCCGCGGGAAGCCGGCGGAGGGCGGCGCGCAGCAGGAGAAGGCCAGCAGCAGCGCCAGGGCGACCCGCAGGGCCAGCGCCCCGGGCGCCGTCGACACGGCCATCTGCGAGAGGGGAGGGACCGAGGGGGTAACAACTCTGAGATTTTTGTACACCGTGCAATTCAGAAAAACTCAGAAAAATGCGGGGAAAATCAGGCAAACTCACAAAAATTCAGGGAATTTAGAAAACAAAAGAAAACTATCACAAAATATCACAAAAACTCAAAAAAATTCGTACACAAAAATTCAGACTTTTTTTTAACCCTCGGGAGAGACAGGCTGCAGTGAAGGCGTACTTTCAACCAGTATACGGCGGGTAGTAGCCTAGCGCCGCCAGCCAACTTGATCATTGAGCCATACCCTACACCGGACACGCAGGCGCTGCACTGTTAAAAACTTATTGTGATTTCCCAGCACTTCCGCGATATGGAATGATTGTGAAATCCCAACACTTCTCTGTAATCAGAAAAGGACCCTTTTGCAGCCTCAAAGTGAAATATTTTGTCGGCCAGTCGACCATATTTTTGAAGCCAGTCTATTTCAAGTACAGAGGACAGTTGGAATTTCCCGAAGAGTTTTGGTTTAAATACAGAGGACAGTTGTAATTTCCCGGAGAGTTCTGGTTATAATACAGAGGATTGTTGCAATTTAACGAAGAGTTCTGGCAACTTTTTTCACAACAGAGGTGCTGTGAATTTACAACATTTTTTTTTAACAGTGTGATACCACCTGCCTCACACGGGAGTAACTTTCAGTGAAAAAGTGAAACGAATATTCTTTCTGTTAGTAAAGTACTGTGTGCACCGTGCACCGCCGCTTCATGGTCGAGATGTGCATTCCTCTCTTTCCCCTCAACCCCTCTGCTTCTGCTGTTTTCCTATCACGGTCTTATCTCATATTTTCAGGGGTTTAGAGCTACGTCTGCAGCTCAGCACTTGGAAAGAACCCGTCTGGGTCCCGACCGTCCCAACCCGCCCTCGCCCCGCCCCGTGTGGGTAGTAGAAACAGTCCGCGCAGGGCTGGGGGCTTGCGAGCGGAGGAAGGGCAGGGTGGGCAGGGTAGGCGCCGCTGCGGCAGGGCCGGGGGCGCGGGGGGGATCTGCAATGGGCCGCCTGGCGACGCTGTGCGAGAGAGACAGAGAGGGACCTGCCACGGCCGGTAGTGCCAACCTCAGCGCATCAAAACACAGCGCCGTCACTCAGTACCCTCGCCACCGACAAGAGGTCGCCGGGCCCGCCTCCCTCTCCTGCGTAACGATAGCGCAGTGGACATAGGCGTGGCCTCTGGTGCAAATGGCCGGGGTTCGAAACCAGGCGGGAACAATTTTAAGTCTATCTTTGCCTTGTTTCCGGATGGCAATGTTGGCAGCACTGGAATTGGCATGTCCTACTCCTAAAAGTAGGCAACCAAGCAGCGCTCTCAGCACGTCAGACTGTAGCATTGTGTTCCCCCCCGCGGCCGGGGGAGAGTGCGGCCTTGACATCAAACTCTGAGTCGCTCGATCGGAAAGCATCGGTAGCGCGAGGTGTGACAGCGCCGCGCCGCCAACGAGGCTCAGCGTTTCACAGGTACATATGTAAGTCGTGCGCTGCGCGACTCTTTCAAATTTCACGCGATGCGGCTGCAGCCCGTACGGGACCAACAAGGATTTTCACAAAACTTGAAACATTTCATAAAATTCAATCACATTTACTGGTGAGCAGCCAAATGGAGGCTGAGGACGAGGACGAAATGGATAAAGTAAGCGGCTTCGGGGCCGGCCCAAGTCCGGCCTAGCACAGCGGCTGCAAGCCAGCAAGCAGTCGCGGGCGAGGGGGAAACAACTCCGAATTCTGGTGTACAGATTGTAGGCATTTTTCTAAATTTTTGCAAATTTTTGAATTTGTATTAATTTTTGGTAATTTTGCTTAAATTTTACCTAAATTTTGGTGAATTTCTGTGAATTTTAGGAAATTATCCTAAATATTCTAAATTTCTCAATTTTTAAAAATTTTTCCGATTTTTTTTCCGAATTACGTGGTGTTGAAAAGTATCAGAGTTGTTTCACCCTCGGTCGCGGGCCTTGCCTTGCCTCGCGGCCCGGGCCGCAGACGCACCGGGGACACCAGGCGCGGCCGGGGGCCGGGGCTGCCAGGGGCGCCAGGGTAACGAGAAGAACCTGTCTGGGCCGACGCCAAGACTTCCAGGGCGAGTAGAGGTGGGATGTGGGCGATGTGGGTGAGTGGCGTGCGGAGCGGAACGGGTAGAGGCACCCCGGACCGGGTGGACCGGGACCGGGCCAGACCGGCCCGGCCCGGCCAACGACCCGCCCGAAGAATTTCTACCTCTCCTTCTTCGATTTCGTATGCAAAGCGCGAGAAATGCCCTCACCGACCATCATGAACGCCCGATCCCATAAAGCAGTGTACTTCTAATAGATCCTATTCGGTCTCGGCATTACGAGAAGAAGCAAGGAAATCAGGACCGGAACCAGTATCAAAATCTCATGCAAATACCTACGCAAATCCGAAAAATGGAAGTTGTAGAGGAGGTTCCTAATGACAACCAAGCATGATTAAAATTTCGAAAAAGAAAAAAAAGAAGAAAAACTTATTTAGTGTACTGGTTCCGGTTGGGATTCCTTTCTTCTTCTCCATTAGCCCTAGCCCAGACCGAACAGGGTCTAACCAAATGGCGTTGATCTCCACTACGAGAGAAATTAATTTTCCCCTCGGTGAACGGTAGGCAAATCAACACTGTGCAAAACGTGGCGGGTAAGAGATCGGACTTCCGCGTCAACTAGACGCCGCCCACTCTTCCGACGGTTAGTGGAAATGTCACAATAAGTACTGTGTACTGGTCCGCTCGATACTGTTTTCGAAGCCGAAGGGTCGGTGGCCTGAAAATAGAGAGCCTCTACCGGTCCCTCGACAACGGGTAGTTTGTGTGACGTTTAAACCGGCGGAAATGGAGAGTCTACGTCGCTGGCTGTGGGATGGCAACGGCGTGCACTCCGCACGGCTGCTGACCAAATGAAAATTGAGCCGCATGTGTGACCGGTATGACCGCATCTCCTCGCGCTCCCCGCTTCCTTCTCTCCAGCTTCCGCTACGTCAGCTACATCGCGGCCCGGCCCCGGCCCCGAGTGCGCCCGGCTGCCCGCCGTGCCGCGCCGCGCCGCGCCGGTGTTCATCTTTGCGCACCGCCACTTCACGGTGGGATGAATGACGTGCTCCGTCCACTTTTGGGACAAGACGGAGGGGCGGGGCGGAGCGGGACGGAGCGGGGCGGGGCGACCGCGGCACCCGTTTGGGCTCACGCTGTTTGCGCCCACACGCCACGACGAGGAAATCATTCCTCAAGGCCGGGACGAGTAGTAGTGTTGTCTCGGAATGGGTATCAGGTCAGGCTGGGCCGGGCCAGCAGCGGCGCAGCCGCGGTCCCGGCCATAGAACCTATGGGGCCCGTCTCCCGGCCCGACTCCGAGAGTCTTCCCCTCTACTTTCCTGTGTGACGTCACTAGACCTCTAGCCTCGTCCATAACAATGTCGCGCTTTTGTGGCTCCGCGCCGCGGTGCCACGGTGTCGCGGCCGGTGTCGGCCAGTGTCAGCGTGCAGCCGCCTCCCTCTCCCGCCCCTTCCTCCTCCTACCTCCACAGTCGTCGCCCTGCCCGACGAGCGCTTGCCTGAACTCTAAGGTGACCCCACCGCAAACATGCAGCAAAGCACGACGACGCCACTCCAAGCCACGCCCCGCTCAACGGCCA
The DNA here is from genome assembly GCA_029379305.1 of Frankliniella fusca. Taxonomy (NCBI): domain Eukaryota; kingdom Metazoa; phylum Arthropoda; class Insecta; order Thysanoptera; family Thripidae; genus Frankliniella; species Frankliniella fusca. The sequence continues at coordinate 871,428 of JAHWGI010001270.1, read as the reverse complement.
CTCCGACCACTGCTGCCGTGCCGGGCGAGCACCCGGCGAGTCGATTGAGTCCATGAGTCCATGTCCTCGACAACCTTAATTCAAGTCGAGTGCGGCCGAGGGTGGTCACGGGCTGGTCACGGTGTAGCTGAGCTCGACGGGGCTGCAGGTACCGGCACCGGCACCAGCACACCAACAACACCTACCGTAGAGTAGACTACAACGGACTGCGTGTGGTCCGGTCCTGCGCGGCGTCAGCACGTTCAGCGGCCTGCTGTCACTACAAGACGGCGAGTGCGATCGTCTACGACGAGTGCGTTGGGAAGAGCGGGAATCGATGCGACCCGGTGTGTGGTGCCCAGCCGACTGGCTGACCTCACGTACGACTGGCGTCGGGCAGGCCGAGCGCACGAGTGAAGTGACAGGCCGGGCTGGGCCGGGCCGGGTCTGGGGCCGGCGGGGCGGGGCGGGGTCGGGGCAAGCGGCGCAGCGGCGCAGGCGGCTTGGTCGGGGGACTCCCTGCCCCCCCTGCCTCCTAGCCCCCCTGGCTCTCCTGGCCCTCCTCCCCGCTCTCCCCGTCGCCCGGCCCCGGGTCCCCTGGTGGAAGAGGAAGAGGGGGAGTCCTAGGTCCCGCGGGGCAGGGCACAAGGCGCAGCAGCAGCAGCAGCATCGAGGGGCGGCGCCGCCGCACCGGCGGCCTCGCTAACGCTAACGACAAGGTGAGGATGGGATCAAGAGAGATGATACGCCCAACTCTCACAGTGGTAGGTAGTCGGAAAACCGGTTTTATTTTCAACGCTCCCCGCCCGCCGGCCACCACCGCACTTGGTGCACAGGGTGCGTGGGCGCGGGCAGGACGCGCACTGCAGCAGCGCCCGCGATGCCTGCGTCTGCCCTGCCCGTCTCTACCCGGGCCGGGCCGGGCAGCGAACTCTGCGATCTCCTCCCTTCCCGTCGAAGAGGGCAGCGCCATCGAGGAGACTGCTACTTCTCCTTACGCCGATATCATCTCCGATCGGCGTGACAGTGAGAGAATGAATGAAAGGGATTCTCAGAATAAGAGGGACGAGCGACGAGCCCGACTCACATCAGCAGTTCCTCTTGAACGCGGGACTTCCCCGGCGCCCGGCGTCCCTCGCAGAGCAGCAGCGGCTCGAGCTCCCTTGCCCACCGCTATCTCAGGTGCCAGGTACCACCATCCGCCAAGCACGGGCACCCTGCGTCATCGGGCGGGCTGTCTGGAGTAGCAAGACGGCCCTTGTCTAAAAACCCTTTCCCTTACCTCATGTGTTCCGCACACCACAGTTAAAAGATGATATCGGAAACCAAGGAGACGGAGGTCCTCTTAGCTGTCGCTCTTCATGGGGTACATGGGTTCTTTTCTCAGCAAGGAAGTGGACGCTTTCAAATCCAAACGCAGTAAAAGCCTTACTGTATGGAACAAAAAGTTCTCTGACACTGCATGTCTGAGTAGTCCCACAGCAGTAAACTCACGCCTAGTGCTTGATGTTTATTCTCATGGATCTGAACGGAGATAGCGTTTGCAGTTTGCACGCTGAACCACGCGGCCTCTGCTTTGTAGCCAGGAGCCACGACCCACTTGCGCCCGGAGGTTAGGAAACCAAAGCTGCTTTGGTGCCCGACAGACGGCCTATCAGTTCGGCGTGTCTGTTCCTCTGGAAGAGAAACATATTCTATTGAGTTAATTATGGTTGCGCGCGTGAAGGAAAAATGAGAAAATGCGAGACCAAGAATACCCTCCACCCGCCCAAGACCAGAAGCTGTCAGAATCATAGCTACCGAGGGGTGTGGAACAGGCCCTAAAAGTGTACACATGATTGTCTCTAGACTATACAGACAATACAACATATTTCAACAAATCTATGAAGAAACTGTGCCCTCGAATGAGATTTTGTCACCAAAAGACTGAAAATGACATCAGATGTGGGCTGACAGGTCGTAATGTTTCCTTTTTCTTTAAAAAATGTAAACTTTTCTTTCTAATTCTGTCCGAAATGGTCACTTTCTAGTGTATATATTGTCTCGTATTATTTTGATATTGTTTCGTACACTGATAAACCAAGTGTTCAACCCTTCAACACTTTTAAGTGTTCAAATACCAATTAAACAAATAAAAGCGTTCAACAGAGTTGTTGTGCACTTACAAGTGTTCAACTCAGGAGTTGTGCACTTGTAAGTGTTCAACTCCCCAGTTGCACACTTCCCTAATACAGTTCGTCCAAGCTAAGGAAGTTTGTAACTGGGGAGTTGAACACTTTTAAGTGCACAACTTCTGAGTTGAACACTTGTAAGTGTACAACAACTCTGTTAAACCCTTTTATATGTTTAAATGGTAATTGAACACTTGAAAGTGTTGAAGGGTTGAACACTTGGATTATCAGTGTATTGTTTATACCGGCGTACACATTGTTTCCAGTCCCACACCCCTTGATAACGACTGTGCTGATGAGGCCACAGCGAATTCACCGCAACGCACGTCGCCCACCCTGCTGCCCAGCCCTGCCTGCTGCCTGCACAGCCCAGCCAGTCTGACATCCCTAGCGCTGACATGTCAGCCTTGCCAGCGCAGCAGCGCAACCCGGTGGAGCCCCGCCTGGCCCGGATGCTAATTTTGAAACCCCCATGTATTTGGACTCCATCCCTGAATTATATTGGACCGAGTAACTGGGGCAGAAGGAAGCTGCTAAAACAGATATTGGAAATATTTAAGGTTGGATTTAATTAGAGAAGCGAAGAAAACGGCCGATCCTTTCCAGCTTGAACCTATCCTAAGTCCAATACAACCCGCCCCCAACCGAAGAGACTCAAGCGAGGGGGAAACAACTACTGTGAAAAAAAAAGTAGTGTGTTATGGAAAACAAGTATCATGACAAATGTCCTAAACTCCAAGTTGTAAAGTTACGACCATTTTTTGACACCATGAGTCGACTTAACGTGCAGGAATTTGCTCTCGTAGATTTGCGACTGCTGTCATAATTTTACGACTCCGTTTCGTAATCGTAGTTTATGAAAAAAGTCGTAACTTTACGAGTATTTTTTTCACAGTGACACTAAAATTTTTGTACACCTCGAAATTCAGAAAAAAAATCCTCATAAATTCAGAAAAAAATTCACGAAAATTCACAAAAATTTACAAAAATTCTCAAAATGTGTACAACAAAATTCAGAGTTTTTAGGAAAACAGCCGTGAAGCTAGGGATGGGGTCGAGCCTCGAGATTCAGTAGGGTTTTAAAATTAGCAACCGGCCCAGCGCACCGACTCCAGTCAGCGAAAGCGCGGTTCTGGCCTTTCAGCGCTTCTCGTGCAACGGGCAAAGCCCTCGGCCCAGCCCAGCCCAGCCCGGCCGGCCGGCATTGCGGCAGTCAGTGCGAGAGCCACTGGACAGAGCGGGACAGGGCGGAACGCACGGGGCGCAGTCGCGAGTCGCGAGCACGACTTGAACCTCGAGAACCGAGTGAAACGTCGACTGGGAATCACTCGCGGACCCAATCCAGAGAACCGGAACAGCAAGCTCCCCGTACAGAATGGATCGTGTCTTCATTGCGGCCATCTGCATTAGGTGAGTTTGCTTTACTGTGGTGGACAAAGTTGCCGGAAAAGTAGGCAACAAGTTACCCAATTGATTAAAGCGGGCTGCATCTGCGTGTGCCTACTGAGGCATTGCATTTTAGTGGGCAGGCAAAGTTGCAGTCCTCTTCACTCATTGTGTTTGGGCCGGTTTTGGCAACTTATTGTCTACTATTGTGGCGATACTGGCTGTGGCGTCGTGGCTGCAGCTGTAGTGACTAAGGTTTACAGTAAGGCCTACCCCTGAAAAAAAAGCAGCAACAAATCGAGGGGCTACCTTTTTTACATTCAGAGACAGTGAAGACTAAAATTACCTTTTCTGACTGTCAAACTCCTTACAAGTGCGGTTTTTCCCTATTAAAGCAAACAAAATGATTTCAGTGTTTTTTTTTCATTTTTTTTTCATTCATTCTTATTGTGAGCTAGTAGTTTTTGAAAAAGAAATGACTCAGTATAAGATAATAATAATTATTATTAATTATTATTAATGTATAAAAATGTTAGTGTATTGCAGCTGTCTGTTACCGGTGCTCGCTTTTCCCTTACAGTGCTTTCGTCAGCGCGGAATGCCAGTCCGAGATAGGCCAGTCAACGATTAACTCCTCGCTCACTTCGCCGAAGCCCATTCAAACCTCCACTCCCATTTCGAAAAGTACTCGTAAGTATAACACGAAACTCTGTAAGGACAAAAATGTCAAAAGAAATGCGACTTGGAATTTCTTGCTTACAAGATTATTTTCACTCTGCGGATCAAGTTACCTTTTGATTGAAGCGCAATAATGAACCGTGATAAATATGCAAATATTCTTTTCGCAGTACAAAAGCCGACGACGACGCCTGCCCCGACGTCCCCGTCGTCGTCCCCGTTGCCAGCCACGCGGGCGCGCCCCGCCCTGGCCGGCGTGCGCCCCATGCAGGACCGCAGCAACTCGTCGGACCCGATCCCCTGCACGTGCGGCATCTTCCTGAGCAGCCAGTGCAAGGGGCGCGAGCAGCCCCGGGGCCTGCCCGCCATGAGCCACGAGTTCAAGCGCGCCACCCCCAACACGCCGTACGGCGTGCGCCAGTGCACCAGCGCGTGCGTCGATATGGTGAGTGCATGTGTGTGCGTGCGTGCGGAAAGTGGTTGAATCTCTCTTTCTTTTGTCGCACTGCTCCTGCCACTCGCGAGGGGTTCCCCACCCCCTCAAGTAGTGTACACACGAATATTTAAAGTAAAGGCGAGTGTATTGGCGAGTATTTCGCGAGTAATTTGCAAAAAAACAAACAAAAAAAACAAACAAAAAAACAATGCGAGTATTGGTGAGTAATGCCGAGTATTGGTGAGTAATATCGAGTAATATTCAGTTGGGTGCGAGTAATTTTTTTTGTGTCCACACGAGTAACGAAGTGGCGGACCCCTCGGCTACTCGGGCGCATAAAATTGCGGCGGCTGAACGAAGACGAATCAGAAAGCGGTCGTTTATTTAGCTACCGAGGGGTCCACCACTCTGATAATCTGACTGATAATTAGCGGTAGTCACATTCCAAAAATTCCTCTTTTCGTTGTCTTTCATGCTGTTTTGGGTTTTCCCTCATGAACATATGCGAAGCATTGTGTGAATTTCAAAGTTTCTTCGATTTTTTTTCTGAAAACGATTTTTTATTACTGGTAATCGCTAATCGTGTATACGCTCCTGAACCGAGTGATGGACCCCTCGTCAGCGACAAAGGATCTGCAAACGGGTTTCGAGGTACTGAAAAAACAGAGAAAAAGAAAGAAAGTAGAAAAAGAGAAGAAAAAAGAAACAATGGTTCTGAAGCGTATCACAAATCATAGAGACGTCGCGTCGTGTAGAGCTGGACGGCGTGTCATTTTGCCCTCGATTTTTGTCCCACAATAATCGTTTCTGAGAAACTTTTGTTATGGTTATTTATGTCATAATGCTGTAAATTCCGAGTTATTACTACGTTTCGTATCGGCATCAGTTTTCCAAGTAATTCCCTGAACTATAGTTGATGGTAGATCTGCATAAATTGTTACATTAAGAAAAAATGAACAAAATTTAAAAAATAATGTAGAATATTCTTAAAAGATTCGGCACGATTTTTTACATAAAACTGTAGGTTTATATAGTTACTCTTCATTTGTAAGAAAAAGTTCATTGCCAGTTAGTGGATAGCTCTCTGAGAGCGCCTGGAGGTTATGCACCACCCTGACCCGCAACACGCGTGCGTAGGGCGGGTTGCCAATGCTGCAGCTGGGTCCAGAAGCCAATCGCGGGACATTTCGTCTCTCTGCCTACAAGCTGCACCGGGGTGTTCCAAGGGTCTACTTTGGAAAATCGCGTACGAGGAAAATAATCAGTCACGATTAAGGTGGTTGGTCAAATTTGATAATATTTCTCCATATTTGTCAAAATTTGTCAATATTTTGAAATTTTACATGATTATGTGATTATCAATAATCATCTAGGGGGGTGTACGAGGATTATGAGAGAGGTAGACCCAGGGGGTGTTCCAGAGAAGAAGAGGTGCGGGCGGGCTTGCCTATCCAAGGGCCCATGGCGCCTTGCAGGTAGAGGGAGTAGGCAAACCCCAACGCTCCGGCGCCTTCTCTGAAACACTCGGTACACTGCACTGCTGCCGCCGCTGCTCCACTGTGCGTCCCGAGTCAATGGCGTTGGCAGATTTGTCTTAATAGCACACCGTGATGCCGTTTTTTGTTTTCAATAAAATTAACATGGGGGGGGGGGGGTGTAATGTGCGGGTTCGAATTTATTGTATGGCATCAAAATCTCAAAATGGCCAAAACGTTTTTTACGTCATTGTTGAGCGACCGCCTTCTGCTCCGTCTTTGTCCAGCAGCCGCTACTTGATGCGCCTTTGCTGCACTCATGATTCGATATACAAGCTTACGTTATGAGGTTATCGGGGTAGGTTAAGTTTATCAGTGATAGGGGTGTAAATAGGAAAGCAGAGAGGAAATAATTTTTCTTCAGCATAATTATAATTTTTTAAATCCTGTTGCAGATTGTAAAGCATCTTCCCAACAGTGGCCCTATACTCTGCTCCAGCATTGAGAAGACCATCGTTCGAGAGAAGGCCTACCTCTTCATCAAGAACTACCGGAACAAGTGGCTGGCGACGAGGTTATCCGCCGGAAAAGAATTTTGCTGCAAAAATGGCGTAGCCGTCCGGTGCCCGAGCCCCAAGTAGGAAATAAGGTGGATCATCTATATAGCGCTTATCCCTCTCCCTTTTTCCTTAACCACGCTTTTTGTATTTAGTTTAATAAACGTTGATTTTGTACTGGTTCAACAGTGTTCAAAATTACTTTTCAAAGCCTTATCGACGATGCTCACTTCCGCTCACGCAATTATATCCATGCACTGCATGCACACACCCACGCACACACCTATGCACGCACACGCGCGCTTGCACACGCACGCACGCACGCATCCTCTCTCTCTCTCTCTCTCTCTCTCTCTCTCTCTCTCTCTCTCTCTCTCTCTCTCTCTCTCTCTCTCACTCACTCACTCACACACCCACCAACGGCTTTCCCACCCTTTGCTATCGAGATGGCTTCACACCGCTGTGAGAATGAGTGTGCAGAAGCGAGAAGCGATGCGTATCTCTCGTCGGATTAACGCCTGGCGCGACGATCGGCCGACATTTCCAAGGTTAAGGTTAAAATTACAGTTGTATACGGAAGCTGCTCGAGAACTATTTTCTACAGCCCGCCAAGACGGTGTGCTCCTCCTACTCCTGACCCCTTCGCCCCTGCTGGTCTGGCAGGCCCGCCGCACACTAATGTTGGGCGGGCAGGCCTACCTCTTGGCGCTGAAAAAAGTTCTTCCCACGTAAAAGTTTCAGCATTGCTAGAAAAATCAGCCGTGCATTCCGCCTGGTGTACATTTCTATTTAATTTTGATCATCAGAGCTTCTCTCCGCATTCTCCCCTCGCGGCGGATGTGGTCCAGGCCCGCTGGACCGCGAGGCGTTGAGGGCGGAGGGGCGGGGATCGTCTGGGTCCGCCACTACTTAAGCCTCAGCTCTCTGGTTCCATCGCACAGTTCGTTGGTCACCATGAAGCCTATAGTGGTGAGTTGGGACGACGGTGCTCAGCAGGTCAGCGCAAACTTCGCAACTCTCTCATTCTCTCTGTTTTGTTCCTGCTTTGCAGTTTGTTGTGCTCGGGCTGACGGCGCTGGCCGCCGGGCAGTACCCGTCGCAACAGCCCGAGGCTGCCTACGCTCCACCACCGCCGCCACCACCTCCACCGCCTCCCCCACCGCCACCGCCAGCACCGCCAGCACCCCCCGCACAGCAGCCCCATGAGCAGTACGGGCCACCAGCGTCATTTGCACCAGCACCGGCTGCATTCGCCTCGGCGCCTGCCCCCGCTCCTACCCAGCAGTATTCTGCCCCCCCTCCTGCACCTGTCAAGGAGTATGCCCCCGCCCCTGTCCAGGCTTACGCTACCCCGCCCTCTGCACCTGTCAATGAGTACGCTCCCGCCCCTGGCCAGTCTTACGCTCCCCCTCCATCTGCACCTGTCAAGGAATACGCTCCCGCTCCAGTCCAGTCTTACGCTCCCCCGCCTTCTGCACCTGTCAAGGAGTATGCCCCCGCCCCTGTCCAAGCTTACGCTCCCCCGCCTTCTGCACCTGTCAAGGAGTATGCCCCCGCCCCTGTCCAAGCTTACGCTCCCCCGCCTTCTGCACCTGTCAAGGAGTATGCCCCCGCCCCTGTCCAAGCTTACGCTCCCCCGCCTTCTGCACCTGTCAAGGAGTATGCCCCCGCCCCTGTCCAAGCTTACGCTCCCCCGCCTTCTGCACCTGTCAAGGAGTATGCCCCCGCCCCTGTCCAAGCTTACGCTCCCCCGCCTTCTGCTCCTGCCACGCAGTACGCCCCTGCTCCATCCCCTGTCCTTTCCTATCCACCTCTAACGCGGCCAGCACCCGTACAGTCATATAGCACCGCTACTCCGTCCCAAGAGTACGGTCCCCCATCCAGACCTGTGTTTGCACCTCCCCCACCTCCTCCCCCTCCCCCACCCCCTCCTCCTCCTCCTCCCGCCCCCGCCCCCGCCCCAGCGCCAGAGGCACCAGAGCCTGAGACTGAGCCTTACATACCAGCTGCGCCCGCTCCGCCCGCCCCCTTTGAACCAATCGCCTACGCCCCGGCTCCCAGAGTTCCCTTTACCAGATACGGCAACCCCAACTTTTGACCGTGAGTAAATCCTTGCGGGTGCCAGTGTCACTGCGCGGCATTTCCGGCAATTTGTTTAGACTGGTTTGCTTTATTCACTCAGATGCTCTACCCAGATCGCTGATGCGGCGCAGACGGATGCTGGCGCGGCCGTGGCGTTGTCGCGGTGGCCGCCTCTCGTTAAGACAACAACTCGGTCTTCTGAACTGCTGTCAACTAAAGGAGATTGATTAAAGAACGATATAAAATGAAAGCGAACTTGATTGACCCATTCTTTCTCCGTGAGTTCCCTACTACCCAATCAGCCTGTCAACGTTACGACACACGGTACCATATCCTCATAACAGTATTCAACATCTCACGAGATAAGTCAACTCTAATAACGCATTTCCGAAAATCACATATTTGTGCACTTCAATGACAATATATGCACGAATAATTCACTAGACACGAATTATGTAATTATAAAAACATACCATGTCAAAAGTTCGAAGAATTTTCTTTTAGAACCAGAGTATACACTCTGAATCTCAAGGGACATTTTTATCCATAATCTGGTGACACACGTGTGCACATCTTAGCAAGAGACGATCCCGTCACTTATTTTCTGGACAGTTTTTCATTTTGTCCAGCAAAAAATACAAATTTGTCATAGTTTGGCTGCTAAATTGTAACTTGCAGGTTGTGCACACAGATGTCACCAGGAATAGAGAAAAATTGTCCCTTGACATTTTGATTGTATGATTATTTACGGCTAGGATTGATCAGCCGGAATGAATAGGATGAGTAGAAATGGCGACAATAATAATGGCATAAATAGTTTATTACGTTTTTATAACAAAGTCATCAAACATTTGAAACAACACTTTATCTACATTTTATCACACAGTTTTCTCTTGATAAGAAATTTCCTAACGAGAAATATATCGTATTAGTGACGAGCAGCCGAAACTCAGGTCGGGCCAGGCACTTGCTCAGTGAAAAAGTCCTCAGGATCGCGGGCCTTTGGGGTGCTGGGAAGTGAGCTGGGAAGCGAGCTGGTAGGAATTGGCGGCGGCGGGGGTGGGGGCGGGGGCGGTGGGGGCGGAGGCGGCTTCAACGGGATGTTCGGTGGTCTGGGCAGGGGGTTCTCCGCACCGTTGTCTGGAGGGGGCCGTTGTTGACTTTGCTGTAGAGGTTGGTACTGATTTTGGGTCTGGAGCGGGCTTGTATAGCAGTTGTAAAACCGCTGACCATTCCGATACTCGTAGTAACAGTAAAGCATTTGTTGAGGTCGGGTCTGGTACTGTTGGACCTGTTGAGGTCGGGTCTGATACTGTTGGGGCCGGTACTGATACTGAGTCTGCAACGGTCTCGTGTAGCAGTTGTAGAAGCGTTGATTATTTTGGTATTCATAGTAGCAATAGAGCTGTTGGCGGGGCTGGCTGGACACGAACTGGTAGCCCGCCCGAGTGTACGGCGCGGTGCGGGTGGCAGCAGGGGCGGGGGCGGAGGCGGAGTTGCGGTCGAGCCGGGAGCGATGTTCTGCACAGGTCCCGGGGGTGGCAGCGATCAGCACGGAGACCAGCACGAGTGGCCACCGGTGAAAACGCCTCTGAAAGCAACATTACAATGGAATCACGCGTGACGCTGTCGAGGAACAACCACTGGGCAGCTTGACAACATGAGTCCCGCACACATTGAAGCTATCGAATGGCAAGACGATTGCGTCGATTATTAAATGTTTTGTATCAAGACGATTAAAACTTTCACTTCACTGAATGCACTTTATGCCGCAAACTTTACAAAGAACACCTTTCGCCACACCTGTCCTACTCACGTCCATCGCAAGCGCCGCTGTGTCTGGAGACTGGGAGGCGGCGTGCGCTGCACCCCTGCTATATAGCTTTTGGCTACCCCCGCCCCTCCCGCCACCCCTCCCCACTCCCCGCGCCCACTGGCTGGGGCCGGAAGAGGCGACCTCACCCAGACGCCGCGCCGCGCCGCGGGGTTGGCTCTCATCGATGGGAGAGTTTATGCAGATATATTTATTTTTAAATTAAGAAGAGGTTAAGAATAGATTGACTCGCCCACGAGTGTGCAGCTCTTTCATATTTGAGGAATTGTATGCTGGGGAGAACGCTTTTTTACTACACCGTGTGTTTTAGAGAAGACGCAGGTGCGAGCGGGTTTGCCTACTCGATTCGCCCGTAAGGCGCCATACAGCCGTAAGGGCAGGCAAACCCGTTTCGCACCTGCATCTCTTCTGAAGCACCAGGTCGGTATGTGTGTTATACTTTGAGCTCCAACGCTGGAACGCTCCATACGTCGTGTAAAGTCGCAGGCAGGCTGGGGGCTGGGTTGGGTCAGGCTTGGTTCTTGAGCTCACAAGTTCTCTTGGAGGGGCACCTGAGCAGGAGCACGTCGCGGGGGCGGGGCGGGCCGCCCGGTATCGCTTTATGCACCTGTCTGCGCTGGCTCGACAGTCGCGACCGGACCCGACCGCAGTCCAGTCCCGCCCCAGCCTAGCCGCCCTAATGAGAGGCATGGCCCAGCACTCGCCACCTTACCACACCCCGTTCGCTCCGACCTAGCCCGGCCCGCCCCGGCCCGCCCCGGCCCGCCCCGGCCCGCCCCGGCCCGCCCCGCCCCGGCCCGCCCCGGGCCCCGTCTCCCACACAAACCGCAAAGAGGCAACAGTCTTTCAATTCTTTCCTTTGCGCCGCGCGCGTCAACCGGTGCGGAGGGCCGGCGCTCATGAGCAACACAACTTTCTACAGGTGTCACAACAGAGATTGTAATAAATGGTAACAAGATTCATTGATCCCTATTCAGTCAGTCAGTAAACCAGTGACGAAATGGTGATGATAGTTTCGTCACGACAATATTATCTTAATCAAATAAATAGTAAATAGTATCGGTAAAAAATAGGAGTAAGTCTTTAGCCGTCATCCAGAATATGTGGAACTTCCCCCGCGGGGGCCCCGCCCCTTGTTGCTGGGCTGTCAGCCTCTAGGAGCACTGGACTCCGCGGAGCGCGTTGGCGAGAGTGGCGTGGCCGGCCGCCAGCGCCAGGTCGCCGGCGGTGCGCCCGCTGAGATCCTTGACGTGCACGTCCACTCCGGAGGAGACGAGGAAGAGCGCGGCGCTCGTGCGGCCCAGCTGTGCGCACTGGAACATGTCCGAATAAGATAAATCCGAGTGGTCCACCCTTCAAAACAAATCACTAAAAATTAGAGGAAAAAATCAGAACAAAATCAAGGAAACATCAGAAAAAGTCTGGGAAAATCAGAAAAAAATCGGTAAAAATCAATGAAATTTACAAAACACCGGAGAAATCAGAAAATTCAGAGTACGCTTGAATTTACGGTAAAGGAACCCTTGGTTAAATCATGTCCGTGGCCGCGCCGGCCAGGTCTGTGCGGGCGACAGCAACTCACCACGTGTAACGGCGTCCTGCCCGACACGTCCCGCTGCCCGAGGTCGGCGCCGGCGAGTCGAAAGGACTTGAGGCGCTGCACGTCTCCGACGGCGGCAACGCTGTGGCGAACAGACGCGACGCGAGGCAGTAGAGTACAAGCCAGACCACGCGGGGACCAGAACACCCGCACGGGACGCGGGACGCTACGTTCGTGCACCTCACCTGCAGATCTTGTCGCCGATGGCGCTGTTGGAGGCACCCAGGTGCGCGCCAGCCTCTCTGAGAGCCGTGATCACGTCGTGCCGGTCCATCTGCACGGCGTCCAGCAGCGGGGTGCGCCCAAACCTGCAGCAGCATGAGTAGAGGGGAGGGGGTGTAGCGGGAGCACGGTCAGCTTGTGGAGGCCGGTTGCCAATAACGGCTGGGAGGAGATAAGCGGTGGTCGCGGCTGGCGTGTCAGCAGCCCCCATACCGCCCCCTGCCGCGCGGGGCCGGGGCTCACGCTCACCTGTCCTTGACGTGCACGCGCGCGCCGTGTTGCAGCAGCAGCCGCACCGCCTCCAGGTTGCCCTCGTAGGCGGCCACGTGCAGAGGGGTGCGTCCCTCCATGGTCGCTGCGGCGGGGTCCGCCCCCTGCAAACGCGGTAAAACGCGAAGCGCTTGCGATAAATACCAAGATTTCTCAGTACCCTTCAAAAGTGCAGCCGTGGATTAAAAAGGGTGGGGGGAAGCGATCGCCCCCCCCCTCTTTCGTCACTAGATAATCGCCTGAAAAGTAGGCGAATACCGTGACAAAAATCCCTGTACGAAGGTGACTTGGAGTACGCCCCCCCCCCCCCCACACACACACAGTCGGGCCTTAATTCAAGCCTGCATAGGTATCGAGGTGCGGTGGGGGTAGGGGGTTCCCAAGAAGTGATTATGGGACGGCCATCCACTAATTGGAGGGTTGTATTGTGATTGGAAGGACAATTTGATCAAATTTTAAGGAAGACTGTAAAACTTTTTGATGCACTGTACTTTCGAGGGGGATACAACTATGAAATTTTTTGTACATCTCCTAAATCAGGAAAATTCAGAAAAAAAATAGGAAAATTCAGAAAAATTCACAAAAGTTCTGGAAAATTCAGGAAAAATACAGGAGAATTGACAAAAAAAAAATAGGAAAAATTAAAGGTAACATTTACAAAAATTCTGCAAAAATTCATGAACATTCACAAAATTTCACAAGGTGTGTATATCAAAATTCATAATTGGTTCCCTCTCGGATACTTTGAGACTTTAAGGTACTTGAATTGCATTTTTGTTTTCGTATCATGTGACATGTGACAGCATAGCGATTGGATTGGAAAATGGTTTGGGCGCAGGACGTACTCTGGTCGGAGGAGGAGAGGTACCGCTCCGTCCCGGGGTTATTCGCTTACCGCGTCGATAAGGGCCGCGAGCGAGGCTGTGCCGGGCCGCGCTGCCGCGGCGCACGTCACGGAGGGGATAAGCAGCGCCGCCACCTGCGCGGGCTCGGCGCCCAGCGCGCGCACCACCGCGTCCAGGGCCTCCCAGTCCGACAGCATCCTGGAGGGCACCGTCAGCTCACCGCGCAGGCTGGTGCGGAGTCGCTGCGGGCCGCGCAAGGGACAGACAAGGGCTCAACGCTCTGCTCACACTACTCGGACAAGTACTGGATCGCCGTGGGGGCGGTACCTCCTTCTTGGTCTCCAGGTCCCACTCGTCCTTGGACAGCACGTACGAGAGCTTGGCCAGCGCCGCCTCCGGAGTCATGTCCGCGCCCCCGACCACGCCCATGTCGTACAGCACCTTGCCCATGGCGTACAGGTCGGCCACCTGGCCGTGCATACACTGCGTGCAGTTCACCAGGATCATGCCCCGCTCCGACGCCTCCCGCAGCGCCTCCAGCAGGTCCGTGCGGTTGCCAGGGACGTTGCCGGCGCCGTACGTCTGCAGGACCGCGCCCTTGAGCGGCGGCGCCAGGAAGCTCCGGACCTGCAGGCAGAGAGAGGGGGGGCACCGCCGCGTGCGTCCCCGTCAGTTCAGCAGCCGTGACGGTAGGCCACACAGCATGCGCCCCCGCTGTCTGGGTGGCCGTGCCGGACAGGCCAGCGGCCGGTAGGCGGCCGGCGGCATCGGAGCCGGAGTGAGGGGTCCTTCACTATAAATTCAAGCGTATGCCGATTTGTATGATTTTTCTGGAGTTTCTTGATTTTTCCTAGATTTTTACTGACTTTATGATATTTTATACTGATTTTATCCCGATTTCTTTAAAATATTTTTTTTGGGGTTTTATTTTCTGATTTTTTAGTGATTTGTTTTAGGGTGTACACTGCATTTTTTGAGTGAAGGACCCCTATCGAACCGGCCTGCTGACTCAGACATTATGCTTGAACTCACCGCTGCAGTTGAGATGTTAGGGAAGATTCGTAAAAGTCCGACATTGTTACTCATATTGCAGTGCACCGCAAACGGCTCCGTGGTCTTCGGTCTGCAGACCAACCGGTGGTCGACTGTACAGGACCAAATAAAAGGTAGTTGTGGTACTACGTTCATGGAAATGACGCAGCAGTGTCACGGTACTTCAGTTTTAGCAGCACCGTTTCAGTATCATGTTGGTACGACTTACTATCAATATTAATGCCGATAGTAGCCAGCGGGGGACAGTTTGGGGTGTCGAAGGCGCGCAGGGAGTCCGCGGACACCTTGACGGTGCGGTTGCCGCGAAGCAAGCGCGCGCCGAACATGACGGACACCTCTGGGATGACATAGCAGCCCGCGAGCAGCAGAGACACAAGGAGGTTGTCTCGCCCATCGGACCGCAACTCCCATAGCGGGATCTACAAACCACAATTTGTTGCACTACTTTTAAATAAGTACATCAGTATATAAAATACGAAACCTGCGATCCTGTGACGATGACAGTTTTGCCGAGGTTTTCCAGCATGAAGGACAGGGCGGACGCCGTGTAGGCCAGCGTGTCCGTGCCGTGGAGAACGAGGAAGCCGTCATACTGCTCGTAGTAGGTCTTGATGTCGGTAGCGATACGCACCCAGTCCTCGACGCCCATGCAGCTCGAGTCCAGCAGCGGGTCGTACTCCCTGATGCAGTACAGCACGCGCCGGCCCTCCTTGGACGCTCTGAGAACAGAGCGGCGGCGCGGCGTGAAACTTGACGAACTTGACATCGAGAGGAAAGCCCCCACCCCCCACCCCTCTCCCTCGGTGCGCCCGCCTTGGCTTGACCAGCTTGACCCTGACTCTGGCTATGGCATGGCCCTCGGCAGGGCCGCGGCCTTGACACGGCCTAACAGCCTACGGCTTGCCCCTGCAAACTCCCTTTCATGAGTTCACGGTCTTCAAATCGCGTACATTTAGCCTAGGCCTAGCTGCGCCATACCAAGCCAGACGCCAGGCGGCCCCAGCGGCGGCAGCGGTCCGTCGGTCATTTTACACTTCTAATGAGGTGGACGGGTCCAACGAGCTCGTCTCTTAAGTGATGAACGCCTTCAAAAATACTGTTCTCTCAACATTTGCATGCGTCACATCGTAGGCTGGCGGCGGCACGCTTACGGCAACACTAGAGGTCCATCTGCGTCCCCCCCGAAGCGCCATCTCGCATACTCCTGGTCGTGGAATGTCGTGCTGGACCTGAGGCGACCGGCCAGTCGATTCCTCAGTGGTGCAAGGCCTGAAAACAATAACGGGAAAAGAAGTAGAGGCTTGCCTCTGCCGCCAGAGAAGAGCAATTCGTTTACACCCTGGCTATCGTAAACGGGGGAAACTTTGGCCCACCGGGGTAACTTTGTCCACTCCTAAGACTTTGCCTAAAATGCTACCTAGCATTTTAAACATATCTTAAAGGTTGGGGGTAACTTCGGCCTATCCCTAAAAATTTGTTTCAGTTGCCATTTAGCATTTTAAACAAAGTTTTAGGGGGTGGACAAAGTTACCCCGGTGGGCCAAAGTTACCCCCGTTTACGGTACCACAACCGGTGACGGTCTGGCGCGGTCGGGTAACAGAGCAGAGCCCGGCACTTATCTCACAAAAATCGAGAGGTGACCTGATGCCGCTTAACCGTTTACAGGGGTCGAAGCTAGTGACCGTGTCCCCCTTCACGCCCGTGTACAGTACATCGCAGCGGCACCGCACCGCGCCCGGGGGGGCGGGGGCACATGGCCCGCGCCGCAATAGTGATACGCTCTGACCCTGAAAATCAGATGGTAAACACAACTATGGTGCGGCGTGTCCCACGAGCCCCGGCCCGGCCCGGCCCGGCCGGGTGTTGCAAGGGAAGTTTGCTCGTTCGGGGCGGGTGGGGTGCCGATTGATGAAAGCTGCATGTTGCGAGGGTGGTCTGGGGGAATGCTGTCCCATCCCAGTTGAGACAAGCGAACGCAAATATCAACATATTTGCGAGTCGGAATAAGCCGGACCACGTGCATACGCGCGTCAGTTTCCATACAACAGTTGCGCGGGAAGAGTGGATCATGGAACATGCCCATGTCCCTGAGACCAGCAACCCCCGAGCACACAGTGCGCCACCATTTGGAGAAGAGCTCCTACGCTCATGAGCAACTCTCCGCGATCGAGATGGCTCCGTTTCATCAGAGCACATTTTCACCAAAAGAATATTCCCATATTCCTAAATATTCTGGTTCATCTGGTAACACTTCTCATCTAAGTACACTTTTGTCATAGTTAATCTAGAATCAGTTTTTATATAAAAGGAAAATGCGAAAGCTGGCTACAAGTTTTTTGAGAACCAAACGAGGTGCACCACGGTTGGGACTTCAAAATGCAAAAACAAAAAGAAAAATTCATTTTATGCAAAAACGTACAGACAGCTTGACATAAGACCTATCTCAAAAAATTCTAATTTTTCGTTGTAATTTCGTACGAATCGGTTCGGCACGCTTGGTCGCGGCCATAAGGGGCCATCGTCAAGAATAAAAATAAATTACTTTTTGGAAAAAGCTCCCCTGCCGGGTGCCTTAAAAAGACACTGCGAGAAATTCTTGTACCGGTACGGGAAAATTTTCCATGAGAGGTCTTGTACAATTACGATTCATTGTAAATTTTTTATAACTATACGTATCAACTAAGAATCGATTGGTGAGCCAACAAAGTCGAAAAGTGTAAAGTCGTACATGTACGAGATACGTTGCACATAGTGAATTACAAAATATATTGTACATCTACGGAAATATTTTCCACAGTGGAGTAAAAGGAGAGAAAACACAACTTTGAAGCCTGGGAAATAACATGTCGTGAGAGATGTCAAATTTATTTTTGAGAAGCAGTTGGGTTACACTGCGGTAGGGGTCTCGACAATTTTTAAGATAAAAACTAACTTCAGATGAACTTTGAAGAATTTCTTTAAAAAATTAATGACGTTCTACAGTGGCTGAAAAGTGTGAGATGAACTGGGACATGCCTGAAATTGTGAAACACCCCCACCCCTCCCGATCAAGGCAACCAAGGCCATCGCACGACGGCTGCGGGCCGTCACGAGCGCGCGACGCGATGTAGGCGACGCGGCAGGTGATCAAACAACATTTTATTACTTTTCCTCAGTCCGGCAGCGTTTTGCGAGGAAAATTGTCTCCGGATGGTTGCGCGTAGACGAGTGGGCGAACAAAAGCGCAAGACGGAAGAGTTTATCGATCGGCTCAGCTCGCAGCCAAATTCAATCCGGACAGCTTGGTTTATCAATAGGAACACGCTCGTTATATAGTATAGGAAATATGTGACAGGAAGGCGACAGGGAAGAAAATAATGTAGAATCTTGATGGGGGCACGTTCGCGAGATCTCAAAACCACCACGTGTTGTGATTTGAAATGACAAAAGTATGATTTCTTTTCACCTGTGACAAACCGTCACTTGCTATTTTCGCAACAAACATCTTTAAAGTGACAGGCGAGAATCAAGATGGCCAGAATCTGTTAAAAAATTACTTCTATAGGTATACAAATCGCGCTACGATTGGTCTGAAGAGGCAAGGGCCAGGGCGCCCACGACCAAACAAAGTCCAGATCTGCGCATGCGCAAACCTAGTTATTCCCTCCCCCACTCCCTGCATCTTTTGTTTCCTGTGTACATCTCGTCAGACAATAGGGCTGTGATGGATGCTGCCCGGAGTGGAGCGAAACAAAGCAGACCGCAATTCGGGCCTGGCTGGAAGAAGGTAGCAGGATTCCCGCCTAAATGCACCGCTTGCCGCCCCGGGTCCCGGTCCAGGCTTCGCCTCGGCAGGCCTCGGCCACCCAGACGACGGTGCGGGATCCATCCCAACGTGCCGGGCGGGGCCGGCGCCGGCAGGTCACCGCTCTTACCAGTGTTGCCAGATAAGTAGGCAAAAAATACCTCGGATACACCTGTGTGAGGCAGACGGGTATCTCCGCCTGCCTACCAGCCAGACTCAGCACACATGAGAATATGCCTGTCCAGGTCAGGCGGAGATACCAGTCTGCTTCTTCACCAATGTATGAGGGAAATTTGCCCACTTCTCCTGGCATATATCACTGTGGCTCTTAGTCACGATTATCACTTGACTGATTCCTCTGCGAGCGCACGAGGTGTTGACACCGGTGACACGTCTGTGTTACACGAGTGCGATAGAGACAGCGACTGCTTCCCTCTCTGTCGCACTTAGTGGGAAGGAGGTCTCTCGTCTCCGCCCTCCGCCAAACCCCTCTCGCGCGCTCAACAGAATCAGTCTACCACCACCGCCAGCACGCCGGCCAGATAGTCACCGTCACCCACCTCCAGAGTCGCTCCTGACCATGCCGATGGTCCCGCCGGTGTACAGCACCAGCACCCTGCTCTCCGGGTGGTGCTCGAGGGTGTCCAGCACCGCGTCCTCCTCCCTGTCTGCGGTGCGCGCCGTGGGGTGCTGTCCATCGTCGCGGAGGAGCCCGGCCAGCACGTCGCAGTTGGCGCCGGCGTCGAGGCCGTGGTGCTCGGCGGCGTGCACGCCATTGGACACGCCGTTCATTCCGCAGCCGTTGACCGCATGCGGCCCTTCTTTCTCACGAACGACAACACCGTCCCTGTTGTTGTTGTCGTCATTCAAGCACAGTCGCGATAGGGCCTCCGCCCCCAGCGCGTTTCCTACAAGACCGTCCCCGGCGACCAGAAAGGGACCGCGGGCCGCGGCCGCACCGTCGCTGCTGAGGCTGGTCATGGCGGCGCGACACGGGCGCGTGGGGCACGCGGTGCTGGCGAGGCGCGAGGCACGACCCGGGGGAAGACCTCGCGAGGTGCGCGACGTCGAAAAGAACCCTCTCCGAACGCCGTCCTCTCTCAGACCGTCGTCCGTCGTCTGCTCGTAGGCCAACACTGCGGCAAGGCGCGCGTGGCGCGGCGCCCGGCGCGAGGACAGGGCAGACGACGCTCGCTCCCGCCCTCCCGCCCCCGCCCCGGTCCCTCTCCTTCCCTCCCTCCCCGCCAGCGCCCCCGCCCGCGCCCCGCCCGCGCCCGCCCCGGTCACCGACTGCCGACTGGCCGGGTCCGCGTAAGGTCTGCGTTTGGAAAATGGACGACCGTCGTCCTGTCCTCGTCGCACAGCGTCACGCAGCGCCGCATCGGCAAACCTCACCACGAGTGCGACGAGGACGACGATAGCAACGTGTTTGTGGGCGCCGTGGGACCGGCGGGACAGACCCCTTACCCTCCCTCCTCTCCTTACCAATCGCGCCTTAGTCCGTGCCGAAAGTGATGCAACACAGTCGGCCCTACGCTCATGTTGCAGTCAAAGAAGGGCTATTCTTAGGACAGCGCGCGATTCAGAAGCACCGCACCCAGTAGGGCGGGCTGCGGGCCGGGAAGCAGGCCACATGGCCACATGGCGCCGTCGGGCGCCGGTCCGCCGGTCAGCCCCCGGAGTGTCTCAGTGTATTGGCTGTCACCAGACGCATCGACATGAGTCCTTAGATTTATCTGATTCGTACTCAACAACAATGAGTGCGATGCAACTGCTGATGTGTGTGTTGCAATTTGTCGTGCGGCAAGAACACCAGTTCTTGCGCAATGTAGTTAGGCATGGGGAAAAATAATAAGATCTTTGCTCGTACTTGTGAAGAAAGACACTGAAGTTGGAGCGACTAAGGTTTGTTTCATCGGCAGCGCCAGAGGAAGAACTCAGCCGCGAGAGCAGCATGGGAGATCGAGATCGTCTCAGAATGTTTCGATTCGGAGATTTAAGTTTTAAGTATCGCGCCAAACTGAAAAGTATGACAAATTTTTCCTACACTGCTTTTTGGCGGGCAACTCTTCCGAGTTTGTTTTTGTTTCAACAACTTAAGCAGCCGAGTTTATTTTCAACAATCTGAATTTACTTTAAGATCGTCTTGACTGTCATGGCTGATGTCAAGTTAAGGAGGCTCGTCTCTTCTGCTTTCAAACTTAGTGGGTTTTCACTCAGAAGGTCTGTATATATTTTCGGCGAAGTGCAACTCTTTTAGCAGACTATTTTGTTCATAACCTTGCCTTTGTTTATTGACAAATTTGTATATTATTATAGTTTTTTAGAGTGAATTAGCAAAACTGCTTAACTTGTCAGTATTTATTTTTCAGTGATGCTTCTTCCTTTCTTATGGTTCAGCTAGAACCTCTAAGCGATGAAGAAAGAAAAGAATGGCTTGACCGTCTTACTGATCATATTCAACGTCAGTCCCTTACCTCCCCTTCCATAGAAAAATCCCAAATTGAACGTGCTATTGAGGTGAGATACGACTTTGTATCATGTACTTCCTATTCGTAGACTCAGCTCAAGGTTATCCTTATTCTTGCAGGAATGTTGTCGCAGTGGTCCAGACGAGAGGGAGCCCATACTTACTGCCATCAGTGCCTTTGATGTACCAAGGTTTCATTATAATGTTGACCGAAAAAAGTTTTCATTGATAACTGGACAGAAACCTGAATTATTGGGTTCTGCTGTTGACAAAGCAAGGCTCTTCAGAAATAGGTATATTATATTCTCCTCTTTCCCATTTTTGTAAAAAAATTTTTAACCTTCTTTTGATAATTTTTTCTCTCTTTTATCAATTTAAGATACCAACTAATTCACCAACGGACCTCTCGTCACCACCTATTTGCTCCTTCTGTAACTGATTCTTTAGGAGATCTTGATGAAAATGGGGAGCCAAGAGTGAAGAAGTTTAAATTATCACCTGTAGAGAAACTTCTTTGCACATCATCACGTGTTTCAGATGCTGTTGTGTTAGGCATGTTAACACAACTCAAAGAGGGGAAATTCTTTTTGGAAGACCCAACAGGTGCTGTTCAACTTGACCTGTCAAAGGCAGTATCCTTTTCTTCTATGTTAATTTTGTTTTTGAAACAAAATTTTATGTGGCTTTGATCCTTAACTCTTAAAAGTCTTACCATGTTGGCTTGCATACTGATAATAGCATTATATTAGCAGAGGGCTATTATGAAGATCGGGTTTTTCATGTTAATGGGATTGGTCAACCACCTGCTGAAACATCAAAGACAAGTCGGTCAGTTGTTCTCTCTCTGTTTATCTAAAATTTGATATTCTAAAAATCTGATCTTACGTTTCTTGCATCGCTTTTACTTCGGCCTCCACAGTGCTTACTTTGGGAACGTTAATACCTTTGGTGGCCCATCTGAGACATCTTTAAAAAACTCTTCCAAATTGCTGAATATTGAAAAGGGCAACGAAGATGGAATGATTGTGTTTATCGCTGATGTGTGGCTTGATCGCCTTAAGGTAAACTTAGCAGTCTTCTTCTTATTTTAATTCAGTAAAACCATCTGTATTAATCTAGTCAATTCCTCTGAAATCACTAGGTTATGGAAAAATTGCGCTCGATGTTTGATGGTTTTCAGAGCTGTCCGCCCATAGCATTTGTATTTATGGGCGACTTTTTGTCAGGACAGTTTGGTGCTGCTCATTGCACTGAACTACGATCTAGATTCAAAAGTTTAGGTGAAACAATACAGCAGTTTCCTCTTTTGATTGAGAAAAGCCAGTTTATTTTTGTCCCTGGACCATGCGATCCAGCTGGACCAAAAATCTTACCCAGGTGAGCTTTCATGTCTCTTAAATTCAAATGTAATTTAAAAAAAAAAAAATTGAGAAGAAAAAATTTATACTTAAACCTTTACATTCTTTTTGTAGGCCGGCATTCCCAAAGTTTGTGACTGAAGAATTATTGAAAAGAGTACCAAATGCCATAATGGCTACTAATCCTTGTCGTCTACAGTACTGCACACAAGAAATTGTTGTGGTTCGTGAGGATCTTGTCACCAAAATGTGCAGAAATAACATACATTTTCCTACTGAGGGAGAAATACCTGACCATGTAAGTTGTGAGAACAGTAGTATGTCTATAAATTTAACAGGCGAAATGTGACCTATCATTCTACTGTACTATTTGAAGTATAATGAGTCAATCTCTCAGTGACTTGTTATTTTCATGCTTTCAGTTTGCACGGACAATAATATCACAGGCACATCTTGCACCTCTCCCTCTTGGTGTGTGTCCAGTATACTGGCCTATGGATGCTGCACTCAGGTTATATCCTCTTCCAGACTTGATTGTTACAGCTGACAAATTCAATTCTTTCCACACTAGTCATATGGATTGTCAGGTTATGAACCCTGTGAGTTAAACACGAAAGTTTTTAGGAACTATGATGATCCTTTTCATGATGGAATTAATTGATTTCTGTTTCAATTTTGCAGGGGTCTTTTCCTAGAAGTGAGTTTTCCTTCAAAGTTTATGTCCCATCAACTAAGACTATTGAGGACAGTCAAATCCCTGATGAAGAATAAGACCAAAAATATTCCTTTAAATCACTAGATATGAAAACCTTCGCATATCATCATTTTATATAATTATATCCTAGCAAGTAATAAATAACACTTATTTTTAAAACATTACCGTCCTTTTGATAGATTTTAGGCTTTCAGCCAATTAATTTTTATCACCGAATACATCTGCGCACTAAGAAACACACCAAAGTTTAAAATCAAATAAAAAGTTGATCTATTTGTTAGATTAATCATCAATTCAGTCTTGGTTTCTTCTCTGGAGGTGGTTTCATTCTTGGTTGAGCTCCCGGTTCAGTCTTTACTTCAGGTTTGATTTCAGTTTTTATTTCTGGTTTGCTCTCTACACCTGTTTGTTGCAAAGGGGAGCAGGGTTTTACATCAGATAAGATAAAAGTATTAAATTCTTCCTGAAACTTACCATCAGCTGAAGCTGTCACAGCTCTAGGTTGAAGAGCAGGTTCTGGGAATTTCCTAGATAGTTCTGCAAGGAGCATATGAACCCTATGACGTTGAAACTGGGAACCAGCTTGTTCTTTCACTGTATCTTTCTTTGAAAGAGCTGCTTGCTTTTCCCTCTCACGACTCTTTCGATCTTTGAAGTCCCACGAGTACCCTTTAGATGGGTGGTATCTTGAGAATGAACTGGCCTCATCAAAAGCCGACTGGAGATGATGGACAGTAGACAGCTGAAAAAAGGCCAAGTTGATATTTAAGTGAAGAGAGTTAAAATAAAACGACCTACGAGGATCTTTATGAATACACCTTTATGATTGCCACACTTACAAGTCTAGAATTTAGAACGGAGTTTAAATCTGGAGCTTGATAAATTATTCCTGCAATTATATAATAATCAGCGATAGGAGTAGCCTGACTCGGTGAGTGCCGATGCTGCTTGCGGATGACATAAAGAATAGGTTCTTGAACATGAAGAAGGATGTATTCCAGACCAGTCATGGAACTGAATATGAGAGAAACATGATAAATTAAGGATCTTGCATATTTTTAAATTGATAAGCCACAGAAAATTCTTACAGAACTTACTTGAGCTGATCCATACCAAGTCTTTGCATACGAACCACTTCATTGTTGCAGGTTCTATCATAAAAAGGGTTGCTCTTCTCAGAAAAGTAATCCATAACATTTGTAGGGTTTAACATGGGAATCCATGCACTGTCGTGCCATGATAAAGTGAGAGGGTTTTCTAATAATAAAAAAAAAAAGTTATGACCAAATCAAAGTGAGAAAAATTATCTCAGAACGTGACTAGAACAAAGTTATCTTTTTTCTTTTCAATAAGGCAAAAGTGAACACATCAAGTGAAGAGAACAGAAACTAACCTAACTACGGGACCTAAACTTTACCTGGTACGCCCTGCAGTCGTCCTGGCATCATGCTGTTTCGGAAAATGTGTCTTTAAGGATATCTATATAGGATCTGGCTTCGCGATGTACCATAAGAGGCAATGTTATAAAATCCTTTGCGTACAATCCGGTTTGTACATGGCTGTCAAGACACAACAACAATAACATAGAACAACAAACAAAAACATCTGCCGCAGTGACACCGCAAACTGCAGCAAACCTAACCACCTCAAAATGCCGGAGCTGGTCACCGAAATAAACTGAAAAGAGAAAAAACTTCGCAGATAATGTTGTTTCTGCTACAAAAGAAAGTTTCTTATCGTTTTCGATTCCAATAATTTCCGTGAATGACAGGACTCAGGAGCATGACACGGCGCACCGGCGTATCAACATGGTCACACGGGAGGAACCGGCCGCCGTGAAGCCGTGCCGTGAGAGGGGAGCGCCTGTGGGCGAAAGGGTAGGCTCCCAGCTACGCACATCTGTTCACTGGCTGCCTACCCCTACTCATCCTCGAGTCATAGAGGGACTCTACCTGTCCTGTCTGGGATGGGATCGGGTTGTGACTGCCCTCCACTCCCATGGGGTGCGTCAAACGTGGTCAAACGGCATCCACCCAGCTCATCCACCCACCCACCCACCCAACCGCCCGATCGCCTACTCACTCGCCCCGCCCGACCGGTCCAACTGGTTCGTCTTACTGACGCGGGTCGCATTTTGAACTTATTTGAACCCACCCAAACGTTTGCCGCGGATTTTCGGATTCTCGGTAGTGGACGTAGTGGACGGATGGACACGAGGGTGCGATACTGGGCAAGTTATCTTTATTGACACCCCGCTGGTGGCCACTGTCTCATTTACCGCTAATATTGCGGACTTAGGACCGAGGGGTGGCCAACTCGATAAAATTGTGTACACCGGATTACCAAAGATCAAAGATTACCAAGGATTACCAAAGATTACCAAAGATTACCGGGGATTACCAAGGATTACGAGGGATTACCACCATTACCAAGGTTGCAAAGATTGCAATTGATTACTTAAGATTACCGGAGATTGCCAAAGATTACCATGGACTACCAAAGATTACCGGAGATTGCCAAAGATTACCATGGATTACCAAAGATTACCATGGATTACCAACGATTACCGAAAATTACCAGCGATTACCAGTTAGTAACAAGGATAAAACAAGAAACTACCGAGAAATTTCGATCCCCGACAGTTGAAGATTACCAGGGATTCCCTACTGATTACCAGATATTACTAGAGATTACCAAGGATTACCAAGGGATTACTGAGTATAACTTGTGATTACTAATGATTACCAAGAGATTACCGGGGATTACCAAGCGATTACCAGGGATTCCCAAAGATTACCAGGGATTACCACGGATTACCAAAGATTACTAGGGATTACCAAAGATTACCAGGGATTACCATTGATTACCAACTCCGCGTACACCGGATTACCTCAGTTGGGCACCCCTCGCTTAGGACTGCCCTCTCACAATCATCACGCGTCTGATCGGTCGGGCGCGTCGGGCGGTTGGGTGGGTGTGGGTGGGTGGGTGGGTGGATGAGCTGGGTGGATGCCGTTTGACTTTTTAAAAAATCCACCCGCCTCCCTCCCCACCTACGCCATCGGTTTCGGTCCCAGTCGAGGAAATCTCCCCACGCTGCTTACGGTGGGGCAGAGGCAAGGTGGCAGAGGCTGTGTCTTTAGTGGTGGGAGGAGCACAGAGAATAAATAGTAAACTAAACCAAAGAAAACTAAACCATAAGTTTTGTACGACAGCGTGAAAGCAGAGCGTAGACAAATACTTCGCAGGCAACCAGCAGTTCCATCAGGCTGTAGGCTCTTGGTGACACTGATGTACTTCTAGCGCCCCGAGCGGGAGGCCAATGCATTTAATAGCACGTTGGCTACAAAACTGGACAGATGACAGACGAGATAAAAAAGGGCGAATGACCGAATACACAGAGGCGGCAGAGCTAGAAGTGCTGCGGGCGATGACGGTGCACGGCCGGGGCCGGGCATTTCCACGTACCCGAAAGCGCACTGCTCCGCAATATCCCCCACCCGTCTTCCCACCTCCACACCACCGCCGCCCCCGTGTGCGCAAGGGCACGGCACCCTAACTACTACAGCCGTCCCTTGGTGGTAGAAGCTACCAT
The DNA here is from genome assembly GCA_029379305.1 of Frankliniella fusca. Lineage (NCBI taxonomy): Eukaryota > Metazoa > Arthropoda > Insecta > Thysanoptera > Thripidae > Frankliniella > Frankliniella fusca. Next base: position 844,917 of record JAHWGI010001270.1, on the reverse strand, counting down.
GAAACTTGTTTCCGTACAATTTCAAAGTAGCGTGTGCGCACCGCACTCTCAGAGCAATTTATTCTCGCCCTCGAGTAAAAAATTCCACGCAGAACGGGCAGCCATAAATAGCGTCATGTGATGGGGTGTAAGGGACAGTAGCTAAAGGGTAAAGTCAAACAGCTAGATGAAGTTCGAGGACATTTCCACAAAAATGAAATTGTAAACAGTTTGTAGAAGTTAATAGAAACGAAGTTGAGGTGTGTCTCACCTGGGCCGGGGCGACCCATGCTTATCGCGATGCTCGCAGTGCTCACCTCGGGGGCTACTCCTCACCGTGCCGGGTCAGCTCCGACCAGCCCCCAGCCCCCTCCCCTCACCTAGGCGGTATAAAGTCTCGTAGGCCGCTACGACTTCCACACCAGTCTTACCACCCGCAGCCGATCATGAAGGTACTGCTGCTGGCCGCCGCGGCGCTCGCGGGACTCGCGGCCGCGAACCCCACCGTGCAGGAGCCCATCGTGGTGCAGGAGTTCCGCCACCTGCCGGTGTACGGCGCGCCCCTCGTCGGCGTCCGCTATGGCGACCAGCCAGCTGACGGGCTCGCCACCCAGGAGGCCCTCGGCTGGAGGGCGCTGTACGACGCGCCCTTCATCCTGGCCGTGCAGCAGGACTCCAAACCCGAGCTCGCCGCCTTCCTCGTCAAGGAGTAAGTTTTTTCCGCACTTCCGGTACCGTTCTTTAGACGTTATCGTGGCGCCCGCCCTAACGAGTGCCTAACTGCCCGCCTGTTTCCAGTGGACTGAGGAGCCTGCCGTTCACCGAGGACCGGCGATTCCTGCTCACGCACCTGCTCGCCGGCCCCGAGAAGGTGGGCGTGCTGCTGTCCGGCTCCAACTTCGTGTCCCTCCCCCAGATCGACATGCCCATCACGCGCTTCGTGCTGCCCAGCCGCTTCACCTTGGCCGAGTCCGCCCGCCTTCATGCCGACTTCTACTCGTTCCCGACCCTGCTCGTGGTCAACCGCGAGGACCTGAGCTCCCGCGACCTGGTGCGCCTCGGGCTCGTCGGCGACTTTGTCATCCTACCCGACAGCGTCAAGGTGTCCTCGGATGTGCCCGCGCCCGCCGCTAGGTGGGGTCGCCGCAACACGCCCGCGTACACCGTCGTGAACAAGGCCAACAGCGCCCCCAGCTTGTCGACCCTGCCCGGCTACTCCTCCGTGCCGGTTACGAGCAGCTACTCCCTTGATGTCAACCCTTTTCTCCAGCCTTTCCTCACAGCCAAGGCGGGTCAACATTAGAAAATATAAAATATTTTGTTAACTGATTTTAGGATGAATAAATTTTTGCCTGAGTTGCCATGAGCTCTTACATACGCTGTGTTTGGACCATTTCTCTACTGCTACAAGACCGGAAAGAAAAAGAATTGCCCAGGAAACGAAGGAGTGAGGTCAACCGTAGGACCACACTTGACAAGGATATTCTTCAATAAATGAAGAGCGAAGCGCACTGTACCTGCCTTTCAGCAGTTACTGGCAGTTTGCTTTAAAGTATAATTCTTTACTGTAGCACAAGTCCGAGACCACTTAAAAAGTTGGCGCGTAATGATTATGAGAAATTCATCCTTCAGAAGCAGGCCGATCAGCCGTGAGTGGCAAAAAAAGATAAAAAGTGATAACAAGCAAGCCGGCTACTTCTTGCGGTGATCTCACTCTCGCGAGGGCATGGGCACTCCTGACCATTTCCGCAAGAAAAAGAATTGATATATATTTGTCAGTGTTCGTTTCCGCCCACTTGCCGCCTACGCTTGATCGCAGTCGTTAGCAGAAGGGTTATCTTGTGGGCAGTCAGTATTCGTCTGTTCGTCTGTGCCATACGGTTGAGCGGCGAATCTGTGAGCACTTGGAGCCGCCAGCCACCAGTCACGTCACGGATACGGACATTTTTCACCGTAAGAACTCCTTTTGCATGTTGAGTTCACATTGACCATTATTATTTTTCACTTTTAAAGCGCCATCGTCCTGTTTCAGATGAGTCTCACGGAAAAATCAAGTTCGAAGTCATTCGGAGGAGTCCAAAAAACGTTTTCTCATGACAGGTTAGTTACTTCGAATACATATTACTTCTCGTAGATTTTGTCACTTGCCGCTTTTGGATGGATGAAAAAAAATCTGAAGGTTAAAATGCAATGGAATGTACAGCAATCATTTGAACTTATCGAAACACGCTTTTACTGTCTCAACTCATTTTGTTAATGTTACATTGAGAATGAATTTAGTATCTAAAAATTACATGCTGCAAAAGTTTTGATAATCATTAATAGTTTTCGAAGTTTGAGTCTCCTATGTGTGCCAATTTTTTTTTTTTTTTTTTTTTTTTTCCCCAGCAAGGAGGTTGGCTGCAAGATGAACTTTGCAATCTATCTTCCTCCGCAAGCAGAGGATACCAAGGTACCACTTATATTTTGGTTGTCAGGGCTTGAATGTAATGAACAGAACTTCATCACTAAAGCTGGAGGACAGCGTGCTGCAGCGGAGTTTGGTGTGGCTATCGTTTGCCCTGACACAAGCCCTCGTAAGTTAATTGAAACCTTTGTCGCTGAAGGTTTAAGGTTTTCCCTTTGTTTTTGTTTTTATTTCTTTAAAACTCTATAAAATTTGGGCAGGGGGAGCGAACATTCCTGGAGAAGATGACGACTGGGACTTTGGCACTGGAGCTGGTTTTTACGTTGATGCTACTGTTGATCCATGGAAAAAGCACTACCGCATGTATTCATATGTCACAAAAGAACTACCTGAACTCATTGTGGAAAATTTCCCAATTCTTTCTGATAAAATTTCAATCATGGGACACAGGTACTGTATTTTATTTGGACTATTTATTTTAGCATTTTAGTATTGTATGTAATTTGCTAGATGTTATTCATGTTTCCTTTTAATTATTTGTTTAGCATGGGAGGCCATGGTGCTCTAATCTGTGCTTTGAAAAACCCTGGGAAATACAAAAGTGTATCCGCCTTTGCACCAATTTGTAATCCAACTGAAATACCATGGGGCCAGAAAGCATTTTCTGGATATTTAGGTGGAGATAAGGACCAGTGGGCTAAATATGATGCAACTTTACTGCTAAAAAATTATGCGGGGCCCCCAATGGACATTCTAATTGACCAGGTAATTTTATTAGCTTATCTTTAGGTTTTGGCCTATATTGTGAAAGACAAAATATGACCACCTGTTTTTTTTTATTTTTCAGGGCATGAGTGACCCATTCCTTGAAAAGCTTTTGCCTGAGAACTTTGTGAAGGCATGTCAAGCTGTAAACATGCCTGTGGTTTTGCAGAAGAGAGAGGGCTATGATCATGGTTATTATTTCATTGCTACTTTTATTTATGATCACATTAGACACCATTACCAATACCTGAAAGCTTAAAAAAAAAGTTTGTATTTTTTTTATTGCGTGGAATTCATATTTTGGCTTTTTAACTTCTACCAATAAAATATCATTGATTAATGGCTGAGTTATTAATTGTCGTGACAGCAAGAGAAACATCATCTATCAGACCAGATGCACCTGAATGTCTATCTCGTCCACCAGTCCTGAGTCCTGACGGCCCGTTTGGCGGGGTGGTGTGACTTCTCCCTCCCCGGGCGCCTCGCGCCTCACCGGCCCGGCCTGGCCCGGACTGGGCAGGACAAGCACTCCTCTTTCGTCGTCTGCCGTTGCGTGCGCCGCGCTACTGTGTGGGGCGAGCCCTTTGCCCGTGTTACCGAGTCGTGTTGCGAGTCACCGCTCGCCGTGCTGGCCAGGCCAGGACCAGCATGTCCACCCAGCGGCTGCGACCGGCCTTCGCAGTCGCAGCGCCCGCTGCCCCCGCCCCCGCACCGGCGCCATCCACCTAGGCGGCCCGGTCCAGGCCCAGGCCACGCCCTCTCCTCTCGACATGTCGGGTTCAAGCAGGTCCAGATCTTGGTACAAGGTGCGTGTCGTCAGTTAACTCGAGGGCTCTCAGCGGCGTCCGCCAGTTCCGTGGCCCCTTCCCTTATTGTGTCCTGGTTCTCGCGCTTTACCCATATCCCTGCATATGCCAGCATCTGTTACCTTCTCAGCCGCCTCTAAAATATTTGTCGACAGAGAGTCAAGAGTCGTCCCCACCGGCACAATCCTTCCGAACGCGTTTGGGGAAAAACTGATGCAACGGTGGACGGCAGAGAGCGCGTTACGGAATGCAGTCCTTGACGTCTGGATAGTGAATGTGCGGCGCGCGTAGACATTCGCGCGTCCAAGGAGGTTTGGGTTCAGCCCGGTCCCTGGTGGTGGTGGAAAAAGAGGGCACTCCAACATCATCCCTTCCTTACCGGTATGACACGCGAGTTGGGTGATTCCGCTCCGTGGTTTCGTCTCTCTGTCCTTGTCGCGCTCATGCACAAAGATTGTATGGAGCGAGAGAGAGAGTGAGAGAGGACACTGCTAAAAGCTGCTCCGAACCACCCTGCTATGGCCGGCGCGCGGCGCGCCGTCACCTAAGGCGTCGCGCAGACCGTGACCGCATCTCATTCGCACCTTCTCGACAACGCCCAGGCTGAGGCCGTACCGCCGCACGCTCCGACACGACGCCTCCTGCTGGTGGGCCAGGGCAGGGCAGGCAGGGCAGGCAGGGCCCAGCTCGGCGCCGCCACAGGCGTACAGGCGTCGCGATCCTTCACACGCAGGCAGTGGCGCCGGGGCGGGGCGGGGCGGGGCCACCGGGTCGAACACGGTCGGCTAGGCCCTGTAGGTCCTGTACTTGTGTGCCGGGCTTACTCAGGGGAAGCGGCGCAGTTGGGCAGCTGGGCACAGCTGACCGAGACACGCTGTCAACAATGGGCTTAGGCTCAGAATTTGTCTCGCAGTAATACTCGGAACGCCTGGGCCTTTCGTTCATTTTAGCAAATGTTTGCTATCGTTCCGGAGCCTGATCAGGCTGTTACGAGGGCTGCCTCGTCGAAACAGGACGAGATGCACGAGGCGAACAGCTACCCCGCGCTAGCGGGTGCGACTGAGGGTACACGACGAAATGAGCTACCTCGCGCAATGTTTTCCCTGCTAGTTAATTTTAACTCCTCGCAGGCCAACCGCGTGTCATCCCTCGGCGAGGTGCGGCATATTCCGATCGGCGGCACCACTCCACACGCGAAGTACCCCAACAACAAATTGGTCTCAGCAAAGGTAAAATTAAGACACGACTGGCGGAGAGGGAAAGCCCACTTTATTATCTCTATTTCATTTAAAAAATATGTTTAACTGGCCGCGTTTTCCTCGCTCAGTACACAGTATGGACCTTCTTGCCACTCAACATGTTTGAGCAGTTCCGCCGCATCGCCAATTTCTATTTTCTCGTGGCAACGATCATCGTGGTAAGTACAGTCTCGCATTACTATGGGGAGCCGCGCGTGGCCGCGCGTAGGCGTGGCGGTGCGGCGTTCCGGTTCAATCCGGTCGGGTCGCATAGGCCAGGCCAGGGGTCTCAGACAGCAGACGACGCGCGGGGCGCAGGCCGGACAGAGTCGGACCTCTCGCTCGCTCCCACGCATTCTCTATAGCTTCAGCTCTCTTCCTCGGGGCCGCTTGTGGCCCGCGGGCCACCATTCTGAGACCCGGCCCCGTATGGCATAGGCTTACTCGCGCCGCGCCCCGCGGGTGCGGGTGCCCTCGATGCGCTGACCTGCCCCAACCCGGCCGCAGATGTGTATCAACAGCCCGGTGAGCCCCTGGACGAGTCTGCTGCCGCTGCTGTTCGTGGTGATGGTGACGGCCGCCAAGCAGGGTTACGAGGACTTCCTCCGGCACCGCAGCGACCGGGAGGTGAACCTGTCGCCCGTCTCCGTCATACGCAACGGCGTGTCGCAGGTGTGATATTGCTAGAAGAAACTCAACAACCAAAAAACAAAACAAAAAATTATTTTGACGCTCATTTTTAAATGCCATTGCTTTGCTTTTTCAATTTTAATTGCGAGATAAAAATGGTCACATCGTGTCACATCATAACTTCAGATTGTCTGCCTAGCGAGGGAGAATGATTGCTAGTCGTACACAACACAGCGTCAACAGCCCTCTGGCTGAGTTTACTACCGTACCCCTGTCCACCAAGCTTTATTGTCCGCCCGCAGGAGCTGACGGCGGAGCAGATCGAGGTAGGTGACCTGGTGCTGGTGAACTGCGACCAGGACGTGCCGTGCGACATGGTCTTGGTGGCGAGCAGCCACTGCAATTCACGGTGCTATGTCACCACGGCCAACTTGGACGGCGAGAGCAATCTCAAGGTATGAGGCGGTTATTTCACGTGTTTAAAGAAAGAAAAATGATTTGGAGAGTGAAACGTTGAAATTCTCGTAGACGGTGTGTCTACCGGCTCCGCTGAGAAACGTGCGCTCCGCCAATCAGCTGCTGAGTGTGCGCGGTTTCGTCGAGTGCGAGCAGCCTCACCCCGACCTCTACCGCTTCTACGGCAGGTAGGTGCGCGGCGGCGTGGCGCGGGGCGCTGGAGGTCTGGAGGAGGGTGCGAGGTGCGAACGGAGTGCGGCTGCGGCCGCGGCCGAGGGGTCCTTTATTGTAAATTCAAGCGTGCACCAATTTAAAATTTAAGAAAGTGTGATTTTTCTTGAATTTTTGTTTTACTAAATTTTATCTTATTTCTTTCTTGATTTTTTCCTGATTTTTTCTGATTTTTTTTAACTGACTTTGTTTTAGGGTGTACGTGTACACTTACTGATTTCTTTTTTAGTGAAGGACCCCTCGGGTGCGGGTCACCGCCCGACTGAAGGTGGTCCGGCCCCATGCTGTAGGTGTTCGCCATGTCCGGCTTGCTCGTAGTGCTGTGCGAATCGAGATTTTTGGGTCCGAATCGAATCGAATTTCTTCAAATCTCCTTCGAATCGAATCCGACCAAATAATTTCGAATCGAATCGAATCTTCCTTAATTCGCGGGCGAATCGAATCGAATCCAATTTTGAGCCCCTACAAATTAGATTTACTAAAACAAATGAAAATTATGCTTTAAAATTAAGTCTAGTAGGCCCACACATCTTTTCAAAGGCGCGCTTCCACCCTCTTCTTGTTGAAAAGCATGTTTTTAAACTTTAAGATTCGGTGGCGAATCTTAGCTGATTCGAAATTTCGAACCTTTCGACGCCGAATCATAAGGGATTCGGTACCGAATCGAATCGAATCCAGGCAGATTCGATTCGATTCGATTTCGAACCATTCGCACAGCACTACTTGCTTGTACCTTTTTTATTTTTAGAACATTTTTTTGACACGCAAGCTCGTCTACATATGGCTGGTCATTAATTTACCTCATCCGCGAAACATAACACAAGCCACTGGATACAGGGAAGACACTCTGTGACCCGCCAGGCTGGAGCTGAGTCAGGCGGTGCCCGCGCCGCCGCCGTCCCCCACGGCGGGCAGGAGCAGCAGCAGCCAGCGCATCTCCATCGACAGCATCACGGCGCGCTTCAGCCAGGTGCTGGAGCCCCAGGACGAGGAGGAGGCCCTGGCCGCGCCGTTGTCCGCCGAGCACCTCCTGCTCAAGGGCGCGCGCCTCAGGAACACCGAATACGTCTTTGGTAAGCTCCAGCCGACCGGCTCCACCCACACTCACCTTGCATTTTGAACATTGATGGCATCGATGAAGCACGAAGACGAAATTAACGCTAGTCTGCGGTTTTATAGGATGTGCTGTGTACACCGGCAGAGATACGAAAATGGCGCGTAACTCAGTTATTACAAGGAATAAATTCTCCTCCATGGAAAAGTGGGTACAAGATTTTGTTTTAAAATTTTGTCTTCTCTTTAATGTTGAAACTCTTTTCAACTGTTATCGCGCTTCTTTAGATCCATTAACAGACTCCTGCTGTATGCAATGACTTGCCTGATCGTTCTTGTGATCACATCAGTCGTAGGTTCTACCTATTACAAGAAGTCCGAAGGGATTGGTAGGTATCCTAAATGATGCCCGATATCTCTTCGATGGGAATGCCACGTTTAATTTTTTCATTGTTTCAGCTAAAGCTAATAGCGCCTACCTCGGTGAATATGAAGATTTGGAAACGGGTGAAATAATCAACGAAATATTATCCTACCTCATTCTCTACAACTATCTTATCCCCATATCCTTATACGTCACCATAGGTAGTAGGCTGTGGTTTCTAAGTTGCGTGATACTCCTAGACAGGAAATTAAAGCTTAACTCTTTTTTTTTATACTAACAGAAATGCAAAAGTTTCTGGGATCCCTCTTCTTTATGTGGGACAACCAAATGTACTGCATCGACTCCAATAGGACAGCAGTCTGCAATTCATCTGACATGAACGAAGAGCTGGGCCTTGTGAGTGATTGTTGGAAACGCCTGCAAGGTAGAGGGTGGGCCGACCCGCAGGACGCGTGTGCGCGACGGGACGGCCTACCTGCTGGGCGCCTCCCGCGTAGGCCGGCCGGCCGGCCCGCAGGACGCGTGTGCTCGACGGGACGTCCTACCTGCTGGGCGCCTCCCGCGTAGGCCGGCCCGCAGGACGCGTGTGCTCGACGGGACGGCCTACCTGCTGGGCGTCTCCCGCGTAGGACGGCCCGCAGGACGCGTGAGCGCGACGGGACAGCCTACCTACTGCGTACCTCCCGCGTAGGCCGGCCGCAGGACGCGTGTGCTCGACGGGATGGCCTACCTGCTGGGCGCCTCCCGCGTAGGCCTGCCCGCAGGACGCGTGTGCTTTACGGGACGGCCTACCTGCTGGGCGCCTCCCGCGTAGGCCAGCCCGCAGGACGCGTGTGCGCGGCGGGACAGCCTACCTGATAGCCGCGTCCTGTCCTCGTGCATTTCGGTGCATCGGGTGCGGTGCTTAGTTCGTATTTTTATTACTCAAGGTGGAGTACCTGTTCACCGACAAGACGGGCACGCTGACGGAGAACGCCATGGTGTTTCGCCGCTGCTGCATCAACGGCGTGCCCTACCACGAGGTGCGCGGGGTGCTGCGCGAGACGGACGCGGACCCGCGGGCGGGCGACCCCGTGCAGGCGCTGACCCCCGGTATGGAGCACTTCTTCCTGGCGCTCGCCCTGTGCCACTCGTCCCAGATGGACTACGAGGAGCGGTTCGACGTCCTCGACGGCGCCGAGTTCCAGTACGAGTCAAGCAGCCCCGACGAGCGGGCGCTCCTGCAGGCATGCGCCAGGTGTGTGAGGCCGAGGGGGGAGTCACCTCAAAAGATCATTTTACGCCCCCCCCCTTCCCCCCAAAAAATCATTTTATAAATCTAAAACAATTAAAAAAAAAACAAAATACAATCTAGAAGAAAGATATAAAAGAATCCGAAAAATCGAGAAAAAATAAACAAAAACCCGAAAAAATAGTTAAAAAATTAGGGTTAAAAATATCAGAGTTTATCAGAAAAAGACAGAAATTTTCCTTGAATCATCAAAACAAAAAATCAAATATATAAATGGGGGAAAAAAGTCACTGTACATATTTTGTTTGAGTGATTCGCCCCCCCTCGGGTGTGGGTCGGCGCTGAGCTCAGGTTGTGGTTGGGAGCAGAGCTCGGCACAGGAGCGCTATGGAGCCTGGAGCACGCTCTGCTTGCCTGCCTACAGATGCGGCGTCGTGTTCCTGGGGGAGTCCAGCGGCTACTACGTGGTCCGGGCGCGCGGCAGGGTGTCGGCCTACCGCCGCCTCGAGGTGCTCGAGTTCACATCCGGTCAGGAGATCCGTGCCATATGGCCCCGAATTGGATTTTGCATCTGCACGGACGACAAGTTGACTTTCTATATTTGTTGTTTCTTTTCATCAGAGCGGAAGAGAATGTCAGTAATCGTGCGAGATCCTTCGAACCAGATCTGGCTGTTTTGTAAAGGCGCTGAGTCCACCGTTCTCCCCCTGGTGACGCACGGCCAGAAGACGAGGACCATAGATTGCATGCAGGAGTTTGCCATGGTGGGTAGGACTGTAGGCGCGTGGCGAGCAGCAAGACGAGCGCCCTGCCCGGCCCGGTGTTCCCCGTGTCTTACTCTCACCCTGCACGCGCCGCGTGCCCCGCCCTGCGCGGACTGATTCAGAAGAGCGCTCTCTTCTGCTAGCTCTGTTTCTCTCGCATCAATATGATGTACACCATAAGTGCGAGAGAGACGGGGTGTGGAGAGCGCCCCTCTGAATCAGTCTACCGCCCTGCCCGGTGCACCCTGCCTCACTCTCACCCTGTACTTGCGTGCACGCTGCGCAGCGCGGGCTCCGCACCATGCTCGTGGCGTGCCGGCGCATCCCCCGGGAGGAGTACTACGCCGCCATGCAGGCCGTGCGCGACGCCCGCTGCACCATGGCCGGCGACCGTGAGTCCCAGATCTCGAGCGCGTGCCTGGGCGTGGAGCGGGACCTGACGCTGCTCGGGGCCACGGCCGTGGAGGACCGGCTGCAGCCCGGGGTGCGGGAGGCGCTCGCCAACCTCCGGGACGCGGGCATCAAGGTCAGTGGCGAGGCTCTTCGGGGGCTGTGCTGTGCCAGGCAGACGAGCCGCCCGGCCCTCGTTAACAGTCGCATCACTCTCCTGCACATCCAGACGTGGATCCTGACGGGAGACAAGGTGGAGACGGCCATCAGCATCTCGTACGCGAGTCGACACTTCCAGCTCGAGTCGGAGCTGCTGTTCGTGACGGAGCACACGAGCGCCGCGGTGGTCACGAGGACCCTGCGCGTGCTGCGGGACCGCCTCGCCTCCGGCGACAACTACGGCCTGGTGGTGGACGGCGAGTCCCTGGCGCTGGCGCTGCAGCACGCGCCCGACCTGCTGCTCGAGGTGGGGCTCGCCTGCCCCGCCGTCGTCTGCTGCCGCCTGTCGCCCCTGCAGAAGTGCCAGGTCAGCAGGGTGATTCCGAACAGCGATTAGTGTCTTCTCTCTTGCTGCTTATGGATGGAGTGCACCATGAGAGCGATGAGAACAGAGAGACAAAACCACTGTGTGGAGTCACCCTTACAGGAGGAGATGTGCCACACACTCACTCAGGACTCGAGTCCCCGCTGTCGCTCCACTGCTCTCTGATCGAAAACCCCTGCGATACAGCCTGACTGTACTTTGTCTCGTCTCGTCCCTACAGGTCGTGAGGCTCATAAAGAATTCTCCATCTCGCCCCACCACAGCAGCCATTGGAGACGGAGCTAACGACGTGTCGATGATTCAGGAGGCGCACGTCGGGCTAGGTAAGGACCGTGTCGTCATCAAGCGATGGACTCCTCAATGGACTAGTTTTGGTTCTCCTCGTGACGCTCGTGCCCGTGTGCTCTCAGGACTGATGGGAAAGGAGGGGCGCCAGGCAGAGCGCTGCTCTGACTTCGCCGTAGCAAGGTTTCGTTTCGTACAGCGGGCGCTACTAGTGCACGGCCACTGGTACTACTACCGTTTGGCTATTCTAGTGCACTATTTTTTCTACAAAAACGTTGTTTTCGTGCTTCCACAATTTTATTTCATCCTCTTCACTGGATTTTCTCCACAGGCAAGTCAACTTGTGAGGAACGTTTGTACTGAACGTGCTTGTTCTCCCCCTTTTTACACACCTATCAATCAATATTAATTGATTGCAGTCTATGTACACATCAGTATTTCTGACTTGCTTCAACATAATCTTCACGTCTGCTCCAGTGCTGGTTTATGGATTGTTGGAACAAAATCGGCCTTCATATCAGCTCTTACAGTACCCTCCACTGTACAAGGGACACCAAGGAAACAAACTTATGAGAACTAGTCACTTCCTTGAATGGTTGATGGCAGGTAAGAGTTTTGGTATCTCCCCCAATCTTTTAAAAAAAATCTTTGGACTGATTGAGTGATCTGTGTTACATTCTTTGTGTTGACAGCACTGTTCCACACCCATCCATATTATACAAATAAATAAATGGCGTAGTTTTTAAAATTCAAAATACCTTTATAAACCATAAAAAAATACATTTCATTGACATGGTCCCAAGTGAGTTGCTTGTCTGTTTTCAGGTTGCAGGTTTCAATAAGCAAACTACTGCAGCAGTCAACTCATGGACTTTCCGTTGTGTGACAGTGCTTCAATAGAAGTATGTAACACAACTGATATGGCAACCAATTAATTTCTTAAAAAAGAAAAGAACAGTTCTCTCTATGACAAATAGTTTAAGTGAAGTTTACAATTGGTTCCAGGAATATGGCATTCAGTAGTGGTATTCTTTGTACCAGTTTTGGCTTTGCATTGTAATACAGTATTACTGGAAAATGGGTCCGAGACAGATATGTTGTGTTTGAGTACTTTAGTTTACAGTTCAGCTGTATTGGTTGTTAACTTTAAGGTAAATGAATTTTTCTGAACTACTGTATTACATGATGAGATGAGGACAGAAGCGTTCTCTCCAAAGAGAATTAAATAGTTCTTGATACTCATGTTGCAGCTCCTACTTATCTCCAAATACTGGACTCTGCCATTCCTGCTGTCCATAATTATTTCTCTTTTACTCCTCCATATAATTAATTTAATCTATGCTGTTATTGACATGTAAGTTTTCAAGGCATTCGCAACACTTTTGCTAGTTAATTTGTAGACCCTACTGTCATTTACTTTAATTTTATTTTTCAGAGACAAGTTGATAAATCAGCAAATGTTCTATGTATATATTGAACTCATAAGTTCACCTCTCTTTTGGCTTTTCACATTATTTTCCATCTGGATGGCACTTCTCCCCGACATAATCATCATTGTCATTTCAAACTTTAAAAAAGCCAGAAGAGACCCTACATTTAAGTTCACAAGCACGGTCAGCAATGCATTCTTTACAACTCAAATAGAAAAACCTGGATAGTAAGAATACCTTTTGATACGTTAATTTTTCTAAGGATCCAAGTCAGATTTGTTGCATCAAAGAACCCTCTTACCTAAAAAGAATACCTCAATAAAACATACTCAGCCCAGGGCCCCAAGCAATTCTTACAATCCAGATTTCATGGTATTAAATTTAGCAACTTCAATCAAAAAAATACCATAATAGCAGGATTTTATTTTATTTTCCAGATGTTATGCTGTATTCAAAGAAAGGAAAATTGGGTTGCAGGAGTCAGAACAGAATTCAGCAAAAAATCTGGCAAGGTTTCTATGCTTCAATCAAGAAGGAACAGGTCTCCTCGTCTGCCAACAAGTACAGAACACCAATCTATCTCAGCAGATTTGGCATCAAGAGAACACTTGACTGATGATGGACAAGACACTTTAGCTGAGAATAATGAAGTCCAGCCCAACACCGGATAATAAATTATATTACAAAGGAAAGTTCATTTAATACTCCATAATCATCCTGGTTATAAAAATAAGGTTCTATGCAATTAACAGACATTTCATTAATGGTGAAATTGGAAAAGAAGTGCGCATTAACCATAGTCAGACTCTGATACTCTGAGGAGCAGTGTTACCACTGATCTCGGTCACGTGATCTTGAGCGCCCATCCCTTGGCCTTTGTCGATGATAGTCTTGATTACACCTGTCATCTCTTCTGTGTTGTTCATTATGATTGGTTCGACTACCATATCTCCCACGGTCATTTCTGGATTCTCTGCGATGATCTCTTTCGTAATCTCTCGCTCTATTACGGTCTCTGTGTCTGTCTTGATCCCGATGGTTGTCATGTCGACTTCTTTCTCTTCCATTATAATCACCACCACGTCCTCTTCTTGAGAAATCAAACTTTCTACGAGGCTTATTGTACCAGGGTTCAATTATTGGAGGATCAGCCAAAGGAGTAGTATGTTCCTCCCAATACACGGCATCTGATTCTGTGAATCTATCGTGAAATTCTTCCTCAATAGCATCCAAGAACTTTTGCTGTTCAGCTGTCAGCTCCATAGTTGAAAGGAAACTGACGAAAATCATTAAGATATTCATTAGAAAGACAATACATAAACATTTTTAAGTACATCTTATAAGAAAATATGATAAGTTCTCACGCAAACTTTTATCAGTCCAAAAATACCTGGAACGGAGGACGTGGGGAAATGGTAATCACAAGAATACAGTAAGGTGTAGTTTTGCACGTATTATATATGCTCACGGAGTCATTTTTCTTTTATAAAGTCATAAATAGGGGTACCTTCACATTCAGCACAATTCTCAGGAACAGGTTAGGAATTCGTAGGCCGCAAAGTACTGTGCAATGTATGTCATACTATGAAAAATTCACGAGAAGATTGCCACAAATGTTTCTTCACTGTAAAACCTTGGAAAATCAGAAAACTGACTGCAGTCGAAATTCTTGATTTTAATTTATACTTTTTCCCTTCAAATTATTGATTTTCATTTCAATAAATGTCATTTAACACAATCTCATTCCCTTCACATGAATGTTTCTGCCCTAGAATTTTCTCATATGTTTACATTGTACCCCTCCCCTCCCACCCTCCCACACACAAACATCAGCGTTTTTTTTTTTAAGAACCACATTCTGAGGATGGAGGCAAACTTACTTCGGTCTTGTTCTGCCTTGAAAAAATCTGTTGAGTGGAAATTTGCTCGCTAGTTATCGACGGGTATGAGTAAATATATATCCACAAAAGTATTGCGATATGTCAGGTCGATCAAAGACTAGAAACATCAAAGCTGCCCGTCGGAAAAATGAAGAGAATAAGTACGACAAGCCGGAGTCCTTAACCTTGCAGGATGTGCAATGTACTGTTTGCATGGGCATCTTTATCGAACCCGTAACTTTACCTTGCTTTCATACGACATGCAAAGTATGCTTTGAGAGGACAATAGACAATAACACATTGGCATGTCCTTTGTGTCGAAAGTATGTAGGAGGATGGGTCCGACAACGTCAAAAAAACGGCTTAATGGTAAATCAAGCACTGTGGTCCTACATAAGTCAACACTTTGACTCCCATGTTCAAAAGAAACTCAAGGGAGAAGATGATGATGAAATTGATGGTAATTTTTTCTACTTCCTTCTGACTAGTCCTCTAAGGAACACAGCCCTTTGTCGATGTTAGCATGTTGTTGCCATTATTTCAACTTTTGTATCATTAGGTCTGGTTGATTGTCGGGTCATTCTTATTTTTCAGGTCTTACTGAACTTAACATACCTGCACCAAAAATTAGCGAACCTGGGCTTATTCGTCGAGAGTATGAGGCAGAACAAAAACGTGTGGAGGAAGAAGCTTTGAGGCGGCAGGAGTTAGAGGCTGAAGCTAGTGAAAAACTTATCAAAGAATTACAGGTAAGCAATGAATAGGTTCAATTGTAATTCCGTTTTACTCGTAATTTGAGAACACTGCTTACTGTTTTGGAAGATTTTGTTATCTGCATACATTGCTTTGAACCTTTTTCTGTAGGAAAAAGAGGCGGAGGAGAGAAGACATCTTGAAGAATTAAGAAAAAAAGCTGAGGAGGAAGATGCTTTAATTGCTCAACAAATTGCTGCTCAACTTGCTGCAGAAGATGCCAAAAGAGAAGCTGAGGAGGAGGAGAATTTACGTCGCCTTCTGGAAGAAGAACAAGTACGTTGAAGTACTTTTTCTTTATCAATCAGAAAATACATGGTTTTTAATGTGCATTTGAAATTATATCCTCAATTAATTCAGGCCCAGAGTGCTTTTGTAAGAATGCCACCTCACGCATCATCAACCCCACTGGTTCTATCACAGCCTCTGAAAAAAGGACCTATGGATTTATTTCTTTCTCAAAGTAATCTTAATTTTTTCCCTGACTTGTTCATTTATTTTTTATTTATTTGCTACAACTTTTGTAATGGTTCTCTTTTAGATGGTCTTGGTAAAACAACAAGAACAGACAGCTCAAGCAGTACTGATAGCCTTCAGACAGAAATGCGGCACTTTAGACCTGTTCACTATGTGCCAACGACCCCACCAAAGGAATCTCCAGGTCTGTTGCATCACCTTTCAAAGTAAGTTGCTTGGTTCTGAATAAATTCTCTCAATGAACTTTATTTTCTAGATGGAACCAATGAAAAAACTAGTGAGATGTGTAAGCCAGTGCCAGTCATGCGTAACTTGGATGGATGTCCGTCTTCACCAATGATAGGTCCCAGTTCTAGCAGCCTTCGTCCATGGCTTAAGAGAGGTAAGTTTTATTTGATCTCTTTATATCTTGAAACTATAGTACATGCAGTTACTATGGTTTCCCCTCTTCAGATACTAAGACTCCAAATGAGAATACACCGGTGCCACTTGTTAAAAGAGAGAGATCACCTAGTGATGTGCTGGGGAAGACTCCTAAGAAGGCCAGGAGAGAATCACCAAGAAAACATTCAAAACCTAATGCCGTCCAATCAAAAAGTGTTAAAAAAGTTAAGCAGAAGTGCCCAAAGACTGATTCTGATTCAGAAACTGACTGTGAGGGTGAATTTGAGCTCCACAAAGGGCTGGGAAGTAATTCTAATCGTAGTGGCTATAACACAGAGACCTTATCAACCTCTACATCAAAACCTCTGTCTAACAATGGTCTAATAAATGACAGTAGGTATCGTCAGGAACAAGAAGATTATGAATTTGCTTTAAAACTTCAGGAGGAGCTCAATGCATTGGAAAACCAGGGTCGAAGCTATGCGCTTAGGAGTGTTGGGAATTCTCCAAAGAAAGCTCAGACTAAAATAGTTACTCCTCGAAATAAATCCAAAGCCAAGACAGCCTCAACCTCAGGGAAGAAAGAGAAACGGCGTCAGTGTACTTTGGAGGAGTCCATGAGTTTTTCTGTGAAGATGGAGTTGTAGATATACTTTGTGTCATGAAGAGTTAAATCTTCAGTCAGTCATGTACCTTGAAAAGAAACCTCATATTAAATGTATATTTTATGGACCACATAGAGAAATTATTTTTTTTGAATCTTGTTGTGCCCTGTTTAAAAATTTAGTCATTCATTGAATGTAAATCTAGGTTATATCCTTAAGTACAAATGTTAAAATGTTATAACAAAGTTAGTTATTTAGCGTGCTGCTTGAAATGTGACTCTTCTATGGATTCAAACCTGAACGATGAGGAACTTATCTATAATATTCATCCTGACAAATTTTGAGTGTGTGTAATGTGGTAATGCTTCCCTCACCATGCTTACCCTTTTTCAATTATTTTTATTATTATTATCATTATCGTAACTATTCCATCCCATCTCTGTCTTGACAAGTCCCTTTTAAATATCTTGGCTGACTCATTGTTGACTTTAGGCCAAATCCCAAATCACATGTCACATGTAAAAATCTTTTTGAAGAGAACCTTACAATTCCTATTAAATTGATTCCAATGTTGTGGTTTCAGAAGAAAACGTTAGTTTGAGTTTTAGTTTGAAAAGTAATATTTTTCAATTGTAGAACAGGCAATATCAAACTTTTTTCTATGGTCTAACCATAAAATTAAAAAAGTCCTGATGAAGCATGTTCTGTGTTGTCTTCTGTCAATTGTTTTATTTTTGTAATAGATGGGAGTGCAATGGGGTTAAATGAAGCAATCACATGATGCAACATTTCTTTCCCATTGCACTATGTTCCAATAATTTTCCTTTTTTATAGGGACTTAGTACTCGGGTTCTGCTGCATGTTTTCTTGTCCTTGTTATTTCTGTCAAAACTATTTTCCTCAATTTATTTTTGTAACCACAAATTGTATTTTGTGTTGGTATCATTATTTTGGCTGTTTCAAAATACCTACTACCATGAATGCATGTGAAATTGTGGTATGTTTATGTCTACTAGTAAACCTGGAAGTCATTTAAAATTAAATGTAGTGATGTAATTATTTTGTATTTTCACATTAATGTTTTCACTTATTTATTCCAAGCCTTCCTTGCAGCATTAACAGTTACCAGTTTACTATATAAAGCAAAATTTGTAAGGCTACAGTAGTAGTGTAGATTTTTAAACTTGGTTGGTACTGCTATGTGGCATTTTCTCATCAATAAGCTTGTTTAGATATGTCATAATGAATTCTGTTATCTCTTTCTGGAATTCTTGCACCATTGACGGAAGTACATCTGTAGCAACTTTACTAATAGCTTTGCTTAGCGGTGGATCAGAAAATAAGTTCTGCAAGTCAACCTGTTAAAAAAGGCAATAATGGATGACAATGAAATGAAAGGAAAAAGTCAAACCATAGTAATGAATGAAAAACTAATTCTTGCTTTGCCAGTATACTTACACGATCTTTTTTAATGGACAACTTCATGTTGGCCACATTTGCATTTATTGGGTTTAGTGTAACACATAGGTCTGTGTATAGCTGGACATTCCACATGTCCACTCTGAAAGCAAAAGCCAATGGATTGAAGACAGTCTGAAACGGCAATGAACAGGAGCAAGGAGCAGCGCTTCAATGTGGTCTTACTTGGCTTGTCCGTTTCCGAAAAATCTAAAGTCGGAGTTGGACCCTTCTTCGAGGTTGACGTTCAGATCAACGTCGTACTTGGCCTGCAGTGACAGCTTCGGCAGTAGTAAGTCGATTCCAGCACACATCGTCGAGAGATTGATGTCGTAATGCTGTACTTTCAAATCTTGGAGGTGGCGTGCCTGAAGTCCCATCAAAGACAGATTGCCGCTGGAAGGACAACGCAAAAGTTGCTTTGGCTGTGCCCAGCTCATCTGCGCGGGGGTAAGGGGGAAGCCCCATCGGCTGAGGGTCACTTTGAAAGATAGTATGAATATATGTCTGACGTTTTTGTGTTCAACTGGTCCGCACGTGACGTCATAGCACCCATTAACTTTTCCATATATCGTTACCCCTTTTATTGTCGTTTACGATTAGCATGCGGGCACCGCGCGGTGCGGCGCGATAGGTGTCGCCGAAGGCATGATAAACTAGGGCAGGTCAGTGGAGACTGGACTGCTCGTGTGCGTACTCAGTACTCACGCCACTGCGCCGTTGAAGTGCCAGGCGTGGTCCCCGAGCGGCGTCGGATCTATGAGCTTGGTGATGAAGTCGAGGATGGCCAAGAGGATCTTGATCATGTCGTCCCAGACGGAGCGCAGCGCCGCGTCTCTCAGCGCGGACCGGCCGGGTCCGGCGGCGGCGAGCGCGCGGGGCACCACCGCCAGGCGGGCGGACACTGGAGGACAGGGACAGGGGGCGCGCCCAGGTCAGGCCGGGGGTCAGCAGTCAGCAGGGCAGGAGGCGAGGCACCTCGGCCTGGCCTGCAGAGTGATTCCGGACAACAGCGTTTTGCAGGGCCCTCGCTTACTCGCTCCCCATGGCCGTGCTGCATGCATGCATGCGACACGCACAGAGAGACGAAACCACGGTGCGGAATCACCCTCTATTGCGAGGGGTCCTTCACTATAAAATCTAGCGTACATCAATTTCTCTAATTTTTCTGTTGTTTTTTTTTTTTCGTGATTTTTCTTGATTTTTCCTGATTTTTCTTGATTTTGCTTTAGGGTGTGTACTGATTTTTTAACAGGAAGAACTCCTCTTTCTACTCCCGCCCAGCACCCCCTGCACACTCACCCTGCGCCAGCCGCTCGCCAACGGCTTGGGACAGGCGCTCCGGAACGGAAGAGCCAGTGGGGCTGGTGGCCGCGGCGGCGGCGGCTGCGAACGCGCCTAACGCTGCGAGCAGCAGCCAGCAGCGAGCCATCCTTCACGAAGGGGGCCGTCAGCACACTCGTGGCCCGCGACTCTCACCTGCTCCTGTCACACCACCGGTCCTCGCGTAATCTTTTGCTATCGATGCGGTATCAGTGCTGTCTTTGGCACTACTCTATGCTCCGGCCGCTCGCGGCACCCAGCCTCCCTCTCATGGCTCTATCGTGACTGTGACTCACACCAGCGCCCGTCGCTGCGGAGTGGGTTGACAAAAATGTCGAAAAATACCCAAATCTTGGGGAAATGGTCAAAAATTCATTTTGTTGACCATCCCATGGTTCAGTCTTGTAGAGAAAGAGCCAATGAATCATATGCGATCCCACCCATATTTTTAGGACAAACCGTTTGGAAACTACAGCGTCTCAAAGTTTGGGGTTTTTAAAAAGCGGCGAAAACTTGTCATTTTTCACCTAGTGGGCCTACATTATCCGGCATTCCTAGCCTTAAAGAGTGGTTCGGTTGGGGCAGTGGAGGATTGGGACATGGCCAAGTGGCACTGCGATGCAGCGCAGCGCCCGCACACAGAGCGCCTGACGAACTAAGGTAGGCAAACCCGCCAAACAGCCCCTGGAAGGCAGGCCACCCAACTCGCTTCGTTTCGGCTGTGCGATCACCCAAGTGTGCACAGCCGTTACAGCCACTGTGCAGCCTCTTCCCCTCCCCCCTTTCCTGCTCTTCCTCTAAGTGTGCTTGAAACAAGTAAAAAACTAGGTGAACAAAAAGAAAAAAATTGTCAGTTACTTTTTTATTACTAGAATAAAAATCCTTAAAGAAAGAGCAACTGCTCACAAAAAAAAAAAATACAATGCAAAGAATACCAGGCTGTAATTTTTTTAAATCACTCTTAATTGTATTAATTTTATAAAATCACCTTCTGTGAGGATCATGTTGTCACCCTTTTCTTGTAAAGTAACATCTGTGATAATGTGAGGGAATGGGACTGACGCAGTCTTCATGTCCTGCGGCCAGTAGAATACTTTTGCAGGTAGCTTTGGCATTGGAGGAGTCAGGTCTGCCTCAGCTTCCTCTTCATAAACATCAGTTACTAAGTTACTTGGGTGGTCGCACAGCCGAAACGAAGCGAGTTGGGTGGCCTGCCTTCCAGGGGCTGTTTGGCGGGTTTGCCTACCTTAGTTCGTCAGGCGCTCTGTGTGCGGGCGCTGCGCTGCATCGCAGTGCCACTTGGCCATGTCCCAATCCTCCACTGCCCCAACCGAACCACTCTTTAAGGCTAGGAATGCCGGATAATGTAGGCCCACTAGGTGAAAAATGACAAGTTTTCGCCGCTTTTTAAAAACCCCAAACTTTGAGACGCTGTAGTTTCCAAACGGTTTGTCCTAAAAATATGGGTGGGATTGCATATGATTCATTGGCTCTTTCTCTACAAGACTGAACCATGGGATGGTCAACAAAATGAATTTTTGACCATTTCCCCAAGATTTGGGTATTTTTCGACATTTTTCACAGTTCGGAGCCGATATCTCGGGAGGAAATGGTCGTAAGTCAAATCTGTGGCCATATTCTTGTTCCTTGAGTAATTTTACCCCCGTATACCAATTTTCAGACACCTAGTACCTAAAACCTCGAAATAGTCGAAAAAGTGCCAAACTTTGTCCAAAAAGGGCAACATTTAGAAAATATTTTTTTTCTCAGCCAATAAATTTTTTTCACGCCTACCATTTTAGCCCTGTGCTTCCACCCATAGGGCCATCCTAAGAAAAAAATTTCATGAAAATCGGAGGGGGTCATGGGTTTTCGATGCTCGTTTTATTTGGACCGACTCCGGGGTAAGTGAGCCACCCGGTATATATTCAATTTTATTTAAGCTCAACCTCTTTGGTTCATGCCCGCGAAAACCGTATTGTAAGTGATATGTATGTAATTTCTATAAGTTCGCCGTACGCTAGGACGCATACATTCTGTACATGTTCATGAAGACGTCTCTCAGGCTCGGAGTAAGGGAAACGTGACGCTATTACGCTATTACAATCGAAACCATTTTTATTTTCATTTTATTTTTTGGGGTGGGGGGTGGGAGGGGGGATTCATGGGCATAAACAGTTTTTTATGGAAACAACTTTGTGGTCAAAAATTGGTTTTATTAGCTTCCATAGCAAAATTAACAAGAAGCAAAGGTGTGAGGAAAAGGCATAAACCATCACTAATATCAAACTTGTTTGATATTAAGACTAAAACTCGTTCTTTACACTTAAGTTTATCACCAAATATACAATACACCATAAAAGTTTATCGCCAAATATGTTATACATTTATATTGGCAATAATTTACTTGGGAGACACTATTTGAGTATTCTAACCTATACAATGTTACCCAGTTATGAGTTCGTTAAGAAAGTGTAAAGGACTTTCAGGAAACGATTAATCCACTGATTTGGTGAAAAATATTATTATTCCTTTTCATGAATAAGTTTTAGGACGCAGTCATGGTTTTACAATCAAAATAAATGAGTTCAGATTACAGTTGAGATGGGCAGTGAGTTTGTGCTCTGCCATTTTCAATTTTGATTTTCTTACAACTTTTATCACAAAGAGATTCAGTTCTATTGATAAAATTGTTTATAATTGTTCAAATAATTAATATTTAAACGGATATAAGAAGTTTTAGCTTTAAAGTGCCAATTTTCTAACCTATAACCCATAACCTAAAAGTACTATTTTCTCAAGATTTAAAACATAAAGTTAAAAAAAACCTCATAGTAATTCAACTAAGAAATTTATGATCTTTCAAAAGATAACTTTGGTTTTTTTGTGTGTATTGTATATTCGGAGATGAACCCGGTCACACCGTTACAGCGGTGAGCACAATACTCGTTCTGAACACAGTATCTGCCAAGAGTTACTGTGTGTGTAAAGAACGAGTAAAAATGAAATGAGCATAGCTCAACCTTCATGGCTTGCCATTGCCGAATACCAATAATGTAGTACGCTCTCAGATCGCTATTGACTTTTGGAGTATAAAACATTATAGACTTTTATAAAAATCTTTACTTAAGACGATTTGTCTACATCTACTGACTATTTCGTCTGTACATTTACAGAAATTGTAAATAAAAAAGCATACCTGTTGACAAAAACTCTACAAATATGAGTCTGCTGTTGCTTTTCATATAATTACAAATATTTTTGTGGAGAAAAATGTCTATAACGGTTTGAGAGCGTAGGGTTCGGCACGACGGAAAATGATACCTGCCACGTTTAAAGTTTTCAGAACACTTCAACTTGCTTATCATCCGGTCGGCGATCGGTGTCGGTGAGGGAAGCCCCAATCCCGAATAAGCGCCGCTCTGATGATGCGCAGTGTGCGCACATGTGAGGGGTGAGGGGGAGGGGGGGGGGTGCGTTCGGTGAGCTCGCGAGCTCGCTCTCGCGCTCTCGCGATACGAGCGCTCAGCGCTTAGCTCAGAGTGCTCGGCGCTGAGAAGCTCTCCGAACGGCAACAGCGTGTGATCGTTTTGAAAATGGCAGGCGAAGCAGACGTAAACAGGCAGCGTGCCTTGGTCGGAATTAATCTTATTCTTCGACATTTAATTGAGGATGAATCCGAATCAAGTAGCAGTGATGAAGAATTGGACATTTTGGAAAGGTTTTTGCCTGATGCTTTGCGTGTTAGGAGACGAAGGAAAGTACCAAGACTTGAAAACTATGTCGAAGAGGTTATGCCGCTTTGGACCGATAATGACTTCAAGTCACATTTCAGGTGAATATCTCTAATATTAATTTTGAGAATAACGTGTCGTGCACTGTTTTAGATTTTACTCTGTTCAGGATGAGTCGGGCGACGTTTGAATATGTCCTTGGTGTCATTGGAAACAGACTAGCGAGAAACCAGCCCGGTCGAGCAATGATAAGTCCTGAAAAACAATTTCTTATTGCACTATGGCGAATGGCAACTCCTGATTCTTACAGGTATCGTTGATATTCCAAACTGCTCCTCTGTGGTACTAATAGTAGTATTTTTGTGTTAATCCGTTTTTCATTTATTTTTACAGATCAGTCTGTGAAAAATTCAATGTGAGCCGCTCAACTGCTCTGTTGTCTGTGCGGAGAGTTACAAGAGCTCTAGTGACATTAGCCCCAGCCTTGATTCGATGGCCGAGGCAGGAAAGATGTCAAACCATTGCACAGGAGTTTGAAGCCATCAGTGCTTTTCCCAAAGTTATAGGAGCCATAGGTGGAACACACATTCATATCCCTGCTCCAATAGTGAATCCAGAAGCTTATCTTAATCGGAAAAGTTACCATTCCATACAGCTGCAGGTATATTTACATGATTTAACCTGACCTATGATGTTCTTAAACTAGAAAAGGAGCAAATCTCATGATAGTGCTTTAATTCTTACAGGGTGTGTGTGACCATAAGGCCCGCTTTATCAATTGTTCCATTGGGCATGCAGGTTCTCTTCCTAATCAAAGAGTGTTCTGTCTCTCAGAGGTGCAAGACTTTCTGGGTGATGATAACAAGTTTCCTGCCGACTGTCATCTTGTTGGAGATTCTGCTTACGAACTGCACAAGAATCTGATGGTTCCGTATCGTGATAATGGTCATCTGTCCCAACGTCAGAAACATTTTAACTTTTGTTTGTCATCTGCAAGAATAGCGATAGAGAGGGCTTTTGGGCAACTGAAAGGTCGATTTCGAAGTTTGTTGCATTGCCTCCCAATGATTGACACTGCAGAAGTACCTGATTTTATTCTTGCTTGTTGTGTATTGCATAACATTTGTATACTTATGGGTGATGAGGTGGATGAGTGTTTAACTGCAGAACCTTTAGAAGAAGGGGCAGATGTACCAAATTTGGCTGAGGGAGCAGGTCAGGCTGCTGTACAAGGTGCTGCTAATGTGAAGAGAGATGCAATTTGTGCGCAGTTAATTTTAAGAGACGTCTAAATACTGTTAAACTTAGGCATATTTGTACAATTAAATGAAGCATGCTGTTAGTACTGTCACTCTGGTAGACCTTACACTTGATTAGGGATGGTAACCGACAAACCGGTTTTGGTCAAAAACCGGTTTTTGCTTTAAAAAAACCGGTTTTTTTGAACCGGTCCAGAGTATAGGTTAAAACGGTTAAACCGGTTAAAATTCCCTAAAAACCGGTTTTTTTTTGGCAAAGAAATTTTGAAGTTAGGGCTCCCTTGCGTCTCCACCCGACCGCGGACTGCGACTGCCGAGCGAGCGCCGAGCCGAGCCGACTGCTGCCGCCGCCTTGTCCGGCAGCGCTGAGCAAGTTCACATCCTAACGATAGGTGGCAGCACTCTGCACGTTCCGAGCACAGAAGGGAAGAGCTGTCATCGGACCGGTCAGTCGTCAGTCATTAGCCATCAGCTGATTTTCTTTGGATTACGAGTGACGGTGATTTTGCTTATACTGTTATTTTATTAGTTTTAATATTGACTTTCTGCTTTGACTTTTAATTATGTGCTGTCTAAATATGCATTAAACCCCTTGACTATGAAATATCTCTTTATTTTCGCATTTCAACAAAATTTGAAAAATTAAGTAAAAAAACCGGTTTTAACCGGTTAAACCGGTTTTTTAAAGTGGATTTTAAACCTAAACCGGTCCGGCCAAAAAATTTAACCGGTTTTTGAAAAACCGGTTTTTTTTTTTTGGTTACCATCCCTACACTTGATATAAAGAATAAAGTGTAGAAAATAAATTCTCCCATATGTTTAGATAGGACAGACGCTTGAAAACGGGTGTGAGACTACACCTTACTTATATCAGTGTACCATAGAGAAGTCTAAATAGATTGAACCAATTAATCAGCTTCCGTATTATTCCGAACCCTCTTGAAAACCCAAATACCAGTGTGATAACAATGATGATATTCCTGATGATAATAGACGAACACTTACAGTCTTCAGACAACTCTACCCAAGTGCTGCTATTCCGCACCCCAGGCGTGCGAACAGGAGCCCACCCCACTCAATGCACATGAATGAATTAGCTGTTGCTGGCCAAGTTGCAATTAATCACTTTCAGTCAGCTTCACAACAATTGCGCTGTATGTGTAACATGCAAATAAAATAAAGTAGATTTTTTAAAATTGTAACTTAATTTTATTAATGAATTTTATTAATAAAAACTTAATAATAAAAATAATAATTATTTGGCACATTACCTTATCAGTAAAATGTAAGACTAAAGAGCCCACTTGTAAACTAGGAATAATAAACAAGAATAATAATACTGAATACAATAAAAATGTTTGGACAAAGCATACCAAAATCTTTATGATTACAATTTAAAGGACCAAGGTTAACGACACACATGTCACTACACATCAATACTTCTTAATTGGGCTTTATTTTACAATTTAATTTGGGCTTTACTTTACAATTTAATTTGGGCTTTATTGGCATTTATCTATGCTAGTTCCAAGGGCGCCCTAAGCCCAGCCATGATATGAGCTATTCGCCTGGAATAAAGAAGATTTTCGTCAGGGCAAAGACAGGGTGTATAAATTGGTGTGGGCTGGACGGATGGTTCTGTGGTTGACCGGGGCTGAGACTGCTGAGGGCTGGGATGGACGAATGAATCTGAGTTGATTTCCCATTTCGGCAAAGGTTAATCAGCTGTTGAGTGGTCAAGACCCTCACCTGTAAAATAAACATGTACACATCAGAGCTGATACACAATGGAAAGGGCTGATGGAATGTTAAAATTTTAAATTTCATAGATTCCGCAACACACCGCGACACTCATTCATTTCAAAGAATCATGATTGACCTCTACTACACCTACACCCCTTACGTACTAAAACTATATTTGCAAACTGAAATTAACTGTGCATTTTATCTGTACTCTTACCTCTTGCCCTTGTGAAGTCATAGTAAGACAAAGTACATCGAAAATGTATCACTTAGCCCAATTAATGAGCAATGAGCAATGAGGTGTTCCAGCGGGGAGCCAGCGGTTAGCGGTGTTTTCGAACAATCAGCAAAATGGCGATGGCGCGATGGCGTCAATAGACCATATCGGTAAACCGAAAAGAACGAAGAACAGAAAGAAAAAGCAAAGCGGAGTATGGCAAATTTATGATGTGCCGTCTCTTTCAATTCAGCAGTTTTCGACTAAAAACAATATCTTGCAGCGCTTTTGACATAAAACTAACACACTAGACGGTTGAGTCATCTTTTAACATTATGTGAGTCTCATTAATCGCCTAAATACGACGGTGGAACTGACGCCGCATTCTATACTTCTCATACCCGTCTTTGCTTCTTCTTTCTGTTCTTCGTTCTTTTCGGTTTACCGATATGGTCTATTGTCGATTTCCCGCTTAAACTTGCCTGCTTCTTCTTTATTTCTTCAATAAAATGGCACACCGACCATTGCGCCATTGCGAAAGGAAAGCACCCATTACACATCCGCCCGGAGCCTTCTTTAAAAGAAAACTACCCTTGACACTTCATTTGTTTCAAAATCCAAACAAAACTAACTTAACCTTGTTCAATTGAAGACTGAGTTTAGTTTAAATGTTGTTTTTAAGAGAAGACTTTCTATGAACTTTCGCTTTAGATTACTCATTTGAAATATCTTAAAGTAATGCAATCGAAACGTAACGTAGACAATGCTCGTTAAGTTTTCTTTGTTGCCTGAACATTAAAGACGTCGTCTGCTGAAAATCTACCTCTGTTTACTTCTCGCAGCGTTATAAAGTTCGAGACTTTTCTGGGCTTTCCCTTTTCCCAAGTAATGCTAATTTAACGTAATTTATTATCATTCAAAGCCATCATGTCATACGTTTCCAATCAGTCAGAATCATATATTAGGGTCAAATGTTTCTGTCAGGCCAACTCACATTTTACTACTTTTCAGATTGAAGAGATATGCAGTGTGCAGCTTCGAAAGTATTGAGAAAAATAAGCTGTTTTGGACATCTTTTTCTTCACCGTCATGTGTCCACTCTCTCTCCCCTTGCAACAGCATTTAATTCACGTCCTAACAGACGTTTAAACTTAACATTACAGAAAGATGTTGTTTGTATTTTAATTTTTTTCTCCTTTCTTTTGAAAACATTGGTATGTTCAGGAATTCATGTTAATGTATTGTTTTGATCTTCTCTCAAGGGACTGTTTGGACTTGACCAACTTCGACAGCCTGATGGGTTTCAGGAGATGAAAGAGCAAGCTATAGCAGACACTCATCGTCTAGTCCAGGAAACCTGTGATCCCCACAGGTACTGTCGAAAGAGATTATTGTTTTTCCTCTCACCTTTAGATATTGCTAATTTAATTTCTTCTTTTCAGAACCAGGAAAATGGTTGTTGTTTTCGATGAGCTGTCTGATTCACTCTGCAAAGTTGCTGACCTCGCAGAATTTATTCGTTTAGCGCATCCCATAGAGGCATTTTCAACGGCTGCTGAAGATGCTTGTATAACTATTAACTCAATTGTAGAGCAGTATGTATAAAAGGAACTATATTTTTAAAACTAGGCTGTATCTTGTTACGGAAATTCACACTTCACAATACACTCTTTGCCGATGAGGGTAGGACGGGGGCACCAAAATGTCATATTGTTCAATTTGGGCTTGAAATCTTTTGAAATTTGTTTTGATGCCAGTATTTCTGTAGGTTTCTGTAAAAGCCCTCTTCATACCCTCATCTGCAAATTGTGAAATTCCATATGCGATTTGTGAAGTGTTAATTTCCTTAACTTGATCCGGTCTTATGTGTGCACTGTTTCAACAAATATTTCATTGCACTCTATTTTTTATCAGCTTGAATACAAATCGTGATCTTTACCAAGCCATTCGCTCTGTTAGTGAATCTGGCGATATTTGTCCTACTACTGATGTGGATGAACATGTTGCTCAGCTCTTTCTATTTGATTTTGAACAATCTGGTATTCATTTAGAGGAAACAGATAGACAAAGAGTGGTGCGCCTTAATGATGAAATTTTGCAGAAGGGTCAGAAGTTTATGGCAGGGACTGCACTTCCCAGAACAGTGCATAGAAAATTACTGCCTCAAAATATTCAACACTTGTAAGTGTGTAAATGGCAGTGCTGTATCAGTGAATTTTATAATGTTCCGTTTCTTTCTTTGATATTGTAATTCAAATTTTGGAAAAATACTTTTTGTTCACTTACAGATTTTCAATATCAGGTGATCAAGTTCTGGTGGCAGGACTGTATGGTGATTCGCCTAATTGTGCTGCCCGAGAATGGGCATACAGAGTATTTTTATTTCCAGATGAACAGCAGGAGGTACTCCTAAAAGAGCTTCTCTCTGCTAGGCATGAACTTGCTGTGACTTGTGGTTTTCCGTCTTATGCTCATAGGTGAAACCATAGAAAAGAAATGCAACTTTTGGGAGCAAGTTTAAATTTATTCAGAATGGTTTTGAATCCCAAATAATGAATGTTTTCAGAGCTGTCAAAGGGAGCACTGTGGAAAAACCTGAGGTTGTGAATGACTTTCTGCACATTTTAGCAGAAAAATTACGACCACATTCAGAAAAGGATCTAGAAGTTATGAGAAGCATGAAAAAAGTTGAGATTGGTTCATCTAGTGTAAGTACAATACATACTAAGTGATATATTTAAATCTTTAATTTTTGAAGGTAGAATTTTAAAAACAAATCAAAAACAGACTATTTCAAGTTGAGCAAATACCTATTAAAAGCCAGAAACAAATAAATAATTCGGGCTAGTTACTGTAGTTGATCCCTGCCTACACTTGTCTCCCTGTGTAGGAAGACAATTATTTTGCTCTTAATTTGTCAGCCTTGGCTTTGACATTTCAACCTGAAAGGATCTGTTGTAATCTTAATTTTTTTAAAAAAGACCTGTGTTTGATTTGGTTCCAGGACATTTTCCCATGGGACACTCTTTACTACACTCGTAAAATCAAAAGGGAGTGGCTGCAGGCTCCAAGCTCAGATTTTTCTCCCTTCTTTTCTTTAGGGAATTGTATGGAAGGGTTAAACTTGCTTGTGAATGCTCTCTATAACATTCAACTAAGAACTGTAGAAATGTTGCCAGGGGAGGCTTGGACTCAAGATGTATATAAATTAGAAGGTAAAGGAAAAACAGTTTATATTTAACCCGCATTTATTGAATTACCACTCATAGACATTTCTTACAGTCCTTTTTATATCCTAGTACCTGAACTTATTCTCAATTATTGTAAATCTACTCTCGTTTCAAATTTTTTTGTTAGTCCCCTGAAATTCAATATATGCAGGTTTTATTATACGGTTAACTTGAAGTGACATTTCTTATCTATTATCAACCCATTGAAGATAGTCTTCAATTTTTTTCAGTTGTACATGAGACTGAGGGGGTTCTGGGTCACATTTATTGCGATTTTTATCAAAGGGCTGGTAAGCCTAATCAGGACTGTCATTTTACAATAAAAGGAGGAAAAGTTTTACCGGATGGATCTTATCAGGTTTGCTCTTTGAAGTCAATGTTTTGTGAAAGACTGGGCAAGGCACTTATGTTTATAAGATTTTCCTCCTTTTTCCTTGACCCTTTAGAATCCTGTCGTGGTATTGATGCTGAATTTTCCAACCCCCAAGTGGTCTTCTCCCAGTCTCTTGTCACCTGGGATGGTAGACAACCTCTTCCATGAAATGGGTCATGCTCTTCATTCCATGATGGCACGAACTCAATACCAACATGTCACTGGAACTCGTTGTCCAACTGACTTTGCTGAGGTGCCCTCTGTACTCATGGAGTATTTTGCTGCAGACCCCCGTGTAAATAGCATTAATTGTATATTAATATCTTTGTTTTCTACTTTGCATTTAAACTTTTGGTTGTGTTCTCCCTCTCTCTCCAAGGTGCTGGGATTATTTGCCCGACATTTTCAGACTCAAGAACCCATGCCAACACATATGCTAGAACGTCTGTGTGCTTCTAAGCATCTTTTTGCTGCGTCTGAAATGCAGTTGCAAGTATTTTACTCAGCATTAGATCAGATGTATCACAGTCAACACCCCTTAGGTTCTACTGGAAGTACAAGCGATGTTATAGCTTCCCTCCAGGAGGAGTATTACAATATCTCTTATATTCCAAAGACAGTATGAAACTTTGATTGTTCATCTTTTAATATTCTTTT
The DNA here is from genome assembly GCA_029379305.1 of Frankliniella fusca. NCBI lineage: Eukaryota > Metazoa > Arthropoda > Insecta > Thysanoptera > Thripidae > Frankliniella > Frankliniella fusca. Next base: position 814,230 of record JAHWGI010001270.1, on the reverse strand, counting down.
CACTTTTCTGTCAAAATTGATATTTCCCTTTAATTTCAGGCATGGCAGCTTCGATTTTCTCATCTAGTTAGCTATGGTGCTAAATATTACTCTTACTTGGTATCCAGAGCCATTGCATCATGGATATGGCAAAATTATTTCCAGGCTGACCCTTTGAGTAGAACTTGTGGAGAACAATACCGTCGGGAATGTTTGGCTCATGGTGGGGGGAAACCTCCTCACCTATTAGTTTCAGACTATCTGAAAAAAGACGTAACTGCCAACCAGTTGGCATCTAGTTTGTTGCAAGACTTAGACACAAAAAATAATTACATAAAAGACATGTGTAAAAACTCAATGAAGTGTCCTTCATAATTATAGATGTTAAGATAATTGAAGAAAGAAAACTTCTTGGCAGTCTACCTCAACTATGTTCTTCTACAAAAAGTAAGGTAGAAGAAAAATACCTCAATATTAACTCTGCTTCTTTTGTGCCAATTAAATATTTTGAAACTCACTTGATTAAATCATCAGTTTCACATCGTTTTAAGCTGTGATAAATGTAATAAATAAAACATTATATGTAGCACTTTTTACTGTCCTCTGAAGTTTGGGAAAAAGAGATGCATAGTCACGATTTGTTGTAGTAGATCTACTGTATTTGTTGAAAAATATTGAACTAGTACACTTACAAATGTACGGAGAAAAACACAGGAGAGGAGATATCAAAGTCACTCAAACACAATTCTAGAATGAATGTACATGTGTTTCCTTAAGAAGACCAGTGATAACTTGTATTCCTTCATAAATTTATCTTCACAACATTATGGTGTTTATCACAGCTTATTATACTTGGTTAGGAGTAAGACAATTAAAAAAATCAATCAATTATTCACAAAAGTTGCTGTCAACCAATAATAAAACAGAAGAAAGGGCATGACTACATTGAAAAGAAGAAACCAGAAGAAGAAAACCAGTTCTCTGCTTCTTTCTTTTATCACTTCCACTGAAACAAACAACTTTGAATGCTCATTTCTTTAGTCTATGGCTGTGTACTATAACTTGATCAAGAGTACACACAACTTGCTGACAATGTTTTATTCACAATATGGAAGGTCACATGAGAAAATAATTTTAAAAGCATGCCTCTTGAGGAAATATTAAAACAAAACTGAAGGAAGACCTAATTGAAATAACAAATGACTGAAGTCTTATATAACCTCTTGGTTAAAAGGCAGATGCACAAAATTAAGAGTACTACACAAGGTAAATTTCATCAATGAGTGACAAAGAATATTTCCAAGGCAGTTGTAATTAGGTAAACATGGTCCAAAAATGTGACATACTAATAGTGTAAATCTGAGGTGTTCTTGTCATACCATAAGGAAGAGAGCAACAAAGATAGTCACTCAATGAATTTAATAACACTGAAGTCCTAGTACGGGTAAAATTTATCCCTTACAATCTTACAAAAGAAAACCATGTAAAAGGTAATAAATACAGAATATCCACAGTCAACAAGTATTAAGGAGTGAAATACTTGCCCCTATAAGTAAGGCCATTCCAATTCATTTTAACATCACAGTTCACTCAGTAACAATCTGTAAGTAGCTTTCCAGACTATCACACAAAAATGTGAGAAAAATAACTGTACAATAATTATGTCTTTACATTACAAGTTGAGGACTGTACATGACAAATTGCCAGTGGACTGCTTTAACACATGACTCAACATACATTTTACTTCATTTACATACAGACCTTTAAGAATCTGAAGATAAGTACACTTATGTAACATAATTGTACTGGTTTGTTGTGTCTTTGTCCCTCTCCATGTAGTCTCTGTCTATAAGGGATTCAATACGTTTCTTTAAATCAGCAGGCTGTCAAAAAAAAATTAAAAAATACCATAATACCAAGTACAATTAACAATGATTTTAAGATTTCAGAAATGACGCATGATGTGTATGCAAGATTTTGATTACCAGACATTTGCTGAATTTTATACATACCTTTACAGGGAACTTCAATATGTTATATAGTTCACTAATCAGCAGGTTATGACTCAGGGTTTTTCTCATTTTCATAATCCTCACAATCGCGGCATCAATTTGATATTGTCTATCCTGGAAGACCCTTTCCTCTGTTGCTTTCTGTTCTTCATTCTGTGAGAGAAAAGAAAAATAGGGGTTGATTTGGAAACAGTGTAAAGTTATCCAGTTATTAGTAAAAAATTAAAACTTACAGTTTCTTTCATTTGAATTTGATTAATTTTAATGCGGCACAATTTATTGGTGAATTGAGAATCATAAGCAAAAACATCATTATTCTCCACCTCTCGGCCCCGAGGTGTCTTTAGAAGGACTCTAGCTTTACCACATGCCAGAGATTGCAGGGTTCGCCTCAGTTCTCCATCCTGTATAATTCAAGACAAAATATGAAAAAGAAAAGATCCTCTAAATGGACCAAAACATTAGGTCGTCTTAATCATTACCTCAATATTGGTGGCTGCCTTGATCTCTTCAAATGATATATAATCAGATTGGTTAAATAGTAAAAGTACAAGAGCCTGGAATAGAGAGACTTGGAGTTCTTTGCGGCCCTGAAATTACAAGAGCTTCAGTTGAATATATGAAAAAGAAAGGGTTCTACTCCAGACCATCCTAGATTCCAAGACTTATATTATTCATGATAATTGCAAAAGATCAGAACCAAGAAATACCTGAGGGAATTCAGCTTTGAGTAGGCAATGACCTAAAGTAGGTTGCCACTGTAGCTTTCTTCCTGAGTGTTTTCCTAAATAGAATCTATTAAAGAAATTTTGGTATTGAACCATTTCAGCAGGGAGTGTTACATCTGTAGCAACATACGTTGGCCAATATCCCATTGTAAGAATGCTGACTGTTAGATCTATACTGTTCAGTAGATGAGCAGAACGAGCATTTGACATATACTAGAAAGTGGTACAAAGAATGTAAGATTTAAATAATACAGAACATGACATTTCAAGAAGGAATTACAATACCCAAAAAGTACCTGTCTGAAGGCAACATTAATGTCTTTGCTTAATTCCATGTCTTTGAACATGCCTTCAAGCTTGGAAGTGAAACCTCCACCGCACTCTTGCTTGAGCTTGCTCAGCATGCTCTTTTCCGCATCTACTGAAGCTGACTTACCAACTAATAATCTCTTTGCCAGGTCCTAAATTTAAAGAAGATTTAAAATCAGGGCTTATAGGTTATGTTCAGTAGTGCTAATGGTCTTCAAATAGTACCTTTTTGTAAAATGCTTCAAAAACATCTTTTCCATGAATAAATCTAAAGAGAACCATGATTTTATCCAACAAACGTTCCAGTTCTTCTTCTGATGCCTCTTTATTTCCGGCTCTTAATTTGGAATCAACAAATTTAGCTGCAACATAAGAAATAATAAAAACAAATATAATAAAAAATAATAACAGAACTACAGAAAACATGTCAACTCAACATAACAAAAAATGTCCACTCTTACCAATTAGTTCAGCAGGCTTGTTGGTTCTTTGATTTATAAACTGCTCAAATGCCTCTTTCAAACTATTACTGAATCTTTCATTGCTTTGGAAACATTTACAAACAATATTGTCCATTTTTTCCTTAAAATCAAGCAGTTCTTGGACCATGGTTTTATCCTTTTCAGGATCAATGACTATCGTGCGTCCCTTTTTCTGTTAGGCAAAAAGATAGCACAATAAAGCTGTATATAATATAACATTCTAGAGGCAGGGAAAGAGATCTTTCATATTTACCTTAATGTAAGCATTGAAGTTATAACATAACTCTTGAAGGCCAGTTTTCACCCTTGTAAAAAGATTATACAGCAAACATAGATCAGATAATCTGTTCTCTTCCAGTAAATGATCCAACCCTTTTTGCAGTACGGCTGTTAAATGTTCCGTTAAAAGTTGCTTCTCCACAGTGTGTATAAGAGCCCACCTAAATTTCAGAGAATATGAAAGAAACAAATAGATTAGAATGAAGTTATATGTGGAATATTACTTCTTGAAAGAGTGTGTTAATTTATATTTTTAACAAACTTTGTAGATGAGTCTAGATAATGAAGAAGTCTTTCATTTTCTTCAGCAAGACGCTTGTTGACGTGTGCTAAATACTCAGGAACATCATGTTCTTGCATTAAACGTTGACCTTCAGCAGCATACAGTCGTTCTGTGGCTGAGAGAAATCTGTGGAAACCACAAGAAGTATGCTTAATTACAATAGCAGGTAAATAGGTATCAAGAATTCATAACGCTGGAACAATACTTACTTATTCTCAAATGCATCTTGGTAAATTTGCAAATCAGAGAGCATTCGGAGCAGTGATTTTAAAAGCGTTATATCAACTGCATCACCTTGCCTTTCCTTTTCAATGAGCATAAGAAGACCATCAACACATCGAGTTTGAACCAGTGTGTTCATCACAATATGGTGTCTGAACATTTCCAAACCCATGTCCCTGATTGCAGAAAGTAAATGTAAACAAAAATAAACAGAGCTCAGCACATTGCAAAACACTGGAACAGAAAAATGAAAAAAAAAAAAAAAAAAAAAAAAATCCTACCAAATTGAGTGTATTGTTGGGTTTTGTAAGACATAAGTTCTATCAAGGTACAGAAATATGCTTCTAATCATAATCATTTGGCGACAATGTGATTGCCAACATTCATTCATCTTTTTCAAAAAGAAATGTCGGTCCATCGATTCAGCCATGAACTGCTGAATATTAGCCTTTACATGCTGTTCTGCCAAAGCTGTTCAGAAGTCAGAAAGAAAAATAAATCTCTGACAAGAAGCAGAAAAAGAGGACAAAATGTTAGGAGAAAAAAGTTTTACCAGTCAAATTTAGATAGAGATGAGCAGCCATTTTATGATTGCACATATTTTCAACTGCCTGATAGAGTTCTTCCAAACTGTACCGTATAGACTTTGAGGTTTGTATAGCAATTACAGCTTCCTTCAACTTTTCCCATGTTTGCTCTTCGTAATTTTCAGGAAGTTTTGGCTTATCTGAAAATTCAAATAAACAGTGCTGCTTAAGAAACTGAGGAACCTTTCCGAAGAATTGTTGAAATGTTCTTGACGGCTAAGGGACTTATTGGCACAATATGATGGACTTCTATTGACGCAAAAGAATTCCAGACAACCGTGCCCCTGGTGTGGAATCAAACAACATTCTCTGTTCCTCGACAAAACCTCCCAATTCCACCTTTCTGTCTGATATTATAGTCCTTAGATACCAGCTATGCCATGATCAATAGGGATGCATTTCCATGCAGACAACATAGCGCAATAGACGAAAACGCACGATATTTCGCAGAGCAGATGAAAAACACCCAAACTGGAAACTGTGCAGGTTATGGTGGTGAGGAGATTATCAAGGAAATAAAGACAACACAAACCTTTCAAATTTTTGATGACAAGCTTTTTCGCAGCGCCCGGCTTGGTATTCACTAAGGACGCAGTTTTGTTAATACCGTTAGGGCTTGTGCTCAGAGCAGAAAAGTTCGGTCTCTTCTGATTTGCTGTGTCTGTCATATCGTCGACCAGTTTTTGCTTCTTGCTGCCAGGATACTCGGCACTTAGCAAGCTCCTTTTCTGAACTGGGCTATTTTCTGAATCCTCACGTCCCACAATCCGACCCCTAATATGATTTGACATAGAAGCGCATTACGGCCGTAGCCTTACCGCACAGTTTTCTTATGCTTGAGAACAAAATTTACATTCTTTGCACTTGAACGGTAAGCCTACCAAACATGTTTGTGCTCGAGGCCAATGCCGGACAGACGGTCGACGTCCTATCATGAGAATTTCAGTGGGAATTGTGTATACTGGTGACTAGTCTCATGACTTTTGTTCTGTGATTCGGGCTCCCAACGAGATCATGAACGCATATTTCCCGAAATGTTTAGATTATGCCAGTATTTATGCTGCATTGACGAAAGTTGGGCCAATTCTAACGCTACCGTTGTCATTGCATTTAGAGCCCGGCAAAAATAAATTTCTCATACTTCGGTGTTGGTGTTAAGCGGGAAACATTCAAGCGGCTCCAGACTCCAGACACCAGGAGAGAAAAAAAGAAAGGGAGGTGCTGCACGTCCGGGCCCTTTGCTACGAACAGACATATGCTCTCACCCGCCCTCTCCCCAGCCCAACCCGCTATATCTCAGTGCACTAATTTTGTAATGCTCATTAAAATGCACTTTAACGGTAACACATGTAAGACACATTTATCTACATTACTGCGTTAAAGGCGCATTTAAAGCACGTTATGAACATTACATGCACCGAAAATTTGCTTCCTTTTATGTGCATTTTTATGGGCATTCCTGTATTTAATCCACATTTAAGCGCATTGCTGGCGCAACTAGGGAATGGATCAAGCGCTCCGCCTGGGCCGGGCACATCCAGTAGACAGCCCAAAGCATCGAATTTGCTTTGGGCTGTCTGCTGGATGTGCCCGGCCCAGGCGGAGCGCTTGATCCATTCCCTAGTCGAATCAAGGAAGCAGCAGCGTGGACATAGACACAACCAAGCAAAAAGTAAGAAACGAATCGCCACCATTACGATGAGGACGAGAGCTCAGTCCTATCCACAAAATTCCCCGCATCACCTCAGCTGTTCCGTCAGCTGTGTTCTTCCACGAGGGCGCCAGAGAGCACTCTCAAAGTGTGGGGAAGGCCCTCCCCTATCTCATCTATACAGCGGCAGAGTCGGCCTATCGGTCTTTCTTCTTGGTGGCAAATAGTAAGATACGAGTCGCATTTAATACCGAGAGAAAAAGCGCCGCTCTCAAACATTTTCTGTAGTCTGAATAGTGGACTCACTTCCCCCCTGCGCTGCGGTTCATACCGTAAACGGGGGTAACTGTGGCCCACCGGGGGTGCGTCAAATCGCACCCACCCAACCCACCCACCCACCCAACTTCCTAACTAGACCAACTGTTAAGACCCACAAATTTAGTTGAAACTATCTATTTTGGGATCGGGAAACATCGATTTCGTTTCACATTTTTTTGTCTTCAAATTTGTGTTGTGTTCGGAACCGAAATCAGTCCTGCCAGCGACGGACGGTGAAACGCGCGTTCTTTCTTTCGCGTGGTTTCGCACGATTCAAGGGATAATACGTTTATGTAAAGTCTCAAAATCATCAAATGCGCTCTTTACCCGCATTTAAATATGCAATTTCAGCCAAATTAGTGAGTGTCGTGTGCGCGGTTGGTTGGGTGGGTGGGTGCGATTTGACGCACCCCTGGGTAACTTTGTCCACCCACTAAAACTTTGTTTGAAACAAATTTTGAGGGATAGACCAAAGTTATCCCCAACCCCCAAGATATGTTTGAAATGCTAGACAGCTTTCTAGACAATTTTTTAGGGGGGTGGACAAAGTTACCCCGGTTGGCCAAAGTTACCCCCGTTTACGGTACTGCGGTTTCTGCGTAAGGCCTACAGAGAGCTGTTGGTTGCCTACATAGCCTACATACCGAGTTTTTGTAGCTCAAGTTGCCTACCTTTTAGGTGGGTTACAATTTCCCTCCCGGGAGTGGGGCGGAGGGGTCTTTATCCTTAATAGCAGCCAGCAGCCCTACGCTGCGTTGCGCTCTGAGCTGGAGCCACTACGTTCAGCCTTGCTGTCATTCCGTCATTCATCAGCCAAGCATGCACAAACAGTTATGCAAAGGGGGAAAAGGGATGCTTATTTTATCATATGAAAACTTATGGAAAGTTGAATCAAAATAGGGATAAGATTAATTATATGAATGATAAATTTATTTATTTTCATATTGATCAACAACACAAGATGATAGGCATTTGAAATATTACATGATTACAAATAAATCAATTCACAGTTCTAATTAAAACAGAAAAGTAAAAGAAACAATCACCACAGATCTAGCTTTGGAGTTCTGTTAGAATTCATTTAAACTTTTCTTTAACATCAAATATTTGCATAATAATGTAACAATATACAGTTTGTGTAATCAATGCAATGCATTTGCAAGGCATACAACCACCATCACAATTCTACAAAAAAATAGATTCAAAAACAATGTAAAAATATTGTTATATTCTTGATAATGAGATACAGATGTTTGACATATAGTGCTCAACATTTGCAAGACTGCCTTTGACACATTCACAAAATCTTGCCACTGTTAGGTTTTATAGTTTGGCTAAATATAATCTGGTTTCCTCAAACAAAAATTTATAAACTAATCATCTCTGTTTTCTTAGGAAATGACTTGAGCAGCACTCAATCAAAATAATAAGTAGCCTGAGTTGGTCTTTTCTTTTTTTTTTCCTCTCCTTTTTTTAAAAGCAGTACATGTTAATTACTTTATCACTCTACTCACATGATTTTGATGGTCAGTGCATACAAATTCCTTATGTATCTTGCTTGCCCTACGCTTAACAGCTGCAGAATGCTGTCCCAACGCATTAACAAAACAGCTTATTTAAGCCACCACATCTCTCATAATAACCCAATCTTTAAACACGGATAATGAAATTGATAAAACTAAAATATACAAACAGAGTATAATAGTTTGAAGGGGGAAAAAAAAAGAAAGATTTCAACAGATTTCAAGTGAAAAGAATATTACCAAACTCATATTAACATATCCCCACAGTCCCACGTGAACACATCAAGGTCACAGTTTGCAGGAGAATTCAACCCCTTAAAACCATCCTGGGACTCTAGTCAAGAGTTCAGGTTTATCATAAACAGAACAAATCTTTCTGGCTTAGGATTTAGCTCTATAACATAAAAATATATTTGGCACTCATCTGTTCCTGATTATTTCTTATTTTCAAAAAACTATAGAAACTTTTTAAAAGCATTAAATTTAAAGATAGTTTGTGATGAAAAATGGTTTCAGGAAGCAAGGAATTTGTCCTCTTTTTACTTGTTTGTGATTTGCTACTCTGAAAGCATTTAACCACCAACTCGCTATCCTTATGGACTGTGCACATGATCCACATTTCTTTTGTACACCTTATTGACTTCACTGGGTAAAACCAAGCAAACATATGTGCCTTGATCTACAGGATTAAATAAAAAAACAAGGCAAAATGTTTGAGAGTAGTTTCTGATAAAAATTCAATAATTTGCTCAAAAAAGGGTCTTAAATTTTTCTCTTACATAAGAGAAGGGAGGGAATGAATAATATCACATATGCCTAAAAGATTAAATCCAAACACACAAAGGTAGACTAAGTAATGATTCTGATTCTACCTTACAAAACAATGGTATGTATATGCAGCGTCCTTGAAAACCTTTGATATAATATACGGCACAATTATGAAATACTGTCAGAAATTAGTACATATGCAGTTTCACATGCACCAAAACACAACTAAGACAAAAAAACAAAAACAAAGGTCGGGCGAGGGGTGGGGGGGCATTTCTGATTCAGATTTCTATTGATGTGAACTTTATGGTAACTATATGAGCGGTATGAAATCCACAACTGGCCAATGCCTGCATTAAATTTCTCCCTATACGTTGAGTGGTAGAAGACAAAAAGTTAGTTCAATAAAACCCCAAAACTGGAAAACACATCTTTCAAAATCTTGTCATGGCTGAAAGGCAATAGCCTAAAAAAGGAAATGAAATGACCATTTGTCATTAAGAGAGCAACTTATCATAAGATTACCTGCACTCACCTAATATAATTGAGTTAGGTTAATAAAATTACCAAAATAACAGAATTTTAGTAAGGTAATAAAAATTATTAGGATGTGACTTATTGGTTTGCGATGAAAAGATCAAAAAACACTGCAGGGTAAATCATACACTAAGACAAATATGAGATAGAAAACAGTTCAGTAAATGAGAAGTAATAGGTCGGCATAAGAATAAAGGGGACGGTAGCTTACAAAGAAAATTTTTAAAATCAGTATCTCCATTACATTTTTTATACACCCCAAAGAAGATAAAGTTTCTTACTGTAATTGTCTTGGACAGATTCCAGGACGGATTTCAGAGAAAATCCTTAATTGGTCAAACTGAGAATTATTTCACCCTCTGACTAAAGGCAAAACTCTAAAGTGTTGAAAGTCATACACTACAGGATAAGATTGCTTTTACACAGAGAGCATACTGCCCAAGCATCTTCCAAACTGAACTAACATTCAGAGTGAAAAGGCTATCCTTAATTGGCATCAATGGTTATGCTAACTTAGTAAATAAATGCTATAATAAATGCATTATTATTATTATTATAGGTACATCAGGCTAAAATATATTTCTTCCACATTTATAACAATTGGCTTTTCTACAGACTCAATACAACATAAAATGGAGGTTTCATGGTATGTTAGTCTTTACCTCATCAAAAGCAAAACTGTGAACCCAGGTCAGGATACAGTATTTATGTAATTTAAAATTAAGATAATACCTATGCAGGAGGAAGAAAAGTATGTTGAGCTGAAGACTGTTCTTAATCAGTCTCAAAATAAAATGCAACAAATAAACGCAACAAATAAATGCAACGAATAAAGGCTACAAAAATGTACCAATAAGGCTTTGTGGCACATAAGTTGTCGGAGTGATATTGAATTAAATGCTCATGAATTTGGTTAATATGAACAGGTTTTTGAACAGACTTCTTCCTATATATTGCAATCGATCAGAAGGCCAATCTACCGCTGAAGATGTTTACAAAGTTGCAGCAGTATCATAGTATTGCAGCTCACCAAACACCCTGGTCAAACCTCAACACACCCAAGTAACACATATGTCATGATTTAACTCACAAATCGTCGTCTCCAATGCCATCAAATGCATCATTTTCAACTGGCGCTGTGCTGCTAGAGTGAATCTTTCCCTGTGTTGACTTCAAATTAACATTGGAAAACTTTTCTGATAATCTCTTTATGGATGATGAGGCCAATGATGCTGGCTCTGCTCTTGTAGGTGACAATATCTCTCCGTTCTGTAAAGAAAGTGGAAAAATTTTCATGAATACTGAATTCAACAGAGGATTGTTCCACTTTAGGGACTTACTGATGCACTTTGACTCCCACTGCTCAGGGATGATGAAAATCCATCACTCGAAGATGATTGACTGGAACTTAAAACCTGACTGCTCCCATCTCTCTTCAAGTAGGACCAACTCTGCTTCTGTGTTACTTCACCTGCCTATGAGGTTGAGGCAACTATAGGTTAGTACAACGAAAAGCTTTGAAAGTCTTCATAGAGTGACAGGAAAATACTATTACCATTTTCCTCTTGATGCCATTTTTCTTCAAAAGCAACTCATCAACCATTGACTGAAGACAAATGGACATTAAGATAGCTTGCTCACTAGAGATAGTGATCCACATTAGTTTATCCTTAGCAACTAAATACTCAAATGATAACTCAAAATCCGGCCCACTTTTATTTCCATTTTCACTGTTCTGTATTAAGGAGAAAACAAAATATGATTAGATAAATTTTTCATCCTGCGGCCAGTTACTTCTAAAGCTACTCACATCATGTAATGTTGTTATTCTCCAGCAACGCATACGAGTCACTTTAAATGTTCCACCCCCTGAAGAAGCAGGTGCCTGACTGCTACCAGTTTGCAGTCTTATGCTTAGCTCATAATTTCCAATGCTGACAAGAACAGGAGCACCAGGAAAAGGAAAATCAGCCACACAAGGTTCAAACTGAATGTAGCCATAGTACTTTAATGAGCGGACATTTTTCATGTACTGTAAAAAAGGTTTTTGTACAAAATTGAGAAAAGAATTAAATTTCAAGCCAGTAAGATTTTTTTCAAAAAATATTTGTTTTGGGGAAATATACTGACTGCTTGCTTTGAGCCTTTGGCTTGAAGTGCTGCCAAATTTTGTCTATCCTCTTCAGCACACAAAATCCACCCACACTCAACTTCAGTGACTGCTTGAACATACAGAAGATTTAAGGCAACCCGATCTGTTGCCAACTCAATATCATAGGCAGGATCCCAGTAGCTGATACAAAAAGAAAAAATTAACTGCTAAGTGTTCCAATCTTCAACATTTCAATTCACATTGTTAGGACTCACTTCTTCCTTAAAACAATCCTATGAGTTCCTCCCAGTGACCTCTGACTGATAAAAGGAGATTCAAAATCTTGCAGCTTTCGAATGACTGAAGATAGACATGATACAAAAAATGAGAACACTGTTTAATTTCAATGTGCTCATGAAAAAAGAAGTGAAGAGTTCTTACTTGTAATGTTTCCATTGTCTTCATCCCTCACTAAGAATAAGTAAAAGTAATACACATATGCATCAGGAAGGGAAATTTGTCTGCAAACTTTCTGAAAAGACAAAGAAAATTTGATGCAATCGTAGGCATGCATCAGAACTAAATGATGTAAATTGGATTGTTCTAAATAAATGTACCTCTAGTACTTGATGTGAGCGTTCAGTAGATAGAACAGATACTGTTATTTGATACCCATTCATCAAAAAAACATCAAGAGTGCATTCCTGACTTTTCTCATCACATGTCTCTACTTGAGCTGATAGAAGAAAGCTGTTGACTATTTCCGATGATACTAAATCAGGGTGCTGACCAACTAGAATTAAAAAAGGATCAATGATTACTAATGCTTTAAAAAAACTACTCCAAATAAAGATGGTACGACAAAAATAAACCTTTTTGGATGAATTTCTCAAGAAGAGAACGCCTTTCCTCAAGTTGGTTCGGAGATAGGGGAAGAAATTTCTTAGGAGGAAAGTATGGGACAGTTGTGGCACCATATTCTTTTTTCAGTTGATCATGGAGGTTGTGAAGTTGGCGATATCTCACAGTACAATGAAACTTTCCATTAATGTAAATATGATACCCCTGAAAAACAAGAAATCACAATTTTGAGGGAATAACAAACTGGACAATACAGGCAACATCTGTGGTCATTCTTCAATGTAATTATAATGATATCACAAATTGTTGCCTAAGAAATTCAAAGAAGGTTGAATAGATGACATTTCTTCATACATGCAGCAAACATTATGTTACAGTAAGAATTAAAGTACGACTTGATAGAGAAGACGGGCCTAATTGTGCCATCTTACTGTGTAGGAGGATCCGCTCTCATCTGTGAAATCTTCAGTCTCGGGTATGGAGAAATGCATGCTCGAACTGATGGACGAGGGAAGACTTCTTTCAGAGAAGCGCTTACAGATTTGTAAGCAAAAGCCTTCAGTTTGACGAGAGCGCCTGCAGCCTTGCACGAAACTTTTCAAGTCTATCTTTGACCCACCATGTTGTTTACGAAGTTCTGTCGTCGTTCTGTCATATTAGACATCTACTGAAAGAAGTCTCACAGCATGCCTTTCCGGCAGATGTCAGCAATTCCAATACTAATAAAATTTCTCATTGCCTTTCCCGCCACTCCGACCGCCATTCCAACAAAGGCACGGCCATCATAAACCGTGCTGCGCAACTGTATTGTTGTCAGAGCTGCTGTCACGAAATTGTGAAGTTTGAGTGGTTTCTTGAATATTTTCGTTCACCGTCGTGGAAAGCGAGGATTGCTGCAATGGAGCTCTCTGAGGGGGCATTAAATGTAAGTAGCGTTGCACTCTGTGTCCTAAAATGATAGAATGAGTTTTGGACTACGGATATTGCACAAGTTAATTTCGTCTTTTGAGTCTTTGTGTTTGTGTTCATTTAGTTTGTCTCGAAGCAATGGAGGGCGTTGTGAAATTATTTTCTTTCGACTTTCAGTATGACAGTCTTCTACTTTTCTTTTCGGTTTATTGCAACTGCGATACGTTACTTGAGAGGTTGTGTTGGGAATGGGCTGCCATTTAGTTTCGAAGACGGTTGGGCCACTATACGTTTCTCAGCGCCGCTCTTATGTTAATGAAGAATTGCGCCTTTTGATTGACATGATGCCTCATGCCTTTCCTTTTTCAGGCTATCATGAATGGTGCTCAGATAGACACTCCAATTATGCAAATTTTGGTAAGACTAGGGACATTTTGACAAATCTGATTTCTTTTGCTGAGTTTTTTGTACTTACAATTTCTTATGCTTAATTAGGGAAGTAAAAAAATATCTGGTGCTGGTGACAGTGAGCGTTATCGGCTCTTGGTGTCTGACGGTGTACATGTCAACAGTTTTGCCATGCTTGCTACTCAGCTAAATGACATGATTCGTAATGGTGATTTGGCTGACAATACAATTGTTCGTATTAAGAGGTACATCACCAGTGTGGTTCCGAACTCAGGCAAGGGAGAGAAGTATGTATTTACTGTTTTATTTTCATGAATGTGAGATGTTCACTTTAATATTTTTGTCTAATGTAAGTTTTTTTTTCTTTTTTTTTCTTTTTTGTTTCAGACGAGTTATGATTATTCTGGATGTTGAAGTTGTGGCAAGTGGAGCTGATGTCGGGAACCGTATTGGCAATCCAGTTTCATGGACACCTGAATCTGCAGCAGCTCCCACTGCAGCTCCTACCCCTTCTTCCACCCCTACCCCCGCCCCCGCTCCTACCCCCGCCCCCGCCCCCACCCCCACTCCCACTCCTACCCCTCCTGCAAGAGCAAGTAATGGTCCATCTACTAATGGTCCATCTGCTGCTGCGCCATCTCATAGACCAGGACCGTCGCCTCAAAAACCAGCTTATAATGGAGGTGAATTAGCATGTCATTCCTTTATGATTCACCCAATTGTAACTACTCTTCTTGCTTATTGACTTCTTTGCACGACAGGTTTTGGTGGAGGCTATGGTCAAAACATCAGGTCTCCCAACAAAGGAATGGGTGGAATGGAATTAAATGCTGATACTCACACACATCCTATTGCCAGTGTAACTCCCTATCAAAACAAGTGGGTCATCAAAGCTAGATGTACAATGAAAACACCTAAGAGGTCTTGGTCAAACTCCAAAGGAGATGGGACCTTGTTTTCGTTTGATTTAACTGACGAGTCAGGTGAAATCAGAGTTACAGCATTCAGAGATCAGTGTGAAAAGTTCTTCGATATGATTGAGGTAATTCTTTTATTTTCTTTCATTGTAGCGTGCCTCATTTGCAATTTATGGTTGATGCATTTCTAAAGTCATTGTAAATTGCAGGTTGGAAAAGTTTACATGGTCAGTAAGGCCACACTCAAGACAGCGAACAAGAGGTTTACAAGTCTTAATAATGACTATGAAATAAATCTTAACAATGACTCTCTAGTTGTACCGGTTCATGAAGATGATGCAGCTTTGCCTCAAATTAAATTTAACTTTTCTCCTTTATCTGATATTGAAAACATGGAAGCAAATGTGTCAGTTGGTGTGTTGACAATTTTTCATTCAATTCTATTGCATCCTTTAGCTCTCTTATTATTAAGTGGTTTTGAAAATATTAAAATATTGCATTTTTGCTTTCAGATGTAATTGGGGTGGTGAAGTCAGTGGGTGATGTTTTCACATTTGTAGCCAGAACATCAAACCGCGAGATGAAGAAACGGGACGTGACTATAGTTGACAAGTCTAATACAGCTGTAAGAATACACTTATTTTCTAGATTGCTTTCCTGTATTTTGTTTGTTGTTGTTGAAACATTACAAATGGTATCTCCTTAACTAATATGATTTTCCTGTTTTTGTGGAAAGGTTAATTTAACTCTTTGGGGAGAACAAGCTGAAAACTTTGATGCATCAAACCAACCCGTCATTGCCGTAAAAGGCGGGAGGGTGAATGAATTCAGTGGTGCTAAATCTATCTCAATCCCTGGCTCTGCACTCTTCCAAATAAATCCTGACATGCCAGAAGCTCACCAGTTGAAGGGCTGGTTTGATGATGAGGGTTCTGCTGCTAATTTCAAATCTATCTCCAATAGAGTAGGAGGTGGCAGTGGTGGCATGGATGGTAATTTTTTTCAGTTGTCTTCCTTGTTTGCATGGTTTAACTTTTTTGTTGTTATTTTATTTTTTCCCTCTCCCCCAATATTTAATTTCCTGTTTTCTGTCCTCTTCATATTGCTGAACAATTTCCAGGTGCTCTCATCACATTGAAGGAAGCCCGTAATCAAAATCTTGGCAATGGAGTCAAACCTGACTACTATAGCTGCAAAGCATCTATTATCATGATTAAAACAGAAAATGCTATGTATAAAGCTTGCCCTGGAGAAAATTGCAACAAAAAGGTATAGGATTTGAGTTCTTTATGCAAGTTTTTCTTCTTCTTTTTCTTTCAAATCTTTGTATCGCACATCACACACTGTATTTTACAGGTCGTTGACCAACATAACGGCATGTGGCGTTGTGAGAAATGCAATCAGGAATACCATGAGTACAAACCTCGCCTATTGCTATCGGTAAAACAAAGTTTACTAAAAGTGCAATTTCTGCCTGTAATTGCCACTCAGGTCTTCATTGTTTTAATTTATGCTGCTCTTGTGATTTAGCTTAGTGTGGGTGACTGGTCAGATCATACATGGGTCACTATGTTCCAAGAAAATGCAGAATTAATTCTTGGCCAAACTTCTCAAGAAATGGATCAATTACTTCAAACTAACCCAGACGCCTATCAACAAGTCTTTCAACGAGCTACCTTCAAATCATTCACCTTTAGAATGCGAGCTCAAGTCCAGACTTACAATGTAATTAGACTTCAGTGTGCTTGAGGAAAATTGGATTCAATGTGTTGTATGTTGTATTGGTTTGCTAATGTTTGATATCTCCTTGTTTAGGATGAACAGAAGCTGAAGACAACAGTGTATAATGTGAAGAAGATTGACCATAAGGCCTACTGTGCAAGCCTACTCAAACAACTTAAGGAGTTTTCTGGCATGGGAACAGTAACCAACTAGTTCTTTTTTATTTCACTTGTTCTTAAATGTTAAACTTGTTATAGTCATTACCGCTAGATTTTTCATTTGCCTAATCAGGAATTCTATTAGCATGCTTAGTATTTACAAGGAAAAGCAACTATCATTTTGTTCAATGTTTATCTTCATTCCTTAAGTTAATTTTTATTTAATCCATCAATAATCAAGTCCTGCGTTAATTAAGTTTTGTGCTAAATAAAAGGTTCTATTCTCTGGATGTTTATTTTATTTCTATGTCTTTGTATCTCTTTTTTCTTGTTTACTACATTTTTAATGAGAATATTTTGTGGTAGACATAATAATTCAGAACTCATGTCAACTTGACTATTTATTTACTTAAATTAACAGCGGCAGAAAGTTTTCAAACTCAAGGCGATTCATTGGTTTTGTTGACTTTCACAGAAAATGGTAGTGGTCTATTCTGCAGTCATGAATGCTTATTTCATGGTTGTTGATCTGAGATATGCAATTCAATCAATGTCTAATTTCCTGAAAGATCCTTCAATATTACTCGTAGATCTGTCTTTGCGTTTTTCTAGTCGCAAATTTTCATTTGAATGCAACTTTTCAGTACTGAGGAAATATTCTCGGTAGCTTATCAACTTCTGTTTCCACGTTTCTGGAAGAAATTTTGTCCAATGATGAATGGTGATAGTTTTACAAAAGTGACCCAAATGTAAGTTTCAGCTTACCACATAGTTCATCAGATGTACGCTCCTGACCACCATAATCTTTTGGTAGTACGTCTTGGGGTATATGTTCCAAAAGACTCTCCAGGGTGTTGTGTGTGTGGATCTGAAACATATTTTGAATGCAATATTCAGGACCTCAAATGGACGTATACGAACTTATATTAATATGGATAAAATGGGAGAAGCCTTACTCTGTTAGCCAACTTTTCAGGGAGAAAGGATTTAATAATGTTGAGTATCCTGTCAGCAAAAGATGGGGGGAACAACACATGAATTCCCGTGACACGAGCAGGGTATGTCCGCTGTAACAAGCGATAAGAAGATGAGGATACAGAAACCATACACCCATTATAAAGTATCATAGGATCCTAAATATTTTTAAAAAGTTTGGTTTTGAGCATGCAACTGAGTCTAACTTGAAGACCGCTGTAATGCCGTCACCTTGACGTGCGATACGGCCTTGCGGATGAGGACGGGGTTGGCGCCCACAGCGTGCGCCACGGTGTAGCCCCGCGCGTCGAACAGCAGCACGTCCCCGAGCGTGGCGGGCTCCCGGAGGATCACGTCCTGCCCCATGAAGGCCAGCTTGAGGAACGCCTCCACGTTGAACTTATCGACGTCCGTGTCGAGCAGCCGAATGAGCGACACGCGGTTGAGGTCCGGGGTCAGCCTCGGCATGACGCACACGCCCCTGTAGGGCATCAGGAAGGTGAGCCTTGTCTTCTGGGAGGGAGAGGGGGAGGAGGCCATCACACCCCGCGCCCACCCGGGCCGGGCCGGGCCGGAGGCCGGAGCCTATCCGCAGCGGGAAACATTCTTTAACTAAGGATGTACCATAACGTACTGTGCACAACTTCCCCCGGCCCTGCACCGCGCTGATCGATCCTGCTAGGATTAGTCAAGGGAACACGGCTTTAGCTTCACAGCTTCACCATTGTCTGAACCTCGATGAACTCTACCTTGGATTTGCTTGTTATGTAGGACGGTTCATTTTGCCTGCCGCCGCAGTGAGTGGACCCTGAGGACAGGGTCATAGCTCCGGCGTTCTACTGCCGCTAGCGCCCTGCCCTTCTCCTGGGCTCATGCCCTGAGCGAGCCGTGTTGTCTCTTCGCTCTACTCACACGACTTTCATGAGGTTCTGCATCTCGGCCCCGAGTGGGTCTCGGCCGCGATAGAAGTCGGGCATGTCGGAGCGCACGGTGTACATGTCATCCAGGCGGCGCTGCGCCACCACCACCGAGTTTTTGCAGCGGATGAGGAGCCGTTCAATCTGAGTGTCGTCTGCAAAAGAATAATGCCATTCGTGCTAGCGCCGCTGGTGCTGTCGTGATGTGAGCCAGCCCCCTCCCCCCCTTTCCCCCCGGTCCCGCCTCGCTCGGCCCCGCCTATTGTACTCTGATTACCTGAGAGGTTTTAGCAAACTCTTTTACCTTTCGTTTGACGTCCAGGAAGTAGAAATTGGCGAAGGACTGACGGATTCGCGCGTCCATAAAGTCAAAGACTAGCTTCTATCCGAAATTAGGGTTTATGTCCGAAATGGGACAGTGACTGAACAGTACTTTCTAGAGTCTAGAGAACACGCTTCCCTTGCGATTGCATTCGGGAAGCTATGGGGCTGCGGGTGGTGGTTGGCCTGATTGCCGCAGCGCAGCTGCTGGTAGTGAGCCAAACGGACCCACCACATCATTCATTGCGTCGCTCTAATATTGCAATCCACGCTCTTCGCGATACTTTGTCCTGGCTGGAGCAGACCCTTGTCTCCAGAGGTGGGACGGGTGACAGGTCTCGCCCGGATACTCACCCACGTCGTCCTTGGGCAGGTGGGGCTGCTTTTCGAGCCACGCCCGGATGGCCGCCACGTCCCTCGCTATGGACTCTCTGGTCATGCCGTACTCGGCCAGCACACGCGCCGACTGCTCGGGCGTCATGGGATCCATGGCGCGCACCGCTCCCTCTGAAAAACACGGAACGTAGCTCATGGCAGCGGCAGAGGGTGGGGGTGCAGAGGCCGTAGAGGCTGCAAGGGCTGAACGGGCTGGGGAGAGGGAGGAGGGGCGAGGGCTGCTGCTGCTGTAGACTGATTCCGCACAGCGCGCATGGAATCCCATGAGTGCGACAAGTACGGAGCTATTCAGAAGGTAGAGGAGAACGATGTGCAGAATCAGTCCGCAGGGGGTGACTGAGCCGCAGGTTTAAATGGCTGCAGGAGCTAAAGGGGTAGTGGGTTGAAGGAGCTGTAGGGGGCAGCTACTCGTGAAATCCTGTGTACAAGCCCAGGGAAATCTTAATGAAATCTTCAGAAATCTGGATGAAATCCTCAGAAATCTCGATGAAAACCTTTAGAAATCACGATGAAATCCTCCGTAATCTAACTAGGAAATCTCATGAAATCTTGTGAAATCTTGTAAAATCGCATGAAATATTACAGAAATCTCGCGAAATCTTATGAAATCCTGTGTACACGAGGGGGAGAGGTTGCCCCCTTGGGCTGCACGATACTCGCGGAGCCCCTTGACTCCTGCGGTAGGCAGGCCCGCATTACAGCAGTGCGTTGCGGGCCTGCCTACCTGCTCTTGACGTAAGGCGCCTGGGTGTCTGGAGACCTCTGGAGGCCCCTGCAGCGTGTTAGCACGGCGCATTGCGCTGATAGCACTTGGTGTGAGGAATCCACCTTCTCTATCAACACTGTTATCGGTGTTCGTGTTAGCCGCGATAGCCAGAATTTTGCAATCTACAAAGCTTCCAGATTCTTCGCAAATTGAAGAGTTTGTAAGATGTAACACTGCAATCATGCGTAATCCAGGTAATCTTCTAATCTTGTATACGTTCGTAATTCAATGGCTGCCTTGGTGGTGGCCCCTCGTACTGTTAAAAATATTGTTGTAAATTAAAGACAAATCCGTTAAGTTTTAAACTGACATCTGTTTTTGTACAACATCGACTTGTAATGTTACAATGTTTGTTGTAAATTAACAAGTTGATTGTCCGCAGTAACAGCAAAAGTTGTTCAAGAACAGCAGAAAGGTAGTCCAGTTACAGCAAAATTGATCACGGACATCAAAAATTGTGCAAGAACATCAACAATTGTTCGTGAAGAATACATTTCTTGTTTCGAATTGAAAACAAATGTACCTTTAATTCAACAAATTTTGTTGTTGTTTTTGAACAACATCGCTGTTTGTCTACAACACAGCCATCACAAAAAAAGTTGTTAAAAAAAAAAGAAAAAAAAGAGTGTGGACTTGGTGACAGCCCGGGGCGCTGGCTGTGGAATCCTACCGCGAGGCCGGGAATCATCCAGCATATCTTACTTTAAGACATTTCGCGACGCTATACTTTGTTTGTATGCTGTCGAGCGCAAGCCGCTCTCCCTCCCCTTCTTCCTGCTACCTTTTTTTTCTCTCGTTTCGTTCGGTACATAGGGCGTTTCGTTACGTCACAAAATCGCACAGCGCCGCTCTCGCGGTAGGCAATTGCAGACGGATGACTTATTACCGGTCCGGCTGACAGGCGCCGCGCCGCTCCGCGCCACCCCGCGGGTGGACCAGGACCTGACAGCCGGGTCGGACCATCAGCCGACGTATTCCGAAGACTGCTTTTCTCGCCCTGTCTCTCTCGCACTCGTGCACTTCGCCGTATAGGTGCGAGAAAGACAGAGCGAGGAGAGCGCTCCTCGAAATGAGTCGGCAGGCGCGCTGCGCCGCGGTGGCTGTTGCGTCGCGCGGCCGCACCGGAGGCTCCGACACCCCCTCCCCCTCCTCCCCCGGTCCCTTCTGTCAGCTATGTCCCACAATTAAAGTGGGGCATCGCCGACTCGCGGTGTAGCGATGGTAAACTCGGACAAGCACGGCCGGGCGGCGAGGGTGACGCGTGTTAACCCTAAACATTGTCACGCGTCTCGCCGCCCGGCGGGCCTTATAAGCGCCCCCCCTGCCCCGCGCGGGCGAGTTGCGATCGAGCGGCGCGTGCGGTGGCAGGGCCGTGCTGTTCCGAGGGGAGTAAGCATCACAGAGAGGTAACAGAGAGAGCTGTCCAATCTGAACCACCTTGCCATTAAAATCTGTCTTCCAAATTCTTTATCTACTCATTTTCGAACGAGCCCGTGGGAGGTCACTTAATAGGCGCAGGGCCCCCCTATTTTAGCCTAATCCAATATGGCATTTTAGCCATATCCAACATGGTGCCGGCTTAAAAAGAACCCGTACCGCTTCCCGCATCTATAGCGAGCTAGCTCCCGACTAGGTCCTAACGATTTCAATTTTGTTACCTCGCCTCTCGACTGCTGAGCGTTACCTCGGGGACCTGCCTACGGGGGTGCATGGGGGCTCTCCCTTCGTGCAACTCCAGCCCTCCGCCCACGTATGGAAGTGTCGGCTTTGTGTCAAAGCCACCCCGAGGTACTCCGGATCATCAACAGCATCACGTCAACACCGGCCCCAGACAACCCCTGCCTCGCCTTCTGGGTCGCACAGAATATCACAGCAGCCAACGCGCGGGCCTTCGCTCGACGAATCATCGACATCGACAGGGACTTCGTCACCGCCTACCTCGACGCTGGAGCCCGCCAAGCAAAGCGTGAGTCGGCCCGCGCAGCCCTCGCTGCACACCTTGACGTGCCACCCCAGTGGCAGATAGACCGAATTTTTGTGCTCCAGAAACCCACCAGCGAGTACCCGACCGCGTTCAGCCTGGTGCAGGTGCACTCGCTTATCTCCTTGCTAGAGGACAAGCGAATCTCCAAGGCTCGCATCGTTGACGTGTTCGCCGAGCTCGTGTCGACGGCCTTCATTCCGTACTCTCCCGTGGACTCCAGCGCCCCTCCGCTCGTCGACCTGGTCTCCCCCATCACCGGCGACAAGAAGACTGAGCTTCCCCAGCCCGTCCAGGACGTCCACGAGGAACTACAGGAGAAGGTCGCCCCCACCGCGCCGCCCCGAAAACTAGTCAGCCCGCCGCCAGCTCCGCAGCCTGCCCCCCCGCGGCAGCCTTCCCCGCCGCGCCCCGCGCCGCCCCACCAGCCCCAGAAGCGACTGCGCCTGCTGCCCATTATGGCGGACTTCGCGACCGCGCTCACCGCCGCCTTTCCCCGCTTCTCCGGGAAAGGCGACGAGGACTTCGACACGTACATCGCGCGCCTGGAGAACACCTTCAGGCTGATTCAAATCCCGGACGACGCAAAGAAGAGCACCTTCATCTACACCCTGGACGGCATTGCTTTCCAGGCAGCCAACCGCCTCTCCCAGCAGGACCCGGACGTCGAATACGAGCAGCTGAAGGCCGCCGTCCAAGCCGCCTTCAGGAGAAGAGGGGCGGACAACGGACACCGCCTCCCCCACCCCCCCGTGTGCCCCTTATCGTACAGGCGGAGGAGGGCGGCGCGGGGCAGGAACCGGCCACTGTGAACCGGATTCATCAGTGCCCTGTTCAATAAATTGTTGCTATATCCCCCTTTCTTTTTTTTTAATTTTTTTTAGGGCACTGGTGGATCCTGGTATTGCTGGTTCCGCCCAATTCTTTTTTTTCCCTTTTTTTATATTTTTGTTTTGTTTTGTTTGTTATTATTCCTTTTTTTTTCTTGTTTTGTTCCTTTTTTGTTTTGGTTTATTTATTTACTTATTGGTTTGTTTTGTTATTTAATTGGGGTTTTACATAGGTAATTTTTTTTTTTTAGCTTTCATTTTGGGTTATGGGTTTTATTTCCTTTATCAGTTTATTGTTTTGTTTTATCTTGGGTATTTGTTTCATTTTTGGATGTTATGTTGGTTTCTTATTGATTTTTTTTTCTCTCTGTTACCTCTCCCAGGCGTCAGTCTCATCTCTGTTTGCTTTAAATTCACATCGGGTTGTTTTTTTAGCCTGCCCCTTTAACCTTCTTTTCCCTTGGCAGCCCCTTCTGGACATTCTGTTTGAAATTTTTACACAACCCGCCTTCCTTGCGTTAAGAGCAGCCAGTAGAGTCATCTTTCTCTTTTTTCCGTTTCCTCTCCTTGCCCTATCCCGACGTAAGTCTCGCCTTGTATTTAACTATTTTCACCACCTTCAAATTATTTTTGAGCAGTCCCTTCTAACTTCACCTTTTACCTTTTTCTACTTCCGCTCCTGCCGTCGCTCCGCCGCCTGCCGGCACTGACATGGCCATGTCAGCTATGTTGCTATTTGCTCGGCATGTGTCCCCGGGTTGCCCGATTGGGTGATTGCGGGGGCGCAATCTTTTTAAGGATGGCCATGTCAGCTATGTCCCACAATTAAAGTGGGGCATCGCCGACTCGCGGTGTAGCGATGGTAAACTCGGACAAGCACGGCCGGGCGGCGAGGGTGACGCGTGTTAACCCTAAACATTGTCACGCGTCTCGCCGCCCGGCGGGCCTTATAAGCGCCCCCCCTGCCCCGCGCGGGCGAGTTGCGATCGAGCGGCGCGTGCGGTGGCAGGGCCGTGCTGTTCCGAGGGGAGTAAGCATCACAGAGAGGTAACAGAGAGAGCTGTCCAATCTGAACCACCTTGCCATTAAAATCTGTCTTCCAAATTCTTTATCTACTCATTTTCGAACGAGCCCGTGGGAGGTCACTTAATAGGCGCAGGGCCCCCCTATTTTAGCCTAATCCAATATGGCATTTTAGCCATATCCAACACTTCCACGCCCTGCGCCCGCCTCCAGCATCGCATTGTCTTGATCGCCACGAGGTAATGCGTGCTGGCTGCGCTGGGCTGGGTCGTACCCCCTTTTTGGGGAGCGTTCGTTACGCAGCAGCAGTAGTAGCGCGGCCGGGCCCGACCCTAGCTCCTGCTGGACTTCCCTCCGCGCTGCGGGGCCGGGCTGGCCTGGGCCGGGCCTGCCGCGCGGAGGCGGAGCAGCAAAGTGTCCCGAGCGAAAGTTAAAAGCGTCTTGCGTACCCCTCAGTAAGTTTCCCTCTCGTTCGTCCTCATTGGATGGGACAGCAGCGCAACATGGCCGATGGCCGCCCCGCCCGCGCCCCGCCCGCGCCCCGCCCCGCCGCGCCCATTGTACTCTGATTACTCTGAGAGGTTTTAGCGTTGGCGCCGGTTGGTGTCGGCCCCGTCCCGCCCCGCTCACCGCAGTGCTGTCAGATTGATTGACGACTCGTTAGTTTGCGGGGAGGGCCTATAGTCTACAGCTGGGCTACAGCGGGACTCTGTGCCGAGCGTCTAGTCACCTATCCTACCTGCAAGGTTCTCCAAAGACCTGCTCAGCCGACGACTGTAACTGAGAAAACAGCAGCCGCCTAAAAAGTATACGATGTTCAGCACGGGTGTTCGAAGATAATCAGGTATCATCTGCTAAATGGCGCTGCGGGAGCAGGAGTGACCCCGGAGGACGACTGTTATGACCGAATATGATCCGATGGGGTAAGGCACCAGCAGCAGCAGCAGCCAAAACCGAGGGTGGTGGGCGTGTTGGGCAAACCAGCAGTCAGCGGGGCGACGGGGGAGGAAGGGAGGGGGAGGGGGAGGGGGAGTGGGAGCAGATGGAAAGCGGCGAGTGGATGGAGTGGAGGGTGGAGGCGATGCAGTGTCCCGGACAGCGTAAGCGACACGGCCTCTGCGCTCCCTGCCGGAGCCGAAGGACAGGAGACAAAACTCTCTTTCCTTCCGCAGCACGAGTCCGGCGCGGTGGGGCGCCGGACGGACGGAGGAGCCGGGATGGGGGGGGGGAGCCCACAGCTAGGCCAGGAGGTCCCATGTGAGGACCTGGGCCCCCGCCCGGCCGGGCCGGGCCGGAGCCGCGCCGGAGCTGAGCGCGACCGTATGGTGTTGCGTCATGAAGAGCGCAGCGGCGCATTATTCGATTGATTCCCAGCGCTGCATTTGGTCCCCCCCCCCCCCCACACACACACACACTCGCCCCTCGCCCTCCTCAGCCTGCCAATCCATGGTCTTCCCCGAGAAGCGTTGTCTGAGTGCTTGCCAAAGGGCAGATGCGCATTAATTTCTTCTGTGACTCGGCGACGCGACGCCGGGTATAGGCGCGGCTGGGCCAAGGTCGAGCTGGGCTGGGCCGGGCCGGGCCGATCTAGAGGCCGACGCGGGTCAGGATCAGGACCGGGACCAGGTCCGCACCTGGCCGCCCCGCCCCGGCGCGGTGACCTCTGCGGCGTGTGCCGACTCGGCTCGTGTCGCTCCAGGGGAAGCGCATATATCGTCGCCATGGTTGGCCCGGCCCGGCCCCAGGGGCGTATTAAGGTCTGACCGACAGGGGGGGCGGTGCCCTTCAGGTTGCCTACATACAGGGGTTTTGTAGCACAATTTGCCTACCTTTCAGGCGGCTGTCTAGAGGCCACAGGGGGGGGGGCGATCGCCCCTTAATACGCGCCTGCCCGGCCCGGCCCGCGGCCCGCCCCGTATCACCGTCGTGACTACGGCCCGGCCCGGCCGTCGCGCTCCTAACCCGTGTTTATCGCGCTGCTCTGCCCTGCTCTTCCTCGACAGGCGTGCGTCAAGTCGGGAGGAGGCGACGTGCCCCGCCGCTCCGCGCCGCGGGACGCCATGCGCTGCCCTTTCGTGCTGAGGAGAGGAGCCGCACATCCGCACTGCCGTGCAGCCGTACAGTGTCGTACCAGCCGAGTCGCTCAGCCAGCTGCACAGTCGCTCAGCCCGCTCAGCCGGCCGCACAGCCGCGCAGCACAGACAGGCGCCGGGGCTGGGCAGGGCGCTACGCTGGTGCTTCTTTACTACTGCTGCGGCCCGGCCGTGCCCGCCCGGCCCCTGTCCCAGTGCCCATGATCGGTCGGGCTCCGTGTTCCCCGAAATAAAGTATACAAGGAATTATAATGTTCTACTGTACATGTACACAAAATAGGTATTGAGTTAGCTACGCATGCGCATAGACCGACACAATCTAATCTTTCTACCAAATAGTTTATAAAAAGTATGTGTGAATGAAGTAAGTGGTCCAAACACAGTTGAGAAAAACGTGCTTCATCCACGCTTGCCTACAAACTAAAGTCTCATGGACATTTTTATTCATAACTCGTGTTTTCTTTTACCTCATGCTCATTGTAAACAAATTTTTAATATGTAAGTGTAAGCAAATTGTTCATAATTATGAGCTTACATTGCGTATGAATAAATTTATAACAAAATAAATCATAAGTAACGAAAAAAAAAGTGTATGAGGGTTGAGTGTACTGGGTAACACCTTGGCGCATAGGTGCTATGTATGTTGCCTAGGCAGACACAGATGAAGACCGCTTTACTCCACTGCGCTTGTTCTACTTATTGCCTACACTCTAAATGGGAAAGGACATTTTTGCATCCAGCTTAGATGTGTCTTTGTGCACATCTTCACCAGGATGCTAAATGAGGACCTTGCCCCGATTGGCGGAGCGTAGTGGGAACCATAACAAAGCACCATAACCTACTAATGTAACTAGTGTAAATCTAGGTTTATATTAAATTCTAGCATAGCTCTGTTAAAAAATTAGTGTGAATTAGGGCTGCACATACATTCGGATCATTTAAAATAATGTTTTTCGCCCGAAAATGTGATTTCTTTGGAAAGCCCTTTCTGCTTTGTTATGGTTCCCACCACGCTCCGCCAATCGGGGCAAGGTCCTCATAGTCTTCAATTCGAAGACAAAAGAGGCTGTTTGTACGTCTTCTCAGCAACAAATATGTATTTGCTGGAGATGTGCACAAAGACACAACTATACAATAATGTCCTTTCCCATTTAGAGTGTACTTTTCTGGCAACATACTGTCGGGCTGAGCGAAACCCGACAGTCTTCTGTTTCTCTTCCACCCATCGTGCAGGACAGGCGATACGCAGCATCTCTTTGCTTTCTCCGGCGGGTCGAGGCAAGGCAAGGCGACCGGGATTGCCCCTGTACTTCACACCGATCTCAGTTGCGTGGGAGGCGCACTGCGTGGCCAGAGATCTGCCCCCACCCCGCCCCGCCTCACCCCGCCCCGCCTCACCCCGCCCCACCTCTCCCCGCCCCGCCCCGGGCACACCTTACAACCAAGAACACACCCTCTCGCCAGTCATTATAGGAAATAATAACCGTTGGTATGCACAAATGTTTATGGCATTGGAGCTGCACATTGCACATTCGATGAAAAAGGGATCCGAACATTTAGCACACTATACAAACAAATTTAGATAGCCTCATTGCAATATAGGTTGAAAGTTGAGGTATCGAATGTCTTAATAATCATTTTCCAAGATATTTCGTACTTAAGAATGACGACGTCGCCCTGCCTAAGTGTAGGCAACCAGCTACAGTTTGAGCACGTTGGACTAAAGCATTGAGCCCCGTCCTCCTCCTTATTCGCATCTCGTGTGCAGGCCGGGTGCCGGGTGCAGGCTGCCACGACCCTCAAAATGTCGGAGAGAAGAAAGCTAAATTTGTATGAAAAACACGCGACTTGTTAGATGCGCTGCTTTCAAATCCAGTACGATTGGACGTTTTCCCCATACTGGATTAAAATTGACCAAATATAGTACTAAAATTAATTTTTGGTTTTGATTTGTTTCCTTTGGAAGATCTTCTGTCAAAAATAACTGCAACATATGTTCGCACTTTGCCTCCAGTCCACGGCCAGGTCTTAGGCTCCTGGTGGGTGGCAAACCTGCTCGAGGGAAGGAGAGAGCTCCTCGCTATGATCGGTTCCAGCTGCTGGCCTGGCGGGGCGGGGCGGGGTCATTTACATGCGCGCCCCGCGCAGCCTCGCAGCAAACCGCGAACAAAGCCGTTGCGCTTTAGCCGCGGCGGCGGGGCGGCGGGTCTCCCCGTTTGAAGAAACAGGTCATCTGCTGCTGCAAGGGTCCGGAGCCCCGGGGCACCGCGCCGCCAGTCAAACAGTTCCACCTATGCTCGGCTAGCTTCGGCTCTGCTCAGCGCGTGACGGGGCGGGTCGGCGGGGCAGTGGCGCGGGCAGGTGCAGTGATGCCAGATAAGTAGACAAAAAACAAATCCCACTATGATTACACCTGGGAGGCGGGTATCTCCGCCCGCCTGGTCCTGGTTGCCAAAAAGAAGCCTCTAGTCTTGAGAGTTTGCCTAGCAGGCAGACGGAGATACCCAGCTGCCTGACACAGGTGTGCTCGACGAATCACTTGCCTACTTAAGTGGCAAAAGTGGGAAGGTGTCGAGACATGACCCCTCCTGAATTAAATGGCGCCGTATGCGCAGAAATGTGTTCGGCACGGAGAGACGCCGGAGCCCGGTGCGTCAGCCCAGCAGGCACAGGCTGCCCAGGCCCAGGGAGAGCCTCAGCCGCCATAGGCCCCGGTGACGGACGGTCAAAGTATGCAAATTCATCGCGAAAACGGCCACGACCAGCCGACCATCCCCTTAGCGAGAGCGTGCAAGTCGCGGTGGGGCCGGGCCGGTCCAAGAGGTGTGGAGAGGATTTGGTCTCAGGACAGGGGCCATAGGCGGGGTGGGGTGGGGCGGGCCGAGCAACCAGCAGAGAAAGAGTCTGCACGGTAAAAGCGATGTTAATTTTTTTTGGAGGGGGGGGGGGGAGAAAAATTTGAGGCACTCCCTGATTTTGAGGAAAACTCTTCAGATAGTGAGGAGGAGGTTCCTTTGAAAAACGAGATAAATTTTCTCACTTTTTGAGGTGTTTTCCTCAAATTTATGGAGTGCCACAAAGCTTTCCCTTTTTTCTCTCAAAAAATCAGACAATGGTTTTACCGTGCTAAAGCAGGCCTGATAAGCTTTCGTCAAGTTTCGGGGGCACCTGGGTTGCGTCTGTATCTACTTTGATAGAAAAGCACGTTCGAGTTCATTTGACATGCGAAGAAGTCGGTGATTCTTCTGCCGCCCGAAGAGCTGAACTTTCAGTTTCACATTTTGAGTGACGAATATTTTAGTCGAGGCACAGTTACTTTTGCATAGAACACATGCAGTTTTGATCAATTTTAGCTTCATAGCTCCAGCGAGGTACGAAGTGTCTGGCGTTAGGGTGCACTGTAAATCCGTCGATCCATGACAGGTCGTGAGACGTCACCTAATTTTGATCCAAAGTTTTGAATTACTCGTAAAATAACAGGCAATTTCCAGCGGCGAAGTGTGTGGAGGTTTTCCTTATTTATTTTTGTCATGACACTACGACGCCCTATAGTGGAATCAAAGTATCCCCTCTACGTGTATTTAAAAGGCTCCGGTAAAAATTTTGGGTCTACGTATTTTCAGTGTGAGTTCAATGAGGCAAATCAACTTCCTCTTCTCTCCCCTATTCCCCCTTCTCCCCCATTTTCCACCTCCTGCCCAAAATTTCCATTATAACATTTTTAACCTCCAACACTGGTGGTAAAACAAATGTTTAGTTTTACACCCATTGGTGTTTAGTTCCAAATGTTTGTGTATAGTTGGACCAACTTAACATCAATTGACGTTTTATAAGTTCAACTATACACCAGCTGGTGTATAGTTTTTAAACATTTTGGAACTAAACACCAATGGTGTATGGAACTATCCATTTGTTTTACCAGTGAAATTGAAAAATGAAGTGGGTTAATGCGCGACGCATTCTGGGATGTGCTGCGCACACCCAAGATGTTTTCGGGGTTTTCTCAGCGCATACCCTGCCCTGCACTTCGAACGCCTCTACAAAGCTCTAAATGTTAGTTATCATAAGATATTTTTTTTTTTTTTTTTTTTTTTTTTTTTTTGCTCAGTTGAGATTCGTCTCTCAAGAAACCTGGAATTTTAACTTTTTGAGCCGCAGCCGATATTCAACTCACACGTTTTTCTTCTCATACGAGGTGACAATAACTAAAGATATCCAAGACATCACTCTAACAGGACGCAACTACAACAGCCAGGACATTCCGCAGAGCGCGATGGCGTTGAATTCGCAAGTGATTCCCTTACACGCACCCTATACACAGCTTTCACGCTAAATGTATTTGTATGTTTTTGTGCAAACGTTTTGTACAAAGTTGTGCATGCGTTTCGATTCGCACAAATTTGTGCGCAAAAATGGACGAATTTGTGCATATGTTTGTACAAAAACGTGCACTCCTTCGCACAAATTTGTGCGAATCGAAACGCATGCACAACTTTGTACAAACGTATGCACAAAAACATACAAAGACATTTAGCGTGTTTGTGGGCACCTTTCGGCTAGCTGTCAGTCGGTCATCGCGACAGTTTGATCGCAGGGTTTTAACTTGCTTAAGCATTCGGGTGTTCGCCTTGTTCTACGATAAGTAAGAAGTTATTCGCTTCGCAAGATCACGAATAACTTCGCGACGTAGTTTGTATAAGCTACGAAGTGGCAAATTCTTCACGGAAAAAAAAAGGAAACGCGTCTGAGAAAAAGAAAAAAAAGCAGGAGTAATTTACTATTTTTTTTTAGCTGTAGAGGCGCAGCTAATTTTTAAGCTACGGTGCTTATTTTCTAGCTACTCTTCTATTTATTTTTCCGCTATTGTAAGTATTTAGCTGTGGTGCTAATTTTTGACACCTAATTTCAGCTTTGCGATTTTTTTTTAGGGGGGGGGGGGAGTTAGCTGTACGCGGGGGAGGCTAACCTGACAGCCTGTTGTGGTCCATGGCGATGTCGTTCGTCCCGTCGCGTCCCGCACGGGCTGCTGCCGCCGCTGCTGCCGCCGCTGCTGCCGCCGCTGCTGCCGCTGCCGCTGCGACTGCCGTTCCTCTCGGCGGGGAAGTCTGCGTGCGACTGCGCCTCCCGCGGCCCCTCCTGTCCGCCTTGACACCACCTCAGGGCTGCACGGGGCGATGCGGGCCGAGTCGAGGTCCGGGGACGGGGAAGGAGGGAAAAGTATGGGGGGGGGGGGGGGGCGGGCTTTCGCACTTGGCCAAATGTAATCTTTCGGTGGCGCTCCCTCGAATCATATGCTGCCCCCTCCCCCCACCCCCTCTCTTTGCGCGCTGCCACGCGGAAGGGAAGACCCGGCCCAGCAGGGCAGGCGACGAGAACCATCATGCGAGTGGGATCATTTTTCTTCTTTTTTTCTCATCCTTTTTTTCTTTCTTTTTTTCAGAGAGGATCTCAAATCTAGGTGATTTTGACGCCATTGTGGGGTCGGGCCGGGCAATTATTTCAGTGCTCACGTCGTGTTATTTGCGCCTGCGTGCTGAGCCGAGCACATGCGCGCCGAACCGAGCTGCGCTTCCATTTTATTTCCGCAGGACACCTCGAAACTATCAGCGCGACTGAGAGCGGCGAGCGACCTCAACGCGCGTCACCCGAGCGGTACGGGGCGAAGCGCGGCGGGACAGCGTTGTGCAGGACTCTTCTAGATGCCTATTTTGGTTACGTTTCGGCTTTTCTTAGGCACGAAGTAGCCTTATGGCTTTGTGTCTGGATGCGATTTTTGTTTTTTAGGCACGAAGTAGCCTTATGGCTTTGTCTAGGGATGCGATTGTTTTAATGAGCACGGCCCCTTACCTAAATCCTGAATTTTCTAAACAATTTTCATAAGACTTGGCAGAGAGGTAGAACTTGATCACCTTAGTTCACTGCTGAAAAGCCAGCCCAATGTTATCGACCAATTTTGAGAAATTTCGATCTAAAATCCTTGTTTCTATGGTAAAACTCGACTTGTCTCAGGAAAGCAGCGCGGAAAGGGGAGCCGAGCCGAGCCGTGTCGCCATCGTTGCGGGTGCTCGACCCCTCGGCGCGGCGTACAGGGGAGAAGTACCGTGGCCGGGGACTTGTTGATTCAACTCATGCACAGTACGTCATTCAAAAAATAAAACGTGGAACGACACGTTAGAATAAAAATGTAAAAGCAGTGTTCGAATGTCCATTGCACAACGAGCCTACAGTTCAAAAATCAAGCTGATCGGACAATTTTTACTGAGAGAATGACTTCTTAATCGTTAGAGCTAGAAAGATAAAATTTGGCATGTGACCCGCTGAACTAGTGACCCTGAGATGAAAAAAAAAAAAATCAATAACATGACCTATAAGGCTAGAATTTTTAAAGTAGATTTCTACATAAACCATCATCTACCGAAGTATTTGGTGAAACAAAAACATTAACGAATTTCGTGCCTACCAGGATTTCCGGAGATCGTATTTTTTTGTTTTTGTTTTGGTTACTGTTCTACTGCCCTTCTTCACCACACACACACACACACACACACACACACACACACGAGCACGAGGCTTCTGATAGGTATTCACTAGTTCCAGCCAATGTGCGACTTACCAGGAGCTAGAGCAAAATCCTTCGATAAAAACAAAGTCCATTCTGTTATTTCGAAAAAAACAAGGGCAAAATAGAACACAATTTTGTGATAAGTATGGAACTCGTTCTTTACATAATTATGTGCTACAGAGGCAGAAGTGTAAAACGTGATCCGAGCAGTGAATCCATTTTCATCTCAGATTGTGTTAGTGTGTGTAGGGGAAGTTTTTCCCGGGACACTCGCCCTTGCTCGGCTCGGGCCTTGTTCGGCCCCGGCTCGGGTCCGATTGTTGGTGCACAGCGCGAGCCGACACGGGGACTTTAGGATGAAAACTAGCTCAAACTTTGTTAGTTCTCAAAAGAATACTATTAAACGTGAGAAAAGGTTCAATGTTGAAATTCAGACAAAGTTTTCTAGTTCAGATTAGTACAAGTTTCATTGGTATTGTGCTCTCTAATATTGAAAACTCCACTCCTACGCTGGGTTATAGACTTAAAATGAAAACATACAAAATTTGTTAAGTGTTCTCAAAATAATACTGTTAAACTTGAAAAAAGTTCAGTGTTGGAATGAAGATCAGCATTTCCAATTTATAATAGTATAAGTATCATGCCTGTAGGTATTGTGAGATCTGCTGAGATGAAAATGGAACACTCAAAAATTCCGTACCCCCATGCCCCAGACACTATGGTAAAACCCCTTTTGTTTGGTGACGGGACGACAGTATCTGAAAAATGCAGTGTTTTCCGCGACCAATTCCGTAGTTTCCGGTAGTTTCAGTTTCTTGAAACTTCGAAAAAAGTTGAAATATAGGCCCATGTGAAATATACGGACATAGGAAGTACGGACGGTCCGTACCCAACAAAAACGGTCCGGACCTGGTAAAAAATTAACGGGGAAAAACCGTACTAATTACCGTGGAAATTTCTGGCAGTGTATCAGTTAAGGGTTACACTCGACTGAGAACAATACTTGTTCTTTTCACCACTCAGGAGAGAGGTGGTGCCACCAAGAACGAGTAGAAAATGGTTTTACTTGTATTTCCGTTACAAATCATACAGTGATGCACTGACTGCTGTAGTTATGGGTGCTGAAGGGTTATTATCAGGAATTACCCAAGTCCAGACTTAGTGGTTGTCCATAAGTTTCTTGCTTATTCCGCTCTGGAAGGGGTCATGTAGTTTAGCATACATTTCATAAGTGTTTCGGTCTTTTCTTCGATGTCAGATTCTGATTTCACTGCAACTAAAAATCAGTAGTTTTTAAAATAAATTCACAAGAAATTACGTTAAAAGTGTGATAGTCATAGCTCTCTAGCTCACTCTCCGTCTGATGCCTGGTGTAGGGCTCAAGTGCACACGGTTAAAATTATACTTTACCTTCGTCAGAGCACTGGGTTTTTAAAATTTCAATAAATGTCTCGTTCAATTGGAATTTCCTCTCCAGGAAAATGCCGAAGTTTTCCCGCGAAAGTTGAGTGTTTTCATCGAACTGGACAGAAATAAATACAATAATTTAAATTACTCTAATTTATTTTGAGAGATCGATCAACATTGGGCTTTTCTTCTAAGTGTGTTACTTACGACATGATATTCACGGAAGACACAAATCCATATCATCTAAAATTTGAATTTTGAAGGATTATAATAATAATTGTCGAGAAAAGTGAATTATGATTATCATACTAAAATCCACTTCGTTCTTACTTTTTCCCTCTTGGCTGCACTTGGAGGAGTGCGATCTGCTTCAGAAAAAAGGGCCACAAAAAAAGGAGTAAAACATAAAAAATACTTTTCTTACATTAGCTGTTGATACAATATTTGTGGAACCTTTACGTTACAGTTTGTGCTTGGAGAGACGAGCCTATGGGATGGTGACAGAAATGGAGTATCCGAGTCACCAGTATCACTCACCCTCGAAGTTCATCCTCGCGACGGAAACAGCGCAAGACGTCATGATGTCGTAGACGTCCTCTCCCGCCGAGCCCTGGTTGTCCTGTGATCATAAGACGACCATGATATCCCAGTGTGTGAATGTCGCTCTTGTAGTTGTGTCACAAAACCTTTGCATTGAAGGTTGATAGATGGAAATGGCCTGCAAGTGCACGCCGTGCAAATCAACAAGTGCGAGGAACAAAAAAATCTCACGTTTAATCGAGTGACAATCGTACAGTAGAATTTTCAGTCTGTGACATGAGGTCCTACCTCCCAGGGTCATTTGCCATACAACGGCCACTGCTGCGGCCGGCTGCGACGGTGAATGGATAGGCACGGCAGGCACGGTCCGGCGGGGCGGGGCGGGGCGGGGCGGGGCCACTGCTCACCTGCGCGACCACGATGAGGACGAGGAGGGCCACCGGCAGCGCGCTGGCTGACAAAGCGCTCAGGGTCCTCATGGCTGCTCTGGCTAAGGCTCAGCTTCAGCCCCAACGCTCAGCCCTGCACTGCCCGCGGCGAGGCGACACTGCCCCCTTGTATAGTCCAGAGCGGGGCAGCGCGGCGCGTGGCGGGGCGTGGCGGGGCGGGGTCTCGACGGCATGAGGTGTCCTCGAGGAGAAATGGCCCACCGCGCAGCACACTCGACACAGTAGTTTGGACGTGATGGGGACGGGACGGGGCTTCCCGGAATGAGCCGCGGTTTGAGTGTCGCAAGCGTCCCTGGACCAAGGACTTTCCATATGACAGGCTGGTCCGGCTGACAGGTCAGGTGCGGCCGCTGACGCGCTGGCTCACAGTGGGAGTCGCACTCACACTGTCACCTGACTTGATAAGACTTCCCCGCTGGTCCCTGCTCCGCGGAATCGACCCGCGCCCCCTCCCCCCGCTCTTTTCTCTACAGCTGCTTTGTTCACATATGCGCCAATGGCCTATGGTATGTGCTGTGCTCAGGCAGCCAAACCATTACAGCTGAACCGACCGCAAGGTCGGTGCACCTGCCATAGAGGCTTTAATTCTACGACTACCCTTATAAAATATCTCAGAATTTACCCCAGCCTACCCCAGATTACCCCTAAAAAAAACCTGGGATTACTCCGGATTACCTCTACATTATCCTGTTATACCTCGAATTTCTTATCCCAAATGTGCCAAATGTCTGAGCTGGATTCGTCGTTTCCCTCTCGCTCGCAGATCCGCGGCACAGCTGTGGTGCACTGTAAGAAATGAGAATCCTAGTACGGAACCGATGACGGAAACGTTCCGTACCATGATGGGTACGGACGAATCCTTCCAAGCTGTGATCTAATTTTTCTCGTACGGTACTGCAGAAACAACCATATACTACGGACATCTGTACGGACGTTTCCGTTTTCATCAAGTACGGAAATGTCCGCGGAAAAAAATTAGCCGGAAATTTCCGTACATATTTTTCACAGTGTGCATTCAGGCATCCGTGAACTGCATAGCTTCCCACGATACATCGCGATAGGTCTCGAGCCCTGGGGCGGGCGGCACGGCCCTGGAGGTGTAGGCACAAAGGGTGCAGGCACCTGAACCCTGCCCGAGCGCTGCCGAGCGCAGCCAGCTAAGGGGGTGGCCTTTGTGCCCTCAGCACAGTTGTTTTGCTGCATCTTTTACAGTTTCAGCGGGAAGGCGGAAGGGCGGGCCTGCTTGTTACTGCATTACTGCACTACATTAGAGTTTGAAGAGCAGAGTAGTTTCCCACTCCCTTTTTTTTGTTAGCACATACAAAAACAAGGTCATATTTTTTTTTGCCAGGAAATATAAAATAGTAACGAAAAGTGATGCCGAGTTTTGCAGACTCGTTATGTGACATAACGAGAAAGCCTGTCGTACACTGTTCTGACTAGCTATCGCCTGCCCGTTCATCTTAAAGTTTTCGCTACGAAAACAGCATGTTGCATGGGGACTTCAACGCCAGGTCAGGCCGCCGTCTCTTAGCACGTCGTGGGAAATCACGTGCGGGTGGCTCTTCTAAGGCATCTCGAAAAGAAGCGATGGCCCAGACGCTACCGTGGCCGGGTTGGGTCGGGCCCGGCTTGCCCGTGCAGGGGCATGACTGCCACTGTTGGTGGCAGCAGGCCACACAGACAGTGCGCCCGGACGGTAGGCAACCCATCGGGCGTGCGTGGATTCTCGGTCATCAGCACGCAGGGCTGCGCCTCATCTCTCTTAGAAAAGGACTCTATATAGTGTGAGAAGACTTTTTATTTTTATTTTTGCGTTATGTTCCTCAATGTAGTCAGTACAATAATTTTTAATAAATATTTTGGGTTCCAAGCAGGCTACGCCGTAGGGTTTGATTGATTCTCCGTGTCGGCCGTTTTGCACGTGTGGTGACATGACGCGCTGCACTTGAGCGTGCAGTCCTGGGAGGAGGCCTCGTCCTTTACGCTGTTGGCTGAGCGACACTTGAGAGCGCAGATCTCGGTGCAACTAGTCTCGCACGGCGACGGGGTCCGCTGCACGGTTGTTAACGAGACATAAAATGTTACGCTTTCCGCGATGCTCGTAACCTTAAATCGGTAACCGTTACGCGTTATCATTATACGCTAAACAGGAAAGTAACGCGTCGCCATAACGTAATGACGTTACTTCGTTACCCGGTTCATCGATTTGAAAAATCCCCTCTTTTATAATGCCAGTAGTTTTATTTCAAGAAATTTAGCTCATTATGGAACAAACTTAAAATTTCGGTTACAAATTTTCTGCGACAATTAAGAGTTGTTCCATAGCATTGTTGTTTTACTTAAACATGCCAGGGAGAGCACCTCCTAGGCTCCTACCCGTCAAAGTACGAAGTAACCAGCAAACTAACGGCGTTACAATGTTACAGTCTTGCGTATGACGGAAACGCAAATCCGGGAAAATGTATCGCGTTACCGTTTTTGTCACATAACGAACAACGCGGTACAGTAACTTCACTAATTCGTTACATAACGTTCACAACTGTCGTCGGTTCGCGCACCTCGTTCTCGTCGTCGTCCTCGTCGCTGACCACTGAGGACCACTGCAATCAAAGAAAAGTCACGGCGCTATGGGCTATGGGTTTGGGTGCCTTGAAATTAAAATTCTAAAAAGGACAAGGAAAAGGATTCGCCAAGAAAGCCATTCAGATCCAGATGTTTCATCTCGAAATGAGTCGATCGCACCTATCGCGAGCTTTTTGAAAGCAAATGTGGAGGTCGTGCCGGGCCGCCAAAGTTCAGAATTCTCTTGGGCTGCCCGAAATTTGATACCAAATTCTAAAACGCTTCAAAGTCAGACCAAACATGGGTTGAGGGTATTCTCTACACGAGGAATCTTTTTTTGAGGTCCGTTTGATAGGAAATCCGCCCCAGCCCCTGCCCTGCCTGCCCCGCTCAAGAACCACAAGTCCTCTTTCCATTTTCATTTTGTCGGCGTATAAAAAGGTGAGTGCCACCGCCTCAGTATCGCGACCATACTTACGTCTTGACTCAGGAGACAGTTTATGAGGAACTTCGCCTTCTCTAAGACGGGCAAAGGAGACGACTCCGCTGTGTCGAAAAGAGTCTTTCATTAGAATGTAAACTGCTCACATTCAATGAGCGTTTCAGTAAAAGTGACAAGGCATACATTTCCTTCCACATTCATCGGCGAAGGTGGCGATGTGCTTAACTATCACCTCACTGCCTTTCCTCGACAACCCGGCGGTCATAAACCGGAGCAATGCGCTTAAGGAGAACTTGTCATTGTCTTCGTCATTGAACTGTAAGCCCGAAACGACGTCGATAAGGCACAGTTGTATTTTACCATTTTTACCGACTTGAAGATAGGCCGAAATAAACTTACTACATGTAGACCGCGTAACGTGCACACCATCATTTCCTGAATGAAGAAAAACTGGAATTAAAAAGATTTGGCAAATAATGTAAAATCGAAGTAACTTTACTCTCACTTGCCGCGGGAAAATCAGTGGATTCGTCAAGAGTGCCGTTTTTAAAAATGTTCTTCATGTCATCTAAAAAGAAAAGTACAGTTGATATTGTATCGCATTACAGACCTCTGATACTCAACCGACCCGCCTCTACTTTTTTACCTGTGGTTTTTCCAAAGAAATCCAAGCATCTATCAACGACCTCCTTCATTTCCTTCCACTCAGGTGACATATTCTGTTGGAATAATGAAAAATCAATGAGAAATGGTGGCTGATCACATCCACTGTACACTGTAAGAAATAATGTTGTAAATTAACAGCAAATTTATTGTTAATTTTTTCACTGACTCGTGTTGTTGTACAACAACATCGACTAGTAATGTAACAACGACTGTTGTCAAGTAACAACAAAAGTCGTCAAGCAACAACAAAAGTTGTTCAGTAACAACAAAAAGTTGTCTAGTAACAACAAAAGTTGTACAATAACAACAAAAGTTGTCCAGGAACAACAAAAGTTGTTCAAAAACAACAATTTTCTTGTTTAAATTAAAAACAACCATGTTTGTTTTTGAACAACTTTTGTTGTGCTCGAACAACATGGCTGTTTGTCAACAACAGAGTCATCACTGAAAGGGTTGTTTTTCAACAACTATTTTTTACAGTGTAGCGTCATATCAAGTAGCCACCTCTCCCCACGCGGAGCTTGCCAGCAGGAGGGCAGACAAAACGAACGCGACTCGGAGGCACTTCATGTTGGAGGAGCTGAGCAGAGCGGTCTGCGCAGGTGCCCGACTGCTGGCGAACTGCGGCCGCGTGAGCAAATCCCTCTTTTAAACCATTCAGCTTCGCAAATGCGCGTCGCATTCGAGGAAGCACTCGGCCAGCACGGGCGGAAGGGACCCATTCGGCATTCAGAGCCAACGATTTTTTTCGTTGTTTGGAATTGTCACGTACAGAGCCCCCCACACCGTACTCCAGGATGGGCAGCTGCCCATGCAGATTGAGTCATACAGGTACCGGGTATCTCACAGAATACACAAACGTGCGCGCGTCTTGCGGGTCTACCCACTCTGCACGGTACGGCGCTGTGGCCCCAGGGGTAGGCCGACCCGACGACTGTTACGTTGTCTCTGAACACCCTAAATGTTCTGCGTACAATCATAGGCTAAGCAGATATAGATAAGGAAGGTATAGTAGGTGGAAAGAGACGAAGAGACAGAAAAGAGAAAGGGAAGGAAGAAAGAGAAAGGCACCTGTAAAAGCTGTGAAACATGTCTTTGCAAATTTACGATTCATTTTGTAAATTACGATTTACGAAATATGTTGTAAATTTACAACAAACCATTCTTGTACGTAATTGAATTTGAAGTAGGTCTATAGTGCTAGAGATTTTCCAATTTAACTTGTAATTTTACAACTCTACTGCGTGGAAAATTTTCCCGTAAACCTACAACTATTTTTCGCTCGCAGGACAAATTTCTAATAGACGTTCACTGATATGCCACCCCCTCCATTTAACGTCCGAACCTCCGCAACCCTCGACTTTGACTTTAAAACTGGGACAGCCTACTTGTCACACTCACGGACAGAGAGAGACCGCGAGCTCGCTGCGGAATCAGCCGGAATCGGCCTTCTGAGAGAGGGAGTGAGGCAAGGGAGTAGGGAGGCAGTGATGCAGTGGTGGGGGCAGGGATGGACTGGGGTTTCCTGGAGGGTTATAAGAGAGAGCTCCCAGCTTTTCGATTTCCGGTTCTGATTGGTTGTAAAAAGTTAAAAAAAAAAAGGTTTTGTTTGGTTTGCAAACGGTCAACAAAAATCTCCGTAATTTTAAGACAGTATCCGAGATCACGACCGGAAGCCAGAAAAGCTGGAAGCTCTCTAATGACCCTCCAGATGGGCCGTAATGGTTCTGGTGGGAAACCCAACCAACGTGCCCCGGATTTGCTTAACATTTCAATTTCAGTTAAAGCACCGAACAAAAGCTTCGAACTTTTTGTGCGTTAACTTTCATCGCTTTTGCTGTTGAATCTTTCACTTTTTGCATTTTAGCGTTTCAACAATAATTTCCACCTGAGTTAAGGCTGCTTGTCCTCCCCTGGGCCTAAAGAGTGAGGGAGAGACTGATAAAGGGACTGCAGGTGGGGGCTAGAGAGGGAGCGAGGGCAGGACGGGAAGAGGCGAGACCCGCGGTGGCCGCGGCGCGACTATAGTGCGGCGAAGCGAAAGACCCGACTCGTGCTCACTCGCAAGCAACAACAACAGCAGCGCTAGCGCTACGCCGCTTTACCGCGACGCCGCGTCAGGCCACGCCAGGCCACGCCGTGCCGCGCCGAGCCGAGCGGCCCGCCGGCCGCGGCGAACCAAGCAGCCAAGTCAGTCAGCACGGTGTCAGTACCCGCCGGGCCGCCGCCGCAGGAGCAGGGGGGCGCGCCGTTCAGTGCCGCTCCGCCCGCGTCGCCGCTGCTCCGCTCCCGCTAAAGCGCGCGCTGCTCTTGCTTTATGGTGTCGCGGTTCTGCGTGCATGCTCAGTGTGTCATCCGCGTGTGCATCCCGTGCGAGCGTGTGTGTGCCGTGCCGTGTGTGCCTGAGGCAGTGTGGATGTGTGTGTGCGGTGGCGGTGACCGCCGTCCCCGCTGGACCAGCTGGACCTGTTGCACGCGCGGCCGCAGCAGCCCCGCCCCCGCCACCGCCCCCTGCGCGGAGCAGTCTTATCGATGACCGTCTCCCGCCGCGCCGCCTCTGCTGCTGCCGCTGCACAAGTGAGTGAGTGAATGAGTCCAGCCAGTCCCCCCTCCTCCTCCGAGCCGGCTGACGCTGCGGCCTGCAGGCTAATTCCGAACAGCGTTCAGTAGTGTCCTCTCTCTTATGCTCCTTATGGCCATGTAGGGTGATTCCGCACTCTGGTTTCGTCGCTCCTTCCTTGTTGCACTCATTGGGCACGTCCATAAGGAGCAAGAGAGAGGGAACTACAAAACGGTATTCGGAATCGCCTTGCTGGGCCACGACTGTGATAAGGACAGAGAGACGAAACCATTGTGCGAAATCAGCCTGCGGGGACCGTGCCGCGCAGAGGCAGGGTGGGCGTAGGAGGCCGTTCTGTTTAATAGATGGTTTCGGCTCCCGTCATTTAGTGAAGAGGTTAGGAAATCAGGACCGGAACCGGTATCCAAATCTCAGTAATTACGCTAGCAAGTCGAATAAAGTTGTGCGAGCGATTTCCGATGGCAAATGATCATAGAAATCTGGTTTACACTTGGGGAAAAGCTGAAATAGAGTACTGGTTCCGATCTTGACCTCCTCTCTTCTCCGAATGCCGAGAGCCGAAACGGTCTTTCTTACTCAATCGGTATAAATGACACCCGTCGCAGCCGCTGGATCGCGCGATGCGCTCCCCCCCCCCCCCCGTCCCATTTGCTGGTACGGCGCCTCCTCTACCCACGCCTCTTCCGCTGCCGGCTCCGGCCGGTGGACCCGCGGTGCCCTGAGGCGCCCCTCCCGCCCCCCTTCCCCCTTCCCTGCTTTCTTGCCTCCTATCCCTAGATTGATGATCGTTGATTCTCCGGCTGAGCCCTTTTCTTTTCCCTCGCCACTCGGCTGCAGCGCAGCAGCGCAGTCAGCCTGCGGGGCCGGGGCCGGTGCCGGTGCCGGTGCCCCGGGGCCTGGCCTACAGCTGCGCCGCGCCGCGATGCGCTGCTCCACATTTTGCCCGCATGGGCCCCGATCCTGCGCAGCCCGTGCCGGCTGTGCCGGTGGAGGCGGGGACATGGTTCAGCACCGGTGGCGCCCCCTGTGACCTGCACTGCGCCAGCCCGTCGGCCGCCGGCCAGGAGGCCATCCCTTACCGCGACCCCGGCGCGGCATTCCACTGCGCGCGATTCAGAGTGCCTCCGTCTCGTACCTCCGTCCCTGTCGCACCTACGGCGGTGCCCTATTTTGGAGACGGCGTGAGTTCCCCATGAGTGCGAAAAGGACGGAGGCGCGAGAGCGATCTTCGGAATCAGGCGGCTGGTGCAGCCGCGGTGGAGTTGGCAACGCTGCGGGGGGCGAGGCGGGACGACGTGGGGCGGCGGGGGCCGCGGGGGCCGCGGGGCCGATGTGTATTGCGAGGCGAGGCTCGCCGGCTGGTTAGCGGGCGTCTCGGGGAGACATGGGATTGCTGCCGGGCGGGGCCTCCTGGATGGAGCAGCTAGGCACTGCCGTCTCCCGTCCGTACCGGTCCAATCAGCGGTGCGCCGTCATGCGCGGCGTGGCGCGGCGTGGCGGGGGACCTGCTGTGGCCCTTGCGCCTAGGGGCTGTCCAGTCTCGAAGGTAGGTAGGGTAGGGTAGGTGGGGTAGGGTTCTGAGTTGCTAGATTGGGCTACAAGTCGCTAATAAGGCTCCTTAAAGATAAAAAAAAAAGGTAAAAAGCATTACAAATTTGTCTATAAAAGCCCAATGGTATCCTTTTGGCGATTCGTCTGGTTCTGGATCTGACAGAGGGACGAAATAAAACAGATATTTTCTTTCAATTCATATGTCACTATATAGCAAATTGACGGGTTACTTAGTACCCTTTCTACCTACCCTACCCACTTTCGAAACTGGACAGCCCCTTAGAAAACTTGCGCCCCTCCCCTCCCCTGTCCTCCCCGCCTCGCGCCTCGCGCCCCGCCCCGCCTCGCCCACATGTCCCGCCACGACCGCACTGCTGAGCCGGCGGAACCAAAGCGGAGCTGTTGCACCGTATGGCATGAGCATGAGTCCCGGTGCGGGCCTGGTCGCGTGTCACTAGCGCATAGCGTGGCGCCTAGCCTATCCCGCGGCCTAGTGCTCGGCCGTCCACCCCGCACCCGCCGTCCGTACCCGAGCTGAGCCCCGCGCGCCTTAGCTTTGTGCTCTGCTGCCTCC
Organism: Frankliniella fusca; assembly: GCA_029379305.1. NCBI lineage: Eukaryota > Metazoa > Arthropoda > Insecta > Thysanoptera > Thripidae > Frankliniella > Frankliniella fusca. The sequence continues at coordinate 770,846 of JAHWGI010001270.1, read as the reverse complement.
CCTCTTGTGAGGTTGACTAAGCATTTTCGCGGGTCACTGGAGGCTGAATGAAAGCCACTGCGCGGCTGATACTTAATGTGTTGAGCGCAGCGTTGGGCACATCGCGTAGCCCCTGTCGATGCCGACCCGCCTGATTCGAAGGATTCAAAGGCACCCAAGGGTTGCCAAACTCGAAAAAATTTTGCAGACCGGGTTGAAAAAAAAAAGCGAGGGGGAAACAACTCTGAACCTTAGAGTACAAATTTTGTGACTTTTTTTCTGATTTTTTCTGAATTTTCCTGAATTTTTCTGAATTACAAGGTGTGGTGTACCAAAATTTTTGAGTTGTTTTCTCCTCGCCAAAAGGAGATGATAACCAGGGATCACCCGGTGATTACCTGGTGATAACCAACATTTGTGAAAACATGATTACCACGAGCTGGGCACCCCTCGATTGCACCTCTGTCCTTGTCCTTGTCGCACCTACTCCGGTGTTCCAGTGATGTTAGAGAAGTAAGCTGAAGATCGTACGCACGCACCTGTGTGCTGCTGACGGGTATCTCCGCCTGCCTACTAGGCAATCTCTTCACTCATGAATAAACATTTTGCCTAGTAGGCAGGCGGAGATACCCGTCAGCAGCACTCAGGTGCGTAGGTACGATCTTTTTGCCTACTTTTCTAACATCGCTGCGGTGTTCCCAGGCCCAGAGGTCCTTTATTGAGGTCGTCCGATCGGCTGGGTCCCTCGGTGATGCAGCCAGGGGCCTGGATGCGGCTACTTGGCTGCTTTGCGTTATTTCCGCCACGCTTCCTTTCTCTACATCCCCCCCCCCCCCCTCTTCAGCGCACACGGAGCAGTCCGTTGCCGTGAAGTGACGAGAGAATCATTTCGGGGAAGGGCGGACGAAACGACTGACTGGTGCGCTGGCGCGCTGGCCACATTTCTCATTAGTCGAAAGGGATTCGGGATCCAGGCGCCTCGCCTCGCCGGGCCCAGCCGGTCCTGCACGCCTGCGCCTGCACCCGCGATGGTGATGGTGATGACCTGTCCTATCGCTGTTCGAGTGAAGCGGAATGGAGCGGGAGAGGCACGCAGGCCGCACACGGTAAACACAACGTTTAAAGCTTCCTTAATTGGAGGAAAACTCCACGGGTTTTAGGATTGTCTCCTCAAAAATGAGATTCTCTCCAATTAAGGAAGTTTCTTCTCCTATTTCCTAAAAAACAGGAAGAGGATAGGGAAGGGGGGTCACTTTTCCTTCTGTTAGAGGCAGTCTCAGGGACTGTCTAAACCGGTCTACACACTACACACTCATCCTTTGTACGTGCGGTTACTGGACCATGGTCCAGTAGACCCGTGGTGCCATGTAGGTAGCATACATACGGCACATGGGTTTTGTAGTTAAAGTTGCTCGCCTTTCAGGCGGTGTTCTAGAACCACCCTTAATACGCGTTTGAGACATTGTATAAACCGTACAGTGCCGCTGGCAGAACGCGCTAATTTTGGTATGCGCCCCGACAAGCCGGGGATTTTAGTGGTGGTGCAGCGGAAGAAAGTTCATAGGAAGGAAGTCCAGCCGGCAAGGGTTGTGCGATGCTCGCGGCGAGATTCCTGGGGACGGGAGTATCGCCACGAGAGGCGCGGGCCGGGGCGGGGCTGCGAGCGGGTCGCGGGATGGGAACCAGGCCTGGCGCAGCCGCTATTCGAACCTGCACCATCACTGTGTCAGTACGGGGTGGGGCTTGGCGTTCTCTTCTACTCCTAACCTATCGGTCTATGAGCGCAGCCCACGGCCACGGCCGGCCGGGTGTGCCGAGCTGCGCGAGTGAATGGCCTGGGCGGCCTGGCCTGGGCCTGACTCTCGCCACGGCCGCTAGATGCCGCCACGGGGACGCATTGTCCACCCGGCGGTGCTCGTGGGAGCGGCGCGGCACCCGCTCTCACGGCGTGGTCCTCATAAGGTCCTTCGCCTCGTGAGGTCTCCTCTTCCCAACTAGATGTGAAGCGTATCGTTGTTGGTGATGCGCATCGGCGTCGACTCGGTGCCAGATGGTTGCAATCTCGGGAACAGCACGTTTGCGTTGCGTTGTGACATATTGACAGGATGAAGACTGCCCTAGGCAGAAAAGGTACTAGGAGGTGCGTTGCGTTCGCCTTTTCTCAAAACTGACCCAGAAGGCATTTTAACCGGCGGCACAACTTTTGTTTTGGGTGAGAAAAAGTGTAAAATACCCGAAATTTTTGCGGGAAACAAGGCCCAACTCTCAGCTTGAGTAAGAGTTCGGCACAGTGGGCCCAAGTTCAAGAGGCAGTCCCTTTAGTGACTGTACGTGAGTGTGTTCTCTTTAAGCGTATGTGTGTGTGTGTGCACACACACACACACACTCACACACATGCTCACAATCGGAGCATATATATACACACACAAATTAACAGTCCCACGCAGGCACATATCTTGTTGGCAAATAAGTCGGACGTAATTGGAAAAGTTGTCGAGTGGGGCGGTAGGGGGTTGGAAGGGGTAGAGTAGATGGCCATTCTGTGGAGCTCGGCGGGTGTGGCCGCTGCCGGCCTGACCCTGCCCTTGCGTCACTCGCGCGCTCGCACACACACAAACACACAAACACACACACACACACACACACGCGCGCGCGCGCGCGCGCACGCACTCACATGCACGCACAAGCATGCATACGCACGCACAAGCACACAACTGTTATTCAATTACTGTGACGTCACATCGAGGGAGAAAGCACTCCTGAAAATGGTGTACGAGTGATTACGCGATTACGCCGGGTAATACGCATGTTTGCACCATTTTTTTGTTATTTAAGTTATTTTATTGCTTAACATACATATCAAGATTATTTCAATTAATATTTTATCAATAATAAGCCTAAAAAACAGGTTATTACGGCTAAAATACAGGTGATTACGCATTGATTACGCGCCTGGGTGTACGAGTGATTACGCTAGTGCTTTCCCCCTCGCGTCACATTATTTTTCATGTGAAAACTGTCACATTCCTTTTAATATTAATGTCACATTCTTCTGAATGTGACAATAAAATTTAGCTCGCATATTCTGGCCGATTCACGTTGAAAAGAATGTGACATTACATTTTAAACAGTGTGACACTTTTAACATGAAAAAGAACGTGACGTCACAGTAATTGATTAACAGTGCACTCGCACACTCAAAACCATGAAAACAGTGTCTGATTTTTTAGGGAATAGGGAAAACTTAAAGGTAGTCCCTGATTTGAGGAAAAATCTCCGGAGAAATCCTCAGTTGTTCTGGCTGTATCCTTCAAATATGAGGGGAATCCCACATTTTTGGAGGAGTGAGGGGAAGCTATCCCAGAATCTGAGAAGTTACCATAAAAGTCATGGAGCTCCTCATAGTTTTTCTTTTTCTCAAAAAGGCAGACGTTTTGCCGTGTTTGACTTGGCGGTGGATAATTTTTTGTGACGTGACGGTGGTTGTTATTATTTGCTAACATTAACCAGCTTTCGTGGGGGTTCGGTCTCCACGGGCTCAGAACCTGCAGCACTGTTGCTTACTGTGAAATTTCACCGTAAGATTTAAAAAGTGTATAGAGTCAGTTAATTTTCATCGCAGGGTGTGACTAATGATAGTGTAATTTACGGGGATGCTCTCCGTTTGGTCGATTGATTTTTTTTAAAAAATTTTTTAGGGTGGGGGTAGGAGTAGGGGGGTTAGCAGCACTTTGTGCATACTCACCTGCTGCCGTTGCGTTCTCGAAATTGTTTTCCTCGGTTGCTGGTTTTAATTTTCGCGTACAATGTGTGGTTGGGGTGGGGTGGAGCGGAGTTGGTGCGCAACTGTTCATGTGTCAGCACGCATGTGCGTGTGGACAGGGGTAAAGGGGGGGAGAGGGGGGAGGTGACACAAAAGGAGGAAAGTATTATTTCACTCGGTGCTCCTCCCCAACCCCAACAAGGTCATGAGGGGCGCAGCGTGGCATGGCGAGGCCCGGGGCGGTCGTATTCAAAACAACGGAAATAAAAAGGGACAAACTTTTTGCCATCCGCCAGGGCTGGGGCGCGGGCTGGAGGCATGCTCGCTTATTGGCGGACAATTTTTGGGCAATAAAAGTCGTGAGTGTTGGTGGGTCTGGCTAGGACGACCCCGGCAGGCGTGCTGGCGCCATCTGCGAGCCACGCCAGGCCCCCGCCCTGCCTCGTCTCTCCTCGCTCCTCCCCGCCCTGCCTGGACGTGTCGTGGACTTGTCCTGCTCGCTATCCGGGCCGAGTGGGGAGGCGTGAAAATCAATCCATGTGTATCTTGACAGGACGAGTACTCGCACTCCTCCATGTCGGCGCCCCGCCGGCCCCGCCCCACCAGGGCGTCGCCGTGCTCCGCAACGTCGCGGTGCGCTTCGCGCCGGTTGGGTAGGCCACCCGTGGCGGCACGGGCATGGTAGCTCTGCGGGGCGGCCTACCCTGCAGGCGCTCTCAGTGGCAGGGCCCGGGCCCGGGGGGAGGACCCCACCAGGACCCCTCAGGAATCCCTCCAGAACCCCTCCAGAACCCCTCCAGAACCCCTCCAGGACCCCTCCAGGACCCTTCTAGGACCCCTCCAGGACCCCTCAGGACCCCTCCAGGACCCCACGGGGCCCCTACCAGGACCCCACCAGGACCCCGCCAGGACCCCACCAGGACCGGAGGGGGAAACAACTCTGAAATTTTTGAACACCTCCTTCCTAATCCGGGAAAATTAAGAAAAAACAAAGTCAAAATTCTAGGAAAAAAATCAATAAAAATTCTCAAAACTGTTCAAAATTTGTTCAGAGTTGTTTCCCGCTCGCCAGGACTCCACCAGGATCCTACCAGGTTCCGACCTGTGGACACCATTATCAATACATACCGGACCCCTCCTACAGTCAATGTTGTGATGGGACCGCCCTTCCCTCTCCTTCCTCCCCTTTCCCCCGGCACCCGTCTTCCCGTCTAGATCGGCGCCGGTCGCGATGCAGCGACGGGCGTCTGGAGGACAACTTCTGCTCGTCACTAAGGGGGGGCGGACCAATTTTAAACGGAGAGAGCGAGGGAGAGCGAGAGGGGGAGAAAAGGGGCAGGAAGAGACGAAGGAGCTCTGCCGCTCGCAGTAAAATGTTTAGAGTCTCCCCTGGTCATTCGGCAGCGCCCCACCCCCTCCCTCGTGCATACCAAGTCGTGCGGAACTGCGCGCCCCGCCCGGCCCGCCCCTCTCTTCCCCCATCATCCGGTGCGGTTTGCTGCAGTCTACGCCAGATGAGCCTTGTGGGGCTGAGACGGTTCAGGGACTGTCAGTTTTTATTCTTTAAACTGATAACAAAGTTGATTGCTTGCGGGCCAGTCTCAATTTGAGCCGGGCGTCCTGGTTGTGGTTTACAGGGCATCGCGGAGGTCTCACAGCGCGTGCATTCTCACCACTGAAATTAGCGTGAGCGGAGGGGTGGGATAAATGCTTCAGGTATTGTGAGCATCCCTGTGTTCCACCCCCGCTTACTCCCCCCCTCCTCAATACCCCCGTATGCTTGTGCGTGCGTCGTGCGTGTGGTGGGAGTGACGCATCCCATGCTGCACTGTGAAAAGTAATCGTAGGTTTACGAGAAAATTTTCCTCAAGGTTTATTCGAAAAATTACATTTACAAATCGTAAAATTACAAGCACTGCCTGCCGTCTTAAAATTTACCTTCAAGCAATAATGGTTTGTCGTAAATTTACAACATTTTTAAAAAGTCGTAATTTACAAAATATATCGTAAATTTACAAAGGCATTTTTCACAGTGTGTGTGATGGAAACAGATGCGCCCCGTTGGCGTGGCGTCCGCGGCTGTGCTCCCTGTGCGGCATGCCCCGTCCCACCTCACCCTACCCCGCTCTGCCCTGCCGGCCGTGCTTCTGCTCCTTAGTGGAGTGCCTTTAGGGCTGCAGCTTGCAGGATCCAAGGGCGACTTTGAGAGTGAGATCCTTCGCTTTTCACTTTTGGAAAAACCTACGATCCATGCACACGGTCTATAACCCGTAAATTTGTTGCCTGGTATGGACCAAAATTTCTGCTCACGCTGTGTTACGTGCGGAATCTTTTAGACCATGCACTCTTATTGCGAAAATCTGAGGTCCAGTAATGTTTATAAAAATATCCACATCTTTTGAACAAAACAAAAACAAGTGCATGCTGTGGACTAAATTTTTCGGGGAGGCAATCATATCACTTCAAAAACTTTGTATGGGTTTTCTAGTAGTTTCGGAAAACTACCAAGACGCTATAATGTATTTTCTCCGTAAGAAATGCCTGGTCTCTTGGAAACCTTGATTAAGTTTTTACCGTGTACCACGGGCGTGTACCTGACCTATAGCAGAAAAAAGGAACACATCATTTTTCTGTGCATACAACTGCATTCACACACACTCACACACAGGCACGCACGCACACACACACGCATACATCCAACTCACTTGCTGTACCGAGCTTTACTTCTCAGTTCGTCCCGGCCCGCCCCGCCCCGACCTGGTAACCTCATCATGTTGATTGAATTGGGCGACAGAGCCGAATGGAACATGGCAGGCTGCTGCGATGGGCGGCTGCGGGGAAGAACAGCAGGGCCAGCGAGACAACTCTGCCGCGCCCGGCCGTGCCCCACCCCTCTCCGTTCCCCACCTCACTGCTGCTGCATGCCTGCACAAGGCAGCGCGGCACAAAAGCCTGGCTGGCCGCAGGGGACTCATAGCGTCCTGCAGGACATTGTGCTGCGCCGCGCAACAAAAATAGACCAGCAAAAATGAGAGTGCTCCGGCCGGAGGGGAGCGTGGACGGTGTGGGGCGCGGGGCTCGGCGGAGCGGGGTGTTCTCATTATCAAAGAGAACTGCAGCCTCCTCCACACCCCGCCCGGCCCCACCCCACCCTCCGCTACAACTATAAAGTCACACACCCTATTTTCGAGCGCTGGGCCGGGCCTTAGGCCTCGGCTATCCCTTTGTATCCCCGGCGCTAACCCCTGAGGGCGGCCGGGATTCCGATGGCGCCGGGATTACCTGTGATTCTCCGGGCCCGAACCGCCACGCCCCGCCGGGCCCCACCAGGGCCCGGTCCGCCCTAAGGCCTGCGCTAAGGGGGCCGTCCCCGCCCTGGGCCCTGGGCCGAGGCTATGCGCCCACCCCTGTTCTGCCCAGCCCGGTCTCGCCTTGCGGGCGCAGTCTGGAATGCGATGCGACCTGCGTACCCGACTCGACCAGGCGCACCCCAGGGGGTGGGGCGAGGGGAGGCGGGTAGGGGCAACCCTTGCGGTGTGGTCTCGCGCCACGCCTCCTGCCCTGCAGAGTATCGTGCGACCGGGGAAACAGGGAACTAGCCGGGAACGGCTGGAAATTTCATTCGATCGGTAAAGTTCCTAGAATTTTGCCTTTAACACGCTAAATCATCAAGAAAATCCAAATCTCTCGACAATTTGTTTCAAGCGATCGAAAAATAATTCGCCGTGTGGTCTTCTTTCCCTTGAAGTGTTAAACACTCCTGTCTTTTGCAGCAGAAACACACTTCAGCTGAATGAATAATTTTAACCCTTCGCTTAATTTTAATCCACTGTAAATGGGTGAAAATGTATTCGGGACTTTATTCGTTGATTTCTGTCCGGAACACACCGGAAAAACAAAGGTGCCAACTCGTACCTTTAAAAGATCCTTGCCCATACAACGGCACTAAAACTGCTCAAGGCACTAATTTTTAGCACCTTTTAGGCCTCTTTAGTGCCTTTTGAAAGGCACTTAACTCAAAATTACTTTAGTACCCCTGTTTTCCAGGGCAAAGTCGGCGATTTGAAATCCGATCGCCGCTCGATGTATCCTGTCCTCGCTCACTCGCACCGAGGCCTGGGCTGGGCAGCTCCCGCCCGGCGCCCGCACACCTCGACCTAGGCCGCCCACGGGACTCCCGCGCGCCCAGGGTGGCCTACCCGCTGCTCGTAAGGCGCTACCCTCTACGCCCCGCCTCCTTCGTTTAGCCCAGTCTTTATGTACTTTCTCAGAAAACGTCACGAAACGTCAAAACAGCGTTCGGCTTATTACCAAACAGTTCCAAGAAAATCCCTGGCACTACTGTCACGTTTTATTTGTTTGATGTACTTTCTGTTCCGTGTGAATTGAAGAGGGGTGCGCTCGCGCGTCTCACGTGTAGCTTTTTTAGGCCCCCGTTAGGGGAGCCTATTGCTCACGCCCGTGAGTTTTTTTATTAGTCTTGATGATGGCCCCTTATGGACGCAGCCGATCGTGCCCAAGCAATTTGTATAGAACTACAATGAAAAATAAAACGAAAAATTAGCAATTTTTAGAGATATGTGTGATGTCAAACTGTCCGTTCAGTTTTGCGTAAAATTAGTTTGCATCCTCTGTTTCCATGGATATTACGAGCCGAGCACCCTATGCCGAGCCAAAATTGACACCCTCCAAAAGGCTCTGCCCAATAGCGAAGTTTCGCGCGAAAATCCAACCAATAGAAACGTCCGCCTGTTGCTTTGTACCTCGATATCCAAAAGTTTCAACGCAAGGAGTGGTCACGTCAGAATCGTTGCAGTTTCGCGCCTTGTAAAAGGATGCTCCACCAGGGCAGTTTTAAACGTGACCACTAGCTGGCCGCCGCATGGGAGGTAGGCTATCGTGCGCTCGCAAGCGGGGGAATGCATTTGGGCGCGGGTCGGGCCGCGTAGTGCCTGGTAGTGCCGTCTGTACCTCGACCGCAGAGTATTAGCTCAGGTAGACTATAGAAAGCCTCCACTACCGCCTTTCAACAATCGCGTAAGAAGTGTTCCGAACTGGCTCCCGGTACAACACTGGTACCTCTTGCCGACCATAGACGGACGACCGATATCCGGCTTTCTGTTAAGTATAATAACCCTCCTTTTAAAGGCAGAAATCTCCTATTAAAACATAATTTTAGCCTAATTACATGAAATGAAAATTAGGTCATTGTTGCTGCTTTATATGATAAAATAAATTGCACTTGCACTCAATATTTCAGTTAATTTTTTTTCGGCCCGGAAAAATGAACATATCCTCGACTTTGGCGTGCGTGGGCGCTTCTTTTGAGTAAGATTCCTCTAAATTTTACATTGTGAGTAATAAAAAACCATCCACCTTTTTTGCCAAATGAAAACCGGTTGTCATTTTTGTTGCATTGAGGTCTTTCTGAACGTTCTTGTTCTGATTATATAAAGAGTTGAAAGGGGGTTAATTTCGCAAAACATGCTCAAACCCTGTTTCTTTCAGTTTGATTTTCTCACAATTGTTCATTGTAAGTCGAAAAAAGCTTCATTTACGTTCTAGCGACTTAATTCTGCTCTTTGACATAGTACCGTTGGTTTTTCTCTACATTCTGTCAGTTCTTATATGTACGATACCCCCCAAAAGTCATATTTGAGCACAATACTAGTTCTCTCCACTTTGACTTTTCATTTAGAGGTGTGTAAAGAACGGGTAAAAATGGATCTCATTCGTAAAGACCCAATTACAGTGGCAAGATACATAGTTAACAGATTTGACGCATTCAGAAATTTGTAGAGAGAAAAAAATCGCGTAGAATAAAGAATAGAGTCACAGTTCAGAGGTATGTATCAATATTAAATTCCTTACAGGTGAAAAAAAATATGCGCTATTTTGTTAATTTTTACTCGTTCTTTACCCTACCTTTTAATAAAATAAGGTAGAGAGAACGAGTATTGTTTTGCGTAGGATGTAATTTAGTGATCACTTTCATCTCAAAAAGTACAACAGCTGCATACAATTACACTACACTAATACAAACTTCTGATTCTACTAACCAAATCATGAACGAAGTTTTTAGGCACGAAGTAGCCTTATGGTTTTGTGTCAGGATGCGATTTTTTTTTTTTTTTTTTTTTTTTTTTTTTTTTTTTTTTTAAAGGCACGAAGTAGCCTTATGGTTTTGTGTCAGGATGCGATTTTTACTCGTTCTTTACACACCTCTAAATGCAAAGTCAAAGTGGAGAGAACGAGTATTGTGCTCAAAAATGAGTTTTGGGGGGAGCTCTTTCATCTCAGAACTGACAGGATGTAAAGTAAAGCCAATGGTATCGTCTTAAAGAGCAGTATTCAGTCGCTAGATCGTAAATGAAGTATTTTTTTGCTTATAATGAAAAATATTTAGAAAATGGACATGAAAGAAACGTGGTTTGATGGTATTCCGTGAAACTAACCTCTTTTTAACTCCTCACATCTCTTCAACAAAAGCGTTAAGCAAGAAAAAGACGCATCGACAATGACAAGCGATGTTTAATTAACAAAAAATCTGGATGGTCTTTTACTACTCACATAGTAAAATTTGGAGAAACCACACACTAAAGATACATGATCATACAAGAAGCTAATCATGTAACATAATTTCAACGATTATTTTATCTTGAAAGAAAACACAAACACAAACACAAATACGTCCAACGAAATATTTACATCTTTAAGATTAAAAAAGGTTTTGTACTATAATTAATTTAAAATACCAAAATGCTAATAAACTTCACAAAAAGATTGTGTTACAGGTTCGTCTAGCAGCAACATACACGGCCAAGTGTAACTTTTGAACATTTCAGAAATTCTCATTCAAAGTACAATTTGTCTCATTATAAAAATAAAAAATAATGAATTGTCTTTCTTATAATGAATGTTTGCTGTAATTGTCTGTTTTCGAAGATTTTCGCACGTTAAAAGCAGGTTTTATGGACGGCTCCCACCGTATTGATACCGAAGTTGCTTCTCGAGACTATTGACATCGATATATAGATTATTGCGTTGGACACCATCTCTTCCTGATAGCAACTTCCTGTCAAAAATCAGCCTTCCTCCTACTACGTTTTGTTTCGCGGCAACAATACGGATGGTCCAAAAAGGAACCTTAAAAGGAAGCTTATAAAGGTTAGATTTAGCCAACGATATTTAGAAATTTTAGAGGTAATGCTAAAATAATATTAACTAAAAATGAAGGAAATTTTGCACTGATAAAATACTAATTATCGATAAAAATATAAACATACAACTAATCCAGTCAGTGAAAGTGGAAGTCCCATGTGACACAACGCATCACCCAATTACCCTTTCATTAAAAATTTTGCAACATAAACCAAGTTTGCAAATACAATTTAAGTTCTTCAGCGTTCAACTTATATTTTATTAACAAAGCTAAATAATGGGTTCATTAAAAAATTGGATGACTCGAAAACTACCTCTAACTTATTTGTTCTCTTTTTTCTTTTCAGGTGCAACTATCTACTTATATATGACGAAAGTTTAATTAAGAGGCAATTATCTTATTTTATCACCAAAGTTTGACTCCACCACTTAAGTAAAGGTGCTCTTACAATGCTGCTCATCGCTCACCGCTCATCGCTCACTCATTTTGTCCCCCTACTTCTATGTGTGTGGTCAATACATGATGTCCTTGGACTTATTCGATAGAAAATATTGTTCGAAGAGAATTGAACACTATTTCTGAACAGAAATGACTTTGATCGGGTTTATTTTTGCGAAAATGAGCCGAAACCTAGGCGATTCTCCCCTGTGGCGCGAGGAGCCGTGCCGCGCCCGCTCATTTTCGCCAAAATAAACCCGGTCAAAGTCATTTCTGTTCAGAAAATGTGTTTAATACTATTCAAACAATATTTTCTATCGAATAAGTCCAAGGACATCATGTATTGACCACACACATAGAAGTAGGGGGACAAAATGAGCGAGCGATGAGCGGTGAGCGATGAGCAGCATTGTAAGAGCACCTTAAAGGTAAGAAAAATGATAGTTATCCTATTATATTTTGTACACTCCTTGATATAGGGTGACCATTGTCAATTTCACGTCTACCTATAGTCAACACAAAATGCCTAGACTAAAACTAAGCAAAGCACACAAGCAGAATGTTCAAAATCAACTTAAGAAAAAAAGCCGACTTAAATGGAAGGACATCATCAACTTCAACAGAAGAATGGAGTATAGAAGCCGATTAGGAAAATTTAAAAATAATATTGATGAGGAAAATTCAATTAACAGAGAAAAAGAGCCTCCAGTTCGAAAACAAAATGTGGATCAACCTGTTAAACTGACACCGCGAGAACAAGAAATTGCTAGGAAGAAATGGTTGAAATGTGTACAACAATATGAACTTCAAATTTGACAATATTATTCTCATGTATGTAATTGTTGCGGCAGAATAATGAGAGAGTCACAACTAAAAAAGTTAGACAGAAGAGCTCTAAAAATTGACGATGATGTAATACAAAAAGTGTTTCATGTAAAGAATGAAAATGTAAGCAAATTTTGCAATACATGTGCATCATACATTGAAAAAGGTAAAATCCCACGAGTAGCTCTTTGTAATGGTTTGGATTTTCCTAAAGTTGACAAAACAATCAGTGCATTAAACCACATTGAAGAAAGACTTCTCGCACCACGGCATGTATTTCAATCATTATGGACACATCAAGGGCCAAATGGTCAACTAAAGGCAATAAAAGGAGGAATAGTTAATGTTCCAGTAGAAATTGACACAAGTGTGCAAACATTGCCTCGTAAAATTACTGATTCTCACATCATTCACATTCGAGTGGCAAGAAGAATGTCATATGTGAAAGATTTTATGTCTGGAGTGGTAAGACCAAAATTACTTTATGATGCTGCAAAAAAAATTTGTTTCAAAACCACTTCCAAAAGAAGAGGGCATTAAATTAAACATAAAATGGAAATGTTCATCAAGTACACCTGAAGATTTTGATTTATCTGATGATGAACATTTTGTTCAAAATGCAATTCATGAAACTATGCTAACTAATGATAAAGATGAACAAAGTTTCTGTCACCTCATGGATAAGGGTATCAGAATTGCACCAGCTGAACAGTATTGTCCAAAAAGTATTCTATTTGATGACAATTGCGAATTCCTAGCTTTTCCTAAAGTCTTTGGAGGATACAAAATGGATGAGCCGGAACATGATGGCAACAAATAGGGTATTTCACTCCGTTCAAACCGGATCCAAAGAAGAAAAGTATTGCTTCCTGAATTGTTTCCCCCTTGACGCCGATTGGCTTACGCCAACGAAGTTCTCGGACACGCCACTAGGGCGGTCGCAGACCTGGCGGTCGGTCCAAGAAGTTCGACGGCAGCAGCTAATCAGCGTCAAGGAGGAAACAAATCAGGAAGCAATACTTTTCTTCTTTGGATCCGGTTTGAACGGAGTGAAATACCCTATTACCCTATTCAGACTTTGCAAAGTCCATGGCACTACGCTATGATAGCAGAGTGGCACAAAGAGGTGATCTTTTACTCTTCATAGCAAAGAAATTGGAAATCTTAAATCTTTATTACAACATAGGAATTTGTCTTAGAAAAAAAGCAGCATCAAATTCAATCACAGCAGGTCAAATGTTAAATTCTTCATACATTAATGGTCTGGTTCAGCATAATGATGGATATAAAGTGCTTCGTGGTATCAGAAATAGTCCAGCACATTGGCAACAAGAGAAAACCAAACTAATGGCACAAATAAGACAATTTGGTTTGCCAGCCTTTTTTGTTACTCTTTCAGCAGCTGATACAAAATGGCCTGAATTACTAGTAGCTTTGAAACAGTCAGTGGATAATGAAACTGTAAATGAAGAAGATAGCAAAAAATTTACTTCAGCTGATAGAGCAAGACTTATTCAAAAAGACCCAATTACTTGTGCATTACATTTCGATCAACGCTTCAAAGCTCTCAAAAAAACTTGGGACAATAATTCAGGACCATTTCTAGACTACAAAATTTCTCACTTCTATTACCGAGTTGAATTTCAGCAAAGAGGGTAAGCAGCTATTCTATTAATTTTTAAACAATACTGTTTTTTCCCTTCTATTTAATAATTGAAATTTTTGTTTCCTTCAGATCACCTCATATTCATATGCTGGTATGGTTAGCAAATGCACCTGTTTATGATCCCTCAAACCCCAAGTCCAAATCTGATGTTTGTAATTTTGTGGATCGAATAATATTCTGCTATTCAGAGGATCTTAGTGAAAAGTTAAGAAGTCTACAAACCCATCATCATACTCATACGTGCTACAAAAAATTTTCTCAAAAGGGTTGCAGATTTGATATTCCTTTTTTTCCAATGATCAAGACAACAATTTTCACACCACTAAAAACTTCAAAGAAGAAACAGTCTCATTTTAAAAATGTCATGAAGCAAATCAAAAAATTTAAGAATAAGAAGAGCACATTAAATTAAACATTTCTTCAGTTTCTTCAAAAAATTGGAATTACTTACAAGAAATATATAAAAGTAATTCGATCTCATTTGACAAAGACTCAAATTTTTCTAAAAAGAAAACCTTGTGACATGTTTATTAGTCCATTTTCAGTGAAAATGGTTATTTTGATGAGAAGTAATGTTAACATTCAATTTGTGCTTGATGCATATGGTGCAGCTTGTTATATCATTGATTATATCAACAAATCTGATCGTGGAATGAGCACTTTACTAAGAAATGTATTAGATGAGATCAAGCAAGGAAATTTCTCATTACAAAAGTCACTGCAGAAAATATCAAACACATTCCATAACAATAGTGAATTATGCATTCAAGAAGCATGCTATAACATACTCCAGCTGCCTATGTCAAAATCTAGTGATGAATGCGTTTTCATTCCTACATTCCCACCAAATCAACGAGTTCAAATGGTAAAAAGCAGTGATCGCCTTGAAAATCTACCATCTAAATCAACAGATGTATTTGAAAAGGGTCTCTTGGATCAGTATTCCCATAGACCTAAAGAACTGAAAAAAATAACTCTAGCAGAATTTGCTGCAAGTTATACATACTCTTCAAAGCCTTCCAAAAATTCAATGAAACTTAGAAATGCATCTGGTTACATCAGAAGAAGATTGAGACCAAGAACAATTCGATATCGAAACTATCACTTTGAACTAGATGCAGAAAATTATGTACGGGAACATCTTATGCTGTTTCACCCATGGAAAAATGAAAGAAGAGACTTGATCAACAGTGACACTCATAAACTTTTCAAACTGCATCACAAATCAATTTCTAAAGTTAAAAGACAATTTAATGCTTTTGATGACACCACAATTGAAAAAGCAATCCCAGAAGCAAATCAAAGAAGTGATGATAATCCTATAACTTTTGAAAGTGAAAAACCAATTTTTGATTTTGATGAATACCAACAAAATTATGCTTTTGTTACTTCTGATATTCAACTTGAATTTGCTTTTCTAACAATACAAAAGAATTGTCATTTAACTTGATGAAAATGAATGTGCAGGCATGACAGGCACTTTTTACTAAATACAACTATCATTGAATCGAGTCTAAATCAAGATTTAAAACAGTTCTGTAGGTAGGTTATGTTGCTTTGTTTTGCTTCCCACTACGCTCTACCACTCTGGGCAAGTTGTCCATTCAAGATAATGTACACCCCTCTCTCCTTCCTCTTTCCCGCTTCTGCTAGACTCATGCAACCAGAGTCGTCGGAGACCACCAACCAGCAACCACCGTATTTTAGAGCAAAAGGTTTCAGATTTATTTTTACGCGCAATGAAAAGAGCATGCAACAACCCAAATTTCAGAGCTTTTCATGCATCCCAAAAGAGGTTTTATTTGTCAAACATGCCAGACACAAAAACAACACTTTCTTATACACATGTTAAAACATATGCTCTCTACAAACTTAAAATTAACACAACATGGGAATAACAAATGCCTTCGTAAAAACATGCCACATGCAAAACATTAAACAATTGAAAAAATAACATTTGCAATCTTCTTAAAACCCATAGTATTGGGGTGAATGTCAAAATTGTCATTGTGATGACATTTTTCATACATAGATTCATCAACAGTATCGTCATCCTTGATGAAAATTGTATCCAAATCAATCACAAAAATTTTGTTACCTGCAATAAAATAATACCATATAATGATAGGAAATTAATCAATTTTAAAACATGTATTATAAGAACATAATACTTACTAAGAGACTTTAAGTCATGAACCACATTGTTAAATTGGTCAATCGCACCATTCAATTTCCCAGGAAGACTGGGTAACGTGCACAAATATAATTTCTTCACTTGCAACTTCAAAATCTTACTAACAAGAGAAAACATTTCGCCATCAAAGTCTTCTTCTTTATCCTGAAAAAACAAATAAATCAGTAAACCAGTAAAACCATTCTATACTTCCCAGTAAGAAATGAGTGGTCGATTCGATGTAGATTCGACGTCGATCGGCGGATCGAACTATACGTCGAAATTTGCATCGAATCTCCGGATCTATGCCTAAAATATCTCTGCATCGTCGACGTCGAACTACATCGATTCGACGTCGAACTGCCATCAACGTAGATTCGATCTCGAATAAGATTGTTGCCCTGGGAGATATTTGTGATGCTGTTAGTGAGTGTCCGGCGGTGCATTGACCGCCAACTCTCAAGTTCAAAAATTAAAACGACCCAACGACAACCAAAGAAGTTTGCATTAGGTCGCGCCCGCGCGGGACATAACGGCTGAAACCTCGGGAGTTTCTATATTACCCGGCGTGACGGTTCATCAGCGAGAGCTAAGGAGCGAGTCCGTCATCAGACCGGTAATGGACGGCGGAGCATCGATATCGTTTCGACGTCGATTCGCATCAATTAAAAAATTCCGAAGAAAGTAAGCGCCAGGCAGGAAATAAGCAATGGGATGTTTACGAAAGGTCGCTAAACCTGCAGAAATGTGACTCCCACCTTGCAAACTAGATGTCGAATTTTCAATTTCTTCGACCAAAATTTCGACTCCCCGAAACGTCCCCCGACCGACGTCGAATCTACATCGAATCGACCACTCATTTCTCACTGGGTCACTATATACCATATACAATATCTACCTTCTGGAGATCATTCATGCCAATCAGGAGCAAAACTTCTTCATCATCCAAATCAGAATCACAATACTTCCCAAAACATTGCTTCAACTCATTAATCCTCATCCCTACTCTACACAGTTTAAATGTTCCTGAAAAATATTAAAAATATTATTGAAAAATAATGAGCAATACTAGTTAGTACTCATGTCAAACCAAATTATACTTGTCATAGATGGATCAACAGCTTTGCTCAAGCGCAAAGCAAAACTGTCCCCAACAACCATGAGGTTTTGTAACTTAGGACACTGAAATAAAATATTGCTACCAATACATAACTTTTAAAAGTTAAAAATAAAAAATAAAAACATGCCAGCTTAATAT
Organism: Frankliniella fusca; assembly: GCA_029379305.1. Lineage (NCBI taxonomy): Eukaryota > Metazoa > Arthropoda > Insecta > Thysanoptera > Thripidae > Frankliniella > Frankliniella fusca. Next base: position 753,582 of record JAHWGI010001270.1, on the reverse strand, counting down.
CCACAGTATCATCATTTTTAGCAGATGTGGAACAAGTATCATTCTCAACCTCAACATTTCCATCTTGCTCCACTTGACGTTTCCACATCTTGTTCTCAGAATAAGTCCAATTTGGTCGTTGCTGGTTTGTAGACATGCGTGCACCACTTTTAAAACCCCGTTTGGCTCCATTCCATGATCCTCTAAAATTACTTGCTTTCATGCCTCTCCATGCACCCCTACCACCTGAATTGCATGCTCCCCTATTCCCACCACGCCAGTTACCTCTACCTTTCAAATAAACTTTGTTCCTACCTCTCCATCCACCTCTCTGCTGCTCAATTAAATTAAGGGCACTTGGTGCACCAAAACACACAACATATTGCGAACTGTCCCGGGAAAAAAAAAGAAACGTATGAGATAATTCTGAAAGAAGCTTACATCTAACAGAACACAAACCACATCACTTTGACCCATCACTTTTAACTCAAATATAGAAGGGAATAACTTATCGCTCGTCCCTAAATCAAAACACGCACGCTGCAGCGACTCTAGTGAAACCACGTACCGCCGCGCGACCCTACTGAAACCACGTATCGTTGCGTGACTCCAGTCAAACCACGTATCTCATTTTTTGTGTAAATTTTATAACCTACACTATTCGATTCAAAATTTTTCTCTGAATCCAAATATATAGTTCTCAAAAAATGGCCGAAAAATGCGATACGTGGTTTCTCTGGAGTCGCGCGGCGATACGTGGTTTCACTAGGGTCGTGCGGCGGTACGTGGTTTCACTAGAGTCGCTGCAGCGTGCGTGTTTTGATTTAGGGACGAGCGTTATGTTTGTTTTTGTGTTCCATTTCAATATCACAAACTATCAGAAATCAAACACATCATTAATTTACCATTTCTTCCAACCAATTTCAAAAACTAACACAAAATCAAAGCGTCTTGATAGCGTCAGCGCAACAACAATGACTGAATACGCCGCCTAAGAAAACACACATCACGAATGAAAGAAGAATTCCGAAGCACAAGCCACATTGCTAAATCGGACAGATGAAAAACGATAAGACAAACCCTAGTACGATTTTCTCCGGCCGTCCGGCCCCTGTAGAGAGCAGCACGTTGTCACTACACGTTATTTGTTGACTATTCACACGCTCCTCTCCTCTGAAAATAACGACTTAAGTTACTGATTCCGTTCCCCTGTATCGTGTTCGCTCGGGGTAGGAGGAGAGAGTACTGAACACGAACTCGTAATCTGATGAACTGACTTTATTCACAGTCTTAGGAAGCAGCTGAGTTATAACAGATGACAATCGCGCTACAGTGGCGCCCTCTCGTGTACGCAGACACGATACCCACACTAGACTTATATTTGTTTACAAACATTTAATTTGATAATAATTTTTAAATCTTAACTAAGATACATAACTATATTTCTTAAAACTAAACTTAAAATATACATGAGATCTCATAACATTTGTTTATTTTTGTTTTGTTTTGTATACAATCTTTTTTTTTTTTTTTTTTTTTTTTTTTCATGTGTTTTAACTAATTCAATTGAACTTTTAATTGCATATTGTTAACATGAACTTGCTTATTTATTCCATTAATTTGAACCAAATACATCACAGTACCAATTTTTTCTAATGACTATACCTTCCTCTGATCTGTTCTTGTCGAACCTGATAATGACAACATCACCTTCACGAAAGTGAGATGAAGACACAGGTAACCTTAACGATGACGTTAATGTAGGATTTAATAGGGTATTCCGCTGGAACGAAACCGGAACCTAAAGAAGAAAAGCACGACCGTCGGCTCTGTTTCCTCCTTCGCGCTCATTGGCTGATCGCTACAGTGACGTCACCGTTGACCAATCAGGGCCCAGGGGGAAACGGATCTGTCGGTCGTGCTTTTCTTATTTAGGTTCCGGTTTCGTTCCAGCGGAATACCCTATTGAGATATCAAGGTTCTTGGTCTAAACGATAACAACAATTCATTTGGAGTTTTACCAGTTACCGAAGATGGAGTATTATGAGAGTAAACAAGAAGGTATTAATTCTATCAAGTAAGGAGTTTGCTGTAATTACATTATTGACTTGTCTGATTGTTTGTAATTCATTTAACAACTTTTCAAGTGCATTTTTGGATATGCCTACCCCTCTCTCAGCTACTGAATTTGCCTCTGGATGGTAAATAGGACTGTGCTTGATAACAATGTTGAATCTAGTTAAAAAATTAACAAATTCTACAGAATGAAATGGGGGTCCACTGTCGGACACTAAGATAGTAGGCAAACAACCCCATAGGGCAAAAATTGAAAACAAAGCAGAATTAACTTCCGAAGCAAATGTGGATGACATTAATTGAATGTGCATCCATTTTGAAAAAGAGTCACAATAGATGAAAAAATTAGATTGTTGAGAACTATAGAAATCAACATGAACTCTTTCAAAGGGGTACTTAGCCGGAACCCAAGGTGTATAAGTGACTGTAGGTTTGAAATTTTCCTTTGCACAAGCAGCACAATTATTACACAGTGATTCAATATCTTGACTAAGTGATGGCCACCATAAAACTGACCTTGCAAGCATTTTAGTACGAACAATACCAGGGTGACTCATGTGCATTAGGTTTAAACATTCTGCACTCAATGAAGGAGGAATAACAACTTGATTTCCAATCAATAAACATTTTTGAGACAGGGAAAGAAAATCTCTAACTTTAAAATACCTAGAAAACTCAGGGTTACTTTTGTGAGGGTTCTTTTGTGGCCAACCAAACTATACAAAATCTATGACTAACTTAAGTAATGGGTCAGACAGCGAAGCCTCAGAGATCCTATCAATTGTTATAGGAGTTTTAATAAGGGGTGAAACATAATTTAAGGTTTGAGAAGATGGTAAACGTGAGAGAGCATCAGGCACTGTCATCAAATGAGCTTTTTTGTGAATGATTTTATAATTGAAGCTTTGTAAAATTGTAGACCAGTGCTGAAGTCTGTGATTAGTTCTCACGGGAAGACCTTTATCTGGATTGAGAATGCGTTGAATAGCAGCGTTATCTGTTGCAATAACAAAGTTTCTACCCCAAATGAATTTATAAAATTTATTAATAGCAAAAATAATAGCAAAGGCTTCTCTGTCTACCTGAGCATAATTCCGTTGGGCTTCGGTCAGTGAGGCTGATGCAAACATAACAGGTTTTTCAACAGTCTTAGAATTAACAGAATCAAGATGAGCCAACACTGCGCCGACTCCAAGTGGAGATGCATCCGTACTAATCAGAATAGGTAAATTTGGATCAAAATGGGTTAATAGATCATTTGATTTAAGTAATTCTTTACACTGGTTGAAGGCTGTTTCACACTCTTTAGTCCAATTGAATGGAGTATTTTCACAGGTTAAGTTACGTAGGGGTTTAGCAACTGTACTGTACATAGGCAAATGCTCATTATAGAAATTAATTAGACCTAGAAATGATCTTAATTGTTTAACATCTTTAGGAACTGGAGCAGCCTGAATATCAGCAAATAAACTCTGACTGGGCGATCTGCCCAGTGCAGAGATATTGAACCCAAGGAAATCTAATTCCTGGACAAAAAACAGACATTTATCTAATCTAAGCCTAATATTATGCTTGTCTAACCGAGCAAGCACCAGTTGTGTTGTCTGAACACAATCTTGTAAGTTAAACCCTTTTATTAGAATATTGTCTAAATAACAAATAACATCATCAACATCTTTAAGTATTTGATCTATTGTGGACTGAAATATTGCCGCTGCAGAGCTAAACCCGTAAATTAATCTAGTTAACTTATACAACCCTTTGTGGGTGTTAAGTACACACAACTCCTGTGATTCAGGATCTAAACTGAGTTGGGTATAGGCGTCCGTCAGATCTAGTGAAGTAAAAAAATTGGCACATTTGCCAGGCTTTTTTGACTAAAAAAATTGACTAAAAGATTTAAACTAATAAAACTAAGATAAAATTACAACAAAAATTCTAAAATGACTAGTAAGTTACGATAACTCGTTTGATGTGGACTACCACTCGAACACACCGCTCATTATGTTGTTGACTTCAGCGTCCACTGAAGGTCCTTGGTGTGGGTTGGACCCAGACGGCTGACTGGTATTGGGGTTGGAGTTCTCGTTGCTCCGAAGCTGGTTGATGCGGCTTTGCTTGGTTTTGCACATTTTAGCGATGTGACCAACTAAAGTGCATTTCTTGCATTGCCAACTAGCAACTTTGCAAGTCTTCGGATCATGGCTTCTTCCACATCTGTAGCAGCCGTTACGATTACTGTTGTTGGGTCTGCTATTCTTGTTCCACTGAGCAGGGTTACTAGGATTCTGCCCTTTGGGTTGCTGAGGTTTCTTGTTGTTCTGCCGATTCTGCTTGGGATCTTTCCACGTGGGGTTGATCCTATTGACTTGCTGCTGGACCAACTGTTTGGTTTGGTTTGCTACAGCTTCATCCTGTAACACAATTCGGCATGCCTCAGCAAATGTTCTTGGTTCTCGGTCAAGGCACTTCATCATAGCCGAATGTGACCGCACGCCCCCGATGACTCTATCACGCATCATTTCATCCCAGAAACGTCCAAAGTTACAGTTTACAGCCATGGTTTGCAGGCAACAAACGTACTCTTGAATACTCTCATTTGGCTTCTGATCCCGCTTGAAAAACTTCAGCCGATTAGTATGAAGAATGCCAGGAGGTTCAAACCGATTTTCCAGGATTGCTACCAGGTCAGGGATCGGCCTGGCACGCGGACGTGCTGGCAGACAGGTCTCGCGCAACACGGCATAACCTCTCACACCCACGTGTGCCAGAAATAAAGCACGTCTCTGATTGTGGGCTGGCACGCCCCCTGTTGAGCCGGTGCGGGTTCTTCTGGGATTTCATTGACCATGCAAAACTCTTCAAACAATTCTTTCCATGTGTCAACTGCTATGGTATTGGGATCGAATGTTGGACACGTGTTAAACGTGGGGCGTAACACCGTAATCGGGATGCCGTTTCCATTCCCTCCTCCGTTTCCATTCCCTTCCCCGTCGTCGTCCGCCATCTTCACTCACCAGTTGATTGAAGGGAGACTTGATTAGTGATTGCTTCTGAACGGATGGAGGTTTGGGCTTCAAGTTTGCCGTAGCTCGTTGTATCCTCGTCGCCAACTATCGTGTTCGCTCGGGGTAGGAGGAGAGAGTACTGAACACGAACTCGTAATCTGATGAACTGACTTTATTCACACTCTTAGGAAGCAGCTGAGTTATAACAGATGACAATCGCGCTACAATGGCGCCCTCTCGTGTACGCAGACACGATACCCTGAAACAATTTATCTGCCACGAACGCGCCGTGTCGAGAGGAACGGCGCGCAACTGGCGGAGAACAACAAACAGACGACGCTTCGTAACTTTAGCACATCAAACGTTTAAAAACTCTACGCATATTCAAAAGGATTTCGCACGTTATAAATAATATTATATAGTTTTAAACGACTAAGGCACAACCGTTTCTTAAAAATTACAAAGAAGAAAATTTGTTACAGCTCAGCCCATTAATTTGTGGTTTAAAAGACCTTCTCAACTTAAACTTTTCTAACAAACAAAAAGTAGTAAGTGTAAAAGCTATGAGTAGCATTGTAATATTCTGAGAACACCAACTTGTATTTCCCAACTGCTATAACATATAAACATGATGTCATTACCTACTTACAACTCTCTCCAAATATCTACACAAAATATGTTTTAAAAAAACAACAACCAAAAATGAAGAATTTCATCAAACAATATTTATTACTCAACAAATTTAAATCATTTCACTCTTAACGTAAACAATACATCACAATGAAACATTGGCACACAAACATAAAAAACCAACACATTAAATAGATTTTACATTTGGCTTCAAACATCGGTACATAACCATACCAACTGAAAATAACAATCACTCCATCAGCACTATACCTAAATTAGCAAGACCTGAAATAAATTTAATAAAAATTAGAAGAAAGAAAAACAAATGTATACTAACAACTTCTAGACAAAATTATACCTTCAAAATCAAATTCTGGACGTACACTCTCCAGTATCTGATTTTTCTTTATCGTTTGCTTCCCACTCCACTGACTAATTAACTCAGCAGCTAAAATTAAATAATTTGCTTTAATTTATTGCCAAATTTTTAAAAGCATGACCTCCGCATGAACTAACACTCACAACTTTGCAAAATAAGGGTGCTCAAACCACTTTGCTTCTTTACACAAACAGCATAAGGGTGTTCTTGCCGATTGATGGAATACAGAACTGCGTTGAGCCCATCATATTGTAAAACTCTTGCATGGTCAACAGCATTCAAAAAGAAAAAAAATTCTTGATTATCGACAACACAGTTCAACTGATGAGTTGCCCCACATGCCGTGACAGAAAACTTCATATCCACAATCTTCGTAGGAGTAAATAAGAGCAAATCGGAATTCCGCCTGTACACTGGCTTCTGAACAGCTACAGCAGCATTGTACATTTCAAAGAACGACATCTAAAAAACAAATAAATCTAATATAATCTAATAACACACAATGCAAAAAAATATATATTATGCATTGTTAAATATAATTCTAATTTAATATTTACAGTTAAATCACAAACCAAAAAGTTAGATCACACACAAATCACAAGTTTAATATGGCTCCAACAAACAATAATTCTCTATGGCAACCAAGTCAGAACTTCCCTACTCTACGGCTTCAAGAAAGAAAACTTTAAAACTACCGCGCGCAGTGTCGCCAACATCAAACTGAAAAATTTCACCCATCGCTAAGCGAAAGGAAACAACCACCTACACTATCGCAATATACTCCGAGCGTGCTAAAACGATCTAAGCACAATTGAAATGAAATGGTTTTTTGAGATTAGTGTGATGTCAAGCTGTCTTTCTGTTAATTTTTATGGTAATTGCTTAAGGAACGTTGTTGATAGTTGGCCCGCCGGCCCGCCCGGCAAATTTGACGTGGGTGACATTCAGGATTGTGATCAAGAAGCGTTGTGACTGAATATTACAAGGTCTTTGTCATTCTCAAAAAAGTGTTAAAACCTAGGGGGCCTTTTAACGCGTTAGCGTTAGAATTTTTAAGATTTGTGATTTACAAACGATCTGTTGTTAATTTTCTAAAGCCTTTATCTGCCCCCTTCGAAAAGGCGAGTCGACATCAAAGTGCCATAACAATTTTGCCATTTTTCAGCTTGTAATCTTACGATATTTCTCGAGTGGAGCTTTTCCGTCATCTTTTCCGAAATTTTACTACGAGAGTGGAGAAGAGGACTGGACGATATAATCACACGTTTATCGCTTTAAAGTCGACCAACTTAAAATGAATGCGCCGACTGGCCTGCTATTTCGGCTCTCCACTCGGGGAGAAGGTGTCGCTGAGCGCGGGAAATTTGAGCCGAGGGGATACTCTGTGTATGTGTGTGTGCACGCGCGCGCTCGTAGGTCTGTGTGTAAAAGAGAGAGGGGGTTGGGGAGGGAGGGAGTGTGCGTGCGTGCGTGTGTACACTGGCGCGCCCTTTTCTTCTCCGAGTACAAATTGCACGGCTGATCTCGGCGCGACGTTCTTGTGTTTATCTGTGTGGGCGTTAGTACATGGTTCTCTCCCCTTCTCTCTCTCTCTCTCTCTCTCTCTCTCTCTCTCTCTCTCTCTCTCTCTCTCTCTCTCTCTCTTTCTCGGGGCTTACGGAAATGTGATGCGCGATGGAAGGGGAGGGTGGGGGTCGTTTCGATGCCGTGTCGAGAGTGTGTTTGTTCCCGGAATGGCGCGGCGGGGCGAAGTGGGATCCTCGTTGCCGCGCGCTTGCCGGTGAAACTTAATTCGATAGCGCGGGGCGGGGCGGGGCGGGAACATCGGCGAGAATTTGAGGCCCCTCTGCCGCCATTGCATCTCGCGGCGCGGGCAGTGAGGCGCTGTTTCGCATCTTTGTTTGCGCGCAGCGACGTCTTCTTCTTCTTATTATTATTATTCTTAGTAATATTGCTGTGATATTTTCTTCTTTATTCATAAAAAAACTCTATAAATGTCTTTTTTACATAAATAGAAACACCAAATTTCGTAAGTCATCATATCATAAAAGTGAATATCCTGGAAATCTACTGACAAGGTAATATACCTTAGCAGGATCCAATTGTCTGCCACTTGTAAACCCACTGTTGTCAAATTATCAATTAATCAAATCTTCTTCTTCTTCTCCTCCTCCTGCTCCCCCTCGTCCTCGTCCTCCTCGTCCTCGCTCTCTTCCTCCTCCTTCTGAAACACATAGTGCATGTTATCTAAAATATGTAAGACATTTGTCTATTTAATCAAAAAATAAGACTATACGAGGCATATAGTCCTTGGGGTCTAGGGCACTATCCACCTAGCCACGCCCGCTCTCACGTGTCCATGACGTAGCCCCTCTTTGTCCTCAGCACGCATTAGTGCGATACCGCTTGGGCTATTTGCGTTCTGGGAGTGGCAGGGGCGTGCGTTTGGAGGGGTTGGTGGTCAGTGTGTGGTGGATGGGTGCCAACCTGCGGACCTGGCGGCGGTCAGCAGCAACCACTTACAGCACTGAGTGGGAATGATTTACGTCAGGAAAGATTTAAAATACGGCATCGGTCACAAATATGAGACCTGACGGTGGGTAGCTACCTGGTCATTAATGTTGTGTGGTTGTGTTCCAGGAGCCCAAGCCATGGCAGACCAAAGCGCCCCCGGTGCGAGGATCAGCAGCGACAGCAACATCTCGTCCTCCTACATGCTGGTGAGTGCAGTGTACGAGTGGACTGGTCATCCTGCCCACTGCCCACCCCGCGGCCGCTTACTCGCGCGAGGGGTCGCGGTGACCGCGCTGGGCTGGTCACCGTCCCCCGGGGAGCTCTATCCCTATGCCCGACACCCGGCCGTGTACCATGCTGCCCCGCCCGGGTCGGTCGAATCATTTAACCTTCATCACGGTATGCAGATCACGGCCATCAAACTCATTAGAGTGGCGGCGGGCCGGTGCTGGGCTGGGGCTGCCGGCCGGATCACCGCCTGCCCTGGGGCGGGGGTGCGGGCAAGGGCAGGGGCGGGGACGGGGGAAGGGGCCGGGGTGGAATAGTGGTGCGGCCGGTCCGGTCCGGTGTTGGATGGGAGACGACGCGCATGGCGACTTGGGGGAACTCGCACTGAAAACGTGATAAAAATCTCAATCTAGAACTGATAATGAAAGCAGATGATGCAAGTTTAAGACTAATATTGTGTCGTAACATCCCTCTACGTTTAGAATTTTTTTGTTCGTAGCTTGCGTTTTGTAAAGTGGTCACGAAACATGGTCACTTTCGACTCTAACTTAAGCGTGAAGTGCTCATTATATGTAGTCTTCAGTACCGTTGTGTTCTTACCTCTCCTTGAAACATCCCAAACCCACACCAACCCCACCCTAGGACTCTACCCCACCCTAACCCCACCCCGCCTGTCTTGCCCCAAGCCTCAGGGCCAGGGCCGGTTGTAGCCGACTACATCTCTCCCCTGCTCGCTGGCAAATAGGAGCTGGCGCACAGGTCTGCGTGTCACCTGCAATCTCCCGCCCCCGCAGTGGCTTGGCCGGTCGCCTCGGTTGCCCAGGAGTGAGCGGACCGGTGGGGGGCGGTGCGGTTGCCGTTCCCTAAGCCGTTTCACTGCGGTTGCCACAACTCTGGGACACTGGAAACCTTGAAATCCTCGAATACTCAGGGACTTTGACAACGATTAGAGAAAAAAACTCAGGGGAAATAAGAAAAAGAAAAAACTCTTGGAATTTTTTTCAGATTTGACTCAGCTTATGATTTTGCCTAAACAAAAACACTGCAATTTGTGTGACATCAGTCAGAAGTTTATCGAAGTTAGTCAGTGTTTCCTACTTTGTCGAAAAACTTTCCACTCGCTTCGCTCGCATATTTCATTGAACCAATCGAGATGCAAAACTTTCCAGTCGGGCTAATTTGGAGAAAATGGGTCGTTAAATCAGGGAAAATTAAAAATTAGAATTTGCGGTAATCCTATGTATGAGACATCAGCGGAGGTGATTCCAACAAGACGTTTATGGAGTTCGATGTTTCACACTTCCGTTAAACTCTTCATATGTTGATTAGGACCATCAGCCCCGCTCGCCGCAGGCAGGAAAATACAGCACTGGTCTCGGCGTTTCGGCTTTCCAGCAGACAACCCGCTCCCCCCTTTCCCCCCGTCCCTTTCCTCCTCCTGCTATCACACAAACCCGCCGCAGAGGAGCGGGGGAGCGGGAGCGAGCCTTCATAAAACGCGCAGGGAAGTGCGTTGATGAATAAAATACCGGCAGGGTGGGGCGGGGTGCCCGCACCTGGGGCCCCTGTGGGTGCGGCGCGGCGGGGCCTCGCTCCCCCTCCGACCATTCCTCCGCGCAGCCATCTTCCTCCCGGTAGGGTCCTTGACGGCGGCGGGGGTCGTTCCTCTGGCCGAGTTAAAAATTAAACGCAAACTATCGGGCTCGGCCTTGTTCGGGGGGTAGTGGGACGAGCGACGGGGGGGAGGGGGCATTGGGGAGAGCCTATGGTACTGCGGTCATAGCCCATTTCCCCCAGCGCCCCGGCCCGTGCCCTGGAAAATTGTAAGAAAACATTTGTCTGCGGTGTTGCCTGCTCTGCGTGACCCAACAACGGCGTGTGTGTGTGGTTTTTTAACGTTTTCGGAGAACACAATATTTGGATGTTCTGGTCCCCCCGCGCCTTTCCCTAACGTAGCGGAAGTGTTCCAGGTCGAGCCCTTTATTTGATTGTGATTTCCTCGAGGGCGGCGTAACGCAGCTGTTATTGAAAATGTCTATAGCCCCCCTCCGGCCTCCGGCTCCCCCTTCCCTTCCCCCCTCTGCAATTTTCGCCTTTAGGTTGTTCCGGATGGAATGGAGCGTGAGGCAAAGATGGCGATGGGATCGTAAGGGAACCGCAATCGCAATCACATAGCGCAGCGCGACCGCACGTGAAGGGCAGGCCCGTCCGGGCCTCCAGGCCCAGGCCCATCCGCTATGGCCCACCATGCCCCGCCACGCCCCGCCACGCCTCGCTACGCCTCGCTACGCCCCGACACGCTCCGCCGCCTGTGACCTGCCGATTGTTGATGTGCGCCACGATGCCGATTGTGTTCGTTGTACCGTGCGCAGTCGATATCAGGGTGTACGGGGTGGCGGTGCGCCGGGAAACTGAGAAGGGACGGCACCGCATCGGCCGCAAAGGAGGAGGGGGCTGCTTAAACACCCCGCGCTGTGCCAAGTTTTCAAAAGAAATTTAAAGTTATTGTGCATTCGGGACTCATTCCTCAAGCCACGCCTTTCATTACCCTGCATTCACAGCCCCTCTCTGTGCCCGTCCTACACTGGTCCGCCTCTGTTTACGGGTCCGTTCAACCATTACGTCACGCTTTTCGGTTGTTTTTTTTCATTTCCCCTGCCCGCCCCTGCCCCCTTGTAACAGTCGATCCCTCTGTAAGGATATATTTTACCACGTTGGTCCTCAAATATGCACACACAGAAGTGCTTGCTTTGCACAATGTTTTTAATAACATCAAATAGCAACACCTGTGAGTCGCGTCCTGCCGACTCGTAAGAGCATACATAACTCGAAAACAAGCGCGCGTAGTTTTGCAAAATATGACGTATGACATCGGTACTGTCACCCCCCCCCTTTCTCTTGTCACAGCAGGTCACGTAATGTTTGAACAGCCCCTTTCTTGTTTCTCCCGCTTTTGCTCGGCGCCGTGGTTGGGCAGTCATGGTTGTCAATTCATTCCACTCGGTTTCCGCAGTCCAATTCAATTTCCATACTCAGCGTGCCGGGCGCGGCGCTTCGTCCAGCGTTAATTCAGTTAATTTATTTTCATTTCAAAGGTTCAAAAGAGAGAGAAAGACAGGCAGGCAGACAGACAGATAGACAGAGGGAAAGAGGAAGAGCGAGAGGGAGAGAGAGCAAAGGGGATGAGAACAGAAAGGGGAGCGACTCAGCAGATAAGGAGGTGCCAAGTCCGACTGGGCTTGGCTGGACTTTTCAAAGAAAATGATAATGACTCCCATCTGTGACGCAGGCTGGACTTGGTTACCCACTCTCTCTCTCTTCTCTCCCTCCCTCTCCCTAATCCCTCGTCTCTCTGCTTCCATTTTCACTCTACCGACGCTATCGCCGGTGGCGCTGCCCATCTCTGTAACGGACGCGACGATGAGGTGTTCCTGGAGCTAGGACCGTAATTTATTACATCGTGAGAGAATCTGCCTCTCTCGTATAAACATGCCTCGCAATATTCTCGTACATACCTGGTGTAACAGTAAGGGGTGTGCTTGAGACCGCGAACGAGTCCATAATGACTGATGTTTTGTGGACCGCCGTCACTTGGTGGATACTTGAGTTAGGATTGAAGGTTGCCGGGGGGGGGGGGGGGCGGAGCGGAGCGGAGAAAACTAGAAGTACGTGAAGGGGTGGACATGCCCGTGTAAAAAAGTCAGTTAAATCTGGGTAAAACCTGGATGAAAAATCGTGCAAACTGCAGCACGATTTTACGTCGATTTTTCTACGACGTTCCCTCCGCTTTTGGACGATTTTCAAACGAGAATCATACAAACCGGGCACATCCCGGCTGATGGAAACTCGGAGGAGTATCGTCAAAGTATCGATGTAAAGTCGACGGAGGCTGGTGTAAAAAGCGGTCCCTTTTCGCACGAGATTGCGACGAGATTAAGACGAAACTCGGCCGAAGCTTAGAGAAAAACGTAAAAAGTCAACTGGATCCGTTCGGCGTCGAACCCTAGACGGCGCAGTTAAAAGTTCAGCACCGTATTCACCTGGCCAGGGAGGAGACTTAAGTGAACGAAGGCGTGTTCGTAGCCCGTTTCGACGTCAGACCAGAGCTCTGCAAATTCGCCTTCCGAGACCAACTGCGTCAGGCCGCGGCAGCGCGGGGGGGATCTGCAATGGGCCGCCTGGCGACGCTGTGCGACAGAGACAGAGAGGGACCTGCCACGGCCGGTAGTGCCAACCTCAGCGCATCAAAACACAGCGCCGTCACTCACTACCCTCGCCACCTACAAGAGGTCGCCGGGCCCGCCTCTCTCTCCTGCGTATCGATAGCGCAGTTGATAGAGGCGTGGCCTCCGGTGCAGATGGCCGGGGTTCGATACCAGGCGGGAACAATTTTAATTCTATCTTTGCCTTGTTTCCGGATGGCAATGTTGGCAGCACTGGAATTGGCATGTCCTACTCCTAAAAGTAGGCAACCAAGCAGCACTCTCAGCACGTCAGACTATAGCATTGTGTTCCCCCCCGCGCGCGGCAGCCTGCCGCCTCTGCCCAGGAGCGGAGACAACGGCGGCCTCCTCGCTCGGTCGGTCGTGGAAGGCGATTTTGCAGAGCTCTGGTCAGAGGGGGTGAACCACCGGGTCTACAAGGCGCAGCGCCTTTGTTGTGTGGTGTTGCCGAGTTACCAGGGGCTCTGACGTCACTACCTCAGACGCTGTCGGGCCACTACACGAAACCAAAATCTTGGGCTTTCCGAGATGTCGACTATTTCTTATTTTGATGTCAACACTATCGAGGAATACTGTTTTCGCACTAATTACTCGTACAAGAACACATAATTATGGAGTTTTAGCATCCAGCTTTCGAAAAAAAATTCCTTTTCGAACAGAAAAAAGGACATGATGTTGGCAACGAATGAGGGTGCGGGGTGGTGGCGGGGGCAGGCGGGGGCTCGCGGGGCTCGCGGGGGAGGACCACCCGGGCCCGGGTCCCGCTCGCCCGTTCGAATTAACCGCGACACTTGCTGACCCGTTCAGCGCCGAAATTTGTTTGCGAAATAAAAAGATGTTTTTTCAGGATGTCATTTTTAATAAATACTTCGTGGCAAAGGCGTTACGATCACAGTACAGTGGTATACAAGTGTGAAACTAAATTAACAAACATTTATCAGGTACAATTTTCTTGAGATAGCGAGATTTGGCACGGACAGGTTTTACTGGATGTCACTATGCGCCACCTAGTGTCGATTATCAGACGCACGTGACACACAGACACACACACAGACAGACACACACCTGCTGTTTTGATCACTACAACTGCCCCATTTCATTGCGTTTCATCACATCGGGTGCTCGCCACGAGGCCAGCACGAGGCGTGAATAGTAAAGGTTTTACCTTTGTTGGACGGCAGCCATCTCTCTTGAAGCCCCGATTATCGTGTGGTAGCATGCCGATTGTTAAGTTCTCAGAATTTAATTTGATTTTCTTATCATGGGTAATAACCGGTGCTGTGCCTTGAACTGTACAAAAACCAAGAAGAATTCCCCTCAACTGCATTTTCATAGAATTCCTAAGAGCAGGTGAGTCCGAAAATCTCTCTTAATACATAGGAAACATAACTATTGAGATATCTAGCTAATAGTCAAATGCTTTCTGATTCAAACTGTGTGCAACCATGTACATTGTCTTCTGGACATGTGCAAGAGATACAGATTTTCCTTGTCCATTCCATTACCTACATGTGCTTTGAAGTGGGGATTAAACCTTTACAGTAATTTTAAGGCATTTCTTTGGATGACACTGAATTTTGGGCCCAAATGTAAGGGAATGTTAGAAGTGGGATGAACTTTTTTTTCAAGTAGACTCACTTTAAAGGATTAATCCCCATTGGTGATTAATTATTTTAGCTTGGCTACATGTGCATGAGCACCTTTTTCCTGTATAATGCACTGTAATTCAAATACTGTGACGTCATGTTCTTTTTCATGTGAAAAGTGTCACACTGTTTAAAATGTAATGTCACATTCTTTTCAACGTGAATCGTCCAGAATATGCGGGCTAAATTTTATTGTCACATTCAAAGGGATGTGACATTAATATTCAAAGGAATGTGACGTCACAGTAATTGAATAACAGTGTGGTGTCAATGCTAAATAATAACATGCTTGCTGTTACTTTATGTGGTTACAAATCTCTATATGTAATAGCTACTATTGGTTTACAGCTATAAACAGTGGGTAGAGGCTTTACGGAACCCTGCACTTCTAAAGCTCACTCCTGAGCAGCTGTACAACCGAGTGGTTTGTTCAGAGCACATACCGCAGGATGGCTACAATAGTAAGAGGTGCACAAGTCTCCGCTTCAATGTCATTCCAGTTGTTCCAGGTTTGTTTGCACACAAATTACCAGAATAATTAATGAAAATTTTCGCACATAACATAGTGCTTATGGCATGGCATTCCAGATGTGGAGTCCTCTGCAGACTGTGCTGCTGTGGTTGATGACCCTGCTGTAGCTGTAGATCTTGCAGGCAGTGCTGCTCTGGTTGATGTTGATGACTCTGGTTTATCAGTGGATCTTACAGGTGAGTCAATCAGGCTTCATTTTTATAAATCCATCCTTAGCTGGGTCAACAGAGGAAAAAATGTTTTCTTAATTCCACATTTTAATACACTTGCAATATTGCATCTAGTATGCAAGCTATACTTCCAATATGACAGATTTCACTTATCTTAGTCCCTAGACAAGTCACTTTTCCCCATAATTAAAATTTATACACTAGCTTTGTTAAAATATGTATTCCCTCTTGACCGTAAAACTTTGTGATATTGTTTCACTGACCTTTTCCTTTTCTGTTCAGGTTCAAAGGACTGTACTTTGCACGCTCTTTCTCCTTCACATGGCGTTGAACCAAATGTGGGGAATATGCGTCACCAGGTGGCTGAAGCGATTGATGCCAGCAACAGCTCCACAGTGACTTCCATAGCAGGTAAAGAGTTCCTCTAAAAATAAAAGATTAGTTCAAAATAAATGAAAAAAAAATAGAAGAATGGAAATAAAAACTACTTGCACATGTAAGTTAACTCACCTACTTTTGTTTGGTGACAGACTCAGCATTATCAGAGGAGATTCTTGGCTCTGCTTCGACAAGCAACTCAGATCACAACTACTTTAGTATGGACTGTTCTGAGGGTACATATTATTTTCTAGATGCTCATATCAGTTTCTTCCCTTCTAAAACAGAAATTAATTTCCTGTTGTTTTGTGCAGGTCCTCAACCTACTGAGTCCAAGACTTCTTGCTTTGTAACATCCACACCTAAGCGGCCTGCAAGAAAATTAGTTAGGAGAGGTTACAACCGCTGCAAAAAAATGCCAGCTATTCCAGTTGTTCCGAAGAAGAACCGCACACCTCTCGAGGACCATCTCTTGAAGTGTGCGGTAGCTTACAAACGGGAAGCTAAACAGCAACGAGACAATTACCTTAGAAAGTGCCAGGAGATAAAGGAGTTAAAAACTCATAAGGAAGAGGAGGCACTTGCTTTTCTCCAAAATAAAGTTAATCCTCGATTTTTCAAGTTTCTTGTTGCTGAGGTGCAAAACTTCAGGCGAAAGCCACAGGCTAGACGGTGGGAGCAGGATGTTCTCGCCGACTTCGAGTCCATGAGGCAGCGTGGACCACGGTGCTTCCGTGGCCTTCCCTTCACCAAACCAACTAGAAAGACTCTGAAAGGCCTCACTAAAAAGGTGCACCTGGAACCTGGAATTAATAGGGCCATTTATGAAATGGTTGGCAACAAAGCAGCAGCAATGAGTCCAGAAGACAGAGTTTGCTTCGTGGTTTTTGATGAAATGTCCTTGAAGGTTTGTTTGTCTTACCTCGAAGAGGAGGATGATATCGTGGGTCTTGCTGACTTAGGGTCATTAGGCAGAAGAGCTGTTCTTGCCGAAGATGTACTTGTGGCCATGATTAGGAGTGTGTTCGGTGTATGGAAACACCCTCTTTCATTTTGGTACACCAACAAAAAAATGACTGCTCTTGATTTCTCCAACATCTTCCAGGAGACAATCCGTGCACTGCTGGAAGTAGGCCTGGATGTGAGGGCCATTGTTACTGATGGTTTACAGAAAAATATTGCTGCAGAACACCTGTTGGGAGCAACATATGAAGATCCTTATTTTTTTATCAACGGCCATAAAATTGTGACTCTTGTTGATCCTCCTCACATGATGAAGAGTATGCGAAATGCAGTGGTCAATTACCTGCTTCGTTTAGCTGATGGGTCCATGGTGGATGTGAGGTTCATCAAGGCCTTTCTCCTTCTTGATGTCGAAGAGTTCCCCCGTCTTGCCCCAAAGGTCACTCAGCGCCATGCTGATCCCAACAACTTTGAAAAGATGAACGTTGGCATGGCAGTCAGACTCTTCCATCCTGATGTTTCCTCTGGCATTCAAACTCACATCCTTCGTGGTTCTCTCCCTCCAGAAGCTGCTGCAACAGGAAAATTTTGTGAGAAAATTTACAAGTTTTTCCAATCATTTCAAGGCATCAATTATGATGAAAATCCACAGCCGATGGATTTCTCATGTGCTCTGAGTGATCTTACTTCTCACCGTGAGTTTTGGATTGAAATGATCAATGACATGCAGCGGTGGGAAATTCTTGGATCTGACCGAGTCAAAGTCATCAGGAACTGGACAATGACTGTTGTAGCCTTCCTCCACCTTTGGGACAGTTTAAAAATTAGTGGATTTTGTTACTTACCTGTTGGCCATGTTAACCAGGACTGCGAAGAAAATTTCTTCTCTGGCTTGAGGTTTAATGGTGGTCATCGGCTCAATCCTTCTGCTACAGATGTCCCGTCAGCATTCCTGCGTTCCTTTGTGAAGTTTTTGACGACGGAATCCAAGGGAAAAAACTGCAGGGATGATGAGGCAGTGAATCTTTTTGACTTTGAAGAATTAATTGACATTCTCAAGAGAAATGTGGCATCTGAACCCACTGAACCTACTCACCTTGAAATTCAAGAAGAAGAAGATGACTTGGAAGAGGGTAGCAGTGGTGATGACTGGGTGCGAAGCATTGCCAGTGCCAAAGTCGCTGCCCCAATAGTGTTGAAGCAGCTGGCAAAATTAAAGTGCGGGGAGTGCAGTGATGCGCTGGTTACACAGCCGCAGTTTCCACTTCATCTCCCCCACACAATGTCTGCTTCAGCGGCAGAAATGGACACTCTGTTGCCAAACTCCCAGGTGTCAACAGTAGTCAGTAGAATTTATGAGGCAGTAGGACGTTTGCAGAATATTGTTGCCCTGTCAAATCTACCAAGACATGGTGTTCTTAGGCATCTGGAAGCTAAAGTCAGTTCAATACCTGAAGTAAGTAATTTAAATCTCTGTGAGCAGCATCAAGAAATTAAAACTCACCTCATTAAGGCCTTTTGCAAGAAAGCCATTCAAGATCTGCTCGAGAAGATGAACCAGGAGATAAAAGAGAAGTGCTCAAGAACTCCTAAAAATGTAGGCCCTGCCGCAACTGTCCCTGGTCCGGGTCCATCACATGCTCCTCAGAAGCCATGTAGGAAACTGCAGCGTGTTGCTCACCTGTAAATGTAAATAGTAGATTTTTATTTCATTGTCCTAGTTATTACCCTAGTAGCGCCAATGCACGTACATCGCGCATTTCTGGAGCATTCACTTGCATTGCGCATTACAGATGCAGAATGAATGCGCGCCTTTTGAAATGCGTCTCAAATGCGCTTGAAGTAATGTGCTTTACCTGCGCATTGTATGCGCCCTACCAGCTTTGCGGAAATGCGCATTTCTATTGCGTTGCCGTAGCGGTTAATTATGCGTATAAAATGCGCCTTATTACCGCCATCCGCCAGTAGTGTTTTTGAATGTGACCGGCAGAGGGCATGGTGCAAAACGCATTGTGAATGTGAATGTGAAACACGTACCCGCCTCCTGCCTAGATTGTTGTTTGCCAGACCAGTATATGGTCGTACCCGTATTACCTCCGTCTTCGGGTCGGAGTCACGTGACAGCACTGGGATTTTCGGATTGGGCCCTGAAGGTGTTCGGCTCCTGTTCGGCTCTTAACCCCCCGAAGACGGAAGAAATACGGGTCTGACTATATGCTCGACGATCAACTTCATAAAAATCCAAATATAATATACTACTATAATATACTACAAGATAAATTTAATATGTCATACCCAGTAAGTTATTTTAAAATGTTCACGGTGGTGTTGATGTCATTGTAGGAGTTGGAGTAGGCTGGGAAAGATAACTTTTGCTTTTATTGGTTCGAGTGTCCTAATAACCTATCCTTTGTGGACTCATTAATTCCTATGGTGTACATTTTGTTGGGATGTAGCACACATCTTACTCAATTTTTAAAACATTATTGAATATTTACTGCTAGTCCTTATAGACTGGACCTCTCTAATAACTATATCCACACCAATCCACAATGGGGGAAATTCAACATTTAAATATGTTTTAATACAAATTATATCCTATGATGATTTGCATATGACTATTGAAATAAAAATTAATGGTACAGTAGTGATTTCTTAAAATTATTTTCCAATATTTAGGAAAATAAAATTATGGAAATTACACTGCTACTTCGCCTGAAGTCTCAGGCGCCTGCAAGATGAATATTGTAGTTGGTTTACTCAGCTGAGTACAAAAAATATGGAGAGAAAAAGATTCCTGTAGACTTGAGCTCAACAACGGGACTAATTGATTCACTAACCCCAGCAACCTAGGTAGCACAAGTAGTAAAACCGCATTAGTGGAACACTAATATATTTGCGCATTTTCATGCGTGGGCTCACGCTTTTTGCGCATTTTATACGCATCCTCAACGCATTTAAAACACATTTTATGCGCATTCAACGCGCGTTTGAGATGTAGTATATAATGTAGTAATGAAGTCGAGGGGTGGACGAATAGTGTACTACAGGTGTACTCCCCGTACTCCGGGTGTACTCCCCTTATTGCAGGTGTTCTCCCCGTACGCCGGGTGTACTCCACGTACTCTGGGTGTGCTCCACGTACTCTGGGTGTACTCCCCGTACTCCGCGTACTCTGGGTGTGCTCCACGTACTCTGAGTGTACTCCCCGTACTCCGCGTACTCCGGGTGTACTCCTACGTACAACAAAAATCCAAAATCTATGTCGTCCATCACTCGGATGGGTTTTTTTTCTTTTGTTCTATTTTTTCTGTTGGTAACAGATAAGTAAATAATTTGCTGAGTACATTCATACCACGTTCCTTTATATTTCACCCATTGATATTCCCACTCTATGTGCACATCACATGTGTCAGCATATCAACGCCTTTCAGGCATAAAGATCAGTGTTATATTGCTCAGTAAACAATTAATATTCAAGGTGCATTTAAAACACGCGTAACATATTCAATAGGATATGCGCTTTAAAAAACGCATTTATTGTGCCTTTAATGCGCATAATGTAAATATGTTGAAAATGCGCATATCATGCGCAATAAACGCGCAACTTGCGTACACATATGCAACCCAAAGAACACGAAACAGTCACGAAGACGTCACGAGGACGTCATAATGACCATTTTTAAGTCACTTCGTGACTCCACGAATTCCGTGACCTTCAGATGACTATGTCGTGACTCCGTCAAATTTCGAAATTTAAAACCAAATTTAAACGACACTATTTGAAAAATACTGGTTCTGCTGTACTATGAAGGTGCGGAATGAATTTTAACCATTGGACTGGGAACCGCATTCGTGATTCATCCGTGACTTAGTTGTGACCTGAGGTTTCCCAGTTTTCCACAACCGCCGGTAGGGTGCGTTGCAATAACCTCGAACCCTGCTGTAGCTGTAATTTCCCTTTAAAGTAGATAAATTTCAAAAAATTATTTTATTTGACTATGCCAATCAATAAAGATTAGCTGACTGCATGTGAGACGATATCTGGATTCACATATGCAAACACTGAATTTGATCAAAATAGCTGGAAAATGACAAACACGCGGATGACATTATCTGTCTATCTGGTTGGGGTGGTCCCAGTCGCCATCCTCGGTACTCATGTGGATGGAGTACAAAGTCACCAATGATATTCACTGGGGTCACACGATTTTTGAAGTAAGACTGCTGAGCTCTTACGATCTGTGCACATTAATTATTATTTGACTCCATTCTACCTTTCGCTCACGTCCCGCTGACCGCGGTTAGAAGTCACGATGACGTCCTAGGGACGTCATGTTGACGTCAAAATTTCGAACTAAAAAGCGTCACCGTGACCATTCGCATCGTGACCACTTCAGGACGTCCTCGTGACGTCTTCGTGACTGTTTCGTGTTCTTTGGGAATGCGCTTTAACGCTGCATGTAATGCGCGACGCCGCTATGCATCTGCAATGCACTTTTAATGCGCATTTCATGTGTGACTTACTACCGCATAGGAGATGCGCTTCAAATGCGCACTTGACGCGCAATGTGTATGCACATTTTTACCGCGCCTTACATGCGTTTAAAATGTGTTACCTTTTATACGCATTTTAATGCGCATTGGCAATGTGCATCTAATGCAGAAATTAATGCGCCATAATTGCGCGATGTACGTGCATTGGCGCTACTAGGGTATTTACTAGTGACGTTATGGTTCATAATTTTCCTAGATATTATTGGCTAGTTTCACCGTTCTTTGACTATCCTAGTTGTTATTTACTAGTGTTATTATTCACTGACTATCCTTGTTACTATTGATTACAATTTACTAGTCATATTTTTCTGAAGCTCTCACAAAACTATTTTTCATCTTTCATTTTTCATGTTTGTTTTTGTGACAAGTCACACCATTGTGTAATTCTATATTTCTTTCTCAAGTGCTCTCACTAGTCCTAGTTGTCATTAATGACATGCACTTAATATTTCTTAGTTGTCACTAGTAGTCACTCAAGTCACTATTTTGTTCTAGTCTGTTTTTAAGTATGACTTGTCCTAGTATTTATGTACTAGTCACATTTTGATATGTTTTTTTCTAGAGCTCTCAGTAGTCTATTTTCCAATTCACTTGTGCTAATAAGTAATTTCTAGTCTATTGATTTCATCAAATTACATTCTCACGATGAGCTCTGACCTCTCTCTTTATCAGTTTTCTCTAAATCTCTTCCTTTGCTGCAGTTATGATCTCACAATATTTACCACTGTTAGTAGGGTTAGGATCACTTGAAATGTCTTTACGGCAACGATCTAAAACATAAACAAAATACACCAAGGATAGATAAGCACTCGCTCTATTACAAACTCTAAAGGAATTAGGTATTTTTATCATAATAACCTGAGATACATACCATTAGGGACGGTGCACAAACACATCACATTTTACGTTTGTGTTCCTTGACAAGCAAAGAACGATACGTCACACATATGCCAACGATCCAAAATTATAAAACGCACTTGGCTCACATTACTCTTGATAAAATCTCGAAATTAAACAGGAGCAAAATAAACTTCCAGATTTCGCCGTCAGCCCACACGGCCCAGCCGGCCGGCCAACAAATAAACAAACTGTCACTACCAACCTCGAGATGCCCGCATTTCTCTCACGGTCACCAGAATCTAGCCTGTTACCTGGTCCTATTACTTTTTAGATTCCAAACAAATACACTAAATCACAAGAACAGCCATGGGTATCACTCCAAACGCTATGTCCGACAGCTTGTATCACTTTAGAATATTGTGCAGGGAAAATGCGGAGGACGGCGAAACTTCATTGTTGGTGTAGTGGCCCGACGACATCTGAGGTAGTGACGTCACAACAACAGCAAAAACAAGAACAAGGCCTGCGCCTTACGAGCCTATCCTGTTCGCCCCCTCTGGCTCTGGTCTGACGTCGAAATGGGCTATAGGAGCACGCCTTCATTTAATTATGTCTCCTCCCTGGCCAGGTGGATACGGTGCTGAACTTGTAACTGCGCCGTCTAGGGTTCGACGCCGTACGGATCCAGTTGACTTTTTACGTTTTTCTCTAAGCTTCGGCCGAGTTTCGTCTTAATCTCGTCGCAATCTCGTGCGAAAAGGGACCGCTTTTTACACCAGCCTCCGTCGACTTTACATCGATACTTTGACGATACTCCTCCGAGTTTCCATCAGCCGGGATGTGCCCGGTTTGTATGATTCTCGTTTGAAAATCGTCCAAAAGCGGAGGGAACGTCGTAGAAAATTCGTCGTAAAATCGTGCTGCAGTTTGCACGATTTTTCATCCAGGTTTTACCCAGATTTAACTGACTTTTTTACACGGGTGGGAGTTGAACCCCACCTTTTCGGAAACGGAAGGGTGTAGGGCAGCACCCGCAAATACAGGTTCGTTTTCGGTCTCGGTATCTGTATTCTGCGGGAGAAACACTCGGGTGCCCCGGTATGCCCCCGGGTGATGCCGAAGTGTTTAGACGCAAACAGCGGGAGTGCCGTGCCCTGGTCATGCTCCGGGCCCCACGGGTCCGCCCCTGGGCTCACGGGCACGCTTGAGGCGAGGCCGGGCCGGGCCGAGCAGGGGAGGAGCAGGGTTCGGCCATCCCGAGGGGCCGGCGCGTAAATTCGGAGACCGGGGGAGGTCTGTCGCGACCGGCTGCGGCCCTGTACTGCTAGAAATTTTGTCGTAATTCAACGACAAATAAGACGCTAATTTTTAAAGCGACTGCCATCGTTTTGGAACGATTTGGTCGTAACCTTACGATAAAAAAATCATTCTTCTCCGATATTGTCGTAAACTTTTCTAGCATTGAAGGCCTAAAAAGTTCGTAAAATGTGACGATTCTAGTCATTTATTTATGATTTGTGTCGTAAGTGTGCGATCAAAATCGTTCAATAACGACCGATGTCGCACATTTACGACCGAATTTTTAAATTTACGAATGAAGTGGCTTCTGTGTGACATCCTGCGCAAGGACTTAACGATCAATCGTATTTTTAGGATCATAAATCGTAAATTTACGACTTTATTCGTTTGAAAACGAACTGTTTCGCCAAGAATTAGCGATCACTTCGTCGTTCACGAACGACAGAAGTCGTAACTTGAAAGTGTTGTTTAAAAACGACATACTGTTCTCAAAAATGTCGTAAATTTACGAGTTTTTTTTAACAGTGTGGGCTGAACTGTCCGGACAGCGCCGGGCGGCCTCGGCCCTTGTCAACCCTGTCACGTGGCAGAGCGCAGACCTTGTAGTGGGCCGGGGCCCGGCCGGTCCGCAAACAGGTAGGGATGAGCCTTGTATTGACACAACGACCTCACCTTGAGCCTGGCGCGGCGCCCGGCCCTGACAGCTTTTTGTCGCCTGGCCGTTGTTTTTACAAGGGCTTAGCGCTACTCCTTGCTCTTGTGGGAGCACCCACCTACCCTTCGGGACTCGAGTGTTCACATCATGAAATGGCTGATAGACGCTGCTGAAAACGTGGGAATAAAACCTCTTGACACTTCAGAGTCTAAGTAATTGTAGACTGATAATAAAGATAGCCCCTCCCCCGCCCTTTTCCTCTTTGTATGCTTGTGTCCGGTTTTGGCTTTACCCTCTTCCGCTAGCGATAGAATCTTTTTCCTCTTGTGCTTGAGCCGTTTAATTAAACTACACTGGGAAAGCAAGGTGCCATGTGGTACCACTAAGCGCCCTGTGGGGTGCCATTTTACCTCTGCCCTTACAGCGGCTCGCTGGCCTCCAAAATAATTTAAGCAATCAGTAGCGCCCCTCAAGGGGTATGATGGGTAACGCTTTTCTCTTACGGTGTTTTGTCCACTGCGGGAGGTTGTCGCCCTGCTTTCATGCCCGCCGCTGTCGCAGCGGCATCTTTTGTCTTGTCTGAAAATTATTCACCCTTTCGCGTAATTTGACGAAAATGCCAAATTGAATTGGATGGTGTACCGGGAAAGTTGCCCTTCTCCGCTCCAACCGACAAACTTGAATTGTAAATAACCGCCCTTCTGCTGGAGGCAACCTTCCCTCCCCACCTCCTCCTCCCGGTCGCCTGCGGGCGTCGCGTTACCATCGTCAAGTGCCTAATTGGGTGCGGGCCCGTAGCGTCCCGTCACCCGGCGAACTGATGAGGGCCGGTGACGGTCGCATACCGGACACGCTGTCCGAACTCCGAACACATATTAGCTTCAAAATAACCGAGAGAAGCAGGGAAATCTCTCCCTTTTTGTTTTCACAAAACTCTTCCGAGAGGTCTTGGGAAGCCTTCCGATCGTCTTTAGCGTCCTGGAGTCGTACGGTGAATTTTGTATCATTTCCGTTCATCGCGACGTTGACCGCGGCACTGATTCCCGATGATTCCCTTTTCTTTTTTCCACGTAAAGGTTGCTGTTGGTGACATATGCCTTTTGCAATTTTTCCCAATGTTGCTGAGTATATTTTAATGGCTTTCAGTTATTTTCTCGGACTTTTCATCCGATGATTACTTATGTGATCCCCGACGGAAACGTCAAGGAGGCTTTCAATTTTTGTTTCTTTCCTATAAATGAAGGATGTAGTTTTCCCTGAAGTTTTAGGTGCAATGAACAGAGCGTTGTTGGGTTGGGTGGCTACGCCCCAGGCACACTCCTCGGCGCTTCGCTCCGCTCGCTGCCCACAGTGGATCTCATTGTGGCCAACTTTTTCATTGAACGCAAATTGGGGGTGCTGAGGGCGTAGGGTCGTCCTACCCTGCCCCTGCCTCCAATGCCGCCGTGCGCCGCTCACCATTTGTTTATAAAGACAATTACAAGTTTGGGAGGCGAGGCGGCCTATGGCTGGCGTGACGGGCGACTGGTGAAGGGGCCGCAGCCCCGCCGGGCCGCGCTCCGCCCTGCTGCCGGTGGGATGGCGATCGCCCGGCGTGTTTTGCGTATGACAAATACGGGTTTGGAAAAAAAAGGGGGGGCTGTACATTGTAAGTGAGTGGCCACCTCGGGGCCGCTCGCTGAAAATGACCCATATAAAGTGAGCCGTGAAGAGAAAGAAGGGCTTTAAGGCCCTACTTTCCGTAAAACAAACAAACAAACAAATAAACAAACAAACAAAAACACTTTTTGCTCACAACTACCTAGAACCAGAAACATTACAGTGCTGATCGTATTTTCTCAGAACTCTAGGCACTCTAGTCTGCAAATTCTGTACCGCTCTCGGAATTGCGTGCTCGTCTGCCGTCGATCGGATTTGTATTATAATATTTGTTTTCGGTGGAGAGAAGGAGAGAGGAAAGGAGGAGGGGGGGAGAGGGAGAGAGAGAGAGAGAGAGAGAGAGAGAGAGAGAGCGTTTTGAAGCGGGGCCGTGAGTCTGCGCTGGAGTGAAGGGGGCGGGGGAGTGAATATATGGCAGGGCATATTTTTTCAATTGTAACCGTAAATAGCCCACCAATTACTGGTGAGGTTGAGCCCTTACCGTACGTGGCGTGGCCCGGTGGCCGCCATAGCGCATTGCTCCCCTCCCGCAGCGTCCCGCCCCGCGGGCCCGGCGTGGCCAGGGGACCTTTTATTGCTGAAGCAATGTTCATTCCGCGAATGTCTTGCGGCAATACAACGCGACATGCTCTCCCCCGACCCCTAACCCCAGAGCGCGCCACGGACCCAGAACTGGACCTCCGGCCCCACACCACACCACATCGACCTCTTACGTACTGGTGGCCTACACTGGAACTACAAAACACAATAGCACGCTTGGGTGGGTATAGCTTTCTCTGTTACAAATCAAGTGTGAGACTGGTTTTAACAGTGTGTAAACTCTTTGTCATGACATGCTATGCGAAAGTTACACTGATAATCCAAGTGTTCAACCCTTCAACACTTTTAAGTGTTCAAATACCATTTAAACAAATAAAAGTGTTCAACAGAGTTGTTGTGCTCTTAAAAGTGTTCAACTCTGAAGTTGTGCACTTGTAAGTGTTCAACTCCCCAGTTGCACACTTCCCGGGAACAGTGCGTCCAAGCTACGGAAGTGTGTAACTGGGGAGTTGAACACTTTTAAGTGCACAACTTCTGAGTTGAACACTTGGAAGTGCACAACTCCGTTGAACACTTTTATATGTTTATATGGTATTTGAACACTTTAAAGTGTTGAAGGGTTGAACACTTTAAAGTGTTGAAGGGTTGAACACTTGGATTATCAGTGTAGACGTGTACAGGGTGTTTCAGAGAAGTCGCAGGTGTGAACGGGTTTGCCTACTCTGCTTATGAGGCGCCGTATCCCCTTCGGTAGACAAACCCGTCTGCACTTGCGTCTTCTCTAAAACAACCAGCACAGCAGCATCGAGCAGAGACAACTTTTTGTCTTTGTTCTGACAAATATTTGGTTCCGTTGCAGTTTATGTTTCAATCTAACACGTGTGCAAATTTTGACGCTCCGAAAACCTGGAAAAGAAATGGAGGATTCGCAAATGTATTGTGATACTAGAGAAGTTGTACTCCCCACACGGAAGATAGACATCTATAGATGATCGACCATCCTCTAGCCCATCTCTTTTGGTAGATTTCTAGAGATAGACATCTATTGGACATCTATTAACCGTCTTGCTATCGACGAATGTGTGTATAAGGGTCTAAACTAGGTCTGCCTTTAGATGTGCCTAGACCGTACAAACATAGACATTTCTTCACACTACTAATAGACGTCTTTCAGTAGATGTGCGTAGACTGTTTATGTGGAGATGTGATGGAGACAACTAATCCACGTCTTCATTTAGATGTGACGGAACCAGACGGTTCAACTTTGAGTAATTATTTGTGAGCGGGTATTGAAGGCCTAGAGTTGTATCTAATATCTTTAAAAAAATATAGAGTTTTAGGGAAGTATCCAATTTATCTGCCATGTGGTTATGAACTTCCACATTGTCTTAATATTAATATATCTACATTTGATCTAAATTACGTCTATGCTCCATCTCCATCTACGTGCCGTTCAATACCATGGGTGAACGGGATATTAAGAAAATTTGGACAACAGTTCGCTTGGCTCTGCCTTAGTGGAGGGGCAGGGAAGAACTGCTTTAGTTGTCGAACGACGGCAAAAACTCTGTCACACGGGAGATTCTGAAGTGCGTGCGTGTCGCCAAGAAATGCCGCTAGGTGGCGTCACGGTCAGAGCGTCACATGCAAAACTGATTCTTTCGCATTAAAATCACATTTTGACAAAATACGAACATTTAATTTTACGCTTTGTGTTTTATAAGACAAATCCTTTTGTGCCTGTGCAGGTTTTATGTTTAAATCGTAAACCATGCGCCAGAAATAATTGGTTCAACTTGAACGCGCGCAGGTCCCTGATCCGTCTCCCTGGTTGGGTACGGCAACGTCCTCTTCCTCTATAGTAGTACCAGGCAGCGGTCATGTACATAAATTCGATAATTTTTTTGGAGTTATGGCTCTGACTTTCTTTTAAACGAAAGTCGTAGCATGACTTTCCAGAGCGTACTCGATGGAAGTTTGAGGTATTCCTCTGACGAAAGTGTTTTGGGGTACTACTCTGGGTACACCTTAAGGCAAGACTTCACATTCGAGTAAAGGAAATAATATGCGTTAAAAGGGAAACTATCAAGAGCAAGAAAGAAGAAAAAAAAGTGAAGAGAAACCGGAAGTATGATAACGTTAAAAAAAGAATGGCCGTCTACACATCTAATTTTCTAGACGTCTAAATCTGGGAACGAAAGTGTGCACTTAGATCATCTAATAGACGTCTTTTCTAGACATCTATTAGATGATCTTTCATCTATACATAGACTTCTAAAAGATGTCTATTAGTCGTCTATTTTCTCTGTGGGTCAGAGCAGGTAAGGACTTGACCAGTAAATTATCGTACCTTTGGTGTACTTTGGTACAATTTTTCTGACAGTCATTTCAGTTAAATACACCAATTCCGAGGGGAAACACTATCAAAAATACTGTACCAAAGTACAGGACTGTGTACGGAAAACTGTGGTAGGCAAGGTACAGCATCACCGTACCTCATTCATTGTACCACCCATGAGACACCATGTTAAAAATGACTGTGAACCGCACTTCAAAGACCGTACTCGATCAGGTACAGCCTGATTAGGCAATTTGTTGACCATCTTTTACCGTACCAAACACTGTGGATTTTTTTGACAGTGAAGTCACTTCGAAAAATCATTGTACGCCCCCTCCCCTCAAAAAGCGACATACAATTTAAGAAGTTTAAAATTGGGGTATAAGATCAAAATTCATCCGAAAGTGACAAAAATTTTCCCTGAAAAATCAAAACAAAACATCAAATTAAACAAAAATCAAATAAATTCCAAATTTTTAACATTTCTTTTCCCGCTTGTCTGCTGGCCCGGCGGGCGCCGAGTGGCGAGACCAGCGGCAGTAGCATCTGACGAGTCGGGCCGGGCGCTACTGGCGGAGCTCAAACTGCAACTACCAACGGCCCCGCCCTGTGTTCGGGGCGGGGCGGGGCGGGGCGGAGCGCTACTAGAACACACTTCTGGCGGGTGGGGCCGAGGCCGAGCGGCGCCAGCAGCAGGCCGGCCTGCAGAGCGCCTCCCCTCCCCTCCCTGTCCCTCACACGTAGGCGTATAATTAGTAGGGGCGGCAGGTGGTAAGGAGATGTGGAATACATTTCGCCCCGCCCGGCCCGCCCCCAGAGGGCTCACCCCGACTAGCCGAGGCATTCCCAGCACGTACTACAAACATACCTTGCGCCTAAGCGAAACAAGAATGTTCAAACTCCCACCTGTATCGAAATGTTCTAAAACCGAAAGTTCCACCTGGCTCATCTCATATTCCATCCTTCCTTTTTTTTTAGGCAACGGAGTTGCCTTCTTAAATTGCTGGAAAACGTGCGTGTTCTGTTTCATATGGCCCCTTACCGCAGAAAATGAACTGACGAGGGGAATTTGATAATATTAAGCATACCTATAGAATTTAATCTTGTACATTCGATTCTTAAGTCTAGTTGAAATCTGTCTTGTAGAAATTTTGTAAATTTAAATTTAATTTCGAGTTTCTGTGGTGCTCGACTCGTCAGGCAAAATGTAAAAGGGAAGGGGTGGGGGTAGGCCGATCCGAGCCCACATGGAGCGAAAGAGAAACCTCTAAAGTCTGCGTTCAAATAAAGCCAGCCTTTAGTTCAGAGCGCAAGAACACTGTGAAAAATATATTTGTAGATTTACGATAAATTTTGTAAATCGTGATTTACGAAATATGTTGTAAATTTACGACGGAACTTTTTTTGTTCGTGAATGAATTTCAAGCCGATATGTAGTGCTTGTAATTTTACGATTTGCAATTGTAATTTTACAACTGCACTTCGTGGAAAATTTTCCCGTAAACTTACGACTATTTTTCACAGTGAATGAGATAACACCACTGGCATTTGCACGTGACGTGACCACCTTCCGCCTTCTTTAAAACTGCTTCAGTTTTACTGAAAATTGCACCAGTTCTGCCAACTTAATGTGTGCCTCAAAGCATAAGTTCAAATCGTAACGTAAGGAGAGAAGTGTTTTTTTTTCTTTTTCTTCATTTGTGGTAAGTTGGCGTGCTGTGTAAGCAACGCCTCAACTCCGCGTTTTCCCGACAGAGCGCACCCCGTCGCGGTCACGGGCGTACCAGCGGTATCAGGTGGGGCCGCGGTTCGTCTTCCAGCTCCGCCACCCGTGGAGACGGCGTTGTTATTGTGTACCTAAAATCTCGTACTAGTCGCCCAATTTTTGCCGTCAGAATGAAAGTTCCTTTCTTATCTGCCTCCTGTCGTTTACGCTCACACGAAACCTTTCGGAGTATAAAATACACACTTGAAACTCGCCTTATCATTTCGAACTTAGTTGAGACAAGCTACAAATCACGACTTCGGTAAACTTTAACTCTAAAAAGTATATTCTACATAAAACAAAACTACCGTTTTTTCTGCGAGCTCGTAGTGAGCAAATTTATTTAAAAGCGACAGGACCTGACATCGACCATCTCGGATTCTGACGAAAAAAAATTTATTGACTGAGCTGTAGGCAATTAACGTTTTTTTACCCTTCATTTTGGGTATTTTGGATAACGTCCAGGTTTTTAGTCCGAGGTGGTTAAAATTTGGTTTCCCCATGTAAAATTGGCCAAGGAACAAGAATATGGCCACAGATTCGACCCATCGGTCGTGCACGACGAATAAAGTCGATATTTCGGCCAAAAAACGTCTAAATTTGCTACAACCCGACGCAAAAAGATTTGTGCGCTTTTAGTACGCTTTCAGTTCGATATCGATTCGCGGAGGTTCGCGCCGGGTACGCCAATGGGTCGCTGAGGTTCGCCAGGCTTTAGGGCGAGCGCCACGAAGGTTCGTCGGAGGTTCGCCAGTGGTCCCCCTCTGGGCGAACTGAGTACGCCATCGAGTCGCTCTGGTGGCGAACACAGCGACTTGAGTTCGCCATCGAGTCGCTCAGGGAGCGAACACAGCGACTTGAGTTCGCCATCGAGTCGCTCTGGAAGCGAACACAGCGACTTGAGTTCGCCATCGGTTCACGAGGGGAGGGGGGGGGGTGCGCTGCACAAGCCACGGGGATTAACCCAGCGGCGGTGTCATCGGCTACCTGCTCCGGCTCGGGGCCCCCGGGCCATCCCATCCCATCTCCCGTCTCCCGGCCCGTCCCGTCTCCTCCCTCCTCAGTCCGACACCAGCTGTCGTTGTGTGAGGATGTGTCGCTTACGCTGACCGCGTGATGGCTTTGAAGCTCACGTGCACTGGTTGTACCGGGTATTTCTTTGAGTACGTAACAGTGTTGCGGGATTACATACTCGCAAGCGCTGCAGGGGCCATGGTGCCTTAGAGTCCTTAGAGTCCTCTGGGCCTCTATGTTTTTTTTTACGGGTGAATTGGGTAGGCAAACCCACAACACTCTTATGCATTCAAAGAAACACCCGGTACTTGTTGTGTTTCTTATTTTTTCAGTAAGTGACTCGTGCGGACCGTATGGAGAGATGTATAGTTGTGTATGGCAGGACAAGTTAGAGCAGTTTGGGTAGCAGCAATCACTACGGAGCACGCGGGAAGTGCAGGCTTCTCTCGCACGGCATCAGGCGGGCGGAGGGACTTCTGGTGCACGGCAGCGGTTTCGAGCTGGCGCAGAGCACTCCACGGCGTGCTCCAGGAAGGGCAGGCGGCAGGCCTCATTTCGGGCAAACCCGCTCGTGGAAAGCCCGGCCCGGCATTGGCCCGAAAAGTGCTTTCGGCCACATCCAGACCAGAGGTTGGCGTTTTTTGTAACATTACGGGTGCATCTCAGGGATGGCCGTTGGGCGAGAGCCCGTGAAGAGCTCGGCTGACCGGACTGAATTCGGGGCTGCACATTTTTAAACCGGCTCCCCTTTCCACGCTTCTACCCGCAACCCCTCCCGTACCCAAATGCGCACTAAAAGCGAACATTTAGCGAACCAAAAGCGAACTAAAAGCATGCAGCAGGCGAACTGAAAGCGTACCGAAACTGAAAGCGGACCGCAGGCGATCTCAAAGCGTACCGCAAGCGAACTAATGGCGAACTGAAAGCGTACCGCGGGCGAACAGATTATGGGTCGCTCTGATGACGAAGAAGTAGCGACCCCGGTACGTCACCGCAAAAACGAACTATGTTCGCTCTGAGTTCGGAATAGGGTGCAAAGTGAAACATCTGCGCACTTTTGACGCACCTTGACGAACATGCTGCGACCTACGAAGCGAATCTCAGCGGACCACTTGCAGAGGGTCGCAACCTGTACGTCTCTGTTCGTCAGAACAAAGTTAAAACCACCTGATAGCGTACAGATCTTTTCGCGTCGGGAAAATACCCAAATCTTGGGTATTTGACCTTTTTTTCGGAATTTTGACATTTCCTTGACACCTTTTAGTAGAAAAAGAGCCAAGGAAGCCAATGAGCTTTAGCTCATATTTTTAGGACAAACCGTTCAGGAGCCACAGCGCTGCAAAGTTGGGCCTATCTTGTGGAATCTTAACAAAGCAGGTATTGGGCGTCCTGGGCGGTCCTGGGGCATGCAGATCTGCTCCCTGCCTCCGGCAATAGTAGCGCGGCGCGAAAGAAGGCGGAAAACCGAGGGGGGAACAAATCTGGATTTTTGTACACCTTGTTATTTAGAAAAATTCAAAAAAATCAGAAAAAATCAGGAAAATTCTGAAAAATTCTGAAAAATTCTGAAAAATTCAGAGAAATTCAGGGAGCAGATTTGCATGCTCCAGGATGCCCAAAACCGGCTTGGTTAAGATCCCACAAGATAGACCAAACTTTGCAGCGCTGTGGCTCCTGAACGGTTTGTCCTAAAAATATGAGCTAAAGCTCATTGGCTTCCTTGGCTCTTTTTCTACTAGAGGGTGTCAAGGAAATGTCAAAATTCCGAAAAAAGGTCAAATACCCAAGATTTGGGTATTTTGTAGCAAATTTAGACGTTTTTTGGCCGAAATATCGACTTTATTCGTCGTGCACGACCGATGGGTCGAATCTGTGGCCATATTCTTGTTCCTTGGCCAATTTTACATGGGGAAACCAAATTTTAACCACCTCGGACTAAAAACCTGGACGTTATCCAAAATACCCAAAATGAAGGGTAAAAAAACGTTAATTGCCTACAGCTCAGTCAATAAATTTTTTTTCGATCTAAAATTTTGGTTGGAGACTCCCACCTAGGTACGCAACCTGCCCACCAAATATCGTCAGAATCCGAGATGGTCGATGTCAGGTCCTGTCGCTTTTAAATAAATTTGCTCAGTAAGATGAGCTTCGGGAACTGAAAAACGTGATAATTCAGACAGCTTCAGCGAAATTGTTTCTTTAACTTTTCTAGAACTCCAGAGTTAAATGTGCACACCGTCCTTTGACGACAGCTTATTGCGCCTTAATGTCAGCCTGCTCCTCGAATACTTCGCTGACATTCCGTGGCACAGTTCGTGTCGTGCTCGTGGTGGCCACTCCCACGGCCCGGCAGGGCGGTGCGGGGCGCACTCATCAGGCCGCGCCGGGCTGGGCCATTGAAAGGATTTGCTGAAAACACTTGAGCGTCGTCGCCTCCCTGCCCCGCCCTGCCCTGCCAGGCCCCGTCCCGCCCAGCCCCGACGCGCACTCTAGGGGAGGTATGAAATGCCCGAGGACGACACGTTTCGCACATTAGGGGAGGCGGGCTGCGGCTGCAGCGGCCCCCGGCCTCCGCTCCGCCCCCAGGCCGCTCCCGGCCCGCCCCCGGCCCGCCCCCGCGCAGCCAAGAAATTTGGAGAGGGGCTGGCTAACTCTCCGCAGGCAGCTTGCCCCTCGGCTAGGCTCTGCTCGCCGAGAACTTGATGAGGTATGGGAGCAAGTTTTGCCCGTAACCCTTTAGAGTTACTCGTCGACACACTATAGTCGGTATGGGGTCGAGTACTGCGCTGTTTGTGAGGAGGAAACGCAACTGCCTCTCTCTCACTCCGCAGCTTCCCCCTCTCTCACCCCTCCTTCCTCGTTCCCTCTCTCTTCACGTACATTCTCCCTCTCTCTCGTCCATTAGCGCCACATGGCCTGCGGGAAAAGTGAACGACGAAGCTCAAATGAAAAGGGTGGATGCGAGTTTCGGGGCTAGGGCCGGGGTGTCCGCAGCAGGCGAGGCGTGCTCGCGGCCGCATCCGGCTTATGAGTGGCCACCCCTCCCCGCCCCAAAACGCATTAGATCCGCGGAAAATTATTCATACCTCTCAACACTCATTAATTTCCTTTTCTCTGCAGAGGCGGCGTGTTCTCCCCGCTCAAACATGAATTTGCGATTAAAATATCTGTCCTCTCTGCCCCCTACGTGTAGTGCTGAGCCGAGGTCTTTATGCTCTTTCATGCGTTTGGTTGCAGCACCTTGTGGATTGCGGAGGGAGGAGGAGGGGGGTGGGGGGGAGGGGGGCTAGTGTAGGCCGCTGGGCCGAGATGTGCCAATTCCTTGAGAGGAGCTGGTGGAGGGCGTAACTCGCATTTCTGATTTCCGGTGGTCCTTTTCTTGTAGGATCGGAGCGGAGGGTGACCGGCCCGACCCGGCGCAGGTGATCGCCCCAGATTGGTTCTGCGTCCCATCCCCCGCCCTCCTCCGCTCCCCACCTCTGTGATTGTGCAACTTTGCGTCCTCTTTTATTCAAACTTTAGATTGAATTTTGTCCCTGCTCCTCTGGCCTGGTCCCATCTTAGAACACGCGGACCACCACAGTCTCTTTCTCTTGTCCTGCTCGTCCTACTTTGCTGACATCTTCGGCGCCGAGGGGGAAAGCAGTCTCGAAAATGGTGTACGAGTGATTACGCGATTACGCCCGTTATTACGCATGTTTACTCCTTATTTTCTGTTATTTTGGTTATTTTACTGGATAACATACGTAATAAGGTTATTACAATTGATATTTAATCGATAATAACCCTTAATAATAGGTTATTACGCCTAGATTACACGTGATTACGCAATGATTACGGGCCAGGGTGTACGAGTGATTACGCGAGTGCTTTCCCCCTCGTTCGGCGCTATCGTGTCTCTATATTGTTTTCGAAGGCAATTTTTTTTCGTTCCTCTCTCTCACTTGGTCTGTGTTCTCCCCAGCGCCATGTAGCGCTACGCTGGTGCCCGTGCTTGGCCGCCCTGCCCGGCCGGCCGTCACAATCCGTCTAATCCTTCGCCAATCCGTCCGTCCATTGGGCGGGGCGGCGGGGCGGCTTCTGACGCTCGCTCTAATTTGTCATTCGAGTCTGACTTGCGTTGTTGGCCTCTCCCCTGGACCCTGAGCCGGGCGGTGCCGGGCAGAGGGCGCAGTCCTCGGCAACAATCAATCAACTTCCGGCCGGCCCGCTGGCCCTCCTCCTGGCCCCGCTGACCAAGCCATGGCCTAACTCTCCTGCTGGCCCTGACGTCCTTCCCTTCAGTCTGCATCATGTTTGTATTCAAGCTGCTCTTTGCCTCTACTACTATTTTTCGTCCCTGTCGCGTCGATGAAGTCTTCTGGCCTGCGCTGCCCGCTATCGGTGGATGACCTCCTCGCGCCGTCCCCCTCCTCTCCTTCCCCCGTGGCCGCCTAGTCTGGTCAGAACACCTTATTTGGCTCGATGCCCAAAAACGACCCCCTTCCCCTTATACTTGCCGAGGAGCTCCTCGTGGAGGCTGAGCGCGCATGTGGACACAGCGGGCCCATCCCATTCCCGCCCAGCCCAGCCCGGCGGGCTGGTCCTCGAGGAGAACGGAGGAGGTCCTGGAGGAGGCTTGGACCCCCGCGGCGGTGCGGGTGGGCCCTGCCCTGCAGGGACGTAAATCCCCGCTAACCACCGTCTTGATTAAGGCAGGGGGCGCCGTGGAGTGGGGTGGAGCGGGTGGCCGGGTGGCTGGCCCGGGTGATGATCGGGTCATCGTCTGTCTCGCTTTAGCCTCGCCCTCTGAGACGATGAGATAGCCTGCTGATGCTACTGGCCCAGCTCTCTCTCTCTCTCTCTCTCTCTCTCTCTCTCTCTCTCTCTCTCTCTCTCTCTCTCTCTCTCTCTCTCTGTCACTATATCTCATCCTCTATCCTTGTCTATTTCTCTCGCCCGATTCAATATGCACGGAGGAGGCAGTTCATCTAATTGAAAGCGGCCCGCGGGCCGGAGGGTTTAGCGACGTGCCTTGTGCGTGCGCGCGGCGCCGCCCTTGCCCGCTCCCCGTAGTTATGAATGGCCTTTCATTTCCCCGCCCCGACAGGCTGCTTCCTCGGGGCGGGGCGGGGCGGGGCGGGGCGGGGCGGGGCGGGGCGGGGCGGGGCGGGGCGGGGCGGGGCGGGGCGGGGCGGGGCGGGGCGGGGCGGGGCGGGGCGCCCGAGGTCCTCCGTGTGGTCCCCCGCTCGTGCTCCGGCCCTGCTGAACCCACTGCTGGAGCTCACCGTGCAGGCCAGGCGCCAGGCCGACGAGGCGTCGCGTCGTGCCGCACTCAGGAGGGATGACGCGGAATATATTCCTCCTGTTCTCGGCATGAGCCGGTGCCGGTGGTTCCTGTGCTGCGGCCGGGCCTGTGCAGGCCTGGTCCCTGCGGCACTCCTGGGCTGCCACGCCCCGCGCCGCCTGCCTGATGGCCTTGTTAGCGCACCCCTGTAGCACCCGCTGCGGCAACCGCCGGCAGTGTGCACATGAAGTGCCGGCGGCGGGGCGGGGGGGAGCGGGGCGCGGCCGTCCAGGCTCCATGGTGCTGCTGGCCGCTGGCCGGGCGCCAGGATGCGCCTGGACTCATTGTGGGGCGCAGCTGCTGCGGGCCCGGGTGTTCCGAGGCTTGCAAGGGTGTGATGCGTTGACCAGCCAGGCCGCCCGGATGGTGTCGTGTCGTTGGCAAGCTGATGGGCTCGAGGGGCGTCAGGCTGCCAGGCTGCTGCTTCCCCAGTGGGGTTGGTGGTTGGTGGTACGGCGTACAACAGGGCGTGGCGGTGCAGGGCGCACCCGGGCGCACCTGATTATCGTTCCAATGGGGCGGGGCCATGCGGGGAGAGTTGAGTAGCTGGGTAATCGGATCGGTTGCATTCCGAGCGGGTGAAGTCATAGTGGAGGACCCGGCGGTGGGATAGAGGGAAGTGGAGGGGCGTGTCTTACGGGTGAAAGGTGGGGAATGAAAGTCGAATTACACGCCGTGCCCCCTTCCGTGCCGCCGCGTGTTTCGCTGATGGTGCACAATAAAAGGTGTGGCGGTGTGGCCGGCTTCACAGGTCAACGACAGGGCTGCAGGTGACGTCTCCTCTCGCAGTTTGTCTCTTTGGGCAGGGAGCAAGTGTCACCATTCATGTTAAGCTCATCGGATGGGAAAGACAGAGAATGCCGCGCCCGTAATTAACAGCGGTGGTTGCCGCTCCCCTGGTAACCCCTCTGCCCCCTCCGCCTCGACCCTCCCTGCCCCGCAATATCCGAGCCGTGTAGCTGACTGGGGGATAGAAGAAGGGGTTACGCCAAGAAGGCCCCGGCATGGGCCTGGGCAGGGAGTCGACTGCGGTCTACCAGAGGGCTCCTGCCTGCGTCCTCGTCCCACCCTCCTCCGCGTCCCGCCCCCTTAGGCCCTTCAAGGTTCATTCAACTCTTGCTAACTCCTCTCTCTGTCTAACGGCAGCCGATCACAACTTCGAGCTATTTCTCTACCCCCCGCCCCCTCCTCCCACTGAGTCACTCGAAGCCTGGGGGGCAGTGACGCGCTGAGACGCGAGGCGCAGCAGGGTTCCTCGTCGGTCCCGCGGGTCCCACGCCCCTACCTGTCACCGTCCCTGCCGGAGTGGAGGGGGCCGGGGCCGCGGAGGGGGCCCATGTGACCCGCGGCTGCCCGCGGCTCACCCGGTGGCACCCCAACCCCCACCCCCTCCCCACCGCTCGACGGGACTCGCGTTACTTTGCAGCGTTTCCCTGCGCAGCGCGGCTAACGACTCGTCATCACCGGGACCGATGGTGGAGTGGGGTGAGGCAGGAGCAATTCCTGCACTCCCGCCCACTGTATGGATTTTTTGGAAAATTCACTGCATATTTTTTGTGGTTAGTTGGCAGTTAGTCTGTCTCCAATTGAATGTCACAGTTTCCTGTAAACTGTAAATTGTTTTGTCACGGATACGGTATTTTGTAACATTTTTGACAAACAACAAAATTTTGTATCCAGGTTACTTTTTAGCAGATGATACCAAAGGTAGCATCTGCTTTTACTCTCGATCTCGTTCGTCTCCTTAAAAAGGTAAGGAGAAAATGGGGTTAATATATAAGAGAGGGCTGGGAGGGCGGGCCTCCGTAAAAACGGTCTAGCTACGTCAAAAACGTAACAGTTCTTACGTCAGTGACACGTCAGTGACACGTCAGTGACACGTCAGTGACACGTC
The DNA here is from genome assembly GCA_029379305.1 of Frankliniella fusca. Lineage (NCBI taxonomy): Eukaryota > Metazoa > Arthropoda > Insecta > Thysanoptera > Thripidae > Frankliniella > Frankliniella fusca. The sequence continues at coordinate 714,969 of JAHWGI010001270.1, read as the reverse complement.
AGTGACACGTCAGTGACACGTCAGTGACACGTCAGTGACACGTCAGTGACACGTCAGTGACACGTCAGTGACACGTCAGTGACACGTCAGTGACACGTCAGTGACACGTCAGTGACACGTCAGTGACACGTCAGTGACACGTCAGTGACACGTCAGTGACACGTCAGTGACACGTCAGTGACACGTCAGTGACACGTCAGTGACACGTCAGTGACACGTCAGTGACACGTCAGTGACACGTCAGTGACACGTCAGTGACACGTCAGTGACACGTCAGTGACACGTCAGTGACACGTCAGTGACACGTCAGTGACACGTCAGTGACACGTCAGTGACACGTCAGTGACACGTCAGTGACACGTCAGTGACACGTCAGTGACACGTCAGTGACACGTCAGTGACACGTCAGTGACACGTCAGTGACACGTCAGTGACACGTCAGTGACACGTCAGTGACACGTCAGTGACACGTCAGTGACACGTCAGTGACACGTCAGTGACACGTCAGTGACACGTCAGTGACACGTCAGTGAACTTTATGAAAAAGCATCTATCATCTGCTATCACGTTAGCGTTAGCGATAACGTTTTTTTTTTTTCATCACACAAGTCTGGTACAGAAAACTATCAAAACCGATACAAAATCTGTATTATTTTTTAGAGCCTTAAAGCCTTTATGAACAAAATAAGCCGGCTATGGACAATATTGTTAATAGTTGCACACAAAATTATGCGTAAATAGAGCATGTTTACAGAAATCTGTAACTGCGTCTAAAAAAAAAAAAGGTCACAAGAATTTCGTGTGTATTCCGTAAAATTAAAATTTGATATCGTAATTGCTCAAGACTTCTCATGGAAAATTTTCCTGTAACACTCCAATGAACATTTCTCATAAAATCTATCAACCCATCTCTGCGCCCATATCCTCCACTCACACTGCAAAACATCGAATCCAATTTCTCACGCAAAATGGGTGAAGACACTTATTCCATGCTTAAAAGGAGTGAGAATTTTTAACCTTACCTTCTTTGAGCGATATATTTTTTAGCCTCACTCTATTTGGGTGAGGAATTTTTAGCCTCACTTTAATTGAGCACGAATCCTAACTTTTGAAGGGTGAGGTTACGAAATTCCTTCTCAAATTGAGCGAGGAAAAAAATTTCTCATTCTCGAGAGAGTACTAAAATTGCCCTCAAATTATCACTTGTATGGGAGCGAGAATTAGGAGGACTCGTACATTTTCAGTGCACCCGGGTGCACTCGCACACCCCACTACGTCCCACTCCCCACGCGGGAATGGGCGTTAAGGATGCACCCCTTTCGTACTCTATTTCTTTTCCAAACCACCTGCCGCGCCGTCAAGTTAACTTTTGAATCCCTAATTAATTTTTTAATTTATTTATTTGAACTCGCTAAAAAGAAAAGTTTTCCAATCTCGGCGAGCACGCGTTCCGGGGGCCAGCGTCCTTTTCTTCGCGGGGGGCCTGCCCTGCCCTGCCCTGCCCGACCCGGTCCCGGCCGCGCGCCGCTCTGATAGCGGGGGGATTTGGCGGCGGAGCAAGGCGGGGCGTGGCGGCCAAGTGCAGCAGCGCCTTATCTGCACGCCTGACCGGCTCGGCCCGGCGCGGCGCGGGCCTCGACGGCCACCTGCCGCCCCTCGGGCGAGGCCCTGTTCCTGGCTCCGCTCCTGCACCCTGTACCCGGCCTCCCCCGGAGCTGACCCGGCCCGCGCCCGCGCCCCTGACATGGGTCTAATCAGCAGGCTCTGTTGCTCCAAACGCAGAGCAGAGAGATGAAGGGGGAGGGGGGGAGGGGCTAGGTGAGAACCGTGAACTTCCCTTGCCGTCCTGCTGCGCGTGGCGAGGAGGGGTGAGCTGCCAGGGAGAATGAGATGAGTCAGTTTAAGTCGTTTAAGTTGTATTTTTCCGTCGCCGGCCTTCCCTCTCTTTCTCTCTCTTCCTCCTTCAATCTCGCAGTCTCTCTCCTCTCGCAGCCACGGAGAGGAGCTCTCCGTCTCTTTCGGAGGCGATTGGCGTGGGACGCATCCCGGCCGCCTCACTAACCTCCTCCCCCCCCCGCCCCTCTGCACCCCCTCTCCGGCTCAGAGAGGAATGCGCCGCCTCCGCTGCTGCTGGACCATCAATATTTCATCACTTTGAATTTCTGAGATCTGACTATATTTTGCCAGGTCCGCGGAGACTGTCTGCCTCTCCCTCGCCGCTCTGCCGTGAATTCTTAATGTGTGCGATCGGTAGGCGTAAGGGCCCGGGGCCCAGATCGGGTGAGGCAACGTTAAGGTGTACTGTGAGTCTTCAAGCCGGTATTGAGTCACGTGTCGCGTTTCATTTACAGGTGTAGGTCTGGTTCTACAGCAGACCTGAAGGCCGCGGCGTCACTGGGCGAGCACGGGACGGGTGGGGCTGGGCTGGAAATGAGCGGCTTGCGTGGCAGCGAGCGGGGCGTGGCGGGGCGGGGCGGGGTCTGGTGGGGCGTAGGCCGTTGACCCCCTCGCCCTGCTTGCGGCGCCAGGCGCCACTGAGCCGTGCCTTTCAGACCTTCCATTTATTCTCGTTTGCCCTCAGCATATTCAGTTCATTTCGGGGATTTCCCATTATACGTGGGGTATGACCACATAGTGGTCATCCTGTTCAAGTCAGGTGATCGCCGGGCTGGCGGACACTTGAATGAAAGGAGACCGTTTTGGTGTCATCTCAGAGCTGCGATCGCCCCAGCCCCATGGGCCCCCGCGGGATGGGAGGAAGTTTGACGCAGCCGAAGAGCGCGCGCGGTCCGCTCCACACTGGGTGTTTTGCCGAAATCTGTCAATGTAGTAGAGTTGCAAACTTGGCGCTGGTAAGTTTGACTGAGGCAACATGGCGGCAGTCGAGGTTCGACGTCGACGAGCTGTGACAGCGACCGGCGCCTTTGCTATGTTTGGCGACGAGGCGGGGTGGGGGAGGGGGGCGCCCCGTGTTCAAAGCTTTGAGCCCCTCCCCCCCCCCCCTTTTTCCTCGGGGGCCCCGGGGCCTCGGCCTGCCACACTCGCCTCACCCCTCTTGCTCTTCCTGCCCTTGTTGCAGCTGCTGAACTCGCTGGCCACGGACCTCGACAGCATCCTCACGGACCTGTTGGACCCCGCCGCCGCCGACGATGAGGACGACGACACGGTGCCACTGCTCAGGTAGGAAGCCCCGCCTCCGTGTCGAAGTGTCAAAAATATTCTGCCTTTAACCTGAGCTGCGATTTACGAGTTACAACCCAGTTGGTGCTTGTTTAGGGGCTTTGTTTTCCTTCTGTTGTAGTGCAATTTGCTTTTAAAAAGTGACCTATTCGCAGAGACAAGCTCAAGTCGTAAAATTATTTCTCGTAAGAAGTGTGCATAACTACCGTAACTCCATGATTTTGAAGACAAAAGGCTGCCTTATTGAACATACCTGTCTACCAATATATGCCTGTTCGGGTTTATTTTGATACTGGAGTTTTATATTGACGAGACTACAGGAGACTAAACAGGATATGTAAGCCCAATAATTAGCAAACTGTAAGTTACAATAATACACAACTTTTTTATTTTATTTTTAGACCGTTATACGTGTGCGGAACTTACTAACCACCGCCAATTCCACAACAGTCGCAATATCAGGTGGCCGAAAGATATAAACAACACGACGACGACCTAAGTGCTCGGGGTGCGGGGCGCGCTGCGCAATGCCGCACCCGCCGGGGCCCCGCGCACCGCACGTACACAGCCGCAATTAATCCCGCTCATGAAGATCGATGCCGTGGCTTGGAGTTACGTCCCCTAATCCAGGCTGGCTGCGCGTTAACACATTGGGATTTATATGAGGGTGTGGCACTGGGTGTAGCGGGGTGGGACGGGGCGAGGCGGGGACCAGCATCGGGAAGGAGAATTTATCGGTGGCGCCCAGGAAATTACCACACGGCTTTAATTTGGAATCAGCTCGGGGCAAAGGCTTTCGGGAGGAGAGAGGAGAGGGTGGCGCTGCGGCGCCTGCCCCGGGCCCGGCGCGCTGCAGTCAGCGTGCAGGACCCGCAGTCCTGCTTTCGACAGCGGTGGTAGTGTCAACTACCTCACGCTTTTTTTTTCTTTTTCAGATTTGCTGTTTGTAGTTGCCATTACTTGTTTTTGGGGCTGAAGGAGGGAAGATGTCGCCATTCAGAGTTGTGTGATGAGAGTGCGCTTGCAAGAAGGCGGCGAGGGGGCTAGGAGTCTCCAGGAGGTACGAGAACAATAAATAAGATTCAATTAGTCTTTCATCGTCTCAAAGAGGACGGTGTGCGGGGCGGGGCGGCGGGGCGTCCGCGGAGCAGGCAGCTTGGGGAGGGAGAGAGACCCGATATCCCGCCCCGCGTCCTCTGCTCCTCCGCTTTTATCGAGAGCCCCATAAATGTGCCGAGATTTTTATTGATTGATAAGAGGGACGTCGCGGGGCGGCAGACGTCTTTTCGACGACTGAAAGAAAGAGCAGGCAGCCGAGGGAGATGAGTGGCGCTGGACTGCGCTGCTGCTCGGCCACGCTCCACCCCGCCTCGCCCCACGCCCCGCCCTGGTGGAGGTGAGGTCGGGGCGAGGCAGGGCGGCGCGGGCTGGGGTAGGGCGGGGGCGGGGGCGGGACTGCTTGTTCATTGCATAGGCATCCGGGAGGATTACTCTGGAAACCAAATTGTGTAAATGTCGCACACTTATTGAAAGTGCGGGTGTATCTTCGTTCTTTTCGCAGGAATTTCACATGAATGAAATTAAACAATTGCTTCCAATTTACGAAATTAACATTTCCAGTATATCTTCTCTGCCACCAAGAGTAGAGTACGTAAGAGAAATTGTTGCCAACTAGTGAGGCGCGACGGAAAATGAAGTTCACTATTTTTAGCGCTGTTTGCAAGAATTGTCGGGAGTCAACTCAAGTGTCTCGTGTACACCGAAAAGCACGTGTTTCCTTTTTCTTTCTTATTTTCTGGTATTTTTCTCGTTTATTTGAATTTCCCTTTTCATTTCCATTCAAAATTTATCGTATCTTGGGTTAAATGTATGGCACGTGTTTTGCTGAAGTTTCTAGTTTACCCTTTATTTTCAGTTACATCTAGCGTCATAGTTTAGTAGCGTCGGGTAATTAACTAAAATACTTGATACAAAAAAAAATAATGATGGAGAGTGGGTGGTCGTTGGGGGAGAGGGGGGTCGCGCCTGCGCGAGCAAGACGGATCGCCGCGGCCGAAAAGAGGGAGACCGGAAGTTGTGCGCTGTCGGTGGGAGTTAGGGGGTTGATTTGGCGGAAAAGAAAAGTTTGCTCGCGAAAAATATAATTCCATTGGGTGAAATGCTCGCGATCACGGCAGCGACAGTGGGTGGCCCTCCCTCAGGGAATTGTGCAGTAGAAGGAGGTGAGTGAGTCGGCCTCTCAGTAGATTCCAACTTATTTGCTGGGCTTGAAATGTCTTTTGAAAACGCCGCTTTTGACTACTTGAAGTGCTGCCTCGGCAGGTTCTGTTTTACTGAAGTGCTGTTAACATGGCATTTCTATTGTGCCACGTTTTTCATTTCTAGCTGTTTGCAATTTCCGTCTTTTCTCCCTCCGCATGTTAGGATGAAATTCCGGTCAATTAATTCACCCCTTGTGCAGGCGCGTATTAGGGGCGATCGACGCCCGCCCCGCCCATGTGGCCTCTAGACAGCCGCCTGAAAGGTAGGCAAATTGTATTACAAAATAACCCCTGTATGTAGGTAACCTGAAGGGTACCGCCCCCTGCCGCACAGTGCGGCCAAATCGCAAAAAGGCGGACATAATTCATTTTTCTGAAAGGTCTGGACGGCGATTTTATCTATTGGTATGTGAAGTTCAATGATTAAACTACTCTTCCATCACAAAAACCAGCTGCCAAACGCATGCTCATCACGAAATATGAGAGCTCAAACTTTCGGCTCCCGGGCGCAGCTTCTCCAACCTGAGAGTGAGCTTCTGACAGGCAGTTTTCACAGCGTTCTTTTCGCACTGTTAGGGTGTTTTTGGAGAGACGCGTGCGTGGTTTGGGATTGCTGGGACTCTCCTCTACCCAATTATATATTAAAACATCTTTTTCGAGTACAGATTTACGAATAAAAACGTTTTACAATGAGTCATGTCGTCGAGGGACACCGTAACCTCTTCCTGGTTTTATATTTGAGTTATAAAACGATTGCAGAATATTTCAGACTCATGCGTTATCGCAAACGAAAGCTTGAACCTTCGTCTATCCGACGCCGAAGAGTTTGGTTGGCGGTTTTCGGCGGTTTCTATGTAATTGTCAATAATGTGGAGGCCTGTGGCAGCCGGCCGGTCGCCGCGCCGCCCAGCGCGCATGCGCAGCGCGACGGCTCGCCGTCCTGGCCAGCATGTAGGCGGGCCGGGCGGGCAGCCGTGCGGTGGGGAAGCCGATTCGGTGTCAGAACGAGCTCCTCTTTTGGATTTTGTAGCCTATTTGATCTTTCCACCCTAAGTTTATCTATTTAGAACCAAATGAAAAAAAGTAATATTCCAGAAGGAATATCCTGAATACGCGACTCTGAAAATTCACGAAAAATGTTTATAGACGTGTGAAGGTCTAGTTTTCGAACACCCCCTCATTTCTGTGCCCTGAGTCGCCCCTAGTTTGACAAAAATAGTGTCAGAAATGTTGTCAGCAGACCTCAATACCCGTTGAAACGTATAATTACAAAAAGATACAGCAAAATTTTTGACGTTCCCCTCTTTTTATGCCGTGTTCCGCCCCTCAAATCTCAATAATGTCAAAAATGGAATTAGCGACCCCGACAATCTATGGGATCTCCATGTGAGACGGTTCTAGCAGTTTTTCAATGTTTCCCCCCTTTTTATTACCGGTTCCGCCCCTCAAATTTCAAAATCAATATCAAAAATGAAATCAGCGACCATCAAAATCCCATGTTTCAAAATTTCAGAAAAACACAGCAAATTTAAAAATTTCCCCCCTTTTTTTAGCTTGTTCCGCCCCTCAAATTTCAAAAATAGTGTCAAAACCGAATTCAGAGACACCTTAAACCTACGAGGCACGAATCTTACTTACTTAGCTCGAACAGTTTACCTGCTATGAATTATGTCCGCCTTTTTTCGATTTGGCCGCACTGTGTGCCGGTCGGCTGCCTTTGTGCAGCCGCGTATTATTTTAATTGTCCCCTTGGCAGTGCAGCCCGTGCCCTGTGGTTTCTGAGGGTGCCTGCTGACCCGGCCGTGCAAGGGTCAACTCCCTTGAGCTATCCTCACCCCCAACCCCTGCGTTCCCAAACCTGTCGACATTTTGACAGCATCATTAGTCGGCTAAAGACAAGGCTAATGACTGCCTTGTCATGTTTTTTCTAACCGCTCCAGCCCCTTCGTTCACCTCAGCATCAACGTTACCGTTAGATTTTTTTTCGGAGATTTATTTATTCTTTATTGTGTGTGTGTGTGTGTGTGTGTGTGTGTGTTTTTCGGAAAGCCGAACCTCATCTCGTGTCGAGACGTAGGATGCGCAGAGTTGCTCCGAGCGCGGAGGGTAAGGAGCGTACACTGTTCAGCCAGTGACCTCCTTGTTAAGACTGCCAAGTGTAGGTCCTTTTCAAAACCATTATTCGGTTTTCTTTCAGGAAGAGGGCAAACTGTGGCATTAACAATGGACACAAATTGGAATTTCTAAAAAAAAAAGCCGCAAATCGCCAACACAAGTTTCAAAATTTCGACATTCAAAAGGAACGCCAATCCAAACGGCCACAGTGTTTACAGTGTACGAAGTTCGTGCGGCTTTGGAGTTACAGACGGCCCCGCCCCGCCCCGCCCCAAGCAAGGGGTGCTGCCGACCAGAACTACACAGTGAACGCGCGAGTAGCTGGGCGCTGACATTATTCAGACGGCCCGGGGGGGCGGGGAAGGTAGGACGGTCAGCCCCGCTTGTCAGCGCGTCACAGCTCGGCATTAGGGTGCAATGGTGCGGCGCGGCGCGGCACGGCGCCCTGTCAAAGGGGGCAGGGGGGAGCAGGAATGCAACCACTGCAACCGGGATGGGGTGGAGCTGTTAGCGGGCTCAGCGCACCTATCCAAACCACCCAAAGGGGTCGGGGCGGGGCAGGAGGGTAGGGTTAGGCGGAGCTCAGCTGCTGCCTGGCCCGGCCGCTTGTAGCACTCGGTCCTGTCTCATCCTTGACATTCCGAGTGAGTCCTGGCGGGGCGGGGCAGAGTAGGGGCCCGCTGGAGCTCCCCCCGCCCCCAGGCAGTCCGTCAGCAGAGAGGGGGCTCAGTTTCAGGGTCGTCGCAGAGCCGTGCAGACGTGTCGCGTCCCGTGCCTGCCCCGCGCGGCCCGGCTCCGTTCTATCCTGTACCTGGCTACCTCCGTGGCGTGTGCTTGAGCTCCTCAGGGCCGCGGAGTCCCCGCTCATATAGCCGGTGTACCGTCCGTCCCGGCCGGGGGGTGGATGTGCTGACTCGCGATGGGGCGGCGCAGGGGCGGCGGCGGCGGCCGTGTTTACCGCCTGATTGCGACCCTCATGTGCCGGGTGCGTCGTCTCCACGCCAAGGGCCAAGCCGGGGATAGAACTGCAGCGCCAGCGCGCCCGCGACACGCGCCCGACGAGCAGCGTGACGGTCAGTGTCACGTCCAGCAGCGTGACGAGGCTTACATCGGCGGTCGCGACAGCGGGGTGAGCATGGCGTTCTCCGAGGAGTACGGGCGCGCCGGCTTCAGGAAGGCGAACAGGTGAGCAATAACACTAGCGCCGTCCAGACTCGTCCATCCGTCAGCCGCACCGACCGACCGTACCGCGCAGTCGTGTTGCGTATATGCAGAGCCACCCCACCTCGCCCCGCGGCGCGGCCCGCGGCGGCTGCCGGGCTGGGGCGGGCTCTTCTGGAGAGGTTGCTTTGCCAGCGTTCAGATTTCGGCCTGTCTAAAGTTACGCCCTCTGGGAGCTGGGCGGAGGGTCCCATGTGGGGCGCTGCTGGAAGAAGCGCGTCCACATAATGTTTTTTTTTTTTTCATCCCCCCCCCCTTTTTTTTTGCATGGGGCGCTGCCTTTGTTAGTCCCTGGTGGCCCCAGGCGGGGTGGGGCGGGGTGTGCGGAGGTTGAAGGGACCTCGTCAAAACACGCCTGTTGCCAATTACCAAGTTGTGCGAAAGGCAGGAGGAGCGCTGAGTGAGCCTCACCCGGAGCCAAGCGGAGCAGGCGGAGCGGTACGGCGTTGTGATGGCGCGCTGCCAGCCCCGCCCCGCCCCACCTTACCTCAATCCTACGCACCTCGCCTGCAGCGTCCCGCGTGCGGGGGAAAGGGGTTGGGCTCTAGTTTGGCATGGCGCGGCTTGGGCCGGGGAGCCGCGGTGCCGGGTCGACACGCGCCATCCTTATGTCGTCGCAGCCGTGGTTCTCTAGACTTTACTTTCGATGAGTGAGGGCCGCTCTGTGCTCGCGCCAGCCCCCCGGCCCCGGGCCGCTCCCCCTGATCGCGCGGTGACAGGCGGGTGTCGCGGTGGCGGCGGCGGCGACCTGGGCGGTGGGAGGCTTTGGGCGATGATCTCATCCGGTCTGGCGGCGGTGCGGTGGGGTTGGGGTGGACGCCGGTCCCTCTCCGTAGCCTGGGGGCCGGGCGGGGCGTGGTGGAGCATGGCATGGCGGGGCCGTGTTTCGGGAGCGGACGAAGGGACAACAAGCCTTAACGAGTTCGGGGTGAGGATGGGATGGGATAGGGTGGGATGGTTTCTGTGTTGCGCTGCCTGAAGCTCAACTATATGCTAAACGCTGGGGTCTAAAGCGCCATGCCAATTTATTCACTTTAAAAAATCTATTGATTCAGTTGAAAATTTGTTTTCATGGGTATATAATTAAAGACGCTCGCTTGTAAGGGTAATTTGTCGAAGGCGGGCTCCTTGTGTTGGGTGTAGGGGTGTAGCCACGAGGCGAGAGGGCATGACTGCAGCGCCCTCTGCGCCGCCAGAGGGTGACGTGACGGCCCGCGGGGCGTGCTGGGGCGGGAGTCGGGGCGCACGGACCAAGACGAGCAAATAAGACCAATAAAATTCTCGTTGGGTGTCCGTTAATGACGAGCCTTAAGGCCCCGGGCTGGGGGCCGGGGCAGGCGGCAGCTCTCCAGTCATTCTCCGATAATCAATCGGATCCCATCCTATCCCCTCCCCCTCCTCCCTCCATCTATTCCTTCCTCCTTCCCTTTCTCGTCCTCCCTCTCCAACTTCTCCTCCCTCTCTTTCTCCCAGCCGTCGTGCGCCTCCCCTGCGCGGCGTTCTGACTGTCGGTCCCATTTTGGACCACGCGGCCGTTGTTCTGTGTCCACTCTAGAAGAAAAACTAAGTGCTTACTTGACAAGAGAATCAAGCTCCCGCTGAAAATAATAAATTCATGATTTCAAGTTGGCCGCCCCGCCCCGCCGTGTGTAATGGTGTGCGCGCCGCCGAGCCGTGAGGGACGCTAATCGCCAACGACTCCTTTCCGTTTTGCTCGTTGATCTCATCTGCCGCCTTACTTTTTCAGCCCCGCGTGTTGCCCCTCCCGTCGGGATATAATAACCGTTGATGGCCTTCCTCCCCCCCCCCACCCCCGCTGTCTCCTGCAGCCAGGCTGCCTGACGGTGCGGCGGAGGTCCCCGGGTCCGCCTGTCCGCCAAGGCGTTGTCGGATTCACCTGCCGTGCGCCCGCCTTGGAGAGTGGGCTGCTGCTGGGGCCCTGAGCGACCTCTTCCGAATAAATTACATTTTTCTCCATGACGGAGCGAGCGCGGAGATTAGGCGGCGTGGCGGGGGGTGCTACTTTGCACGGGGAGTCCGCGAGCAGGGGGCGGATCAAGTTAAGAGGGAGTCGGCCTCCTCAAAGAGAGGCGCGCACAGTGCGGCCAAATCGAAAAAAGGCGGACATAATTCATAGCAGGTAAACTGTTCGAGCTAAGTAAGTAAGATTCGTGCCTCGTAGGTTTAAGGTGTCTCTGAATTCGGTTTTGACACTATTTTTGAAATTTGAGGGGCGGAACAAGCTAAAAAAAGGGGGGGAAATTTTTAAATTTGCTGTGTTTTTCTGAAATTTTGAAACATGGGATTTTGATGGTCGCTGATTTCATTTTTGATATTGATTTTGAAATTTGAGGGGCGGAACCGGTAATAAAAAGGGGGGAAACATTGAAAAACTGCTAGAACCGTCTCACATGGAGATCCCATAGATTGTCGGGGTCGCTAATTCCATTTTTGACATTATTGAGATTTGAGGGGCGGAACACGGCATAAAAAGAGGGGAACGTCAAAAATTTTGCTGTATCTTTTTGTAATTATACGTTTCAACGGGTATTGAGGTCTGCTGACAACATTTCTGACACTATTTTTGTCAAACTAGGGGCGACTCAGGGCACAGAAATGAGGGGGTGTTCGAAAACTAGACCTTCACACGTCTATAAACATTTTTCGTGAATTTTCAGAGTCGCGTATTCAGGATATTCCTTCTGGATATTACTTTTTTTCATTTGGTTCTAAATAGATAAACTTAGGGTGGAAAGATCAAATAGGCTACAAAATCCAAAAGAGGAGCTCGTTCTGACACCGAATCGGCTTCCCCACCGCACGGCTGCCCGCCCGGCCCGCCTACATGCTGGCCAGGACGGCGAGCCGTCGCGCTGCGCATGCGCGCTGGGCGGCGCGGCGACCGGCCGGCTGCCACAGGCCTCCACATTATTGACAATTACATAGAAACCGCCGAAAACCGCCAACCAAACTCTTCGGCGTCGGATAGACGAAGGTTCAAGCTTTCGTTTGCGATAACGCATGAGTCTGAAATATTCTGCAATCGTTTTATAACTCAAATATAAAACCAGGAAGAGGTTACGGTGTCCCTCGACGACATGACTCATTGTAAAACGTTTTTATTCGTAAATCTGTACTCGAAAAAGATGTTTTAATATATAATTGGGTAGAGGAGAGTCCCAGCAATCCCAAACCACGCACGCGTCTCTCCAAAAACACCCTAACAGTGCGAAAAGAACGCTGTGAAAACTGCCTGTCAGAAGCTCACTCTCAGGTTGGAGAAGCTGCGCCCGGGAGCCGAAAGTTTGAGCTCTCATATTTCGTGATGAGCATGCGTTTGGCAGCTGGTTTTTGTGATGGAAGAGTAGTTTAATCATTGAACTTCACATACCAATAGATAAAATCGCCGTCCAGACCTTTCAGAAAAATGAATTATGTCCGCCTTTTTGCGATTTGGCCGCACTGTGGCGCGGCGGGACGCCGGAGGGGTAGGCCACCCGCCGGGCGCCCGGTTGTGCGGGGTGCCTACCGCGCGCTCCGCGGGCGCACAGCACTCGGCGCACGCGCACGGGGCGCTGCTTCCGTCAAGAAAGCGGCCGCGGAGAGCGCGGGATTAGAGAGAGAGAGAGAGAGAGAGAGAGAGAGAGAGAGAGAGAGAGAGAGAGAGAGAGAGAGAGAGAGCGCGAGAGGAGAGGCGCGTCGTACGCTCTACAGTGGAGCGGGAGCGGGATGCTCTTTGTCGTTGGCTTACCTCGGCTGCTACACGAGGCTGGCGGGCGGGGCAGGCAGGGGTAGGGTGGTGGGGCGCGCCCTGAATTACCTACTCTTTTTAGGCATGTCGCATTGTATCTCCTCTCTCTCTCTCTCTCTCTCTCTCTCTCTCTCTCTCTCTCTCTCTCTCTCTCTCTCTCTCTCTCTCTCTCTCTCTCTCTCTCTCTCTCTCGGAGGCATGGAGCGGTGGCGGTGACATCCCCTAGTGTCGCCTCGATTTGTAGCGTAAACTTCTTGGTGCGCAGGACGGTGAAAGCCGCTTTTCAATCAGAAGACAAAGTACACGGAGTTCGCTGGCCCGGCAGTAACCTGATCCGGCGGGACGGGGAGCGCCGGCGCCCCCTGCTGGGAGGCGAGCTGTCTGATGTGGTGGTGCCACCCTTTAACAAAGAACACTGTACTAGATGCAAACTTAGAGTATACTTAGCCCTATAAAAGAAAGCCATGTGTGCAACAACTAATTACGCACTGTTAAATATGTTTGAAAAATTTCAAAATATTTTTTTGAGTTAGAAAAAATTAATTACAATGAAAATGTTTCCAAATTCATGGATACTCCGAAATTCATGACATTCCAATGAAGTTCAGTGATGTGATTACACTGTTGTGCAATGTTACATCACTCCATATTTGAGAAACTACCAGCGCTGCACCCCCGAACCTAAATGTTCTTTACGCCAAGCGTGCGCGTACCATAGAATTTTTTTGTATTGCTTTAAAAAACAAACTAAAAACAAAATCTTATAAAACATAACAGCAATTTTTACACATGCTGACGAAACAATCCCATAAGATTCTATCTTTCGCTAGTTACTTTACCATGAACCAAGAATATTACAACACACACTGCACAGAAACAGACATGAAGGTGTGTTACCCGGTTTTTCTGGTATGATCGCCACCTGAAAACCACATTGTAAATTACAGTGTACATTTTTGAGGTATTCGCCGTTTTCCTGCACGTGAGCAATACATCAGTCACAATGTTTTACGTTTGCCTGTGGCTGGAGTGGACAGGCTGGCGGGTTGGGCAGTGCGGGTTGGGCGAGGTGGGGGGTTGGGGCGAGCAATCAGACAGATGGACTGGACGTGGGGCTCCTCTGACGCCGGAGTAAAAAGAGATGGCAAACAGAGCGGCGCGGAGACCCCCAGTGCACCCCGCCCTGCCCCGCCTCTTCCCGCGGGGCCATGTGATGCGGGTTCCAACCGTATGCGGCACTGGCGCACATGGGACGCCCTGGGCGCGCGCGATTTTCTTCGTCGCGTCTGGACTCTTCTCCCCTCCAGCCTGCGCGCCCCTCGCTCCGCACTCCGCAGCACCCCCTTTCTTCTCTTCCCTTTCATTTCGTGGATCGCAAAGAGTATTGACATATTCAGCTTGTGACTTTATTCTGCCGGTGGCTGAGCTGCCTCTCTTCCCCATTCGTTTTCTGTTCCTATTGTTCGTTTGACGAGTTCGGCGTCACGTCGGTGTGAGCCGCTTTTCTCTTTTATACAGCGTCATTCTGCTCGCTGCGGCGGGCCGCTCGGCCCGGGTGACATCAGCACGAAACACTTGCAGGAGTAAAATATATTTTGTCACGAAAGAAGCACTTAAAAACAACGACAGTACGCGTTGTACGCAGTAAGAAAAGTGTGCTTGGCATGCACGTTGTTTGTAAAGTGTGCTCATTCTTAAATTTTTTTTTTTTTTTTTAAAGTAAAAAGAAAAAAAGTTTGCATGGACATCATGCGTACTGTAGTAATGTGTGCTGGAGATGCTCGCGATGTTTTCAACAGGAATAATTCCTCCGTAGGCTACACACAGTATCCATTGCTCCAAATTTTCCAAAAATTCGCCTGACTTTATTGAGGGCAAAAGATGATAGCGAATACTATTACGTTGAATATAACGAGAAAAATTAACACTGCTAATTAACAGCAAAAAAAAATCATAGAACAAAAAATTAACTTTTCACACAACATTAATTGTGCAGTAACAACAAAAATAATACAGTACGACAAAAGTTGTCCAGTAGCAAAAAAAAAGTTGAACCATATCATTAAAAAAAAAGAGTTGTCCACGAGCAACAAATATCTTGTTTTGATAAACACCAACCGTTTGCAATTTTTTTTCCAAATTTGATTCTCTTAAGCAGCATTGCTCGTTCTTCAGCAACACAGTCAGTGCAATAAGGAATGTTTTTCAACAAATACTTCGTAAAGTGTAAGGAGCATATTGATGCTCATTTTACGCTGAGGCTGAGGACTGCAGGTCCGACTATTGACTCCTATTCTTGCAGCAGGGGAGGGGGGGGGATATTCTCATGGCCTGGGTACGCTGCAGCACCTCCCCCCGCACATGCACCCAGTGTGATGATGTGAGATCTCCCCTCCACTCCGCTCCTCCTCTTGACCGCCCTGCCAGCCTGCCTGGGGTCGGGGAGGGTGGCGCCATTGTCTTGGAAGCAATCTCCATCGCTTTGCCATCATCGAGCGCCCCGCCGCTCCCCGCTCATACGGGGGCGTGGCGTCAGGGTGCCACATGCATTGTGAAGTGAACAGGAGCGACCACCAGGACCGTGGAGAGTGTGAATGACTCCCTCACCCTCTACTCCTTCAGCCTCCACTCCCCCCCTCTTCAAATCCTACACGCTATTCGGCAACTGTTTCTAAAGCTGTGAAGATTTCTTTCGGACCATAAGTGGTACATCCCAGCAACACGCACTGTTTAAAATTCAGTATCATATAGCGGTAATGGCTACAGAATGCACCGTTGTAGACTAGTTGGAACATCCAAAGCAGGAGCAAGCCCGTTAAGTCTTTTGTCTTTTATACGGTAGGGTTAGAGCCCAATAAAACTTACCATGTAGGATACACCCTTCTTTGTCATGGGGATTGGGACCCCCATCGCGGATGCTTGCGTCGGCTTTCGGTGCGTTACATCGGTCCGGCTGTAAACTAATGCTTTCCCTCCCCCATCCCGCAACTCCATCCACAGGATCCACAGACTCGGCAGAGCTATGTCGTCACAGCCCAAGGCATCGTTCAAATATTTTTTGACCCTCAGGCGGATTTCACTGCTTTTCAATCAGCCGGCGCGGGGAGCGCTTGTACCACGTCCCTCCCTCCCTCCTTGCCTCGCCTCCCTCCATTTCTTCCCGAGCTCTCATTGCGTATTTGCCGTCGCGCCCAGCGATGGGTCTCAATTCCGTCCGTCTGCTGGCGTGCTAGGCGTGGCGAGGTCGAGTGAGACGCCATGCTGGTGCTGCGCCCAGACAGACCGCACATCCGTCGCCCGTCCATCGCAAGATGAGACCAATCGCTCCGCTCTCCGCCGCCGCAGCACGTAGGCGTGCACCCCAAATGGGGCCCTGGAGCCGCTCCGAGGGAGGGGGGCACGAGTTTGGAGTCGGCACTATCTTGGAAAAGTGGAAGGAGAAATGGTACCTTGAGTTATATGGATGCCCACCCCCACCCCGTCCCCCTTATCAATATAGCGCCGCAGAGACCTCGATCTCTCTCGAGCTGCACCACCGCATCCGCGACGCGATCTTCTGACTGCTGTAGTTCGTTTGCGTCCCCGAGACTCGATTGAAGAATATATTTCCTGGCACGCCTTGAGCTGGCATCTTATTTGAGTTCGTACCTCAGCTCTGAGCTCTTTCCGCTCATTAATACTGCGCTCGGCCCGCGCCTCTCGCTCCTCCCGGTGCGACCCCACCCCCAAGCCCACGTCAAGTGTATCGCTCGTGATAAATTGACCGCGTCATGGCCAAGAAAAACAGTCCATAAAATTTCTGACGCTGCGATAAAAATAAGGGTGGAGGGTGTGCTGAGGGGTGGAGGGTTGTGGATGGGACGAAGCGGGGTGGGGTGGAGCGGGGTGGAGCGGGCTTGCTGCCCCGGTTGACGTCGCAGCCCCTTGAATCATCCGCGCGAATGTCTTAATTCTTACCTCCTTTTTTTCCCGGCCTGGTCTAGTCTGGCGCACTTCCTGCCCGGTGCGCCTCCCCCTCGCCCCGCACGTTTTACAACCAACCCTCCAAATTTCAAGTCGTTATTACATTCCCTTTGGGAGTAAGCTCCTGTAAGCGCTGAAGATTATCAGAAAATTATGTACCCTGCTCCTGGTTATGTCCACTCCTGGTTGTTGTCTAGATCGTCATAAGCGCATGAACTAATAGGACCGAGGAGCAGGACTTCCGTATGTCCTGCCATAATTATTCTCATGGAATCCCAAACGTACCAACGTCGCTCTATGTCAGGTGAGTGAATCTTTTAATGTAACTCACCTCCAAGTGCGTGACATCTGAACACCCTCCGATGCCACTGTACATTTAGAACTCATTCCTTACTAGAGTATGGAAAGGTTCGGGAAAACGGTGGCACGATGATTGTTCTTAGGTTGGTACAGATCGACCAGGTAAATTGTCAACTAGTAGTTAAACGTTTTTTGTTTTTGTATTTTCCACTGCGTGTTTACGGGTGCGGGGTGTAACGGTAACGGGGGACTGTACTGCTACGCCGGCCCCGTCCCGCCCCACCGCATCGTACCCCGCCCGGCCCTGTGGTTGCACAAATGACGCATGCGGTCCGGTCCCGCTCTAACCAGGAGGCTGGAGCTGGAACGCGGCACTGGAATGCTTGGAGTCCTCGAAAACAACTAACTTGGCGCAGTAAACAGGGGCGAAGGATGGCGCGCCTCGTTAGGGGCGGGGCGGGGTGGCGGCCAGCCCCCGGTGTGCTCCGGCGGGCTGGAGCCGTGGCTGGAGCCTCCAGCGGCAGGGCACATCCATCACGCGGCCAGCGCCGGCCGGCCGGCCCTGGAGGCGCCGCTCCGCTCACTCGACAAGAAAAATCACGACAAATTCTGAAAGATCCTCGCGATGAAGTCCGACAGAGGGGTAGGGGCCGCCCGCGCTGGGCCGCGCCCCGCTGCAGCGCGCTGTGTGGAGCTGGGCTGAGCTGCCAGAGACAGTGGTTTTTCTTCATCTGGACGGCGTCGTCCGCACTGACGGCGCCGGCCCGGGCGCGGTCTCCCCTCCTGGCCGCCCCTCGCTCAAGAACACTTCCTCCCTTGCGCCACTCCACCCCACCCCGCCCGCCGATGCAGACCCCAAGGATTATTTCTCATACTTGCTGTCTGTTTGTGATGGCTCGGGCCCTCCTCCCGGTATAAGGGTCCCGCCCCGCCCCTTGCCTTCGGGGCGAAAAATATTGTATAGATATCTTCTTTTGGTCGGCACGGCGTCGGTCGGGTGGACGCGGGCGCCGGCGGGACCTTTGGAAAAGGTCTCACCCCTGGCCTATACCCAGGCCCAGCCCGCGGCTCAGCCGATCTGCACCCTGTGGCCCTGACCGGCGGCCCGGGACCCGACGAGTCGAACCGAGTCAAGCGTGATCTGATTTTGGCCTGCCCGAGCCCCTGCGCTGCTCGGCTCATTCTCTCTCTCTCTCTCTCTCTCTCTCTCTCTCTCTCTCTCTCTCTCTCTCTCTCTCTCTCTCTCTCTCTCTCTCTCTCTCTCTCGCACACACCCACAGGAGACAGATAGTGTTTATCTTTACCGGCGAGAGGCACTGGTCCGTAAGAGCTGCTGCTGCAGCCCTCGCGACATGCAGGCTCCAGCGTTCATGCGACGCGATAACTCACCGCGAGTATTCTTGTCTGCGTGGGTCGGCCACACTTTTGCTTCTGCTGCTGTCGGGACGCTGTCTGCGGTGAAATATTTGAAAACGCTCCCCATCAGCGTTGCGGTGCCCCGCCCCCCCCCCCCGCTTCGCCCCGCTCCGCCCCACGCCACACCTGCAATACGTGTCGGCCGCCCGGCTCCACAACAGCCGCTGCAGCCGCCCTGATTTATACCGCCCAGGTCCCGGGTCCCCACGCGGAGTAGGGCTTATGAAACCGTAAGTCCTGATGACAAGCTCCTCCACGGCCAGAGCAAGAGGGATGGAGAGAGAGAGAGAGAGAGAGAGAGAGAGAGAGAGAGGGGGGGGGGTGCGCGCGCGTTTGTTATTGTAGTCTTCGTGTGAAACGAAACAGGGTACATTTTATTATTTTTCTACGTGATGGGGGAAACCGAGGAAAATGTAAGAAAATTCGATATTCCACCGGGCTACTGCACACACGAAAGCGGTGTGAAAAAAAATTATAGGAAATTTATTTGTGAAGCTACGGTTAAACTTTTGACAGTAAATAAGGAAAATTGAAGTCCGCAGCTGCTCCGCGCTCCCGGCCGCGCCCGGCCCCGACCTCCCCTCTCAGCTCAGCTCCCTGTTGCCCGGCCCCGGCCTGGGACGGTGGGGTCTGATTGAATGTCGCGTCGAGATTTGATTTCACTCACATCACATCCTCTTGCGAGCACAGCCTCACCTCGCCGCTCCGCCCCGCCCTCTGCGCTTCGCCACTCTCCCCCCCCCCTTTCCCCTATCTCTCCCACTCTCCCTCCCCCTGCCTGTCTCTCCCTAAACCTCTCTCACTCCCTACCCGGCCCTCCTTTCTCTCAGCCATGCACAATGCGCCCGCCCGCCCTAACTAACAGACGTACAAGTTAGGCGGGGGCGGGCCGCCCGCCCGCGGCCCGGCTGCGCGCTGCGCTGTGCGATAGCGCCTTCCCTTCCTCGGCTGGGCTGGGCTCAGTGACGATCGCACAAGTTATTTGATTTCCGTTTGAGGACGCGGGCGAGAGTCTGCAAGTGTGAGAAAGGGGAGGAGAGGGTGTAGGGCGTGCCGGGGTGCGGGTGGGCGGGTGGGGGCGGGCCGCGGGGGTGTTCCGGTCGGTGCTCGCGTCTCGCTGTGCAACAGGGCACGTCAGCCGATTCTATTTGGCTGAATCAGCTCTTTAATGGCGCTTGCCAAGTTGTTGTGCGGGGCGAGGCGGGGCGTGGCAGGGCGGGGACCATGTCAGTGAAATTGCGGATTCTTTGGAAGAGCCCGGCGCGGTGGGGCTGCAGTAAATAGCGACCGCCGTGCGCGCGTGTCTGAGACGTGACCCTGTCCGGCTCCTTTATGGCTCTATTAATTCTTTCCCCACTTTCTATTATTTGGCCGACACGAGTAGCCCAGCCCGTGCGGCGCCCCTTAGGCCCACATAGGCAGGCGCCCGCCGCCTCTGGAGGCCCGAGGGGGCCCGCCCTGCCCGGCCAGGCCAGGCCAGGCCACTCCAGACGGACTCGCTTTGCATACACAGCACATTTGTTCCTTTTTCTGGCCATTAAGGAAGAATGGTAGCGCGGCCCTGCCCCGCGCGGAGTGAATGTAGGGCTCCGGGGTGGGCAGAGCCGGGCAGGGCCGGGCAGGGCAGGAGAGGCTGCAAGAGGGCGCCAACGCGGTGTTTCCGACTGTTCATTTTAGTGGTTCAGCGCGTACCTGGCTCAGCTCTTCCTCTGTCTAAATTCGCCGCTCTGTCTCGCTTTAGTCTAACTCTCGCCTTTTAACTGCAAGGAATTAATTTTCTTTCCTTTGAAAACTATAATGCATGCAACATCTACGATCTCTGATCTCAAAGTTTAAGGTCTTGTATTTACGAGGTGAAAACCACGCTATGAATGCCCTGCGCACACCCAATACGCTGCACACCTTACATTTATTTTTATTTTATTTTAGTTTTTCCATCTTTTTTTATTACTAATCTGATTGGAGGATGCCCGCGGCCGCCGCGGGCCGCGGGCCGGCGCTGGCGACAAGTTGGCCGGTCGTCGGAATTATTTGCCGCTGACCTGTGTCTCCACCACGGCCGTCGGCTAGGGCCATTTGTGGGCGAAATGTTTGCGGACACCCTCCCCCCCCCCTCCTTTTCCTCTTCTCACACTTTCGCAGCGCACAACATTTGCGGGCGCCACAGCATGCCCAGGGGCGTCCCAAAGCAATTAGGGCATCGCTTTGGTCGCCGCAGCCGCACACTGACCGCGATAATGACAAACACTTCCAAGTTATGCTCATTACTTTTTTCCACCCCCTCCCTTTCCCCCCTCTCTCTCTCTCTCTCTCTCTCTCTCTCTCTCTCTCTCTCTCTCTCTCTCTCTCTCTCTCTCTCTCATTTTTCTCCGCGGCGCGCTGCGCTATGGTTACGGGGGGTCGGCCATGTTGCGAGTAATTGCGTTTGAAGAATCAAGGGGTTGTTGGAGTTGAGACATTGCACCGCCGCCGCCTTTTAATTTACGCAGCACCCCGCTGCGGCACGGGCGGGCCTCGCGGGCCGCGGGGCCCCCGGAGGAGGGGAGGGACGGTGGTGGGGTGCTACACTGTCAGTATAACGCGCGGGATCGTCTTATTGTTTTATGCGGCGGAACGGGTGGGTATACGGCGTCGTATGGATTGATGGCCGTCGATGATATTGAATACGTCGCGTTGTATAGCGGGCTGAGCTAAAGGGTGCGACACAATGTAAGGAACGCAACGATGTTTTGTGTGTAAAGGGTGGGTGGGTGGGTGGGGGGGGGGGCAGCTGGGGGCGTATGCCGTGACACCTAGGGAAACCAAGGGAGGCAATTTCCCGGGAGTGGTGAGGGACCTGGCGGAGTAGGGTGGGGTGAGCGAGGCGGAGGCGCAGGGAAGGGTAAGAGAGAGGAGAGGGAGATGGGGATAGGGAAGAAAGAGGTGTCGGAAAGAAGGGCTCCTCGCAAGATTTAGAAGCTGCGTGGGGGGAGGGGGGGAGGATGAGGGGGAGGATGAAATATCGGGAGAGGAAGAGAGACGGAGAGATGTGCATTGCATTAATTCATGAAGTTGGGGACTGGGATAAATTCGGTCGAATTCGTACTTTTGTGCGGTGAGTCTGCGTGGTCCTCCCTCCCCCTCCTCCCTGTTGCTCTAGGGTAAAGGGATGAAGGAACAACGGCTGTGGGTTGGGTGGGGGGCATGGTGGGCTAGAGTTTAACGGGCAGCTTCGGACGGACCGGACAACGTAGCCCCAGGTTACCCGCGCACGGCGGCGCACCCTCCCCTGCCCGCGCCCCTCCCCTCGCCCAGGCGACGTGGATTCAGGCCCAGGCTCGAGCTCGGCTCTGCTCGGCTCGGCTCGGCGGACACTTTCCCTTCCGTTTCCCCCGGGAAATAGTCTCCCCTTGCTCCGCCCGCCCAGCCCCGTCGGGCGCGCGCAATGTTATTGTTTTGAGGTGCGTTTTGGGTCGGGACGCGCTCCATCTGCCCAACAGGGGCAGTAAAACAGCCCCAGGTACGGACTGGGGTGGGGGTGTGGCGGGGCAGGCGGGGGGCTGCTACCAGCCATACCCCGCGACGCCACGCCGTGCAATGCACGGAATGCCGCGAAGCACGTCATGAACGGGCGGATCGTGAAACATGCGCCGCGCAAAGTGCGCGTGAATTAGCCGTTCAGCAGCGCAAGGCTGTGTGTGTGTGTGTGTGTGTGTGTGTGTGTGTGTGTGTGTGAGGGAGAGAGAGAGAGAGAGAGAGAGAGAGAGAGAGAGAGAGAGAGAGAGAGAGAGAGAGAGAGAGAGAGAGAGAGAGAGAGCGGGGAGTGGGTGCCAGCCGTACTGCAATGTCCTGGGCATAACGCCCCGGTGGGGTGAGAAGGGAACCTGTTAGCAGTTTGTGACTGGTGCGCAGCCAGATCCGCGGCGGGATACTTGATGTTCAGTGATGGCTGATGAGTCTGGCCTTGAGCTATCATCTTTGAAGGACGAGGCAGTGCCCCCGCCCATGGACGTCTCATATTTCAAACAAAGCCTCTGGATGCTGTCGCACCCTGTTCCGCCGGGTTCCGCCGCCTGTTTGGTCTTAGAGTCCTATGAGAGAGAAGCGCAACCTCGATCCAGACATGTGAGCGCGTCTTTTCTCATACTTCACAAAATCGCAGCGGGCGATATCTCATAGCGGTAGTGGGTTGGGGAGACTTGGGAGGGAAGAGCAGAGTAGAGTGCGAGCATTAAACACGTTGGAAGCTCTGATGGTTCAACATGAATGGAATGGTAAGACTCTCGAGACTATAATGTCGCTATGTTTCTATCCTTTATGATTACTCGTATTTCTGTGGTTATGCGATGAATAGACGTGCCTTCGAAGATATCACACACGACAACACACTTAGAACCCCTCGTCTTATTCGTGTTTCTAAAAGGCCTCATAAACATCCTCAAGTTGAGGAGTCCAGCACTGGTCTTGAGTTTAATGAGATCATTCTGGACGAGAAAAGTAGTGAAATCATTAGAAATGTATCGATTTCTTTTAACCCCTGTGTAAGTTGATGATTCTGCATTTTTGAATTGTTCCCTTGTTCTATAAAAACAACACCATTTGTATCTTGTTATGTTTTATTTTCCAGGCTATTTCAACGCCAAAAATTGCCAATAATGGGATTAATGATGAGAACACTTCCAGTTCTGCTCACCCTTGTGTAAGTCAGTGAACAATATACCATTCAACTGCTCGTTTATAAACAGAAGATATATATTTGTTTGCTATTTTCTAGGCTTTTCCAACTACCCCTCGCCTTATACAGGTAGGGAAACAGCCTCGAGTGATCAAAACCTTAAAGACTTCAGTATTAGAGTGTGACGATTGGATTCTTGGCGAGATGAGTGGTTGTTTTAGGAAGAGTCAACCGTTCTTGTCCATGGTTTCCCAGGTTGATACATGTGTAAGTTTATGTTACTACAATTGAACTGCTCACATATTAATTGTTGTTTTATTCATTTGTATGTCTTTTTTTTAAAGGCTGTTATTGATAGAGTTTTGGAACTCGGGCAAATTGTAGCGAGGAAAGAAAAGGAGCTCAACAGGAGACGAGAACTTATGGAGCAAAAAGAGAGAGAGATTTTGGAATAAATTATTGCTAAAAAAGATGAAAAACTGGCTCAAATGAGTGAAGATTTGCGTGCACTCCAAGAATTAGTTACATCCCAGGCCCGGGAGCTTCTTGATGTTTCCATTGGGACATTAGCATGAGGCTGGACTCCATGAGGAAAGAGAAAGCTAGGTACAATCAAAAGGTAAAGATGTTGGAGAAGCGGTTGAGCCCTATTCAGATTGAGGCACTGATGCGGCAATCAACACGAGGATTGAAATGAGGCATCAGGTTGATGAGGGATGGTGTCATCCTTAAAATGAAGTCAGATACTGCAGGCTATGATGCATGGGTGATATATTTACCCATACTGCCATCTGTCCGGTGCCTCCAGAAAAATGTTCAGGATGTCAAATTTGCTCCAGGCATGCTCCATGCAGTATTTGACATGCTAGAAGTTTTGGGAGAT
The DNA here is from genome assembly GCA_029379305.1 of Frankliniella fusca. Taxonomy (NCBI): domain Eukaryota; kingdom Metazoa; phylum Arthropoda; class Insecta; order Thysanoptera; family Thripidae; genus Frankliniella; species Frankliniella fusca. The sequence goes on along the minus strand of JAHWGI010001270.1, from coordinate 691,225 downwards.
GTAATGCCCAATAGTGAACGTGACTGCCAGCTTGTTTTGGATGAGATAGCTCGAACCAACTCCGAAGTATGATTCATAGTTAAAGGCTTAAGTTTGCCATGCCACTCTTCCAGTCATGAAGGTAATGCAAACAAAGCTCTCCTATTTATCCTTGCTGGGATTGCCACTCGGTGGAAGCCTTCAATACGAGTGGAATTTACAAACTGCAAGGAAGAAGTGTACAAAGGTGACCGATCAAATCCGACAGGAATTGCTTACAAAAAAATAATTGAAGAAATTATTCTCAAAACTGAATGTGAATCTGTCGGACTTCGAGTAAGTAATGTTACATCAGATATGGGAGCAGATAATCTAGCATTCTGGAGAGCATTTGGAGTTAAGGGCAATAGGAAAGAAGTAATATCTTCTTTCACAAACCCTCTACGCCCAAATGCAGAGGTCTTTTTGCTCCCCGATGTAGTTCACTTGATGAAGAATACCAAGGCAATGCTGGAGAGTTATGGGACAATCGAGTTGCCAAGTGCTATCTTGAAAGCTTACGGTGAATTTCACTGTAAGTTACGGTGAACTTGGCATCACCGTAACTTACGGTGGATTTCACCGTAGGCTACGGTAACATTCACCGGTGAATGTCACTGTAGCTTACGGTGAATCAGGGGGAATTACCGTAATTTACGGTGACATTCACCGTAGCTTACGGTGAAAATTCACCGTAAGTTACGGTGAAAATTCACCGTAAGTTACGGTGATGCCAAATCACCGTAGCTCTCAGTGAAATTCACCGTAAGCTTTAAAGAGTGTGACTTTGTTGATGCAGCCGGGCTCACTTCTACTATTGTTGACTACAAACATATAGAAGACCTCCATGAGTTTGAAAAGGACAATAAGATGAAGGTAGCTTTTCGCTTGAAAGAAACAACTCTTCACACAAAGAAGCATTTCAAAAAAATTAATGTGGGCACTGCTAAATCCGTTTGTCACCGTCCTGGAGTGGGGCTTAAATTGCTAGTCATGGAAAAGGAGAGCCTTTCGAATGAGACAACAGCCTGGTTCATTATTTTGATGAACGCCTTTACTCTGGCAACAGCAAGGCACAGAGGCCTTGCAGTCCCTGAAGCGAACATGGGAGCTAATGAGGAGGCGATCTGTTTGATCAAGAAAGTGTCATACATTTTTTCAAATATGAAAGAGGGACAAGGTGCATGGAAACCTGTTCAAAAATTCATTGAGGTACTTTGTCATGGTTATTTGGGATTAATAGATTAGTTTTTTTAAATGTACAACAGTTCTCCTTTCTGATGCTCGGTCGATTTACCAGTGACTGCATAGAAAATATATTTTCTTTAGTTCGACTAAAGCAGACAGTTCCTAAAGCCTCAATGTTTCTCCAGAATTTGAAAGTTATAACATTAGCTCAGAATAGTATGTATGTCAGAGGGTCCAGTTATAATAAAGGTGAATCCGCAATACTGTTCATAGCTAATATAGCTCATGCAGCTCATACGTTCCTCTCATTTCTGAATGCGGAGTGTAAGAAGGCAAACTAGGGAACTTATTTGGTGAAATGCCCTCTTTGAAATATATCAAATTTTCACTTTCACCAAAAACGTATAGTTGAATGCGAGGAACTTATGAGGCACATAAGCGCATGAGTGCGTGAGCTATGAGCAGTATTGTGGATTCACCTTAATGATGAAGGCAGAGCAATATCAAACATTGACTTTTTGAAAGAAGCCAGGAACAGAGCTTTAGAAAGAGCAAGAGAACGATTTGATGAAAGTTTGGAAGAAATAATGGCTAATTCAATGGACCTCTGGTACGGGAATGTGATTTTCAAATCTTTGGTGATGTGGGAAGATCAGTGCTCTATGATATTGCTGGGAGTATGATAACTATAATTAAAAAGTCAAATGAAGTACTCTGTGATCTGTGTGTATCTGCTGTCTTGTGGAAGGGAGATAATCCTCACCGTGACTCAACTGTCACGGAACTGAAAGAGTATGATATCGTACGAGAAGACAATCCACAGATGAGGTGTTCAAAGCTATTCTTTCAGCAGAGGTGTCATTTCTAAAATGTAGAGACAGGGCATGTAAGTTGAAAGCAGCTGATATGAAACAATACTTTGTTGAAAACTTAATGTACGTGTGGAATGGTGCTGCAATACCCGACTGTCATCAAATGGGCAGGAAAATTTTGTACAATTTTTTTGACTTTCGCATTGAGGAGTATTTCAGGGTCCAAAGAGAAAACATTAAGGAAACAGAGCGAATTAAACGGAGTAGCAGGAGTGTTGCTGGGCACCAGGCTGCCAGTCAGATGGTTTAATATTTTACTAGTTTATTTTACATTTTACTGTCCTCCTTGTGGTGACTATATTGAGTTAATTTTACTTTGGCTATAATGTAATGGATTTTATGCTTCATGCATTTTGTTTTTACTGCACAGTACTATTTTAGCTTATATTACTAATACATATGGTTTTAGTTCCTGCCCAAAATATTAATTAGCTTCAATCTGTGTTTCTGACTCTCTGTTAAAAAATAAAACAACAATGATATACTATGTCACAGTATAATTTATTGAATGCAACAACGCGCAGATACTTTGAGCATCTGGACACAGAACAAAGTTGATGGGCCAGTGAAGAAACTCGATAAAAGTGCTAAAATACTGCTAGCAGCACCAGACACTCCGAGCATCTTAGGTATTGATACAAACACTAGCTAAACTGATGTGTAGTCCACTGCCTGTAGAAGAGAGATGACACAAATGCCATCTTGTTTTGGCCAGTTACCGTCTTTCAACAGACGAAGAAGGCGGTCTTTGTGCTCCGTTTCTTGCTCCAGGTGTTGTAGTTTCTTTTCATTCTGATTTATAGTGGCGATAAGTTGTATCATCCTTTGATTGTGCTGCAAACAAACAAACAAAAAAAAACAAAAAAAAAAAGGAAAAACGAATGCCACTAACCAAGAGGAATTCATCAAATGCTGTCCTGCTAATGGGTACTCACAGTGGTGTGAGAGCAATACATCCCAGCAGAAGAGCTAAACGGGACTGGCATGATAGCTTGCATCAGATCAAAGATACCTGAAATATAAAAAGATGTTATAATTGTAAAATAAACAAATACTTAGCCAAACATTTGCTGGATTTGCAAAGCGACTCAAACTCTAATAACCAAGCTGAACAGGACTTTTCTTTCCATGAGCATTCTATAACGCTGCCTAATAAGACGAGGTGATTTATTTAAACTGAGGAAGTGCAATAGTTTCAGATGATAGCTTGAAACTTACCGCAACACAGAAATAATTATTATAATTATTATTATTAGAAGATATCTTCTTCAAGCTTTGTTTACGTGTTTCTCTGGAGCCTTCTGCTGCTGCCGAGGTGAGCGCGCTGAAACTCTAGAAATTACTACGACAGTGAGTGAAAGTATGGCAAATCGCGCACAACGCTGAAACGCGCGCGCGCGCTCACGCACAGCGGTAGCGCTTCTCTCTCTTCTAGGACTCTACCTGGTCTGACTGACGGGCCCGGAGGGGACCGCCTCAGCTGCGGTATTGCGGCGCTGAACGAGAGCTGCCAATAGGCCGGACCAGCTAGCCGCAGCCTGTCAGCCGCCGGGCAGGTCTGGGTTGGGGGCGAATGGGTAGCGGAGAAGGTTCGCGCCGTGCCTCCCGGTGCTCCGCAGTTGAACCACAATCTGTAGGCGCACATGTGATAGTACTGACACTACTCCGCAGCTAGCTTTCAGCAGATAATACGTTATAGTATCAGCTGCTTTGCTGTCGTAAAATGAAACGTTTTAAATTATTTTTTATGCTTTGTCTACTATTTTGCTGCGACTGACCGTGCGCCCTACAATGCACGACGTATTGCGAGTATCGAGGGGACGACCACTCAGAATTTTGGTGTACATGGAATATCTGGAATATTTGAAGGATTTCTGGAATATTTGGGGAATATCTGGAATATGTTGGGAATATCTGGAATCTTTTTGGATTATCTGGAATATTTGTGGAATATTTGGCTATTTTTTTTTGTGGAATATCTGGAATACTTCTTGAATATCTGGAATATTTTGGAATATTTTTGGAATATTTTTCAGTGTGTACATGGAATATCTAAGTGGTTGACCCCTCTGCGAGTATCGTGTCTGCATGCCGTGTGGAATGTGCTCCAGAGCCATGGGCCATCCCCCCCCCCCCCCCTCCTATTCTCCCGCACCCCTCCCCTCTACCTTCCACCCTCTACCTCCCCTCTCGTCGGCCCTGGAGGGTGGGTGGCCGTTCATTGCCCGATGATGGTTGTTTTCGTTAAGATCTTAAGCGTTATTGGCTGAGCCGTGAGTTATGGAGTTTTCCATTTCTTTGTTGGTCCCTTGGTTTGGTTGCGCAGCACGCGCCCGAGCGGGTCTCGGATTGCGGCACTAATGGCCTCTCTTGATGGCTGTGTTAAAAAATATTTATGTGCCGCTTGGCTTTGGTTCGAATGTCATGAAGTACATGACGCGCTATTCCTCTTTTTAGTGAATTTACAGACTTTTCTAGCCCAGGACGACAGATTCGTACAACGGAGGATAAAATACGACAACTTTTTAAGATGGTTAACTAGTTGTGGTACTTTTATTCTTCTTTTCACTGTGTCATTTCAGACCCTTTTCAACAGTTTGTGACTCGTTTTCTTGTTATGTATGACGCCTACGTGCCGCCGCGTCCCCCGCCCCGGCCCGTGGGCCGTGGGGCGTAACGACGCAGTGCGGTGCTGGCTGCCTATCATGAGGGTCGGTCGCATATTGTGTTCACCTCCCCTCCCCCCTCCCCCGCACACACCTCGTTCCCTAACCTTACGCTGCAAAACTTCCGTATAGGACCCCGTCGAGCCTGCTTCATGCTGGGCTGGATGTGTCCAAAGCGAATAGCTGGGTGAACGGCGGCAACTACATTGGAAATGCATCTTGATGCCTCTCGCTCTCGCATGTGTACTGTTATTCAATTAATGTAATGTCACATTCTTTTCAACGTGAATCGGCCAGAATATGCGGACTAAATTTTATTGTCACATTCAAAAGATTGTGACATTAATATTAAAAGGAATGTGACAGTTTTCACATGAAAAAGAATGTGACGTCACAGTAATTGAATAACAGTGTGGGCAGTAGTTTCACAAGATGATAATTTAAATTATCGTTACGTAAAAGGATCAGGCATCATCTTGTCATCGCAGACAGTAAGGAGCAGAGTCATGAGATAAGGGCGGTGTTTTCTACTGACGGAATTTTTACATTTCAATAATTGACACTTGCATTCATTCCTAATTGAAAAGAGTTCTCAGCTCCCATGCACTTTCGGCTATTAATCACCCTGAAGTGATTGTAAAATTGCACACTACTGTGAATGTGCTACGATCACGTATACACTTAGATTTGAATTGTGAAGGGACATCTGTGTACAGAAATTTGCCAAAGAGAAGGAAAAGGGGGAAAATGCAGACCATAACCGCGCTATACCCTGGCCTGGATCCATACCGTACACGGAGCGAGGAATTTACAATAATGATAATGACGGTGATGACGGGTGGCCTGTTGTGCCACGTGGTCCGCCCCGCACAGCCCCGTAAGGCCCCGCATTCCGCTGCTGTTTAATTCTAGCGGAGCTGGTCGTTGTGCCGGGGAACATAATCGCCCGCGTTTTTCTCGTCTCTTTCTCTTGTGCTGCGGCGAGGGGTGGGGGGCTAGCGGAGCTGCTGTCTGCTGTCTCGCTCCCACACCAAGCGCCCCTTTATGGGCATTCTATGTGGTTAAAATAATGGCTTTATTCAACCGCACGGCGTGAAGCTTCTGAAAAGCGGAGCGGCGCGGAAAGAGGGAAAGTGGGGGGAGGGGGGGCAGGGGAGGGAGAAATGGTGAGCTTGAGTGGAGGATTTCGGCTCGTCTCTGCTGGCGAAGAGAGTTATGGATTTATGGTGGCTCAGCTCTGCGCTGTTGTTTGATTTTCGCTGTAAAAGGGATTGATGGAGTTGTGGTTGTCGCCCGGGGAGCACGTGGCGCCGCGCTATTGGGACAAAAAAAAACCGTGAAACTTGGTAAAATAGAAGAGACGGAGTTGTAGTTGAAGGCATTTTGAGAGGGAGGGGGGGAGGGGTTGAGAGGGAGAGGATGTGACACTGAATCGCTCAGCTCAACTTACTACTAAACGTAGCATTTCTGTTGCGAGGGCTGCTATCAGCACGCGGAAAATGAGAATGATATGTCACTCTCTCAAGACAAAGATTTTGACACAAAATGTTCCTCAACTGTGAGATTTTGTTTCTCGCTCCATTAGAGTGACTGTTTAAATTTGTTTGTCGCTCTATTTGAAATCTGATGGGTTTATCTCGCTCTTTTTCATTGACTATACCAAATCTTATCATCACTAAATGTGAGATAGAGGAAAGTGATGTTTTATGAAATAAAACTAACGTGTCATGTGTAACGTTTCTCGATGAATTTTCGTAAAAGAACGTCTCATAAATTCACTCTCTGGGCCGACAATGCGAGGGGGCAACCACTCCCTATCCTAGTGTACACAGGATTTCTAATGATTTGGGATCACTGAAAATGGAGGAGTCGCCTTTTTCGATCTTTGGAGAGCGACTTTTCTGTACCAAATTTGGATTCTCCTGGGAGAGTGACATGGTTGAACATCACTCTATTAGAGTCACTTTGATGACTCTTTTTGAGTCAAGTCATCAAATGTCACTCTTTTGGAGCGATTTAAAAAAAACTCCAGAAAAGACTCGATTTGAGTCGTTTTAGCGAAAGTCACTTTTACTGAGCGATGAAAAAATACTCCGCTCATTACGGGCGAGAAATGTGACTAGTACATTTCCGGTGATTTCTATGGATTGCGTAAAGATTTCTCCGGATTTTGTAAAGATTTCATATGGTACATTCGGGTACTTTTAACAAATATATACCAAATTCCACAAAATTCTAAAAGATTTCACGAGGTTTCATGGGATTCCTCAAGGTTTCACGAGATTTCACTGATTTCTGTGAGATATTTTATGATATTTCTTGAGATTTCTCAGTTGGATTTCGTAGGATTTCATCGAGATTTCGGGGATTTCATCGAGATTTCCGAGGGCTTGTACACAGGATTTCACGAGTGGTTGCCCCCTCGCGACAATGTTAGTATTACAACTTGCCTTTTGATGTCTCTATCTTATGACATGGACTCTTGCATTGTGGCGTATATACGATACTGGCCGCGTTGCCGCCTACCGTTCTGTGGGAAATGCAAATAGGTAAGGGCTAGATGGGTAGAAGGCGCGGAGCCATTTGAATCTCGCCCGGCTGAGCGGCCGCGCGGCGCCCCTCACTACCACCCCTCCTTGCCCCGCCCCACCACGCCAGACCCCTGCTTATAGATGGAAAGCCTCCAATTGCTCTCCATTTGCCTCGGCTCGACTGCGGCTTGGCTCCCCCACCGCTGCACTGCGGCCGATACACCACTGGCGGCCACCCCGGGGCCGGGGGCCGGGGGCCGGGCTGGACGCCAGTTACTTTATAGCGCATAAGAGAGCGTTATAAACCCAAGTCGTATAAACAGGGATACAGTTCGTCAGGCTGCTCCCCCACTCCACCTCATACTGGGAGCCCCCGCCCCAGCCCGCCTGATCCATCTAGTTGTCGTAAAAGGATGGAATTGAGCTGTTGGCCGCGAGCGCGGGTGGCGCGGGGCAGGGCATGGCGAGGCGGGGCAGGGCGGGACTGCACTGCTGCTGTGGCGGTATAGTGCTTCCGGGTCCGGCCCGGCCCTTTGTGTACGAGCGCAGCGTGTGCTCGCCCAGCGTGAGCTGGCCGCTTCTTCTGCTGCACGCATTGTTCTGTGTGGTAGGGCGGGCGCACAGTGCGGCCAAATCGAAAAAAGGCGGACATAATTCATAGCAGGTAAACTGTTCGAGCTAAGTAAGTAAGATTCGTGCCTCGTAGGTTTAAGGTGTCTCTGAATTCGGTTTTGACACTATTTTTGAAATTTGAGGGGCGGAACAAGCTAAAAAAAGGGGGGGAAATTTTTAAATTTGCTGTGTTTTTCTGAAATTTTGAAACATGGGATTTTGATGGTCGCTGATTTCATTTTTGATATTGATTTTGAAATTTGAGGGGCGGAACCGGTAATAAAAAGGGGGGAAACATTGAAAAACTGCTAGAACCGTCTCACATGGAGATCCCATAGATTGTCGGGGTCGCTAATTCCATTTTTGACATTATTGAGATTTGAGGGGCGGAACACGGCATAAAAAGAGGGGAACGTCAAAAATTTTGCTGTATCTTTTTGTAATTATACGTTTCAACGGGTATTGAGGTCTGCTGACAACATTTCTGACACTATTTTTGTCAAACTAGGGGCGACTCAGGGCACAGAAATGAGGGGGTGTTCGAAAACTAGACCTTCACACGTCTATAAACATTTTTCGTGAATTTTCAGAGTCGCGTATTCAGGATATTCCTTCTGGAATATTACTTTTTTTCATTTGGTTCTAAATAGATAAACTTAGGGTGGAAAGATCAAATAGGCTACAAAATCCAAAAGAGGAGCTCGTTCTGACACCGAATCGGCTTCCCCACCGCACGGCTGCCCGCCCGGCCCGCCTACATGCTGGCCAGGACGGCGAGCCGTCGCGCTGCGCATGCGCGCTGGGCGGCGCGGCGACCGGCCGGCTGCCACAGGCCTCCACATTATTGACAATTACATAGAAACCGCCGAAAAACCGCCAACCAAACTCTTCGGCGTCGGATAGACGAAGGTTCAAGCTTTCGTTTGCGATAACGCATGAGTCTGAAATATTCTGCAATCGTTTTATAACTCAAATATAAAACCAGGAAGAGGTTACGGTGTCCCTCGACGACATGACTCATTGTAAAACGTTTTTATTCGTAAATCTGTACTCGAAAAAGATGTTTTAATATATAATTGGGTAGAGGAGAGTCCCAGCAATCCCAAACCACGCACGCGTCTCTCCAAAAACACCCTAACAGTGCGAAAAGAACGCTGTGAAAACTGCCTGTCAGAAGCTCACTCTCAGGTTGGAGAAGCTGCGCCCGGGAGCCGAAAGTTTGAGCTCTCATATTTCGTGATGAGCATGCGTTTGGCAGCTGGTTTTTGTGATGGAAGAGTAGTTTAATCATTGAACTTCACATACCAATAGATAAAATCGCCGTCCAGACCTTTCAGAAAAATGAATTATGTCCGCCTTTTTGCGATTTGGCCGCACTGTGGGGCGGGGCGCGGGGCGCGGGTACGGGTGCAGCGGCGCTAATAGGGAAGGAGAGGGTGTTTGTCAGTATCCAGCAGCAGGGTTGGGGTGGAATGTGCTGCACTCTGGCCCCCCTCTAACCCCTACCCTCTCTCCCACCCCCTCCGCTCTTCAGCCGCACCTCTCCCCTCTGATGTGCGCGGTGCGCGCGTCGCACGCCCCGCGTACGGTCGTCTGACAAAATCTCGCGCGGAATTTGTTTGTTGCCAGCCGGGAATATTGATAGCCGCTTTCTTGCTCGCTCCGCCCCGCCCCCCGGCCTGCCGTGCCCGCTGTGGACGTCGCGCGCATTCCAAAGTGCAGCGGGGAATATCTATCTGCCCTGCTGCGCCCCCCCTCTGCCCCCCTCCCCTCTTGCGGCGCCTCCCCCGCGCGCGTCACGTCTGAGCGGCTCTCCTCCCTCCTTGTCCCCCTCCCCTCCTGCAGCTGGCGTACGCCGGCTGATAACTAAACCCCCGGCCAGGCATGTCGCACGGGCCGGCGGAGCCCCTCACGTGCGGGAGCGCGCGGGGCTAGGCGGGGCGGGGCGGGGTGGGGTGTGGGGTGGTCCCTTGAGTTATCGGTGCCAAGATTTCCATCCCGCACAACGCCCGCCTGTCGTCCCCGCCCCGAGCGGCCCACATGCGGGGCTGGTCCGGATGAATGCGGCGCTCATCAGTCGAGTGCGTGCCCCGCCCCCTCCTCCCCCTACCCACTCTCTCTCTCTCTCTCTCTCTCTCTCTCTCTCTCTCTCTCTCTCTCTCTCTCTCTCTCTCTCTCTCTCTCTCTCTCTCTCTCTCTCTCTCTCTCTCTCTTCTCCGCGGCCGCTGAGTTCTTTCCATATTTTGGCGACATTCCCTTTCTCCACCGCTCCCCGGCTACGCCCCGCGCCATCACAGCCTCCGCGCGCGCTGCTTTGCGCTTTGCACTTTGCATTCCTCACGGCCCGTTTGATGTGCCGGCGGATCCAGCCCCTCGGGGCCCGAAGCGGGGCGGCCTTCTCCCCGCCGGCGATCTGCAAATGTGTTGCCACTCCACCACCACCCTTTCCTTCATTCCGTAAGCCGATGGTGGCCCGTCGCCTCTGCCGCTCCAGAGTGCCCCGCCCCGCCTCGACTTGCTTCCAGGCAGAGCTCTGCTCTCATGCAGCCTCTTTGACAGTCACAATCCTTTTGTTTGCGCGCCATTGCGGAATTATTCGTGTTTTCTTCATTTCGGATGCACCCTCCCCTGCTCTGTTATTTCTCGTGGTGCCTGCCCCCCCCCCCCTCCTTTTCCTCCCCATGGATTATTGGTCTGGCCACGCCGCGCTGGGCTGGCTAGGCGTGGCAGAGCGGGGGGCTCCTGCGAGGGCTCCGACCCGCGTGCGGCCCCACGCGGCCCCTGGTCGTGCCGAGGGGGGCATGAACCTGTTGCGTCCCCGCCGCGCGCCCGGGGGGGCTGGGGGGCTGGGGCTCTCGAGCAGAGGGGGCTTGGGGGATAACAGGTGGTTTGCGTCGACCGGCTGCCCCAGCCCCCCCTCAAGTATTTACTCGTGTTCAGCACAGGCTTCGCTTTTAGGACGAAAGGAATTTTTTAGAAATCGGCTAAGTGATTCCGTCATAAATCTACCACAAGGCAATTTTGTATAAAAATAAATAGTAACTTGTCGTGAGCTATACAGAAACTATACTGGTTTTCACACACCACACACCCCCCCCAAAAAATGGGGCGCACTTCTGCTAGGCCTAGGCTCTAGGCTTCCGCAAGAGCCACGACGGCCGGGTCCTACACTAGGTAGGTGCGGTGTAGTATATCTCCTCAGCACGGCTCCCCAGCCCTCTCTCTCCCTCTCCCCTCGCGCTACCGAGGCCCCTGGAGGAGCGAGGGTAGGCAGTCCCGCGAGGCAGCCGCGGCGCGCGGGACTGCCGCCCCTCCGGGCTGGGTTTAGGGCCGCGCCCGCGGGCCTGAGCTGAGCTCCCCCTTGCAGCAGCGCAGCGGCTCCCCTGCAGGGGCCCGGCCCGGCCCACCCCGGCGCCCCAGCCAGCAACGCGCGGCCCGGTATTCAATGATTTACATTTCGCAGCCTTATGGGGAGCTCAGGCTGGGCCAGGCCGGGCCGTGCCGTGCCCGCGCTGCCTCCTGCAGGCACCCCCGGGCTCCCCGCCAGGCTCCCCGCCAGGCTCCCCGCCAGGCTCAGCTGCGGGATCACGGCCGCGCCTGGCGGAGCGGGGCGCGGCTGGGTGTGTTTTTGGCCTCTCGGGCTTCACCCCTACAACATTCGTCAGCGCGCCCTCGACTGTAAATTCTTGGCCGCATCACCCTTGCTGCACGCGCCCCTCTTACTGCGGGCCTGGAGTACTCTCTCCGGCAGAGCACTTTCTCTCGGTATTATTTCTGTTTTCGCACATTCGTCTATCTTCCCAACGTCAGCGCACGGCGTTATAACCGCCATTCTTCCCTCGACAAAGCCATATAGGCCGTAGGTTTTCTTTCCCATCCCACGTTTCAGGGTGAGACACGAGGATAGAATCTATGCGTCTGAGACGCGCGGATCAAACAGGGGCGGGCAATAAATTGCGTGACGGATGCTCACCGCAGCGTGCGCGCGCCCCTGCGCAGCGCCCCCCATTCACCTGCTCACTTGGTGCCGGCCCCCACCGCGCCCCACCCTCCCGTGCACGTACGAGCGATCTCACGGGAATGATCCCAATCTTTCTTTCTTCGCCGCGACATGTGGAATTTTCATTACCGATCGCTTGGTGGGCCATAAAGCAGCAGCGAGCCAGACGGGTGCCCTGCGGCCCTCCTCCTCACCAGGACGATCGGAGTGGGGCGGGGTGGGTTTGGGGCGGGGTAGCCTTATGGATGGGATGGTGTGAGGGACTGCGGCGCAGACCCTCCACCGCGCGATAGTGCCGCCCTCACCTTCGTCCTGCTCCAGGACGGGGTAGGGACGCACTTCACGCGCCGCACACCGAACTTTCCGGTAAACTTTCTCCGATGAAGGTTTTACCTCCTGTGGGGCCCAGCCGGCTGCGCGGCTGGCAGTATCTCAGGGCGAGTAATTGAAATGGTGGCTCAGGCCAGGCCCGTCGCGCCCCGCCCCGCCTACCCCCGCCCGGGGCCGGGGCGCGTGATTAGACCGCAGTGCTTTATTGATGCCAATTAATCCTGTTATTGATGTGGCAAGAATATATGGAAATCCTGGCGACTAAAATATGCAGATTGTATCCCTTCAAACGTGTAGCTCAAAACTAACACATGATTCACATGACTTGCTACTCATTGAAGGGTTTGCCATGAAAAATTACAGAAACATGCTGTGTCCTCGACTTGCAACCATTTTTTTTTTTATTGAAAACCATAATATTTTTACATCACGCAGTTTAACAGTACATACACTGTAAATAGGAAAGAAAAATTTTGTCTCCACAAATGTTGAGATTTTGTGCACGTCGCCTGCTAGGGACAAATTTTGTTTGTCAAATTTTCTGAGACAACTTGTCTAAGTGTAGATACGTATTGAACCCTTAAATGCAAACTACTTGTCCCAAGTAGGTTATGTGCACAAAATCTTAACAGTTTTGGGGACAAAATTGTCCTTTCCCGTTTAGTGTGTACGTGCCACGGTGTGGACCTGCTTCGCTAGCGGAAGGGGTTTGTAACAAAGCGAGGAACACTCAGTGGTTATTTGGAGAGCTATACCTAAAACAGTTTATTGAATTTTAAAAATAAGACGTGATTTTAAAAGAGGGTAAAATTCCACGTGGCGTGGCGCGCTCCACTTATTAGTTACTGGAAAGCAGCGTTACACAGTTCAACTTCCGGTTTGTGGGGCTTTCATTCAGATTTTTTATTTTGGCCTTGGCCCTACTCTACGAATCATACTCTCAACGACGCGTATGATTCTGCCCTGCATCCCGCACACTATATTCCTAGGCCTCGGTAAATTTTATCCTAATTTGAAGTCGCCCTAATTTTTGCAAATCCTGAATGTTGTTCAGTAGTTCTTGCTTACCCTCCCTAACGTCAGTGTCTTTGCTAGGGTTAGGGTTCCGCTCGGTTCAAGCAATGCGACCGTTCCTCCGCACGCCGCTTCTACCCACTGGCTGGCCTGACCCGGCAGGGCTCTGTTGTACTGTAGCGGCTGTAGCACTCTACATGCAAACAGCCACTTAGGCGAACTCACCCCTTTGCAGCCTGTGCGGCTGGCGCTGCTGGCGCCTGCTCGATGACTTGCAGGAGGGACACCCGCACCGCAGCAGGTCGTCCCCGCCCCCAACACCGACCAGCGTCATCATCTTCATCGCGCCCGCAGGTCCCACAGGAGGCGCCTGCAGACCTGCGTGTGCGTGCCTTTGCCTACCCCCTCCGCGGCCATGCCTGCTTGCTGCAGGCTGCTGCGCTACGGGCGGGACTACGCTGCCTGGCTCCTGCAGCAAATTGCTTGCCTAAGTACGTGACTATCTGCAAGCGCCCCGCCCCACGCCCCACCTTGCACTCGCTTCGCTAGGCTGGTGAAAGATATCACCGTGCATAGGCTATCATATGCTATCATATCCGCTGCCTAGCACGCCGCGCCGCCGTGCCGTGCGAGTGTGTTTTGGGCGGGGCGGGGCGAGGCGAGAGCAGCACATCCGAGGCGTCGCGACGCTTTATTAAATCAATCGCCCCTTCCCCTCTTCTCGACAATCCCCTCCCCCTTCCCCCTTCTCCTCTCTCCTCCTCACCATTTCGCTCCTTCCGCGTGTCATCTATACGGGCGTTCACATTCAAGAAAGAAAAAGAGAGGGGGAAAAATAGCTGCTTGTACTGTGAGCTGTGTTTGTCGGAGACCAGCTGCAAAAATGTCTTGGGGTTTCGAGAGGGAATAAATCGTACCTATGAACTTACTGGTATTCAATATTCCTTTGCATGCAGTGATATTCAAAAGTTGGTTATATTCACATTTCGTAAAGGTTTTTAGTTGGGATCCCTTGATCTCTCACTGTGTTGTAGAGGGAGGCACTGCGACTCATGAGGACTCAGATCAATAACCTGACTCCTCTACTGTTCGCCGCGCCACTGACGGACGAATAGATGGATGGTTACGGTTGGCTGAGTCGGAGACGAGACGCAAGCTGCGACGAGCCTTTGCACTCGTCCTCTAGGGCTCTGGGTGTCCCCGCCACGCTGCGCCCCGCCGCGCCACGCCCCACCACGCCCCGCCGCACCTTGCTCCGTTCACCCCTATACCGCGACATTGCGACCGCGGGGTGTAACACGGCGTCAACGGGGCGAGCCCGGCCGTAAGATTGAGTGATGGATGGAAGTGTCGCACGGCCGCGACATCCCTCGGGGAAGCAGAGAGAGAGAGAGAGAGAGAGAGAGAGAGAGAGAGAGAGAGAGAGAGAGAGAGAGATGGGAGGGAGGGGTAAGGACATGCTCATCCTCTCACATGACTGCGCCTCCTTATTCCAGAGTCCTCTCATGTCAGTCCCGTGGCAGGGTCTCTCTGTGGTTCTGCTGCTCCACCACTCCTCCTCTGTGGACGCACGAGCGATTATTTGGAAACATTTCCCCCCCTCCTTTTCGCTGTAAAAGTTTTTTTTTTTTTCTCCAGCTTTGCACTGAGATGACTCGAAGCGGAGCGCGGCCATGGCGTGCGTGAAGTGAAGCCACCTCTCCGCGGAGGGTTTTACTCGCATCTACATCCACCCGAGCGGCGGCATCTCCTCGGGCATATTCGAAGGAGGAACAACTCAGAAGTTTTTGTACACCTCGTAATTTAGAAAAAATTCTGGAAAAATCAGAAAAAATCAGGAAAATAAAGAAAAATACTCAAAAATTTGGGTAAAATTCAAGCAAAAATTCACAAATAGCTTACGAAACTTCTCAAAAATTCCCGAAAATTTACCGAGGGGTAAATAACTCCGAATTTTGATGTACACCACTAATTCAAAATTCACACTAATTCAAAACTAATTCACGCGAATTCAAAACGAATTCAAAACAAATTCAAGCGAATTTAAGGAATGACCTCAGAAAATACACGCACATCTGATCCAAATTATTCTCTCAATTACATGATTAAATAGGATTTTTAGTAAATTATTGTGAATGATTTCTATTTATTCCAAATTATTGGAAATTAACTTGCAACTGCGCAAAATAATCACAATTATTTCAATTATTTTTTTAAACTTTTCAGAAACAAATTTTGCTCTGCAATTGAAAGGGTGGCGTGAAAACATGGAAAATTTTTGCGGCAGTAAACCTCCCGACCCGAAGGAGGTTGCGGTTCCCGCCAGGCACAGGGCTTTAACCCCCTGTGGCAGCCAACTGCTTCGGTGTTCCATGGGAACCGGCGCTTTGCTGACTGCGATCCTATCGCGCAATTCGACAGATTTGATCCCCGTACCACCATTGGCCTACCCCTAGAGGTACGAGCGGTGTCAAGAGCGTTAGACTTCCTGATCCCAGTTTCAGAGGCCTTACCTCAGAGGGGTACGCGGGATTCGAACCTACAACCCCGAGTGCCGACACGTAGCCAGAACAGGAAGCGACCCAACGCCCAGAGCCACCGAGCCAACGGCGGTGAGACGTGTTTAACTTCTATTTGACCTGCCATCCAGCTGCGGCTAAAGGGAATGTCAAGCGCGAAAAGCACTTACCCGAGTGGGAGTCGAACTTCGGACCACTCAGTTCGGTGTTGCGCGCTCTACCAACTGAGCCACGACGCCACGATGACTGTACAGTGCGACGGGTTCGAGTTGTATTAGCCCTGTCCTCCTGGCTGGAGGCTGCAGGATACGCGGCAAATACGGCTCGAACCCGTCGCACTGTACAGTCATCGTGGCGTCGTGGCTCAGTTGGTGGAGCGCGCACCATCGAACTGAGTGGTCCGAAGTTCGACTCCCACTCGAGAAAGTGTTTTTCGCACTTGACATTCCCTTTGGCCGCAGCTGGATGGCAGGTCAAATAAAAGTTAAACACGTCTCACCGCCGTTGGCTCGGTGGCTCTGGGCGTTGGGTCGCTTGCTGTTCTGGCTACGTGTCGGCACTCGGGGTTGTGGGTTCGAATCCCGCGTACCCCTCTGAGGTAAGGCCTCTGAAACTGGGATCAGGAAGTCTAACGCTCTTGACACCGCTCGTACCTCTAGGGGTAGGCCAATGGTGGTACGGGGATCAAATCTGTCGAATTGCGCGATAGGATCGCAGTCAGCAAAGCGCCGGTTCCCATGGAACACCGAAGCAGTTGGCTGCCACAGGGGGTTAAAGCCCTGTGCCTGGCGGGAACCGCAACCTCCTTCGGGAGGTTTACTGCCGCAAAAATTTTCCATGTTTTCACGCCACCCTTTCAATTGCAGAGCAAAATTTGTTTCTGAAAAGTTTAAAAAAATAATTGAAATAATTGTGATTATTTTGCGCAGTTGCAAGTTAATTTCCAATAATTTGGAATAAATAGAAATCATTCACAATAATTTACTAAAAATCCTATTTAATCATGTAATTGAGAGAATAATTTGGATCAGATGTGCGTGTATTTTCTGGGGCATCCCCGAATTTAAAACGAATTCAAGTAAATTCACAAAAAGATCACAATAATTTCACTTTGCAATAAATTCAAAAAATTCAAAGCTAATCCAAAACGAATTCAATTCAATTTAGACAAATTCAATTCAAATTCACGCAATTTGTACACCGAATTTAGAGTTGTTTACCCCTCGAAATTTACACAAATTTACAAAATTTGCACACCAAAATTCTGAGCTGTTTACCCCCTCGGGCATATCCCGCCGCGCTCTGCGCCCCACCCCGTCCAAACCCGTCTCGCCTCACCCACGACAATCAGCGAGGACGACGCGGCGGATTGGGGCCTCTGTAATTGAGAGTGCAGCAGTTTGCTAAACAGAATACGTGACAATGGGGCGGTAATGAGGGACTGCCTGGGCGGTGGAGCTGCGGGCGGGGCGGGGCGGGGCGGGGTGTTGCGGGGCGGGGTGGATCTCACAGACCGAGGTGCCCGCGCCCGCTGCGGGGAGGGGAGGCCACGGTGATTATTCGGACGAGTCTGGAGTGAGCGGAGCCGTCCCTGTTTAGTCACACTTTTAATGACTTGAGTCGATTTCCCGCGGGGCCGTGCCGGGCCGTGCCGGGCCGCCTCTCAGTGCATGCTAATACTCATCACTCCCCGCACCCCCATCGCCACCCCACCCCTCCGCGGAGCCCCTCTGGAACCCTTCGCCCTCTTCCCGCCGGTTCCCCCCAGCATATTCTCACCCCCACTGTCTGGTCTCAGTGGTCCTTTCTCCTCATCCTTCTAATTTTGTCCCGATTTTTCCCTTGGAACCTAATTTCGCCGTCCTTCCCTCTTTCCTTGTTTTGTTTTCTGTCGGCCCCACGCGAGCACCAGATTTTTTGTGATGCTGAGACATCTTCGGCTTTTGATAAGTATTTTGTTTAACTAAGAGGTACGCAGCCCACATCCACCCTCATCTCAGCCACGTGTCCCGAGCGGGGAATCTTTTATTTTGCCGAAGTGCGCGTCCTTGTTTCTGCGCGATACGAGTCTGATGACTTTAAACTCGATATTATTGCACACTTTGGGCGTGTCTAGACGCCTGGTAGAGCCGGGTAGAGCAGCCCTTCTTCCTAAAATTGAATCTCATGCCCCAATCCCCTCTGCCCCAAACCCCTCCTTTTTCCGCGTCTAGCCTTAATGACAGCAGCGCGGGCCGGGCGGGCCGGGGCGACGCGGGAGTAGTCAAGTGTTTGATGAACTTTGCCCTCTTCTCAATGACTGCCTCTTAGCGCCGGCCTGATTTCGTTAGGAGCTGGGCTGCGGGGCGCTTGTCCTTCCGCGCGGCCGCCTCCGCTGCTCGGCGGGCGCCTGCCGTGGAGCGGGTAGGCAGACCCGCTGAGCTGCGCCGCCCGATGGCGTGCCTACCTCCGCGGCAGCGCCGAGCTCGCCCGGGCGGGCGGGAAGCGGCGAGAGGAGACGCAGACACAGGCCATTGCGATGTCAAGGAGAAGTTTCCCGCATCAGACTGGCCGTTTTTATCTGTCGTCGTCCCCTCTCACTAGCTGCTCGTACTGCTGCGGCTGGAAGGGGGAGGCTTGTCTCTCCAGCCCCGCCGCGCCCTGCCTGCGGTTTCACTACAAGGGAAGGTCTAAGTCGCTCCGCCTGTGTAGCTCGGCGGGGCGGGGCGGGCTGCGCGCGCTCTCGCGGGAATTAAGAAGGAGCGCATTACTCATCCTCGGAGCCTTACGCAGGAAGCCTACGTTCCAGGAGGGACTCTTTTGTCTTTCTCTCTCACTCGTCCTTGTTCCTTTCGCTGTGCGTTTCTCAACTTTTTTCCCACTCTCGTGTATACGTCTCGTACGAGAGAGGAGCGGGGCGTTGACAATCTTTGTAAAGTTCCGCGCTCGGCGCGCTCCGCGCTCCCCCTCCCTGCCGGGGCCAAGCAGGGCAACTTATTGAAGTGTTGAGGCGCCGAGGCCTTAGCGGTAGCGGCCCAGAGCTGCCCGGGGCCGCGGCCGAGGTTTAGGCTGTAGTCTCGCCCGCAGTGTTCCTGGTCCGCTCCATGCGTTCCACCTCGGAGGTCCCCGGCCGCCGCCGCCGGTCGCCTCTCTTGCCCTCCTCCAACCCACCACCACCTCCCCCTCCTCACTAAACCCGCCCCGTTCGGTCCACTATCTCTCGACAGTCAGACGGAAGGAAGGTTGTGACAGCGACGCGGCCCGCGCGCTCAGTACGTGTCACGGAAGTTGCGTCGCTACTGTTCCGGTTTCGCCTCCCGCGTTGCGCCGTGTTGTTGTGCCGATGGAGCGGGGAGGAATGGACGGAGAGAGAGAGAGAGAGAGAGAGAGAGAGAGAGAGAGAGAGAGAGAGAGAGAGAGAGAGAGAGAGAGAGAGAGGAGGGGGGAGTATAAGAGTAAGAGTGTGGGATGCCGAGAGAGAGAGAGAGAGAGAGAGAGAGAGAGAGAGAGAGAGAGAGAGAGAGAGAGAGAGAGAGAGAAGGGGCTGGTAGCTGGGTGGGATGAAACCCTGCGGCTGCGGGGCGGGGCGGCCGCGGGGGCAGACACGTTGCCGCTGGAATTCGCTTTCAATAGGGCAATTCCATTTCAGACTCGTGTGTAGCTATCAAACGGGTGAAAGGGGTGGGACCCGAGCCGGGCCGAACCTTTGTGCTGCAGGGTGCGCTCCGGATCGTGGCGCGCAGCCCACACACCTTCAGTCTCTCTGTCTCTCTCTCTCTCTCCCTCTCTCTCGCCTTCTCCCACACCTCGGCTCCACCTCTCTTCCAAGGAACGGGCCTCTTCCACTCGTTCCGCTCCATTGTGCCGAGCGCGGCCTGGGCGGTACACACACCCCCCCTGACATTTGCCACTGTGAGCGGCGTCTGTCCGGTCGGGGTGTCTTCTTGTGGGTCTTGACTTGACTTGAGAGAACCAGGTCACAAATGACCCAAGGAGCGGCGAAAGCTCGGTCATTGCCGGCAGGCGAGGGGAGCGTGAGGGGGGCGGCAATCGAGCAGGGGTTTTGAGAAGCGGGAGGAAAGATAGTAGGATTTCGACTGTTCGCCGGCGTTTCTAAGCGACTAATTCAAATGTAGGCACTGGAAAAACTAAGGCGCAATATGCTACCTTTCCTGGGGTGTTAAACCCGTTTAAGGGGTGCTAAAGTGTGTATTTTCTGTTTGTTTGTTTTTTTTTTTTCATATCATCTTGATGAGCAAAGCAATGAAATTTTAGGATACATAAGTGCATCGTGATAATTGCACATCAAACGAGCCTACATATGATAGGGTTCTGATAAGCGGTCAGCAAATGAAAAGCTTTTGAACAGAACCCCATTACATGCAGGCTCAGCGGAATTTGTGTAAATTACGAAAATTAGCCTTAAAATTAAAGTTTATTGCACTGGAAGGAAATGTTTTGAAAAAAAATACATGAGCTATAATGCTTTTGATACGTTAATGCCTTTTTAAGGTTGGATATCCTACCTTCACCTTTGTTTTACCAGCACGCACATACCTCACAATACAGTGTCGTGCACAATGTGAAAAATTGTTGCCGATTTACATGAAAACTTTTCATAATTAAAGCCTGTTGTGGTATTATAAATCAAAGTTATAAAATTACAAGCAATGCCTATCGACTTGGCATTCATTGATGATCAAAAAGTGGCTGTTGCACATTTACAACACGTGTTATTTGTGTTGTAAACTGTAGGTTACAAAATTATTAAAATTATTTGTATATCTAGTTCGATTTTTTTTTTTTTTAACAGTTGTTCAGGCGTCTTTTTTAGTCCGCTCTGCTACTTCGGGCGATGAAGGCGTCCCAGTCCGGCGAGGAGAAAGAGTGTGGGACGTACAGGCATTTCCGCCCGGGAGGGGCGAAGCGCGGGGCAGGGCGGGGCAGCGCGCTAACGCGAAGCTTATTCGCGCTCCTCAGCGAAGTTAAATGGTCGGAAGGCACTATTGTGGTACGCAGGACCTTCTTTTCGTTCCCGCCCGCACGGAAATTGTTCTTGCGTAGAATCCACACGCCAGGCGTACCAGAAAGTGTACGACGAAAAGCGTCCCGAATCCTGTTGTTTATACATATTATTTATGCGCATGCTTTTGGTTCAGCCCCAAATGACATGCGGCCTGGCGTGGCGAGGCTTGACAGTGTTCCTGCCTGCCGGCCGGCGCCATCTCGTCCCCTCCATCCACTTCATGAGCCTTGGTGGTGCAGGCACTAAACGCTGCTCCGCGTGCCCTGCCATTAAACACCTCACCGCGCCCTAAATACATCATCCCGCCGGTGAGAGGCCCGGCCCCGCGCGTCTCGGCCCCGCAGGCCTATCAAGCGCCCCCCCCCCCCTCCTCTAACCCGCTGGGCCGCCGCTGCAAAAGTGTCTGTCGCGGGTTTAGTTGTGCCATTGCGCGGACGGCATCCCGTCAACAAATGCGGCCTCAAAGAAGACGTTCTTCTTCACGGAGCGTGAGGTTTCAAGGAGAACTGACAACGTTTTCTGTGAGCGCGTATTCCCGTTGGCACCTATCGCGGTTTTTTGGGGGGCGGGTGAGTGGGTTGGGGGGGGGGGGGCTGTATTTCACTGTGTTCCTATTTGCTTTGAACTGTTTCTCGTCAGTTTTCGTTACTTTTCTGGGATTTCTGTGTGGGCAGTTGTGAGTTTAGTTTGTGACAAAGCTACAAAATCAAATATCTATCACAAATTTCCCGGGTGGAAAGATCTGTACTTAAATTTGTAATTATAAAGTAGAGATGTACTCTTTGCAAGACTATTTGTTGATTTGCTCGTTTTTGTGCACTAATTTGTGTTAATCGAATGGAATGTCTGTACAAACTCATCTAGGGCTAAACGTACAGTTACATTCGCAAAATAGTTGTAGGTTTACGGGAAAATTTGTGGTACGAAGTGTACCAAGTGTTTCAGAGAAGACGCCGCAGGTTACGGGCGGGTTTTGCCTACTCGCTCCGCCCTTAAGGCGGTAGGTGCCAAAATCCATTCGTCCACACCTGCGAGAACTAAAACTCCCGGTAGTTGTAAAATTAAATAAAAAAATCGTGTAATATGGAGGATAATGTAACGACTTGAAATTCAATAAATTACTGGGCTTTCGTAAACTTCCAACATATTTCGCAAATTGGATTTTACCTAATATATCGTAAATCTACAAAGATATTTTGCAGTCTGGCGTGTTTTGCGTTCGCTTTTAAGTGGTCATCTCTGTGGGCGGCGATGATCCTTTCCGGTTTGACCTCCTCCTCCCTCCTTATTGCTCAGTGGTCCGGCCAGGGGTCGTCCCCTCGGGGTCACCCCCGCCTCACCCCTCGCGCCCCGCCCCAACAGCTCTCATCTCGCCGGTATGTTTTCCATTTCCGCAGCAGCGCCATGTGGAGCGCGTCGGGAAATACGAGGGTGTGGGAGCAGGACAACGACACCTCTCCTGCGAGGTGCTGGAGCCATGCTGGAGCGCTGGAGCTGGAGGGGAGTAGATTGTTGTGTGTCCGGCCGGCGTTATGGTTCCCCCCGCCACGGCCCCGGGCCCCGCCCTGCTGCCTGGTGCTTCCCAGCCGTGTCTGTTGGCGTTGCCATTTGGCGGCGCATGGAGGTCATGCGATATGAGGCCGTGTTACGCCGCGCCTCCCCCGCTACGCTGCGCCGCCGGCTGCATTCCTGCCCGGTATTTTTTTGCCGATTACATGCGTGGGGTCCACAGTGATGGTCTCTCGTTGCTCTGTTCCTCCCCCGGGGGCGCGCGGCCGGGGCTGTTGCTGCCACTGCCAGTGTGTGGGCGTTAGACCTGACCGGGCCCGCACACACGCACAGCCTGCTGCACGCACAGCCTGGATGCCAGGGGATGATTTTTTTCCCCCCGTCTGTTTGTATGTCGGAATGACGCCTACGACTCGTTTCAATTACTTAGAAGCAGCAGCCCTCTCTTTTTTTTCTCTCTCTCCCCCCTTTCTCTTTCTCTCTCACACTCATTTTCCGCTCTCTTTCTCGCATTCATCGGGCTGTCTGCCTCCCTTTCTAGCGTGCCTTTTCGTTTTGACCATCGTGCGCCGCGTGCTGGGTTCATCGGCCTCCCTGGTCTCATTCGTCCCCCTCACTGATGACAGAAACCATTGTTCTGCACATCACACATCAGCACCTAGTCCAGGTCAATAACGAGTTAACTTGACGCTTTTCTCTGTATTTTTGTTTCAGGTAGGTAATCTCACCCGGAGCGGAGGATCGGGGCGGCAACCCTTCCCTGCTGGGCATCGGGGCACCCTCGCCAAACCCCGCCCCCGGGACTACGGCACCCGGCCCGGCCCGCACCTTTTCCCGGATCGAGCGGAGCGCAGTAAAACTTACTCGGGCGCTACGGCGTCAGACCTCGATAGTTTGCCCGGCTTACTCTTCTTAACGCCCGGACGAAGACGGAGTGGGGATTTCCTCCGAGGTAGACCGACGACGCGCCTTGCCTGCCCCGGGCGCAAAGTCCTCCTCTCTGCTGGGCTCTGCCGCTGCAAGCCGGTGTTTCGGTCGCATCGCATCCAACTTCCTAACGCCCTCCACTGCCCTCCTCTGCCCTTCCCTCCCCACCTCGACTAGCGGGGCGCTAGAGCGGCGCTAGGGCTCTGGGCGCCGCCTCCAGGAGGACGGCCCTACTTCCATGTCATGGAAGATCCAACAGCCCTTCCTCCCTCGCCGCCTCCACCCCCGACGCCCCCGCCACTCTTCTCGCTATTTAGCTCCATAAACAACCTCTTTTTGTTATGAGTTTTCCCCTCCCACGCTTCAGTCCCCCCAGGCTCATCGACGGTGAGAGGCGCTATGGGGGCGCCACGCGGGGACGCGGGCGGGGCGGGGCGGGGCGGGGCGGGGCGGGGCGGGGCGGGGCGGGGCAGGGCGGGGCGGGGCGGGGCGTGGCGGGCCTGGGTGTAGCGGGGCGTTCCTCTGCCGGCCATAACTCAAGCAAACGGACTCAACAACACCTGTACTCCCTCGGCTCGGCAGCCCTCCCTCAGCGCGGCAGCCCTTGTGAGTGGGAAGCACTCGTGGTGGCCCGCCGCACCCTGCCGCACCCCGCCGCACCCCGCCGCACCCCGCCGCACCCCGCTGCAGCCGGCCGAGCCCTCCACGCCAGCGGCAATTACCTTCCATCATATTGCAAGGCAGTGTCTCGTCCCGCGCGGCCCGTCTACCGAAGGGGATAGGATGAGAGACGAAACATCACAGGCAGGAGCGGCAGCAGGCAGCACAGCGGCGCAGCTGTATTTTCATGTGTTTCTTTCACTTTTTTGCACGGTTTGCTACGGAGCAAGATACTCGGAATCACGCGAGAGAGGGGCGCCGTGCTCCGCCTGCCTCTGCGGCGGGGACAGCGAGGGGGGCACAGCGGGAGATAAATTTGATCCAGGAGGAGGGCATGAGGAGGAGCCTCTCCAGGAGGGGCCTGCTCATGGCTCATGGCGTCACCCGGAGTGAAACTAGACGCTCATCTCTGCGGCGGGGACGGCCATGTGGCGCCCGGGTCTGCTGCTGGGCCCGCTGCGGGCATTGCCCGGCAGCGTGCCATGAAATGCAGCGTTCTGCCGCCTCCAGGCGCCTCCAGGCTCCAGGGTAATCTTGGTGGACATGATGGCGTGACGTGGCGCCTGGCGCCGGGCCTGGTACTCGCTCGGTCTCTGTCCCCAGCCCGGCGCGGCCCCGAGCCGCCCCGCCTGGAGCTACGAGCCCCCCGAGTGCGGTCCGGCGCGGTGCCCGGGCTCACCACGGCTGCTCATTTTGGACGGCGTGCCGCTGAAGGCCGCCCGCCTGGCTAGGGCGTCACATAAAAGTGATGGTGACACTTCTCTCGCCAAAACTTTGGGCCGCAGCCGCCGGCTGGAGGCGGGGCGGGGCGGGGCGACCGCAGCGTGGCGCTTGTATATTTGCAGGCGGTTGTTGCTGGAGCAGCCACGCCTCACGACGGAAACGACGTGCCGCGTATCTGAAAGTTTTGAAGGCAAACTGTTCTCGGCCGCAGGCGAAGTAGTAAAATCCACTCGCGTCATGGATTTTTCAAGACTTTATCCACACCTGCGCGCTGCGGAGAATCCTTCCTGCTGTGTCCAGACGGGCCTCCACCGGTCTCCATCCCGTCGCAGTACCGTATCTGTCCCCACAGCTTGCATGAGCCAGCCAGCGCCACTGTCCTGGCCCTCCCCCTTTCCTCCCCCTTCCAAAGGCCGTTCCGTTAAATCGCCTCCCAAAATTATGAAATTATGCCGAGTTTCTTTTTATGTCGGAATGATAAGGTGAGCGCGGGGCGGGGCGTGGCGTGGCGGGGGGCCCCGGCGCGGCGGCCGCACCGGGCTCCCCTAGGCCGTACGTTGCGCCCCGCCCCGCCCCGCCCCGCCCTGAGGTTTCGGATGGGATTTTTAGGGAAAGTGCAGCGGGCCGGTCCGCGCCGCGCTGCGGGGGAAGCGCATCTGCCTGCGCCGGGGTAAAGGGGGAGAGCAAAGGGGAGAGGGGAGGGGGGCTGCTCCTTTATACCCTGGTGGGGAGGGGTGGGCGGCTTTGTCTTGCGGGTGGCGGGATCCCACCCCTCCGCTCTCCTCTTCATTTTAAGCGGCTCTTGTGCTGTGCTGCGAGTCGTCGTCGCGACTCGTCTTGCTAAAACATCCGCTGCGACGCCCTGCAACCCCCCGCCCTCCCCCTCCCCTCCCATGCCCCCCGCCACCCACATTATGAGCTGAAGAAGACGGGCGGCAAAAAGTCTCTCTGGCGGCGTGTCGCGGCGGGGCGGGCGGGCCTGGCACAGGTGTGATAAAGGCACTTACTGTGCGCGGCGTAGCGGCCCAGCTCGGCCCCGGCCGGGCGGGGGAGAGAGGGAGGAATGGAGATTTTGTGGCGAGAAATATGTTATGGAGTCGGGCGGTGTGCCGCGCCACGCCGCGCAGGTACGCAGTTCCTCGCGAACCTCAGGCCGTCAGGGGCGGGGCGGGCTTGCTATGGTGAATCATGTGACTGCCATTTCAATATCACAGCGGTCGGGGGGGAGAAAATGGATTCACGCGCTCCGAAGAGGAAAAATGTCGCTCCCCCTGTCAGGTCCACCACTCTGCGCTCAGCCTTGTAAGGGGAGCGACGTGGCTGCTCTCCGGCTCCGGTCTCCCTAGGGGGGCGCACCGGAGGGGGAGGGGTGACCGCTCTAATTTAAGTTTTCATCCCGAAGAGTGTTGGTCCGGCACCTTGAGGGACAGGTGCCGGGGTGTCGGGTTGGGGAGGGGGTGCGCTGTGAGGCGAGTGGAGCAGATTGGGGAAAGGGGAGCGGGAAGGGCCTTGTCGGCCGAATCCTCTGGATGCTCCCCCGCCCCCTCCTCGTAATCAGGCTGATGCTAGAGGCGGGCCCCGGCGCGGCGCGGCGCGGCGCGGCGCGGCGTGGCGTGCCAGTCGATCGTGCGGGTCTGGGGCGCGAGCGAGGCGCCACGCGAGGCGCCACTTTGCGGTGGGAATTTATGTGCCAAGAGTTGGCAGCATCGGGGCGGCCTTCTCTTTTCCGCCAGCCTGCCCAGCACAGCAGCGAATCCCATAGCCTAGCCCAGCTCAGCCTCAGGGCCCGGCTCGCCCAAGGCGCAGGTCCGCCAGCGAAACGACGGGGGCCACCCGAGGGGGTATTCACTCACAAAATCTGTGACCCGACTATTACGCGTATTACGCTCCGAAAATGTACAGATTGAGCCAAAAACAGGCAAAACAGACCAAAACGACACAAAAATAAGGAAAATAAGGAGAATTTTGACTATTACGCTCCTATTACGCTTCCATTTCGCAAACTACAGCAAAAACAGCCTAAAACGACCCAAGAATGAGTTTAATATGGAGAATTTTGGCCATTACCTTGGCCATTACACTCCTACTATGCATACTATTACGCCTTTATTACGGATAGAGTGACCCGACTATTACGCGAGTGCATACCCCCTCGGGGCCACCACACGATTCAGTTCGCTTCGGTTTCGCGACCCAAGCGCCATAAACATAGGCGGCGGCGGCGGCCGTTGCGTGGGCGCACGGTGAGAGGGGGGGGGGCTGTGCCTCTCGCCAAGTCGCATCACTCAGGAGGGAGGGTGTGGGAAACTTCTGGCAGGATCACTCTTGGAACACAACCTGGGGAGAGGAGAGGTGTGGGGCGCGGCGGACCGGACCGCCGGACCCCCAGACTTGTGTATGATGCGTGCTCCGCGTACACCGGTGGCGAGCAAAACATTTGGTCAACTCGCTCGTCGCGTTTGGTGGACAGCAGTGGCTGAGCGCGCGCAGTTCAAACACAGATCGTTGGGCGGGCCACCACCAAAATTTGTTCCCGGCGTAGGATGCGGGTGGGAGCTAAGGAAATTGTTCATTGAGAAAGGAAGAGTGTCCCGTCATGAAATCAGAAAAGGATTTCCGCAAAAATTTTCGAAAGTCCTAGCTGCTCGGCCCGACTTTAACTTACTTTCTAAGGTCGAATACCGTAATTCGCACTGTGGTCGAACCGAGCCTCAGCCTGTGTGCGGCGCAGTATGTATCAGCAACGCTAGTCGTGGGGGCGGGGGGAGGGGTTGACACGTGTGGAAGGGCTGACTGGGTACGGCTCGGTTGGGTGTGGCAACCCCCTCGCCTCGCATGGCGCCTCGCCTGCATCGGCTAGGGCTCTGATTGGACCAATTGGTTGAGATTGGCGCGACGCTGTAGGCTCCTCAGTCCCCCTGCCTCCTCCCCCGCCCCTCTCGCTGACACTCGGCTCTGCTTCTCCTCTGGATGCTGGTGCCAAAAAATCCGAAGGCCTTTTTCCGTCCCTCGTAGCGTCGCTCGAGATCGTCGTTATTTGTCCGGAAGTAAAATATCCGCATCGTCTTCTACCCCTCCGCATCCTTTTTGCAGGGTTTCGAGCGCCCGGCGGTCTCCGCTAGAGCATGGGGCTTCCAATCTGATATTTGAGTACGACGAAATATTATATTTTACTGAAGAACTAAAAATAATTCGAACTGAATACCTGCGAAATATTAATTCCGTTGGGACCCGCGCCGAGGGCGAAACAACTCTGAAATTTTTGTACACCTCGTATTACAGAAAAATTCAGAAAAAATGAGGAAAATTTAGAAAACGCAGAGAAATCCCGAAAACTTTAGGAAAAGTTCAAGCAAAAACTAAAAAAAAAATCATGAAAAGTTGACGAAAATCCACAAAAATTCGCAAAATTTGTCCACCAAAATTCAGAGTTGTATCCCCCTCGGTCGATGCGCACTGCTCACTGCTCACTGCACAACCGGGCCCGATGCCCATTCGGCGCGTGTCTGCAGAGGATTTAAGTCTTTTGGCGCGTCGCACACGCCGGCGGGCTGGCGCGGGTTGCAGCCAGTGCATGTGGCGGGGCAGGGCGGGGCGGGGCGTGTCGTGGCGGGGAGCGGCGCGGCGGGCGCGGCG
Organism: Frankliniella fusca; assembly: GCA_029379305.1. Taxonomy (NCBI): domain Eukaryota; kingdom Metazoa; phylum Arthropoda; class Insecta; order Thysanoptera; family Thripidae; genus Frankliniella; species Frankliniella fusca. Next base: position 663,015 of record JAHWGI010001270.1, on the reverse strand, counting down.
GGCGGCGCAGCTCTCGGTTCATGCCTCTGCTGAGGCGACGCGGCAGTCCCCCGCTTACGGCCGAGGCGAGTGGTCGCCGTGCCATCGTGAATCGTGTCTTTGCTTCCTTATTGTTTTCGCCGCAGATACCGTGGTTGTGTATACTCGTTTCGAACAGCGCGTCGGGTGTCCGCCCGTGGCGCAGAGTGCCCGTAGCGTAGTGCAGTGCAACAAGTGAGTGCTTCGCGTGTGGATTACCCCCTGCAGATCCCGAAGGGGACGAACAGAACGAAGCACCTTTCGTCTGTGTTTAGGGACTGTGAAGAGTAGTGGTCTACAAGTGTCAACAAGCGCTCATCAACTTCAAAATTACAGCAAAAATCTCAGCAATGACGATGTAGATAACTCCGAAAAGTGTGTAATATGATTCACGTTTTCAAGGAGAAATGGGAAATTCTGATGCTGTTTTTATTTTAGTTTTTATTCCTATTTGCGAAATGATTGGACAATAGGATGAAACAATTTTGGTAAGCAGACAGGTCGGGTCGTTTCACTTGAACCACAACCGGACCCGGTCCTGCCCCGCCCCACCGCGCCGGTCCCGCGTGTTGTGACTGACGCACCGCCTGACATGTGCCTGCGCTTATCAGCCGACCCACCGGCACCGGCCCGTCGTCATGGCAACCCCGGGGACCGCCAGGAGAGCGAAAGAGACAGAGAAAGAGAGAGAGAGACCCGCTGTCCCAATTACACCCCGCACCGGTGCGCCACTGGACCGCGCAATGACTGCGATTATAGTATTGCAACCGTTGGAGTGCTTTGCCGGTCTGTCACGATCGTCTCCCTGGTGGCTGGTGACAGGGAGATTACTGGGGCGGAGGTGGAGGTCGCCGAGCCGAGGTCACCTGCGCTGTCATTGTCAACTATTTCATAAATAGGGAAGAGAAATAAAATTTTGGGCCCTCTTCTGCACTTCTGTGTGTGTGTGTGTGTGTGTGTGTGTCTGTGTGTGTCTGTGTGTACACTGCCATGAGTCATGCTCTCGCTCCGGCCGCGCTGTGCCTTACATGGCGCCCCGACCTTACGGGCGGCGCGGGACGGAGTACGGCACATACCAGGATACACCCATACACACACACACAGACAGACACACGCGTAGACACTGGCGCCTCTCCTCTAGCTCGCGGAAGGATCGAGTATTGGCGACCACGCGTGACTCATTCTTAGTTCCTTACGACGAAGAGTAGTTTCCATATAACGAAGAATAGGGTTCGCACGGTATAAAGCATTGTGGAACCATTATCAGACAAATACCCTTTCTTACCCATCGCACAAAGAGACGGAGCTATGAACTAACACCCCGCAAAGCCCTTCGTGTTTCAAAAAACTAGTATCACAAAGGTCTTAAGTCCTTTGTCCGTCACGAGGTGTAGCTCTACAGGGCTTACAGATGCACCTCCAGCGAGGGGGAAACAACTCTGAAATTTTAGAGAAATTCAAGAAAATTCAGAAAAGTTCAGGAAAATTCAGAAAGATTCACAAAAAAAAATCTGTAAAATTCAAGCAAAATTTTTGGATTTTTTTTTTAATCACAAAAATTCACGAAAACACCTGCAATGTACAAAAATTAACCAAGTTTATTGTCAAAAGTCAGAGTTGTTTTCCCCTCGACCTCTGCGGTGGTGGTGGCCGCCGGGCGCCTGATCGGCCGGGCTGGGTTACATCAATATGGTCGGCAATGACGGGAGACGCGGAGCGAGGCGGGCTTAGGCGGGGGCGGTGGGCACCAGGGGCCCACTGCTGTGGCGGGGACGAAAGCTGACGGCCAGAAGGAGGGAAAAAACGGTGGCAACGGCATGGCGGCAGCCTGTTGAGCAATTACGATGCATCCATTAAGGCGGACAGGGCCAGGACACGCGTAATGGGCTCCCGGACGTGTCGCCGACGTGTCGCCGACACAGTAAGCCGGGTAGGGACGGGCACCAGCTATTAATTAATTGAGTCTGCAAATACTGCAAAACGGGGCGGTCAAAGCGACCCTAAACAATTGCACCGGAGCAGGAGGAGCTGTGTGTGTGGGGGGGGGAGGGGGGGGATTTGCATGGTAGGATTATTGGTGTAGGTTTTCGCACCAAATGGGAAAGGGCAAATTTGCCACTAGGTTATGGACTGGGACTTGTTGTACACATTAAGCTGATGCAAAATAGTCTCGAGACCACAGTCAACTATGGAGTGCGTAACTTCTTTCATCGAGAAAAAGTAAAAAGAAATCAGATTTGTTCACCATCCCTACGTCTTAAATTTAATCTTGCATTCGATCAACGTGTCGTGGACAATAGCGCATCTCTTAGCTGGGTTCGAAAGAAGTGTTAGCGCCGCCCGTTGACGTCGTATGGCTTGTTTGGAAGAGGAAGCGGTGCGACATTTTTGGATGTATACGTGGTCGGTGTGCTCCTGCCGCGCCGCGCCGCGCGCGCGCAACCAAGTCCACAGCGTGGAGCGTGGGGTCGGGATGCGGGAGGCGATGGAACAGACCGGCCGGGCCGGGCCGGGCGCGCTGCATGAGGGTCTCTAATAGGACCATTAGCCGGGCAGGGCCTCAACCAGGGCCTCGGCCAGGGCCTCGGGCTCGGCCTCCAGCGACGTCAACACGTCTGCTGACCCGCGGGCAGGCCCGACCCCGACTGCTGGCACCGACCCTCACAGAGGACATTTCTCCGCGCCGCCACATGGAGTGACCACTATGTGGCCGCGCTCGTGTGTGGCCATTCATGTGGCGAAGAAAAAAGATTGCGAACGGTTTCTAAAACCTTTTTTTTTTTTTTTTGTCGGGGTTAGGAAAAATTTTCTTGAGAAATTTCGTGAAGGTACTATATCAAATTGTAAAATTATAAAATTCTAATGGCACTGTCATTCTTAAACGAGTAAAAGCAGGCCTTCGATCGTAAATTTACGATACAGGTTGTAAATTTTCAACATCAGCTGTAAAACACTAATTACGAGAATTGTTGTAAATATTCGAATATATTCTTGGGATGGGATCACGGTTGCGCTCGAGCGTCTCATTCGCGCGCTGGACGCTTCGCGCATTGCCCGGCCGACTGCTCGAGAACATCTCAAAATGCCCTGCCTGCGGGCTGCTCTCTTTGTGTTGGGCTGCCGCACCGCCTGAGTCAGCCCGCCGTCACCGTGCGTGCTGGTCGAGCCCCCGCCGCGCAGATAAGCCCCGCGCAGTGATAACGCATTCCAGGATACCTTTATCAATCGTCTCGCCTGCACGCTGCTGGTGCCGCTATCGCATTTACAGAGATTGTGCAATCCTGGATGAGGGGCGCGGGGGTGGGCGAGGGGCGGGCAAGGGGCGGACCTGGTCCGGGCGGGTAACGGTGGCAGCGGTCCAGCCAGCCTACAGTGTAGGGGCCGACTCGGGTTCCAGTGTTGTGGTAAGAATGTGAATGTGTGAATGTCGAGGCGCCGAAAGTCGACTGGTCTGGGAGGGCTGTGCTCTTTCGTTCTCGCTGCTCCCTGTAGAAGATCCGGAGCTCATCTCATACCCGGAGCCCCTCGGGGTGGGCAGTGGGCGTGCGCGCGCCCTGCGGCTCTGCATTTCCGCGGGGTCGCAGGCTGCAGGCGCTAAGCCGCTCCAGCGAATAACGGAAACGGAACGACACTTTCTTGCAGAAGATACGACCACCGACCACCGCAATAAGGACTTCGCGCCGTGCAACAGAATGAGACGGAACAAGTGGGCGTGAGCAGTATGACAGTGTCTCACAAGTAGTGACGTTGGCGGACGTGTCCGTGACGTGTCCGTGACGTGTCCGTGACGGTGCCGTGACATGCGGCCGCGCCATGCTCATCACGCAGTACACGGCGCTGCTGCTGCAGTCCGTGCGCCGGCCGCCGGGCCCGGAGGAGCTGGAGGAGGAAGACTCGCCGCCCAGCTCGGAGGAGGACGCTCTGGAGAACTCGCTGGAGGTCCTGCTCGACCAGCCGCTGGAGGAACCTCGCCGCTGGCTGCACAACGAGGGCTACATCGGACCAGGCCCGTCCCACGGCTACAGGTACGGCCTGTGAGTGAGTGAGTAGGAATATGTGTATGAGAGAGAGAGAGAGAGAGAGAGAGAGAGAGAGAGAGAGAGAGAGAGAGAGAGAGAGAGAGAGAGAGAGAGAGAGTGTGTGTTTGGCTCCACTGCTGTCGAAAAGACGAACAAAGAAAAAAAAAGAGAAACACCACTGTAAATGGTATTCATCACAGGTAAACAATTTGCTTAGTCAATCTAAACCCGCTATAGTACAGACTTCTCCGTGCAAAGTACAATCGTTCAACATCTGTTTTTATGGGCACTACGGGAAATGAAGTATGGTCGTCTTGTGTCTAACTCTACCGCGGTGTTCGTTTCCCTTACCTTATCATGTAGTTTGGCATACATACAGCAATGTTTTCTGTGTGTGTTTTCTTGACTGTATCTGTACTCGGGGGTCGTCTCCTCTTGACCGCGCATACGGTCACTGATCGTATCGGGTTTTACATTGAAGCGTCATTGATTTTACTGGCGTGATAAGTCAAGACAAAAACGTATTTTCGACGTAGTACCAGTTATGTTTTAAGTGATGTTGATGTACGATTTGTCCGGAGGAATGTCGGAGTTGACGACCCCTGTGTGACTGTGTGTATGACTGTCGGGCTCCCGCGCAGCCGCGGCCGTCTGCCCCTGCCCGGGTGGGCGCGCACAAATCCGCTCGCTGCGCCGCGGCGGCGCGCCCACGAGAACCCACGTGCCGTTTCTATGTAATGTGAGATATTCTGCGAGGGGCGACGCGTCCGCCGCCCCGATGACACGCCGTAACGCTCGCCGTAACGCTCGCCGTAACGCTCGCCGTTTGTGCGGCGCTCGTGAATAAAATCGGCGTTGGTGTGAGGCGTGCTCACGCTACGCTCACCCGCGCGCGCTGCTATCTGCCTCCTCCTGCAGCACTGCGGCGCGCCTAGCTGCTGCAGTAGTCTCTATATTCCTCAGTGCCCGGACGGGCCCCGCCTGCGAGCTGTGTGGTGCAGAGCCAGGGCACAAGTAGTCTCTGGCTGGTGCACAATGTGCGCAGCGCGGCGCGCGGTGCCCTATCTATACGCTGCACCGCCGCAGTAATAGCAAGTCGTTGGAACACCGATTACGACGCAAGACCGAAACCGCTTGCATCGGTTCCGCCGTCAGCTATCTATCCTCCGTACTTCCCTTGCGCTCTCTCTCTCTCTCTCTCTCTCTCTCTCTCTCTCTCTCTCTCTCTCTCTCTCTCTCGCTCTCTCTCTCTATCTCTTTTATTGCGCCCTCCCGTTCCTTCCAGTCACAAAGTATCATTTACACTGCACTAGAAATGAACGCGGAAGGTCACTCCGACAATCAATCAGTGGGACAGTTATGTACCACATCGTTAAAACAAAATAGGCTAAAAAGTTGTTTTAAAGCAATTTTTTTATGATATATATTATATAAAAAATTGTTCCTTAACATCAATCTAATTTTGCTTGAAAACAACACGCTATCTATTGGTGGAAAAACATGTCATCTGGAAACAACCAATGTCATTACTGTACCAGTTGTCTCTTTAAATGCGTAACAGTGTTGCGGGATCGCGTATCCGCCAGGGCTTTAGAGGCCATGCCGCGCCTTACGGGTGAATGGGGTTGGCAAACCCGCAACACTGTTGCACTTAAAGAAACATTCGGTACAAACTTAGCTATATGTTATCATGTAAATAATCCATTGTAGAACAGTAACAGTAGTTTGCCACCACACTGCTAATCCTTTTTTTCTCCTTTTTCCCTTGGAGGGGGGGTATTGTTATCCTGGAGTAACGCTGTACGCCGCTAGCCGAGCGACATTTCCATCTCATTCCTTATCGAAAGGCACGAAGTCTGGCGCGTAGTCCTTCGGCAGCACAGCCTAATCCATCACGGCCCCCTCCGCCCCGCCCCCGCCATCCAGCACCAACAATTATTTATTTTCGTTTCCTTACAAGATTTTTTTTTCTCCGCTCAGTCTTGAAGCGTACGCGGCCGCGCCTCCCCTCCCCCGCCCGGTAATTTGGCAATTAATGAATCACCGTTTGACACTCTGGCGGCTATGAGCTGAGTCCTGATTCGTCGTGTCGCCGCGCTGCGCACAAAGCAGTCGAATGCAGCGGTGCGGGTGTGGCGCTGGCCGCGCACCCGCTCCACCACGCCACGCCACGCCGCGCCGCTCGCTCAGTGATAGAATTACGTTCAAGGAGGGGAAAGAGGGATTTATTGCCCTTCTTATTGCGCGCTGAGGCTCCGGCCCCGGCGGCCCCGGCCAGGGGAGAGGGCACCCAGGGCACCTCACAGCCTCGGCGCCGGCCCGGGCCCAGGCCTTTGCTTTCCCTTTTTATTTCCCGTGGACGGTGACTTCGCTGAAGACGAGGCGCCGTGCCGTGTGCCAGGCGGGCTAGGGTCGGGACGGGCCGAGGTCGCTTGCGCTGCAAATCGAATAATGAAGCGCTTGCCGTGAGGGCGAGGTCCTGCTCGCTGCCTGAGCGACTTGACGGTCTCAGCCTCTTCTCTCAGCCCGCCATGCCCCGCGCCCGCAACCCCGCCCTGCCTCGCCCGCCCCGCCCGTTTTCATTTTCTTTCGCGCACTTTTCACTCTCCGTCTACTCACAATTTTTTCGCGGCCCTTTGCTCTTTTATTCATTGAGGCCGAGATTACAGCTCACTTGGCCGGCTCGGCCGGAGCGGAGCGCTTGTCTTGCCCTGGCTGCCTTGCCCGCTCCCCGCCTGATCCTCTTTGGCGCGCTGTGTGCGACTGCTGGCCTCCTCTCTATACCAATCCGCCCACGTGGTGCGGTGCCCGCCGCGCCCCGCCCCACCCCACCCCGTAACGCCCAGACAGCTTTTGTTTTTGTTGTTGCGTGCTGTTGTGATCGCGGGGAACAGCGAAACGGAACTTGCGCGATCGCGGCGGACACGAGACACAACCCGGGCTCTCCTGAGACAGCTGCTTTAATGATGGTCATGTTGAGGCATCTCACGCCATGACATATCAAGTTATTTTATACATTTTACGACGAGGCTGCTTATTGAAGTAAGAAGCAATAATTAATGCTAAAAGCTGCACGTATGTCTTAGATCAAGAATCAGTATACTCAATAACTCAAATCCAAATTCCTCTCTTTGAATGAATGCCTTGGCGCATTTTTTTTTCAATTTCTGTAAACTTCGTATGACCACAGTGTGGCCACGGTGCGCACCCCACTGCATCCCCGCCCGCCTCCGCCTGGCCGGCCCGGCTGGCTGGTTGGTCGGCCTGCATAAATTACCTCGCGTTTCATTTGCAAGAGGCCCAGCCCGGCCCGGCGGCCTCCGTGGTGGAGTAGCGGGGCCCCCTCCCTGCCCCGCCCCGCCCGGGCCGTGTGGCGAGGCGCCGGGCCCCAAGGAGCTAATGTATTTGCCCTCTCACCGGCCAAATTAAAGTGCTCCCGTAAGGAATGGTCATGAACTTGCGCGCGCTAGCGAGGGGGTAGAGGGCGGGAGAGGTGTGTCTTCGAGGCAGAGGGGCCTCTTGTTCTTCCTTTCTGGCGCACCAAATAATAAGGCGCACAGCAGTCAGCCTGCCGGGCGCCCGCGGGGCCCACCCGCGCGCTGTGCCCCTCCAACTGCGCCGTGCGTGTGGAGGTGGAGGCGGGCCTGGACCGTCCCGCGACATGCCTGCTGCTGCCGGTCTGCCGGCCGGTGCGGCTCGCCGAGTCTTTCCGCCTGGGGCGGGGCGGGCGGGACGGGGCGGGGTGGGGCGGGGCGGGGCGGGGCGGGGCGGGGCGGGGCGGCCATGTCCACCCCTTTTCCTTTTGATCCGGCCCGGAGGCCGGAGGGCTCTAGCGGCTCCGGACCGGCCGGAGGTTGCCGCGCCGCGCCGCCTCACTTTGACTGGCGAGCCGGACGAATTGAGTTACTGGCTGGTCGGGTAAAGGAGGCGACTTGTTGGGCCGGGAGGAGATCGCAGTCATTGGGCCTGAGTCTGAGCCTCTGTGTGTGTGTGAGTGTGTCTGGTCTCTGGTGGCATGCAAGCCGCCTGCACTGGAAACCCTGCACACTTGAACAAAGTAAACGCGTGAAGTTTCCTTGGAACTCTGCTCGCTTGAAATGGACAAAAGTGTACGAATGGAAATTCACCCGTCTTCACTGCAAAATTTTGGATCCAGAGATTCTCGCCCGAAATGGGAGAGAAACACTTTTCTTTTTTGATTAATTGGAGTGAGAATTATTAATCTCACTTTCTTTGAGCGAGGAAAAAACTTCTCCCTCTCTGGAGCGAGAAGCATGACTTCTTGATTTAATAGTGTTCAAGTGTGTAACATTCACCTACTTGACTTTGTACTTACACAGTGGGCTGCCGCGTCTCCGCAGACTGACGTCAATAGAGATGCGCGCCCTGCCCGCCCGCGGTGCGCGCTCCCTCCCAACTTGGCACCGATGAGGTCACTACTGTGTCGTGCTGTCGCCCGCCTCCGCTCCGCTCCTCCGGTATGACCCCACGCGGCACTATAGCTGCTGAAAAAATAGATTAATTTTCAACGGAAGATGAATTTTAAATAGGACATTTTCCCTGAAGCGTGTTGATGAATTTCAATTCAAAATTTTCAACTGCAAACACAACTTATCGACTTGGAGTTTATGGACTGTCTTGAACTACAAAACATGTGAAATATAGTGAATTACAAATAAATAAGTCGTAAATCTACGAAGATATTTATCACTGTGTCCGTAACCATTTTTACATCCTACAATTAAAATGTGCATTTACTCACACGTATTCAGAGAAAAGAATTCAAAACTCTGCTGCAATCGAGCCAACATGCAATGGGGTTCTTTCCAAAAATCAAGAAAAGCATAAATTGATGGTACTTTCTACTTGATTTACACTTGCTGACCACTTGTCAGAACCCTATCACATGCAGGCACTTTATTTGTCGTGGAATTTTGCGAGGAACGCGATATAATGTATCCTAAAACGTGTTTGGTTTGCTCTTACAAAAAATATTTTGAAAAACTGAAAATATGCATCTAAGCACCCCTAAAACGGGTTCAGCAACCCTCGAAAGGCGGGCTACATCTCACTTGCTTTTCCAGCGCTCTCTGTAACACTCGGCGCACTCATATTTCCCGTGTGCGCGGAACACTTCGGTATGCTTTGACACCTTTGGTTGTCTCCGATGTGTAGTGTCGTTTGGCACTGGCTCCGCATGGGCGGTCGGGTATAGGGATAGAAAAGCCGCGCCACGTATACAACTTGATGTATGGTCCTGTAGGGGCGGGCGCGCTGGAAGGGTTTAGACCGGCTATGGTGGCCATAGCGGCTGTAGCTGGTATCGCGATGGCCGTGCGAGGCGCGTCGCCCTGCGCTGCGCCCGACTCGGTCGCCCCGTTCCGGGTAACCATCATTCATTCATGGCGACCAGGAACCGATTACCTCTGCAAAGGGCGCTGCCGGTGCTGGCTGCCAGGAGACCGTGTCGCCTGCATGCGAGAGGGGCGCGTAGTATATTTTTATGGTGTTATAAATTTGTTATATACTTTTCTGGAAGTGATAATATTCTTTTCATCGTGTTTTCGGTATCCTCCGCCTAAACAAATCAGTGGCAAGCCTGCGTCCCTGCTGGGGTGGGGCTGCGTGAATTGGCTGATTCTCTTTGAGCTGCTCTGTACCACCAGGTGGCTGATTAACCCCGGTCGCTTTTTGTACTATGCAGCCCGCCCGCACCGCACCACACTGTTAAATTAAGTGTGCAGCTGTTCAACACTTGTAAGTGTGCAACTGCATGTTTATTACGTGAAAGTGTTCAATTCAATAGCCGTGCGATTGCAACTGCTCAACTCCACAAGTGTGCACTTGTTAGTGTTCGACACGGCAGTTGTGCACTTGCAATTGTTCAACTGCGCCGCAAAACACTTTTCTTGTTGAACACTTCCAAGTGTAAAATTAGCGAGTTAAACACTCGCAATTGCTCAACTCTGGGTTGAATACTTGTATATGTAAAACTTGGAGTTGCACACTTACAAGTATTTATCAGTTGCACACTTGGTTTCACAGTGCATCCGGGGATCAGGCGCCTGATGGGTATGCATTCCCGGATGGAGCGGTGCGGGCGGGTTGCATAGTACAAAAAATGACCGGGGCTAATCAGCCATACCTGGTATGTAATCCTCTCTCCTCGCGGCCAAACGAATAGCACGAGGGAGGAAGGGAGGTGAATCTGCACGGTCTGCTCCATACGTAATCCATTTGTGGGCTGCGTTGCTTTTGTGCTCGGTCACTGCGTGCGCGTAGACTTTGTTGTGCTCCCGCTGCGTCCACAACTCCACAGCGTGTCCCGTGCACACACACAGCGCGGTGACTTCGACCGCGGGGCCGACCTATTTAGTGTTGGTGTTGGTCTGAGCCTGGACGTGCGCTCCGCGGCGTGTGGGCGCAAGGACGCAGAAGAGAGTTCGCGGGGAAATCTGCGAGGTGTCGCGCGAATATGTAGGCGATAGCGTCTAAACGGTGAAAGGTGTCAAAGAGTTTGCAACGTGAATCTTATTATACTTAAACGGCCATAATATTCCTCTTCTAGGCTTTGTGCGCGGCACAGTTTCTAGGGCTACTTCTGAGTTTGAACCCCCCCCCCCCTCTCCCTCAGGCTCCAGGGCGAGGCTTGGCGCACGACGGGCGTGGCTGCATCGCGTATGGCATGGCGTTGTGCGGAGAGGAGAGGATGTGTAAATCAGGCAACGAAAAGGAACCTGTCTGGACTGGGCGTGTTCCCCGCGAGGCCCAGGCGTGCCAACCTCTGCTCGGTGCAGCAACAGGCACCCTCCCCGGCTGGGCCCGGACACTTGCAGTGGTGCCAACACGCGGCGGTCATGCGAGGAGCAGTGGTGGCAGGCAGTGGCTTTGCGTCTGTGGGAAAAGTGGTGAACTGGAGGAGAAAAATGGAACAGGTAAACTTCTCCCTGCACTGGAGGCTCAAGGGCGTGAATTTATTTGCATACACAGCAAACCGAAGTGTACTTGCCGTAGTACACTTTGACAAGCCTACAAATATATGTGTGTACGAAGCACATCGGTTGTCCGACCTTTTTTTGTCCGACCTCGGGATTTTTGCGGCCGCCACCTTCACACGTTTCTTTTTGTCCGACCTTATTTTGTCCGACCTGGCAATCTGGGTGTCATAGTTATTTTTTTGTCCGACCTCGTTTTCTCCGTCCCCAACGAGCCGTTAGAGTAGCCTGCTATCCTCTGCGATGCAGCTCGATTGTCCGACCTGATACTTTCCCCCAAATCTGAAAAAGTGCCTAGATTTTTTCCGACCTTGTTTGCACGGGTTAAGTGGAGAAGGAATATGTATCATGGTCGGAGCATGCACCGAAAAAGTGTTACAACACCTCAAATTCAATTTTTTAAAAAGATATTTTTTAAAAAATTGAAAAATTGGTAGGCCCCTACCTAACTCGCAACCTGCGAGCCCCGCCTGCTTAACTTCGGAGTTCTGATGGGATCCGGTGTGTTCCAGGCGACCGCCACCCCGCGGGCACGAGAAGTCCTCTCCGCTTCGGGGAGAGTCCCCGCTTAAGGCTGGCGGCCTGTCAGGCCCGCCGTACTACCCTATTTAAACAGCGCCTTGAAGCCGTAGGTAGCATTTCAGACCAACGACTGGGCACCACCGGACCGCATGACCGGTCAGTGGGAGGTAGAGGCAAGGCAGGACGATAGAGGGGGAGAAGAGCAGAAAGAGAAGTTTTTGCGGAAGAGTAAGCGTACGGTTGGTTAGACCTGTACTGACCCGCTCCCGCACAGGTCATGGAAAAGCTATTTACTAAGGAGCCAGATTCATAGGCCTTACTTCCCCACGAGGGACCACCCCCCGTGGCATGGGACGGAACTTCCTGACAACTCGCTTTCGCTGCCAGTGAAGAACCTACCTGGGAATTGAACCCAGGCCCCAAGTGCCGAGTCTCATGACACCCCGCGGCTTTCGTGGTACTAAGACCACTAGACCGTCGGCGATTCCACGAGGGAGCTCCGTTGAAATGGGGGGTTTGAATTCCACTCCAGGCTGCTGTCCTCGGAAAAATTTATATTTAGCAAGATTCGAACCTGGGTCCCACGGCTCGCGGGACAACACTGAGCCGGCACGGCTACGACGCCACGGTACACAACGCCTGCCCACTAGGGGTGACGCTGCGAAGAGCCGTAGTCGCCGACGAACCTGTACCGGTGGCGTCATCAGGAAACCTGCTCTCCATGCAGCATCAGCCCGGCCGCGTGGCGACATTAGTATGCACATCGGCACCGTAAATAGCACTGGGTAGGCTGAGGTTCGAATACCGATCACATTTTCTTTCTTTTTCCCCCCATTTTCTTTAAGAAACTTCACTGTAAAAATTTGTTGTAAAAAAAAAAAACGAGGAAAAAAAAATCACAGGTTTCGCTGTTAAATTGGTTAACAGGTTTTTCCTGTAGTTTGATGAAATATTGTGTAGATTGACAAGAAAAATCGCGAAACAACAATTAAAATTTGTAAAGTTACGGAATTCTTTTGGAAAGTTTCGGAATATTTTTGTCTTGTTATAGAGTTCTTTTGTAAATGAACACGAATAAAAAGTAAATTCACAGTCAGTTCGTTTAACAAAATTCGCAGACATTTCCTGTAAGTTTACGAAATGTTTTTTTTACAGTGTTTGTCTCTTTGCAGTTGCCCGAAGGTACGCGAGTACAGTTGATAAAAAGAAAAAGTAGGTTTTAGAAATTAAGTCAAAACAAATCCACACTCCATATTGAAAGAAATTGCGAAGCACCGAAATCAGTTTATAATACGAACTTTTTATTCGCATGGTTTTAGCATTGAGGGACTGTCTAACACAGGCACGTGATAGGGAGAGGAGGGGCGATGAATCGAAAGTTTCCTACATACAGGAGGTTTGTAGGCTAGCTCAAACTGCTTACCTTCAGGCGGATCTAGGAGCTGACGGGGGAGGGGGGCGATCGCCCCCCCCCCCCTTATAACGTGCCTGCTGTCTAAGAGAGGCTGATTCCAAGTAGTAGTACGACTTCGACACTTGCGGACTTGTCTTGTTGGGCGTGAAGCGGACTCGACTTGACCTGACTTGAGAAAACCGCGTCACCCCAAAGCCTTCGTGTGCCGGTCTGGGATGGGAGGGGAAGAGATGGGTCCTTGGAGCGGGCCGCTTCGGCCGTATTTGCGTGCGCGTCTGGAATGGCTTTACGGTATGGCGTTCGTTATTACCTGGACACGAGCCACGCGTGCGGTTCGTGCGGCTCCCTGCAGCAAAGCGTCCTTCCCGGCCCGGGGTCGATGTGCTGGAGTTGCTCAATCAGGTAGGGGCCGGGCTGCGACAAGCATTGTGGGTCTCCTTGTATACGCGGTGACGCGCCGCGGCCGTACAATGCGCAATACAAAGTACAGGACCGCTGTAAGGGGGCACACGGGAACAACTAATGGGACCAGTGCCACACATGCAAGTCTCTGCAGCAGGTCGCATAAATGACCGTCCTTTTGGTCTTCCGTGGAATGCTTTATGCATGGCTCGCGTCACGTCGCGCTTGCACTCTTGAAACCTTCGCCAAGAAAAATTTCGGACTACATACTTCACTGACTATTCACTGAAATTAAGGTTGCAATTACTTTCAAAACAATTTTAGCGATGCATGCAACACAAGTTTAGCGATACATGCATGTTCGCAGTGCCCATGATTTATTGCTTCCCAGCGTATGATAACTTATCGCAAAAAATATTAATACAAATTATAAGGAGAACATCATTGCAAACACAATGTCATACGTTTTTCATCGCAATTTGTGGTTTATCAATTAAAAGATACAACAAGACTTGCGATGAAAAAGTATGTCATTATATTTGCAATGATTTTCTCCTCATAATTTGTATCGCAATGGTTTTGCGATACAGAATTATCATACGCTAGGAAGCGATAAATCATGAGTATCGTAAACGTGTACGTATCGCATGATTTTGTCTTAAAAGTGTTGCAAAACCATAGCCTCAGTGTAAATAGTTCGGAAGTTGCGAGGTATTTGTCTGCTTTTCAATTGCGGAGTATTCTTTTTTAAATCAGTCCTTGACTGAGTTTTTTTTTATTATTTTTTGTTTGTTTGTTCTCTAATCCCTCAAAATTTCTTGCGACCACGTGGCGAGGGTACCGGGCAGTCTCTCTCTCTCCCCCTTTCACCCGTGCGCGCGGTCACCGCGTTACAAATGGTCTGGACGTGCGAACGTCGCCCCCACATCGCCTGGGGCGGGGCGGGGCGGGGCGGGGCGGGGCGGGGCGGGGCGGGGCGGGGCGGGGCGGGGCGAGGAGAGTCACCGTCTGCTCCCAGCACGGCCGGCCCATCCCCCGGGGCCCGGGCGCGCCATGGCGGGACCCGACCCGACCCCGCACCCGCAGACACGCACCTCTTCTTTTCGCCTCTTAAGCTGATCCGGAAAACTTGGCGGAGCTTTACCTCCCGAAACGGAAGGTCGCCAGGCGGCGCGCACCACTTCTCCTCCCCTTGTGACCCGCCCCCGCCCCACCACACTGCGTTTCCCTGGTTGATGGTCCGAAACGAGACCGCGCCTCTGGATGCCACCGGGTTCGGCCTTACCCGGCGAAAGCAAAGAGCCTTACTGTGCGTGGCGAGAGTTCGAACAGAGATTTAGCGCAGAAAGATTTTTCTGCTAACATTGTTTGTTGCGAGGGTTTTAAAATGACAATGCCGCAGTGTGTTTCGCCTCACCCCCGCGCTGTGACATCGCGTTGATGTGTGGTCCAGGTGCACATACACGCGGGCGCCCCGACCGCACGCACGCGTATCGCGCGGAGGGCACCGTATGCATACGGTTTTGGACGAACCGGATATTAAAAACAAGTGGACCGAGAGGAGGCTATATGGGCGCCGCCCTGGCCGGCCCCACCCCACCCGCCCCTCACTCCAACTCCACCCCTTCCAGCCCCACATTCTCTGCGCCCATGCCGCTGGCCGTTTGCGGTCAAGGAAACATTTGTTTCCGAGAGTAGTGGGGTGGGGTGGGCCGCGGGGCCGGGGGTGGGGTGTGCGGTGGTGGCGGCCGCCGTCCAACTTGGGGCCTGTGTCACGCTACACGCCCAAACAAATCACGCTCTGCCCGTTAATGAGAGGCTCGCCCGCTGGCTCTGCGGTTCCCTTCTCGGCTCTCGCGGCCACCGTGACTAGGAGTGCAAATATCAACACTCCTCTCCGTCACAGGGTTGGCAGTCGGCGCTGCCGGGCGGGGCGGGCCGGGGCGGGCCTCACAAACTAATTTAGTGCGATCCGTCTCGTCCTCGGCCCGCGTGTGATGTTCCTCATTATGCCCCGCCCCGGCCCGCCCCGCCACCATGGTCTCGGCTTGCAGCGCCGGGATAGATCGCCTGCCAGCGCCACTGGGGCTGCCGCCGGACCGGACCGGACCGGACCGGAGGGGGCGCGAGCAGCGCGAGTCAATCTGTGTCACGCGGGAAAGATGTGGGGAGGGGAGGGGTATGTGGGTCACCCATGGGCCACGCCATGGGGGCGCACGCCTCTGGGCCTCAGGGGCGGGGCTGGGCGGGGCTGGGCGGGGCTGGGCGGGGGGCTCCACGGGATATGAGGGTGGGCGGTGGGCGGGCGAGAACACGAGCTGCATGGGGATAATAAAGCGTGGTACCTCGTCGTCCTTTCCCCCTTTCCCCTCCACTCCCATCCCCTCCCCCCTCCCCCCCCTCCCTTGCCACCTGCCATGTGCTCGTCGATAGCGGTCCACTGGTTCGCGGGCCCTATGAGTGAGGTGAGGAGATATTTTTCCCTATTGTGGCCCTTTGCTCTGAAGTCATTTTTCTGGGAGAACCATGACGCCACGCTGTGCCATGCCAAATGTAAAGCGCGTCATTCTACCGCCTTGGGTTACTGGCCGTAATGCAGTGACAGTGGGTGGAGTTCAATAGCTGTTGCCCACCTTCTGTCCCCTCCTCCCTCCTCCTATTTTTTGCCTCCCTCTATCCTCGCTTCTCTCGGTGATGCAATTGCATCGCCGTAAACTAAACGAGCACCGCGGCGCGTTTGCACCGCGCAAGCCATAACTGCTGGTGAGGAACAGCCATGAAACACGTCGAGTTTTGGCTCGCTTGATCTCCATTTCAGCTCGCGTTATTTGTTTTATCGTTTCTGTCAGTGGGATATAAACATCATTCTGGCGCCAAATCACTGCTATGCCATGGCATATCACCCATCCTTTTGGCGTTATGGTTTAGAGAAAGTTGTCGAAATGGGTGTCGCGTATTGACTCGCGGGTTTGTGTGCCAGCGCAGACCCTCCCTGCCCCTCCCCGCCCAGTCAGTGTACTCCCAGCCGCAGCAATGTTCAAATATACGCACAAAGGGTGTGCGGTAAACTGGTTGTTTGATTTCTGTTTGACAAAGAAGAGGTGGCTCATTTCCATCGCCCCAGCACTCTTGTGTGTAGAAGCATCTTTTAAAAAGAACTTTTTGCTGTGGGCCAACAAAACAGCCAAAACACCAACAATTGCTCAACTTGCACGTGTTTAGCTGGGAGTAGCACACTAATAGGTGTTTAGCAGTCGGACACGTGGCCTTACGGAGTATTTGAAAATTGCCAGGTTGAATTCCTTGAGGCGGTAGCTTATAACGACGAGCTTAACGAGTAGAATAGAGAGGTCTGACGGTTGTTTCTGCTGCTCTGCTGCTCTTGCTCTGCTGATCCCCTCCCTGCCCCTTTTTTCTATTCGAGAGGATCGAGCGGTGCTCAGTGCTCGTGCTCCGCGCTGGAGGGGCTATTATCCTCTTAGAGACCCTCCTCATTGTGCAGCAGCGCTATCGGCCGCTCACAGCGCCACCGCCGCCGGGTGCCTCTAGCGCGCCGTGCGCCAGCGCCCCTCATGCAGAGGAGCAATCTGGACCAACGCAGCTTCCGGAACCCACAGCCAAAGAAGGGATGCGTGTTTTGGCTAAGAATCGAGTGTGCGCCCTTCTTTACGCCTTAACGTTAACTCTAGAGAAAAAGTGTCATCCTGTGTAAAAATTTCGTTCGAGAAGATGTCATAGGGTGACTTAATTTTTAAGAATACAAAAGCAGAAATATTACTACATTTGAAAACACAGAATTTTAGAAACATTTTTGGTCACCGTCACCACTGATTACCGGCATATACTGTAGTTTGTTTTCCCAGTTTTGTCGCCAAAACTCAATAGCGGATAGGATTGTCGCTTTCGGGAAAAGCTTTGCTGGAGGGCGCTGGCGGGCACAGCTAGTAGAACAAGGGGCGGCCAGTGTACAGTACAGCACTATTCAAGTTGGAATACACAATAGTGGCGCCCCGACTCGCCTCGCGGTGCTGAAGTAGGGGCGTTGTGGGACAGAGGCGGGACGGGGGACGGTTCGCTGTGTAGTCGAGGGCTTGCTCCGCAATTTGGAAACAATGTGAGCCACAGTGACAGCCAATAATCGTGTCTGCGGGGCTGGGGTGGGGCGGGGCGCGGCCGCGTTGGGCGGGGTGGGGGTGGGGTTGGGGGAGTGTCCATGGGTCGCCAGGGCTAGACCAGAGGCCCCTTTCCCCTTCAATGATGAGGGAAGCGAACCCGCAGCAATATAGCAATCCCTTCATCACCCCGCCCGCCCGGCCCGGCCCGGCCCGCCCGCGGGAGCGTGGAGCTGGAGCTGGAGCCGCCGCGCGCTAGCAGCGCTAGCAGCTCTCTCTCTCAAATTCGTCCTCCCAAGTTTTGCATGTCTCGTAGCGGAGCGGTGGCGCCGCCTCGACTCGCCGCCCCTCCAGCAGGCGAGCAGAGCCATCCTCATTGCGGCGGGGGGGGAGGCGCAGCGCGCGGGCTCCCCGCTGCCTCTCGTCAGTTTCTTGAATTAGCGCGTTGCGCGGCAGGGCAGGGGCGGAGCAGCGCGCCGCAGGCAGACGTCTGCGTTTTTGCATATTCATTTCACCGACTGCAGCGCGCAGTGCGGTCCGGGGCGGGGCGGAGCGGCGGTACAGGACTATCGGCGACTGCTGCCCCGCGCCACGAGCAGGAAAAGTTCTGCCGTCGTCCGACCATCGATGTGGGCGAGTTGGAAACAATCCTCAAATTTGCGTACACCTCATAATTCAGAAAATTCAAGAGAATTAAGGAAAATTCAGAGAAATTCAGGACAGTTTAAAAAAATTCAGAAAAGTTCAGGAAAATTCAGGAAAATTCACAAAAATTTAGAAATATTTAGGTTAAATGTAAACAAAAATTCACAAAAAAAAATCAAGTAAACTTTACAAAAATATCCCGAAAATTCACAAAAATTATCAAAATTTGTGCACTATAAAATTCAGAGCTGTTTATCCCTCAGGGAAAGGGGCCCTGAGGAGATTAGCACGTGAAGTCTCGTTCGCTCAAATAACCGCGATATCGATGTACGTCGTCGAGTTGGCTTCGTTTTTGGCCCGGGGGTTTGGAGAGGGGAGGGGGGAGGGGCGTGAGGCAGAGCAAGGCTTGCGTTGGAGCTCCGCAGCCCCTGCACACGCTTTGGTGGGAGCCGTGAAATGAAGACGCTCAGCCACAGAGAGTCGCAGAGTTGAAATCGGAGCCGCCGCGCCGCCGCCCCTCGCTGATGAGATGGCGGCGGCCGGAGGAGATGCAGGCGGGTGGAGGGCGGGCGGAGGGAGGGCACCGGAGGGCACGGTCGCCAAACTTGAATCCCCCGGAGACTCAAAGTAAAAGCACCTGCACTCGTCTAACTTCTAGACGGGGAGTTGAGTCATGACCCCCCGGAAGCCACGCGATTCCCTGATTCAAGTAAATGACACTGTTCCCTCATTAAAAGCCAGTAAGTGCCAGGGCCTTTGAACAAGTGGTAGTTTAAACTTTTGCTTCATTCAGCGGTGTCTAGTTGTATAGAAGGGATTACGAGGACGTTTTTCTGTTTCCAAGCCAGGAAGTAGAAACAAAATCTGGAGTACCTCCCCAACTTTCTAAGTAACTCTGAAGAGTCTCTCCTTACCCGCGGCGGAGCGATGTCTATAATGGGGTTGTTAAAACTGCTGTCACCGCCGAGGAAAATGCCAGACGGAAAACTGTCCGCACGTCACGCCCTTTTTCTTTTCACTCCTCGCTTGCCTCGGCAAGGATGCCCACTTCAATACCCAGTGTCCCCTAACTCTTTAAACTTATTTCTCGGCCTCGTAGCGCTCGCCTAAGGGGCGGCGGGGCGAAGGGCGCGCTCCAAGTAGAGTGTCTTTTTTCCGCTTATTATTTGCGCTGGAAGAGGCACGAAGAAAGCAATTCTTCAATCGGAGTTTTCACCCATTTTGTCTGTGTTTTCTTTCTTCGGTAGAGGATTAAAATTGTCTCATTTCTGCGGTTGGTATTGCTTAGCATTTATTTTCTTTCCAATCCACGCGGCATCTTCCATCTTCACCTCTCGTCTGCCCCGGTCCGGGGTGTAGGGGTCGCCTTCCCTTCCCACGCAAACGGTTGAGTCGGGACGGAAACATGAATGATAATGGAATATTTAACACGGCCTTCCTCTCTGCTTGCAGGTTAGTCCCACCGCGACGGGCTGCGCGCGCAGCCCATTCACCCGGTAATCTGATCTTCGGCGCTGAGTGGTGAGCGGGCGGCAGGCGCCGCGGAGGTAGGCAACACTTCGTACACGGGAGTTCTGCGGGATGGCGTCGCTTTGGAGCGAGGCGCGCAGCGTGAGGTCGGAGAAGCGGCTGGGACAGTCAGAGAGAGAGAGAGGGGGGGGGGGGGAGGATGTGAGTGAAAGACAGAGAACGGGGTGTTTGCTTGCCCTGCCTCTGTGTGTGCGCTTGCCGCTATGTAGCTGTGCTGGACCGAGCAGGACGGACCGTTCCACTGTTCCCTCTCGCGTGCTTAACAGACCGGGGCTGCCGCTGACCACGTCCATCTCCTCTGCTGGCCCGTGCGAGCGTCTCTCTCTCTCTCTCTCTCTCTCTCTCTCTCTCTCTCTCTCTCTCTCTCTCTCTCTCTCTCTCTCTCTCTCTCTCTCTCTCTCTCTCTCTCTCTCTCTCTGTGCGCGCGCGCGTTTGTTTGTATGCGTGTGTGTGGGGAGGGGTAGGGTAGGGGGTAGGGCCGTGTGTGTGTGTGCGTGACACGCTTTGCAGATTGAAACACTGTACTCACGAGAACACCCTCCCCTCCCCTCCCCTCCCGCACACACGCACCGCACCGCGCCGGTGTGGCGGCTGGAATGCTTGTTGTGTCCAGCAGGCATGCAGTGGAATGCCCGAATGCTCCTGCTGCTGCCGCGCGTACGCAGATTAGCTTCCGGCACGCGGGGTGAGGGGGGGGGGGGGTTGCTCTGGTTCCCTAACAGTGCACGGCTTTGACGGCAGAAAAAAAATAAAAACGTCTATGAACATGAAACGTTTTATTAGAAATCAAACGTTGCTTTATTTTGCAGCTGCTTTGTGGTAGTTTTCAGTTTTCAGTGGTAGTTTGTAGTTTAACCCTTGTACTAGGTGGAGACATCTCTAAAGACTGAGCCAGTTGTAACCCTAAATTTACCTGACAAGTCTCTTAAGTGTAATTTTTATAATTTGCAAAATACTGTGTTTTAGTCGTGTACAAGAAAAAGTTAAGCTATGTTTATTTAATGTTAGTAATGACTGTAAAATATTTTTATTTTGGGCTGTTCCCCATTTACTTTCAAAATCCTATCAAGCTACTGTGCAGCAATTGTACTGTCTCTTGGTAACCTATTGTTTAAAAAAACAACAACCATCAGATAACACAAATTGATGACACCTAACAATACAACTCAGATATCACAAATCAAAACTAATCAGTACACACCCGTAAAAGTGCTCTCCCCCCTCGCATTCTCTAATAATACACTTTTTTCCTTTTAGGCATCGACATTTCAGAGCTTACCTTTTTTATTTAAAGAAATGACTACCGCTTTCTCGCATTCTTGTTGCAAAACTCAAACTTTCAAATCATACTTGAAGACCTGTAATATGGCGCCACCTGATGCCAACCTTATACCAAAGAAGAGTGGTAACTTCACGCATCATTATGCTAAAGCTTATGTGTGTTTTCAAAAACGAAGTTTAACAGTGAAACAACATTTAAAAACAATAAAAAAAGTTATTCTTTCCTGTCCAATTTATAATGACACACGAAACTTCTTTTTTAAAGTTTTTATCTCTGTCATGGTGGATCCCCATAATCCAGCTCTTCATCTCCATCACGAGCTCCCGCTGGACGATCGTCGTTACCTTCGGCTGAGATAGAGATATGTCTAGAGATATTCTTTAGAGATAGAGATTTATCTAGAGATAGGCTCAGCCAATTAAATTTTAAGGCGTTACGCTCTTCTTCATACAGCGGCTTCTATCACTGCACTTATCCTGTCCCATTTTTTTGCGGTTTTATTGTTTAATCGCGTTCCATTGCCCTGTCTCTTATCTCTCATCTATAGCTTCGACAGTAACACCTTTTTGTGTAATAGAAGGGAAAATTTGAAGTGTCCTGCAGACGTCGGGGAATTTACGGTGCCGGCAGATTGGCCCACATCGAACGAAGCCCGTCTGAGGGTAGCTCGCATATCCCATTCCGTCAAGGCGCCCCGCCCTGCCCCACACCGCCCCTCCTCGCCCCCAGAGGCGCGGCGTTCCGTTGCTTTTACAGGGAAGGGCGAGAAATACTGCCGTTCCTTCCGTATCGGTTTGAGTGGCTTAGGCCCCCTGCTGTGCCGATTGCTTGGGGCGCGGCTGCGCCGCTCGCGGGCCGGAGTGGCAAAATGTTGCGTCGCACGGTCGCGTCGGAGCGCGCGGCATCCATCACTGAGCGCGCGCTATTTCGAGTCCCTCGGCCGCGCCGCGCCACGCCACGGCCCGCGCCGATCCGATGATGTACATCTGACCTACATATCGACTGCCTCCTCCGCCGCGCCGGCCGAGCCTTGCATGGGCGTAGTAGTACGGGGGTTAGCGGAAACAACCTTGCATTTTTTCCTGCTGACATGCCGCTTTGCAGACATCATCTATGGACCCAAAGGTAACTTTTAAGAAGTGGAGCCCCAAGGGAACCCCTTGCAGGGGCCCCCTATTGGCGGTTGCATACCTTCCAGGGGCAAAAATGCAACTTCTTTATTTCTTGGCCCCCGGAGATAGAAGAAGTGGGATTCAAGTGGATTTTGGACCGCTTTCGGATAGAGTATGTGTAAGAACATGGGGACCAACTATTGGACCCCGGTATACCCCCTCCGGGGGCCGTCCTTAAGTGCGTAGTTACTGATTTTACGTTATTCTATACTCAACGCGTCTACGAATGCTGCAAGCACCCGAAATATTTTTTGAGTGCTATATTTTCACAAAGTGCAATTTTCCCTTCGCCGGGGAAATTTCCCTCAGCACGGGGAAATTTCCCGCAACACCAGATTAAGTGTGGCGCATGAGTATATAGGGGTTTCTATATGAGGTTATTACGAAAATACTAGTCAAATTTTATTTGCGGGCAATTTCAAATCCTTCCTCAGTTTTATCCGGTTTCAACCTTTTATTTTGGCTAGGATTAATTAGAATTTCATTTTTCACTTCCTGGCATAGTATACAGAGGGACTAGTCAATTGGGCGTTCCCTTTTCCGATTAACTTCGCCATCATTCGGAGAACGTAGATCAATTAATTTTAGTTTTGATGCCATTTTGAAGCATCTGCAAAGCGAAGCAAAGCAGAATGATTACCAGCACTATTCATTCAGAAATATTGTGTGACATAAAAATAGCCATTTCCCCTAGATTATTCACTCTCAGCCCGTTACTGACTTTTCAGACCCCTTTGTCAGTATTCCTGCTGCTTAAAAACCTTTATAAGCTACTGACAACTCTTTTTGTCAGTAGTACGAAAGAATTCCTTTTTACGTTACTGACAATTTCATCTTTAATTAGTAGATTACTGACAAAACTATACAGAATAACTGAAGAATTTATCAGTAACCCTGCTGCGTAAAAACGTAGGTATTTACTAAGAATAAAATCAGTTGAGGTCTGAGAGTGTTCGCAAAAACATTGAATCGAGATAAGCATGTCTTGAGACGACATAAAACCGAACTTGAAGCAGATCAGACGAAAATTACCCCTACCCCTTTTGGACAGGTTCCGCCCCTGTGGCGTCAAAAAATCGGACAGAATCGAAATCAGCGTGCGTTAAAACGTCCAGGTACCGAGTTTGAAGCTGATCAGACTAAAATTAAACTTTCCCTCCCCTTTTTGGACAGGTTTCGCCCCTGTGGCGTCAAAATATCGGACAGAATCAAAATCAGCGTGCGTTGAAACGTCTAGGTACCGAGTTTGAAGCTGATCAGACTGAAATTAAACTCCCCTTTTGGACAGGTTCCACCCCTGTGGCGTCAAAAATTCGGACAGAATTGAAATCAGCATGGCTCTAAACCCCCGGGGTCAAAGTTCGGGGTGATTCCCCGTTTTACTTTCCGTACAAATCAATTTTCACTGGTTTGCGCTAATTTGCGGTTAGGCCTGAGGCTTTATCTCACACAATATCTTTTTTAAAAACGTTCCACAAACATGCAAATATATTACTCACCTTCTGATGCATTTCCCTAAGGCAAGAGAAATTTCCCGCAGATGGGAGAAATTTCCCGCAAATACAATTTGACTAGTATTTTCGTAATAACCTAATATAGAAACCCCTACATACTCATGCGCCACACTTAATCTGGTGTTGCGGGAAATTTCCCCGTGCTGAGGGAAACTTCCCCGGCGAAGGGAAAATTGCACTTTGTGAAAATATAGCACTCAAAAAATATTTCGGGTGCTTGCAGCATTCGTAGACGCGTTGAGTATGGAATAACGTAAAATCAGTAACTACGCACTTAAGGACGGCCCCCGGAGGGGGTATACCGGGGTCCAATAGTTGGTCCCCATGTTCTTACACATACTCTATCCGAAAGCGGTCCAAAATCCACTTGAATCCCACTTCTTCTATCTCCGGGGGCCAAGAAATAAAGAAGTTGCGTTTTTGCCCCTGGAAGGTATGCAACCGCCAATAGGGGGCCCCTGCAAGGGGTTCCCTTGGGGCTCCACTTCTTAAAAGTTACCTTTGGGTCCATAGATGATGTCTGCAAAGCATCATGTCAGCAGGAAAAAATGCAAGGTTGTTCCGAACTGATGTCGCTAACCTCCGTACTATAGTGGTGTCAGGGCAGCGCAGCACTCTCACGGAAGGGAGGGGAAGGGGGCGCTCGTGTCACGCAAAGCAAAACAACTGTCGCCCTAGTCCGGTCCGCGGGCCGGTCGCAGGACGGCGTCGAGCGGCGTTGAGCGCTGAGCCGGAACTCCGAAACTGAATCTGACTAATGAGTGATACAGAAATGTGGAACATGTGTTACGAATCTATAGTTACTTTTCCAGTATTTTGAAATATTGAAAAAAATAATAATTGCAGTGTTCGATGCAAAATTCTATAACTCATTAGATATTTTTTTTAAAAATCATATTTGATCAGAATTCCGCAAAATAAAATCGATTTTATTGAGTGATCACTAAGCTCCAATGTTTTGAGTGACCTTTTGGCCCCCGCGCCGGACACATCTGACACACTCTGGGCCTGCACCTTGCTCCTCGTTCATGCTTGCTCCGCAGGATGGCCAATTAAAAATTCGGTGATACCGTAGTATGCAAATTATGGAGGGGATTTGAAGATTCGGCCTTGATGTGAGTGGGGAGAGGGCGAGTTCTAGTGAAGGGATGCTATGCTTTGTAATTAAGGCTCATCTGGGTGATTAAAGGGCATAATTGCGTCGTCCTCTCGAAGATATATGGCAATTCATATGGCCGGCCATACCGTATGTCCACATGCACACTGCGCACACAGCATTGCCTCGATAACATATGGCTCCACGGGTCGGATTAACGGCATGACGCACTGCACCACCACCACCGCCCATCCCCCGTATTTTTTAATCGCTACTGTGGTGGTTTTGGCTTTTCTCTTCTTGACAAATTTTTATACATTGCTGGAAATTTCTGTTGATTGCTTGTGCGGATCGTTCATTTGACGTTTAGATGGGTTTGTTGATTGCCGCTGACACGTCATTTATTATCGTTGATAGATCGACGCGCATGTTCTTTTTTTCACTACCCACCCCACCCCATCCTCTCCCATGACCCCTCCCCTTTCCCGGCGCCGCGCGTCGAAGCTGAAGCTGAATCCAAGTTGTCAACTTTGCGCGTCGTGGCGCGCCGCACCGCCCTGCTGCCTGCTGCTCAGCCTCGCCTCAGCGCGGAGCAGGCCCTGCTGTTCCCTGTTGTGTGGTGTATTAGTCTCTACTTTGCAGGTCGCGTAGGAATAGTTTGCGCCCACAATAGAGCGAATTGTGATGTTAACTTTTGCGCTGGAGTCAAAGGAGCAGGGAGGGCGGAAAAATGGGAAATAAAAGTCGTGTGCTGCCATGCCATGGCAGGCGTCTGAGGAGCCCGCGGGCCCGGCCGCGGGGGGCATGTGTGGGGGCTGCATTGTCAAATAAACAGAACCCTTCCTCGCCCCCTCCCCCCACCCTCCCCCCTCTCTCTCTCTCTCCCCTTTACAACACACAAACGCCGCGGGGGAAGTTTTTGCCCTCACGGAAAAGAATTTCTCCAGAACTGCACACGCTTACCATGGAGTTGTAGAAACGATTTTTACGGCAATTAAAGCTGGTATGGCCTGGTGGCTCCAGGAGGTTGCGGAGTGGCCCCTGGAGTGCTCCCCTGGGCTCCGCCGTGCCCTGCATATCGCGGCCATTGATCGCCGAGCTGCAGTTCTTGCAGCGCGCTACTCCTCAGCGTACGGAGCCCGACCACTCCGGTGAAATGCGAAAACGAAAGTCCTTTCGCTGCTCGTCACGTAGGCTGAATGAAACCGCTCCGTATTTAATAGTATTTTTTTAAAATATTTTTTTTTTTCTTACGTCTGTCCGGTCTCTAGTCTTGACGATAGCTGTGCATTTGCGTTGAAGACTAACATGCTTCGGCATTCTTGGTCTGTCTTGTTATTTTTAAATAATACTGAAAGGGAGAAATCTGCTGCTTTGCTCCAGTTCCAGCGCCCCTCTCCGTCATTACTACGCCACCCTAGGCCGTCCCACCCCGCCAGGCCGCGCGAGATCTGTGTCTCAAGATGCGTATCTGCGGGATGGGATAGGACAGCTGACTGACTGGCCAATCAAAATGCATGCGATAGCCTGACTGGCCAATCAGAATGCATGCGGCGCGATGTGTCCGGGGCTGAAGTGGTCTGCGTTCCCCCCTCCCCCCTCTTCCCTCCTCCTCTGCTCCGGCCGTGCGGTAAGGCTGGTGTCGCTGCGACTCGCAGCTCGCGCCGGCAAGTTGCAACTCACAGTGATCGTGTGCTTTTCCTCTCCTCTCGATAGGCTGCTGTAGCCGCTGAAGGCTCTGCTCGGCTCGGCCCGGCCCGGCGTCAGAGGCGGCAGCCGGACGGTTTTTCTCTCCTTTTTCGTCTCGATCATCATTCGGCGTGTTTAACTGCACATCAAATGTATTGTTTTTATAGTGTGGTGGAAGCAGGCCGGCCGGGTCGGGCCTGGTCGCGGTCGTCCAGTCGAGAGTATATATCTGAGCCGAGCCGAACCGAGCATGGCGAAGTGAGCGTGGGCAGCGTGGCAGCATGCGCTTGCTTGTGGGCCCACTGCTCTGCTCCACTCTACACAGCTCTGCGCTCGTAAATTTACAACTCTGTATCGCAATAACAAATTACGAAAAAAAAGCCGTAAATTTACGAATATTTTTTTCACAGTGATACTACAGTATTTAGTAATGAGTGTATGCGCCCATTTGATTTTCCAGAGTAGGATTTTCCAGTTCAATTCCCCTACAATATATTTTCGCCATTTCGAAGGGGTCAAGTTGCGGCAAGAGGAGGAAACAGAAAGTAGTTCGCGGGGGAAGAGTGTTGTCAGGCCGGGTCGGAGAGCGACCTGCAGTGCACCGGCTGACGTTGGCTGACGCTGGCTGATTAGCGTCTGCGGCGCAACAGCCGAACCGATACGCTTTCCTAACGCAGTTCTCCCCCCCCCCCCCCCCCTAGCGCTGCCGGGGCGATGAATGGAGTCGTGAACGTGAACAGTGGCGGTTTGTTACTCGCCGAGCAAGACATTGTTGTGTCATGCGATTTCACCTCGACTGCCGTTTTGTTCGCGGCGTTTCTCGGAATATTTGGCGCCTCCATAAGCGGGTTAGAAGGGCCGGGCCACCTGGACGGGGCAGGTGTGTTACCTCCTTGAGGATCCTGGGCGCCGGGCCACAGCAGCTACACCGTTGGTCCGTTTTCAAAACATTTAAACTGGGATTCAATGCTGAGGGATGCGTTCGGGAGAGGGCAGCGAGCACCGTAGCGAAGCCGAGTAATGACGGTGGATGAAACGCGTTTTCGATATGCTCGGTGTAGCCTTACGACACGAGCGGGATGTGTCAAAACACATTGCGGAGTTTGGGAGGCAGTGACGCGGCCCAGGAAGGCGAGCGGAGACAGCCAGCGCGGAGCGGGGGCGCGCCAGCGCGGTGTGACTTGTGTTTCGTCACTGTGACGAGCATCTGCAGCTCGCCTCCCGCGCGCCCGGGGCCCGGGGCACAGCCCGCATAGCAGGGCAACTCTAATAGCGTTATTTACTGCTGGAAAAAAGCAACCTCTGTTGTTACTGCACCAAAAAACAAGGTTCTGTTCTTTCTTGGTGTGAGGAAATGTATTTCGAGCCGAGAGGTACCGTTGTTCCTGAAATGGAAGTACACGATGGATTAGACGGATTTCTTTGGGATCGGAAGAAATGTGACTTGACCAGTCAGAAATGAAGGAACGCGGTAAAAGTAAGTTAACAATCATACTTCTTTTGATAATAAGGAAGATGCTTATGTAGTTTTTCCGAAAAAATGTTCGATATAAAATAATTAGACCACATGTGTCCTCCAGGACCTTTCTTATTGGGGGGTGACGTGTTGTGTGGCAACATGAGCTCCTCCTGCCCATCCTGTAGGCACGTGTAATTTCCTATAAACCAAGGTAAATTATAATTGAGATGTCGGTATCGAAACGAAAATTTATTGCTGTTGCATTTCTTTAAGTTTCATTCCTATCTTGCTCATCAAAACATGCGCGCGCGCGCACACACACACACACACACACACACACACACACACACACACGTAATATATATATTTAAAAAAGGACACTTTTATGTATTTTTTCCAAGATAGTTCCCTTGCCGCTTCGAGACCTGGACGTAGTTTTTACCGTGAAGATAGCCTTTTCTTCTCGTTTTTTTCCCCAGCTCCTATCTATTTTAGGATTAAGGGCGTGGGCGACGACGCTTGCCGAAGCCCTTCTTTCCCTGAACGTGGCCAAACCAGGCCAGACCCTGTCGGCGTCGCCTGGCGTCGTGGCGCCTCGCGTCGTCAGCGATATGGAGGGAAGGGGGATATTTGACCAGTAAACAAGATCAACCCTCTCCGGGCCGTGCCCTGCCCTGCCCTGCCCCGGCCTTCAGCCCCGCCACGCCCCGCCACGCCTTGCCACGCCTTGCCACGCCTTGCCACGCCTTGCCACGCTGCCCTGGGTTATTCAGCACACCACCACACCTCCGCCGGCCTAGAGATTCAGCGTAGTGATGGTGTCATTCGGAAATATTTCAAAATTTCCAGACCTAAAACCACGGTTTGCTCTCTGCTGACATCATGTTGTCGGTATCAAGCGCCACGATTTTCCCTGTGGTCGTTGCGGATTAAAGTCTTTTGATGTCCGAGGCGCCGCGCCGCCGTCATGACCGCTCATGACCGCTGAGGATGACTGGTGTCAGCCGTGTCTCGCTTTCACTCAGCTCCGAGCCCGCTGGAGCCTTCGCGAGCAGAGCGAAGTTTGATAAGAATACACTGTTAAAAATGCTGAGGCCCATAACGGTAATGGAACACACTCACAGAAAAACGCGTTCTTGATTAAAGAAGAATTTTTTTTTATTATTTTTATTTTTTGACTGAATGAAGTAAATTCGAGGGGTAAATAACTCCGAATTTTGATGTACACCACTAATTCAAAATTCACACTAATTCAAACTAATTCACGCGAATTCAAAACGAATTCAAAACAAATTCAAGCGAATTTAAGGAATGACCTCAGAAAATACACGCACATCTGATCCAAATTATTCTCTCAATTACATGATATGAAATAGGATTTTTAATTATTGTGAATGATTTCTATTTATTCCAAATTATTGGAAATTAACTTGCAACTGCGCAAAATAATCACAATTATTTCAATTATTTTTGAAAACTTTTCAGAAACAAATTTTGCTCTGCAATTGAAAGGTGGCGTGAAAACATGGAAAATTTTTGCGGCAGTAAACCTCCCGAAGGAGGTTGCGGTTCCCGCCAGGCACAGGGCTTTAACCCCCTGTGGCAGCCAACTGCTTCGGTGTTCCATGGGAACCGGCGCTTTGCTGACTGCGATCCTATCGCGCAATTCGACAGATTTGATCCCCGTACCACCATTGGCCTACCCCTAGAGGTACGAGCGGTGTCAAGGGCGTTAGACTTCCTGATCCCAGTTTCAGAGGCCTTACCTCAGAGGGGTACGCGGGATTCGAACCCACAACCCCGAGTGCCGACACGTAGCCAGAACAGGAAGCGACCCAACGCCCAGAGCCACCGAGCCAACGGCGGTGAGACGTGTTTAACTTCTATTTGACCTGCCATCCAGCTGCGGCCAAAGGGAATGTCAAGCGCGAAAAACACTTTCCCAAGTGGGAGTCGAACTTCGGACCACTCGGTTCGTTGTTGCGCGCTCTACCAACTGAGCCACGACGCCACGATGACTGTACAGTGCGACGGGTTCGAGTCGTATTTGCCGTATCCTGCAGCCTCCAGCCAGGAGGACAGGAGGACAGACTAAAAATTTTCTGATCCTATAACATTAAGAATTCCCGTTGTGATGTTTTAGCTGTGTTACTCGTTGGATAATCAGACGGAGCTCTGCTAAGCTCAAGCTGCCGGAGCCGCTCCATGACTAATGACTAACGACTGCGGTGCATTGGATCCTGGGCCGGGCGGGCAGGGCCGCGCTGCATGGGCCCCAAAGGTCGCAGATAAAGCCACGCCGCACCGCACCACGGGCTCCGGCGTCCTGAGCCTCCTGACGGGGCAGGGCAGGGCGTGGCGACCAGCACCATAACCACCATAACTCAGCCGCCATACCTCTGTTCTACATCCGCGTTAGTCCTCAATGCGAAAAAGAACCACGCCGACAGACTGACGCTGCTGGGCCGCATCTTTTGCGCTTTAATGCGTTTGTTCGTTTCGTGGAGGATGCATCTTTGAAATCTGTGGCAAATTTTTATGTCCTTCTGTGCTGCGGAGTGCTACACGATACAAACAATAATGTTTTATGTTTTGCGGGAAGAGGGACAACGTTTGGAATCTCCCTACTGCAAATCAATTACTGTGACGTCACATTCTTTATAATGTGAAAACTTTCACATTGGCCATAATGTGATGTCACATTCTTTTAAACGTGAGTCGGATGGACTCTTCGGGCTGAATTTTACTATCACATTCGAATGTGACAGTTTTCTCATGAAATAGAATGCGACGTCGCAGATTTATGAAAAAATTCGTATATTTCAAGCATGTTTACTCAAAACTAGATTGCAATTTTTACATTTTTTTCGGGTTGTTCCATAAATTATGAGGAGTTCCCTACAAATTAAGTGGCACTGTCATTCCAAGCAGTGCATACTACGTAGAAAAACTCACAAAAACTGTTATTTTTCACATTTCCACATTGATTTTGATCGCAAGACTGTGAATCCTCCTCACCTGTTCCTCACCTCTCTTCTCTTTTCCCTTTGCATCGCCCCCAACTTGCGTCGTATCCCTCTCACGTTTTAATACGATTTCCGCTCTCCGATTAGCATCAGCGAGCTGAAGCCGGACCGACCCTCGGTCGCCCGGCCCCACCCGCGTCCCGCCTGGCTGGGCCGCTGCCTTCAGCCGAGCGCTCCTCAAACAAACTCGTGGTCTCCATTGCCGGCCGCCGGCGCACCGGCGGACGAGTGGGCCCGGAACTGCATATACGACCCAATACTTTTATCTAACGGATTTATTCCGAAGTCTTTGCTGAAACTATACAGTTGAAAGTCATTGTCCAAACTCGCATTGCACAAATGCATGCGGTTAAATCATGTGCGAGACTGCAGGGGAAATCGCAGAATAGAAGTGTTTTTTTGTAACCAACCACCAACAGACACGTTGTAGCGTTGAGGGTCTATCTGCCCTATACAGAAGCCAATGCGCCTTACCACGAGAGCGAACTCTGCTTTCGGTCGTCTCTAGAATGACACCCCTCCTATTTGGGCGTCGATATGTTGAGAGACGGAGGAATTTTCTAGCGAACCTCTGTGATGTGAAATGTGTCTGGGTGGCGGTATTTCCTTGTGACTCGCAGCCCCGCCAGCTCGCTCGGCCTGCGGGGCGCAGTGGAGCGCAGGGCTGCACAGTAGTAAGCTCCCGACCCCGCCTCTCTCAGCGGCCTCAGCGCCTTACGTCTTCGTTCCACGCGGACAAATACGCAGTTTGTCTTTGTTTCCCCGGCGAAAGGAAAAAGAGTTGATGCTGTGCGGCGACGCCTCGCCCCGGGCTGTTTGGCTGGCGCGGGGCGGGCGGGGTGGGACGAGATGCACAGCACAGTCATAGGGGGTCCAGGCCAGGCTGGGGTGGGGGGTATAAACAGACATCACGCCGAGATTGTATACCGGGGACTTTGCGGATAAACCTCTGGCGAATATTTTGTTCACATAGACCGATCCCGCTACGGCCCGCTTCTGCACTGCTGCGTGAAGCGTGAGAAATACATGGTGTCAGCAAGGTGTGCTGAGTTACGCGCGGGCTGTGTGCGGGATGATTGAGCCCTGGCGTGTTTTATAAATATGCCACTGTGCGTAAGGTATAGTCGGCTGCACACAATAATTCTATCGTTCCAACACAGAAAATTAATTTTCAGTGCTTTATCGGGAAATGCATGGCAGCCCCACCTGATGTTACCCCCCGGCTGGGCCGCAGTGGGCGCCCAGCCTAGGTAGAGTAGGCGCTGCGCTCTTATTATAAGCCCCACCCCACCCCACCCCGCCCCGCGCTGCACTCCATTCAATACACACTCTCGCCAATATATAATGGACGCCGCTGTGCGAGCCGCCTTTGTCTCTGTGTCGCTCAAAGTGCTTCGCTTC
Source organism: Frankliniella fusca (assembly GCA_029379305.1). NCBI lineage: Eukaryota > Metazoa > Arthropoda > Insecta > Thysanoptera > Thripidae > Frankliniella > Frankliniella fusca. The sequence goes on along the minus strand of JAHWGI010001270.1, from coordinate 630,719 downwards.
ATCCCGTTTTATACAATTACATTATTTCCTTTGGCGGGGTGCCGCTCACGCACATGCACGCCTGCAGCATGATGGATCGCGGGGGCGGCGCGTCACCGCCAGGGCGTGGTGGCGGCGCAAGCGCGCAGGCAGGCGCGGGGCCCTGCGGGGGCTCCCTGCTGGGCCGGGAGGTATTCAAGTACGCGCGCCGGCAGTGCAGAGGACACTAGTGTAGCATGTTTCACCCTCGGTAATTCATTATGTGTATTATCGCGTACTTTATTGGATTATACCTACATAGTTTGACAGAGACAAGGTATTACGGCCTCGCACTCTCTGAACAGAGATCGTTTGACTTGCACTTATTATTCGTCTCGAAAGATGAGGTGATTCGGAGAGCATTTCGCCCGCAGACCGCTGCTCCTCGCGGGACGATTACAACGCATCATCCTGCCAGCGGCCTCACCGTGCCCAGCCCAGCCCTCCCGAGCCTTACCCCCAGCCCTGCCCGGCCCTCCCCAGCCCAGCCCTGCCCCGCGCTGTCCTGTGCCAGCCTGCCCTGCCCTGTATTTACCCTGCCCCGCCCTGCCCCACTGCCCGACACATCAATCTTTGCATTGCCGCAAACGCCCCGCATCGGTCCACCGCTCTAGTGCGCCAGGCGGGCTGGCCGGGCCGGGCCCCGCGCAGATAGGCAACCCGCCCGCAGGCATGCTCGACGGGGCAGTATGCTCAAGGCTGACTGTGACCGCAGTCCAGAGCATAGTCGCTGCAATGAAGTCCGTTTGAAAGGCCTCGACCGTCCTACATTGTGCCTCCTTGGGGTGGGGGAAGTGTGCTACGAGGTGAGGATGACTGACGTGCTCGGTGAGCGGACAGCCTCGTCTACTGGGTGCTGATGGGTGGTCCCTCCCGAGTCCGAACGCGGTGACGGGAGTGTCGTCTATGTTCGCGGCCGCGGCGTAGAACGCAAAGCCGGCCATCGTGTGTTTTCATGGTTTACAGGAGAGTAAGATGAACTGGCCAGTCTTGTTGAGCACCTGACGCCTGTCCGCAGCTGCGGAGACGCGGCCGGCAGCAGCAGCAGAAGTAGCAGTAGTACTCCGAGCACTGTCGATCTCTCGGCACCAGCGCGCGCTGCGATCAGAGCGCGCGGCTCAATTACGGCCAGAGTGGAATTTTATTCCCGTCTCCCGTCTTTTATCCCCGGCATGCAGGCTGTTCGTCCGGCACCGTCCGGCCGTACGGTGCGACGTGAAGCTCGTGCGTTTTACGAGGAGAACGGCCGGGCCGCCTCTGTCTAAGAGGGGTGGGGGGAGGGGGGATAGCTGCTGTTGAAGTGCCTGTTGCAGTGTTGGATCTCTCCTCTCCTACCTTGCCATGTTGTTGCAGGGGCTAGCGCAGCGCAATATACCTCCATGCTACTTCTTGGTAACACCCCATACTATTCGACAAAACACCCTAAATTTTACCCTAAAACACTCGATAACTTTCCATAAAACCACATAATATGCACCCCTACACTACTACATATCGTGTTCTGCCGCGGAGAGAGGACTTGATTGTGTCTTTGTGCGGTGCGAGGCAGCAGTGTGGACGAGGGTGTCGACGCGGTGGTGCCCGGGCCCGGGGTGGAGGGAGCGGAGCGGGGCTATACTTATGAGACACCCTATTAGTGCGGCTTGCGTATCGCGGTGGAGGGGAGCCTCGCCTCTCCTCACTAACTAGAGCTGTCGCCGGGCATTGATGTCATCTCCATGTCACTCCCCTCCCTGCTCTGCTCTGCTCCGCCCGGCGCCCGGCCGCTCCTCTGCACTGCTCGTTTCCAGGCGCTCATTGTCGGAAACCTGGACCGTGAATTTCACTCGTCCCCTTTGCTTTCAGTGATATTCACCATCGCCCACTGTGAAAATGCAGTGCTTGTGTTGTGGGGACACTGTGGCTTTCAGTGAAATCCTCCTTCAGCTTCAGTGCTGCAGCGTTCACCATCGATTTCAGTGAAATTCGCCGTGATTTCCTTATTATTGCTGGGCCGTCACGGCGGTAACTGCCCCCCCCCCCTCCTCCACCGCCACCCCCTCTCCACTCATAACTCGCATGCGCTAGAGGAGGTGGTTAAGGGGCCTATGGGGTGGAAAAGCGGCCAAGAGATTTTTATTCTCGCAGCGGCCGCCAGAGCGCTCTCATAATTGGCCCGTGTGTGTTTTACGACTTTATTTTTGCGAGCCATTTCCATTCTTCTTGTTCGCTCCTTCTGGTCTGGCGGAGCTGGGGACCGGCCGGGTCGGGCAGGGCCGGGCGAGCCGCCCCAGCGGGAAGGGGACCATTTTGATAAGAGCCGCCCCACCCGGCCCTCCCCACCCGCCCTGCCCTGCCCTGTCCCCGCCCCGCCCCCCTCCCCCGCCAGCACTGCCGCGCTGCTCATGTCTCCATCGCTTCGCCATTCAGATTCGGATTTCAGTGCCGGTCCTGCCAGCAGGCATCTCCCCCCCCCCCCCCCTGCCTTCCCCCTGCTGTCAGAGGAGCCAGCCGTGATCGCTTTCGGGTTTGAAATATCGGCTGGTGCCGCCTAGCTTCCCGTTAAGATTTCTGCGATTATGTTCATCCGGAGAGCTGCTCCCCCTGTCGGGTGTGGCCCTGCCCCCACCGCCTGCATACGGTTCGAACCTCCGCGCGTATTACTTCCCCATCATTTGCCTCCCTGGCATGTCTTCATCATTTGGCTCTCTTTTCCCCTCTCTGTGTGTCTCCCCCCCCCCCTCCTCCTCCTTCCACCTCCAGGTCCTCTTCTCTTCTCTTCTCCCCCGCGAAGCCCCTCGGGCCTCGCTCCCGCCTCTCGGCCCCCTCTCCTCTCTCTTTCTTTCTCTCTCCCGGCAGCGTGAGTCATAGGGCAGGGGACTCCCAGTCCCAGCAGACGACTCTCTGTCCGCTGCTTCCTCTCTCTTTCCCTCTCCGTCCCTCTATTTCTTCCTCTTTCTCTCTCTTCCTCTTCCCCTCCGTCCCTCTGTCTCTCTCTCTTCCTCTCTCTTTCTGTTCCTCGCGGGGGACACGCGATGCTATACGGGGCGCACAGTGCTTGCCTGCCACCGCGAGGTTGCCGAACTTTCGATCGCGGCGCCGTTGCCAACTCCCTCGCTCGTGGCCCTCGCGGCTCGGCCCGTTGGTGCGAGGTGGGGCGGGGTGGGGCGGGGTGGGGCGGGGTGAACACGCATTCTGTCAATCGAAATGGATAGTCGGGCAGGCAGAATGAAGAGCCCGAATGGACAGGCCGGACTGGGCCGGGCGGAAGGGCTTAGCGCTCGTAAAACCGAGAGTCGCCGTTGTTTGATGGTGGACTTTGGCGCGTGTTTTAGCAGCAGCCCTTCAGCGCACCCTGCAGAGAGCGCTGACAGGGCGCCATGGCCACCACTACTGAAAGCGGGGGCGCAGCAGCGCAGCGGGGCGTTCACCTGAATGAATGTGTGAACTCCACTCGCCTCTGTTTCCTGTGTTCTATGCTTGCTGCAACTCTTTTGATTTTCCTGTGTGAGGGTGAATCGGCCGTAACCGAGGCCGTAACTGTACGCTTGGAGCCAGGCATAATGCGCTTGCAGCAAAAACAATTGCGACTCGGATAATATTTTTGCCCTGGTGAAAAAAATTCTGAAGAGAATGGGGCTACTTTGTTCATCGAAATGGCTTATAATTTTTTTTTGACTGTACCCGGTGGTCTTTGAATGCAGGCATCAGTGATGTTGGCTTGCCTTCCCCGTTCGCCTGTAAGGCACTACGGCCCCGTCAACCCTGGTGAGTATATGCGTTCCTACAACTACACCTTACCGGAGCGGCTAAGTACCATCTTTTTTATGCAGATACATTTTTTGATAGGACTTAAATTTTCTTAGAAAACAACAACAACAACAACAACAACAACAACAACAACAACAACAACAACAACAACAACAACAAACATGTGGCTGGGTATCCCCCATATGCAGCGTGCGGCACGGTCGAGCCCGCGGTGGTGGCCGGGTTGTTGGAGGGTAGGGAGCAAATTTATTTAAAAGCGACAGGACCTGACATCGACCATCTCGGATTCTGACGATATTTGGTGGGCAGGTTGCGTACCTAGGTGGGAGTCTCCAACCAAAATTTTAGATCGAAAAAAAATTTATTGACTGAGCTGTAGGCAATTAACGTTTTATTACCCTTCATTTTGGGTATTTTGGATAACGTCCAGGTTTTTAGTCCGAGGTGGTTAAAATTTGGTTTCCCCATGTAAAATTGGCCAAGGAACAAGAATATGGCCACAGATTCGACCCATCGGTCGTGCACGACGAATAAAGTCGATATTTTGGCCAAAAAACGTCTAAATTTGCTACAAAATACCCAAATCTTGGGTATTTGAACTTTTTTTCGGAATTTTGACATTTCCTTGACACCTTCTAGTAGAAAAAGAGCCAAGGAAGCCAATGAGCTTTAGCTCATATTTTTAGGACAAACCGTTCAGGAGCCACAGCGCAGCAAAGTTGGGTCTATCTTGTGGGATCTTAACGAAGCCGGTTTTGGGCATCCTGGAGCATGCAGATCTGCTCCCTGAATTTCTCTGAATTTTTCAGAATTTTTCAGAATTTTCCTGATTTTTTTTGAATTTTTCTAAATAACAAGGTGTACAAAAATCCAGATTTGTTCCCCCCTCGGTTTTCCGCCTTCTTTCGCGCCGCGCTACTATTGCCGGAGGCAGGGAGCAGATCTGCATGCCCCAGGACCGCCCAGGACGCCCAATACCTGCTTTGTTAAGATCCCACAAGATAGACCCAACTTTGCAGCACTGTGGCTCCTGAACGGTTTGTCCTAAAAATATGAGCTAAAGCTCATTGGCTTCCTTGGCTCTTTTTCTACTAGAAGGTGTCAAGGAAATGTCAAAATTCCGAAAAAAAGTTCAAATACCCAAGATTTGGGTATTTTGTAGCAAATTTAGACGTTTTTTGGCCAAAATATCGACTTTATTCGTCGTGCACGACCGATGGGTCAAATCTGTGGCCATATTCTTGTTCCTTGGCCAATTTTACACGGGGAAACCAAATTTTAATCACCTCGGACTAAAAACCTGGACGTTATCCAAAATACCCAAAATGAAGGGTAATAAAACGTTAATTGCCTACAGCTCAGTCAATAAATTTTTTTTCGATCTGAAATTTTGGTTGGAGACTCCCACCTAGGTACGCAACCTGCCCACCAAATATCGTCAGAATCCGAGATGGTCGATGTCAGGTCCTGTCGCTTTTAAATAAATTTGCTCAGGGCGCTGCCCACCGCCCCGCCCTGCGCTGCCCACGGCCGGTACGCCGCCGATGAATGCAAATCTTGTTCGCCTAATTCAAGGGCTTGCCTGGCCTGCTCATGTGGCGCCGGTGTGCCGGTGCGCAGGGCCGGTGTGGGGTGAAGGTGCGTAGCGGGCCGCGGACAGTTAGGCCTTAGGCCTTCGAACCCGGAACTGTTAGGGTGTCAGAAAAAAATTGTTATGTATTGCGTCCAGAGAAAACGAGGAAGAAGAGGTAAGAGTAGGGTGACAACCACGGAAAGGTAGGGGAGAAGGAGGATGACGAGGAGGAGGAGGAGGAGGAAGGGGAAAAGGTGGAGTGCGCCGCACTTTACGCCATGCAAAGCAGCCAGCGCAGTGCGATGGGTGGCAGCAGCAGCGGCCGCAAGAGGACAGCCGAGTAATGTGTGAAGCTCAGCGCGCGCGTGTGTGAGTGCGTGTACGTGTATGTGCCCGTGCGGGCGCTCGCATACCAGTGAGCTCCCAATGTGTGTCAATGTGAATGTGGGAGTGCGTACAGAGGACGGCACCTGTCCAATCCCACTCGCGCTAATCTCTCTTTCTCTCTCTCTCTCCCTCTCCCATCTGCTCTGCAACGTACTCTCTCTTTTTCTTTCACTCGCGCGCGCGTATACACACACACAGTCGCGTCTGTTCTCACACATGTGTTGATTGACGTGGACGTAGTGAAGTATGTGTGTGGTGTGTGCATGCCTCACCACGGAGAAGCCCTAGTCGCACTGCAGGTCCGGCCCTCCTGGGCCCCGCCGGGCGGCCGGGAAGCCCTACGCAGCACAGTGCTTCGCGTTCCGCCCCACTGCGGCCTGCATATGGCAGACACACGACAGCGAGTTGCGGCGGGGCGGGGCGGCCGTGCCGTGCCCCCCACCCGGCTCGCCTCACAACGCCTACCCTCCCTCCCCCGCCGATATGTTTGCCAAAGTGAAATGCACTGATTTACGACTGTCCATGTTCCCGAACTGATGAGCCTGAACGGTGATGGATGGGCAGTGTGGGTTAGGCGGGGTGGGGCGTGGCGGGGCGTGGCGGGGCGTGGCGGGGCTCCAAAAGGGTGGCGCGGGGCGGCGCGGCGGCCAAGAGGCCCTCTGGGAGCGATCCAGATCCAGCTCTCGCCCCGTCCCGCCCCGCCGGCCCTCATGTCGAGCGCCAAATCGACGCGTGTCTTCGCTTTGTTATGGCCGGTATATCGGGGCGGGGCGGGGCGAGGCGGGCCGTCCTCGCGCGGGCCGTTTGCGTGGGCGCGGCAGGTTGGGCGCGTTGCGCAGCCCAGACCTGCCAAATGCGTTCTGCAACTGCAGCGCTGCGTAACGCGTCAGCTTCAGGGTGCAGCAGCTGCTCGATCGTACCCCGAGAGAGATTGATTGATTGATTGATTGTTTATTCTTTAGGTGGGGTTACAAAAGGACTTTTAAGTCCCACTACAGCACCACACCGCTCTCTACAAACAATAAGCTAACAATAATTAAAAAAAAATACGATTTCACGAAATCCTGGTAGACAACGGAGTTTCTATAACTAAAATAAAATATTGTGAGTGTTGAATAAGACTGTAAGAAAACCGACTGGTTTTGTTTGGTTTACGATAGTCAAGATAGTGGCTAAATAATTCTAAGTTTGAATTGATAAGGCGGGTTTCAAGTAATGAATACTCTCCGAAAGTTCGGCCGACATTTAATCGACAGGAGCAGGAGAAAAGAGAGCTCTCCTTCTGACGGCAAAAATTGGGCGGCGAGGTCACGGCCGGAAAGGAACGACAACAATAACCTTCCCTCCACCGGGCGCACGGAAAGGGCGAACCGGGGCCCTACCTAATACCGCTGGTACGCGAAGGACCAGCGGGCAAGCGCGCCGCGGCCGCGACGGGGGTGCGCTATCTATTGGGAAAACGCGGAGTTAAGGCGTTGTTTACACAAAATGGTACACGTAAATGTACATCATTTCAAGAATTCTGCTCACCAGATCGAAGTCAAACTTACCAAACCGTTTTCCGCAGGTATAAAACTACTATTTACGCATTCAGTTCGCCTTGTCAACGTTTCGATAACTTTAAAAAATGATTTAAAGTCGCGAGGTGGGCACACCAGCCACCGGCAATGGCGGACATGCTTGGCCTGCTTTCGCGTTGTTGACACAACATGCCAACCAAATAAAATGAAAAAAATCACTGCTCTCATAACGTTACGATTGGAACTCATTCTTTGAGGCACACATTTAGTTGGCAGAGCCGGGGCAAGTTTCAGTAAAACTGAAGTAGTTTTAAAGAAGGCAGTACGGTGGTCACGTGCGAATTTCAGTAGTGTTATCTCATTCTTGCGCTCGAAACTAAAGGCTGGCTTTGTTTGAACGCAGACTTTAGAGGTCTCTTTTTCGCTCCGTGTTGGCTCGCCTCGGCCTACCCCCTCCACGAAAAAGTATCCCCTTCCCCTGTTCATTTTGCCTGACGAGTCGAGCATTACCATAGAAACTCGAATTTCAATTCAAATTTACAAAATTTCTGCAATACAGATTTCAACTAGACTTCAGAATCGAATGTACTAGATTACATTCTAAATGTATGCTTAATATCATAGAGTTCCCTTCAGCAGATTTTTTTCTGTCGTAAGGGGCCATATGAAACAAAACACGCACGTTTTCCAGCGATTTTAGAAGGCAACTCCGTTGCCTAAAAAAATAAGTATTTGTAACTGTAACAGTAGTGACATAATAGCATACTTATTATGCTGATTGTTCATTTATATGCATCAATAAATAATCTCTTTAAGTAATATTTAAGTGCACAATCCCTGGAGTTATTAAGATAGTTATAGACACAGTGGTCATTAAATAATCTACATACAGTAACACAGAAAGAATTTGAGTATTTAGAAGTACGATGTATAGGAATGACTAGTTTATCACAATGGCGAGCTGAGAAAGTGAACATTTCTCGCAAATACACAGGCTGGTTAGTTAGAGAGAGAGAGAGAGAGAGAGAGAGAGAGAGAGAGAGAGAGAGAGAGAGAGAGAGAGAGAGAGAGAGAGAGAGAGAGAGAGAGACGGGCGGGAACACTTCGCGATGCTATCTTTAATTACCGTGAGTTTGTCTCGCCGATGGAGTTGGTTAGCGCGGCTCTCTGTTTCCTCCGGTGTCTGCTCTGCAGTTAAAGTGCATAAATAAGTGGAGATGCGATATCAGGTGCAGACCTCCTTCGGCCCCGCCTGGCCTGGCCTCGCCCCGCGCCGCTCCACCCCTCCCAGCCCAGCTTCTATAGGCTGAGCGCCGCCTCGGTCGTCCCATGCGCGCGGGTTGGAGTGCAGCCTTTCTCCCTCATCCCCCGCCCTTCTCTCTCTCTCTCTCTCTCTCCCTCTCTCTCTCTCTCTCTCTCTCTCTCTCTCTCTCTCTCTCTCTCCCTCTCTCTCTCTCGTGAGCGCTAAATACAAACAGCAGTAGACAGACAGGGACGGGTGCGGGCGGGCGCTGCAGTGCATCTCTCTCCGTCAGCCGCAGGACTACCTCCTCCCACCCCGCCACGCTCCGCCTCACCGCGGCTGTACGCCCCTTTCATACCTCAGAGTTATCTCCTTTTGTCTGAGCGCCCCACCCCCACTGGAGCCGGACTCCTCCTGGAGTGGAGAATGCCCCGAGGTGGCTGCGAGCGTCGCTGCGGAGCGGCAGCGGCCAATAGTTCCGGCGGACCGAGAGGGGAGGGGAGAGAGAAGGGGATAGAAGGGGTGGGCAGGGGGTAGAGGGGGTGTGCGGGTATGGGGGTGGTGGTAGGAGATCGCGCAAAGGACGTTTGTTCTGTTTCCTGGAGAGTCGTAGAGGGGTTGGGCCTTCGGCGAGGAAGGTAAACGTGAAGGGGATTCACTTTGAGCTGCGGCGCTGCGCGCGTCTATGACCCTTGATCCCTCAGCCCCGCGCTCCCGGCGCCTGCTCATCAGGAGCTCACTGCATGCCCAACTTCCTCACCTCCAGCGTTGCCGTGCCTAAATGCAGTGCCCTATATTCCCGCACCAGCCTGATAGTGCTTTTGCTACGCTGCGGCCGCATCTCGTTACGTCCGTTACTTAACCCGCCCCGCCCCGCCCTCGTTGCGTGGTCGATTACTGCTGCTATGAGTGATAATAGCGCCCCCTCTTCCGTGTCGCGATGCCAGGCCGTAGGCCGTGCGGCCCCGTACGCTCCTCGTATGGAGGCGGGTCATGCAACCGGTCAGGCCTCTTTCAGCTAGATGTGCTGAAATATTCTTTAAAAGAAGGCGGAAAAGTTGTTGAAATTTGCTCGTGTACACTTAAACCCTTGTTCATTTTATTTGTGCATAAACATGCAGAATCATAAACAACAATAAGTTTGGAAATTATCGGAAATTATAATAAGAAGATAAATTGTCATCTACGGTTGTTTTGAAAGTAAGATTTCCTCCACTCCAAAACGGCGCGGCGGAATAAGCGTTTCCCAACGCCGATACTGGTACGAGCCACTCAGCGCTCACTGCATCATTTAAGTAAATGGGTTGGTGGGCACGCTCATGTTTCGGAGCCCATGCTCAGACCTATGGTATGTAGTGTTTGTGTTGCGCGCGTGTTCACCTTACACCCCCTGAACCAGGACACGTGTGAGACTGTGTGGGTGTGGAAGGGGGAGGAGCTCCCCCGCCCCCATCTCTCTCTCTCTCTCTCTCTCTCTCTCTCTCTCTCTCTCTCTCTCTCTCTCTCTCTCTCTCTCTCTCTCTCTCTCTCTCTCTCTCTCTCTCTCTCTCTCTCTCTCTCTCTCTTCCTTCTGTGCTGCATGCGTGTAAAGGTGATCCCGGCAGCATGAGATCGGTGGGCTGGGCCGGGCTGGCCTGTATGTGGCCGGCTCCCCCTGGAGTACACCGCGAACATCACATCACATCCAGCCTTTACGACTAATAGCGCCCGGCAGTGCGTCCCCCATGTATCGGGCCGGCCGGGCCGGGCCGGTCGCTCCCCGTCACCCCTCCTCCCTCTCCAACGCACTAACTACTTCCTTTCCTCTCTCTGCCCTCCGCTCCACGCTGGTGATGCGTCTGGTGCGAGAGAGACTAGCCAGAAGTGACTCGGGGCGGGTCACTATTGAGATGACAGGGTGGAGGCAGGGAGTGGCGAGGACTTGCCCGCCTCGCCAGGGCGGTGGAGCCACAGAGCGCGGAACCTGTGGGTGGGGTCGGAGCGGCCGGGTGATAGTGAGTGGCCCATGAGAGTGGGGTCCGTCCGTGGGCCGAGGAGGAAACCACTCTGAATTTTAGTGTACAAAGTTTATGAATTTTTGTGAACATTTATTGAGTTTTTGTGAATTTTTGCTTGAATTTTACCTTAATTTTTGTGATTTTTTCTGAATTGTCATAATTATTTTAGAATTTTCACGAATTTTCCTAAATTTTTCTGAATTGTGAGGTGTACAAAAATTTCATTGTTGTTTCACCCCGCGTGGGCCCATGGGTAGACCTGGAGCACCCTTTTAGAGAGGACTGCTTTCTGTGGTCTGAGTCGCAAAACAGGACCAGGAGAAAACGGGGCACCCTGTTCGGGTTTGAGGACAGTGCAAGTAGCGCAGCAGCGTGCAGCCATGCAGGTATGTGAAGCGCAGCGAAGCCCTCGCGGCGAGGGGGAAACAAAACTCTAAAATTTTTGTGCACCTCGTATTTTAGGAAAATTCAGAAAAATCATAGACATTCAGAAAAACTTAGAAAAACTAAAATCAGGAAAGTTTAGGAAAATTCATAAAAAAAAAATCGGCAAAATTCTAGTGCATTCGTGAAAATTGTATGAAAGTTCACGTAAATTTAGAAAAATTTGTACTCCAAAACTCAGAGTTGTTTCCCCTTCCCCCTCGCCCCTCGCCTCGCGGACTTGTCCTGTAGCGCGGGCGGGGTCCGGGCGACCGGGCACCGGGTGGGTCCGCCACCCTGACGTACTTTGTCGGCGTGTCGCAGCGCGGCGCCACCACTCCACTCGCACCACCCTCCATCCCCGCGGTGGCGTGGCGGGGCGTGGCGGTGGGGGTGGGGGAGCCGGCGAGGCGCGGCCGGGCCGGGCGGCCAGGCAGGGCTGCCGGGCAGGCGTGCGGCAGGCGCTGCGGGCCCGACCGGCCCGGTGGCTGTCAGCCAGCCAGCCGGCCAGGCAGGCAGGCAGGCAGCGGTGGCGCTGCGCTCAGTTCACGTCCGGCTGCCGTCGCAGGCGGAGCTCTCGCTGCTCGCGCCGCCCCCTGGACCTCGCGACTCTCGCGCTTGGCCCCGCGGCTCCGCGCCCCGAGCGTTGCTACAGGATACACATAGCGAGTGCGTCTCGGAGTGCGGCCAGGTCCGGTCCGGCCCTCCAGTGCGCCAGTGTGTCTTGAAAGTGCTGTGGTGTGTTTCATATTCCTTCAAAAAAGATTAAAGAAAAAAGGGTCGCTCAAATTATCTTTTGCGAGCGGCGGCCCGTGCGCATGTGTGAATGCGTGTGTGTGTTTTTGGGAATGCCGGTGTCACGCACCCATCCCTATCATTAGTGCCTACCAGTGAAAGTGCACAAGACCCCCCCCCCCCCCTCTATCCCTTTTCATTGGATCATACCTCGTCCCGACCGCGAGCCGGGCTTGGAGGAGCCGATGCACAGCACAGCAGACGACGCGAAACTAGCAGACGACAGGAGCAGACGATGCGGCAGTCGCGGGCCGCTGGCAGCCGGCTCCGTGCCTTATCTCCAGGCCGCAGGCCGCGCCCGCTGCGCCCCTACCCTCTTGACTCCCCCTGCAGCACAGGCAGTGACTGGCACTTGGCACGGGCGCGGGGCGCGGGCCCCACTTCCCACGGAGGCAAGGCGGTCGCCCCCTGTAGGCCGCCGCCCGGCCTCGCCCGCCTCCGCTCCCGCCGCAGCTCTAAGGAAGGACTTATTCTGAATTCGATCAGGATGGGACGGGCATGGCACGGGCCGGCCGCGGGGGAGGAAGTCCGTGGGAACCTCTGTGCGGTGGCGCGGTGGCCCCGGTCCGACCCGACCCCGCCAGCTCATCTAGTGCGACACCGCCCCGCGCAGCGCTGTGGGAACCGCGTGTGACGGATGGGTCATTCACGTCGCGTGGGGTTGAGTAGTAGGCCGGGGGGAAACGGGGACACACGGGTCAAACAGTAAAAAACGATCTCCTCTACGGGGGAAATGGCTCGTATCTCGCCGATAGATTTGAAGTTTAAGCTGCTTAGGTTGAGGGTGACGGCGGGGAAAAAAGGCCGGTGCACTGGCGCGCTGCAGCTGCAGCAGACTGCGGCGAGGTGGCTGAGCGCGGCTGAGCACGGCTGAGCCGGCCCGGGTAGCGCCCACCCACACAATGAGCGGCGCGCGGCGCGCGGCTCGCGTACACGTCCCTGCTTAAGGCTTCAGGCTTTCGCTATGTTGCCGAGCCGTCCGTATAAGTCCTGCCCTGCTGCACCTGCAGGTCTGCCGGCACCTGTGCGCCGCGCAGTGCAGTACTCGGCCTGTGTGCGGGGCTGGCGCCGAGGTTTTGCATATCTCTGCGGGGAGCAGCGAGGGGAGTAGGGTGCCAGGCCGAGCTCTGGGCTGATCTAGTGCCTGGGCGTGGCCGGTGGGGCGGGGTGGGGCGGGGTGGGGCGGGTGGGCCCCTCATGCTAATGCTGCGGTGTGCGGCCCTGATTGCCTCCGGTGTCGGCCAGGCCGCCGTGGCGTCCCGGTGGTCATGACTGGGAGGAGCGCAGAGGAGCGGGGTCGCCAGGCCGGACGCTAGTCCCTCCCGCACCGTAGTGCTTGGGGTTTGGAAATGTCCGGTGCAGCGCTGGCCGCAGAGCTGGGGCTGGCGGGATGCGTGGGGGGGGGGCACGCGTGGCGTGCTCGTGTTAGCGGTCACGGAGGAGGTGGGGCTGGCGCGGGGAGATTAGATACGGGCGGGGCGGGGAGGGACGGCGGACGGCACCCACGCACCCGCAGCGGGGCGGGCACAGAGACACTCAGGCAGCCACGGCCCGACGTGGGGTGAAAAACCGAGGCTGTCCCGCAGGGGGGCGCCGCTGCCCGGCCCAGCTCTTACGGAACATGGTATTAAATGACGTAAAGTTGATCTCGCAGCCGTATCTGGCGGCACTGCGCGCGGCGTTACGTGGGTTTGACGGTGGGCGGCATGGCCCGGCCGGTGCGTGCTGCAGGCGCTGCAGCAGGGTGATGGATAGGCCGCGGGGCGGCGGCCTCGTCCTCAATGGGACGGGCTGGTCCGGGCTGGGCGCGGCGCGGCGTTATGTTATACCCCGGCACGGCTCGTCACTGCCGCGTTAGGCTCGACGTTAGCGCCACGCCCTATGGGAGTCACGAAAACCGCGGTGCCGCGCGACTTGTCGACAGCCTACGGCTATGATGGCTGATGGCTGTGCGGCCCGGAGACCCGGCCACGGGCCCGGCCCGTATAAGGGCCGACCTGATTGTGCCTGCAGCGCCTGCAGCGCCCTGCCCTACACTGCTCAGCCCAGCCCGCGAGGCGCCGGCCCAGAAGGTCAGAGCGGGCCGGGCGCGTCCGTCCCTTGGGGGCGGCGGGCGCGCCGGGGCCGGGCGTTTCCCTTTGGATCCTCTCTGACGCAACGCCTCCTGTGCGTCCTGGCGGCGTGGCCAGCGCGGCGCTGCACTGCTCCTCTTCTCTCGTTCCGAAAACAATGGGGCGGGGGAGCGAAGAGGCGCCGGGCAGACAGACAGACAGACAGACAGACAGACAGACAGACAGACAGACAGACAGATCGACTGATGGACAGGGAGCGCAGCCGTCCTGTGTATTGTACTTGCAGCGGTCTACGCCCGCGCAGTGCCGATAACGTTACGGCGTCTTTCTCGTCTCTAAGTGGTCAGTCAGTCGGCTTGTCTTTCTGTCTGTCTTTCTGTCCGTCTGTCTGTCTGCTCCGACTGTCAGTAGGACTGCAGTAGCGGAGCCGGGTGCTGGGTGTACGGGGTTGAGGAGAAAGGAGCCTGCTGTTCGATTATATTTTTATCTCGTGTGCGTGGCGAGCTGAGCGTGGCAAGGCGGGGCGGGGCGGGGCGGGCACGCCAGCATCGTGTCAGCACGTCCGGGCTGCGCGGTCTGCGCGACGTGCCGCCGCTGACTCTGGTCGAGCCCCGGCCCCGCCCCGCCCCGCACCGCCACACCGCGAGGAATGTTGCAGGCCGCACCGCTTTTAGGCAGCCCGCCCAGCCCCGCCTGCGTTCGGCGGCCGTTATTACTGACAGGGCACAAGTCCGTTTCCGCGCCGCGGCGGCTGAGGCGAGGGGCCAGTACTCGCCTCCCAGGGAACCACCGGAAAATGAGAGTAATCAGGGTAATTCGCGCTCAGCCAGGGAACTGCAGTGGACGTTCTAGTATAGGAACACAGACTCGCTCGATTTCAAGTGACGAATCGTGGTGCGCCGTTCACCGGTCTAATAGCGTGAGTTCGTTTTCTTTTTTTTTTTTTTACACCTCTGCTACACGTGAAGTGTGTGTGGTGTGCGGCGTGCAGTGAGTGAGTGTCGCAGACTTTAGGGGAGATGTGTAGTTGTCGTAGGCAGCGCGCGCCGGGCACGGGGACACGGGGCCCGCCCCGCCCCGCCCCGCCCCGCACGGAGCGGTGAGGAGCGGAGATCCGGGATGTCCACCTCGTGATAGACTCCAGAGACTCCGCACCTCCCCGCCCCGGCCGGCGCGCGAGCTCGTGCGTCAGTAAGCTCCACACTCAGGCGTTTTCCACGCCGCGGGGCAGGACGGGCCAGGGGACAGTCGCCGGCTTGGCAGCGACCAATAACAAGCAGGTCATGCGCGCGCGCCTCTCACGTCACGCGAGACGACTGGCTGCTGCCTGGGCTGCCCGGCCCGCCCTGCTCCGTGAAAGGTTTTAAACGCCGGCCTTGGCCCGCCCCGCCCCGCCTGCTTGCCTCACCGGCCGTGTGCAGCAGCGCACCTGCGTGCGAGGAGGCTGCCCCCTGCTGCCCCTGCCCTGCCCCCTGCCCCCTCACCTGCAGTGCTGTGCCCCGGCTCCACCTCGCCCCGCCCCGCCCCTCCGCTGTGT
Source organism: Frankliniella fusca (assembly GCA_029379305.1). Lineage (NCBI taxonomy): Eukaryota > Metazoa > Arthropoda > Insecta > Thysanoptera > Thripidae > Frankliniella > Frankliniella fusca. The sequence continues at coordinate 615,404 of JAHWGI010001270.1, read as the reverse complement.
CTGACGACCCCGCGGTCCCCGGTCCGGTCCCAGGTCGCCATGCAGTGATCGCCGTCGCCATGCTGCCGCCCGGAGGAGGAGGAGCAGCGGGCGCCGCCAGCCCCGCGGCAGACACCCTCCCGCCCGCGCAGCCCCAGCAGCCCGCGCTGCCCGACTTCAACCACAACGACGTCGTCGTCCTCAAGAGGAAGTCGGCGCCCGCGACGTCCTCGGCGACGGCCTCGTCTGCGGCGGGCCGGCGCCTCTCCAACGGCAGGCCCAAGCCAGCGCACCGGCGCTCCGCCAGCCTGAGCAGCGCCACCGCCAGGGACAAGCAGGACACGGACACCGGCAGCCGGCGCTACGCGGAGATAGGCAACTGGAAGAACAGGTGGGTGAGCGCCGTGGCGCCGCGGACAGCAGAACCGTTGCCTGGTTCTAGTTAGTCACCTGCTGATACTTTTTGTGGCTGATTAGTTTAGATCCCATCCATCGAGCTCAGTGTTCTACTAGCATCCTTTTTTTTTTTTTTTTTTTTTTTTTTTTTCAAAGCAATTATTACTTTATCACGCATTACGGATCGCGCTCTTTCATTCGAAGCATGGTCTGCGTATTTTTTCCCCTTGGAGTGCGGCTCACGCACGGGTGCACGCGGCGTCCGGCGGCACACAGCGGCGCACGTCCAGCTGCCGCCCTTCTTAGTCCTCCAATCTGCAGGCAAAGCTGACCAGTCACTTTTACTCTGGTTCCCCTCTCCGTACCCCTCTCTCTCTCAATCTAGTCTATCTCTTTCATCATGATGATTCGCGAGTGTCCTGAGGTGACAGGCGCCAGAAAAAAAAAGAGCGAAAAATCTGTGTCTGCGTTGTGGGTCGGCTGTAGAGAGAGACTCTCTCGAGTCTCTCTGCCCGACTGGGCTGACGGCGCCTTGCGCTGCCCCGCCCCGCCCTGCCCTTCACTGAGGGCGGCCGGGCCAGGCGTCAGCGTGACTCCGGTCCGCACTGGTCACCTCTGATCTGTCGCGAAAGCGCCGCCCCACCGCTGTCACTCTGCCCGGCCCGCCCCGGCCGGCCGCAAAGTCATTAAAAACGTCCGTCTCTCCTTAATCCCATTATCCTCGTTCTTTGTATACCGGCGTGAGGCGCAGCGAGGCGTGGTGCGGCGGCCGCTTCCGACTGCTGCCAGGCCAGCGCTTGCTTTGGAAAGCGCTCACGGCGCCATGCTCCGCGCGGCGCCACCGCTGGTCAGGCGGTCAGCTGTTCACCAGCCGGGCCGGGCTGCCGTCGGCCTGTAGCACTCCGCCCTGCCGGCCCCGCCCCGCCCCGCCCCGCCCCGCCCTGCGCCCTGCGGCCCGTCTGTCGTGACGAACGAGGTCTACGGCGACGACACGTTGGGCTTGACCCTGTTTCTCATGCTGCCCGCCTCGCTGGCCGGCGGAGCGAGGCGTGTGCGTGCGTGTGTCCCCTGTACCCCGCGCTGCCCCGCCTCTTTGCCGCTCCGAGACAAGAGACTTTCTCTACGCCGCCGCGCAGGTGTTGCGCAAGCGGGCGGGGCGGGGCGGGGCAGCCTGCCGGCGGGTCATAGCCGCGCGCTGCGTCAGTGAGCCGCGTCCCCCGCGAGCTTCTTGATATAGTTTGATTCCAGACCAACTGGAGGAAGCGGGCGCCCTACCCGATGCCTGGGGGCACCTCGCTCCGCGCCGCGCCCGGCCGCGCCGGACCCGTTTCCGCTCCTGGCGGTGGCAGGTTCTTCTTTCAAAAGGCGAGGCGGAGGCGGAGGCCGCTTGCAGACTCCCCCAGTCCAGTCCAGACCGGCAGTCCAGTCATTCTGCACTGTTTCCGGCAGGGGCAGGGTGCGACAGATATGCACCGCAGAGCTTGGGCGAGACGCGGTTTGGTGGGGAGGGAGGGCGGTGCTGGGCGGGCAGTTAGAGTTGCCGTTGTTCACCCCCCGGGGCGGGTAGGAGAGGAAGGGAGGAGGTGTTCACACTGTCTGTACGACCCCGCGTGCCCCGAGCTGCTCAGTTGTTAAGCGGAGCATATTGTGCCAACTTTCGTCTGCTTACGCGCGCTGCTCGCGGCCTTTAGGACCATTGTGCCACTGTGTACTGGGGGGAAGGAAAGGGGGAGGGTAGCTTGCGATACATGTTTGCACGTAACGCCCCCCTCGCCCTCCAGCTGCTTTTGTTTTCAATAAGAGCCCCGGGGACACCGCATCCCCCATCTCGTTTCTAATCGTGCGGTCCTTGCTCGCCCTGCCAATGCGGGTGTGATTTAGAGCAGCAGTTGCCCCCTATCCTCTCCCTCCTCTTCCTCCCCCCCCCTCACTCTTTCTCTCTCCCTCCCTCCCTCTCCAAATCTCTGAGCGCCTCCCCCGCGGTGGACGCTCCCAGTGTTGCGACTGCCATATCCTGAAGAATGGCGCTTCCGTGTTTTTCTGATACGCGAGTGTATACGCCCCCCGGCCCCTCCTCTCTCTTGTTTTTGCGCCGGCCCACAGTGGGCGATTGGCCCCCTTTTCGTGCGCATAAATGATTTGACGCTCCGTTTTGCACCGAAACCGACCAGGGATTATGGAAAAGGGTCAGAAAGGGTGGCATCATCATTGGAGACAGGGATTTAAACCATATTAGAGGTAATTTGTCTATTTTACTTATAGCACTGTAAACAGGGTAAACAGTAACATTCTTAAAATTGTTTGAATCAAATCATATGCACGTAAATGCCCCAAAACGACTAGTAATTTTTTTTTTTTTTTTTAAATTAATCTAAGCTGTACATAAAAAAAAAAAGAATCCATGGATATTTTATGTACAATAAGCACAGTTCCATGTAGCTCGGTTATAATAATATTAATTAATAATTAAACTAATAGTAATAACCAAAAATATGTCAGATTTGTTGACGATTCTAAATGTCGTCAGAGTCACTTTGAAACAAATCACGTTCCTTTAGTCTGGAACTGTTGGGTTCCTGTAAGAAACGCAGCACAGTCTTGCACAATCGCCAGTACTTGGGCTTTGGTTTCGGCCTTAAATTGTAAAGTAATGGATCGCTAGATATGAGCAGACAATGAAGCAGGTCAGTATTGCCTTAAGTGCAGCTGCATGTCCTGGTGTGGTGTTTCCTAAAATGTTTGATATTTTTGTGACGTGACTCTAGAGGTTCTTCAGAAACACTGTGAAAAATATCCTCGTAAATTTACGACATTTTTTGTAATTTTGATTTTCAAAATATGTCGTAAATTTACGACAGCCCATTCCTGCTCGTCGGTCAATTCCAAGTCGATAGGGAGTGCTTGTAAATTTACAATTTCAAATTGTAATTTTACGACTTTTATCGTGGAAAATTTTCCCGTAACCCTTACGAGTATTTTTCACAGTGAAGGAGTCCAACTGGCACCGGAGCTATTTTCATTATAGCTGCACCATGAATGAGAGGACCTAATGCACACGTTAGGCAGCAGAAGCCTCGCGGTAAGGGGCCGTGCACAAAATACGTCACGCAATTTTTCGGGATTTTTGACTCCCCCCTCCTTGTATGTCGTTTGCGGCGCTAATCCCCCAGGTCAGAAAAGTCGAGTTGCGATTGCGGCGCGCCCGGGAGTCATGCATCGTTTGCGGCGCGTGAAGGGAAAAACCGAGGGAAGAAAGAGAAATCTCTCTCCAGGCTGCGTTCGGGATGTACGTGTCGATTGCGGCTCTGGAGGAGGGAAGAGGCTGCTGACTTGCACCGAGCCACCTCTGGCGAGGCGAGGGGGGAGGCAGGGGCATCTCTCTTAGAGGGGAGGAGCAATACTCCAATATAGAAGTTAAGTCTACAAAACTGGTACCAGTTTCTTCCTTTCTTTATTTATTTTTATTTTTTTGTTACGTCTATTTACGTCTCGCGTAACAGGCTTCGCGATGGTCACTGGAGTAATAGACCTCGCAATCGCTTAGTTAATTATATTTTTTTTGCAGGGTCATCACTCAATGTATCACTCAATGTATTGTTTTGAGAATAAGAAAATAAAGTGCATCCTTATTACTACACTCTAAAATACTAGGGACAATTTTTGTTCCTAATTGAGCACGAATCCGTGCATACGCAACGTGTGCACGATTTTGTGCCTGATAACGTAGTGAAACTGCACAAAAGTGCACTTATACTTCTTTACTTTGAAAAGAAATCGTACACATGTTGCGTATGCACGGATTCGTACTCAATTAGGAACAAAACTGTCCCTAGTATTTTAGTGTGTATTATACTTGTTCAGTGAGAGACACGCCCCTCCCCTTCGGTGCCTATAGCGAGCGGCCGCCTGCTCCCTCCCTCACCTCCAGCGCCGCAATCGACACATCCACGGTGCCGTACGCAGTCAGGAGAGAAATTTCTCTTTCTTCCCTCGGTTTTTCCGCGCCCGCGCCGCAAACGCAAATCCGGGCCCTCGGCCCCGCCGCAATCGCAACTCGACCCTTCTGACCTGGGGGATTAGTGCCGCAAACGACAATATGCCAAATCACCCACTCATCACATCCGAGCAAACCCCCTCCCCCCCTCCCCCACCCGGTGACGTCACGTTTTTCGGAAAAAAATGGGACACGGTTAGAAAAATATCTGTTAAACTAAAAAAGCAACACTTTGCTTGTAAAGAATAATTTTTATATGAGATTTATGTGTAGAAGACATAATTACATATATACTAAGACATTTTTACAAAGAATCTTCAAATGGCCGCCCAGGCCGCCACGACGCTGCCACAGCGCTGCCGCTGCGCTGTCGCTGCGCGCTATAGACCAGGTTTTCTGAGTTTGCGGAAAAGCGACGTCACGCTCCCACTGACACCCCCCTCCCCCAAATCACCCTCACATCACATCCGACCGACACCCCCCCCTCCCCCCAAAGTGCGTGACGTATTTTGTGTACGGCCCCTAACTGCAGCACATAAGTGGCGTGGTCCCGGACCCAGACTGGACCTCAGCTTGATCGTGCAAACATATCATAGAGGCGTTTTCAGTAAATTTGGGGATAGTTTCCAAATTTTTTCGAGTTAGCGGCAAAACGCGGTGGAGATACGGGTACTGGCAGTTAGGGGACACCTTGTAGAATAAGTTTTTACCAAAACCTCCGCTTAATATGGTTTTATTCGAAAAGAAAATTTGATGTTTATACGGAATTTTGAGTATTTTCCCCGAAAATGAGGTCGAAAACCGCTCGTAATTAAATGGCGCCTTTTCCCCTTTAAAAGATGTCTTTTAGGAAAGGAAAAATCAGTGGAACATTTTTGATAAGTCTTTTGGAACAACAAGCAAATGGCAAACGAAAAAGGCCATTTTTCAACGCGTTTCCCCCTATTTTTTCACCTTTTCTGCCTCTGCAGCTCGAATGCGGAGAGATCTGGCCAAACCCATGATTGTACATGAAACTTCAAGCATTTGTTTATAGGAATCCACTCTCCGTCCATGTCATTGGAGACTTTTAATTTTCTGAATTTTGCGCACGAAAAGGGGGCCAATCGCCCACTGTGCGGCCCGCCGCGCCTCTGCCGGGCCGGGCGGGATGGGTCCATCCAAGGTGAGGCGAGGCGGTGGGGAGGGGTGAGGCGGGCGACAGATTGCCCCAGAAACTCTCTGTTGGCCGCGATCCATGTCCACTTGCGCGCGCGTGGGATGCTGTGCTGCTCGGGATAGGGCTGGGCGGTATAAGCAATTCCAATACCAATATCCAATATTTAAAATATTGGTTTTGCAATCAATACCAATATTCTGTATTGGAATATTGGCTTTCCAATATATTGGTTTACCAATACGAATATTGGAATATTGGTTTTCCAATATATTGATCGACCAATACAAAAATTGGAATATTGGTTTTCCAATATATTGATTGACCAATACAAATATTGGATTGTTGGTCTCCAGAATAGTGTTCGATCAATTCTAATATTGGAGTATTGATTTTCCACTAAATGTGTCAACCTATACAAATATTGGTGTATTTTTTAACTTGTCCAACTTGGAGAAACTTGTTACAAATATATATGCACATGATCAGAAAAAAACATTTTGTAGCACTTTAAAAAAAATGTTATTTAATTGCTGGCAGGAACGCCTGATTTACATCGCAAAATATGAGCATTTCTGAATTTTCTCCTGATAATGAGTTTCTTGTGTCCATTATTTTGAATCCAGCCGCTCTGAAGGCAAGCTGGTAGATGGAATAGCTAGACATTTTTCGAAAATTTAGCCATGAGGGGAAATGCAGTCTGGTGAGTTTTCACCACTGGAACGGGCTTGTTTCTAGGTCCACCACACGTAACATTTTATATTTCGTGATTTCATTTTGAAAGCGCTCATCTAATGTTCTCGATGAATATAGAGTGACAGTGGAAGCAAGCAGTATTGGATATTGGGATCAATATTCAGTATTTGATATTGGTACCAATATTGGATATTGGGCCCAATATTCAATGTTGGATATTGAGATCAATATTCAGTATTGGATATTGGGATCAATATTGGATATTGGGATCAATATTGGATATTGGTCAATACAAAATATTGGTATTGAAAAAACCAATATAGCGATATTGGAAATTCCAATATTTTAAATATTGATTTTTTTTCCAATATATTGAAATACCGCCCAGCCCTAGCTCGGGATGGCCGGCCTGAGATACGCATCACCAACCCATGGGCGTCTCTGCTCACCACGCCTGCCACTCATTCATTCCTGCTCTCGCTCTCTCTCTCTCTCTCCCTCTCTCTTGTTCTCTCCTCGCTCCCTCCCGCGCGCGCGCTCTCTCCTGGACCTTCGTGCACGTCCCTGTGAACAACTCGGTTTTGTTTTAGTAAACATGACGTAACAGCACACGAGGAAGTCCCACGTGGCGCTGCGGGTGAGGTGACCTAAGCAAGGGAAGGTGCGGCATTTTTGTACCGATGTTCTTTCTTTCTGCTCTAGATCGAAAACGGTGCGAGTTAGAATGATCGCTGTAGGCTCAAATCACACATGACAGATCATTCACCCTGACCTTTAGATAACTTTCACGAAGTTTTCGTCAGTAAATAAACTTTCCCAAAACTTGTCATTGCTGGTCCCACCGTGCCCTGGTGTACTGCGAAAAGGGTATGCCGTCACCGTCCCACCCCTCGCGGCCACAGCAACTATTCTCCCCAACGCCTCTCTCCCTGTGGTCTCACTCTCACTCTCTTACTCTTCCTCTCTCTCCCTTCCCCGCTCTGTAGACTTGCCCTCCCACCCACTCATTTACTCTCACTCGCAGTCGTCGCTGCCGTTTTCCGCGGCCGTTAGTAATGAGGTCCGCCACAAGCCTCTCGCCCCCTCCCTCCCTCTCCTCTCCCCTTCTCCGTCTCTCTCTTCACCTCTCCCTCTCCGTCTCAGCCCGTTTGTTGCGCCGCTCATTGGGACGAGCGGCAGAGTCTCTCTCCGCGGCGGCCGAGTTAACTGAAGCAGTTGACACAAACTTGCGGCAGTATACATTCCGGCCATTGAGGACGGCGCTGCGCTATGCGGTGGGTGATCGTCAGCAACACTCTCCCCTTTCCCCCCATCCCCTCCCCTTCCCCGGGTTTTGCGCGACGGAGAGCTTTGAGTCGCAGCGCGTTGCGTGGGTGGGGTGACATTTTCGCGTGCGAAATTTAATTGTCCAAAGTTTGAATTGGGAGCGGCAACTCGGCGTCGGCGCGGCGTTCGCTGCTCGGCGAGAGAACAAGGGCCCACTGGGGACGCCTCTTTTCACATTTAAATGTTGGCTAAATGTTGCGCCGCTCCGGCCCGGCGCGACCCGCGGCCCGCGGCCCTAGAGAAGAAGCCCGCTGCGCTGGTCGCTGGTGTCCGTCAGCCCGCATCCGCCTCTCTGACTATCGAGTTATCTTCTGAGCAAGTTCCTCCTGCGGGCGGGGCGGCGGCAGACGCGCGCTCCCACACTGAGGGGTTTACCTACGCTCTGAGCATCCCATTGGAGGAGTGTGGATAGTTTAATGCGTCCTCGATAAATTTCACCTTGTCCTTTTGTGCCCGACTCCGTCTGGATTGCTCGACTCCGGTTGCGCCTTGTCCGGGGGGAGGAGGTGAGGCGCACACCTTACCGCCTCCGAGCCGAGCTCACATCATCTAATTTCTTTCTGCTTTTTTCCCTCTTTTTCTTCTTCTTCTTTCACGGTTGGTGACCGACCTACGTAAGCCCTTGTTGAGCGGGAGCGGGCCGACGGGAAACGGAACGCGATCCCATTCCGCTCTGAGGTGTATTTACCTCAATTTTAAAAAGATATGTCTTTTTTTCTCTCTGTGTTTTTTTTTTTTTTCGGGTCTTCCTGCCTCGCGTGATAGCCTCGTGAGCTAATCCATTTGCTTCTCACGCGCTGGACGAGGAGAGGGATGCGTCGGGAGAGCCTCCGCCGCATCAGGGCGCAGAGCTGCTGCTATTGATCCGACTGATTTCACGGGTGCAGGCCAGGCCTACCGCGCTGCAGGTGTCGGAGGCGCCGTACATATCGACCAAACCTGTGCTAGTTAGCTATGCGTTGTAGCTCCCCTCGCAGGCTTGCCTGGGCCGGCCAATGACTTGGGCTTGGGGTTTGTTGTCCTTGGCGAGTCACGCCCGCAGCGCGCTATCAGTGTGCGCACGCCCACACCCTTGTGTATGTATGTGTGTGTGTGTGTTCCTACCTGGGCCGCGGCAGCGCACCTTCCCTGCCCCGCCCCTGCCCCACGTCATCTCCGCTGCCTTTGTCAGGGTTGTTACAGGTCATGGAAAACCTGGAAGTCATGGAAAAGTCATGGAAAAAAATTCGAGTCATGGAAGTCATGAAAAAGTCAGGGAAATCAAGCGCCGAGTCATGGAAGTTTGTTAAATTGCAGTATCTCCCGTGTTCTCTGCCTGCCGCACCGTAACAAAGGTTTTGCTCGAGGGGGTGCTGTCTTCTAAAATCATTGAACAAGGCCAAAAAAAATCACGAAAAAAATAAAAAAAAATCAAAATCACAATCAAAAAAGATAAAAAATAAAAAAATCACAGGTTTTCTCAGAAATCCTCCTGGCTGGAGGCTGGGGGATAGGGCAAATACGACGCGAACCCGTCGCACTAGGCAGTCATCGAAACGTCGTGGCTCAGTTGGTAGAGCGCGCAACACTGAACCGAGAGGTCCCAAGTTCGACTCCCACTCGGGAAAGTGTTTTTCGCGCTTGGCATTTCATTTGGCAGCTGCTCCAGGGCAGGTCAAGTAGAAATTAAACACGTCTCACCTCCGTTGGCTCGGTGGCTCTGGGCGTTGGGTCGCTTCCTGTTCTGGCTACGTGTCGGCACTCGGGGTTGTGGGTTCGAATCCCGCGTACCCCTATGAGGTAAGGCCTCTGAAACTGGGATCAGGAAGTCTAACGCTCTTGACACCGCTCGTACCTCTAGGGGTAGGCCAATGGTGGTACGGGGATCAAATCTGTCGAATTGCGCGATAGGATCGCAGTCAGCAAAGCGCCGGTTCCCATGGAACACCGAAGCAGTTGGCTGCCACAGGGGGTAAAAGCCCTGTGCCTGGCGGGAACCGCAACCTCCTTCGGGAGGTTTACTGCCGCAAAAATTTTCTATGTTTTCACGCCACCCTTTCAATTGCAGAGCAAAATTTGTTTCTGAAAAGTTTTAAAAATTATTTGAAATAATTGTGATTATTTTGCATTATTGCAAGTTAATTTCCAATAATTTGGAATAAATCGAAATAATTCACCGTAATTTACTAAAAATCCTATTGAATCATGTAATTGAGAGAATAATTTGGATCAGATGTGCGTGTATTTTCTGAGGTCATCCCGAACAATCAAGAAAAATATCGAAAGATCGAAAGATCAAAAATCAACAGAAAAATTAAAAAGTCATTTTGAAATCAAAAAAATCAATCCAAAATAGAAAAAAAACCGTTTGATTTTTTTTTTTAATGTAAATCATTGAACAACTGCTACTTGAGACAGCACCCCCTCGGTTTTGCTCTTTTATTTTATGTCGAATGAGTGCCTCAGAGGGCTTTAAAATGGATAAATAAATTGTGCAAGTGCAAGTATTGCTTTACATCGTTTTCTTTTTAAAAACCTAGTCCTATATATGTCTGGGGGAAGGTCATGGAAAACCTCGAATTCAGTCATGGAAAAGTCATGGAAAAGTCAGGGAAATAAAAATTCCCGACTCTGTAACAACCCTGTTTGTTGTCAGGGCTCCGCACCTGCAGCCCGCCGGGCCCTGGGCCCTGGGCCCCATAGAGGCTGGGCCGCCGCACATATCTCGCTCGTGTGATATTCTATTATTGTCGTTATTATTGGCAGTGTATTGTGTCCCACCGGGAATGACACGTTTCCGTTTTGTTATGTGTAGATCGCTCTGTATTTGTGTGGCTGCCTGCGGGGGCGCGCATATTAAAGGTGTGGGTGCGTGCGTTGTATGCGCGATTATATATATATATCTGTACACATGTATATCTCTGTGTGTATGTGTGTGCGTGTCTCAGCCACGCCTACAAATGGTATTCGCGTCGAGTCGTGCAGATTTCGGCCCGCTCCGCTCCGCCCCGCCCCGTCCTGCCCCCCGCTCGCGCCGCACTCCTCCCTATTAGGCGCGGCGCTGATGAGTCGGTGGGAAAGTTAGCCTCGGCGTGTGAATAAGAAGCGTTGCGAAACCGTCTCACTTATTGCGTCGCACTGTGTCGGTGTGTGTGTGTGCTTTTTTTTCTGCAGTCTTTGCTGGCTCGTTTGCAGTAATTGTGCGGAGATATGGGAGGAGGCATCGGCCTGCTCTGAATTTTCTTATTTTTGAGTGCAGGTCCCAGCCTAGAACCACGACAGGGATAGGACTGGGCACTCCCACCTCAAACGCGCTCCGTTTTGTCGAAGGGGGCGGAGCCTCTCCCTCAGCCTTCTTCTGTTGAGTGGAGGTCCCAGCCTAGAACCATAGAAGGGAGGACTGCGCACTCCCACCTCGAACGCGCTCGGTTCTGTTTATAAGGCGGCGGCCCCTCCTCCAGCTGACTGCGAATAGTGCCAGTTCCGAAGGCGAGCCAAGCCGAATCGGCATTGTCGCAGGTACTCGCCCGCTCGGCCCCTCGCTGCCCCTCTGCGCGGCGCGCAGGGGAGGAGGACCGGAGGACCGTGACTGGGGAAAGGCTGTTGATTCAACTCATGTACAGTAGTTCTAAAATATCTTTTGGAAGAACAAACAAAAATGTGAAAGCAGTGTTCTAATATTCGTTGCACTACGCGCCCTTACTTCAAAAATCAAGCTGATCGGACAATTTTTACTGAGAGACTAACTTCTAAATCGTTTGAGCTAGAGAGCTCAACTTTTGCATTTGATCCGCTATACTAGTGACGCTGATCAAACCGTGAGATAAAATAAATTCAATAATATAATCCAAAAGGCTGGAAATTTTGAAGTCAATGCTTCCACGCATAAACCATTCGCCTAAGTATTTTATGAAACTAAACCATTAACGTACTTCGTGCCTATTAGGATTTTTGTTACTCGCGTGTGTGCTGGATAAACCCTCGTCATCGCTACTGAGCAGCTGATCGTTTTTGGGGTGAAAATGAATCATTCGGTTGGAGCCAGCTAGCCGTGATTGGTCTGGTTGGAATAAAGCATTTTCAATCCCCTCTGCGGAGCCCTCCGGAGCCAACCGGGGGCCGCCCGGAGGAAGGGATTGGTAATCCCCCGGTCACGGCGAGTCTCCAAATTTCAAGCCGTGAATGATTTACGGTGGAGACCTATCGGGTCGCTAATGAGACGGGACGGTTCGGCGCGGGGCCTGCCAGAGGTGGAGTGGAGTGGAGTGTCGCATGCGACTGATGGGCAGCACCCCGCCCCGCCCCGCCGCGCTATACGGTGAGAAAGTGTCCCGAGACATTTCCATAATCTCGAGGAGCGCTAGGCGTGGCTGTTCGTGTCGTGGCGGCGCGGCAGGGTGGAGTGGAGGTGGGGAAAGGGCAGGGTAGGGCGTGGCTGGCGGCCTCACCCTACATCTCGGCCGCGTCAAGATGCTCTGACCATCACTATGTCCACGGGATCGCTACGGCTGCTGCTCGCGGCAGTAGCGCCTCCCTATCGCGGACCGGGCGTGGTGCGATGTTTATTGCCTCCCGGTCCCGGCAACACTGCTGACAGCTACTGACGAAAGTGCTCTAGAATTCCGAGCGCAGGAATATTGTTCAATTTCAGAGGGGAAATGTATGGTTGGTTACATGTTGATTAATTTTTTCTTTTTTTGTGCAATCGTTTGTGCAAATTCGATCATACATTTCGCATATCAGGTTTGTACGCGAATGTGCTTGACTTTGTATACACGTATAGACACATAAGCGTACAAATCGACGCACAAATTTGTGAGAAATGTTTAATTTTGTGACTTGCTGGTAATATACAAATGCAGGTGGTGCTTATTGACTGTCATAGTATGAATTTGGGGATTCGCTTAGCTGTAGGCGTGTAAATGACTTTTCACACACCTTCAAGTTTGTGAAAAATTCACTCACGTGCAAGTGAGTGACATTCATACACTAGGACTCCTTCTACTGCACCGTGGCGCGCTGTACATGCCTGTTTGATACCTCAGCATCAGCATCGCTTCTGCTCGTGTTCGGCTTTGCATCTACTTACACTAGTTGTATTTTCTACATCATATCTGATCATTTTTACACAATCACATTTTACGTGCCACTTTCTACGTTGAGGAGCCATGGTACATTTCTTGCGCCATAACATTCTTCTTTGGGTGTGACCCTGCCCTCTCCCGTCTGTCACCGTGCGGCTTCCCTGCTGGGTCTGGAAGCCCTGGGGCCCAGGCCTGCGGGCCCTGGGGCGTGTCCCTAAGGCCGGCGTCTCCAGGGCCGGGTCCCCTGGAGCCTGGAGTGGAGCGGGGCTTCCCTCCAGGGTGGCCGGATCGGCTGCCGGTTCACGTCGTGTCGGACAGGTAATGGAAACCTCTGCCGGACGCGTCCCGGAGTACCAGGCTTGCTGCGCTGGGGATGTCGCTATGCCACCAAAACCAACCAAAACGCTGCTGTTCTCAGCATCAGAGCTCCTGGACTGTAAAATGCTTGCTAACTAAACTCTTTGCAACGTTGCGAAGAATTTTAGATATTGGTATTACGAAGACTTTGTATTGCAAAGTAATTCTTTGCAACCTACTAGAATCCTTACAAATTATTTGTTTGTATTGCAACGAAATAGTTCGTAAGCTTACAAAGAATTAGTTCGTAATACAATTCTTCAAAATTCTTTGCAACCTGCAAAGAATGAAGTTTGCAATACGAACAAATTCTTTGCAAGCATTTTACCGTGTGGGGCAGAGGCGAATTGTTTTTATAAGTCATCCAAACGCCGTTTTCCTTAGGGGTACGCCAATAACTGCTGAACCTAAATTGACAGCATCCAGCAAGTATTTTTCCGGGAAGTTCCCCTTTGAAATGGCCCGCACTTTTCTTTAGATTCTTTCTTTGTTTCGTTTGCACACTGATGAAATCGTACTTCCCCGATTCAACCGGAAACCAGCTTCCCGGAACTGTTATTTCAGTGTTTAAAGCGCATCAACTTGTGTAACACATCTGTAATGTGTTGAGCCCTGGCGGCCCCCGACTTGCGCACCGCTCTGCCCGTGATGGCCTGGGCGGCGGGCCCCTGGAGGCCGGCCAACATGTAAACAAACAGGGGCACGGCACGGCGCGGCACGGCGCGGCACCCGCGCACTCTCTGTTGCACCTGCTGAAAGTGAACCCGCTGGCTGCAGTTTTATTTTTAGCTCAAGAGTGCGTGTGTCTCTCGTCTCTTGTTTGCCGGCCGGCCCGACCTCTCTGCCGCGGCGTGCGTAGCGTGTCCTGGCCCGGCGCCTGTAGACTGATTCCGCAAAGCGGTCAGAGTGGCCTCTCATGTGTCCTGCTCTCTCTTGCTCCCTATAGCGTCGCCCCGTGAGTGTGACAAGGACAGAGCGACGAAACCGCCTTGAGGAATCAGCCTGCTGGCGGTCCCTATGCCGTGTCCGCGCACACTTAGTGACGCGAACTATGTGTCCGCAGGGGTTCGTTGACCCTCCCTCCTCTCTCCCCCCCCCCCCTCACGGGCCGCTATGCCCCACAGCGGGCACTGATAACGCGCCGCCCCGGCTGGAACAGAAAACACGACACAGTATTGCGGGCCTATCTCATCTGCCTATCCTGCGGACCGTGGCGTAGGCAAACCCGATGGGTCCTTCACTCAAAATAATTAGTGTGCACCCTAAAACAAAATCAGTAAAAAAATCGGAAAAATTATTTTAAAAATCAAGAAAAAAAAATCAGAAAAAATCAAGAGAAAATCGGAAAACTCATTTTTTAAAAATCTTTAAAAATCAAGGAAAATGTTGAAAAACCAGAAAAATCAGAAAAACTGTTGTACGCTTGAATTTATCACTGTGAAACCAAGTGTGCAACTGTTAAACACTTGTACGTGTGCAACCCGCAGTTTTACATGCACAGGTGCTCAACTCAGAGTTGAGCAATTGCGAGTGTTTACCTCGCTAATTTTACACTTGTAAGTGTTCAACTCGACGGTTATACACTTGGAAGTGTTTAACAACGAAAGTCCGGCGCAGTTGAACACTTGCTGCACAACTGCCGTGTCGAACACCAACAAGTGCACACCTGTGGATTTCAGAAGTTTTAATCGCAAAGCTGATGAGCTGAACACTTTCACGTGATAAGCATGGAGTTGCACACTTCTAAGTGTTGAACTGTTGCACACTTGGTTCAACCATGTAGTGAAGGACCCGTCGGGCAAACCCGCCCCCTGTCGTTTGTGACACCCGGTCTAGCAACACAGGTGCGCGCCACGCGCCGCCCAAAACCGCAAAAGAAGTGACCGTCACCGAAAATATACAAGCGCGACAGAGCACTGTACAGTTTTGGCGACGAATGCGTCCCCGCGGTGGAGTCTGATTGCGCAGATGTACGATGTAATATATATTTCTTAGTCCTCCTGTACGCTGCACGGGGCGGGGCGTGACGGCGTGGTGACGCAAGGTGACGACGCTTGGCAGCGCTGCGCTTGCCGCCCCGCGCCTCCCCATTCCACTCGGGATGCTGTCAGCCCTGCTCTGGTCATGCCACCTTTTCCGGTCACACACTCACTGTGAAAAATACTCGTGGGGGTTACGGGAAAATTTTCCATGATAAAAGTCGTAAAATGTACAATTGTGAAATTGTAAATTTACGAGCATTCTCTATCGACTTGGAATTGACCGACGAGCTAGAATGGGCTGTCGTAAAATTACGACATATTTTGTAAATCAAAATTACAAAAAATGTCGTAAATTTACGAGGATATTTTTCACAGTGCTAAAAAGTTTCCTTAAAATTTCTCCGGGAACATTCTCCTTGTCAAATGTCGCAAATTTATCGTTAATGATGTAAAAACTTACGAATCTACGATGAAGTCGCCAAGTCTCAACTTTGTTTTCTTTAACGAGCAAAAATGACCTATCGTTTAATTAAGATATCGATGGTAAATTTAAATATGGTTTGCAAATCAGACCACAACTAAAAGTAGTAAATTTCCTTAGATAATTATAGTGCACATTGAATCGGTGATAATGTCATTGCAATAAGCTGCGGTGCGGTGAATCTGGGTGGGTCACTGCAACTTTCAATAACATTTTGCTATTTCGCTGCGAAAATACCCCATGAGCACGTGCACACGTGCAGGTTTCATTGTAGCTTACTAAATAATTTACCGTAAGCTCCTCTAGGTGCATTCGTCAGGCCCGGATCCGCCACGCTTGCGGCACGTGCCCTGGCCTAGAGGAGAGAAACCTGTCCTGTCAGAACCCTGAGAGGTCTGAGAGGTTGTCACGAATGCGACGTGACCCTCCCCAGCGGGAGGCCCGGGCACCGCGTGCTCAACCATCGCGCATCTATCTCTCCGGGTCGCGCTCATTTGACTTCCAAATCCCGGTGCATCCTCAAGACCCGCTGAGCGTTTAGGGAAAAAGGACGCGATCACCTTTCGCCTTTCGTTCTGTTTCACCGGCCTGCGTTCAACGGGGAATAGTATATCGATACCTCGCTGCAAGAGTAGCCTATCTGGTGTCGGTGCGTTAAAACTAGCCTATCTTTTCCGCGGCCAACAGGACTAGCCTATCTCTCCTGACTCGTTTAAAACAAGCCGAAGTGACTTTTTGGAGCAAAATGAGAGACATATACCATTCGACGTGGATTTTAATGAAACGGATATTTCCACCAAAATCTCAGTTTGCTCAAAAAAGTCACTTAGGCTAGTCTGAAACGAGCTAGGAGAGATAGGCTACTCGGCTAGTCCTGTTGGCCGCGGTAAAGATAGGCTAGTTTTAACGCACCGACACCAGATAGGCTACTTTTGCAGCGAGGTATCGATATTTTTGTGAACCTCTCTATACACTGAAAACTGAATGGCCAAAGTTTGGCGTCTTTTCGCATCGGCCTCCAGATTTTGGCTTCTGAAGACTGCAACCAATTTTCAGTGCACGTGCATGTTTCTCCAAGAGGGTTTTCACTCGAGATATTCGTGTACACAGTATTTCATAATACATGTATTTCGCGGTATTTCGGCGGTATTTCGGCGGTAACTACTCAGGTAAAGTTCACCATTCTAGAGTCTACCTTGGGTGTTTTCGGGTTATTTCATGCGAAGTATACCTCTGAAATACCTCGATCTGGTGTACACGGTATTTCGGAAGTGAAAACCCCCTCGTGTTTCTCTTAGAATAGTGCAGGGCCCCGCGTGCACAGCATCCACTGCTGGACCTGCGGACGCGCTGCGGACGCCCCCTAAAGTTCAATTAGTGTTGCGTAGTGGCGCAGAGGGAGGGGCTCGCGGCTCGCGTGCGTGCGTGCAGGCCAGCCGGCCAGCCCGGCAGTGCTTCTTGTTTGAAAACAAATCGATAAATAACGGTCGAAATGCAGGGGCAGGGGTGCTAGGAGGTGGTGGGCTGGTGGGGGTGGTGCGCGCACTGCGCCATCATGTATGTCCGTCGTCGTTGCTCACTACCACCTGCCCTAGCTCGGTGCGGCCGCGGGGCGGAGCGTGGCGGAGGCCTGCCCCGGCTTGGCCCCGGCGCGAGCCATTGAACCGCCCGAAGTCTTTCAGCCGCCTGCCTCTCCCTTCCTCCTTGCCCCTCCTCGTCCATATATATCGGCCGTTAGGCTGTTGGGTTGATTCGCTTCCGGTTCACTTTTTGTTCTGTGTTGTTTCGCTGACTGCGCTGCGATGTGGCGGTTCTGTCCGATTGAACGGCTTTGTTTCGTTCGTCATTGAATGAGAGCGGATCAGCGGAGACCACTTCGGCCCGCCCCGCCGCCCCCTCTCTTCCCCGCCCCGCCCGCCGACTCACAGGCTGCGGCGGTCTCGCGCTGCCTCATTGCATATATATACACTCCGCTACGCACCGGATACGGTACCCACACGCGCGAGCCGCGCCGAACGTTTAGGGCATTATGCATTATTAGGCACGATTTCTGTAGGTAAAAATTCGACGACGAAAAAGGAAAAAGAAATAACAAGAAAAGGAGCTTTGTCGACAGTCCCGTTTTTGCTCACACCCTGGAGGCCACTGCCCCGGGCGACGACACGGCATTTACACAACTCATGTCAGCGTTACGGCGGGCGTGACACAACTGCTGCAGCGCTCTGCCCGGGGAAAAATAAAACGAAGGAAAAGACAGAGCCTCGGGCCCCCGGCAGGGGCAGCCGGCAGGAGGGCGTCGAGCGCCGCGGCGCAACTTTTCCCGCAGCGCGTGTAGGATCAGCACAGAGGATGAGCCCGGAGCTGGGCCTGGCCAGGTGCCGTGGGTGGAGTGCTCCCCGCTCCAGACAAGTTCATCCCTTTACTCCAGGCGCGCGGACCCAGACCCGCCGTGAACTTACCACCCCTTTTCCCTCTGTGGCGGAATTGCGAGTTGTCCGGCTCGGGCGGCGTGACTTTGGGGTCGAGTTCTCACCGCGGCTCGCGCACGTGCCTGCCCCGCACCGGGCCGGGGTGCTGCCACCTGGCCGCCGCAGCCTGTGTGCTTGTGTGCTCAGCACAGCCTTCATGCAGGTTGTCAGCCCGCCCGTCCCGGCACGGTTCACCGAGCCTCAGCCGGGACCCCGGGGGGGGGGATTCTTTGCTAATGGCTCTGTTCTCTGGAGCGTGGGGACCGCGGTGCGCGCCCAGCCCCGCAGCAGCAGGGCCTATGTGACTTGCCCCACCATGGCGCCACGCTGCGTCCATGTTGCTTAGAACTGAGGAAGGATAGCCTGCAGCCACTGCGGCGCCAGCTCCCGAGGGGGAGGTCACTTCGAAAGATCATTGTGCGGGTCCCAAAATAATCATTAAAAAAATATATCTTAAGAAGTAAAAAAAAAATCAAGAAGAAAGGTATAGAAAAATCTGAAAAATATAGGGGAAAAATGAAATAAAAACAGAATTTAAAAAAAAACCTTAAAAACACTCAGAAATAGGGTGGGGGGGGAATCAAAGTTTATCAAAAAATGACAGAAACTTTCCTTCAAATATCATAACAGAAAATCCAAAAAAATAAAAGTCAACAAAAAATCTTTGTACACATTTTATATGAGTGATCCCCCACTCGCCAGCCCCGCACTGCAAAACCAAGCGTGTATTTGTCGTATACTTGAAAGTGTGTGAATTTGTATCCGCTTACCGTCTATAAAAGGAAAATTAGCACCGTTTCTTTCATGAGAGTGTGAAAGAAAATTTACGCTTTTGCATACATGCGACATTCGCCCACTTCGTGTTTCCTGACGGGCATCCTGACTGGGCTACTGGGCTTCTCCCCTCAGCTGCTCTCGCTCTCGCCGTCCATCTCCCCCCCATCCTCCTCCTCTCTCGTATCGGATCGGAATGCTGGTGGTGCGGTACGTCGCCGGTCCCCGGGACGCAGCGCGGCGCGGCAGTGCGTGGCAGCCCAGCCCTCTGGCCCAGCCCGCTGCTTTTGTGTTGATGGGCATTCCTGTCGCACCCTTCCCCCGCACTCTCCCTACCCACCCCCCGCTCCCTCCCTTTTCCTCCTGTCTCTCCCCATTCCTTTCACCACCCCCCCCCCAAACTAAAATCCTTCTCATTTTTTTCTCGTTAAAAAAAAAGTCAAGTTGCTGTGGGTTACCATGGAGACGCGGACGGTCGCGTTGATAGAGAGCGGGGCGACAGGGCTCAGGCGTATTCGGAGGAGGAAATATGAGCTGCCTATGCCTGCAGCGCAGCACCTTATTACAGTGCAACACCTGCACCTTCGTACCTGCATGTGCAGTACCTTCCTCACTGAAAATCTACGAGTCATGATTCTCGCCCCCATACGAGTGAGAATTTGAGGGCAATTTTATTACTCTCTGGAGAGTGAGAATTTTTTTCCTCGCCCTTTTTGAGAAAGAATTTTGAGACCTCGCTCTAATAAAGTGAGAATTCATGCTCAAATGAAGTGAGGTTAAAAAATCCTACTCAAATAGAGCGAGGCTAAAGATATCTCGCTTGAAAAGAGTGAAGTTAAAAATTCTCACTCCACTTTTTAGCATGGAAAAGTGTCCTCTCCCATTTTGGGTGAGAAATTGGATTCCAGGGTTTGCAGTGCTGAAGTGCTACCTACCGAAATATGTAGAACCTACATGCAGGGGGAGGGGGGGACGAAATTGCGTACATAATTTATGCTCGTCCCCTTTCTTTACTCTCCCCTGAGCGTCTCCTGGAAGGAGAAGGTCTAAGGCTTAGGCGGGGGGCTGCGCGGCGTAATGACAGAGCGAGCCGTGCGCGCTGCTCGGCGCGGCGGACGCGTCCGGGGCGCGGTGCAGGGCGGTGCAGGGGCGGTGCAGTGCGGTGCAGGGCGGTGCTCGCTCTGACGCAGCGGCTGCAGCGCGGCGGCCATGCTATGCTGTGCCGCTGGCGATCTCTTCGGCGTAATCTTCATTCTAAAAACTCGCTCGAGTTTCAGAGCTGCGGGAGTAGGGTGGGGCGGCTGCGGTTTTCCTGGTGTTGTGTTGTATTTTCAGCGCACAGTTCAGCGGCGGCAGCGCCGCTTTTCCCCCCTCTCTCTCTTTTTCCCTCTAGTTCTTTAATTGCCTTCGGGCGGGCGGAGACGGCGGTGTGGTCTTAGGATCCCGATTGGAATGCAAATGGCGAGGCATCGGCCGCGCGGTGCGGGGGCCTGAGCCTCGAGCCCCCGCCTGCATGCCTAGCTCCGGCCTGGAGGCTCCTATACCCCACAAGTTTCGCATTGCCGGCACTTCGACCTCGAGTCTGTATCGAGTTTTGCATCTGATTCGTATGGTTTTCCGAGATCTTTTGAAGCCCAAACTGGCTATTACTTCCGCGGAGGGTAGAATTCTACATAAAAGTGACCCTTAACCGCCCTTAACGATGTCAGCTATCAGTACGTCGATCATTAAATCCGATCCGGGACGTAGTTGTATCACTGAAAACGGAGGAGTCGCCTTTTTCGATCTTTGGAGAGCGACTTTTCTGTACCAAATTTGGATTCTCCTGGGAGAGTGACATGGATGAACATCTCTCTATTAGAGTCACTTTGATGACTCTTTTTGAGTCAAATCATCAAATGTCACTCTTTTGGAGCGATTTACAAAATTCCAGAAAAGACTCGATTTGAGTCGTTTTAGCGAAAGTCACTTTTACTGAGCGATGAAAAAATACTCCGCTCATTACGGGCGAGAAATGTGACTAGTACATTTCCAGTGATATGTTTCCTGCACCAAAAGGCTAGAGTGTGCAGGATGAAGTGTAAGAGGGCCTCGCTCTCGTCTCTGTCCTCTCTCCCTTCCTCTGCTCTCCTCTCTCCTCCAGCAGGGCTGCAGGCAGGGTATAGGTGGGCCTCGTTACGTCGCTCCTCCGCGGGGCAAAAAAAGGGGGGGGGGGGGTGACCTTGGACAGTTGAGCGAGTGGCAGCGCAGGAGGCGAGGTGGGGAGCGGAAACGTGTCCCGGGGCACGGGCGGGTCGGGTCGGCCCGGGTCGGCGCCTGACGGCTGGACCCCGCTGGACCAAAATCCAGTCCGCTCTATCACCTGGCAGCGGGCCCAGCCCGGACCGCCACTGATTTGGAGTGGGCCAGCGGGTCACCTGAGGGCCGGGCCCGGCGGGGTCGGCGCTGTGGGGCACTCGACCCATGAGCCCGATAGGTGCGCGTAAATAAAGATTAGCCCTTACAGTTAAGGGATTTTAATGGATTTTTAATTCTGAGACTGACAACTCCAAATTTGTTTTGATAACTCCCCTGTAATTAGCTGTTTTAGTCGATAGCTACTACAACAACTAAACATCTGAAATTTTTTCACTCCCTAAATGCAGGAAATTTTTAGAAAAAATTGATCACAGTTACAAGAAAAATCAGCCTGAGATGATAAAAAATACTTTCAGGGCTAAGTCAGAAATTAAAATCTCGACATTTTTTACAATCTTGACATTTTTTACACTGAAAGTCAAAGTTGTTTTCCATTCGAATTTTAGGGACAGGGGAACGATTCTGAGGCAGGAAGATGCGCGTTCGAGCAGTGCTCTGTCGCGGGGCGGGGCGAGCCCTGCGCCGCGCTCTGTGATTACGACGACGAGGAAACGAAAGGAAATAACAAATGACCTTGACTAACCTTGGCCCTCTCTCTTTTTGCTTCCAGGTGAGCTGCTCCTTGCTGCTCCTTTGGTCCGCGCGCGGGTCGTACACTGCAAAAAAAGGACTCCCAGTAACGCCTCAAAGTAAAGTCCGCCAGGGTATTTCACGCGCACGCGGTTGGCTCCGCCAGACGCCTTAGCGAACGGCCGTCAAATGGCGAGGCGCACGAGTGGACTGATTCCGCGGAGAGTTTCCATCTCTGTCGCTCCTAATGGCCACCAGTCATGAGTGTGACAAGGATAGAGCTACCAAACCTGTGTGGGTCCAGTCTACGATAAGCGCCGCCTAGCCCAAGCCCACTCGTGCCGGCCCAGCTCGGGGGAACCATTATTTGCCGGTCAGCAGCCAGCAATTTGTGCGTCAGGTCAACATTGAAGACGCCTCCGCCAGCCGAGAGTTACCCAACAACACGGCAGGTCCAAGCCGAGCAGCTGTTGTCCGCTGCGCTGCCAAACAACGCCCCTCCCGGTAGAGCGCGGGTACGCTACCAGTTTGTGGTTTCCACTGTGAGGTCAGGTCAGGGCGAGAAACTTCGTGAGGTAGTGGGTTGAGTCATTTGCCTGCTGCATGGGTTTATTCTCTCCCACCTTCTTCACCCCCTGCTGCAGTCTTCCCCCCGAGTCCCCGGCGCGGGGCGGGGGCGTAGCAGTGAGGCTGGTAGGGTGTGTTGGGGTGGGAGGGGGGAGAGGGGAAGGAGGATGGACATTGTTATGACTTCCTGAGACGTCTGAGCCGGATAAGGGGAGAGCGCGGTCCGGGTCCGGGGGAGGGAGGCTCCCCACCGCCTCCGTCCTGTCCCTGTCCCCCCAGCCGCAGCCGCAGTCGTCCTCGTTGTGAAGTTTGGCGGATTTGTGGGTCTCGTGAGGCCCGTGGTGCCCGTGGTCCTGGCCGCCCCTGCAGCAGGCCGCTCCGCTCTTTACGAGGCTGCGAGTGTCCCCTGGGCTGCGCACATTGACCTCTCAATGAGGGCCGCGATTCACGGCGTCATGGCGGATTTATTTTCGTATAACTGTCACACGCAACAAATATTACCGTGCGTTTCCTCGAGTATCTCACGAGTTTAAAAAAAAATATTAAAAACAAGGGCCAAATAGAACACAAAATGAATTTTGTGATAAGTATGGAACTCGTTCTTTACATAATTATGTGCTACAGAGGTAGGAGTGTAAAACATGATGTGAGTCGAGTGAAGACATTTTCATCTCAGATTTCATCACAGTTCGTGTGTGCAGGGGAAGTTTTTCCCGGGACACTCGCCCTTGCTCGTCTCGGGGTGCTCGGGCCTTCTTCGGCCCTCCCGCTCGGGTCCGATTGTTGGGGCGCATAAAGGAGCGCGAGCTGGCGCGAGCCGACTCGGGCTAGGACTAGACTCGGGGACTTAGAATGAAAACTCGCACAAAATTTGTTAAGAGTTCTCAAAATAATACTATTAAACGTTAAAAAAGGTTCATTGCTGCAATGCAGAAGAAGGCTTCAAGCTGAGATCAGCGCAAGTTTCATGTCTGTGGGTATTGTGCTTGATGAGATTGAAAACTCCACTCATATAGTTGGGCTATGGGACTTAGAATGAAAACACGCAAAATTTGTTAAGTGTTCTCAAAATAATACTATTAAACTTGAAAAATAGTTCATTGTTGGAATAATGACCAGCGTTTCCAGTTTAGAATGGTATAACTATTATGCCTGTAGGTATTGTGAGATCTGAGATGAAAGTGTGGACAGTTAAGCGTTACACCCGACTGAGAACAATACTCGTTCTTTTCACCACTCAGGAGAGAGGTGGTGGTAAAGAACGAGTAAAAAACAGTGTCCCAAACGGATACAATTCACTGCCTTGTCAAATGTCAATAATAGTCCAAAAAAGAAAATATGACGAATTTCACCGTAAGCTACATCACACCTTTCAGCACTGTAGCTTACGGTGAATGTAACCATGAACTTACATGGCTTGGCATAGCGCAGTGTATCTTCCTGTGAGAATTCTCCATCCAGCGGTGAAATTCACGGTAAGCTCTACTTAGCCAAGAAGTGCACTATGCTGGACACGCGCTTATGAATCGCTCCTGCTGGTCGGTTGGGACCGACACCGGTGTACTGGCAAAAGCTCTAAATACGGTCGAGTTTTAGAGAAGATGGCCTGTGAAATCTGCAGTTTTGATAATATTGAAAAACGGTGGCGATTATAAAATCTTATTCGGACCAAGACACACCTATCACCTAGGCTGCTGTGTACCTGTGAGGCGCGCTAGAAGAGTGTCCGTCTTTAGGAGCCAAAGTGCCCTAAATACGGACAGCCCTCAAAAATTATGAAAAGTGAAAAATTGTTGGGGGAATAGAAATTTCATTTAAAAAAATATGACCTTACCGTACCGTCGAAATTTTTCTATCTGGTATAGTTAAGCCGCCAGAACTGCTTTAAGATCGCTTTTAAAGTGCCTTAAGTCCGGACAACACTCACTTTTGCATGTAAAAGCCTTTGTCCGTATTTAGGGGACTTTGGAAAATCGCTTCTCAAACTGCTCTGCAAATCTAAGTGTGATACTGCATGTCAGTAGTTAAAACCGCGAAACTAAAGTTTCACAGTTTAAACTGACATGTAGTATCACATTTTTATTTGCAGAGTTTGACACAAATGACATACACAAAATGTTCTTGTGTCATCTTGAAGGTGAAGAGTCCTAGTTTCACATATGTCAACCTGAAAGTTGTACGATCACCCACCGTTGAGAGCCCCCCTCTCTTTCAAATCAGTATAAAAATTGTCCGTTTTCGTGGCGTACCAAATCGCAAGTTTGGCATTTTTTGAAGAGAACAGTATGCAAGATGTCGGAAATAATCTAGATTCTAGAAGGTCTAACCTTTCCAGCGAAACCTCGGAAGCTATATTCCGGATACCCGTTTTGGATTTAGGGGCCTTATTAATAGAAAACAACAAAGTGTCCGTATTTAGGGCGCTAGTCTGTATTTAGGGGACTTGGCTTTACATGTTTTCGCCACCTCCTCTGACTGAATAGTACCATCGGGATCGCCCACCACCCTGACCAGCTCTGCTCCCACCTCAGCTTCCGGTGAATGACCTCCCCGCCTCGCGACCTGAGATTTATGTTTGTGTCGTGGATCGGGCTGCGCCGAGGTGCGGGGGCTCTCCCGCTCGCACGCGCCCGAAACTCGCCTCTTATTGTGATTAGTTAATTTTGGTTTCACAACTCTTGTAGGAGAAGGACTACCTACACTCGTTGATAAGGGAGCAGTGTGACCGGCCCGCGCGGCCAGAACCAGGCGTGTGGCTGGAGTGCAGTGCAGGGCGGTGCGGTGCCTGGTACCCCTGATTATCCCCCCCCACCCCGCTGCAAGCTGCCTCGCGCGGTGGTGACACTGGTGTCACCCTCGCGACCTCTGCTCTTTCCCGTCGAGCCTCTCACCTACCCGACTCACGCACCGCACCGCTGTGTTTTCGACACGTCTTGCCAGCTATATGCCTTGCGTTGATTTCAAATCCAATTTATGACCCTTTTGCTTTCGAGATGAGAATCGTTGGCGCTGCGTGCCCCGGGTCCGGTCCGGGCATGGCCTGTCCCATCCCGTCCCGCTGCGCGCGTGGGCCGAAGGGGTTATCGCACCGGCTGTGGAGGTGCCTCAGTGCGGCCCGGGCCCGGCCCGGGACCCGCCTGCTCGAGCAGTCACAGCGCAGCGCAGCGTCAGCGGAAGTGCTCAATTGGCACCGACCCCGCCCCGCGCGGCAGCGACACTCGAAGGTTGAGGGGAAACCCTCGAGAATGCGGTCCCCGGCTCGGCTCCGTGGTCTGGAGGCTCCAGCCGGAGAGCTTGGCCTGGGGGCGCTGCCCGAGGAAAGGCGGCCCGCCGGACCAAAATTCAGAGATGTCCCCCCCTCTTTCCAGCTGCACGGGTCTTGCTGGTTTTCAAGCAAACGTTTCGATTTACAAGCAGCAGTCTTTTGGGGCTTTATTCTGGGAGCTGAGGAAGCTGCTGGGAAATCAAGAGATCGTTTCTACCGTGTGATGGGCTGGTTTACATGGGATGAGCGCTCCTGGCCCGCGGCCCGCGCTGCTGCTCCAGTCTATGGAGCGTCCAGCGCGTTTCGCCGTGGAGGTCGCGGGCTGCGCGCTGGATGCGGGGCACAGGGTAGGTCGAACCTTCTCCCGCGACCTTCACGCTCGACTGTGCTTCGATGCCGGGCCGGGCGGCCCCAGGCCAGCCGGTCGGGACGGGAGCTCCCCGCGCCCGCACCACGGCGCCGCGGTGCCGGTAAAAATGTGTCGGGCAAGCCGCAGTGGGCAGGCCCAGGCCGAGGCCCAGGCGAGCCCGTGTGACATTGCCCTTGGCTGCGCGCCCCGCCCCGCCGCTCCCCACCCTCATACTGAACCCTGGGCACGCCGCTACCCCGCCAGCGCGTCAGACCTCGCCCCCTCCCCCTCCGCTCACGCCGTCCTTTCTCTCATGTGGGGCGCAGACCCCGCCCGTGTATGTGTTGGCACACAATGACAATGCGGCGGACAGTGTTGCCAGACAAGTAGGCAAAAATTCCCACGAGTAACACCTGTGTGAGGCAGACTGGCATCTCCGCCTGCTTAGAAGGCAAACTCTCCACACCTACATCACGTATGGCGTAGTCGGCAGGCGGAGGTACTCGAGGGGTCCTTCACTGTAAATTCAAGCATCACAGATTTTCTAGTTTTTTCGTGATTTTCCTAGACTTTTGCTTATTTTGTTTATGATTCTATAAAAAAATTTCTTGATTTTTCTTTTGATTTTTTCTTGATTTTTTTCTGATTTTCTAAAAATATTTGACTGATTTTTTTTTAGGGTGTATTGAACACTGATTTCTAAAAGTGAAGGAACCCTCAGAGGTACTCGTCGGCCACGTACAGGTGCACAAGGAAAAAACAACGTCCCGGTTTTCAAGCAAACGACTCGCTTTTAAATCAGCCTAATGGGCATTTAAACATGGCTTCTTGAAAATCAAGATACTGTTTCGACCGTAGGTAGGCAAGCGTGTCGCACCCCTGTCACAGTGTTGCCTAACCTCTCGGCGCGCTCCTCACCCTCCAGTCCATACAGTTTCTTTCCGCGGCCGGTGGCTGTTCGGTTTCCACTGCTGGCTTCCTAGCGACAGCCCTCTACCCCGTTTCCCTCTGGCTCTTGAACGCGGTGCCCCTCCTTCCTGCTGCGATATCGTAAAAACCCTTCCGGTTAGCGACCGTTATGCGGTGAATGATGATGGCGCTAGGGGTACAGCGGAGGTGTGCCGCCCCGCCCTGCCGAGTCCCGGCGATCCTCTGGCTCATGGTGGACTAAAAGGACGGCAAGTGAATCCGCCTGCCATGAGGTGATGTCGCAAACGGTCCGAACTTTCTCTCTCTCTCTCTCTGTCTCTCTCGCCCTGTTGGCGCTGTGCGCTCCGACGCTCTGAACGAGGGAGACAGAGCGGGGCCGGCTGCCGCCCCTCGCGCCCGCGCGGTGGCAGACTCATGGTCGACCGCGACCCGCCCCGCCCCGCGCTCTCTCACACCCTCCAACATAAAACAATTCCGTCTATGTCGGGGGCGTTATCTTAATTGCTAACGCCCAATTTTATCTCTTTACGACCCTGAGGAGGCGGAAGGGGTTGTGCGGTGCTGCGCTTAGTGCTGCGCCGGGTCGAGGCCGGAGGGTGAGGCTAGCGGACTTCATGAAAATAATTGTCGCTATTACGCCCCCTCCGCACAGGTTTGCCCGATCCGATGAAACGGGGACGAAATTAATTTTATGTTTCTTATTGAACCCTCCGTAGTCACATAATATACCAGTACAGCAGCTGTAGAGTACAGAGGAATGTCGGTTTTTAAACAATGGAAATAAACATCCTGTGTAATTGAAAAGACATGATTTTGTCCTCGCGTTACCAGATGGGGCCTACACATTGTTCTAAGTTCCACGTAGCCGCAATTACGCTGAGTTGCACGCTAGTGATTATGGCCACCCTGGTTTGGCTCGGCTCGGTCCGGCCCGGCCCCTCCCGCTGGACGAGCGTGGAGGGCAACTCCGCCAGCTGCGTTTTAGAAGCAGCCCACCGGCAGATGATCCTGCTGTTGCTGTTGTTGTTCCCGCCCTGGCCTGATTTTTCATTCCCCCGACACGCGTCATATCGGCAACGCCGGCCGTGCCCTGCGTGCTGTGTGCGGAATGCTGTTTGTGAAGGTGCTCTGCCCGCTCTGCCCCTGCTGCCGCTCGCGGGGTGGGGCGGGGCGGGGCGCCGCGCTGCGCCGTGGGCCCGTGGGCCCGTGGGCCCGTGGGCGTGCTGGTGGTGGTGGCACCTGGCCGGCCCGGCCTGGCCGACGTCCGACCGGTTGGGCCGCGCTGCATGGTCGTCGGGGCCACGAGGCTCCCTGTCCTGCAGGAGGGGGGTACCTCACCTCCACCCCGTGCCTGCCTGCCTGTGTGGCCGGTGCGGCTCGGCGCGGCTCGGCTCGGGAGGCCTGATCGGCTGACTGGCGTCGAGATCAGATCCCAGCTTGATGTATACGGTCCGAGAGCATTGGCCTCATGCGTGTACACGGCCGGGACGGGCCTCGGCAGGACTCCGGCAGAAACTATCTGGCAGGACTTTGGCAGGACTCTGGCAGGACTCTGGCAGGACTCTGGCAGGACTCTGGCAGGACTCCGGCAGGACTCTGGCAGGACTCTGGCAGGACTCTGGCAGGACTCTGGCAGGACTCCGGCAGGACTCCGGCAGGACTCTGGCAGGACTCCGGCTGAACTCCTGCCTGACTGTGGCTGAACTCCGGTGGGCAACGAGTATCGAGTCTGGGCTGGACTTCCGCCGACTGGATGACTGGTTGCTGGGAGAGCTGCGGGGAAAATAGCCAAGTATACCAACTACAAAGTTTAGTGGGTTTGCACCATCCGTTGGTGCAGCACACATAGAGGCACATGGCAGCACAGGACCCTGTCATAACTATCTTCGTAATTTGTCTTGTAATTTATCCTCTAATTGTCTTGCAATTTTCTATACAGTTCATATAAAAAGTATTCTGCAGGCAAAATTATAATTCGTAAACGAATTCCAATCCGAAACGCTGTGCTTGTAATCTTACTATTTTAAAGCGTAATTTTTCATCATATCTCATGGAAAAAAATTTCTGTAAAACTACACATATTTTTCACTGAGGTTGACGTCCTTCGCCCATAACTCACTGTGCGTGATACAAACGGTCTAGGTCTAGGGATCATTTGGCTCGGCTAGCCCTCTGTGTAGTGTGCTTGTGTGTGTTGCGATTGTGATACTTCTGATCCGACGTGGAAGGTGCGGGTTCCGTTCGGATCCGTTGCCGCTCGCCATCGAGCAGGGGCGTGGTCCGACTCCACCAGCACCCGCTCACCCCGCCCCGCCCCGCCCCGCCCCGCCCCGCCCCGCCCCGCCCCGCCCCGCCCCGCCACGACGCCAGCGGCTCTTGTTATGCCACCTGCCCCGTCCCGTTCCGTTCCGCCCGTGGGCTGAGCTGGAGCTGGCCAGGCAGCGCCGGGCTCACGGCTCACCTGATTACTTAATGTATTATTTCACTGGCGATACGCCGTGCCTGCACCGTGTCGCCGCGGCTTAGCGTGCCAGCTGGAGCCAAGCGCGCCGCGCTCCAGCCAGTATAGCCCGAGTGCATGCCCACGCTAGCGCAAGCGCATAGCTGGCCTGTGTCCCTCTGAGCTGTACTTCCCGCCCTCACTGTCAACGAAGCCGCACCTACCGCCTGGACATGAACGACATCATGGTCCTTGTCGGGGTCGGGGTGAGAGGACGATAATTCATCTCCACGATACGATGATTCAATGGATAATGTCGAGGAAATGAAAACGGCGATGAAAAAAATGAAGCGGCCGCTCCTGCCTGATCCCGGTTAGTGCTGCAGCCGTTGCACTGCCCACGTCCAGCTAGCCGCGGAATGTGTTTCCTGTCGCCGCCCCGCCCCGCGCCCCGCCGCCCGCTGATAGGCGCCGTGCCGCTTCTTCGAAACCACCGCGCTGCGGCCTGGAGCGGGCGGGGCGGGGCGCGGGATAGCCGCAGGCAGGGCCAGGGCAGTGCCTCGCCGTGTCATTCCGATAATTGTTATCAGCCGAATCGTTTATGGGTCTCTGTTTGAGAAGTGCGCCTCAATCTGTCGGTGAGATCTGGCAGCCGGCCCGGCGGCCCAGGCCTTGCCCTGAGGGCTGCGCGGAGGGCGAGGCGACACCACGTGGACGAAAGCCATTCTCTTGCAAGTGAGTGAAAATATTCATTCACTCGTATGCGTATGCGCCTAATCATTGACGCTTTCGTATAGGTGTGAGAATGCCTGCTCTCACCCTTAAAGCCTTAGCCATTCAGGGTGGGCCTTCTTTTGGAACACTGTAGTATAATTTACCAGGTACGCGTTTAGTGCTGTTCCTTAATGCTGAGAGAAGTTGAAAAAGTTGTGGAAAGAATCTATCCGTGCTCGCCTTACCTCCTTCTTTACCCCGGTCTCTCTCTTCCTGCTCTGGAGGGAAAAGAAAGACTGCCCATGTTTATTGAACCTTATCTTTATTGTCGAATCATCCGACCGACGGCTGCGGTTTTAGACACCGAGCCGAACGACAGAGGCAGGGCACTCGTTTAGGAGCTCTCTTAGATGTCGGGCGAGGTAGGGTGGGAGGGGAGGGTGCCCGTTCTTGTCCGGCCCGGCCGGTTTGGTCGGCCGGCGGCGCAGGGCAGCATAGAGGGTCAGCCTGCGGCGTGGCGTGGCGCTGCCGCACGTATTGTATTGGAAGGAAGAGCCACCGGTCTTACCCTGCACCCCCCCCCCCCTGCCTTTGCTTCCCACCCAGCCACGAGGAGCCCGCTGAAGATAGAACATACTGAGGACACTTTAAGATTTGAAGGCATTGCAGGGGGATGCCTGTGAAAATGCAAATACTCGTTCAGAATTAACCTGTCCTCAAAACCTTTGATTTAGCACAAATCTACATGTTTTATTAATATATTGAGTGGTTTTTGCCATTCCGCAGGTCTACAGTGTAGGATTGAGGGTTGACCAGACCGGACCGGCCGCCCGCAGCGCGAGGAGAAACGCCGCCGACGTGGCGCTGCGCCTGCGAATTAATCTGCAAAGAAGTTCATCGCGGGCGGCGCAAAAAGAAAATGTACTTACTTACTGTGTTATCCTCTGCCTGGGAACACAGTAGGCTGGTATTCTCAGCGCGCGACGCTGTAGGCGTGGGGGTGGAGTGGGGTGGGGCGGGGCGGGGCGGCGGTATGCCGTGATGGAGTTGTTTTTTGCCCTCGGTGTAACGCATTTCCCCAGCCCCGCCGAGGTGGGAGGCCCTGCTGCCTACGGGCTGCGGCTCCAAATGATGCGTCAAATGACTGTTTTTGTGTGTCGTTGCGCAGTACGGCCAGTGTCGCAAGGTGAGAACGTTTAAATCTTCCAGAGTTGTTGGTTTTTTGAACACGTTCTTTATTGCGCTGGTGTCAGATCGGGCGCGAATATGGCAATTCTCGGGCGTTTTTCTGTCACGTTCTTGACTGAAATGGAGCGACATATTTTACGTCACCCAAAACGAGTGAGCATTTTGTGATATCACCCATTTTAGGTGTTGCTCGTTGTCATGACTTTTGTCTTTCCAAGGGTCATTCACGGTCTCGTTCTGTCAAGTCCAGCGAGGTCACTCAAATAGAGCGAGATGGATTCATATCGCTCGATTGTGGTCGTCTCGCGGTAACGGTTCATACCAATGAAAACGACTCAGAAGGAGTGATGTCAAT
The DNA here is from genome assembly GCA_029379305.1 of Frankliniella fusca. Classification (NCBI taxonomy): domain Eukaryota; kingdom Metazoa; phylum Arthropoda; class Insecta; order Thysanoptera; family Thripidae; genus Frankliniella; species Frankliniella fusca. Next base: position 583,996 of record JAHWGI010001270.1, on the reverse strand, counting down.
CCATGTCGCTCTCCAGAAGCGATAAAATTTGGATCACTGATATCGCTTTCCAGAGAGCGAGAATGCTGACTCCTCCATTTACGATATCCGTCGCGCCTGACATATAAAACTGCCTTTAAAATGGAATATCTCATCTCAGTTTTTGAAGATGTGTTTAAATCGAGGGAAGGGCCTGCTGTGCTTCGTCGGGCAAAGAGCCACAGGATCAAGTGGTCGCCTGGTCCTCCCCGCCCCGCCGCCCCGCCCGCTCCCATCCGTCTCTCTTTTGTCCCTCCGTCTAGTTAACCTGAACAGCACGGTGGTGGTCATGCTGCTGTCACTGCCACGCCCCACCACGCCCCGCCCCGCCCACTCTGCTAGAGTGGCCGCTCTGTATCCATGGCTACGCGTGGCTTGGCGTGGCGTAGCGCACCCTGAGGGTGGAACAACATTAGGGGCCTGATTGTTTGCTGATGGAAGCTGGGCTGGGCTGGGCCGAGAGAGAGAGAGAGAGAGAGAGAGAGAGAGAGAGAGAGAGAGAGAGAGAGAGAGAGAGAGAGAGAGAGAGAGAGAGAGAGAGAGCGGGGAGGAGGAGAAGGAGGAGGTGGTGGAGGTCAGTCACTCCTGGGGGAAACATCCAGCCAAAGTACTTTGTTTGATATTTTTTTGCGGCGCCGCCAGCAGCATGGTCTGGTCTGGCCGGCCTGCTGTAATCAATATCTCTCATCCAGCGCTGCGCTGTGGTGTGTTTGTCAAAGAAGAAAGAGGGATAGAGACCCGAGGCTTTGTGGCGTTTAGTCCCCCTGTTGAGGCGGTCTTTCGGATTTACAAGTGGTCGTGTCTGAATTCGGTTTAGATGATGTCCGTCGTGGCGACCTTCTACTATGAGGCCGGGTGACACCGGGTCCGGGAAGAGGGGAGGGGAGCGAGAGAGCACAGAGGTTGCACTCTCTCCATGATTCATATGTTGTCACCAGCATACCGCGACCGTGGGGCTTCGGGGCTTCGCTGCTGCACCCTCTTTCTCTCTCTCTCTCTCTCTCTGTTCTCTTTTCGTCTCTCTCTTTCTCTCTTCTCACCCCTACAACTTTTATATTTTTTTACGCTTCCTCTTCTACGCGCGTAGAGATCAAAGGTCTTTAGAAAACCAAAGGGGCACCGCGAATTCTTTTTCTCGCTCCGCTTGGAAAAATTTTCGTTCATTTACGTTCTGTTTGTGGAGCTGGCCGCTGCCCCCTTCTCCCCTCATGCCTCTCCCTACCGCCGCCTGGCGCCGGAAGACACCGTGGATGAAGGGGGAAAAAGCGGGATTTGAAATTAAATTTGGCGCGGCGTGGCTCTCCCCGGCCGGGCTGGGCCGGGCCCCGCAGACAGATACGGCCGATGTGATCACTTTGTGTCGAGAGTCGAGAGGAGAGAGAGTTTGCCTCGCGTCTTATTGAATGCGTCCTACGCGGATCTGGAGAAGGGCCTGGCCGGGCCACGGGGCGGGAGTGGAGGCAGGGAAAGGAGAAGCTTTTGATTGAGATGATGATGCTTCTTTGTGCGGTGTCATCCTGTCGTGGCCTGATGCGCCTGCGTCTTTTCTTTTCGCTGTGTTTGTACCTCGCGGCCTGGTTTCCTCCATCCGTCTCGCGTCCTTGGGGATTGTTAAAGAAACACGGTGTACTTTAATTTTTGCGCGCTGGGAACTCGTTTTGTCGAGTCCTTTTTTCCCCTTTTCTTTTCGCGAAAGCTTAAAGCTAGAAAGTGCAGGCAGACTCCGGTCAGCCGCGCTCGCCTAACCGGAGGTAAGTTGAATGCGTAATCATAATAACGACTGTTTTGCTCCCGCCCCACCGCCTTCCTCCTTTAAGCTGCACTATTGCACTTTCTACCGGGCTGCCAACCGTCGCCTGGAGGGGAGGTGGATCCTGCTATGGGAAAATCGCTAAAAATCTCGAAATACTGATTTTTGTTCTCTTACGAGCGAGAATCATAACCAATTTGAAGGTAATTTTATTCTACTATAGGAAGATTTTTCTTGGATTTTTCTCACTATACTTGAACTTGAGAGGGAATTTTGTTACCCCGCTCGAACGAAGTTAGTAAGGGAGGGTGGGGCTATTCCGGACGCTTTTTTTGTTTTCGCTCTGTAACCTTGTATATGCTACTGAGGTCTAATTGTATTACTTGAGCATGAAGTATGAACCTTCCCCTTTAAAATGATAAATATGAAAGCCAAATCGAATCAACGGTTAAGGAGGTATAGGGGCGTAACTGTAGCCCGGCATTTGTCCGGAATTGCCCCATGGCCGGGGTATTTCCGGACAACCTATGGGGCAATTCCGGACGACCTAAATATTCTAAACCGCTCGACTTCCGCTTCATTTGTTTAGGTGAGAGGCATGCTTAAAGAAGGCGTAAAAGGATATGTGCTGAAAACTACACTATTGGTTTGTTACTTACAGCGATTTTATAAGGAATACTCACTATTTATACCATTAAATTCACACCGTTGCCTTAAATTGACTTTTTATCTTGGATAAAATGCTACTTCTAGCTCGTTTTTCATTCTCCTGGACAGTTGAGATGTATGTTAACAATTTTTAACCCACCACATGAACATAAAGGCGAAAATTCAAGAAAACACCACTAATTGTCCGGATTTACCCCGAATGTAGTAAGAACCTTCAAATCCTAATTGTACGAAAACGACGAGCCATGCGACCACTCTCGAAACGCCTAAGTAAAGTCTAAGGACCATATAATATGATAAAATTTTAGTCATGGGACTGTCATTGATGTTTAGGAACGATATGTACATGGAAATACGAAGTAGAGATGTAGCTTTTGCCCTTTTTGGGTGGAACTCAAACTTCGTGAAGCGACCGCAGCCAAATGGCTTGACCTTGCGCCTTGGCGGTTTGGGATTCTTATTTTGAACGGATTATCATCATCTGTTAGAAGGGCTTTTGAGCTACCTTCACTGTAACCATGTGAAACTCAAAGTGTCCGGAATTACCCCGTGTCCGGAATAGCCCCACTCTCCCTTATCTTTCCTTAAATAAAGTGGGCCTAAACAAAATCAAAACTCAAAAAAGCAAAGCTGAAAAGCTATCTTACTCAAAAAGAGCAACGCTATGAAAAAATCTCTCAAACAGAGTGTTGTTAAAACTTCACACTCGAGCATTACAAGGAAAAGTGTCCTCTTACTTTTCGGGCGAGATGCTGTATTCGAGGGGTTTGCAGTGATCACAGGTATCCCTGTGTCAACGGCTATCAGTCGCCTCACCCCTGAGAGAGTCACTTGTCACCTGCCTCACGTTCAGTGTGGCATAGCACCCTGATCGCCTAGATGCAGGGTTGCGCGCTCGCTGCTCACCTGCTTGTCACGTTCACGTTGTGATTGGCCCAAAGTTCGCGAGGCTGATATAAGCGCGGCGACAGAGTGAAAGTGCCGTGAGAGAGAGGCTGCGCGGTGCAGCGGCGGCGGCGGCGGAAGGGCGATACCGGCGCGCTGGGCGGGGCGGGGCGGGGCCGGGCCGGGCGCTACTGGGGCTGTGGAGTGAACTGGTGAACCGGGAGGAAAGTGCGATCGCAAGCAGCTGACTGAGCGCCAACCACCCCGCTCCGCCCCGCCCCGCCACCCGCACCCGACCGGCGATGGCCTGATATGCGCTCGCCGCGTCGCCAGCCTCGTTTGCGGCTGCGCTCTCAGCCCGTTTCTGGTATCGGCTGTAAACGCGATGCTTTCTCTCTCACGCTACAGACAGGTCCTCATTACAAAATCAATCTCTACAAACATTTACTGGATAACCAAGAATTTAATTTTAAATTTCTGCGGTATCGTGTCAATAATTTCTAAGAATATGTAGGTTTTAGAGTAGTGTGCCGAGATTCCTCTGCATCAGGTAAGAGTGCAGCGCGAGTGCTCTGCTCATGCGCTGCAAAGGGGAAATGGGACGGAAAGGCAGACAGGAGGAGGACACGGCTCAGGTTGAGAATGTAGCGCAAAGTGTAACGCGAGCGCGCTGTGCACAGTGTTTGACTCTGCAGAGGAGTCCATGACGGCTGTCCGCTCGCTATCTCCCCCTCCGTGCTGCTCGCGGCACGCGCTCCGGAGCAGCACGAGCAGTGCGTGCACGTGGCCCCGCCGAGAGAACGTCACCATAGGCCTCCTTCCGCACGCCCCCCTCCTCCCTCCTGGTCCGTATCGACGCCGTCACGGTCCGTTTGCGTCGGCTGGCCGTGGCACACTGGCTGCCTGGAGTGGAGCAGGCCAGCGACCCCGCTGAGCTGGGCGTATCCCCTCTCTCTCTCTCTCTCTCTCTCTCTCTCTCTCTCTCTCTCTCTCTCTCTCTCTCTCTCTCTCTCTGTGTGTCTCTCCCTCTCCCTCCCCCTCCCCCTCTCTGCAAAAAGCCCCTACTATTCTGTATGCGGCTCGCCGGGCAAGCCCGGGCCCGGGCACCGCACTGGGCTGGGGCTTGATAGGCAACCCGCGCGCACCCGTGCTTCAGTGCGGCCTACCTCGCAGGGGTCCGGCGCGCCGAGGAGGCGAGGCGAGGCGAGCTCGCTCACCACTCCACCGCTCGCCGCCCCGCGCCGGTGCGGCCGATGAATGCCGATGAGTGCCTGGCGAGGGAAATATAACTCTGAAATTTTTTGTACACTTGGTAATTCAGAAAAAAAATCAGAAAACAATCATTCAATTCACAAAAACTCCCAGAATTCTAAGGAAAAAAAAAAAACACTCAAATTCACGAAAATTTCACAAAATTCACTAAAAAATTTCTAAAATTTTGCAAAATTTGTACACCAAAATTCAGAGTTGTTTTCCCTTGGTGCCTGGCGCTTAGAGCTCCAATATGACTAGCGAGACACCGGGCCGAGCGGGGCCGAGAGTGGAGCGGGCTGAGGTAGACTTTCTGCGTCTGGAAGCCATCATCAGAACAAACGGAGCCGCACAAGGGCTCGTCATTCGTGTTCGTTGTAGCGGGGAGTATTTACAGAGTGAAGCGGAAAGGGGAGTGGGGGGAAGCAGAGGATGCCACTTTAGGTAAATTGAAACTGTGAGGGTGCATGTTGGTAGGCGCGCTCCGTAAGCATCCCCCAACCCCTCCCCTCGCCTCCTAGGCCCTGGAGCTCAGGAGCTCTACATCCCTGCGTCTCATGGGAGTGGGGGAGGTCGGGGCAGGGCGCGGCAGGGCGCGGCGGGGAGAAGTCGTATAATGGGGTTCATAAACCTCTGGAGAGTTCAAAGCAAAATAACTGCAAGGGTTCCACCACGGTCCCACCGCGGGGCCTCAGGGCTCGCCGAGGCAGGGTTTCGAGGCGAGTGAAAAACTTTGGCTATCTCATTATTCCGAGGAGAAGTGCATGTGTGGGCGCCGCGCGCGCCCGAGAGCATGTGTGTGTGTATGTGTGTGTCTGCGCGCGAGTGCGCGGGTAGCCATGGCGACGCGTCAGGTGCGGCGGCTGCCGCGTGAGGAGTGGTGGTGGAGGAGGAAGTGAGGTATGAGGGGAGGGTGTCTGTCCGCGTCTGCCCTGCACCCCGTCCGTCGTGTCCCCAGGCTGCTCGGCGCCCCCCGGCCACCCCTGCCTGCCCCTGCCTGCCCCTGCCTGCCCCGGCATGGCAGAGTCAAGAGGGCTCGCCTGGCAGATCGTGTTTGCCATGTGCTTGCGCCCCTCAGGGCCCCTGTCCTCATCCCCCACCTCACCACTACCCTTACCTCTCCGCTTCTTTTGTATCTCTCAGAAAGAAGAAAAATACGAAATTTCCTTTCTGGAATTTTAAGGTTTAACGCTGACCTGCGTTGAGAGCAGCGCGGCGAGGTCAACGCACCTGTCTGCACTCGGCCGGGGCGCGATGTGAGAGGGCGGAGGCGGTGGAGGAGAAAGGAGAAGAAAAAGAAGGCTTCGAGGAGGATGTTGAGGTGTTTGGTGATGGTGGACGGACGAGGATGTGCGAGGGAGAAAACAGAACAGAGGGACGTGCTGGCGGCTGAGATGGGGAAATGGAAAATTGAACCCGACGACGGTTCCTCACTTTCGGGACAGGACGGGCGTACTATAAATTGTATCGTAGTGATTAGAGATAGTTGTAGCTCACAGGCAAAGAATTTTCAATGAGAATTTTGAGCTATGATTTCGAATTTTGACTATACAAGGATGTTTGGAGCACAGGGGTGTTCAGTGCTTGGAGGAAGTGAGGTCCATCCGAGGGGTCCTTCCCTAAAAAGAGAAAAATTAGTGTACGCCCTAACAAGGAATCAAAAAAAATAATCAGAAAAATTCAAGAAAAAATCAAAGAAAATAAAATAAGAAAAAAAACGCTAACGCTAACGCTAACGTGGAAGCAGATGACTTAAACTTTTCGCTTTGAACCAGCGTTTTGCGCGGGGCGTAGAGCGCAGGGCGTAGAGCGCAGGGCGTAGAGCGCAGGGCGTAGAGCGCAGGGCGTAGAGCGCAGGGCGTAGAGCGCGGGGCGTTGAGCGCGGGGCGTTGAGCGCGGGGCGTTGAGCGCGGGGCGTTGAGCGCGGGGCGTTGAGCGCGGGGCGTTGAGCGCGGGGCGTTGAGCGCGGGGCGTTGAGCGCGGGGCGTTGAGCGCGGGGCGCGGCGTGGCGTGGCGTGGCGCGGCGTGGCGTGGCGCGGCGTGGCTCGGTGTGACGCGACGAGGTGGACCAGGCGAGGCCGAGGCGCGCGAGGGGGCCCTAGCTTTATGGGTCGTAAACCAGCCATTGGAGCAGAGGGCTATAGGGCCACTAGGGCTGCGCATGCTGCGGCTGCAGACGGCAGCCGAGTACTGTAGCGTCCATTGTTTAAATCTACGAATTGCCGATAGCCTGAATATGGACAACGCTAGTCGGAACGGGGCGCGGACCACGGACCACGGAACCGCGCGCTGAAGCCCGCTGCAGCCGCGCTCCTATATATACCTTTAGGAAACAACTTTAACTTTTCAACGCTTATCGCTGGACAACTTTCACTTTGACAACTTTAACGTTTTACTTTTGACGCTGATCACGCTAACTTTACAACGCTTTACGCTAACCACGCTAACTTTACTTCAGTACAAGCTGCTGATACTACGTATCATCTGCTAAAAAGTCAGCAAAAATCATGGAAAATTAGAAAAATTGGTGTACGATTGAATTTTTAGTGAAGGACCCATCGGGTCCGCCTCGCCCCGCCCCCGTCCGGTGTGTAACAGTAGCGCGTGTCCGGTGTCCGCAGCGGGGCAGGGCGGCAGGGCACATGTGTGCGGCGCACAGCTGGACCGTTCCCGTGTCGTGGCGCCGCGTGGCGCACAGCGTCGCGACTCTGCATTTGATTTGCACGTGATTACGCGTCGCCCGGGTGACGGCGGAGCGGAGCGGGCCGAGGGGAGGGGGGCGGGGGTGTGGGACGGGGATTAGCCTGAAACAATAGCAAGAGTGAGCGCGCGCCAGACGTATCGACAGGACAGCTGCGCGGCTTCGCCAGCCGGGCTTCGCCGCGCGAGAGAGCGGCCGGGAGAGAAGGATTTACGTCCGGCCTGGGGGGAAGGGGGGGGGGGATTTGGGAATGCCATCAGCAGCATTCCCTGCCGCGTCTCGGTGGGCCCGGATGCTGATGTGTTGCATCGATCGAAAACCCAAGTGTGTGAATTGAGATTCACTCACGTGTCCCCCAAAGAGACAGACCCGTGGGAAAATTCACGGATAGAATGCCAAGTCTTGGCCGCTTTAAATGCCACAATTATTGAGCTGGCCTTCTTGTAAGAGGAGGCAAACTTTTGGGACTGGCAAATAAAATGGCTTGCTAAAAATTATGGCATTGCTGAATTATGTCATTAAAAATTGCCAATAATGTTCTGCATTCAAATAACCGCCACGCCACCGCTTTGATAATTAAAACGGCCTCAGCGTTTACACAGTGTTGGTTTCCCAGTGTCCAGCCAGATGCACGGCTATGCGCTGTGTGGAACGCGATGCCTCGCGCTCGTACAGCCGCTGGCTCCAGCCGCTCCGCCTCCCCCCAGCACTGGCTCCAGCACGCCGTGTCGTATCTGTCTCTCTGGAAATCTCCAGCTCAGCTTAGCTCCGGCCCCGGAACCATAGCCAGCTCACTGGAACAGATTGCACGACCGGGGAGGGGGAGGGGGGAGAAACGCAATGTCAGGTGTCTGCCGGCGGCGCCTCGATGCCCCCTGGGGCGCCCTACCCCGCCCCACCGCTGCTAATACCACTTTATTTAGATAGCCGGATAGCGATCCGCTTTATTAGCAGAGCACGGCGACACCGACACCGTCGGTCTGTCTTCGCTTCTTGCGGAAGTCCTTGCTTCCCCCCTACCCCCTAGTCTGTCTCTTTCTCTCTCTCTCTCTCTCTCTCTCTCTCTCTCTCTCTCTCTCTCTCTCTCTCTCTCTCTCTCTCTCTCTCTCTCTCTCTCTCTCCCCCTCTCTCTCTCCCCCTCTCTCCCCGCCCCCCGCCCCCCGCTCCACTCTCTCGTCACTTGCTCCCTGCAGCAGGTCGTGAACCGGCCGCCACGCCGTGCTACTCCGCGCGCGATCTCCCCGGGACCTTAATTCAATTGTCGTCCTGCGATCGGTGTGGGTGCGTCTGCCGCCCCGCCCCGCCCTGATGAGTTCTCCAGCGGGGCCGCCGGGGCCGGGGCGGGCGGGGGCGGCCGAGCCGTGTAATCATCGTTCTTCTAATTTCCCAACACTTTATTCCAGGGCGTGCCGCACTGCCGCGCCCTATCTCGTACTGCTAGCAGAGCTCCGTAGGGCCTTTGCAGCTGGAGCGCTTTGTCCCCTCGCTTTTCCCCCACATTGATTTCATGTGTGTGGTTCCAAACAAATGTCGACCTCCCTCTCAGAGTAGTTAGGGAGGGTGCAGAGGCACAGACAGACAGACAGACTGACGCACGGACTGACAGACTGACGCACGGACAGAGAGAAGAGGAGGGGAGGGACAGCGCAAAAAAAAAGAAAAAAATAGAGAATGTGAAAGGGAGGGAAGGGGAGGGAAAGGGTCATGTCGAGAGCGGCCGGTGCAGAGGGTGAGGCAGCCCGGCGGTCTCTGCGCCCACGCACAACCGCAAGTGAGGGGGAAAGAGAGGGGGGAGGGGGTTACTGTGCAGTGCGCGCTGTGTAGTGTGCGTGTGTGATACGCTTGAAGGCGCCCTGTGGGGGAGTGCCCCGCCCCGCCCCGCCCTGCCCTGCCGTGCATGTGACACGGCGCCTGCCTGCCTGCTCGGCCCCGCACACGGCGTTGTGCCCCCGCCCTATCCCGCTCCACACTACCCCACCCCGCCCTGGTGGAGCCTTTTATCGTATTTCTTTTCCGTGTTTTGCTTTGGTGTTTCTCGGGTTTGTTTCGGGCTGTGTTTCTGCCCGGCCCCGGCTGCTTTCTCTCTTGTCTGTTTTATTTCATCCCCTGTGCACGTTTTCGAATTTTTATCCGGGTAGTCAAATGCAGGGGAAAAGGGCGGTGGCAGGGGCTCCCTTTTATTTTGGAAAATACACCTGTCTTTTCTCGCCCCGCTTTATTTTATTATGTTCTATCGTTCGCAATAAAAATGTGTCGGCCCGCCAAACCCTCGGGTCTCGTCCTGACCCGGACGAGCTACGAGCTGTGGCGCCGCGCCGCTAACACAATTGCCACTATTTACCTTTGGGTTCGGCTATATCGGCCCCTCACCCTGCCCCGCCCCTCAGCTGACTAGACCAGCCGCCCCGCCGCCCAGCTCCGCTCGGCCATGGGCCATGGCTCGCCTTGGCGTTGATCCACCGCACACTTACACTACGTGTTTGAACACCCTTCCCTCTACGTCACCCCCGCCGCTCACTTCTTCTTTCCTCTCCCTCCCACTCCTTTCCCCCCCCCTCTCTCTCTCTCTCTCTCTCTCTCTCTCTCTCTCTCTCTCTCTCTCTCTCTCTCTCTCTCTCTCTCTCTCTCTCTCTCTCTCTCTCTCTGAAAAACAAATAAATGAAATCAAGAAAACAAATCAAAATACCTCTTTCTTTTTGTTTTACGCTTTGGCGCGCGCCTCGAAAGAAAGAAGAATACCCGAGGAAGCAAAGCGTTTCAGCAGCAGCGCGAGGCTAAGACACGATAAATAAATGCGCCTGGGCCGAGCAGCACAGCCCGCCCCGTCCCGGCTGCGGATGTCACGTGACACGAGCCATTCTGCTCCCGACACGTAGCGGGGGACGTGTCGCAGAGCGCAACAGTCCAATAAATATGCAGAACACCGCTCGGGCTGCTCAGAGCACACTGCTCAAACCTTTTTATGGGTGTTGCTTTTTCGTAAATAATTTGATTGAATCCGTGGGTTAGGGAGGAAGCAGGCGCGGGAGTGCTTGAGGGCGATGCGCGCTGACCTCTAGATGCGAGCTGAAAAACAAATCGCGGCCATCAGCCAGCTAGGGGGCGGAACGAGCTGACTTGCAGCGCAGGCTAACGTCAGCCCAGCACTGACAAAACCGCAAGAAACAAGTGTTGATGACGCTATGACCGGGCCAAGCGGTTTGTTGCTCAATGAGCACAAGCAGAGCAGCTGATAGGTGCTTGTTGGCCTGCAGATTTGACACCATTCCAGGGCGTCTTTTCGAGTTGGTGACAGGTGACAGCTGTGCAGTGGTGCCGTTGAGGCCATACGGGGCCATACGGCGTATGGCCTATAAGCATTTTGGAAGGCACCGTATGGCCTTTAAAATTTCCCAGGCCATACGCTCCTAGATGCGTATGGGGCTGCCCCCAGCCCCAGATCCCGCTCCTGCCCCCGCTCCTTTAACTTCTGCTTCGGCCTCTACTCTACCCGTAAGCTCATGGTACATAAGCCCTTTGTATCGTTCGAATCATTTTTAGTGGATGTGTAAACAACCAGCCTGATAGGGAAGGTGCCAAATACAGTTTCTAGAAGTGGTTCTAGAAAAATAAAGATGTACCAAAATTTCCGAGTGTTTTTACAACGCCTGGGAGTTAGGCAACCCTCACACCACCAACCAGGTCGGCAATGACCGTATGGCCTTTAAAAAATTTACAACGGCACCACTGCAGCTGTGCGTAATTACATTTGACAATTTCTGTGTCATCTTAATTTGTTACTTCTTTTGGCGACCTGTGGGTCACCTTTCTCGGCGACTTGAAGATATGTCACGATCAAAGCTGAGATAAGCTTCCTTTATTGACTTCGAACTTACGTGTCGGCACCTGCGGTGACGCATTTGAAACGCACCAAATCAGTTTTCGTCACTACGTTTCGTAAACATTCGTCTGCATCTGCATACAAAAGACAGTGTACGACACACTCCTGCCACCTGGCCTGCGGCGGGTACCGAAGTGTCGCAGCACCGTGGTCTGATCCTTACCGGGAGCTCACCTGGCTGCTCGTTGGCCGGAAGTGCTCCCCCTTTCCCTCCCCTGCCCCCGAGGACGCGTGTTGGACTTGCTCACCGGGCCAGGGGCCAGGCCAGCACGCGCCTCCGGGTGCCGGCGTGCGGCTCGTGCTCACCGCACCACTCACCGCGCCGCTCACCGCGCCGCTCGCCGCAGTGGCCGGGTGCGGAGCGCGCAGCGCCTTGCTCACGGGACTGTGAAATTGACAAAGTTTTCGACGGCGATCAACAGTGATCGGGGGGTGGTCGCAGCGATATCGCGCCGGCCCGGTATCGGTTCGAGTCCTGGGCCCTGGGTGAGGGAAGATGCTATACGTAGCAGCGCCAGCGCCTGGTCCTCTTTCTGCCCTTTCTCTCGCCCCCTCCCTCGTGTCCAGCTGAGCAGCTGGCTCGGGCGCGGCCCGTGCTCTCCCCCTTCCGTTTCCCTTGGCCGCCCCGCTCCTCGCCTTACTTCCGGTGGTGTTGGCTCTTTTTGTCGAAATGTGTGGAGAGCTGGTTGCTATGGCCGGGCCGGGGCCAGGCCGGACCGGCCAACCCCAAGCGGCGCAGCAACGCAGACCCCGGCCCGGCCCGGGCCTGGCTTATTCATGCTCTTGCGGCCCACCCCGCCCCACCCTGCCCCACCCCGCCCTACCCCTCCCCTTCGCACCGCCCTCTCTCCGTCTAGACGGCTAAATCACGGAGCGCGGGGCGGGGCGGGGCCGTCGGGCGCGGTCGGAAGCTGGCGTGCACATCCTCAGGCCCGCTCCCGCCCAGCTCAACCCCGGCGGTCCCGCGCCGCTATTTTTGCACCGTGCGCTTTTCCCCGCGCCGAAAAATTGTCTGGAGTTGTGTCTGATTTATTTGGGCAACGCCAGCAGTCAGCGCGCCAGGGCTGGTCTAACGCCTCGGGGAAGGGGAAGGGAGGGGAGTATGTATTTAGTTTTGCGTGCTAAATTTGGAAGCGAAGGGTTTTTCACTTTTATTATTTTACTTTTCTCTAATCCGTGATTTTCTCTCTGATGTCCCATCTCCTTGTTATTCTCTTTAAAATCGTAAAATGACTCGTCGGGTGTGCAGCGCTCCGCTGCCGTTAGCACGCGCGCCATGGCGCAGCCCAGTACGGGCGGAGCGGGGCCAGTCGGCCGGGACTCGCTTCCGATTCAACGATGAAATTTCAGATCACGTTCCACTCATTTTGTGGATTTTCCCTGGTTCCCCGCGTGTAATGACGATGCTCGACGCTGTTTGGAGTGCACGGCTGGGAGGCCTCTGCCGCCGCGCTAACCCGGTGACCAGACTGGCCCGGGCCGGCCTGCAGCACCGCACGGCCTCGTTGACATTCTAGCGGCGCAGGTGCGGGCCGAGCGAGACCTACCACCAAACGGTCACCCAGCAGAGTGGAGCGGTGGCAGGGGTGAGGGTGGGGCGTGGGGCGTCCTAACCGGACCCTGCCAGTCGCCACGCCCGGCCCCGGCCCGGCTCTTCGTAAATCCTAAAACGCCTGCTGCTGATGTTGTGTTAGGGTGGTCCAGGAGCGCAAAGTGTTCGGTAATGTTGACGCTTGTGGTGGAAAAGTTTCGTTTCTACTTAAAAATGATACTTGAATTTTTTCGAATTTTTTGGACAAAATTTAGGGGTCGCGCGAGAGCCTTGAAGTTAACCCAGCATTCTTATGGGCATTTATGCCTAAAACTAAAAACTGGCTGTGGACCCTAAAGTGTGTGCCGGGGAGCAAAAGTAAGTCCACAGCCGTAGTCTACGTAAAAACACGAGTCAGGGGATGTGCCGCAAGCCTTGCTAAGCCCTCTCATTCAAAAATAAAATTTGTAAAATTTGGCCAAATTTGTAAATTTTGACAATTTTTTAAACAATTATGACAGGGCTTAGGAAGGCTTGCGGCACATCCCCTGACTCGTGTTTTTACGTAGACTACGGCTGTGGACTTACTTTTCCTCCCCGGCACAAACTTCAGGGTCCACAGCCACTTTTTAGTTTTAGGCATAAATGCCCATAAGAATGCTGGGTTAACTTCGAGACCCTCGCGCGACCCCTAAATTTTGTCCAAAAAATTACAAAAAATTCAAATATCATTTTTAAGTGCAAACGAAACTTTTCCACAACAAGCGTCAATATTACCGAACACTTTGCGCTCCTGGACCACCCTAATGTTGTGTTTTCTTGATAAGGGTTTGTTGTGAAATGAAGAACAATATTCCCCACAAGGACAGGATTAAGAAGCAGTATACCAGTGCGTCCAGCGCAGGGCGGCCAGGATATTATCTCCGGGTGAGGCGGGGCGGGGTAGGTAGGTTGGGGTGAGTTGGGTTGGGTTGGGGCGTAGAACGGGACGGTGCGGTAGGATGGGTATGGGGTGCGGGCGGCCATCGACACGTAACTCACCGGCATTACGGCGTTATTCATGACGGTCGTAACGGAGGCGTTTAGCGGCCCGTGCTGTGGCGTGTGGTCCAGTCCCCCGGGTCCGGTCCGGTCCAGTACGGCACGGGGGAGGGTTCAGTTCAGAGTCCAGCCGAGCCGGTGCTGCCTGACCGCGAGCCTCTCCTGCCTGAGTCCTGGACCCGCCTGGAACTCACCGCTGCGGGTACCGACGTACCGACGACTGGCGTTGCAGGGAATATCGCGCTCCCCGATTCCAATCCAAACGCAGTCCTCCCCAGAGTTCGAGCGGGTCGTGCGAGACGCAGTCAACAACAAAAAGGCGAAACCGGTGACTCCGATATCCCGCTTTGCTGCGCGCGGCATCTCGCCTGTGACTCGACGGGATCCTTGCTGCAGGCGCTGGATCTCGCCTGGATTCCGTCCAAATCCACGCGAGCCCTCGGGACCGCTCAAAGACATACGGTTAACAGATATTGCTGTGACTTGCAATTGAACCCCGCTCCGTTGCAGTTCAGCTGTGAGCTGCGACCAGATTGGCTGCTACGGGAGGTGCATAGCTCGCCGCTCGCTCTCCCAGGCGGCTCTGTCATCTCGATCCACCCCTCCTCTTCTCCTCTCCTCTCCTTCCCTCCTCCATTCTCCTCTCCTTTCCTCTCCTCTCCAGCCTGCGTTTGTTGCATCAGCCCCCTCGTGGTGTTTTACTACCGGCTTATACAGCAGCGCGCCTCGCTAATTGTGGTTTATAATGCTGCGTCCATCCCTCCCCAGAGCCTCTCGAGCGGGGGAGAGAGAGAGGGAGCGAGAGAGAGAGAGAGAGCGAGAGCACACAGGCAGGGTACTTCTCACTCTGGCTGAGCGCTCGTGTGGCGGAACGGCAAAAAATGAGAGCGGAGTATGCAGAAGCGTGTGGCGTTGAGTGCTGTGCGACCCTGCGCCCTGCGTCCCCCCGAGCTGAGCCGCGCTGAGCCGCGCTGAGTCGTACTGAGCGCTCAGCAGCCCACAATGTCGCTTTGGTTTTTGTGCATGGGAGTTCCGCTGTGCTGTACGGCAAGGGCGCAGCGCAGTTCACCCAAAAAAGCCAGTTCTTGTTTGGAGCCGAATGAGCTGGATATAAGCATCTTTTGACGTAAGCTGTCTCTATAACACTTTTGATCTCTATCTGTGCCCGAATAATTGTTCTCAACCCGTTCGAGTGCACAATGCATCATGAAAGCACATATAGAGAACGATTCAAGTTCGCGAAGTTTACGCGTACGAGTTTGAATCAAGAACTCCTGTATTTTTCTTTTAATCATTTTTTATCAAGCTGCGTCAACCCCAATTCTCATGAAATGGCAACAATGATTCTCAGGATTTATCGCTTGCTGGCTAGTGATAGAATTTCGTATTACTCGTGTTAACTTAATTGCCTATAGGTGGGGTGATTGCTGTTGTATAGCAAACTATAGTATTTGTGTCGTGAATGGAAAATGGCGATGAGTCCGAGTATCTCAAACGTCAGTGATGATTATCACAAACGAAAACGAACAGTTAATATTTATATTGCTGTGCTTATAAATCAATCGCACGAAAAGACATGTAATATTTTATTTTGTACACTAAAAATAAGTGAAGTCATCATATTGGACGACAAGAGTCCTCATCCCATCACACGACACTTGTTCAGAATCTGTGGTGGCTCGTTGTCGCTTCTCATTGAGCTCTGCCTTGACAGTCCCGCGTCTCCTTGTTTTGCAGGGGTGATGGCTTCCTGGAGCCCTACATGGCGGGGCTGGGCCCCGCGCGGCCCGACGAGGCGCCCGCCGTCCGCCCGCTGCCCCGGCCGCGGCCCCGGCCCCGCACCATCCTCACGTCCGACACGGACGACGACAACGACATCGACGACGACCTGGTGGACGACGAGGAGGATGACGACGACGACAGCGAGGCGGCGGGCGGCGGCCCCACGGGGCCCGTGCGCAGGGGCGGGCGCCGGCGGCGCGCGGGGGTAGGCGCGGGCAGGGCGGGCAGGCCGCGCTCCCGCAGCAGGAGCCTCACCTCGCTCACGGACGGCGAGGAGGCCATCACCGGCGCCAGGCTCACCAACCACTTCAGGATCCTGGAGCTCAGCGGCAGCCAGGGCAGCCTCAGCCAGGTGAGAACCGGTGACCTCCTTCTGAAGGAAAAGTGACAAGTCTCAGCCTCGGCCACTTTTAGTGCCTTTGCCGAGGGGGCCTCAACTCACCCAAAATTTGTTCACATGATTTCAAGATTTCACATGATTTCATCACTTGATTACACCTGTTATAAAAAGAAATAATTCGTAAAGTAAATACAAGCGTATTTTGAGCTTTATGAGTAATGAGCCCAAAATACGCACTCAAATCAATTTTTTCGGCAATAGATCCACATTTTTTGACAATGATTCCGAAGATATCAGCTATTGTGTACACATGATTTCAGGAGTTGAGGCACCCTCGGCCTTTGCAGGAGGAGGCCGTTTCTTAACATTTTAAATGGCCAAAAATTGGCAATTCTAAGAAGAAAGCTAAATTTCGCCTATCAAAAGGCCGTATTTCGGCATTCCATGAAGACTGCTGAAGTTTTGTAAATTAAAACTTCAGTGAGAGGAGGGTGTTTTTGCTGTGGATCCAAGGAAAACTCCTATGGATTTGGCCCCTAAAGTGTGAGTCCAACCCGTTTCTCACTTTTTAGAGACTAAAACGAAATTTCACTCGTTTTAAAATCCCCTTGAGGACCGATTTTGTTGTAAAATCCCACTGAAGTCCCTTTGTCTCGGATTCATCTTTAGGGGTAATAAGGCTTCCCAGACCTCGCGTCAGATAGACGACATCAGAGGAACTGTAGGTGACAAAATGCGTTAGAAAAACTCAAAGAAAATAAAAGCGCCAAACGTCGGAATCCCGGGCTTGCGCGTCGTGCCAGTCCCACTGACCCGCACTGGCCTCCTCGTGCTCCGGCTGACGGCCTGACGTGTCCATCACGCGGACCGCAAGCGCCCGCCCGCAGAGGGACAGAAAATAAAAGCAATAAGAAATGAAAACCGCGACAGAAATAGAATCTGCGCGGCAGAGGCTGGCCGGGTCGGGCCTAACCTTGTGTGCGCTTAGTCCGTTTTCGTAGAAGACCAGTTCCGCCTGCCGAAACTGAAAACACTCTCTGACGCTCCCGTCCCTCCCGCCCCGCTTCCCGTAGCGACGCGCCGCGCCGCGCCGGTGGACGCGGGTGGAGCCAACGACCTGCCCAGGCTCTGTCAGTGACTCATACTGCCAGCGGCCCGGCCCGGCCCGGCCCGGGTCCAGGCGACGACGCTCGGCGCTTCATTATATTATGTGCTCGGCGCGGCGCAGCGCGGCGCGTCCCTCCACCCTCCCCCCGGCCCGCCCCGGCCCGGCCTAACCCGTCCGGTTTAGCTGGAAGCAGCGGTGACTAGGACCGTGAGCGAGCGGCTCAGCTCTGCGCGGCCCTGCTCCGGTGGCGCGGCACGGCACGCGGCGTGTGAGTTGTTGTTTATCCGCCTTTATCGGCTGCCCGCCTCGTCCCGCCTTGTATCGCTTCAGTCTACTGCTGTGACTAGCCGAGGTGGGGCAGGGGCGGGGGTGGACGCGCGCAGCGCGGTGCGGCTGCGACAGACACACGGACGTGTTCCGCGAAGTGTTCTGAGTGTCGGTCCACGAAGACGAGCGGAGCGGGCTCAGCGCGGCTGATAGCGGCGGCGCGGGGCGGGGCGGGGCGGGAGCGGTCATGTCATTCTCTGGTGCGTCGTGCGGCCCTCTTTTCCTCGTACGCCTTCCCTTTCTCTCCCCCCTTCTTTTTTCTCTCTCTCTTCCTCCTCCCTCCCTCTATCTATCTCTCTCTGTCGCCCTCTTCCTCCTCTCCCTCCCTCTCCCCCTCTCTTTCCCTGCTCCGGGGCCCTCCCGTCCCGTCTCGTCGCGCCCGCTGGCCGTGGTGTGTGTCGTGTCGGTGGGTGCGAATCTGTTGTGCGATATCGAAGGTGTCTCGCCTGCTGCGGCCTGGCTGGCGCGGCGTAGTGCCGCGTCATAACAAAAGATAGGCGAACGCTTGTGTTTTACGTGCGGGTCCCGCCGGGTCCCGCCGCGGGTCCCCTGCCCTGCCCTGCCCTGCCCTGCTATCCTATCCTCCCCTTATCGCGACGCCTCGCTTATCCCAAATCGTGCGCGAAGTTTTCTGCTTCAGGTCGTTGACGCCCCGATTCTGTGTCCTCTATCTCTCTTATTCTGTGTCTATCTGTCTTTCTTTCTTTCTCTCTCTTTCTGCCTTGTATGCTCTGTCTTCTGTCTCTAGTAAAAATCAATCAATCAATCAATCAATCAATCAATCAATCAATCAATCAATCAATCAATCAATCAATCAATCAATCAATCAAAACCGAAACAAAAACTCTGCATTCAACTTTTTGGCCCAATCCTCCAACGAAATCCTCCTATAAATCCCGCTTCAAGCTGAAAAAGACTCAATGTATCTATCTCTATCTCTCTCTCCCTATCTTACTCCCTCTTCGGTTCACCGGTGCGTTATCGACGGCCCCCATACCCCCTTGTCCTGATAACACGCCTCGTAATAATCTGTCAGTTTATCGTATTTTGCTCTGTTTTCACTCTTCCGCCTTACCTTCTCTGCAAATCTAAGTGTGATTAAACTGCGAAACTTTAGTTACAACTGCAAAGCAAGAAATTGTGGAACTCATTAGTTTTGAAGTTTAAACTGCGAAACTAAATTTTTCGTAGTTAAAACTGATATGTATAAGTGTCACACTTAGATTTGCAGAGTAGTGCTTCTCAGCCTCGTTTCTGTTTACGTCGCAGTGTTTTTCCATGTGCAAAAAAACCATAGAGGTACCTACCTCCTCTATGGTGCAAACACGGCCGGCGGCTTTTAGTGAGGTAGGCAACCGCTCCGCGTTGGTGTTGCGCGGGTGGCCTACCCTCAGTATGGCAGGCGCGTTCTGTCAAATGAAAAATGAGAATTTGCATTCTAATGAACAAACTCCTTTGTTTCGGCTCGGCCGGTTTGAAACGCAATGCTTCGATGGTTCTGTTAGCGTTCAGAGACAGATTAAGACTGATACCAAGGAGACCAAGACAAGGAATGAAACAGATTCACGACACGCGGGAGGAAGACGGGGGGAGGGGGGGGGCGAGGCCTCGCCCCAGTTAGGCTCAGGCGCGCCGGCCACGCCCAAGGGCAGCGCCACGGCCCACCCCGTCCCACCACACTGCGCCACGCCCCGCCACGCCCCGCCACGCCCCTAAAAGCGACTTCACGCGACAGCATCGCCCGTCTCTGTATCTATTCTTAGTCCTCGTGCGTATCACAGGCTCTGCGTCCTGCGCGTCCGCCCAGCCGTGTGTTTGTGTGTGCGCGCGTGCAAGATGGAGAGAGAGAGAGAGAGAGAGAGAGAGAGAGAGAGAGAGAGAGAGAGAGAGAGAGAGAGAGAGAGAGAGAGAGAGAGAGAGAGAGAGAGAGAGAGAGAGAGAGAGAAAGAAAGAGAGAGAGAGAAAGAGAGAGAGAGAGAGAGAGAGAGAGAGAGAGAGAGAGAGAGAGAGAGAGGTAGTGGGGTAGTGAGTGCGTGAGAGTGGGGTAAAGGAGAAGAAAGGGCGAGCTGAGGGCTGCTTCATCTCTCTCAGGCATGTGCATGCTGCCGGACTGCACACCGCCCTGAGTCGGCCTGGACCGACTATAGCCGACCTTGCCCCGAAAGCTCCTTAAGGGCGGGATGCGCCATGCGCCCCGCCGACGCCGCATCAGTTTCCTTTCCTTATCGTTTCGTTCCGCTGCTCTCGTGAGTGGCTTGGCGGTAGTTTTGTACTCGACAGAGAGACGGGGGGCGTGCTCTGGTTCCCGTGGCGCCTTAAGCTCACCCAAGGACGAGAGACAATCACTGAGAGGGCCGCAAACCATTGCCCCGCCCTGCCGCGGCCTCATCCGGCCTCATCACGTCCGGGACAAATCCGGCCTGGGCCCGGCGGCCTGAGCAGCAGAAAGAAAGCGCGATCTACCCCGCCTCGCCCCGCCCTGCCCCGCCCCGCCCTTCCCCGCCCCGCCCCGCGGAGACGCCCAGGCGGAGCGGGACGTGTGCGGTATGCAGGGCACGTCCCGTTGGCCGCTCCGCCCCGCCTCACGGCCGTCCGCGCTTCACAAAAAAGCATCATCAGAAAATTATTCCGCTGCGGTATTCTTATTCATTTTGAGCAGGAAAAGAGGCTGCAAAAGATGATGGGGGAGGGAGGGAAGTCGCCACCAGTATCGAACTCTGTGGGAAGGCGGGCGGGGTTGGAATCGGCCGCGCTGCGGGGCAGACGCGAGGGGTCGACAACTCGTGTTCTCCTGTGTTCCAGGCTAGACGTTCTCCGAATAAACTCCGCGTACTCCGGGTGTACTCCGTGTTCTCCGGGTGTACTCCGAGCGTTCTCTGAGCGTTCTCCGAGTAAAATTTGCCTGTTCTCCGGCTGTTCGGCGGTGTTCTCCGAAGAACTCCGACTGTACTCCGACTGTGCTATTTGTTCTCTCGCTGTACTCCGTCTTCTCCGGCTGTACTCCGAGTACTCCGACTAAACTCCTGTGTCCCCCAAAAACCCGAGTTGTCGACCCCTCGGGCAGACGGAGACTTCTTTGAATTCTCAGGGGGCAGCCCTGTCCTTCAGCGGCTGTACAGGCCGGGTCAGCACCCAACACCCCGCACATTCCCCCTAGGCTGACAGTTTGGCATGCTAGGGGCATCCCTTTCGCACCCCTCACCACACCAACCCAGATACCTTTTCTCTAGAGAAAGAGAACAAAAACCCATAGCACTCCCTGTCGATGACTTTCCACTGGAGAATAAAATGACAAATATGGGGGGGTGGATTTTCGTGACCACCCCATCTCTTTCGTGATTTCTTCCGACATAGGAGTTCGGTAGACGTCCCTTTTCCACCACTGACCTCGTTTCTCTTCACTTTCTTTTCTATTCTTTTCCCCTCTACTTTGCGGCTCATGACCCGAGCCGCCTTCAGGAGCACAACGGGTGGTTAGGCCCAGCGAGCTGGAGGTTGTTGAGGCCTAATTGCGTTGGGGAAGTTTGGAACTGCTGGTTTGGGAAGGGGAAGGGTAGGAGGAGGGGTGGGGGATGGGGACAGGCGAGCCGACGAAGAAAAGGAACAAGCTTTGGGAGCGGCCCGCCCGCTCCGCCCGGCTGGTTAGGGTCGCTCTTCCTCCCTCCACCCCACACCCCACCCACCTTCCACTCCAGTAGTTTGGACCTCCGCTTAGGCGATCCCTTATCAATTCTAGGCCGTACGTGCTCGCCCTCCAGCGCCCTCCAGCAAGCAGCCCTTTTCTTGCGAGGGCCGCTCGGAGCCTCGCCAGGGCGTAAGTTCCCACCGAGCTGCCGCTGAACTTACTTGACCTTGTGCACGCTCGCATGTGTTCGCCTCACCGCCCCTCCCCTCCCCGCCACGCCTCGCCGCGCCCCGCCTCGCCGCGCCCCGCCTCGCCGCGCCCCGCCCCGCCCCGCCCCGCCCCGCTCTGCCCGCGCGCTCAGATTCCGGCTCTCCGCGAGGCGCCCCTCCCTGTCCGCCTCCCCAACGGCAGTCTCCTCTGAGTATGTTTCCATGCCTCGGCTAGTGACACACATGTAGTAGAACCTCCACCCCTTACTCCCCCCCCCCCCCCCAGTCCTTAACCTGTCCCAATATCGCTTAGCTGCAGCTGGGTGTGCTCGGAAAACACTAAAACAGCTCTGCAATCCACAATTAATTTATTTAAATGCATTGCAGATTATTGCATCTTCCATGATTGAAATGATTTCTCAGTTTCCAATTACTATCGCATCGATTCAAGGAAGAAATTTTTGCCTCGTTTTTTTAACCACGTGTGTTGGTATTTGGAAACCGCGAGCACTCAATTTTACCGCGCGTGCGCGTGTACGAGGCATCGCAATAATTTACCAGCGTGTGCCGCAGCCGAAAGGTGCGGGCCTGGTGTGCCTACTCGGGACGAATATAACCACAGGTGTTTGTGGCCCGTGGGGCTGCGTGCTGCGCGCTGTATGTGTGTGCACACACTCTGTTTGCAGCAGGGAGGAGAGGGGGAGGCGAGTGCGTCAAGTATTTATGTCTTCATTTGCGGGGACAGGGCGGGGCGAGTGAGTGAGAGAGGCTAGGGCCCTTTGTGCAGTGCACACGGCGCACTATACTATTCAGCGCGCGGTGACCGCAGCACACCCACCTGAATCAACGAGTGAACGCGAGTGAATGAAATGAATACATGAATGCAAGAGTGAATTACTGAATGGGCTCTTTCCTTTTTTCGCCTGTTCCCTGCTCTTTACCCTCTCCGTATTTTTATTTTCTTTCGCTCTTCTTCATCCTCCCCCTGGAGCTTAACCTTTCGGCCCCTCTCCTCCACCACCGAAGGTCGCTCCCGCGCTGGCTGTGGCCGGGGAGGATAAAGTCACAAACGGACCTGTCATGCGCACATTTTTTGTCTTCTCCTTTTTGACAGTTTCTTCAGAGACGATAGCCGTGCCTTGGTCCGCACCGCACCCCTCATTCTTAACATATTTAATGCGGGCCTCCAGTGGTTTAACACGATTAAGTCACCGCATATGGTCGATCATGCCCCGTTGAAAAAAAAAACTTATTTGACCGGCGCTAATTGATTTAGATGACCAATCTCGCTCGCGAGCTGATGATTTAGCTGAAACTAAAGATTAATTTGTTTATATGTGGTAGGCTTCCTAATATCTGTGAATCTTGTGCTAAACTAAATAGCTTAGCGTGTGCAGGTAAATTATTTTGCTCGGCGGTGCGTAAAAAAAATGGCTCTCGAGCTACTTTCAGCAGCAGACGCGGGCCAAGATGTTTCCCTGGGTTGAGTGCGCTGGTTTCCCATTCCAACGTTTGTAGTTGGTTTCACGGGACTCGTTTGGCTCCAGGCGTGTAAAAGTGTTCTCCTAATCAGCGCGCTTGTCTGATATGAGGGCAAAGATACTCACTCGCTGCTCTCGGTTGGGGCTCAGGTCCGCCTTTGCGCCGCGCCCCGCGCGCGGCCCGCAGAGCTGACGTGTGCGCCCCCGTACCGCCGCCGCGCCACCCCTAGCTCGCGCTTCGCTCGCCTCGGCTCAAACGCTGTACTGCTGACGTGATTTCGCTGCCATTGTGTGACGCCCTCCCCGCTCCCATCTCTCCCACGTGCTGTTTTGCTCTCCAAATTCGAGAAGAAAAGGGCACGCGGGGGAGGAAACGACGCCGTCAGCGCCGGGCGGGGCGGGGCGGGGTGAAGAAGGCCGTGTTGATGGCGCGGTGGCGATGTGAGGAGTGCCAGCGATGGCTCGGGTCGGGCGTGGTGACGGGGTGGGGGTGGGTGGAGCAGCGCCCCGTGGATGATTCCCTTTTATTTTTGCGTTCGCACGCCATTCAGACCATTTCCGCCTGAACTTGCTGGGCTGGGCGAGGGGGTTGGGAGCGGTCGACGGTCACCGCGGGACGTGAACGATGTAAACAATGGCTGCATGATAGCGGAAAAGTGGGAAATCTCGTGGAACTCTCTTAATTTTGGGAAAAGGAAAAACTACTCAGGTTTTGATAAAGTCTGCTAGAAATAAACAAAATATTTCTCTCTCCTATACACTACCTCGAATTAAATAAGTTCTTCTGAAATTTATAAACAACTATGGAGTTAAAAAAAAAAAAAATCAACGGACCGTAACAAATGTTTAACGAAGCGTTTCGTAAACTTTGCCCGCCTGCGACTCCACACGAACTTATTCACGTCAGCCTCGACTTTAACACTGTACACGGTACCGTATGACCAGTGTGTGACGCGTTTATTTCCATCACTGACAGTGTAACAATGTCATGCGGGGCATAGGGGCGGGGGAGAACTCGAGGGGGACCCCGTCCTCCTGACGGATGCGATGTCACCGTGTCGTCTGCTTTTATCGAATATTTTTCCTCGCGCCGCTGCGGGCGATAAGGGATTTGCGCGAGGCGGCGCGCGTCACTGTCAGCCCGGGGGTGGCGCGGGGCGGGGGGGTGGGGGGGGGCGGTACACTGTGCTGCACACTCCTATGTTTCTTTAGTTCTGCACGTTTAAGTTCATTTCTCTCTGATGCAACTGAAACAGCTTACCTGCAGGCGCGGTTTCACACTCTTGAACAGGAAAAAGGAACGAATTTTCTCAAGAATTGAACTCACTTGCAGGGCCGAAAGGAGGCTCACGCATCGGCAGGTGCGCGACATTGTTACACTTTGCAGTGTGTGCGCAGTGTGAGGCGGCCCCCCGGCGGGCTGCATGGCTCCATGTGCACGGGGCAGGGCCCTTCTGCCGAGCACGCACATGGTCCTTATCTCTCATCCCGCCGCAGTGTGAGAGGCCCTACCCTCCACCGTCCCTCCGCCCCGCACGCCGTCAAATTGGAGTTGAATGGCTCTTGTCGCCATCACTGCTGCTCCGCTCTGTTGCCATTGTATTCATTTTTATTTGGCGTCGCCGTCCCTATCCAGTGGTTCTCCCTCCCTCCCTCCCTCTTGCTAGGCTAGGGCCGGTGGCGAAACCTTCCAAAACCTCGACGCCAGCCCAACCCCGCGCCCCGCCTCCGCTTAGCAGGTTTTCTCTCAAACGACCCGTGCTCCACGCCTTAATTACAGCCTTACAGTAACTTCTCGCCTCTTTGTGAGTCGTCTCGCCTAGTGTCTCTGGCTCGGCCTGCCGCGGCCGGCTTGGCGGCCGGGCTGTGTGTCATTGGGCTCTCCTCAAGTCCTACTGTTGTGGCGCCTGCTGCCGCCTGGCCCGGGGCCCGGGCCGGGGCCCGGCGGACGAGAGCCCTAGCACGAGGACCGCACAGAATGTGTGATTAGTTGGTGCCGGCGCCGCCCAGGCCCAGGGGGCGCTGCAGCGCGCTGCCTGCCTGGCCGGCCAGCCGTGTATCGCATTATTGGCGGCATGCCAGGGGCGGGTGGGGGTGCGGCAGGGCGGTAGGCAGTGTAGTGTAATATACGCGCAATGCGCCGCCCCTCACGTCGCAGCACGTGTGATAAAAAACGGCACACGAATGGGTGGGCGCTCTAGAGCTGTGCGCGCTGTTAGAGATCCACAGCCACACGCTAGGCAGGGCAGGGCGGGGCTGGGGAGGGGTAGCAGCGCACAGAACAGATTGAGAGGCTCGGGCACGGTGTAGAGACTTGACCTGCTCGTGCTAAGCTGAGCCGGGCCCGCCAGCGGTCGGGGTGCTCGACCCGGGCCGCAGGTAGGCGGGATCGGCACGTTAGTTGACTCTTACCTGACCGCCGCGCCGCGCTGCGGCCGGCCCAGCAACTAGAATACGGTACGGATCTTACATCAGCGCAGGTAGGCTCGTGCCGGCACCGTATCTCTCTACACCGTGGGCTCGGGGGTGCGGGAGGGGGGCGCCTGTGGGCAAGGGGGATCTCGCCCCCCCCCCCCCCACCAAGCGCGCGGCTCGGCAGCTCGCACAGCCGGGGCGGGGCGGGACACAGTGTGTGGCTGATTAGCATGGTCCATGGGAACAATGGGACGGCTTACCAGAGCGCAGCGCGTAGCTAGCAGCAGGGCGTCACAGCGGTGAGTGTGTGTGTGTGTGTGTGAGTGCGTACCCGTCACAGGCACACATGTGCGCTCGCCCCACGGGGCAGAGTGTGTGCCTCTCTATCCTCTCCTTGCTGCCACTGCTACTATACTGTTCCCAATCTCTATCCGCCTCAGTGGCCCCTCTATCTCCTCCCTATCCGTAACACGCCTGAGTACCCTCACCCCTCTCCATCTCTCTCTCCCCCGTCTCTCTCCCTCCCCTCTCTCCCTCTCAATATCTCTCAATCTCTCTTTCCTCCCTCCCTCTCACTCTCTCCGCGCCCGCCATACGGATTCAGTGACAAGGTAGTTGTGCGGCGGGACGGTGCAGGTCGGCTCCATAGAGTAAGTACGGTACATACTCTATGGTCGTCTCCCACAGGCTCCCAGTTCGCACGGCTCAATCATTAGTCCCTCTCAGCAGTGACGGGCGCAGCTATATTGCTGTTTGGACGTATTAACTGCTGTGCGCCCCGCCCCGCCCGCGGGAGGCCTGCGCGGCAGCGGCAATATCCTGCAGGCCATGGCTGCCTGCCCGGCCGGGGCCGCCCACCTGGCTGCAGCGCGCAGGCCGCACGGACGGGGGACGGGGCGGGGTGGGGCGGGGCGGGCTTGCGTGGGGTGCTGTGGGCCGGGCCGGGGCACGACACTCGCGAGAGGCAGCAGCCGGAGGGCACGACCGCGTGTTTCCTAATTTTGCTCTCCTCCAATTTTTATTATTATTTTTTTAAAATTTTGTTTTGGATCGGGTGCAAGTTCTGTGGAGGGGGAATGGAGGGGCATGGGTGGTTGTATGGGGGGAGACAGGTCTGACGTCAGCGCCGCCTCGCCCCCCCACAAGCGCAGGGCTCCCGACAGCGCAGTGATTCGGTGAGGCGTTATTTGTTTCGTCCGATTGGGATCCTTATAACGTATACATGTCGCGGCTCACCTCGCCCCGTACCGCCCCGCCCCGCGCGCGTGTAAGGTAGCGAGTGTTGATGGCCCCGGAGCGGCAGCGCCAGCGGCAGCACTCCCGCCGTCCTGCCTTTTGATAACGTCCGGTCCTGAAAGGGGTCGCGCCCCACTCCACCCAGCCCCGCCCCGCCCCGCGCCGTATCCCCCTTATTACGAGTGCCTGCAGCGCGCACTCTACTCTGCTGCGCGACTCTGTGTTCTAGTGCCATTGAGCGCTGGTGTGGGCGTGTGGCAGAGGAGTCCCATTACCCGGGCGGGGTGGGGCGTGCGGTGCATGGCGCAGAGGAGGTGCTTGAGGAACTCTCTTGCTCTCTCCGGCGGCAGGCGACACCCCGCCCTCCTACTTCCTTGGTCCTCCCCGCCTCGCTCTTTCCCCTCTCCCGTGTCACTCATACTCTTGCCGTGCTCATATGCGTACCTCCCTCTCTCGTTCTCGTTCTCCTCTCTCTCTCTCTCACTCTCGCTCTCTCTCTCTTGCTCGCTCACTCGCTCGCAGCCTCACAGTTCAGACATACCGAGCGGCCACAGTACTGAGGAGACGGCTTAGAGCCAGATCGCTGGGGAGCCCCCATGAGGAGGGGTCTCTCCCGCCTGTCTGACACGGCCACGCCACGCGCCGCCACCGCCCGCCGCACTTTCATATTCTCCTTCTAGAAGCAGTTCAAACACAGTGTTCTGAAGCTGATTCCAGAGACAATATTTTAGTAGCAGCCTAGATAAGTTGTGGCGAGTTGTGGTGTAATTATCGCCCAGTTCGAGCAGTCTTTGTGATCGTCCCTGAGCGAACAAATTTCGTGCTGGGTTTGCTCGAGTCCATTCCTACCCGAACATGTTCGCACATCTCCACGGCGGCCACTTAATCCGGGCCGGAATCATTCAGGCCCTTCCCCACTGCTTCAGGCGCCAGGATGTCGTCGGCGCGTGGCGTGTCGTCTGCGTCGTCTGCTAGTCACGGTCAGGGACATGGTCGCTTAGGAATAGCTCTGAAGGGGGCCGCGCGCCCCGCTCCACCCCTCCCCGTCCTACCCCGCAGCCGCGTCTCCTCGCGTCTCCCTCGTAAACGCGAAGGACGATGACTCACCGTCCCCCGGGTGGGAGAAGGGGCAACTCCCCAATGCTGCTGCAGCAGCCGGTGCCGATTAATTGTCTGGTGGTAAACGGGAGAAGGGGAAGGCTCTGAGTGGCGCTGCGTCTGTCTGCTCTGCGGGCCTCGGTGGGGCGGCGCGGCCCCTGCCCGCCGCTTAGCCTACAATAAGGACCGGGCCGGGGTGACGCGGGCGTCGAGGGCCAGCAGCCACGCCCCACCCCGCTCCTGCCCCTGCCACCGGCCCCAGCCGCCCTAGCAATGAGATGGAAACGCGCGCACCTGGCCCAGCCCAGCCCAGAGTCCAATGCTGCTGCTGCTGAGTGATTCTCTTTCGAAGAGAGTTTTGGTAGCTCTGGCCTCGTCGCGCTCGTGGGGTCCTGCTCCGACTCTGTGTACTGTGAGCGAGGGAGAGGAGGATGCTCTTCTGGCTGAGGGTCTGGTGGGATGGGCGAGGTGAAGTTAGAGGAAAAAAGAGAATCTATACTCCAGGGCCGAGTATTGGCATGGATGAGAGACGTATATCACTACTCAGATGGATGTAGACTGATAGAATTGTATTGTGATTCGAAGTAACACTTTCTGTAAACTTTACAGCAAACTAAAAATAAAAGTAACAGCTATTTTTTTTATTATTTGTTTTTGTTGCGATTTCAAGGCTTTAAAAATGCATACTTGTCGTAAAATTAGGTGCTGGGATCGTGACTTTCAAATTGATGGAACTCGAGACGTACTTTGATCACAGAAAGTACTTTAGTAAGGTACATCTCGCAGCTACCCGGTGCCGCCGGGCCAGGCCCGGGCCAAGGCTAGATGGCTGCGAAGGCTTTAGTGTGCTGCGCAAGTGCAGGAGCCACCTTGGGCTAAGCTGCTCCCCTCCCCCCTCGGCCCCTCACTCCTCTTCTTCAACCCTCGCCCACCGACGCCCGCGCAGTCGGCCGGCCGCGCCGCTCTACGGTTATGTAACGGCGACTGCCTTCCGTCCGCCCACCGCCCGCCGCCCGTCGCCACAGAAGCCCGATGGGTGGCCTACCCATCGGGCGCTTGCTGCGTCAGCTGTAGCGAGATGCGTCCACAAGTCGCGGCCTGTTCCGAGTGTATCGCACGTTCTGCGAGTATGCTCTCGATTAGAAATCGCAAATCGCTGTACCTCAGTATCTCGGAATTCCCGCGCCGCATACTCCGTCTAAACTCAAGTAGTGTACCCGCACTGTAAAATTCTTACGAAGTAAATTCTTCGCAGCGTTGCAAAGAATTTGGCTGCTTCGTAAGGCTTCGCAATACGAATTATTTTCTTCGCAAGCCCCGCCTTGCAAAGAAATTTCTTCGCACACTATGAAGAAAATGCTTCGCAATGCAAAGCAGCCAAATGCTTCGCAGCTTACGAACGATTTTCTTCGTAATGCGAAGCATTTCTTCGCAAGGTTTTAACAGTGCTATGTTTCAGTGTTGCGGGCTTAGCTATACCCTATTCGCCCGTAAGGCGCCATGACCTTTGCTGCCCTGCTGACGGAGAGCATACATACAATCCCGCCAAACAGTTCACTGTAAAAAAATATTGTCGAAGTACAAACTTTTTACTAATGATTTTGTTGTTTAAAAACAAACGAAGTCAGTTTTGTCTAAAACAAATATGTGATGTTATTTTACAACAAAATTTGTAACGGAACAACATTTTTGTATGTTTACAAAGTTATAGTTGTTCCGAAACAGATAATGTTGTAATTTTACAATAATTTTGATACATAAACAAAAGAGGTTGTTTTAAAATATGATGCTCCATCACAAAACTTAAAAAGAAATTTGTTGTTAATTTACAACAATTTTTTTTACAGTGTTGCGCAAGTATAAAAACACCCGGCTCTTCGTTTTTACTCGAGTGTGCTGCTCTGACTGTGCTCGAGTGTCCTCTGTGTACTCCGCACTGCTCTCTCCGCCCTCCGCGCTATGATCCCGGAGCCCCGACTCTACTCCTGTCCTCCTCTTCCGCAGGGCCCCGAGTCCAGCGCGGGCTCCTCGGCGGACTCAGACCAGGGCAGCGGCTCCGGCTGGGACGCGGTGGACTCGCCGTGCGACATCAGCCTCCTGGAGCGCCTCATCCGCTCCCACCCCGTGTGGTTCCTGCCCGGCATCCAGCGCGCCGGTGCCTTCCACCTGCTGCAGGCCAAGGAGGAGGGGGTAAGCCCGTCTCAAGTACACGCCAAAAGCAGTCCGAATCAATGATTGCTGTTATGGCTTTTCAATGAACGGCACATGACATTGGACGTGGTTGGACGACGTGGTACTCACCCCGTTCTGTTTCCAGAACTTCGTGGTGCGGCAGTCGAGCCAGGCGGCCACCATGGCCATCTCGGTGCGCCTACCGCCGCTCAAGGGACCGTACATCGAGCACTACCTGGTGCAGGCGAACGACAACGGCCAGCTCAGCCTGGAGAGCTCCGACAACCGCTTCGACTCCATCC
Source organism: Frankliniella fusca (assembly GCA_029379305.1). Taxonomy (NCBI): domain Eukaryota; kingdom Metazoa; phylum Arthropoda; class Insecta; order Thysanoptera; family Thripidae; genus Frankliniella; species Frankliniella fusca. Next base: position 554,175 of record JAHWGI010001270.1, on the reverse strand, counting down.
CGCAGCTCATCGCGCACTACTGCCAGTGCTGGTGAGTGTGGGTCTGGTGTCTGCCGTTCCTGTAGCCGGCGTTTGCCAGATAAATAGGCAAAAACTCTCACGAATACCCTACACGATGCGAAGCAGACGAGTAACGCCCCGTGCCTACCAGGCAAAGGGTAACACCTCGTGTTATGAATTCACTTGCTTCACATGGCTGCATAGCATTCGTGGGAGTTTTTGCCATCGTATCTAGCAACACTACCCGTCGCCCAGTTACATGTCATCCATGAAGACCACATTTCCCTTGATGATTTTTTACTCGTTCTTTACACACACAGTAACTCTTGGCAGATACTGTGTTCAGAACGAGTATTGTGCTCACCGCTGTAACGGTGTGACCGGGTTCATCTCCGAATATACAATACACACAAAAAAACCAAAGTTATCTTTTGAAAGATCATAAATTTCTTAGTTGAATTACTATGAGGTTTTTTTTAACTTTATGTTTTAAATCTTGAGAAAATAGTACTTTTAGGTTATGGGTTATAGGTTAGAAAATTGGCACTTTAAAGCTAAAACTTCTTATATCCGTTTAAATATTAATTATTTGAACAATTATAAACAATTTTATCAATAGAACTGAATCTCTTTGTGATAAAAGTTGTAAGAAAATCAAAATTGAAAATGGCAGAGCACAAACTCACTGCCCATCTCAACTGTAATCTGAACTCATTTATTTTGATTGTAAAACCATGACTGCGTCCTAAAACTTATTCATGAAAAGGAATAATAATATTTTTCACCAAATCAGTGGATTAATCGTTTCCTGAAAGTCCTTTACACTTTCTTAACGAACTCATAACTGGGTAACATTGTATAGGTTAGAATACTCAAATAGTGTCTCCCAAGTAAATTATTGCCAATATAAATGTATAACATATTTGGCGATAAACTTTTATGGTGTATGGTATATTTGGTGATAAACTTAAGTGTAAAGAACGAGTTTTAGTCTTAATATCAAACAAGTTTGATATTAGTGATGGTTTATGCCTTTTCCTCACACCTTTGCTTCTTGTTTCATTTTTTTTTATTTTTTAAAATTAATTTTAAACCTTTTTTGTCTTCATTTTTTTTTTCAATTTTTGTTTTGTTTTGTTTTTAGAGTGAGTTTGTGTGGACTTTTTTTTTTTTAATTGCGTGCTGCAAACCTGAGAGCTGTTGCCCCTTGTAGTCTGACGGCGGCTGTCTGTTCTTTGCAGCGACGAGCTCCCCGTGCAGCTTACGCTCCCGCGAGCGATCCGGGAGGCGAGGAACAGGCAGCAGCTCACGTCTTTGGCGCTGCTCGGGCAAGGTGAGTGCGTCCACTTGTGTCACGACTTGAAGGGTTTTTGTTCTTTCTGACACTTAAAACTGCAGGGAGAGTCCAGCTGCTTATAACTGCATTGCCCTGTTCTCGTCTTGCAGAGTTCTGGCGGTACCCCATGGCCAACCCGCGGCCCCCGGACCAGGCGGCGTCGGGGACTGGCCAGGACAGTCAGGGCGTGACCATCCGCAGCAGTGCCAGCAACAGCCAGGCCAGCAGCCTCAGCAGCCTAGGCAGCGGTAGGCAACCGCGCCTCACGAGAGGCAATCACTGACTGCAGTCAGCGGCTGCAGGGGCGTTTGCCAGCTCCGCCGACTGATTGAGAGTTCGCTCCCGCGGCTCTCCGTCCTCGTCGCGTAGGAGCTCCTAGGCACTCTGCTCTTTGAGTGCGACGAGGACAGAGTGCGCGAAAGCGATCCCACAAGTCATCCGGCTGGGCTGTTCACGTAGTCATGCCTGACCTCTTCCCGCCGTGCGCAGGTAACAACAACACCCCCGTGCCGCTGGACCTAGACGGCCATGGCCTCGGCCACGGCGACTCCATCGTGCTGAACCTGGCGCCGCTCGTGTACTCGCCCGACTCGCAGCCACCCAGCCTCATGAGCACCTTCGGCAAGGGTAGCGAGTCCCAGGCCCAGGGCGTGGCCAGCCCGACGTGCTCGCTGGGCCCCACGTCCCCCTCAGCCGCAGCCTCAGGTACTGGGCCGGGCCCCGGGCCCGCCCCCACGGCCTGCACCACCTCCACCACGACATCGACCGTGTCTGCCACTAGCGCTCTCTCTCGCGCACAGCGCCCCACTCCTCCCAACACCCTGAACCTTGTGTCCGCTACGACAGCACAAGGTACTGCTCATCTCGCCTCTCATCTCGTCGAGGAAGTGTTGCGTCTAGTCTTGAGAGCTGCTTGCAAGTTGATACTTTATGGGGAGGGTGGCGGGTGGAGGCCTCAAGTTTTACTTTGCTGCCTCTCAATTTCATTTTGACGGTGGTGGGTTCATGCTGGCTGTTGTCTATGATCTGCTCCTTTTATTCAAAGATTAAATTCAAATTCACTAGAGCTTACTTTTGATTTGAAATGCTTACATTTTCTTGTATTGCAAACTCTAAGTTGATTATCTTTGAAGGTGATTATCATCTGTTAATAGTGATAAGGTGATAAAAAAAGGTTCTCATGACTTGCCAATAATTCCTTGATTTTCTTTCCCTTCTTTCTGACTGCTTTGTGTGTAGTGTGCCTTGTGCAATTCATTGATATCAACTGTGAAAAAAATAGTCAACCAGATGTGAAAAATTTTATTTCAAAACTTTTTAACAAGGCACTTAAATGACTTAAATGCCAATCTTTTGCTGTAAATATGATGCTTTCTTTACTCAGGCTTTTTTTCTTCAGCCGCTTAATCCTGCTTTAATTAATAATTGCTTTATTGTGGCTTATAGCAGCTCCGCTTTCATTTTTAAATCAAGATAATTTTTTTTTATGCTTAATTGCTTCTGTTTTTAATGTGTATTTTGCACTCTATAGGTCCTAGGTCCAATTCAGCCAGCCCAGCTCAGGGTATCCAGACTCCTAGTGCACTTGGAGGAAAGACACCACCTCCGCCTCCTCCTCGCTGGGCCAAGCCTTCACTTTCTCTAAGTCAAACTCCCACCACTTCAGATTGCCATGATCTGTCACCCCCACCCAATCTTGAGGTAAGAATAATTACTGCTGAACGCTTTGTTTTACCTTAAGTAGCTGTATCTGCCTCTAAAATATTTGCTCAACTTGTTCTTGAGTTACCGTGATGACAGACAATACCTCTTTTCATCGTTCTCTAGTAGTTTTGCTCACAATTCTCGTCTCTCTTCCAGTCCAAGAGGCCCTCCCTCGAGTCAGACGGGCTGCACACGCCCGTGCTATCCTCGCACAGCAGCGTGAGCAACCTGACCGAGTCGCAGTCGCTGTCGCTGTCCATGTCCATGTCGCTGTCCCTGGGGCAGCAGGCGCAGCCGCAGCAGCCGCGCAGCCAGGGCCCAAGCCAGGTCACCTCGCCGTGCGCGTCCACGCCCAACAGCGAGTCCCTCAGCAAGTCCATCGGGCGCGGCTCCGGCAGCGGCGGCAGCCGGCGCCACCACCGCGCGCGCAAGGAGTCCAACCACTACCAGGAGTCGGATATCCTCGAGACGTCCTCGGTGTACTACCACAGCTCGCTGGCCGACAAGCAGAGCGACTACGAGGACATCTGGGGCCAGGAGATGAGCACGTTCAAGCCCCACGGGCCGCGGAGCGCGTCGCGGTCGTCGCCCTTCTCCTCCCCTGAGACCCCGGACACGAGCGTGGGCTCAACCGGCTCCGGGCTCCAGCGGCTGCACCAGCGGCCGCCCCAGCCCCAGCCCCAGCCCGACCTCCTGGAGCGCGTCGGGACGCCCATCGTACCAGGTGCGTGACGTGTCAGGGTGAAACAAATCTTCAGTCTAGTGTTCAAGTGACTCAAATACGAAGGATTTTTTGGGGGGGAAGATGTTATATTTAAATGAGAAACATTTCTCCTGAAGAAAGTAATACTATTAGAAATGTTTTATTTCCGAGGGGGGAGCAACTTTGAAATTTTTGTTTCAGAAAAATTCAGAAAAAATTAGGTAAAATTCATAAAAATTCTCAAACATTTTGGTAGAATTCAAGTGAAAATTCACAAAATTCAGAGTTGTTTCCCCCTCGTTCATTGCGCTTGTTGTGATTGAACCTACTCAAATTTTCCTGAAGGTTTTCTTGTCGCTCCACTCTGAGGCCAGGCAGGCAGGCCACTGCGACTGGGTTTTTATCATGACTTTGCTTCTCCTTTCATCCCCAGAGCCGTCACAGAGCCTGTTGCTCCAGCGCAACCGGCTCGGTCTGACGCTCCACACCAACGTCTCGCAGTCGTGCGGCAACCTCACCCCGACCAACGGCAGCCACTGCGGCAGCCCGCTCCCGCAGGACTCCCGGTCCCCGCCGGTGCCGCCCCACGGCCTCCCCGCCGAGGCCACCACCCCCACCGGCAACGGCAACGGCAGCGGCCCGCCCTCCAAGCAGGGTAGCCCGTTCTACGCCGAGCCCGCCGACGCCATCAAGCAGGCCGTGCTCGTGGCGCGCCGCAGGCAGCGGCCGCAGGTGAGAGAGCCTTGCACTGCAGCGCGCATTTAAGTCTTGTTATAATTAAATTACAACGAACAATAAGGCCTGAGCCGAGCAAGGGCCCAAGTGTCCCGGGAAAAACTTCCCCTACACACACTAAAACAATCTGAGATGAAAATGGACTCACTCGACTCACATCACGTTTTACACTTCTACCTCTGTGGCACATAATTCTGTGAAGAAAGAGTTCAATTCCATACTTTCTATAAAATTCATTTTCTGTTCTATTTAGCCCTTGTTTTTCTCTCCTCTTGTCTTGTCTTATTCTGAGCTGCTTCCCATGAAAATATGCAGAGTTGCTAAACCGCCTCGTCTTCCTGTTGTTCTGCTGCAGGGCCTGCAGGGCTACCCGCAGGCGGCGCGGGCGGCGCAGCGCCACTCGGACCCGGCTGCCTTCCACCAGTGGCCGTCCGCGACGGGCGGGCGCCTCCTCGAGAGGATAGACTCGTCCGAGGAGCTGGCCAACATGTCCTCCTCGGCCGACAACCTGGCTTTGTTGCGGAACTCAAGGAGCAGTGGCAGCATAGCCAACAATAACATTATCAACACCAACTTTAGCAACATCAACAATAACAACAGCATTATAAATAATATTAGCAATAACAACAACAATAATAATAACAATAATGTAAATAATCGGCCGAGGGCGAAGCCTGTGCAGCCGCCGAGGATAAAATCCGGGAAACCTAGTGATAATTCATGGGCCGTGGATTCGAGCTGGGAGTTCATTGGTGAGTGCGCGTAAATGTGCCTTTAATTGTCTGTTCAATATTATGTGAATTTCTGGCCGTGGCGCTCTGCTGGTGGCCCGAATGGCCCCGGCAAGGCACGGCTTCCCTGAGGGCGCTCTTAACGCAATCCATCTTTCCTTCAGGAAACGACGACGACAACGAGGCAGGCCGCGAGGCGGAGCCCGACCGCGATGTCAAGCACGACGAGGAGCGGCGCGCCTCGGGGCCGGGGTCGGGCGTGGTCACGGTGCAGGACATGATCCTCCAGCGGCTGCCCGACCTGCGCGACCTGCCGGAGGTGGTGCCGCGGCCGCGGCCGGCCCCGCGCCTCGGCGACAGCACGCCCGCCCGCGACAGCTCGCTGTCAGCCTACGACAACGTGGAGGGTCAGGGCCAGCCCCAGCACGGCGGGTGCCACCGCGGCCACTCAGCGGGCCCCGGCTCGCAGCACCACGGCTCGCACCACGGCTCGCACCACGCCTCGGACAACGAGGATGCCCTGGTAGGTCTCAGAGGGAAAACAAATCAATTTGGCCGGGAGTTTTCTCCGGATTTTCTGGGGGCTTGGATTTTCATGAATTGGCTTATGTTTTCTTGAATTTCATTTTTCCCCTCCTGATATTGCTTTGTAATTTTGTAAATACATATATTAATATATATATAAAACGAAAAGTATGAAATTGTTGTGTTACCCATGGGGCCTTACTCTTACCTGCGTGGGGAAAAAAGTGTGTGTTGAGCCGGCAAAGTGCTCGATGGGAGCTTAAGTATCCACTATTATTGAGCCAGCCTATATTTTGTCTAGCTAGCCATGACAATATTTTGTGGTGGTTGCTACACGGTATTATGAGAGCCTTGTACGGCTTCTGAAATACCTAGGTGATGCACTTGACGTTTGGTAACTTCCCCTAACGAAACTCTGGATAAAGGCGAGTAAACATGAATTTCCCTCAGCTAATATTTCGTTGCAAAGAACATTCGTCTGTGAGGCTACTTTATAATTTGGCGGAGTGCAAAGTAGCCAACATAAGGTGCTGTGGCCTCGTTTGTTTTACCGTGTGGTTGCTCAACCGACAGTGTTTCATGGGCGTATGGACTGAAATGTCACAACTTTTCAGACCGAGTTCTCGGAGCCGTGGGACACATCGCGGTGGGAGAACCTCCTGCGCTGCTCGGAGACGCCGGATACGACCGCGCGCCTGTCCATGAGCTGCCCGCCCGAGGACGACCACGACGACCACGACCACGACCCAGCCGGGGACGAGCCGCCGCGCCACCCGGGCGTGCCCAGCAACGCGCTGCTGCGCCAGCAGGCCGGCCGCGCCGCCAGCGTCACCAGGAACAGGAGCTTCAGGGAGAAGCTCGACCCGCTGCTGTGTGAGTAACATGCAGCCTGGCCTGCATCATAGTAGCACTAAGCAACTGGGTTCACCTAACCAGGGGACGTGTGAGAGTCTTAAAATCTTGCTACAAGTGGTGAGATAGAAATTATTTCGTCTCGTAATTTGTCAACAATAACTAAAAACTTTTTTAAAAATTAAGATAACTTTCTTTTTGAGTTTTCGGAGGAGGGGGGGGGGAGCCTGTGGAACCACAAAGTTTTTCTGCGACCCCTTGCGCTAAGCGTGTGGGCTGTGGGGTGGGCAGCCCTCCGCACGTTGGTGCTGGGTAGGCGGTGGCACGGGCGTGCGGTGTCGGCGTGGACTGGAAGGACCGAGAGAGCACCAGCAGCCGGACCACCGGAGGCCACTCGTGTCTAGGACAGGGAAAGACTCTGTAGGAAAATGGCTCGGAGAGACTCTGTGGGGCTAGCACACAGCGCACAGAGACACTGTAGGGCTAGCTCACGGCGCAGAGAGACACTGTAGGGCTAGCACAAGGCGCGGCGCAGAGAGACGCTATGGGGCTACCATACGGCTGAGAGACTCAGGATTGCAGCGGTGCACCCCGAGCCCCGAGCTCGCGGTGCGCCTGAGCCTGCACAGTGCAGGCCGCCGGGTCAGCTGCCTTGTATCGTTATGTCAGTCGGCGATCCGTGACATCTCGCTCTTGATCTAATGCGTTCCTTGTCGCTGATACGGACCGGGCGGCGTCGCGCAGGGCCCACGATCACATGACTCATGTTTGCTATTCCGGCTGTGCCGCGCCGCTGCCGTGCCGTCTGAGTTTTGACCCGTCGGACACGATCGCGTCTCCCAGCGTGAGCGGTGCGGCTGCGGCGATGACCCCAACGCCTCGAACGCAGGCGGATGATCGTAAAATGAAAAGAGCCGAGCAGGATAGTTGGGGCGGGGCGAGGCGGGGCGAGGATGGGTGGGACCTCCGTACGTAAGAGTTGCGGTACGGCGGCTGTCGGCCGGGGCCGTGCAGGGCCCACCGGCACCGGCCTTTATCGGCCAACGATTCCGCCGGCCAGGCCCCGCCCCGCCCCGCCCGGCCAGGCGCGGACCGCGCTGCAACCTGCCGCCTCTCTGCCGCCTGACTGGCTGCCGCTCCCCGTGCCGTGCCTTGTGCCTGCGCCGTCGTGCCCCGTGCGCCCGCTCCTCGCAAAGGATCTAAGAAACCGTCGAAAAGTTTAATTTGTTGCGTTCATGGCGTCATCTGAAATGTGTAGCTTTAGCAGCAGGCCTCTGTCCTTTGGGTCATTCCGTGGTTGGAAAAGTCCAATGTAAATATTTCTCTTGCCGATCTCGCTTCGTGTTTTTTTTTCCTTTTTTTCCGGGGAGTGTCTGAGAGCCCGACCGGTGGGAGTACAGCGAGACACCGACCGGGCCGGGCCGGACTCGACTGGTAGCAAGCGGTGATATGTGGAGTATAGAAGGAGCAGAGGGTGGGGGGGGAGTGTGTGTGTACGGGTACGGGTGTGTGTGTGTGTGTGTGTGGTTGGGGTCCCATCAAAGAGCGATGTGCCGTAGGGGCCGCAGGTCTGCTCCCGCTCCCGCCCCATCACCCCATCAAGTGCTCCGGGCAGCGCGAACCGGTGGTCCGGGTCGAAACTTGCCCGCGCCTGTAGTTCAGCAGGTAGGCAGCACCTCGTCGTAGGCGCGCGGGCGTTGCCTAACAGTCTGGCACATAAGGAGTAGTAGTCCTGACAATTATTTATCGAGTAGGTCACAGTCTGCAGTTTGGAATTTTGTTTTAAAAGCCCCCCCCCCTCCCCCCCAAAAAAGCAATACATGTCTTCCTTTCTTTGGGAGCATTTAGTTATCTGGCACGTTTTGTTGTTTTCTTTTCGCGTTGGGAGCTTAGGCGGAGGCCTCAGCCAGGCTGTTTGACCAGTCTCGGTGTCCCACCGCGCGTCGCGCTCTATCGCAGGCGAAAAGAGAGATGGGGGCGGGGCTAGATCGGGCCGGGCGCACCTTGGAGAAAGAATGCTTTGCATGGACCAACCGTCTGATGCGCGAAGCTCGCACACGTGATACTGGTAGTTTTTCAGTCGAGCATATTGCGGCTAGTCCAAGTACTCAATGTGTCGTCCAAGCATATACGAACCTTATTGATGCATTCATTACACTTATGCTCCCATATTTAAAGATACTTTTTAACTCACCCATCTGTGTTGAAGAAGCTCGAGAACGGGCCCATGCAAACGACCTCGTGTCTATTTTTAAGAAGCAATACGAATTGGTGCTGTTTCCTGTTCCCGTATCAGATTAAGCCTTAATCAGGAATACTTTTATCGGCATAGGTGCGTCCTCAGCTTCCGACCGAGGCAGCAGACCGATTCCTATGCTCCCACTCATCGGCACACTCTTAGAGGGCGAGAGAGATAAACCGCTCTCGCCCCTTTAGGGTAAAGCATTGCAGGTGGTTCAATATTCTTCCCGCGCTCCGCCAGCTCCGCCCTGGCATGGCCTAGCCCTTGGCCGCGGCGGGGGTCGCTGTCTGGACCTCTGTCCTCGACTCCACTGCGCCCCCGGCGGCCGGGCAGAGCACAGGGCGGGCCCGCCGGGCCGCCCCGCCAGGCCGCCGCGCCCTCTCCCACGCGGGCATCATATGTGACTGTCCCCTGGGGGCCAAGAAGCGACACGTGTCGCAGGGCGGGGTGGTGCGGGGCAGCCGTGGGAAGCACGGCGATAAGGCGTTTGGATCGCTTACTTGTTGGACCCCTCCAGGGCTCTGCCCTGGCGGGCGGAGTGGTCGAGATTCGAGAGGGAAACAGCTCTGAATTTTGTTGAACACGTTCTGTGAATTTTGGTGGATTTTCACTTGGATTTACCTACATTTTTGTGACTTTTCCTGAATTTTCCCGAATTTTCCTGAATTTTTGTGGAATTTTCAAATTTTTCTGAATTTTCCTGAATTACGAGGTGTACAACGTGATCCCGCCAAGCTTTTTCGTCTCTCGACAATTTGGTATTTTGCGATTTTGCGGTGCTAAAACCGATGAAAAATTATGTGACTCGTCTCTTTGTGCCTGTCGCTCTTATCATGAAGGGGACCTCGTAGGTGTCAAGTGCGCCTCGCGTCGCGAGGCGAGCACCTGGCTCAGCAACCTGCTGGTCATGATATTGCTCGCGGGTGAGGCGGGGAGGGTTCTCCTACAAGTGTAACGGGGCCTGTCGCTGACGCTGAGGCGAGGCGAGGCGTCAGGAGAGAGACGCGACAGTCCGGCCCGCTAAGGTCGAAGGGCGCGGGCTGGCTGGGGCTGGGGCGTGCCGCTGGAGGGAGGCTGTCTGGAGACGAGTCGGCGTTGACCCGCCCTGCCCCGCCCTGCTCCGCCGAGCGCTTCGGCTGCTACCGGCTGTACTATCAGTGCAGAGCCGCTGCCAGTGCCGCGCCAAACTCTTTGCTCTCTACTTTTTTTTTTTTAATCTCCTCAGGCGCGGCGTGGAGTTCATTCCTAGTGACCCTACGCCCGGCCCGTCTCATGCGTATGTCGAAGCAGGCGGTCATGCCGTGTCAGCGTACGTTGCCAGAGGAGGAGGCGAGAGGCGGGGCGGGGCGGGGCGGGGCGGGGCGCCCGTCCGATAGGCCGAGGTCGGGCCGGACGGAACGCTTACCATCCGTGTGCGCAGGCGAGGCGGGGCGATGCGCGGGCTTGCCGACCGAACGTCACTCATTTTCGGCCGGCGCTGTCTATTTTTGAAATGCTCTCAAGAGTTCTTTCACCCGGGCCGGGCCGGGCTGTAGGCGAGTTGCACTCGATTATTTATTGTACGATAGACCAGTGTTACGGGCGGCGGCTTCCACATCCACGTTGGCTGCGCCCAGTGCCCCTCGGTGTGTGGTGATTTGAGCTGTCGTCTCCGTGCTCAGCCCATACCGCTGTGGGCGACCCGGCAAGGCCTCGTTCCTACCTTATTTTAATTTATTCGCTTCTTTTCGGAACGCAATCATGACTCTGGTCTGTTCCAACGTCCTCCTCCGTCCTCGGCGAGTTGTCCGCGGTGAGATCAGCCCGCCCCAGCCCGCCCCGCCCCGCCCCGCCCCGCCCCGCGAGCCACGCCCTCCGGCAAATGGCGAAAAAGGCGGCGCGCGGTCGGACCAGGCAGGCGCGCTGTCCTGTCGGGTCATGCCTGAAAAGTTCTCTCGGAGGAACCCTGTAATTTAGGAGCTCACATCAGCCGTTTGGGTCACGCGTGCTCCTCGTGACGTCTGTGTCGTGGCGTGGCGTGGCGCTCCAGTGCAAGGACCTCTCGGCCAGAGTTGTTCCCCCCTGCTATGTCCTTTATTTTCCCATGCTGATGTGCTATCGATTACAGTAATATTTGCTGAAGAGTAGCACAAGTTTCGCGTCACGTGCCGGCCGTTGAACTTTTCAATGGATTATAGAAATGATCGTACATGTACTGCTTTTTTCTGGTTATCTGGGCCACGATGATCGGGAGTGCGATGGGAGAGTATGTTTGAGTACACTCGCCGGTATCCGCGTACACGCGCACACACAGATGCACACACACGAAACATCCACTTGGCCTCCTTCCGTTGAGTTGGCATGATAACACCTTGCCCCCCCCCCCCCCCTTTTCCCCCTGCTCCCTACCATTCCATTTACTTATAGACCAGGGCTTAAGGACCTCGCTGCCTGGTGGCACAGGCCGCCCCGCCCCGCCGCGTCGTTCTCTTCCGGTGTTTGCCACGTGCGCAGCGCTGCGAGGCGCTCCTTGTCCCTGCCTGGAGGTGGGGGTGGGGGTTATATTTATACCAGACGTTATCAAACGATAGCAAAATGAGTTAAGTAGACTTAACTCCTTTTGTCTATGGTTAGTTGTCTGAAACCCTTTTGCATTCATGAAATATAACGAAACCACGATTGATTATGATCAACTGTCAACTGGGCAGCTGCTGACACTCGCCAAGTTTTTAATATGAGGAAAGTTGACTTTTCTCGGTGTGGTTTTTAAGTAAGGTGAGCTCAGTGAAGCGGCATTATATTTGAGAACTCCAAGGTGACTGTACTATCCTTGATGGAAGTACATTCCATGTACAACATAATATCTTTAAATTCTTGAATGCACACAGTTCTTTTCATTTCATTTCCGGTGGAGTACTTACGGCTTTTGAAGTTTTCCCATTGTTTCACTTAGCGATTCAAGTGAGCTGCGCTGCGCACCAATCGAGCTGCAACCAGAAATGAAATACGGATCTGGGAACGAGTTGTCTGCCGCCTGTCGCTAGGGAGCGGGTGGAGCGGGCGGGGGCCGAGGATCGAGTCGGACGCGGTATCAGCTGGTGGAGTGGGGCCGGGCGGGGTGAGGCGGGACCGGCCCGGCGAGGTGAGACGTCGCAGATTGAACAGGGTTCGAATATAGTTCAAGGCCAAATCGCCATGCGTTTGCATGCATGAGGTGGTCGGGCAGGCAGACGGGGGATAGCGGGGAGAGGGCGCAGGTCTCTGTGTGCGGTGAGGGAGAGAGAGCGGAGAGAGGGAACGAGAGAGAGAGAGAGAGAGAGAGAGAGAGAGAGAGAGAGAGAGAGAGAGAGAGAGAAGAGATGGTACATCGGAGAGTGGAGCGGTCTTTTATTGCTGGTGGATTTGCCGGGTTTACCGTGTGCCGCACATGAATTAGCATTTGTGTCTGCGGGGCGGGGCGGTGCGGGCTGCACAGGGCGAGTGCGGAGACACGTGAGCGTGAGGTGAAGGGTGTACTCAGTGTAGCCTGAGGAGCGGAGTCATGGAGCGGAGTGCTCGGCGCGTTTCACTCGTGGGAGAGTGGGGGTTGACGGACCCATGGTAGAGAAAATGGTCTTACACATGGATCATTTAATTTTGACTGAAAAAAGTCAAGCAATTTTTTTTTTTTTTTTTTTTTTTCAAGGAAATAAGTACTGGGAGATATTTGAGTTTCCAAACCTTTAACAGAAGAGTGCTGTGAAGGGTAAAAGTAGATTTAAAAAAAAAAAGACAAGAAAAATCGGGTTATCGTTGCGAACTTGAGGATTGCGTTTTCCTCGGGTCAGTAGCGATGCTTCTAGCATCTGATTGCATCTAATTGCTTTTAACGTCCCGTCGTCCCGTTGAGGTCCGCGTACGCACCTGTAGACCTATCATTCGCGAATGGTTTGTTAGGTATCCAAACCTCATTACAGTACTGTACAGTGCATCGCTGCGTTGTCCCCGTTATTCGGGTTTGAAGTTCTGGAAGCGACGATGGCGCATCACTTTCGGGGTGGGGTCGTCGCAGTTTGCGCAGGTGAGGCCTCATTCCCCTCCCCCTCCCCTCCCCGCCCTGATCAGCCCCGCCCGCTACTGACAGAGCCTGCAGTGCGCTTGCTGCGCTAGGCGGCGCTAGGTGGTTGGGACTGCAGGCCCGCCGGGCGCTGCGCTGTTTGCCTCCGCCTGCTCCGCCGCGCTCACACACGACCTTTCTTTCGTCAAACACTGTCTCGATATGTCACACGTGCATGCTGCTCGCTGCACAACCCGTGCAAAGCGATGTGTAATAAAGTGAATGTTTGCTCGCGGACGCAAGCGGTTTATCACCCGGGCCGGGCCGGGCCGGGCCGGGCCGGGCCTGGGGGCCTTGAGCAACTTAACCCGGCCTTCCCTGCCCGACCCCGCTCCGCCGCCCCGCCCCGCCCCGCGCTGCTGTCGCCGGGCCGGGCGTTTCATCTAAACGTGAGCTCACAGATCACGGATCCCAACAGCTCGCGACCGCGACCTTGTGGCAGCGTGCAGCCTGCGTGATGCTCCCGGCCGCGGCCCGCGGACCTGCGTCCTTGACGGACTGATTGGGCACGCCTGGCGTGCCGCAATCGGGCCGCTTTCGGCTTACACGGTTCAAAGCCATAATAATTGCGTCAATGATGGGGATGCGAGAGTGGTCCTCGGAGTCAGGCGGGGCGGTTGGGGCTCTTGAGCTGCAGGGACCAGCAGGGACGCTGTACCCGCGCGCTGCGCGTCGCACCTCACCTCTGCCCGTGTTGCAATCGTTCGGATTGGCGAGGTTACTGTCGGTAGCCAAAGTGCGAGGCGGTGGTGATAGCGCTCCGATGAGCGCGCGGGGCAGGGCGGGCCGCCCAAAGCTTCCAAGGACATCGCTGAGGCGCACGACGGGGACGGGGAGCAGGCGGGGAGGTCTCCGAGCAAGCGACTTGAACGCACAGCGCGCAGGTGAGTGCGTTAGATAGGCCCGGTGCGAGTCCTCCTGGAGTCCCCTGGAGCCTCCTTGAGTCCCCTGGAGATCATCGCCATTCGTTGCATCCCCCCCCCCCCTCCCCTACTCCCTCGACCCCAGCGCGCTGTTCGCCGGCTCGGTCGGGCACTCGTAGATAACGCGCGCGTGTGTGTGTGTGGCAGTGGCTCTGGTTACGTACACTCTGTGCACTTCGCTCGCTACCCACACCTGAGCCACCTCCAAGGCGTGACCCGGCGCTGTCCGGCACGGCGGCGGCTACAGTACTTGAGCGGAGCGGAGCGGTGTGCTTTCCTTTGTCATTCTCTCGTGAGTTTAGTGAGCTCCGCTTCCTCCGCGCTACCGCTGGTACCATCACAGTGTGGAGTGATAGTGATGCAGTACAGCATGTCGATCAATTAAACTTGACGAACTCGCGGCCGTAGTCCAGCCGCCCCGTCCGACTGTGTGTTGATTCTTCTCTCCTCTTCTTGCCCCCCCCTCTCTATCTACACGATAGTTTGCGCCTCCTTCGCCGATCTCATTTCCCGCTGTCGCTTTTGCGGTTGTACTTCCCTTTCTCTTTTCTTGTTCTCTTCTCTTCTTATCTGCCCCCTGGTCATCCCTTCCCTTCCCTCCCCTCCCCGCTGGTGGCCGGGACGCGACGCACGGTGGTGCGTACTTGCCGGCCTCCCGGTTCCGCCCCGCCCGCGCCGCCCCGCGCCGCCCCGCCCCGCCCCGCCCCGCCCCGCCCCGCCCCGCCCCGCCCCGCCCCGCCCCGCCCCGCCCCGCGCCGCCCCGCCCCGCCCCGCGCCGCCCCGCCCCGCGCCGCCCCGCCCCGCGCCGCCCCGCCCGGCTCGCCGACACAGCTCGCCTCGCCTCAGGGGCCTGGCCCAGGCCCAGCCCCAGCCCCGGTCCCGGCTCACAGTTTGGCCCCCGCAGTTGCCCCAGAAGGATGGACGATCGCTCTCCCCCCGCTCTGTGGCCCTGGCTGACCCGCGTGTCCATGGCCTACCGCGTCAGCGTGTTCAGCCACGCCGAGGCCCTCCAGGCCGCCGCACTGGAGCCGTGAGCCGCTCCGGCACCAGGCGCTCCGGCCCGCCCCGCCCCGCCCCGCCGGACGTGCACGCCTCTACTTAAATTTAGACCCGAGTGAGCGCTTCTCCCTTTACCCCGTGAAAGATGACAGCCAGCCACAACAACAACAACGTGGACGCCAAGCCCGGCGCGGGCTCCGGCCTGGGCGCTGGCCGCAGGTTTCTCCTGTTTGGAGGAAAGCGCCTCGGGGCGTCCTGCAACGCGTCCTGCACGGTGGCCGTGTCGTCGTCGTCCTCCTCCACCAGGGCCTCCAGGGCCTCCAGGGCCGCCGAGGGGCTGTCGGTGGCCGCCGCTCTGTCCGCCCTGCTGCGCCGCCTAGGCCGCTGGATCCGCGGCGCGCTGCGCAAGCTGCTCGGCGCCCAAAAGTCGTGTAAGGCTCAAGGCCCTTGTCCAGTCCATGTCAGCCCGGCCGCGCCCCGCCCCGCCCCGCCGCGCCGCTGTCCTCAGGTGCGGCTAGGCGGGCCCTGCGCTGCGCGCGCTCCAGCAAGGCGATTCCGAACTCCGCTTTATGGTGCCCTCTCTCTCTTGCTCCCTATGGCCATGCCCCGTGAGAGCGACAAGGAAATAGCGATGAAACTAGTGTGCGGAATCACCCTCCAGTTCCGCCCAGGCGGCCCTGGCTCGGGACTGGGCCGCGTGGCGCGTGCGTACGGGTTCCCGCGTGTGTGTCCTGTCACGTCACGTCACTGTCACGTCTCCATCGGCCAGCCGTGTGTCCTATGGTCGTTTCTCGGGCTGTCGGAGAGGAGTGAGAAGCATGACACGGTTGTAAGGAGCGTGCTGTTGTGGGCTCCCGTCGCCGTTCGCCGTTGTGTCTCAAGGTCCGCAATAATGAGGTCAAATACGTGAGAGGTATTGACTCCCCCTCATGGTATTCCGTTAACTATTCCGTCCAAATGTCAAACCACTTAACAATCCGCCGTAGCAGTGCAACAGCCCACACTCTAAATGGGGAGGGACTTTTTTTGTCCACAGAAAGTGACATTTTTGTGCACATCTTAACCAAGGACAATTTCCAAGCCATCGAAGGACAAATTTGCATCTCTCCGATGGACAAAAGAAAATGTTGTCCATGACTAGGATATAATATTGTAGCGTGCAAAATGCAGATTTGCACCTGGTCAAGATGTTCACAAAAATTTCACTTTCTATGGACAAAAAAAGTCCCTTCCCATTTAGAGTGCAGTGTTGACAGAGTGTTGCCGTGGTTGGACCACTATTTCTTCTACTTTTTTGTCGGTCATGGGGGTGGCGATCACAAGTCTGTGAGTGATAAGAAGGTTGCGCTCCAGCGACACCAACTCATCGCTGACTCACGACTGCGACTGCGACTCTGACTCGCCGTGCCGTTGTGAGACGGGCCGGGTCCTCAGTGGGCGCTGTGCTGCGCTGTGGGAACATAATCTCTTCCCGGGGAGGGGATCGCATTGGAGTTTCCCTGCGTATTCCCTTGGCATCGGGTCAGGTCAGGTCATGCCTGTTAGCCCGTCTGGCCACCGCGCATGAAAACGGGGAAACGGGCGTATCCCGAGAGGAGTCCTGTAGACTCGGCAAAGCGGCAAGTCATGTCCTCTCAGGTGTTCTCTCTCTTGTTTCTTATTCAGCCTCAACCCATGAGTGTGACAAGGACAGAGAGACGAAACCGCCTCGCGGAATCAGTCTGCAGGTCCCGGCCGGGGACCGCGCGGCCCCACTTCCCAGGCCAGCCCCTACTCAGGGGTCGGACCCCGGACCCGGCAGGGTGGACGGGCCTAGCGTTGTCTAGCCAGTGTACAGCACCATGCAAAGTCGGCCCGGCCCGGCCCGGCCCGACCCGACCGTCTCGTCGCTGTTGTGTCCAAATGTTTGCCCTTCTAGAGCATTGTGCTCAGGTGATACGGCGAGGGCGACTGCCCCTCTCCACCCCCACCCCCGCCCCTGCCGGTCGGAAAGCGGGGCGCCTGGCTGTTTACCTACCGCAGTGTTGCTAGCTGCAGGTCCAGCAAACAACGCTCGCACTTTTGTTTAACGCTCTCCTCCTCTCGGGCGATTGCACCCTGCGCATCTTTTTTGGGGGATCGGACCGGCTGGCTCGGAAGCACGATGTAGAAAGGTCTTTCTACATCGTGCTCGGAAGCTTTGCCTAAGATAGGTGTGTGAAGTCTGGGGTTCCTCCCGCAGTGAATCCGGACCACCGGAAGCCGGAAGCCGGACGGGCACTACTTGCGCTTTGTAATGGCCTGGCCTAATCGAGCCGGACCAGGCCGTGCAGCACGGATGTGTGCCGGGCTGCCTACTGTTCGGGGCAGCGCACTGCACCGCGATAGCCGGAGCAAGTGAACGGCGAAGCAGAAGAGGAAGAAGAGTCCTCTAGCTGTTCTTTTCCAGGGAGGGGAGGGGGAGAGAATCATCAACTTCTTCCGCTTCGCTAATCAAGAGTCGGAGGATAGCGAAGTTTGATGTGGAAATCAGGATCCATTGCCAGACGCCCTTCGCCTCTGACCCGACCCGGCCTCCAGTGCTGGAGGCCCTCTGGACGTACCGCTCTGACTCTGACCCACCTGCCTCTTGTGCCCACAGCACCGCCGCGCCTGCACGCGCTGCGCAGCCGCGACACTGCCGGCCCGGGGGCCTCCATCCGCGCGTACGCCCTGCACCTGGCCGCCGACAAGAGCACCACCTTCGCGCAGAACGTGGACAACTTCATCGCGTGTACCAAGGAGTCGCGAGAGAGGCAGCCGCAGGTGGTGATGCGAAACATGCGCCAGTTCATGTCCGGCATGAAGAACTACCTCGTCAAGCACGGCGAGCGCGAGTTTGACGGACAGGTGGAGAAGGAGAGGGGCAAGGTAGGTTCCGCCCCCAGCCAGGTGCAGTGTGGGTCATGGCGACATGACACCGAGTTCACGATGGATTTCTCTGTGCGCAGCTCAAGGCCAATGAGTTCTTGAATCTCGACGCGATTTTGGAGGGCGTGATGCACAAGCTGGTGGTGCGGCCCCTGAAGGAGCACCTCTACAAGCTGTTTGTTGAGGAGTACACCAGGTCGGGTGCCATCCAGCTCCTGGCCGAGAACATCCAGTACGCCCGCACGAAACCTCTTCACGAGCTGGGGATAAGGGTAAGGACTGAGGGCTCGGGACTTGCGATAGGAGAGGACCAGAGATATATTTCCACTTTCTCTTCTGCGAAAAGTTGTGTGCTTAGTGTTGTAATTTCATTTAAACTTTTCTTATTTTTTTTAGTCAAAGATAGTTCCACCCACTGAAAAAAGTTTGGAGACCATCTGCCACTTTCTTCGCCGTCTTCAAGAGGTTGATTCACCGCTTGAGAAACTTGAAAACCTTCTCACATGCATTTCTGCCATATTCAACTCGGTACTGATGAACAAATGAATTACTGAATTTTCTGGTCTGGCTAGAGAAATGCTACATATGCCCTCTTTCCTGTTGTTCCAGGTGAAATCCTCAAATGCAGGCCGTGGCTCTGTTACTCTGGGTGCAGATGATTTTTTACCATTATTTGTTTGGGTTCTTGTTCAAAGTGGAATGATGGGAGCTGAGATTGAGGCAGAATATATGTGGGGCCTCCTTCATCCCTCTCTCCTCTCAGGAGAGGGTGGTTATTACTTGACTACACTTTCTTCTGCTGTGCATGTTTTGAAAAATTTCAGAGCATGTTCAGAGGAACAAAGTCGCTCCATAGGGATCGGACAAAGTCTTGATGTAAGTCTAATTTGTAACACTTGTGACCATCTCATGAATTTCCATTTTATATCTTTGTTGCCTTTTCATAACTTCTTCTTTTTAATTTTCAGTGGGGCACAGGGCCTTTAACAGAGTTCCGCTCTGTTCTAAAGATAGTTGTCCCTGATGAACTTCATGGTTCAATAATCACAAAGACTTTACCAGTCAGACCAAACATGACAACTCGAGAAGTATGCAAGATCATTGCTCACAAAGCTCGCATCACAAATCCTCAAGATTATGGGCTATTCAAGCTTGTCGATGGTGAAGGTATGTTGGCTAATTTTTCTTCAAAGAGAATTTTATAAATTGGAAGAATACATGCATGTCTTACATTTCTCATACCTCCAACTGGTTCATCTATAACACTGTAGCTGTGTGATCATTACTTCCAAATACTTATGAAATGTTTATGCTTTTCAGAAACCCTGCTAGCTGAAGCTGAATGCCCTCAAGATGTCAAAGGTGGTGTTGCTCAAGCAGGCAAACATTGCATGTTTGCTTACAAACGTACAGATGCCAAAATAGCGTGGCCAAGGACTGCCTCACCAATGCAATGAATATATTGTTGCATCGTAAACTGTTTTTTCAACCAAAAATTTTGTATTTTTCACTCTTACTATCTATTTTTAATACTTTTATCTGCTCTTTATAAGCTAACATCAGAGACTTACAGGTAAAATATTCTAGCTTGATTTTACAAAAACAAAACCAACATCAAAACCACATAGTGTATGATGTTATAGTCTAGCATGGGGGCAGATTGTAAGATTTTAATAGAGTGAGAAAAGACAATGGACTTCTGAATCTGAAGTATTAAGACGACTGGATTTCTGCGTATTACAGTCACAATGTGCCATTTATGAAATGTAAATACTGTATATTGTAGTTTTTGATGAGAAATCTGATTGCTCTGAATGCTTATGAAAGGCGATTGCAAATTTCTGTGGGTCCTTTCTTGATTTAGGTGAGAACAAAATGTGTGAGGAGCAGCTGTTTTGAATAAATAAGTACGGAACAGCTGTCCCTGTTATGTAAAGCTGTTTTATACAGGTCTAAATTATTTTATCTTTGTGTACATTGTAATTGTAAATTACATTTTTTATTTTACTCCCATTCAACTAGACTGTGATTAACTGTAAATATATGTTCTAATGTACTGTGTTAAATTTGATAGGTATTTGTATTAGTCTGTGTTTTATTATGAAAGTATCTAATTTTAGCATATTCCTAACATTTTTGAAGTGCTCAAGTAAGGAGTATGTAAATAGTTGACCATGATAACTGTTCTCATAATTCCAGGTTTGAATAGAATATTTTCCTTTTTCTGAAGCCTATCGCCTATTTATTCGTTTTCATAAGAGGAAGCATTAGCATTACTTATCTCAATTCTGTTCTTCTTATCATGTATTAAGCCTTCAGATCCCTTCTGCAAAATGAATGTTGATTTAAGTGTATCTTTAAAATTTCAAACAGCATATTTTTGGTCAGTTATATTTTTCCTACTGTTAAAACTTCAAGCCATAAACATTTTGGACTGCAATTCCAGCTAATGATATGTGTTTGATGAACCAAATAGCCAGAAGCTTTTAAATGCAGTGAAGTCATTGAAATGAACTGTACTGTTAATGAATTGATTGACTAGTTTCCGTTAAATTAAAGAAATTAAAAAATCTACAACATTAAAAAAAAAAAAAAAAAAAAAAAAAAAAAAAAAAATCCATGGGAAAATGCTTGGTTATAAAGTGACCTGGTTCTGAAAGTTGACATGGAACCTTACTTTGAATATTAAAACACTTCAGATTTCTCACTTTGTACCCAAATTGTGTCTAAGTCTGCATTTTGTGTTATGTACATAGCCATTATTTCACTAATATGCTAGTCATGATGAAAACTCAAAGATTATGAAAAAACCTAGTTAATGATTGATGATTGAATGCCATATGTACACATTTTGTGTATGAGTGAAATTGATCCATTTCTGTTTTTCCTCTTTCACTTCATTCACAAAATATGTGAAAGATGTAACCTTGTAATTGTACTATTCCTTTACAAGTAAAATATGTTCTTTTCAAAAGTTTCCCACATTTTTATTAAGCACTGTCCAAGCGTCAAGAACGAAGTCGGAAGTCGGAGCGAAAGTCGTCTCCGCCGCGCCGCCGGGCCTGTCCAGGCCGGTAGATAGGGATTCCAATTCGCATCGTCGAGAGGTGTGCGAACCGACAGCCTAGTGGTTAGCACACCCGTCCCCCGTCCCAAACCAACTAGGCTGTCGGGACGCTTTTGTCGTGTTCGAATCTCGGTCGACCTAATATTTTTTTTTCTCCACGGTTTTCGGATGATTTCGCTCTCCGGGGCTGGTCTCTGGGTGCACTGCAGCCCCTCTGCACAAACCTCGTCAATTTGAAGGAAAACTTTTTTTTGGACCAAAATCCTTAAAACTGCAAAGGCTATAGCCTTTGGAAATTTGACAAAAAATCGAAGGTCTCAGATCACGGCCAAATTCACAGGGAATATTGTTTACGCGCTGGGAAACATACATCAGTCGCCAGAGGCACGATACCGGTCTTGGTCTGGGAGAAATTCGGAATCCTATTCGGAAAGGAAAACTCTTCTGCGCAGCGCCTGGCCCGTGCGTCCAGGCCGGTAGATACGGAATCCTTTTCGCATCGGCAAGAAGTATGCGAACCGACAGCGTAGTGGTTAGCATACCCGTCCCCCGTCCCAAACCAACTACGCTGACAGGACGCTTTTGTCTTGTTCGAATCTCGGTCGATCATCGTTTTTTTTCGCAGATTTTCGGATGATTGCACCCTCGGGGGTTGGTCTGGGGGTGCACTAGAGTCGACCTGGCCACGATACCGTTCTTGGTTTGGGAGAAATTCGCATTTTACGCAAGGAATAGTGAATTATTCAATCGGCGCCTTATTGGTAGGCAACCCATTCGACGCCAGCCCGCGCCTGCATGTTTGAGAGAAAATTGTGCGAAACGAGCCGTATTCAACCCGGAGTTCAGAAGAGGCGAGGAGGTAACCTCCTCGAAATCGGCTCCTGGTAACAAGAGATTTTCGGAAGCTATGTGGTGCCTGCAGTGCTGCTGACAACAGAAGTCTGTGGTCCAGTGGTTAGAGCAGCGGGCACCTGCTCAGAAGCTCTCGGGTCGAACACGAGCGCCGCTGACCTTGTTATTTTTAGCAACGGTCTTGGGAGAGAAGAATAATACCTGTTTTCCTTCGAGTTGTATGATGCGTTAAATAGCTTACCCCCTCGATTGCATCTTTTGGGCCCCAAAAATGTGACAGGGCAAAGAAAATTCTTCTGCGCCGCGCGGAGCTCGTCCAGGCCGGTAGATAGGGATTCCGATTCGCATCGCCGAGAGGTGTGCGAACCGACAGCCTAGTGGTTAGCACACCCGTCCCCCGTCCCAAACCAACTAGGCTGTCGGGACGCTTTTGTCGTGTTCGAATCTCGGTCGACCTAATATTTTTTTTTCTCCACGGTTTCCGGATGATTTCGCTCTCCGGGGCTGGTCTCTGGGTGCACTGCAGCCCCTCTGCACAAACCTCGTCAATTTGAAGGAAAACTTTTTTTTGGACCAAAATCCTTAAAACTGCAAAGGCTATAGCCTTTGGAAATTTGACAAAAAATCGAAGGTCTCAGATCACGGCCAAATTCACAGGGAATATTGTTTACGCGCTGGGAAACATACATCAGTCGCCAGAGGCACGATACCGGTCTTGGTCTGGGAGAAATTCGGAATCCTATTCGGAAAGGAAAACTCTTCTGCGCAGCGTCGGGCCCGTGCGTCCAGGCCGGTAGATACGGAATCCTTTTCGCATCGGTCAAAAGTGTGCGAACCGACATCTCGGTCGATCATCGTTTTTTTTTTCGCAGATTCTCGGATGATTTCACCCTCGGGGGTTAGTCTGGGGGTGCACTAGAGTCGACCTGGCCACGATACCGTTCTTGCCCAGTGAGAAATGCAATTGTCGAATCAACGTTGAATCGACATTGAAAATCGATATTAGGTCGATTTTGGTGACAAAATCAGGGCGATTCGACGTCGAAACGACGTTGACATCGATTCATTTCTCACTGGGTTGGTTTGGGAGAAATTCGCATTTTACGCAAGGAATAGTGAATTGTTCAATCGGCGCCTTATTGGTAGGCAACCCATTCGACGCCAGCCCGCGCCTGCATGTTTGAGAGAAAATCGTGCGAAACGAGCCGTATTCAACCCGGAGTTCAGAAGAGGCGAGGAGGTAACCTCCTCGAAATCGGCTCCTGGTAACAAGAGATTTTCGGAAGCTATGTGGTGCCTGCAGTGCTACTGACAGCAGAAGTCTGTGGTCCAGTGGTTAGAGCAGCGGGCACCTGCTTAGAGGCTCTCGGGTTCGAACACGAGCGCCGCAGACATTTTCCTTTTTTTTTTTTTTTTTAGCAACGGTCTTGGGAGAGAAGAAGAATACCTGTTTTCCTTCGAGTTGTATGATGCGTTAAATAGCTTACCCCCTCGATTGCATCTTTTGGGCCCTAAAAATGTGACAGGGCAAAGAAAATTCTTCTGCGCCGCGCGGAGCTCGTCCAGGCCGGTAGATAGGGATTCCAATTCGCATCGCCGAGAGGTGTGCGAACCGACAGCCTAGTGGTTAGCACACCCGTCCCCCGTCCCAAACCAACTAGGCTGTCGGGACGCTTTTGTCGTGTTCGAATCTCGGTCGACCTAATATTTTTTTTTTCTCCACGGTTTCCGGATGATTTCGCTCTCCGGGGCTGGTCTCTAAGTGCACTAGAGCTCCCCTGCACAATTAATTAATCTTTTTTGACGATTTTAGGATGATATACTGATACTGCTTTTAATAGCTTCTGTCATTGCATCTTGTTGCTGTCACCATTCTTATATTTAGTATGAAAAAGGCCTATTTAGCAATTGGTATTAATGCTGTTTGGTTGGGCTTCATTCTTACAAACTAACAGATGCTATGTTGATTGTTTGACAGTTTCTGAGGACTTGATGAATATGAAAGTGCTGAATTCAGGACAATAAACGAATATGAGCTTCTATATTTTCATTTATTTACCATTTTCCAGCTGAACAAGTATGTCTCTTACATACTTTGAACACAATTAAACTACATTTCTTTTCCTTGGATAAAACCAATGATATTAAGACTTTGCATATTTTCCAATGATGGCACACCTTTTAACTAACAGCTTTTCTATTAATTAATGACTAGTACAAGTCATGCATTTACACGCAAGAAGCTTTCGTTGACTTGAATACACACAGGGGGAACAAGATAAATCACCTTAGCAAGTGGAGTACTCTCAAAGATTTTTGATTATAAGGAATTTAACAAAAATATTAATACTACAGTTTTAAAATCTACCTAACTTCTGTTCCATTCAAACAAGATAAATGTGGAGAAAAAAATTAAAGAATTATCAGTATGTAATATCACAAAAACAGCCAGCAATGAAAAAAGAAATTAAAAACCTATAATTTATGAAACAACCAAATGATGCAATGCAAAAGTTAATCTCACTACCAATTTTGTTTTCTACCCCTACACCTGTTCACAAATGCCCAATGAATTTAAAGTAGCAACAAATTAGTGAACAAATCACACCTCTCTTCACACAGAGTACAACAGATTTATTAAAAAAATATATTCTTGCAATCCACTGCTACAAAACTTTTGCAAGACTAAAGGTTCTTTGAAAAAGCATAAGTCAAATGCATAACACAAGATTTCTTGTGATCTATAGGAACATTGAAACATCTGAAAGCTTCAAAAGCATGTAAAACGTGCATTATATGAAGCTTGGCCTATTACAAATAAGTATACAATACATCAAAAAATAGTAACTTTAGACTACATCTCTTTTCAATTCAAGCATAAATTTTTAAATTTTATTATTTATAAAGTTAAAATTTTTAAGACTTATTTCTTTAGAGTACCTTTGAACCAAGAGAAGTTCCTTTCTGGAGGGACCTACTCAGTTCTGACAGCACTCAATGACTAGCAGGTTGGTGATATGACTTTCACTATACCAGAACGACCAGTACATTTTAGGTGCCAAAATATCAGTTCACTTTTATTGTCAATGTCAACTGGTCAGTAAATTGTGTATTATACTTTAACATTACCTGTTCAGTATAAAAAATTACCACCAGCATTTAATCAGACATTTTAGACCAGAGGGAAAAAATTAAATTACGATACAGTACTTTCAAAAATAAAAAATAACCATAACAAAAAATACATAAAAGTATGTTGAAAAAACACAATACAACCAGGTTTTGCGTACTACTCAGTCCTCATTAAGAGAGCCGTTGTCTAATGAACAGAAAAGGATGGCACAATTAAATTCCAAATATCTTAGCAATCAAGGGTAGATTACGCAGAGGTAATTGAGAGATGTAGATCAGTGAGTGAAGTACATAGAGAATTGTGTCAATGACTTTATCACACACATATTTTAAAAGCAAACCATAAAGAGACACTTCAGATGACAACTTCAAAATTACTTTGGTGCACAATAAAGATTTGCAAAAGAGGGAAAACAGCAGTTTGACAATGATAAAGAAAGACACAATAATAAGCAAAATACTTCATCCACAAGATTTGGCCCACACTTTAGAAGAATGAAAGTCTTTTGAGACTATAGAAGAAGGTATGATGAGCATAGTTAAAATACTCCAAGAGTTACACAGTTCCAGGAATAAGAATCAGAACAAAGATGGTAAATTGCTACAGTCAAATACCATTAAAACATCAAAACCTGCTCATGTCTTGCTTCTTGAAGACAAGGGAATAGCTTTACTGAACAAGCACACATCCTATATGTAATACATTTAAAATGCAATAAAACAATTGCTGAAATCAATAACAGGAGCTGTAATTGAAATAATCATTCCTAAGGACAAAGAGAGGAGAGATTATCATTCTGCAAGAGCACTGCAGGCAGGGTAAACGTCCTTTTCAAACAAATGAATTTGCGCGCGCTTGGCAGAACCCTCTACATGAAGAATACTGTGTAGAAAGAAAGTCTAATCTCACAAATGCACCAAAGACTGAATCGGATGCTGCAGAACTTGCATACGTCTGTTCTGAGAGGGCTGGAAACGGTTGAAAATGTGATGAAACTTACATATTTGAAACGAGGGAAAAGAAAAGAGACATTACATTGTATAAAAATAACAACAATATGAAGTAATTTTTCCAAGCATTAGTAAGTCCTTCAAAACATCTCCAATGTAAAATATGGTCGTTAAATGGTAATATTTTAACAGAAAAATGTTACTTGGACTTTCATATTTCAAATGTTTAGAAGTCATCAGATTGTCAATCGGTGAGACCTCCAGCAAGAACGGGCGAACTCCCAGTTCCACAGCATTCGAGCGGATCGACACGGTATCGGGATAACTGGACCCTCACTTACCCCCCCCCTTTCCCCCCTGAATGTTCCCACCAACTCTAACCGATTTATGCCGGCATTAACTGAGTATCAGACTTGAAGTTTCACATATTTGCGTCCACAATATTTCGTTTTGAATTACAAACCAAATCTTTAAAAAGATGAGGGAAACTAAGCAAAAAATTCTTTCTTTGGTGTTAGTTGACACTCAATCTGCTCTCTTCTGTGAGCTTCTGCACGCTGAAAAAAATCAGGAATAAAGATTTAGGAGACAAACAAATAAAAAAAAGTTCTGTATTTACATGTGCAATAGTATCAAATTCAGTAATCACCACCTGAAATGAAATACTTTAGTTTTAATTTCAACCCCTAGAGATCTAAAATGAGAAGCAAGATTGCAAATGTCAAACCTCTTCAATCTCTTTCATCACAGATTGCTTTTCTCTTTGCAGTTCAGCTTGTAAGTCCTCTTTCCTTTTTTTCAATAGTGAATCCAATTGACGGTGGTCTTCCATGAACTTTTTCATGTTGGTTTGTTTCTTTTCACGCAAAATACTATCTTTTTCTGTTTTACTTTTTAAGGTTTTGTCATTGTTGACTTCCCTTGTTGTTTCAATTGATATCTTAGCCTGCTTTTGATTCAACTGCTTAATTTCTCTGAAATGAAATACTTTCATGCAATGAAATGGGATGCACAGTGTTATCGCAAATCTTATCCATTGTAGAAGCATACCGTTCATGCTGAGCTTCTTGCTGCTTAAGCTTTGCACTTTGAGCTGAT
The DNA here is from genome assembly GCA_029379305.1 of Frankliniella fusca. Classification (NCBI taxonomy): domain Eukaryota; kingdom Metazoa; phylum Arthropoda; class Insecta; order Thysanoptera; family Thripidae; genus Frankliniella; species Frankliniella fusca. The sequence continues at coordinate 527,361 of JAHWGI010001270.1, read as the reverse complement.
TCAAGTAAATCCTTTAAAACCTCCTGCTGCTGTATGAGTTGCTGTTTTTTAAGTTCCCACATGGAGGATCGATGCTTCTCTTTGATCTCTGTCCATTGTTTGATTTGTTCTACTATGAGGTCATGGATGACAGGGTCTGCACTCAATTCCTCCTTGGTCTTAAAGCTGTATTACAATATTAGGAATAATTTAACAAGAGGGAAAAAAGAACGTTAAAATTAAATCCATGAATCCAAGAATGAGGATTACGTTTTGCCTTTAGTAATTTTTTCTACGGCCAAACACTGAGCTTTTTGCACGGACTGCAACTCCTTAAACTGCTTTCTGTGTAGGCTGTCTTGTTCCTTCTGATGTTTTTTCAAAAGTTTTGTGAAGCTTTTTTCCTTTTCAAGAGATGGCAGTTTAATAGGCTCATCATTAACTATGAAAAGTAAATAGAACATATTGTGAATATCATTTATAGATAATGGTTAGATAAACTCATATATGGAAGTAGTTCGGGAAGAAGCATAGAGACATACCGTCAGTTTTGTCCATCAGAGCAACCGCACTTGTCACTATAGCAGAGCTGTTGCGACTTACAAGTTTTCCAATCTCTCTTGTACTGCTTGAAGGCACTCCACTTTCATCTTTACTACCCGACTTGCTTTCTTTTTTCATTGTGTTTCCCGACACAGACATCTCATCAGTGTAGTCATTTTTATTTCCCTCTTCATCATCTTCATCAACACCCATTTGCTGAATCATTTTAGAATGTTTCTCACGTTCTGACCGATATTTTAAGGGATTTGACAGAGCATACATAATATCTGTAAATAAAATGTCTAAATATTAAAAGAATTTCTGCAGATGGTTGTAGACAGCTTAAAATGGAATTTATATGTCTCTCACCCTCATAGCCAGTAGGAACATATATTTTCAGCTGAATGTCACAGAATAGCATGGGCAATGACATAGGAAAATTAGCCTCTGTTCTTAAGGCTATATGTCGGTATCCTGTTTGCAAACCATCCAATGGAAGGATTCTTTGTCCTAACATTTTTCCGGTTTCATCAAAGACACCAAATCTCAACACAGCCAAATCAGGAAGAACAACCTGCAAAATTTTCATTCTGAATAACAATAACAATTACAATAAAAATTTACTTGAACACAAAGACTAAGGCAAACCTTTCTGAAGAAAAATGGGCTTTCATTATAACATGGGTTCAAGCCATTTGATGGTACCATACGAGTTCTGAATTCTTTACGAATGGTATCTGTTGGTAACCCATACATATCAACCTCAACATAAGTTCCCACCTTTTTGTCTGACAAAAACTGTCCAGAAATAACCTGTTAAAATTAAACAAGTTAATGGGCTTAATCAATTAAATTTAAAAAACAACAACAACATAGTTTGCATTCCTCCCCTCCAAATACCTGTACGGAGCACTGAGCTGCAATGACTCCATCAACAGTGGTCTCAGCAAAGGGGTCAAACACCTTATCTTCCCTTCTCATGAAATCTGGCTTCAATAAATAGCCACAATTCCCATTATATTCAAATTTGCCTTGGTTTAGTTGCATGGCAAGATCAGGAGTTTGGAAATTTAGTGCTACCATTTGACATCCAGCATTCCAAAACACCTTCAGAAGATTTGGCGAACATTTGTATTAGAATGATCTTGCATTGGAAGGTATAAGTTCAATTCCACAGCAACCATACCTGAGGTAAAAAGTTTGTAGACTCCAGTCTAGTGCCACGTGGATATATCCTACTCATTTGTCGCTTATTATACTGAACAAACTCAATAGCCTGGGATTTAAGGTAGGAGAGTCCAGTTGTTTCATTAAATGATGACATATTGTAGTGAAAATTGTTTTCTAAACAAAAATTTAAACACATTATGATTTACAGTTAAAGCTACCAAAAGATAGAAAGTGGATGATCTTTTGGGGCATGAGAATCATTGCAAGTCAAAATAAACAAAGAATAAAACAAGGGTACAGGGGTCAAAAAAACTTTAGAAAAGAAACTTACTTTCCGCAACATCAAATCCTTGAAATTTAACAGGTTGTGCATAATTTACCATGGAGGATAGCCAGGGATGAACATGCTTGGTTGAACCAGTATAATGTGTTGGGATGGGCACACCTTCCAGTACATCAGGTACCTACATAGATACAAGGTAAATTAGCAAGCGAGTTGAGGAAAAATTGCTGACAATGCCAGATCGCTGCTGCTCTGATTAAATGGACTCAGTTAAGGGCTGCACCAATGTTGAGCAGAAAACATTATATTCTCACAGGAAAAGGGTGATTCATCTGCAGTCAATACATCTAAGAGCCCTTGCTGGAGAACTAAAGGTCTCTCTCAGTCACTCTCTCATACTCATTCACTCACACACACTCACACAGACACATCTTTAACCAAATAGGTGCATCAGATCATGTGAAATGTGTGTTGGTCAGAAAACATGGTACAGTATTTACACTAAACCAATACTACATACTTTTGGATTGATATATTAAATAAGTTCAAAAGCAAAGCATGGTAAAGAATTAGGTGCTTTTGGTAATAGTTATGCTAAGATTGCTCCCTTAGCTTATGGACAATCCTTAACTCAAGATATAGAAATTCAAATGCAGCACTAAATCTGAAAGACACCAAAAAGAGATTGAGGAGAAATAGGTGTTAAGTTTCTGGTAAGCTAGAAACCTCAGTAAGCCACCTGAGGTCAAAGATCCAATCCTTACTGAAGGACAGTGAAATTACAAACGGAAAGGAAAGCAATACTGTTTTTGAGCAATTTAGTCAAACACCTCTATCTCCCCTACTCAAAACAGTAAAAAATCATTTCTGCTGAGCAAAAGAATATGACAAGCAATCAAAATCTAAAATGCAGAATAGACATACATTACTCATATAAAGCTTACTAAACTTCAAACAACTGTAATTGTAGCACCTTTATCATGCACAAAGATAAAAAGATATCAGCATGGTGCAAAAGAAGTGAATATATGACCTAATTAGTCACCTTCTTGTCAATGGATGTACTTATAGGCACAGAAACATCATCCTTATCCCCTTCAATTAACATTAATTCACCTTTCATATATAAATCTAAATCGTCTTGACCAGAATTTTTCTCCAATCTTTTGCTCTCCACCAAAATTTTTCGCTGAAAAGAAACATTGCTAATCTATTGGAAACATTGTCTGCAGCTCTAATATTTTGAAGACTCTTAGTGGATTAGTAGTTCACTTAATATGAGTAAAACTAGCAAGTCATAATTTCTGTTGGTCAGATTTATTTCAGTGTACCTTTTTGTCCAATGATATAACAGTTGGAGCAGAGGCGTCAGAATCTTCTTTCTCACCATCATCATCATTGAGTTTCCCAGCCTTGAACTTTTCTAAGCCTTCTTTCTCCTTTTCTGGATCAAGTCTTTTGTTTTTAATTAAAATTTTATTTTTTAATGCATTAGGCGAAGGTAATGGAGCCCCAGGGAGTATCTAACAAATATTGAATATTTGAGTTAAAAATGGACAAGTAAGGAAACAAAACTCTGTCAGATAGATACAAGGTCATACTGATACTCACTGGGTAATCTTTCAGAGGCTCCTTTAGAAGAAGATCACCAAAGACATCATCACAACATTTAGCAACGATATATTGCTGAGAGATTCTGCAATGATTTTCGAAAGAAAGGATGACAGGATATTCAGATGTTTCAAATGCAGTATCCTTGATAGCATGAATGACCTCCTGAGAAAAGGCAAACATCCAAAATTAATTTTCTACATCAATGTGCTCTCTTTACAAAAACAATAAAGCAATAAGTACTATAAATACATCTTACTCTGAATGGGATAGCTGTGCACATTGCTTTTCCATGTGTTATAATTGGCTCTCCACCATTTTCCCCATTCCATAGATCAAGTTCAATACACCTAAAATTAAATATAGAACTGATTAATTCCTATTTTCTTAATTTGTTTTGAACATATGATTAAAATTGCAAATTATCATCCACCTATTAATGTTGCGCATTGCTACAAAATGGTAAAATAAAATGAGACGAGACATACCTACATCCAGCAAGTAAAATTTGCCGGTACATTTCTACACTGGACTTTCCATAAAACTGACGACCAGTTAAGTAAGTATTGTGGGAAGAATTAATGTAATAATGAGCCAATGGCTGATCCATGTTCATATAGACATCCAAGCGATCAAGAAATACAGGTGCATTTTCATCTGACATCAAGTATCTTGTAAAACCATCTTTTGAAAGCTTTTCTGAAAAAGGAAATGCTTACTATTGAAACAGTTTACAAAAATGTCTTCCAAATCATAGAAAATACTAATTCTTATTATTTAACTTACTCGCTTTTACATTTTTCTCATCTTGTTCATATGTGCTGATTATTTGCATTGCTCGTGACTCATTGTACATTGGGTAAAGAACTTCATTTAATCTTGGATCCCTTTGCTTTTCATTCAAAAACTTCACAAACTGTGAAACATTGATGAACTCTCCATCCTCTGTTCTGCAATCATAAATGAAGTCTCATAAAGAGTAAAATATAATCGCAATTTAATTATCAGGCTTCAATTTTTTTTTAAAAAAAGGTAAGCATCAGTTTTCTGAAAATTTAAAGAAACTCACATGGCACTGAAGAGGTCTCCAATGTCATCAGTACGAGGGCAAATTTTGTGGTACAGAGTATAAAACTTTTCAAATGTGAAATCTTTAGGCTCAATGAAGTCATTCTAGAAGGTTAGAAATTCTAATGAGAGCTGAATACCTTCTTGAACTACCTTTCAAGTCCAAATTTTATTGATTGATACACACCTTTCCTTTCTCAGTTTTATTACGTAGCTCCAGATCATCAAGATACTTGATAACATCTCTTGTATCCCTTCTACCAGATGCAAATGTTTTGACAACTCTGTTGACTGGAACTTTCCCCAATGGATCAGTTTTCATACACAACTGCATCCAACTGTAAGCAATTAATATTTTGAAACACATGAAAATAATAAAAAAAATGTAGCACCATCTCCAGCATAAATGTTTCAGTTGATTGCACTATAATTAATAAAATGGTAGTGATAGCACTGGAAAAAAGCAACACATTTTCTAAAATTTTCATGCATAACCAAATGTACATATGGTACAGGAGACCAGTATTCGATTGAGGTAAAATACAATGAACCTGTTCTGTGAACCATTTTCTTAGACCAGCACCAGTGATTGACACAATACAAATGTCTCAAAAATGTAATGCTTAAATTTTAACAAGGGGGAAAAAAAAAGAAAAAAAACTTACTGTTTCATAAGGTTGGTTGAAACACAGACGTTGTTCATTTTGTTGTTGTGAGTTATCTTCCGTAGGCCATTCTGCCACTCCTAGTGTTCGACATCGATCCCCAAGCGTAACGGAAAAGGAACAAAAACACAACTCAAGCAATGTCATGCAGTAGTAGCAAATTACAGCTAAATTAAAACTAACAGATAAGTCTTCATACAGCTGTTTCGGTTGCTTTTATAATTCCTACTTTCTCATGGTAAGGCTTGCAGGTGAAGAAAGCTATCCAATAAAACTACAGATATTGATAAGCGAGTGAAACTAAATACTGGAATAGCAACTTTGCCAAAGAAATGGCTTACATAATTGTAGTAATATTTTGTGCATACTAGAAAGCAGAAGACTTACCAAATCACATGAAATTTATGAAAAATTGTGCATGGTCTAAAAGAGAATGAAGAGAGACTTTCCAAGACTTATCACAGGTTTCTGTTTACCTTCATTAGAGAAGGGTTAAAATTTTTGATGATAATAGTAATAATTTATGAATATATTAATTGATTAAAAAGCAGTAATTAAATCAGGCAAAATAAATCACTAATTGTTTCAAGAGTTCAGCATAGTAAAGTTTCTCTAGCTACAGTGAAATCCGCTTAAACCGTTTCGCCCGATTGCTACGCATCTAAACGGTTTAAAAGGAAAACTTTTTAAGCGGATTTTAAATTCAGGCCTATGTTTCAAATGTAGAAGGACTCTAAAACGTCTTAAGCGGAGAAACGGTTTAAACGGATACGGTTTAAGCAGATTTCACTGTAAAAAGCCAAATTGTAAATAAATTTGATTCCATGGCTTGAATTACAATTCCCCTTAGAAAAAACCTTGGGCAACCAGTAAGGAGAGTTTAAATTTAGAAACTAAGGTTATCAATTTACTAGAAGACATTTTGGAAATTCCAATTTTTTTTAAGAAAGAAAATAGATTATACAGATAAAAGAAAAGTAAACAATTTCATGCAGAGCATGTGTGTTACATCAACGAATTTATGTTTTGGCAGCCACTATTCCAAAGGAATAATTCACATAGCCAAAACGAAGCAAGCACAAATTTAAACTAGACAACTGTCCACTTACTGTTTCTTGAGACATGTCATAGGGCAAACATTATTTGCTTTTACATTGTGTGTAATAAGCCGGATACCTTTAAGCCAGTCCTGTAATGTCACGTAATTTAGTAGAGTGACATGTCACACAAAACATTGACCAGAAAAAAGAAAAAAAAGAAAGAAAAAACAGTAATAAATAAATTTAAAAATTCAATGCACATTAGCAGATAAAAATTATTTGAAATATCTTTTTCAATTATGATTATGAGCTATAGCAACAACATACACCAGTTTTGAAGAGTTCTGTCAATATTGTCTTGCTTTCTACTTACAAATACTGTAGTTTGGATAGCTCACATAATTTAAAAGACCCTTGCTATGATAATTGTGTTCCACTATCAGAATTATATATCAAACAGAGCAGCTTGAAGCTCTTATATTGCCCCCAAAAAAAACTTTAAAAATAAAAATAAAGTATACATATAAAAAAAAGTGAAAAATGTATGGAAGTTATATTCTTCTTCCATGAACAATAACAGCACTGTTCTTATGTCATTCCACACACTTGTGGAGTGGACCCATCAAAACCTGATTCATCTGGGGAGCAGACACAGGGGAATACTACTCACCTCAGCAATTTTACTATCTGGGCACACCACATGATGATAGTTTATGTTGACATAGTCTCTCCCACTACAAATTGTAAGAACTCTATCTTCAAAAGTACTGTCTCCATAGTTGGCTTGCATTTGAGTGTAGAGCTTTGAGTCCTAAAACAGTTATAGGCATGCATTAGCTAGAGCAGCAACTGGGAATTCTTCTACCGATAGTATTTTACACAAAGGGTAACAATTTACTTTGAAGTGACATTTAGAGGTAATCTAGCTGCACTGGAAAGGTTGCAAAGTGGTTATTAGGAGCTACACTAGTTTCATTAAAAATGCTACCTAATAGGTATCTAATCCAAACTATGTTGTTGAGAGATACACCAGACACTTTAGGCAGTCACCTTCCTAGTTTTAAAATGACTGAGTGAGGAATTAACATTCAACTAAATAGTGAAGTGGTCATGCAAGACAAGAGGGCATATACCTAGCCAAATTCCAAGAAATATGCAACTTCTTTGCCAATATCCTGACCACAACTGTGCATGGTAGCTCTTAGGCAACAATATTCAGACCTCATACAGGATGAACGAAGAGTTACCTGTATGGGCAAACTGAACTTGTAGAAAAGGACACAAATAGACAATTTTCTAGTCCAACCAATAAAAATTTTGGGAGCCTTCTGTCAAAACAAGTTCAAAGATGCATAGAGTCTTTGACTCCATTGAAATAACCCAAATCTTATAATATTGCAACCAGTCCAATTAAGACACTCAATGTATCAAAACATGTATTTTGCCATGTGTTTTGCCCTGGGAAAGTTTAGATTGCGCGGTCCCGGCCAGCCAGATGTCGAGTCAGCACTCTAATCAAGCTGTACTCAATAACAGTCTCAACCGCAGACAGGACATGACTCCACCAGATGCAGGGCTCACACAAGGTCGACTATAATTGAGCTTGAATGAGAACAAGAACAATATTCAGCCCACAAAGCTGGGCTGGACTCGATATACTAAGAAATTTTTCATGAATCCTGTAGAATGATTTTCATATAAGTACACTGCAAGATTTCTTTAGAGTTACCTTTGAAATTCCTCCTTTCCTAATGTCACTGACTTGACATAATTCAAGGACATCTCCATCCTGAAAAAAAGTAATGATTGAACAAGATCTAAAAATTAATTAGTAAACTATTTGATGAATTCAACATACCCTTCCTTCTTTTTTCCAGTAGATAAAAAAACCATATTCATCAACTTTGAAGAGACAACCTGATTCCAAGCCCTCTTCTTCTGTCCATTTATCAAATTCACAGCCATTGACAAGAACATCAGGCACCTTGATGTGCCAGTCAAATTCGAGTTTCTTTGTCATGACTATTCTTTTGAAAATTTACCTGTAATTTTTAGGATAATATATTTAAAATCTGTGGAATAGCATTAAAATGGGTATAAAATACATGCACTCATCATAGATGTTTGGAGCAGATCCTTTTGTCCACAGAAGTTGAAACAAGTTTTATGCACTCACACAGCAGAGATGACACATGGAAATCAGAGCAAACTCGACTCAATAATACAGGGAGAGCAGTAAATTTAAATAGATTCCGTGCAGCTGATAAATCATGTTTCCAAGCAAATAATTGTTATATGGTGAGATACATCCACCTGTGAGAGAAGGGGGAGAAAAAAACATGACAACTGGCAATAGATTCTCAAATTTGACAATAATTCATGCCAAATGTAACAGTTATACTTTTTAGAATAGGTAACTATCTCAAGGTAGTTCTCTCTCCTTTTAGCAATAAGAAACAGAACCCACAAAAAAATGTGTTTAAGAACAAACGAGACATAATTACGATTAATGAAATTGTTCTTAGAAAAAAAAATTAACCAGGTAGAGACTAACAGAATAAAAACTTTGCATTTGGAGATTGGTACTTGGATACAAAGAAACACAAGATTTGATCTGAACACATGTCATAACTAGAGTTGAGGTTTATAAGAAGCTCCATGCCAAATTTCTAGAGTGGAAGGTAAAAGCTCAAGCAAGTGAAACCTCTTGGAAACAAACCAAGTTTCTAACCTCAAACTATTCTATATAAGAAGGTAACAATTCAAAAATCAAGATATTCACCTAAGCGTACTGTCAGTGCACATTTGAAAAAAAAGGAAGCAATAGAACCACAAGTTCTTCATGGTTGAAAAAACAGGTTTAAGATGAAAGAGTACCAGAAGCGTTTAAGTACACAGTTTTGGCAAAGAATACATTTATGTGTAAAACTAGAGGTCCTGGGCATTTATAGAGAAAAACATGCCTTCAAGCCTATGTGAATGTACTTGTTTTGTTCTAGATTACGAAGTAAAAATGCAAATAAGGGCTAAAATTGCATTTCTACCTGTTGTAAACAAAACAAGAAACGACATTTTAAAAGGTCACATAAACTTACGATATTATTCAGCATGCGTAGTATCATTCGATCCTCTTACGATAAACATTGAAACATCATAATGACGCAGATCGACAACTTGTTAACGGGCTTGAGACATATTTTTCCGAACTAGATAACCAGCTGTGTACCTGTGTACCTGCTTGATAGACTACACGACAGCGACTAAAGCAGAAAGGAGGGGGGAGAAGGAGGAGGAAGAGGGTAGCAGCGTGGAGGGGAGAGAGGGGGCGAGGGGGGAGGGGGGGAGGGAGAGACAGGCAGACAGGCCTACCACAGCAAGAAAGATTCATGTATATCAGAGGTAAACTACCTGACAAATTGGGGGAGAGGAGTCTATGGGCCATAAGTCAAAGTGCAGTGGATGTGGACTCTGTACTCCCGCAGAACGCGGCAGCGCAGCGCCGGCTGACAGGCAACCAGGCAACCTAAGTACAGTATTACTACTAACTTGCCTATCGCGTTCCAACCTGCGAGAGGGGCCGGATCCCCCCAAATCTCCGAAGTGCCAATGCGGTAATTACTCTGTGCCACAATACCATTTGGATTGCAGTGTACCAGAAGCACAGAGACCCGCAACATGGACAGCTCCAGCCTCAGGTCGGTCCCAGGTCCTTCCCTCGGTCCCAGGCACCAGCCGGATCGGCATATTGTGCGGGGGGGAGGGCCCGTATGGTTTTCGACGGAGTATTTTTGTGGTATTTTTGACGTTTTGAAACGTAAAAAATATGAGAAACATAGAACATACATACACCAAAAGTACGTCAAAGAAACGGCAAAAGAACGTGAAATCGGTTTGCCATAGTTTTGGCGTCAGTTTGAGGTATTTTTGCCATTAAAACTGACACTTTTTATGGCAAAAATACCACAAAAATACCACAAAATTATATCTTGTCCGTAAAAAATGAGACGGACACGAGGCGGTGTCGACCCGGTGACCTAGAGGTCCAGAAATCAGCGCCTGAAGCCGCTCGGCCAAAGCGGTTTCATATCAGGGAACGTGCAGGTGCTTCGTCTTGTGCCGCACCTATGATGACAGCGAGATTGTCATTGCTGCAGAGTCTTCTTTAGAGGAATGGTACGCCCAGACTGGTAGATAATAGTAAGTAGTATTGTATGGGTTACATACAGATGCCGTACCTTGTAGCATCATCTGCCAGCCATTGTATCCCTTACTTAATCGATGTTTTAATACTTGGATGTCAGCGGCACAGTCTAGCTGCATAACAGGAGGCACCCAAACATTACCTAATATGAAATCGCTTTGGCCGAGCGGCTTCAGGCGCTGATTTCTAGACCTCTAGGTCACCGGGTCGACACCGCCTCGTGTCCGTCTCATTTTTTACGGACAAGATATAATTTTATGGTATTTTTGTGGTATTTTTGCCATAAAAAGTGTCAGTTTTAATGGCAAAAATACCTCAAACTGACGCCAAAACTATGGCAAACCGATTTCACGTTCTTTTGCCGTTTCTTTGACGTACTTTTGGCGTATGTATGTTCTATGTTTCTCATATTTTTTACGTTTCCAAACGTCAAAAATACCACAAAAATACTCCGTCGAAAACCATACGGGGGGGGGCTGGTGAGTGAGTGAGTGAGTGAATGAATGAGTGAGTGAGTGAGTGAGTGAGTGAGTGAGTGAGTGAGTGAGTGAGTGAGTGAGTGAGTGAGTGAGTGAGTGAGTGAGTGAGTGAGTGAGTGAGTGAGTGAGTGAGTGAGTGAGTGAGTGAGTGAGTGAGTGAGTGAGTGAGTGAGTGAGTGAGTGAGTGAGTGAGTGAGTGGCTGGCTGGCTGCAACGCAGTCCGCACGGAACAGACGCACCCTTTCCGCCCAACAACACTGCGCTGCGAGGACTCGCCTGCTGCGCCTGCTCGACTCCCACCCTCCCACCGCACCGCAAACCCCCTCCCCTCCCCCGGCGCGTCAAGATGAAGAGTGCCTTCCTTGGCCCGCGTCCGCGTTGTCTTCGTCCAATAATCAATGAAATATTCGCTTAACATTGTATGAACCAGAATAAATTATGTATAGTTTTTCTTCTAATTACTATGCAAGGCAACGAGAGCTAAAATGCATGCCTTCGGAAATGAGCAGGTTCTAAAAACTTAACAAAACAGAAGATATACAAGCAAAACATTTCTAAATACATTAACAAAATTTCGACACGATACTAGTCTTAAGTGGTATTATCCGCTTTCATTATCAATTCTGAATCGAGATTTTTTTGGTGTGATTTTCTGGATTTTCCTTGATTTTTCCTCTTATGTTTGCTTGTTTTTTTCTTAAATTTTTCCTGATTTTGTTTTAGGATGTACACTGATATTTTTGAGTGAAGGACTCCTCGAACCAAACACGTTTAAGAAAAGTGGGCGGCATTCAAGGCAAAACCGTCGCACAGATGAGTTCATGTTGCCTTCCAGTCAGGCGCAGGTGCGGCCCGCTTCACTTCTCTCCACTCTATTTTGGCTTCTTATAGACCTTTTCGCCCACAACTTGGCAAAAGCGCAGATCACGAACCCAATTTTAAGTAAAAATGTTATCCATGCATCTTTTCAAAATATTAAAAACACTTGTCCGCAGTATATTTTGAAAGGAATCGAGTAGTGAAAAGAAAATTTGATGACAAACAGTCTAAATACGTTTTATCTCAAGTATAAAATCCGACTTGCGGTGTTGCCAAGTTGTGGGCGAAAAGGTCTATTCGCCAATATTCTGGCAGGACTGGTCGCAGACTGTAATGATGGTAATGAGAGGCAACGGGATGGAGGTGCTGGGGGAGGCCAGGCTGCGCGCCTACTCCTCTCAGCCCCGCACCTGATGAAGAACACACGCGTCGCGTCCCTTGTCACACCAATGCCCACCTGAACAAAAAAAAACACCAACTGTACTTAACTGAAGACTACCTCGTCACTAAAATATGAAAACGACATTCTAGCCCCTCAGACGTATGCAGATCACAAATCTTCAGCAGGCTGACAAGCGAGGATTGCGAGATGAGATTCTAATTAATAGGTAACCTTAACATTAAGTTAGCGATTGCTGTCTTGTCTTGTCCAAATGATCTCTTGTATGCGTCCTCTGGTCGGCGAGGCTGCTGCAGGAGGCGGGCACAGGGAGCGCCTGCGACGCACAGGGTAGGCCAGCCCGCCGAGCGCCTGCGTGGGATTGGCGGCCTAGCCGGAACGTCTCAGCGCAGCGAGCGCCGGGATTAAATTCTTAGCCCCCGAATTTTGGTGGCATCACCTCCCGAAGAGTTCATTCCGGGGGCACCTTTAAAGCAAGAGTGGATAGAAGCGTGCGCATAAAGCACTTGGTCGTATTCAAAGCGATTAACTGTGCAAGTCGATGACGGACAGGGCCTGCTCCTGCTCGGCTCGCTCCTGGGATTCGAGGTGCCGTGTTTTGCTCCGTCTCTGACCCTCCTTTCCCTATCCCTGTCTCTCTTTTCCGATCGGAAGACCCTTGGAAGGACACAGACAGACAGCACACCCCCGCCCTCGAACTGAGCCGAGCCAACTCTGATTGTGGCGGTTCTCCTGAGTCAGTTGGCTGGCCTGTCTGTCTGGTGATTGGTGTGCGTGGAGGTGGAGGCGGAGGCGGGATGTCCTCGCCTCGGCCGCACCGGCCCGACCGGTCCCGCTCCGTCACTGCGCATTCCCCATTCTTCCCCGTGGACATTTTTTTAACCGGGCCCATTGAAGCGAGGCGAGGGCGAGGCCGTGCCGTCTAAAACGCAGCAGCATCACGCCAAGACCGGTCGCGGTGGTGTCGGTCGGAATGATAACCGTGGAGGGTCGAGCCTTACCAGGCCAGGGATTGATAACCGGAAAGTAAACATCGTCCAATCGGCGTCCCCTCCCCTCTACTCCCACATACGACCTGACACTCGCCCCTCCACCCCCTGCTGCCTCTCAGCCGGCCGATTCCGAAGATAGCTTTCGTGCCTCCATCCTTGTCGCACCTTAAGTTGGAGATGGCAGGTCCCCATGAGTGCGACACGGACGGAGGCGCGAAAGCGATTTTCTCGGAACCGGACGGCTGGCCTGATGCTGTACCGCCCCTGCCCAGCAGCCCGATCCCGATCCTCACCTCAGACTGCTCGCCGACTTCCGTGACTGGTGACGCGTCTCGTTCGTTCCAACGCTTTCAGCCAATTTTTGTTAGAGATGGCAGAAAATATTGGTATTTTGGGGAGGTAAGTGTAATTAATGAGAATATGATTATTTTTAGAACACTGAGAAACGTTTCATAAATTCCCTCCGGTCTTCTTTGGTATCTTTAGGATACGTAAATGTAACTCAAACAATTCTATTTTGCCAGAAACTGCATGGATTACAAATGAATTCAAATTATCGATTTCACCTGAGAGAACATGTTAATTGTAATCTAAGATTTTTTTGGTCTTTTTGTTTTTTAGTGGCCTCATTGGTCGCAGCTGGGCTATGCTCTTTGCAGGCGCTGGCTACAAAGTACGTCTTTTTGATATTGAGCCCAAGCAGGTGCAGAGTGCACTTAAAGACATTGAAGTGCAATTGAATGAACTGGAGAGGTCAAAATTAATCAGAGGTTCAAGGTCAGCTAAAGAACAGATTTCTCTAATCTCAGGTAAAACTATTTAACTTGCAGTTCTGCTTGAGATAGTTTTCTTTTTCTTTGCGTGTAAGTAACAATGCTACTTATGCTTTCTAGGCACTTCAAGTCTCCAAGAATGTGTTTCAGGAGCATTGCTTGTTCAAGAATGCACTCCTGAGTTCTTAGATATTAAGCTAAAGGCACTCAAGGAGCTTGATGCTGTTGTTCAAGAACCGACAATAATTTCCAGTTCTACTTCAACCCATTTGCCATCAGTTCTCAGCAAAGACTTGAAAAACAAAGAAAGATTTATAGTATCTCATCCGGTAAGTAACAAGTCCAATATCACTTGATTTGCTTTCCGAAACGCATAGGCATGACTTTCCTACATTTGCATTCTTCTGAATGGTGATCAGGTGAATCCTCCGTATTATGTCAAATTGGTTGAAATTGTACCAGCACCGTACACTGCAAGTTGGGTGCCTCCTAAAGTGCGTGCTATTATGGAGCAATTGGGTCAGGTTCCTGTCTCCCTCAAAAAAGAAGTTCCGGGATTTTCTTTGAATAGAATTCAGTAAGTAGATGTTTTGGAATGATTTTTGAGTGATTTCAGTAACCAAGCTTACTTTTCTGCATGTCAAGATATGTTATCCTCAATGAAGCATGGCGACAAGTGGAGGATGGAGTTCTGGATGTGGCTGATGTTGACAAGGTCATGTCAGAAGGCTTGGGCCCACGATATGCATTTTTAGGAGCCCTAGAAGTTGCTCATTTAAATGCAGAGGGTAAGTATTTATCACTAATGAGATTAATTTTACATGTAAAAGTTTAAAAAAATCTAGCCTTGACAAATTGGTTTCTGCAGGAATGGCAAATTACTGTGAGCGCTATGCACCCACAATACACTCAGTGAGCGAAACCATTGGACCAATACCGCATTTGCTTAACGAAACACACAAAACTATCCACAAACAACTCTGTGAAGTCACTCCTCTGGACAAACTACAGGAGCGAAGACAGTGGAGAGATGCCTGTCTGACTAAGCTGTCAGTGCTAAAACAGGAGATGGAAGCAATGCCAAACAAGGGTGTGTCCAGTAAGAACCAATGAGCAAACTCCAACTCATAAATGGTTACTAATTGCTTCTCAGATTAAATAAAATATATGATCCCCAAGAAACTGAAAATTATCATTTGGCTCGGTATGGCAAAAGCCAGTTCAATCAACTTTTTTTGACCAAGCTCAACAAAATTGAGCTTTTACCAAACTGCAGCGGTATTGGTAAATCCTACCTGTGACTAGTGAAACCCATAATATACTGACTATTGGGCTTTAACAGACACATAACATGGCAAAAACATTCATACAGTATTCACAAAACAAAACAAAAAAATTCATGCAATGTGGCTGGACATTGGTTATGAGAAAATAACTACTTCATTTAGCAGACCCTTTAGGGAACTGTCTTCGTGTCACTAACTAGCCAGAAATGAACCATCAAAATCATTAATTTAATTGATGGCTTTTAGTCCTTTAAAGTGGCGTTGAATCACTGTCAAACAGTCAAAACAATGTTGAAAATACGTCTTTTCAACATTAATTTTGAGTACAAAAAACTATTAATTCGATTAAAAATTTTGATGTTGAAATCCATGTTAAGAGTTCATTTTCAGCAGGGCTAAGCATTACATGGTACACAAGAAGAAAGATCATTGATCAAAATTACCCAGAACAGCTCCAACTTTTTTGCATGATAGCCTGTCAAATATTGATGTGCTGACTAGACCAAAAAACTTCATCCATTCATTGAAATTGCAGTATGTACCCATTTCTCTCTACGAAGGGCTCAGTCTAAAGAGATGAATTAACGTAAAACCACCACACCCAGGTAATCAATTGAATGTAAATAAGATTTTTTATATATGATACTTTTCCTAAAAAAGCATATTTAATTAATTCCACACAAATGTTACTGTTCCACAGCTAAATTCTCTCTAGAATTAATCCAGAATGTGAAAGCAAACCACTCCTAAAAATATCTGTGGGTAAAATGTTCCAGTACAAGGGTTATCGATCCCCACAAAGCTTCAAGCCTTAATTTTATGTGCTTCTTTGAGCCAGTTGCTTACTACACTATCCTTAGATAAAAGGTATTCCAAAGGGCAAAAATTAATAATCATTTTAAAAGAAATTTGCCATATTGTATGGATAGTGCAAGATCAGTAGTTTTACTAGATGTGTACATCAGGGAAAGAGCAGGATTAATAAGTAGAAAATTTTGTTACCTGACTCTTTAGTTGGCAATATCTTCCATTCAGTCAAATGCTACCTTGCCCTCCACTTGCTCCTCTGCAGGCTTAACTTGGATCATGCTCTAGTAGAATGTATGAGGAATAGAAAACAGCAGTCGAGTGATTTATACTTAATTTATTGATAAAGTTTATCGCTTTCCACCGACACGAGGAGCACTCTTCTGTTGAACCTTAGCAGCTTTCTGTTTAGGAGGGGCCTTTGCCTTGGGTGGGGGTGGCTTCTTGGTGGCCTTCTGGGACTTTTTCTGCTCCTTGGCAGCACTAGAAACGTAGAACATAAATATAAGTCACGGCCAACTCAATGAAAGGTACAAATTCAAGTGACCTGGGTCATAACTTCAAATATCAGTGCACCAGTGTTCACAACGCATCATTTTAAAGTGATGACATGCATTCTGATCAGTTCAATTGCATGTGAAGAACACTGATTCCACACAGTACTGAGTTTAAGTCAATGTAGCCAAGATCAGAGGTAAGTTAGTTGTCGTCACTAATGTCAGTGACTTTAGCTAAAAGCATCACACATGGCTTATTAAGTAAATAACGACATATATCAAGAGCTACCAATGCTGAGAGGAACTTAGATAACTTAAAGAACAATGTATGCACATCAACATGCATGAAAGAATGAAATGATAAATGACAGGAATAAATGTGTAGTTAAAATAGGTTGCACTTACCGGATAGCCTGTTCACGCTGAGCTTTGCGCACTTCAGGTTTCATATTCCTCTTAGCAAGGATGTCAGTAAGAGTGGCACCAACAACAGCCCTCTGGAACTTCTGGGTGCGGCGAGTACGCTTCTTCTGAATATCCTCCTCCTGCCCCTTCTTGTGCTTGCGCCTGGAAGGAATGACAGTGTGATGAGGTGCTTTAAGGGAAACAAATCACAAATCAGGAAATCATGCAGAAGTCTACCAACCTGTAGAGAACTGTCCATGTGACCTTCCTAGGATTACGCTTCATCAGGTGCGAAGACTCACATTTCTTGTTGAGGAAAGTGAAGGTCTGAAATCAGAGAAAAAATTACATTTACAATGAACGTCCTGATGTTCACAAATCGCAAAGGAGGTAAGGAATACAGTCAGAGTATTGATAAAAACAATACATATTAGATGGGGAAGTAACAAGAGCATATTGCGACCGGCTTCAGGGCAACATAACCATAAAATGACAGTAAACAATAACCCGTCGTTACGAGAGAGATTATAGACATCCGAACGTTTCGCAGTCTGAACAGGTTGAATAGCAAAGAAAAGTACCTCACGACTAAACACAAGGCACCAAAAACAAAATTACGGAGAAATCACACGTGGCTAAACCCTTCAGCGTCGAGCGAGACGTAAAAGGTTATGTCGCTATGTTCAACACCAAACGAACAAAACTCTAAGAGCAAATTTAAGAGTCACAGTCAACTTAAAGTATATCTTAGACAACATGAAATACTTCCAAAAAATCGTTAAAATTAAAGAACGATACAATGAAGAAGAGAAACATACCTTGCCGTCCACTTTGACCATGGTCTTGCCATGGCCAGGGTAGATTTTGTACCCACTGTACACGCACAAACCGACCCTGCAAAGAGACCAGAAAATTAGTGTTAAACACAAAAGTAAAATACTTAACACAGATGAAGATTCTTTCAGGCTGATGAAATTGGATAAAGTTTTGTTTTCAACCAGCACTTACTTCATCTTCACGGGTGTGCTAAAGGGAAGTGGAAACAACAAAGGAAGACTGAGAGCAGGACACCGAGAAACACGCGATCCACCTGGATCCACGAACGGACGGAATACAAAGCGGTGGATGCAACGCAGGCAGCGTTCTTGGTATGAGAAATAAACAAGGAAGCAAAAGAAAGGCTCGCGCGAGGCTAAATTCTATTTCCGGAAACAGTTCAAAGTTAACGCGCGAGATGGGCCAATGGGCCCGTAGGGAGCGCGAGATGGTTTGGGAAAGTGCTGGTTTACATAGAGGTTACGCTTGAAATGAAAGCAACGAATTCGAGCGGATAGACCAGTTTCGCTTCATCTCAAGCGTAACCTCAGTGCGCTTGGAAAATAGCTTCAGGTTACGCCTTAGTGTTCCCAGAGTAGGGATTCTTGTGTTTACTTCGGTTCACTTTGCTTCTAACGTACCGGAAATATTTTCAATGGGTTTTGATTAATGAATTAATTGGCCATAGTTGCGATCTGTTTTTCAATTTTGGGAACAAATCACGTGAATCAAAAGTGGCAAGCGCTCTACAAATGTGTCAGACAAACTACAAATAAGTTCAAATATTGGCCAATTTCCCTTCAAGTAGTAAGAATAAAAATATTTTGCCAGTCTAATGAAGCGATAAGACATTACGTATTGTTTAGTAGACTTGTTGGCGTTGGCCGCGGCCTTGTGTTTTCAGTGTTGCCTGCCACATCCACCAAGACGCATTGACCACTGGACTGGCATGGCGGGCCAGGTCAGTGCTTACCGCCCGTCCACCAGTTATTTCCACCCCACCCCACCGAGGACCTTGTGACCTGAATTGCTCGACCCAAATTGGTCACCACTTCCGACTGCGGACGCAGCCCCGACAACTCCAGCACCGCGGCCACCCCGACCTCGCCTGCGCCACCTAGGGTGTGATTCCGAACAGCGTTTAGTTGTGTTCTCTCTCTTGCATCTCATGGCCGTGTCCCAGCAGTGCAACAAGGGCACAGAGACGAAGCCACTGCGGAGGCACCTAATTCTGCTCTGCTGCCCCCACCTTGCTCACGCCTCAGGTCGGGGCCGGGCCTTCCCTCGGGGCCGGGCCGGGCTGGAGTGTGAAGGAGAATATCAAGTTGGCGATTTTGCGACTGCAACCATGCGACTTTGCTACTTGCGCTTTGGCAAAACTGAGGCGAAACCTGACGCCCCTTTCCAAGCGGACTGAGATTTCTCTTGAAATGAAGCATCACTAGTCCATTTGCTCCAGTTAGTCCTATCTAAGCTTCAAGCGTTCATTCAAGCGTACACTTAGTTATGCCGTGTTTACCATAGCGAAATTATGACTTGCGCGACTTCGCGATTTGCGCAACTTTGCGAATTGTGACTTTGCAGCTTGCGATTTTTTTCAGCTTCGAAGCCCGAAAACCCTTTAAGATTCTACAAAAACGCTGCCTGCCACATACGATGCTTATATTCTAGATACCCTACTATTTATTATTTTTCTGCTGTTTTAAGTTTTAGTCGTGGTGCTAAATTTTCACATCCAATTTCAGCTGAGCATTTTATTTTATTTATTTATTTATTTATTTATTTATTTATTTATTTATTTATTTATTTATTTATTTATTTATTGGCTGAGCCAATACAATACTAAAATATAATATACAAGACAATACTATATGCGAAGCCAAGATTCCTGCATCACGTTCTTCCTCCTAATACAGCCGCAGACACGGTACTTTCCAGTTCGTCAACCTAACAAAACTAAAATGTTAAGATGGTAATAAAATTGTAATGAAGAAACAAAAACACAATTGCGTTATCTGTGTTGTCTGGAGATGAACAGTAGGGATAAAAAAATAGTTTCCAAAGTAAAAATGTTCTGTAATTTTTTTTTATCATAGTAAGAGTGTAAGTTTGTATGGGATTGCTATGTTGGTATTGTCCAGTGTTGTTTGCGTCGTCTGTTGGGGGGGGGATCAGGAGCAATCAGGCGAAATAATGGCGGTGTCAGCTGGTGCCGGAGGCCGATAGTCGACATGAGTTCAGATAGGTTAAGTAAAATTAAGTAAAATCAGATAGGTTAAAAATGTGAAAGATAGGTTAGGTTAGGTTAGGTTAGGTTAGGTTAGGTTAGGTTAGGTTGCAGTGTGAAATGAACCGAGGACATTTGTTAAATGCAATTGGGTGGGGAATAAACCTAACCAAGCTAATGTACTCTAGCTTATGCACGAATAATAACCTGAATTCTCGACGTTATCCCTAATATATATATATATATATATATATATATATATATATATATATATATATATATATATATATATATATATATATATATATATATATATATATACAGTCTGTTGAGCTCAGCCTGGGAGGCACTGCCTCTTACTAGTTTATTTATTTATTTATTTATTTATTTACTTGCTCCTCGGCGCTTGATTATTTGTGGGCAAGACAGAGTAGGGTTTTCAGGGGCTATGTAGACGCTAGAAGTCACCGAAGTTTCACGTTGCGGTCGCAAATTTGCTATCTGGATATCCCGCCCTGAGACTTGACCGGGTCTCGCTCTCGCTGGCCAGCTGGTTCACCCCCGGTCCCGGTCGAATGTCGCACTCCGGACTCCGGGCCGGCCGCGCCTTGACCCACAATTACCTTGGTGAAAATTTCATGAGCCAGACTAGCAGTCTGCGGCGAGGCCGTGGCGTGCGGGTTGGGCCCGGAGGAGGGTGGAGTTGAGCCCCGCGCCGCCCCGCCAGCCCCGGCGCGCTCATCGATTGTGCCCTGGCGGCTTGGTGCGCGGTGGTAGAGCCTCAGGGGGAGTCTCTCTTCGCGGTGCGCTCAGCCCGAGGGGTACCTCACCTTCTCCGATGAGTGTGCACCCTGCGTTCCAATCATTTTCCAATCACTATCCAGTCACAAAATTTTTCGACAAAAATCTACTTTCAGCACCTTAAAATTGCAAAATATCGTATTGGTGCGAAAAATTTATAGCTGTCTTCAAATTTTGGTGAAATTTTCCTTCCAATCACGATACAACCCTCCAATCAGTGTATACACCCATTCAAAGAGTGAGGTATACCCCTCGGCTCAGCCGCTCAGTCTTCGGCGGGGTGGCGGGGCGGGCGGGGCCCCTCGTCACATCGCACCCGAGGGGACTTTTGTTCGGGTCGCCAGAGAACTTTTATGATTTTTTTTTTTTTTTTTTTTTTTTTTAGTGTTGAAACCTCTTTTGACTGAACTATCAGGCAAAGGTTCCTGGCATATTCAGCCTCGGCGAGTGATCGACAAAAATTTAGAGTTACGCCTTCCCCAAGAACGCCCGCCTGACCCCGATCCCGATCACTTAAAAACGGGCCTTTCCCTCCTCGCGGACAACAACCATACTGGCCTTGTGCGATTCCTTAATCCTCCGGGGGAGAGTGCACCAGATTGCTAACATGCCGGTCTTTGAAAACGCAACAAACTACCCACCCTCAAGATTGCCCGCTTAGAGACGAAAGAAGCCCCCTTCCCACACGTTCCCACATCAGCACCTTTCGGATTGATGAAGCTAGGGGATCGCTCTGGAGGTTGATTCCCAATAGCGTTTAGTAGTGTCCTCACTCTCTCGCTCCTTATGCCCTCGCCCCACGAGTGTGACAAGGACAGAGATACGAGAACAGTATGCGGAATCACCCCACAGGTACCTCAGCTGGGTCCGGGGTGACCCGGGCGACCCGTACTTCCGTCTGATTTCGAAGAGCGCTCCTATCGCTCCCGTCCTGATCGCACCTATGATGGCGGTACCCTGTTTGGGGATGGCAGGGCCTCATGAGTGCAACTGGTGCAACAAGGACGGAGACGAGAGAGCGATCTTCTGAATCACACACTCCCGGCTTATGTACTTTTTTGTACGTAGCTATGTAAATCTATGTGCATGCTTAACTTACGTATAAAATTCTTACATAGTTACGCATTAAAAGGCTCACTTTTTACGTGATAACGTAAGAATTTTTACATAATTATGTAAGAAATTTTACGTGAGCTACGCATGCACATAGATTTACATAGCTACGTACAAAAAAGTACATAAGCCGGGAGTGTACAGACGGCAGATTGGGCACGGCCTCTACTAATAAAGGCTGTTCGGATTCACCGGGCCGTCCCCGGGACCGGGGCTGGCGGCGCCTGTCACCTCAGCTAGGGGCGGCGTGGCCCTGGAGGGCTGAGAGGGCGGGCCCGCCCCGCCCGGCCCGCCCGGCCCCCCCCAGGCCTGCGGTGCGATGCGTGACTGAATACATAAACCGGCACGCCGACCGCGGCGTTTCAATCGATACGGCCGGTCTAGGCTGCCCTAAAGTCCGGCCGTCGAAGCTTTGGTCTCGGCGAGTGCAGACGGTGGTGAGGTAAGGCCGATAGGTTTGTCTGGTCGCGCTGTAGACAGTGCCGGTTGGGCACCGACTGTGACTGGCCGGGCCGGGCCGGGCCGGGCCGGAGTGGGGCGGCGCAGGGAGGGAAGACCAAGACCAGCCCAACGGCGCGGCCGCCGCGGCGCCTGGTGCCCCCCACCACCGACCCGCCTCGAAGCAGCGCCATTCCAAGTTCGATCCGAATACTATTCCGCGACATTCCCGCAGCGCGCGCTCCGCCCGCTCCGCCCGCTCCGCCGCCGCGTCCGCGCGTCCGTGTTAGGTTGCTTAGGCCCCTGCGCCCGTTGGCAACGCAGTTCTGAAATATACATCGACCGTACCGAAGCAATGGGAAGGTTATTGTGAGTGAAAACCGACGAGTGATAACCGGTAAGCATCGCGATGCCGACTGCAGCGGCGCTCGCCAGCCGTGCCCGTGCCGTTATGTGTCCCGTCGCGCCGGTAAAGCAGCCCGCCGCAAGCAGCACGGGCTGGCCTTCCCCTTCCTTTTGATAACTTTCTCTTATTAAGACATTCCTTCCTTAATTTCTTTTTCCTAAAATAATGACCTTTGTGGATTCATACTGACCGTAACTTTAAATCGTGCAATGGTTCTTGCACAACGGACCCCTTAACCATTTTCCTTGGGACAGACTCGATATACTCATCCAATTTTCTTGATTTGTTCCTTGCGTTGTCTTGTAATTTACATTTCTAAATCTTAGCTTCCTCTAAATTTCTTAAAATAGTGTTGAACACAATTTTGTTGTTTATAAAGAATACTTTATGTTGATATAGGTATAGTGATGGAAAAGAAAGCAATGAGTGGTAGAGGTAAGGCCAATACTGCATTCTACGAACCTCCCACATGTGTCAGGAAGACAAGCTCTGAAATTATCAATGAAGCACGAGCCTCTATCATGCACAGTGTTGCACCAAGTTCATCAAGTGGCAATGTTGCTATCATTCAGCCTGTCAACACTAAAAGACCTTTTACCCCTCGTGATGGCCAAAGGACATTGTTTGGACGTTCCAGAGGTTCTGGACAAAGACCTCCTAGCTCTTTCAGGTAAGTAATAATAATAAGTACTAATAACAAGTGAATGTTTTGAGGGACTTATGCAATTTTTATAGAAACTGGCTCTGAAACAATAAACATTTGGGGAGCACAGGATTGGTTTATTAAACTTGCAACTCTACTAATAATTTCTATAAACATATCTTAGTTTTTTTGAGGGGGTAATTTCATGTTATTTTTTAATCTAAGCTTGGAACAGTTTTCATTTAAGTTTATTTGAACAGCTTGCGTTATCTGCAAAACCAAGAAAGTGGGGAGTCTGGGGACGCAAGTTCCTCAGGCAGTCTTCCCACTAAAAGAGCTCAGCTTATGCCAATGACAATGAGTGGAGTGGCATCTCTGGACATGGTAAAAGGTAAATGGGGAAAATATTCTCCAGTTTTTTTTATCTAATTATATGTATATATATTTGTTTTTTTGGTGTGTGTGGGAGGGGGGGGGGGAGTGAGGGGCAGAGCTAAAAGTTTACGATCTTAAAGGACATGCCATACTAAAAACAAATCTTCAAATTACTTGTTTTCCAGAAATCACAGGGAATTCTCTAACACGACTGCCATCCATAAGTAAAATTGTTGATGCTCAAGATATTCGTCGGAAAAGAAGACATCAGTTCAGAACCTCCACATCTCTTGACAACTGTGGGTAGACAATATTGTAATACGTAGTTATCTTTGATAAATAAGTTTCCAAAAATACTCTATAACACAGTGCTGAACTTTTCTTTGTTTAATAGTGCCAGAAGAATTAGAAGGTCCAGAGACTTTCTCTCATGAAGCTCCAATTCGTAATGCATACAGCAGCCCCAAGGAACACATTGAACGTCTCTCTGATTGTTTGGATGTGGTTGGTTTGCAAAAGAGTAAAGCAAATTCCTCATCATCTGAAAATAGTAAGACACGTAGAAAACTGATGAAACATGATGACCTCGCTTCGAAGACTGGTTTTTCTTCTGAAGATAATTTTAGCTCTGCAAAAGATGCAGAATCAAGAGGTCATCACCTTAATCAGAGAACTATGCTTTCTTTGGATGTTGGGAATTTTTCTCATGACCAAATTGAGAAACCAGAGACACAAATAAATCCACTTACTGAAAGAAGGCCAAACAAAAACTCTACCTTGCAAGACATAGAACATAATTTGTTTGGGCCAAATATAATTTCTGAAGGTTTGAATTCTCCATATTTCTATTCAAAAGGTGATGGAGGAGTTTTTGGTGAAAAAGTACAAGACAAAAATGGTAAGTACCACTATAGTTTCATGGAATACATATCAGCAGTCTTCCAAAATTGTAAAAACTTTGAATGCCAACTGCTCCATTCACTTAAGACTTGCATCAGCTGAAGTTAGTGATCTGGCATATAGAGGTGGGTCGTGAGAGGTGCGTTTCACATGTTCCAGATCCTTCAGTTGTGGCCATGGGGCAGTGGACAGAAATTGAGAGTTGGCTATTGCAACAATTCAATTGGTAATAAGCCAAATATTTGGGACAAATTCTCAAAAACAAAATCCCATCTAGTAAATAGATTTGAATTACACCAATTAGTTTCCTTTGGGTTTTTTTGATAGGATACCCCCTTTATTTCAATTAAGATCAAGGTGAGTCATTAGTACAAGTGACTCTCAAGTACATTATGCCAGAATGGCAAATTTTTCTGGACTGGTATTAAAATAGGAAATATTTTCTAGCGCACCCTAGTTTATGCAGTACTTTAGCTTCAATAATAAACAGAGATTCTTACCTTTGTACGTTGATTTGTAGCAATAAACTTGGTTTATGATTTGGGTATATAATGCTTACTGTTGTTTCTTCGTTTCTCAGGTCAAGCACCCCATGGATTTGAATTGGACAAAGAATCTGCAATTTATGATAATTGTATCAACGAAGCAAAGTTAGCCAACTCATACGGGGGTAAAATTCCCGAAGACAGCAACATAGGTGCTTCCAAAATTCATCAGATACTTAACAAACTCACAGAACTTGCACTTAGTGGTAAGCTAAACATCAAATGAAGATACGTAAAATATATTTGTTGTCAAAATAGTTTTTAAAAATTGAGTCACTTAATTTTTGATCCTAGAAGGACCTGATGCTATGGTCATGTTGGGGTTGGATGAACTCTATAATGCCCTGAGAGGATCAGGTTTGCAGGGAAAGGTTGGAATAAGCTCTAAAATTAAGACACAAGTACTTAAATGTGTATACAAATTTGTTGAACGTTCAGAAGATGCTCTTCTACTGAAACTTGCTCGCATAATATTTTGTGTAAGTAGTAATACAAGTAAAAATCTAGTAACCGCAAAATTTTCTGGTACTTATATTTGACTTTCAGTTGCCAGTTACTGGTAGTAATTTGGCTGGTGTCTGCAAGTTGGTTTTTAAAGTAGCAAGGAATGACAAAAATGATATTTTGTTCTCGGAAGGAAATATATTAGGTATGTTTCATTTTCAATTAGCATTGATGGATGAATATTTTTGTTCACAAACAAAGAAACAAAACTGTAATTCAAATGGTTTTCATTTAGACCTATTTATTGATGCACTTGGAAGTGCTAGCCCTCTTGAGGATGCTGAAGCTTGTGTGTATGGATATGGTGCCCTAAAATTCCTCACAATGAACAATCAGCTTCTCAACCATATACTTGATCTGGGCACCTTAGATCTGATGGTTCTTCACCTTAAAATTGTAAATTCTGTGGTAAGCAAAATTTCCATACTAATTCATGATTATTTTTGCAATCTAAAATGTATAAATATTTCATAATTTTACAATCTTGAATTCTTTTAGCGATCAGAGGGGGGGAGAATACCAGAGCAAACTAGCCATGCAATATTTCAGCTGACAGGAGCATTAAGAAACATCGCTGGGGAAGAGTCAACATTTCCTATGCTAGAAGCCAATGGAGCTGTGTGTCAGCTCTGCATATCAATGGAATTTTTCAGCTGTGACCTTGATCTTGTAACAAATATTGCTCGTACGTTCAGGTAAAAAGATAATGTAGAGAAATCTGATGTACACAATAGAAATAGCAAAAACTTTTACTTTCCAAAATTCAAACCATCAAGAATGAAATTTTTTCTTTTTCTTTTTTAGCATTATTTCTACTAATGATGATTGCTGTCAAGCTATCGCCACGTACAAAAACTGCACAAAATTATTTGCCACATTATTTTCGAAGTATCCCGGACACCAAGACATTGTTGTCAGGTTGGGATATGCTATGGGTAACCTTTTGGCAAAGAATGATGAAATACGTTTGCAGGTAAATACTGTTTTCAGAATTATTACTCGAAGGTTTGACAATGTTTTCAATTATGCAGAACAACACTGTACAGCAAATGTTTGTTACTAAAGCTTTTAGATACTGAAGGAGCTATGGATACATTACTGGACTTGCTACAACTGTACTTACAAAAAGATCTAGAGCTAGCCACTAATGAAGCAAAGAGGTCTCTTCATAGAGATGAACAGAGCTTGTCTATAGAATCAGGATCAGATGGATCAATTGAAGATGTCATTGTTAAGGTAAAGAAATCAGACCTCAATATTTGATGTGCATAAGATCTTGTTTTGCTAAATTAATAATATCTTGTTGTGTTTTTATCAGATAATAAGGATTGTTGCTAACATGAGCATGAATATGGAAGTTGGAGAGCGTCTAACATGCCTGCCAGTTGTGAATGAAACCGAGCTTAAAGATGGGATTAATGATTCATGGAAAGATCATTTAAATGAAAAAGATACTGCTGTGAGTAAAATCCATGGTTCATGTTTTAAACTTTAGTGACTAAATTATAAGTGTAAATTGCTTCTCTTTCAAGGTCGGAAACAGAGCAATAGGACTTTTGTTGATGGTTCTAAGACGCAAATCCATTGCAGAAAGTGCAGAATTAGTCTTGTCAACACTTAGTACTTTCAATAATCTAACATATTACCCAAGTGGTGCTGAACTTTCAATCTTTAATGCTCACCTTATGGACATCTCTCAGGGTAAATAACTAGAAATCAAGTTGCCATACAAATGCTTGAGTCCTGGTTTCTATTCCCAATTTATCTTTCAGCTCTGTACACACTTCTAATGAGTAATCTCGATGAGTGTCTAGTGGAAGCTACAAAAGTACTTGGTAATCTAACTCGCTCAAAGCCAGCAAGAGATTTCCTTTTGGAAACCGGAGGTAATATAATTGTTGCAAGGAAATTAAGAAAAGGTAGTTTCTGTCCTCAAACGGAGATTTGATTAATTAATTTGAATATTATTGGAAGGCAAAACTCACTCAGACATATTGAACTTCAATTTTATTTCTTGAAAAAATTTATGTAGCCATCTATATTTAGTAAAATGAAATATTGTTCCGGTTTCGTTTATTCCCTTCTTTAAACTGATATGATTCTTTACATAAATACTTACAGGGCTCAACCAGCTTCTCAAGTTTTTGAGTACTGACAATCATGAACTCTTACGTTCAACAACTGGAGTACTAGTTAATCTGATGGCTGATGCTGACAAACGAGAGGCTCTCCAGCGCACACCAGGGATTTCAAGGTTTCTTACACAGCTCTCCATGTTTGCAAATTCCCAAAGAAATGATTGAATATATGTAATTGCATTTCATTTTATTGCAGGCTCATTGCTATACTGCTGTACCATGGGGAAACGGACTGGCAGTTGTCTAGCCTAATTTGTCAAGTGTTATGGAATTATTGTATTGACATGACTAATTTAAACTGGCTTGGAGCTGATCAGTCCAATCAGCTAGTTGAGGTGTTGGTGGATTTTCTAGGTATTTAATTTCTTTTAGGACTGATGGAAGAATGACCAGTCTAATTGCTAAGGAAAGCTACACTAAAAATATGACAATTTTGGGTCGAAATTTTGCTTGATTGCTAACAAAAAAAAATCCCAATAAACATAACTTAAATTTTTATTTTTAAAAGCTTTTGGGGAGGAGATGGGGGAAGAGGGTTGACATGGGGTCGTATGGGGTCGCGAAAATTTTGGCCTGTCATTTTAGGGTCGCGAGAAAAAAAAGGTTGAGAACCGCTGCCTAAGGAGCATCCTACACCAGGAAGAAAATTGTTTGAACTCCCATTACTTACTTGAGACTTGAGTCACTCTAAGCTCTCTTCTTCAAAATCGTCGAAATGCTTATTTAAGTCCCACTTTTCTCACAACTATGTTTTTTTCAATGTTCAAAAACTATTTTGCATGGCTGGTAGGAAGTTTAAGGTCTGAAATTTTGAAGGGTGTTCTACAAATCACCATAGTCCAAATCCCACAAATATATCATCTTCTAAGAGAAAAAATAAATTAAGTCTCAATTTTGGTCAATTTTAATCTTTTGAAAAATTTGAAATGTCAAAAAGTGCCCAAAAAATCCAAATGACAAAATTGAGAAATAGAACAAAGCCAACTGTACCCTGCACTTCCTGATTTCAGAAGAAAAAAATGCATACTTCCTACCTCCAAATTCTTCATAACTTTTGAAGTGGTGGCTCACGGAAAAGATTTGTTCTTTTTCATAGCATACTAAATATGACAATCACATGTTCCCTAACTTCTCGCTCTTCATTCATAGTGACATTCAATGTAGCGTCAACTGATCTTTGAAAATAATGAAAATGATTTAAGGAGGGCACGTCTGTATCATTAATATTACTATGCATTTGCTTTCAGATGATGAACGTTTCTTTGGAGCAAGAAATTTTGCATCAGCTGACGACAGCAGTGATGCTACAAATGGGATGATGAGCACATACCAACAATGGGAAGAGTTTGCAGTCATAGCCACAAACTTGTTAGAAAAGATGGAGAGCTACAGAGAGAGAACACAACAAACTGGACTTCCACATTCATTGCCTATGAACCAACTAAACATAAATGCTAATGCAGCTGAGATGAGGGGCAGTCAGTGGGAAGAAATACCACCAAAGAAGACCTCATTGCTCCCAACAACTAGTATATCATGATTACCAACTACATTTTGTGTGCAATCATAAAAAAATATTAAAATGAAAGAAAGATCACTGTCTTTGTTTAATATTTTTCCAAATGTAGCAAAGAATTAGTAATGAGTAATCTTCCATTTTATCCTCAACACACAGGCAAATGATTGAAGGACTTGTGAACCCAATATTATCTGAAAGGCAGGTATGAAAACTAGATGCTTGAGAAAGGAATGAAAAAAGTTAGAATGTTACTATTAAATCAATATATTTTCTGACATTAGTAGTAATGTTTGGACGAGCCACATACAACACTTGACCCATATCCAAACACTTGACGCAAACACCAAACTTGAAGAACAACTTGATTTTCTCAATGATCTCCTATGTCCCAGCTACCAGGTACTACTACAGGCTACCAGGGACAGCTACCAAGGAGAATTGCAGGATCAAGGTAGAGGAAAACAGCAAACCAAAAATTCTTTGCTTTGCATAGTAATTAGTTGTCACAATTGCTGTGTGAAAAGATACAGAATCAGGACACATTACTCACAGCTCACACAGGATTAAAACGTTAAAACACAATTTATTCTATCCTACCTCCTATTAACAAATCAAATAAATAATTTCTTATCACCTATGAGTACAAGTGTACTTAATTTTTCACTTCTCAAATTTCTTTCCATTGGAATGTGAAATATCATCCAAATGTGTTTCAGTTACTGACATAGCAGCAAACAAACTAATTTGTAAAGTGGCAATGCGTGAGGACAAGGTATGGGTGCTTTGATATGTTCCCGTTCACCAAGGCACAGCCACATTCCCAATTTCGACGACTAGATTCAATTTCCTTGCCTAATCAAGACCTTCCAGTGAAATAGGACAAATATTTAACCGCAGCAATGTTTTCAGAAAACTACATATGATAATATGTGCAGACTTCATGATCGAATACTGCTCTCCACATCTTTCTAATCAAAGTCATTTTAATACAGAACACATTTCAGTAGGCGGATCAAATCAAATCTCAAATTAATAAGAAAATCAAATGAGACACATGCACACCGTGTTCTTTTTCTTTTATATTTCACAGGAACAAATTATGGTATGATATGGCAAACACTGGAAGACCAGGGAAAAAGGCAAAGACCAAAAATATATATGTATTTACAAGCTACCTATTTAAGGTGCCAAAATTTCTACCATTGGTAACATTTTGCATTCTACACATTCAATACAATTCCTTATTTGCAAACAACTCATGCTTCACAACTACTTTGATAGCAACATTTCCCCGGCGAGCTGCAACTTTACCACGCGGCTTCTTTCTCCTACTTAACACACGAAAAGTAAACACACGATGGCACCGACTGATGGCGACACAGAGCGGGTGGCCCTACCCCGCCCCGCAACCACAGAGAAAGAGGTAATACAATAAGTCATAAAAAATAACGCAAATAAATAGCGGTCTGGGCCGCGGGGTGGACCCGCGGGCTCCTGCCCTGAGCTGTCCAGGGCTGAGTGCTACACCAGGGCGTCCCCGACGGCCGCCCCCGCCCCCAGGACCCGCCTCCAGCGGCGCCACCAGGGACGGCGGCCGCGGCGGCGGCACAGTCTGACGGGCAGGGCCGGCAGGGCCAGAAGGACCAGAGTCGCCCTGGCGATCGAGCCCAGCACAAGCTGCAACAGGAGCTGCAGCAGGACCCGCAGGGACACGGCCCGCGGCCCCGTATCACAGACAAACGCGACCCTCCCGGCGAGGCCCGGACCCGGGCCCGGCGCCGGCGGCGGGGGTCATGTGGACGACGTCGCCGGCGATGAGAGCGCCGTCAACGCGGACGACGACGCCTCCTCGCTGGGGGCGGGCCGCGGGGCGGGGTGGCCGTCGAAAGGCAGGGGGAGGGGGTTCGGGGGCGGGCTGGGGGCGGGACTGCGCTCCTGCTCCAGGCTGTCCAGGCTGGACGCGGGGCTGGACGCGGGGCTGGGCTCCAGGCTGCGCAGGCTCTGCAGGCTCTGCTCCAGCTCCAGCAGCTGCCCCATGAAGTTGAGATTGGGCGAGATGATGGGCCGCACGGCCTTCACCTCCTTGTAGGCCTCGGCCATGCTCAGCCCGCGAGCGCGCATCAGGTAGGCTATGGCGACGGCCGCGGACCGCGACACGCCCGCCTGGCAGTGCAGGAGCACCACACCGCCGCGGCTACGCGCCTCCTCTGCAACAAGACAAGAAGCAGACACTTCAGTGACACGTCGGTACAAAGCGGCAGACGTTCACGTCGCAAGGACGCGCAGGCGCAGGGTCTGCGCGCCGGCAGGGTAGGCAGCACACACGACTCGGCGCCACGCCGCGCCCTCGTGACGCGGACGGGACGGGATGCCCCAGCCCGGCGCGGCGCGGAGCGCGGCCCACTTGCGCTCGCACAACTTGTTGAGTGATTTTTCCGCGCCTCACCGCGGAGAGGGGAAAAAGGGGTGAGGAGATGACTCACTGCTCGGCGGCTTCTACGCGTTAAGGTTCGCTCCGTACTCGCTCCCTAGATCCCTCCATCCCTTAAACTGTACCCGTCGTCCTATCTTCCCGCACCTTGGTCGGCACGCCATCCTGAGCCGAGCCAGGTCAAAGGGATCAGTCACACAGAGAGTGTTAACAGTAGGAGAAAAGGACGGAAGGACAGAACTGGGGCCGGTCAGGTTTGGGAGTGGGAGAGAGAGAAGGAGATGGAGAGAAGGTCGTAGGAAATCACACGGTCAGAGAGCTCGGCTCGGCGCCCAGTCTAATGTCTACCGGTCGAGCCAGCGGCTGCCGCTGTTGGGGGAGGGGAGGGGAGGGGCACTACCGCGCAGCCCGCAGCGATGACTCACCTCCCCGCCACACACCGGGCGGGGCTGCGCACGGCTGTGCCGCGCTGGCAGCGCAGCGGTGTGCTTGAGAGTAGGGCGATACAGTACACTATACAGCGGCCGTACAGCGCGGCGCGGAGGGCAGCAGCAGGCGCCACGCTGATTTTCTGCACCCCATTGTCACCACGTGTCCGGGCCCTGCCCCGCCCCGCCCGCCCGCCACGTGCACATGACGACCCTCTCGCACCAGACAGAGTGTGCGCTGCGTGTGAGTCACTGGCGTGGCGGCCGGGGCGGGGCGGGGCACCGGCGCGGCGTGCTTGACCCCGTCGCGGCCCGGCGAGACGGTCCGCAGCGCAGCGGCGCCGCCCTCTCTACGCGGCTGCGTTCTCGAGTAAAGAGTCATACGGTTTATGCTCTGTGTTGCGTTTGACAGCGGGGGTGCGGGGCGCGCGGGGCGGGTCCTGGTGGGGTGGCTGAGAGCACGAGGGTGCTAAAGAGGGGAAGGGCCTCGCCACTTACGTCACCAAGGACGCGGGCGCGGCGTCCTGTCCTCGCTCCCTCCCCCGGCCCAGCGGGCCGCGGAAGACTCCTGGAGATGACTCACACTCAGGCCGGAGCGGCTCGGCTCGGGAGGCTCGGGGCGCGGGTTGGGCAGGGGCTGGAAGGGAGGCTCTCTTTGAAAGCCCAGGACTCACAGGAAGCCGCCACGGGGCGGGGCGGGGCGGGGCGGGGCGGGGCGGGGCGGGGCGGGGCGGCGGGTCTGGCAGGGGTTTTTAAAGCCGCTTATACGCTGCGGGACAGACACGGTAACGCGATAGGGACCCACCCAGGGTCCCTCCCTCCGCGGCACGACAGAAAATCTATGTGACCTCAGACTCGGCCCAGCCAGCCGACACTGTTCAAAATCCCGCACTACAGTACGACAAGGTGGGCGTGATAAACCGTGGTAGAGGAGGAAACGGAATTACAAAGAAATACCCAAAATGCTCCATGTAAATAGACAGCAACGCCTCAAAACAGGGGTAGGGATGGGAGTGGGGAAGTATTAACTTTAAATTTTTAGCTATACAAATGCCGAGATTGTTTCTCAAGTTTCGTTGAGTTAGGTGAATTACGTGGATTACGAAACTAAAAGATTACTAACACCAGGAGGATACTCACCGATGAAGTTGAAGGCGTCGTGGAAGTGATCCCGCAGGCTCTGCTGCCAGCAGTCCCGGGCGGGCAGGGCGCGGTGCCGGACCCCCGCCGCGCGGTAGGCCTCGTCGGACACGCCGGCCGGCGCCGAGGTGACGCTGAGCACGTAGTCGGCGCCGAGCAGGCGGAGCGAGCGTAGCGAGGCATCGCGGGCGTTGCCCAGGTACAGGTGCGGCAGCAGGCGGGACGCGGGCGCCGCGTCCACGTCCAGGGGGCCGGGACCCGCGGGGGGCGGCGAGTCCGGACGCGACCCGGGCGGCGACACGGCCCCGGCCCCAGGCAGCAGGGCGTCCTCGCACAGCTCGCGGTGCCGGCGGTGGAATTCCCTGTGACCGCCTGCGGGGCAGAGAGACAACGAATTAGTCTAACACGAGGACAGTTTTTTTTTGTTTCACGCTGTGTATACAATGTTTTAGCACATGATATATTGATGTATGATGTACAGATAAGCTGAACTTAAAATCATAACAAAGTGAAAGGTAACGCATCAGATAGTTTGCACCTCGCCGTGTACTCTTATAGTTCCCCAGCTAAGAGAGAAATGTACACCTAAGGAACTTCAATGGAAGCCTATTGACGTCTACATTGGTATAAACCACCAAAACACATACAAATTCACCTATCAGAGATTAAATTTAAAAACGCAGTCCTTCACAAAGGGGAGGAGGGCCGCGCCGGGGGCATTCATAACACCATCACCAGGGCCATCTTGAGCGGCAGAGACCGTCGTGATAGTATGCAGCGATAACGAGAAAGAGAGGGAGACAGTGAGAGAAAGAGACGAGGACAGTTAACGACGGAGTAAGAGTGGCAAGAGCAGCATGGCCAAGGCGAGTTCGGCTGCACTCGCTTTTCATTTTTATTCTTATCTCCTGAATGAGGCAGACGCGCCGAGCTCGGCTAGTCTCATGCCCGCGGGAAGCGCGGCGCTGTCCAGCGCCACCTGCCTCGCCCCGCCCCGCCCCGCCATAGCTACGCCAGCAGTCAGCGGCCAGCAGTCAGCGGGACGGCGACCATTGACATCGGCCGGGCCGGGCCGGGACCACACGGCTCCAACCATCCGCTTTCCAACTTGCCTCGCCATTCAAGCGCGGCTGGGACGGGGCGGGGCGCGGCCGGCCAGGAGAGGCCAAGACCTTGGCAGCAGCAACCCAGCGCGCCCCGCCCCGCCCCGCCCCGCCCCGCCCCGCCCCGCCCCGCTCGCCCGGCCCGATAAGGACCAAATGAATAACGGGGGCACGACGAAGCGGCAGCGGGGCGGCCATTCATCGATAAGCCGGGCGGGGTGGCCAAGGGCCCGGGAGCGATACGCACACGCATGCGACTCCTTGCAGCCCCGCCCCGCCCCACCCCACCGCGCCCCAGCGATTCTTTGGCTGACGTTTCAGGCATCAAAACGCGGACCGCGGCCGCTGTGACGCGAGGGCAGCAGGGTCTAGGTGGGCCTGGCGGGGCGGGGTGGGGTGGGGTGGGCCGCGCTCGCGTCACCTCTGCGGGTGGAGCGATACAGAAGCACTGGCGCGGCCACAGCCACCATCCACGCCACATCTCCGGGCGGGGCGGGGCCGGCGGGGCAGCTGCTTCCTGGACAAGAGGAAGCACGCCTGCTCAGCTGCAGCCACCCCCAGGCCCCGGCCCCAGCCGGGCCCCGGCGGCTTGCAACGCGCCCGGAAACACGCCAAGATCCCTTCAGGAGGAAAAAAAAGTTTAGGCGACCTGACAAAGTCCCAGAGGGAAATAATTCTGAATTTTGGTGAACGAGTTTAGAGAACTTTTAGTAATTTTTTGGTTCAGTCTTTCCTAGAGTTCTGTAACTTTTAGAAATTTTTTAAACTTCCCTTATATTTTTCAGATTTTTTAATATCATTTTCGGAATTTTTCCTGATTTTTAACTTTTTTTTCTGAAATACAAGGTGTACAAAAATTTCAGAGTTGGTTTCCCTCGCAATGTATAACGTTCAGGGGGCAGACCTAGGCCGACGATCCCCTCCCATACCTATATTGGGCACGCGCCTAAAGGAAACTGGACGGTCACGACGCAAACTTGATATTTCTTAGCGTTTTAGTCTCGGTTTTAGTGCACTGGAAAAAGAAAGGTGTTGAGGCGTGCCTTTACAGCCGTTCGAAAGAAAGGAACTGAAGAGCCCTAAAGGTGCTAAAAGTTACAGTGTCTTTGGCAGTTTTAGTGCTATTGCGGCACAAAGTTTTTGTTTTGTTTATTTATTTATTTATTTAAATTTAGAAATCGTGTCGGTTAGCTATGCTGGAACGTTATCTTGCGGCCTCTTTTCAAGATTAACATAAATTGACTCATGATCTTCCGCAAACACGGAATTCTTCGTCTGTTTAGCTTAGAGGACGGCGTTGCCGCAGAGGCAGGCAGGCGGCCCGCTCCGCCGGAGCCTGACCTCTGCGAGAACGTGAGTCACCTCGATCCGCCCCGCCTCACCCCGCCACGCCCTGCCCGCACACCTGCTGCCTGCACACACACGGCAGGAGACCTGCACGCAGCACCAGCGCGCTCAGCGCGCTTGACTCCAGCCCAGCTTGGTAGACCCGGCGTGCAGGCGTGCGCGCTGGCTGCCTACCTGCACGGGGTTCAGCTCCAGCCGCTGCCTGTAGCGAGACCGGGGAGTGGGGGGGAGAGGGACACAGCATGCCAGAGCCGTGAGCTAGAGCTAATGCTATGCATCCGCTCAGAGAGGGAGAAAAAAAACGTGTATTCCATTCAAGCAATATACATACTCGTCCTTCCATAGGCTTCAAATTAATACCATGCTCTTTAGGCAACCAATGAAGGAGAAAAGTGCGGCAGTCAGTTGTGCGAGGAGCACAGGCGTCAGCAGTTCGATGTGACGTGCTGCAGCAGCACACACAGCGGCTGCATTCTGTTTTCCGCATTTGTGTGCGTGTGTGAACTCAGGCAACCCTTCATTTATTCACACACACTGAGTACACGCCGCTGCGCCCGCGGGCGCGCCGAGGGGGAGATCACTCATACAAAATGTGCACAGTGATTTTTTGACTTCTGATTCTGTAACTCTTTTAAATACTTTGTTTTGATTTTTCTTTTGATTTTTCGTGGAAAATTTCTGCCAATTTTTGATAATTTTTCATCTTTTCCCTCCTATTTCTGATTTTAATTTTTCTCAATTCTTTGTTACTTTGTTCACCAATTTTCGTTTTTTCCCGGGATTTTTCTTAATTTTATTGTGATTTATTTGATTTTTCGAGTTTTTCAAATGATTTTTCGAAGTGGTCTACCCCTCGGGACGCGCTGCGGTCCAGCCCGAGCCCGTCCGCCCCT
Organism: Frankliniella fusca; assembly: GCA_029379305.1. Lineage (NCBI taxonomy): Eukaryota > Metazoa > Arthropoda > Insecta > Thysanoptera > Thripidae > Frankliniella > Frankliniella fusca. The sequence continues at coordinate 490,576 of JAHWGI010001270.1, read as the reverse complement.
AGCTTGAGGCTCGCGCGTTTGACTAGGGATGCCGCGGCGCGGCGCCTTACGGGTAGGCCGAGCCACAGCCATTAGGTCACGTGTTTCCAGTGTTTCCCGTCTCACCCGGTACAGGGAGCGTGTCTGCAGCCCAGGGCCCAGCCCGGCCCGGCCCGGCATAGCTGTCCGCTTGCTCACTGGCCAGGCCCCCGGCCCCGGGCCCCGCACGGACAGACTCGCACCGCACGGAGCACGGCCTTGCCGGCTGGTCGGGCCGGCAGACAGACAGACGGGACGGGCGGGACAGGTACTCCAGCAGGACCATTCACCCAGGGGCAGGGCAGGGCGGGGTAGGGCGGTGCTGTGGACCAAGTAGATGCTGGAGCCGGGCCGGGCAAGAGTGCAGAGCGCAGCTAGCCCACTTCACCAGGGGAGGGGAGGGAAAGCGAGAGAAATGATAGCAAGGATTTACAGATTCTTTGAACTCTACGCGTGATTGTGGAAAGCCGCGGGATTTTGCCCTGAGCGGGACGCGTCACTTCGAGCCAAGTGTCCAGGGTGTCCTCCTCCACGGTAAAGGGGCTATAGTTGGCAGTGTCGCGATGAAAGTGGGCAAACAATACACCGAAGACATCGGTGTGCGGCAAACGGGTATCTCCTTTATGCATAAGAGTGTATGAGGAGAGATTGCCTACAGCGGGCGGGCGCAGATACACGTGCGCCTAACACAGTTGTACCCGTGAGATTTTTTGCCTATATACTTTCATCATCGCAACACTGGAGGTGAGCTGGAGAAGGGTTGGGCCGTAGTTGGGCTGGGCCATTCGGCAGGAGCGGCGTTGCGTTGCAGGCCACTGCCCAGTGCCGGCCGCGGGCCGCGGGCCGGGCGGGAGCGGCGCGGAGAAAGCCGACCTCGCTGCCCTGCCGTCTGATTCCAAAGATCGCTCTCTTATCACCGTCCTTGTCGCACCTGTGTCGGTGCCCTATGTCGGGGATGGCAGGGCCCCATGAGTGCGAGAAGGACGGAGGCACGAGAGCGATCTTCGGAATCTGACGGCTGCGCTTCGCTGAGCGGCCCGCGGGACCAGCAAGCAAGGCTGATCCCGGGTGACCGCCCGCCCTCCAGTGTCTCCAGCGGTCTCCAGCTAGCCGCCGAACCTACCCTCGCTTTGAACACCAAGAGAACAGTATTCCTGACTCAAGCATAAGTGCGATGCGTTGACTGGGACTGGCAACCGCAGCAATGCGCGTGTCGCAAACAGCATTCTTGTGTCTGGTATCTGATGCGAGATCGGGGCATATAGGTAGGTGCCGTGCTAGCATGCGTGCTCGTGTGGTCGGCACACACATTCAATTGCTAGTGCTAGCCGCAATATGCTTCGAGAAGAAAAGAACTAGAATAACGTACGCTTGATTCTCGCATCAGATGGCTGGCCTGAACATTCTGTTTCACCAGGACTCAGTCCGACACACAGTCCTTCACATCCAGTAGCCGTGCTGCAGGGCTCAGCTCACATCTAAAAGGGCCCTCGGCTGGGCTGCAGTGCAACAGGCTGCGCTGCTCGGCGTGGCGGGTAGGGCTGCAGCGTTGCCATAGCGACTTGCGGCCCGTGGAGCGGCAGTGGCGGTCCGGCCGGAGGAAAAAGAAGGGGGGGGGAGCGAGCGAGACAAGGTGCGAGGGAGAGTAAGTAAGCGAGCGAAAGAGAGAGAGAGAGAGAGAGAGAGAGAGAGAGAGAGAGAGAGAGAGAGAGAGAGAGAGCAGGGGAGGGGGATGGGGTGATGAGTCACAGACGGAGGACCCGGCCGGTGTTTACACCCTCTGCCCAAGGAAGGCTCTGGTCCAGGACTCGGCGGCATGGTCACGGGGGTACCTGGGAGAGTTCCAGGCATGGTTCCAGGAGGGACAGGTTTCCTTACCATTCCAGGCCGGCACAGGGCAGAACTGCAGCACGAGGCAGGGCGCCTTGCGCATCCTGGCGCGCCGCGCTCCGGGATCCACAGTAGAAGGCTTGAGTTAATCCCACAGGGCGACGAGGGTGTCGAGGACGGGGCCTCTGGTCCTGGGGCCGCGCGCGGGCACCGGCTGGGCCTCGAGCATCACACCGAGCTGAGCTCACTTACACACACGCAGACACACGCACACATACGCGCGCAGGCACGCGCAAAGGCACGCACGCACGCCACGCACTGGACGGGTGCACCGTCACCGCCCGACTCTCTCAAACTGAACTGAACTGACAGAACGAAACGAAACGAGCAGAGCCGCGGCGCGGAGCAGGGGCCGGCCCGGGCGCGGCGGGGCGGGGCGGGGCGGGGCGGGGCGGGGCGGGGCGGGGCGGGGCGGGGAGGTGCGCTGTGCCGCGCTGGCGTGAGGAGGGGAGGGGTTGGACTCGTCCCGCTTTGGCCCGGCTCGGCTCGGCTCGGCTCGGCTCGGCTCGGCTCGGCTCGGCTCGGCACGGCTCGCTATCCGCGTCTACCGCCAGACTGCGCTGCGAGCGGCGATGTGTCATACCACTGACGTCACGCTGAGGAGTCTCGGCGGGAGCGGGGTGCGGTGCGGGGAGGGGAACGGTAGGGGAAGCACCAACAGCTGGGCCCGGCCGGGCGGCGGAGCGGGTCGCTACAAACACAAAAGGCGGAGTATGTGTCCTCTCTCTCTCTCTCTTCTCTCTCTGTCTCTGCTATTCTCTCTGTCTCTCCTTCATCATTCTCTTCTTTCCATGGTGGGGTCCTCCGCATCTCTCCCGCCTCTCCGGACCGTCCTAAGCGATCTGCTCGCCTCTCCGTGACCTTCCTCTGCTACGACACTTGTGTCCGAAACACCACTGCTAACTGCACCCAGAAAAATGAAACAACATTCTAGTGAACATCAAGTGACACTGCTATGAAATAGTGTCTTAGGCACCAGTACAATAATACTGGTTGTGATGGCCACAGATTCGTGATTCAGAACCATTATTTCATGTTCGTTCTTGAACTACCCACACGGGCTGCGCAACTTGCACCTGAGCACCGGGAGGAGGAAGGGGACAGTCTACAAGACTAAGACGAGGACGGGAGCCCCTTCTCGTCCCCGACAAAGGGAGGCATAAGGCATGCGGGCTACAGTCGTGGATGTGGGTTGACATCCAGGACTTGCGGGCCTGCCAGGGGGGCGCCCTGGGAGGGTCGGCCAAGGTACATGTGTGTGTGTGACGGTCAGCATCCAAACACATAGCTCGCTGGTCCAAGATCCGACGTACATGACATAGTGCACTTAGTAGATCGGCGATAAGCCAGAGCCATCCCTAGGGTGTGGTTGGTGCTGTAGGCTCCCACTGCCCAGGCCTGCACGCCACCCCAAACCAGAACCCTAAAGGGGCCCCGGCCTAACCCAGCCCAAGGGCTGAGTCATCCCTTATTCCAGGTCTTGGCGATGAGCAAATGCCGCAGGCCAAAGCAGATCTCCCCCCCCCCCCTCCCCTCTCTCCCCGGGACTACAGAACAGAGCGCACAGCCCATACCGTATCCCAATTTCCATTTTCCATGACTTTTTCCGATCTTCCAAATCCACCACCACCACCAAAATCGCGATTTTTTTGGTAGGCAATTTGGTAGGCAAACTTATTATTTTCCCGTAACTTCCATTAATTTCGTTCACAGTTTTCTCTCCCGGACTCATCCCTTCCTTCCCCGACTGGTGGGAGCCCTGCGTGTCCATTGACCATCAGTCCAGGTTCTAAAATTCGCTTTTTAAAAAATATTTAAAAATGCGGTATTTGCTCCGTTGTGCTGCCGATAAGATAGCTCATGAATACGATGCCAACTCTATCTAATTTTCCACTTCACTCCAACAGTTCGCGTCAATAAACATAACATCGTATCCGGCAGCTTGTTGGTTTGGTTAATGCTTATAGGAGTTTATACGGATCAGCAACAATTAAAGTCGGGTTCATCCTGCTTTCCCACTACCATGCGTTACGGAGCGGAGGGGGGGGGGGGGGCTAGGTGGCGCCTACTTTTTCGCTGTATGCGAGCGTGAGTGTTTCGGACCTGGGCGTCGGATTCCAACCTAATGAAACGACGGCTTGTGGCCGTCAGCGGCGGCGGGGTTCCCATCGGCTCCCTCCGACCGGGCAGGGCAGGGCAGGGCAGGGCAGGGCAGGGCAGGGCAGGGCAGGGCAGGGTCGGCCCGGCCCAGCCGCCACGCAGCACGCAGCCGCCGGCGAGCCTCGAGACCTTCCCCCTTTACCCTCAGCCGGACGCCCCGCCGAACCAAGAAAAGCTATATTCTTTGTTCTAACAGCAAGATTTTCCAAACATAACGCAGGTTTCAGGGTTGAGCTGCACTGTAAAGCACTTGTCGTCTGCTCAGCTGTTGGAAAAATTCTCTCGGCTTCCACAAAGTGGTACGAAGGCCCATATCTGTAGGGAGAGTTTCATGGAACACAATTTACCTGCGTAGCGTACTGAATGGTAACGCAGGTTTGCCTATATCAGCCGCAAGGCGCCGAGGCCTCTCACTAGTGTAGACAGAACCGAAACACTGTTACGTGTTCTCTGAATAAGCTATCCCTTCATTTTTGGCGGGTTCTGCAGGAAAACGCTCCTATTAACATATCTTTTTTTTTATGTTTTTAAATGGAGATTTCAGGACTGTTTCGCCCTTTCTTTGCACCTTAAGGTATCGATGACACTGCGCCCTTGTCTCTTCCGTGTTGTCTCCCAATACAAATGACCGCGCAGCTGCAGCGCCAGGGGCTGGCAGCGTCTAGGCGTCTGGCCTGGGCCGGCCCGACCCCCGCCTGGTCTGACGCCTCAAACGCGTGTCTAGAGGGGGCTGGCGGGGCGTGGCGAGGCGTGGCGGGAGGGGAAGTGCCCGCACAGAGGGTGACAGGCGCAGCGTGGCGCGGCGAGGCGGGGACCAAATAGGGTCACCAGCTGCCGCCGGGTTGTCAGGCGAGGTTGGCAGGTCTGAAGGACCTGCCCTGCCTGCCCTGCCCCGAGGGGAAGATAACTCATACAAAATTTGTACAATGAGTTTTTTTGTAACTTTTTTTGTATGTTTTTGATTTTTTTTTCCTTTTGATTTTGATTTTTCATGGAAAATTTCCGTCACTCTTTGAAATTTTTTTAAAATTTACCCCCGTTTCTGGATTTTTTTTTTTTTGAGCTGTACAATGATTTTTTGAAGTCCCCCCCCCCCCACCCCCCGCCCCTTCGGGCTGCCGGATGCCCTGCCCCTCCTGTAGGCTGGTTCTGCACACATTGCCCCCTCGCGAGTCTCTGCATCTTTATTGAATTCGTGCGGCGCAAGGAGTGAAAATTGGTGGTCTTCTCCGGACTGTCACCATTTGCTAAGGTCAGTACCATACGGGACACACCGTCGTACCGGTGCGCACCGTAGGCAAACCGTAACTGACTACGGTATTGCTCGCACTGGGCCGAGCGGCCCCTGCCCGCAAACTGCGCAGCAGCGCTGGTCGCGAGGCAGCCTGAGCGCCATCCCACGGACGCCGGAATCAAGTGGCTATAGCGAAAGGAAAAGAACGTAGAGCAGCCAGGACGGTCGGCTCTCGAGTCACGCAGGTTAGCAAACGTTGACTGGTTTGTTCCTTCAGAGCCGAGCGCAGCTCTGCCGAGGCCTTATCAGGCTCTGATAGCAGCACGCGGCGTGCAGCGTCACCTCGCCACGTGCGCAGTGCGCATCACTGGAAGCAGCACTTCAAAATCATTAGCAGAAAAAAGTCTTGAATACGTCGGGCAAAATGTCATGGATTCATCTAGATTGGTGAGCTGTGTAGTGCACTAAAAATCAGGGTTGCACCTCGATTTTTTACTTTTATTTTAGATATAAGGAAATTTTAACCCATATTGAGGAAAGTTTACGACAACTTTTTCCTTAGTCTATGAGAAAATTTCTAAAAATATTACTCGGACAAAAATTCGTCCTAGTTTTTAAGGGTCCACGATGCTGTTCTTAAAAAAAATTCATAGTATTGTCTTCGGTTTTCCAAATTTTCTAGGAAACCTAGACGCAGTTTTTCGCAGTTTTTACTGTGCACGAAGAAACGACGCCTAGGAGGTTTCCCAGAAGTTTTGAAAAGAAAAAGAAGGCACTGCTACGTATTTCCTCCTCAAGATTTTCCAGGCATCTTTGAAATCTAAAGTTTTTAACGTGGGGGGGGGGGAAATTTTCTGTTATGGTGAATAACCATTACATCAACTCGACGCCACAACATTTTTAATTAACACCATAAACAGTTCAAACTGTCACACTTAAGTTTTCAGAGGAACGCAGCCCCAGTTGCAGCACGCCCTTTATGAGCAATACCTCCAGGTACTCTAGTCAGTATCTTCCCTACGCCATGAAATCTTTTGTCAATCGTAATGAGGGAATGTGTGACTTAACAAGGGCTGATGAGTGAGGATGAGGGTGCGCGCGTGACGAGCATCAGTCGAGATGAGTAACCGCAGCAGCCTGCTGGATGATCGGCCCGGCCCGGCCCGACCCGCAACACGCCCGCACCTTCCGGACACACTCATGCGTGCCCGGCTAAGGGTGCGGCGGAGCGGGGCGGGGCGGTGAGGAGAGCGGCGAGCTGCCACCAGCCAGTCTGTCGGAGGACAGACGACTCGTCGGCCAGAGGACCCCGAAATACACCATGAATCAGCATAGCCGGCCTGCACGGCCAGGGCGCGGGGCGCAGCGGGGCAGTGGTGCGGCACGCACCCCCCGTGCCCCGTGCACCCTGCGGCCATTGGCCTCCTTGCAGGCCCGGGGGTAGGGGGAGCGCGCCCTCCCAGCCCCACCACACACAGCCCCCCACCGCACGACGCCAACCTTGGAAGAATTCGCGATTTTCCTGGGCAGCTGCCCAGCTTTAGGCCCTAAGTCAGGACGAAGCGGGGCGGGGTGGTGTGAGGAGTGTGGGCTAAGAATAGCTTCCTCGCTTGAGCTGGCGCTGCGCTGCTTCCCGTTTGGAGCGATGGTTCGGTCCACCCGGAAGGGAACGGCGAACGGCGAGACGCCGAGACAGACTCCCCGGCGGCGCGGCGTATGTGTGAGTGGGGTTACAATCGGACACTAAGGCTTCAGCGCACTTTAATAGTTGAGCACCTCTGCCAACTGCGCAGAGCCAAGAGGCAGAGTGGGGTGGAGGAGGGCGTCACGTCGAGGCGGCGCGGGGCGGCACGGGGCGGGCGAGCGGTGGACATTCACCCTCCCCGGCATGAGACCGGTGAGGTGTAGCGTTGGGTCCGGTGTGACCACACTGTGACCACGTAGCCAAGCCCCCCGCGCCCCTCAGCTGATAGCCGCACATGAACTTAGGATTGACTCTGAAGTTGGCAGTATTGTGAGAAGCAGCCTGCCCACTTTAAAATAACCCTAACGGGGGCCTAGAAACTTTCGGGTGATAGCAATAGGCTTCCCTGACGGGGGACTAAAAATATATAACTAAAAATGATTAAAACTGAACAACGCAGAAAGTAGAAAACGATTGGAAATGATTGAAAATGGCGCTGTAACTTATAAAACACAATGGTAAGCGGGACATAAATTAATGTGTTTTGCGATGGCAGAGAAATTACCTTAAGAAAAAAAGGGGTATTAGGATCTTTACTCGCTGTACTTTTCCTACTCGTTGATAGGTTTGAAAGCCTACAAAAACGTGTAGAAAACAAAGGTAAGACTTATAGGGGTATAAAGAGCAGTGCGAGGAGATAAATAGCGCCCGCCCCATTCAGTTTTCAGTCTCTGCGCAGAGGTCTCGCATAAAATATGATAAAAACGTTGATTTCACTGCACCGCTGAGTCACGAGGCAAACAACGCGGCTATACAATCACAAGATGAAATAGGGTGCCTAAGCAACCCTCCCCTCGTATGAACACAAAGGATCAAAGTGAAAAGCGCGCCCAGCAAAGCCTACCCCTGCCCCGCCCCGCCCTGCCCAGTCCTTCCCCGCGGGGTTGAGGGTGGCGTCAGCTGACGAGTGGCTGAGTCATACTCCAGGACGCTCCCCCGCTGCACCAGCGCATGCGGCATCAGGCGGGACGATCGGCTGGTCGCTGTCGAAATTGTAATAATTCCGATAGGAATTAGGCGCTAGAAGAGCCGCGCCACATGTGACACAAACTAAATGTCAATCTTCGATAAGCTCCCGCTTTTATTGAAAGTAAAATATGTAAAAGTTATTTATGGAAAGGCGTTCTTGGGGGAAGGGTGAGGCAAGAGGAAATACATTCCTATTTCTAAGCGAGGCTTTTGAATTGGTTCGTGCATTAATGAAAGATTCTCAATGAAATTTTGCAAGGGACTCTAATTCGTTCTTTTACGGGGATTGCGTTCAAACTTTCCATGCCTTGTGATTGGAGATGAGAGCTTCATTTGAATCGGGAAACTTGGAGCACTTGGGCGAAGTCCATAAACATCGACCCTGTTGTGTATGAATTTTTTGGAGCAGTCGCCCACACATGCAGCACCGACTGCTCTCAGGACACAACAGCCACCCTTCAACGTGGAACGAGTGAGGCGCGGAGACGATTCGTGGGAACGCTGATCGGAGTCATCGGCGCGCGGGTAGGAGACGGATGAGCGTGTGAGTCAGTGTGCGTAGGGTGTGTCTGAATGAGTGAGCGGTGAGTGCGCGGTCAGTGGGTGGGTGAGTGAGTGAGTGAGTGAGTGAGTGAGTGAGTGAGTGAGTGAGTGAGTGAGTGAGTGAGTGAGTGCGAGTGAGTGAGTGAGTGAGTGAGTACTGTATAGTGTATATGGATGAATAATTGTGATAGAACAACAGGTGGTACAATGAAAGTGGCACAGGTGTTGTAATCTGATAACGGGAGTCTTAAAGAGCTTTTATCGTTAGACAAAAACAAAACAAAAAGAAAAGAAAAACAACAACTGTGAACAATTACTACGCGTTAGAGCTCCGATAAAAATAATTGTGTTGCCTTCAAACCAGGGCAGCTATCACGACGAATATCATCAGGTGAGAACAATTTTTAACAGTGCCAAGTAGTAAGCTGTAAGAAGCCGGTATAGGTATAGTCAGCTGTAATAAGCATTATATAAGTAGCAGGCTGTAAGTAGTCAGTTAGCGAAGTGATCGGGCTGCTGTGGGAGCTGGCCCTGGAATAGATGAGCCCGCGGACTCATCTCAGTGACTCACTCACTGCACTAGCTCTGCGCACGCGTTGACTACTCTGACTCACGGTGTGCATTATGTCTCATGGCCACGGACATGTCCTGCCCTGCCCTGTGAGATGCAGTGCGATTGAGCGTACGCAGGACTAAGATGGCCTTCATAAGACATGGCAACTTTGTGGTCACGGCCCAGGGAGCTAAAAGCACTCCGAACCGAGGGTTAAACTGTAAAAACTACTTAAAAGATTTAAAACAACAGCTGTAAGAGCACAAATCTGCTATCGACACAAATTCCCTACAGACATTTGCTTTTGACCAAGTTGAATGTATATTTCTTAGGGTTATGTTGAGGCAATCGCAAGAAGGGCGGGAAATTTGGCCAGATTTCGGAGGTACAGATTCGCTTGCCCACTGATTTTCTAGTAATTTAAACAATCATAAGGCTATTCAAAATTCCATGCATAACTAAGTACAATTTGTACATAGTAATGTACAACTCGTACATAATTATGCATGAATAGTGTGCATACTTATGGTTGTTTAAAATTCTGCATGTTTATGCGCAACAAAATACATAAGGATTTAGAGCGTGCTAAAACCATCCATGACCTAATAGTTAATGGCACCTAGAGAAATTCTCAGATTTGAGTTCGTAGTTGCAGTAAAATTGAAATAAATATAAGCAGGGTTCTGGTTGTCTCCCTAATAAGATTGATGCTTCCAGCAGACATTATAGCCTATGGAGATACCATATTTAACAGTATGTCATGCCTGATCGAGTCACGCGACTGATTTTGTATACTCTGCAAATCTAAGTGTGATACTACATGTCAGTTTAAACTGCGAAACTTTAGTTTCGCAGTTACAACTGCAAAACTCCCGAGTTCATCAGTTTAAACTGCAGAACTCCCGAGTTCGTCAGTTTAAACTGCAAAACTCCCGAGTTCGTCAGTTTAAACTGCAAAACTCCCGAGTTCGTCAGTTTAAACTGCAAAACAGTTCCACGGTTTAAACTGACGAACTCGGGAGTTTTGCAGTTTAAACTGACGAACTCGGGAGTTCTGCAGTTTAAACTGACGAACTCGGGAGTTCTGCAGTTGTAACTGCGAAACTAAAGTTTCGCAGTTTAAACTGACATGTAGTATCACACTTAGATTTGCAGAGTATTATTGAGGCACAGCCAACACTTCACCGCAGAAGAGTGAAGGCCAGGTCGTCTTTTATTAGCCCACTCGATCGCTTTTTCGACGCAGGGAGGCAACTATAAAAGGGCGTAACTTGGCAACTTTAAAGGTGTGATTTCCTACCTCACATGTTTCGCGTAGAAGACTTTCAAATCTTTGAAAAAAAAAAAAAAATATTTTCTGCCCTTAAGACTTTCTTATGGAGTGATCTGGAAATGAAGGTCTGAGACAATCCCACTGTTTTGATTTTACATAGTGCTACAGAATGCACCACTGTTGTTATAGCGGCAAAGACAAACCGATACTCCCTTTTGAACAGTAGGACATACTGGGACATTGCGACTGCGTGAACAGTGGTAAATTGTGTACCATTGTTTAGACGGGGGGACTGTCGCACTGACAGATTTCAGAGTGGGTAAATTTTCATCTCTATTCGCACACTTAGACATGGAGAGGTGTTGACCTAACTCCAAGAAAAGTTTGCAGTAAACCTAAAGGTGCACGAAAAAAAAGAAAGGATTCTCTAAATGAGCTAATATACCAGCTAACGTGGTACCAGCTGAAAATATTACCTCTCTCCGCTAATTTTTGTCTGGTAAAGTTACTTGCGTTTGCTGTACTAGATCAGGCGTTTTCCAGTACAGCAAAAAAATTAAGGCAGACAACATTTCACCTAAGCCCCTATCCAGCTAATACGTCTGTTTGGTGCTCGGTTTGGCGTGCGACATTTACGCGGTTGGGTTTCTCGAGCTGGCATCCGCAGCCTAACCCGCGCGTCCCTGCCCCTGCCTCGGGCGCGCAGGGTCAGTGCCAGTGCTGGAGGGGAGGGGAGGGGAGGGGCGGGGCGGGGCGGGGCGGCCCAGGTGCGTCCCGTCGCGTCTTTCAGAACAGGTTTGGCGGGTCGCGGTCCTGCGCGGGACGCGGGCCGGCCGGCAGGGCCTAAAGCACTCGCTCAGGACGAGGCCCGGCCCGGCGCTGCTTTGCTCTGCTCGACTCTGCTGCACCGGGAACCCAAAACGTGTGAAGTGCGAATGTCGTGCACTTGTAGGTTTGATGCCGGGATTTTAATTAAAGACCGATTCCAACAAGAATACGAAAAGTTCCCACTTGTGTTTCAAACTAGTTTGATTGTACTGATGAAAATTTACTATCCTAACGAGTGTTCGATACTCTCACAGTCTTGACATTCTAAAGTTCTGTTGCCCCTTCCCTCAAAATAGGAAGGGGCAACTGTACACCTGAACGAGGAGGCGTTTTTAATCACATTCAAATCTGTTACAAGTTTATGTATCTTCTAAAGTTGACCCAAGGTATCTGCTCTGAAACAACAAATGGTGCTACCTCACCCATCATGAACGCAAATGCCTGAGTACCTACAGGGGCACTATGATCCGCTACAGGCGTTCCTACTGGCACTTTTCGGGCCTTTGCAGAAACACTATTTGGTGCCCTGAACCCAAGTGTGTGAATGTCACACACTTCACTTCAAGTTGTGAGAATGTCCATTCGTGCACTTGGAGGCGAAAGTGGGAGAATTTCTCAGGAAAACTCACACCTTTACGGCCTCAAGCGTACGAATGGGCATTCGCACACAGCCAAGTATACGACGCGACATTCGCACACTTGCGTTTCCAGTGTGATATCACCTTTGTAATAGTAGAACGAAAGCAGTACGACTGGTTATAAGGTACCAGATAGCACGTAGTGTGTGCAGCACAAAATGTATGAGGCTCTTGAAGAAAAATTTACAAGTGCCCTATATATTTATCAGAATGAAATAAATCTTCTCTAGATATAAAACTTTCTTTCTTTCACTTGCGCGTACATGCTTAAACGCGATATCCCCACTACAACGCCTGGCATCCGCACGCCCCGTCTCCGTCTCGCAACGCCCCGCCACGCACCTGTTGCTTTCAAAGCCTGTTGCCTTTGACAAAATAGAGCGACGGAGTGGCAATGGCGGCGACGCGCAGGGAGAGAGATACAGCGGAGCGGGCACAAACAAAGAGAGAGCATCACTGACATCAGCCGGGCACCTGCGTTACTCTTCCGGCAACACGACTGTCCTCGCGAAACTTGGATTACTCGAGGCTTTTCCCTAACAGCCCTCCCCGCTTCCTCGACGCCCTGCTGCCCCCTGGCCCGCTCCATACCCCCCAACGCCCCGCCCCGCCGCGCCTCCCCTAATAAGACCGTGGTTTTATACTCCTAGTCGCTCCCTTGCCTATGACTCACGGCCTTATCGTACCCCGCCCTGCCCGAGCCCTTGTCAATCAATGACACACTGAGGGTCTCCGGGCCGAGGGAGGTGAGCCCATACCACGCCGCGGTGGGGCGGGGTAGGGCGGGGCGGGGCGGCATCCTCAGAGGGGCGCACCAGGGCAGTGGCAATTCTGGCAGAGAACTAGAATAAAAAACGAAAGATCCTCAAGGTTGCCAAAGACGTCAAAGGGATGGCGTGGCGGGGCGTGGCGGGACGTGGCGGGGCGTGGCGGGGCGGCGCCTGGGCGGTCAGCGGCGGGAGCTCGGCGTTTGTTTGCCTGCTCCTAATTGGTCTGCCTCCCTCCCTCCCCCTCCGTGGCACGCGCCGCGGGACTCTCCCTCTCCCCGCCGCCCCTCTCCACGCCAGCGGGGGGAGGCCGCATTGTCTGCCGCGGGGTGAGTCATCGCTGCCTTATCTCCCCCTCCCCTCCCCGCCCCGCCCCCTCCCGGGGCACCCGACAGACGTCCCCGTGTCACTTCGACCTCCATGCAACGACAGCATCGCGGCATCGCGCTGCGCCGCACACGGTATTCGGGTGGTCCTCCTCGACACAGTGTTCTCGTAAGACTGGGACGCCACATTGCGTTTGTTGTCGCACATTTGTCGGTGAGCATGGAGCAGGCAAAGTATACGAACGGACACTGCAAACCCTGGAATCCAATTTCTCACCCAAGATGGGAGAGGACACTTTTCCATGCTAAATTGGAGTGAGAATTTTTAACCTCACTCTTTTCGAGCGAGATATTTTTTTAGCCTCGCTCTATTTGAGTAAGGATTTTTGAACCTCACTTACTTTGAGCACGAATTCTCACTTTATTAGGGTGAGGTCTCAAAATTCTTTCTCATAAAGAGCAAGAAAAAAAATTCTCACTCTCCAGAGAGTAATAAAATTGCCCTCAAATTCTCACTCGTGAGGGGGCGAGAATTATGACTCGTAGATTTTCAGTGGAAATTCACACACGCTCACATGCGACATTCACAAACACTTGGCTGATTTCCTCAAGAATTCTTCCCTCTTCTCTTCCTCAGCCCCTCCAGCAGCCCACTACGTACGCCCCGCCCTACCCTGCCCGCCCAGCTACCGCCAGTGGAAACGGGAGGGGGGAGGGGGTAGGACTTTTGGTATACCCAATGGGGGAAAGTTTAGTTTTTTGCCTACGTTTCAGGCGGCTACATAGGTGCCATGGGGCGGGGGAAAGGGGGAATCCTTTTGCTCCCCCCAACCCCCGTCCCCTGAATCCGCGCCTGTCTAGCGCCCCAGTTTCATTCATGATCCTACAATGTCACGCAGCACTAGAAATCGAAGGACCCGAAAAATGTCATCACTCACTTACTGACGGTCCGCGTTAAATTTCTTATACACCTTTAGTGATGCGACAAATCATTCACACAATACTGGCCTGCTTAAAAGACCAGTTTCTAACGGCCGTCAGGCGTTTAGCGCCGCGCGCCGCGCCACACCGCTCTGCACAGGTCGGGAATACATTTCACTTTTCGCGGTTCCTCGATGGGACACACGGCTGTGTACAGCGGAGTGAGTCACCGGGCGGGGCACCACCGGGCCGGGCCTGACCGGCCAGAGCAGGCATTGACATTTCCTCGTGCGCCAACTGCTACGCCCCGCCCCGCCCCGCCCGGCCCGCCCGGGTACCATCAAGGCACACACCCTTGAACTCTAACCCCGCTCAGTCGCGTCGCACCTCGCCACGGCCCGGCTGCCGCGCCCTTTGGGCTAAAAGCGGCGACGAAGCGCGGGTAGCCCGGTGGCGGGTACCCCATACCACCCTGGCGGGTACGGGCGGGTTGAGTCACCCGAGCGCGCGTTCGGCAAGGGTGCTCCACAATCAGCTGCGAGGTACCACGGCGTGCGTCGCAAGTAGACTGACTTGTGATAACGGCACGGAGGTCGCTGTCCAGACCACATGCACTGTCGATCACCCGAGGCATGGCCCCGCGAGGGGAAACAAATCTGAATTTTGGTGTACAAGTTTTGTGAATTTTTGTGAATCTTGATTGCACACTTGGAATTTTTGATTGAATTTTATATAGTTTTTGTCACTTTTCCTGAGTCTACATCGGCTGTCCGACCTTTTTTAGTCCGACCTCAGGATTTTTGCGACCGCCACCGTCACACGTTTCTTTTTGTCCGACCTCATTTTGTCCGACCTGGCAGTCGTGGTGTCATAGTTAATTTTCTGTCCGACCTCGTTTTCTCCGTCCCCAACGAACCGTTAGAGTCGCCTGCTATCCTCTGCGATGCAGCTCGATTATTGTCCGACCTGATACTTTCCCCCAAATCTGAAAAAGTGCCTGGATTTTTTCCGACCTTGTTTACACTGGTAAAATGGAGAAGGAATATGTATCATGGTCGGAGCATGCACCGAAAAAGTGGTACAACATCTCAAATTCAATTTTTTTAAAAGATATATTTTTTTTTAAATTGAAAAATTGGTAGGCCCCTACCTAACTCGCAACCTGCGAGCCCCGCCTGCTTAACTTCGGAGTTCTGATGGGATCCGGTGTGTTCCAGGCGACCGCCACCCCGCGGGCACGAGAAGTCCTCTCCGCTTCGGGGAGAGTCCCCGCTTAAGGCTGGCGGCCTGTCAGGCCCGCCGTACAACCCTATTTAACCCTATAAGTCACAGAAAATTTCCCGACGAAAAATTATTATTTTTATGAGCTATCTTGGCTATTTGGAGGTCGGAGAATCCATTTTTGGTGGTCCCGACCTCCTCCGACTGCCGGTTTGGTTTCTACACCTACGTCCCATATATAGGACAGGTGACTTCAGGGTCTCTGTAACCGAAGTCAGGAACTACTGGAAGTAGCCCATTCAAATTTTGTGGAGGTATATATCGGTATACTGGAAGCCTAGGCTGGAAAGGGGAAACCCCAGACTAAAATACATCCTAGCTAAAAGTATGAAAAATCCTTCGAAAAAGTGCTACTTTTTACATGAAACGTTCTAGTTACCCCACCTTTGAGATGCGCCTACCCCGCTGATAACGTGTGATGTAATAATGTTCAAACTGACATAATCCTGAAGGAAAACCGCGCAAGCTCAAAATTGAGGCCCTAATGGCTTTGGAACCGCAACGTCACATAGAAGTGACATTGTGACTTCAGGGTAACCATCTCATACATTTCGCTTTGTAGGGTATATTTTTACACTTTCCTTGTACACACTGGTACTTGCGCGTTCGAAACTATAATATCTAATGGCTGTGAGTCGTGAAACTCAATTTGAACCCTAAAACACCCCTCCTGACGTGTACAAACAGCAAAGAAACACGAACGTCATTCCTATGGGACATTGTGACTTCAGGGCTACCATAGAGCATATGTCCTTTATAAAGGACATTCCTAAATTCGCTTATGGACACATAATATCAGGTTACCGGGTGTCCCAGAGAACACACGGCAGTGTTGCAGGTCTGCCTACCCACTCCGGCCGTAAGGCGCCACAGCCCCTGCAGCTCTGGCGAGTATGCAATCCCGCAACACTGCCGTGTGTTCTCTGGGACACCCGGTATATGCTGTTTATATCAAGGCCACGACCTGTACAGTAATTTTAGTCGCTCACTCCTAGTCTGGCTGTGCCATAGGCCGCTGGAACTGCGCGTAAAGGCCCGTCGCACACTAGCCGACCAGACAGCCCCACAGATATTCCGAGTACGAGGTATCCGTCTACGGAGGGCAGAGCGCGGCCCAGCGAGCAGCGAGGTGCAGCTAGAGATGAGCGACGGGCTGGCCGCCGCCTGCAGACTGATTCACAAGATCGCGCTCCGCCCTCCGTCCTTGTCGCACCCACAGCGGTGCACTATGCTGGCCATGGCAGTGTTCCGTGAGTGCGACGAGGACAGATGTATGAAAGCGATCTTTGGAATCGGTCGGCTGGCCCTAGTCCGCCGCCAAGTACCCGAGCCCTGCTCAGCCTCGGCCCGGCCTCGGCCCGGCCCGGCCCCGGCCCCGGCCCCGGCCCCGGCCCCGGCCCCGGCCCCGGCCCCGGCCCCGGCCAGGTGCAGCGTAATGCTACGATTAAACACAGGCCTGATGGGTTTTGGCAGAAGCGTAACTCGAGACCCTGGAGTCACAATGTCATTCCTATGTGACATTCATTTTCCCGGTTTCTCTTGACATCCGAACACTCGAAGCAACAGTTCGACCCACAAACTGATAGTATTTTAGTTATAGATCACTAGTACAAACTGGGGGAGGAATAAATTAGTTGGGCTATCCGTGATGATCAATCAACTCACCAGAGAAACGCCGCGAACAAGCTTCGTATGCTTTGAGTCAGTGACGATGACGCGTGAGACGCGTGCAAAACAATCGAAGCGAGAGCGGCCCGCGCGGGGAGTTTTAAAGTCGTTTATGTTGGCATTATAAACTTTACTTCTTATTTTGGCCAAATACCTCTCCCATCGCAATACTGATTGAATCTGAAAATTTCGGGCAACTTTCGTAACCCTGGAGTCACATGTCCTATACAAAGGACGTTCATTGTAAGCTGAGTCCTGGGCTTCAGCGAACGCACCAAACTCAAAAGTGTAGCATTCCACTTTGTTTCTTACACCTTATACTACCATTTTCAATCAAGTTTAGATCTACTCGGCCTTTTCCCGGGCCGTAAAACGCTCAAAACTGCCGGCGTGCATCGGGTGTGCGATTCGGCGGTTTTTGGTGGGCAGTTGGCACCACTGGGTATGAGCTAAGGTTCCGGCGCGGAATTCAAAACATTGTGGGGCCAGCGAGGAACGCATTCTTGTGCCGCGAGGTCATCTCAAACAAAATTTGCGCCGTACAGACGCCTTTAAAGTGAACGTCCTTTGAGTAGGACATATGAGTTATAGGGTTAAACAGCGCCTTAAAGCCGTAGGTAGCATTTCAGACCAACGACTGGGCACCACCGGACCGCATGACCGGTCAGTGGGAGGTAGAGGCAAGGCAGGACGATAGAGGGGGAGAAGAGCAGAAAGAGAAGTTTTTGCGGAAGAGTAAGCGTACGGTTGATCAGACCTATACTGACCCGCTCCCGCACAGGTCATGGAATGCTGTTTACTAAGGAGCCAGATTCATAGGCCTTACTTCCCCACGAGGGACCACCCCCCGTGGCATGGGACGGAACTTCCTGACAACTCGCTTTCGCTGCCAGTGAAGAACCTACCTGGGAATTGAACCCAGGCCCCAAGTGCCGAGTCTCATGACACCCCGCGGCTTTCGTGGTACTTGAACCACTAGACCGTCGGCGATTCCACGAGGGAGCTCCGTTGAAATGGGGGGTTTGAATTCCACCCCAGGCTGCTGTCCTCGGAAACATTTATATTTAGCAAGATTCGAACCTGGGTTCCGCGGCTCGCGGGACAACACTGAGCCGGCACGGCTACGACGCCACGGTACCAGATGGCTTCCCACTAGGGGTGACGCTCCGAAGAGCCGTAGTCGCCGACGAACCTGTATCGGTGGCGTCATCAGGAAACCTGCTCTCCATGCAACAACAGCCCGGCCGCGTGGCGACATTGATATGCACATCGGCACCGTTAGTAGCACTGAGTAGGCAGAGGTTCGAATACCGATCACAATTTCTTTCTTTTTTTCCCTTTTTCTTTAAGAAGCTTTGTCTCTTTGCAGTTGCCCGAAGGGACGCGAGTACAGTGGATAAAAAGAAATAGTAGGTTTTATAAATTAAGTCAAAACAAATCCACACTCCATATTGAAAGAATGGTTCGAATACCGGTCACAATTTCTTTCAATATGGAGTGTGGATTTTTTTTACTTAATTTATAAAACCTACTATTTCCTTTTAATCCCGAGGTCGGACAAAAAAATGATCGGACAACCGATGCGCTTCGCTTTTCCTGACTTTTTCAGAATTGTTCCGAATTTTTGAGTTAAATGTGTATTTTTCTGAATTTTGTTGAAGTTTTATGAATTTTTATTAATTCGGAGGCGTACAAAAAACTCAGAGTTGTTTCCCCCTCAGGTGGGGCAGACGGACGAGAAGGTTTACAGTGTATAGCGCGCTCATGGTGATTCTCGATCTCGGATTTGGATCGAACGTGGCTTTTTAACGAGACAGCCACAAACATAGTCGACACGAACGGCACAAGTCGTGCGAAGACTTAGATTTTAGGGACGGCGGGCGGGACACTTAATCGGGCGTGTGAGGCGTGGGGCCGCGCGCGGCGCGCGCCTTGCAGCTCGGGCTGGCTGGGCTGGGCTGGGGTCGCAGGTCACACGCGGCCTTCCCCCGCCGCGGCCCGGCCGGCCCGGCCGGCCCGGCCCTCCACTCCTAAACGCCCGGATGCCCCATGTGTACTTGTACTGTGTCCTGTTGGGTGTCGAGCGAGCCGGCACGCCGGGCTGGGGTCGCGGCGGGGGCGGCCGCTGAGTCACTGGTCACTGTGTGTGTGTGTGTGTGTGTGTGTGTGTGTGTGTGTGTGTGCGCGCGCGCGCGTTCGTATGCGTGTGTTCGGCGCGTTATGGTGCGACCAGACCCGGCGTGCCGTCCGGGGCCCGCTCGCTACAGTACTATAACCACAACACACTCCCAGGTGTTTTAATTCCCAATACGCACATTGCACCATAAGAAAGGGTGTGAATTTCTCCATGTATTCCAAACTTGTGAGGAGAAAGTGCATTAATTCATTCGCATTTGGGAAAAATTAACACACCAAGATACAGGCGCGTTACACTCACACAGTCGAGGTTTTTGAGAAGGTACATCGTCGTCGAAAAAGGACGGAGGTTGAAGGCAGGCGCGGTTTAAGGGGGGTGGGGGGGTGGGGGTGATCGCCCCCACCCTTCGCTCACTAGATAGCCGCCTGGAAAGAAGGCAAATAGCGCGACAAAACCCCTGTATGTAGGCAACCTGGTGTGCGCTGCCCCCCCCCCCTCCAGTCGGACCTTAAACCGCGCCTAGTTGAAGGAGGAGGAGGATCTGTGAGATCAAACCGCCGACACGAACTGCCGACACGTCCACACTACCCATGAGCAAACCGTACAGTGTGACACGCGGGTGTCAGGAGGCGGCCACTCCGCCCCCTTCCGCCCTGGCCCGGCCCGCCCGCCCGCCCCTGCCCGCCCCTCCCCGCGGCGGCCTATACGCCTCTTCAAACGACCCTCGGACTTGACTCAACTCAGCTCGTCTCGAGGGCCTGGCCGGCCTCATCGGGTCGGTCAGACTCCGCACTCCACTCTACTCCAGTACCTCTACGGGTCAGAGCGAAGGGCGTGGGGTGGGCATGTTTGGAAAACGTATCGGAGGCGTGAGTCACGCACGCACGCACGCACGCACACTCACACAGACACGCACGCACGGATGCACTATAGGTGGAGTGCTATGCGGGCGGTGCGGCGGTGCGGGTCAACATTAGGCTCAGCAGCAGCACGCGTGCGGCGTGCGCGTATGCAGGGCAAGGCTTGGAGGGGAGGGCCCGGGGCCCACGGAGCCCATGTGAGGGGGAAATAACTCTGAGTTTAAATCCGCCAATTTTTTTTTATTTAATTTTTGAGAGTTTTTGTGAATGTTTGTAATATTTTTTCTTTGTTCTCTGAATTTCATTGAATTCTCCTGAATCATGATTTTTTTCCGAATTAGGAGTCGTACAAATATTTTTCATAGTTCATTCCTCCTCGGGCCCAGGGCTCTGCGAGTATGTGGGAGTTGGAAGCGCGCCGTCGCCGGCGGGAGAGAGGAGTGGACCGCAATGACGATTTCATGGCGCACGGCCGCACGCGAGCCATACAGTATGTTACCCTCCCGCTCTCCTTTCCCTTCCCTTCACTTCCCCCTACTCCCCCACCCCCACCCCCACCCCGGGCCACGGCGACAGCCCCTCGCTGCAGGGGGTAGCGCCGCGAGCTGGCGAGGTGGAAACGGATTTCCTGTCGAACTCCCCTACACCCGCTGTCTGGCTTGTTTTGAAAGCTTCCTGGATTTTGACCCCGTCCTCCCTAGCTCCATGGCCGTTTCCTCGCTTAGCTTTAGTGAGGAAGAGCCAAGGAGGTGTAAAGATGTCAGACCGAAATTTAGGGTCGGTTAGGAGGTCGGGGGTCGGGGGGGTTGAAGGTTCGAAAGAAAGGTGGTATGGTGCATCCCACTGGTCTTTTGTGGAGCAGGATGCCTACCTTCCAGGCGGGGATAGATCACGCTCTCTCCATAGAACTTGTGTTAGCTTGGGCATGGACAGGTTCTATTTGATTTTTTTCAGCTGACCCGTTTCAAATCTGACCTAACCTATACAAAAGCCACAAAAGCTAAAGCCTAGCCTAAATTCATGTTTTGCAGCTACCTTTGATGCCCAGAATTTCATAGTCAAGGGTGTGTCAAAATCCAGGAGGGTTCCAAAATCAGCGGTCGGACAGGGGCTGGGCTAGTGGTGTGGGGCGGGGATAGGGCGCTTAGCTTCCTGCCTTCTACCGGCCCCGGCTTGCCTTGGCCTGCCGTTGGCGGGATTCAATCAAAGGAAAGGGGGTTGCTTGTTCTGAATGACGTGTCCTTCCTGGGTGGCACACCGGCGGAAGCGGGCGGGGCCGGCCTGCAGATGGACGCGCCGCATCACGGGCGGGGCGGGGCGGGGCGGGGTGGGGCGAGTGGAGCGCTGTCAATCACGCTGCACCACAGCACCGTCATCGGGGTGGCATACCAGTAGCGCCCCCAGTGACAAGGACAAGGGGTTGAAGCAGGGTAGGGTGGAGCGGGTGGGGCGTGCGGGGCGGGGGAGGGAAGGTAGAGATGACTTCCCTGCCCAGGCCCAGGCCCATTCCCAGCGGAGAACGGCGAGGTCCCGGCGGGCCGCCTGCAACGGCTCCCTTGGGTCAGGCGCGGCGCGGCGCCCCGCCCCGCCCCTCATCCACATCAGCTTACTTATTCCAGCAATTAGATACACAACATCTTTGCGGCGGCGGAGGGTGCGATAGCGGGGGAGTGAGGAAACGAGCGCGCATAATAGAGAGTGAGTGAGTGGAGGGGGAGAGGGGGAGAGAGAGAGGGGGGAGAGAGAGAGAGAGAGAGAGAGAGAGAGAGAGAGAGAGAGAGAGAGAGAGAGAGAGAGAGAGAGAGAGAGAGAGAGAGAGAGAGAGAGAGACGGTCATGATGTGCGCGACACGCACGGAGGGAAGCGCCCCTGCCTCTGCACTGGCCTGGCCTGGCCTGGCCTGCCACGATCCGGGAGCATCAATGAACTATAAAATCCACACAAAGCGTAGTAAAAGAGCTTTACTACCGGACAGAGGGTGGTGGGAGTAGAGGGGGGAAGGTGCGCACTGAGCCCGTCCGGACCCGGAAAATCCAGGACGTCAGCGGCTGTTGCCAGCCTGGCCGGGTACCACCAGGTACCGCGGGTTGCCGAGAGCGGTGATGATCTATTCAAGTGCTCTTATCCATCCTACAGTACACTGGAAATGAGCATTGCTCTCCTGCATTGCAAGCCCCAATGTGCGAATGCCCCACACACTGTAATCACAATGAAATACACCGTAACATTTCATTGATAAAGTTAAAAGTTCACAGCTTTACTTCTTCTCTTTGTGCGAGAGCGGATCTCATTTCTATAACTTCGGCGATACATCCTGGTTCAATGTGTCTTGCTCTGCTGCAAGAAATTAAAGTAAAATTTAAAAATTGCTTGTAATTTTACAATAGAAAGGGCAAATGAAGGAATGGTAATAGACCTATCGGCTTCGTCATTAAGAGACGAAGTAATGAAATCAGGACCGGAACCAGTATCAAAATCTCATCCTATACGCAAGGTAATCTGATACATAAGTTGAACGAGGTTCCTGATGAACTGAGTCAAGCAATGTGCTTTAAATTTCGAGAAAACCGTGAATCAGAGTGTGGGGTTCCGTTCGGGATTCCTTTCGTCTCCTCCCCGACCCGATACCGAATAGGGTCTATTCACGCAACGACATTCAGGCTCCTGGCATTCTAGTGTAAGAGTGACAACAACAGGGTTTGGTAGTCGGACCGGAGAGGGGAAGTGATACCGGTAACAAACACATGACAAGTCATTCACATGGGAGCAGCTGAACGGAGCTTTCAGACCGCCCCCTCCCCCTCCCCCTCACTAGCACGCCCCCGCATACCTTACGCGTGTCGGAGATATGTCACATTCTGCGAGACTCGTACCTATATCCGGGACGTGATGCCGCAGGCCAAGTTCGCGCCGGACCGCGCTCGCGCGGGCGCAGGCGGCGGGCCGCCCGCCGGAGCGGCCCTGCCCTACATGTGGAAGAGGAAGCTCGAGATAAACACAGAGACGCGCAGGGCCGCAGCGCCGCGCATGGCGTTCAATGCACCATGCACAAAAGGAAAATATTCGTGACGCATTGGGTCATCTCTGTGGTCGCCGAGGCAGCGGCAGAGATGATTCACCGGCTAAGCTCGCGCGCCGGGCCGCAGCTCCGGCCAGACAGATGGGCCTGCGCCACACAGACAGCGTGTGCGTGAACGTGCGCGTGCGCGAGCCTCTGAGTCCGTGCGTTGGTGTGAGTGTGTGAATGCGTCTTAGTATGTGGCGGACAGAGAGGGCGACAGGCGGCGACGAGCGGAAGAGGAGGCAGAGCGACGCCTGGTGTACGTTGGGCTGCCTACCTCTCGGGCGCTCGCGGCCGGGTGGGCTGCCTACCTCAGCGGCGCGCCGGCGGCGGCCCTTTGAACTGGCGCGAATCTGAGCTCTGCGCTCTGCCAGGCGCCAGAGAGAGTGTGGTTGGTTGCAAGCGCAAGGGTCTACCACTTTGAAAAAACGCGTACGAGGATTATAAGCAGTCACGATTATGGTGATTATCAATGATCATTAATTTGAGTTAATCTTTAACATATTTACTGGCCAATAATCACCCAACTTTTGGTCAAATTTGATAATATTTCTCCGTATTTGTCAAAATTTGTCAATATTTGGAAACTTTACCTGATTATGACTATGTGATTATCAATAATCATCTAGAGGGATGTACGAGGATTATAGAAGTGGTAGACCCTTGTGCAAGCGTCGGAGCGTTAACCGAGGGGGAAACAACTCTGAGTTATGGTGTACAAACTTTGTGAATTTTTATGAATTTTCGTAAAGTTTTTTGAACATTTAATGACTTTTTTCTTAAATTGTTTTTTGTAAATTAGTGGGAATTTTCCTGATTTTTTCTAAGTTCCTCTGAATTTTCCTCAGCGTAAACTCATTTGCTTATGGATGTAATTTGTTGTGAACTCAGTGCAAAGCATCATCCTGGTCGCAAAATTAACTGTACTGCATTCTACATGTAGTATGGATAAAATCACCCACACATATTTTTTCCCCCGTGTGATGATTTGTAAGTTATTTTAGAATGTAATACTTTGTATATGCCTCACGGAACAGGTGGAACAATGTTTGGAATCGTCCAGGGTGCACACTGTTTCACTCGTATGATGGCGAGGGGTCCTTCACTCGCCAACTCTTTGTACTCTTGTCCGAGCCCAACTCGCGTTCAACTCGCGTTCAATTCGCGAAAACTCGCTTCAACTTGCGTTCAACTCGCAAAAACTCGCGTCGACTCACGAAAATATTGCGTTCAACTCGCGAAAAATTGCGCTAAACTCGCGAAAACTCGCGTCCAACTCGCGGAAATGTATGAACTCGCCATCTCGTTGTACACCTATTTTGGGAGTGGGAGACCCCTCGTATGATGGTATGTTCTGTTGTTATGCGTAGTTCGGTTGCCGGGACATTTTCCAGATGCGAGCGGTGCAAAACGAAATAAGAGTGTTCGGAACAAGAAAACAACCCTTTTTCCTAGGTTTCTCTCTGGCCAGCTTACGGGCAGGGAAGCCATCCGCCCCCGCTGACCCAAAACTCCGCTGTTAATAAAATATCAGGCTGAGGTGTGGTGAGGCATGTCGGGGCACGGGGGCTGGGGTGGGGTGAGGCACGGCGGAACAGTACAGCGTCCGGACGTCCTCAGGACATCCTGGGGGCGTCGTTACGAGGTGTGGCCGGTCTATCGGTCAGCGGGATGGCCTACAGGGGACCAAGAGACATCGTTCCTTCTCGCTTTCTGCCTTTCTTTCCGTTTCTTTGTGTTTCTTTGTGTTTCAGCATTGTCCACTGTCAAAAGCTCAATCAAAAGGTTACCGGTAGCAGCAGGGAAATCCTTTACACACCATGGTTTGGTACCCGGTGACACACAGCCGCTCCTTCGAGGTGACGCAAGGGGGAAACGACCATTATGCTGCTAAAAATAGTTGGAAATTAACGACATTCTGGAAAACAATAGTGCCTTTTTGAAACAACACTTTCTTGTAACTTCTTTTGTCGTCCGCACTCGACAAATTAATTGCAAATTATTATAGCGAGCTTGTTCGTTAAAAAAAAAATAAGTCGTTAATTTGCGACTTTGATTGTAAATTTACGAACGGTGGTAAAGTCAAGCACTTGTAACTTCATTCGTAACTTTCCGTCTTCAGTCGTAAATTTACGACAGTGTCAAGAGAAATTATTCTTTTTTCGTTGAGTTGTGACAAAATCGTCACAAAACGACTGCCGTCGCTACAAAAATTAGCAATTTTTTCGTCTTTAATTTGCGTCAAAATTTCTAACAGAGTGGATCTCGGGTACAACGGATTACTCCTAAATGACCCCAGATTTCCTCAGATTAGCGTATGAGGATACCTCCTCTCCCATGTTTGCCTACCGGATTCACAAATGTCATGTACGTGCATTTCTAATAAGACGCCCCCTCCCCGGGATGATATCGCCTTGATGCGATTACTGTAATCGCGTCACCGAGTGGGTACTAAGAACGCTTGTGCGTTGACGGTTTCCCTGCCAACAAAATCAAATTAGTTTTGTATCATAAAACTGAGCCTCTCGCAACATACAGTATTTTTTGTTGTTGTTGTTATTGTTTTAACTTCGCCAGACATTGTTCTCGTACGTCCTTGTGGGTCCATCATCCCTCCTTGATAGTTTTCAGTGCAATAGTGCTCCTTTGGTCTGCGCACGCCGCTTACCCCCTCACCGTCAGTCCACCCCGAACCGCCCCACCGCGCCCCGCCGCGCCCCATTGCTCCCACCCGTGCCCCGCCCCGCCCCGACAGGCCCTGCTACCCAAGCACGCCCGTACTATTTTTAAGAGTGACGATACGCCCAGTCCTGCCTCGTGTACTCATTGCAGGCTGGACCCAAAACAAACCGAGTGGAAGGGGAGTAGTAGCAGACGGCTGTTTAATCGTGCGACTATAGTCTCAGCATCCCGCCCGTGAAACGCTTCTCGCGACTGGTGACCGGGGATGCGAACAACATGTGCGGTGACACCAAATTATCAACCAAGTTAAGCGAGATTGACCGCGACCAATTCGAATTATTTTCGCCGCCAAACGCATTAGCCGAAAGGCTAGAACAGAGCTCGTGAAGCACAGCAGAGCGAGCACTGCGGACCTGACCACAGTTGCACCAAGCACTTGCCCGTGCCCGTGCGGTACACGGCTTTTTTTTTAATCACCTGAGGATAGCCTATTTAACCAGCAAACTACTGGCGCCCGACGAGGTGCAACAGGGTGGGTGCGGGGCGGGAGGGGGATTGCAGCTGAGGATATGACGGATGTCAACCTCGAAAGGACGGATAAAGGTAACTCATGAGCATCAAAACATTGATTGCGGCCCCGCGATAAACATTGCTTTCAAATGTTTGCTAAACTTCGACTGATTTTCATTAGCTGTGGGGGTGATAACTTCATCATAACTCTCAGGATCTCTGAGAAAACCCCTGCCTGGGCGGCATGGCAACTCCTACCAACTTCAATATGTGGCCACAATGTAGTCGCAGTACCGTGGGAGGAAGAAAAATGCCCCGTGTACTGATTGTGTTAATAGAAAGTTGCGGAACCTTCGGAGAGGGATTAAGTTAGATGTCAGTTAATCTAAAGTGTGAGCCTCCTCACTCTGAAGAAATAAATTTTTTGAGAAAGGACTATTTTCCTTTCGATGCGTGAAACGAACTTACCGACAAGGAAAGCGGGGTCGCGGTCGTCCTTGACGAGGGCGGTGAGCACCAGGACGAGCGGGTGGTGGGGCGGCAGGCGGTCCAGCAGGGCGGAGCTGTCGTCGTACACCACGACCTGTCGGGCCTGGCCCGCGCCCGCCCCCGCGGCGTCCTGCTGCCCCGAGCAGGCCGCCAGGTCAGCGATGCAGGTCCGGCCCTGCAGCAGGCGGCGCCGGTTCAGCCTATCGGCGCAGTTGACGTTGAGCGCGCCGCGGATGTGCGACGCGTTGTAGGCGAGGAAGGCGCGGCAGTCCAGCAGCACGCACTGGTCGAGCGCGCGCACGAGCCCGTCGGAGTCCAGCGCGCGCACGCGGCGCAGCACGCGGAGGCGCTCCGCGTCCGGGCCGGCGGCGCAGCCCAGCCCCGCCCCCGGGGCCCCGGCGGCGCACACCACTTCCTGCTCCTCTTCCTCCAGCTTGAAGCGCTTGGCGGGCGCGGTGGGCGTCGTCGGCGAGGTGCGGCCCGCAGGCGAGAAGAGGGCCGGCGCCGTCGGGCCCGGCTCGCTCAGGCTCCTTGACAGCGCGAGGCGGAGACGCTCACGCGGCGGCCGCGGCGGCGAGCTCGTCTGCTGGCCGGGGGCGGCGGGGGCGCCGGGGCCCTTGACGGCCGGGGGGCACGCCTGCGCACCACGCGCCGCCCCCGGCCACGGCCCCCAGGGGGCAGCCGAGGCGGAGCATGGCGGCTGCGGCGAAGCGGTGGCCGAGCTGGGGGCGGCGCGAGCTGTGCGGACACAAAACACAGACAGAGAGTGAGTTAGCGTCCGTCGCAACAATGGGGTGATTTTTGGTCTTGTCGAGGGGTGCCTTACTGTTGAGATGGACGTACACAAATTGCGATTGGAATAAAAATTTGATTGAACTTTTGATGAAGACTAATAGACCCTTTCAGCGTGAGCGAAGTGAAGAACAAGGCGAAGAACATCAGACCGGAAACAGTTGCTTTCCAAAACCCAAACGTTCATAAGAACCTTCAATAAAATGTAAACAATATCAAAACGATTCGACTTACATTTTATTTAAGTGTCTTGGGCACATTTGGGTGATAAAAAGCAACTGTTTTCGGTCCGCTATTCTTCATCTTGTTCTTCACTTCGCCAATGCTGAAAGGGTCTATTTTTTTCTTTTTCAGCAATTTCGTATTTTGCTGTTTTAAGGTGCTTAACATGCAGTTTTGTCACTTGATTGAATAATAATTGGAACGCAGGGCGTAGAAAAACGTAATGCATATTATTTGTACATAAACATGCAGAATCGTCCTTTTCTACCCCTATGAAAAAAAAGAGCGCTGTATAAGATCGCGATGCGCTCTTAGATTTAGAGATTTTTGTTTACCGTGCGACTGAGTGATATCTTCTTATCTCCATCCTTCTATCGGGCCAATATGGTCCATGCACACCAAGGAGCCGTTTCTACCGTGTAAGGTGATGTCACATGTTGGTTGACCATTTGCGCGAGCTGAGTTGCGATAAAAAATCAGCAAGTGAAACATGAAATTCGTTTCACACGAATTCATGAGCGTGAATACCTATCTTAGAAAAACCGAGCAAATCAACGTACCCATTTTTTGAGAAATAAAATTTGATTGAGTATATTTGTACAGATACAAATACAGTTGGTCTGAAGCTTTCAAACTGTTTGGGATTAGCTTGCTGGCTACAAAAAATATATACTTCATAATTCCAAACCAGCCAAACAATTATTCGCAGCTTACAAATAACTGTTTTTCCAATGTATCAAACAGTGTTTGGTTGGAGACAATCACGGTCAGGTCAGTACTTAAAACGCGAGGGGGCAGTGCTCCGGCATGAGGATTTAAGGGGGGGTTGGGGGGGGGGCGGGGGCGGCGCGACGAGCGCAGCGGGGGGTGGGACATGACGCGGGTCTGGGGGTTGGAGTGGTGGGAGGGAGGCGGGCCGTCGGCCGATGACTCACCAGCCAAACATAGAGCGCGGGGTGGAGGGAGGGGAGGGGGTTGGGAAGTGGAGCAGGTGTGGGAGGGGAGGGGAGGGGTGAGGGCGCCTGAGCCTGGGGCGCCTCTGGCCGGGCACAACCACCCAGCTCGGCTCGGCTCGGCACAGCAGCGCCCCCGTACGGACGGACGGCCGGCCCCCGTGTGCAGTGCAGCCTGCTATATAGCGCCAGCCTCGCATCCGTGGCGGGACCACCAACCACCACGCTGTCCATCACCCACAAACACTTGTAGTATACGTGAACCGAGGGGGAGTTCTCAACTGTAATACCCTGAGCGTTTCTTTCAGGCACTCTTATTTCCTGACGAAGAGCACTCTACATATTACGAATATAATTAAGTTTGTCAGGGAAAATGGATCTGTAACCACCATATTACGAACCCTTTTTCTTCATATTACGAGAAGGAGCAGCTAGAGAACAAACAAATATTCTTTCGTATTACAATCCCGGGCCACTTCGTATATTACACAGAATTTGTTCGTATTATGGTTCAAAATCTCCTGTACGTAATGGAGAGCAGTTCTTTCGTAAGAAACTTAAAGTGGGTGTTAGAAGGTGATTCCCGTCATGCGAGGGGTGCCCAACTCAATGAAATTGTGTACACCGGATTACCAAGATCAAAGATTACCAAGGATAACCAAATATTACCGGGGATGGCCAAGGATTACGAGGAATTTCCACTATTACCAAGGTTGCAAAGATAACCATTGATTACCTAAGATTACCAATGATAACCTAAGATTACCGGAGATTGCCAAAGATTACCATGGATTACCAAAGATTTACCATGGATTACCAAAGATTACCAAGGATTACCAAAGATTACCTGGGATTACCATTGATTACCATTGATTACCAACTCCGTGTACATCGGATTAACTCAGTTGGGCACCTCTCACCGTCATGTAATACCGAAACACAACAGAATGTGATTTAAACCTGATTTACACCTAACGACTTTAGGGTGTCAAATACCGGCGTAAAATCCGTGAATCCTAGAATTCCGTAAAAGATTCCTTGAAGTTAATCGACTCTCGACATGAGCACGTGCACAAAGTTGTTCTTTTTTGTGTGCATGAAATAAATTGTGAAAACTGTTCATAATAATGCTAAAATCTTGCAGAAGGGTTGAGTGTGAAGTTGACTTTTCTCCAACTAATCAACATGTCAAAAGAATTTTGTCATTGAAAAACACAACCGCGGCTGCGATCTGGGACTCCACCAAGTGAGATCCAGTTGGAATCCGGCTATTGCCCGGATCGGCTTTTGTTTTGGAGCTCATTGAATCTACTCGAGCATAAATACCCTATGGTGGTAGGTTAGGTCACGAGCTCGTGATTTTAAAAAAAAATAATTAAAAAATGCAAGTAATCGCGAAACTTTGCGGGCAAAATGGTCTTCTATGGCACGACCATTGACGCACGCTACGCTACAGTGAATCAATGTGTATTTCTTCTTAATGCGGCTCTGAGTATGAGGCGGTATATGTGGTCAGCGCCCTCAGCGCCCGCCCGGACGGCACCCGCAGTCCCGTCGCGCACAAGTGTCGGGCGGCCAGCCTACCCAGGCGGGCGCTCCGCTTAGCGTACTGCAGCGGCCACCATGGGGGCCTCGCCGTGAGGCCCACGGCGTCTTGGACTCGAACTATCTCTACGTAATTGTCAGGTACCGCGACTTTGATAGAGAAAGGGAGGATGAGGATTTGGCTCATTGTTTATTAAGAGGTTCACATAAAAGGACGAAAGAGCCCCGGAGGGAGGGAGGCAAGGAGGGAGGGAGGGAGGGACGGGGAGGGAGGGAGGGAGGGAGAGAGAGATAGAGATAGAGAGAGAGAGAGAGAGAGAGAGAGCACAGATCCCACAAGGATCACGGTAGCATCAAGGCTGGTCTAGATCGGCGCGCTTGAGATCAACCGACACAGTGATGCTGGTCGGGTAACAGGAAACACAGAAAAACACGTAACATACGCAGAAAAAATAATTCACGTCTGAGCAAAATAAATCAGCAGGTGTATTAATTTTTTTGCTGCATATAGGTGCATCTAATTTTTAAGCTAGGGTAAAAGTACCAAACATGGATCATTTTTCGGAAAACCACAG
The DNA here is from genome assembly GCA_029379305.1 of Frankliniella fusca. Classification (NCBI taxonomy): domain Eukaryota; kingdom Metazoa; phylum Arthropoda; class Insecta; order Thysanoptera; family Thripidae; genus Frankliniella; species Frankliniella fusca. Next base: position 459,937 of record JAHWGI010001270.1, on the reverse strand, counting down.
TTTTGGGATCGATAAAGGTGTGATGAGCATAATTTTTTTTCATCGGTGTGTAGTTTGAACCCCCAGGGAAGATATCCTGAGGGAATAAAGTTCCTAGCTCCAATACTTTCGGAGTTATAGGGAATTTCCATGACCTCCAATTTTGATCCATGTTTGGGTGGGGGTACCCAAACATGGATCACCAAGCTAGACTGTTGTCCTTCACATATGTGATACACAACAGTGTTAGGGGAAGGCAACTTTTTTTTGTTTTATCCCAAAACAACCCCTTCCCCCTTTTAGGGGTTGTGATCCATGTTTGGACGCTGACCCAAACATGGATCAAAACTTACGCTTGTTTGGATACGTTTTGCAGGCTCGTCTGTCTACGAAATAAATAGTTTCTCATACCAACATGTTTCTCTCACTATTCTGCTCACGAAATTACAACTTGCTTCCGCCCATTTGCATCTTCGGGGCTGATATAGGGCCTGGGAAAGTGGCATTTCTTTAACGAGGAATTCGATTCTTTTCTATATATCCTAACTAACCATGTAACATAGACCCTCCGATTCGTGGTAGAAATGTTGCCTGAAACCTGTTCTTTAAACTTAAAACATACGCTTTTGAAATTATTGTATTTTGTTGCTCAGTCACGTGATCCTTAGGGCGCTAAGAGTGGAAAGAGATCTAATGTGTGCGCCAGGTTGCCTACCCGGACCTCTCGTAAGGCGCAATGGAAGATGTAAACGCTTGTAAAAAGTTTCCAATTGGAAATTTGTCCTGCTTGTTTGCATCAATCCCTTTATTTTGGTCATGTTTTGCCGTGTGCAAAGTGGCATCACGCATGAACGATTTCTAATGACTGATATTGAGGCGCAAACTAAAGAAGTTACTTGAGGACGGTTCGAATTCTATGTTTTTACCCCTACCCGCATTTTCAAAATACTTAAGGTAAAGGATCAAAACCTTCAGAGTCTTAAAAGGCATATCTTAAAGTGTCTTCTCATCGAGTACCAAGTATTTCCTCCGGTTAGTTTTCTTACAAATAGGAAATAAGTAGAGCCATGTATCTTGCCTTGTCTTTTTGCGCGCTTTGACGAGGTCTGTTGTGCAGACTGTTTTTCGGCGAGCTCCAGCGGGCAGAGGAGCGAGCAGACAATAAAATGTCACATACACATATGCTTGCATATGTAGTCGTCTACCTGAGGAACTTTGATCTTTTTAATTCAGTCGACCCAATCAGCCGTTAGAACCCGCCAAACAGAAATGATCCATGTTTGGTACCTGATCCATGTTTGGTACTTTTACCCTACGGTGTTTATTTTCCAGTTACCCTGCTAGTCATTTTTCCGCTAATAGCCGTGGTAATAGTTTTTCACATCTAGTTTCAGCTGCGCGATCATATTGTTTTTGCGTGCAGTACTCGAAGAAGTCACAAAAACCACGTGACTGTAACACAGGCGGCCCCAGCAGCGCTCTCTCCACGGGGCGTTTCTACGGATCCTAGATCCTAAATCAGACAGACCAGCAACCTGGTGCGTGTTTGGAGCTGCCACTCGGCACGTGCAAGCGGGCGGTGACTGCAGAGCCGGAGGGGTAGGCGGGAGGGGGAGAGGGGGGGAGGCGGGTGCTAACCCAACGTCATCCTCACCTGGCTCGGCCGCCGCCGCCATGGAGTCGACCTCGACGCCGCCGTGCTCCGGGGCCTCGCTCTGGCAAACCATCACGTCATGTCAGCGGGGGCTGCGGGGGCGGCGCGGCGGGGGCAGCGGGAGGCGGGCGCGCGGGTCCACGCGGAGCGGGCGAGGACGCGGCGCGGTGCGGCGGCGGCAGGGCAGGGCTACGTCCCATTGACTGACTGCGCGAGAGCCGGGCCGGGAGCGGAGCGGCGGCCTGCGAGGGCCCCGCCACAGGGCCGCCCCGCCCCGCCCCACCCCGCCCCTGTCCGCGGCACCTCGCCCCTCGCCCCGCCACACAGGGCCACCCCACCGCGCCCCGCCACGCTACGCTGCCGATCGCTGTAGGGCCCGAAGCAGACCTGGCTGCTGCTATGTCTCGTGGAGTGGAAGCTAGAAGTCGAGCACAAAGTTCTCACGGCTCTCGCAAACCTCGCAAATGTACGTATGCTTTCGAAACTGCACAGAAAATTCATCGCGGTTGCGAGGAAATCTCTCTCAGATGGCTTATGCGCCCGGCGGAATCCTTCGCAAGTTTCTTGTCCCTTTGGTTCCACTGCCTGCGCGCCCGCGCGCCCTTGGGTGTCAGTAACAGGAGACGGTGTTCACGTCGGTGACCACCACCCACCCGCACCCACTCGCCCCCCGATGACTTCCTCTCCGCCAAACACAAGTGCTGCTCGCTCTCTGTGTAAATGTCACCGCGGGGCAGCCCGGCCGCACCGCGCAGAAGGGCTTATCGGCACTGGGCACATGTAGGTCAGGCAAGAGGAGGGGCGCAGGACGGGAAAGGGCACGACGCCGATGACAGCGCGGCGAAGGACCCCGCCGAAGCCTCGAGGCGGAGGGGGCGGGGGTTGGGGGTGGGCTGCAGGAGAACTTGAAAGGCTTTCCAAGGTGGAGAGTGTGTTCGGCGAGCTGAGGGTGCAGTATCAGCTCTGCGCACCGACGGCCTCGCCCGCCCCGCCCCGCCCCGCCGAGCCCTCGCCCGAGCTGTCGCAAGCCGAAGGTTGCCGACCGCGCCGCCGCCGCGCCATCCAGAGGCCCGTACCGCTGCGCTGCGCCGCGCCAGCCTCGCTAGGCAGAGCGTCGCCACCCCCCCCCCCCCTCCCTCCACCACCCCTTCAAGGCTCCAGCCTGACGTCACCACGCGGTGAGTCACCGCCGCGCCGGTTGCCTCCCCCCTCTCTCCTCTCTCCCCTTCGCCCACGCCCCGTGCCCGTGCGGCCCGCCGCCGCACATCCGATATATCGGGAGCATTTTCAGGGCGACGACGCCACCGCAGAGTTTTGTGTTTACAAATCATTGTGGCGGACATGGGAGGGGATAGGAGAGGATCGGGGCGGGCGGGGGAGACGCGGTACACACGTTTTGTTTTCCCTCGCCTATCCGCCGCGGTGCCCGGCTCGACATGCAGGCTCGAGGCCGCGTGGCGGGGGACCCGCTCCGCTCAGCACAGCTCGCTTTCAAAACTTTTTACATCTGCAGGTAGTCGTCGTGAACTGCTGTTTAAGGTGTGACCTCCATATACAAAATATTCACGGATTTTTCTTAGGGATCCCCTTTCCCCACAAAAGGTCGGAAATGTAGGCAAAAAGTCACACCTGAAAGCAGGCGGAAAGCTCTACTTTACCTTTACATTCTAGATTCGCTTCTCGTCTTTTTGAGAGAACGAAAGAGAGACGAGGGAAAGGCCAAACGGAAAGTGGTTTTGTCCTTGTCGCGGCTTCCTTCGTCTTATTCTCGTCTTTCAAATTATTGTCGTTTTTATTGTCCCAAGACCCAGCATGGTACTGAAAATCGACTGGTGAAAAGGGACCGAGGCGCAGGAGGCAGGGCGGGGGGGGGGTCGCAGCACTGGCCGGCGCTGAGCGTACTAAGCCGAGCTAAGGGTCAGTAATACGGACACCGGCAATTGGCCCAACAACTAGTTGATTGGATGCCGGCCCTGTCCCAGCCAGCGACGTGCGTTAGCAGAGGCGCTGTCATCACATATGAGCGGACAGCGCAATTGATTGATTGAAGATTGATTAGTGGTTCGTCGTCTCGGGGTCAGTGGTCGGTCAGCTCGGCCTGACCGGCAGATTATGGCAGATCACGATGGCGGTCGCACTCAAACTTGCAATGTGATGAGAGTATCGCATATCTATATGTCCCCTCGCCCTCCGCGACTTCCCCTTTCTTTATCACCTCCACACCCAGAAAAATGGTTTCTCGATCCAAGAGTAAAATACACTCGCAACAACATTGATATTTATTTTTGGTACTTTTGTCTTCTCATGAAAGTAGTGTCGTTGTTTCACTCCAGTAAATATAGCCGTGATGAGAAATGCTTAGGTTTCCCCGGTGGCCAGGCGACTTAGGTGTTTGTATTTCTGAGTTCGCTTCCCGCTTCGCCATGTGCTTTGCGCAAGTCGGTTTCGCTGTGTATGTTCGCGGTCCCTGCACAGAACTCTGGGCCTCTGGTCCACAAATGAGTCTCTGCCTGCCCTGCAGGCCTCCAGGAGGGTGCAGTGCTGTTCTGAGCAAGCGATGGTGTCCGGATAGCGGGGACCGCTTAGCGGCCGCAGGCAGCGCCACGTGTGGCCACGTGTCGGGCCCGTGTCGAGATAACGTGACGTCACCGCGGGGTGCGTGTGCGTGTTATCGGGACCTGCAGTACGCTTCATGAGAGGGGAGGCACACGCCGGGGTGGGACTGGCTCCTAACAGCGCTTGTTCAGTGTTTCGACAAAGTGAAGCACAGTGTAGCTCGTACCCAGTGAAGTGAGGCGCGCTGCAGCGCTGCATCAGTGGCTGCCTACCTGCCTAGTATAGGTACACTAAAGAACGGGTGCGCGCATCTTGCCTAGTAGGCGGCAAGCTTGCGTGCAGCCCGAGGGGTCCTTTACCATAAATTCAAATGTACACCGATTTTTCTTATTTTTATGTTTTTTCGTCATTTCTCTTAATTTTTACTGATTTGTTTCCTGTTTTTTCCCCCCTGATATATTCTTGATCTTTTCTGATTTAAACAAAAACAATGTTCTGATTCTTTTTTAAATTACTGATTTTGATTTTGAATGTAGGACCCGTCGGTGCAGCAGTCTCCATTCTGCTCTGGCTGCACCTTCTGCCAACATTGCAAATTCAACACTCAGATGCGTCATCGAAGGAAATGTGGGCTGAGTGATTGAGAAACGTCGGCTTTGTAGAGAAAGCATCTAAAATATCACCCAAATAACGTGAGATAGTGGATATGAAGCCTTACTCCAAAAAAGGCGAGGAATAGCAATCATCACTCAATCAGAGGGAGATTTTTGGAACTATTATTGCTCGAAATGAAGCGAGAAAAGAAAACCTCACCCTCAGGAGGGTGAGAAAATTTACCGCCCATTTCTCGCGCTCCTTTGGGCAATGGTAATAACTATTTGCACCACTAGGTGCAAATTAATGTGGTTATTATATTTGCACCAGTTGATGGTCCCTCTCACCCGACAAAGTCTATTTGGACCAGTGGGGCAGTGCAAATATTATCAAAGTTACAATTTGCACCAAGGGTGCGAACAAGGGAACGTACACTATTCGCACCAAGTCACAACTGCCTACACAGTCCGTAATGAAACACTGTGTTTTTGTTTTGTCCTTCCGTCTGCCGCCGGCGATTGAACACGGAATTTTCGAGCGTTTTAGTTGGTTTTCTTTAAAAGTATCCCTTTTGAATTTGCTTTCACAATGCATTTTTACACAGCTGGATTACTCTTGGTGGTAGAAGAAAGCGTTGACTTTTGCAACAATGCTCTTGTGCGCTGAAGGGAATACCCAGAATAGCGTCATCAGTGACAAAACTATCAGCATTTCCAGTTTCATATAGTTTATGTTTTATGAAAATTAGCATTGGCTGTGTAAAGAACAAGTACCAGTATTAGCACAAAATTAATTTTGTGTTTTTCTTTTCTGCTTGTTTAATTTTTGTGTCAATACCTCCATCAATTATTAAAGTAATTTTTAAAGATAGCCTACACTTTTTTAATGTCGCTCGCGTGGGTGAAACTCTGGGAAAGACAAGTGCGGCCTGTCAAATTTAACTTCATACAGATGCGCACACACACACATACACACACACACACAAATTCGTCACTTCTTGGTGCAAATTGTGTACTGCAGTGAAAATTAGTTTTCTTGGTGCAAATAGTGTATACAATGTAATTTGCACTGTGGTGCAAATTAGGTATCTGGTACTATTTACACGGGTAACTAATTTCGGGTGGTGCAAATAGTATTTTGTTATTAATTTGCACCGATGGTGCAAATTACATATGTAATATTATTTGCACCATGGTGAAAATAGTTACTTTCTTGGGCAATAACCCTCGCTCCGGTATTCACACATTCCATCTCCCACCTTAAGCGTTATTATGATGGAGGCGACTAGATTTGTGTGTTGTTGTCTGTGCGGGTTGCGGGACTACGTACCATCAGTCGGTGCTCTGTCATCCCCCTTCCTTTGGTCACCTCCACTCGACTGCGACTGGAGCCGATTCAGAACTGAAAAGAGAGAAGACAAGATAGCAGATGATAGCAGTTTTTTTCCAGGGTGACTTTAATAAAAGTAGCGGAGGAACCTGAACGAGTATTAAAACGGTATCGTGGCAGGCGCGGTTCAAGGTCCGACTGAAAAGGCGGGGTACTCTAGGTTGCCTACATATAGGGATTTTGTCGCGAATTTTGCCTACTTTCCAGGTGGCAATCTTGAGACGACAGGGGGCGGGGCGATCGCCCTACCCCGCCTCTCCTTGAATCGCGCCTTGGCTGGGAAGGTAAAAATTTGCACAGGCTAGCAGGGTTGGCGTCCCACGACGCACGTTTCTGGACGGTATATTTCTCATACACCCCGCACTCCAGACCGCGGGCAGCTATCCTGCTTGTAACATTTCTTCCTTTCTGCTTCTTCGCCCGCCAGAGCTCAACCCCTATTCAGATCCAAATTATGCACCGTGGGTGGTGGGTGACTAAGCAGTTCATGTCAGTGTGCGCCGTGAGGAGGTGTTTACCGAGATAACGCTGGCGCGAGATGAGCTCACCGCCGAAATCTGCAGAAGATTATCAGCCGCAACGATAGCCGTATCGGCAGCTGCACGCACATCTACTTTGTAATAAGTCAGGAGGCAAAGACTTCCGGGGGTCACGACTGCAGTCGAACCCAACACCGTTTTCCGCCCATCTCTCCTGTACAAGACATGGTGCTGTCAAGCCAGCTGTATGTATAGTATGTCATTTAAGAAAAAAAATTGAGTAACGTTCTTTGGCCTTCTTCCGTAAAGAAAAATCAAAATCAGGTCTCTAAAATAAACGTTTGGTGTTACGTATCGTGCGGTATTTCCGAAGGGTGCTTAACTCCAAACACTCATGAACACCGGATTACCGAACAATTGTGATAACTAGGAGTTACCAAGAGTTCATCAAGGATTACTAGGGATTACCCATGAATTATAAAGGATTCTATCGAGATTACCAGAGACGATATCAAAAGACCTGAACATCACTAAATGCCGAGGTATTGTGAAGAGTTTTCCATCTATCTACAGCGAAAACTTAGTGTTTATTGGAAAGAACTACCATGTACAAAGGAAAAAAAAAACGCTTTTAAGCTTGTACAAAAATACTTCGGTTAACAAATTTTTAAAATGAAACGCAAGTTGCTACGAGAATTGTTTACTATACAAACCTATTCTTTGCAAGCGCTTTAGTGCACGTTTCAAGAAAATTGGAAATCAAGAGTAAGTTTTCACGCATGTTAAAGCTATGACTGTTATTATACATATCTTCGAGTGCCTTGAACTGGATACTATTTAGGTACCCGACATTCAAAACGCATCCCAACACACGACCGATGGTGCAATTTCATGGTGACTAACGAGTCATCGTTGGCTGTGCTCACCTCTGGCCAGCCGTCCCGCAGGCCCCAGGCGGGGGATCGGCAACGTCGCCCTTCGATGCAGCTCGGACACCGGCAAAGTGGCGACGGAAGTCATCCTGAAGCACACAAACCAACATTATTACAGGTCGCATTGGCGCGCTCACTTCAGAAGGTCTGACCCCGTCCCGCCCCTACCCGCCCCGCAGGGACCCCTCTCCACGCCCTTGCTGCTATCTGCTAACCAGCAGCCAGGGGACTCTCGTGCAATTGACGGTCTGATGCGAGACCCTGTCCGAAATCTTGCGTCACATCTGCAAGTATTGGCGCATAGAAAACATGAACTATTAACGACTCAAATAATCATGATTCAAGAAAAATAAACACGGGATGATGGTAATATTAAGAGAAAGGAGAGAAAAAAAAAGAAGGGAAAAAAAGAGGATTTCACGTGAGTAATCTAGTAGCTTGAGCAGTAAACAATACTTTAGCTACAGATAAGGATGCTGTTAAAAAAAGCGTGGAAGGGGTAACTACGTCAGGGAGGGGTCCATCCACCCACTCACGCGACTCTTATCGCTTCAGCCGGCGATGTCACACAGCTCGTCCTAAGTTTGGCATTGACAATGAAAGTCAGAGCGGGGACGGCCCGCGCCGCGCTGCTGCCACTCAGATGCACCAGCATGGTGTCACTCGCAACAGGCGCTTCCCATCCGACCGTGAGAAAGGGACAGGCTGCCAGGCCCTAGTGCAGCTGTAGTCACCAGGTGCAACATAAAACATGTAACAGTACGAAGGGCTTGCCAACCCGCTCTAGTTGTAAGGCGAAGGCGCCGCCAGAGTAGACAGACGCGCGACACTGTTGGGCGTTTTCTGCTGAGAGGGGTTCGAATAATGCCATATTTTTTGTTGCAAAAATTACGCATGTATAGATCATAAATAAATGTAGCCCGCATGGAAAAAAGTACCACGGAAATGACACTTCGAAAGAGAAAGTAAATGACACTTTAGAGTGACTTCCGAGGAGAAAATGTGTACTTGGAAGTGTCCTGTTGAGTACCCAAAGAGAAATTTTGGTGGAAGGAACGTGGATTCCACGTAGAACTGTCACGTGGATTCCACGTTGACAGACGACGTGATTTCCACGTTGAAATGACTCTTCGCTCCACGTCGAATTTTCGTCGATTTAACGTGCTCACACCACGTACCACATCCTCTAAGAACAGTGTTATGATGTGATTATAAAACGTTTTCAATCTTCCCCTTTCCCCCGGGTGACTTTTACTCAACAATCCAACTCATTGTTTTTTTTTTCTTTACCTTACCTGGACTTGAACCCGGGAACTTCGGGTTGGAAGTCTCGTACTATATCCGTTAGCCTATGGGGCGGCTGATGAGGACGGAGCGTCAGCAACCGATCCCACTGTAAGGATCACCTCACACAGCTCCTTGGCATGGTCTTACCGATTTGTGGGTTAAATACGACCAAATTCGATTTCCTTTTGTTTGCGACTAATCGCAAATAATATTTTATTAGGACTTGACAGTTTTCAGACGTCTACAAAAAAATAAAGATCTGACTGAATTCTGAACGTTCAACTATGAACTTTGTACAGTGGACTCCACGTGGATCCCACGTTATTTCCACTAAGTCTGAAACTTGAAAAAAATTGCATAAATCGCCCTTTCTCCAATGAATCAGGAACAGGAAAGTCGCTAGCACAGAAATCAAGGGGCGATCAGTCAGTAGTCGAAAAATGGTGGATCCGTCTACGGTGGAGTAAAACACGTTGATTCCACGTTATTTCAACGTATTCCCATTAACGTGATAACCAAATCATAGAGCGTATTTCATCTCATGAATCATGGAAAAGTATGAAGGAAAGTTGGCAACACAGAAATTCCATTCTGAAATAGTAAAGTAGTTGAAATATGGTGGACCAGTCCACGGTGGTAAAAATAACGTACATTCAACATTTTTTCAACGGGATGTTGCAAACTCAGCTTCCAAGCAGTTGTTTCACTAGTTATTATGTTCAGGCATGCTAGGTGCACCACAGTTTCTTGCAAACTTAAAGTTATGATGATATTTTATAATCGGGAAACCAGTTGAATTTTGGTGGATTCATCCACGTCCACGATAGATCCACGCATCCACGTGGAATCCACGTTGAATCCACGTCACGCTTCTCTTTGGGGTATACATAATGTATATCTAAAGTGATGAAGTATACATAAAGTATACTTTAGGTATACTCTAAGTCTAGCAGATTGAGAATAACATACTTTGGCCGTCGAAATGTGAGCTCGAAAGTGTAACTAAAGTATTGGCAAAAGTGTCATTAAGGTGTTGACTTATACCCTTTTGCTCAAAAAATACAGACACATTTCTTTTAAATTGTAACGCAGTACTATATGGCTGAGTTTCAGATCACAAGTTGACGGAAGGAGTTTTTATATGGTTTTAATTTCTGGAAAGCTTCCGGAGTCCCATATTATGTTAAAGTTTAAAATAATTAATATGACTTATCTCCTTATGCAACTAATGCATTTAGAGTTAAGTCAACTTAACTCTTTTTGTCAATTTTCCAATGACTTGACTCCAAACTCTTAACCCGTGAAAAGAGTTCAGTTGACTTATGTCCATAAGTTTACGTTGGCAGAAGGACAAGTCTTAAATCTCAGTAACGGAGCATGATATTGAAAAACTTCAAAGTGGCAGTAATATCCTACATGAAAGCACATCCCATTTACATCATAACATTTAAAAAAAAATAATTGTGAATAGTTTCTTTGATTTCCTGAAAAGAATGGGTTTTGGACTTATCCCCTTCTTCCGCTTCACAGCCCAAGTGTAATACTGTCTCACACTTGAGTTTGCTGAATAGTGGGAAAACAATAGTATCGAATGACTACCGAGACAGTCGTCGTGATTTGATTGAGATACTTTCGATACTCAGACGGGAATCTATGAAGCATTTGAACTAATATACCAGTTGTAGTGTTGGGATTTGGTGTCGAAAATCGTCTCGGCAGATCACAACCGGCTTTTCGACGGAGGAAGAATGGAAATTCGGCTGGATTGTCAAGCGACTACAAAAATATTAGCATTACAAATATATATATATATATATATATATATATATATATATATATATATATATATATATATATATATATATATATATCAATGATATCGCGGGACCCATATCGGGGACCAGATAAATTTCGATTTCTCGGATAATCGATCGACAGTTTCATCCGGTTAGGCATATGGTATTACTTATAATTTGATTCATGCACACGAAAATCATAAGGCTGACTCTATAAAGCTTAGGTTCAGCCTTTTCGAGGAAAAACACTCTCAGAGCAAAATATATTTGATTAATCAATGAGTCCCGCCGAGCAGGAATGTTACCCCGGATAGGCGAGCTGGGCACCTGCAGCTGTCATTGAGTCCTACTTGGACTTCCCTATTCGTGATGCGAGCGCTTCCGCAACATAGGCTGTAGGTATGATGCGATGTAGCTTAGCAAACACTGTGAAAAATATCTTTGTATATTTACGATATGTTTTGTTACCGACGACTTACGAAAAATGTTGTAAATTTACGACAAACCATTCTTGTTTGCTGTTGAATTTCAAGTCGATAAGAAGTGCTTGTAATTTTACGATTTGTCATTGTTATTTTACGACTACACTCTCTGAAAAATTTTCCCGTAAACCCACAACTATTTTTCACAGTGAATTCTTGAGACAGATATTTTTTAATCACGCGCAATTGTAAATATTTTCAAAATCTATGCACAGAAAATCATGACAGATACTGTGGCTGGAAGAACAATATTTTACTACTTTCTGACGAATATTTTTTGTTTATTCCACGTCCAAATGTAATGCCATGCCACCTGCTAAAAATCCTAACAATTTGCCTGGATCTGTTCCCTACCTTGATGGAACATGTCACTTGCATAGCTCACCTGGTCTGAAATTGTCACGAACTTTTCCCGTGTGACGGCACAGAGAAGAGACGAGCAGCGTTATCCAGCGGCGACACACTTACGCACGCACACACGTGAGCACAGACACACACACATATACACTCACACACAACAAAGGACACTGATAACACCCGAACTGATATGGCTACGGTCGAGAGTTTGGTGGCGCGCACTATTGGCAGTCCAGAGGGCGAATAAGACTCGTAGTCACAGGGCACAGACGGCCGCTCTGCAGACACTGAGGAGTAGCCGCCGTGGTGCCTGCTACCTCGCCTGCTGCGGCTGCCTCTGAGCAGAAGAGGGGGTGGGGGGGGTGGGGGGGGGGGCAGCGGGACCGGGCCCACGAGCCGGCGCCGTGCGCAGCCGTGCGCCGGGGTGACGCATACTACACAACACGCCACGAGAGAGAGAGAGAGAGAGAGAGAGAGAGAGAGAGAGAGGAGAGAGAGAGAGAGAGAGAGAGAGAGAGAGAGAGAGAGAGAGACGACAGAACAACAGAGTGAGAACGGGAGTGGTAACAGTGAGGCAGGAAGGGGCAACTATAGTGCGCCATACGCGACGCACGGCATCGCGAACTGTCCCTTTCAAGTCCAGTTAAAGTCAGTGTTGGGAACTTTTGCACATCTGGCTAAGCAGTCCGAACGAAATGAAAACAAGTAATACGTTCGTTACTCCCGGGTACATACCGTTTTCCCGATCCAACCATAATTTGATGCAAGAACTGGCAATGTTATCACCAATGCGTGTTGGGTGTACATAATAATCTTTAAATATGTCATGTGATGCAAGATCAACGCATCAATGCGTGATATTATGTGTATCACTTTGGGAAGTGTTTGTGAAGCTGTTGCGGGAAAATTTTACACTAGAATCTACGGCATCGGATTTTAAAATTACGAGACTGCTATGACAATTTGTATCAACTAATTCTTAGACGAGCACAAATTGGCCTTTGTAAATTTCCGAATCTCATTTACAACAACATTTGTGAATCACAAACGCAAGTTATGTAGTAAAGAAAAAATATTTAAGGAAATGGCAAAATTCGCATCAGAATGAAAAAAAAAAACGTTAAAAATTACGACTTTTTATGGACACAGAGTCGCAGAGTCGTAGTTTTACGACAGCAAAGTCTTATTCCATGAAAACTTGATCGACACATACTGGAAAAAAAAAAAAAAAAAAAAAAAAAAAAAAAATCGGAACAATACAACTAGAAGTTGTAACTTTACGACATTTATCAAGGAAAATTTTCTAGTAACCATTACGAATATTTTTGCAGTGTTTCATTCAAAACCGCAACCTCTGGTACACACGAGGGTAATGCAACTCAGGAGACGTCACGGTGTGGCGCAATGATAAGCAGTGTAACATGCTGCGTCATTCATTGCCGGATTTGTGTGTGTGTGAGAGAGAGAGACAGAGAGAGAGACAGAGAGAAAGAGAGAGAGAGAGAGAAAGAGAAAGAGAGAGAAAGAGAGAGAGAGAGAAAGAGAGAGAGAGAGAGAGAGAGAGAGAGAGAGAGAGAGAGAGAGAGAGAGAGAGAGAGAGAGAGGGGGGGGGTGAGAGAAAGCACGCAGGCGTGAATCGCACGTTAGACGATTCCTAAAACTGTGGGTAAGTTGACACGCACGTGACAACCGCCTGCCGGACTCCCACATGACATGGCCGGACCGGAGAAAAAAACCTAACACATAAAGAAGTAATGCTGCTGTGTGTGGCGTCCCATCTTGGCCCGCCCCGCCACGCCCCACGCGGTCAACTTCCTCGTCCAAATGCCCGCCAAGGAGAATGCCCCCCCTCCCTTATCCCCCACCGAAACACCCGCTCAGCTCCAGACAGCGCCAACTCCTCTGCATTGCTTCCTGGAGCGAGCAGCGGCAGCATCGCCACACTTTATAGTAACTATAATATTGCGGGGAACATCTATTGCATCCATAATACAAAACTCTGACATGAAATAGAAAACCATTCATTGGTACAAAAAATAATTTTTGTACCTCAGATATGACACTATTCGTATTGAAGAACTTCTCTCCAATCATGGAGATGAATCAAACTATCTTCAAGTTATTATAGGAGACATGGAGTCCTGGAGGTTTAGACATATCCCACTCTTGTCATTGTTACTGGTACTCATCAAATAGCAAGAAGGACAAATTACATGTAGTACTTTGAAAATAGCTAAAATTTCAGTTAACCACTCTTTTTAGGGTTTCTTTGAACAAAACTGTCTGTGGAATATTCAAGTCCATATAAAAACCTACTATCCTTGGTTCTACCACCTGGATAAGTTAAAATCGGAATTTGAATTTCACCGTTCACGCCTTTGTTTGAGTACAATAGGGTATTCCGCTGGAACGAAACCGGAACCTAAAGAAGAAAAGCACGACCGTCGGCTCTGTTTCCTCCTTCGCGCTCATTGGCTGATCGCTACAGTGACGTCACCATTGACCAATCAGGGCCCAGGAGGAAACAGATCTGGCGGTCGTGCTTTTCTCTTTAGGTTCCGGTTTCATTCCAGCGGAATACCCTATTAACGTCATGTGACACGGGATGAGACTCAACATTCGAAAGAGATCAGACCACAGACTGAATTTTGCTAGTCGAAGGGGATATCTACACTGAATGGGATAGCTCCGCAGCGTCCCGCACCAACCGCGGAGTAGCGACGGCAGGGAGTAGCGCCGGTAGCGCTAGTCAAGAACTTGCAGGCAAATTCAGAGCACCCTGTTATGAAAAGAATTTCAGCTGGAAATACATGGAATTTTCAACAAAATGTCTAAAAGTGTTCAACAAGAGTGCGACGGTTAAAAACTCTTCATTACAGAGTAAAAGCTTTTTGTGAAGTTCTGAGGACATTTTACCAAGTGCGTAAGACTACCTACTGGGCGATCTGTGCTCGGCTAGTACGTCAAGGTCCATGGGTAAAGAACGCAGTTCACATGGAAATATAATGTTATTGAATTGTAAACTGGCAAGGAGCTTTTAAATATTTCATCTCTGGGCCTCCACTTGTTAGGAACGGTGTACAATTCTCCATTTTATGTGCAACATATCAGCGCGTGAGTTCCCTTCCCATCTGTCAAGTTAGTGCGGCGCGGCCATGTTGTCCTATTTGAGTCTAGCAGAAAGTTTTTGAACATCCGATGTAATAGAATTACCAAGTCAATAAGTTGATTCAGGGATTGCTTCAAGCAGCAAAATATCTTCAAAAAAAAATATAATCGATATTTTTTTCTTTTTCCAACCATGTGCGAGTAGACTTGTTTCTGATTTAAAGCTTAGATAAGCGTTCTTACGCATCTAAGTCCCGCGGCGCGCTCACGCAGGCGCATCATAGACTTTCTGCCTCGAGTCCCTCGATAGCATTTCCCTTGGCGACAGCTGGCTGACGAATGAATGAACCATGGCAGACGATCTGGAATCGATGAAGGCAAACGTGTGCTCCTATAGAAGAGAGAGACACCGGGCCTGCGAAAAGGTTTACGGGTAGCTTATAGAATTTAGTAGAAGAATAGACGATACAGATCTAAGGTACAAGCTACAATTTACATAAAGCAATAAATAAATTAAAAACTTATACAGATATACCTTAAATATTATGTGAATATTACGTATATTTCGGGTAATATGACATGTTTCATCTCTCTTGATTTACTCTGCCAAATGCCATGTCCCACAATTACCAGTATTATTGAATATACTCGGTAAAAATCAGTGTTGACCCAAAATTTGATAACGTAAATTTACGATAGTGATAGTGAATTTACAACATCATACGAAAACACATAATTACGAAAATTTTCGAAAAAACAAAGTTTTGTAAAAATAATAGCCTTGATTTTGTTGCAGTAGTCCAGCCTGGCTTAGATTGAATATGTGGTTAACCAATCACATTCATAAAATCGCGAAAAAACCTGTCCACACGAACCTTACGAACCTTCTATGTTGTTCCGGCCAGTCCCATTTCCATCCACGACTTGTTTGCATGAGGTACCGGCCCCTGCCCCCCGCCCCCGCCGCCCCCACCCCTGGCTCGGAAAGACTGGCCGGGCTGGGGGTGGAAGGCCGGGAGCCACTCCTCCACCCACCCCCTCTGGTCGGGGTCACGCCCGCAGAGCCTTCCTCCCCTGCCGCTAGATGGAGCCCCGCTGCTCCGCCACGGCCCCGGCGGTCTCTGTTGCGCGTCTGAAGCAACACTGTCGGTCTCGGGACGCAGGCGGGGAAATTAGTCTAAGTTCAGTATACAAAACTGCACGACTGCACTGGGGAGACAGAAATAGGGCATCACGTTTCTTCAGGGGACTTCTGTTTAATAACCTGTTCGAGAAGTACAGGCATGTCGAAAGGATTTAAAATTTAGCATGCCACTCTATTTAAGACAAATTCTTAAATCCCCTGCAAATGCACCAAGTTCTTTAGTCCTCCTCCCCCCCCCCCCTATTTTACCAGTGTTGCACTGGTCAATTTTGTGAGGGACAACAGGCTGAAGCTGAAGCACATATAAAGCGTCTTTGCTAGTAAGCAAGACACTCGCTCGAGAGGCACGAGAGGAGATCACACAAGTCCAATCCTTCCTTTCCCTCTAGCGCTTCCTTACTCTTATAAGATCAAAACTTCCGAATTCTGCTCGCAGATAATGTTCACAAAACTTGAACTTGCTACCTTTTAAGAGCAAGATCTTCGACCCACTCGACTTACACATTACCTCAGTTGAATGAATTGCAGCGTCAACAATTCCAACATTCGACGTTTCTTAGTTTTTTCCAGAAGGAATAATTACATGCAAATTGTCTGCAAATCACTGATAAATTAGATCCCAAAATTTATTTTTACATAGTTTTTCACGCTGTTTCAGGTTATCTCTGATGAAAAAATTCAATAAGAAATGCCATAAATTTTTAAATTTCTGACGACTGTTGGAAATCACTGTTAATCGGTTATCGCGTGCACGCTCCTGAACCGAGTGATGCACCCCTCAAAAAATAAGGCACTCAATAATACTGACCGACTGGATGAGAGGGTAAAGTCTCAGCCGTCGGCGTCCCATTCATCCCTCCCCACCCCCCATTCCTTTTCCAGAGGTACATCCAAGGACCTTGGGTACATCAACATATCCTCCGGTCGAGTTATTCTCCACAGTGACGCAAAGCAAGCGCGCACAATGAAGAAACTCAATGTTTCCTCTTTCTAAGGTCCGCGCGCCGGGCAGTGCGAGCTGCTGTTCCAGCCCCTTCTGCAAAGCACACATTATATACCCTTGTGCGCAGGCAGCCCCTCGGGGAGCCCCTGTGTGTCGGTACAGCTGTATGAATATTCAAGTAAAGCAAGCAGGGCCAAGCGAGCCGGGGCGGGGCTGCACGATGGAGCGGGGTGCGGTCACAGGGGCAGACGGAGGAGAGTTTGTGGGTGGAGGTGGAAAAGGGGGGGGGGGGGGTGCTGAGGCGAGTAGTTTTTGGCTGAGCGGAGCCTAGAGGCGCACTCTGAGCTCAACGCCGCCCCGCGACCATCGATTTCAGGCGCTAACGAGATAACTGCGCTCTGGCGTGATCTGGTAAGGTTCCCACAGGAAATTGCGACGGTCGGGCGGGGCGGGGCCAGGCTGGGCCTCCGCCAGGAGGCCGCGGCAGAAGGGCGCGCTTTTATGAGCGCTGCTCGTACGCTGTGCGAGGGGGCGATGTACTGCCTCGTTGCCGCTGTAGGGATAACCAATCTACAACAAACGAACTCAAGTTGCCAGCAGCGTCCCCTAAATTCTTCGTCTCATTTGATGCGCCGTTTGGTTGGCGACAGTGGACGCTGTCTGACTCCGGTGTTTCTCCCGGCCCACGCAATAACCAAGAAGCGGAGGCAGGGGCCACGGCGTCACCCGACCGATCGGTATCGGACCCGAGAGAAAACGTGTCACACGGGGGTTCAGTTTGTGCCGATGTACGAACTGTCTGGATGGAATGCATATGCGTATCCTATAAGTTTTGTATGTCGCATCATCCGAGACGTATGTGACACCAACTACATGTTTTACGAGGTACTTTCATTTCACAACAATAAGTGAATATGAACGCTGTGGTTTGCGTATGTAGCCCATACGTGTGCGGTATTTCAGTCGTTCGATTCACTCTCTCGTTTTATTTATACTTTCTTCCTCTCACACGACACTAAAAATGCATTAACCATGTTTAACGTTTTAGTTGAGCACCAACGTAACGAAAGGTGCGCCGTAGATAGTATACACAACCCACCCACACGCTCCTCGCTCACGAAGAGTAAAACATTTAGTTCGGGGCTTGGCGCTGCCAGGGAAGAACCACACCCCCGCGGTCCGCGATGCCGTGATCACGACCCGTAAATATACTCCAGCATAGGCCACACACTGCCGTAAGGCCCGCAGGTGCTAAGGTTGTTCGTTCATCCCCACCCACAGGCAGCCGAGCCGAGCTGGGGCGCCGGCAGCTACCGAGGGCAATACTGATAAATAGCATGTTTTAAGTCTCGGGCACATTAAAGGGCTAAAATACAAATTTCGTATAATAATGTGTTTAACTCCGCATTTGCACGCATCCCAGAGTCAGTGTAAAAAAAGTATGCACTAGTAAAAGTCTAGGAAGTGTGTTTATATATATATATATATATATATATATATATATATATATATATATATATATATATATATATATATATATATATGCGTGGGATAAGTGAGGTTTTTAATACACTGACGCTTCACGCTAGTCTAAATTACTTCGCTGCTCAAAGGTATGCATCAGATATAGAGAAAGTGGGGAGAGGGGTTGGTGATGGGCGTTGGGAAAAGGGGAAAGGGGGGGGGGGGGTCCTTACTTTAGGCGTCGTGGCGCGTCACGGCGCCCTGTTTAGCATATCACAGACGGAACCCCGAGCTGAGCGCCTTGGAAGGTATTAGAGGCCGAATGTTGTTAGGGGACGAGCGGGCAACGGGCAGGGCTGGGCAGGGACAGCCGACCCGCCCTATCCGTAATTTTGTGTGTGTTCTGATGCTGTCACAGCAGAACTTTTTTTTCCATTTCGTCTAGGCGGGCGTGTCCTAGAGGAGTATTAGACGCCTTGGATAAATAAGCTTGAAGTTTATTTACTTGACTTCTAAGCTTCCATGAGGCTCAAACATCGACAATGCGTTTTTTTTTTTTTTTTATTATTATTATTATTTTTTTTTTAGATTGATCTTACGCCGATGAACCTTAACTGAAAGCCAGAAACGATTATGAGATATTTCTGCTTCGACAACAAGGTTCATAATCTTCAGCGCGCTGCCCTTGACAGAGAAGTGTATGAATGTCTTACACGTGTGGGCGTGTGTATTCCATGGGTACAACTGCGCAGGAGTGCAAACTTTTCTTAGAGATTTCGCTCTTTTGTGAACAAACGGAAATTCTCACATTCACATTGACACGCCTCGAGGGGTGGTCTACAATTTCTCCTTAAAGCGGGCCGCGCAAGCTCGAGTTGTACACGACGACGGTGGAGTGCGCGTTCCTGCGGCGCGCGAAGTACCTGGCCGTCTCTTGCGTGCCCTGGTTGCCGCCCGCCGCCCGGATGCACTCGGCGGTGTTGAGGCTGGCGGCGAGCGCCTGTGCCTCGCGCGGGTGAGCCGCTGTCACGGTGCAGTGGCGCGCGCTGCCGTCCACCAGCACCGCCAGCTGCGAGCTCACCGCGCCCACCTGGCCGCCCAGCAGCCCCAGCTGCCCGCCCAGCGGCGCTACCTGCGTCGCCTTGCATATGGCGCCCTGCAACAACGGTTACAAGCGTTCCAAAATGGTTCACTAGAGGGGGAAACAACTCTGATTTTTAGTGTTCACATTTTGTGAATTTTTGTGAATCTTTCCTTGAATTTTACCTAAATTTTTGTGACGTTTTTCAGAATTTTCCTGAATTTACCTGGATTTTTCTGATTTTTTTTTGTATTCTTTTTTTTTTTAATTGTATGAGTTTTCCTGAATTACGAGGAGTACAAACATTTCAGCTGTTTCCCCCTCGGTGTGAACTGTGCCACGTTTGTAGGCGTGGTGCGTCAAATGCGTTATTCAACAAACGAGGCTCCAGGGTGGGCCGTTAACCGATTCACATCCAGACGACCATGTGTACAGACTTCTGCACTCAAAACGGGGCAACACCACACGTCGGATTTGATATTTGAAATTTGAAGTGTTCACAGAGACTCTAACTGCGAACATTGTAGGCAGCGGTGGGCTGACGTTGAGGTGGGACTCCGCTGAGTATCGATCAGTCTCAATCAATCGATCAATCTCTTCTGACTTCTGAATTCTCGACGATAAAACTGGAATTAAATTCTCGATCTCCACTGAGAGCGGGGGATTCCACACTCCTCATTGTGTGTTTCTTTTTTCAAGTGAAGACATTTTTTTGCCGCAGCACTAACAGAGCATGTACACTGCCTTACCATGAAGCCCGTCTGCTCGTCGCACAGCTCGGCCTGCTGGTGCACGCGGTCCACGTAGTCGTTGATGTTACCGATGACTTGCCCCACGGCCTGCACGATGTCCGGCACGCCCTTAGGTACCCGGTCGCGCACGCAGTTAAGTGCCTCAAGCTCCACCTCCTCCAACAGGCGACGCACCGTGGGCTCCTCCTGGCACGTGTTGGCCGCCACGTCGGGATTCAGCCACTACAGGGTAGTTCGTTAAGTGTTTCCTTGTAGAAGTGTGCACAACTATACAGTTCCACGCATATGATATGTACACCACATACGACGAGGTGGAAACAACTCTGAGTTTAATGTAAAAATTTTGTGAATTTTTATTGAATTTTTCTGAATTGTTGCTTGAATTTTACCGATTTTTTTTTTGTGAGTTTTTCTGAAATTTCCTAAAATTTTCTGTTGTTAGCCCGCCCTTCTGCTTTGAAAAAGCTTGAGAGTGGGCGTATGCGATCGACCTGGTTTGAGTCTATCTGTCTGTTCCACTCGAAGAAGTTGAGCTAGAGAGTTGAAATATTTGGTGTCTGTTAGGGGTCACGCTGGAACAACGAAACTCTTGGTGCAAATCCTGCGAACCCTCATAAGGCACCGGAAAAAAATATTTAAGTTTTCACGGAATATATTTAAAAACAAAATCACAAAAAATTATGGTATCCTAAGGGGTAACTGGACGAGTTAGGACCCTCTGAACCAAAATTTGGTCCGTTTTGCACTATCTCTTAACGTTTCGGCGCTTCAGCCAGACTAACGACCCAAATGTCCGAAAACACCATGTTTGGTACCAGCACATTGGGTTTTTCATCATTTTGCGGTTCTTCGGACTAAAATTACGTCCATTTTGCCAAATTACTGCGACCGTTCAGGCACTTTCGGTGCGTTTTCAAAGCGGAAGGGAGGGCTGTAGTCTCAGCGGTGCACCGCTACAAATTTTCACTGTTTATGAAGAGAATGCTTATACGGGCAGAAGGGCCGATAATTCACAAGCTAAGAAGATGTTTTGTGTGACTTTGGGGCCGGGCCGAAGGCCCGACCAAAGGCCGCCGGCAGGCAGGCCAAGCAGGCCACGCCCCCAGCCGAACGGAGTTGCCAGCGTAGCAAAGCGGAGCTGGCAACGACGTTTGGCGGAAGGGCGCTTGTTTCATAATTTTCTTAGATTTTCCTAAATTTTTCTGAATTTTCCTATTTTTTCTGAATTACGAGGTGTGCAATAATTTCAGAGTGTTTTCCCCCTTGACATATGATAAAGCATTCTGGTGATCACGACGCCCTGTCAATAATTATTACCTGCGCGTAGCTGACAGTCCAGCGCCAGGTAGCGGCCAGGTCACCGACGTACAGATGCACCTTGTCCTGGGCTAGCGGTAGCGCATTGGCTGCCGTTGCGTTCAGGTCCTGCAGCGTGCGCCTCAGGCTATCAGCGCCGGCCGCCACCCCGGACACGATGCTGTCCGTGATGGAGGACGAGGACGCGGCCACGTGCGCCCAGGGACCCAGCACCACCTGCACACAACTTAAACTGCTGCTACACTCTTGGTACAAGCCAGGCAGGCCTTCGGCCTGTATGCTGAGCCTGCACGTCAAGAATACAAACAGTTTCTTAATTATGTAGATGTGCAAGGCCTATGTATGCATTTATGCGTAAACGTTTACATTATTAGAAGTAGTAATAATAGTGACATTAAAGGTATCCGGGAGGGGGGAGGGGAGGAATGCAGGCGCGGAATGGGTCTCCAGATAGCCGCCTGGAAAGAAGGCAGTTTGCACGACAAATAAACCCCTGCGAATAGGCAACCGTAAGTGCACCACGTCCTATAGGTTGAGCCTTCGTCTGCCTCGAGAGGAGGGGGGAGGGGAGGAGGCAATATGTCGTATCACATTTTTCTCAACAGAGGGAGAGGAAGAGAGGAAGAGGGAGAGTCAGCATCAGAGAGTCAGAAGAACACTTTTCATTGTAAGTGTGTGTGCGACAGGTGTGTAAGTTTCCATTCACACAAGGCAGCAGGTAAACTTGCCATTTCTTTTTGCAAAAGTACGACATTTATACACCCTTAGGATTTCACAGTTGTTAGAGGCAGCACCGGCCGACACCACCCTTCAATACCTACCCCCCAGGTCGCTCACCTGCATGGCGGCGGGGGCGGCCCACACGGCCAGGACGATGACGAGGAGGTTGCCGACGGCCATGCTGCTGCTGCTGCTGCTCTGGCCGTCCGGGTGCCGGTAGTTCTTATAGGCCAGGGCTGGCCCGGGCCGGGACGCGCCGGACTAGGCGCAGCTGGCGGCCTCACCGCCACCACAGCGGCAGCACCGGCATGGCGACGACATCGCGAGGCCCGGCCAGCCTAGCTCGAGGCCTCGAGCGGAGCGAGCGGCCGAACGAATTGGTGGGCGCACTGTGCGCGATAAGTGTACAGTGCAGTGCGACCCCCCCACCCCCACCCATGCGGGGAGACGGGGCGGGCGGGGTGGGGCGGGACAGGGTCGGCTCGGGAGTGCAGAACACAGGGCAGGGCGCCTATCGCCCAGACGCGACGTGCTCGCAAAACAAACTCAGCACCCGCCCCAGCCACGACGATCCAAGAGACGTCACCTAAGACAGGACAGTACGCTCCTATTTTTGGAACGAGCATCATGCTACTGCTTCAACAGAACGGTATCAGTTTCTACTTAAATTGCACAGCAACGCTCACATGGGTGTGAGATTTTTCAATCCAGGCATTCTCTTACCTAAAGTGGCAAGGTTTTGCAATTTCTTCTGACCTTGAGTCAGCCCTGAGATGACCATTGACTTTCATTTAAAACCGTTTAAAACAATGCCTAATTTATCTGCTATATTGACATAAGCTGCGACAGAGGAAAGTGCAAAGCGTAGGAGTGAAGCGCAGCGCTGTTTAGAAATCAGCAATTCGAGGCTGCCCTTGCCGCTTCTTTTCAAGAACTCTAATGGGCTGTTTTACGCTCTCGCTCTACCATGTGATTTCCTATATCGTAGCTTGTGAATATAGCAACTATATTTGGCTTCAATTTCCCCGCATTACCGGATCACCACTTGAAAGCAGACCTGGTCGTGACAAACGGATTACGTAGGTCGCTTAACCGCTCAATACAAGATAGCTCGACTGCCTAAAGGACCATTTTCTTTTAACACCGAACACAAAAGATGCAGGGAAAACTGTGCCCTAGAAAACCAAGCAAGCTCGTATACAAGTATTCATATACTTCGAAGTATTAAGCAAATATTGTGTGCATGGAGTGCATGCAGGAAGTTGTGTGTACATAATTATTGCACACTGTTTGCTGAATTCATTGGCATGCACACAAAACATCACAAGGAAATTAATGCACCAATCAGAAATAACAGTACTGCAGGTATAAAAGAACACATTGCATTCCGTTCGTTAAGTAATCACGAAGCCTCTAGTGAAGTCTGCCGAAAGGCTTGCTTAAATCAAGCAATACCAGTTGGGTCATAAGCCTTTGTACAATTGCTTCCCCAATATTATCTGTCATCTTTCTGAGAGCTGTAGTGATAATGTTAATTTCCGTTAACCAAGATTGACAATCGTTCTGAAGTTTACTGCTTAGTAAGAAGCCACACACTTGCTGAAGAACTAGCTTTTGAAGAACTTTACTCGGCACACAAAAGATGCTGACTGGCCTATAATCAACACAAGTGGTGTGCGATGGAACTTTTGGCCTAGAGACTACGAGTTTCCAAACATCAGGGAACACAACTGCTCAGAGGCTAATATTAAAAATATGCTCAAGCCCTGGAAGAAGTGAATCTTTGCATTTTTTTCAACATGATCACAGATATTTGGTCAGGACCAGTTGCTTCGCAGGAGTTGCCACTTGAGCTGTATTTGATTTCTTTTAGAACTTTGAAATAAAATTGACCATTAACAACAGATTGCCTATCATAATATTGAGTTATAGTTTGAATTAGATCATTGTCATGATTATATGCAATATTGATGACAATTCAATTCATCTACCGGTATTGTTACCTCACCATTGCTATTGTTAACTTTACCAACACCAAGTTCTTGAACTTTCCTCCACGTGGACTTCATTGCATAACATTCAGAAAATGGCTTTTCGTAGTACAAGGCTTTACTTATTATTTTTAGTGATTTAATTTTATTTCTTAACGCTCTGAACTTATTCCAGTTTGTATTACCAGAGAGATAGAGAGAGAGAGAGAGAGAGAGAGAGAGAGAGTGTGTGTGTGTGTGTGTGTGTGTGAGAGAGAGAGAGAGAGAGAGAGAGAGAGAGAGAGAGAGAGAGAGAGAGAGAGAGAGAGAGAGAGAGAGAGAGAGAGAGAGAGAGAGAGAGATTTAAATAATGATTACGGTGCATGCTTCACAGTACCAGCGCGCACGATGGGTTGTCCACCCTCCAGGGGCGGAGAAGGAGTCCCCACCCTGCCCGACCCGCGCCAGAAGGAGCTACGACTGAGACTCACAGTCGTTTTCTTCCAAACTGTGTGCTCGCTCGGCTGGCCTTGGGGACGCCGCCGGCAACCTTGAGGGGTGGGGGTGGGGGACTCAAACTCAACGAGAAGTGTGTAAAGAAAGACTAGAAGTCGCCTGGGACCCACAGCGAGATAGAAGGGGAACAAGGAAACAAGGGGGTGGGGAAAAACGTCCCCAGTGACATAATTACCGCAGCCCCTCTGTCGGTGACACAATATCTCTTAGAAAACGAAACGTGCAGGGCTCCTTTTGCCGCTCACCAAGAGGAAAAAAGAAATAGTTTTTACCAGTTATTATTGGTAATTATACGAAATTCAATAATATTATGCTCCGCGTACATTCCACGGTAATCTCCTAGTTATCTCTCGGAAATCTCTGGTACTATTTTATTATATCATCTTAGGCAATCTCTCGGTATAATAGATGATGTTACACAACGGCCATCGCGCGGACACACCTTTAGCATTTTTTTAACTCTGCTATTTCACTTGATATCAATTTAAAAAGAAATCATTAATTAGCGTATACAATGTTTAAAATAACACTGGCTGTACTCAGTATTTTAGACGTGAACGCTCGGTGGTGCAGCAGAGAGCTTTAGCAACGTTACCAAGTCCATTTTTGCCGTTAAGTCTAGGGTTTAAAAAATGTAAGAAATTTATTTTTCTTACGTAAGATTGGTAAAATATAGGTAAAATACGGCAAAATTAGGTAAAATTGGTAAAATTATTTTTTTTTGGGACTACTTATGGTTAGTTTAGTCTCTTTTCGCATTATTCCTTCTTCCTGGTTGGGTTCTTATGTAAATCGCTTTTATCGCGTTGTTATTCTCATTAGCGCCTGATACTAAAACTATATTTGATACCTAGCAAGAAAGACGTGTGCATGTAAATTTTAAATTTCGCACTAGACGAGTTCGGATCGCGTCACCGCTCTTGCAGAAGGCAACGCCGTGAATTGCGGTTTGTTGTTGTCAGTAATAATTTGTTTTATTGAAAGGAGTTGCCTTGCCTTCTATCATTTCTACGCCTTGTCATTGCCACATAATATTTTTAATTTTACATATCTAAGTAAAAAAAAAATACCTTGTAATTTTACATATTTTACTTACAATTTTACATGTAAAATTACCGGACTTAAAACCCTAGTTAAGTCACATCGCCTATCCCAACTAATCTCGCGGAGTTATCGCTAGTAATCTTTGGGAGTCACTCTGGTAACACGTTAGGATTCCTTGGAAATCTCTGTTCATCACAATTGTTCAGTTCTCTGATGTGCGAGAGTTTATTGTTTGGAGCTCTGGCTGGCAACTCCCGCCTTGTGACTGGTGTACCCACGACCCGCAACTGTACGGCAAGTTACACACAAGGCTACAATGTGGTCGTGGTCAGGGCACAGAGAGTCGTAGCTTCAGGGAGCGGGGAGAATAAGAAGACTATCAAGACGAACCACGTTTTCCTTCCTGCACTGTAAATGATCGCAACACACTAACTGGATTTTGTAGCTTTCATTTGCACAAATTAAACCTACGCTTTATTTGCACAAATTTGTGCACAAACTTGAACCTTTTTATGCAAATCCATGCACGAAAAAGTACATTTTCTTTGCACAAATTCCTGCGAATCGAATTGTATGTTTCACTTTGTGCGAAGGTTTGCACAAAAACCTTCAAATACAGTTAGCGTGAAGGCAACTCATGTTATGTTTACGTCTTCAGGCGTCACACATAAGTGACGTTCTCAGACTTACTAAATGTAAATCCAACAGGTGACACTTCAATTTGCCTAAACTACACCTGACCCTGCACCCTACTAGCACGCAGCTAACTGGAGTGCCAAACAAGATATGCAACGTTGGCATATTAAAATCACGCCAACCGTGGGCTTACCCACTACACCCGAGTAACCCGCAGCCCAGCCGTTCACCCTGCAGGGGCAAAATGGATCCTACTCCCCGTTCAGTTTCATTCCAGCGTGGTGGCTTGTCTTGGGTTGAGAAGGGGCGGGGGGTTGGGTAGGCCGCCTCAGTTTTATGCCACATTCCCGGGCACGCTTTGGCGAGTGGAGCGCGGTAAAAGGAATATCTGCTTTTTAAATATTTTTTTGTTTTTGTTTTATTTTTTTAAGGAAAAGAGGAAAACTTTGAGACACTCCTTAAGTTCTCCCCCCCCCCCCCTAGGGATTTAAAATTACATGTAATAAAAAACCGTTACCGTAATTTACGTAATTTACCGTAATTTACTGAAATTTTCGGTAATAAATGAAACTATTAAAAATGCTTTCTTCTTATGAGACCTTCCACCTAAAATTTATATTTTTGAGATCTTTTGAACTATTAGAATGTCTTGTGGGACCCAAAAGAATCAGAAATGACAGGCTTAATTGCTTTTCCGATGTTGGAACAGTGATACTATTTCCCTTGAATCATGGGTGCCGCTGGCCTCGCCCGGTTGTACGTCGCTAACTATGCTGTAAATTTGTGACCGCACTTTAAGTGCGGAAAACGGGTGGCAGACTGGCATGAAAATTGTGTGTGTGTAGTTTTTATTCACTCATGAATTATCGTTGGAACTATTTTATGTATCACATTACTTTAATAAATTTTTCCGGAATGATTACGGGCTTTGATCGCGTTCAGAAATAGAAATGAAGTCGGTTTTACAGTAATGTAAACGTTACTACATAAATGTGTTCAATAGGACTTACAATTAGTTCGAACACTACGATTCATAGGTACATAATGTAAACGGGGTATATTGAATCTGTTAACTATTGGGCAAGTCAGGCCAGGAAGGCAGTTAAGCAATTTTAAGTGAGAAGTCTAGATTACAAGTCAAATTAACCCCTATATTTAGACAAATAAGGGCAACATTTCAACATATTTTCTACTTTTGACGCCCATATGACGTTTAATCAATGTCCACGCTTCACACTTGCAATGGCAACCTTAAAAATTCAGTCGTTAAATGCCAAAATATGTTAATTTTTGAATAAAAGTAAATTTCATAAATTTCACGTAATTTTGCCCTTGTGTAATATTTCATAATTTACGTGAAATATTTCAAATCTTACATGTAATTTACAAATCCTTTAAATCCCTACCCCCCCCCCTATTTTTTTTAGGAAAACTTCGCAAAATAAATTCAAAGAAACATTAAATAAACGGAAACATCCCATATTTTTTTTCTCAAGAGGAGTTTTCTTTTTTTTCGCAAATTAAGACAGTGTCTCGGAGTTTTCCTCCTATCCTCAAAAAAGCAGACATAGTTTTTACCGTGAGCCGCTTTGCCACTCGAGCGAGTAGATCCACTCGCCGCCACTCTCCGACCACGCCCCACCTCGTCCCGTCCTGGGGTGCTCTGAGGGCACGGCTGGGCCTGCTTTGGTGGCCAGGGTGGGGAGGGGCTGAGGAAGCCCTGACCCTGCCGAGTTGGTGGGGTGGGAACCTCGAGAATTGTAGGGAAAGGCGAAGGGGGCAGGTATTCCTCTGAGGCATGGTCGGGTCAAGTAGGAGTCAGCGCGCCCCTGACGGTGCCAACCAGAACCTGCCAGCCACGCCGGACCAAATAGGAGTAGCCCTAATGGACACAAGGACAGCAACAAGTAGTGCGACATGGTGTGGCTCAAGACACACCCTGATCCCCCGTGTGTACCAAGACCATCCAGAGCTGCCAAGAAGCCCTCCCCCCCCTCCCCCCTCAGCCTTTCCTGCACCGAACTTCCTCAAAATGGCTAATTTCTTACACTCTCAACTCCTGAAACGAAATATTTTATACCAAACGCTTTGAAGTTAGAGAGGACTTTGCACGGTAGACATTAAGTGAAATGCCGCCAGAGGGGAGAGTGAGTGATGAGTTTCTTATAAAACCATTTTTTACACACGAACTTTCATAAGATTCATTATTTTGTGAATTTCGATTAAGCTATGATACACGGGATTCTTACATTAGCATCAAAAAGTGTTCAACTATGAGTTGCACACTCGCAGCTGTGTGTCAGTGAAACCCGGTAAAACACTTTATATTACAGGGCACACTCTCGCACGTGACCAAAACGCGACACCCCGCAGCGACTTATTGAGAGATATAAGGGTGGCGCACTATTGGCGACGTAAAGTGTAATGTGAGTCGGGTGGGGGAGAGAATCCGCACTGCGCCTGCTGCTGCAACGCCTCGGTAGATGGCGCGCCGGACCAGAGACAAGAGATGAATATGGGCAGATCTCACAGCGCGAACTGGCGCTACAGCACAATATATATATATGTTGCAAGCTATGCTTGCTTTTTTTAAAATTCAGAGATTTGGAGTGAACTTGATTCTGTACGTACTCTGCAAATCTAAGTGTGTAGTAGTTTGACACTTAAAACTGCAAAACTAAAGTTCTGCAGTTATAAGTGCAGAACTTTTTGTTCTTGCAAGTGTATAACTCTATATATGTTGCAAGCTATGCTTGCTTTTTTTAAAATTCAGAGATTTGGAGTGAACTTGATTCTGTACGTACTCTGCAAATCTAAGTGTGTAGTAGTTTGACACTTAAAACTGCAAAACTAAAGTTCTGCAGTTATAAGTGCAGAACTTTTTGTTCTTGCAAGTGTATAACTCTCTAGTTCTGCACAAAAAACTGGATATAGAGTTCTGCACTTGCAAGTGCAGAACTAAAGAGTTCTGCAGTTACAAGTGCAGAACTAAAGAGTTCTAGAGTTATAACTGTAGAACAAAAAAGCTCTGCACTTATAACTGCAGAACTTTAGTTTTGCAGTTTAAAGTGGCGAACTACTACACACTTAGATTTGCAGAGTAGCGAGATAGGGCTGAATATTATTTGCTCTTACCATTTGACTACTGGCTTAATTCAGATGACCTGAAGGTATAATAAATACCACATAGTTGACTGAAAACACCCGAGTACAACCCAATGGCCCGAACAGGTGTTAGTATGGATGGCTTTGGGGTGGAGAAGATCGTAGCTCTCTTACGTGTACAGTCAATTTCAATTACGGGAGAGAGAGGGTAAGGGGGGGGGGGGGGGTGATGTTCGGGCACCGGCAAAAGTCCGCAAGCACTCCCTACTCTCTCGGCTCATAGGGAATCCATAATCAGCAAGAGAGATAGAGGTATCGCAGGACGTGGGAAGGGTGTGCTGCCTGCTGCCACGTTGTAGAACAAGACGCCTCCTCAACGCTTTAAATATAATGCGTCAGAGACAGTCTACATATAGTTTTTTTTTTTTCAGTTAATAATGAGAGCTTGTAGTGGGGTAACTTTCGCCGTCAGCTGGCATCACGCTGCAGGATGTGTCTGGGGGTGATTTTACTCGCTCTGATTTAACACGGGTACATTTACTGGTCGTAATGCACACATAGCTACTCAAAGTGTCAAACTCGTTCAAATTGAAGTCAAAACAAGGATTTTTAAAAGGTAAAGTGGATCTTATTTTAAAAAAAGAAGGAAACCACATCTTCAGACGGATTATAATTGTCAAATCGTGCAAACTGGAGGCATTGAGCGGCTGCCGTCGGCTGCGGTGGCTATCGCTGTATCAACACTTTTTGCTCCGCTGGCTACCAACTTTATTCGGCCGACTGCCGATGGCTGGCGACGCTCCAACTGTTCGAGGGAGGGGGATAGGGGGAGAATAAGGCGCTGGCATCCACACACATATCAGATGAAGCGAAAATGGAATCCAACTGCGGCTGATGTAACAGGCGGTTATAGGCCCGGACGATCTTCTGAAAATCAGCGCCCGAAAACAAAACACACGGCGGAGCTCACTGGTAAAACTAAAGGCGTTACTGTACACTTCACACTGGAAAAACAAAGGTAGGACTTAATGCCTTTCTAGGGGTGTGAAATTTTAATGCCTTTGCAAAGGCACGAAATTGTCCAAAGGCATTAAAATTTAACACCTTTGGGCAGTTTTAATGCCTTTGCAGGGGTGCTAATTTTCAATGCCTTGGTAAAGGCATTAAAACCCTTCTCGTCCTACCTTTGTTTTTCCAGTGCATTCAAGCGTACCGGGTGTTTCTTTGAATGCGTAAACAGTGTTGCGGGTTTGCCTACCCCATTCGTCCGTAAGGCGCCATAGCCCCTGCAGCGCTGGCGAGTATACAATCCCGCAACACTGTTACGAATTCAAAGAAACATCCGGCACTACTGTTACCCTGAAAGGGGATACGCTTGAAATGAAGCGTAAGTAGGAAATTCTCCCATACATTTACACTTTTCAAACATTTTTTCTTTTAAATATTTTCTTACTGTGTTTGTATTTTGGTAGGGTATGACGCCTTGGTACATCCTAGCCAGCCTTATCCCGAACGCTACGACGTAGCTCAGCTAGCGCCCCTCTCCACTCGCCAGCTCTATCTGCCCCGCCACCTGCCTCAGGCAGAGCGAGGGCACCGCCAGGGCACCGCCAGGGCACCGGGCCGGGGAGGGGAGCCAAGGTCGAGACACAATTCATGATGTGAAATCACGCGAATGCCAATCCAGGTTTTAGCCCGGACGAGCCCTGCTATTCTTCCCTTCCATTTACTTTTCTTCTTTTATGTCTTCCCCTGCTATCTATCTATCTATCTATCTATCTATCTATCTATCTATCTATCTATCTATCTATCTATCTATCTATCTATCTATCTATCTATCTATCTATCTATCTATCTATCTATCTATCTATCCGATCCCCGCAATCCTTAGATTTTTTTTTATTCCTCGCTGGACTCGCGCTATCACAGGTCGTCAGAAAGGAGAAAGTTGTGTTTGAGAGTGCAATTACTGAGCACCCAAAATTAACACTGCGCGCACTGGCTGCAGGCGTTGTATAGCAACGGCGGGTTATATGGGGGCAGACAGGCGAACTCCACCGCCGCTCAGCCGCTAGAGTCTCTGCAGAGAGGAGTAGCGCGACGGCATATTTGGCGGCTACCCGATTACCGATGGGGGCGTACGTGGTACGTGCTATAAAGGACCCGAACGCAGGCCACATAGCCACGAAGTGCCACTCGCGGCGTTGCGGGTCGTCGGTGGGGCAGGTACCGCACGCCCGGTACTTCTACCAAGAGTTAAATTTACACTGTAGATAATTTGTACAAAACGTACCTGAAACAAGAAAACGTCTTTCGAGGCAACACCGGGAAAAATAAAACAGCAGTGTACCACTTGAACACGTTAAAAAGGGTGTTGAGACCACGAGAAAGGGAAGAGTCGGAGCGTGCGGGTTCATCACCCAAGACAGACGACCTGCCCCGCCAGGCCCCGCCCAGAGCCACCTCGCCCCGCACCACGCCCCGCCACGCTTCGCCAAGCCACCGCCACCACTGCACATCTCGCTGGATTATGAACGCAAAGGCATAGAGATGGAGATGTCCTTGATGACCTCCCTCTTTTCCCCCTCTTTTTTCCTTTCCCGCCCTCAACGTCGTGAGGGGATGATGCCAGCAGAATAAACCGCACTCGCGCGGCGGGGCGGAGCAGCGTGGGGTGGAAGCGGCGGGGTGAGAGCCGCGCCAAAGCACGCAGGGGCTTCATGGGCTGCAGCCGTAAGGATGCAGGGGTAAGGGAGAGGGGCTGTTGGGCTGGCGGGGCGGGACGGGGCGGGGCTACCGGGTCAAAGCCGCCAAGCGCTGCTGATCCATGCTCTCTCGCCCCGCCCCCGCCGCGCCCGCCCGCTGAGGCAGAGCGCCTGCAGACACGGGGGTAGGCCACCCGCCCAACAGATGAGTGCAGCGGAGTGCCTACCCCTTCATTGCCAGGCGCTAAGCCTGCGGCCCACGGCCGAGTGACCTTCTGGCCCGACCAGAGGAGAGAGAGAGAGAGAGAGAGAGAGAGAGAGAGAGAGAGAGAGAGAGAGAGAGAGAGAGAGAGAGAGAGAGAGAGAGAGAGAGAGAGAGAGAGAGAGAGAGAGAGAGAGAGAGAGAGAGAGAGAGGGGGGGGGATAGTATTAGGACGCCGCAGAACCTGTCAGAACCGCTTCTTATGCAGCAGAAGGA
This sequence comes from Frankliniella fusca, assembly GCA_029379305.1. Classification (NCBI taxonomy): domain Eukaryota; kingdom Metazoa; phylum Arthropoda; class Insecta; order Thysanoptera; family Thripidae; genus Frankliniella; species Frankliniella fusca. The sequence continues at coordinate 427,449 of JAHWGI010001270.1, read as the reverse complement.
GGCGGTGCACTGCAGTCTGGCTGACAGGGCCGAGGCTCAGGGGCAGAACGGGGCGGGGCGGGGCACCCCGAGGCCCGAGGCCCGAGGCCCCAGGCCTAGGAGGGCTGGAAGTCAGCCTCGTCCTCATTCAGAGGATCGCTCTATCGTTTCTCCTTCCCTGTCGCACTGAAGGCTGTGCCTCATGCACAGCATGGCGGGGCACTCTGTGTGCGACAAAGACGGACGCGGGCTGCTGCGAGGCAGTGACAGCGCTGCGCAGCAAAAAGAGGTGTTAGCAATAGCTGATCGGGTCGGAGATCGCGAGGCGGGTCGGAAAGGGTGAGGCGCAGAGGGGTGGAGTGGCGCGGGGGCGCGGGGCTGGGCCGCAGCACCTACGGCACCATTTATTTGATACAATCAGATCACGTCCGTTGAAGGGCGCGCCCAAGTGTTACGGAGTGACTTTTAGAAAAGGTATCTAACACTCCATACGGGTCCAAACCGACATTGCGACAAAGCTTGAATTCATTAATTTTGCAGTGTATGGCAATAAAATGGGTAGGACTATACCCACGATCAATGCTGAAGTATACTTACGTCGCACGACTTATAAGAGTGAGCGTGCATCCAATGCCCACTCTAACATCAGCTCATGCTGTACAGTTTTCAGTGAATTTCCACAAAACTTGTTTGTTTACGGTATAAGCCCCAAAATTTGTCGTCACTGGACACGCTCTGGAAACAATATTTAGTTCAGAGGACCAAAAGCGACTGTCTTAGTGCCACTGTTTCAAGCCAAATAAAGTGAAGTCGTTCGAATACAGAGTGCAAAATAAAAGGTGGAACTGAATTCCTTAGGTGTTTGAATTTATTGTCTTTTGAAGGGTACACAAAGTTTCCAAAGTCATAAAAATATAACGTGTTTGGGAAGTTTTACTGCCTTGAGGTATTTTAATTGCAAATTTACAATGGCATTAAAACGTATTGAAATCATTCCAGTCCTGCGTCTGTTTTAGCAAAAAATATATTTAATCAAAAATCGGCTGGAATTGCGTTCATTAGGCGAAATTCTCGTCGGTTTGAATCAAGTCCTCCAAACCAAACGGTTTTCTAGGTGCGGGTGTGGGGCACGGGTCAGGATGTCAGGATAATGTCAGAGAGGCTGGGAGAGGCGAGATGGAGCAGGGCAGGGCGGAGAGGGGCAGGGCCGGGCAGGGCGCGGCGGGAGGAGACGCCGGCTGCCAGGGACACAATAGCGACCCGCCGGACGGGCGGAGATGGAGGCGACTAATGGGTGCCGATGAGATAGGAGCGGGTCCGGGACGGGGACCCCCGCGGACCCCGGGGGGCGGCAGCACGGGCCAACGCAGCTACCCATCTCTCTTACTCACAATTTTCTCTGAGTATTGAGTCGGAAAACAAGAAAACCATTACATCTATAGAAAAGGCGAACAGGGAACATTGTTTGAACCTGTGACCTTTTCACTGCCATTACTTTCTCTTGGTTACATGATTTGCTTGAAGTTGCAGCTAAAAAAAACAAAGGAAAAAACAAATCATCACAGAAGAGCAAGAATACTGGCAAGACGCTCGTGAATACTCGTCTCGTTTAACTCGCGGGAAAAAAAAATTCTCAAGTATTGGGCACTCCAGATAATTCCGAAACTACATATATATGATAGGAGCCCGGCGGACGGCGGGCCCCCTTACGCAAATTTGAAGACTGATAATGATATCAAGAACTGAATAATAGAGAAAACTTTATTCATCCGACAACTGCAAGAGGCAGCGGTAAGTAAAGGAGGTTCGCGTACCGGAATAAAGGAATGTCCCGGACGGGGGGGGGGGGGGGAGGGGGAGAGGAAGCAGAGGGAGAGACGTTGTGATGAAATATTAAGGATGCCATTAGTTGGTGTATCGAAGACCACTGCAGCGGCTGGTATCGCGTCAGCAGCCCTCCCCCGCCCCGCCCAGCATCGGCCTCCCGCCCCGCAGGCAGGTGGGGTATAGACGCTGGGGCCAAAGGGGTGGTGGGAATCTGGGGCAGGGTGTGAGGGGGTGGGCACCGCTTGGGGAAGGGTGGGGAGGGGTGAACCCGGCGGGGTGGGGAGGGGCGGGCCGGGACAGGGCGCGCCGCCGCATGGAGGAGAGGGGCGGCAATCGATTGGACGTGTCTCTCTCTCCGCCCTGCCCGGCCCGGCCCCGCCCCGCCCCGCCCCGCCACACCGCGCCCCAGCCCTCCCCACCCCGGCCACAGCCTCTCCCCGGGCGAAGCGGGAGCGGGGCAGGGCGGGGCAGGGAAGGGCTTTCCCGCGCCAAGCGCGAGTGCTGCGTACCGGGACGGGCCAGCCGACTTCTTCCGAAGAGCGCTGCTCTCCTCGCTCTGCCCCTTTCGCACCTACACGGCGAGGCCCATGAGGGCGAGAGAGACAGGGCGAGGATGAGCGCTCTTCGGAATAAGTCGGCGGGGCGAGGCGGGGCGGTTGGCCGCGGACAGAGGCCAGGGCAAGGCCCGGGTCGGAGCTGCGCGAGTCCAGCGTGGCGGGCGGAAGTGTATTAACGAGCACAAAAAAAGAGGGGAAATGGGGGGAGGGGAGAAACACCGCTAACGGGTTGGGGTGGCGGGGTGGAGAGGCTTTCACTGTCAGGAGATGATGATGGAAGGCCTTCCAGCAGGCCAAGACACCCTAGCACAGGAGGGACAATTTTAAGTCCGGATGGCAGATAGGCCGATGTATGTCTGGGTCGCCTTCGTCGCAAGGGTTCCTGGCGTGAACGAGTTATGTTCTGAGGTAGGCTTTCAGTACAGCTCGTGGTGTGATATGCGGCTGTGACTGCAACGGTGACCGTTAGGGTGAATTCCAAGGTTCAGCGGTCGGCAAACCGCCTACTCTAACACAAAAACACATAAAAATCAGTGGTACACGGACTGTGGTCACTTCGTATCCGACGTCCACCACAGTTAATAAAACTCTGGGAACGAAAGTTCACGCAGTTCATGAGCAATACCGAGCAATACACATAAAATACAGCTCCAGTGAGAGTGATCCAAAAAATATGTTCGTTACTGCATGCAAATATGAAAATGTATTTACTTTCTTCAGCATCAAACGAATTATCAGTCGTTTGGAGCAATAATAACAAAATTATCGCTCCTTAAGCAGTCATCACTAAATTTAAATTCAAGGGGGTAGTTTTTTAATCGCTTGAAGTTCACCATTGCAGTAAATTGTATGAAATTTATCGCACTTCAAATAACAATTAGGGTCTCTGGTTAAAGAGATCCATACCGGCGGCTGTATTTTGCAGTGTTCTCTGAAGCACTCCCCTCGGTATCTTAGGGTGTTTGTCAGGGCGCACTCTGGACTGCGCCTTCGGTCGCAGAAGCAGGGGGCCATGCTAGAAGGGCGGGGAGGGAAAACGGGAGGGGGGAGGGGTGTTGGACTGAGCTCGGCGGGGTCATGCGCGTGTTTCCTTGGGTTCGCCGGGAGGGTGGTACGAGGCGGGCAGTGGGTGGGGGCCTGGTGGGGCTGGAAGAGGGGTGTGGCGGGAGGCGCTGGAGGCTGGGCTGGAGGGACTAGGGGTTGTGTGGTGCACTCTCAGATCATTATTGCTGAGCGAGCGTAGCGAGCAAAGCTCATCGCACACCAGAGGCCACAAATTTTCCTGTCATGCTCTTAGGAAAATAGCCAGTAGCTAAAATCTACCCGAAAGTAAATAACTCATAATTAGATTATTAAATAGCTCAACGACTCAACTGGGACGGTTAGATTTCGATGACCTATAAGCTTGTACCTTATGGCTTGAGCTCAACCAGGAGTTTATTGGTCCTAGCTAGTATCCTATTAACTTCTATGTACTATTGTAATATGGACTAATCCTTCTATACATGCAGACAATTTTCTACGTAACCTTTCAGGCACTTTTTTTTTTTAAGGAATGCGTCATGGAAGAAAAGCTCCATAATACTTATTTAAATCGCATCAACAAGTGACTCATCTCACCTTCTGAGGTGCGAGACAATTTTGTATGGAAAAAGATGGCAATACAAAATAATAATTGTCTAACCCCTTTTTGGGGCGACACAAACCTATTTAGCCCAAAGCTGGTTATTTCTCGCCAGCTGAGTTGCAGTGAATATGCCGAAAATAATATTCAGTTATAATAGTATACATACAGCATAAGTTCGATTTAGCGTCAACGGCTGTTGCTCGAAAAAACCAAATGCTGAGCAATTTGGTAGCGTTTACTACTTCGGTTGCTCGAAAAAAAAAAAAAACGCTAAATGTGGAATGACATTAAATACGACGACACTATACCGAACTTATACTGTATATGAGTCAATAAGGAAATTCACTGGTAAAACAAATGTTTAGTTTTATACACCAATTGGTGTTTAGTTCCAAATGTTAAAAGTTATACACCAGCTGGTGTATAGCTGGACCAACTAAATATCAATTGACGTTTTATGGCGGCCTTCCACTCAGCGTTTTCGTCATGTCCGTCTGTGTCCGTGTTTTTTTTTTCTTTTTTTTTCTTTTTTTTTCTGAATTTTGTAGTCATTCAAGTCCCAAAAGTTTTGTTGAAGTGTACAACAGTACATGTTTCCTACACTATCAGACACAATATCAACGAAAATCGACAAACAGACATAGGCGAATGCATCAAAAGTGTTGAGTGGACGCCGACCTTTATAAGTTCAACTATACGCACCAGCTGGTGTATAGTTTTTAAACATTTTGGAACTAAACACCAATGGTGTATATAACTAAACATTTGTTTTACCAGTGTATTGACGGTAATGTCTGGAAACCGTCCCGGAGTGTGGTGAGAGCAGGCAGAGTATAGGAGAGCAGGGTCGTAAGGGAGACAAGGGAGAAAGGGGGTGGGGAGGAAGGGGGGCGACGCAACAAAAAACTATTTTGCGCCAGCAGTTGAAGCTCGCCGGAAATGGACGCGGTTCGTAAAATACATGGCGCGGTGGGGTGCAGGGGCAGGGTAGGTGGGGCGGGATCCCTCGGCCTCGACCCTCCCTCGGAGATTCTCTTCATTACTCCCCTCCCCGGCCCAGCCCCGCCACGCACCGCCACCCCCGCTGCGCCGCCGCGGTCTGGACTTGTGCTAATGAAATATGTCGAGGAACGACTTCATGATAGCGGCGTGGTCTGTTCTGGTATATGAATTGAAATATAGGGACAGAGTTTCACCACAGGCATTGTTGTGTTCACACTCACCCAAAATGTGCTACCGCCACCACTTCAAATGTCAATTCTGCGGCTCGGCTCTTCAGTAGATATGATGGAAGTAATGAAATTTACTTTAACAGGAAAGATCATGATTCCTAAAAAGATATGTACTGAAATTACTTCATATATGTATCATATTCATATATGAAATTACTTCATATATGTATCATAAGTATTTTTCTCACTTTCTCACCAACTCAGTTTGACAAGTCAGAATTGACGCCATAGGAAAATGATTTTGAAACCTTCTTCAGGGACTTGAATCGCTTCACTGCAACTGCAAACCGAACAGTGTACTAAGCAAACTCTTTCCGGAGCGTGCCAAAACTTTGTTCTTCCGACTTGCGATAGAAAGAAAAATCAACACCTCTGCGGTCTGAGTACTTTTTACAGACTGTAATATATCAATGTAATAAAATTGTATTGCCTTATGGTCTAGGTTCTGTAGAAGGTTCTCATGCGATTAATGATTGTGTGAGAAATAAGACAACAGTGGCAATGGGAGGAACAGAGGTCCTTTTAAACGAAGGCCTCCTTTTCGACGGCGCCCTCTAGCCCGGGAGTCCGGGTGAAACGCCAATGTATTATAATAGCCTTGCCGCTCGTTTCCACTGTTGCCACAGTTTCCAATTTTCAATCTTTTTTTTTTTTTTTTGAAATAAAAAATCTGTGTTCTTAGAGTATAATGAGAGATACCGAACAAGACGGCAAACTCTTCACACCTAAGACTTCCTCTCGAATTGAAGACAGGTAGAGATACACGTCTGCTGCATATCACACCAGGTGTATTTGATTTTTACTACTTATCTGGCACCGTCTGGCACCACTGACTGGTGGTGGGCACCGTAGGCTGACAGTGTACCGGCGGGTTGTTCGAAGACACGCGAAAGGGTGCACACAGTGTCGGGTTTTACAGATCACACAATAGTATTCGCGGTGAGTGTGCGGTGGAGGGCGGAGGGAGTTAGGATGAGGGTGGCAGAGGTAGGGGCGAATGTGGGGTTGGTGGGAGTTTTGGCGGGGATGGGGGTGGGAGGGAGTCGGTGAGGACGCGGCTCGGCTCTCTAGCAGACGGAGGCAGGGCGTGGCGGAGTGGGGGCCCTTCGGCTCTTCAGAGGTATGCCGCCCGGTCGAGCACGCGCGCGCCAGGCGGGCCTGCCTACCTAAGCCTGTATGCCCGTGCCGCGGGGCGGGGCGGGGCGGGGTGGACTGTGGGGTGCGGCGGGCGGCGGGGCGCGGCGGGGCGCGGCGGGCGCGGCGGGTGCGGCGGGGCGCGGCCTTCAGTCTGAGGGTCTAAAGCGCACATTTCCCTTCCAATTTGTTTCACACCTCGCAGAGCTGACGTGGGGTGATGCGACTCACCTCTCTGGCCGCAGTGTGGCGTCCCGAACCGCGCCACAGCTCTGCCTCTGCCGAAGCGCACAGCAGTGGCGGGGCGGGGCGGGGCGGGGCGGGGCGGGGCGGGGCCGGGTGGGGCGCGTGCGGGCCTGCCAGCCTCTAGTGTTTTACAGCCCCCACGGGATCATGCAGTGTTGTTGTTTAGGGTCGTGTTCGTGGAAGCAGACGGAGTCAAGAAAATACCGGTGTGCAAAGAGAAGAAAAAAAACCACTTTGTGTGCTGAGAACAATGGCTTCGCAAAAATGCACACTGGAATCGAAAGCGTCTGAAGTCGCAAATCATGCTGGAAAACAGTCAAAAGTCACTCGTATGCTCAAACTAGTGCAGGTGTGAATTATTTAAGAAATGTCACACACTCTGGAAGGGAGAGGAGAGAAGCTTATAGACGATTAGAAATTAACACATCTTCAACAGGACGACATTTGCACACGGAGAGAAATTTTATGCATCAGTATTTTGTACATAGATGTACATTTCACTGTTTTATAATTACTGATTTAGAATTAAACTGTGTTTTAAAAATATTTTTTCTCTCTATGAACAAATTTAAAGAGCACCCTTTCTCCAATCCAAATTCATGAGCATGACGGATTAAGGAATATGTTTCATGTTGAAGACTTGAGGCAGCTCAATCAGAAATCATATAACTGAAAGTAAAGCATCAGTTCGGAATAAACTGCAACAAATAAATTTAGAGTGATGTGCAAACTATTTCCCTTATTTCTTGTTAGGTTTCAGGATAGTAAGATTTTGTTACCTTAATTACACTTTCATGAATGAAGTTTAGTAGAATGTGAAACCAAATGTTTCAAGTCATACTTAGAAATTCATTTTTTTAAAATATTTAATCACAAATGTCCTTGGTCGCTTGTATTAAGAAGCACACTTCCGCTAACTTACTTTAAGCATCCACACCAAAAGGGAGACGGCTTAGGTGGTAACTTGTGGCAGCTCCAATGAGGAATCAAAACACCAGGGAAGTGAGCAGAGGTTGAAAACAAAATTAAACCAAACAGAAGGAAATGATGTCACAGTTAGTAACTATCTCTTGTCTGGTCAAGGGGTTACCTGATTTTAATACTAAGACTTCCCAAACAGTATCATAGCTTTGTGGTGAACAACAATGTTGATGCTACTATAGGTTAAGTCACTCACCTGAATTAGGAGTCCAGACGTAAGTTGAAACGATGATGGCTGATATCAGCACAGATCCGAGTAGTTCACTTCACAAATACAACGAATTTAAAAGTATTTTGACGAAAACTTGAGGCACTTGCCCTCTCCGCTATACCCACAGACGGAGAGAGTTAACATCTAACTCGCAAGCACGACACTTCAACGCCACGACGACTCTAGAAACTTCGTGTGGCGGCGTTCCGAACTCTACAATCAGCGTGAGACAGCATATTTCATTGAAAAGACGATTAAATGTTTCATTTCGACAATAAATGTAAACAGCCGAGGTCGATGTGGACGCCGGGCCCGCCGGGCTCGGGCTCGGGCTTGGCTTTGACGACGACGTGAAGCGGTGCGCGCGCTCCCGCTAGGTGGCGCTATCTGTCCTCTGAAAAAAAAATCATCCATTGCCAATTTTCCAGGGGTGAAGTTTAAATTCAACTTATACATATCTCAAACTCCTTTTCATTGCGAATGCTTGGACAAATATTATTCAAGCACGTTAATGAGGAGTGCACGGGACACTTTCGCCTTACGCCATAGGGTATTCCGCTAGAGGGAAACGAGAACCTAAAGAAAAAGAACATGACCGCCGGTTCTATTTCCTCTCGAAATCTGATTGGTCAATTGATGTCACTTTCGCCGTCAGCCAATGAGCGCACAGGAGGAAACAGAAGCAGCGGGCATGATTTTCTTCGCAAGGTTCCGGTTTCAGTTTAGCGGAATACCCTATTGGAGTACCGGACGAGCTCGGACGGGCAGACAGGACAGACGCAGACCCACGACCAGCGCTACACTTCAGAGCCCCTGCAGAGTTGAACTTCGCTTCGCTCAGCGAAGATTGCTGTTGAGCCATGTGCAACTGCCGTTATTCAATGATTGTAAAAAAAAACTAAGTAAAGTTAGCTTCTTTGGTTCCGTAGTTTAGGTGTATTTGTGTAAGCTGTAAATTGATGGCTGCGCTGTAAGCAAAGATGGTAGAATTGATAGGATAAGGTAGGATAGCTATACAAGCTTACTTTTTTAAAAAAAGTAAAAGGAAAAAATAGTTTTTTTTTTTGTCAACTGAAGAGAGAATAGCTTGTTTTGCCGTGTATGTTGGGGAGATGGCAGCAGACGGTTTCTTCGCCTCCCCCTCTTCGCATCCCCGGAGAGCCCTGGCCGCTAGACCGCTCGGTCCGCGTGCTCCCCCAGGCCAGGGGCGAGGCGGGTTAGGGCGGAGCGGGACGGGGTTGGGTGTTGGGTGGGACGGGGCTGGACGGGACGGGACGGGGTGGACCTCTCAGCCTCTGCAACCCGCGCGCCAACAGCACGAAGTTTGGCTAAGCGAGGCGAGTCGCCAATACACACAGTACAGACCGAGAAATTGGGGGAGGAGGATGGAGGAGTCAGAAGAGGGGGAGGGGGGGCAGTGGAGGGGGGGGGGGGGGTGTTAGGATCGCAAAATGAATTGTATGGTGATTGCTTTATCCCCCTCCCACCTCCCCCAATCCCCAACCCCCCACCTCCCTCACTCCCATTGATTACATGACAAACACTTTGTGTGAAGGTGAGCGCGGTACAGAGTCGAGCCGGGCCGCCCATGGTGAACATACTGCCATTGGGTTTCGGGAGTGGTGTTTTCTTTTTGTGTGTGTTTGGAGGGCAGGGTGGAGTGAGGGGGGGGGGGGGGGGGGGGGGGGGCTGTTATCGTTCATATCAAACTGCGGACGCTTAATTTCAGTTAGACGCGACTCTCCCAAATCAGTTTCGTTGTCACCAAGATGAAACTTATGGCTTGCTGTACTGATGCAAAATGAAAGCAAGTATCATAAATTAAATGTCTGCAATTTCACCGCCACCATGAGTAACCTCTGGAAATAACTGCGGTGCAGCCTCCGCCCCGCAGGCCGTTTTTTCTTCTTTTTTTTTCGGAACAGTGTGCACGGTTCACCCTTCGGAAAACCGCAAATAGGCGCGGTGGCGCGGTATGTATTACTGAGTGAAAGGTGAAAGGTGTGGGACGCGTTGTTCCTACAACAACAGCGTAAGACTGTCTTTCACTAAGGTTTCCGGGACAACCAGGAGGAGAGGAGAGGCGGGTGTTCTGGTGGCAGCCTAGACGGGGAGCTCACCGCAGTGCAGTGATAATAGGTGTGTCCTTCCCTTCCTCCGCCCGGCCTCCGCCGCAGTCTGCAGCAGCCCGCCCCGCCCTCCCCAGCCGGGCGCGCCCCCACCCCTCTCCCTCCCCTCTCTCTCTTGCTCTCTGTGTATCGCTCGCGCTCTCTGCTAGCACAGGTACGTCACGGAGGCACTGCCCTTGGCAGGGGGCGCCCATCTCGTATTCAGGAACCCCGTCGCATATCAAATTTAGAAGCGCTCTGCCGGCCTGGCTGCTACCACGCCGCCTCGCCCCGCCCCGCCCAAGCACACCCCACTCAGACTAGCCACGCCACCGTGCCCTGCCCTGCCCTGCCCTGCCCAGCCCAGCCCCCGCCAGGATCATTGATACACTTTGGTGAGGCTGGGCCGGACAGGAGGGCGCCCCTGGAAGCTCACCGGTACGGCGGTGGCCTCGCCAACTTCCAAGGATGGGCCACCGGGGCCAGGAAAACAAGGCAGTTACCTCAGCGCCCCGCCCCGTGCCGCCCCGCCCCACCGCTCATTCGAGGAAGGTCGCGCTGCTGCTGACTCGGCGTGGAGATAAACAAACAAACAAATCTCCACTTAGCTGCGGGGACCGAGGGCTCATCTCGACAACTTTATCCCCCGAATCCCTCATATTTGGGGGAGGAGATTTGTAAATGTAGACCACCAGAGAAGCGCAGCACTGCTCAGGTGATGATTCAGCCCTCGCCCGCGCACCCCTGCTCCGCCCCGGCCCGGCCTTGGATAAACTAGGAAGACACTAAGGGTCGTTTCATACGGATCCACCAAACAAAACTAGGGCACTATCTCTTTTCTCAACGTTTATCACCAAATATGAGCATCATGCCGGAGAAGAGTGCATCGTTGCCTCAATCTGAGGCTGCTTATTATTACTTTCTTGCTATTCTGCGACAAATTGTGTAGCCCATGCCCATCGCCATCCCAAATTGTTGTTTGTAAGCATGCCCATAGTCTATCTACGTCAAAATTTTGAACTTTCTGAAAGAGTCGACTTTATTAAACCAAATACTCAAAATAAACTCTTTTGCAGCCGTGCGAGGAGTATAATTAATTTACATTGCAAATAATTGTTCGCTTTGCAAAGCAATCCACTGTAAGATGATAGCAATCTTTTCAATTCTTTTCAATGCGAAAAAATATATCGCAAGCTTACGAGGAATTAGTTCACAATTGAATACTTCAGTATTCTTTAAAAGCTAAACAGGATAAACCTTGCACTGCTAATATCTTCTTCGCAACTCTTCGCAATGTCCCGGCTGTTCCTTTCAATGCGTAACAGTATTGCGGGTTTGCCTACCTCATTCGCTCGTAAGGCGCCATAACCCCTGCAGCGCTAGCGAGTATGCAATCCCACAACACTGTTACGCATCCAAAGAAATAACCGGTGCAGGCGTGTCAATATATAGTCACATGCCAACAAGCTCGTTATAAATTTCACTCACCTGTGACTGAGTGACATTCTTTCACTTGGATTTCCTGTGTGGGTGATGCGGAGGCGGCGGAGCATCGTGGGGGTTGGTGGGACGAGCCTGGCCTAGCGAACGGCGGGGCAGACGGCTCCTCGCATAGCCAAAACTTTGCGGACTTCATAATGAGAGCTTGGTTACTCGTACCCCACCACAATGCCTGGCACCCTGCGCGCTGCGCACACCCTGTTTCGTTTGACCCGCGCTCACCCAGAGTCCAAGGAAGAAACGGGGGGGAAAAAAAAGAAGGAAAAAAGCGAGACCGGAGGAGACATGGAATGTTTACAGTGTTTCCATGGGACTTGAGTGGACCTTGAGGGGTTGGTTTGTGGCGCAAAGTTACCTTCCCGGACGAGGCACGGCGGTGTGGGGCGGGAGGTGGGGGGTGCCTTGTGAGGCGGAGCGCGGAGCGGGGTTGAGTGCGTGCCGGCGCGAGTCTTCTCTCCTCGGGGTCAATAATAAACTGATCCATGGCCTTGGGGAAGAGTTTCTCCAGGCCAGTCGATAGCATAGTCCACCAACCATACACTGTCATAAACGTTTATCGGGGGTTATTAACCAAAACGGTGCTGACCTCCGCTGCCTTGCGGCGGGGAGGCGGCTGAGTCAAGGCCGTGCGGACGCGAGGCGCCACGAGCTGCGCTCGTGCTTTTCGAATGATTTAAAACGGGCCGCAGCGAGCGGAAATGTGTGTCAAACTTGTCATGGCAAAATGTAAATCCGATCGCGCAAACTACGCTGTATGTGTGCGAGACATCAGACATCAGTAGACCACTAGTAACTGCTGATGAATGCACTGCTCACACCGACGCCTTTCAAATATATTTCTTCGCTCAACTGAATCTGAGTTGTGTTAAGTTAAGAAAACGCTAACCGAGGCGGGGCTCCCTGAGGCGAGAGCGAAAGCTAAACCAGAACCCGCCAGGAACGAGGATAGGGTGTACAATCAAGTGTCATTCCGCGGAATACGGACAAATATTTTGGAGAAAAAGAAGTCAAACTCGGTGCTCATCGTTTGTTCGACCTTTTTTGTCCGACCTGTCCGAATTTCTCCGAATTTCGGATCACTGTTTTTTACTCGTTCTTTACCACCACCTCTCTCCTGAGTGGTGAAAAGAACGAGTATTGTTCTCAGTCGGGTGTAACGCTTAACTGTCCACACTTTCATCTCAGATCTCACAATACCTACAGGCATAATAGTTATACCATTCTAAACTGGAAACGCTGGTCATTATTCCAACAATGAACTATTTTTCAAGTTTAATAGTATTATTTTGAGAACACTTAACAAATTTTGCGTGTTTTCATTCTAAGTCCCATAACCCAACTATATGAGTGGAGTTTTCAATCTCATCAAGCACAATACCCACAGACATGAAACTTGCGCTGATCTCAGCTTGAAGCCTTCTTCTGCATTGCAGCAATGAACCTTTTTTAACGTTTAATAGTATTATTTTGAGAACTCTTAACAAATTTTGTGCGAGTTTTCATTCTAAGTCCCCGAGTCTAGTCCTAGCCCGAGTCGGCTCGCGCCAGCTCGCGCTCCTTTATGCGCCCCAACAATCGGACCCGAGCGGGAGGGCCGAAGAAGGCCCGAGCACCCCGAGACGAGCAAGGGCGAGTGTCCCGGGAAAAACTTCCCCTGCACACACGAACTGTGATGAAATCTGAGATGAAAATGTCTTCACTCGACTCACATCATGTTTTACACTCCTACCTCTGTAGCACATAATTATGTAAAGAACGAGTTCCATACTTATCACAAAATTCATTTTGTGTTCTATTTGGCCCTTGTTTTGTCCAACCTCTTTAAGTCCGAGTACAGTGGATAAAAAGAAAAAGTAGGATTTATAAATTAAGTCAAAACAAATCCACACTCCATATTGAAAGAATGGTTCGAATACCGGTCACAATTTCTCTATTTATAAAACCTACTTTTTCTTTTTATCCACTGTACTCGCGTCCCTTCGGGCCACTGCGAAGAGACAAAGCTTCTTTTTTAAAAAGGGGGGGGGGGGAAAGAAATTGTGATCGGTATTCGAACCTTTGCCTACCCAGTGCTATTAACGGTGCCGATGTGCATACCAATGTCCCCACGCGGCCGGGCTGATGCTACATGGAGAGCAGGTGTACTGATGACGCCACCGGTACAGGTTCGTCGGCGACTACGGCTCTTCGCAGCGTCACCCCTAGTGGGCAGATGTCGTGTACTATGGTGTCGTAGCCGTGCCGGCTCAGTGTTGTCCCGCAAGCCGCGGAACCCAGGTTCGAATCTTGCTAAATATAAATTTTTCCGGGGACAGCAGCCTGGAGTGGAATTCAAACCCCCCATTTCAACGAAGCTCTCTCGTGGAATCGCCGACGGTCTAGTGGTCTTAGTACCACGAAAGCCGCGGGGTGTCATGAGACTCGGCACTTGGGGCCTGGGTTCAATTCCCAGGTAGGTTCTTCACTGGCAGCGAAAGCGAGTTGTCAGGAAGTTCCGTCCCATGCCACGAGGGGTGGTCCCTCGTGGGGAAGTAAGGCCTATGAATCTGGCTCCTTAGTAAACAGCTTTTCCATGACCTGTGCGGGAGCGGGTCAGTACAGGTCTAACCAACCGTACGCTTACTCTTCCGCAAAAACTTCTCTTTCTGCTCTTCTCCCCCTCTATCGTCCTGCCTTGCCTCTACCTCCCACTGACCGGTCATGCGGTCCGGTGGTGCCCAGTCGTTGGTCCGAAATGCTACCTACGGCTTCAAGGCGCTGTTTAAATAGGGTAGTACGGCGGGCCTGACAGGCCGCCAGCCTTAAGCGGGGACTCTCCCCGAAGCGGAGAGGACTTCTCGTGCCCGCGGGGTGGCGGTCGCCTGGAACACACCGGATCCCATCAGAACTCCGAAGTTAAGCAGGCGGGGCTCGCAGGTTGCGAGTTAGGTAGGGGCCTACCAATTTTTCAATTTTTTAAAAAATATCTTTTTTAAAAATTGAATTTGAGGTGTTGTAACACTTTTTCGGTGCATGCTCTGACCATGATACATATTATTTCTCCATTTTACCCGTGTAAACAAGGTCGGAAAAAATCCAGGCACTTTTTCAGATTTGGGAGAAAGTATCAGGTCGGACAATTGAGCTGCATTTGCTGCATCGCAGAGGATAGCAGGCGACTCTAACGGTTCGTTGGGGACGGAGAAAACGAGGTCGGACAGAACAGAGAAAGGGGTCGGACAAACTGAGGTCGGACAAAATTTTTTGCCGTGTCACGGGCGAGACAAAGTTGGCCAGGTCGGACCAAAAAAGGTCGGACAAACGATATACACCCCATTTCCCTGTGTGCTGTCTAGTAGGCATAGGCGCAGATGCAGCCTGATTTACTCCGCGGAGTTTGGGCTACTTGTTACCTACTCTGCTGGCAATCCTAATCCCACTTAATGTCACTTTAGTATTCATTTGTGACCCCATGCCTTTAAGACTGTGTTGTCTGGAGGGTGGAAAAATTGGACTGTTACAGGTTCCTTTCAAAAATAAAAAAAATAAAAATAAAATAAAAAAACTGCTTTTTAGAATAACTTGTTCATACAATGTTCTCTGCCGGCTGCCTTAACCGGTTAAACTAAGGAAGGACATCGCCACACCTGAGGAGAAGAGGAAACTGCGATGGTAATGCAAATGTGAAGGTAACACCTACAGGTGCCTATGGTACATTCAATGCTCTTCTGAAAGCATTCACGTTTCAACGCTTTATACAGGCGCCACTCGTACCTTTGCTTTACCAGAGTTTGGGGAGGCGTATTAGCGGTGGTCTGCTGTGTCGTCAGGGATGATAGCATAGAGCTGGTGACGACGGTGAAGGTGCAAGAGCTGGTGTGCGCGGTGTGGGAGCGGACCTGGGCGCGGCTGCCGCCTAGCACGTCCCCGCCCCAGGGGCGCTCCAGGTCCGAGCCGCGCTCCGCTCAACAGGTGTCCTGAGGCGAGGGTTGCAGGGGGTGGGGTTCAGGGGGTGGGGCCGAGGCCGAGGGGGAGGCCCGGGGGCAGCCCGGGGGCAGGGCACGGCTTGGTCCCTGCGCCCGTCCGGGAGGACCCCGTAGCGGTGCGGACGGGGTGGGGCTGGGCGTGGGGGCTCCTCAGCCCCTCAGCGCCAGTGCGCAGTGCCCCCTCTCGCCCCCTGGCCCCCCTGGCCCGCCCCCTCCACTCCACTGCGGCAGCCGTGGCCGGCCGTGGCGGCAGCCCCATCCCCCACCCACTCCCTCAGCTCAGAGGCCGCAGCACGGCCGAGCCGGAGGCGGCTACGGGCAGGGCAGGGCCGGCAGCCATGCTCCAGGCCGGGCCTCCAGGAACAGGGCTCGGCCTAGGCCTCCATGAGCAAAGCCAGTCCTCCATGAGCAGGGCGAGGCCTCCATGTTCCGGGCCAGGCCCTCCTGCGCACGCCCAGGCCTCCATGAGCAGGGCGAGGCCTCCATGAGAAGGGCTTGACCTCCATGAGCAGGGCGACGCATCGCAGCTTTGGCTTGAGAAGGACACCACGACTATGTCTTGCAAATCATGGGGAAAAAATACAAGTCATGCAGCATTTTCTCACTTTTTCGAAAAGTGAGTCACAGACCCTGTGATCCTGTGTGACCCCTGGATGAAAGACACCGCTCCGCAAAGATTGTATGAAAACAAACTCTGCGTCTCGGGGTTTACCACTTAAAGTCCATCGCATTATGATAAGCATGTTATTCTGGAGAGGTTTGTTTAAAATTATGATTGACTCGGAAACATACGAGAACTCATCGGAAAAATGCCTGAAAAGAGGAAATTAACTGCGTTTTTTCCAACATTGGTCTTATCCATCTGAACCAAATATAAGCAGGGCCTCTCGTGAGAGCTTGTTGCGCTGCTTGCCACGGCTAGATAAAAAGCTGCAGAGGGAATAGCGAAGGGGAGTTAGGAAACGGCGCCTCTCAGTCTCAGCACAGAGCCCTGCGCCAGCCTCGCACAATAGTTGTCTCTTTCAGAATATTTAGAATGTGAAATATTAGACCTCATAGAACCTGTCTTGTAACTTTCCCAAACCAAAGAGCCTTGCCCTGAAACTCTCTCTTTATGCACGAAAATTTTTGTTGTCCAGGTTCAAAATGCAGCCCAGGCTCAAAATGCAGCCCAGCCGTACCTTCAGCAGGCTTCAGGACTACATTTTGCCGTATTGAGTTACCTGGCCGCATAAACCTCTAGCCTATGTGTCTAGGGGTACCTTGCTCCTCACACAAACAAGAAATTCTTCCACGTGGAAGTGCAAGCGCACTCGTATTCCTGTGTGTCCACTGTACGCGGGACGCAGAGGTCGTGGCCACCACGACGCAAGTACACGCTCAGTCTTATGGCGTCCCGCCCCGCACCGCCGCGCCCCGAAGCTGCAGGCTTTTCTCTCTCCACTCCCTCTCCCACTCTAGCTCTTTGGCTCCCTGTTCCCTCTCCGTCCCGTCGGACGTCACTCCTGATTATTCCTGTTCCTCCTCTCAGACTGTTAGGAATATTGTTGTTCACATTGACACCATTTGAATTTTGATTTATTTTATTTTTTTACATTATATTTCATGTTTAAGGACCACTGCGTTGTAATGGCACGTAAAAACACAAAACTTTAAATTGACAAGATGTGTTGGTGGGAAACACTTTATTTATCCTAAAACAAGTCTGATGAAAAAAAAATGTCAATAAATGAGCGACACGAAACTGAAACATTACATGCCTTTAAAAAATACATATATTTTTTTTTATTTTTAACAGCACATATTTGCTGTTTTAAGACGAATGTGCCGTTCTTATTAACAACAATAACATTATTGCGATTCATCGTTACAATTTTTACATTCTACTCCTTTCGTTTCTTTTGCTAGGCCGCTGCCTCGTCACATGTTCAACTCAGTATAAGAACCATGTATGCAACATATTTATTTTTTATATTTCAGTGACGAATGCCAAACGTCCACACCGCCCTCCCGAAAGAGCTCAGCTGAAGCCGCAGCTAGTTTTTATGGAACACTGTAACCTCTCTTGGCTCGCCTGCTATGTCTGTCTGTGTATCTGATGGTGTCTATTTCGATTATTTTATTCCATTTCGCCTTTCCCACTGTCACTCAGCCCCAGGCCGTGGCCTCGCCGACTGGTCCCCGCCGCGTGGAGCCTCGCCAGCGGGTGCGGCCGCGGCCGGGCGGCCTGTACTGAGACAAGGAGGCGCGAGGCGCGGCGCGCGGAGCCGGCGGAGCCGCCCGAGAGGGTATTAATGAATTTTCATGCCGCTCTTCATTTGCACGGTGCGGTCTGGTCCTTCAGTGGGTCGGGTCGGCTCTAGCTCCCCTCCCTCCACCGCAGAAGAACAAAATAAAGAATAAAAAAAGGACGACAGAGCTGGAAGAGGATATCTGCGCTGACGGGGAATTCACATCCTGTGAAGGACTAGCAGGACTAGCAGGACAAGCAGGCGATCGGGACGAGAGGGGCGAGTGGGACGAGCAGCGGCATCAGCAGGACTAGCAGGGCTGGCAAGACT
Organism: Frankliniella fusca; assembly: GCA_029379305.1. Classification (NCBI taxonomy): domain Eukaryota; kingdom Metazoa; phylum Arthropoda; class Insecta; order Thysanoptera; family Thripidae; genus Frankliniella; species Frankliniella fusca. Next base: position 409,521 of record JAHWGI010001270.1, on the reverse strand, counting down.
GGCAGAACCAGCAGGGATCATTCGGAGTTTTTATATTTTCATCGAGCTGTATTTTCAGGATTGACAGGGTCAGGACGAGTCTTTCAGCCTTCCTTGCAGGATGCTGGGGTCAGCAGAGCCTCTAAGCATAATGGAAAACGCCATCACCATCTAAACTGCGGCGGTTTACGCAGGTCTGATGATGAGTCTCGAAGGAGTCTGTCAATGCGCGTGCCCGCGTGAGCCAAGAGTCATATCATGAGTCATCAGGACTCTTCCCGGGGGCCCGGCGGCCGGCGGCCCGGTCACCGTGCGGCCGAGTCGTGGGCGATCCCTCCCCCCTCCCCCCTTTCCCTACCGCACTATTCGCCTCACCGAGCTCCCTGGGATTCTCCGAGCTAATTGGAGAGATATCGTCATTCCCAGCCTTCCCAGCGAATCTCTATTCACGGAGCAGGAGGAAGTTCGGGGGGTTTGGGTGCACACTAGACCAGTCCGGCCATACCTTGTTCAACAATTGACTCCCGGGCGGAGAGGGTGGGGACGGGGTCGGGTCGGGGATTCGGTGCTGCCGAGCCGAGCTCACAGGCGGCTGGTTTGGGACACAGAGGCGTATCCCGATCACTGAGAGGCTCTCCAACCATCATAATCTGCCTACTCACCGAGGGGCGTGGGAGTGGGAGAGGGGGGGGGGGGTAATCTCTCGTCGTGATCGGATAAGGTCTAAAGGATATCGGGGGGCCCTTGGCTAGATAAGCGCTCTGAAACGCCTTTCCAACAGTTACAACGAGGGCTGGTCGATGCGGACTGAGCGCCTCGGCGGCGCCGCCTCGCATCGCTTCGCCAACGTCAGGAAACGTCACTCTTGTTTTTTCCGTCAGACAGGTATCTGTATATACAGTGAGGGCTTGAGGTGGTCTGATTGCCACCTGGGCAGAGTGGCTACAGCGGCCCACACCGACACGTCACCAATAGAGACCGATGCAAAAGTCTGCACATCACACGGCACTCGGCTCATCGGCCGGAACCTGTAGGCGGATGTGATATACGGGCGATATGATAGACACCAAACGCCTTCGGTATAAATCTACCCTTGATAAGGATTCGTCACGAGACGGCAGTGGACCCCTGGTGGTTACACTGTGCCACGTGCACTAATGCGAGAGAGAGTTGCCTACACATTCCTACCGTGAGGCGCTATCATGGGCAGTGCGAGTAGGAAGTGTGACGCACGGGCCGAGACAGGTAGACAGATTAGGCAGGAAGACGGACGAACGCTCAGGCAGACAGACAGACAGACAGACAGACAGACAGACAGACAGACAGACAGACAGACGGACGGACAGACAGACAGACAGACAGACAGACAGACAGACAGACAGACGCATAGGATGTTCCGGTGGACTACGCGCTGACAACACTTGCATTCACAATTGGGTACCAGGGGCGTAGGAACAGGTGGGGACAGTGGGTACATTGTCCCCCCCTGAGCGCCCCGAAGGGGCGCCAAAATGCGTCCCGAGGGGGCGCCAAAATGCGCCCCGCAGGGGCGCCGATGGGCGCCTCGCAGGGGCGCTGGGGCGAGGGCGCTGGGGCGGGGGCGCTCGAGCGGGGGCGCGATGGGGGGCGATGATACACCTCTGCAAGCATATGTGAAAGCTTACAAAGCACCTCAGAAATTGTCGCGTTCGATGTTTCCTACAGTTTTTCTCTTCTGCGACGATTGAAAACATACCTGCGCACAACTATGACGTCGCAGCAGCGTCTTAACCACCTCGCCTTGCCTCACTGCTATGAAGAGGAAGTGGACGCCTCAGATATATCGGACCTTATGACTAGATTTGTAAACAACTCTTGCCGCATCTCTGTCTTTGGGAAGACCAAATAGTTGCAACACTGACTACACACACAATGAAATGTATATTGTTCAAAACTGTGATTTGTGCCTTATTTTTTCACTGAAATTCGTTTTTTTTTGCGCCAGTCGTGGTTGGGGGGCGCCAAAAAGGGTTGAACGGGCTGTACCCCCCTGGCCAAAAAACGTTCCTACGCCCCTGTTGGGTACCGGGACGTTCGAGTCGCATACATACAGGTAAGAGGTATGAGAGGGAGAGGGGGGGAGGGGCAACAAGAGCGTTGGAGCAAGAAAGAGAGGCGGGAGACTTCCTCTTACATTGGATCGAACAAAATCACTTCGAAGACAACTTGATCGGCCCACCAAGCCGAGTCGAGCGGTGTGCTCCGCGCCTAGGGAGAAAGGAACCCAGCCCTTTTCCTCCTTTCCCTATACCTTTTGCGGTGGCCGTCGGTGTTCGGACGCAAGACCCCCCCCCACTCCCCCCCCCCTCGCCCCGCGCCCCTCTGCATTGCCCGTGCTGACCGCGGCGGCAGCAGGTCGGGGAAAAGCGAGCCCAGCGCTGGGCTGACCCCCACCCCGCGCCCCAGCCCCTCTCCTGCCCCCCTTTTGACCTTTGCTTCCTGTCGAGACCACCAACCCTCCCCTCCCCCTTTGCTTCGACCACTCGATCAGACGGACTGGAGTAGCGTTTCACTCCAGCCTTCGGGGCGGGGCGGAACGACCCCCCAGACATGCCACGGCCCGGCAGGGGCCCGGCGTTCAAACGCGGCACATCGAGCACCGAGCCTGCTTGGGTCCTCGTCGGAGGTCCAGGGTGCGAGGTGCGGTGGCCGGGACCGAGGCCGAGTTCAGCGGTCTTAGTGAACACCCACGGCACTCCACGGCCCCAGCACCATGGCGAGGGGGCTGATCTGCGCTGGGCTGCGCCGCGGGCCGGGGTACCTGGGGGAGGGATCACTCATACAAAATGTGTACAGTGATTTTTTTTCAACCTTTGATTTGTTTTTATTTTTTTAAAGAAAATTTCAGACATATTTTGATAAGTTTTGATCTTTTACCGCCATTTCTGAATTTCTTCCATTTTATTTAGGTTTTTTTTTCATTTTTCCACGACCTTTTGAATTTTTCTGTATCTTTTTCTTAACTTGATTTTGATTTTTTTTCTTATTTTATAAATGTTTTTTTTGGGGGCCATACAATGATTTTTCGAAGTGAACTCCCCCTCCCCCTTTCTTCTTCCTCCTCGGGGGTACCTAGAGCGCCCCGGGCTCGGCCCCTTGGCCTCCGCCCAGGGCCACATCAGTCACAGGCAGACCTGACCCCTACCGCGCAGCGCGCACGCAGCCTGGCTCTGCATGGAGGCGCCTTAGTGACGCTTTGTGGCCCCGTCCTCCGACCTCCCCCGCCTCGCCTTACCCCACCTTGCCATGCCGCACCCTGTCGTGCCTCGCCCGGCCATGCCCAACCCTGTCATGCCCCGCCCCGCCTGGCCTCGCCCAGCTCAGGCCTCCGCACGCAGGCCTCGGCTGGTAGGAGAGGTTCGGCGAGGCCAGCCCGGGCCAGGCTGCGCCAAGACCCAGCCGACCCTCCTTGCCTGTTGATAGCATTTCACTTGTGGAAGGGCGAGGCAGGGCGGGGTGAGGCGGGGCGGGGCGAGGCGGGGCGAGGCGAGGCAGGGCGGGGTGGGGCTGAGCGGGGCGGGGCGGGGCGAGGCAGGGCGGGGTGGAGCGGAGCGTTGCGGAGCGAGGGGGGCAAAGCGGAGGGGTGGCATCCCCGTCCGTCGCGTTTGTAAGAGGGATGACAGGAAGCACAGGGGAGCGGGAGTAGACGCTATGCCGGTGCAGGGTGGGGCACAAGCGCCGATACATATATGCATCAGTATACTAAACGTTTTATCCCCCCTCCCTGTAATCTTTCTCCACGCTCTCTACGCTTATGGAACATTTCCCTCGTGTGGCCGCGAAAGGGTGGCAGACCCGACTTTATTTTTAAAAATGTTTTTTCTATTATTATTATTATTTTTTTTTTTACTCGTTCTTTACCACCACCTCTCTCCTGAGTGGTGAAAAGAAAGAGTATTGTTCTCGGTCGAGTGTAACCCTTAACTGATTCCACTTTCATCTCAGATCTCACAATACCTACAAGCATGATACTTACACTTTTCTAAACTGGAACTGCTACTCTTTATTCCAACAATGAACTTTTTTTTTCAAGTTTAATAGTATTATTTTGAACGATTTTTGAGAACACTTAACAAATTTTGTATGTTTTCATTCTAGGTCCATAACCCAGCTTATTAGTGGAGTTTTTAATCTCAGAGAGCACAATACCTGCAGACGTGAAACTTGTACTGTTCAAAACTAGAAACCTTTGTCTGAATTTCAACAATGAACCTTTTTTCGTTTAACAGTATTATTTTGAGAACTCTTAACTTAACAAATTTTGTTGGCTGAGTGCCCCTTAAGACCAGATCAAGACACCTATTCACATTCAGACACGAGGCCATAGCTGTGGACTGAGGCCTTCACATCTCTCATTCGCATTGGTACCACCCTCGCAAAAAAACTTATTTTGTACTATTTACAGGTGATTTAAGTGTATTAAAAGAATGCGATGTTAAGAAAATATATAGAGAAACGAATGTTTATTGTACATTGCGTATTAAACATATTTCAAAACTGAAAATTATAACATTTTTGGATTATTAAACAGAATGGAGTCAGGCCACGGGAGTCCGTGGCTTGACTCCATGCTAGAGTAAGATCGTTAGCAATCAGCCCAGAAGGCATTGCCTTAAGCTAGTGCTAGTTTTCATTCGAAGTCCCCGCGAGTCTAGTTCTAACCCGAGTCGGCTCGCACTCGCGCTCCTTCATGCGCCCTAACAATCGAACCCGAGCGAAGTGCCCGAACATGGCCCGAGCCAGGACTCGAGGCCCGAGTGTCCCGGGCAAAACTTCTCCTAGACACACTAATACAATCTGAGATGAAAATGGACTCACACGACTCACATCACGTTTTACAGTTCTACCTCTGTAGCACATAATTATGTAAAGAACGAGTTCCATACTTATCACAAAATTCATTTTGTGTTCTATTTGGCCCTTGTTTTTTTTTCTTTAAAAAATAAATAAATAAATAAATAAATTAAAAAAAAAAAACTGTTTTCGAACGACGACAGAATTATGATTTGCACTCACCTCCAAAGCCGAGGGTCGTAGCTACTGGAAATCGACTTGTACACGAGGAAAAAAACTTCCTCTTTTTTTTCAAGCAGCCCCGGAAACCCTATGTATTTTCTCCGTAAGAGCTGCTTGGTTTTTCCAAAACTGCTTGGAAACCAAGACGCCGTTTTCTCCGAGTACGAATGGCAAGAGAGAGTTTTAAACACTTGTCGGTGCCTGGAATTGTTTTACTATACCGGGTGTTTCTTTGAATGCGTAAGAATGTTGCGCGATTGCATCCTCGCCAGCGCTACAGGGGCCATGGGGCCCGGGCCTTACCGGCGAATGTGGTAGGCAAACCCGCAACACAGTTACGCATTCAAAGACACAGACGGTACTCTTGTAGATAAGCTTATGCCCCATTCGTAAAGGTACTCACCAGCTCGGAGCCTAATGGTCTCCTCTAAGGAAGGTGCCTGTAAAAACAGTGTACTCGCCGTACAAAAAGTTTGCGAAAGACAGTCTTCGATTTTCAGTGTAAGTTGGACACATTCTGATGGCCTGCACATCGGTCGACGACCTAGTACCCCATATGAAAAACAGACGCTTCTTAAATTCAACATTTAGGTACCTAAAACTTGTATCAGTTGGAAACTTTTGATTTTGGCTGGGCTAACCTTTGGTTGTGGGTGGGTAGGGCTGGGCCGAGGCCGGGCTGGGTCCGCTCTGTCCTTTCAACAATTTTATTCTCAATGAAAATGGTATTTCACTGAATTTCTCGGCCTAGGAACTACGAAGCCAAACGGAAGCACAATAAAGGAACCAGCAATTGAGTGCAATTCATCGTTGTTGAAGAAATTTGGGTCGATTCCCAACACTTCATTGATTATTTGTTGTGACAGCACGTGCGTTTGTCATACTCCGTTGGTTCGCATTCAGCTACTGCTTCCGCTTTTTGTGCTTCTATTTTGCTTTCGTCGCAGAGATCTAGAGAAATGCCGCATTGAGCCTCAGGCTAGGCAGGCATCCCCCAGGGGAAATCGTTTCGCACGCGTCGACGTGCAGAAATGAATGATAAGACATCGATTGTCGCCGGACCGTGTCTGACAGGATGGCCTGAGAAGGAAACGAGTGCAGGGCAAGAGCGAAAAAGATACTTTCTGAAACATAAATATTGGATCAGACTAGCTGTCTGAACGCGCGAAGCTCAAATTCAAAACCGATGATATTTCAGCTCTTAAAAGTAAATGTGATCAAACATGATATGTTAGTAGAAAACAAGGGAGCTGACACATTTGGGACCATCCATAAAGTACGTCCGCTGCTTTGGGGCCCAAAATGACCCCCTCTCCCCTCCCCCCATGTACGTAACCGTCCGTCTGCAGATTACCCAGTGGTGCCGTTGAGGCCATACGGGGCCATACGGCGTATGGCCTATAAGCGTTTCGGAAGGCACCGTATGGCCTTTAAAATTTCCCAGGCCATACGCACCCAGATGCGTATGGGGCTGCCCCCAGCCCCAGATCCCGCTCCTGCCCCCGCTCCTTTAACTTCTGCTTCGGCCTCTACTCTACCCGTAAGCTCATGGCACAAGCCAAGACGCGCCCTTTGTATCGTTTGAAGCATTTTTAATAGATGTGTAAACAACCAGCCTGATAGGGAATGTGCCAAATACAGTTTCTAGAAGTGGTTCTAGAAAAATAAAGATGTACCAAAATTTCCGAGTTTTTACAACGCCTGGGAGTTAGGCAACCCTCACACCACCAACCAGGTCGGCAAGGAAGGACCGTATGGCCTATAAAAAATTTACAACAGCACCACTGCCCCCCCCCCCCTTTTTCGGACGTCTTTTTGACTTATTCTTCACCAAAACTTAGTCAAATTCTTTCAATTTGTGTGCGCGTTCTGGTTTTCCTACAAATTAAAAACGGACGTTCGAACTGCTGCGCATGTACGTCAACATCCGTTTTCGAAGACCTCCCTCTGCCCTTCGGCCAAGTACGTACTTTATGGATGGCTCCTTGTCGGTGCCTAACATATTGTTTCTCACGACACTATTTTGTTTGTTACTAGTTAAATTCGTTCTCTGAATGCAAGCAGAGGACACCCTCGATGCAGAATTCTTTCTTTCTCTGGTCAACTATGAAGGAAAAAACGAGAGGGGAAAGGGGGAGGGGGGCACTAAGAGGTCTTAAGCTAAGGTGGTACCTTGGTGATGTTTAGGCTTTGGTACCAATGAACCGAGCAACTAGCCCTAGCCCAGCCCCAGCGCAAGCCCCAAGCCCAGCTCGACCCAGCCCAGCCAAGCCAAACCCCCTCGGCCCGGCCCCTGCCCCAACCCGACGCCCCCAGCCCGGCCCGCCCGGCCCCCACCCCACTGGACGTCCTTATTGATCCAGGCCCGCCCAGGCTGGTGCGTGCCCCTGCCAGGCAGGCAGCCCCGCACAGCGCGGAGCTGGGTCCCAGTACGGGCGGCGCCACAGCGCCCCCTGCTCCGGGCCCCGCCCTGCGCTCTCTACGCTCATAGGTGCACGCACGCTCTCATGCACTTGACTGGAGACGCAGGTGTCACGAGTGTGGCGAGCTGGGGTCACGAGGCCGCCGCTCCCCTACAGCCCTCAACCTGTGAAAGACTAGTTTTACTCTAAAGACCTGAAAGGTCGGGATACTGGTTCTGCACGCCCTGCCAGAGGAGGCAATGTAGGCAATGTGACGACTTGCGAAATAAGAAGTAACGGAGGCTGCACCTCCCTTACTCCCCCCCCCCCCTTTTCCCTCTCTCTCTTTCTCTCTCAGTGACAATTTTTCCAGCTATTTTGTCTTTCAGAAAACAGAAAAGTGTCATATGCATCCCTTCGGACAAGGAGGGAGGCAACTTACACCAGAAACAGGGCAGCGGCGCCGCGTATTGGGCATGGTGTGGGAGAGAGTAAGAGAGATGGCGAGATAGATGAGAGAGTGTGTATTGCAGGACACCAACACTAACTTTGAGAGACTAGTAGGGTTGGCGACCGAATCGTTGTGGGTGAGGGGTGGGAGACAACCGCAGCTCCGCCCGGGCCCCTTCGCGTGGTATGTTGCCCACGTCCGACCGCAACACACAACATCACATCTATCCAAGAGTGTGGGCGTAAGAATGGCAAAGAAACGCTCCATAAGGAAGTGAAGATAAAGAACTCGTAGAAAGAAAGACTTTGCAACGGTTGAGGACCACAAGCCAGAGTCAGCTACCTACGAGAGGGAAACAACAATGAATTTTAATGTACACATTTTGTGATTTTTTTTTGTGAATTTTCGTAAATTTTTGATAATTTTTCTTGAACTATATGAATTTTACCTACAGTTTTGAGAATTTTCCTGAATTTTTCATTAATTTTCCGAAATATGTAATTTTTTCTGTTTCTTTTTAATTTTTCCGAATTTTTCTCAATTACGACGAGTACAAGGATTTCAGAGTTGTTTTTCCCTCGAATAGCTGGCTATTATTGTAGTAGACTCAAGCCCTGCCATCTTAAGTGTGAGACTGCTCTACATAAGCTCAAGCTCATGTAGAGCACACCTGTCTCTCATCACCTGGCGCAGAGCAGAGAGCACACGACGCCAACCTGCCTCACAAGGCTTCTTCCTACCTCACACAGAGAAAGCACCGATGGATAATGTAAAGCAGGGTGCTCTACCATAGCTAATGTCAGCTGGAGTGCTCCACATAGCAGCCACACTGTCGCCAGTATAACACGCCACGACCACTGTACTTTAGAGATGTAAGGCGCTTCGGCAAAACTGGAAGGACGGGAGGAGGTTGGCATTAATATCATCCCTTCTTAACGCCCCCTAAGTTCGCCTCGTCCAATTAGGCGATGGGGTTCGCCACTGCCGTAGGCAGCAACAATAGCTACAGGCTACAGCCAACCGCACAGCAGTCTAGTCTCCGCGGTGACACTGTGGAGCCGAACCCAGTGATCTCAAACACAAAGTCCTTCATCATCTGCAGCGACAGAGACAAGCGATCAAATGACAGTGCGTTAACCGAGTCTCATAACACTTTGCTCAATGACGAAAACTAACTCACTGCATGCACCGAACTAATTTTAAGAGTGTTGGAGTGACTATTAAGTTACCGTGTCGCGTGTCACGGGCAAGACTCGCGGGCTCTGCGGGTCCTGCAAGTCCTTCAGTGATATTTTACTTCAGCATGTGTTGTTAAAGAATCATTCATAATTTATGACGATCCTGGTGAAATATCAAGTTAAATGCTGATGCATTTCTTCATGAATGCGAGTTGCACACCTTAAAGCAGGCGTGTGTCCCTGAACCCAAGTAAATCCTATGTCGAAGTACGTATATTATGAAGATTCCCCTAAGAGTAGCGGAAATATATCACAAAATCTTAGTAAACCAAATGTCACTCAAATTGATCATGGTCAAGTGCTTTGTGGTTGGATCGACATAATTTGATTGTTCCTTACAGATTTGATCGGCGGCAGTGCTGTCGAAATAGTTGTTAGGCAAAGTTAAGACAAATGCGTGCGGCGGGCTGCATTGACGCCTGTCTCCCAGGCAGTCCGCCATACACGCGTGCGCGAATGTTGCGTAGGGGGCCGTTTGACGTGGGTGATGCCTAACTTTCTGGCAACAGTGGTCGACAGTGGTCGGAAAATTTGTCTGAGGCGGGCGGGCCGGGCGCGTTCGTAAAGTCTCTCGCACCCTTCCCCCCGCTCACGACGCTGACCCGGCTCGGCCCGGCGGTGGGCTGGGCGCTGGCTTTGGTCTTAGCCGGTCGGGTCTGCGGGGCGGAGGAGGGAGGTGAGAGGGTGAGGACCGGCGGGGTGGAGCGGGGCGGAGCGGGGCGGAGCGGGGCGGGCCGCGGTGCGGCGCGGGGTCGCGTTGGATGCCGGGAGAGCCGCGTCGCGGCGCTGAGGTGGCGGGGGGACCCCGCAGCGCCGCGCGGTGCCCCGGCCCGGCCTGTCCGGGTGCACTGCAGCACTCCCGCGCATGCGCCCTGGGCCCCGCGCGCGCTGCCGTTCAAACGGAGCGCTGTTTTCGCGCCGTTTTCCCCCTGGACGAGAGGGCGAGAGGCGTCCTGGCCGAGCGCTGTAACGGTTGTAGCGCAACCCATGGCGCCCAACTCCTAAAGGACCTATGGGCGGCACGTCCAGCCCCGGGAACGCCTTGGAACATCCACTGCGTCAGCCCGCCGCCGCGCCGGCCCGGCCCGCGGGCCTAACGGCAGCCCCTCCCCGCCTCGACTATCGATCCATTGAAATTTCCAGAAAATGGCGTCGTCGGCGTCGCTGCCTCGCCCGCCGCAGAAGCAGGACGCCTGACTCGCGGCCCATTTTAACCCCTGAATTTCGCCGCTCCTGCGGCTGCGGATGGGGCGGGTGGGCGTGCAGGGCGGGGCGGGGCGGGGCGGGGCGGGCGTGCCGCCGCAGCTCGTGGAGCGCGCTCGCGAGCGCGGCACGGGCACGCTGGCCCAGCTCAGGGCTGCGAGCTGCGAGCGTATCGTCCGCTTGGGCCCGCTTGGCGCATTGCAGGTGCCGGTCGGCCAATCACGAGCGAGAGCGAGAGAGAGGGAGCCTGGCGCGGAGGGAGCGAGCGCGCTGGGAGCGGCGGGGTGGGGCGGGGCGGGGCGGAGCGGGGTGCGGCGAGCGGGGCGGGGTGGCAGTGGAGTAAACACGAGCCGCGCCCCGCCGCGCCTCCGCCGCAAACAAATAGTCCCACTACGACGAACGCGTTAAAAACTCGCTTCCGAGTCAAATCCGCAAAAGTCGATGACTGACGCGTTGATCTTGATTTGGCTGACTCAAATGATCAGTGTTAGACGGTGGTGACGTTGACACTTTGAGCAACTCTCCCGCCTCTCTCACCCGCCCCCGGCCCGGCCCGGCCCGGCCGCGGAGTGATACGCGGATCGCTGCTGCGGACTGAAGCCCAGGTCCCATTTACTCGTAGGAGTCGGTGCGAGAGAGACCCGACCCGTCCCGTCGCGCCGTACGCTCGCCATAGTCGCTCCGCTCGCCCGCGCGCGCCCCCGCCCCGTCAGTCGAGTCGGTTGAGTTCCGAGAGGCAGACGGCCCGTATCGCCACGTATTAGCCATGGTGAGTGGTCAATGACGTTCCGGCCCTGCGCTGTGGGGATACCGTCTCCAACGTGAAGCCTCCCTGCCTCCACGACGGCCTCCAGGATTACTCGGGCCGGGCTGAGGCGAGGGCCGCCTGTGCTCTATCGCTGCGGGGGACGCCTCTGGCCTACGCTGCCCTGCCCTGCTTTGCCCTGCGCCGCGCTCGGACCGGGCGTGTCTGATGTGTGACGTTTGGGGATGGCAGAGGCCCGGCGCCACTGCGGGCGGCCGCCCCGAGGCTGGGCGAGGAGGCGCCCCCGCAGCCCCGGCCCGCCCCGGCCCAGCCCGGCCCTCATCCTGGCCGTTATTTTGAGGTTATGGGGATTCTCTCGCTACCACTTCCTCGCCGCCGCCTGGAGCGCGGCCTGGAGCTGGATTGGCCTCGCTGGGCCCGTTGGGTTTTAGGTTATGGCTCGTGAGTTTGCGGCGGAGGTGGCCGTCCCCGTCTTGAGGGCCGAGGTTCTGTTTGGTCAGGTTCGCGAGTAGGGCATGCGGTCCAGTGGACTTTGCCCTCTTGTGGTGCTGCGGACGGTGGTGGTGCGTCATCAGGAGGAGCAGGTGGTCGAGCAGGACTCGACAACTCATCGGCCGCATCGCGTCGCGCCTAGCCTCGTCCTTGTCGACCCAGCAGTCTCTGCAACACCTAACGGATTACCTCCTTGTCAACGGGCGCCCTGCCCTACTCCGCTCCACCCCCCTCCCCCTACCGCCCCGCCACGCCCCGCCCCTGCTGCCTGTGGGCTTTTGACCCGGAGCCTGGGCGTCGTCGGCGTCCTCGGGGTGGCGCCTCCGCCCCCCACCCTCCTCACGGTCCCCACCCTCCTCCCGCCCCCCGGCTGGCAACTCGCAGCCCCTCCCCCCTCCCGTACCTCACCCTGCCTCCAAGGACGAAGTGGTGCTGACCTGAGGCGCCGCCGCCGACATGTCCCTCAACGTGGAGCCCACCCCCGCGCCTGGGGCCACCACCTCTGAGGTCTGGAGCAGTGCTGCTAGCCGCCTGCTGCACTTTAAGAGTGTTTTGCTGTAATGAGTTTGATACGATTAACCCTCCCCCTTGCCTTCTCGGGGCATCAGGAGAAGAAGAATAACGGATTAGTTTGGATTAACCATCTCACTTCAGAGTTTTGTTTTCCAAAAGTGATGTGTGTTTTTGTGAAAAGCATTGTCATGTAGGTTAGGTGGTGTGTGATGTAACTCTTTTGAATGATGGATTCTAACCTCTGATCAAATAATGTGCATGGCCTCTCATTTACACTCAAAGCATGTAGTTTGTTACTGTAAATTGAAATTTGCATTGGACTGAGTCCATTTCAATTAAGTTTATCTTTTGTTAAAGCCATTTTCAATTGTATTTAAATATTAGCGTATTTTTTCATGCTGAATATTTCTTAAAGAAATATACCAACCTTTCACTAAGGCAGCCACTTGTCAATCAAGATTGCTACATTCTTTGCTGATGCGATGTACAGTTGGTTCACTGTGTTCCATATTCCAGTCTAACTGTTTCAAATTTGCAGGCTGACCAGCTGACAGAGGAACAGATCGCTGAGTTCAAGGAGGCATTCTCACTCTTCGACAAGGACGGCGATGGCACCATCACCACCAAGGAACTTGGCACAGTCATGAGATCCCTAGGGCAGAATCCCACCGAGGCTGAACTTCAAGACATGATCAATGAAGTTGACGCCGACGGTAAATTTTTACCCGTCACTCGCTTATTTCATTTGTGTATTGTGTTGCAAGCAATTCTGGTTTTCTTTAGGAAATGGCACTATTGACTTCCCTGAGTTCCTGACCATGATGGCGAGGAAGATGAAGGACACCGACAGTGAAGAGGAGATCAGAGAGGCGTTCCGAGTGTTCGACAAGGATGGCAATGGCTTCATCAGTGCTGCTGAGCTGAGGCACGTCATGACCAACCTTGGGGAGAAGCTGACAGACGAGGAGGTTGACGAGATGATCCGTGAAGCGGACATTGATGGTGATGGCCAGGTTAACTATGAAGGTAAGTGTTAACATGTACTCCTGGTTCAATTTGAATGTGATCAGTGTTGGATGTGTATGTGTCCAGTTTGATGTTTGCTGTGCAAGTGTCTCAAATTGATCTCAGCAAGCCAATCGGTATTCTAATGGTGTACCGAAATGCTGGGGTCAAATGTTTTAGCTGTGGCAGTTAGCCATGGACAAATGCCAGATCTGTGCAGGGCTTTAATACCACTGAGCTTAATTTGTTCTACTTTTAACATCTAGTTGCTAGTTGGGCCAACAGTTCTGGTATCATTTCTGTTTAAAACATATTTGGATTGCATTGTTTGACAAGCTAGTTGTTTAGGTATGCTGTTTGAGCCTGGTCATGATAAATTAGATGCAGCGAGAGCAAGGACTGATGTCTTAGTGCAAAGTGCCTGGGTCCTGTTGACTCTGTTTTCTCCCCTTTTGCAGATTTCCATGCTCTTGCTCAAATAGTTTTCAGAGGGAGAGCGCTAACGCTAGTTTCTACCCCAGTCAGCCGGTCAGGCCAAGGCCCTCGGGTGGTCAGTGCTTTGAATTGGTTGGCAATGCCTAGTAGCGGAATGTTCTGTAATGCACACATTTCGACCCTCTCACAGGGGTGGCCACACTCTTGCACTGTGTGTTTTATTGCACAATGTCACAACAGCTGCCTGCCTCCTGTGACGTTTGTGGGTAAAACTTCACTTACCCAACTGAAGGCAGACATTGTTAACTTTATTCATGTGGGCTATGTCAGTCTGAATTGTTGTAACACTCAGCATTTTGAAGATGTTTGGCCACCCTTGTGTAATAACATTCAAAAAGATTTATGTTCAAGTTTTTGGACTTTATGTTTTTTCCTTAATTATTGTGGAATAGTGTTCATAGTGTCCATCTTTGGAAAGGACACTATGTGACATCCATGGTAATTGGTTTGCATAGCCATCTTACATTTGTGCATTGATCCCTTACTATGCATCGTGCTACCGTTTAGACCTCTGGCCTGGACCTGACAGTGCCCCTTTTAGGTCTCTCCTAAGAATTTTCCATTTTCTATGTTGGCATAATTTTTCATTGAACTTTTCAGCTTATACTGAACGTGTTTTCTGGGTGTTGTCCATGTTGTATTCAGATAAATTTTTGACTTGCTCAGTTAAAAATAATGGTTCAGTGTAGAAGTGTACTTCTTGATTACTTCAATCTGTGCCTGAAATTTTATGGGGCTAACATGTTATGAAGCTTAGGGGTTCGTAGAGAGGCTCTAAAAATTGAGACTTAATTTTTTTTATTTTTTTTTTTCCCACTTAGCACTTATTATAACATTCTTAAAATAAACTGAAACCTCTTCAAACTGCATGATCATAATTATTCCTTCAAGGCAATAGAAAATTGTACCTAGGCAGCTCCATCATTTGCCTAGTGTTTTTCTTTGCTTGTTTGTGTAGTTGCTAATGTCTTTAGCATCCAAGTGACGACACAGGAGTCACAGCACACCTATGTGAGTGTGGTGGCTGTACTGCACTCTCGGTACCCAGTTCTCTCATTGTTCAGCCAGTATATTGAGTTCTGAAGATACTCTAAATTTAATGGTTATTTTATGTAAAGGTAGCTTATTATGGCCGCTGATGTTCTGTTGCCTCTTATTAATTGAGGTAAACTCAGTGTAAACATTTTGACTTTGACTAGTCAGTGAACTTTGTAGGATATCATTCTTCACCATTTTCTGAGCTAGTTTACAAGTTCGGACTTGGTGAATTATGCTGTTGTCCTCATTATCCTCCCAAAAAAACAATGCCAGTGAGGTGTGCAATGTGATTTGTATTTGTTTTCCAAATATGCAGTGTTGTCAATATCTGCATGACCTGTGTTGTAGACTTGTGCATTGCCTGACTAGAGGATGTCATGCTGAACATCAAAACCTACATTGAGTGTTGGAGCCAAAGTACTCTTATTTCATCATCCAGACACTCATATGTGGATTTTGATGCATATGTTTCTTGTTGTGAAGTATGCATGTGGATTATGTTCTGCTTCTTTCTTTCCAGAATTCGTCACCATGATGACGTCAAAGTGAAGCGAGTAATGTGATAAACTCTGGAGTGAAGAACTATTGTTTACCAAGAAGGATGAACGAACCTGCCTGCATTTCTGCTTATCCATTCTGACTCTACTTGAATTGGAAATGAAAGTAGCTAAAATTGGAATGGAATTTTCATTTCGTGTATTGTGATTGTATGATCGGTGAATTTTTAAGGGGCGCAAGATATTTGTGTAAGTTAATCCTTTTTGTAAAATATTTCCAGGCATGCAATTTTAAATGTGATTTTATTGGCCATCTTATGTGAAATTGTCAGTTAAAGTATTCTAAAATTTAGGAAAATACTAGTTACTGTTTTTAAACAATTACTTCCAAGTTCCGATTTACTTCACTTTTTTTCTATTGTTTGTTTTGGTTGAGGCCGCTCTTATAAGGCTCGTCTTTCCAATCTGGGTTTTAGTTGTTTTTAATTAGCTTTGTGGGGATCAGGTAGGGACGCCGCCTGTCACATTCCTTCTCCATTAGGAACATTTTGAATGGGAGCTATGCAGCTCCTGCATGTGCAAAGCTGCTGTGTCACAGCTGCTTGCACAGCAGGTGATTCAGTCACACACTATGTATCACTTCCTCCCTCCACCAACAGTTTAAAAGTTAAAAGATTGTATTGGTGAAATAGTTTGCATTGAATATAAATACAAACCCTACATGTGTCTCTTCATTTGTGTCTTGTGATTTGATGTTACCTTTCCACTTCTTAATGAGGAAGTTTTCTATCAACTTATTAAAATTAGCTAGTATTATGTTTGTACTTGATCATGTTGCTAGTTAAGGTAGACTATTAGATTCAAACTTCATGTGACACGAATGAATTAAGTAATTAAAATTAATAGGTGGATGATAAGCCCAGGGGACAGACCCTACAGGGGGCCGCCATGGCTTGTCCTGGCGAAAACTTAAAATTAGGATTGATACATCTTAACATTTGGTTTGATCTAATGGTGTTACTGTAGTACCTACTTTACTGCCAGTATTGAGTTCAAAATCATTTTCATTTCACATTTTAGTTCAAAAAGTTTCCTGGAGAACCCGTCTGTCAAGTCCCCCTTTCTAGATAATTGTAATAAACTCTCCATTTTGTTTTTCTTGTTACTTGCTTTGTTAAATTAATTGCACCAAACATTCCTTGTCCGACCTGTCTCCAAAGGGCATCTCCATAGTCCGTATCCATAATGCATGTAATGTATCAACACTGTATGAAATACATGTTGCTCTTTTAAGTACTTCTTTAAATTTTTAAACCTCAGATTTAATTCCTGTTATAGTTTTGGTATAGTTTCAGTGTTTTCTATATATAATCAAACACTTAAACATATCCTGTTTGTGGTGGGGATATCCTTTGGAGAGCAGTGTAGAGTGCACACGTTTAACACAAGTTCTCCTTGCACTTAAAACGATATGAATTCGCGTTTAGATCTGTTTGTTGCTAAACACAAACTGGTGTACAGCAATTGGAAATAAAGATTCCGTTTCCTCCACAGTCAGTATTCTTTTCCAGTATTTAGCTGTGTTTGGTTCTGATTCTTGGCGATACCTTACACCCCTATTCCATTCCATTCCTTGACACACGTTACCCAAGCCCTATGAGCGCTGTAGTCAAGATGCCATTTGTGTGCGTGTGGCGAAAATTTAGAAACGAGTCATTCCGTAGCAGTACTACCTTAGCAATTATACTCGAGATAATTTACTCTGAGGGATGGGCCCAGGTTCCTTCTCTGGGATCTACTTTTTTACCAGCTACCTAAAGCGGCACTATCCGCTCGGTCCAGTTGGGTCCAGTTTGTTCGTGTGCCGCCCGCTACGCAGGCAACCCACCCAGCTCGGCCCCTGAGGGGTAGGTGCCCCGCCCTGCCTCACGCGACCCCATCGAGTGGCGCCCCCCTGTGGTGGCGGCGCGCACTGCGTGCGAGGAGAGAGGAGGAGGACGGGGTGGGTGAAGGCGTCTGGATGCGACACGACGACCTCTTGCGGAGAACCCACGAAGCACCTCTGCGGAGGTAAGGTAAGGGTGTCTCCTGGAACGTGGAACTTCCCTGGGCATGCGCGCGGTCTAGGGCAAATAGGCGTAGGTGACCATGTCGCCTGCATGGCCCTTATCGACAGGAGTTGAGAGCAACTGACAGATATATCTCAGTTGTCCCCGACAACGTCAAAGTCACGGGGGAAACATTTTCCAGAAAATTCATACTGCTAAAGTTGAGGTCAGAGTTCGTGAAAGTCGTTGCTGCTGAAGTTCCCCCAAAATTTGTCCTCGGAGCAAACTTCAAACTTAAACCAAAGCCCATATGAAAGCTCGTCGAAAGTTGACCAAAATTACCACAGTTCGTTAAGTTAAACTTGAATCCAGAGATCAATGTTCAGACGGGGAGAAAAAAGAAGTTTAAGTCTGTCCCCGCTTTGTGAACGTCAGGCTGTGGCTGTAACTCGGGTTCAACCGCCACTTGAAAGAATAGTTTCACCCTAATAAAAACCTACTCCCGCGCGCAAATCTGAAGCCACATCACCCACCCACCCCGCAAAAGGCCAAATATAACATAAAATTGAAATTTGTGACTCGTTTTTTAGCAGATGATACCTTTAGTTTCTTTACTTTCAGAACAGTACAAGACACTAAGGTGTCAGCTAGCTTGTACTCTCGAGTCCAGAAACCAATCGCAACTATACAATAATATAGGGTGGCGCTGCTAGGGGGGGGCCCAAATGGCCGCCTGACGCGCAGTCTGCGCGGAACAATGACACCTTCTCCCGGCGCGCAGCTCCTCCCTGCCAGCGACCGCTTCGGTCCGCCACGCCGCCGGCGGACCCCTCCCACCCCTTTCCCTCCCAACCCCGCAGGCACGCGGCGCGGCGCTGCTGGCTGCTGGCGTCGTTCGTCGTTTACATCGGTATCATCTGCTATCAATACCAATCTTGATTGATATTTTTTTTTACATAAATATGTGATGTGCTACAGAGGTAGAAGTGTCAAACTTGATGTGAGTCGAGTGAGTCCATTTTCATCTCAGATTGCGTTAGTATGTGCAGGGGAAGTTTGCCCGGGACACTCGTCCCAGTGTTGCCAGAAAGCAAGGCAAAATTCGGCTAAATACACCCGTGTGCAACGTGCCTGTATCTCCGCCTGCCCACTAGGCAACAACTGCACACGCGTTCATGCGGTTTGCCTAGGCAGGTGGAGATGCCACCCGCAGCACAAGTGTGTATTTAACCGAATTTTGCCTAGCTTTTCTGGAAACACTGACTCGCCCTTGCTCGGCTCGGGCCAAACAAATTTTGTTAAGTGTTCTCGAAATAATACTATTAAGCATATTAAGCTTGAAAAAAAAAAGTTCATTGTTGGAATAAAGATCAGCATTTCCAGTTTAGAATAGTATAAGTATCATGCCCAGTGTTGGGTCAGATACTCGAAATTTTTATCTAGATACAGATACTAGATACTGGGTGAAATTTTATCTAAGATAAGATATAGATACTCGACCAGAAAAGTATCTAGATACTAGATACTAGATATTCATAAGTATCTCAGATACTCCGTCAGATACTCGTACAAAATTAGCACAGAAGCCCCTTTATTCAATTTTTCCGACATTTTCACGATTTTCCTGACTTGCAGCTGTGGAAAGTCATGAAACAATTGTTAATGAAATGAAGAATGATTTCTATTTATGAAGGGTTATAAGAGTATACAGAGAGGTTGTAAATTTGGACTTTGAATCATTACAAAAGGAAAGACAAACTCAGGGTGAAAAATATTAGTTTACCTTTGCTTCTCGTAGTTGTCGTGACCCAAGACGGCCCCTACGTGGAGTCAAAATTTGCCCCGCAAAGCTGAAGACGCGTTCGACGGGGGCAAAAGATGGCAAGCTTATCTTATATTTTTGATGGAAAAACACGCTCACTATCTTATATTTTTGAAGCATATTGTAAGTTTGGTCCCTGTTTTCCAGATATGTTAAGCTTACTCTACAAAATTAAGTGTGTGACATTGCAACACTTAAAAGTGTATGACAAAATGTCCCACTCCAAAGAGTGTGTGACATCAATGACATTCACAAAAAAGTGACTAATGAGGAAAACTGTATAGTAGATAAACACAAAAGGGTGTGTGACACGTTTGTCACGCACAGTTTAGTGAGTGACATTCTGTGTCACACACACTTTTGCGTGTGACAGTTTGGCACTCACACTTTTGTGAGTGGGATTTTGTCACACACTTTTATGTGTTGCAATGTCACACACTCTTTTTTGTAGAGTTACCACAGTGAGAAGTCATTTCGTTGTTTTTGAACATTTTACGAGGGACGAAATAGTATCTGAGTTTTCTAGTATCTAAGATAGCAAAGATACCGCTTAAAACTATCTAAGATAAGATATAGATACCGATCAAAAAAAGGATCTAGATACTGATTATAGATACTAAAAAAGTATCTAGATACAGTATCTAGATACTTTTATCTAGATACTGCCCAACACTGATCATGCCCGTAGGTATTGTGAAATCTGAGATGAAAATGGAATCAGTTAATGGCGCCCCCACCCCACAATGGCCGTTACAGAGGCGTATAGCGCCTGCGTCACACTGGATAGGCCAACCCGCTAAGCACTCGTGTGAAGGTGGCGGCCTATCCGGAGAGCCCAAGCGCAGTGGGAAGCAGGAATTAAATTCCTGGTACCCAAAATTTCGTACCATCGCCTCCCGATGAGTGCATTGTGGGGACACCTGAAGGGTTACACTCGACTGGGAACAATACTCGCTCTTCTCACCACTCAGGAGAGAGGTGATGGTAAAGGAAGAAGAAGAGGAGGAGGAGTAAGAAGAAGAAGAAGAAGAAGAAGAAGAAGAAGAAGAAGAAGAAGAAGAAGAAGAAGAAGAAGAAGAAGAAGAAGAAGAAGAAGAAGAAGAAGAAGAAGAAGAAGAAGAAGAAGAAGAAGAAGAAGAGCTAGCAGGAATCGAAAAAACAAAAGTAAATGACGTTAAACTACTCTATGAGAGGGCAGTTTCCTGTTTGGAGTCGCCTTCAGGCTTTCGGCATTCTGAAAAAAAGAAAAAAAAATTACATGCGTCACACATACAAGCGTGACACCTATGTCGCTTTGTCGGTTTGACCACAGTTTTGGTCACACATGCGGCTTTCTTGGCGGAATGTTGTCTGGAGCTGGCGTCGCACCGAGGGATCGCCAACTCGCATAATACTCCGCACCGGAGATCCATAATACCTTCATAATACTTTATAATATCTCATAATATTCGACAAAATGCCCCCATAATACCGTATAATACCCCATAATACTTCATATTATCCAATACTGTCATAATATCCAGTAATATGTGCCATATAGTACTGCATAATACCCAAATACTCCTACACTGCTGCTGAGGTGAGTTGGCGACCCCTCGAGTCGCACCACATGGTGCACAAAATGCGCCGTATAAATCTCTCTATTTGTATTAGAATCGGAAAGTGATTGGAACGCATATAGCGTACACCGATTGAAGGAAGTGAGGTGCCTCTTGGACGTGAGATTTAGCCGCGTCAGATAAATTTGCGTGTCTGAATGATTGAAACGGCGCGCGCGTCTTTTGATTGGGCTTAGCGTAGCGTCGTAGCGTGCGCTTTCCTTGTGATTTCGCCTGCGGCCGGCCTCGGCCGTGCCCATCCATGCACAGGGGACGAGGGACGAGGAGGGCGTTATCCGGGTCAGCGGGAGAGTGAGAGTGGGAGGAAGGGACGAGGATCTCGGTCGGTCAGGAGAGCGCCGCCCCGCCTCGCCCCGCCCCGCCCCGCCCCGCCCCACCCCGTCGTGCACTCTATGGGTGTGCAGTACCCGCCACGCCACGCCACACCACGCAGCGCGGCTCGGGCTGCTCGGGCGCAGCGCGCGGCCAGCGGCCAGGCCTTATAAGGTCGTGGTACTCGTTGGTTGTGTCGCTGCACATATGGCCTGGAGCTGGGCACGGCCGAGGCGGGGCGGGGCGGGGCGGGGCGGGGCGGGGATGGGCCGCTGCGGCCCCGCGGTGCGGCCCGCGGGTGCGGGCTCGGGAGAGGGTAGGGTAGGGGAAGACCGGTCACCCGTGTACACGCGAAACAGTCGTCAGCTGGAACACAGCAATAAGGGTTCAAAAGCCGGCCGCGGTACTTCGGTTCGCATAGCCCTTTTAGACGTCCCTCAATGGTAATGCAGGTACATGTGTCAGGCAAACGCGCCACAGCGAAAGAAGATCCATGAGTCGACGGGCGATTGACAGCATCCAAGTTTTGAGCGAACCAGAAAAGAGATGTCCGCGTCTCCAGATAGTTGATGTATCTGTATGACATGACGGTTTGACGATAGTGGCTATTTTGAGGTAAAAGAGGTCCACCAGAATTTTCTCAGAATGTACGGACAAAATATTTTCAAAATTATGCATCATCTTAAAATTTTGGGACACGCTCCTCATTTTTAATACGGAGCCATATCCTGAATGTGGAGAAAGGGGACTCGAAGTATCCGGTGTGTGTCAAACCTGAAAGGATCGTCCGGCAAGGTGTCCCTTTTGCCTTAAGAACGAGGCGTAGCTCTCATTTTCTTGTGTCCCGTGTTCTGCCCGCCACCGTCTTGTCCGTGTTTTCGTGCCGCTCGCTCGGGCCGCGAATTCGACGCTCGACGATGTGGCGCCTGGGGATGTCGTCCTAGACCTGGGCTGGCGCCGGCGCCGCGGTCGCCTCACCTGAGCACACCCCACACACCGCCCCGCTCCGCCCCTCTCGGCCGCGCCCCACATCCAAGAGTGGCGGCTGGACTAGTGCCTTGGTGTCCCGGGGCCCGGCCTTCTCTTTGGCCCTTTGGCCCGGAGCAGCTGGGTGGGGGCGGGCTTCCGCAAGCAGTGCGCGGTGGCAAGACGAGCAGCTTCCCAGTCAAGCTCGCACTCCGTCCATTCCCAAGTTCTGTCCCTCCTCTCTGTCCACATAGACGTCGTGGTCTGCTTTATGCGGTCACGCTTCCCTGCTAAATCATTAGAGGTACACTGTTATTCAATTCCTGTGACGTCACGTTCTTTTTCATGTGAAAAGTGTCACATTGTTTAAAATGCAGTGTCACATTCTTTTCAATGTGAATCGGCCAAAATATGCGGGCTAAATTTTATTGTCACATTCAAACGAATGTGACATTAATATTAAAAGGAATGTGACAGTTTTCACATGAAAAAGAATGTGACGTCACAGTTATTGAATAACAGTGTACAAGCGTAACACACACTGACTTCGTTCAGAGCGCTACCCGCGTGACTCTCATCCCTGGAAAACCCCAAGACCCTCGTTTATCCTAGACTTTTATAATTGGTTGTTCGGCAGATGAAAACATGCAAGGCGCGATCTGGGAACATTTACTTCCCTCTTGTCTGGCCGGGCCGGGCCGGCATAGCGCGACACTTGACACTGCACGGCTTGTGTCCGCCCTTTCCGCTGAGGTCAGCTTCGGCCCCGGTGTTTCTTTGAAAGCGAGCGTAACAATGTTGCTGGACTGCATTCTCGCCAGGGCTTCTGGGGCCATGGCGCCTTAAAGAGAGAATGGGGTATAAGCATAAGCCCATAATACTTGTTAAGCGCTCATAATGAATCACGCGCGATATGTACTAAAGAGGAAAACCCTTTCAATGAGTGTATTTATTCCGTTCCTTTAAATATCGAGTTCACCGACCACGTTGTAACAGGCCAGGCCATATTGACTTCGGCGGTCAAAGTTTCAGGTTTTGAACCCCATAGGGTTCTGCCGCCACGCATTGCGATTATCGTTCTGTGCGGTCCAAAGTACACAGTGTGGGACACTGTGCGGCCGCGCCTCTCCGCCCCGCACCGCGCCACCCAGCGCATCAACACATCGCTCAGTTCGCGGTATTTACAAACTTTTCGCTCAATGCCCCTTGTTGCTGTGGTGGTTTGGCACTGGAATACGAGTCTAGGCGTTTCGCGAACCGAACGCGCTAAAGAAGTAAAAGAAAAAGCGAGGGAGACACATCGTCATTTTGCACTGTTGACGTTATTGCACTCTAAATGGGAAGGGACTTTTTTTGTCCATAGAAAGTGACATTTTTGTGCACATCTTGACCAGGTGCAAATCTGCATTTTGCACGCTACAAAATTGTATCCTAGTCATGGACAACATTTTCTTTTGTCCATCGGAGAGATGCAAATTTGTCCTTCGATGGCTTGGAAATTGTCCTTGGTTAAGATGTGCACAAAAATGTCACTTTCTGTGGACAAAAAAAAATCCCTCCCCATTTAGGGTGTGGATTTGCAAAAACATTTAAAAAAAAGCATTAAAATTGTTTTTAAAAAACACATCTTTTTGATGTGGATTTCTATGTTGATCATCGTAAACCCCAGAATGACACTCGTTATCAAAAGGGGGTGACGCTCGATGAAGTTTTTAGGAGCACTTACAATACAATTTACCAAACTTTCAAGAAATTCTCAAACAGTTTACGTAGTGTGTTATAAAATACACTGCTTACTGGAGAGTGCCATTTGTAAACGATGTAAACACTTTATTGAACTATCCAGTGTGCCGGAGCGCACGAGCCGGTGTCAGTGCTCTGCAACAATAACAATGTGGCGTTAGTGGAGAAGAGCGTTGTGGAATTTGTGTTTCTGAATCACGAAGTTCTGCGACACGACGGCCCGGCACGTCCCCGCGGGAGTGTTGGCATGGCTGAGGGACGCCCCGCCCCGCCCCGCCCCGCCCCGCCCCGCCCCGCCCCGCCCCGCCCCGCCCCGCGCTACCTCGTCCGCTCCGCCCGCTCCAGCCCCACCATGCCCCGCACCGCCTCGCGACGCGTCGCGCCCCATAGGCTGACGACGACGGCAAGCGATATTCACAGCAACGCAAATAATTCTCATTTTTATTATTCTTTTCGTCTTTGTGGAAATGGTTTTTCGCAACGCAACGGACCAGGGTGAGGCCGGACCGACGCAGTGGCGCGAGCTTTGTCGTCACTCAGAGTCTACGGTCTCCGCGGGCTACGGGCCGGACCCACGTCAAAGATGCTCGTCTGTCTTATCTCCATCAACCTGTCAGTAGGATGATTCTGCAAAGGCGATTTCGTCTCTGTGTCCTTTTCGCACTCATGGGACGAGGCCATAAGGAGCAAGACATAGAGGGCACTTCTACTAAGCGCTGTTCGGAATAACCCTTCATCAGTGGCGTCAGCCGGACGAACGCACTTTAGCCGCTGATTATTCAGTCCTCTTCCTTGTATCGCATGTCGGGGCGCGGCGCAGGGTCGAACAACTTATTCTTTTGATTTTCTTTCGCTTCATCGAAGTTGGCCGTTCGGCCGGAGTGCGTAAAGTCATATGCATGCGGCCCTTGAATATCCAAGAGTATTTCTGTAATTTACTTGCTGCTGAGTTGTTTTTGTCACACACTTGTAGGTGTGAGCAGGGGCGTGCGGAGGGGCGGAGAAGAGGGCACAGGGGGCAATGCCTCCCTCCCCCCCCCCCCCGGGCGCTCCGAAGGGGCACCTAAAATGTCTCCTGAAAGGGCGGGAAACAGTGGGGGGGGGGAGAGGTTCACAGTTAGAGGGCGCCAAAGGGACAGACCTCTCTCTGAACAAAAAAAAAAAAAAAAAAGGTTCCCACTCCCCTGGGTATGCGAATGACCGTTTGTACACTTGCAAGACGTTCGAGGAGCTAGACTTATTAGCCCCCAGTTATGGTGTGATGACGATGAAAAAAATCAGCTGTTGGCTAGACCAGGCATCACAACGCGTGCGAATGAAGCTCGCTTTGACGAAAAATAACGTATGGCTGGCAGGGGTGCCGGAAGTGTGTTTAGCTTGGGTCACCCACATCACTTTGTAAATTTTACTGTCTCACTCAAATCAATTTGACAAAAATACCCAAAAGAATATGTGAAGAATATCGCAGTTATTTTGACAGAATTTTAATAAATAATATGAATAAATATTGGCCGTTTCTCGAATCAAATCATATCATGAAAAGTATTTTCTCGATCCCACACAATCTTAGCAACGTTATTGTGTGTAACCGAGTCTCTATTCATAGTTTGCCAGCAAACCGGAACTGTTCGAATAGCTGTGGAGGATACGAAACTGCAAACTAGCGAAAGGTTGTGAGGCAGACACGGTATCTAACCGGTTACGTCGCATCTAAAATCGCCAAATCGCTTCAACGCAAGTCACTACTAGCGAAACTGTTGGGGGTGCTTCCCACCCCCAACACTATTTTTGGGGGTGCGCAGCGCACCCCCAGACCCCCACTGCGAGCTCCCCTGATAGCTGGTGCACACATTTTCGGGGCGATTCCTCCCTCGCAGACATAGCCTCTTCCTACATTTACTGGATGTGCATTCTCTCATCTTCAAATTTGTGAATAATTTTAGCGCTCACAAAGAAGGTGTCAAATTAAGGGACACTTGGATATTTAGTGCGGGTTCTAGGATAAACCCGAGCAAACAGGCGCGTTGATCATCTAGCTCGGTCAGCTTGCTTAGAGCCCACTTACCGACCGATAGCGCTGAAGTTGGGGCAGCCGCGGAGCGGTCGGGGAAGCAGCGGGGGAGCAGCCGATGCAGTCGGAGTGGCCGGGGCAGCTGCGCAGCTGCGGGCAGCCCGGGCATCAGTCGGGCGATTCCCGTGCGCGCACTCGTATAGGCCCACTCCGTGAGTGCGAGAGAGCCAAAGCACCCTCGCACCCTCGGCAGACTCCTTGAGAGCGAGAGAGAGACAGAGCGGGGAGAGCGTGCACCGTGGGCTCGTCCTGCTGCGGGGCAGCCGGGGCAGCAGGCAGCAGGCGCGTATTAAAGGAGGCGATCGCGTGGTACCTAGACAGCCGCCAGAAAGGTAGGCAAATTGTGTTACAAAACCCCTGTGTTCAGGCAACCTGGTCGGTCCTTAATACGCCCCTGCGGGTGCGGGGCAGTCGGGGCAGTCGGGGCAGCCGGAGCAGCCGGGGCAGTGCGTGGCGTGGTGGGCCGCGGGACGGGATGAGGTTGTTAGAGGTGGGCCTGGTGCTGGTCCGACCCGGGCTGCCCTTCGATGGTCATGAGAGGTGAGGTGTTAGTTCATAAGGCTGGTCAGGGGGAGGGGAGAAAGAGACAGGTTGGCAAGGCGCCCTGCTCTAGGCGGTGTGTGTGTGTGTGTGTGTGTCCGTCTCTCTCTCTCTCTCTCTCTCTCTCTCTCTCTCTCTCTCTCTCTCTCTCTCTCTCTCTCTTCTCTCTCTCTCTCTTCTCTCTCTCTCTCTCTCTCTCTCTCTCTCTCTCTCTCTCTCTCTCTCTCTCTCTCTCTCTCTCTCTCTCTCTCTCTCTCTCTCTCTCTCTCTCTCTCTGTGTGTGTGTGTGTGTGTATCTGTGCGCGCGGGCAGCACCGCGACAGACCAACATGTTCTTTTTACCCCAATAAGGTAGCGCGTGGCGGGGTGGGGCGCAGTGCGGGGTGCAGCGCGCGGTGCAGTGAGGAGCACAGTGCGTGGCTAAGGATTTATCAAGCTGTCTGCGTCCAGACCAATCAGCCAACATGCTGATCGTCATTTGATCAGCCTCTGATTGGTCTGGATGCTGGCAGGTGCTAGCGTGCTAGCGTACAGCGCGCTAGCATCGTCTGAGCTTGATAAAGCACAAGTCCAGTCGCCGCTGATCGGGTGACGGCCGTCTGCGAACCCGACGCCCCGGCAGGTCCCTAAGTCTTTTGAGGCCTACGACGTTTTTACTCGTGAAGTAAATATAAGGAAATGCCAACAGCCGCGTGAGTTGTCATCCCGCAATCAACTGACTGGGCACATACCCATAATGAGAGGCATCATTCGTATCTAATGTCAAATGTATTTTTCTTCTTTATTTCAGAAAAATCGGGTGTCAGCAGTCAAAAATTTTTGATTTGGCTGACACTCTTACCAGAAGGTTCCTACCGTACTCCATGCTGTTCAAAAATATAAATCAGCGCAATTCGACAACCCTACGAAAATTGGCAAATTACCTTGGGATTGAAGATAATTTTTGGCTTGTTTTGAGAACATGAAAAATTCCCCCAAAAAAAAGCATTGACCCTGCAACGCTTCGATGTAAGCCAGTATCAAATGACGTGGAGAATCCGAATCAGACGTTAGTTTTACGATTGGGAGAGGTTATGAGTCCTATGACGACAAATCTTCTAATTTGCAGAGAAATGCTCATATCTTGGGCATCTTTGGTGTATTCGATTTTTTTTTTAATTGGATGTTTTTGACCCCAAATGGAATGAGGGAAAGGACCAAACTGCGACATACATGATGCCCTAATGTTGGGTTTCACGAGCTTTGGTTCCAACGGGTCCAACAATCAGAAATTTTACAAGAGCAGAAGGTGTTGGCTCTTGTAATATCGTCAGTACTGGTCTATAGTCTCACATGGGAGGAGACGGTCTGGAGGGAGTGGCGGGGCGGAGCGGCAGGGACGCCCGGCCCGGACGTCGTTGACGCCGGACGGGACGACACCGACGCTGACGCCGGACTAGCTTCTCCCTCTCCCTCCCTCCGCCAGACCGCCCCACCTCGGCCCGCACCGCTCGCGACACGGTTGGCTCTCCCATAAAAGAATGGCGAGAGGAAGTAGTTCGGTTCTGAGTCAAGGTTCAGCCTTAGGGGGCCGGAAGGGAGTGGTGGCCCGGTGAGTGGAGGGAAGGGTTACGAAATGGCAGGTGGTCCGGGAGGGGTGAGGAGCACTACTTGTCACGCAAGGAAGCGGGCGGTGCGGCGGGTAATGCTGAAAGGGACGGATTTGGCGCGAATGGACGCTGCTGCCACCTGGTTGACCTTGGCAGGAAGGAACAGCGGGACATCTAAAGGACCCCAAATCCCCAAGATTTGCCGCTGCGAATCCCACGGATAACTAACTGGAAACAAAAGTCAGGATCCACCATGCATCCTTTTACTCAGTAAAGAAGTGCGTTTCTCGTATTGTTACCAAGAGGAGTGATAAGGTTGAAGGTAACCAAATCCCCACCCTATGCCCCAACCAAAGATTCCCTCCGGCTTGGAACTGGCATTTCGAGGAGCTTGCACCTTTATCGGACGCGAATACGTCATCTAAGCAGGGGTCGTTAACTTATCAAAAATTAGAGGATAAAAGCTCACAGGAAAGTTAAAGTTAACAACTTCAAGATAGTAACATTATTATTATTTGTTTCGTTGCTAATATTTGTTATGTTAAAAGGTAACTTATTAAAAATCAGAGGATAAAAGCTTACAGGAAAGTTCAAGTTATTCAACAACTTCAAGGTAGTAACATTATTATTTGTTTCGTTGCTAATATTTGTTATGTTAAAAGGTATGTCAAGTTATAGAAGTTATAGACCGCTGCATCTCAGTAGAATATCATGTTTTTCTTCTTGTGACCATAAGAGGAGTGATAAGGTTGTAGCGCTCCCCCCTATCTCCCCCCCCCCCCCCCCCAAGCACTAGGTAGGTAGCGCTGAATTTCGCTGGTTTAGTCATTCTGACGCTCAATCTAACTGCGGGAAGTGTTTGAGAAGTCCTGTTGCTCCTGATCAGCAACCACCCATAGCTGCACATTACTTTTAAAACACGCTGCCTCTTTGGTTTGCTGTAGCTCAGAAGCAGCCATGGTTCAGCAGAGGCCTGTTGGGCCTTGAACAAAAATGCCTGTATCGTCTTCTCCTCGTTGAACCCTAAGTAGCATAGTTGCTTTGTTGTTCACGCGGATTTTTCGAGTTGGCCGCCCCTCGGTCGTGAGGACACGGCCTCATGTGGCAGCATAGGGATAAGTCCCACGCGAATTCACTCCCAAAATGAATAGTAAACCATACATTTGATAACCAATAGACGGACAGAGCCATACTTTGGTTTTGCCAGAGACGTTGTGCCAGGGGTAGAAAAGCCGAACGCAGCCCGTTTAACCCCGACATCATAAGACCTTTATCGGGTTCCGGGTGCGCCAACACTTCTCCCTGGCTGGGCGCAGCGCGCAGCGTCGCGTCCCCGGAGGTGTTTGAACGGGGCCGCCTCTCCCGCCGCTGGGTCGGGCCGGGCCGCAAGACGTCACCGCCGGCCAATGGGCTGGCAGGTGGTCACGTGACTGCCTCCGCCCCCACTCCCCCTCCTCTGAGCTCCGGGCGCCGCGCTGCGCAGGGGGGGTGGGGGGGCAGCAGGGGGGCGCGCTACTCGCCTCGAGCCGAGCTGTCAGTTGGCCCCTCGCCGCCGTCGCGCCCGCAGTACAGACCCGTCGCTCTCTCCTCTTCGCGCCGCAGAGCCGAGTGCAGTGCGAACCTTGTCGGCACAGTGTCACCGTCAGCTGTTTCATGAGCGGAAACGACATGGCAAACAACAGGGCAGCCAAGTCTGGATTTGCCGCGGAGGCGCAGAGGAAGGTGAGGAACAGTGCTGCCGCTGCTGCCGCCGTGTCCGTGTCCGTGCAGGCCGCCGCGGCGGTGCGGCGTGCGGCGTGGAGGGTGCAGGACAGGACAGCAGGGCGGGGTGGGTGGTCCATGATCTGGGTCACTGGGAGCGCCTGCGCGCCGAGCTAGGCGCCGCCTCGCCTGCACTTTCCGTAGGCGACCCAACGGATGCGGGCGCGCGCCGCCGGGACATGCAGGCACGATACCCTCTGGAGGCCGATTCCGCACATCGGTCAATGGGAGGTAGACGCGGTCCTCTCTCTCTCCCACCCAATGGCAGTGCCTCATGAGTGCGGCAAGGACGGAAGACGAAAGTCACATGCGGAATCAGTCTACTGGAGGCGGGGGCACTGACGATAGGGTTGCGTCTCGCCGCGACCTACCGCACCGCTGTGTTTTGCCTGGACTACGCGTGTTCCTTGGGACCTTATAAGGGAAGACTTTCGATAAACTATGACGTTCATTACTTTTCCTTTTTTTTTGTAATTGGCGTAGTGGTGAAATTCCGACGAATTTTTATAAAATTTGTGAGGAGGAGAAAATTCAGAAAACTTTAGCCGCAAAGATAATAAACTTTGACCCTCGTGGCGAAAACAAAAAGAAGAAGAAGAAGAAAAAGGATTCTATTTCACCTTTGGGATCTCTGACGTTTGAATTGGAGGGAAAAGGTGCTTTCGGTGCGTAGGTGGAGGGAGCGAAGGTGAGGTGGGAGGGTGGGAGGGCAGTAGCAGCACGGAGCTGGGGGACCTCGGGAACCGCACCCGCCGACCCGGTGTTTCCGAAGCGTGCTCTGAGAGGGCGCGACTACCGTCCTCGCGCTCTCGCTAAGCATGCTCAGCTGAACAAGCATCTCAACTTAGGGACTTTTAAAATAAGAAGTTGGGGCTGGGATTTGTGGGATACACCCGTCAATGGCACTGTTTTAAACACCGTGGTTGGAATTCTGGCAGTATTTAAACGTTTAAGTTTTGACTTTTTTGGTTCTTCCGGCCGTTACGTAGACGTTGGTGTTTGGGCAAATTATAAATTGTAATTCGTGGCAGTGAGCCTCAAGCACCATTCTTCCAGGAAGGGCGGGGCGCCGTGTGTGGAGGCTTGGCCGGCGGGCAGCTCGTGGGGCTCAACTCAAACATATGAACGCGTCGCGTTGGAGTGGCGCTCGGTATACGAGTGGAGTGGGAAGGACACGCTGCCCACCTTGAGCCACCTTGACTGGGTATCGGTTGGCCGCTGTGGGGGCGGGGCGGGGCGGGGCGGGCGGGGCGGCGCGGGGTGAGGCGAGGAGTGGCGTTCTCGGCGCTCTACGGTGCGCCGCCGGCACTCAGCGTCCCACACTCACTCTTTACCGCGAGTGTCATGAGGTCCTTGGTTGGCCCAGGTACCTCGCATCATCTACCCAACGGACATTCATTTACCGCAGCCGCCCGAAGGATCATCTTCGCTTGAGGTCGCCGGCGTGGTAGTCGGTGTAGTCGTTGATAACTGTCTGATATCGGCGTGCAGGTCAGACCTAAACATACAGGTTACGGTTCAGCTTCGACCGGAAAGAGTTCTCCCACAACTGCGCCGAGGACAACGACCTCTATTGTAGACGAGCATCCGATGGACAATCGTGGCAGCGCGGGGCGGGGCTGCGGTGCAGGGTTGGAGTGTCCTTCCCTACCTCCCCTCCAGTCGTGACCTACTTGCGTCGGACGGCGGGGGGCCGCTCTGTGCGCCCGCTCTCGCCTCGCCCTGTACTCGCCGTGTGCTCAGTGCAGGACGTGAGGACCAGCAGCAGGGTGATTCCGCACAGTGGTTTTGAAAGAGAGAGAGAGAGAGAGAGAGAGAGAGAGAGAGAGAGAGAGAGAGAGAGAGAGAGAGAGAGAGAGAGAGAGAGAGAGAGAGAGAGAGAGAGAGAAAAGACACTTCTAAATGGTGTTCGGAATCACCCTGCAGGACCCTCCTGGTCTGTCGCCCGTGTCCCCTCGCTTGCGCCACAGCGACCGCCGCCCCGTTCCCGCCCGCAGACGCTGCCCCCTTCCCCTGCTCTCCCCGTCTCTACCGTCCCGCAGGCTCCAGTCCAAATATTTTCTCAGATACCGACTGGGGCTGCACGAGTCGAGGAGCCGGCCCAGGCATGGCCGGGCCCGTCACGCCCGTCACGTTCTGGGCTGGCGATGGCGATGGTGAGGCTGTGACCGCACTGTGACCACGCCAATCATTGTACGCCCCCCCCCCAAAAAAAAACAATGAAAAGAAAATCAACAAGAAAAATAAGAAAAATCGAGAAAAATAAACATTAATCCGAAAAAAATTGAAAAATTCAAAAAATGCGGGTTGAAGATCAAAATTAATCAAATAGTGGCAGAAATTTTCCGTGAAAAATCAAAAGAAAAATCAAAACAAAAAATTCAAAAAAATCGAAAATCAAAAGAATCATTGTACACATTTTGTATAAGTGATTCCCTCCTCGGACCACACCACTTCCTCGATCGACGCCATTATAAGAAAGCCGTGCTGTGCACTGTGCGGAGTTTTCAAACGGGTGGGTTCGGCTACCCTGGACGCGTCCGAAACCGTAGGTGCGAGTTAGATGCTATAACCGAAAAGTATCTCCCTCTCGCTCTCGCCTGCGCATTCGGACGCGTTTCGAGTAGCCGGACCCACCCGTTTGAGAACTCTGCCGCGCTCCGAAGCTCCAAACCGTTGGGGCTGCGCAGTTTGTTTGCGTTTGAGAAGACGAGCAGCAGGGCAGGTGCAGTGGACAGGCGCGGATCCAGGGGGGTGGTAATGGGGGTAATTACCCCCTCCTTGGGGCTATGTAGACCGCTTGGAAGGTAGGCAAAAGTCACTACTTTGCCCTGGTAGTAGGCAAAAAGCGCTACTTTACCCCCTCCTTAGAACATTTCTGGATCCGCGCCTGGCAGTGGAAGTCAGGCCGATTGGGATACGCAAAGGTGGGATATTTTAAAGTTTGCTCTCATCGGCTCTCATGCTGTGATTTTTCCTGGGATTTTTCACCTTTAATTGCCAACCTGTCGGGCAACTCTTAAGGGGGGAAGTCAACCCGTGCTGTTACACTCGTCAGGAGGAGGGAGGAGAGGGCGAGGTGCGGAGTGCGATAAGGACAGAGAGAGGTACGACTAGGACGGAGGTTGAACGATATCCTTCATCAGTCATCTGGCTGTCCTAAAAAGCTCCTCCGGATCGACCTGCGGAGCCCATGTGGTACCTGGTGGTTTGTTGCCGAACCTTACCGATCAGCTGCTCCGTTTTGAGTCAGTACTCTGGCGTTATATCGCGAGTGAATCAAACCCAACCTCGCCCTCTTCCTCCTCCCACTAACACCGCGGCCTGTCCCGTTGACCTGTATTGATGGGGTGACCCAGCCGCCGCGCCAAGCTAAGCGATTAAAACGGGACTCTGCCTTTTATCCCCAACATTCTTCCCAACAGCGACCTACTACGTAACTGACATGTACAGCTGCACCGGGATGGGACGGTGGGACGGCCTGTGTGCGTCGGGTTGTTCGGTCTCTGCTACTTTCACCCTCTCGGCGACGAGACCAGCCGCTATATAGCCAGAGACTTAGTGTACCGGGTGGGACAAAATACGCAATAGTGTGGAGTCTTAATGCACAAGTGGGAAGGTACACCCTCAGGATCGGCCACGAGCTGAACTCTTACCCGCCGTCCTCTCATTTCCTTTCGGCTGGTGCGCCCGAACAGCAGTACAGTAGCGTCCTTGCTCTCTCGCTCGTTATAGCCGTGCCCATTAGTGCGACAAGAACAGAGACGAAACCACTGTGCGGAATCAGCCATCTAGGGTCCAGCAGCGTACCGGGTGTTTTTTTGAATGCGTAACAGTGTTGCGGGATTGCATACTCACCAGCGCTGCAGGGGCCATGGCTCCTTACTGGCGAATAGGGTAGGCAAACCCGCAACACTGTTACGCATTCAAAGAAACACCCGGTACTGCGCCGGGGACTCAGGCATCAGGCATACGTCACGTGGCCTCGGATGTCGGCCGGATGTGCCGAGCTGCGCGCTGCGCCGGGCTGAACGCCGGACACCTCCGCGTGGAACTGACACTGACACCTCGGCTGTTAGAAGCCGGAGCCAGCAGGTCGGGTCGGGTCGGACTGGGCCGGGTCGGCCGGCGCCCCGACGTGGGGCGTCTTGAGTGTCTAGAGCACAGCCTCAGAGGATACGAGGTGAGCCGGCCAGAGCCAGCCACTCGAGGGGTCCTTCACTAAAAGGCAGTGTGCACCCAAAAACAAAAATCAGAAAAATCAATCAAAATTAGAAAAAAATCCAGTAAAAATTAGAAATAATCAGTAAAAATAAATGAAAATCTCTAAAAATCAGAAAAATCGGTGTACGTTTGAATTTTATAGTGAAGGACCCCTCGCAGCCGCTAGGGCTCGGTGGGCTTGTGTGAGGAGAGAACCCTTGCCCCGGGAACTCATAAGGTGTGAATGTCATGTCGCACACTTGTTGGCCTGTGTATTTACATTCGATCTTTCACCACTCCATAGGCATATTCCCACCTTCGCTTATTTAAGCGTACTATTAGAAACTCACATAGCAGCAAATTTTAGACATTCAGAGCAGAATCATTTAAGAAAAGCATGAGGCAACATCGACCATCTCAGATTTCGCTCATTTTTTTTTTTCATGGGTTCCTATCGTAGTCCTAAGAAACATATCCAAAATTTAGACCGATCGGACAACCCTACTAGACACAATAAATTACGGAAAAATCGAGTCTCACAACTTAGGTAAAATAAAAAAATCACTATAACTTTTGATCCTGGCGGAATCAAGTGAAAAGGACATATGTTCCTGACGTAAAATGTCGCACTGAATCCGAATCTGGCACGGGTTTTACGATTGGGTGAATCACAGAAACGGTATCCACAAACTTTGACCATTGTCAGAGAAATGCCCAAACCTTGGGGTTTCTATGCCCACAAACTTAGAATTGACCGTTCTCGACGCCAAACGGCAGGGAAAGGACCAAAGTAACTTATCCTACCCGTCCGCATTGGTTTATGATGCCCCCGGGGCTCCCTCGACTTAAGAAATTTCGACAAAGTCTCTTAGGAACTAGACATTTTTGTCGCAGACGACTATCTAGAAGTGATCAGCACCTCATAAAACGCATTTTTAGAGGGTCGCCAGGTGAACAAATTTTCGGTCCAACACTTGTAAAAAATTGTGTTTACAAGTGTTAGGGACTAAAAAATTTTGTCTCAGGCGACTATCCAGACGTGATCAACACCTCATAAAACGCATTTTTAGAGGGTCGCCAGGTGAACAAATTTTTGGCCCAACACTTGTAAAATATTAACGTGTATACGAATGTTGGATCGAAAATTTGTTCACCTGGCGACCCTCTAAAAATGCGTTTTATGAGGTGTTGATCACGTCTGGATAGTCGCCTGAGACAAAATTTTTTAGTCCCTAACACTTGTAAACACAATTTTTTACAAGTGTTGGACCGAAAATTTGTTCACCTGGCGACCCTCTAAAAATGCGTTTTATGAGGTGCTGATCACTTCTAGATAGTCGTCTGAGACAAAAATTTCTAGTCCCTAAGAGACTTTGTCGAAATTTCTTAAGTCGAGGGAGCCCCGGGGGCATCATAAACCAATGCGGACGGGTAGGATAAGTTACTTTGGTCCTTTCCCTGCCGTTTGGCGTCGAGAACGGTCAATTCTAAGTTTGTGGGCATAGAAACCCCAAGGTTTGGGCATTTCTCTGACAATGGTCAAAGTTTGTGGATACCGTTTCTGTGATTCACCCAATCGTAAAACCCGTGCCAGATTCGCATTCAGCGCGACATTTTACGTTCGGAACATTTGTCCTTTTCACTAGATTCCGCCAGGATCAAAAGTTATAGTGATTTTTTTATTTTACCTAAGTTGTGAGACTCGATTTTTCCGTAATTTATTGTGTCTAGTAGGGTTGTCCGATCGGTCTAAATTTTGGATATGTTTCTTTGGACTATGATAGGAACCCATGAAAAAAAAATGAGCGAAATCTGAGATGGTCGATGTTGCCTCATGCTTTTCTTAAATGATTCTGCTCTCACACTCTTGTATTTCCCGTGCGAGTGTCGCCGTGTGGCCTGCGGAGGTGAGGCGAGGGCGTCGGCGTTTACAGCCGGCAGCGGCCGCGGATACAATGTCCTGCCAGGACGGGTTTTTCGTGTGCTGCCTGCAGCGTTTCACGGGAGAAGCGTGGGTTGTCCACTCGCAGGCGACGCGGAGCGGCGGGTCTGAAGAGTGCTGAACGATGCTCACATGCCGGTAGAGCGCCCCGTGTCCTAGCCCCAACCCTTTCCTCTAGGAATGATGACGAGCCGCTGTCGCGTCCCGCTAAAAATAACTTCCTATGCAAATTATCCAGCTTTTCCGTCGTGTGCACGTGCCGTTAGGCCGCCCCACCCGCGCTTCCCCTTTACGCTATGCATCACCACGCCCCCCTCGCCGCGTACACGTGTCCCAGCCCAGGAACGTTACAGCTATTGGAACCCCAAACGCGTAAGTGCGCAGGGCTCAAGTGGGGCGCTGCGGGGCGGCGCGGGGCGGCGCGGGCTGGGCCGCGGCGCGGCAAACCCCTGGGCGCGGAAGGAAGCCCTACGAGTGCAACAGGTAGCATGCCAAGCAGACGCGGCTGTGGCGGCTCTCTGGCGGCGTGGCTGGTATAGCTGTCTTGGGGGCTCCTTGCTCCCCGCTCCCTCTCCTGCAAGGTGATTCTGAACACCGTTCTGTAGTGCCCTCTCTCTTGCTCCTCATGGCCGTACCCCATGAGTGCGACAAGGAAAGAGCGACGAGACCAGTGTGCGGAATCACCCTACTGCTCTTGCTCCTGCTGTTTACCACGGTAAAAGCAATGTCTGATTTTTTGAGGAAAAAAGAAAAACTTTGAGAAATTTCCGTAATTTGAGGGAAACCCCTCAGATTTTGAGGAAGGCTCCTCAAAAAATGAGGGAAATCTCCACAAATTTTAAGGAGACTTCCTCAAAATCTAAGGAGTTTTCCTCAAAGTATCCAAGATCCACAAAGTTTTCCCTTTTCCCTCAAAAAATCAGACATCATTTTTACCGTGACCCTGTCCTTGCTCTTGCTTGTGATCGTGTGACCCTGCCCGCCCTCTTTCTCCTGCCTCGGCTCCTGACCGTGACCCTGCTCGTCCTCTTCCTCCTGTTCTTGCTCCTGCTCCTGCCCTCTCGCGGATTAATTGCTCTCCTTCTACCGAATCAGCGCTTGTCATTTCTCATCGGCCTGGCGAACGCATACTGCGGTCAAACCAGATGTTTGTACGGCGTGACGCGTTAGCCGGGTGTGTGTGTGTATGTGTCGGTGTGTCATAAGCACTCGCATTTACCGGGTGTTTCGGAGCACACGTGACAGGTATGCGGATCTGCGCCATATAACAAGCACCATAGGGTGTCGAGGCCTCAATGGCAGGCAGTCCCGCACATCACGCAGTCACGGTGCATATGTTCTGTAAAACACCCGATACACCCACAAGGTGATTTTGTCTCTCTAACATGAAAACATGCGGCTGCGCTCCGCTCCGCCCATCCCTGCTCCGCCTCGCCCCGCCCCGATAACGTGATATGGCCGTAGTGACAGATGTGTCGCCTGGACTGACCGCCAAGGTGCCGCCCCGCCCCGGCTCTATCACCCACTATCGCGCCTCTTATCACGGGGCGGGGCAGCGCACTTCAGCCGGGCCTGGCGGCGGACACAAGTCCGGCTCCTGCAGCTGCTGCAACAAATAGGACCAGTGTACGCAGGAAAGACGCAATTTAATGTCCCGTCCGCATGTTTCACATTTATGCGGGACAGGACTCGCTAGCTGTCAAACAGCGGGGCCCTTCGGGGGCACGCCGCTCCTCCCCACCCCGCCGTGGCACCTCCCATCGCGTTTGTTGTCTTGCTGCAGCCAGTAGGATTCTTATTCTTACCAGCCGGTAACTCGCGGACTGAAGCGACGGTGTTGGTGTAGACTTCACCCAGCCGCACATGGTTGTTACATGTCAGGAAAATCGGTGAAGTGGAAAGATCTCAAAATTTTAGCAAGAAAATCAGGATAATATCAGGATATGGAAAGAAATGTGTCAGGAAAATTAGATTCATCACCAATTGGTTTTGAAGCCGGTCGTGTGGAGGGTCGGTCCGTGACTCTGCGTCCTTCAGGTTTGCGATAGATAACCCTGGAGAGTCACGCCTGGAAAAACAACCAGTTAAGTCAGGATACTGTCAGAGAAATGTCAGGAAAGTAAAAAAAAAATAAAAATGGAAATTTGCGGCAACCTCGCAGCAGGGTCAGGGCAGGACTCGTGGGCGGGAAGTGTCCTGGCGCTCCGACTGCAGATGAGAGCCACAGCGAGGGTCTGGTGCTTGTCGTTCTCCCGGGTGGTCGTCCCGCCCCGCCCCGCCGTGCCGTGCCGGTCACTGAGCTGGTCACTCACCCCGCCCCGCCGCGCCGCACGGCCCACCCGTCCGACCCGACCCGGTCCCAATAACGTCCAATTCATTCGTTGAGGCGCGCGAAGGTTGCGGATCGCCTGCGGCGGGGCGGGGTGGCAGTGAGGCTTCGCCTTCGCCGGGCTCCGCCCGCAGCCTCACACGCATCGTCTAGAAGCGAGCCGAGTCTAACGTGGTTTTCGTTCTTTTCGGAGATCGCGTAACAGTGTTGCGGTTCTGCCTACCAAAGCGTCCTCGGCGTTGTAGTCGTAGAGTACCTGTCGACTCCAAGCATTACCTCCGGCAGGAGCGAGTAGGCAAACCCGCACACCGCCACGTGTTCTCTCTGTAGCACGCGGAAGGCTACACGACATCGAATCCTGCCGCCGGTCTGGTGCTACAGGTCCGGGGTTCCGGTTCCGCTCTGCAGACACTCTAGTGTACCGGCATGTACCGGGACCGGGCCGAAGCCCACCGGGCGGGGGGCGCGCCTTTCGTCGCGGCCTGGCCTGCCCTGTCCGACCATTAGCGAGCAAACAGGTGGAGCCCACAGCCCCGGCCTCAGCCCGGGCCCCGGGCCCGACTGGATCGGACTGGATCCGGGAGGGGGTGGAGGAGAGCCGGCCTCAGCCACTCCCCTACCCCCTCCCCCGCCCCCACACTCCCTCGCCGCACCGCCGCGTGCCTAATGCCGAAACTTGTCTCTGCCGCGCCGCTGAGCGCGCCGCGCCGCGCAGCCGGGGGAGATGGAAACCGCGGGCGCGGGTCGGGGCCGGGCCGGGCCACGTCACCGCATGACATCATATCGGTGCTAAGCGCCCCGCTGCCGCGCCCCGCCCCGCCCCGCACCACGGCATCGCTCCGCGCTTACGCCTTCCAACACCAGTTGTTCACCCGTGTTCCCCTCGCCTGCACAGCCGCGCCGCTCGCGGGCATAGCACGACGGGCAGCGGCTTGACGGAGGCGAGGAGTTGTCGAGGTTTCTTCCAGGGAGCGCAGGACACACCTCACGCCCCACACGCTCCCCACTGAGGTGGAGGTCGTGGAGGTGCTGCTCGCGCCCGCAGAGGCCTCGGGGCCGAGCCTTTCACGTGCAGTGCGGCCCGCCCAGGCCCGCGCCCGCCTCTACTCGCGGCCGAGGCGTGGGCGGGGCGGGGCGGGGCTGCAGGAGATTGCCGCCTAGGCCTGCTGCCCATAGAGGCCTGCGGGCGAGCGGAGATCTGAAGGTCCCGCCCCGCTGCTGCGAGGCAATCGCGAGAACCGTATGGCCTTGACGGCGTCCATCCTGCAGGATACCAGGAAAGTCATGGCATGGCCCTCCTCCTCGTCTGTCGCACAGCCATGAGCTGTACCAGCAAGCTCTATAGCATCAACAGTCCGCCGAGACAGGCAGGCTGGTGGCGGGAAGGAAATGGGGGGAGGGGGCGACCCTGAGTCGTAAGCCGTCATATGACAGCAGCGCCGCACCAGCCGCACCGCGCTATTCCCATGAGAGGCTCGGTCGGGTTGGGCGGGCGCGCAGCGCAGCCCCGCACCAGCCCCGCACCAGACCCGCTCCGCCATCGCCGGCTCTCCGGCACTTATGTGGGACGAACGATGACCCTCGATAGGAACACTAGGCAATGTATGGGAACACCCAGATTGAGATCCCGCGGAGATGAGGTGTACCCCCCCCCTCTTCCCTTCCCAAACACTCACTCTCATGTACAGCCCTCTTGCACTGTAACCCTGAGGGCACACGCTTGCAAGAGCGCCATATTTTGGGATGGTTTCGCTGGGGATGACACTCGTTGTACTTTGTAGTCTTGCGGGTCTGCCTACCCGCTCGCTCCGTAAGGCGCCATGAATGTATGCCCATCAGTGTTGGTATGCCCACAACTGCCACAACTCAGTAGAGGGACGTCTCCGCTACGGCGCTTGCTGCGATAGTCGCTGGCGTAACGAAACCCGCGCGAGGTCTCCGACCACGACCGAGGGGGTAACAGCCCTGAATTTTTTGTACACATCGTAATGAGGTATTTTCATTTTCCGAATTAGAAGAACAGGAGGAATATCGTCTGCTCCCGGACCATCACAAAGCCTCGACCAATCACAGAGGACTTCTCTCGTGGCTCGGTCCAGAGAGCCCTTCTCTGATTGGTCGAGGCCGGGAGCAGACGATATTCCTCCTGTTCTTCTAATTCGAAAAATACCTCATTAAAAAAAAATTCAAAAAACAGAAAAAAAAATTAAAAAAATTATCAAATTTCAGAAAAATTGAAAAATTAGAAAAATCAGGAAAATTCTCAAATTGCACCGAATTCTACCAAAAAAATCAAGCAGAAATTCACTTCAAAATCACAAAATTTGTACACGAAAATTTAGAGTTGCTTTCCCCCCGTCTTCGGCTCTGCCCAGATCGTCGCGCCAGGTCACCATTACATCTCATCGTGTGGTGACGGCTTGAAGGTGACGGTCGTGACGGTGCGAGGCGCGCCAGGTGGACGGGACGGGAGGGTCCCAAACAACCAAGCTGTTTGGTACCGATACCTACCGTACTCACCGAGAGGGACCCTGTGCCTCTCAGCGGGGCAGGGCGGGGCCCACAGTGTGCCGGCTGGCCAGGTGGCAGGCACGTAGCCCGCCGGGCCGGAGCGGCAACAGCGCTCTCAACGGCGAGCCCGGCACTGCCCCGTCCCGGTCCCGGCCCGGCCCCGGCCCCAACGTACCCGTGGGTTGTAAGCGGTGCGGGGCACACCCACCACCGCCATCAACTTGTACCCGCGGTTCGGGTCGAATCGGTCTCTGTCTTAAAGGCTCTAATCTCGCTAGCTACGAGGTACCCACACCCACCCGGGTACTACGGCGCTGTACTTGGCTCGGTCGGTCATATGGCTTCTTCGCGCGGCACCCTAGATACTTTTCACCCGCGCTCTCAACAGGTATTACCACAGTTCACTCTCTGCCGTCATGTTCTTGACGTGTAACTCTGCTGCCAAAGTCTAAGAAGTTCGCTAGCCGTGACATCGGCTTGATCCATGGCTACTAACAGCAACAGCGAACTCAAAAATTTACATCATTCATTCGTCTAGCCCGTTGTGCCAGTTTCCTTATAGAGCACGGTGTCGGCTGCCGTGCGCGACAAGGTCTGCTGTTTCAAGAATAGAAATGACAGGGCACTCGATATCCAATAAGTCGGTGACACGTCTAATAGACCTCTTGCCCTCCTGCATCCATCGCTCCCACGGAGGCTGGAAAAGGGGTAATGGGGAGGGGAGGTCTGCGCCAAGAACGGACGTGCGAGGCCACGAGCCAAACCAGACCAACCAGCAACTGGAAGCGGCAAGGAAGTTGAGGGGGAGGGGACGGTGACTCACACGTGCTCGGACCGGGCGCGTGGTACCCCTTTGAAAAATAAAACAGTCAAGAAGTCTTGCGGGTCTGCCTACTCTAGGGGCCATGGCAGCGCGAGCTAGAAGGCAAACCCGCGTTTTCGTTACGTGTGAGGGTCTTGACTTGAGAAACGCTATACAACTCCCCTGGTCTTTCTTGTGAAGTGAAGTTGCAACGGGTGAGATCGTGTGACCACGAAGCAGGGAATGCCACAGAGCCACCCCAACCCTCCAGCACCGCCCCCCGCCTTGCGGGCTGTGTGGGATGGAAAATCTAATGGGGCATGGTATGGCGTCATCTTCGAGAGGCAAGTGAGGTCCTCATTGGCGAGGAGCCGGGCTGAACTGGACTGGGCAACGGTTCCGTTGTCTGGTCGGGGTCCTGCCCTCCTGCCCCTTGCCTTCCTTGCCGTGGTCCTCCTGCGATCCCGCCCCGCCCCGCCCCGCCCCGCCTCGCACCGATCCTCTCCCCTCTCCTCACCTAAAGCGTGGCTTGACTAAGGGGTGCTCCTTGTATGGAGAAGTGAATGGCACCAACGGTCTCCTCGCCCCCCCCCCCCTCTCTCTCTCTCTCTCCTCCTGCCCCCTCCTGTCCTCTCCTCATCGCCGTCTTGCCGTAGCCATCTTTTATCATCTGTCTCTATGAACATCCTGACGATATTTCCCAGAACCCTGTGATTTTAGATTTAGATTTTAGATGTGTTTTTTTTTAAACTTCTGAAAATTAGGAGAAAGATCAGTAGCTCGCCAGACACTGATTGTATGGTACTTAGCATGACAGAGATTTGGGACATAATATTTCTTTATTAGATTTAAACCCATTTTTGTTTTTAATTTCAGATTAACAGCAAGTACAGCGACGAACTTGCTCAGGAATGTCTGGAATGGATCAAGGTTGTCACTGGAGAGAACTTCAATACTTCAGGAGACATGGACAACTTCTATGAAATCCTAAAGGACGGCACCCTGCTCTGCAGGTCTGAACCATTGCTTAAACTGTTTTTTTTTTTAATTATTATGATTATTTATTTTTTCATTGAATGCTGTCTCCCTTATTTTGTTTTGATTTTATAATTTTTCTATTTAAAAAAAACAATTTAGGCTAATCAACACTCTTCAGCCTGGCTCTATCAAGAAAATCAATGAGAGTCAAATGGCATTTAAGTGCATGGAAAACATTGACGCGTTTTTGAAAAATGCACGAACAATGGGTGTCCCTGCTCAGGAGACTTTCCAGACTGTGGACTTATGGGAGAGGCAAAATCTGAACTCTGTCGTAATTTGTCTGCAATCACTTGGGAGGAAGGTAGGTGGTTCATTAAGACATGATTTGAAGATTTTACTGAGAATTTCATACAGTAATTTGGAAAATTTTAATTTGCAGGCTCACAATTACGGCAAGCCTAGCATTGGCCCAAAGGAAGCTGAGAAAAATGTACGCCAGTTCTCTGAGGAACAGTTGCGTGCTGGTCAAGGTGTGATTAGTCTGCAGTATGGAAGCAACAAGGGAGCCAACCAGAGTGGGATCAACTTTGGCAACACAAGACACATGTGAAAAAATTCAGTCATATATTAAGATGCACATTCATTAGACTAGTTGCAGATATTGCTACTCAAACCGTAAGGGGAGTTATGTTTGCCAGTGCAGTTATAGAATGTTCGTCTAATATTTTATGAGATTTGATACGCTAGTTTTGCTAAGTCGTGACTTCAATGAAATAACGAAGGCTGTTACTTATTACTCTAGGTTTGCAGTAAGGTTTGGACAATGTGGGCAAAATTATCTCATCCTTCATCCTTATTCTGTAGAGTAAATAGTTAAGCTTGAAATATTCTATTTGGTTTGTGGAACAAACTCCTTCAATGATTAGGCTGTGACTTGTGTGGTCTTTCCTACAATTATATTTTTTTGGAAAGTATGTATTTGCCCACACCTGAAAGAAGTTACAACTGACCTCCTCATCCCTCTTGTCTTATTTTTCTTATCATATTTTTTTTCTTTTTTGTTGGTCTGACCATTGAAGTTGAATCTGCTTTATAGAAAAGAATTTTTCACTTAAGTCACCCATTTTTTTTTTTTTTTTGTTTTTTTTTGTTTGTACTGAATTTTTGTATAATGTTGGTCTTGGTAAATTGGGTTTCAAATTATAAATATTTTATTTACTATGTTTTCTTTCTTCACTAGGTTTCTCTCCATTATTCTGTTTATCCAATCAACTGTTCTTGTTTGAACCATATTATTTATTTTGGCGTGTCAAGTTAAATGTATTGTTAATTGACCATTCTCTGCAGTATTTCAAATGAGTGTGTCACTATCTTGGTTTTATGTTCAACCAATATACTAATGTGCCAACTTTCTAGAGTAATTTTTTTTTTTTGTTGATGTGTGTGTGTATTTTTAAATGCCTTTAGGCCATTATGTCTCTGTTCTTGACTTGGTATTGCTGTGCATGCTTTCTAGTACGTAACATATATGTATTTCCTCACAATTCCATTTTTAAGTTCCATGACGACTTTTTATTTTACTTTCCTTTTTAAGAGGCTGAAAGGTGCTAGAGAAGCAAGCAAAATGTTTAATGTTTGAAGACTGGAACATATGCAATCAAAGTAGCAAGCTACTGAAGAGGGAATGGTATATATTTTTACTTGGGACTTCTCTGTAGTTTCTGTACATTCCTGTATTGCTTCAATGAAGAAATCAAAACCTTATGGAAAATAAATCATATTCATGTACCTGCAAATTATTATTTTTGCCCACTGCCTTATGATATCTGCTACATTGATAAATGGTCAG
Organism: Frankliniella fusca; assembly: GCA_029379305.1. Classification (NCBI taxonomy): domain Eukaryota; kingdom Metazoa; phylum Arthropoda; class Insecta; order Thysanoptera; family Thripidae; genus Frankliniella; species Frankliniella fusca. The sequence goes on along the minus strand of JAHWGI010001270.1, from coordinate 365,299 downwards.
ACATTCAGGTTTCATTGTGCCGCATTGAATGCGCCTTCAGCGCAGTCCTGCACATTAAATATGCGCCTTCAGCGCAGTAATGCGTGACAAATGTTGCATGTATTGCTCATGACAGAGAGGCTGAGCTGAGACCTACAACGCCTAGAAGCACCGCACACCGCAGTGGTTCCTAGCCGCCCGGTAGGTATGCTACCCACCGTACGCCAGCGCAAAGCGACGTGTCGATCGTAGCGAGGAGCGCCCGGGGGCTAGGCAGCCCAACCAGCCCAGAGGCTGAGACGCTCTTCGCTCTCCAAACTCCGAATGGCGCGGCGATCGGCAATTGCGGCGAAAGGCTTGCCAGACTGCGTGATTTTTCGCATTTTGCATGCAGGTTCTCTCCATGATCAAAAAGTGCTCTGTCTCTCAGAGGTGCAAGACTTTCTTGGTGATGAAAACAAGTTTCCTGCTGACTGCCATTTCGTTGGAGATTCTCTTACAAACTGCACAAGAATTTAATGGTTCCATAATAATGGACATCTGTCCCAACGCCAGAAAAATTTTAACCTTTTGTTAGTCAACTGCAAGAACAGCAAAAGAGAGGGCTTTTGGGCTACTGAAAGGTCGATTTCGAAGTTTGTTGCACTGCCTCCCAATGACTTACACTGCAGAAGTACCTGATTTTATTCTTGCTTGTTGTGTATTGCATAACATTCTTCAGAACCTTTGGAAGAAGTGGCAGATCTACCAAATTTGGGTGAAGGAGCAGGTCAGGCTGCTGTTCAAGGTGCTGCCAATGAGAAGAGAGATGCAATTTGTGCGCAGTTAGTTTTAAGAGATGTTTAAATAAAGTGTACCACTTTATATCATTCCATATCCTTTTGCAAACCCACATAATGCTGATAACACCCTTTTATGATTGGAAAAAGGGAATAAATTTTATTAAAGGGATTTGACGAAAATTGCTTTTTTTAATAGAACAGTAAAAATACTCCTAGAAATACACCAATCTCTATAGAGAGCTAGATATTAATGCAAAAAGATTTCTACAACTAAACAACAAATCAAATCTTAATAATTACTCTTTCAAAACTACAATTTGTCATCTCAACAATAACAAGTCTCACACTAAAACTAAGAAGTAAAATCAGGTACACCACACTTCAATTAATAGGGGAATGGGGCTCGGGCTGACCGGATGTCCTCCTACCTCTGCGGGTTGTTTTAAAGTGCGCGCCGAAGGGGCCTCAAAGCAAAGTCCGGGTAGCAGAGCCGCTCATCATAGCAACCAGCAGAGCCAGCGGCACTTTAGTTTTTCTCTTAGGACATCAAAAGAAATCAATACCAGCGAATAAAGCGCCCAAAAAGCACTGATTTTCCTTAAAACGAGGAATATTTTCGCTCGACAATACAACTTGGGACGCCTTCTGAAAAGCGACAACCTGAAAACATCAGAGCCAAGAGCCAAGCAACTTTTATGTGAAGGCAGTGACTTTTGAATATCTTGCTCAAGCGGGAAATGTCGGACCTAACGAAGAGGTAGGTTTGAAATACCTTAGCTTTTTGCTCTTTCATTCACTTATGTGTGCCTGTGACTTGAAACTCACTGCGGCGTACTCTCCGGATCACAATATCCTCGACATTCAAGCTGTAAGTGACGAGGAGCCCCACACTCAACAGGTGCAGCAGGGGGGTGGCCAAGCAGCCCCCCCGAACCGGACTAGCAGCCAGTATTGATTATTTTGTTGGCTTAAAGTTTCCCCTAACCTGTAACATGCGTTGTGGGGGGATTCACAGTTTTGCAAACTTGCTGAGTTATCGGAACTTTTAATCTCTATTTGAAGTTCCTTACAAGACGGTAAACTATTCCTAGGAGATGTCATGACAGGGGGCCCTCTTTCTGCTGCTAAGTCGACTGCTGCTAAAGGACATTTCTTTTTCATTCAAGGACGAATATCGTCGATTTCCTTATAACTCTTTTAGTAAAAAAAAATTTCGTCCCCTGTCTTTCAAATCTGACATGTTTGAGGTATTTGAACTGTCAGTTTATGCAAGTGTGAAGTGTTTAACCTGTGGACTTTCTAAACTTTGGTAAACTTTTTTGTTTCTATTATTTTTATTATTTCAGAGCATTGCTCTCGGATTCACGTCTCAATCAAAGCCCAGCTGCCTTAAATCGCATCCATGGCGTAAGTGTACTTTGGTCTTTTGAACCCCTAAAAGATTCTGGCCTGATTCTATTCCTTACACTTGATCTTCTGTTTCTGATTTATCATCTTGTTTTGGAGTTTCAGTATCAGCACTGTGTTAAATTTAGACATCATTTTATTCTATTTTTAAGATCTCACCCATCAAAAGTTCTGTGCGCCGTCAGCTGGTAAATGATGACAGCTGGTCTCTCAGCCGTAGTCCTGCAAGGTATGCTGCTTTTACTGTCTTTTTATTTTGTTATGATAATAGATATTTTTAGATTGTAATTATTTACAGGAAAAGAAATTCAAGGAAAAATGAGATTTCTGGACTTCCAAAATGCAGAGATTTATCATTCGAACACAATCAGAGTTTTCCATTGATGAAACCACACCACCGTGAAGATTTCCTTGGTTTTTTGTCGCCTCGCATGACAATGGAAAAAATTAGAGGTAATTAGATCTGTAGACCCTACTGCAAGCTGATACAATAACGTATATAATAATGATATTTATTATTGTCTTTCCACGTAGAGCAATAAAAAAAATTATTGAAAGCCTTGAATCTAACTCATGATTTACATTTACAGGCGACTCCCTCAATTCTTGCCGCTTTTCGGCAGGAAGAAGACGCTGCTCTTTTTCTTCAATGAAACCTCTTCAGGAGGCTCTCAGTGGTGCTGTTGACCATCTTCTTCCAAGTGAAGCCTCAACTGCTAGTGCAACGCTCTGTGCGTCAATCAGTAACTCCCAGCCACAACCCTTGCACAAAACTGTGATGCTCAACCCCAACAAAGCTGTTTTTACATTTGATTTTAAATCAATGAAGGTTAATATCATTTTTGGATCTGTCTGTTTCTTGGTCACTATGAAATTCACTTTATAGCTGTGTTTTTCCTGTCCCTAGATTCTTGTTGTAAACCAAATGGCATGCCGTTTGTTAGGATTTTCCCCAGATGAGCTATGTGGACTTACTTTGGTTCAATTACTTAACAGACAACATGCTCACACACCTTATGCCCTCTCTGAGGAACATTTAGACACCACTCATGGTACAACACTGGGTGTCAGTGGAAAAGTTGTGAGTTAGAATTTATACTGTGCCCTAAATTAGTGCTTTCAGTTTGTGACTGATGAATTTCTTCCTTATTTTCTCCTTAATTCAATATAGGTTGAAATGATAAGCAAAGATGGTGGCATTATTCCTGTTTCATTGTGGCTACGTCGACTTCAAATGGACGACAGATGCCTTGCAGTTGCAGAGCCTGTTGAACGCCGTGTTGCTAAAGTATGTAGCCTCACATGGAAGGAAATCATCCCATAGTGAAGAAACAATCTAATAAAGTACCTTTGCTCTATTACCAGCTGGAAGTGGATGCTTATGGCAGAATACTGTGGGTGGATCAGGATGCTACCCAACTTTTCCAATATACAATTGAAGAAGTAGAGGGAGAGGACATTAAGCTTCTTATACCTGCTTTTCTGATGCCTGCTCATCCAGACAGTTTGCCTAAGGTGGTGTAACCAATTGTTCAATTTATTTTTTTATTTATATATTATTTTTTTTATTTTCTATATTTAATTTAGTTTACGAGTGCCTCAAAGATCATAACAAATTTTGATTAAGTATTTTTTTCTCAGAATTTCAGATGTTTGAAGTCATGTGTACAATTACTGTTGTTTTTTGAAATTATGTTTTGTTGCTAGTAGCTTCCAGACAAGTTATACAACACAACTAATTTAATTGTAAATACCAATTTTTTTTTTTTTTCAGGAAGTGCGCAAGCAAAAAGCTACAGGTCATACAAAGTATGGCTCATGTTTTCCCCTTTGTCTACGTCTTAGTGAAGAACTAGATGAAGGCAGTGGAGATTCCTCTGTGGCAGTTATTACTTACTCTATCACTTTGTGGGTCTTTTCCAATATGAGTGGCTTACTTGTTCTGACACCTGATGGAAATGTTGAGCAGTGCAACCACCACTTTACTCACATCATGTTTGGCTATACTCAAGCTCAATTGTCTGGCAAGGTAAACATTAAACTTAAATTATTCTACTTGTCAAACTATTAAGGGCTGCTGTCTGCACTTACTTATGTATGCTGTTTTCTCTAGCACATAACAAACATCATACCTAATTTTACTCATGATCCTGTTTGCAATGGAGATGATTCTGTTCTTCCTCCTTTTCAACTTGGTGAGGAATTGGCAGAGAATGCTCTCAACACCGACTCCACTACTCCTCAAGCTTGGCGGTAATGTGTAGAACATGCAACATCATTATCAATCATTTTGATTTTGAGACTTCTCTATTAATATCCATGCTTAAAACATATAGGTCAAATAATGATACTGATAGCCAATCAACTAACCGAATCGATACAGATAGTCATTCCACAAATTTATTATCGCTTGACAATTCAAATCACACTGACTGCCGAAGGCTCATTGAGTCTGTCTCTCAATTAAGTGACTTGACAAATAAAATGAGTCTTCATGATGATGAAACTACAAGGTAAGCAATCCAACTTTCATGTATTATTTCTTTGTGTTCTTCTCTATTTTCTTAATTTGCTGTTAAAATCAGATTAGTCCGTATGTTTGAATGCACTGATTATTTTTCTATTTTTTATCTATCAGCGCTGGATTAACATTGCAAAATGAAATCACTTCTGGAAAGAGCTACAAAATGTTTTCATGTGCGTCTGATACAATGTCAGTTTGTCAGAAAGAAAATAACCCACCTGATGATGGATCAGATCCTCTGGTAACAGCTGATAACACAACATGTGAGGAGTTTAGCCACAGTGAAGATGACACATTAAATGGAAACAAAACTAAGAGCATCAAGCTTCTAAAAACTGTAAGCTTTAAGATTTCTCTGAATCTTTACCAGTTTTGAAGTGCTTTCAGGATACTAATTACAATTACTTTGATTGTAGAGCGCACAAAAAAGTCAAAGTCCCACTATTAGTGTTGAACTTAGCTCCTGTGTTGGGGTTACATCTTCTAGCATGTGTACTTGCACCAGCCACCCAAGTCGATACTCTCAGTCGGAGGTGGATGATAACACTCTAAGTGTGTCAAGTATTAGCCATGTTAAACCGCCTGCACCATCTCCAGTGACGCAACCTAATGGTCTAGGAAGCTTCCCAGAAGGTCACTTCATAGGATTTGGAAAGCACAGGGACGGCTCTAACATTGGTAATAATTATTCAGATTTTGTTTTAAGTCCAATCTATGCTGCTAACTGTATCACAAAGTCAATTTTGTCTTGTTTTTAATATAAATTTTTGAAATATTTTAGAAATTGTTTATCAAGTGCGGCTTGTGCAACTCAAATGTGGTCGTCTTCTGTATTGCGTCTGGATTTCTAGAGACTGTGAGGAAGAGGACCCTGTATATGGAAATTTAACTTTTACCTCAAGCTTGGAGAGCAGTGCGATTGAGCCATCCCTTGGACAGGTTATTTGAGTCTCCTTTCTACCTCCAGTAAAAAAATATTCAAAAATAAATTGAAGATAGTTGACAAACATTTTACTTGTTTTAGGAAATCCAAGCCAGAGCTCACTGTGCAAGCCGCCCTAGCTCCTTGTCAATTATGACTCAATGTGAGGATGAACTTATAGTTGGAGAATATGGTGAACGCTATACCACCTTGCAGCAAATAGGGAAGGGAGCTTACGGATTTGTGAAAATGGCTTACCGAAATGAGGATAATGTTCTGGTTTGTATTTGATTCTAAAGTTGTTGTTAAGCTTGGATATGTTGATGGTTTGCTAAGCTTTTTATTTACAGGTTATTACAAAATTTATCCATAAGAAGAAAGTGCATGAGCAGTCATGGGTGGAAGATCCAGTTATTGGTAAAAGAGTCCCACTTGAAGTTAGTTTACTAACTACTATCAAACATCCTAACATTGTAAGTACTTTGGTGCATACTGTCTCTGAAACCTGAAATTCATAAAACATTGTCAGTAATTAATTTTTGTAGGTGAAAATACTTGACGTGTTTGAGAATGATACCTTTTTTCAAATGGTCATGGAAAAACATGGTGCTGGAATGGACCTTTTTGAATTTGTTGATAGAAGACCGAAGCTTGATGAACCTTTAATCAGCTACATCTTCCGCCAGGTTAGTATTGAATTTTCTCCCATTTTAATAGTAAATTTCTTGAGGGTGTAAATGTTCTTTCTTGCTCTGATTATTATCCTTTAGATAGTAGCTGCTGTTCAATACCTGCACTCACTCAAAATATTACATAGAGACATTAAAGATGAAAATGTTATCATTGATCAAAATTTCCATGCTAAACTTATTGACTTTGGATCTGCCACTTTTATGAGTGCCGACAGACTTTTCTCCACTTTCTATGGAACAGTTGAATACTGTAGCCCAGAAGTCTTGGCAGGAAACAAGTAAGACTTTTTATTTTGCTCATCGGCTGTTTGTATGGAAGTTTTCATAAAGAAAGGAATGTATTCTCCTTTGTTTCTGTACTTTTCTCTAGGTATGAAGGGCCAGAGCTGGAAGTATGGTCACTAGGAGTCACTCTTTATGTTTTGACGTTTGGAGAGAATCCTTTCTTTGATGTGGAGGAGACTCTTAAAGCTGAGCTCAGACCACCTGGCACTGCCAGTCCACAGTTGTTGGATCTTTTGCATGCTATGTTGGAGAGAGATCCAACTGCTCGTCTGAATATGCATCAGCTCTGTTCTCACCCATGGATTAACCAACAGGTTGACCCTGGCCAGTACCATTTTCAAGATGTTGTCAACTGCAGTAAGGCCTCCTTTTTCATTTAAAAAGATAATGTGTTTTTACATGCAAAAATGCTCAAAAAGTTATCAAACATTCCTTTTTGTTTTATAGTGCCTCATGAGTATGATCCACCCACATTCTATGCTGACTACCAACAAAGTCGACCTATGTCAAGGTCTCATGATTATCTCATGCCACCTGCAGTGTGTGGAGATGATGATGAAGATCGTACAGATTTGGCAACATCGAATTCTTTAACAAGCCTAACACCTGTTGATGAAACTGGTGGGCAGTCATTACCCCCTTGTTCCTCGGGTAAGTTCATTCTTGCTGCATTCTAATTATTCTCCATGCATGCTACCTCTGATTCCTGATAGAGTTGCATTTTTGTAGTTAAGAGTGAAAACACACTTAATGCACTTTCAGGGTTCATTGAGTTGAAGAAAAACCCTCTTCTTAATGATGACCTTAATGAGGGACTCGCATCTTCAACTCCCCTCAAGCCCAAAAATTCTGTTTCTCCTAGTTTTCCTGTGCCTCAGGCATCAGAGAACAATGGCTCAGACCCCGCTGATGTTAACACAAAATCAAGTTCATCAATATCTCTTGTTCGTTCTTCTTCCTCATCTATTGAGAGGTCAGTGTCCTCAATGACTGTTTCAATGAACCGTAAAGAAAATGATTCTCTTGCTCAAAACCTGCTGGATGGGAATTCAATGGAGGGTAATTTTAGTTGTGGTGGTCTTCTCACTGATGAAGAAGATTATTTAAATGACGATTTTGAGGAAGAGAGAGACTCAGAATGTGGAGAGATTCATATTGGAAGTGGAGGTATTGTCACACATTTTAGTGATGATGAAAGACATGCTGATGCTTTGGATGAACCTGACGATAACAATGATGTTAACTGTGGCTCATGTGGTTGTGAGGATGGTGGCAACATTGAGGAGGAGTAGATTTTTACTTGTTATGAACACTCTTTTTAAATGTCTTATCTTTTCTGTCAATGGAGAACAAAGTGTATGAGAGAAGACCAATCAGGGAGAATTTCCCTAATGTGATAAACCCTCCCTCAGGTAACCAGAAGTTTTTTGTGGAGTTCTGTAATTCTCTTTTAGTGGTGCCAGCTTCTATACTATAACTTGCAGTGGTCAGTCTTGGTAATTCTCACTCTGAAACTTGAATCTGGCTTTTGGTTCTTTTATTCTTTGATTTAAAGGAAATTATTTTGTTTGTTTTCATTACCCTTCAAATCATTTGATCAATTTTTTCTTCTTTTTTTTCTCTGTGTTGTTTTGCTAGTGTTGTTTTACATTATTTTAGTGCATATTCAGCTATTGTATAGCAATCATTTTGACCATTATCAGAAATAGTATCCAACTAGATTTTATCATGTTTTAAAGTTGCTTTTCCCTCCAGGGTCTATCTTAATGCTTTATTGCTCCTCTAAATTGAATGTCTTTCAGTGTTCTCTTTAACTTGATGTACAATCATACTTCAAATTGAAGCATGGGCTATTGACTTAGAAGGCACCAAATGTGTTAATGATTATCTAGAAATATCCTTCACCTCAAGAAGGTCCTTAAATTATGATTGTAACCAAAGTGGCTGTTGACATACCCAACTTGGTTCTTTGAGAACAAGCCAAGTGTCCTACTATAAAATAAAACTTTTATTCCTTTTTTAATTTTTTTTTAAAGTAATTTTGCCCTTAGGGGTACACCTTTGCAATTTTTTCTAAACATTGAATATTTTCTGTGCCTTAAAAATTTATATCGTCTTTCCTCAGTCTTATGCTGCAAGCCACATTGAAAAATTCCGAAAGTCGTGACTTATTTAGCTGTATTTTGTGTTGGTTGGGAGCTGTGATGTACCTCACTTATTTACTGCTGATCGCACATTCCCTGTCTTCGAAAGTTTTACTTGTTTCAGAGTAGAGTTCAGAAGGTATTTTTTAATGAACTACAATCTCTATTTGGACAACTTGAAGCTTTTTAATTGCTTGTTCTTTTGAGCTTGTCAAAGTGTAGTAGCTATGTTTCTTTGGGTACAACTCTGTGATTTGTATTCAATTCAAAGATAGATCTGAAGTGTTAAGACTGAGTGCAGTATTATTTATTTTTAGATTTTAGCAAGTTTAGTTAATACTCGATGGAAAGAATACTTGAAATTTCAATATTCAAATGAATGATGGGTTCTGTTTGCCCTCTGTTGACAGTCTGTTAAGCACACTTTCCACCCACATTGTCTTGAACATCTTTTTATGAGTCTGTTCACTAAACTTCTCAGGTTTCCTCAGTACCAAAGTTTAGAAAGGGCTATTTTCCTATAGCACTGAATGATCAAACTTGTCTGTGATCTAATTTATGACGAGCTTCTGTTGGAGTTGATTTTATCATCTTTATCACCTTCTGGTTGCAAATGTCTTTTTTAAAAGATATTTAATATTCGAAAATACAAAAAGTGTGTGTTTGGAAACAACAAAGATAAACTGTGGGGCATATATCTATCTACATTTTGCGGTATTGTTTGTGTAACATGAGTGTGTGTTGTATACCATTGAGGGCCTAAGCGTGACAGATAACGTGTCCAAGATTCATTGCCTGCTTTAATGTCTGGTCTCAACCATACTAATCTGCAGCTTGCCAGAGTGTATACCCCATGTAATAGAAGATTGTTTCCCGATTAAATAGTTTGTGCGCATTACTCTCTTATCTCATGGTATCACCCACGTCCCCGCCTGCGCCTCCCTATCGCCCCGTCCGCTGGTCCGTTCCACGGGCCCACCACCCGACCGGACCGGACCGGGCGGCCGCGCCTGCCCCCAGATTCAGAAGATCGTTTTGTAGTACCCTCTCACTCCTAGTCGCCGAGACCCATGCGTGTGACAAGGACGGACATTCGAAAGCGCTCCTCCGAATCTGACGGGAGAAGCGGAGCGGACAGAACAATAGCAGTGGCTGTGGGGGGGGCGCGGGGCGGGTGCGGGCTGGCGCACGTGACGGGGCGCTGCTCGCCTTCCCTGCCCACCCCCGTCTACATGGAGTGTCTCTATCGTGAAAGGGGGAAACAACTCCTTTCAGTGTGCACATTTTGTGAATGTTCGTGAATTTTTGTGAAGTTTTGTGAATTTTCACTTAAATTTTACCTAAATTTTGGAAAATTTTCCTGAATTTTTGTGATGTTTTCTAAATTTTTCTGATTTTTTAAAAAAATTGTTTTTATAAATGTTACTGAATTTTTCTGAATTTTCCTGAATTACGTGGTGTACAAAAATTTCAGAGTTGTTTCCCCCTCCCTGTCGTGCCGCCCGCACCCGAGGGGTCCCCAACTTCTGTCTGCCAGTGTACATATGATGCGGGTTTCCTGGGCTTCCTTATGCGTCTTCGTTGTGGTCTTCCTAGGTTTTTTGGGCAATTGCTGTACAGGCTAAGACGTAATTGGGGACCTCTCAGTGCCACCTCGTGCTCTGCGACAAGTCCGGCGTGGTCCTGGCGAGTCGGGCTGAGCCGGCCCACACCCGACGGAGCAGGCTCCTCAATGCGGATAAAGCGGGGGTCGTGTGATTCGGTACGGCGGCGCCTTTAAGGTGGGCAGCGAGGCGAGTTTGAACCAGCACATTTAGCCTGGCCTCAAGCCCCTCCCCCCTTTTCTCTCCACAGCACGAGCTGACAGGCGCGCCGGCGCGGCCGCCGCCGCCGAGTGACCCGCCGCGGCTGAACTTTGAACTTGTTTGCCCGGCGTGAGGGGGCGCGCGGGGTGCGGGGCGGGGTGGGGGTCGGCCATGCTGAGCAGCTGCCGGGGCGGGGCGGGGCGGTGCGGGGCGGGGCGGTGCGGGGCGGGGCGGGGCGGGGCGGGGCGCGGTGGGGCGGCCCTAGTCCCCGTCGGTGTCGTCGGTGTGCACAAGGCACAGGGACCAGGGTGCAGCAGAGTGTCAGGCGTAGACTGAAACCCTCGACCGATGCGAACTCCTTTATACTCCACCACTCCCCAGGAAAGCGCGAGCTTGTATCATTCCGAGGGGGAAACAACTCTGAATTTTGGTGTGCACATTTTGTGAATTTTCGTGAATTTTTGTAAATTTTATAGAAATTTGAATTTTACCTAGATATTAACTAATTTTCCTGAATTTTTTGTAAATTTTTCTGAATTTTCCCGAATACGAGGTGGACAAAAAATTCAGAGTTGTTTCCCCCTTGTATCATATTTGCATTGTACTGGCATCGAGAGCAAAAACCTGAGCCATTGTACTTGAGTTTTAGCTGAAATCAACTCCCAATTGGATTTTCTGCGCGCACCTGCAATGCCGCGGACCGCAAGCAAGCGGCGTTCGCGTTAGACGACCAACGTAAAAGGAATCACCAGCAAAGTACGTCTGCCACACTCTGTTAAGGACACTTTTATTTAAAAACAAATCACTACACATTTTCAGACCCCACAACTCTTGTCACACTGATTAGACCACTGCGTCCCATTTGTTATAAAGATGATATGTCTGTGTTGACTGTTATTTTTTTTTTTCAAAAATTATTTGCATGGTTTTTAGATTGCGAAACGTCTTGCGAAGAGTTGTGCTTTGCAGCTTGCAAAGCGTTAGCTTTTTAAGAAATTTAACAATGTGAGTCACCTTTTACGGAACGAGACATTACACACCATGTTTTATCGTATTATTAAATAACAGTGGAACTGCTAGGTTGAGTCCCCTCATGGAAGCACTTGGAGCGCCTTGTAGGTAGGCAACCCATTGCCTGAAGCGCATGAGCGCACTGCGGGCTGGCCTATGCTGAGCCTCGCAGGCGCCATGCCCCGGTCTTGCGCCGAAAAAATCTGAGGAAAAGAGACATGCCTTTTGGACCGTCTCCTAGCACAGCACCTGGAGCTCTCGGTTGAAGATGCCTGTTGCACGGGCTATGGGGCCGGCTAGTTCTAAAGCTCCGCTGGGCCACGCCGAGGTGAAGGCTAGTGGCTGGCTAGAAGCGAGGGGACGGAGAGGAGGCGACATTTCACGTTGGTTGGAGAGAGGGCTAGCTCGGTGGAAACGTATAGCATAACGGCCCGGTAATTCAGGAATAAAAGGCCGGAAAAACAAGGTAAAAATTCGTGAAAGTCAGTCGAAGTCGAAAATCTGTGAAATATGTAAAAATCCGAGGAAATCTTTAAGATCCTTGCAGAAATGTGGAAAGTTCTAAAAATCAATAAAAGTAACTCGAAATCATACGAAAATCCAGAGAATTCCCTCAGGAATCCGTCGGATGATTTGGAATCTCATCATTATTACGTTTCAAATCAGAGGAAGAAATTTGAAACCAGAGTAGAATTTACAGAAATGCGGTAGAATTCATTTGAAGGATAATCCGAGTACGGTAAAAACTACGTCCAGGTTTTCAAGCAGTCTTTGAAAAACCAAGAAGCTACACATTATTTTCTCCATAAGATAACTTTGGCTGCTAGGAAACGTGGACAAAGTTTATTCCGTTTGCAAAATTAATGGAAAACCTTTCGAAATCAACGGAAACGAATAAAAAATATTCATAAAATCAGCGAAAGTGTATTTATTTTTAAATATATTGGTAACGTATTTGTAACCCGCTTGTAAGGTGCACAAAATTGTTAAGACTTGTTGGCTCCTGGGTGGAAACCTTTCGTACCGGGCCCTGTGTGTTCGGGCCGAGAGGGCGGGCTTTGGCCGAAGCCCGTGCATCAGGCATCTCTACTAGCTGTTCCTGGTACACTCCGTGCTCCGTGCCGCGCGCCCACAAGCGACCACGTGACCTTACGGCAACCCGCCAGTGAAATAGAAATGAATGACACGCCCCGCCCCGTCCCCTTTGTTTCTTTAGCGCGATCGGCGCGGCGTACGTAATCAGCTGGAAGGGAAGGTCGCCCTCACGACGCCCATCCAAACCAAGGCTTGGCCGAGACAGGGGCGGAGACATCACGTGCCCACGTACGACACCCACGCGACAGCCAGTCAGCCGCACAGGGGTCGCCCCGGCCTTCCCCGGCCCGGCCCGCACTGGTACCCCCACCCCCTCTCCCCCTTCCCCTCAGGGATCCACAAGAGTTCCCGTCCCGGCCGCGCTCGGGTAAATAACGGAACCCGGTAGAAAAAAGCACAAGGGATCCGGGGTTGATTACTGAAGTAGTCTGCACTGTCAGAAAAATCGTACCAAAGTACACAAAAGGTACGATAATTTTCTGGTCAAGTCCTTGCCTGCTCTTAGTGTACTTGGCTAGTACGGTCTTTTGAGGTACAAAGTACACCAGATTTATCTTAAGATTACTGTACTTCGTACAACCTGAGCAGGCAAGGACTTGACCAGTAAATGATCGTACCTTAACGTGCTTTTTTCTGACAGTGTGGTCACTTATTTACCAGGGAACATCCGCACTTTTTTCGTGGCTCTCGCGGAAATACTAAAGACGTTTTCCGTACCTTTCCGTGTAAGCACACAGTGCATCTGAGGTTTTCTTGAGAAAAGTACGGAAACTATCCGCGGTTTTCAGAGCCAACCACGGTAAACCACGGAGGGTTCCGTATCTTTTCTGAACTAAACTAGGGATTTTTATTAATTTTTACTTTTGGAATACGCCTGGTCTGGCTGCCGGGCTGCAGCCCGCAGCTGCGACCTGCGACCCGACCGACCCCCCGTGGAGGCGTGGAGTAGGGATGGTCCGCATGGTAACGGCCACGGGCGCTGGGCGCGGCTCGTAATCAGTCCGGATCAGATCGTCCCACTTCACACCTCGGCTCGACTCAGCTCGGCTCGGCTCGACTCGACTCGACTCGACTCGACTCGACAGTGGAATCTCCCTCCGCTCCGTGGTCCGACATGGACACGGGTCCGACCCGGGCCAGCCGCGGGCACGGGGTCCGGGCCGGTCTCCCCTCGCGTGCGCCTCCCGACCCAATCCAACCCGAACCGACCTTTTCCTATACGGTGGGACCCGATCGGACGGAGACGGCAGAGTAGAAGAGAAAGAGAAAAATATTCCACTCACAAATAAGCGCCATGGTGTGGGCCGGCCCGGCCAGCCGCACGGCGGGGGCGAGCCGGGAGCGAAACCAGACATTTTCGCGTAAGAGGCAAAAAATGACGAGCCTCTCTCGGGCTCTGCCGGGCCCGGCCAATGCTATGCATGCCGCGATAAAGGGCCGAGTTTTACTTTTTAACAGCCGATGCTGCGCCGATCGAACCGGACAGCTCGGACTCGAGCCAAGCGGGGCCTCCTGCCCTGGGCCACCTGGGCCCTAGGCCTACGTGAATCAGTTTTGGGCCGAGTGTAAACCTAAATCTTTTGACCTATGTTGCTATTTTGGGGCTATTTTTTTTTTCTTCCAATTTGTACTTTCGACCTTTTCCTTACTTTATGAGTTGTGTATGTGTGTGTTGTAGGTATGCACTCTTAACTTTCTACAAAGAAATTTTTCGTAGAATACAAAGAATTATGTGCAACCGTAATATACAAGAAAAATCCTTGTATTACAAAGAGTTTTCCTTTGTACTACAAGGAATTTTCTTTGTATTACAAAGAAAATTTTGCTTTGTAGTGGCTTTGTATTACGGTTGCACAGAATTCTTTGTAATACAAGGAATTTTCTTTGTAAGAAGTTAAGAGTGTGGGTATGGTCGCGCCTGGATCTGAAATCAGTAAACGAGAGCTCAGGTAGCTGATTTCTTTTTCTGTATCTTAGAACAATATTCTCCCAAAGTTTGGCTCTGCCGCTTATAACGTCGTCTGATGGGCCCGAGCGGAGGCGCGAGCAGCTGACCGAACCTCAGCCCGGCCCGTGCGTATCGGGCGGGGATCACATCGGTACATCGCATCAGGAGAATCTTCATGTCTCGTCCACACTGAGCCCCACCACACCCCGCCCCCGCCCGTGCCCCCGCCTGCGGCCCCGCACACCCACACCACCATTGTCGTCTGGGGACTGAAACCGTCACCCACAGCCTCACTCACGTGGTGGACGACTGAACGGCTCCTCCTGTACAGACCAGAACGTACTCCGGGTGTACTCCGCCTGTACTCCGTGTACTCCATCTGTTCTGCGGACTCATGTACTCCGCTTACTCCGACACGCATTACGCCGTGTTCTCCGACTGTAACACTGAAAACCCAACAGTGAGCATTGCACACTATGTAAAGCGTGCATGGCATGCACGCTGTATTTAAAGTGTGCACGGTATGCTCACTGTATATAACGTGTGCATGGCCATGCTCACTGTAGACAATGTGTGCATGGCCATGCTCACTATAAAATGTGCGAAATGCTCACTGTACGCAGGAAGCATCTCCCTCGCCCTCCATGCACACGTTGAGTTCAAAAATGTGTGCAATGCTTACTGTTGAAGTTTTAGTGAGCGTCTCCATGCACACGTTTTACACAGTGAGCATATCATGCACACTTTATATACAGGGTGCATGCCATGCACGCTTTACATACAGTGTGCAAAGCTCACTGTTGGGTTTTCAGTGTACTCCGCGTTCTCCGTACTCCCGTGTACACCGAAACTTCGAGTTATCCACTCCTTATGGCCTCCCTCCCGCGTTCACGGCGATGACCGCACAGAGGGTTGCAGTGGTGGTCGTGGTGCATGGTCGTAAAGTGGAAGAGAAGTCGGGGGGGGGGGGGGGGATGGACAGTGACTGTCAGATGGGAGTTGACGCAGCAGCGCGGCCGCGGGCCCAACATCTGAGGGGTCATCGCCGAGGTGTCAGCCGCGGCCCGGGCCGGGCCGGGCCGGTCTCCTCTGCGAGGTGCCTGTGCCTGCGCCCCGCCGCGTGCACCCTGCACCCCCCGCGCCCTCGGCAGCGCGCCGGCCGAGCCCCCCGGGCCCCGCCCAGAGCCCCGCCCAGAGCCCCGCGGTACGACTCGCTGTCGGGGAGGTCATGCGGTCACGGCTTACGTCCCGTTCTTGTGCCCAGCGCCTACAAACAGCCCCCTCCCTTCCTCCGCCTCCTCATCCTCCCCCCTCCTACCCCTTCCCTTCCTCCTCCCACCTCCTCCTCCCCTCCCCTTCCTACACCCCCATCTCCTGCCCCTCTCCCCCGCCCCCCTCTTGTCCTATCACCCTACTCGCACAATCGTCCCAGAACCCGTTCCGTCCAAAAAGGCGTATCTCGTGGCGCTGTTGCTTCCGGCCAGAGGCGCTGCCGGTCCTCGTCCCCCCCTTCTCGTTCCCTCCGTCCCATCCTTGTCTCGCCTCGCCCTACTCCGCCCCGTTTCACCCCAATCCCTTCTTCAACAAAAATAAAACAGGACCAATTTGCAGTCTATATGTATCTTGTTATTCATCGCCGGCGATCCCGTGGTTTCATCTCTCTGTCTCGGGGATAAAAATGAATCGAAAACACTTGTCTCTCAGCTCTGCCCTGCTTGGCGTAGGGATGGGCAGTATTTTGTTGATATTCCAATATTCGTAAGGAAGGTGAACACATTAAAATATATCTCTGACAAGCATTCCACTTTTGAAAAAAAATAAATAAAAAAATACTCACATATTTTAGTGTTTTAATTATTCTTGTAATTTTCTCAACGTTATTTGCTTCCCACTCTGATATTGGCTCAGAAGCCAGAGTGGCGACCAGTATTTCGAATTGATATACAAATGCACCAATATTAGCATGGATGTTAAACAAATTAAATGAAATCCAATACAAATTTTGAATTTTCTTCCCATAATATTGAAAAATGAATATTTCTCACCGTATAAACGTTCAGTATTTCAATGACGCAGATTAATATTGGACATTAAAAAAAAAAAAAAAACATGTGTTGAGTATAGGTATTGGGATAGCTCAAACCACCGAGCCTTACCCGCACCCACCCCACCAGCTGACTTGGATACAGCCGACGCGACTGCACGTGCGCGTGATAAGGTGCGCTCGCGAGCGGGGCGCGGCGAGGTGGCTCCATTTGAGACGCGTGACGCGTTCATTCGGCGCAAATATATTGATGTTTGCGCTGTGGCCAGCTGGGCCCGTTTACACTTGGGTACGAACTGCTAAAAACAAAACTGCAAGTGCGGCGGACCGTTGGCACAGTGTTGGATGCACTGTCGTCTTCAGGGGGTTCGCGTTCACGCCCACTAGGCCTTGCAATGCAAAATTGATAGACAAAGCTCGCAAAGAGCAGAATTTGAAAAGGGGGCAATTAGAGGGAGACAGTAAGTATACACTGTAAACATTTTTGTTGTTTATTAACAGCAAAAGTGTTGTAAACTTTTTAAACAACGTGTTGTGTACAAACAAACTTTTTGTCACAGGTCAAGAGTTAAAAAAATTACTTTCATTCTCCAAAAAAATTGTTTTTATCATGTTACAGGGCAGAAAGATTACTCATTTCAAACTTCGCTGTTCTCCGACAAAATGTGCTTGTTAAAAAGTTAACAACATTTTTTTTGTCACGCAACACATCCATACACATCAGTTTCTTGTATGAGGCCATATGGTGAGAACATACGGACATTTTAAAGTGTAATACTGGAAACAACTCCTTTGTTAGAGAACAATGTGCTCGTCGCGCAACCTGTCGTCTCCTGGAAACTAATTTTTACAGTGTAGGGAGCAAAACCTTTTCTTGGGACCTTATTAGGCTAGTCCAAATTCAATAAAATCGAGTCAAATACCGCATAAGCACGGATCATATACCACAAAGTCCACGGACCAGGCTCCGCTAGGGTCATCGTGCCAATGCTGACCACGGGCTGAGCACGCCTGGCAACGGGGAAGCGGGAAGCGGGGCCGTATGGGCCCGGCACGGCCCCGGCCGGCTGGGGCAGTGACACGCTCTCTCTGCGCGAACGCCGCAGAAGAGGGGTGAATCACTTCCCTTTTTTATGTGCACAAGCGAAGTGATGCTCTACATAAGCTAATGTGCACAGTTATCATATGGAGATGCTGGGAAAACGGCAATGATCATTGCCCTTTGGAAACCAGAGCCCAAGCCTTACATTTCACAATTTTGAGCTCCTAACCTTTGAAGCAGAGGACCAAAGGAATGGATATACACTGTAAACATTTTTGTTGTTGATTAACAGCAAAAGTGTTGTTAACTTTTCAAACAACAGATGTTGTTTACAATCAAAATTTTTGTCACAGGTCAAGAGCTCAAAAAATTTCTTTCATTCAAAAAAAGTGTTTCTGTCTTGTTACTGCTTAGAAAGGTTATTAATTACAAACTTCGCTGTTCTCCGACAAAATGTGTTAGTTAAAAAGTTAACAACAGTACAACACATCCATACCGATCCATACACATCAGTTACTTGTATGCGGCCATATGGTAAGAACAGACGGATATTTTTAAGTGTAATACTAAAAACAACTCCTTTGTTCGAGACCAAGGTGCTCGTCGCGCAACCTCTCGTCTCCTGACAACTATTTTTTACACTGTAGGCGTGCAAATGCACGGAAAAAATATAAGTTAGTGCAGACTGTTCGGTCGGTGGTAGTCGAACAACTAACTTTTAAATTAAACTTGAGGTCAAGATGTTACCAAATTCAAACGTTTCCATACGACGACACGAGGAATTCGGTCTTTCCCTGAGCATTCCACACCACTACAAGTAAAAACGTTCTATTTGGACTTTCCCTTTTGATTTCCCGCGCTCCTGTCGATTTGTTCTACCGAGGGGTAGTCCCAACTCAACCCTTCCAAATTTCGCCTCGCCATACAATCATTTTCCCATCACTATCCAATCACAACATTTCACGGCTTAGCGCCTTGAATTCACAAAATATTAAAATAAATTCCATGGAATTGCTGCCGAAAGTTTCATAGTTTTCTTTTAAATTTGGCAAAAAAATGCTCCACCTGTACAACAGTGCAACCCTCCAACCCACAACCTACGTCCATCTGCAAATTGAGGTACCGCTCCGGTCGGCCGGTACAGTGCGTGAGGCCAGCCGCACCCGGCATTAGCCGGCATTACCATGCCGGCCTTGAGTGACAGCGTGACGCGCCCCCCGGGCCCAGGCCGCCCAGGCCCAGCTCGAGACAGGCCGCAGACGCGTCGCTACCACGTGGCAGCAGTGTATGGGAAACTACGCCTGTCCTCGTAGATTCGAAGTAAAATCAACGAAGTACAATAGTCGCTCCGAGAGGAGCTGAAGGCGGCATTTCCCCTTAATCTCCTTTGTTTCTGCCCCCCACCCACCACGCCACCTTAGCTCTTGGCGCGCAGGCAACACAAGCCCCCCTCAGCAACCCCCGAGCCACAAATTGCAATTGAACAGAGTTGAACACTTTTGGAACACCTCTTTTTTTAGGCCCCCGTTAGGGGAGCCTATTGCTTACGCCCGTGAGTTTTTTTATTTCTTGACGATTGCCCCTTATGGCCGCAGCCGATCGTGCCCAAGCGATTCTTACAAAATTTTAATGGAAAATACAACGAAAAATTAGAAATTTTTTTAACTTTGATCGCATTTCTGTTCGAAACTATCAGCCTAATGCGAAATAATCATAAAATAAATGTTGTAGGCCAAGTCTTTCCGCGTCGATCCCATTAAACCGCATTCCGCTAGCTTTATTTATTCAAGTTTTACAGATATTTTACCAAACCCCTGCATTTTGAACTTTGAACACCCCGAGTTCAAAATGCTCAACATGTACAAATGGGGATTTTTGATATGTTATAGTACTCAACGAGACGAACAAAGTCCACTATTCAAACCTTGTTCTCCAATTTTGTCAAGGTTTGCCCTCTCAGAAGCTTAATCTTCCTGGGCTAAGCATGGGCTAAGTAGCTAATTCTCGTTCGCTGTGAGTGCCTCACTCACACAATAGGGTATTTCACTCCGTTTAAACCGGATCCAAAGAAGAAAAGCATTGCTTCCTGATTTGTTTCCTCCTTGACGCTGATTGGCTGCTGCCGTCGAACTTCTCGGACCGACCGCCAGGTCTGCGACCGGCCTAGTGGCGTGTCCGAGAACTTCGTTGGCGTAAGCCAATCGGCGGCAAGGGGGAAACAATTCAGGAAGCAATACTTTTCTTCTTTGGATCCGGTTTGAACGGAGTGAACGGTGCTGGTGGTTCACGGGAAAACTGGCGTCTTGATTTTCAAGACGTTTTGGAAAACCCAAGACTGACGATTTCCAAGACATTGCTCTAGGTTTTCAAGAGAAATTGCAAGAATTTCATGATGTCTTCTTGATTTAAAATTGCAATAATTTCAAGACGACGTCTTGAATTCCAAGGGCATGTCTTGGAAATCGTCCTGGTTTTCAGGACGATTGCGGAAAGGTCTTGGTTTTTCCAAAACGTCTTGGAAATCAATAAATTTACCTTGAAAATCAAGACGCCATTTTTACGGTGTTGCTCGGAGAGTGCTGCATAGCGCGGGAACCGAACACTTACACTTCAACCAATCGTAAAACCGAGCCTGACGCACTGACCGCACCTGAAGTACACGAAGTGCATGAGGAGTACGCCAAACCCTGCACGTTGCCTTGTGCACAGAAGGAAGCGACTTGCCGACCCTTCGTTTTTCTGAGACTGCAATCATCATTTCAAAGCCCTGTAATACATTTTGTATCACAATATCAGTACAGTCATCATTTGGCTTTAAGTGCAAAAATCTTATGCAACTGAGCGTCAATTTCGCACTTGAATATCCGGTGTTGGGCTGACGCGAACCCCTAAGCAAAGGTAGTTCCGGTGCAAGTGGTGCAGTCCGCGGCAGCGATCAAAGTGCAAAAGGACAAAGCCCTGCCCTGCGGGGGCCGGACGGGGCCGGGGCCGCGGCGTGTAAACAACTGCCACAGCCCCACACGCACTCGCTCATTCATACAACTAGAACACAATTTGCGTTCAGGCTCCGATCACAAATTTAAATTTTCCTCCTCAACTTTGGCCAATGGCTCACACGGCGACCAAGGACCGCTGTTCGGATAACAAAGGGAGTAGTATAAACACATCGATATCACCATGCTTGCGACGGTCCTTTGGAACCAAGTAATCGATTTTATCGTGAACCATGTAGTACCGCTATAAAATTAAAAGTGTGTGGCCAAAACTGCTCAGCGGCCAATGGGTGAGTGAACAGCCGTTCATCAACAGCTAGGTCAACGAACAACCGCTCAAGTGCATAAGGAACGCTGCAGATTGAGGCGGTTGTCCCCATGCGGGTGGGGGTGGGAGCTGAGCGATTGTTCAATGACTCACGGGTAGCTGAGCTGTGTGTTCTAGCAGCTCCGACTTTAAGCAACCACGAAAACATTCGATTTTGTGATTCCAAAGTCACGGGAAAACTTTAACGTCGTAGAATCTCTGGCAATCTCTTTAAAATTCTTAGTAAAGAAAACAGTCGTTTTAGAAAAGTTATATTTTGGATTAGTCCGAGGGGGAATACCCTCGCGTAATAGTCGGGTCACTATATCCGTAATAAAGGCATAAAAGTTTGCGTGATAGCAGCATAGTAGGAGCCCACTATCCAAAATTCCCCAAAATTTCACTCAATTTTGGGTCGTTTTGGGCAGTCGTTTTCGCCTGTTTTTGGCAAAATCTATATACTCCGAGCCCAATACAGCGCAATGGACGCAATACTTTGTGAAAAATAGTCGTAGATTTACGGGAAAATTTTCCATGGTGTAAGTCGTAAAATTACAACTTGAAATTGTAAATTTCCAAGCACTTCCTATCGACTTGGAATTGGTCGGCGAGCAAGAATGTGCTTTCGTAAATTTACAACATATTTTGTAAATCAAAATTACAACAAAATTCGTAAATTTACAAGGATATTTCTCACAGTGTCGTCGGGTCACAAATCGTAATTATTAGCCCCTGCTTTGCGGGTCGGATCATGTGTCTCAAAATCAACTCGAACTCAAATTTGTACAAGATGGTAATTTCATAGGCTACCAGGAATTTTGCCCCCGAATAATATTACGTGAGTTACCAGTCACATTACCAATCTGGCCGATTACTTACCGGGCCTTTGAATCCCTAGATGCTCCTTGCGAAAAATAATGATGACTTGCAATTTCGATAACAATTACGTGTATGCATTTGATATCGTTCTTGTATTGCAACGGCCATCTCACAATTCTACAAATAAATTATGTATAGCAAGATAATAAGCTCAGTGGAGGGGAGGGGCCTAGGCCAGGCCGGCCTCAGGCAGGCACCCTGCGCCCATGCCTCGGCGCCCTGAGGTCGGGCCGGGTTACATCACGCGTTCGTCTCGTTGCATATGTGGTGCATGCACCTTATCGTCGGACACGCGCGCCTGTGCGCTCCACGAGCGGGCGGTACTGCCGACCCAACAGTGTACTTCGTACACACGTCTAGTCCTGGCATGTGTCGCAATAAGCACACAGGAGGAGGCAGAATGTGTAAGCCTTTCACGTCCGAGGAGCGTGTTCTTTCCATGACGCACACGTGGAGAGCGAGTGCGAAGTACACCGTCCCGTCGTGTCGACCGGCGCCAGTCTGCCAGTCCAGAGGAAAAGCAGGGCAGGACGAGGACGCTGGAGGTGGAGGAGGAGGTGGAGGTGGAGGCAGCGGCAGCGCCGAGCCGAGCGCAGGCCGGGCCGGGTCCTGCAGGGCAGGATGCAGCAGCCGCGTGAGGAGCGCCGTGCAGGGGCGCGGGGCCGCCGCAGGACACGGAGGCGTTACGGGACTGCCCGCCTCCCAGGCGGTACCCGTCGCGTCGCGCCGCTCGACCAGCAGAGCGAGGCTCGGCGAGGCTGGATGTAAGGACGAGACCGGCGGCTGGAGACGCGGAGGAGGGAGGGAGGGAGGGAGGGAGGGAGGGAGGGAGGGAGGGAGGGAGGGAGGGAGGGAGGGAGGGAGGGAGGGAGGGAGGAGGCCCATGTGTATAGTGCGCGGAGGGGGTGGGGGTGAGGTGGCGCGGTACGGCGGGGCGCAGCGGGGCGTGGCGGGTTTGGGGTGTCTGGACCAGTCCACTCAGATTTGACTACGGAAGACACCCCTGTAAGAAAACATCTAGGCGGATTCGGGCGAATCCGGGCATCTACGTCCACAGGGCGTGCAGCCTCGGCACAGCCTGAGCATCGCACGTGCGATTCCGTGCATCGAATAAAAATTGGTCGTTCAGTGAATATTATGAACAATTTTTAGTAAGAAAGGAAATGGTGCAAATAGTTACTCGACCTTCCACCATATCCTCTCTTACTAAAAATTGTTCATAATTTTCACGTAACGACAAATTCTTATTTAAAAATAAAAGATTTAGTCCTGAACTACACTAGAATCGCGTATCACCTCTTCAAACCGCACTGGAGCCAAGATTACGATGAGCGGGGGGCTGGATCGGTCGGTCGGTCGGTTTGACCGCCGTCACTAACTTTACAGACCTCTTGACGTTGCGCAGCTCTCTGAGCTTTGACACTTGAGTGTACAGCACAGCCGGAGCGTGCCGGGCCGGGCTGGGCCGGACCAGCACTAACGGGACTAACTGCGTCTCACAGCAAACGGGGGCTGAAATCGACCGTAGCTAATTGTGACACTCCTCGACCTTTTCGAGATTATTCTTAGAGGGACAAGAACAAGAACAAAAAGAGATAAAAAATATCTGTGATTATATATGCGGTTGAGGTGGGATAGGAGTGGGGAGGTGGTCAAGGTCGTTCTTGATTAAGAGATCAGGGACGAGACGGGGCTCAGGTTATACAGTCCTACGGCAAGTGAATGCTGTCGAAAATAGCCGAATTCTATGTATCAGAAAATGTTGTCTAACAGTTAAGCCTTTCTCGAATCAGCCCATTATTCGTATGGTCACAATTTTACTGCCCGAAATTGTGAGACACCTGTCAACAGGAGTGATGTTTTGCCAAAAACGAGCTGCATCTAGTTTTCAATCTTTGCATTCGATCGATGTTCTCTCACATGATTCAAAAATAATCTTACGCATTGCTGGGAATGCAATGCGGGAATGTCGATGAAATGACTACTATAGCGATGTCAACCTCGACCCACCTCGTCCGTCCTCACTACATCATGAACATTTGGTACACACAACTCAGTCCACAAGTTTCTGTCTGGGGTCTTCGGGGTCGGGAAATCAACGTCCTCAAGTTTCGCTTTGACGAAAAACACGCAATACGTTCATGCATCCCTAAATCGGATCAAAATCACATCTAACCAAATTGCCAACCTCGAGAGAAATGCAGCTCTGCAAGACCTAGCAGGCACAAAAAAATGAGTTTAGGTAGGAAAAGGGAATCAGTGTCTCCGAAACGGCCTCCTCAAAATCGCTGTACTAGGATGAAGAGGAGTCACACTCAAATTACAAACTAGCGGCTTACTTGTCAACACACATACTCATGTATTTTTGTTCCCGTCCATGGCCTTTAACTTTTTAGCCCTGTAAGATGATAACAGAGCGAAACTACTCTTGCTGTATCGCTGAGGCCTGGCTGAGGCTAAGTCGGTAGGAGGCGTGTTGGGAGACTTGAGCGCAGGGCGGGGCGGGGCGGGGTGGGGTAAGGAACGACGCCCGCACAATGCAACCCTCCAAACATATTTCGCTCGCTTTGTGGCTTCGGTCGTCTTTCCCCGTAGCTGGCCCTTTTCTGGACTAGCATAAGTATTGAACGAAACACTGGGTGGGACGTTCGGACAGTTGTACACTTTATTGGGACACGAGTCACGTGTGCAAACTGACAGAACAGTAACAAGTGATCAGGTTTTTCTGTGCGCTAGTCCTCATGCAGGGTGCGATGGGGTATTTACTCCGCGAAAACTTGTCCAGAGTACTCCGTATTACACTGCCAGAAATTTCCACGGTAATTAGTACGGTTTTTCCCCGTTAATTTTTTACCAGGTCCGGACCGTTTTTATTGGGTACGGTCAGTCCGTACGACCTATGACCGTAAATTTCACGCGGGCCTATTTTTCAACTTTTTTCGAAGTTTCAAGAAACTGAAACTATGGAATTGATCACGGAAAACACCATATTTTTCAGATACGGTCGTTCCGTCACCAAACAAAACTGGGTTTTACCATAGCATCGGCAGAGCATGGGGTACGGAATTTTTAACAGTGTACACTGTATTACGCGGTATTACACCGGTATTACATAGAAAATTTTGCAATATTAGAGCATATTTTGATATTTTTTGGTATTACATTACGCGTAATACCGTGTAATACCCAGTCAGGTGTACAGGGTATTACAGACGTGAATGCCCCCTCGGCAGGGTGTTCGCGTAGCCGGGAGCTGGGCGCATTGCTTGGCGTTCGCACCGAGGGCGCATTCTCACAGACTATACTCGATATCAGAGGTTATTACACCGATATTTTACACAGGATTCAATCAGCATATTTTAGTGTTTCCCGGCGTTACAACACGGGTTTTCCCGCGTTATACAGAGATCAGGTGTCCAGCGTATTACTGATGTGAATTCCCCCTCGGTTCGCACTGTATCGCACACGATGCCTCGCTTTGCAGAGAGTGAGAGTAATAGATATCCACACTGGACGGAGCGATGAGCTTGGCGGTGCACTTTTAAAATAGATTAGAGAGCGCTGCGCTGAGCTGCACATTACAGTTACAATCAGAGACTCTTTTCAGTTCCGCGGCGAAACGAGAACAGAATGGCGCAGCTCTTTTGAGAGAAACCGTGACACCAACGAACTTCATTTTGAGGGACGCTGAGATAAGAGGTTGTCAGAGGTTGCCCTATCAAAAAAGTACTCCAAGTTAATTGCGATTCTGTGAGCAGTGTATGACAAGTCTTTTTTCTCTTGCCGGATCTGGTAGAATCATCACTTGCCGAAAGGCACTTTCCACGCGAACACTAAAAAGAATCCAAAAGACTTAATAATTAATTCGGTTCAAACATGTTAGAGGAGCAATAGAGTAAGCGGGCAGCCAGCCGGCGCGCCGGCCCGGCAGCATTGGCCGGGGCCATTCAACTAAGCTATTCTGGGCTTCACAAATCAGGGAATGTATTTGAATCGCTTTGCCCAGCGACGCGCGTGGCATGGCGTGGCGCGACGTGGCGTGGCGTGGCGTGGACGGCGACAAAACAAACTCGTGTGAGAAGGCCCATCCTCCCTCTTCCTCTTGCCTGCTTATTACGCTGGCAATGCTTTCACTAATACTTTCATCGCCCCGGCCCCCGCCACACTGCCCTAAGAAAAAAAAAGAGAGAAAAAAGTTCAATTAAAGTACAATCAGCACTGGTCAAGTCCTTGCCTGCTCGATGTGTTTTTCGGCTAGCACGGTCTTTTGAGGTACAAAGTGCGGTAACATTTAACATGGATCCTTACACTGGGGAAGAAAAACAAAGATTCACTATGAGAGCTAATATATCAGCTAACATGGCACCAGTTGAAAATATTACCTTTGTCAGCTAATTTTTGACAGATAAAGCTGCTAGCCTTTGCTACACCAGATCGGTCTTTTTCCAGAACAGAAAAAAAATTAGCTAAGGTAGCTGATATTTTATCTAGTGCATATCCAATTAATACGGATTTTTTTCCCGTGTATGGGAGGTACACTAAGAAAAGAACGAAAAAGTCATGCTTATGATCTGAACAAACTTAGTGTCTTGGTTTAGTTTACTTTGGTGCGATTTTTCCGGATTTTTTCTGACAGTGAGGGTATCATGGAAGGGCCTAGCGGCGTAGCCCATGCGGCGCGCTCTTCACTGGCGGCGGCTGTGCCATCAAGGAGGTGGTGGTCAGGGAGGTCATTGCTGTCGTCTGCACTGCACCGCACCCGCTCAACGTTTAGATGTGAGCCGGATACTGTCACAAAAGCGGGGCGGGGCAGGGCTTGAACCCCTCCTTTTGTGTCTGCGGAGCAGCTGCCTCTGTCCGCCTGATCACACCGCGTCCATGCACACACATACACACACTCACGCTCATCCATATCAATCCATACCCCGCGGGGGCAGCGCGCCGCGCCGGGCAGCAAGTGTGCGCAGCCGGCACGTGACTGCACCCGCACCCCGCCCCTCGCCCGCCCCGCACTCTTCAACTCGGGTGATCTGTTGCGCACTGGAAAACTAAAGTTGTGGCTCGGGGAGCGTCAACCTGCTTCATACCGTGTAACACCGATGCACTGACACAAGCTTCCGGTGAATTTCACTGTAAGCTACAGTGAACCCTGCAGCACTGTAGCCTTGCGGTGAAAATTCACCGTAAGTTACAGTGCTGCAGGGATCACTGTAGCAAGCTTACAGTTAAATTTACCGTAAAGTTTGAACAGTGTGCCCGGAATACCGTGTAATACCCTGTAATACAGCAATGGTAATACCTGGTAATACTACGACTGATACGTGTAAAACGGGGTAGGAAGTACAGGAACCGAGGGGTTACTGTCCCCTCCTGAGCGCCCCGAAAGGGCGCCGGGAAGCGCACAGAAGAGGCGCGAAAATGATTCCTCAAAGGGCGTCAGGCTGGGCGGACCGAGATTCAGTAGTGGGGCGCCAAAGGGCTGCACCCTACTGACCAAACAACATTCCTACGCCCAGTGTTGCCAGAAAAGTAGGCAAAAAGTCGCCCAAACACAGCGGAGTAAAGCTGGCTGCATTTGCGCCTGCCTACTAGGCAACGTAAACGCTCTTGTGCGAAGGTGTTGCCTAGTAGGCAGGCGCAGATGCAGCCCGCAACACTCCGCTGTGTTTGGGTGACTTTTTGCCTACTTTTCTGGCAACACTGCCTACGCCCTTACTTTTATGTGCATTGTAGGGTGTCAATAAACATTGTCCGTAAGTGTAGTGGCGTGCGGCGTAATAGTGAAAGCTGCACATAGGACTCATGCGTTCTGATGTGGATACCTTGATGTGAGACAGTACCGCACTTTTTGGTGTAGGACCGACGTCTGATACTTTTTCTGGAGGCACGATGATGTGCCTGATAGCTTTTGGTGCGAAAAACGGTGGATGGACATCTTACAATCGCTGCATTCCGAAATTCCCGAAGGCTGGTAAAAAGGAAGCAGTAATCCAAGTGGGCAACTGTCGCTTTCTTGCGGTCGAATGAATTACAGGTAGTTCATACGTTCGAAGATGAGCGAACGCACATTCATCCGCTTACAAGGTGTAGCCAGGTGTACGAATAGGCATTCGCTCGCAGCGTCAAGTGTGTGAATAGTTTTTAAGTGCAATCTTCGAAAAGTGTGGGCTTAGGCTTGGAGTCACCCGTGCGTCCAACATCCAATGCGGTTTGTCCGCGTCCCCTCCATCGAGCCGCGAGTGACGCGCCTCACGCTGCCGACGACGGCGAGGTCGCCACGGGCACAGTCGCGGGGTGGGGCGGGGAGGGGCGGGGCGCGGTCACTTGTCGATCAGCCACACTCCCCTATTACCCTTCCCTTCCCTCCGCCCCGCTCCCCGCTGCACCTCCTCGCCTTGGCTCTTTCTTTTTAACGATAGGCGCTCGGCTCGGCTTTGGTGTTGGCTCGGCTCGGCTCGGCCCGGCCGCCAACAAAACGGGCAGCGCTCCCGCCCTGAGCTCAGTCGCAGCCGCAGCCTTCAGCCCCTCAGCGCTCTCAGCCGCAGCCAGCCGCAGCCGCAGCCCCTGCACCAGCCCGGCCCGGCCACGCCCCGCCCTGCTCCACTCTCCGCCACGCCGCACCGACAAGTCGCCGGTCCTGCAGCGGAAGCAGCGTGTCTCCAAGCTCCACGCCCTCCAGCGTCCGCCCGGTCCGCCCCGCGGCCGTGTTTGAATCGCCGTGCTCCCCCGCCGCCCTGTGCGCCGCGCCTGCAGGCCTGGTCCGCCCCCCGCCCCGCGCCGCCCCCTCTTCACCTTCCCCCGCTGGTCCACAACTAGGAGGAATGCGAAAAGACTGCGATTGTCTGGTGATCCGTTCCCGTACCTGTCAGCTGCATCAGACGTGGAAGTGGCTGCACCAGACCCCGGCCCTGCACGAGTACATGGTCACCCTCTTCAGCCCTTCGAAGCGTCAGTGAAAACAGACTTCATTAGGCCTGACTTTTTAACTAATTCCCACCGTCATCAGTGAGTGGCATTTTAGCATTTGACCATAACCCTAGTTTTGTTAATATTTAATTTTATACAGCAAGATATTTTGCTGTTAAGTATTTTGTGTGAGCTCTGACTGCTCAGTGCACACTGAGAAAGAACAATGGCCCTAGTCATGAAGAGTGTCCTTGCAAGCCGCTTTTGTGCGTCCTTCCGTACTGCTGTGTTGATCAAACACAGCTCCTCTGCCAAGTTTTCCATTGCTGCTGCTGGGAAAAAAGGAAGCCATTCTGCGCCTGAGGAAGACATAAAAAAATCAGTGTTCATATCTCAATCCAAAGATGTCTTCAGCAATCTGGCGCTGGAGGATTGGATGTACCGCAACATGGACTTCTCCAAGCATCACATTTTGATGCTATGGCAAAACTCTCCCACTGTTGTCATTGGTCGTCATCAAAATCCCTGGCTAGAGGCTAACCCTCAAGTGCTTTCTGAGAATGGAGTTGAAGTTGCCAGACGCAATTCTGGTGGTGGAACTGTTTACCATGACAATGGTAACTTAAATTTGACTTTCTTCACTGCTCGTGATGTTTATAATAGGCGACGCAACCTAGACCTTGTAACTAGAGCTCTTTTCAGAGAATTTAATCTATACTCCCAAGTTAATTCCCGAGAAGACATCGTCATCAATGGAAATAAGGTAAGCAAAAAAATATTTGGTCCTTTCACTAGTTAAAACTGTATTGTATTGCCATTTTTCTAACTCAATTTGACTGTATTTGATCTTTTAGATTTCTGGCACTGCATCCAAACTTGGCAACCCAAATGCGTATCATCATTGCACAATTCTAGTCAATGTAGACAAGACTGTACTCCACGATGCCCTTTGCAAACATGATGTAAGTTTTTCTTCTAAAGTATTTTAAGATCAGTCTCAAATTTCTTCATTCAGTGTTAAGATGATCTAGGATATGCTAATATTTAATGTCCCATGATTAACATATAAATTTCCTGAGATATATGTGGTAGACTCTGGATTTTAGAATGCAGATATATCATATGAAATGTGAAGCCATTTCATATTAGACTCCTCATTTGATTCTTTGATGAGATGATTTTCCTTTTCAAAGTGGGGATTTGATTATCTTTCAGCTACTGATCTAGCCAAAGCTCCTCATTGCAAACCGTTGAGAGCTGTCAATATCCAGGGATCTTGTAAACTTTTAATCTCAGCCAAAGCTAAAAAGAATTGTGCAAAACTGTGTCCCCAAAATACAAACTTTATGTGGTTGGAATGAACAGCATACTGATAAGTTAAAATTTTCATTCTTTAATTCCAGAAGGGGATCACGACCACAGCTACTGCTAGCGTACCATCCCCAACTGTAAATCTGCAAGAAGTAAATCCTAATGTGTCAGTAGAAAAATTGCTGAGTGCTCTGGGATGGGAGTTTCTTCGTTCATCTCCTCTTAGCCTTAAAGATGGTGGGCTGGACTATGCCTCTGCCCAAGGTGGTTTTCAACTTGTGAACCCAACTGAGGATTGGTTCCCAGGTTAGGATTAATTTATGTCTCATTGCATTCGTCTTTCTCTTTCTATCATTGCTAGTATTGGTGAAATGCTTTCTGACTGCAGGACTAGACAAGATTCGCGAAGAATTTGTCAGTTGGGCGTGGCGGTATGGAAGAACTCCCGAATTTACTGTGTCTCGATCCTTCCCTGTACCTCATCTGATTGCCCGCGAATCAGGAATGCCTCTTAAGGATGTCAAAGAGGAGCTTGCTATCTCTTTGAAAGTTGTGAAAGGTGTAATTGAAGATGTTACTTTGAAAATCCCTCCCAGTATGATGTCTGCCAGAGGTAAGAAATAAAAATATCACTTCTATTTTCAATGTCAGCTGTGTGGTGGTATTGACTAAAACTGCTCTCAGGTTTCACAGGAGATGCAGAGGTTTTAACTTCTCTCCGAGGGAAACGATTTTGTGAGTCAGCTATGGAAATTCTTGGAGAGTCCTTGGGCCAATCTGAATCACAGACTTTGAGTCCTGAACAATTCGGCACTTCATCAGAAACAGAAGGAGAGAGATTTGTTGCAGACTGCATGCGCCAGGTAATAAAACCATGTAATGTTGACTCTTTTCATGAACTTTGATAAAATTATATCATAATTAAAATGAGTTGCACATGAAGTGTGTTTTCAATCTGTGCAATATTGTGTGTCATTAATAAAAGAATATGAAACTGAAATGAGGTTTTACATTTCAGACAATGATGGCTGTTTGACGGGGAGCACCCCGGCCTCTTGCGAAGAACTAAGAAAAGCAACTGTACTGAAGATGCCGGGGTAGGGTACCTGTAATAAAGAATATCTTTCTATTCTTTAGAAATTGTACCAAATACTTTTTTCCATTCTGTAAGGAATGCAGGAATGTTTGGAAATTTGTATTTGTTACACAGATGCTCACTCTACATATGAAGCAGACTGAAGTGGAATTGATGCCTGATAGTCATATTGTCCAAAATTAATTTAAGTCTTCCTATGGAATTGTGATAAAAAGCAATTTTGTGATGTTTGCCTCAACTCCATTTCATTCTGATCATTCAATACAATCAAGTCTACCAAAATTTTAATAACCTAGTGTACATAAATCAATTTTTGTAATATAAATTTAATTTTATTCCATTTTTTTCTTTCTTTTACAACTGATTTGACCATTTTAAATGAGCAAAAACAGTCTGAAATGATACTCATCTGGTTTGATCGCCCATCACTGCCATGCACTTAAAAGCCAAATAACCTGGAATATGTTCCTTTAACACTGTAAAGTTTAAAGAAATGAGTTGTAAACTGTTTATTAAATTTTGTTGTCTACATTTAGAATGTTTTTTTTTTTTTGTTAAAATTAAACAGAACTAAAAGGTCAACAACACTGAAAAACCAAGAAATATCAAAGCCAACAACAATATGTCTTCAACTCCAAGATAATATGTACAAACACCAGCCCAAATAAAACAAGGCAGAACTTTGATGTGAAAAGTCTAATGACAAGCCTTAAATGTTGATACTTGATGTTATTTTGTAACAACAAGATCAATACATTCATCTCCCTCTAACTCATAATCAGCAGGAGTGCTGTCAGGGGAGAGATGATCTCCATCGAACATCAGTTTTATGGTACTGTATGGAATTTTAAGTTCCTCAGATAATTTTGACATCAGCACAGATATCTTTTCGTGTGGATAGGTGAAAACTGTATGCTTCTCTTTCACACCTTTCCTCTGAATGGAAAGTTTCAGAGCATTTGGATCTTCATCCTGTTGATCCTCTCCATTTTGTGTCACTTTGGAAGCTACATCAGATGCATCTATAACACCACCCTCTGGTATGATGCAGAACAGAAAAATGAAGAATAGTGATGATAACAGTTCAGTATACTTAAGGAAAAAGTTAAAGATTGAGCAAATTTTACCGAGTGATGAGACCCCAATGCTTAGAGATTGAGGAGTGTCATTTGGTGATACTGTTTTATCCCTGAGGGTGAAAAGTATTCTCCCTTCTTCAACACCCTCTAGCTGAGCATAATGAGTAAATATTTCCTTGATTTTTTGGAACTTGATAACAGAAAAAGCATACTCTGATAAGAAATTTTTCACAAGAGAGAAAAAAAAAGAAAGCAAATGTTTCTCAACAAATACTCACTTTGCGTAAGGTAAAATGCTGAGTACTGCAATTTTTCCAAACAACCCGCACTCTGACTTCTGCATTTGGATCTTCAGCACGCTCAGGCTCTGGCTCCAAATCCTCCACATCCTGAAAAGAAAACATATTGGTATTGATTGTTCCTGCTCTTTAAAAGAAATATAGCTCATGGATACTAAATATAACACTATCAGAGACTAAATTCCGAACCTGATCAAATGAAAAGCTTGAGCCATTAATTAAGGAATCTTCAAAAATATCTTTGGAACTGTCTTCAACACAGAGAACATCAGAATCATCAAGATCTGAAGTATGAGAGGCATTTCTACGTGACTTCCTAGAACCAGCAGCACTATGAGAACTCTTCATGTTTCTTCTGCCTTGTCTAGTCACCCTCCTGGTTGAAACAGGTGGACTGAAAGATCAAAAAATTTAACTCAAAATTTCATGTTAAATTAACAGTGTTAAAAACTTTTGTATAAAAAAATTGACTGACTCAATTACATCAGTAGAATCATCTAGAATTAGAACTGGATCAGGCTCTTCAATTTGTGAGGGAACACACACATCATTCAATGTTTCTGCTTCAGGAGAAGGTTCAGGAGAAGGTTCAGGAGAATTTCGATGATTTCTTTTCCTCTTTTTCGAGAGAGGTGGAGGAGCAACATCAGTTTCTTTAAAATCAACATCAACAAGATCAGCTCCTACATCTAAAATAGGTGATAATTTGGTTAGTCAGTAGAATTGTAGGAAAATACCACAATGTCATTATAATTATAAAAATATTAAAAGAATTAAATAAAGCTAATACTTAGAACATACCAACAAAGCCATTAGGCTTCAAAAGCTCATCATCAGATGAATCAGAGTAAGACATTTCTGCAGGGCCAATGAATCAAGTTAACACACAAATAAGTAAATTGATTTTGAATTACAGCATTTTCTACACTAAAATCAAAACTGAGAACCTAAAAGACGTAAGGACAATACTTCTGAAACGTTCTTTCTGAGTTAGCACCAAATAACGAAGCGAACATTCATTTCGGAGAACGACAGTTTCGTGATCTGCTTTTATCTTTCGAAACACTAAAATGTTGAGTCGTAATGTTTTTTGTAAGTGGTAACAGGCCAATAGGTTATGTTTTCGTTTTCGTTTCCTTTCATAAGCGCAATGGCCGATGGCGGGCTGGCGGGGCGGGCCCGGCGGCACGTTCTTCCACCACCCCCCTCACCCTCTGTAGACTGGTTATAGAAGGCGCTTCGGCGCTTCGAAAAATTTGGGTTTACTCACTTTACTGACGCTGACAGCAGCTGAAGGCTGTTGTCCGTGATGGGAGCAAGCGAGCAAGCGGGAAGAAGGTGACACCGGGAAACCCGGAGCTCCGAGCCGTCTCCAGGACTCACGCTCACGACTGGTGTTTTTTTATTTAAACTTTTAACTTTACCACGACTTTATGCAGACGCAGCCCGAGTAGAGAATGCCAACCTGACCCCCACGCAACGCCTTAAGAAGGCTTACTTTTTTCGAATTAAACGCGTTGAAAGCTATTGTAATTTTCGTAGATTGTCAGAAATAACTCAAATACGAAAATTTTCGTGTTTTGGGACGATTTTTGCCATTTTTAAAATGCAATTCGGAAAAATCCGCGTTGTGGGTAAATATGGGAAGTTTGACAGCATGTAGGGGAGAACCGGTTTGGAGTGTATGGTATGGATTGAAATGGCTCTGCGTTGTTGTTTATGCTAGCTAGTACAGGTCAGGTTAGTTTATGTGCCCGGTTTAATTTTTAAGTAAAGCGTTTGGATTACAATTTAGATCGTGTGCAACTCACTTCTACAAGAACTAAAATGGATATAGGGGAGTTGCTGTCGTATAAGGTTTGTCAAGTCCTTGAAAACTCAAGTATAACATTTCATAGAATTTATCCTGACTGATTTGCTATATTCTTATGAATTCAATTCTGATTTAGTTATCGAGAAATTTTCATTATTTAATCGCACTATTTTACATGCCTTTTTTTCCAGCCTGCACCCACCCCGAAAAGGCCAAACGATGCTGATAGAGATGACGATGATGAAGAAGCTGAATATGAAAGGTATCGCAAACAGAGAAGAGCTCACTCTAGTAGCAGTAGCTCACGAGATAAAGAACGTGAGCAGAAAGCTAAAATCGAGAGGATGAAGCTCGAGATAGAACAAATGTCTGCTGCTGCAAAGAAAGCAGAGGAAGAGGAAAGAGAGAAAGTCCAGAAAATTGTTGATAGTGTAGAAAATGCAGAGGTTCGTCATGTCTCCCTGAAAGTTTGCTCTCTTTTCAATGCTTGTGTGTCAACTTATTTAACTATTACCATGCTTTCTATGGTTGTCAAACATGGTTTGAATCACTTACAGACTGAGGTTTTGGATGAAACAGCCATGAAAAGAATGATTCTTCAGTTTGAAAAGAAAACGCTGAAAAACCAGGAGATGAGAATAAAGTTTCCGGAAATGCCAGAGAAGTAATGCGTACTCTGCAAATCCAACAATGTGCTTTGTATACCCTTCCCAGTGTTAATCTCAGAGCAGGCATCAGGAAGTGTGTGCCTGCCTTGGCATTTACTTAGAAGTGTTTAGTTGCAAATGCACATACCTTAGTGTGTACTTGCAGTAGAATAGCGCTGTAGCAAGTACTCACTTTTTGGTGAGTGCCATGGCAAGCTTTTACTCCTTAGTGCTTACTTTTGAGCACACATTAGGAAAAGAGTACTCAGCACTCTGTTTGGTTTGCAGAGAAAATGAAATTCTAATATTTTCTTCAAATTTGGAAATAAATTTTATTTTGTTCTTTGTTTAGGTTCATGGAGTCAGAAGTTGAATTAAATGATTGTATTGTTGAGCTGCATGCCTTGGCTACAGTCCCTGATCTATATCCCTTGATGGTGGAATTAAATGCAATTCCTTCCTTACTTGAGTTGCTCTCTCATGAAAATACAGACATAGCAGTTGCTGTTGTAGACCTACTACAGGTAACATCATCAGGATTGCTCTTTAAGTATTCTTCTTAACCAGATCTTCTTACTCCTGCATTTCTTTCAACTAAATCATTTTGTGCCTCTTAAAGGAATTAACAGATGTTGATATTCTACATGAAAGTAAAGATGGAGCAGATGCCTTAATGGAAGCCCTCCTTTCACAACAAGTTTGTCCTCTTCTAGTTCAAAATTTGGAACGCCTTGATGATTCAGTGAAGGAAGAAAGTGATGGTATTCATAACACCTTAGGTAAGCTTCATCAAATCTGAATTAATTTCACAACAAAGGACTCGTTTGTACTGGATAGCTGGTTTTTACAGCGGTTTTCGAGAACATCACAGAACTTCGTCCTGAAGTTTGCGCTGATATGGCTAAGCAAGGTTTACTTCAGTGGTTGATGCGACGTTTACGAGTAAAGGCACCATTTGATAATAACAAACTTTATGCCAGTGAAATTCTATCAATACTTCTCCAAAACACACCTGAGAACCGTCAAATGCTTGGTGATATGGATGGCATTGATGTAATTCTTCAACAACTTGCTGTAAGATAATTTTGTTTCATCAAACCGTTCAGCAAAAGTAAACCTTTTTTTTTCTTTAACTGAAAGCATCTGTCATTTGTATTGCTATGTTCCAGTTTTACAAGCGCCATGACCCTTCATCTAGTGAGGAACATGAAATGATGGAAAACCTGTTTAACTGTCTTTGCTCTGCACTGATGTATGCCCCAAATCGTGACCGTTTTCTTCGTGGTGAAGGACTTCAGCTTATGAATTTGATGCTCAGGTACAAGAACTTGGAATATTTCTCAGTCTCTAATTTTTCCTGTCTTTCACTGAGTGTTCAGTACGTTTCATACTTCTGTTCCTGTCAGGGAGAAAAAATTGTCCAGAAATGGTTCCTTAAAGGTTTTGGACCATGCCATGTCTGGTCCAGATGGTAAAGAGAACTGCAATAAATTTGTGGATATCCTAGGTCTGAGAACCATTTTCCCACTGTTCATGAAAACCCCTAAGAAGAACAGAAAGCGCATTTTAACCACAGAGGAGCATGAAGAACATGTAGTGTCTATCATTGCCTCAATGCTTCGGAACTGCAGAGGTCCTCAACGTCAAAGGCTTTTAAATAAATTTACAGAAAATGATCATGAGAAAGTGGATCGCCTCATGGAACTTCACTTCAAATATTTAGAGAAAGTAGAGCAAGTTGATCAACAAATTGAAGATGAAAGAAGAGTATGTTGCTGCTCACTTTGTAATCAACCCATTTGAAATTTAAGTTCCTTTATCCTGTACATTGTAAATTTCTAGGATCTCGGAGAGGGTGAAGATTCAGATGAAGAAGAAGGAAATTACCTGCAGAGACTTGATGGTGGACTTTTCACCTTACAATTAGTAGATTACATAATTTTAGAAGCCTGCACAGGAGGTGCACCTTCTGTGAAACAAAGAGTCCTCCAAATTCTGAATCTTCGTGGCAAATCTGTGAAAACTATTCGGCACGTAATGCGAGGTAAAGATCCTGCTCCCTTAGAGTCTAATAATTGTTGAACCAAACAAATCTATGTAATTTGTTTGTTTTCAGAATATGCTGGAAATCTAGGTGATGCTGGTGATAAAGAATGGCGAGATGCAGAGCAGCAACACATTCTTCAGCTAGTGGATAAATTTTAGAACTACAGTGTAGTTTTCTTTACTGGAACTGTTCATCAACTATCAACTTTCTTACCACATCTTATCTCACATCTGTCAGCTTTTAAAATATATATGCAGTTTTTTCTCTTTTTGGAAGAAAAGTGAAGAGAAGATACACTTATGTAATAATGATTTTTATCTTTAATAATCCTAAACTTTTTACACAGCTAAAGACTTTGTAAGATAAAGCTCTGCTTGAGTTGTGACATTACAAGAAGAACTTGCGACGACTGGTTTCAATTTCATGCCGCCTTCCTTCACTGGTCCACTCATACTCTCCTGTTTTACTGTCAAATGTTCCATGTTGTAGTGATCTCAGCTTCATGGTAAACCGTGGCCCTAGCTCTCTTAGAGCAACTCTCTTTCCATTTTTGAATTCATACCTGTAAGTAGGGGGATTACAAGTAGGGGGATTATAATTGACAAATACTAATGGAAACACAGTTTGTAAGCTTCAAAGAAACAAACCTGTGATGTCGAAAAAATATATAATCTCGCTGATTGTGGAAAGTCACAGCACGTCTTCCTTTGAACTGAGGGTCAAAGTGAAAAAGTGAAGCAAGCATTCGACTAACAGTTAAGCCAAGTCTAGTAGTGAAGTTGTTCAATATAACCTCAGGTCTATGATGTGTGATTTCTCTATGATTTCTCTAGAAAAGGGAAGACCATAAGGAAACAAAGATAAATACCACTTAATATGTCAGTACATTTAAGACAGCTGACTACTATTACCTTCAGTTCTGGAGTTATGCGGACATTGCTTAAGCGAAAATGTGCAGTTGGACCATTAGGTAAGTGAATTAGAAGTAGACCATCTAGGAAAGAGTTAAGAAAAGATGCCAAAAATGGAGTATTGTATCACAAATTAAAGACCTTTAACTTAGTGTGGGAAGGTAAGTTTTTAAAGTAAAGGATACTAGGCTGCCTCATATCTTCATTTATAATAATCACGTCAGTGAAACCTTCACGGATTGCACTTTGGCAGATCTTTTTGGTTCCTGAGCGGTTCCGATAGAGTGAGATGGAGTTAGGTATTATACGCGTGAGCTCTCTTCCAAATATCCGAGTTTTCTGTGATGAAATAAAGAGCACCTCTCAATCACCATGACTTCAGTAGTAGAACGTAGGTCAAGAAGACAGTTTACTTACCTTTAAAGGGTTGTCACAGTAGGTGATCAAGACTTTAGGCTCAACCTCCTGACTGAAGTAGGTGCTTAGTTCATCTAACTCATGGTCTTTCTCTATTTCAAGCTGCTTTTCATCAGTGATATGGACTGTAGTTTCATCAGGAACCCTTAAAGATTCAATGGTGTGCGGAACTTGTTTAGGGGCGCCCTCCTCTTCTCGTTTTTTACGTAAAGCCTTCTTGGCCTGAAACATTTTAACAAGAAGCATAGTAAGCACTTCAATTTCGTAGTAACGTCTCTTGAGACCGCTGCTTATTGATAAGAGAAAATGTAAATGTTAACATACATATGATGACATCACAATGAAATTACAACACACAACAAAATCAACTGAATTAAAAATGTTTAAGTTTGTTGTTTAGCTGGTAATAAATAAAAGGCATGTTTAAAGTAAGGAACTACATGGAAATATGTACCTTTTTCTTAGCCTTTTTAACCTTTGCATACTCTCGTCTTCGGACGTCTTTATTTTTGATTGAGCTCACGGAATCAGCTGATCTGGTGGGTAATTTCGTAGAATCGTCGACTTCTCCGTCCGACGAACTTTCAGAACCTAGATCATTACTCTTTCCCATTCTACACCAATTAGTTTGTTTGTCAACTCGTTTTTTAACCAGAACCTAACCGCTATGTACCACGTTGTTTTGTTTCAGTACCGTGTGGCCTGTGGCGCTGCTCTGCTCACGCACTACTGCTGCCGACGTTGAAGCAAAGCAACACTTGGGAGAAATAGGGCAGGCGGGCGCAAAGAGGCGGGATAATACAAACTGAATGGTTGTGGCGTTTTGCCAGTATTGCTCCTTTACTCTGTATATCTGGATTGTGAGTTCTCTCCCTCTTATTTTTTTCGTG
Organism: Frankliniella fusca; assembly: GCA_029379305.1. Lineage (NCBI taxonomy): Eukaryota > Metazoa > Arthropoda > Insecta > Thysanoptera > Thripidae > Frankliniella > Frankliniella fusca. Next base: position 326,024 of record JAHWGI010001270.1, on the reverse strand, counting down.
TATTAGTTTTCGTTCAACTAAAACGTAAAAGGTTCTTCTTTTGATACCATAAAGGCTTTAAACATGTGTGGGTTGTTACAATAGCCAACATCCAGGGTAATGATGCCTCTTCTAGGGCAGTCTGCCACTAAAGGCAATAAGTTTTTTCTTTGTTTGGTCCTTAGTTTAGTGTGCTGGGTCAACAGTGTAGTGCAAAAGTGGAGTGGGGGCTGGAAAAGGGCACAAACAAAGGTATTGCCCTTTAAAAACTGAGGGACTTTATTGCACAACATCCGTCGCCAATTGATACTGATGGCATGAACAAAATGGAAAAGAATTGTTTTCAGCTGATAATTTATTGGGTATTTTCTTGAGTATTAAAATGCAACAAATTCATCATGAGTCTTCAGTACCTTGAATGTCTTCTTGCTTTTAGCCCAAGTTTTAGATTGCCCCACAGCAGCAGCAATGGCATTTTTCCTCCTTTTAACTAAAACAACAATGAGGAAGAAAATTTAAAAATACACACACCACAAAAAACATTTTAAATTCATAACACAAACTACTTACCTTTCTTTTGCATTCTATGCTCTTCCCACTCTTTTTGATACAAATTGTAGAGCTGCATGGTAGCCTTGGCATCTTCTACAGAGCTGTGTTCACCTGTTTGTATAGTAACACCAAGTATTTCTTGAGCTAATTTTTTCAAAGATGGTGTGCGACCATTTGTTATATTTCTAAAGAGTCTGAACCTAGATGTATCTCTTATCATTTTAGGAGGGTGATTTATTAATAACACCTTCATGTCATTCCTCAAAGCATGGCCGACGAGGATTCTTCCATCCAATATCGCTGCCACTTCCCTTTGAACTACTTCAAATTCTTCACCCCGCTTAAGATCACTTGGGCGGACACCACTAACTTTAGTTCGATAGTCAGCAACTTTTTCCTTGGGCTTCACAAAACGATCATATACACATTCTCCATGTTGATTTACTAATGAGACTCTTGCAAGTATACTTTCTTTTCCATCAAACACACCCACCATTTCACAATCCATAGCTATACATCTGGTTAATTCATGTTTCTGTGCCTCTGTCTTGGGATCTAATTCAGTCACATAACTGTCATCTGATGTGAAGTCAACCGTTGGAGCCTCCGGAATTACTGCTACAGCTTTGTGACTTGGTTTGCTAAAGCCTTGTCTATTTGAATCCTCTTTTATAGATGTATTAGATTGTGGAGCAATCTTTTTGCTCACCGGTTTAGAAGATTTTGGTAACTGTCCAGAAGCTAGAAATGCTTGCCAATTGCTCGACACTTCATCTTTAGACCGCCTCACATTTGAAACAAGTTTGTGCAAACTGTCCTTGGGTTTATCTTGGATGATTCCAGCAGGTTTGAATTTCCTCTTCTTTTTAGTTTTCATAGTACCCTGATTTTTTAAGAGCTGCTGTGTTGCTTTTGAACCAGTATCATTTGCATGTTCTTTTGAATTTTTAGGTTTTTTATTAACCATGCTGCGAATCTGAAACAGAAGTCATAACCCATGATTTTACACATCGGCGAATAATCGAAGCGACTCCAAAAGGTTAAAACTAAAGTGTGATGTTCTCTTACGATAGTTTTCAATTATATTAACAAAGTTGTGTTAATCAAATGACAAATATCCCAAGGGATACACTGGGATACACAAAAGTGCAGAAAACAGCGTGACAACAGACGACAGCGACAGAACGACAAATGCGAAGAACAACAATGCGCCTTGTCGCTATGCTGCTGCTGTGCTTCTCCAATTAGGCACAGGGGAGTCATTACATTAGTCTTGTGGTGGCTGTGGCCTTCACGCGGGCCGCGGGAAAACACGGTCAAAACAGAACAGATCCTTACTGACATCTTTGAGAAAGACGGTATAGGTTAAGCAGAATTTTCGAATATTTGGTATTTGGTCTCTGTATTCACATAAGTGTCTGTGATCGGGTTAGCGAATGAACTGCTGCATACTAACTCAAAATGCCTTGTGAGATCATAACCCTTCAGCTTGGCCAGTGCGGAAATCAAAGTGAGTAGCGTTTTCTTGTTGTCAGATGTCAATTGTGAAAACTACTGTCGTGTATTCAAGCTTTTGAAAAATTGTACAATCTATCGAATTTAGTTGTAAGTTGTTTGGTCGTTCTTTAGAGGAATGCGCACTGATATTGTTGCTTTTCTGGAAGTTAAGTGTAATGGGAGCTTATTTCACCTTTTGGCCTATTCACTTTTATTAGTTACTTTCTTCCTTGAGTCAGACAACACTTGCAAGCATTGTATGTTTCTGCTTACAGTTGGATTCGAATTCTGGAAACGATTATGTGCTGAACATGGCATCAGCCCTGAGGGAATTCTAGAAGACTTTGCTACAGAGGGAACAGACCGTAAAGATGTGTTCTTTTATCAGGTATGTTCAGGATTGCATTGAAAAGGTAGCAATTATTTCTCTTTAATTTCCTATGATAACTGAAATCCATTTATGTTTGCGATATAGGCAGATGATGAGCACTACATACCACGAGCTGTGCTCCTTGATCTGGAACCCCGGGTCATACATACCATCATGAATTCTCCCTATGCAAAGGTTAATTATAATCTTGAAGTAGTTTATTTTCTTAAATGCCAATGATAACAACCTTTCTATTGTTTCTTAATTTTTCCTAGCTTTACAATTCAGAGAACATCTATCTTGCCAAGCATGGAGGTGGTGCTGGAAACAATTGGGCCTCAGGTCACTCACAAGGAGAAAGGTTGCAGGATGAGATTTTTGATATTATTGACAGAGAGGCTGAAGGCAGTGACAGTTTAGAGGTGATTGGAAGTGAAGAGTGTCAAATTTAACAGAATTCAGTAATTTGTTACCTACAGGGAAAATTAATTCTTCATTTCCAGGGTTTTGTTCTGTGTCATTCCATTGCTGGAGGAACCGGCTCTGGTTTAGGTTCATATCTTCTTGAAAGACTTACAGACCGATTCCCAAAAAAATTAGTGCAAACATACAGTGTTTTCCCTAATCAGGAAGAAATAAGGTGTGAATTATATCTCAATGTCTTAACCACCCATTGTTGAATGTCAATGTTTCTTTTCTAATTATCTTATCTTATGTTTTTCATGTTTTAGTGATGTGGTGGTTCAGCCTTACAACTCACTTCTTACCTTAAAGCGCCTTACTCAGAGTGCTGATTGTGTTGTGGTTTTGGACAACACAGCCTTGAACAGAATTGCTACTGATCGTCTTCACATTCAAAATCCATCATTTGCCCACATAAATACTCTAGTTTCTACAATTATGTCTGTAAGCACGACCACTCTGAGGTATGTATTTCTTTGCCATTTTTTGTTGATATTTCTACACAACCCATTGAAGTTGTCTGATTCATGTGATGTCTATTTATTATCTATCTGAAAATTGAAGGTACCCCTCTTATATGAACAATGATCTGATTGGTCTTATTGCCCCCCTCATCCCAACACCTCGATTGCATTTTCTCATGACGGGATACACACCACTCACAACTGATCCAGAGGTATAAGGTCTTCTCCAATTGAAATTTTAGTATTTTCTATCAATTTGAGGTGCATATCTTTGACGGTTTTGTGCTTTTGAATTGTTTCAGGCCACGTCTGTCCGTAAAACGACTGTATTGGATGTCATGCGAAGACTTCTCCAGCCTAAAAATATGATGGTTTCCACAGCTATAGATAGAAATGCTGCCCATTGTTATATTTCTATTTTGAATATTATTCAGGCAAGTAGTCAGCAGAATTTGATAGCTGTCAAAATTTTGGTATATCTCATTATTGATTGTAAAAAAATAAAACTATATAAAAAAAATTGTTTTAGGGAGAAGTTGATCCTACTCAAGTCCACAAGTCACTTCAACGTATAAGAGAACGAAAGCTGGTCCAGTTTATTCCATGGGGCCCAGCAAGTATTCAAGTGGCCCTCTCAAGAAAATCTCCATATGTACAGACAGCTCACAGGGTTTCAGGACTAATGCTGGCAAATCATACAAACATCTCCTCTGTAAGTGGAAATTTTGTCAATTCTTCTCGAAGAGTAAATTTAGGTGCCTTTTAAATTAAAAATGCAATGACAGGATATCATAATTGTTTTAATGTATCAGAGTGTCAAAAGAGTAAAAAAAAAAAAATGATGTGGGCCTTCTCAAACCAAAAGTTTTGTTGATTTCCCTAAATAAGTATCACTGTGCTTCAAATGTAATATTTCTAAAAAAAAATGTTGTGCTTATGCCTTTTTTACCTGCAGACAAACTTACACCTTTCTTTTTCTTTTGTTTTCTTTCCAGCTGTTTGAAAGGGTACTGCAGCAATATGACAAACTTCGAAAACGGGAGGCATTCTTGGAACAATTCCGGAAAGAAAAAATGTTTGAAGATAACTTGGATGAACTGGATCATTCCAGAGAAGTTGTCCAGGAACTTGTAGACGAGTACAAAGCTGCAGCACGCCCTGACTATTTAACATGGGGTAATAGGCAAGTTTAGATTACCCTCAAAAGCTCATTCTATTCTACCAATGTGAGTCTGCTCTCTTCCATACGCTTTTCTTAAGCTGTTAATGTAATTTCTTGTAACAGATGTGTCATACTAGATAAGATAGTGTTGTTTTAATCACAAATTGCCCGGTTTTGAACTTTTCAAGTTCTCAATACCTCATGCCATGCCATGTCAGTGTTTTTTTTCTTGTTTTTTCTTACGACTCCATTTTGTTTTTAAAAATATGTTATTGATTGTGTTTTGATGGAATTCGTTACCCTTTCAAGCAACTTGGGGTTGATCATAACAATTATTTAAGTCATTTTTGTAATTTAATTTATTAATATTTATTTTAAAAAAATAGGCTTTTTAGAGGATCTGAAATTTCCTACACTTTATACATCACAGTCGTCTTGCCTTGAACACTTTTGTTGCTGCTCTATGTATAATTGTGTGTCTTCTGGCTAGTTCATCCAATATTTTATCATAGCCACCCCCAATTACAGTTGCACATGGGATACCACATCTTAGAATCTGCTCTAAAACATAGCAATCTCTTTTCATCAGCCCTGTAAATGTTTTGTAATAATACTGGTACCTTTCATGGACTAATTTGAAATAAATTAGGAATCTTTATTTTATACCTAAATCTGTCATTCTCAGGTATCCTAAGCTGTCAGCTTCGTGAGGGTCCACCCCTGCATCATATAGAACTAGGTCAGGCTGAAATGATTTCAGCACGAATGGCAAATGCTCCTGTAATGGAAATTTCAACTATTAGTACATTGACTCATGTTAAATGTGTTATTCTGAACACACGTGCAAGCTTGCCTGTAACAGTCTCATGAACTCATGGTCCCCATCTCCTTTACTTAAGTTAACATCTAGATCAGATTGCTGCTTTCTGAAAGGGAAATTCTGTTGGCAATGCATAGAAAAAGTGTAAACGCTGTCATTGTTTTGGAAGATATAGGCTGTTCCATCACCCTTTAAGAAAAAAACATCAAATTATCAGGAAACAAAATTTCCTTTTACTAAAGATTGATGAAATATGTCAACAGATTCAATTTTGACAAACCTGATGAACATCTAAATCAACTATTAAAACTCTGCTGATCTTTTTTGAATCTAAAAGCTTCTGTGCGGTTACAGCAAGGTCATTTATTAAGCAGAAACCAGCACCATGATCAGGAAATGCATGATGTGTGCCTCCTGCAGTGCTGCAGGCTATTCCTCTTTCCAGGGCAATTTCAGCTGCAAGCAGTGTTCCTCCTAAAATGAGTTTTGAAAGCCACACAAAGGTAAGTATATATGTATGTATTTCAATTGACTGGAGGATTTACTTTATTTTTGTCTAACTACCTGTTTCATACCTGACCCTACTAGCTAGGCCTGGTGTCCATTCAAATCCAGTCACTCTTTGTTCTTCTCCTGTCGTTTTACCATTGAAAAATTTATCAACATATTCAGCTGTGTGTACACTTTGAGCATTTATTGTTGATATTTGCTGAGGTTCAACTACCTGTCGGGCATAGAAAATTATTTATGAAGGTCATCTTTCTGACATTTGGACCATTTGAGAAGCAGTGCGTGCCAATGGGCGGGCTCGTGTAGGCTCCACTGTAAATGCTCAAATTGACAACAGCTAGCATGAGTCCTCAAGGGTTTTTAAAGTGCATCATGAAGTAGTTATTGTTCCATTGAATTTTAGCTCTCACAGATCTAAAGAAAGGGGACCATCGTTAATACCTTCTAAGGCAATATATTGGATCTTTTGGACATTCTGTCCAAATTTCACCTGTGAGAAACCTTGCAGACTCCTGCGCACTATTTCCACTTGGAGCATCTTATACTGAGCACGCTAGAGACCGTCTATTTGCATGCACTGTTGAGAAGGCAAGACACCTGTTTTTTCGAGTCAATAATTCCATCATTCTCCAGAAAGTGAAGAACACGATGAAACTTTTGCATAGGGAACCTATGTTCTGGTGGTAGCGGACAGACGTATCCCTTGTGGTGAATTATAGGTAGACCATGAAGTCGTTTAAGTTGTTGTTCTTGCGTTTCTGTTAATTGCACCTGTAAGAAAAAGTGCATTTAATTTAAATATTATTTTTGTTTTTGGCATTATACATTTTCTATATGAAATTCATAACAGGAGTTTTTTAGAGGTTAGTTGACTTGGGAGCTAGTCGCATTTTCTCACAGTATGCTTCATTCGTCTACTGCGGTTAGCATCTAATACTCTTTGTAACCTTGACAAACTAGTGATACATCCCCTCCGAAACATCGTCATTGTCGTTGATGTTATTCCTCTTTTCTCAATCCCTGCCTGACCCTTGCGATATCGTAAACATCGAGCAGCAGACGACAGGGGAGTCCGTTCCAGGCCTAACAGATAATGTATTTTACTTTTAAAGGCACGTCCATCAAACTATGCAATCAAGTTTTAATACCCTTTCAAAATTAATGTGTTCTCTCGTAAATTCCCATATACAAGCTACTGGAGTTCTTAAGTTTAAAAGAAAGCGTGGAAAAGAGACGTTCAAATGACCAGTGCTTCTAGAACGTGCCCATTGCTTTCACTGTTCGCCAACTTAAATAACAATCAACCGCGCCTTCCTCTCATCAAAATCCTATATAAGATTTGAAGTGGTATTCTAATATTCCTAATTTAAGGCCTGAACTTTCGTTAACTTTTCATTTACTTGAGAGCACAGCAAATTTCACCTTCTGGCGTGAATTAACGTATTTTGTGTTGCCAACTCATATTGTTAGCAGACGACTGCTACCCCCACCTATCCGAGACCTGTCAATGTGGCCGATTTGTTGTTTTATACAGGTTAACTCGACTCCGATCTGCCAGTTGGAACAAGCTCCTGCTCTGTGCCGTGTCTAGCCGACCGGACCTCCTCTCCACTCGCCGCGAACCCGCGTCAACATGTGTGGTAGGTGTCCACCAGCTCGGCTGAAGCCTTAAGCTTCCTCGTCCAGTCCTCCCCTCTTCTGTCACGGGTTATTCAACCCGAACACCATTAGGCACTGCATGTTCGCGAGATGGTCGTGCGCCCCGGCTTTTCCAGCCGCCGACCGCGTTGTCGCTCCGACGGGGAAGGACACGCAGCGGGGCGCCCCCGGCGGGGATGGCATCCCAACGGCTGGCGCATTCCCCGACGTCCCTTAGCATAACCTAGAAACTTGCGGGTGTTTTGAAGTGCCCCGTCCGTCAATAGCGGGAGGGAAAGTGGACGGACGCTTTGAGAGCTGCAGTGCGGCGCGGCACCGCTGGGCGTCCGTCATGACGAAGCTGGCGGGAAAGTGGCGTCATCTGCTCGGCAGCACAACACGCGAGCCTCAGCGCAGCAGGGCCGCGGCCGCCGCCGGCTGCGCGGGGCGGCAATGTTGTGCGGCGGGGCCTGCCTGCCATAGGCAGCACCTTGACACAGGTGCGCGCGTGTTGCCCAGTAGGCAGGCGCAGGCGCAGCCCACTCTACCCCGATGTGTCAGGGCTACGGGCACCCTCTTCGCACCCCGGCCTCGCCCCCGGCCCCGCCCCCGGCCCCCGCGTCGCTCTGCCCTGAGGGCACACCGGGGCGTCGGGTTACATTGGCTACGGTGAACAGCGGGGGAAGTTCACGTCACGCCACGCCCGGTCCTGCCGTCTGATTGCGATGATCGATTTCGTACCTCCGTCCTTGTCGGTGCCCAATGTTGGCGATGGCAGAGCCCCATGCGTGCGACAAGGATGGAGGGGCGCGAGAGCGATCCTCAGAATCAGACGGTTGTACCGGTTGTTTCTTTGAATGCGTAACAGTGTGGCGGGTTTGCCTACCCCAGTCGCCCGTCAGGCGCCATGGCCCGAGCCATGACGCCTGTAGCGCTGGCGAGTATGCAATCCCGCAGCACTGTGACGCGTTCAAGTTCAAAGAAGCACCCGGTACATGATATGTACACTAGACGGGCCGGCGTCGGCCCGGGGATCACGCTGTAGTTCCGGGAACAGGGCCGAAGTTGCGTTGCACGTTGCTGAGGGATCGAAATGCAAACAAACATCGCGACGCGTACTACTCGGCCGCGGTCCCCCGCTGCACCACGTGTCCCACTTCTGTGCGACGCGCAGGCTTGCCTCAGAAACGAGGGGCATTCACTCTTAAAATCTGTGACCCGACCACTACGTCTATAACGCTATTTTACGCTTTGCAAATTTACAGATTTGGCCAAAGTCAGGCTAAAACGGGCAAAAACAGCCTAAAACGACCCAAAAATGAGTAAAATATGGAGAATTTTGGCCATTGCGTTCTATTACGCACACTATTACGCCTTTATTACGGATCGAGTGACACGACTATTACGCGAGTGCATGCCCCCTCGCTCAGGAAGACCAAAGACCCCATGGCTGAGGGCGGGGAGTGGAGTCAGCTGCTTTCGGCACCGAGCGAGACACGTATCCGTACTGGAGACGTTGTCACGTCGTTGAGTCAGTGGGTTTCGGAACAATCCTATTCTATTTCTGTGGTCCTCTAAGCAGCTGCCTGATGACGTCTGCGCGGAACTAGGCCCTTGAGACTTAAGACGCGGGCCTGGTAGGGCATTGGCGCGGCGGGCCCCGACCTGGGTTAAACTAAGCTGTCAAGCCTTGGAGGAGGGCTATGTATGGAGTGCCGACTGGGTGGTGCACTTTTGACTTCTTTCGGCTCTAGAGCCCATAATAATTACCGTACATGACTTTTACAGAGTTCTCGTTACTCGGAAAGCATCAAGGAAGAACAGTTTGCCATCATTTTCTCGATTAAATAACTTCAAACGGCTGTAATACCGAAAGTCCATGGCAGTCAGATGTCTTTAGCAGATTAGAGAGAGAGAGAGAGAGGGAGATAGTTTCTGAACTTCTTCCGGGTGTAGCTTCAAACTGGGGCAACTTAGAAGGTTCTGGTTTTTAAAAATGGATTAAGAAGGCGAAGTAGATGAAATAGGGGGATAAATCATAACTTACCTAAAAGTGACTGAAATTTTCCTTGAAAAATCAATAGAAAAATCAAAAGAAGAAATCAAAAAAGTCAAAAATAAAAAGAAATAAAAAAATTTGAACGCTATCGCGTTAAACTGCTCCCTAGGTTGTAAAACTTGCCATGAAATGAGAAAGAACTTAAATCAGTATCAAGAGTATTGAGAACTTGCAATAAACACAGGAGATACTTTTACATGATGCCTCAAATCGCACTCATGGAGTGTCATCAAGATCAAACTACCAGAACTCACCTTTAATTTGTTGAGAGAATTTCGCGGAGAATTGTAGACATTACAGAAAAATAAACACAAGGTCGTGCTTAGGTCATTGTTCAAAGTAAATGCTTTTCAAAGCTTTGAGTTGAGAAATGAGCGAACCAAAATAAAATACTGGAATTGTGAAGCGGGGAGCATCGCCGCTGCTGCTATCTCCGCCCACGCGGCATGGGTATTGTTGCCGTAGCAACTGATTTTGCACATTGGATTTGAAATTACTCGGATCTGGTCAGACAGTTTGCAATCAAACATATGTTTCAAATTTTCTAATTTTACGAACTATTTTCTACGAGGGGGCCACCACTTCAGCTTAGGATGTACACAGGATTACGTGATTACAGGGATTACACATCAATTTTGTGGGATTGCACATGAATTTCCGGGGCTAAAACCAATAAATAGGAACAATTAGGTGAAATTTAGTGATAATTCTTCAACATTTTGTGAAGGATTACACGGATTACACAGGGATTACACTTACAACTGTACACAGGATTACAAGAGTGGTGGCCCCCTCGATTTTCTATTGCAATTTATTTAGAATCTGTACGACAGAAATTGCTGTGGTCTTATTAATGCATTGTCGAGAAAAATAAAACTTTCGGGCGAAAGGAAGAAGGCCCTCCACAGGGGCCTAAAAATGATTGTACACATTTTGTATGAGTAATCGCCGCCTCGGCCGAGCTCCGGCGGCGGACCCGCGCCGGGCCGGGCGGGCGGTGATCTGACGTGGACGTATCGAGGGCGGCCAAATAATTGCAGTCATGCCATGATGGGGTGGGGCGCGGGGCGGCGACCGATAGAGCGCAGCGTATGGGGCGCCGGGCTAGCAACCTGACTCCGCAGAAGAGCGTCTTATGATGTCATCTCTCTCATTGTTACAAAACAATCGTTTTGTTATAAAACTGCACGTGTTGCTATCAAACTTAGCAACACTAGTGTTGCTGAGTAACTACACAATTTTTGACAGTGACCCCGCAGAATCCAGAAATGCGACAGGAATTGAGAAATGCTGTTCGGTCCGGCCAGTATTCGGCTGATTCCGCGCATCGGTCAAGGCCGGGGAGGTAGACGTGGTCCTCTCTCTCCCACCCAATGGCAGTGCGCCTCATGGGTGAGACAAGGACGGGGGTACGAAAGTCCCGTGCGAAATCAGCATACTACAGGATAGAATCGCGCTGAGGAGGGCTGGCCTCCCCGTCCCGCCCCGCCGTGCTGCGTCGGCCGCTGCAGCCTTATCGGCGCTGCGGGCCTAGGTCCGGTGGTCCCCGGGTGGTCCGGTCTATTCGGCACTCTCCGGCCGTATGCCTCACGCCGACAGTGTTGTCAGAAAAGTAGGCAATAAATAGCTCAAACAGTGGAGTGAAGTGGATTGCACACGTGCACCCGCCTATCCTAGCAGCATGAAACTGTGTTGATCGATTGTTGAAAGAGTATCGAAGAAAAATCCTACGTCCCGAGTGTTTCTTTGAATGAGTAACAGTGTTGCTGGTTTGTCTTCCCCTAATCGCCCGTAAGGCGCCATGGCCCCGAAATGTGAATATTTTTTCTGTCGCTCGACAGTCAAACCGAATTTTTCTAGATACGCCGTCGAAACGACGTTGGTGATGTGGCAAGATGATTTTTGATACGAAAGCAAAAATCCAAAATGGATAAGTTGATTGCGATGCTACAACGATTCTCGTCTGAGTCTCGAAAATAACCCTATCAAATAACTGTTATCGTATGAGTAGTCAGTCGATATAATTTTTTCCCACGATCCGCGACGATCTCATGCCTTTGGGGTATCTACTAGGCGAAACCGCAGCACAGGGTGGCACAGGTGTGGACTGCAGGAACAGATTTGCAGCTCGCTCCACTCTGCTGTGTTATTGGGCTGCTAATAATGCCTGCTCTTCTGGCAATAACGAGGCGCGCTGACCCTTTCTGCAGAGCGTCGCTCTGTTCTCAGAGCACCGTCCTTGTCGAAGGGTGGATCACTAATGGCTTGAGTGTACGCACATGAGTTCGTGAGTACAGTAGTATATCTGAGATTTCAAGGGAGAAATTAAATTCAATTCGTCAAAAGGTGTAAATTATGAATAAATGACATACCTGAACAAAACTTTTAGCAAATGTGGATAGAATCAAACATTTTCTCGGAAAACTGTCCCCGAGTATACAGATGAGCACAGGCCGATTGTGTAAACATGAGTACAGTAGTGATTAACCCCTCGGTCCTTTTCGCACACTTGGCTCCCAGTAGTTCTGTTTCAGGCCTGTACTGAATTTTTTCTTAGTATTTATCAAAGTTTTAGGGCAGCAAAATTACTTATGTATTATTTGGTTATTATGAACATTTTTGTAAGCAGGTCAGTTATGAAAACAGACATTGTCAGCACAACGGAAATAGAAATTATTTCATATGACTGATTTAACAAGTTGATAACAGCCTACAGAGGTTTCTCGTAGCAGGATTAGTGACAAAGGTCGAAAAAAATCAGTCACTTGCTGAGAGTGTGCGACCAAGAAAGAGCAGCGAGAGGAGAGGAGAGTAGCTTTGGTTTCTCCTTTGGTAAGCTGCCTGGTGCTGGGCTGGGTGTGGGGAGGGGCGAGGGGAGGCTGTCGTGCTGGCCGGGGCGCCACCTTTTCCGCACCCGAACAGGTCTGCACGCTCTGCCCTGCCACTCTCAGGCCGTGTACTTGTATAATGTGGATAATTCGTCTACACGCGCACATAGGATTCTCTGCATTACCTTAGGGACGGAGGGAGATGAAACCACCATGTGGAATCACCTGACTGGCCGGTCCCGTCCCGACAACCGCGTGGAGGAAATCTGTCTGCTGTGTGTGTGACGTAGGCGGGGCCTCCACACAGTGGTGCACCTGGTCCTGAGCAGGGACATGCCTACCCGGCGACCCGCCGCGTCAGAGGGCTACTTGACTGTGCGATGAACGCCGCATGGCACGCGGCGGGGGGCGGGAGGGATTAGTCCAGGAGACAAGACAAGAGCAGATTGGTTTTCTGCCTTTTTATCTCTCCTAGGGCTTAAAATGATCCACACTCTCAGCGCGTTTCTGGCATTTTATTTGGACCCAACAACTTTTCTCTGCAGCAATAGTACAAACAAATTTTATATGCCCCACGCACGCGTACAATATTATTATAATTTGTTACGAATGAAATTATCGGTAGATTGGCAATTAGACTAACACTGTAAAAAAGACATGTCGTAAATTAACAGGTAATATCTGTGAGTTTTGTTAAACGACCTGACTGTGAATTTACTTTTTATTCGTGTTCATTTACAAAAAAAAAAAACTCTGTAACTTTACAAAAATATTCCGTAACTTTACAAAAGAATTCCGTAAGTTTACAAATTTTATCTGTTGTTTCGCGATTTTTCTTGTTAATTCACAAAATGTTTTCACCAAACTACAGGAAAAATCTGTTCACCGATTTAAGAGCGAAACCTGTAATTTTTTTCCCCGTTTTTTTACAACAAATTTTTACAGTGAGGTATGTGTGGTGATGTCGCACACCAATTCGTTTTTGTGGAAAGGTATTGTATGTTGCCCTACAAAAAAACAAGACAGCCAATCTTAAAAACAATTTTGATGTTGATTTACAGCATTATTTTTCACAGTATGGCCTGGCTCAAAGCCACACCGCGGCAGCCTCTTAAACGTACCGATAGCGGATATTGTTTTGTTGCACAGAGTGCATGCTCTACAAACTCGAGTGTAGTACAGTAGAACAGTATTGCAATAAAAAATGTGAGACCAATTGGGGCCTACAGTGAAATTGTATGACCCATTGTGCCGTAAAAAGTGTAGGAAACCCTGTATCTGAAATAAGATGTTTGACACTTGTATATAAGACATACAGTGGATCTCACATTGTATGACATAAAGGTTCTCACCTTGGTTCTCGCGCTTTGCATTGAATAAGGACACGCAACGAGTCTTACACTTATTTACCAATAAAGGAAACAATGGGTCTCACACTTGCTACTGTAGGACCGTAGGTCTCACACCTTATACCTTTACCGCTGTACCGCACTACACTTGAGTTTAGAGAATGACGCAACAGCTCGGGCCAGCCCGTAATGTGTGCTAGAAATAAACAAGAATAAACCGACAAACCCTTACACACACGCGCGCTTACAACTATTAAAACACATTGATGACCTTTCTTAGATGCTTCGTTGCAAAAGCCTACTATGTTATACGATGATCAAGTATTGGACCGTTCAAGGGACCGTTACGCCTAGGATACAATATTATGTTGCTGTTAGTCACAAAATGTCACCAGCCAGTTACATATTGTAACCAGCCAAGAACAATATTGTATACACGTTAGAAATGCTCACCAACGTCCAGCAGTTATTAACAATAAAGTCCATGGTCATTTTTAGAATGTGGTCCTATTAACTCAGTATTCAAAAGTGCTCAGAACTGCATTTAGCGCTTGTAAATATGTGGCAGTTGACCTCTTTATATTACAGTAGGGCTCCCCAGAGCAAGCGAGAGCGGGCTAAGCGCTGAGTTCGACGGACCCAACGGAAGGGAGGCGAAGCGCAGGGCCCGCGGGTTATAATCTCATCGGCGAACGCAAGGCGCGGGCAGGCGAGGCACACGCAGCAGCTGCCCCGGGCAACACGCCCATGAACACGCCCACCGGTGGGTTGTATTTTTTATATCATATCGTATCTTCAATGTACTGCTCCCGCCCCTGTCCCGCTCCTGCTCCCGCTTCTGCTCCCGCTACAGCTTCGGTTCCTGATCCTCTGCTCCCGCTCCCAGCTCTTGCTCCTCCTCCCGCCCCTGCTCCCGCTCCTGCTCCCGCTCCTGCTCCCGCTCCTGCTCCCGCTCCCTGCTCCCGCTCCAGCTTCGGCTCCTGATCCTCTTCTCCCGCTACTGCTCCCGGTCCTGCTGCTCGCGCTCTGCCCGCGTTCTGTTCTGACGAAACCTGCCGTGTGCGTCAGCCGCTCCGCCCTGCTTCGCTCCTCAACGCTGGCTGAATGTCATGAGTCAAGACACCCGGGGTAGAAAAAGACAATGAGTGGATACTCGGAGGCGGAGAAGAGGAAAAAAAAAGGGGGGGGGGGGATTTATGAGGAATCCGATGGAGCTAGTTTCAACATTTTGTTTTGATGAATCCAGCGCGACAGCTTCCGCGGCAAGTTTCACTGTAAGCTACTGTGAACCGTTGAGGCATACTCCGGCAGCTAAGGACGCCTTTCCACCTGCTGCAGTTTTGCTGTAGCTCACAATGAAACTCAATTTATAATTTAAACAGTTTACTAGCGACCGACCGGAGGGAACCCACTAAAACCGCCCCCGAATAGTTGTGCGTTCAGAGTGGTCGAGCAGGAAGAGCTCTGCAGCGTGGCGTCCGATCTGCACAAGTAATCCGAGCCCACCGCACCGGTCGGGTCGGGTCGGACTGCGTTGCTGCGCTGCGCGAGGCTCTGTGAGCCCCTCCCCACCCCGCGCACCGCCCCGCCCGGCCGCACACGTTCGATCAACCTTCATGAAAAGAGTTCTCCAGACGACACTCCACTCCACTCCTAATGCAGCAGTCGGATTAACTGCCAAACATTTAGGTTTCCTTCCTGAGCATTGTGAAGTATTGTCTAAGAATTTCTGGAAATTCCACGAAGCGTGATGTAAAATTACAAGTAGAACGTATCGACTTGGAATTCACTGACAAGCAGGAATTGACTGTCAAAAATTCGCATCATACATTGTAAAAAGCAAATAACAAAATAAATTGCCAATCTCTGAAGCTATTTTGCAGTGATTGATGAAGTTTTGTATTCTTACTGAGATCGACAAATTTTGGCACTCAAAAGCCATAAAAATTATCAGTTTCCATGGATGAGATTTTCCCCCCGGCCGGCCTTTCCTTTAAACATGCGTAACTTTTGTGATCCTCACTGTAAAAAATCCAGATTTTAGTGTGGAACTTACTACGGTTTTCCGTAACAAGTATTTGAAAAACTGAGTACCAAGGGCAGATCACGGCGCCGCCGTACCGTGTTTTTCGTGTACGGTGGCTCCGTTCTCGGCAGTTAAGTCTGAAGGTTTTGAAATTTACAGGTACTACGGAATCGCCAGTAAAGAAATTAGCGGTAATTTCCGTAGTTCCATCGTCAGTTATATTTTACAGTGCAGAGAGACCAGACACCACAAACTTCGGCTTCCAGAATGCCATTGTAAAAAACAAAACAAAACAAAACAAAACAAACAAAAAAAAAAAGGAGTATAAAATGTGACTTTTAAAGCGACGACGGCTTTAATAGTTCTGAAACGCCTATAGCCGGTCTACGGCGTACGGCGCCGGCAAACAGCCCGTAAGAAATGAGCGACTCCAGCAACTCGAGTGGAACCGAGTTGACTCCGGGCCGGGCGGGCTGGGCCAGGGGCCGGGGGCCGGGCGGGTGCCAGAGCCCTGCAGCGGGTGGGCGTTGGGCGTCCGGAAGTTGCAAGTAGAAGTGAGACACTCGCAGCATCTCCCTCTCACTCTCATTCTTTTTCGGGCGCACCAAGTGAGCATCTTATTTGATGTCCGCCGGTGGCGGTGCAGGGCTCTGGCGGGCGCGGCCGTCGTCGAGGTAGGCAGACCCGCAAGTCTTACGCGCGTAACAGGCCTGCCTACAAGCCAGGCGCCCGGCCCCGCCCGGCCGCGCCGGCTTGGCGCCCAGCGCAGTGTAGCCCGGCCACCGTCTGCAGTG
Organism: Frankliniella fusca; assembly: GCA_029379305.1. Taxonomy (NCBI): domain Eukaryota; kingdom Metazoa; phylum Arthropoda; class Insecta; order Thysanoptera; family Thripidae; genus Frankliniella; species Frankliniella fusca. Next base: position 309,514 of record JAHWGI010001270.1, on the reverse strand, counting down.
AGCCGCTCCACCCTCTCTGGTCCTCTCTGGAGTGCCCCCGGCTGCTCCTCCCCACCTCCCCCCCCCCCACACACACACACACTTCTCCTTCTGAAAAAGAAAGAGACAAGTAGGCCCGGGCGGGGCGGGGCGAGGTGGACCGGTCTAACGGGGCGCTTTACGTAACAGGAGTAAGGGAATAAGGCTGGGACAGTGTGCCGCGCCACGCCGCGCCCACCTTTATTAACATCTACTCTGACGAGAAATAATGCCGACCTGCTGGACCAACTAAATCGACTCGACCGGGAGCGACTCGCTTTGCCAACGTCCAGCTGTGCGCGCCGCGCACGCTTGTACTGCACTGAACGTGAATGTACCTTTTTGGCCAAGATCATAATGGGCAATATGTCATTTGCAGAATTTTACAAATTTGCACCAATTTGTTTAGAAAAATGTGGTGTAAAACTTGAGGCAAAAGTCTGTAATCCATGTCACTCTATGTTCATTATTATGAATTCCCCCTCCCCCTCCTAAATGATAGAAACATTTACTGCGAGTGTACTGCATGCCTCTGCCCTACTCACGAGATTTATAGAAAAGCAGGGAATAAGTTGCCCAAACACAGTGGAGAACGCACACCCGCTAGGGCGCCATTGTGCGAATTGTGCGAGAGGGCGGGGAGTGGAGAGGAGTGTCAGGCCCGGGCTGGACAGTCTTCAGGAGCTAGCCACGTTGGAACTTATCCGAACATAGTCGGGGTGGGGCGTGGTGGGGCAGGGCAGGGCGCGGCGGGGCGCGGCGGGGCTGGCGGGGCAGAATCCTCCAGCGGCATACTGTCTCCGTGTCCGTGGAGCGGGTCGCTCTGCTGGCGGCTGCTGGAACCCAGCCCCCAGATTCAGAAGATCGTTTTGTTGTGTAGTTCCCTCTCACTCACTCCAAGTGGCCGGAGGCCCATGCGTGTGACAAGGGCGGAGCGATACGAAAGCGCTCCTCTGAATCTGACGGCTGAGCCAGCAGAGCCCACACTACACCTCTCTGATGCGGCGCACCGCGCACCTCTCGCGGGAGCATTGGCACCTTGTGCCGTAACTGTCTGCGTGCCGTGTCGTGCCGTGTCGTGTCGTGCCGTGTCGTGTCGTGTCGTGCCGTGCCGTGTCGTGCCGTGCTGTGCGGCGCCACCGCACTGCATTGCGCGCCGTGCCGTGCCGCGCCGCCCCGCTAGTGTGGAGGCCAGTGGTGGAGGCGTTCAGTCAGCCGCTCGGCCTGAGTAGGAAGAAGAAGAGGGAGCGAGCAATGTAACGGTCGGTCAGAAACACGGCAAATGCCCCGGCCCTAACCCGCCCCGCCCCGCGCTTGCCTCGTTGGCAAGCCTGATTGGCTGTAAACCGGCCCGGCCCGGCCCGGCCCTGCGCGGCGTATGGTGTCCAGCTTTACGCCGTACTTGTCGGCTGCCAGCGCAGCGCTGCCACCGCTGCCGGGTGCCGCGCGCCCCCCTTTTGGCGTCCGCGGCGCGGGTTACACTATGTTGTTGTTGGTTCCAGGTGCAGGTGCACCTAGAAGAGTAAGAGAGGTTGCCTTCGTGCTCTCTTTGTGCTCGGTTAGTGGCCGAATGAATAGCGATTTACGTTGAGTGCGTTTTTACTTCGTATCACTGGTCCTTGAGCAAATCGAGCTCAGTGCAAAGTGTTTTAGATTCGAAAACAGGGGATTTTGTGTGGTCCATCGTGGAGGGCAGCGCAGACGAGGAAATTCCATATATTCCGCATATGGATGCAGGGCGGCAGGGCGGGGTCTCAGGGCGGCTGCAGGCTGAGTGGCAGAGCGTGGACATCCTTGGACCCAAGGTCTTCCCTGATGTGAGCACTCGGGTGCACGCACGGTCTCACACACACACGCACACTCACCGGCGAGTTTATCCGGCACGCTTTTGTATTACTCGAGCAGTTTCGTAATAGACTGGAGTGAGACAGAGAGGAACCGGGTTAAAAAATCAGGACGTAATGCCTGATGGGGCGTGCGGGCAGGAGAGAAGGGGAGGGGAGGGGGACCGGCGTCGGCTGGTGGGCGCGATACGCACATAAGACTCTGAACTCTGTTAGTCAGGTTTCATCGGTCAGCCCTCTCGGTAAAATAAAAGCACCTCCAGGCCTCCAAACAGTTTTGGAGAAAACAGGAGGCTACCATGTTTTTTATCCGTTTGAAATTCCCGTCTGCTTGAAAACCTGGACAAAGTTTTTCTTTGTGGAAAGGCTACACTGGACTGGAAAGACAAAGGTGCTGCCTACTTAAAATGCGTTTTTAGAGGCGTTAGTGAAACAGTGCCTTTCCAAAGGCACTACTAGCCTCTAAAGGTGTCATTTTTTGCACCCAAGGCGCTATTGCAGTAGTGCCTTTGAAAGGCATTATGTCGCACCTTTGTTTTCCCAGTGTAACGAGACTGGAACCGAGAGGTCCTTCACTACAAATTCAAGCGTACACCGATTTTTCTTTTTTTTTTCTTTTTTGTGATTTTCCTTGATCCTGACTGATGTGTTTCTGATTTGCCTCTCTGGACTGCGGGCGTACTCGTTATTCGTGCCTGCGGTGGGGCGGCCCGGGCGGCCTTGTGCTGGGCCGACACCCTCTCACCTCCCTCCCCCCTGGACCGAGCCTCGGGGCCTACATGCACTACCCGCTAGTGCTGAGACTGCAAGTGCATGCATGCATTGACTCCTTCATTGCAAGAGTCGCATGTCTCCTCTGAAAAGAGAGAAATCATATGATCTTACACTAAACCCTCATGCACTGTGTTACTGTGTTGTGCATGAGCCTTGAGGGATCTTAAGCATACACTGCTAAAAGTATGGCGTGATATACCAACATTTACTCGACGTACTCGACGCGACACGAAGCAAATGTGAAATCCAACACTTCAACGGAATTCAAAATTGAGTATCTTGTATTTTGCCATCTCAATTTGTAACAGTTGTAGACCAGTCGGACTGATTTTGAATTTTTGATAACGAAGAAGTTTTGCGATTTCTCCCTCCCCACCCCCCATCACCACCACTCACACATACACACACACAAAAAAAAAACTCACGAAGATCTACGGAAACTTTTTTCACAACAAATACTTCGTGGATTTCCAAGTTGATTTTTTTATTTTTTCTATGTACGTGCATAATTTTTTTTTCTCCGTAACTATGCTTGACGCTGTTTCGAATGCACTAACTTGTTTAGAGTTATGAACAAAGTGTACTTAGCCGCATATGATTTGCTTTCCTTTTGCATAACTATATATGGTTTCCTGACATGACGCATAACTTTGTGTAAACCGTGCAGAAGGGTTTAGTGTGCTTGCCCCGAGGCCCCGTGAATATCCTTGCGAGTCTTTCTCGTCGCGGAGCACTCGCGGCATCGTCGCGATCCACGGCACGGAAAAAAATCTTCGTCCTGGGTTTCCATAAGGCTCAAAAAAAAAAGGCTTATAGTTTTTCCAAAAATTCTTGGAAACCTGGACATAGTTTTTACCGCGTGTTGGGATATGCATGCCGTTTCGCGGGGTCATCGCAGAACCACGGAAAAGGAACGGTGCCTAGCAAGTGACGAGCAGCATCGGCTCCACTCAGTATAATTCGTCCATTAGAGCGTGGGTGCGGGCCGTGCGGGCGTAAACGCAGCGCCGCGCGCCGCACCACACCGGTACGGCTAGGATTGCGGGCTGGGACGGGACGGGGCGGGGTGGGTCACTGATCGCGGGCTTCAAGTGGAAAGGAGACGGAAGGATTTTGCTGGGAAATCGAAGCCGATGTCGCACGTCGATGTGGCCTGGTGAAAGGCATCGCCGTCTCGCAACGGGCTGTGTGGCGGGGTGTGGCGGCCTGGCTGGGCCGCGTGCCCTACGTCGCGTAACGCCCCGCCCCGCCGTGCCGTGCCCCGCCCTACCCCACCCCACCTCAGCTCACCCCACCCCGCCCGGCACCTCTAGCGTGGCTAGGGCTAGGGCTTTGCTAGGCCAGGCCGGCCTTTTCTATCAGTCCTAAGGCCCACACACCGGGCTCAGCCGACCGTTTGTAAACAAATGCCTCTGGACCGGATATAGCCGTCGTTCCGGATCCAATCCGTATATGTATATATCCCCGTAAAAGTGAATCACTCTTAAAATTTCATGGACATTCACGAATCAATTTTTTGTGGATAATGTGAAAAATGTCTTTGCTGTCAAATTACGTAAGAAAATTGTTCGTACTGCCAACAATCATTTCGTTCATGAAATGATGAAATTTTCTCATAAGATTTTGAGGATCAGAACTTTCTGGTGAGACTACCAATCCGTGCTAACGCCTCAAATTATTCGTAACGCGAAACAATTTCTTCATGTCATACGAACGAGAAGATTCGAATTTAGAATGATACTTGAAAGAGTATTATGACGGCACATACATTCGTCATATAATGTATAGGAGAGTCGTTTTATGAAACTCGAAGTTTGTATGGACTGATTCCTTAGAGATTCTAGCAGTGTCCTCACTGTGAAAAAAATTTCATTACATTTTCATTACATTGTAATGAAGCAATTTTCATTACAATTTCATGACAATGTAATGAAATTTTCATTATTTTTATATAATGAAATTTAATGACACGTGTGATAAAATCAAAAACACACAATTATTCAAATTAAAACGGAAATTTCTTCCAACAATTACTCTTCTAATTTTTATCATGCGTAGTATGGAAATATGTGGTAAAGGGTATCATATTGAACCGCCGTCCTCCGCAGAGGTATAGTTCGAGAGACTCGAACGCTACCAAGCCTGCCGTTGACCAAAATATAAAGGACGCACGTAAGAACTGAATCCGTCCTCTACGTCGAATGCATTGGAAATAGGCAGTGGAGGTCATCTCGCTGCCGTTTCTGGTCAGCCGCGCGCAAGAAATTCCATGCGGTTACCGTAACTCCATCTAGCGGCAGAAATCAATACTAAGTTACGTCATGAAAATTTCCTAAAAAGTCATGAATTTACAGATGATATGAAATTTCAGAACAGAGTAATGAAATGATCATGAAATTTCATTACACTGTATTGAATTTCAGTGTGTCATGAAATTTCATAACACTTTCATTAAAAGTAATCTACAAAATGTCATTAAATTTCAAACATTTTTAACAGTGCTCAAGTCACTTCCACTTGTGTTTTGGAGAAGGCGGAGCGGGGAGTGGGGAGTGGCGGGGTTTTGTTATTTTGTTACTTGTGGTACGAGGTGCCCAACACCCCGGTCGCCACTCTGACCGGCACAGTGATTGCGATCACAGCGTTGTGATATCTCTGATATAAGTGCGTGGACAGAGATACCACAACGCTTTGATCACAATTACCGTGCTGGTCAGTGGTCAGGGTCAGAGGGAGGGGCGGGGCGTTTGGGCCCCTCGTACCGCAAGTCACAAAACAACAAAACCCCGCCACCCGCACCCGCCTCCCTGTCCAGAACCATTTTCTGTTTTGCCCGTGCCTTCTCCAAATGTTTGGTCCCCGCAGCGGGGTGAACAACAGGGTTAGGCGATGCGGCACAGCCGGTGTGGGCGTTCCCTCCGCCCCACACCCCACCCTGTGGTTGTCCCCGAGGCGGGGCGGGGCGGGGCGACAGCTGTGCGGTGCTTTGACAGCAATTGACGATGTACTCTCACCTCATGTCTGGTCTCGAGTAACGGCTGTTCAAGGTCAAGCGAGCTGAGTTGTACTGGGAGCCGCTCTGCTCAGCAACGGCTTCCGGGCGTTGGCGTATGCTATGGCTATCTTTGGTTTTAATAACTGGACACGGTAGTGGTCGGGGTCGGGTCCGTGACGTGAGGGCGGGGCCGGCGGGGCCTGCTGGCACTGGCGGCGGCGCGGCGCGGCGCCGGGCTGCGCCCGAATTCTCACTTTGGATCGGTTCGAACTGCTTCCGAAGTGTTCCCTGGTCCCTCCCCTATGTCGTTTCTGTGTCGTGAGGTGAGGACCACTTGAAAGCGGTTCTAACCGACCAAAGTGAGACTTTGGATCAACCTTGACACTCCCATTTGCTAAACGGCTCGTCCAATTTGTTTGTTGCAGGAATCTTCGCCTACCTCAACTACCTGACTCCTAAGTCACGGAGGGAGATCATCGAGCTCCTCATCAACGGTCTGCACCGCCTGGAGTACCGAGGCTATGACTCTGCCGGTGAGTGTGAGGCAGTCTCAGGCCATGGGAACCAAGATGGGAACGTCATTGGGGACGCCTTGGGGGCACTGTTAATTCCTTACAAAGAGCAGTCTTCATATTACGAAGAACTCGGTTTGTAACGTACAAAGGATTTGGAACCGCCATATTACAAACTAATTTCCTTCATAATACGAACACGAAGCGATTTGTAATACAAACAAGGTTTCATATTACAAACCGAAAAGTCTTTGTAATACAAAGAATTTGTTCGTATTACAAAGATCTCGAATCCTTTGTACGTTACGAAGAGAGGTTCTTCGTAAGAGACTAAGAGTGGGACAGCATTGGCTACGCCATGACCATGAGAAACGCCAGGCAGACACTGGGAAAACTAATGTGACATGTGTCACGTCAATTGATGCGACGAGTTTTGTTTATGCCATGTGATATGACATGAATTTTGGTCACACCACGTGATGCGACATGAGTTTTGGTCACACTTGTGATGCAACTGCGTAACAGGCATAACATATAGGATGTCACACCTCAAACGCGACCAAAATCTCGGTAACATCACCAAACGTTACCAAAAGCTCAGTCATACACCACAAAACGTTACCGAAAGCTCAGTCACACCAGCTCATGTGACATGTGTCACATTCTTTTTTCCAGTGGAGAACGCCATCTACACTGATAATCCAAGTGTTCAACCCTTCAACACTTTATAGTGTTCAAATACCATTTAAATATATAAATGTGTTCAACAGAGCTGTTGTACACTTACAAGTGTTCAACTCAGAAGTTGTGCACTTAAAAGTGTTCGACTCCCCAGTTACACACTTCCTCAGCTTGGACGCACTGTATCGGGTAAGTGTGTAACTGGGGAGTTGAACACTTACAAGTGCACAACTTCTGAGTTGAACACTTTTAAGTGCACAACAACTCTGTTGAACACTTATATTTTTTAAATGGTATTTGAACACTTAAAAGTGTTGAAGGGTTGAACACTTGGTTTATCAGTGTAGGATCTGTCTGCGGGAGGATTACAGTACAGCTTTTGGACTACTTTGGGGGAAAAGTGTGACTACATTTCGGCTGGGAGGAGAGGGTGGACTTCCCTTGAATCCACTCCTGGAACGCCATGGGAAAAGCTATTGTGATTGAGGAGGTGTCGCCACTTCACCCCCGACTCCTCATCACCTGGCTGCCACCGTTTTCACTTAAGCTTAGTCGGTGGAATCTGATACATTCCGTTTCTGTCGTCTCTTGGCAGGTATTGCGGTGGACGCTCCCAACGGCAAGGACATCGCTATCATTAGGAAGTCCGGCAAGGTGGCTGCATTGGAGGAAGAAATCCTAATCCGTAAGTCGCCGGGCCGGGGTCTTCCCCGCGTCACTGGCCCTTTCCTCGCAATTTGACGTAAAACTGATCAGTCTTCTTTGTTCCATGTAGATGAGAAAGACTTAGGATTTGAGGATTCAACTGATCTGCATGTGGGGATCGCTCACACTCGCTGGGCCACGCACGGTCAGCCGAGCGAACTCAACTCACACCCTCAGAGATCAGATGATCAACAGAGCTTTCTTGTTGTGCACAATGGTAATAATTTCCTTGTCAGCGAAGTTGATAGTTTTTCTTCTCAAATACTTAGAATATTCATCCAAAAGCACTGGAATAGTGCCTGTACTTAGTGTTTATTTATCTGATCAATAATTAAATTCCAGGAATCATCACTAACTTCAAGGATGTGAAAATGTTTTTGACAAAGAGAGGATATCACTTTGAGTCTGAAACCGACACAGAAGCCATTGTGAAGCTTGTTCATCACTTATATTCTCAGCATCCGGACTACTCCTTCCGGGAACTTGTTGAACAGGCTATTCAGCAGCTTGTAAGTTATTTCTTACATCCACCCTCTTTGAATTGTTACACAGTGCCTATGTATTTGTTAAAGAGTTTTTTTTTAAATATTTTAATGTAGGAAGGAGCATTTGCTCTATGCTTCAAAAGCAAACATTTCCCGGGAGAGTGTGTTGCTGCAAGGAGAGGTAGTCCTTTGCTTGTAGGGATCAAGACCAAGACGAGACTGGCCACTGATCATATCCCAATTATGTATGGCAAAGGTAAGATAATGTATTATGATATAAAGTTAGAGAAATAATAATAAAAATTCAATTTACAGCAAGTAGTGCTCCCATAGCAACAGACATGGTCCTGAAACAATGCTTTATATTTTTGTGAGCTAAAAGTAGAACTATTGACATGTTTGGTCTTGGATACTACTGTATTGAAGAACTGTTTTTCATATTTTACCAGCCCGTTGTGTTGGCTTTTCAGTTTGTGTTCTATTTTTTAGTTATTTACTTTTTCTTCCTGTCTACATCATGTAAAAGTAAAAAGAGAGGAGCTCAGATCGGTAGGTTGTAGTTATTTGTGACAGAACAACTTTGCACCAGAGTGTTCAAAAGGTTTCTCAATAAGCCTTGCTCAGACACATGTTCTGATAAATTCAAGTCTGGCTCCTTTCTTTGTTTCAAAATTCTTCTCTATGCTATTCTGGTAGCTTCTTTTCTTTTCATCTGGTTTCAGACTAGACTCGCAATTCAATTTTCAATTAGTGATTCAGCATATGTGTGTTAATGCTTGTAGTATTTTTAGGCAATCATTATTCCGTTGGCTGTAGCTTTCTTTCTTTTTGAAATCTGAAGCATTTCTTCCTTTCCTTTTCCCTTTTATTTTTGTGGGGTTTGAGTTTTATAGAATAATCCCTGTACCCCTTCCAATTTTTTTTGATTTTGTCTAATATCCAGTATCTTTTGTCCCTCCACTTGTTCCCGTTCCTCCCTTTAGAGGCTGACATCAACAAAACAGGTACACAACATTATTTGTGTTTTATCTCTTTGTCTACACGCTTATTGCTTTTCCTCTTCAAACTGAAAAACTTCTGTGTGTGCATTGAGTATCCTGAATATTCTTCTTTCAGCTGTTGCATAGTCAGTCTTTCAGTGGAGGATTTTTGTGATTTGTGTGGTGGAGGTTGATTAGATGAAATAACTGAAGGGTGGCCTTGTTATTCTTGACTTTCTCTTCTTAGGTGAAGGAAAAATTTAAAGTGTTGCTGATGTTGCTTCATGTTACATGTATTTAGCATCTTTAATTTAAAGGTGGAGGTTTCACTGCACTACATTGTACATAACACACTCCCTATATCTCACGATTGTGTAACCTTACATGATTAATCCAAAATTTTTAGTTTTGAATTCCTTGGAGTAGACAGAATTTATGAACCCATTGACATATTTATTAAAATTTCTAAGCACTATATTCGGTGATGGTAAGCATTATGTATTGTATACTTTAAGGGGCAAGGTGATACATGATATGAAAAACTAGGGGAAAAAAAAAAAAGAAAAGAAAAGAAAAAGGGCCTTGGCTTGAGTTTAAAATAGTTTCCATTGTAAATATTTTCAAGCATATCTCTTTTCTTTTTGAGGGTATGAAGACAGTTTTTAATAATTTATTCTTTAATTATTCAACAGACCACCGTCCTCATGGTCGAGGTGACATGCCATCCCTTATGCCTCGATCTGATTCCACTGCTGAGTTCCAGCCCATGGAGGACAAGGAAGTTGAATATTTCTTTGCGTCAGATGCTAGTGCTGTCATTGAGCACACCAATCGCGTTATCTTTCTGGAGGTAAGTTTATTCATCTCTTTATTGCTTTGATTCAGCTTGCAATTTCTTAAGCAAACCATTTTTCCTAATCGTCATCAGGAAGATGATGTGGCAGCTGTGAAGGATGGAGCTCTCAGTATCCACCGTCTAAGGCGGTCATTGGATGATCCTCATGGTAGGGAGATTATTACTTTGAAGATGGAGATCCAACAGATCATGAAAGGTAAGACAGAATCTAGCCACAAACTAAATTTGTAGAGAAAATTTCAACAAGCAAATTTTTTTTTCCTAGGAAACTATGCCTACTTTATGCAAAAGGAAATTTTTGAGCAAACTGAATCTGTTATAAACACCATGAGAGGAAGAGTAAACTTTGAAACCAATACGGTTGTTCTGGGTGGTATAAAGGTAGGCTCTGTTTTAATTTTACAATAAAATTCCCCATACGCTTAGATATAGAAATTAGTCTCTCTCATTGTAAGTTTTTTCAAAATCTGTTGCCGCATTGCTCACAAATAATTTTGTTTGTTTTCAAAATCCATCTTAGGATTACATTCCTGAGATTCGCCGCTGCCGACGACTCATGCTTATTGGTTGCGGAACCAGCTACCACTCCGCTTTAGCTACACGACAGTTGCTGGAAGAATTGACTGAGCTGCCTGTGATGGTTGAGCTGGCATCTGATTTTCTTGACCGCAGCACTCCTATTTTCCGTGATGATGTTTGTTTCTTCATTTCTCAATCAGGTAGGCTCTTTTACTTTGTTCTGTATTATATTTCATGAAAATTTCATTTTATTTTTCATAAGGAGTGGTACTATGAGTTAAGTAAATTAACTTTTTGGAACACTGTCTTAGGTGAAACTGCTGATTCACTCATGGCACTCAGATATTGCAAACAGAGAGGTGCGCTCATTGTTGGAATCACGAACACTGTTGGTAGTTCTATCTGCAGAGAGTCCCATTGTGGTGTTCATATTAATGCTGGCCCTGAAATTGGTGTGGCTTCAACAAAGGCATACACATCTCAGTTTATTTCTTTGGTCATGTTTGCATTGGTCATGAGTGATGACCGTATCTCCCATCAAGCTAGAAGGCTTGAGGTTTGTATCAATGATATATTTCATAATTTTGACGCACAGATACGAAGTTGTTTTTGTTGTAACTATGAAGCAAACAACTTTGTTTCTAGATTATGCAAGGACTGAAAAATTTGGACAGCCTAATCAGGGAGGTTCTGGAATTAGATGGGAGAATCTTGGAACTTGCAAAGGACTTGTATGAGCAGAAATCATTGCTTATTATGGGTCGAGGTTACAACTACTCTACTTGCCTGGAGGGTGCTCTGGTAAGAAAGCAGGTGCTTCTTTACTCATAAATTTCAGGGCTTTTTAGAAGGTGAAAAGTAATTTTTATTCCTTGTTTGCTAATCTCTTTAGAAAATAAAGGAGCTCACATACATGCACAGCGAGGGCATTATGGCTGGTGAGCTGAAACATGGTCCTCTTGCTCTTGTGGACAGAGCTATGCCAGTCATGATGATTGTCACTCGAGACCCTACTTATCAGGTGAGTTGTAGAGTTGAAAGAAAAGTTTTCCTACACAAATCCTTAAAATGTCACCTTAAAATTGTCAGCCACTAATCTCCAATCATACTTTTGTAGAAATGCATGAATGCTCTCCAGCAAGTCACAGCTCGTGATGGACGACCAATTATTGTATGTGAAAAGGGAGATGAGGAGACTGCCAGCTATGCTTACAAAACAATTGAAGTTCCTCCAACTGTTGACTGCCTTCAGGTAAACATTAGAATAACATTTGCTTTTATTTTTGACATTTGTTGTCTTGTTGTTCATTAGATTTTTTATCTTTTTTTCTTTAGGGAATTCTAACTGTCATCCCCATGCAACTTTTGTCCTATCATATAGCTGTTCTCAAGGGATGCAATGTTGATTGTCCCCGAAACCTTGCAAAATCTGTGACAGTGGAATAAGTAAGGATTCAATTGCATTTTGAAAAACTTTTACATTCTCATGAGTTTTTGTTCACAATAAATTGTAATTTTTAAAGAAGGGGAAATAAAGACTTCTAATTCAAGAGCTGAATGCTTGAAAATTAAAGCATTATACTGTGATCAAAGTTGTACTTTCCATACAGTACAATGGCAAAATTTTGTATGATAAAGTTCATTCAGTGCAACACATTTGTAGTTGCAGCTGTAGTGTGTTAGGAAAGATTGAGTTGTGATCCACATCTCAAAAGTGGCACAATGTCTTAAAATTATAAAATTTAGATATTAAAGTTTTACAGGAAATGTACTGTTTATTAAAGCAAAGACAATTGCTAGAATGTTAATCTTCGAAAATTTATTTTAAATTTTACAACTGTTATACATTAATAATTTTATGTTTTCATCCAGTTTTGTAGCAGATGATTTGCATTTATACTTTGTGAAGAGATTTCTTGAGGCGAAGGTCAACAAGTCTCAGTCTGGGCAATTTAATGCGGCGATGTGCATTAAAATACGCACAAAAGGCAACACATTCATGCTCCCTTTTACATCCGTTGCGCCTTTGAAGCAATAATTAATGCTAAACATTTCATGAATATGTTACGTTTTATGTGCATTTAATGCATCATTCTGTGCATTGGCACAACTTGAGAAAGTTCTGGTCTTAATTATCTGAATTCTCAGAAAAATTCAGTAGTTTATTAAGCAGTAGACAATAACCACCTGTTAGGTAAGGTGCCTGTTTCAGAGTATGTTAACTAAATTTTGTTAAAACAGTCAATTTTTCAAGTTTTCTTTGGAACTTTTCTTTAAAAAATCTGTGTTTGTACCTTCACAAATGTGCCCCCAATTAAAATGTATTGAGGCCTTTGCCTGCTCTTTTGTAAACACATTATATACTTTGTAATAACATAATCAATTATGAATAAGGACATTGCTGTTCTGTGGTGTAGGGACTACTCAGAGCCTGTTTCTGCATTATTGGCACTGAATATCCTAAGTACAAGTGTAGTTATTGTTTTAAAAAAAAAAACCTATGTTTTCTTAGCATAAGATCCTTTCAAGACATTCCATTTTAAATGTGCAAAAGTAAGAAATTTCAACATTTCAAATATCATTTATTTACTTTATGCTGATATATTAAATTGATTCTCTCTTTTAAAAAATGTTTTCCCTTTGTGTCCTGTCTGCTGTGTGTTGATTGGTTTTGGTGGTTGTTTTCTTTCTTATCAATTGAATTGAAATACCTTCAACCAGGGTTTCTTTGCTGCACGCTAGTAATTTTGGCCCAGATTCAGTAACACCTGTCTAATGCACTGACTGTATGTATTGTTACCATCATAAATAAATAAATAAATAAAAAAAAGAACTGATAGTTTTTTTCTTTTAAATACCTAGCACATATATTCTAACTGCGAACACGTTCATATCGAGCAGTAAAATTGCAGCTATACAATTTCAGCGGTTTGAATTTAGCGCCAGCGCTAGCAGACGACATTGAGATTGTAAAATTAAGTGAACACGGCTGCAAACCTAACCTCAGCTCCACCTGCTATGCACGTTCTTTTTCATCCTTCTGTCGCGGTTTAAAAATTTTTGATTGAGCCTTAAATATTTTGGGAGGTAAGTATTCATCTACCGCAGTTTTCATCACCTTGACCCTAGACCGCCAACCTCCTTCCGCCTTTTTCTTGGTGTACTGTTGGTATGAATTGTCGTCTGCTATAGAGCACTACGTTGTCAAGCCACATCCATAATTTTAGTGTTTGTGTACTCATCGTCGATGAGTGTCGTCCTAACACATGTGACAAACTTTCAATTCCCTGTGCAGATTATTCTTTGGTTTGCATATTCCTCGTAACAGTCCGCTGGTTTTCGTCACAGACCTTGTGCGCTCGCAGTATATCGATCGTCTGCCATCCTCGGGCCCTCAGCGTAGTGGTTTGGTTTTCAGTAGTGAGGAAATCTCACAGTTTTTCGGCATGGCTGCCCCCGCAGCTTGTACCCGTTTCAGTGATAACTATGACCTCAAAGAAGAGCTCGGAAAGTAAGTAAAGTATGCTACATATCTCTGTGTAATTTGCAAATGGTTCGTTGTCTCTATGACCCAAAATTCAACTTGTGCCAAGTTCACCGTAGCAGGCGACATCTTCGCCCGCAGAGCTCTAGGCCCAGCACCGGGCTCTGGTTGCCCAGGAGGCAAATTAATGTTGGTTTCTTTTCTAACCCTGACTTAATCTATGTGGATAACTAGCAGAGATGAATTTGCTACGAAATTCTGCATTTTGAGGCTGTCATAGCCCTTCAGTTGTCAAAAGTTCTCTCAGTCATTGACAATGATGTCTGTTTGTTTGAAATGTTTTGGGTGGGATGTTGGTATAATTTAACCAACAAAGACGTAATTTTTTTGGTCTATTTATTTTGGTTTTATTCGGATTTGAATCTAACCCTTTGTTATTGTTTATAACCTTATCTGATGAGTTGCTGGGCTTACATCCAATACCATCAACTCCACTCCGAGTTGAACAAAACACATATGATTGACCTTTGGCTGTAGGAGCTGTCTGACATGATAAAAAAAATGTTAAACAATTATTAGTTGCCTGAAATTTTCAGAATAAAAATTGTATGAGGTGTGAAATATTTCAATTTGTTTCGTAATTCTTGCTGTGCTATCACTGGCTCCGGCTAGCTAAGGTAAACCTCAACCTGGAAAGTATTTCCTAGATCCTAGATTATATTATAATAGTAAAAACAGTGATAACCTTTGGCTCATGACTCCTGTTCTTGTTTTGAATGATGCTCATACTGATGTGCATTACATAGTTTTCATTTTTATGAAACTAATATGTTTAAGAAGCTACTTTTGTGACACCTATGCATTTTATTTTAGCTCACCCCCTTTTACTGTTTGATTTTTAGGGCATTTGTTGAAACAAAAACATGGGACTAGAGTTGAAGAAATGTATGTGTCCTCACATTCTTCATTTAGAAAAGAATCTCGAGGAAGTATTTATTCTGTATCGTTAGGTGAAGGTTATTATTATTAATATTATTATTATTATTATTATCATTATTATTATTATTTTCAAATGTGATGAGTAATTCCATGGCCAAGTTGACTTTTGGTGTGGACTGGAGAATACAACCTGCCACTTGTGGTGCTTGGGATTAATGTTACCTCTCAGTAGATACGTGAAGGGTTCTGTAGGAATCGAACTCAAATTCATGAAGATTGCAATGGTGGCTCATTTGTTTTGCTCATCTCAGTGTTACTTTCATTTTGTCATTTGGTTTTCTTGTTGGCTCCTACACTGGTCTTTGGCCTCGCGCGTCGAGCATCGTGCACCTCCCCCTCCCCCCCTTTCCCCCGGCCCCCAACCCGAGGACCCTGTGCTGTGCTCAGGCCTTCGCCTCACTCGGAGACTGTGCGGATAATAAAGTGCGACTTGTCGTAGTCGGCGGGACGGGGTGGGGCGCCCGACCCTGTCCGACCCTGTCCGACCCTGTCTCGCCCTACCGGGCCCTACCCGGTGCGCGAGCCGCTCGCAGAGCGCGGGGCCTAACACGCCCGCGTCCCCAGCACAGCTCGACCCGGGCCGGCCCGAGCCGAGCGCCATTCCTGGGCCAGCCCACCAGGCCCAGCAGTGGAAAGTAGGAAAATTAGTGCTCTTTTATTCATGACCGTATCTGCACTGCGCCCCGCCCGAACCGGCACCCCCCCCCCCTCCCCGCCCCCCGCCCCCATTTATACGCGCTACGCGGGCTACGCGCCGCGCGGCGCTGGCTGGCTGGCTCTGCTGGCTCGCTCGCTACATCCACCTGTAAGTTGGCTCTATTGTTCCCCGAGCTATTTGCTTTCTTTTTCTCTTTTCTCTTCTCTGTTCCGTTCACCACCCTTTTACCCCCGATGCCGCCTATGCCGCCCCGCCCCTCCGTCCCCTGTCGGCCCCCTCCACCCCCCGCTCCCCCAACCCTCTCATCTCGACCCCGCCTCCCCTGCGATCGCCCGGGTCGGCGCCACCCACCACCCCCACCCACCCACCGACCGCCCTAGGGCGGGCGCCCCCCTACCCCCCACCACGCCTGCCACGCTCGCTCAACTTTGGCACAACCACCGACTCGCCCCCCCCCCCCCCCCCCCGGCCTGCCCCCTGCTCTACCCGTGTCCACGCAGGAGCCGAGAGGACCACGCCACGCTCAGGGGGTTGTGCGGTGCGAACTAGAACACAGACGGCCCCACCCTGCCCCGCCCCGCCGCTCGGCTGCCGTTTGACAGCCGCCGCCGCCGTGCCGCCCCACGCCGACCGCCGAGTTGACTGCTCGCTCGCACAACAGCATGGGCCGGGGGCGGGCCGGGGGCGGGCCGGGGGCGGGCCGGGGGCGGGCCGGGGGCGGGCCGGGGGCGGGCCGGGGGCGAGCCGGGGGTGGGTCGTTGGCGGGAACCTCCTTTATCTGTCTTGTCCAGAGGGGTCGTGCCCGGCCGGCCCCGGGAAGGACGGGAATGGACAGGGGTGAGGGGGGGGGGGGGGCAAGGGGCGGGGGTGCAGGCGTGCAGTGGAATGTACACACTCAACTCCTATGGTAGAAAATATTTCTCGAAACCATAAACAATGAATGGAGCTACGGCACAGCAATATATGCAGCATTTTCGGCTATGCCTCAATACCTGTTACCACATGGGCCCACAAGCTGCTTAATATGTAATAAAATTTTATTGTTTCACCCTCGTTTGTGTCAAGCAAGCGTAAACTGACTATAAACAATTTATACAACTTTATACAACTACAATTATTTAAAATACCTAGAAAAATTATATGTAAAACTGGAAGAGGGTTTGGTGTATGAGGCGAGAAGCGAGGCGCGCCCTTTCTGGCCCAACCCTTTGCATCGCCTACAGTAGTTTGTGTCTCACAAGGTCCTCGCAAATCGTGCCCCGTAGATAAGAGATGCAAAGCGGCACCAGTCCGGACTGGTACCGTAGACATACATGCGCAATATTTCAATTTATACCTGCCTTTGGATTACAGCATTGTCAAGTGAAATATGTACTGTTTTGTGAAAGGAAAAGTTTTGAGAACGACGTAGCCAGTTTACCAGAGAGCTTCCGTGATGCGTGGAGAGTTGCCGTGGTGGGAGGCGTGGGGTGATACACAGGCAAGCCCGCCGAACACGCGTGCGTAGCGGTCTTCATGTAGAGGCGGGCGAGTAGTAGTGTCTCTCTCTCTCTCTCTCTGTGTGTGTGTGTGTGTGTGTTTTCGATGTTTCGAGTCGCGCGCTCCCCCACTCGACTCGTCCGCCCTTATTTCTGTTTGCACTTGTATCGTTTCGGTCACCTTCGCGCCTTGGTAGTTCTGCCGCGCCCCTCCCCTCCCCTTGCGCCCTTCCCTGCTCTGCACGTTGCCTCTGCGGTGTACCGCCCTGTACTGCCCCGCCCCCCCCTCTGTCTTTTGTGTGTTTTGCGCGCCGAGCCTCCTCCCTTCCCTTACCCCCCCCCCCCCCCTGTGCGCGTCCCTCACCCTGTCCGCTTTATTGTTCTCAGGCCAGAGGAGGCCCATGTCTCGCCCGCCACTAGGCAGCAGGCAGTGCCAGGGGCTGCAGTGTCCCCGGTAGCACTGCCGGCTTATTCCGAAGAGCGCTCTCCTCGCCCTGTCTCTCTCGCACCTAAACGACGAAGACCATGAGTGCGAGAGAGACGGGGCGAGGAGAGCGCTCTTCGGGGTAAGCCGGCTGCGCTGCCCCCTGCGTGTCCAAGGTATACACTGCCCTCTCCCGCTCTGCCACGGCGAGGGTGGTATGCGCACTCCCCCCCCGGGTCGGGTCCCGCCCTTTCATGCAGGTGGGCCCATCGTGTCCTCCGGGTCCTGGTCCCCTGGGGAACTGGGACTGGAGAGGAGGGTCTTTGCGAAGGGAAATCTGACCGCTGCGAGTCGCGCATTCGTAGCGTAACGTGACGCTTGGCGTTGCCGGCGGCGTGCGTGGAGGGCGGGCTCAGGGGCAGGGGGCGGCTTCAACTTCAACTTGTGCCCGTCGCCTTATGCGCTGCGCCTAGGCAGCCCGCGCTGCTCCCTCCACCCCGCTCCCTCCACCCCGCCGGCACCGGCTCCACCTCGCTTTATGTAAGGCGAAAGCACCGGCGCCCGGGTGCGGGGCGCGCGGTCTGCTCTGATGGCGTTCGTTTGTCTTGATTTGAGGAAGGTGCTCTGCTCTGAGCTCCAGCCAGCGGCCGCACGAGCACCACCCCGCTCGGCAACCAACCACCCGGCCGGGCCCCAGCCCAGCCCTCACTTACGCGGCAAGCAGGCGGCGAGCACCTGCAAATTCGCATCGAGAGCACTTTGCTGGATCTTGCTTCCTCCCCCCTCTCGCCCCTCCCCCATTATTTCTCAGCTCAGCTGTTGTCAAGGCGAATTTTTCACTAACTTTGTGGTGCTGCGTGGGAGGTGTTGCCCACTCTCCAAGAGAGGGGAACACAGTTTCATGAGTATTCGCGAGTATTATGACGAGTATTCACGAGTATCAAGCGAGTATTTCTCGATATTTTTGCGTGTATTCGCGATTTACTCGCAAGTTTTTGTTTTCGTGCACATTGTTTTTTGGGGGACCCTTGTATTTAAATCTTACTACTCTTAAACCTAACAAGAAACAAGAAAAGAGTTTGGGTATTACCTTGGTAAATTTTGTAGCATTTTGTTCCTAACCTACTCCGTATTTCCCAGGGATACGATTTCTGATTGAGCTACATCATGTGCTCACCCAAACTTACTCATTGATCCGTTTTGCCTAAGAATTCAGATTGAAAAAAGGTCACTCCACTAAGTCGTTGATAGAGAAAAAAAACTTTGAAAAAATTGTTATTTTAATAAGATTTGACTCTTTCAAATATTAGGGGCGATACTGTGGATAGGGTTTAGGTGAGAGACCGCATACTTGCAATATATGAGTTATGCCAGGAGTGTTTACATAAATACAGTCTTTCTAAAACATTGAACTTCATAATTATTAATATATAGCCATATAACCATTGAAGTGGCACAATTGTTTTAATTCTATCCTTAATAGCTGACATTCATTTCAAAATAGATATGCCTCATCATTTAAAGGTCCTGAGTCTTTGTGAATGTCTTGATCGTATTTAAAGTTACTGACCTCTGTTACAATATTTCTTACAATATGTCTTTTTAAACCATATTCTAAGTGACCCATTTCTGGCTTACTATGGATTCATGTGAGTTGGTTTGATGGCAAACTTAATTCAGAAGGATAAGGAATGAGAGGTGGGGAGGGGGGGGGGAGAGGGGAGGGAGGAGGGGACTGTTAGCATGTGATGCAGGTGCATTCTTTCTAAACCCTTACAAAACGAAATCATTCCGAAACTCGTCCTGGACGGTTCCAAATGTATTCCGAAGGCCGCGGACAGCTCCGAATGTGTTCCAGGACAGTCCGTTTTGAGCCCGAGTCCGACCGAGGACAGTCCGGTCTAAGCCCGACGCAGCCAGGGCAGTCCGGTCTAAGCCCGAAGCAACCAGGGCAGTCCGGTCTAAGCCCGACGCAGCCAGGGCAGTCCACAAGTAGTCCGGTGATAAGCGGGCTGCCCGGAGAAAGTCCGAGCGACCGTCACGGGCTGCTCCCGGGCTGTCCGAGAACGGCGTGAACTTGGATGTATTTCTTTGCACAAGTCCATGTTATCTTTGCATATAAAGGCGTTACATCGTTTACATGTAGCAGCATACCTCAGTTAAGAAATATTTAACGCATAATCTGTCTCGCCACGTAAACACTTAGCATCGTGGTGCCACAGGTGATATGACTTCTGAATGTACGCACTTTGTGCACGTTCTAGTTACGTTTCGTTGCCGAAAGGCGTTACTACAGAATACGATTAACGCTACAATATTTAAAGACAGTATCTTTTAATTTTCTTTATTGTCCTCACCCGAGCGCAAGCGCAATATCAAGTCATTTGCCGAAAACCTGACCACGATGCGACTATTGGTTCGCGCCGTGCAATGCGCGGCTCTTCGAAGACTGCTCCGCCTAGCATAAGAGTCCTTCTTGAGTCTCTGCCTCTCAGCAATCAGCTTAGCTCAGTCGGTTAAGGCGTCGGACTGTGGCAGGAAAGACTGAGGTGTCACAGGATCGATTCCTGTGTGCTGTCCCTTTTTTTTTTTCCAATAACACATGTACGGACTCATATCGGACTGTCCGGAGCACGGAGACCGCACGCTTCGGACAGCCCGAAAACTTGCAGATTTTACTCATTTTCGGATGGTTTTTCGGTATGTTCCGGGGCTTGATTTCGGACAGTCCGCGGGTGAGCTTCGGACTGTCCGTTCGGACTCCTTTCGGTATGAAACGGTTTTATAAGGGAACATGTAAATGATACTTACTCCCTGATTTCAGATGGGTGGGGGTAAAATGGAGGGGGTGAGGGGGTGAGGAAACCACTCGAATTTCGGCGCTACGTGGCCAGCGCCTACCCACAGCCCACAGGGCGGGGGGCGGCGGGGGCCGGCCAGCAAATGCTGTTGTTTGAATTGCGGCGCGCGAGGAGGTGGAGGAGGATGTCCCTCTCCTCCCCTCTGCCCTCTATCCCCCCCCCCCTCTCCTCCGTAATTGACTGACTGACTGACTTGTGGGTTGCCTGCCAAAACGGCGGTTGGGTTGGGTTGGGTTGGGTATATTTCTTTTAACTCTCAATTCGCTCAGCAACTACGTGCCTGCCGCACGTACTCCTAGTCTAACTCCCACGTTCAGTTATTCCCCTCTTTTTCGTCTGTAGCTCGCGCTGAAGCCGGCGCAGCCCGCGCCTAGAGTCCTACCCGCGCCCTGCCAGGTCCCCGCAGGGCTGTCCGCTGCGCTCCCATTCGTCCGGGACGGGAGGGGACGGAGTGGAGTGGAGTGAGGTGGAGTGGGGGTGGTTACCCAAGGCCCTAATGATTTGACCTGGCTTGCTCTGGCTCGGCTTGCTGGGCCGAAAGGGGGTGTGCGGGTGGGGCGGGCCGGGCCGGGCCGGGCCGCGGCGCGGTGGGGCGTCTGTGGAAGAGGGTGGATGGGGTGAACAAGTACCACGTTCGGCCCGGCCCGGCCCGGACTGGCGTTAGCGCGCAGCGCGGGGGGGAAAGGAGTGCGCTCAGGATAGATAGCGTAATGGCTGTCCTGTCCCGATACGCCATCTGGCGGCCAAACGGAGCTGAGCCCAGCCGAGCCCGGCGCTGCGCTGCGCTGCGCTGCCAGCCCAGCAAAGGGTGTAAAGCGGCCCTGGTGTTCCTGCGATCGGCAGTTGACCGTTTGAAGCCGTTTCGAAAGCATTTCAGAGCGTTTAGTCCGTTCTCAGACCATTCGTAACCATTCTAAGACCGTTTGTGAGTAAGAACATTTGAAAACGGCCTGGAAATGCTGAAGTCACCATTTACAAAACGGTCATAGAATGAGGAGAAAACTGTCTTGGGTGAAATGGCCCTGAACGGTGTGCGGATGCTCTTAAAAGCGTTTTGGAAACGGGGTGTGAATGGACTGCAAATGGTCTGCGGAAGTGCATTTCAAAACCATTTGGAGAACGGTCTTGAAATGGTCTGTGCTCCAGGTGGCGGAGGACCCCGTTTTGAGAACGCCCTCGAAATGGTTTGTGAATTGTGTCCCGCATAAGCATTTCAAGACCATTCTGCAAAAGCTTTGTGAACGGTGTTAGGCGCTCACAGAATGTTCTTCAAATGGTTTTCGTTGGACTGGCGTAAGAACGTTCTGAGAGCGTTCTGTAAGTTGTGTGCAAATGGTCTGTCCAGATGAGCGGGTGGCGGGGGGAGGAGAGGGGGAGGGGGGCTCGAGCGGGCCCCTCTCCCACCTCCCCCGCTGGGCAGCTTGCCCCTCCCCTCCCCTCACCCCGGGGCAGCCTCCCGCACCCGCACATCGCAAGGGCTATTATCCCCGTGATTTTTAAAAAGAGAGGACAAGAGTAATTAGTGGAAACAAAAAATATTACCAAACAAAATTTACGTTTAATCTTGAAAACTTGTAAAACCAAATCTTACGTTTCCCTTTAATTGATGAAAAACAACTGCAGGCCTATTCTGTTCCGGTGCGAGGGCCTTCTCTGGAGCAATGGTTCGTCCAAACTAGGGGGCCGTTCATTTACCACGTGGACACTTTGGGGGGAGGGGGGGAGACCAGAAAAGTCCACGAATGTCCATGGGAGGGGGAGGGGGGGGGGTGTAGCGCCCTGTCCACGAGGATTTTTTTATTCCTTTTTTTTACGTAAAACAGCGGGCTAGACTGGAGCTGGGCTGTCTGCTAGCCTCTCCAAGTATCGCCAACTCTTCTTTAATGCCGAAATATTTGAAAATTTCACGACACTTCAAGAAATTTTTAGCGCGAGTCAAAAACAGCGAAAAAGGTGAAATTCCATTTTCCTCGTGGACAGGGGGGGAGGGGGGGGGATATCGGATCATTTTCCACGGTTGTCCACAAGGAGGGGGGAGGGGGGCAAAAAGTGACTAAAAAGTGTCCACGTGGTATATGAACGGCCCCTAGAAAGCGCGTCGATTCATCAGAATCAAATGGAGCCAAGCGCCTTCTAGCCATGGTTAACCATGACGCAAGAGCCGACCGACGCACCGAAACGGAATAGCCCTGCTGATCTGTGATTGAAGGTGCCGTTCAGACACGAAAAATGCAACACAGCAGCCTAATTATATCTGTCAACAAAAAGGCAGCGGCATAGATTGCAGCGCGGCATCCGACTGATTCCGAAGGACGCTCCTCCTGCTCCGTCTCTCCCGCACCCATACGGCGCACCCCATGAGTGTGAGAAAGACAGCGAGAAGAGTTCTCTCCGAAATCACCCTGCAGCCAGCGCGCTCGCCTCCGGGAAGCACGCTTTCGAGTAAGTCGGGTCCGTTGTCCTTGGCCCAACAACGCAGCGCTGGTGAGTGCGACAGAGAGAGAGAGAGCCAGAGGGACGAGCCGCCCGGCCGCAACCGGCCTCCTCCCACACCCCAGTAGCAGGTATAACGCATTCCAACACCCCGGCAGAGGCCGGCTGTAGGAGGGGGCGGGGAGGCGGTGGGGGAGGGGCGGGGGTGGGGACGAGCGGTGGCTCCGCACCGCTGTTATGTTGAGCTGCACAGAACCGTCCCGCCCGCATACGGCTGATTAGCTCAGTAGGTTCCGAACGAAGCGTGAGCGCTGAGTTGTCCTATGGCGGGGGTTCAACCCCCGGCAGCGGCAACAACATGCGTATCTCGCGGCTAGTAGGGCTGAACCGGCTAAATGCAAGGCGTATGGAACGGGGAAGGGGAAGGAGGAGAGGGGTTGGGAAGGGAGAGGTGAGTGGGAGAAAGAGAGGGAGAGAAGGACTCTGTCCTTCGTCGCATTTTGTGACGTCACAACAAAAATGCACTCGTAAATTTCTCATACCTAACAGCCAACGTAGTCAAAACTTTGTCATACTTCCACCGGCCATGAAACTGTCTCCGAATGGTTACAAACGGTTTCAAAACGGCCTGCAGGGCCCCGTGCCCCGACCCCCCGCCACAGACCCGGAATGGTGTCGAAACGGACACAAATGGTCTTGAAAGGTCTCCGAATGGTTACAAACGGTTTCAAAACGGCCTGCAGGCCCCCGTGCCCCGACCCCTCGCCACAGATCCGAAATGGAGTCGAAACGGACACGAATGGTGTAAATGGTTTCCAAATGGTTTACAAACGGACTGAATGCTCATCTCCCCATTTGAAGAATGGGGATAACGTTCACAATTGTGCTCTGGAAACGGCTTTCTGACCGTTTACAGACCATTTTTCAAATGGAGTAAACGGTCAGGAAACCATTTTAAAAATGCTTACGGAATGGCAATGGAACACCAGGGGGCGCGCGGTGGGGTCGGGCGGGCCGGGCCGGGCCGGGCCGGGAGGCCGGCGGCGGGGCTCGTCCGTGATTACTCGGGTGCAGCGCCTCCCGCCGTTATACGCGCAGAGATAAAGGTGGAACAATGACGTAGAAATTCCAGAGGGAGAAAAGGGAAGCCCCCTTTCGCGCCGCGCCAGGGCTGAGACGCGCTCGGCGGGGCGCGGGGCGGGGCAGAGCCAAATCGAGAAAACAGGGTCATAATTCTGTGATCCCCGGGTTGGCTAGTAAACCCGGTCTCCAGCATTTGCGGGAACGGGGAACCCGTTTCATGTGCCCGTTTGCACCTGAAGGGTCATTACTGGAGGGTGTCGTCGGGGACCCTTGGTTTGCCCATAACCCCCCTCGCCAAAACTCGTATCTGGTTGTTTTTGAGGGCGCTGAATCCATCCCCGGTGGCATAGCCAAATCTCGTTAAAATTTGAACAATGTTCCAAAAACCCAAGCAGATAGTACAAACCTGTACTCTGCTCAAATATCCTCTTTTCAAAAGTTAATGTATCCGATGCATTATCTGCAGAGATGTTGGCGTAATATCAATTTCTGTAGACCCTTGCACTAAGCTAAGCACTGATCATTTCCCCTGATAAATTTAACTTTTTCGGTAATTTTCAAAATGTCATAGTTAGGCCTCTCCCTTAAAGGCTGGCGTTTGAGCCGACCTTCACTGATGATCACTGTACCAAGTGGAACTGACACTGTAGAAAAAAAAAAACTACATCAAATCCAGTTAATTTTCATGCCAGCCTTCACTGTAGTTTATGTTACAGGATTTACTGTACTTCCTGACAAGATTTGCTGTACTTTCCGAGGCACTGTACAGCGTTTACCGTACACTGTCTCTAGAAGTACAGCGAATCCTGTTTGAAAGTACAGGAAATCCAGTGAAATAAAGTACGGTAAAGGCTGTCATCAGAATTAACTGGATTTGCTGTAGTTTTTTCTTACAGTGGAGAGCTTATGAAAGTGCACTTTGATGGTAACTAATTTTGGATTCCCCGATGTAGCCCCTCTCTGAGGGTGGTCTGACCCGAGAATTTAGGTTGCACATTTCGTTCCATCGGCTGATTGTAGTGCGCGCCCAGGCCGAGGCGCAGACCGGGATGCAGGCCTCCCCCCACCTCGCCCCATTCCACCCCGCCAAATCATGTAATGCCAAATTTATTGGCGCTATAAATCCGGTAGCGCGCTGGCGTTGCACGGCGTCGATGCTGGGCGCTGTGTGCAGCCTGAGGGAGGGAGTGTTCATGACTTGTGAATTTTATAAGAGGCATGATGTCGCTTTACGAGCGTGGTCGCCCTTGTCCGCCCTGCCCTTGCTGCACACTAAAGCTTACGGCGTATTTCACTGTAACCATTCTGTGGGGAAAAAAACAAAACAAACTGTACGTTGTTACGGTTCGCCGACGGTCCGGGGTGTGCATCATATTTGCAACCACAGTAATGCACATTACTTTATGCCTAATGAACAAAATTGCGCATAGATATACACAGGTGTGTGATCACAATAATGGTTGCGTAGAATCCTGCCGGCAGCTCCCATATGCACAGCATGATGTACCGGGTGTTTCTTTGAATGCAGTGTGTTGCGGGTATCTGCCTACCCAATTCGCCCGTAAGGCGCCATGGCCCCTTTAGGGCTGGCGAGTATGCAATCCCGCAACACTGTTCATTCAAAGAAACACCCGGTACAAGAGTGTAGTGTGTGGCGGGACGGGACACGCAAAGTCGGCCCTCTTTGTTGTCAAGACTGCTCCATCCCTCCACCCGTCCTCCCCCAATCCTCCTTGACCCCTCGCTCCTCCCCCTCCCAAACGCTGGAGTACTCTGCTGTATAATTTCTTTTGCCTGAAGAGGTTTGATGGAACTTGTCTAGAGTGCTGCGCGACCCCAACCTCCGCCCGCCTGCCCCAGCCCTCCGCGGCCCTGTGTTTGCGGATGGCTGACGATTAACTTTTTACCCTCTGGCGGCTCAGTGAGTCTTCACTGCCCCACTAGCCCAGGAACATTAGACAAAATAAGGCCCTGACCCGGACAAAATTCGCAACAGTGGGGAACTTTCAGGGCTTGTAGTAGGTAGTCTTGGGAGTACTCCTACCGAGTTCCCCTAAAATCGGTCCACCCGTTCACCCGTGAGGGCCGTTCAAAGTCCGCCATTTTGGATTTCTACGCTGAAACGGTTTTTTCGCCTATATCTTCTAAACTATTTGTGGCATCGGAGTGAGCTAGTGCTCATATTGTTTCTTACACTCTGTTCTACAAGAATGATTAAATGCATTTTCCTCTAAAATCTGTCGTACACTGCTAAAAAATTACAAATGCTGGAAGTTTTGAAATTTTTAAAACTCATAATTTTCTTTTCGGTCGATTTGCGGGAAAATGACTGCTCCAATCGAAAAATTATGTTTTCTAAATGTTGAAGAGCGTTTCCTGAGGATTTTAAATCACATAAGGAAGTCTTTGTTACGTTCACCGGTCGCCGCCAGCGAGGCGCGAACGCTCGACCGCGCAGCTTTGGACTGCCTCCCCGACGACGGCTAGCGGCTGGCGGCTCTGAGATATTTCTCAGAATATATCCTAAAATAACAGAGATACAGAGATCATCGGAAGCGCAAATTGAACCTCGCACTAAAATAGATCAGACTACGTCGACTTTTAAGGATATTTTTCACTCTTCGTGAGGAATAGTAGGCCGGGCGCTTTTGACGCGTGGGGTGCGGTCAGGCTCGTTGGGAAAATTGGTGTTTTGAGAGATGAAGTGTGGTTTATGAGTATTTTGAATCCTTACAGAATCAGCAACACCGGGGAACTTTTACAGCTTGTTGTAGACAGTTTTGGGAGTCCCCCCACCAAGTTCCCCTAAAATTGGACTGATCGTTCACCCGTGACGGGCGTTCACAATTCATAGTTTTTGTTCTCTTTGGAGTAAAAAGGATTTTGGCTCTAACTTCTCATCTATACATGCTATTGGGGCGTTCGAGTGCCCCCTTTGCTTTACTATAAGCGCGCAACATAATTGATTATCAGTGCTTTTTACGAAAAACAATTCGTTCGCTTTAAAAAAGCAAAACTGTCAAAAATATAATTTTGTAAAAAACCTCAAATATTGGATTCCACTCATTTGCCTAAAACTGACCAATCTAATCGAAAACTTGTATCAAACGAATGTTGTAGAGTGATTCGTAACGATTCAGAATCACATACTGAAGGCTTAGTTTGCTTTAAACCGTCGCTGCCAGTGGGACGCGAACGCGCGTCCACGCGACCACCAACTGTCTTCCTGCAAGCTACTTGAGGCCGCCCGGGCAGGGATTTCTTCGAATATCTCCGGAACTATGTGAGATAGAAAAGTGATCGAAAGTGCAGTTTACTCCTCGTCGTATTGGGAATGTAAGCAACTCAATCATAGCCTCTGTCGTCCCGAACCCAACTCCACACACTAGCCAACAATGAATTTAATTATTTTAGCCCTCTCATTTTTTCGACTATTTTTACGTTTCGACGGCGTATTCTTCATTTTTGCTAAACATAGGTCATGACAATTTTTAAAGTAATTGTCGCGCAAAATGATTTGATCACATGAAATCGTTTTCAGCACAAATAAACCCAAAATTACGGCAAAAAAAAAAAAACAATCTCTCGGGGAATTATTATATTTTTTTTTTTTTACAATGCCGTTGTTAGGAAGTGTGTGGAGTTGGGTTATTCGAGACGACAGAGGGCATGATTAAGTTGCTTACATACCCAATACGACGAGGAGTAAACTGCACTTTCGATCACTTTTCTATCTCACATAGTTTCGGAGATATTCGAAGAAATCCCTGCCCGGGCGGCCTCAAGTAGCTTGCAGGAAGACAGTTGGTGGTCGCGTGGACGCGCGTTCGCGTCCCACTGGCAGCGACGGTTTAAAGCAAACTAAGCCTTCAGTATGTGATTCTGAATCGTTACGAATCACTCTACAACATTCGTTTGATACAAGTTTTCGATTAGATTGGTCAGTTTTAGGCAAATGAGTGGAATCCAATATTTGAGGTTTTTTACAAAATTATATTTTTGACAGTTTTGCTTTTTTAAAGCGAACGAATTGTTTTTCGTAAAAAGCACTGATAATCAATTATGTTGCGCGCTTATAGTAAAGCAAAGGGGGCACTCGAACGCCCCAATAGCATGTATAGATGAGAAGTTAGAGCCAAAATCCTTTTTACTCCAAAGAGAACAAAAACTATGAATTGTGAACGCCCGTCACGGGTGAACGATCAGTCCAATTTTAGGGGAACTTGGTGGGGGGACTCCCAAAACTGTCTACAACAAGCTGTAAAAGTTCCCCGGTGTTGCTGATTCTGTAAGGATTCAAAATACTCATAAACCACACTTCATCTCTCAAAACACCAATTTTCCCAACGAGCCTGACCGCACCCCACGCGTCAAAAGCGCCCGGCCTACTATTCCTCACGAAGAGTGAAAAATATCCTTAAAAGTCGACGTAGTCTGATCTATTTTAGTGCGAGGTTCAATTTGCGCTTCCGATGATCTCTGTATCTCTGTTATTTTAGGATATATTCTGAGAAATATCTCAGAGCCGCCAGCCGCTAGCCGTCGTCGGGGAGGCAGTCCAAAGCTGCGCGGTCGAGCGTTCGCGCCTCGCTGGCGGCGACCGGTGAACGTAACAAAGACTTCCTTATGTGATTTAAAATCCTCAGGAAACGCTCTTCAACATTTAGAAAACATAATTTTTCGATTGGAGCAGTCATTTTCCCGCAAATCGACCGAAAAGAAAATTATGAGTTTTAAAAATTTCAAAACTTCCAGCATTTGTAATTTTTTAGCAGTGTACGACAGATTTTAGAGGAAAATGCATTTAATCATTCTTGTAGAACAGAGTGTAAGAAACAATATGAGCACTAGCTCACTCCGATGCCACAAATAGTTTAGAAGATATAGGCGAAAAACCGTTTCAGCGTAGAAATCCAAAATGGCGGACTTTGAACGGCCCTCACGGGTGAACGGGTGGACCGATTTTAGGGGAACTCGGTAGGAGTACTCCCAAGACTACCTACTACAAGCCCTGAAAGTTCCCCACTGTTGCGAATTTTGTCCGGGTCAAATCCTAATGTTCCTGGGCTACACCCGCGCCGCTCTACCCCGCCTCACCCGACCCAATCCCTCCCCTTACGCCTGCTCTGCCACGTGCGAGAGGTCCTTCACCGAAAATTTAAGCCTACAGCAATTTTTTTTAATTGTTCTAGATTTTCGTGATTTTCCTGTTTGATTTTGACTCATTTGTATATTTTTCTTGATTTCTCCTTGGTTTTTTCTGTTTTTTTTTAATTGATTTGTTTTTTTTTTTAAAATTTGCATTTTGTTATAGGGTGTGCACTGATTATTGTTTATAGTGAAGGACCCCTCGGCCACGTACACCCTGCTCAGTGTTGCCAGAAAAGAAGGCAAATCCGCGCGCTTGTCTTAACTGTTCAAGGCAACACCTACTTACATGTGCAGAGGAATGACCTGTAGAGGGCAGCCAGCGAACACTGCCATACCCATTGCAAGTCCAGTCGATCAAAGAGCAATTCTATCATGCTCCCTCCCCCACCCTGCCCTGGGCAGAGGCAACTTGTTCTTGGTGCTCCGATATTATCATCATCAATATTCCTTCTATCCGATGTTTGGTCATGTATGGTGGAGAAAGGTTTATTTATAAAACGGTATTAAGGTCAGCAGAGTATAAGCACAAAATAATTATGAAGTCGTGTACACGAGGGCCGGACGGGACGCGCGCACACACAGACACACACCCCACACAAACGCATAGTCGATCATGCTGTCAGCCGATAAGCGGCCGTTATCTCTATCATCATGGACAGTGGAGTGCCCCGCCCCGCCCGTCAGAACTCGCCTCACGCATGCGGCACTCTCTACAAACCAGCTGTCCCTAGGTGCCGTCCCTCCCCCGTTGGTCCCCTCGCTCTTTAGGATTTGGGAAGGGCCTCAGGGAGGCATTTGCTTATATACCCTACCATATCTAGGAGTAGGCGGAGCGGTTGAGGGAGTCTTCAGTTCAAGGAAAGGCAATAGAGCGCTTCTCGTGAAATGCTTTCTAAAGGTTCAAGGTAATCTCTTACGAAGGAAAATGTTCAAGTGACAGAAGTACGCCTTATTTTGTTTAGGGGAGAGCTCAAAAGATGCCTCTCGAGTTGTTTAAAAAAAAAAATAATCACGAAAAAAGTACGAAAAAATCGAAAAACAAAGGACAGAAAAAAAAACGAAATGAAATGGAAAAACATTTATGGCGGTAAAAGATCAAAATTTATCAAAAAGTGACTGCAAATTTCCTCGATAAAACTCATAAAAAAAGTCATAAAAAAAATAAAATTAACTAAATTAAAGTAAAAAAAATAATAATCGTAAACAATATGTATGAGTGATCCCCCCCTCGAGGCAAACCTGCCTCCTGCTAGGCAAACGCGTTTTCTGTTCCGTCCGCCGAGAACTTGGACCGCCCAAACAAACTTGATTCCGCTTTATTCCTTTAAATCCTTTAGTGGCGCGGCGCTCCTGATCGAATGCCGCTCACTTAGGCAGAGGCTGATCACAGTTTGGCTAAGGAACAAAGAGGCGGCGCTTGGCTGGGCGGGGCGGGGCGGGGCGCGCAGCGCCGAACCCGTGTGTCGGCAGGCTGTCGCGGCTGCTGTTTGCACTGCCCCCCCCCCTCCCTTTTCCCCGTCCGCGCCCTCTGTTTCCGTCTCACAGCGCAGGCGGCCGTGGCCGTGCTAGGCCGAGGCCTGCTTCCAGCACCCTACCCCCCTCCTCCCTCCCCTGCCGCTCTCCTGCCCCTCTCTCCCCCTTCTCCTTTTGCCTCCCTTCTCCCTCTCTCGAGCCCTCCTCTCTCTTTCCCGCTTTCCGAGCTGTATGTTGTGTACTTGGAAGTTTGGTGCCGCGAACAATTGAAATTTCTAATCTTACCCCGCAGGTAATTGGAGGGAAAAGTTGGCCTCGCGGGCAGGGTGGGGCAGGGCGCGGTGGGCCCGGGTGCAAGGCGCGGCCTACGCAGGCGAAGTTTGCGAGCCGTGGAAAGGTTCAGTTTGGTGCTGACGGTGTAAAGGGGAGGAAAGCAGGAGAGGGGTGGGGAGTAGGCGTTCGCCCGCTGATAGTTGTTTGTTTTCCCATTTTCACGGTAATGGCTGCGAAAAAGGATTTTCGCACCGCGCGTGGTGCCGAATAAGCGGGTGAATAATTGAATGTGGATCGCATCGCGTGCTGGTGATTGACCGGGGCTGGGTGGGGCGGGTGGGGCTTGGTGGCGGCCCAGCTGCGCTCTGCAGTCTATAGGCCCAGCCAGAGCGCCAGTGCGGTACCGGTCGACCGGGACACGGCAAATGGGGATGCGATTGGACGGACGCGAAAGCTCCGTCATGGTTCAAGTGTGATGGCTCGTTGGTAATTTCTATAGGAGCAAGAGATCTCCGCGCGTTACCGCGAACCAATTTAGCATGCTGATAAGAATTTGTCATTGTGTTCATATTTACTGAGAGCATCTGCTCGGTTGAGGACATTAATGGCTGAGCAAAGCTGTTTGCGGTCACAGCTCTACAGTTTGCTGTCGAATAAGTGGTAATTTTGTTTTCTCGGGCAGCACAATAAGTTGCAGGCGCCACATTTTCAACGAGATCAGCTGACGCAGCAAGCCTTTTCTCTCCGTGTGTCTGCAACCATTACGTATACGAAACAATGCTGTATTCAACGTGGATACACTTGCTCTATCGGTGTATTCATAGTTATGCACGATTCTGTTTATAGATCCGCTCGTGACAGTGTGTGACATAGAAAAAGGAGGTCGGGGGGCCTTGGGCTAGCGCAGCGTCACATTTTGGTTTTGAAAAAAACCTTTTAAAAAGAAGAGAAACGGACAGATTAGCGGGTATGTCATGGCTGGCGAGCGGACTGCGTACCTCCTCACGGGGGAGTACACAGTCAACACTGCTGGAGTGCTTTGTATGCACCTCATGATTTTACCAAATTATTGTATAGTTTTCTTTTTCTTTATCTGCCGCTTAAAACGCTCATATTTTTCGCAGCGCCCTGGTTTCGTTTACAAATACATAAATAAATAAATAAATAAATAAATAAATAAATAAATAAATAAATAAATAAATAAATAAAAAAATAAATAAATACGGATGTAGCATATAATGGTGTCATCACAGGGGGAAGGGGGAAAACGCACGTGACTTGAAATGTGGACGACCCTTAAATCAGTGTTGTGCGAAAAAGTACGTTACCCGCGTCATCACGTGTATTGTGCGGTTATAAAGTGTCATGACTCGGAAATGTGCATGATTCGGGTGGGGAGAGTGCGTGGTGGGCTTGATCTGGGCCGGGGCAGTGCATTACGAGGCGCGGCGCGCCGCACGTATTTGTTTTGGCAGCGTGTGTCGTGCGGACGCACTATGCTGTTCTCCTCGGCGCGTTTGACTGCGTGGCTCGCTGTGAGGGCCCAAGGGGCCCAAGCCCGGCCTACCTCGACCTTTGATCGACTGTTGGGGGGGGGGGGCGGTAGGGAGCGCGCCAGCCTTCATTCATTCGTCATGCGGTGCGCCGAGCGTTACGTCAGGAAACGAAAGCTGTAGCCGCACCGCCTCGGCATGGAAGGGCAAGGCAGCAGGGCGCCTGCCTTCGGCCTGCCGTCTGATTCCGAAGATCGCTCCCCTACCTCCGTCCTTGTCGCACCTATGGTGGTGCCCTATGTCGCGGATGGTAGGGACCCATGAGTGCGACAGAGACCGAGGCGCGAGAGCGATCTTCGGAATGAGGCGGCTGGCTGCGGAGGAGCAAAGCCGAGCGGAGCCTCCTGAGGCGAGGCTAGGCTGCTGAAGCCTCGGCTCAGGCCCAGCTCAGCCGCTCGATGGGCGGACGGACGGAGGGCCATGACGCCGTGACTAATAGATGCGGCATACGGCGGGCCGCCTGGTCCGGTCGACATGATATGATGGCTGGGCTAGGAAATCGTTGAACAAACAGGCCCGCCGCCAAACGGCCAGACTACTCACTCACCCACTCACTCACTCACTCACTCACTCACTCACTCACTCACTCACTCACTCACTCACGCACTCACTCACTCACTCACTCACTCACTCACTCACTCACTCACTCACTCACTCACTCACTCACTCACGCACTCACGCACTCACGCACTCACTCACTCACTCACTCACTCACTCACTCACTCACTCACGCACTCACGCACTCACGCACTCACTCACTCACTCACTCACTCACTCACTCACGCACGCACGCACGCACGCACGCACTACTCTTTCGAGTGAGTATACTCACCACACGGAAACCAACAACGTAGTTGCGATGATCGACTATGTTCGATGGGCAAAATTCGAAAGCTGGTATCGAAACTGTACGGAAAACGAGAAGCTAGTTGTCAACAAACGAAGACTCACACGATGTGAACTAAGCTGTTTGGTTTGCCCGCGGGTTTGCCGTCATCGTACAAGTGTCCGGTCGTCACAACCAGCTCCGTGCTGTGGATATTAGATTTTCGATACCAGTCATTGAATTATGCCTAATGAACAGAGTTGATCACTACAACGAAGTCATTATTTTTTTTCCGTGCTCTCACTCACGACAACAGCTGTGCGCAACTGATCAATACCGGCCTGCCCTTGAAGTTAATTTGACTTTTGAGGTCAATAGAGGTAATCGTTTGGGATTATTTTTAATTGTATAACTGGAGAAGTACATTTATTGACGGCCGCGCCCCGCGCCTCTAGCAAATAGAACAGAATTGTTCAGCTCAAAAACAATGAGCAGACGAAAAATTGTCGAGGTACTCTAATTTTGTGAAGAGTGTAGGTTGCGGCTGATAATGAGTGAGAGCGGCCAGGTGCGTCCTGTGCTGCGGGACCGATACTGTGCCTCTTGTGTTTGTACGTGAAGCGTGACGTCACGCTCTGCTCCGTGCTCTTGTCAGTTTCCGTCTCTCTTTGGTGACGCACGCACGTCGCCCCGTCTCTCTCTCTCACTCTATGAGACGTAACGCCTGATGATATGGCGTGACGAGCCACACGATATGATCGACCGGCCCCGGCCCGGCGCCCCGCCGCAGTCCGCTCCAACCTGCCCCGGCCCGCCCCGGCCCGCCCCGGGTACAAACCGCACTGGGGCGCGGGGCGGGGCCTGGGCCTGGTAAAGCGCGCCTGCGGCTCGTTTGTTTGCTATTTGGGAGGGGAAAATAATTTTAACTTCCGTTCGTGGCACACAGGGAAATGCTTGGTTGTGGCAACCATATTATTCAGCTCGTGCAGCACTTCATAACTGAAAGCTCGCGAAAGCTTTAGCTTTGTATTAAGTACAAAGATTTGCGTTATTGTAAGCTACGGAAAAAGCAAGGCCACTGTTACTTGAAGACTGAGACTTTGTATCCGGCCAAGCGGTGCTTTGTATGACGAAGCATTGCTTTGTAGTAAGACAAAGCACGATATACTTCGTAGCCTGCTACGCAAATCCGCTACGGTACTGGTAGTGAAGTGACTGTGTAAGACAAGAAAAAAAATCGAATGCTTTTGTAGACTTGCCCAGGATGCGCTGTAAACTTCTTCAGTGTATAAAATATTGTTGATACAGGGGAGGCAACCCTAACGACGATCGGCAGGACTATATTTCATTGTCAATTCTACTGTATTCTATGGTTCTCCGTAAGGTAACTGTAACGTGTTTTTTCTCGAGCGAAAATTTCTATGGGTGCGGGGCAGAATAACACCCTCTCCATCATGCTCTCAACTTGTTAAAGCGAGGGGGAAACAATTCTAAAATTGTTGTACACCTCGTAATTCAGAAAAATTCACCTCGTAATTCAGAAAAATTTAGGCTCTGTCAAGCAAAAATTCAGAAAAAATTAACGGAAGTTCTCACAATTTGTGAATTTCATTGTAAGATGCAGAGAACGCTACCGCTGCAGATTTTGAAGAGATTTTATTTGTGCAAGAATACGACGAAATTTTGCAAGCGGAGCTCTCCGCAGGCGAGGGCTTGGCGGCGAGTTTGTCTGGGCAGACGGGAGCTCCGTCCTCGTTGTCTGCAGAGAGGCGCTTGTGTTAAAGTAGCAGGCGCGGCCGGCGGCGTCACTCGCCCACACCTACACACACATACTCGCAGATACACGCACACACTCGCAGATACACGCACACACCTTCGGCCACGCCGCGCAGAGGCGTCACGAACGTACACAAACCCGCCGCAGCGCGCGGCGAAGCAGCCGCGGGGCGGGGCGGGGCGGGTTGCGGCGGGGCGAGCCGAGCCCAGGAGGATTGGCTGAGTGCGGCCGCGTAAATATAGACGGCGCGCGCCTTTTGCTAAAATTAGTGGCCATTGCGACTAGTCTGCTCCGCCGGCTCCTCCTATTCCCTCCCTCTCCCTGGGGTCGTCTCTGCCCGCATCTCCACCGCGCTAACCTGCCTATCCTTCGGGGACGGGCGGGGCGGGGCGGTCTGTGGCCATGGTCCGGGCCAAAGCCCTTGCCCGATTGATACCTTGTCCTGGACATCTCCTTGAGCCACGAGCGAGCAGGACGAGGGGGGCGGCGGGGCAGCAGCTCAGCGCCGGGATATTCCCGGCGTAGAGACGTCTTATACGCTGCTTGGTTCCTGCTCCCCTTCCCCTCCCCCCCCCCTGCCCGTACAGCGTCACGCGTCAAGTGATCACATGGCCCTGGAGAGTTTCGGTGATGATTAGATTTGCTCCCGCGTCATCTCATCTCCCCTGTCACTTCTCCTCTCTCGTCGTCTCCCTCAACGATACCATCTTCGCTCTGTCAGTCTAGCGCATGGCATACGCGCTCACTTTGCTCAGTCTCTTTAGCGGGAGGCATGAAGTACTGACCGGAAATGTTTGCTGCGCTTCTTCGAGTAATGGGGAAGGGGGGAAGAGAGAGAGAGAGAGAGAGAGAGAGAGAGAGAGAGAGAGAGAGAGAGAGAGAGAGAGAGAGAGAGAGAGAGAGAGAGAGAGAACGGAATGGCGGTGGGTCTTCGCGGGCCGCGGCTCAACTCAGGAGGTGGACGTGGCAATGTGGCGCTGTGGCGCCCGGGGAATGCGTGGGGGCGGGACAGGTTTGTGTTGCAGTAAGCCGCGCCGTGAGCTGGCCACCGCGCCCCGCTCCACCCCGCCCCGCTCCACCCCACCCCGGCCCGCCCCGCCTCGCCCCGCCACGCCCCGGGGATCAGAGCGGACGTGATAACCAGCAGTGTAAATATTAGTGTCGATGAGGTGCGTCCGGCTGCCAGGGACGCCTGCGCCTGCTCCTGCTCGCCTGATCGTCTCTCGCCTCGCCCGCTGCCATCCACCATTTTGTGTGTGCTTGTGCGTGTACAAAAATGTAGCATCATAAATGAACAACACATTAAAAACACAGTGTAGGTTTCCAACAGTCGATGCCATGTATTGTTTTTCATGGGAAAATCCTGGCCGATTGGAAACCGGGATAATTTTTTTTTTCTGTTAAGACTGCAAGACCTGAAAAGCGATTGGAGGTCACCGATAAAAGTGACTATGGAGAGTCAAAGCCAGCAGGAAAAGTCATAAAAATGGTGGAGCTAGTCTTCGACAACTTTTTGTAGGAATAAATAATTTTCTCTTTATATTTTCTGTTTTTGATATTTTTAATTTCAACCTACTTTCTGGGGAAAAAATCAAAGAAACAATGATAATAAAATCCCTCCTGAAAGTTATGGAAGATTCAGGAGATAAAACGTAGGGACCGTGGTTAGGCAGTTGCCTCTCGTGATTGCGAGTGGTGTAGAGTGAGAGGGTGCACTTTTCAACCAAGTGTGCAACTGTTCAACGCTTGTAAGTGTGCAACTCCATGTTTATCACGTGAAAGTGTTCAACTAATCACCCGTGCGATTGCAACTGCTGAACTCCACGGCTGTGCACTTGTTAGTGTTCGACGCGACAGTTGTGCACTTGCAAGTGTTCAATTTCGCCGGACATTAGTGAGTTAAACACTCATCTTTGCTCAACTCTTGGTTGAACACTTGTTCATGTAAAACTGGGAGCTGCACACTTACAATTGTTAATCAGTTGCACACTTGGTTTTACAGTGTGTGTGTGTGTGTGTGTGAGAGAGAGAGAGAGAGAGAGAGAGAGAGAGAGAGAGAGAGAGAGAGAGAGAGAGAGAGCCTTGTATGCCGTCGAACCGAAGCAGCGGCAGATATATGGTAGCCAGATTCTCGTCGTACAGAGAGAAGGGCGAGACAGGATGGTTCTCCTCCTAAAGGACCCTCTGGAACAGACGGGGTGGCGGTGGCACCCCCTTCTTTCCCCTCTCCTTTCGTGTCCCTTCGCGCTCAAAGCGTAGATTCCCCAACGCCCATTGGCTTTCAGAGCGTCCTGTCCGGCCCGCCCAGCCCAGGCTGAGAGGGACCTCTCCTATATATCCCGCTACCCCCCTGCTGGGCCCTGCCCCTGCCCCGCCTGAATGCATATTCCATGCGAACCTCGCCCAGAGGGCGCCCTGCCCTGCCCGGCCGGGCCGCGCCTCTCCTGACCAGCGCATGCAGAGCGGCGGCGTTGCGCACAGGGAGGAGGGGGAGGGGGGGAGGTCGGCGACGCCAGGAGCAAGGCGGGCTTACCCTGAGACACTGTAAAGAAGGCCAGCGCGGGTGGGGTCGGGGTCCGTTGAAGGGTACTCTTCCTCTGTTCAACCGTGTACACCTTTTTTGTCAGGTACGACGAGATAATCCGAGGGGGAAACAACTCTGAATTTTGGTGTACAAATTCTGTGAATTTAAGCAAATTTGTGATTTTTTTTTTTTCAAAAAAATCTGTGAATTTTCCTGATTTTTTTTCTGACATTTTCTATTTTTTTTGAAATTTTCCTGATTTTTTCTGATTTTTCCTAAATTTTTCTGAATGACGAGGGGAACAAAAATTTCAGAGTTGTTTCCCCCTTGAGGTAATGGGCTATCAGAATACGCTCCTAAACTGACGTAGTTTGGTTGTAACGCCGGCGTAATACCCTGTAATGCTATGTAATACCAAGAAGTCTATGTACTAGGTGAGTAACCTCGGTTACCTCCTCATTCACCTAACCTCAGTCACCGGCTCTCAGTCACCAGCCCTCACTCACCATCCCTCACCTGCCCTGGGGGTGGGGGTGGGGGTGGAAGCTGCATTAGTAAATGGTCCATGAATCAAACCTGCCGGCCGTAGCCTAGCCTCAGCCCGCAGCACCCTGCCGGGATTGAGTGCCGGGCCGGGGCCGGGCCGGGCGCGCGAGGCCGGGTTAGGCTGGCTGGAGCGCCGCGGGAGCTCTGGGCGGGCAGACCCGGCCGACAGGCATGCGCTGCGGGTCTGCCTACCCGGCAGGCGCCCTGCTCCGCTCCGCCCCGTTGCTCCTCCCTGCCGCGCGCCTTACGCTCTTTGCCCTGAACTCAATCTTGAGGCTGTATCTGCATGATAATGAGGCTCGATTGCGGCGGAGCGTGGCGTGGCGTGGCGTAGATCATCGGTCACCGGCGCGCAAGCCCAGCAAGCCGCTTCCGCAGTCAGTTCTGTGGACCCTGTGTGGACGGGGCACATTACCTTACCTTACTTTATATAATTAAAATGGTTTCTTTTTTTCTTTTTTTTTTCTATAAAATTGACGATCTTTTGGGAGCTCTCTTTCTGCCGGCACAAAAAGCTAAACCGATTAGGTTTTAAACGAGTTTCCCCAAAATTTGAGACATAATACTTTTACTTTAATAAATAAACTAAAATGCTCTTGAGGATTTTGGACTTCTTCCGCTTCACAGCTCAATTCTGCTTATGGAAATGGACGTAGTGTGTGACAGTTGGCGCCCTTACGGGCTTCCAGTGTGGTGGTGTCGTATTTTCAGAGGCTAGCCCTGACCTCGGTCACGCTTGATCGGGTTCGAGCAGGCCGGAAGCCCTGCCCCGGGCCCGCGTCTTATGTTGCACTTGTTGCAGCCCAACCTGGCGCGGCCGCTTACCGCCCCCCGCCCCCCGCCCTGACTCCACCCCGCCGCGTCCCTCATAGCCAATCCACCCTTCCTTTCAATCACCCTTCATGGTATCGTCACGGTCAAACCTCTCACGGGAAAAACTAGGTCGCCAGGTTTCCAAGCAGCAAGGAATTAGTCTTATGGAAATAGACAATACGCCGTTTAACTAAGGCGCAATAGAAGTGAGAAAGAAGCGGGCATGATTTGTCTGTCCATCGGGGGAAGGCCGCCGCAGTGTTTCCATTCGGTTGGTTTCACTGGGGTGGCCTAAACCGACCTCACGGCAAAAACGAGTCCTGGGTTTCCCAGGGGAATCTGCACATTCCCAGGAGGCACAATCTTTCTCAGGGGATAT
The DNA here is from genome assembly GCA_029379305.1 of Frankliniella fusca. Taxonomy (NCBI): domain Eukaryota; kingdom Metazoa; phylum Arthropoda; class Insecta; order Thysanoptera; family Thripidae; genus Frankliniella; species Frankliniella fusca. The sequence continues at coordinate 270,410 of JAHWGI010001270.1, read as the reverse complement.
GTCCTGGGTTTTTCATGAAAAACTCCTGGGAAAAACTTCTTTTTTCCAGGACATTCACTGGGATTCCAACTGTCCCGGGAATCCCAGGACTCGTTTCTACTCTGCTCTGTGCGTGCGAGAGAGACAGCACTAGCTATCTCGCACGCACGGCGAACACCAACATTATGTTGGGTCGACGGGTAGATAGTGGGCGAGGTACACGTTTGATCCTATAAAAATCGCGCATTTTGTGAAAGAAGCGTGAAAATTTGCAGAGGCGTTCTTAAAGGCATAAGGAACGATTCTGTCCGAAGTCTTTTGAAATTTTTCGAACCGTTCACCCACAATCGTTCAATTTGTACAAGTTGAACAAAATGACAGCAGCGGCCATGGACCTGCCCAAAGTTCAGCTAAATAATCGAGATCAGGGTCGATCCCACACAATTTTGTGGCGCTGAACACGAATTCAACATCTAAAACACGATTTGAACACTTTTGAACGCCATTTTTGAACATTTTCGTACAGTGTCTAATTATTCCTTCCACATCCTTTCTAACGGTGTACACGAGGTATTTAACATCGGTCATTAAGTTAGGTGAGCTTCCTACACCTAAAAAGAGTTGACATCGACATTAGAAGCGCCCGTCCTTCACTGTTCCGACTACTGTTCGGAACACAAAGTTGAACACTTGGCACTATTCTACAAAACAGGGGTGTCAGACACGTTGTTTCTGTGTGTAACTAGCAGGCTGGTGACGAATATGGACTCCAAAACGGCGTTCCATCACTCCAGAACGCACCAACCTCCTCTGAACACTGTTCGGAACACAGAGTTGAACAAAACATATTTTTTTAGAAGCCAGGCGCCACGCACGTCGATTCGGTGTGAAACCAGCGAGCTGATAACGAATCTCGACTCTGAAATTGTGTTGCACCACTCTGGAACGCGAAGCTGACTGATATGAACAAATAGTGCCTTCTAGACGTCGATTACTCCGTGCTAGGCGCTACAACTCGATTCGTTTTCGAGACTTCTTCGCGCGCGGCGGGGCGCCCGTGAGAGTCTGAGTAGAGATATATCGATGTTATTTGGACGATATGCTATCGGCGAACAAACGGCAATATAGCGGCAAAATAACGAGGATGGTATCTGCCAGATATCGTCCACAACAACGGCGAAATAACGACGAAAGTTTCGTCGTTATTTCAAAACAACTTGGAAATTATTTCGAGTCTAAAACGGCACTTTTCAGGCTCGAAATAACTATCAAATAACGACAAAATCAAGCGGCCGCAGTTTGATGCGGGGAGGCGACGTTGGGGCGTGTGTAGTTAAAGCATGCGCATGCATGCACGCATCTATGACAATTCGTGGAGGTCTGGAGCTGGAGAGGTGTTGAAGATCGCCGATAGGCTGAAATACATTTATCCGTGTCTTATTCAACCCCCGGAATTGCCAAATGAAATCACTTAAATCACTCAAACACACAGCCGGTTACTCCCAGTACAAAACTCTTCTCTCAAATTTAATGAAGTAAATGTATTCGAGGGATTCATTTAGCAATTCCGGGGGTTGAATAAGACAGGGATGAATGTATTTCAGCCTATCGGCAATCTTCAACACCTCTCCAGACCTCCACGTACTGTCATAGATGCGTACACGCCCCAACGTCGCCTCGCCTCCCCGCTACCAAACTGCGGCCGCTGATTTTGTCGTTATTTGATAGTTATTTCGAGCCTGAAAAGTGCCGTTTTAGACTCGAAATAATTTCCAAGTTGTTTCGAAATAACGACGAAACTTTCGTCGTTATTTCGCCGTTGTTGTGGACTATATCTGGCAGATACCATCCTCGTTATTTTGCCGCTATATTGCCGTTTGTTCGCCGATAACATATCGTCCGATATCGTCCAAATAACATCGATATATCTCTACTCAGACTCTCACGGGCGGGGCCGCGGCGGGGCCGGCGGGGCGCGCCCATTTCTCCCCATTGTCAATGTTCCCTTCTGAGTTTTGAATAAGGCTGTGTTGAGACGCGCTGCCCTTCCCTTTCTCGAGCCTCCTTCTAAGCGCCTTGTTGGTCTTCCCCGCCTGGCCTTCCCTGCTCGGCCGTCCCTGTCCGGCTAGGTCCGGCTGCCGTTCGATTGTTCTAAACAAACCAAGTGTAGTAGCGTCTGCTTAGCGGCGCCCCGGTCAATTTGGCTTGGTTTTGAGTGCTTTCACGTGTCTGGTACGTAATTATTATATTCTTTGTCGTTGGTAGGCAATAAGTACAAACGTCTCATATCGTGTCTGTATGACTGCAGATTGAGAAGACGGTCATGGGAAGTAAAGGGCGCGGAAGGCACAGGCTCTCACTGGCGGGTCCTGTTTCACTCTCAGAGGAAACGCTAGAAGTAGACTGGGCAAAATGTATTGTTTGCCAAAGTGACAGCGCCGAAAAATTAGAGTGCCCTGCCGACAACCCTATTGTGTCTTGGAGAAGTACTGGGTACATGACATTTGCCGCGAAATTGAACACTTTGCATAATTTTAACTACCTCATGCCATCCAAGTTACGGGTTCAAAAACTGGACAATGGGACTGGATATGAGAATACGTTAAGTTCTAACAATGCAAAGTGGCATAAATCATGCATCTCGGCGTACCGAGATGTCCCTAGATTCCAGGCTCTCCTTAGACGACTTCAAGAAGAACAAGAAAAAGTTGCTGACGCCACCGACGACCCTTTGGATGAAAACGGCTTCCCTCAGTAGCTGTTGACATTCATAATAAAATGCAATTCCATACCTCCCCCACATCGCCGAAAAACAAGTATTTGCGTACAAAATAATACTCATTTGTTTATTCGGTTTAGGATGTGAGTTCCAGAGTGGTGCAACACAATTTCAGAGTCGAGATTCGTTATCAGCTCGCTGGTTTCACACCGAATCGACGTGCGTGGCGCCTGGCTTCTAAAACAATATGTTTTGTTCAACTCTGTGTTCCGAACAGTGTTCAGAGGAGGTTGGTGCGTTCTGGAGTGATGGAACGCCGTTTTGGAGTCCATATTCGTCACCAGCTTGCTAGTTACACACAGAAACAACGTGTCTGACACCCCTGTTTTGTAGAATAGTGCCAAGTGTTCAACTTTGTGTTCCGAACAGTAGTCGGAACAGTGAAGGACGGGCGCTTCTAATGTCGATGTCAACTCTTTTTAGGTGTAGGAAGCTCACCTAACTTAATGACCGATGTTAAATACCTCGTGTACACCGTTAGAAAGGATGTGGAAGGAATAATTAGACACTGTACGAAAATGTTCAAAAATGGCGTTCAAAAGTGTTCAAATCGTGTTTTAGATGTTGAATTCGTGTTCAGCGCCACAAAATTGTGTGGGATCGACCCTGATCTCGATTATTTAGCTGAACTTTGGGCAGGTCCATGGCCGCTGCTGTCATTCTGTTCAACTTGTACAAATTGAACGATTGTGGGTGAACGGTTCGAAAAATTTCAAAAGACTTCGGACAGAATCGTTCCTTATGCCTTTAAGAACGCCTCTGCAAATTTTCACGCTTCTTTCACAAAATGCGCGATTTTTATGCGTACCTCGCCCACTAAGAGCGGCCAGCGCGCGTCGGGCGAGCGCGGCGTAGAGCGACAGCGACCGATTGGAAACACTGGGCCGCCGTCTTGGCTGTTCGGCATGATTTTTCAGCGCGGTGTGGCGTGGAGTGGTGTGGCCACTAGCCACCACTGTATCTGTTGCGGTGCAGTGCAGACGCCTGCCAGGAGTGAAATGCGGAGCCCGACACGGCACACGTGTCGCAGTTTTGTTTGTGCCCCGTGTGCTCCGACCCACCCCACCCTACCTCACTCCACCCCACCTCACCCCACCCCACCCTACCCCACAACACCATTACACTACCTACCCCACAACCGAGGGGGAAACAACTCTTTTGTGTACACATTTTCTTAATTTTAGTTATTTTTTTAATAGATTTTTTGTGAAATTTCATTTGAAATTCACCTAATTTTTTGTGTGAATTTTCCTGAATGTTTTTCTGGATGTTTACTGAATTTTCCTAAGTTTTTGTGAATTGTGACTTTTTCTGAATTGTATTTTTTAATTTTCTGAATTTACTGAACTTTTCTGAATTACTAGGTGTACAACAATTTCAGAGTTGTTTTGCCCTCGCCCACAACACTCTTCCACTTCCTAGCCCAGCACACACCACATTTCCCCACCCCGCTCCAACCCGTCCCACCGCCTCGCGCATTCACGCGGTTATTACTGCGTTTTCGCACCGTCTCTCGCCCCGCACACACTCATTCCTCTAGTGACCTTAATGTTTGTAAGCTATCAACGTTTTTGTGCAACGATAAGGTGTAAACAAATTCCTTATCAACTCTAAACAATTTTATTGGTACCTTATCAATAATATTTTGTTGATAAGAAATGTTTACAACAACACACATTTTTTATGGTACCTATTAAAAAAAAACTGTTGTTGTGTATCAAGGTTTAAAATTGTTGATAGCTATCAATGAAAAGAACCGTAGGCAATCTGAGAGTGCACTAGCGAACGCAAGTGGCAGCGCGCAAACTTCCACGTCCACACCTCTTCTTATCCCTCTTGAGGCTCGACTTGTCTGTGTCCCCCACATCACCCTTACCCTACCCCTCCCTCATTGGGGTTGTGAGGAGACGCGCAGATGGAGCGACGACTCTGACCTTTTGCTGGGGTACAAAGAGGGCGTTGGCTTGAGCATGGCGGGGTTTTGCAGGGCTCGTCGGGACGTCCTCTGTTAAGAAAAAATTAAGCGCTCTTGTTGCTGAGCGAGCGTAGCGAGTGAAGCTTATGGCTAGACCAGGATGCGCAGATGTCGGTCACACGTTTAGACTTGAATGTTTGGATTTCATGAAATTTTCCGTGGCGTAAGCTACCTGGAGTGCTGCTGCTGCTGGTTACGGAAAAAGTCGTTTATTTTGCCACAAGAAAGTATAAAATAGGACAAGAAAACGCTTTGAGACCAAATATGCCCCACGGTTTTTGCCTATCACTTCTGGTTTCTGAAATCTAGAGCGTAAAGAACACCGGTATTTCATGTGTTACTTTTTCTTTTTACCTCAAGTGGAAATTGAAAAATTATCGCTATGGCTCCTGGTAAAGTATCAAGTAACGACAATTTTAAAAAGAACGTGATAAAAATGGGGATTGTATCTACTGAGTTGAATGTATCTTAGATTTAGTTGCTTCTCGAGCTCAGCCTGAGGACCTTAAGTCCTGGCTAGTTCACGGTAAAAACGATGTCTGATTTTCTGAGGGGAAAAGGAAAATTTTGAGGAGCACCCATCCTTTGAGGAAAAGTCCTCAGATTTTGAGGAAGTCTCCTCAAAAAGTGAGGGTTTTTTCCTTAAATTTTGAGGAGACTTCCTCAAAATCTGAGGACTTTTTCTCAAAGTACGGGTACTTCTCCAGATTTTCCCTTTTCCCTCAAAAAATCAGACATCGTTTTTACCGTGTTAATTCTGCTCTGTGTCTGCTTTGCGCCGCTTTACTGCTGTTCGCCCTAGTTTTCTTTTAGTTTTCTTTCCTCCGACCCACGATAGTTTTTTCCGCGCGATGTCAGAGGAGGAAAGCGATGGGTATAGGCAAGCTCTGGACCGGGGGGGGGGGGGGGGGGCCGAGAGTGTGTGTGCGTGAAAGAGAGAATGAGACTTTAAAGTCGAGGTCTCTGAGCCGCTCTGCCGCCCCGCCACCTCCTGCCCTCCTGCCGAGCCTCCCTGCCTCTGTGGATAGCTGTGTCGAGCCCCGGTCCGGTCCGGCCGCCTAGCTGGCTGCCAGCCAAGTGAGGGTGCATGGCGACCTTCCCGCCCCCCGCGCGCCAACAAAAGTTACTGCGATGCTGTGTGACCCGCGGGTAAGGATGGGGAGGGGTAGGGGGTAAGGCGGGGGATGATGTTTATAGCAGTCTGCGGGGGAGAGAGGCCGGGGCACGGCGAGCGCACGCAGAACCGGGGAGAGATGGTGGATGAACAATGTAGTACGTTCACCTCCAACCCGCGCACAGGCCTGCCCCTCAGCCTTCTAAAAGTTTAAATTTACAAATGATTTTGTAAGGAAGAGGGAAAAAAAAATGAATAAGAACAACTCATGACTGCGAACGTAATTTAACAGACAAGTCTGGAAAAGTATCCCGCCCCCTCCCCCTTTTTTATTACCCTACACTGAATCTTATGAATGAGGGAAGGGTTTACCGTAGCAATCAGCGGGGCGGTTGTTCTTAGGGAGCCCGTCCAAGCGCTCGTGGAGAGGCGGAGCCGCTGAAGCAGCAGCTCATACTACCATTTCTGTCTTGTTGGGGAGGGGGGGGGGGGTTGCGGAGACGCACTGCCGTCTAGGCGGCTTGCTCTATCGTTCGTAACGGTAGAGCAAGAGAGAGAGAGAGAGAGAGAGAGAGAGAGAGAGAGAGAGAGAGAGAGAGAGAGAGAGAGGGGGGGGGGGGAGAAGAGCGAGCGGACGGGAGGGAGCCGGGCAGGAAGCAGCCAAGAGGCGCGGTGCGCGGTGCTGCTGTCACGCTAGCTCACCCGCCTTCTCTCTCCCGCCGTCCTCCGGCGAAGTAAAGTTAAATACGCTGCCTTTGCGAACCTAGAGCCAGCGCCGAGCAAAGAGCGGAGTAAAGCGTGGCGCGGGGCGGGGTAGGGCAGGGTGGGCTGGGATGGAGAGGGGTGGGGCTGCGCGGCAGGAAGCCATGGCGCCCCGGAGGAGGTGGTTGTGGCTGAGAATTTGTCACCTTCCAGCGTGAAACGTGCGTCTCTGCTGGCTGGTCCTGTCCTCCTGCCTTTGCGCGGCTGGTTCGGTCCCAGGGGGAAGGAGGGGTGGGGGCTGGGGTGGGGCCGCACACTCAGAGCTGGCCCGCGCCATTATGCGGCCCACACTGAACACTGCATTACACGCTTCAGCTCGCTTCAGCTAGAGTGAGCAAAGTTAGTATGGATGGAATGCATGGTGAACCGCGCTTAAGCAAAAGTGAGCTTCGGGCGAGGGGTCGACAACTTGCCCTCTCCTGTGTTACTGTCTGACCACTCCGCCGAATGTATACTCCGTGTACTCCGAGCGTTCTCCGGGTAGAATAAGGTGTGTTCTCCGATGAACTCCGGATGTACTCCGAAGTACTCCGGCTTTAAAACAGGTACTGCGACTGTACTCCAACCGAACTAACTCCGCGAACTGTTCTCCGTGTACTCCGAACTCCTGTGTTCGGTAAGAAGCCGAGTAGTTGACCCCTCGGCTTCGGGGCACTTTCTGTTATACTTATCTTCTCACTAAGGTGGAAGCGTCGTGCGGGCGCTCAGAATCTTACCCACCCCTGATGGGAAACACTTAAAGAATGAGGCCAGATGCAGGACGCAGCTAGAGTCCTAATGGGTCATGGGTCCTAGTCCTAGGTCCTAAAGGGACTATCTAGGACTCTAGATGTAGCCAACAGGCCGGTGTGCCGGTGTAGGCTACACGCCGGCAGCAGTGCTGTGCGGGCGGGCCTACCCGTGTCGTGCAAGGCGCTTGTATAGTCCGGCACCTCCGTGAAGGTTAGTCAGGCCCGAGCCCGGTCCGCCTGACGGTGAATTTCACTTTATAAGTTGCAGTCAGCAAACCCCGACCGAGGCGTCCTCCACTCAAAAACAATCAGTGTAAGCCTACACCCTAAGACACACACCCCAAAAAAAAATCAGAAGAAAAAAATAGTAAAATTCAAGGATAATTAGAGAAATCGGTGTACGATTGCATTTATAGTGAAGGACCCCTCGACCCCGACCCCCTGCTAACTCGCATATTAGCACCTATGTCTCCCGAATATGTGCGCACAACTGCTGCTGCAACCCCTACTCCGTACTGCTGCTGTGTTGCCCTGTCAAGGTGCCGCTGGCGAAGAGGAGGTGGGTGGTGGGAGGGACAGTGCGGCGGAGCGAGGCCGGCCAGACCGAGCCACACACACACACACAGAAAAGAAAGGGCGATCGGGCTATGGGCGTAGCGGGGTGGGGTGAGGTGGGGGGTGGGGAAGGGTGACAGGGGTGGGAGAGGAATACGCCGGGTCGGGTCGGGGCGTACAGGACTCATTCTGCTTGCACGGCAGCGTAGCCCGGGGGCCTCCCGGGTCGGGACGGCCGAGCCGGGGCCGGGCTGGGCTGGGCCGTCTGGTCTGATCCGTAGTTTATTCACTGTACGCGCCGCGCCTCGCCTCGCTGCGCGGAGGGTGCTAGGGGGAGGAGGGGGAGGGGGCCGTCGCCGTCCCAGCCATTCTCTTCGGCCCGGTCGCCTCTCGCCTCGCCCCCGCTGCTGCTGCTGCGTGTTGGCGCTTCGTGTGACTTGCAGCGCCCTGCTGGAGGGGGTGGTGGCGACGCGCCCGGACGCCTCCCGAATGTTAAGTGGAGGCGGGGTGGGGTGGGGTGGGGCGAGGGCCACGCACGCACTCTGCGCTGGGGGCGGGGGGTGGGGAGAGCTGGTGTCCGGCCGTTGCGCTAGAAGATGGCAAGCGCCACTTCCTCAGCATTAGCGCCAGTGTGGGCCCAGCCGGCCCGCCCGCGGCGGCGGGGGCTTTCTCCCAGGGTGCGGCAAGGAAAATCTCGTTCGTACAAATCTAAATCAAACTATTAATTTTTGCTTTGAAATGATAAACTAATTTGCTTTAACCGAAAACACAAAATTGAATTACTAGTTTAGATCACCCGTATCCTTTTAAAACAAAACGACTTGTAAACATGATAAGCTTGCTATAGGTAAGGAACGTGACAGTCCCATTTGTATTACAGCTTAAATAATCCATATTACGGATGATTTGGGATCAGTGCTGACATTGTTTGTGGCGTGTGAGGTGAGAGCTGAGGAAGGATTGTCTGCTGTGCCCTAGGGGCGTGGTGGGGCGGGGCGGGGTGGCCTCTGCGAGCGATTTGGATTGAAGGTTGGCGTGGGGTAGTTTCTTTATTGCTTCCGTCCCGTCGTCACGTGACACTTGACCCGACCCAAACCCGACCCTCCGCATGACCCTAATTTGGCGAGGTCGCGATTGGATCGAAAACTAACAGACGCACAGAAAGCCAGTGAAGGGCACGAAAGAAAAGCAACATTTCTGGTTCTGTGGCAACCCTGTTAAGTCGCATTGCGTTCTGTTCTCTGACCGAAGTTTTGTTTCTCTGTGTTCCAGGTAAGTACCAGGCGTGCAGTGTTCGGTCACGGTGGCCCAGGCCGGCCCAGGCTCAGACACTAGACGCGGCCACCGGCCACGCCGCGCACCGCGCCCAGCTGCTAGCCCGGCCACGGGCCAACTCTCTCTCCTTGACCTGAGACAACTTTCGCTGTTCGTTGTGCTCAAGTGCACCCCGCTGCCCTGCTCTGCCCCGCCCCGCCCCGTCGCCCCAGCAGGCTCTCAACAAACTTGGTGTGGACTCGCAGCAGCTGATCAAGTTTCGCCATTTGGTTGTTAGGAAATTCTGGCCCCTCCCTCTGCCCCTCTCCCTCTCTTCCGTCCCGTCACCTCACCTTCCCTCTCCGCCCTCGATTCACCCCTGCTCCACCCCCAGTCCACCCCCGCTCCACCCCCGCTCCACCCCCGCTCCTCCGCCCCCGCTCCGGACCCGTCAGCGGCTGTCTCTCTCGGCTAGGGAGTTTGCCGGGTGAGGGTTGGGGACCGGGGCGGGGCGGGTGTGTGTGTGGGGCAGGCAGTCATTAGCTGCTCCATTACAAGCTCGGCCCGGCCAGTGGCAGTGCCCGCCGGATGAAAGCCAGTTCATGCGGAGAGAAAGAAAGCACTCGAACCCCATAACATAATACTTCCCTCCATCGCCCCCCCCCCTCTCTCTCTCTCTCTCTCTCTCTCTCTCTCTCTCTCTCTCTCTCTCTCTCTCTCTCTCTCTCTCTCTCTCTCTCTCTCTCTCTCTCTCTCTCTCTCCCCCCCTTTTTCTGTCTCTGTCTCTCTCCGCCTGTCTGGAAATGGAGTCCGCAGTGTCCCGCTGAGAGGCAGTGTGTTTGACAGTCGAGTAGGGGCGGCCACGGCGACGGTGGATATTGCCGACGAGGCTGTTCTGAATGCTGCCGTGCAGGGGGGAGGAGGGAGAGTGTGGGCTCGGTGCTTGTCGTGGTAAGGGCGGCTGAAACTATAGGTACACCCACTGTTAAAAATATGTTTGTAGATTTTCGATATATTTTGTAAATTACGACTTACAATTAAAAATGTAAATTAACGACTTATTATTCTTGCTTCTTGCTCGTCATTAAATTTTAAGTTGATAGGTAGTGCTTGTAATTTTACGATTTGTAATTGTAATTTTACGACCATGCTTTGCCATGGCTTTGCGGAAAATTTTCCCGGAAACCTGCTACGATTATTTTTCACAGTGCTGCAAACTCTAGTGCGATGTAGACGTCGATGTCGAAAAAGTATTACATTATTGTGTGATGATCATTGAAGAAAAGAGCAATGCATTGCTCATTGCTTCATCTGTGATATGCCTATAGTCATCTCTTTTTTCCATCACTTTTCTTTTCATTGAAACGCGATTCATCGCATTTTAATGTTGTACCACACGAGTTACGCGACGGAAATCTTAACAGTCCCCAGCAAGTTAGAAATCCTGGGAATCACAAAGGGCTTTTGTGAACTCGAAAAATTATTGAAAGTTTTTCGCATTCACAGTCTGACACTGAAGGCATGGTCATGGTGTCAGGATCGGGCGTTCGTTACCGTCACGTGTCCGAGCCCACAACCCCTTCGCTATCCGCACTCGGGCATCGCACGCGCCCCTGTGCCTCTCCAGCCAGCCCCGCCGTGCTCCGCTCTGGCCCAGCCCGAGGCCCAGCCCCGCCCCGTCCACCAAACCTAAAAGCGAAAGCGTGCCATGTCCGCCCCCCCTCCCCCGCCCGCCCTCCACCCTACCTGTCCGCAGGACAAACAGTGCCCTACATGCTGTGCCCCAGCAGCCGCCCCACGCAGTCCTACAGCGGCCGCGTCTCAGCCCAGGGAAGTCTCGTCGTCTACGCCTGCGAATGAAGCGAGGGGAAAAACTCCGAATTTTTTTTACATTTCGTAATTCAGAAAATTAAGAAATTCAAAAAAAATAAGGAAAAATTCAGAAAAAATCACAAATTAACAGAATTCTAGGAAAAACTCAACCAAAAATTCACAAAATTTGTATACCAAAATTCAGAGTTGTTTTCCCCTCCGGAATGAAGGCTGTGTCTGCGGTTTCTGCTGTCGTGAGCCGCCACGCCCCGCCCCGCCACGCCCCGCCCCACCACGCCCCGCCCCACCACGCCCCGCCCCGCCATGCCCCGCCCCGCCATGCCACACCGCGCCACACCCCGCCACGCACCGCCCTCCAACGCCACGCCACGCCCCGCGCTGCACTTGTGGCCGCCGCACGCCACACTAACGTTATCGATTACGCCTCATGCCGCAACGCGTCTCTGCATTGCCTATCTCCTACCCCTTCCTCTTCACTCCACATCTCTCCCTCCCGCTCTCCTCTCCTTCCTCCCCTCCCCTCGCCTCCCCTCCCCTCTCACGGCCCGGCTCGCCTCGCCCCTGAGGGCCGGGGCTGTAGACCTGAAAGGTCAGGCGAGTCTGGGTCATGGACTGGGGGTGGGGGTGTGGTGTGGTGTGGTGTGGTCGGACGGAGCGTGGCGGGGCGCGGCGTGCGCGGATGGTGCGGTTGCTTTGCACGTCGGCTGTGCGGCTTTTTACGCGGCCGAGGGAAGCCGACTCTAGCTTAGCATACAATCCATCCATTTCGGCAAGCCATGCTGGCTGAATAATCAAATCTTACTTTAAAAAAGCCCTCCGGCTCATGCTCCATTGATTTCTAAAGTGGAGGCTGGGACATATTTACAATTTCAGAGATTGTCGCCGCAGGGCCGGATGGAACAGAATTTCGGATTTTTGAGAGCCATGCCATGCCAGGCTAGCCCAGGCCGTGACCCGCTAGGGCTGCCTCTAATATATTCACTTCAAACTGAACAAGCAGGCCCGCTCCGCTTTGCTACGCTGGCAACTCCGTTCGGCAAGGGGGTAGGGTTGGGGGTTGGGGTTGCTTCCTTGGCCTGCCAGCGGCGTTTGGTCGGGCCCCCAAAGTCACACAGCACGACTTGATGGGTTGTGAATGGTCGGGTCGGCCCGAAAGGGCATCCCTGTTAGGAATGGTTAAAGTTTGTAACGGTGTAATACCATGGCTACAACCTTCCCTTTTGCTTTGAAAACGATTCTCGAGCGCCTGAATAGGGTAAGTAATTGGACGAACGAAACCTTGGCTTTCAGGGTCATCGTAGAAACTCAAGACCCATTCAACGACACCCAACTTGATGTTGTCTGGCATTTGGGTCCTCGCTGAGTGTGTAGTGTGTATGTCACACCGTACCGTACCGATTGAAGATGGAGAAAAATGGACAAAATTACGGTTTTTAAAGGTCTTAAAATTACTCAAAACCCATCCGACGAAACGCTACCATGGTGTATCCGGACATTTGGGTCTTCGATGAGGCTAACCGGAAGGAAATTGAGAAAATGGGACAAAATTTCGGTCGGTGCAAAGAGTCCCACTACTCATCTTTAGATGCCCCGTTTTTATCATCATCTGATGCTTTATTTTTTTCAGTACCTGTCTCATGGCTGGGAAAAAAAGAAAAAAACTGTTCCTTGAAACCTAAGGGCCGCATCACAGTGATTCAAGGACGCCCACATACTTCAGGGTGTTGCACCGAGCGTTTCGGTGTCGAGGAGTGACCCTTAAGATGCCCTGAAAACTTCAGGTCTCTTGTTGTCTCTTGCTCATCCCCCTATTCCTTGTTCACGGGGCGCCTGCATTAGCGCTCTTCTTTTGCTTTTTCAAAGCAGAAGCTCAGGGTTAAAGTGTGAGTTTGCTGTGATGTCCCGCGCGCCGGCGCGGCTCTCGCGCAATTCTCTTGGTATTTCAAGGACGCTCTCCCATCCTCCCTCTACGCCTTGTCCCTCTCGAGAGGGTGGCACTGGCCTGGAGGCGGCGCGGCGGCGCCCACGCCAACATAAAATGGAAGGCAGAGGGGAAAAATAGAAAAAAATAAAAAAACATAAAGTGGTGGACGCAGAGGATGAATGCCGCGATAGAGATCTGCAAGTCATAACGCTCTGCAGGGTTACTGCCCGGGGGCGTGGCGGAGCGGGGTGCTGGAGTGGGGCGGGGTGGGGTGGGGCGGCAAGGCGGGGTAGTTTTAGCCGGAGCACTCGCGGTGGCGGACGGAAGGGTACGGCATGACACGCGCCACCGAACGATATTTATCGCCTCCTTGTGGGCTTGGAAGCCCCAAGTCCGTGCCAGCCCGCGTCTGCCCCACCCCGCCCCGCCGAGACATCCAGCCACACGTTGTTGGGTCTGGATGGCGGGTGGCGCCCGAGGCCAGGCAAGTTTCATATCCTCTCCATTTTCTTAGACCTCCTAACTCATAGTCCACCAACCTACCCCACCTGACCTACAGCTCAGCACCTGCTTCAATTATTGGTTTGACACTATCGTAATCTCAAAGAATAGTGCAGTTGGGCGGGGATGGGACTGTTGGCGGCACAGCGGTCGCGTTGTTTCCCGCGGGCACTGTCACGCACGCGCTCGCGCGCACGCACATCCGGCGGGCCGCGTGCTATGGCTTGTACGTGCGCGCCGCGAGGGCTCCGGCATTACACGACATGTGTTTCACCGTGGCGTGGGTGGGGAATCGTGCCCTGATGTAATGTGCAGGCACCGCAGCGCACCGGGCGCGTTGGGGCAGAGCGGAGCGCTGCTCCGCGGGTCCAGACGCCTCGAAGCTCCCTCTTCGGCTCCCTCCTCCCCTCTCCCCTCAGGCGGTTCTTGTTATTTGCCGCCACGCGCCGCCTCGTGGAGAATTTAATTCCGTTATAGAGAACTGTGTATGAATTCAGAGACCCCGCGGATACGTGTTAGTGAGAGTCGGAGCGGAGCTCGTGTCATTTCTTAGTTAACCGTGCGAGAAAAAAATTGTGCAGAGCCTATGGTGGAGTAATGGGAAAGAGGGAAGGCTTCCAGAGTCCCACTCCATGGCGGAGCAGGAACGAGGGTCAGTTGGAGGCAGGAAGGGTTGGAGAAGAGCTGCAGGAGGGTCGGAGGGGAAGGGGGAGCCACCGCTGCCAGGCTTTCTCGCTCACCTTACCTCCTGGTTTCGTCTCGCAATATTGCGGCCCGCGGAGATTTATATGCGAGGGAGGTCGGGCCTGAATTACGGCAACGGCGCAGCAAAGGATGAAGGCACAGCGTAAGAGGAAGACAAAGCTGTGACCGACTGACTGACTGACTGACTGACTGACTGACTGACTGACTGACTGACTGACTGACTGACTGACTGACTGACTGACTGCTGACTGACTGACTGACTGAGAAGATACAAAGTGATCAGCAATCCTGCTGCATTAATGTGGATGTTTATAATAAAGAAACAAAGTCAGTACACGTGTGAGTGTGGCTGACTGGCTCGCTGTGGCTGCGACAGACTAGCAGCCTCGTACCATTCGTTTTATTCTATTCTCCTCCAGTGCTTTATTCGCCATCGCTCCCGGCTCAGTCCCTGCCCCGCCCCGCCCCGCCCCGCCCCGCCCCGCCCCGCCCCGCCCCGCCCCGCCCCGCCCTGCCCCGCCTTGCCTTGCTCCTCCCCGCACTACCCCGCCCTGGGTCTACTGCTCCCGACTACTTCTAGTAACCCTAAGGACCCAATTAGGGTGCGCTTGTGTAAGCGGGGGAGGAGAATGGGAATAGGGGGGTGAGGCAAGACGAAAGGAACGCGCGGATATGCGGGCAAAGACTTCCGCTCAGTGAAATCTTATCAACTATTTTATTCCGCAACTAAGTTCTGCGTTTGTGCAATTGATAATACGCCACCAAAAAGAAACCTGTTTACTGCTATGCAAATCTTAGTGTGATACTACATGTCAGTTTAAACTGCGAAACTTAAGTCCCCGAAACTCGAAACTCCCGAGTTTCGCTGTTAGAACTGCATGACTCACGAGCTCGTCCTCTGAAACTGCAAAACGATTGACTGCTAGACTTTTATGTTTTGCAGTTTAAACTGACATGTAGTATCACTTACATTTGCAGGGTGGTGTAAAGTGCAGCATCGTAACATGCCCAATGCCCAATAATCACAAATTAAAGATGCGAATTATTACTTGGAATGCAAGTGCGAATACTGCTCCTTATGCAGATGAGCGAATAAAATTACCTCTCTTGCGGGTGTGCGAGTCATTTAAGTGTTCGATGACGTGAATGCACTCACTTTCAGGAATAGTGTGGGGATTTTAATTCGCTCACCAGCAATTAGGCTCACTAAAAAGTTAGCGAATTTTTTTCACTCACTTACAAAAGTGAGCGAATGATGTCACTCATCTTCAAGTGAGCTGCTTTCGTGCGCTGAAACTTCCAATGTAAACAATTTATAATGTTTTTTTCGTGTCCTTTGGGGTGGCGGTGCGCGGAGTGTATTGGCATGAGGTGAGGTGGGGAAGGGCGGCAGGCACGGACACAGCCGTGCGGCACTGGCACTACCTCTGAAATAGACTCGGGCCCATTAAGACAATGGTGCGGGGCTGGGCGGCGACAGCGGCGGCGGCGACTGAGATGAATCCTGCGCCTAGCCAGGCCCCGCCCCGCCCCGCCACTCTGTGGGAAAAGGGCCGGCCGCGGCCCGTTTGCCGGGCTCTTGTTCAAAGCCTTAGCCTGAGGCACACTGTTAACCATCTTAGATGCCATGCCCTGCCCTGCCGTACCGTGCGCATTGCGCTATGGTCTAGAGGAGACTCCTACTCTGTTTGAAAAAATATATTTAAAAAAAAAACGGTAAACGCTTAAGGTTTGCGCCTTCAGTTTGCTTCCTAGTGCGTGCCTTAACATTTGCTTACGATGTGTAGCGTCCGGGACACACCGCGTAATTTTACTACATATTGGGGAGGCAAAATGACAACAGTCCTACTCAATGAAGCACAGTTCGCACCGTTGCGGTCTAGTTGAGCATAAAAAGTACGGTATGGTTCGTAAGCATGCCGTTACGGTATCTTTTTGTTCGCAGTGAAATGCGGAGACGTCCGTACTTTCCGCTCCATGTTCTTATTCTTATTATCTATAATTTTATTTTATATTTTACGATTACAAGGCGGTGATCGGTGAAGGCTCTGCTCGTCCCAACGGAGTACGGCTCTCTTGCAGACTTTATTTTAATTGGCAAGTTTTTGTTACTTTTTCTTTTAAAGCGAGGAACGTTATTTGCATATCTTGATGCAGCATCCGATCCTTTATGAAAGAAAATACCGTAACTCCATATATAAGTTTATTTTTATTAGCAGCTCTCCGGTAGGCATCAGAATCAATTACTTTATCTCGAGTACGGTTCGTATTTTTCTGGAAAAATAAAATTGTTGGGAAAAAGTTCCGATTTTTTTCGAAAAATTTGGAAAAATTGGAAATATTGTTGATTTTATGAAATTTGCGTTTCTGATGCCAAAAACGATACGAAAGGTCTAATTACGTTAATTCAGCCTCAGGTAGTATGCGTTATACAAAAGCAGTTGTAAAACGGTTCAGGATCGTGGAAATTTCAAGATTTGATACATAATGTTAAGGAACATCGAAATTTGACAAAGAAAATCTGATTTCAAAAAAAAAATAATTTTGATGATCTACACATTTTTTACCTCCACACAAAGCGTTTCCCATCGTTCTGGACCATGAACACGTACCAAACAGTGTGTTTTAACACAATTTTAGCTTTTTTTTCTTTTGCTTTTGCTTTTCCAATTTTTACGACCTCCAGGATTTTTTTCAATTTTTTTCCGGAAAAGTTTCCCAGCTGCTGAACCCTACACTCCAGTCAGTCTGTTCATCCAAACGTATTTTAGGAGAATAGCGGCCATGGTCGAGAGGTTGACTTGTGCGTATCAGTATAGTGCTATTTTTCTCAGGACCATTGCTAGTGGGCTCACCGACCGTACTTTCGGGATCCCAAAGATCGTCGCAGGGAATCCCATGGATCTTTGCAGGGAACCCTGTGGATCATTGTAGGGCTCAGCGAGCTCATTGCAGGATGTCCTAAATCCAGCGCACAGCCCGCGGCGCGGCTGGCCCGGCTCGGGGTCTTCGGCCTGAGCGAGCAGTGGGCTGGGCCGGGCCCCACTTGGCTATTGATCCATTCTCTCTCTCTCTCTCTCTCTCTCTCTCTCTCTCTCTCTCTCTCTCTCTCTCTCTCTCTCTCTCTCTCTCTCTCTCTCTCTCTCTCTCTCTCTCTCTCTCTCTCGCGCGCGCGCGCGCGCTTTACCTCACTCTCTCCTTCCTTTCTCTGCCTCTCGTCGCGCACTACAAACGCGGCACCGACAAGGCGCGCACTCCGTGCGTAATATAAGAATTTTCAGACAAGTTTTGACTGCAGTACTGCAATTCACCTGAGTTTCCAGAGCTGTTGGACTATCTATCTGTGTAGTCACGAGTGTTCCTGAACACAGGCCGGTTTTGCTGAATTTAGGATTTGGGTGTCAGGCAGTGGACGTGTTTATCACTAAACTGTTATGCTTTTGGGTGAGAAGAGGTGAGCGTATACACAGTTAAAAATGTGTGTCTCATTTCAACGCTCATGTGTTATATAATGCCTTAACTGACCCCTAAGTACCGGGTTTTTCTTTGAATGCGTATAACAGTGTTGCGGGTTTGCCTACCTCATTCGCCCGTAAGGCGCCATGGCCCCTGCAGCGTTGGTGAGTATGCAGTCCCGCAACACCGTTACGCATTCAAAGAAACACCCGGTACATCGTATTTACTATGTAGTTCCTCAAAAATTGCTGTCCTTATTTTTTTCGATACTTTGCGTTCAAAAAAAAAATCTTTTGTAATATGACATTTTGGGGGGGAATCAAGTCAAAAATTATATTTTCAGAGAGAACGTTTGTTTCTTATATATTTTCTCAAATGTTGTCCCGTGACAATATGTTTGTTTTAGAACAACATGTATTCCTGAAAATTTTAACAATGGCTTCGTTGGTAAATTACTTTTTTCCCCTGTGCAAGAGCAGGTGGTCCGCCCGCAGGTGTCACACTCACCCCCACCTCCCCACCCCGTCAGCCTTCGTCCCCCCGCACCCCGTGCCTGCGATGCTCACACTCATTCATGCTGCGGCGAGAATGCCTCTTGTTTTATTCCTGTCGGCGAGCTGCCTCCTTCCGTTCCGCACCGCACAGTGGGAGTTGCATTTTTATTTCGGCATCGTGCTCATTCTTCTCTTTATTCCTTACGGTCTTCCTCCCCTCTCTGCGGGTCTGTCCATCTCCTCCCCATCTCTCTCCCTCTCTCTCTCTCTCTCTCTCTCTCTCTCTCTCTCTCTCTCTCTCTCTCTCTCTCTCTCTCTCTCTCACTCTCTCTCTCTCTCTCTCTCTCTCTCTCTCTCTCTCTCTCTCTATTTTTCTCCCGGTGTCTCGCTGCTTTTTTCTTTCTTTCTGTTGCGTCTTCCTCTCGTCTTCTCCATTCCCTCCCCCTCGCTGCGCCAAATCGCTGCTGGCGGGAGAGGTGAAGGGCAGGGGGTCGGGTCCGCCTGCCTGGGTGGCCCCTCATCCTTTCCCTCCTCCACCCCGCCCTGTCCCGCCCTGCTCTGCCCCGCCCTGCCCCGCCCTGCCGTGCCTCGCCCCGCGCCGCCTCACCACGTTATCAGAGTAAACAAGACTTGGTCTTGGTCCGTGGGGGTGGGGCCTGACCGTGGCTACACGTTTTGTGCACCGTGTTCGACCGCGTCTTCTGTCGGGGCTTCTGCCCGCGCGCGACGGTCGGGCCGGGGAGTTGTGAGCAAGCAAGCAGGAAATGCGAAGCCGTGATGTAGAAGGATCCCCCCAACGCCAGTGGGCACAGGCTTCTATTTGTTTAACAAGCAGGGTGGAGGCGGGGCGGAGGAGTGGCGCGAAGAGGGGTTGAGGGTTGGATTGTGTAGCGGGTCGTGCGGGGTGGTGATGCGCAATGCGCCGCGACTCCAACGGTTGGCACAGCCTACCCTGTGGCGCGCCCCGCTCCGCCCCGCTCCGCCCCGCTCCGCCCCGCTCCGCCCCGCTCCGCCCCGCTCCGCCCCGCTCCGCCCCGCTCCGCCCCGGTCCGCCCCGCTCCGCCCCGCCACCCCGGTCCGCCCCGCACCCGGTGGGGCGCCCCGAAGGCAGCCCACTGAATGCCCGGAATTTTTATTACATCTTTTGCTGCAGCGTGTGTCGGCTGGGGGCGGGGCGGGGCGGGGCGGCTGCTGCTGGACCTCGCCTCGCGCCCACTTCGTTCTCTAGCGAGCACTCAGCAAAGTTAACGTCAAATACAAAGGGTACATCAAATAGGTGAATCAAGATTACGATCAAGTAACAAGCGTCAGTGCATCCCCTCCAAATAAAGTAATGACAATAAAAATTATGAGTACGAGGCTTTCACAAAACAGCTGAAAATTGTCTGAAGCAACTAAAAGAAAAAATCACCCAACGGCATATCCAGCCCATGTAGGTATTTTTTCCGCGCAACTGTCAGAAAGACCAAACAAAAGTACAATATCATTTTTGCTCTTGACTGCAGCCTGAACATGTCCTACATGTCCTAAATTTCTAGAGTTAGCCATGCAAACAGCTAGACATCTGCAAGACCTCATTTTCGCGGGCAGAAGTCTATTATACTCTGCAAACTCAAGTGTTAGACAATATCACACGTATTACTGCAGTACCACTGTGTCTCACACTTCCAAAAACTATTTTCTGACGTTGAATAGCAATTACGTTTTGGAGAACAGCATCAGCTTTGGTTTAAAATCCTGGTTAAAACGAGCTACCATGTGATGGGGTTCGGAACAACAATAACATGAAATAATCGTAAATTAATGGTTGCGAAAATTTATATGGTAGTTGTTGTTTGCGATCAGAACCCTATCACATGGTAGCTTGTTTTAACGGGGATTTTGAACCAAAGCTGATGCTGTTCTCCAACACGTGATTGCTATTCAACGACAGAAAATCGTGTTTGGAAGTGTGAGACACAGTGGTACTGCAGTAAAAAGTGTAAAACTGTCTCACACTTGAGTTTGCAGAGTAGATATAGAGACAGCTATAGGCACATGGCATCTACCCATACACCATACATCTCCTTTTGCTATCTATGAGACGTCTATTTTCCGTTAGGGGCGCACTTTCGAGTCTCAACACTCTCTCACTTGCACCGGTTCCGCTCTACCTTCCTGTAGTCGCCCGCCACCCCTCTCGTCCCTCCCCCTTCTTCTACTTGTCGCCCCTCCCCGAAACAAAAACACGGTGGCGCAACAGATGTTATGCATGCGCCACGGTGCTTCATTATTGTAATACCGAGGAGAGGGGCGGAGTGACCCCGCCGGGTCCCTGGACGCTACCTGCCAGGACGTTACACGATCCCTTCGGTTTCACCCCCTCCTCCTGACTCTGCGGGAGAGGGGGGAGTGCACTCCGGGACAGTGGAGGCGTGTTGTGGCCCGCCCCGCCCCGGCCTGTCGTGTGTGTACGGTGCAAGGGTTATTCTGCCTTTACCGCACCGTTAGCAGCCCCGCGGCAAAAATGTTGGTCGTTGTTCTTAAACATATGTACTGTTTCTAGTTCCTCCGAGAAATAATTTACAGTTTCAAACGTTGTAATTGAAAGGACATCACCTTTATCTTTTTGGGCCGAGAAGAGCTACGGACTATCACCACTAGCACCTTGGTGGTTAATTGCGTAATTGTTCCCCTGTTGTTCCATGCTGGGTTTAGCAGGAAAAGTAGGTAATAATTTAGAAAAATACGACAAAAGTCCTAATGGTTTCTTAACATTCGTTGGCGGGAAAGTGCAGTTAATTTCTGAGTTAATGTCGGAAACAGTAAATTAATCTCGAAGCCGGAGCTGCAGTGTCACGGAGTTGTTCAAACTTCATCGATATGACGAACATCATCGATAGCGATGTTGATAGAGATGTAGAATTTAATTGTTGAATAATATACATACAGCTGAACCGAACAATCCTCCACTTCGACTTGCGAAATCGTCAATTAATTGGAGCGAGGTGAAAAATGTCGCTCTCTTTAGATGAAACTTCCGACTTGCAGTGAGTGAATGCGGACCGGAGCCGGTCTGGAGGGGTGTAGGGGAGGGGAAGCGGCAAGAGAGATGTCCACGTCCTCGCCCGGCCGGCAGGTGCCTCTGCCCGCACCACCAGCCCGTTCCTCACAGCTCTGCCTCACTTGTTTTCTCCAGAAGCTTTCCCCAAAATAGCGATGCTTACCCCAGACGAGACGGAGTGCACAAGTTTTCTCATTACCGACACGTATCCCGAGAGGGAAGGGCTCACCTGAACGCCACCTGCGGCACCTGGCCGGCGGGGCTCACATGGCTGACGAGGTTCCGGGGCATGTGGGGCTGACCTTGGTCCGACGGGCGTGGGGACGCGTGCGCGGGGCCGGCGGGCCGGTGAGGGCTCAGCTACGCGGTCACCCTGCCGACTGATTCGGAAGATCGCTCTCGTCCCTCCGTCCTTCTTGCACCTACAGCGTTGCCCTATGCTGACCTTGGTAGTGCTCCATGAGTGCGACGAGGACAGAGGTATGAAAGCGATCGGCTGGCGCTGCCGCTCTGTCGCGTGTCACCGCCGCTTGCCGTGGACGTGTGTGTGTGGCGCTGCTCCAGCTCAAGTCGATCGTGGGGCTGTTGTGATAGTGCATGTGATGGAAGGGGCCGGGGAAGGGTGTTGAGCCGGAAGAAAGTGTGTCGCACAAGCTCCAAGCCAGCAGCAGGAGCAGCTCTGTGAGTCAGGGTGTATGATGTCTGGTCGTGGGCTGAGGCGGGGCGGGGCAGGCTGGGCTGGGACGTGAGTCGTATGATTGAGGGTGATGGATGTTGTCCGGTCCACCTGGGCTTCATCCACCTCATCCTTCTCTTCCCTTTTCGTCAACTTTCTGCTCGGCGTCTCTCCCCTCTTCCTCTTTTCAACCTGTACTCCTCCTCCTGCTTTTCCTCCACCTCCTCTTTAACCCGAGGACGAACACTACACCTTTCTCATCCAATCGATGCCCGATGCCCGCATCTCTACCACTCCTACATAGTCCCCCCTTTTTTTCCATCGACCTCCCTTCAATGCCCCCCCCCCCTCCCCCTCACACACACACAAGGCCCCAAACGGCCCGCACGCCTCGCTGTGACATTTACGTTGGACGTCGGCGACGTGATCTGTCAAGGCGGCAAATACTGCGTGGTGGGGCGGCGCGGCGTGCGCGGCGGAGAGCTCGGCAGAATGGGTTGGCTCTGCGGCTTATTATTAATTCCCTTGCAGTCAGGCCAAGTTCGTTCGCTCGTCCGTGGCCACAGTCAAAATGTATTTGTAGATTTACGATGTTTCGTACATGAAGGGAAAAAAAATTAGTTCCTTGGACCATAATTTTAGTTAATTTTACGACAACAAGTCTTTTTTGGTTCCAAACGCCGACGCTTTAGTTATCAGAAACAAAACTTTGTTTCCAGAACTATAATTTGGTCGCTGAAATTAACCTGTTAGTTACAAGAATGAAACCAACAACAAACACAATTTTGATCCGTCTTCACCCTTGTAACCAACCCCTTAATATCAGCGACTAAATTATCCACTGCAATTGCAAAAGCGCGATGTCTCAAGAAAAGCAAGATTTTTCCTCTTGCGTGATAGTGAGGGAACCTCGCTCTTATTGTGAAAGACTCCATATCACTCAAATTTAAGGGGGTAAAGGATAGTAATCCTCACTCAGGGGCTAGGTTCCCCAACTCTCACTCAATTAAGGCGAGATTTTTTAGACTTTTGCTCCAATCGAGCGAGAAAACCAAACCTGGCCCTGAAACAGTGCGGGAAAATTTCTCGCTCTCCTAAGGGCGAGAATCCTCGCTCTGGTATTTACAGTGTAGTTTTGGCAGAAAAAAAATATTCTAACCACTAAAGCGTCGACATTTGGAACCCCCCCCCCCCCCCCCCCTAAATAACAAAACAAAAGAAAAACGGTTTTTTGTCATAAAATTTACTAAAATTTTCGTCCAGGGCAGTGATTCATTTATCTTTCTGTAATGCTTGGACTTGTACAACTCCACTTCCTCTGAAAATAATAATGGCGGGACATGCGTCACATTTGCAATAAGTGTGTCGCCTGGAGAGGTCGCATGTTGCGGTGCTACCAAAGTTTTGGTCACGTTCTGTGACCTCCTATGTGTAGTACGACCGTGCACCCTGTAACTGGCCTCGCATTTCATATCATGACATAAATTTAGGTCGCACTACGTTATGTCTGACATAAACGGGTCAAACTGACGTGTCGTGTCGTGGGAAAACTTCCCGTTAGCCTTCAAATATTGTGCACAGTGGAGGTGCGCGGCGCGCGGCTGGAGTAGGATTACACGGCGGATAAAACTCGCGCACGGCGCCCCGGCGGCGCCCTGGACGAAAAAGGGGAAAGGCGAGATCTGTAGTGCTGCCAGTCTGCTCTCTCGCATCCTATCCTCCGTGCGAACGCAGTGTTGGAAATTCCGTAGGATATCTCGGCAATGGCTATGGAGCGCACCGTGACTTTGGATAACAGAGTGGCCCGCATCTCCAAAGTCAGGGAAAAACAGATGTTAAAAAGTACGCGTGCCTCCGTACCTGAAGGATCCGTGAACAATTTCGATTATGAGTACTCCAGGTGAAAGAATAAAGAGCATACAGGACTTTAGTTTACAGGTTGGCCCGCGTATTTTGAAAGTACGGAAAGGTTCGTAGATCGATCCGTTCCGTCGCGTGCTCACCGCTTCTTGTGTGTGACAGTTGAACGACTTTGATAACAGTCCAGGTTCTTGAGCCCCGGTGCGGGGAGGGGGATGGCACAGGACCTGCTTCGCCGTGTCCTGGAGCAGGAAAGTCCCTTTCCTTCTCTTGCTTGTTGTCGAGTGTTTGGTGAGTTGGTGCGCTGCTCTAGAGCCCCGACCCGGGCCCGGCCCAGGGGAGGGGTAGGAGTAGGAGAGCGAGATGGTTTCCTGGTTGAGTGGCACACTGTTAAGGTGTAACGGTGAATTTTACTGTGAGCTGCAGTAAACCCGTGGACGTGGACATTACAGCAGAGTTGCAAAAAGGATCCATCCGAATCTAATCCGGACATTTGTTACGTTAGCAAAATATTTGATGTTGCGGCCCAGACCGAATTCTCATGATATTTATCCGGCTTGAGAAATGTCTCAGACCTTTTTTGTAAACTGCAAAAAAGCATTGCCATCGCCTAATCGCATCGCAAATAGTTCCTTTCTAAGGGGGCGGACAGTTACAAAAATATTTAGTATAAATCAAATGTATCATTAATACTGTTGAAAACACAGATTGTTCCCGAGGAAAACGTGTGTTCTGCTGTATATTTTTATTTTTACACAGGTGAGACAAGGCCTAGGAACCTTTTTTTGTTGTAATCATGGACACAATATAAATAATTAACAAGACCATTTTTTTTCCTCACCGTACTAATTATTCTTCCTTGTCAGCTGAAAGGTCGTGCGGTCCGGGGGCGTGCGGATACAGGCCGGCCAGGGCGAGGCGCGGTGCGGCGTGGGGCTTCAGCAAAGCCTTTCAGGGAGCGGCCAGGGCGGGGTGGGGCGGGGCGGGGCGGGGTGGGGCTGGGCCGGGTGCGGCCGGGTGGGGTGGGGTGCGCCCTGAACGGCTAAAATGGCTTTATTGTGGCCCGTGCCGTCCGAATCACGTGCTGTTGAGTAACGCCCTGCTTGCGTCGCGCGCCCCGGTAATCGATGGTCTCTTCCTTTCTCTGTCTGTCTGTCTGTCTGTCTGTCTGTCTGTCTGTCTGTCTGTCTGTCTCTCTCTCTCTCTCTCTCTCTCTCTCTCTCTTTTTCTCTCTCTCTCTCTCTCCCCCCCTCTCTTTCACTCTCTCTCCCTCTCTTTCACTATCTTTCACTCTCTCTACCCTACTCTTTTTCTCTCCCGACTCGCATACTTTTCAAGCAAACGATTCGTGGTACACTACAATCCCAACAGTCATCTTAGAACGCTGTTCCTAATATGTGTTTACTTCAAAGCACGCATTAGGAAATGCATGCCTGCCACCAAGGTATGCACTAGGGAGTGCATGCCTGCCATGGTATGCAGTTGGAAGTGTGTACTTACCATACCATTATGCCATAGCAGGTATGTACTTTCAAGTGCATTCCATGGCGGGCATGCACTTCCTAGTGCATACGATGCCTGCATGCATTTCCTAGTGCGTGCTTTAAAGTACACATTAGGAAAAGTGTACCATGTTGACTGTTATGGTTTTGCAGTGTATAAAGAAACATCTATAAATGTCTTATAGGTGTACTTTTCTCCATAGGGGTATCGTCTATGTGAGCAGTGAGCAGGTAGCCACAACACGCTTCACTTGGCCCATGGGTGGGAGGCCGGGACATGGCTCGGCCGAGGGGCACTGAAATGCAAAATGATAAACTATCTTCGCCTCCGGTGAGGCTGCCGGGCTCCTCGCCGCGCCCCGCCGCGCCCCGCCGCGCCCCGCAGTGGCAGCAAAGTGATGTTGGTACCTTTGCCGTATGCCCCCACCCCCACCTACAGTCGCACCACTCTCCCTCGGGGGCGAGGGGAGAGGAGGCGGAGAGCTACTTGTGGGAAGCCATCTTGGCGCAGGTGGAAGACCTCCCGGCCCGAGCCCGGGCGCCGCCGCCGCCGGGCTAGCGTCGTAATTGCTGTGGGCTTTGGCCTAGTGTCAGACCAGGGGGTCGCAACGCGGCACGTTCGGCTGACCCCATGCGGTAGCGAGGCCCGGCCCCCCACCACCGACCCGAGCCGCCGCGGCCAGAGCCGGGTCGAGCCGAGCCGCGGCCCCGCACTTCACGAAACTCAACCATATTCTATCAGTTTGTCTTTAAAACTCGACAGCCAGTGATGAATTCAAAGGAGAAGAATCAATTTATTTACTAGTGTGCCTGAGAAGCCGCTTCGCAAGTCTGAAGTAAGTAAAAACATAAGTGCAAGCTCGACGTGTCCCAGCCGGCCCGTGCACGTATTTAGTATTATTAAATTTTCTTCGCGATTTCGTCACGTATCAAGATGCTCGTGTGCTCTTATGAAAGAAGACTAAATTTACGATGGAACTGACTACAAGTGAGGCTGGTCGGCCACCAAAGAAGGTTTGAAAACAATAGTTTGTTGTTGTGGTGGTGAGAGCGACAAACCTAACCTAAAAACCAAACTTTGTTTTCAAACCTTCTTTGGTGGCCGACCAGCCTCACTTGTAGTCAGTTCCATCGTAAATTTAGTCTTCTTTCATAAGAGCACACGAGCATCTTGATACGTGACGAAATCGCGAAGAAAATTTAATAATACTAAATACGTGCACGGGCCGGCTGGGACACGTCGAGCTTGCACTTATGTTTTTACTTACTTCAGACTTGCGAAGCGGCTTCTCAGGCACACTAGTAAATAAATTGATTCTTCTCCTTTGAATTCATCACTGGCTGTCGAGTTTTAAAGACAAACTGATAGAATATGGTTGAGTTTCGTGAAGTGCGGGGCCGCGGCTCGGCTCGACCCGGCTCTGGCCGCGGCGGCTCGGGTCGGTGGTGGGGGGCCGGGCCTCGCTACCGCATGGGGTCAGCCGAACGTGCCGCGTTGCGACCCCCTGGTCAGACTCGGGAGAGGAAACCTATCAGGTCCGCGACCCCAGCGACCCCTCCACGCCTCTCCGCCCCTGCTGGCGCTGCTGGCTCACCCCCACTGCTCCTACCGAACTCTCCCTCACTCCACTCTCCCTGCCCCACCGCACCTCGACACAACCCGCTGGTATATAGCGTGTCAAGGACGTGCGGACAGACGGGCGAGGTGGGGTGTGGTGGCGGGGCGGGGCGGGGCCCCCATGGGTCCCCCCAGCGTGCTGAGGGGACAGGCTGAGGGGAGGGCCCCGCCACGCCCCGCCCCGCCCCGCCCCGACCGCGCCCACCCCACGCGGGCCGCGGGGCTCCCCTTACATTTCGCTCGTTACATTTATTACGGGGCGTGTTCCTTCGTCTCCGCAGCGAGCGGGCAGTGTGGGGCGCGTGCGCGCTTTGGGGCGTTGTGGGGCACGGGTGGGGTAATGAATGAGGCGACGGGGCTCCTAGCTCCTCTCTGCTACCCTCCCCCTATGGGGTCCTGTGCGGAGATATGACCTTTCCTACATTCACTTTTGTTCTCTCTCTCTCTCTCTCTCTCTCTCCTCTCTCTCTCTCTCTCTCTCTCTCTCTCTCTCTCTCTCTCCCCCCCCCCTCTCCCTCTCCCTCTCCCTCTCCCTCTCCCTCTCTCTCTCTCTCTCCCTCCCTCTCTCTCTCTCTCTCTCTCTCTCTCTCTCTCTCTCTCTCTCTCTCTCCCTCCCTCTCCCTCTCCCTCTCCCTCTCCCTCTCCCTCTCCCTCTCCCTCCCTCTCCCTCTCCCTCTCCCTCTCTCTCTCTCTCTCTCTCTCTCTCTCTCTCTCTCCCTCAATTTAGGACACAAACATAAAACCGGCATGGCTAATCTAGATGTTACAAAATTTAACTAATTCCCCTTCTGACCCCACTTGTAAAACAAAATCCCTCAATAAATACGTTTATAAACTAAACTCTCTATCGCTGTCTCAGCCATAGTTTCATCCCTGCCCCCGAGCTGACCATACGCTTGTTCATTTTTCTGGTGAAGTGTGTGTATCTGCCTCGCGGGAAATATACTTTTGCGGTGTTCGTCTCGTGTGTGCTTGACGGGGCGTTATAGAGCAGTGTGCCATGCAGCGACAGAGGGCTGGCCGGTCCCTGTCACGTGACGGCGGGCCGCGGCGGTCGCCTGCGCGGCGTTACCACCAGAGGCTTAACAGCGTTGCCGTGTAAATGCACGCACGCAGGCACACGCTCGCAGGCACACGCACACACACGCACACACACGCACGCACGCACACGCGCGCAGGCTGCTACGAGTCTGCTCGCGGGGACCGTGTTGTCACGCCATGCAGGCAGAAGCCCGGCCCGCCGGCCCGGCCCACACAAATATATGAAAGCTTATGGTGACTTCCTCGGCTAGCTGCGGTGAACGTCTTAAATCCCGGTGAGCAACATTCGTATATTAAGGTCCGGGCCGGGCAGGCGCCCCGGCGCCCCCTCTCGCTCCACCCAGTGTCGTCTGGTCACTGGTCACGTGTCCGGCGCGGGTCGCGCTCCGGCGTAAAGTCAACTTCCAGTTACGGCGCGCGGCCGGAACCGGAAGGGTTTGTGGGGCGGCCGAGATAAATAGCAACCGGAAGCGAAGCGGGCCGAGCGGGGGCGAGGTGGCGCAGGGCGGGCAGGGAGGGCCTTAAGTGTCGCAACGAACAGAACCGGGAAGGGGACGACGCTTCCAGTTTTTTTTTCCCGGTTAGACTCTCAAAAACACTGTTAAAAAGAGTTCGTAATTCATATTTTTCTTTGTAGGGTAACTGACCGGCTGGGACGCATGAGATGTCTTTTTTTAAACTTTTGCCTCTTTGGATCATTTTACATAGTACGTCCCGAAATATCTGATTTTACTTTTGAACCGTTTAACTGAATTCAGGGCACCTAAATGCTCAATGTTCAATCTTGACGACGTGATCCTTCTCAAGTGCTTTGAAAATTGAAAAAGAATCTGAAAGATTTGAGGATCTTTTGCGGTCTTTTACAATTGCGATTCAATCATTTGCAAGCTGCAAGAAACGCTTTGTGATTGCGAAACAAATGCTTCCCAATTTTCAAAGCATCCTAATGTTCGTGGAGATAAAGCTGTTCTCCTCAGCATTTTCCACGTATTTCCACGAAAATGCCATTAAATGGCTGGTATACACCAATTTTAACAAGAGGCAGTGTTTGCAATGCGAGGCGTGGACTTAAGGTTGTGATCTTTTCTGTGCTCAGAATTCTTTAAATTCCCTCATCTCGATTAAATGAGAAAATTATAAAAACTCAGTTTTCTCGATGTAGGTGTAGGGCCGGTGCTGCAGCTGCTGCGTGAGGCCGTGAGGCGCGCTGGACTGGGCCGCCCGTGTTCATCGGCAGTTACACGGCTGGGCGGGGCGGGGTGGCAGTGTTTGCCCTTTGCTTTACGCCCGGCTCTGCTTTCAAAGCAAACAATGGTGGGGATGCCGAGGCGGGGGGACGAGATTAGGAAAGAATAAAAGTGCGAGTCAAGGTGCGTGTCACTCGCAGACCGTTATCGGCATTTTGTTGTTATGTTTAACTTATGAACTTATTTATCCACTGACCGCAGTGAACCCCAGCTTTCCAAACAGTTTCGAAATAGAAAACGAAGACACTAATTTATTTTCTCCCGAGGAAAATCCCAGCTTCCCGAAAACGTGGACGAAGTTTTTACCATGTTCCCGACCCGACCGCTGGGCTGGCGCTGTGCCGTATCTTTGATCCGGTGCCGCGGCGGACTGCGCTGGTCCTACCCCGCCCCGCCGCGCCCCGCCCCGCCGCGCCCCTCCGTGTGCACAGCAGGAGAGGCCCTCCAGTAGGCTACCCGGCTGCGCCTCACCCGCCCCGCCCCGCCCCGCGCCGCCCCGCCCCGCCTCGCCCCGCCCCGCCCCGCCCCGCCCCGCCCCGCCCCGCCCCGCCCCGCCTCGCCCCGCCCCGCCCCGCCCCGCCCCGCCCCTCCCCGCCTCTCTCAGGCTGGGAAGGAGGGCGGCCCTTGACTTTCCCCCGCGCCCCATATTCCAGCCCGTTATTGGGTCATGCCGGGCCCCGCCGTGCCCGGGCCCGGGCGGTCCGGCTCCGGCGCGCCCTCAGCGGTTAGCACCCCGCTGTACTGCACCGGGGCTCTCCATCCCTTCCACCAGGGATCTAGGACAGCTCGCCCCAGCTAACTCGCCCCAGTACCAACTCGTCCCGTGCCCATGTCGCCCCGAACGCAAGTCGCCCCAGTGCTAACTCGCCCCCATTAAAATTATTTTTTAGAAAGGATCTGATCAAATATGTTTATCCAAGGACTGACGAATTACGGCTAGTGGTGTCGGTTGGGTGGACGGTCGGGCACCCAATGTGTCTGCCTTCTCTCTTGGGCTCGCTTGCCGGCCAGTAGCTTTAACTCTCTCATGCGTTTATGTGTGCTCTGCCGTCCACCTAAACGATACCTCTAATTACGGTGGATTCATAGCATAGTTTCATTTGAAACCTAGGCAACCTTTGCATAGACAACGGTGACGATCGTCCTCTCGAAGTCTTGCTTTTATGATCGACTGCTTACTGTAAGCAATTCCGGTTTGCTCACGGCTCACACCTTATTCCACACTTTGAAGCCTATTACATAGGCCTAGCTTGTTTGAAATCTCTGTTAGCAAAAAAAAAAAAAAGAACTGAAAATAATAGTCTCTTTCAAGCTCTACGACCACAAGTAATTAGGAGTTGTAAATCTCAGACGTGATCATTGCATCACTAATTAAACAGTGATCATAATGTACACTGTTTAGTTTTCAAAGTATGCAAAATACCATACTTATTGGTGCACGAATTCTCACAAAAATTCTAACAAGTATGTACCTACGTACTTACGTTATCTATGTCCTGGGGGCTGGGGTGTTATAATGTGATAGCAAAAACTGGGGCGAGTTTTTTGAAATTTGGCAGATTGGGGCGAGTTGGCAAAACCTTGCATCGAGAACTCGTCCCGAAACAGGGGCGAGTTGGCCTTGGGGCGAGTTTGCACTGGGGCGAGTTAGCTGGGGCGAGATGTCCGGCACCCTTCCATCAGTTAATACATGCGGATACTATGACCCCGCTCCCTCCTGTACCTGCCGTGTGCCCTGCCGGGGGCCGGGAAAGCGAGGGGGGAGGATGACGAGTGACGAAGGCGCGAGGCGGCGAGGCGGGGGCGCGAGGTGGGGAGTGGCGGGGCGCAGTGAGGCCAGCTCGCCAGGCCGCCAGGCCGCCCGCTCCGAGATTCAGCTTGCATAGATTTCCCCCGGGCCGTGTTCATCCTGATGGCGAGCTTGTGCGCGGCAGAGTTGGCAGCCGCGCCTGCACCGCGCCCGGCCCGGCCCGGTCCAGCCGCTCTACCACCCCCAGCTCCTACGTCCGCCGCGCGCAGTACATCGCGTATTATTCATATTCACCTCTCCCTATCGCATCATGTCGACGTGATTTTAGTTATGATCCGCCTTTCACAACATTGACATGACCAGAGACGTGTATACCGCCCGTCACCTCGGCGCATCGCTTCGTGCGACGCGCTCCGAGAAGCCGCCCGCCCGCTGAATTTTTCTGCGCGCCCTTTTCTCTTGACAATCGAGAACAAACAAATAAACAAACAAGCGAATGCACGACATACGTTTGAGCTGCTCGGATCCTGGCCTCCGGCCGCGCCTGAGATGTGATGTGATATGTAAGGCCTACAGGTCGGCTGGGCTGAGCCCGCCGCCGGTCCCTTGGATGCGGCCCGAATGCCCGAATGCCTTTGGGAAACCCTCCGAAGTCCCTTCGCGGTCCGTCACTTTTCCGAGAGGCTTTGCGCCTGCGGTTTGCCCTTCTTTATGCAAACACTTCTCTGTAACGGCGTCAGCCTCTTCGAGAGCCTCTGCGCGGGAGCCACGCGCACCACACAAGAGGGGTGCCCTGCAGAGATGAGCGTACACTGATAAGAATTCGAAATATTGGATGTGCCTCCATTTGTTTTGCATTTTTCACATTATTTTGTCACTGCATTGCGTTATATCACCTTTACTGTTCGCGTATGGACGAGACAACGGAAAGATGACTGCGGCTAGACCCACACTCTGACTGGCTGAAGTGAGTCACCCCTATCGACTGCCTTGCCTCGCGCAGGAACAATGTGTCGGCACAGTCCGCGGATCTCTGCTCCAAATTGCACCCACACCACGTCCCGCACCACTCTGCAAACTCAAGTGTGAGACAGTATCACACTTTTTACTGCAGTACCACTGTGTCTCACACTTTCAAAAACTATTTTCTGTCGTTGAATAGCAATCACGTTTTGGAGAACAGCATCAGCTTTGGTTGAAAATCCCGGTTAAAACGAGCTACCATGTGATGGGGTTTGGAACAACAATACATTAAATAATCGTAAATTAATGGTTTCGTAAATTTATAGGAACGTTGTTGTTTGCGATCAGAACCCCATCACATGGTAGCTCGTTTTAACCGGGATTTTCAACCAAAGCTGATGCTGTTCTCCTAAACGTGATTGCTATTCAACGACAGAAAATAGTTTTTGAAAGTGTGATACACAGTGGTACTGCAGTAAAAAGTGTGATACTGTCTCACACTTGAGTTTGCAGAGCACGCGGCCCTGTGCTACTACGTCCCTGGTGTCACTCTTTGCCCCGGAGTGGCGTGCGTGTCTGTGCCATTAGAGTTCGCCCCCCCCCCATCTCCACGCCCCCCGCCTCTTTACGCCCCGCCCTTCGCCTCATCTCTCCCCCCAACACTGGAAAAATCAAGGTTTCATGTGTCACGTTTAGTAACACTGCAAACCCTGGAATCCAATTTCTCACTCAAAATGGGAGAGGAAACTTTTCCATACTAAATTAGATTGAGAATTTTTAACCTCACTCTTTTCGAGCGAGAAATTTTTGAGCCTCGCTCTATTTGAGTGAGGATTTTTTAACCTCACTGAATTTGAGCACGAATTCTCACTTTATTTGGGCGAGGTCTCAAATTTCTTTCTCAAAAAGGGCGAGGAAAAAAATTCTTACTCTCCAGAGAGTAATAAAATTGCCCTCAAATTCTCACTCGTATGGGGCGAGAAATTATGACTCGTAGATTTTCAGTGAATGTACTGCTCCTGGTTAAAAAAGTTACGTAGCGCACTCGCGAGGTAAAAAATGTTAGATGTGATGCACGCTGTCTGCGCAGAGTACTGCATCTTTCGTCATAGGCTGTTATGGGCACTACTGAGCACTACGGTAAGAGAGGTACAGTCATTCCCACCCCACCTCACCGCGGTTTTACCTATACCTTTTCCTGCACGGTGCGCTCTTAGCGCGTCTGACGGGTTCAGTACACTCTTTTGCGTGAGGAAGTTGGCACTACAGCACCGTGGGGGAGCTCCAAGCGTTCCCGTAAGAGATCTCCCCGCGGACCAGGCGGGAACCTGGAGCTTCGGGGAGCGGGGACGGGGAGGGAAGGGTAGGAGGCAATGTTCCCCAGGAGACCGCCTGTCCCCCGTGCAGGTCGGCAAGGATGGGGACACTGCCTCGGGAGGAGGGCCGATAAACCCTGATAGTAGTAGGACCTAACGGAAACATGAGGAGACAGTGTGGCGGGCGGGGCGGGGCGAATGGCTCCAGAGAAGCCATGGGGCGGGAAAGCGACAGCCGGGGACGGTGGAGGCGCCAACCAATTGTTGTAGAAATGTGTCCCGTGGACAGTACTGCGCGCTCCTCCCCCGTCTACCTGTCTCTCTCCCTCCCTCCCTCTTCGTCTCTCTCTCTCTCCCTCCCTCCCTCCCTCCCTCCCTCCCTCCCTCCCTCCCTCCCTCCCTCCCTCCCTCCCTCCCTCCCTCCCTCCCTCCCTCCCTCCCTCTCAGCCCCGTCCCCGGGCCAGGGATTCATCGCCCTCTCCCTCCGTACTCGCCCCCAGTGAAAAGCGCTCGGCTCGACAAATTAATTCTAACGGCGCACTTTTTCTCTAAAGAGCTTTCAGACGTTCCACGTCCACTCTAATAACGGCCCCGTCTCTGGCGCCAGTACGGCCGCCGCTCGGCCTATTCCCGACCCTCCTGTGCTCGTCACGCGGGGGTGACTATGCTGACGGAAGTGACGCGGTGTCAGTGCATGGTGATGGGCGGTGCGGGAAGCGTCGGTGCGGGTGAATGGGATTGGTGACGGTGGAAGGTAGAGGTAGTGATTGTGGCGTTGGTGTTGGTTGTGACTGCAGTGACCGTAGGCGGCGGTGAAGACGGTGTCGCTAGTGATGACGGGGTGGTACGGTAATGATCCGACTCGAATGGGCAGGCGGCGGCAGGCGGCATCGGCTATGTGTCCGATGGAGACTTACGTCATCACTATTCCATTATCTCTCTTGAGCCACCCGTCCGCTCTCTCTCTCTCTCTCTCTCTCTCTCTCTCTCTCTCTCTCTCTCTCTCTCTCTCTCTCTCTCTCTCTCTCTCTCTCTCTCTCTCAACCACCCCCTCCTTTGGTTCTTTCCCCTCTCCTATTGGCGGCCGCACCCGCCAAAGCGAATTCGTCGTCGCTGCTTGCTGCGGAGAGATGACATTTTACGAGTCAGCCGAAAATGGCGGGGGGAGTGCTCTCAGGCTCCTGCACCCAGCCTGTCTCGGCCCGGCGCGGCTGGAGCCGGCCTGACGTATCGGCAGCGGGGTGGAGAGGGGTGGGGGCGGAGCAGAGTGTATTGCACGGTACCGCACAGCAGGCCCCACCCCACCACGCCCTGCATGGTGCACTCCGTTCCTCTCCTGATTGGCTTATGCTATATGTACTGTGCTAGCGAGCAGTGCACTGTATAATCAAAAGCGTTCACTTGACTCACATTGGAAGTATTTGGACATTGGGGGCTGCGGAGCGAAGGTCCTAGCTGGTGAAATAGTTTATGTTGATGACCAGTCTAGATAAAATCAATCAAATTTTTGAGAGGTTTTGAGTTGAACCAATACTTTTTTCTATGAAAATAAGATTCTCATCGCGCATGCATACGTGCTGACAGTGCTGGCAGAGTGTCATCAGGTAACCACACATTTTTCACTGTGGTTTCACTGGAGTGCACTCTCTTGAAATACAAAATGAGTGAATGCGCCTAATTTGTTCCTGCAAGCATGTAAAATTTCTCGGAAAATCCACACTTTTACTTTCCCTATTACAGTGTTTGGTGTGTGGATAGAATTCATACACATCAAAGTGTTCGACATTTTCACATTCTTCTTGACTTTTTAGTGTGTGCCTCGCAACACGCTGCAGCTTCTTGTCTCTCTGTGATGTTTGCTAACTCTCTCTCTCTTCTGTTTACAGAGGAGCCTTCTCGGTTGTACGACGATGCGTCCAAAAGTCCACGGGCCTCGAGTTTGCGGCCAAAATTATCAACACGAAGAAGTTGTCTGCCAGAGGTAAGTGTTACTGCAGACCCTGGTTTACTATTTTTCTCTTATTTCTGTTTCTCATTTATTTTGAAAACAGTTCTAGTTTGATTTTGTTTTTTTGTGACAGTAGTGGAAAGATTATTCCCAGCACCCCCTCCCCCTCTCTAACCTTGTCGCGCACCCTATCACCCGCTCCGCCCCGCCCCGCCACGCCCCCTTCTCATCCCAATCACAGCTCCGCCCCTCCCTCCCCCTCCGGCGTGCCGCTCTCCTCGGCCCCACTGCCTCCCTGGATGGCTCTCGTAGTTAAGTGAATTGCAACTTTCTCTCCCTCCCCCCTCCCCAGGGCCCCCGGGGCACCGCCACCCCTTCCCGTCCTATGGACCTTCCTACCTTACCGTGCGGTCACCCCCCCCCCCCCTCTCTCCAACTCTCTCCTCCCCGCACCGCTCTCCTTGTATTATCTCTGCGCGCGTCTCCTCCCCCCTCTTTCGCTCTCTCCTCGCCCTCCCCGTTAACGCTTTACAATTCCTTACCAAACTCTACACCTCCGTACCCCTCCTGCTCTCTTTCTTCCCCTTCTTGACCTTTTTACCACCCAGTCTCTGTAACATTTCTCGTGATCCTAGTTTTTTTTTCTTTTTTTTTTCCCCCAGCCTCGAATTATTTTTGGTTGTGTATCTCGAATCGAGCTCGGTAAGATGCCGCAGCTCCCGTCCCGAGGGGGAAATAACTGGAAAATTTTGTGTCAGCTGGATTACGAATTACCGGGGATTACCCGGATTACCCGTTGATAAACTCCGGATTAAATTCAAAAATTTCAAGGAAGATCTATGGATTACTCTGGATTACCACGAATTACCCTGGATTACCTCGGATTCCGCCCGGAATATCACAATTTTGGGGGTAATCCGGATTAAGGATTACTAACCCAATGTCAACCGGATTACCCGAATCGTTTCCCTCTTGTCCCGTCCGCACTGCCGCGGCGTGCCTCAGCCCAGCCGCGCTGTCGACCGTGCATGTTCGTGGCGACGTTTTTCATTCGGAGGCGCACTTTTTATCTAGACGGAGCCGCAGCCGCCCGGCTCCGGACTCGAAATGACCGTGCGAACCGCACCGGGTTAGGTTTGTCGCAGTGCGCTCCCACTTTCGCTGGGCGACGTTGCTAGGTAGGCCGCTCGGTAGGCCAAGTATTCATATTTGAAGGAACGTGACTCGTAACGTCACATTGTTGCATCTCATGAACATGAACATCGTGAGGCTCCCCTCCCCTCCCGCGGCGCTGGCGCTGCTCAGCGCGGCCGCTCTCTGGAGCCCCTGTGGACTGTAAGGTAGGCCAGCCGCTCAGCGCTCGCGCCCTGCTGGCCACCGCGCGGCCCACCTCCCAGGCGCCTAGCTCAAGAGCGCCACCGCCGCCTCCCGTCTGATTCAGAAGATCGCTCTCGTATAACTTACCTGCTCCGTCCTTGTTTCACCTATGTCGGTGCCCTATGTTGGGTACAGCAGTGCCCTCCCCACACGTCCGACAAGGACGGAGGCGCGAGAGCGATTTTCTGAATCAGACGGCTGGCCTGCAATCCGCCCGCGCGCGCCGCCGCGCCTTATACTTCTAATGCCAACACCCCCCCCCCTCTTCTTTCATTACTCGGTCTGGTCCAGCACTGCCACTCACTGGCACAGCGCTCGTTGTGTGAGGATAGCTGAACGAGTCGAGTCGCGACCTGGTCAAGGCTGAGCCAAGTCAAACGGGTGGCAGCTGCCTACTTACTTCACACCTTCATCCCAGCCGGCTGGGCTCCAGGTGGACAAAAAAATTAGCCGGAGTGGGTGTGGGTGACTTCTCGATCCGCGCCGCGTGAAGCAGGGCGCTGGTGCCAGCCCAGCCCAGCCCAGGGCAGGGCAGAGAGGGCTCGGGGGTAGGAGCTGGTTAGAGGGAGACATGCGGCCGGTCCTGGCGGGGACCGGCGAGCATGGTGGAGAGCAGAGGACGGGATTAGGACCCTAAAAGGAACATTCCGCTAACGCCTTTTGCCAGGAGATCCCCTTTCTATTTTTCCTTTCTACCCTCACTCTACACCACCGCCAACCCCAATCCCCGTCTCATCCGCTCTCCGCCCTTTTCCCCCACGCCCTTATTTTTCTTTGTTTTTCCGCCACTCCGCATTTCGCTGCTTTTACAAGAAAATAATAAAAACTGTATCGCCTCTCGCTGATAATTGCCAGATCCCACGCCGCACGCTCCCCCCCCCCCCCCCCCCGACCTCTCCGTTAGTCTTTCATTACTGTTCATGTCCTGTTTTCTTTTTTATCGGCTCCGCACGTGTTATTGTGGAGCACGCGTTCCGGCCACCTCGCCCCCCCCCCCCCCCGGCCAAGTGTGTAAATATTTGAGTGACGGAGGAAGCAGGAGAACGCAGGAAAAGCGCCCCGGGTGACGTCTCTCTTCCGTATAACCGCCCTCCTCTTCCCCTCCCCTTTCCCCTCCTCCTCCCCCCTCCTCCCCTCTCCTCCCCTCCCCTCTCCTCCCCTCCCCTTCCTACCGTCCTCTATCTCACCTCGCTTCTCTCCCCTCCTCCCCTCCCGATGGAACATCGCCCCTCAACTCCCCCCCCCCCCCCCCCGCCCGCCCCTTTGTCCCTTCCTTCCCTCCCATGCCCAACAAGACATACCCTGGCGGTGGTATACGTATATACACTTTCGCATGACTGTAAATTAAAGTCCGCGAGTGCGCGGACTGACGCTTGCTCGCCGAGAAGAAGTTGTTCCGAGCGGTACCGTGCGGGGAAATACCAACACTGCAAACCCTGGAATCCAATTTCTCACCCGAAATGGGAGAGGACACTTTTCCATACTAAATTGGAGTGAGAATTTTTAACCTCACTCTTTTCGAGCGAGATATTTTTTAACCTCGCTCTATTTGAGTAAGGATTTTTTTAAACTCACTTTATTTGAGCACGAATTCTCACTTCATTAGCGCGAGGTCTCAAAATTCTTTCTCAAAAAGAGCAAGGAAAAAATTCTTACTCTCCAGAGAGTAATAAAATTGCCCTCAAATTCTCACTCGTATGGGGGAGAGAATTATGACTCGTAGATTTTCAGTGAAGGCAGCGTGACAGCTCCTGCTAACGAACAGTACTCCGCTCCCCCCCCCTCCTCCCCTTCCCCACTCTCTCCGAACCGAACTTCTCACCCTTCTTCTTTGTCCCCCTCCCCTCCCCTCCCCCGCCTCGCCTCAGCTTCCAGCTTGGCCGCTGCTCAACGAACACTTTGCCATTCAAAGGATGAGAAAATTGGACCGTCGATTGCAGAAATATCATTTTCTTTTGATCTTCGCAGGGCCGGGCGTCGTTTTTGCGCCTTGATGCTCAGGAGAGAGCCGGTGGGTCAGGCAGGGCGGCGGGGGGTGGCCGGAGGCGACGGGGGGTGGCAGGGGCTGGGCTTGGGGGCGGCACGAGTTCTCTGAGATCTCTTCACTGTTAAAAAAGTTTTGAAATTTCTGATCAAAATCGGTTGTAAAATTGTAAATGTGCTTGTGAAATTTCATAACATTACTAATTTTACAATTAAATATTAAAATTCGAAACTGTGTTCTGAAAATTATGAAACATTTGTAATTTTGCGACTCCTTATTGTAAAATTATGATCACTTAATCGAAAATTTGAGAACTGATCGCAATTTTTCAACTGCTAATACGAATTTTGCAAGCAGCACATTTTAAAGGCGTTGTCCTCTCCCGCTGCGTCCCTACTAGCCAATCCCAGACCTGAGTTATTTTCGCAAGAAAGAGTACCTTGCTCATGTCCTGCATAGTGAAGTGTTCTTCCCTTCTTTGCCACCAGATGGCGTATGGACTGGGTGTCTGATACTTTTTCGTTAAAATGTCAATCATCCACTAAATTTCTGAAATTCCACTTCGGAAATATTGATAATCGGATAGAACAGTGTTTTCTCGATTTGCGAGCAGAATTACTTTTCAGTTTTTAAAAATATTAATAATTTCGCATGAGCTTTAAATCCGTTCTCGCTGACCACTCATAACGCGAGCACATCGACCCTCCCGCGCCCAGGCCATTAACAGTGTATCCGAATTGGTTTGCGTGTTATACAATTTTTGTACACTTATGCCTCTTAGGTTGCAGTTTCGAGCTCTTCTCTCGGAACTGCGCGTTGAAGCATAACAACCTCCGAGAAATTTGACAACAGACATCATTATTTCTGATGATTTTGTGGTCTCTATGACTAAATTTCTTAAATTCGGTATACCCCACCCCTTACTCCATTTCATTTTCACTGCCAGTTTGTATTTTTTCGTCCTGATATATGGGAATACACGAGATGATGCGGGGTGGGTTGGGGCCGGGTGGTTGATTGTCTTTACCTCCGCCGCAAGGAGGGAAGAGGAAGGACCACCCCCGCTTCTGTCGATGGAACGGGATGGGATGGCGGGTCTATCTCGCATGTCTGCGGACAGCAATTTCGATTTGATCCGTAACAGGCCCCGTGGAGGGAGCACGTTGCTGGTTGGGGGGAAAGGGCTGCCCCCTGGCTGGATGGGTACGGTCCTTCCTCCTCAAGCATCCCGGACAGTCGCTACCACCCCGCACCACCCCCGCCATCAAGGCGATCCGGCGACCTCATGGATGCCACCTTGACCGCAGTGCCGCCGGCCGGGTCGTGCCTGTGGCCGGCAGCCGAGGGGGGAGTCACTTCGAAAAATCATTGTACGCCGCCCAAAAAATCATTTTAAAAAATCAAAAGAGTCAAAATAAAATCGCTCTGAAAATCTTAGTGTCACTGTAAATCTGAGAGTTATGTTTCTGACTGAAATTGAGCGAGGCATATAACATCGCCCTAAAGGAGTGAGGAAATTCTATATCGCTCATTTGGAGTGATAAGCCTCTCTCAAATCGAGCGAGATCACTAGATACCGCTAGTTTTGAGTCATAGAAGCGACTCAAAAGGAGTGATATATTTAATAATATGACTCCCCAGGAGCGACAAAATTTGGGTCACCAATCTCGCTCTCCTGTGAGCGAGATTTCTCACTCTCCTGAGAGCGAGATTTCTCACTCCTCGTTTTACAGTGGTGACACTTCATGCACTGCCAGAAATTTTCTACCATGTCCGGACCATTTTTATTGGGTAAGGCCCGTCCGTACTACATATGACCGTATATTTCACATGGGCATATATTTCAACTTTTTTCGAAGTTTCAAGAAACTGCAACTACGGAATTGGTCCCGGAAAATACCGTATTTTTCAGATACGGCCGTCCCGTCCCCAAACAAAACGGTTTTTTTCGTAGTATCTGGGGCATGGGGCTACTCACGAGTTCGTCAGTTTAAACTGCAAAACTCGAAAGTGTAGAACTCGTGAGTTTTGCAGTTTAAACTGACGAACTCGTGAGTTCTGCAGTTTAAACTGACGAACTCGTGAGTTTTGCAGTTGTCACTGCGAAACTAAAGTTTCGCAGTGTAAACTGACATGTAGTATCACACTTGGATTTGCAGAGCGAGAAGAAATATACAGAAAAATCCGGAAAATCGGGGAAATTAACCAAAAATCAGGGGGGGGGGATGAAAGATTCAGAAATAAGCGAAAAAAGATCAAAATTTAATTTTAAAAAATTGACAAAAATATATATTAAAAAGTCAAAAGAAAAATAAAAAATATATATAAAAAAATAAACAGTATAAAAAAATCACTGTACACTTTTTGCATGACTGATGCCGCTCACCGACAGCCTTGGGCGGGGGGCCGGGAACGGAGGGCCGGAGAGATCTTTCTGACGAAAGGAACCTCTTTTGACAAGCAGCACCTAACATGGTGTATCGACTCCTTGTGGTCACACCTCGTAAATTCATGTCACACCTTGTGATGCATGCTTTAAATGAAATAAAATTCGTGTGTTACCAATTTTGATGATAGTTTATCTTTTCATCGCCCTAAAGTTTAAATTTACGGCTCGTAAGAGTCTCATTCGCCCCTTGAAAGTGGGCAGCCCAGGGCCCCCTTGCACAACTCCCTCTCGGGTCTGGGCCTGGGCCCCTGACCCCTTTTACCTCAGCCCGTGCCTGATGCGGGGCGTGGCGGGGTGGGACGTGGCAGGGCGGGTGGGGAATGGTGTGGCATGGCGGGGAAGAGCGGCTGCAACGGTTCGAGCACGAGAAAACACCACCTGTTGTTTGACAAGTACTGAGTGCGGGCAGAGGGAGGCAGCGCGTGAGAAGGGAGGGAAGGGAAGAGGGAAGGTGAGAGAGAGCGAGAGAGAGG
This sequence comes from Frankliniella fusca, assembly GCA_029379305.1. NCBI lineage: Eukaryota > Metazoa > Arthropoda > Insecta > Thysanoptera > Thripidae > Frankliniella > Frankliniella fusca. The sequence goes on along the minus strand of JAHWGI010001270.1, from coordinate 229,101 downwards.
GTGGGGGGAGGGAAGGAGACACTTTAAGTAACGCAGCCATCTCCTACAGGACGCCAAAATTTGCTATCCCCAAAATACCATGAAAATTGAAAGTGTCTTAGAAAGACTAGTTGCCTCTTCTCTAAAATTTTGCCTTCAGAGTGTGAAAAATTCTACCTCATCTGAAAGAATGTCAACATTTGGCACTGAGAACGGCATGCTAGAATTTGGGCATTCGGAGCTTCGAGCGCCTTGTTGTTTTAAGGGGCAATGCAAATATGAGCGGTAGATATACCTTTTTGGAAAACGTAGATATCTACCCTTTCATGTTTGCAGTGCACAGCTTTTCTCCCTCCCCTCCTCCCTCCTAAGCCGCTGGATCGGACCCCTTTCCTCCTCTCCCTTATCCAACTGTCTTTCGCTGGAAGCCAACCATAAAACTCAAACGGCTCGTGCTTACGGCCTGGGGGTGGGCCGGGCCGGGGTGCGCTGCGCAACGACGCGTTTGCATGGAGGTGGGGTGGCTGTGTCGGCTGCTTCCCCCCCCCCTTCCCCTCCTACCCTCTCACCTTCTCCTCTGTGAGGCTGACCGTGGGGCGTGGTCGGGCCGGGCCGGGCCAATAGAGACATCATTCTTTCAATTTGCCTGATGACATCTGCCTGTCTGACTGGCTGCGGCCGCTGTCTTGAGTGTCCGGTCCCACTGTTGGAGCGAGCAGTCCTTAGGCTTCAACCACGAATAACCTTGCGCCCCGTTTAGATCCGAGGGGGCAACCACTCGTGAAATCCTGTGTACAAACCCTCGGAAATCTCGATGAAATCCTCTGAAATCTCGATGAAATCCCACGAAATCCAACTGAGAAATCTCAAGAAATATCATAAAAATCTCACAGAAATCAGTGAAATCTCATGAAACCTTGATGAATCCCATGAAACCTCGTGAAATCTTTTAGAATTTTGTGGAATTTGTTATATATTTGAGAAATGTACCCGAATGTACCATATGAAATCTTTACAAAATCCGGAGAAATCTTTACGCAATCCATAGAAATCCCATTTCATTAGAAATCCTGTGTACACTAGGATAGGGAGTGGTTGCCCCCTCGTTTAGATCGCTTAATCATGGGTGTCCGCACTCGTACTGCACCGCCCCCCCCTCCCCGCCCCTTTCCGCCCCCTTGGAACAGCCCTCCCTTCTCTTTCTCTCAATAACCCCCCTCACCTCTCCCCTGACCTGCTTGGGCCCTTAGCTCTTGCGACTTAGTCTTATTATCGTCTTGCTTCTGACAAATCGGAGGTCTGGGTCGTGCGCCTCTCTGCGGAGAGGGGTCGGAGGGGAGGGGAGGGGAGGGGAGGGGAGGGGAGGGGAGGGGAGGGGAGGGGAGGGGAGGGGTTGTCGGCTGAGCGCGCTCTCTTCTAATGATGTCCCGGCCAGGACGGCCCTGGCAAGGCCGGCTCTGCAGACTTAATCTGCTTGGCTGTTGGCTGCTGTGGTCCGCGCGGGCCCAGACCACGTCACCCCAAGTCTGCCGTTGAGTTGAGGTCTTCTGGTCCCGACGCACCGCGCCGGACGGTCTCCTCCGTCAGCAGAACAAGTGGAGCCCATGTGTCCCCTCCGCCTCGCATCGCCCCTCCCCCCAACCCGCACTAGCTCACTGAAAACGCCGTAATGACGCTTGTCACTCAACACGGCAAATCTGAAGTCTGGGATTCCCAGGTACTTTTTGGCGTTTCCAGACTCGAGTCTGGAAACGGCAAATTATTTCCAGACTTCTCCTGGGCGCGCGGCCCTTTTCCCAGGCAAAACCTGGAAAGCGCCTCTTTTCCAGACTTTACCTGGGAAAGAATCACCGTTTCCAGCTCCTCACCTGGGAAGCCGTGGGCAAGTCGCGGAGTCTGGGAAAGAGCCGCTTGCCCACGGCTTCCCAGGTGAGGGGCTGGAAACGGTGATTCTTTCCCAGGTAAAGTCTGGAAAAGAGGCGCTTCCCAGGTTTTGCCTGGGAAAAGGGCCGCGCGCCCAGGAGAAGTGGAAATAATTTGCCGTTTCCAGACTCGAGTCTGGAAACGCCAAAAAGTACCTGGGAATCCCAGACTTCAGATTTGCCGTGAATGCTGGATGACGCATCGTATTATGATTTTTATTTTTTTCCATGTGATCCATGCAAACTCATGAAATTTATATTTTTGATGACACCATTAGATTACTTGAAAAATTTCCGATCGGGCATACATGTCCTAATGATTTGTACGCTAGCGAACTGAAAACGAACCCGAGTCGTCCGCAGAGCATAGCATTGCCAATGCTAAAAAAAAAAAGGAACGTTGTACCAAGACCAGACTCTGCGATTCCCTGGAGAGCTGGGACTCAGGCAAGGGTCTGCCACTTTAAAAAATCGCGAACGAGGATTATAATCAGTCAGGATTTTGGTGATTATCAGTGATTATTTGAGTTAATCTTAAACATATTTACTGATTATTGGCCAATATAATCACGCAACTTTCGGTCAAATTTGATAATATTTCTCCACATTTGTCAAATTTTGTCAACATTTGGAGATTTTACACGATAATGATGATGTGATCATCAGTATTCATCTAGAGGGGTGTACGAGGATTATGCGAAGTGGTAGACCCTTGAACTCAGGAAGACTCAGGTAATGCCCTGGAAGCGTTTTCCAGGATATCTCTAAAGAGTCCCTGGGTATGTCCTGGAAAATCAACCGAATGCCCTGGGAGAAAGTTCCAGGACATCCCCCCCCCCCCCCCGGTATGGTCGCTTACAGAGCGAATCTGACCACTCTAAAGCAGGGGCGTATGAAGGTCCGACCGACAGGGGGGGGCGGTGCCCTTCGAGTTGCCTACATACAGGGGTTTTGTAGCACAATTTGCCTACCTTTCAGGCGGCTGTCTAGAGGCCACAGCGATCGCCGCCACCCCCCTTAATACGCGCCTGCTCTAAAGTGACTGGTATCGCTTCCAAAGGCGAACAATGTCGTCTCAAAAGCCCGGAAGAAGTAGCTCCTCGAGTCGCTGACGAACCCGGACGGCCCGTTACGGGACGGGTAGCATTCGCGACCCTCCGCGCACAGATTACGATCAAAGATCACATTTTTAGGTCGGGATGATACTGTTAATGGGTCGTTTGTCAAGAAGCTTCATTTTCCCTTTCCAGATTTTTTGCATGGGCTTCAGGTTCCTTGGCACCTTGCGCGGGCAAACCTGCAACACTGTTACGCATTGAAAGAACACACTGGAAAAACAAAGGTGCTATCTAATGCCTTTTAAAGGTGTTAGTGAAATAGTGCCTTTAGAAAGGCGCTATCGCCTCCCAAAGGTGCTGTTTTTGGCCCTAATCGTGCCTTTTCAAAGGCATTAGTGCAGTAACACCCCCAAAAATTCAATAGCACCCCAAAAAGGGTGCTATATAGCACCTTTGTTTTTCCAGTGCACCCGTTACATGGTCAAGAAGTCAAGTCAGTAATTTCGACTGAATTTCGGACCTTTATAACTAACTGAAATATTGTTTTATTTTCCCTTTTCAGATTTCCAAAAGCTCGAGAGAGAAGCTCGCATCTGCCGGAAATTGCAACATCCCAATATAGGTGAGTGGTCGCGGTTGGTTGCCGGCCGCCCCGAGAAGAACGGTTTGGATTTTCCATGCTACTCTCTAAAAATGTGCGCGACTACCGTGTGCGTCCGCACAGGAGTTATGGAAGGGGGAACGGGGGGCGGCCGGGGGAGGCGACAGGACGGCGGAAATGTGCTCGGGAGTGACCGGAAATTTTGGCTGCTAGCTCCGACTGGCGTCGACTGACTGTGGAGTGGATACGACAGCCATGCCGTTTTGCACTGCTCACCAACAAAATTCTGTGCAAAGTAACGGTCCGTGTTATGAAGTCGCGGTGTGGGTAGGGGTCTAAAGGAGGTGTAGGGGTACCCGCAGGAGAGAAAAGGGGGGGGGGGGGTAGAGTTTAATTTTCTCTGTGTATAGCGCGGGATTAACTCTGCACACACGTCTGCCCCAAAACGTACAAGAGTACATTTAGCGTGCTCGGAGTAGAGGCGGTAGAGGGCAGGGCCTAGCAAGGCAGGGAAGGCCAGGCCACGCGAGGACAGACCAGGACAGACTAGGCGGGCTAAGTTGTTAGGCTCGAGGGGCGGGGGGAGGGGGGGGGGAGTCACGTTCAAAATGTCTACAATGATTTTGTTTTACTTTTGAATTTTTTTTAAATTTATTTTCCTTTTGATTTTTCAAGGAAAATTTCTGTAACTTTTTGATAAATGTTTCTCTTACCCCCCTTTCTGAATTATTTCAATTTTACTCCGGTTGTTTGTTCATTTTTTCTCATTTTGGATTTTTACGTATTTTTTTTCTTAATTTTATTTAGATTTTTAGATTTTTTAAAAATATTAAAATTATTTTTGGGGGGCTGTAGATGTGATTTTTTGAAGTGACCTCCCCCTCGGTTAGGCCATGGTTAGGCTCGACTGCAGCAACAGTAATTGAAACGAATTGTACACAACCCGAGACGGGCTCGGCCGGTCCAGCACGGTCCGGGGCGGGGCGAAGCGGAACGCCTAAGCTAGCCCAGCGTTCACAGTGAGGGGTGGCTAGGGCCGGCAGGCCGGCAGCGCCTCCAGGCTTCAGAGGTTTGCTCAGCTAGATCCAAACATTTCCTTTATTGAGGCAGTACAGCTTGCTTTGGGTTAATGGAACCGGAACCCGGCGGGGCGGGCGGGGCGAGCTGGGTGGGGAGTGGGGAGGAGGAAGGGGTGTCGAGGGCTTACTTTGCACAACATCGCGCTCTAGAGAGTTGTTCGTTGACTCATTACTCTGGTACCCTCTGTTATCGGTCTAGTCGTTTCGAGGTCTATGGCCCCCTGTGCCTAAAACCGCCACCGGTGACAGCACACCTTCTTCAGACAGTGGGACGTGTGACAGGGGCTCGACAAGGGTGTGCGCAGGTGCCCTGCCATCGCATGCCAAGCGTGCAGTTTTGCAGGGCGTACAATTACTGAGCACCCAAAATTAACAGTGTACCGGGTGTTTCTTTGAATGCGTAACAGTAACAGTGTTGCGGGATTGCGTAATCTCCAGGGCTTCAGGGGCCATGGCGCCTTAAGGGCGAATGGGGTAGGCAAACCCGCAACACTGTTACGCATTCAAAGAACTAGCCGGTACCTATCTGCTCACCGTTCTAGGCTAGTGCCCTCCTGCGCTCTACAGGCAATCTCTTCTGCGCAGCAAAATATTTTCCTTGATGTCCAAGGATCACAACAACGATTCAAGGACGTCCTTGTGTGTACCTTCACTCGTACTTGCATTATTGCAATATTGCTCCAATGGTCCTTGGATATCAAGAAATCGTTTTTATCGTGTGCTGGCCAGTGCACTGCCTATTAGAAGCTGCAATTCGAATATATCTTCATTTTAAAAATAAACTAAATCTTATTCAACGGCAGGGATTAATTTTCAGTACTAGTGGTGTATGTTTATGTGTGCTGTGTTTGTAATTTTTTGATAAACTTTTTTTTCTTGTTTCAGTGCGGTTACATGACAGTATACAAGAGGAACACTTTCACTACCTTGTATTTGATTTGTAAGTTGTTTATTTTCTTTTAAATTATTGCTTCTACATATATTTAAAGTTGAATACTTTCATTGGTCATATCTTGTTTGCAGAGTTACTGGGGGTGAGCTGTTTGAAGATATTGTTGCAAGAGAATTTTACAGTGAAGCTGATGCATCCCACTGCATCCAACAGATATTGGAAAGTGTTCATCACTGTCACTCTAATGGTGTTGTCCACAGAGATCTCAAGGTAAATGCAACTAAATAAAGTGTGTTTCTGTTATTATTTTTTCATTATTTTCATCTTAATGCCAATAAATGTTTTGTTTCCTATTTCTAGCCTGAAAATTTACTCTTGGCTAGTAAAGCTAAGGGCGCTGCTGTGAAACTTGCAGATTTCGGTCTTGCTATTGAAGTTCCTGGTGACCAACAAGCTTGGTTTGGTATGTTGTTTATCCTCCTATCTGTTTTCCTACTGCTCAAGACAGAACAGCCTATCTTAATCAGATTTTATGGGTCCCTAGGTTTTGCTGGAACACCAGGATATTTATCACCTGAGGTCTTAAAAAAGGAGCCATATGGTAAACCAGTAGATATTTGGGCTTGTGGTAAGTTTAGGGATGCACATCACATTAATGTCCAAGGTTGATTTTTTTTATTTTTTTTTAAATGTTATTATTATAATTACTATTATGCTTGTTCTCTTACTAATTTAGGAGTCATCCTGTATATTCTCCTTGTGGGATACCCACCTTTTTGGGATGAGGACCAACACCGCTTGTATGCTCAAATCAAAATAGGGGCATATGATGTGAGACTGCTGCTCATTGATACACATAGTTGTCAATTAAATATTCACTGAGTCTAATTTTTTTTTTTTAATTTCTTTTTACAGTATCCATCCCCTGAATGGGACACTGTCACTGCAGAAGCAAAAAGTCTTATCAATGAAATGTTGACAGTGAATCCATCAAAACGAATTACTGCCTCAGAGGCACTTAAGCACCCATGGATTTGTGTATGTGATACTTTTCCTGACTGATCTTTTTGTGTTTTTCAGTCTTTACCTCACTGACGTAACATTAAATTTTACCTTTACTTTTTCAGCAACGAGAACGAGTGGCATCTATGGTTCACAGACAAGAGACTGTTGACTGTTTGAAGAAGTTTAATGCTAGGCGCAAACTGAAGGTAAGAAAAACGTTACTTCTGTAGAAGATTCTGCAAAATATGTTAGCTGTTATTGCTGATAGACTATTCTGCCTTTGGTCTGTTCCCAATGGGACCTGTATCATTGAAATGAAACAAAAGCTCAGCCTATTGTTTAAGGACATAATTGTTTTGTTGTGCCTTGTGCACCAGTTAATAACTCAAACTTGAGGCTTCTGGAGTGGCTACTAGAAAAATGTTCTGCTTTAATGAGTGAACCAGAAATAATTGAACCTCTGCTTTCTTTTTCAGGGTGCCATTTTAACCACAATGCTTGCCACTCGCAACTTTTCCAGTAAGTATGATGCACATGGTGAGTATCTCCGCCCCTGGACTGCAACCTTTTTTTTTTGCTAAGTAAAACAATGTTTTTTTTTTTGTTTTTTTTTTAATGTTTTTAAAAAGATTTCTTGGGTTGTATTTAGTTCTGTAAATGTAAAATTTAAATAGTTCTGTTCTCTTTAAGTTTTTCTGGTACTCAAATTCTGTAAAAGAGAGAACTTTGTCCTCAATTTCATTTAGCTTTTTTGAGAAAAAGTAGAACTGAGTACACCCGATTGGTCTTCTGTAAAGGTCTATGAGGGGAACAGAAATAAGCAGCACACCTTCAATTATGTCTTACATATATGTATACTAGGTGATTGTGGATAGTCAATCAGATTTCAGTATTGGAGAACTGAAAGTTGATTCTGCTCCAACAAAAAATTGCTTCCATTCCCAAATGTTGAATTGAGTGACTGACATCAAAAACTAACACAATATGTTCAGACATCAAACATACATGAAAGTTTCCAGTATTTTTAAAACATGTTATGAAGATATATTTATCTTGTGCTTACAAACCTCACCCCTATCAATGCCCTGTTTTGCATGGGACCCGGTAGACCCCTTGCACTGTCATGCGATGCATTGCAATGCATTGTGTAGCGCGGCCTTCGGCCCCCTTCCTCCCCTGTCCTCGTTTTACTTCCTTTCATATTGTTTCTCTCTTTTCCTACATTTGTATGTTTGTGATATGTGTCTTCTTTATCCTCTTTATCTAAAATTTTGTTCTATGTGTTTAAAGACTTCACAACGCAACACAGAGAGAGACTTTTTTAAAGTTACTACTTTATTATCTATGGAGATGGTTATGATATGCGGCTTTTGCAGGGTAGCAGGCTAGCATTTGTTTTACTGTTTGGATGCACTGTACAGAGTCAAATTGAATCTAAATTAAAAATCACATATGGAATCTCTAATATAATTTTTATAACCTCTCATATTAATCGATCTTCTAAATGCTATATGTTTAAAAGGGTTGCTTTCTTCTCTCTATCCTTCTCTACATATCTTTTATTTATTGAATGTTCTTTTGGTAAGAGGAAATAAAATGATAGCATACACATTGTAAGTCTAGATGAACTTCTTAAATTCTTCTTTCTTTTGCAAATTCTGAGTCCTCAGATGAGAATAAAACAAATCTGTACCAAGAATAAGTAAAGAACTGCATTTATTTTTTCTGTGGCTTTGAGGATTAAGTTTAAAGGTCAAAAGTCTAAAGTCAAAAATGCTGTGAGAAATAATATCTATTTCCTTTAGATTGATACAGTTTTGCTAAAAATAAATATTTTCCTCATACTAATAAACATTTTATGGTTTAATGAAAATGGTGGCTGCTAATCTGCTCTTTTGACTAAATGACCTCATAAATTTCTACAAACTGTTTGCTTGGATCTCAATTTAAGCAACTGCGGATTCAGGGGCGGAGGTATTTCAATATTTTCTCATGGTTAATATAGTTGTGCCAGTTGTTGGGCTACAATCTATGTTTGTCATGACTGGATTAAAAAGGTGTTAATAATATAAATACTATTGCTGCACTTCACATGAAATAAAATTGTACATCAAAGTTAACTAACACTCACACTGAGCTTTTCTTCAAAGATGGTAAACTATTAATGATGGCTTTTAACTTAGATGGTGCTTCTCAAACTTTAAATTGAAAAAGAAGTTACTAATTGTACAGCGAACAAATTTTGTTCTAGATCTTGAGAAATGTGTCTGTACATATGTGATGCTTTTAATTCACTTTATGTAGATATTGCCCTTGCAGTGTAAAGCTTTCTGTCTGGTAAAAAATCTGGAAGACATGATATGAAACAATTGAATCAACAGGAAAGCATCAGTATTCCGTGGCAGCATAATTACCGTTTGCTGTAAGAAAATGATGTTCCTAACTATTAATTACTATAAACTCACATACTTTTAGTTCTTATTATTACATGAGGCTATGATCACACCTCTAGGTCTGAAGCTTAAATTATGATGATGAATTTATCACACGGATTAAAATCCATAAGAGGGTTTCTTTTATGGTTGTTTATTTAAATTTAAATACTGTCTTTGATCTGTATGCTCGCGGTCAATTTTTTAAGAGACTAATTACATTGATTTATGATGAACGAAGGTCTTAAGGTAGATTAGATGGTGTAAATACTATTTTGTAGAAGTAGCCTTAATATTCCTCTTGTTCTTTTGTTTTTATCTCTTTGTTACCATGGTATCTGACACTGATGTAAACTCCTCCAATCTACCCTTCAGAATGTGGTAAGAATGAGTAACATAACAAAGTGTTGGATCAAAGTGGTGTGTTACTTTACATTAACTTTTTCCTATGCGAAATTTTATCTGCTCTTATGGAGTGATATTTGCGCTTTACCTGCATATTTTTATGAAGCATGGAGTGCATTTTTATTCTTATTCATACAACACACCCAAATTTTATTTACTATAAACTTCTGTTAACTTTAACTCTATCTAGGGACTTGCTATTCATGAAAGCCTCTTTTCTGTAATTACTTTTCGGCCTTAGCTATTCTTGTAGCTTTTTTTATCAAATTAGAAGCTGCTTATTTATGAAGAAACTTTAAGACCATTAAGCCAATATTATGGGAATATTTGTACCAAGGAAATCTGCTTTTGGAACTGATTTCAGTTTAATCCTTACTGCTTTCACTTCTTCTCCTTTTGTTTTCTAAATATTCTAAAATCGGTATGCATTTACTGGTGTAGCTTTTAGCTTAAAAAATGAAAAATTCATCAAACTTTTTTATTCTTTTGAGGGGGGGGGGTTGTGGGAGCGTTTTGTTGTAGTATATCCTGAAGAAACTGAATCTAGGGTAAATACCATCATGCTAAAAACCTCCCTTCTTTTCTCCCCTGGATGTGATAGTTGCTTTTGTGCAAGCTTCATTGTGCTGCTACGTTATTGGCTATGCATGTGTTTTTCTGTTTTTACCTTCGTACATATAATCATTCTTTCAACAAGTGCTGTTCACACATCCATATTTTTCACTCATTTATAACATTCATGACAGAAGATTATTTAGCACCTCAAATGTAGGGAAAAACAGAACTAATCTGTTTTTGAGATTTCTTTCAACACATCTTTCCTCTAGTTCAGTAAACAAAGTCATCCCATAAGATTCATTTAGGCAGAAAAAAGTTTTAGAGTTCTACTGAAAATGTTGTATCTGTGTGTGCTGTTTGCCTAATGGTGTTCTGCTGTTCACTTGTGACATTTTTTGTTGTACTTTTTTATTTTGTTTTGTTTTTTGCATTGACAAAATGGAAAGAGTGTGAAATTAAATTTAAGTTTAGTGACATCTGAAAATCATTTATGTTACAAAGTTCATTTTCTCTACCACTTTTGTTGCTTTTCATGAAAAGCATTCCTTGACCTCAGATTTATGGCCAGCAAAATAACATTATTTAACTGATGCAAAACCTGTAAGGTCAAAAGTGACATGCCTGGATTACTTTCTTGAAAGCTAAAAGAAAGTGCTCCATCCAGTATTCATTCTGTACGAGATGAGATTAAACGCTGATTGGCGTGGATTCAAGTTAGATCATCACTCGTTCCTGCTATGCAGAAGCTTTTATTTGCTTTGATTCCTTTCAAACTTTTGTTAAAAATTATTTTTTAACAAAGATTCATTTTTAATTGAAAATGAGCTTTTGTATTCATGCAGTGAACTCTCATATTTATATAGACTTGATGACTTGATTTTATTAAGGTCAACCTTCCGCTATTTAATGCTAATAATGTCTTATACCATGTGGATGTTCTATAGCTGTTTTGTAATTTGCAGGCCGAAGTATCATTACGAAAAAAGGAGATGGTTCTCAAGTAAAGGAATCAACGGACAGCAGCACAACTTTGGAGGACGATGACATTAAAGGTGAGTTATCATTTTACTCTAATCCCATTTCTTGTGTAAGGGACTCTTCTTGAGGCTGGCTCCTTGAATTTGTGGGCGCCTTGACACAATGATGTGCCTATTTAAAGCCACAAAGTGTATATGCAAAGGGAACTTTGTTGTCTCTCACTTTCAAATGTTGTTTGTTTAGATTGAGGCAGTTGTCATGTTTTTCTTTTTCTCTGATTTTTTTCTTAGCTTCTTATGACTAGCTTTTCCTCCTGTGCAAAATTGGTAATACAAGAATGATTTTGCAATATCAGTTTGTCTATTGCTTGATACCATGTCTACAATTTTGATGTCAAAGAGGCAAGAGTATAACCTTATTGCACTCGAGTCAAGGCCTAGTCCTGTAGCATAAAAATGTTCTTTGGTTTCTGTACTGATGGGAAACTTTTGTGATGATATAGGGGTTTACGTAATCTTTGTATCATTAAACAAAAAACTGTGCAGTTGCCCATTTTGTTTAGAAAATGAAAAAATTGAAACATCCAAAAGCAAAATTGTTATCTAAATCACACTTCTACTGTGGCTTTAAATTACTTTGTAGGCAGTGATTGGTCTAATAAAAATCATTCCACACACTACGGATCAATAGTGATTGCTTCCTGCATGCATATGCTGATTCAGACATTGTAGAAATCACTGCTTACTTAAATTACTTTTTAAAGCAGTTCTGTCAAATTATATTTGTCTTCAAACGTGGTTAAAGCGAACCAGCTGTACCTCATAGGTTGCCAGGGACCTCAGTGTAGCTTCGATGCTATTGATGTAGCAAGCCTCGGCAGTTTATTAAGTTTGTCATTACGCATGGGCAGTTGGGCCTGCAGGTGTATTTGTTGTGGTACTCAATATAACACTACTTTTATTGATGCAGTGTAGATTTCACAGCGCTTTAGAGCAGGTTAAGTCTGAAAATTATTTGAAGAAAGTTGAGCTTAAAAGTTCCATTTAAGTATGAAGGTATTGTGGTGTGACCAGTAGCTTCATGATCTTTCATCTATCAGCAGCTTTTGAATTAAGCTCAAATTAGGTGCCAGGAAGTGGCTTTTTTCTTTTCATTGCAAGGCACTCGAAAGAAACATAGTACAAAATTTAATCCTATTTCTTCTTGTCACAATAATGCCCCAAAAGCATTAAAACATTTGTTTACAGTCAAAAGATAAGAAGAAAAAAAAGTTTTGACTCTTCAGTTTTGTAGTCATTGCTAAATTATTATGTGTTATCCATTGGTCAATTGCATCAAAGATCTCACCTAATTTTTTTTTGAAAGTAAAGTAAATGATGCTTGAATTGAGTGGAGTGTGGCCGCATGGTTTTCACTTGCAAGCATGTAAAAGTAATTCGCTCACTGAGGTATAGCACGTGACTAAAAACAATAAACTTCTCATGCTCAACCGAACCAATTTAAACTAGCTAATGTATCTAACTCTTAATAAATCTGTTCACTTTTAGTGTCTATGGTCTTCAATCAAAATAATTGTTTTATTTCTCAATCTATAAATTATCTTTCCTGAAACGAAGAATAAGTTTCAAAGCTGATGAAAAAATTATGTGTTGCTTATGACCCTTCTAAGTAAAGTGGGAGAAAGATATGTCTGGAATCAATTAATGCTCATGGCTTTAGTACTTAAAATACTTAGAGAGTCTTGAGTCAAAATGGGTGTTACTGCACATGTGTTGTCTACTGTGTAAAGCTTGTGTTCTTCTAATTCTCATACATTGTGTTGGATACCATTCCCTACTCTGATTTCTTATAGATGTTTGGTGTGTCTTATTACTGGTTAAGCAGGAATGCGTGTGCGTTCAATTTTTTGACATCTTTCTTTATATTTGCTTCTTTTGTGTCATCAATAATGTTTGGACTGCGTGTTAGCATGTCTGTTCTGATTGTTCAATTGGCAACTCAAAACTTAATATATGCTGTTCTGAAAGACACTTTTCCAAAATTACAGCCCTCTCAGAAATACAATTAGTTTTCCGAATATTCTTAACATGTAGTGTATTCAGAGGTCTACAATAATTAAGTTCTTACATTCTGGTAAACATTGAAGCACTGACCATGTGTTCTCTTTTCTTTTTCTTCTCAAATGAATTTGAAAGATAAAAAAAGTAGGGGAAGGGCACATTGCACAGTCTTGCATGTAGTTTAAAGGGTGTAGTTAATTGAAAAAAACATTTACACAAATATTGAGATTGCTTGAGTTGTGAACTATCTTCTTACCTTTGGCACAACATAACACCATTCTTTTATTGTATTCTTTCCAATTTGAGTGCGTGTGTGAGTGAAGTGAGTGAACTGATTGAGTGAAGTGAGTGAATGAGCGAGTTAAGTGAGTGAGTGACGTGAATGAGTGAAGTGAGTGAATGAGTGAGTTGAGTGAGTTGAGTGAGTGAGTGAGTGAGTGAGTGAGTGAGTGAGTGAGTGAGTGAGTGAGTGAGTGAGTGAGTGAGTGAGTGAGTGAGTGAGTGAGTGAGTGAGTGAGTGAGTGAGTGAGTGAGTGAGTGAGTGAGTGAGTGAGTGAGTGAGTGAGTGAGTGAGTGAGTGAGTGAGTGAGTGAGTGAGTGAGTGAGTGAGTGAGTGAGTGAGTGAGTGAGTGAGTGAGTGAGTGAGTGAGTGAGTGAGTGAGTGAGTGAGTGAGTGAGTGAGTGAGTGAGTGAGTGAGATAAGCGAATGAGGAAGTGAGTAAGTGCAGTGAGTGAGTAAGTGAGGTGAGTGAGTGAGATGAGTGAGTAAGTGAGGTGAGTGAGTAAGTGAGGTGTAAGTGAGGTGAGTGGGTGGGTAAGTGAGTGGGTGAAACATTGCTTTCTAAAACTGTGGACTTTGTAGTTCTTACTTGATATGCTCTTCTAGCCATAGTAGTATTATCAACATGAAATAAGGGCCTTTCTATTTATTTAGTGACCTCTATCTCTCAAGTGCTTCATAGCCATAACACATTCTCTTTCAAAAGTCTTGTGTCTAGTTAGGAGAGATCATCCTGAAGTTTGCCGCTGGCTAAGAAATGAAGATCGTCCTTACTGAAGTGGAACTTGAATTGACAGCTACCTATACATTGAAAAGGATATGTGAGCCATTCTGGTTTCATGTCAAGACATGTGGCTCTGGTTGTGTTTCTTAGATTTCATGTACTTACCCTTTTTCATGGTTTTGTTGACAGTTATTATTTTCTTTCTGATTCTGCCACAACATTTATTATTGCTTCTTTCCTTCATTTTAGACTGAAATCATATATAAAGTTTCTCATTGCCTTAGGTTCTCATCTGCTTCTTGCAACGTTTTATTTTTATCCTCAACTTTAAATCATTACGCTAGTAGCACGCTGCACTCATATTTCATTATTACCACACCCAATCATTTTGTCTGTAGCATGGTACACAGATAAAATTCAGCATACCAAAGAATAAAAATAGAAAAAGAAATGAAGCTGGAGGCATCGCCAATACTAAATATATTGTAGCAATAATATGCAAAGTTGGTACATTGATATGTCATTTTGCAAGTGAGTATTTGGATAATATTATTGGTATGTTGACTATTGATTCTTAATTAAAAATAGGCCGACTGACAACAACCTGATTTTTAGGTAGCTTTTATGTACCATAGCTAATTTTTTGGAGATAAAGTCCTCAACAGCTTTTTAAACTTCATATGTATTTTGCATGAAGTTTTTTAAATTATAAATTAATTGATCATACTGACACTTCTTTTGAGTAGATGTATGTGGATATTCACATACATCAAGAACTTTTGAAATAGAGTGATCACTTCTATTAAGTTTCTGCTCATGCAACTAAAGTATTAATTTAAACTCTGAAATGTCTTTTAACTCTGCCCTTCTGATAAAGCCAGGTTTGTACCTTATGTTGCAAAATCTAATTTACATACATTACTAGCTAATTTCAGTGACTTATCTATTTATTTCTTCACCATTTATAACCAGTAGTCTGTACTTTTCCTATCATTTCATACTACATTTCTTTTCTTTTTCTTTTTTTTTCCTTTCTTTCTTCTTTTTTTTTTTTTTTTCCTTTTTGTTGTAATGCACCGTAGATGTGATTGTTTACTATTATACCTCATCAATGACACCATCATTTGTTAGGTGTAAACTTAGAAAATATTTTTGTAAGGTTTCAAATATTTTGAAATTCCATCCTCTTCTTTAAAAATATTATGAGATATCAATTTGAAGAAGGACAATAATGCTACATTACAAACTGTTTTGTTTCGGTCATACTTCTTTTCTTTTCTCCTAGTCTCAAATCATTCACTGTATCCTCTACTTTCCACTCATAATCTGTTGTCACACTCTCATTCAATGAACATTTTAGTTTGTGTCATACATTCCACCAACCAAGAGCCGTTGTCTTGCTAACACTCTAAATCCTTGTTTTATATAGCCTTTTGAACACACCAATTATGCTTCAACGTTGTGTAATTTCAAATCAGTGAACCTAATTTAGTAGGCTGTGACTTCAAGTCAACATGTTCAGAGACTATGCTTGGAGGTTTACTACAAGGATAAAAATGTGGACATACCTGATTACCTTGAGTCTATTAATGACATTAAACAGTGGTGTACTTTACTGAACCATTCACTCATTAATACAACTATTTTTTCCTCTCCGATTCTGCTCTTTACAAAATTAC
This sequence comes from Frankliniella fusca, assembly GCA_029379305.1. NCBI lineage: Eukaryota > Metazoa > Arthropoda > Insecta > Thysanoptera > Thripidae > Frankliniella > Frankliniella fusca. The sequence goes on along the minus strand of JAHWGI010001270.1, from coordinate 213,449 downwards.
AGTAAGTTTTGATGAGGTTTACCTTTAACGGTGTAGGGGCCAGGCTGCAACATTTGGCTAGAACTAATGTGTAATGATTATTTGTGACTAATAGTATTGCATGACTTTGGTTTGACTGTGGACACTTACAAATCATAGCAGTTTTGTAGCACTGGTTGGAATGTTTTAAAACTTAGTTTTAAGATTCATGATTTTTTTTAAATATCTGTATTTTTGGTAGACAAATATCAATTGTGCTAGTATACTTGTAGCATAGTCTTTTATTTATGAGTATTGTATATTGGTATTGCTTTGCTTGACAACAGTTCTAGAAATATTAGTTGATTTGCCCTAGACTTCACTATTGTTGAAATTCATTACTATTTGGTAAAACTAAATGCATTAGAAAATGGCACACATAAAATATATCTATACCATACAAGGGTGAGAGGAGTTGGGGTGCTGGTACAGTTGGTTACACTTTCATGGTATACGAAGACCTCTGCACTTGCCTCTATTTCATTTCTGATTTCTCTTTGACAGGGTACAGTACTTAACATACTGATGTCAGTAATGAACCTAAAATCAAGCCTATATCCTCGGAAAAGTTTCACAGGATATACCTAATTTACACCTGAGGTTCAGGGTGCAGGGGTCAATTTGTACTAACTGATTTTCTACAAATGTGTGTTATTTTGTTATTTGTTTCTTCGGTTCTGCTCCCACTACCACTACCACTACCACAACTACTACTTCTACCACTACCACTACTACCACCACTCTTCAATAACAGAGGATAAAGTTAAGGGAGGCGTAGACCGGAGTTCGACCGTAATTGCTAAAGATCCAGAAGGTAAATTATTTAACTGTTATCATATGTATCCTTGGTTGGTTATTTGCTTTTCACCTTTCCTGCCCAAATCATTTACTTAAAATTACTTTGGTCTCTCTGCTGCTATTTTTTGTTTCAATTTTTCTCCAATGTTACCCCTCAGTTACAAACACTTCAAAGAACCTCAATTATCCTTACTTACTTAGTGGTTAATTTGATGGCTGAAGAAATGCATTCCTATTTTTTTCTGAAAATGGATAAAGCACCTATCTATACATGCTGGTAATATTTTTAGGGACATTTTGATACCTTTCTAATCCTGCCTAAGAAACCACACATAACATGCAATCATAGGTGAAACTCCGATGGGACACACCGTATCATTGAAGATTTTGCATTCACCCACATGTACAAAGCTTACGAGAGCAATCTTGGCTGCTCAGCAATGCAAAGAAATGTATTTTTACTCATAGGGGAGATATTTTTGTGTTGCTAGAGGAACGAACGGGTTCGATAAAGAGCCATGTAGAGGCACCAAACCATCTTCTCAGTTTGTAAAAAGATTATTTTGTATTGATGAAAAGCCTAGATTTTAGCAAATCGTAGGCTGTGCTGGAGAGTTCAAAATCTGAAATGAAGGGGTGAGGCCTGGATAGGTTGTGTCCTGTTTGAACTCCACCTAATGTAATTTCTTCAGTTACCTCTTTTCCTAAAACAATCTCTCTTTAACTTTTTATATGTTATATGTTTCATGGAAGCCAATACTCACAAAATATGATACTTAATATTTTTATCTATTTGTTTTATTTTCTCACCAAACAGCCAGGTCAATAATTTCTATATTCTTAATGAAAAGGTCATTTATCTTTTAAGTGTTGACAAGGAAGCTGATTAGGAATTCAGTAACAATATCATAGCTAAAACTCTTTAGTCAATTAAACTTCAACCTTTCAAACTTTCATTTAGACAGGAGTCACTGTTCACTTGCTTCATTTCGAGAGAGGAAGGGGTAACTTGTAAAGGGTTATTTTTTTCCCATAATATGTCATGTTTGACTATATTTACCTGTACCCACAGCACCTTTGGTGTTATAAGATTTGTGCCCCGTTAGTGTGTGCCACTGCTCCCACAATAGCCACATTCCATCCACAATCAACAAAACAGTCTGTGCCCTCCGCATAATCCACCTCAGGTGGTCTAAGCTTTATTACTTTGCGATGAGTCTGTTGCAAACTGGAAAGTTCCCACTTAGAGAGTACAACAGGCAGAGGAGAGCGCATTCATCCTGTAAGATATCTGTAAAATGGAGTTTGAGACCTGTTTGATTTCTGAATTCTAAATTGACGGCTTTTGCTGTAACATGTTTGAATGAACCATTCTCTAAACACCAATGGTAGAGTGGTGGCAGTGTAAGGAGCAGATAAATGATGCACGTTGTGCATCAGAACACATGTCCAATAACTTGACAGACTGTAAATTTGGTACAACCACACAGGTTCAACCCCTGGCGGAAGCACACCACCTCAGTCTCCAGCAAATAACAAAGTGGGCGGCCCAAGTGGCCAGAGTGCTCCCGGTTTCGGTCCTGGTCCCGGTCCCGGTCCCAGTGCTGGGGCTGGGGCCCCCGCCCCCCTGGGGCCCCTGGGGAACCCCGCTGGGGCTCCCAAGAGTTCAGGGCTGACATTGGGGCCGTTGCTGATGCAGGGCGTTCAAGGTGTGGCGTCGGCGCTGTACGTTGTGTGTGTGGCGTGTGTGTCGCAAGTGCGGACGTGGCTTGAAACATTACGTGGTGTATTTGTGTGGCATGGTGTGGTATGTCATGATGCGTCTGCTACCAACTCAGGCCAGTGACATTAATTTACTAACTCTGAGCTTAGCATCACGAGTGAGATTCATGTTGAAGATATTGTTAAAATATGGTTGGATCTACACTTACTCAGAACTGAAAAACTAGTTCTTTTCTTCTTCTGAAACTTTGTCTTTCACCATTCATCATGTAATTATGCCAACCAATTGCTACAATACATGTGGCTGCTTTGCTTTAGAAAACACAACAGATGTAACAATCCATTATAGAAAAAAAAAACTTTGCTCTTTTAATTTTCCGTAATATTTATTAGTCGTTCACCATCCAAACCGTGAACATGCTTTCCTTTCCTTTAACTCCTTCCATCTGTCCCCTGACTTAATCTAAGCAAGTATATTAATGTCTGTGATATCAGCAAAGTTATTACATTTACCCTAAACAAGCAGAGCACACTGCAACATTTCGCAAAATGAAAATGTAACTATGTTCAAGTTTCTTTCTTGAACGCTCGTACAGATAAAGGTTTTCCTTAATACATCATTATCTTCATTAACTCTCTCTTTTACCTGAATGTGGTTTTTGAATTTAGTGCATTACTAAAATTTATACACATTTTCCTCCTTTAATTCGCTTGAACTCCACATTTATGGTCTCTTCTTTGGAAAAATACTTAAATCTTCAAATTCTAATTTTTGTTAAAAGCAGTTTTCTTAAATAAAACTAATGGAAACTCAGCTTGCTAAAACCCTGTTGCTTTTTAGTGTAATCCCTGAGATGCTGTAGTCAGATTATGGGGTGTTACTATTTTTATCAGTGGTATCAGTCCCAAAAGTATACTAAACTGATGGTTTATGAACTCATAGATAGTTTACAAGATCAGTGTAGACATGCTCTGCTGGCCAATAAGTATACAAACCCACAAGACAAGCATTTCCCACTAACCAGAGCCAGGAAACCGAAGTACGGTACCCACAGACTTAAACAGGTTCACTTTTCTCCTATGATGTATCATCAAAATTATTGGTATGTATGTATGCTTGGCTTGGCAAAATTACTCCATTCATAGTGTTATTTGATCATAGTCACTTATTTATTCTCTGCCAAATTATGCTTCTTTAATTTTGACCCCCCTCCCCCAACAATAACAAGAAAAAATATAATGCTGTGATGTCATTTATGACATACATAGTTTGCGACTTTGCAGAGGTTACTCATCCTTGGCAACTGTTTAGTCATGAATGGAAAAAAAAAAATCTTCCTTCTAAGTTCTAAGAAAAATGTTATTTTTATTTTTACTTTTTTCCTTTCATCTTTAGTCTCTCTTTACAGAATGCTAATACAGTGTAATTAGGATTGCAACTAGAAAAATATTATTATTATTTTTATTTTTTTCTATTAGCTTATCTGAAAGCCACTGTGTTTTTCTTATTTTTGTAGACACCAGCTCTCAACATCACTGTCCTTATTTATGCCACGCATTCTGCTCTTACTTTTAAAAGTGATTCTCTAATTATTATTCTCTATTTCATCATCTTTTAATAAAGTGTGTGGTTCATTGGTTTCTTGCTTTTGTCTGACTTTCTTTGCATGTTCAGGGCACCTTTCCAAACAACAAACCATTCTCTTCAAGTCTGAGACTCCCCTGAAATTGAACGACCACACATGTTTTAGTTTCAATGGAAGTGATTCATCTGGTAAGACCAAGTACGAACCATGTGGGTGTTATTTTATAGTTTGAGTATTTCCAAAACCACTACACATAACTTTCTGGATTAGTTGCAAAGAAATCTCTGCCAAAGGAATTGCTAGCCAACAACATTACATGATAAACTTCATGCTTTTGCCATGTGCTATCCTTGAACATGAACATAGTCGTTGTCCAGTGAAGTTAATACTCCCTGTTTGAACTCTTCTCATTTTGACTTATCCTAGAATTTTAAGTTCGAAATCTCCAAAATGTAGTTCTGCTTTATCATTACTTATTTAAACTTTTTTCCCTCTCTTCAAATTTTGTATTAAGCTTCTTTTCTTTTTATTTACTCACTGTTTTCTGAATTTGAGTTCTGTTTTTGTTTTATTGCTTGTGATTGTTACTTTTGTTTGTTTGTTTGTTTGTTTGTTTGGTGCTGTGTGCATGTGCTTGGCGTTTCACTTGGCATACACATGGTGCGTGCTTGCTTGCCTCAGAAGATCTGGAGAACTCACACTACATCCCCCTCACTGGAGAATCGGATGAAGCTGATGGTAAGTCTCAACTCCCAGTTAGATATTACTTACACTAATATTTGCTTTTTTTTTAAAAAAAAAGGGGGTGGGGGGGGGGTGGGGAGGAAAACAACATAGAGAGGAGATTACGCGCTATCTGACTTACCATATTTAGACATTCCCCAAACCCCTGTGTCTGTGTGTCATTTGTTTCAATTAGGTATTCAGTTACTTCCTTGTTTACTTATTTATTTTGTACATCTTAAATAAATTGTAATGTTTGCCTAAGAACAACACTAAACATGCCTCTATTTCTCAAATTGTGAGTGTAATGAATACTGGGTTAACATTTGTAGCATAAGTGCTAACTCAACATACTTACTTTAGCAGTTAGGCTTTTGGAGCTTGTTTTAACCGAATACCTAAATCAGCATCCTTGTTCATAAAGGTTTTGTTTGACAAACCTAGTGAAACCCATTGGAATTCGCTGAACTATTTTCTTCAAAGCCAAGAAATTAAAACCTAACACAAATTATTCACCTGGTGGTAAAACATGTGTGACTGGACATTTGCATGCATCAGTGAGCAATTTGCCCCTTGAGATGAACTTATAAATAATCTTGTGCTGTAAAATAAGAATCAATACTGTAAACTTTTAAAGGTGTCACTTTTGGGGTAGAATTTAAAGCTTTATTAAATACTGCAAGAAACTGTCTGCTGGGAGAGCAAATGTACAAATATCCTTTTTCCAACTTTCTTCTTTCTTCTTTGCTTTAACTTTCCTCCATTATACACTGCACCTTCTATGTTCAGCTTTCTTTATAATCAATTTATATGATGCTTATTTCATTCATCTAACATTTGGTTTGGATTTGTCTGATCTGGTTGATACATAGAAATAAGGATTGTGTGCCCGAACAAGACATGTTCGCAGCTCTCAACAAGTTCGTATGGCTCAGGTAAGAACAGAAGGATTGGTGTTAGTTTATTTCTTTCCTTCTTTGACTTAAACGCCTGCTTCTTAATTTAAATTCCCATCTTACACATAAATTCTATTTCTCTTGTTTTTGCCTGCTTCTAAAAATTAACTAAAACTTTTTTATTTTGTACAAAATGTTTTTTTTTTTTTATTATTTTATTTTATTTTATTTTATTTAATCAGTTAACATTTTGTTGCTGTCTAATTGTGCTACGTTTAAGTGAATGAGCTTCAATATGAACTCGCATGTCTGGATTGTAAATTTGTTTCCTTTGCCTGCTTGTTCATTTAAATGTTGTGGCAGTTCTACGTTTTAACAGGATATTATTTTGTTCAGAAGTAAAACCCAAAAATACATCCTCATACATTCTTTGTTTTGTGTTTTCTTAGAACTTTACAGCAACCTTATTGTTCTGCCTCAAAAATCTTTTGCAGTATTGTAGCACTTTTCAATGTTTTCAAGTAATCATTACGTAATGCTGCTACAGTTTGGTGAAGAATTTATGATAAACTGCAATCATGAGCTGTTGTAATATAAGCTGTAAATCAAGTGATTGTCACCGGTGACTGTACTAAGATTTAACGTAATGCATAGTAGTCATGTTTATTAGAAAGAAAAAAAAAATGGACCTGGATACTTATCCTCTATGAGATAAAGAGTAATCAAGTTGGATCTAAAAAGTTCTCTTATGTCAGGAAATTTTGTTGTACAGAAGAAACAGTATGCTTAGGACTGTTGGATGAATTTTATGTATAATTTATTTAGCTATTTGTTACAAATGCAGCTTAAGTTAAAACTGTGACAAGGAGATTCAGACTTAAAATGAACAGACGTATCTCGATAATAACAAGCTGTTCTATTTTCTCTTTCATATTGTTACCTGAGACCTGTGTGATTAGATGTTTCCCTCTAAAATTGATCCTACCTCCATTGTTCCTATCACAACACCTTTCTCATATTCTTCTTATTTATGGTAAAATCCTAATACTTGTTGCCGATCTTTTTTATTCATCTAGGTTCTTGCTCTTTCTCCCCCTTCTACTTTCAGTGTATTGGCTCTCTTGACTCTGTGGAGTTCCAGTTAATATTTTAAAGTTTATTGGTGCTTGTTTCAGCTCGTAAGCAAGAAATTATTAAGATGACAGAGCAGTTGATTGAGGCAATTAATACCGGGGACTATGAAGCATATACGTAAGTATTCAAAAACCTAGAACTTTGAAGGATTTTTTGTTCAAAAACATGTATGATTTTTCTTTTGAATATTTCAGTAAAATTTGCGATCCTCACCTCACCGCCTTTGAGCCTGAAGCACTTGGTAATTTAGTTGAAGGGATGGACTTCCACAAATTTTACTTTGACAATGGTACCTATTGAATTGTTTTCTATCTGAAACAAAATATAGAGAGACTCTTTTTTGACCATTTCTGTTATTCTTTGAGTTTTAGGTAAAAACTGCAAGGCACTGAATACAACCATCTTGAATCCTCATGTGCATCTAATGGGTGATGAGGCTGCTTGTATTGCGTATGTTCGCCTCACCCAGTATATGGACAAGTAAGTTTCTCTTTCGATTTTTATTACTTTTAAGGTAAATAATTATGAATCTTTTAAGTCTATCTATATCTTGTTTTACAGGCAAGGACAGGCACACACTCATCAGTCTGAAGAAACACGTGTATGGCACAAGCGTGATAACAAGTGGCAAAACGTCCATTTTCATCGATCAAGTGTGACACCATCTTTTGCCATGAAATAGAGTTTTTTATTAATGGTGACATACCACGTCACTTTATAACCTTTTATTGACACTTGAACTTTGCTGAAATCCAGCGAGTGTGTGTCATGCCAAGAAAAGCGCTATGTTTTGTTCTACTTCTTGTTGACATGCAAAGGATCTCTTGGGTTGAACAATGATTTAATTAATTTACCTGCTTGTTCACCAGCCTAGTCACTTGACCCACTTGCCATGGACTTTTCAGTATTCTTGTATTGTAGGGTGTGACGGGTAAAAGTTGAACTGCCCATATTATGGGAAGTGTCTTGTGTTTTTCATCTTCTTTTAATTTTTATTGTTCAAAGCTGTTATACATGCAACATAACATGTGAGTTCTTTTACTTAATTAAATGATTGTCAGATTGTGCTGAGCACACTGTGTGTTGGGATGCTCCCTCTGGCTGCATCTTCTGAACACCTTTTAGTTGAGCATTTGTATTATGATAAAGAGTGTTATATTCAAGTTTTTTTTTTGCCATTGTTTTTCATTGTGCTTTTATTGAGATTTTTGTGATATGACATTGTTTTTAAATATTTCAATGAATCATTTTATAATACTGTAGTTTCATGTTACTTTTAATTGTGTGAAGGTGTACTTAATGGGCATTTGTTAAAGAAGCCTTTGTCCCTGCCCTGCCCCTGCACCTGTTATAAAAAATTGTTTTGCTTCTGTTCACAAGGCTATTCAAAGTACAATTGGATTGTTTCTACTATTATTTCTTTTATACCCTTGTTAGAATAGCCAGGGACTGCAGCACAATTTAATACATCCAATTTGTCTTACCTTAATCTAAAACAGTTTCTGTAATTTGTATTCTCAATGTTGCCATTCCGAAACACTTGAATGATTGAGAGGAAATAATTATTTCCATCCTGCAATAAATTTCAAACATCCCTGAGAAAAAAAAATTAAAATGAAATCTAGTGTTAGTCCTGCCCGTAACAACTGCCAGACCATTTTCTTTTGTACTGGCCAACTGAATTTGTGAACTTTATCTTCTGAAAAGGCTTATGCTGTTTTGAAGCAAGTTACTTGAACTGTTGAACAAAGTTTGGTTCTTCATATCTGTCCTCATTTTTTAAAAGTGAAACTTGAATTTTTACAAGTCAAAGACTGAGCTTAGATGTAATGGGAGACATTTTGCTGAACAGAAATGGAGTTGCAGTCCCTGATAATAGTTAGGATGATGAAATATACTGGTTACTGGAGCTCAGACTGCATGGCAGTCCTAATTGTTTGGTAGTTGTACTGTTATGTCAGGAACCCAAAATCTCTACTTTCCCAATTGTTAAATATTTAAAGTGTGTGATAAAGCTAAAAAAGGAAAAAAACACTGTCAAAAAAAAAAAATGATCATGTACGTTCACTATTTTTTCTCAACTCTCACCCTTACAGGGTATGCTACTTCTCCTGACACTTTCTTGAGGTTTCTTGTTTGTTCTCAGTTAACGCATGGACCTGAACATTTATCAGGCTGCTTGCTAATGTACTTGTAGTTGATTTTCCTGTTTTAAACTTTAAACATTAATCCTCCTGTTTCATGATATAAAACTTCTTTTGTCGTTCATTCACCTTAGACATTTAACAGACTTTAAATTAACCACCATCATACTTTTAAATGATAACCTTTTATTTATTTTTATTTTTTTTTTGTTTTTGTTTTTGACATATCTACATTACCTTGTTTCCTCCATGATGTAAGTCACTGGTGAAAGAATTGTAGTGTTTGCCTATGTGATATATATGTATGTGACAGGACAGCAGACAAGTTTATGCAGTTCAGGAGCTCTTATTTACAGATACAAAGTTGAATAGATTATTTCTTTTAATTGTTTCATTCTCTTAGTTTGCTCATATTTACTTGGAAGTGATGCCACAAAGTTACACATTAAAACTGAGCATTGCATAGACTTTTGATTTTTAATAAATCTTTTGACTGTCTTTAAGGATCAATGTGAGTAATCATGTGACGTAGTGGAGGTTGCCTTTCCGAGCAACTGCCGTTAGATACTCCATAATTCATGCTGAACATTTGGGCAGCAACACTGTTCAATCAGTTTACAATTAGCAATGTCGATTTGACTGATAACCCAACGACTCAAGATAAGTGTATTGTAACGACTGCAGTTATGAACTGCAACTCTTCCGAGTTGCGTTCTATTCCCACTAGTCGTTAACGTGTCTAATATTTTCCACAATGATTCTACAATATGTCGTAGAGTTCGAAAATCGTCTTTAGGTGTCTTTTCTTATTCGCTAGTACTTACCTCTTTTTATTCCAGTATCCAGGGCGTCAAGTGCGTTTTGGTCTGGTTTTTTTGTGGCTCTTGGAGAGTGTCATGCAATGCTGTGTACAAGTATTTAAAATATATCCATGTTCCCAAATTTATGTGGTTGTTATTCAAATTGTAACTGTTTTAACAGTCAACAAGTTTCTTATTATCTAAGCATGTAAGTTATTGTGCTGTTAAAGACTTCAAGTTTTACTTACAAGTTTTAATATTGTACTATATTGTAAATCAAAACAAAGCTACAAATCATAAAAAGGTATTGTCCTTACTAATATTTTAGAGGGTTCTCCAACAATTTGCTGAGCCATTTAAATCCTAGCAGTTTGCTAAAAAAATTATATACAATTAAAGCCCTTAAAATTTTTCAATGATTATCTCTCTTGGTTTGAAATTTCATGTAAGCATAATTACAGAAGCTGTTCCACTTAATAAAATCTTGTGCTTTGTGTGCTTTGTAAACAGTTATGCTTCATTTTAGTTTGGAATGATGTGTCAGATTCAAGTGAAGTATTGCATTTCAGATTGTACTGTACTTAATTTAATTTTTTCCTGGTTTCAGAAATTTGGATGTATTTGCACATAACTTTTAGAAGATAAGCTATGAGTCATAGCTGTAAAAAATTCTTTTTCTCTGCAGTACTGCTGCTGTCAAGCGTTTGAAGGAGTTTGTTGGTGATGTGACCTTTTAGAAAATGGTGGAATGCCTCGGTGCAGGATTTGATGTTGTAGTCCTATAATTTTACAACAAATATCTTTCCTCAATTAGTTTGAAATTTCTTTGCCATGGCATTATAAGGCATGAGAAGTCTCACCAAAGTACTTTTTGCACAAGTATCGATTCTCTCTGAACAATAAAACATTCCTTGCAAAATGTTAATGTTAAGCTTTCAGTGAGCATGACCTCCTTCTTTGAAATTTGTCATTGAGCCAAGAAACTCTTCCATTGAAAACCAGTGTCAAAGTGTCTCATTGAAATGAATTTAACTGAACATATATCACTTAAGGAAGATTACTTCCCTGCTCCCTCATGCTCTAGCTTCACAATTCAAGAGATTCCTTTTTACCTCATGTCTACGTTAATTTGTAGAATATTTATTACAAAACGTAATCGTAAATCTTTTCACTTATCTAATCAAGGTCAGCTATGGTCAAGGAAATGTATCAGGTATTTGAGTCAATAAAATGGCTATGTGTAACAAAAACAAAATATTATGATTTTTGCTATTGGCTGAAATCTGAAACATAACAGGACATCAGTGTGATTTTCAGTTCTCACTCTCTTTAACTGTGATCTCGAGGTAAGCTGCATTTTAATATCTCTTTGATTCCGATTCCTTTCTGTACATGTCTGTTTAATTTCGGATTCAATTTCACTTTTGAGTAAACAATCCATCTAACAAATGACAGCTGATAGCTCATGTTCATGTTATGCCGAGGCTTGCTCCATCTTCCCAAAGGAAAACAACTTTCTCAAGTTTGTTTCTCTTTCCCAAAAATGAATAAACCCAGCAATCTGATCTCTGTACTTATCTCTTGTTACTCTAATCCTAAACTATATTAGATATAGTTAACATGGTGATTTTTAAAATTGCAGCGAAGTATATGGTAAACTGTATTATTTGTCAGTCTCAGGCTTGATGTGTGCAAAGTTTACTTGAACATTAACTTCTTAAGTTTTTATTTGTCTCTTTTGTAATTGGTAGTGGGTGCTTGGGCAGTCTGTCTGGCTTTGCTGTCAAAAGTGTTGTTCAAAACTCTCTGCATACAACTTCTTGCCAAAAAGCCTTTAAAATTTCTGGTAATGTATTTTTAACAAATTTTCTGATGCTTACATTCAATTAAATAATATTCCTTCATTTGAGGCAAATATTTCTTCAAGCTGTGGACATTTTGCATCCTTAAGCTTCTGGCACAAAACCACAAAAGCCGTAGAGTTGTGGAGCTCATTCAAGATTATTGTTCGTTATGTAATGAATCATGTAATGGTTATTTCTCTTTTTTATTATGCAATGCGTTTTAATAAATGTTACAATTGTTACCTTTCAAATTTCATTATTTACATATTTGAGTAATTTAATTATAATATGTGATGTGTCCAGTGGTGACCAGCCTCTAGTACCACTGACAGCACCAAAAACCTTTCTGCACTATGTGCTGAACTTTCTTTTTAAAATTGTGCCCAGTCCTTTCTCATCCTGCGCTTTTACTTATTGGCTTCTTTTTCTTCCTTTGGCATAAGTGTGTAGATTTTGTCAAACTTCCAAGGAAACAAACTGATGGTTCTGTTATGTAAAATAAGATCTATAATAAGATGTCCATATTTTATTTATAATGAAGCAGAAGCCAGTTGTTTTTCTCTTTTTAACTTAGGCGCATACTCCGCTACATAGATCCAGATGTGTTTTAGATCATTCAATACCGTATGATTGATTGTTATTGTTTTCTATTTATTTACTTCTTGGTTTTCATTTCAATGATTGGCTGGCCTAATTGTTAATGTAACTTTCATTTGAATACACTGTATTACGCGGTGTAGATCTGACTCATTTCTAAAACAATCATCCTCTCTTCTCTTCAATTCTATAATTTCTGCAATAACTTTTAGTTCGGTACTAAAGGAACAATAGATAATACTGAGCCCCACACAGGCACACCATAATTTTTTTCATTTATTTTAATTCAAAATAAATATACAGAAAATTGGAAAAGTGGCATTAGGTACAGAAACATGAATATCATCACATCTAAATTTCTGGCTACTTAAATGGTTTCCTTCCTCTGCCAAGTCGCATAGTGCCTTCAATTCCAGAAGAATTGACAGATGAAAACATGTGTTGAGTACGAGTGGTGCCTGGCGTGAGTTTTATCACAGCAGAATCACTATCATCTGAATTATTTTCCCGGTTAGAGGTGTCATCAATTGCTTTAAGTGCTTTTAACAGTGCCTCTTTGTGAGAGGCTTCAATTTCTTCCTCTGTACTTTTGCTGTGCCTCAAGTCTTCAGTAATGAGTGAAAATGGTTCCTTTGTATTTAAGAAACCATCACTGGAACCACTAGAATCTACTACACTTTCCAAAGTACCTTTTTTCCCAGCATTACTTTCTTTTTGTGAATTAATCGTTTCAGAGAGCTCACTCTCTTTGATCATTATATTATCATCAGTACTTGATTCTTGCTTGGATTTTAAATATGATGAACCTGTAGTATTCTCATCTAGTAAGTTAAATTTAACTGGCACTAAATTCCCATCCTGTTTAGTTTTTGTTGGAGTAATTTTTGGTTGTTGGGACTCTCCTTTCAAAGCAAATGTAGCATTTGCCAAGGATGCCACATGTTTTGCAGTTTTGAAGTCAAGAGATGCCAGTGAGGTCGAAATATCATCTTGGAAAGATCTACCATGTTTTGATGACAATTCCGACAGCATAGCTACAGCATCTTCATATTCTCTTTCTAGGACTTCATTACACACTGTTCCAAATGAGCTGCTGGTATCTGTTACCCTACCAGTGTCAATATTTATATTAAAATCAGAGATTTCTTTCTTTTTCACATCTCTTAAAAATTGATAAGTGTTGGGCTTCCTATTAGAGGGTCCCATTGACTTATTTTCCTCTGTTTTGTTTACAGTATGTTCTGGTGATGAGTCTAAGCTTGTAGAAAACTCATTGGTTTTTTCTGAATAAGTTGCCTGCAAAGAAAAGTTATCAGACATGACACAGAATCATAAGAAGTCTTTACATTAAAATCCATCACACTCACTGTACTTGAATCTAAGACCACTGAGCTTGGATCAGTGTTGTTGGATGATATGGGTATTCCACTTTCCTTGCTTGTTCTCTTAAACCGAGAAATAGGAAGGTTCCTCTCATTTAAAGTCCCCCTAACTGTCTTTTGACCTCCTGGAAGTCTGAAAAGTGAAAGTTGAATTATCAAATTTTCTCAAATATAGGACGCATGTCAATATCAATGAGAGCCATGTCTAATCTGGCGTCGGAGCCTTAATCTTCTTTTAGCTCAGAGTAGAAGGTGAACGGTGCTTATCAGGGCTTTCTATTTTGAACTAAAAAGAGAAGATTAAAGCAGCATTGCCAGATAAGGCATGTCTTTTATTGAGATTAAGATGTGTCCTATAGTCAAGTAAACATGGTATTTTCTTAGCAAAGTTCCTTCAATGAAGAATGTCAGTATAAACGAAAGACTTGCTTAACTTGAATAGATAATCTCTCTAGTAATAGAGGAAGTAACCCAAATTTACTGAACTTACTTTAGAGTTGATGATGAAGATTTAGCAAAACGGTCCATTGATGATGGCAGATTACTTCTTTCTTTAACCTGAAACCATCCAGATTGCATATAGATAGGTGGTTCAAAGTCATACTACAAATTATCTAGGAGCTGCTAGGATGATTCTCACATGATCTAGCTGCATTTGAAGCTGTTCCATTTTAACAAATGTTTGTTCTAGCTCTGACTGTGTTGTCTTATGTTTCTGCATCTCTTGTTGTAACTGAAATTTTAAATTCTTTGTTTCTAAAAGTACTTTTCTGTTAAGCATCTGGAATGTACAAAAAAGGAAACATTTTTGAAAATGCTATCAAGAAACATGACATTTTTTCTGCAGTCCACAGAAACTACAACCCCCCCCCCACCCCCAAAAAAAAAGAAGAAGAAGAAGAAGAAGAAGAAGAAGAAGAAAATAATATTTTCAAAAAGGCTTACTTGAATTGTGCTAGCCTGATTTTCAACAGTCATTTTCAGTTCTGTTATTTGGTTAGTTAACGCTTCCCGCTCTCCAAGACACCGATCTTTTGACAGTTTTAACAAATGAGCATGCTGCTCCTTCAGGTTCTGGAGTTCCATCTCACGTTCTTTGAGTGTGTGGGTGACACTTCTAAATTGCTGTTTCAGCTTTAGAGCATTGGCAAGATTAATTGGTTTTAGTCATGATCCTCTTAAATGATGTGATTTGTACAGCACACTCACAGTTTTATATTTGGTTCTCAGAACACGAACTTCTTCTTGATGTGATCTGACAAGTTGAGGAAGTTGGGCCTGCGTACCCTCATATCTGTCAAGGGCCAAATCTTGACGCTTTTGAAGTGAGCGAAGAAGCCGATTCTCTGTGCATAGTTCCTGAAATCAGACAGGAAGTAACACCAGTTTAGAGGTACACCACTCTTCTACTTGCTAAGAAGAAAAGTATTAATTACATTGAGTTGAAGATGTGCCTCTGATAGCTGATTCTGTAATTGTTTGAATCTGAGCAACTTCGCAGACATGACTCTTTGGGTGAATGAGCTCAAATTATCTTTTGAGGCTACGTTCAAATCTAGGCGAGGGTGGTTAGGATGAGATGACTGATAAGGATGAAGATCAAGACCTGCAATATGAGATCAATAATTGTCAGTTTTAATCAAGAACATCCATTTCACAGAGTCTAAAGCATAATTTCAGTGCAAAAATTGCTGCATTACATAGCTTTGGGATCTGGTGAGTCTACAGCAAGATGTGGTATAACAGCTTACACCAGGGCAATCATTTTGTTTGTACTCGTTTTAAAAGCAAGTCTCAGATGGACCTGAGAAAGTCATGAAAAAATAATTGATATTTAAACTGTAAAAACAAACCAAACATGCTAGTTGAAGAATGATATTAAGATGTATTTTGCGGGGAGAAGTCTCATTCTAGTCCAAGCTGGAGCACCATTCTAGATGAGATTTCATAAGAAATTTCTCTTGAGATTGGTGTGGCAGGAACTGGGAAGCAATGAGGAATTCCATATTGTAGTGCTTGATAATAGTGAAATATTATTGTGCTCACTGCATTTAGTCTAGAGACAGTACATTGCACTGGTTAAGGTACTGTCCTTGCTAATGTGCTTTGGCCAGAAGGGAATTCCCTTTTAGAAATACGCCCATTCCCTTGGCCTGAACCTAGTTCAGCATAGACTAAAGTGCTCTGTGAAGACTTTTTAAGTGCGAAGTAAAATGAAGCCAAACCATAATGGCCCTTAAGGCGTTTCTTGCACGAAACAGAACCAATGGCAGTAGCAGTGGCACTGAGAGTTTTGTTCTGACGGGCAGGCTTATCAGATATCTGTTTAGACAACTCTGATCCTTGAGCCACAGTTAATGCCTTATGAGGTTGATGTAAAGGTGACTTCGAGTCTCCATTTTCTATTTTACAGACAACAAAATTATGAACCGAGTCAGAAAAGAGGACTTTTTCCTCGCGTAGATTGACCAGCTTTATCCTTAGCAATGTTCTAATTTTTTAATGAATCCTTCGTTGTTCACTATTACCTGCCGCTTTACGCTGCATTCTTTCTACTATATCCAGAGTTAGCCGATTAATGACGAAAATTCCTCTCGAAAACTGAGCTTGAGAGGGTTGTTGGATTGTTGATTGTTGTGCTCGCGGTGTACAGCAGTATCAATCCACCTCCTCAAGTTGCAGCTGATGAGGCTGATGCCCGCATTGGTCGGGCGGGCACCCGCAGCTGCCCATAGCTGTGCTCAGCTGCTTCATCGGTAGAACGGACCCTTTCGTCGAGGGCGGCGCTCGCGATGCTGCTCCCCTGTTCTCTGTTATCCTTATTCGAATATGAATGGGCGTCGCTAGGCCCCGACAGTCAGATCCGCGCCGCGCACCGAGTAAATAATCATAACACCTGATGTGCGTAGCACGGCGCTACGAGGGGAGGGGCCGCCTGCCTAGCCCATGGCTAAAACAAGGGTAGTTAGCAGCGGCTTGAAGGATTTCAGGAATGAATCCATACCGAATCTGCGGCTGGCTGACCGGCGCGCCTCTCACCCTCCGTCTGTTAACTGGTTCATTCAACACTGAGGACGAGTTGTGAAAAACGTGAAGGCGGTGTGTGGCAGCTGTACCTGGGGACTGCGCCTGCGCCGCCCCCAAGCAACCTACCCTACCGCACCCTTCACTCCTCCTTTCCCCATCGCCCCACTTGTACCCGCCCCACCCCACACAGCACAGACCCCATCGGCCTCGCCGGCCCCGCCCCACACCGACTGTTCTCCACCCATCGACCCGAGGGAGCCCCTCTACCCCCTTCCCTACTCAGTCCTCACCCTCTCGCGGCTTTCCAGGCCGGTCCCTCCCTCCCCCGCCTCTCCCCTGCCCCTACCCCCCCCCCTCCCCTCGCCGATAGCCCTCAGTTCTTTTCCCCAGCACGACGGCCCGTTGCCCCCATCATAGGGCGGCCTCCCTCGCGGTCGTGGCCCTCCCCCGACTCCCCCAGCCAGCCGTCAGATTCAGAAGAGCGCTTTCCTATCTCCGTCCTTGTCACACGCATGGGTCTCGGCCACTGGGAGTGAGTGAGAGGGCACTACACAACGCCCTTCTGAATCTAGGGGCAGGCTGCGCCGCCACCGCACCCACGCCCCGCCCCCGCCCCGCCCCCGCCCCGCCCCCGCCCCGCCCCCGCCCCCGCCCCCGCCCCCGCCCCCGCCCCCGCCCCGCCCCCGGGTCCCGATATATACTGTGTCCGCATTCTCATTCCCGTCTGACGGAAACCGGCGCCACTCGACGGGGTGATTCTTGCCCTCATCCCCATGCCGGTCATGAGAGTTCTGGTCAGACGTACTCAGCCCCCAGATTCTGAAGATAGTTTCGTTGTAGCCTCTCACTCACTCCCAGTGGCCGAGACTCATGCGTGTGACAAGGACGGAGATGGGAAAGCGCTCTTCAGAATCTGACAGTAGACCAGAGATCCAGCCCGCCCAGGAACCCAGAACCCTCCGCCCGTTAGCGCCTTCAGCCGGTGCCAGAGGGAAGTGCAGAGCCCCTGCCGTCATATTGAGAAGAGCGCTTTCGTATCTCCGTCCTTGTCACACTCATGGGTCTCGGTCACTTGGGGTGAGTGAGAGGGCACTACTAAACGATCTTCTGAATCTGTGCTCAGCCCGTTGCAGCGCACGCGTTGTGCGGAGGAGAGAAGCGAGCGATCGAATACGATAGCGACAAATTTTAAAGAAACGCTCCTACATGACTTGGAGACCCAGAGAGGTCTACTAGCGTCGGCCGCGCCGGACGGCCGGACTGAAGCGACTCTGCTCTGCCCGTCCTACGGTGCGGTTGGGGTCCACGGTCGTTGCTTTACTTAAATATATTGTCTGCTGCTAAGAATGTCGAGTGCTGCACAGAACCCGGGGATGGCCGGTGGCGCCCGGCAGCCCGGAACCTCTCTTCCCCCTCGCCTCCCCCTTGCGGCCGCGTCACCCCCGCTCAGTCCAGCTCACCCCTTCACTTCACCCCAGCGCACCTACCCCCCCCCCCCCCTTCCCTTCCCCACCTCTCGCAGCCCTTCTCTTTTTATGACGAAGAGGCGGCAAAGGTTTACGCTCGGCTCTCCTACAAACAGCCGCCCCAGCCATGCACCCCCTCCCCCCCGCCGAACCGCTGCAATCACGGCTGTGTGCACGGCGGGGTCGTTGGAGGGGTGCTAGGGGTCACGCGCCGCATCAGTGCCGCACCGCGCCGTCGCCTCCGCCGCAGCTTCTCCTGCGTACTACTATTACTCAATCTTGGAAATGACTCCTCTGATCTCGGCCGGAACATAACTTTCGATCAGCGAGTGAGTGAGCTATACTCACAACCGCGCCCCGCCCCGCCCTGCCGGTCTGCTGCTCTGCAGCAGAGAGTTGGAGGAGAGGGGCATTGCACCCCCGGGCCGGTCCGTGGTGGGGACCAGACCACCCCACCCCGCGCCCCGTTCCGCTACCCTCCCGAAAGAGGGCACGCCCCGCCACTCCATTCCGCCCCGCCCCGCCCCGCCCCTCCCCGCCCCGCCCCGCCCCACCCACCAATGCTGCCCATAGACTACAAGCCAAACTCGGGGACAACAGACCAAAGCATAGAACAGCTCGGAGTGCAGGGTGCTGCCCAGGCGTAGGCTTACCCTACTGCCGGCTGGACTCGGAGCTGGAGAATAGAGGGAAGCCCTATACTGCAGGACCTTTCCGGAGAGTGGAAGAGGAGGAGGGGCAGAGCGGAGAAGAGAAGAGAGGACTGTAAGGCACACATGGGCTGCCAATCTCCATGTCACCCGACGCACATGGGGAGAGTGTGGTCGGGGCGGGGCGGGGCGGGGCGGGGTTGTGCATGAGGCTGGAGGAGCGCGGCGCGCGTCGAGCTGGGCAACGAGGTGGTAGTGAGAGAGACAGAGCGAGTGGGCTGGGGCTGGGGGCGCCGAGCGCGGCCGGGAGCAGGGGCGGGGCCGTGAGAGGGCTGCGGGGGCTATGGGGGCTGCGGGGGCCGCGGGGGCGAGCTGAGCCAGGAGGGTTGTGGCGGAGAGGCGGGCGCATGCGCGGCGCGGGGTGTGCCCCGGCTCGGCCCGGCTCGGCCCGGCCCCGGCCCGGGCTGCGCGCTGTGCGCGGGCCGACCGCTCCGCTCAGACAGTAGAGCGTCGCGCTGGGCCCGGCACGGCTCGCCCGCAGTCGGCGTCTGTTCGCGCAGCTCTTTCCCACCGGGTTCGTGCTGCCAACGAGGTTCCCCCTGGACTGCAGCCCGCTCCCGATCCACCCCCTCCTCCCCCTCCCCCAGTCCCCGCCCCGCCCCGCTCCGCCCCGCCCCGGCCCACGTGGACGGTGGCTGCCCGTGCTCCGGCTGCTGCATGGCCATCGCCGTCCCCCGGTGACCCCGGCGGCCCGGGCCGCGTGTGACCATGAGGTGACTGCCAGAGGGCTACAGGCCAGCGGCCAGCGCCTGCGGGGCCATGGAGGCTACAAGGATGGCGGGGTGCTTGGCGTGCCTGGCCTGCCTGGTCGCCGTGTCCTCCGGCTTCATGCTGGAGGGGTCGCAGCGCTCCTTCGCCCAGTTCCGCAAGTGGAACGCCGGCCTCAACGGCACCCTGGAGCTCGAGTTCAAGACGCACTCTCCCAACGGGCTCCTGCTGTATACGGACGACGGCGGCACCTACGACTTCTTCGAGCTGAAGCTGGTGGAGGGCGCCCTCCGTCTGCGCTACAACCTCGGCGGCGGCGCGCAGATCCTCACGGAGGGCCGTGACCTCCACGACGGGCACTGGCACAAGGTGGCCGTGCAGCGCGCGGGCGACACCACCTCGCTCACGGTCGACAACGCGACGCAGGCGCGCGCCTCTCGCGGCAAGGAGTTCGAGTTCGGCCGCCTCGACTCCAACTCGGACGTGTTCGTGGGCGGCATGCCCGCCTTCTACAACAACAAGCTGACCATGCTCGCGCTGCCGTCGGTCATCTTTGAGCCGCGGTTCGGCGGCGAAATCCGGAACCTGGTTTACGCGGACGACGAGAGCGGCGTGCCCAGGCGCCAGGAGATCCGCATGAAGGACTTCAAGGTAAGCTCAGCCCGAGGCTCAGCACTCGCAGCACTCGCAGCCTACCTGTTCGAAACGCCCCCGTACCAGAAATCCAAGTGTGTGAATGTGTAGTGGCGTAGCTATACGCGCAGATTGTGAGGTGTGAGATTTTGAGTCTTCCAAGAGGACGAGAATGGGCATTCATATACCTGCAAACCTGCACATTTGTGCGTGTAATTTTCCGGGCACTTATTGATGCAAGTGTTTGAAAAATATTTCACTCGCATGCCAAATGAGTGACATTTGCACACTTGATTAGATTTCTAGAGTCTGGTCCGGTTCAGTCACCTGGCCGCGCGGGCTTACACACTTTAATGCATTCTTCTTCATTTTCATTATATTTGCGTTCAATCTCATGGACTCGCAATGATGCCATAAACACTTTGGCGGTACACTTTTTTGAAGCTTCCTTGCAGCACGCTTATGCCTTTTAGAAGGTCTGCACATTGCCTCTCGCTAATCTGTTCCTTGGCTGCTTGCCCTCTTGCTGAATTGTATAACAGAAAAAAGAAGAAGAAAAGAAACGCCTTAAGAAAGGAGGGGGAGGGGTGAATTCCATCACCGAGAGGAATCTAAACCGTTCGTCTATTTTGTGAGTAGATCGTTTAGATTAATGACCTAAGTATGCCTGGATGACAACGTATTGCCAGTCCCTACCCTGCTCTGACGTGCCTTGCCCGTTCCTCTGGATCGTGGGTCACTGCGACCACGCGTCGCACATTATCAAAACAATACGCTTTTTTTCGTTCAGAAACGACAGTTGGCAATCCAGTCTGTCGGTGCCCATAACGTCACAGTGCAATCCCAGGAGAGGGTGAAAATAGGAAAAATAAAGCGGGAGCGAGGGCTGAGTTTCGAATCTGGTAGTTTAAACCGAGGGACCCAGTGTTTTTTTTCCTTCTTTTTTTCTTCTTTTTTTCTTTTTTTTTTCTTTTTTCGATTTGGCGACTTTCTAGAAATGCATCCTGATCATTTTTAGATAGTCGACAGATTAGAAAATTGTGAGTCCCTCAGGTCCAACAATTCGAAGGTATATCCGTGGTGTATCATCGGATAGCTCTTGCTTCAAGGCCCTTGAGCGACCCTCTTCGTTCTTCCCTTCCAAAACTCGAAAGAAAGCCGTGCATTTAGAGGGTGAATGTCCTTTCCTTAACGCCTGGAACCACTGGAACTTACCTGCGGGTCCTCCGCGGCCTGGAGGCGAGGGGGTGGGAGGGGGGGGGGGGCTGTTTAATAATTGCGCGTGTCCGCGGTGGGTGCCCTGCCCTGCCCCGGCCGGAGGGAAGTCATATTTTTCAAACGTGGCCCGGCCCAGGCCCCTCTTTGGGGACCCAGCCAACCCCGGCCCCCAGGTCCGGCCCGGTCCGGCCCCGCCCGGACTTGAAGGCGGATAGCCGTTGTGGAGACCAGGATGAGAAGGAGGGATTTGCACTCTCTTCTTTTCTTCCCTCCTCTCTGCTCCCCTCCCCTCTCCTCTTTCACCCAATGATTCAGCTAGTTGGGCCTCCAAAGCGGGACCGGGCTGCGCGCCCTGCCCCGTCGGGACGAGAGAGAGAGAGAGAGAGAGAGAGAGAGAGAGAGAGAGAGAGAGAGAGAGAGAGAGAGAGAGAGAGAGAGAGAGAGAGAGAGAGAGAGAGAGAGAGAGAGAGAGAGAGAGAGAGAGACCACCGCGGCCACAGCAGCGACCGCGGTCCACTCTTTTCGTCCGCTAAGCCTACCTCCACCACCCAAACGCACAATGTCAGGAGCTGTGAACGAAAGCTGCACTCGTTTTCATAAAACGGTGAACAAGAGGACTTCGAGAAACTCCCTTCATTTCAGGAAAACTCATAACTTTAGGAAGTTCCACAAAATATGAGGGAAATTCCCTTATTTTCTGAGGATACATCCTCAAACGCTCAGGAGTTTTCGTAAAAATCAGAGTCACTCAAAGTCTCGCCTCTTCCCTTAAAAAAGAATCAACATATTTTGTTTTTACACTGATACGTTAAGTTCGGAAACGCGTTCGGAAAGTCGTGGGATATTGTTAAAGTGTAGGTTTTCTCTCTCCCCATAGTCCCGCCCGTGCCGCGCTACTCGTTCTCCTTGCGTTCCCACGAGCGCTCGCGCTCGGAAAAGAAGGGGGGAGGGAGGGGGTGCAAAGAGAAATGTCTGGACTAATCCTTCTGAGATCTTAGCGAAAGTCAATCGTTATTGTCTGCCCCTCTCCCGCCCGGCGCGCCCCGGGCCGAGCAGCCAGCTTGGCACCTGCCATTTCCATTTGAGCTGCACAAGCGCCTTCACTTTGTGTTCACTCTGGTGGAGAAATCAGTCGGAAGGGGAGGGGAAAGGAGGGGGGTGGGCAGATGAACTTATTGGCTGCCGACTTATTCCCCTTATCCTAAAGATCACCCCTGTATCTCCGGCCTTGTCGCACCTTGGTCTGTGCCCTGTGCAGGGTGCGGTACTCATCCATGAGTGCGACGAGGAGAGCGGTATGAGAGCTATCATCGGAATAACTCGGCTGGTCTTCTCTCTCCTTAGCGCCAGGACACTGCGCTGCTGCCGGTCCACCACGCCGCTCTCCTCCTGGAGTGGAGGTTTCTTTTTCTAAGGTAGTCGTTGCGCTTTTACGCGTCCAGCCGCGCAGCGCTCTTAAAAGTGAGCTGAGCTGCTGCAGACGTTTCGTACATGCCTTCTTGCAGCAGCATGCGTCACGGACGTGGAAATTTACGAGCTGCCGTATCGAAGGAAAGGGAGGGGAATGTAGAAGCGTAATAGCCGAAATTCTCAAAATTTTACTTATTTTGGGGCCGTTTTGAGCTGTGAAAATTCTGAGTGTAATACAGCGTCATAGACGTGATAGTTGGGGCACAGATTTTTAGAGCGGACACCCCTCGGGTATTTCCGCCTCGCCTGCTTACCACACACATGAGACCACATTTTGCATATAGTAGACAGTCGGAGCCACCCGTCTGCCTCACATGGGTGGAGTCTGCATCGGTTGTCCGACCTTTTTTGTCTGACTTAGGGATTTTTGGGGCCGCCACCGTCACACGTTTCTTTTTGCCCGACCTCATTTTGTCCGACCCGTGTAAACAAGGTCGGGAAAAATCCAGGCACTTTTTCAGATTTGGGGGAAAGTAACAGGTCGGACAATCGAGCTGCATAGCAGAAAATTGCAGGCGACTCTAAAGGTTCGTTGGGGACGGAGAAAACGAGGTCGGAGAGAAAAATAACTATGACACCCCGACTGCCAGGTCGGACAAAATGAGGTTGGGCAAAAAGAAACGTGTGACGGTGGCGGCCCCAAAAATCCCGAGGTCGGACAAAAAGTGGTCGGACAACCGATGTGCTTCGCATGGGAGTCTTCGTGTGATTTTTTGCCTACTTATCTGGTAACATCGCGCGAACACGCGTGTGACCAAGTACCTGCGGCTCGCTCTCCTCGGGCATCGGGAGTTTATGGGCGCTGTCAGTGTAAGGGCTGGTCCTATGGGGGCTTTCGTCACCACAGGTACGGGGGGTGCGGGGGGGGGGGGGGGGGGCGAGGCGGAAGGAGCGGGTGGATGGCGTGACCGCAGCGCCATGTCGTATCGCGGGGAAGGGTGGGGGCGGCTGGCCCAGATGGCCGGATGCTGCGTGGGGTAGTGGTCCAGCGATACAGCGGCGCCAGGGGCAGGGGTGGGCGGGGGCGTGGGGCGTGGCGGCGGGCTGGGGAGGGGAGGGGGACGGCTGCTCTGTTGTCACACACAGAGCGAGGGGCTTTTGGCTTTTCTGCCTCCGGCTGGCTGTGAATAGCCCGGTCTGCCACGCGAGCCCAACCCGGCCCGACCCATCCCAGCGCGAGGCCCTGCGGCGGCGCCCGGGGGCTGTGCTGGGCTCGGGCAGGGGCAGAGCGTAGCGCGGCAGAGCGGCAGAACTCTTTCTGCCTTTGACCCCCCCTCCCCCCCCCGTTTTCAGTCTCTCTCTCTCTCTCTCTCTCTCTCTCTCTCTCTCTCTCTCTCTCTCTCTCTCTCTCTCTCCCCGGTCGTGGTCGTGCTGAGCTATCACGCGGGTGTGATTCTCTCTGCCTTAGCGAAGGCGCAGGACTGGACTCGTGTTCGTCATGCTGCCACCCCCACCCCCACCTCCAACCCCTCCCGCTCCCAGCCACCGCCGCCCCTGCAGCCCTCACTGCCCTCGCCGCCCCCGCCGTCGTCCCTGCCGCTCCGGTTACCGGAATGACAGTGCGGAAAGTACACGCCATCCGTCTCCACGACAGGCGAGCACAGGACCGAGTCGTGTGGGCGAGTTTCGAGCGCGAGGTGTGTGGGCGAAGTGCGTAGGCGAGGCTTGTGGGCTGGGCGAGGCTTGCGCGCTACATTAGACATGACTGCATACAGCAAAATAATGGGGGCGTTCACGAAAAAATAAAAATCGTTTAGCTGAAATTAGATGTGAAAAATTAGCACCACGGCTTAGGGTTTTAAAATTACCGGTAATTTTGGTTGGGTGCGGTAAATTACCAAAATTACCGGTAAATTGGTTATTTACCGGTATATTACCGGCAATTTTATTAAAAATGCTTTAAACGGTTGAAAATATTGTTGGAATTTAAAATATATGGTTAATATCATTAAAACAACTATTCTGGATCGTCTCGAGTCGTTCTATAACGTTTAACTTGCGTTTGATTTTAATATATGTCGGTAAGAGAGGGAAATACGCAGTAGTTTGTTAGAGAAAGTGGCAATCGAGATGAAGAAGATGGTGGTTAATTTGACAGAATGTGGTATAACTTAGCCACATATTGTACCTGTACCACAAACGTATTTTTTATCATTTTGCTTTCATGTCAAATTTTCGTAATGGTTGGTACTTGTTTACAATACTTCAACATATATACATCTATTAAACTGATCATACGGCATAATTTTTTTTGAGGCACGAAGTAGCGTTATTGTTTTGTTGTCGGATGAGATTTTTATTATTAGCATGGGCCCTTTTGTTTGTAAAACCGAAATTCTATAGGGTTTTGATGAAAGTTGGCAGAGAGGTAGAACTAAATCTACCTAGTTCTCTGCTTCAATGCCATTAAAAAGTTTGTGGAAAATTTTGAGAAATTTTGATTTAGGATCTGCATTATTATGGTTATACTCGACTTGTCGCTGGACAGCTGCGTGGAAAGAGGAGCCAAGCAGAGTCAGTATTGTTGCAAAGGCTCGACCACTACTCAGAAACTAATTTCTAATTCGTTGATCTAGAAAGCTCAAATTTGACATATGACCTATACTAATATCAAACACTGAGGTAAAAAAGAATATAGGAAGTACATCCACCGAATTATCTTACTAAACTAAACCATCAATGAACTGCGTGCCGTCCAGGATTTCCTGAAACATGTTTGGCTTTTGTTTTTTGCCCTATCTTAAAACACACCCTTAATAAGTACAACATGACAGCTAATATTAGAAAGAAAACGATCTAAAGGGCAAATAAAATTTTATAATAAGTTTCTTGTTGAAACACATTAGGGCTGAAATGGTTCGTTTTCGGTGCTGGAATAGAACAATTCGTAAGGTTTTAGGCAATATTGGTAATTTACCGGTACTTTTCGGTTCAATGTTACCGGTAAATTTCCGAAAGTTACCGGGTAACTTTCCGGTAATTTACCCACCTTTAAAACCCTACCACGGCTACGAACTTAAAACAGCCGAAAAATTAATAGCTTGGTAGCTAGAAAATAAGCACCGTAGCTTAAAATCTAGCTGCGTCTGTACAGCTAAAATAAAGAAGTACACCTGCTAATTTTTTTACCAGACGCGAATAATTTTTCTGCGCGTTTAAAATTTCCCACTACACTTCAAATACTCCTTACTCACGTCCTTATAAACGAACACTCTATTAGGAATTTGATGAAAATCAAAGATGGGGATGGAACAGGAAAGAAAAAGAGGAACGAAGACAGTTAGAAAGTGACAAAGAGAGGAATAGAACTCAGGCAGCCGCAGGGTGTCGTGTTGGTGGGGGTGCGAGGAGGGGGAGGGGGGGTAGGAGGAGACCTGGGCTCGCCTGGCTCGGCGAGTGCTGGAGAACGCGTGACTGGGCTGGGACTTTCGGTTCGGGTAGCTGCTGCCCCTCCCTGCCTCGCTCCACCCCGCTCACTCCCGGGAGAGGCACCCCGCCCTGGCTGCGCCCCACACCGCGCCGCGCACTCATCGGCTCCACTTTCTCACACGTAAATGATTGATTCCTCTCGTCCTCTCTCGTCTCCGACCGTCTCTCTCAGCCGTGGGGAGGTGGTCGGTCGGTAGGGAGTAGATCCAGACACTCACACGACCCTTTTGGTCTCCCACTGTGAAAAATACTCGTAAGGGTTACGGGAAAATGTTCAATGATAAAAGTTGTAAAATTACAATTTGAAATTGTAAATTTACAAGCACTCCCTATCGACTTGGAATTGACCGACGAGCAGGAATGGGCAGTCGTTAATTTACGACATATTTTAGAAATCAATATTACAAAAAATGTCGTAAATTTACGAGGATATTTTTCACATTGCCGGTTAAAAATAAAAGAGAGAAAAATCGTCCTGGTTTGTCTTTTGGATCTCACGAAGCCTGTTCCGCGAGACGTTGTCTTGCGGATATCGACTTAGTATTTGAGGAAATTAATTTGTCGATTCCTCGGCTTGGACCAATTATGTTTCACGGATGGAAGCGTGGATCATTTTGTGATCCATCGAACTTGGATTTTGTTCCATTTTGGAAGACAGTTTGTTCCACGCACTCTTGCGTCTTAACTTTCCACTCTTGGATTCGCGGTGCTGCTCTTGTTTGGACGCAATCGCTTTTTCCTGCATGTTTTTTGAGCCAAACCACTACAGACATTGGGAGGCGAGGAAGGGCTGTGTCGATCCACTCTCGCCCCCACTCCGCCCATCTCCTCTCCCCTTTGCCTACTCTGTCTCTCCTCCCGCCCTCCACTTCTCCCGCCTCTTTAAATCCGTCTTGATTCGAACCTTGTCGCTTTATTCATCCAGTTCTTACTCCTCCTTGCCCCTTGTGTTTGAGTTGCGTGCGAAGAGCGGGCGCGCTCGCGCTACGATTGATTCACTCTACATCTACCACGGTAGCGTTTCGTATTTTTATTTCCTCTGTATGTTTTTTTTCCTTTTCGCTTAGGCAGGGCAGGGGGAGGGGGGGGGGGAGGTTAGGACCTCACCGTTAGGTTGTGCTCCATCCGGAGTTCTGATTGCCGCGGAGTTGCAGGGGTGGTAGAGCAGTGGGGTAGGGGGGGGGATGGGGGGAGCAGGGTGGAAGGGTCACGCTGGCGCGGCCCGGTCAGGGCTGCAGTCCTGTGTAGGGCTGGTCAAGCCCTTTCTCCCACCCATCAAGAGAACGCCTCGCCTCGCCCCGCCCCGCCCCGCCCCTCCTCGCCCCGCCCAACCACGCCCCTCCTCTCCTTTGTGCCGGAGCTCTTTATTTATACCGCTCCCAGAGCCCCTCCCTTTCCGGTCCGATCTGTCCATAATGAGGGCCGTAACGAAGGGCGGGTAGGGGGGGGGGGGAAGGGCTCGCGGTCCCACACCGCCTCACCCTCGCCGCGCCCCGCCCCGCCCTGCCGACTTTGCCACACCCGGGGCAGATCAGTAAGGATTGCGAGGAGTGGGAGGAAAAGGCCAGAAGAAGAAGAAGAAGAAGAAGAAGAAGAAGAAGAAGAAGAAGAAGAAGAAAAAGCGAGATGGAGAGAGAAGGTGCGGAGCGCTGGGCCAGGGACAGCCCAGGGGCTAGGAGAGACGTGAAGAGCCCCGCTTCGCCTCTGAGCACGAAGTCGCTGCTCTCGCTCCCTTCGGCTAGCGGCACGGCACCGGCGCCGGGCGCCTGAGGCGTGCTGATTCATAACGCGGCGCGCGCTCCGGGGCGGGTCCGGGGCTGGTCCGGGGCGGGTCCGGGCTGGAGCAGCAGGAGCAGGTCAGCCTTTTGATGCTGGCGGGGCGAGGCGAGGCGAATGAGCGTAGCGTGCTCAGAGAGAATGGGAGCGGAACGCATGGCTGGGCCGCACCGAATAAAGAATTGCCGTAATCTGGCTCTTGATAATGGCGCTGAAAAATGTTAACCGAAGGCTGAGATGAGAATTTTTGCGCGAAGCTGTTATTGAGATGCCGTCCCGTGCCTCTGTGTGCGCAAGCGCCCGCATTTTTTTTTGTTTGTTGTTGTTGTTGTTGTTGTTGCTGCTGCTGGTGGTGGTGGGTGTCTATGAGTGGGTTTCAGAGGTTATCGGAGATCGGTCGACATCGGCTTCACACTCAGTACAGTATAATGTTTCCTCCAAGGGTCTACCACTTTAAAAAATCGCGTACGAGGATTATAATCAGTCACGATTTTGGTGATTATCAGTGATTATTTAGTTAATCTTTAACATATTTCGACAACTTAGACTGAAAGGCACGCAGTCCAGCTGCCCGTTCCAAGACTAACACAGTTCAGCCGCGCGCTCCGAAAGACACGCAGTTCAGCCGCTTAATCCGAGACTCACGCAGTTCCTATGTCTGGAGCGGAACGTGCGGCTGAACCGCGTTAGTCTTCCCATGTGAATTATTTTTTTATAAAATTTTATATAGGGTCTGTATACATTTCTATATATTTGTATACATTCTTATAACGACATCCGTATACATTTTTATAAAGGTCTTCATAAATTTGCATAAATTTTTATACATATTTATAATGATCTGTATAAACATATATAGCGTTATATATACAACTGTATACGATCGCCGGTTCCTTATATGGAAGAGTGAGGGTCATTATATGGACCCATATAGCCTTAATAAAGATCTCTATTAAAATGTATAAAGGACTTTATAAACTTGTATAAAGTTATCCTTAAAAAAATATATATGATTGTATAAACACTTTATACATTTCAATAAAAATCTATAAAAATATATAAAAACCCTTATAAAATCATATTAAAAAAAAATTACCTGGGTGGAATGGGCGGCTGAACTGCGTGGCTTTCGGAACGCGCGGATGCACTGCGTGCCTTTCAGTCTAAGGTGTCGATTTACTGTTTATTGGCCAATAATCACGGAACTTTCGGTCAAATTTTGTCAATATTTCGAAATTTTACATGATTTTGATGTGACTATCAATAATCATCTAGAGGGGTGTACGAGGATTATGGAAGTGGTAGACCCTTGGATTCCTCCTCTTAGCGCCCCATCCCACCCCATCTCGCCTTGCTGCGCCACAACGCCCGCCTCACCCCAACACCGGAAGTTGCCTCTCTCACCTCCACGACTGCTCTTTCCTCGTTATTTTCTTTCCAGTCTGACTGGAGCGGTGCTGGAGGTTGAGGGGGGGGGGGGGGTGTAGCCCGCGCCTCTCTCCATGTTTACACTTGCCGTTATTATTCGTTAGCACGTGGCTGCAAACAGCCTGGCTGTTGTGCCTGGTCGTGGTGGGGGCGGGGCAGGAGAGTGGTGAAGGTAGGGGCGCCCGCAACCCCCCCCCCCCCTCAGCTCCGTCCCGCGCGGCAGGGTTGTTACAATATAATCCCTCCCTCCCGCCGCCTGCAGTGGACCAGCGCGCCGCGCCGCGCTCTCCTCACGCGGTTGGCCTTTCATATTCATGAGGAAGGCCAGTGGAACGCACAAACCACGCGCCACCGCTGTGGGCGGGCGCGGGGGCGCGGGGGCGCGGGGGCGCGGGGGAGCGGGGGCGCGGGGGCGCCGGGGAGGCGGCAGCGGGTTGCATGAGAGCTGCGGGATAGCCTGCACTTGAAGAGTGTTCGACTGAAACATACTGACTGGCAAGAGTTTGACCGAGTTTGACAAAGTGTTGAACACATCATTCAGAGAGTCGTTTCAAGGGGCGGCCAACTCATGTATTTCTGTGTACACTTGCCTTGTATTTCTTGTATTTCTAATGTATTTTTCGGTATTTTTCTCGTATTTTTGTTGAGTATTTCTATGTATTTCTGTGTATTATAGAATATTTCCTGGTATTTTTAGTGTATT
Organism: Frankliniella fusca; assembly: GCA_029379305.1. Taxonomy (NCBI): domain Eukaryota; kingdom Metazoa; phylum Arthropoda; class Insecta; order Thysanoptera; family Thripidae; genus Frankliniella; species Frankliniella fusca. Next base: position 183,237 of record JAHWGI010001270.1, on the reverse strand, counting down.
TCTAGAACTACACAGGTATTTCTGTGTACACTTTTTTTTTCGTGTTGGCCGCCCCTCGAGTCGTTTCTTTAAAATAGACGCGAAAAAACACATGAAAAAAAAGAAAGAAAAAACTTTGGAAATCCCCCAAAAGATTTACGTGGATCAAAGAAATGGGATTGACCTGTGACAAAAATTTGCTTCGATCAGGCGGGAAAAATGTTTGATTTAAATTAAAAAGTTTCTTTGCGACGATATCAAATAAATGTTCCTCTGTATCAGGCAAGACTTTGTTGTTTTAAAGAGACGTTTCTGTGGGTGTGTACCTCCTCCCCCCCCCCTCCCCCCGGCCTCAGGCGGAAAGAATATGTCGCTTTATCAGTAGAGCGTAGTATGATATTGGTGGCTGCGAGGGAAGTTCCGCGGGCGGGTCTCCAAACCTCACCACATGCCCACCGGTGTACACTGGCAGCCTGGACTGTGGCGGTGGCGGGGCGGGGCAAGGGCCGGGCGGATCGCTGGCGTGGCGTGGTGTGTTGGATTGGGGTGGCTTGGGGTGAGGTGGGGTGGGTTAGGGCGGGCGGGGCAGGCTGGCCACATCGGCCGACGGAGGATCAGGTGAGACTCCAGCCGGGGACCGAGACGCCAGCGTCCGTGTTCCGCCCGACCGGTGCGTAATAAATGCCCCGCTAACCGAATGCTTGCTTCTTATTTTGATGCTTTTTCGATGAATAATTATTACTTGGTATGATTCAAGTCCCGTCGTGGCCCACCGTATATATATTTACATACTTTGACTTGCACACACTTAGTATGCGCTTAGTATGCGCGAGTTTTTAGAATTGTCTGTTTGCTATTATTTGCACTCGCCAGGAGGGCGCGCGGTGGGTATCGGAATTGTATTTAATCTCACTAAGCCTTGTTTGCGTCACACTTAATTTGATATGATTTTGGTTATGCTATAACATCATGTTGTGTCTCTTTGACCTCTCGGCCAAAGAGCCTTAAGCGCCCTAAGCGGAGAGGTGTTGATACAGTGCTTGTGTACAGCTGCCAGAGCATTCGGTGAGAATGTGTTGTGGGGTCATTTCTGTTGCAGTGTACCGGCATGCACTGCCCGAGTCCCCACAGCGGCCCCGGCCCTGGCCCCGGCCCCGACCACCGCGCGGCCACGCGCCCGCACAAGGGTCCCTACAGCGTCAACCAGCACAGGACTAGGGTGAGTCCAGGGGCCCACCCGGGCAGGGCTCCCGCAGGGCTCCCGCAGGGCTACGGGGAGAAGAGGAGATAGATGTTTAAACCTGCTTGTAACGAAGATCTGATCATGTTCGAACTCATGGGATAGCAGGCTAGGACTTTAGGGCGTAGACTTTACGCTTTTGAGAATAATAAAAAGCAAAGGTGTTATTCAGCAACCTGTCAAGCTGGCTACTGCTCTGGAACCTTTACAAAGGTGCTAGCACCCTCCAAAAGGGTCATTTCAAGCCCCCTTTTTATATTACTTTTTTAAAAATAAATATTTTAGTGTTGTTATATGGTCGCTAGATAACACCTTTGGTTCTCCCGTGTATCCGCTCATAAGGTTCCAACTATTTAAATGGAAGCAGAGCTTTGCCTCCTATGCAGCTTTCTTTATTTCTTCTTGCTCTTTTGCGCGTACAAAGATGTATAACTGCTGTATGTTTATTCTTACTCCTTTTTATTTTTTCCTCTGATCTAAAAAAAAATGTAGTTGTCAATGTAGTAGTTGGGTCGGGTCGGGCTGCGTGCCATATTGAGCAGGCGAGCCGGGGGGCAATAACTCGCTGTCCTGTGACGTTCCTTTCCGCCTGGCCATTCATTAGACTTCTGGTGTGCAGCTGCCGCTCCGCCCGCTCCGCCCGCTCCGCCCATACCTCCCCCGCCCCTTCTTTCCCCGCCTAACTCCGCTCCGCCCCACCCCGCCCTGCAGCTGCTGTGGTAGTTTGGAACACTCGAATCGAGCCCCGGAAGCCATTTCCATATCGATTGCGACCCCTCGCCGCCCCTTCCCGCCCTATCTGCTCTTTTGTCCGAAATGCCCCCCTCCCTTCTCTCTCTCTCTCTCTCTCTCTCTCTCTCTCTCTCTCTCTCTCTCTCTCTCTCTCTCTCTCTCTCTCTCTCTCACGCACTCTCTCTTGAGGAATAGCTTCGTGCGTCCCATTACTTCTCTAAATTAGTGATAATGCTACTTTTGGGGAACTGGATTGGTACTCGTAACTGAAAATGACAGCTAGTGTCAAAGAAATTGCGACATTCCTCGTATTTTATTTCTGCGAATAAAGTACTTCGCAGTTTGCCCCCGTCCTACGTCACACATGATGTCAAGATAACAATATGTGTTCTGTCTTACAATTATGAAAAATGATGTAGAACACATTTGAACTGTTTTTAGACGGAGTAAATTCCAAAGAATTAGCAGTCAGACGGAAACTTGGCAGTCCAGAACTTTACCAGGCTCTCTTAAACCAAGGTAATCAGCAGTCGCAATGAAATACTTTTCGAAAATTTACAAATTACATTTAAGGAAAAACTCATCTAAATCCTATTCACCCTGTAGCTCTCATTTTTGTGTTTTCAAAACTTTTTTAATGAAAAAAAATAATAATTTTAAAGACACAAACAAAACAGCACTGATTGATAGCTGCACAACCAGCTAATTATTAGACGGAATTCACCTTTCTGGGTCAAAATTGTAACTAAACTCCCCCAAGAAATCCTTTTTTGAAATTAAAATAGACAAAATTATAAGGTGGCTGCAAAAACCCTCCCTGTCTCTCCCCACCTGCAGCGCCGTGCAGCGCGCGCATTGCGCGTGCATGCTTGCACCCGCTTGCGCCTGACGTCGTGAATTCGAATTGGCGCTGTTCGTCCGCCGGCGTGACGCCTCGGCAATCCCCCCTCCTACCCCTCCCCCTCCCCAATACTGTGGGCTACGGAGCACGACCTCCCCCATTCCCCAACCCCTCCAACCCCCCGACTCTCATCTCTTTTCTACCCCTTATAGCCAACTAGCAGCAGTATGAAAAGGAATATTTAATCAATGGGAGCCGAGCTGCCTGCTGTGTGCTAGGGGGGATCACCGTGCATCCCCTACCCACCCCACCCCCACGGCTATCTCTGCTCCTAAGTTTGTTCCGCCCTCACTTAGCGGATAAGGTCTGGCTGCCTGGCTTTTACTGGGATTTCTTACTTTTGCCTCACATCAGGGCCAGTTTTGGGCGAAATAATAAGTCAATATTGTTTTGGGAAGTGATTCAGTCAAGCATAGGTAGCCTAAACAACTTAAATTTGACGTGGATCGTTGAAACCCCGATGAAAGCTGGAATTTGGAATCATTCTTTATATAACGTAGTATGGCGAAATAATGAAGTAAGAAGTGAGATGCAACTTATTGGTTCCGGTTGTGAAAATATTGTACTTACTTATCTGACAGTGTACTCGATCGAATATCCACATTGAGCTATCGCTGTGGACAGAGCTGGATGATAAGCGGCACCGAGAGTAACTCAGCGTCAGAGCCACCGGGGCCGACGGGGGAGGGGTGCAGCCCTTCAAGAAGGCAGTGGAGAGGGGGCGGCTCAAGTGATTGTCCGCCCAATCTTATTTAACCCCAGAGGGGTGGCCAGCCCAGGCCGAGGGGAGAGGCAAGAGGGTCATTTAATGGGAAAAAACGAGTTGTGGAGGGGCGGCTGCACTGGGGACCGGTTCCCCGCACTCTCGCTGACGCAGCCAGCCGCCCCCCGCCACGCCCTACCCCGCTCTACCCCGCACAACCCCAGCCCACTCCTCCCCCGCCCCGCGCCAGCTACCCACACGACGCAGGCCTGCCCGTTGGGCGGCGATGATCATCCCGTAGTTTGGCCACGCCAGGAGCCCCTACTCCGCCCCTTTTCCTCTCGCTGTCATTGTCTGATTGGGTTCGGAGACTGCTTTGCCAGCGCTGTGCTAAACGGAGCAGTCTACGGCTGGCCCAACTCACAAATTGTATTTTTATCTCTCCCCCTCCTCCCCCCTTTTCCTCAAGAGGACCTTTTTCATAGGATACTAACTGGCAATGTACCTTTCCGTACATATGAAATGTAACTATATAAACATGCAGATTTATGTAAGAAATCGTGCTGAATGATGTAGAATATTGTTCATAAACCTGTTTAATTTCGTGCATTTTTTCTGCATGGAATAATTTATGCAGATCTATGCACAATATTCTACATAATTCGGCACAATTTTTTTTACAAATCTGCAGTTTTATATAGTTACATTTCACATGTACGAAAAAGTACATTGCCAGCGAGGGGTCGTCAACTGCCTTTAGCCGTGTACGGAGGAATATTGGTATTATCAGTAATATCAGCGTATTATTAGGGTAATATTGTAATATTGTAGGTAATATGGGTAATATTGATGTAATATTGATGTAATATTGGCAAAAAGATGGGTAATATTGATGTAATATGAAGGTAATATCGGTAATATTGAAGTAATATCGGGGTAATATCATTTTCGTGTACGGAGGAATATCAGAGTTGACGACCCCTTGATTGCCAGTTAGAGTGTAACCACCAGAACCGTACACCGTACACTCAAAGGGCGGGGTGGATGTCTGCGACTGCGCTTAGCGTCCGGACTCTGCAATGGGGCCATAGCTTCCTCTAATGCCACCTCATTTCCGGACACAGACGGACATTTGATGTACCGCGTGTTTCTTTGAATGCGTAACAGTGTTGCGGGTTTGCCTACCCAATTCGCCCTTAAGGTGCCATCGCCCCTGCAGCGCTGGCAATTATGCAATCCCGCAACACTGTTACGCATTCATAGAAACACCGGGTACGCCCGGTGCAAAGTTCTGCTGGCCACCCCCTCAGCAGGCGCCTGTCGAGTCGTGGGTAGGCAATGTGAACTCACCGTGGCTGACGCGCTGCCTACCCGCAGGGCGCCTCTGGGTGGCAGCCCTGTGGAGCCTTCCTCCGGACCACGCCCCGGCCCGGCGGCAGCGGAGCAGAGCGGGCCCAAGCAGGAGCAGGCATCGCAGTAGTATATCTATAGGCCATGCTGCGCCGGTTGGGCTAGAGAGGAGGGGCGCGGGCGGGGTGGCTCGTCGCGTCGTCGCGCATGCCGTCGATATGGGGCTCCCGCCGCCGCGCCATAGTACTACTACAACTACCGCTCCGCCCCCCCTCCCCCCGGAGGGTGAGCGCCCCCGAGGGTGTGTCAGTGCTTTCGGGCCGCTTCGCGCACCACCCCTGCCCCGCCCCGCCCCACGCCGAGGGCTCCGCTCGCTCGGGCCACGCTCCGCTGCGGGCAATGGCCGAGGAGCATAAACAGTTCGCGAGGCTGGCTGGCCAGGCCGGTCCCCTCCGCCCGGCCTAGCCCCACCCCGCCCTGCCACGCCCCGCCATACCCGACCACGCTCCCCATGCTAGCCCCCGCTCGAACCATATGCAATGGTGAGCAAGGGTAAATTTTCCTACTTTTTTTTTTTTTTAAATTATTTTAGCAAAGTTTATGTATGGGTATACAAGGTCGAAATTCACAAAGTGCGACACCTAATTTTTAGACGTTTGTTATACCTGTGTGCTGTCAAACACCTGCGTCCTCTTTTTACATTGCTCTTGAAAAGAACAAGGTTTTTATTGCACACGAATAAAAGCAAAGAACAGCATCTCGATTCATGAGAATGAACCAAAATAAACCTAATCAAGGAAGAAGGGGGGAGGGGAGGAACAAAGCCTTCTTGAGGATTGTGGTTGTGCACGCCTACAATAAATGGAAAATTAGCTGACATCGTTAACAGTATAGTTTTGCCTCCATTCACGAATCGAACTTCCTAAGACTAAGACACTATCGGACACTACAATGTATAAAAGGAAAAATCTTTATGAATTTTCTACATTTTTTGTCATTTGAGATCTTGTACATTTACAATACACTGTGAAAAATATGTACGGCAATATCCGGCTACTTTTTTTTCCCGGACACTGCCGTAGTTGATGAGAACGGAAACGTCCGTTCAGATGTCCGTAGTATATGGTTGTTTCTGCAGTACCGTAGGAGAAAAATTAGATCACGGCTTGGAAGGATTCGTCCGTACCCATCATGGTACGGAGCGTTTCCGTCACGGGTTCCGTACTAGGATTCTCATTTTTTATAGTGTAGGTATCGCAGATCTACGGATTACACTTTCGATCGTTTAAGAATGACAAGTCAATAGCAAGTGTCAGTACACTTGAAATTGTACATTTTGATCTCGTAACTTACATTTCTCATGGAAAATTTTCAAGTAAAGACAAGCGTTGCTCCCAGTGTTTGCTTTATATCAGCCAGCCTGTTTTGTTCCTGTGAGTGGAAAGTTTTGTTGATCCTAAAGGGTACTTTTGGAATGGCTCAGGGACCTGAGGGGCACGAGGCCCGTCTGGAGGTCGGGGAGGGAAAAGTTAAGGGCGATATTCTTAGCGTCTGGAGGAAAGAATTAAGTGGAATGAGTAAGCCAGTCAGGCAACCCTTCGGCGAAGGGGAAGGGCAAAGAGAGCTCCCCCCTCGCACCGACTCGACCGCGCTGAAGGTCATCACCCCTCGGGTGGCGGTGGCTGCCCGCCGAAGGGGTTGCACCGGGCGAACGGCGACGGCTACACTTTGCCAAGGGGATTAGGGAGGGGGGAAGTAGGGGGAGGAGAAGGAGGAGGGGGAAGGGGAGGGCAGTCGCGCGTTGGTTTCTAGGAAGCCGTCGCGTGGCTGAACTCGCGCCCATGGAGGGGAGGAGGCAGAGGGTTGTATTGTTAAGTGATGTTCTAGGGGTGGATGATATATTTGCCCTCACTCCGCGCGGCAAGGCAGCGTTTTACTATGTGTTTCTACCTACGGCCTCTGTCTGCCGAGGTGACTGCCGCCCCTGCCACCTGCCATATCGCCCTCGCCCTCCCACTCACCTCCCCCCCCCCCCCCTGTGCCTCTCTCTCCCCCTTTGCCCTCCGCCTTCTCGCGTCCAACGAACTGCCCTTTAATCGGACGTGTTCTACTGCTATGTGATACCCTGTGAAAAAAACTCCGCCACACTAGTGTACAAAGTGCATGCAGCCAAGGAAAGGACGGGACACTTTTCTTTTACAGGGTTGTGGAAATCTCTCTCTCTCTCTCTCTCTCTCTCTCTCTCTCTCTCTCTCTCTCTCTCTCTCTCTCTCTCTCTCTTTCTTTCTGTCCCTTTATCCCGCCTCGCCCCACCCCGCCAAGCAGCGCGCCCAAGAATGTGTCTGGCTGTGAATGATGAATATAGCTGGCCCGCTGGCCCCATCCTCCCCCTCAGTGTCCATCGCTAAAAATACGCAGCATTTTTACAACAGTTGCTGTAGTGGGCGTGTTACAGCCCACTAATAACGTAATTTGACGGTAGGATTTCATACAACCATAGTCATGCACAAGTTTTCCTGACTAACTATGCCTGACTTGAAGCCGTACTCATACATTAGGCTCTTCTGCACAAATTTACTCGTCAGTACGCTTACAATTTTGTGTATGGTCATGGTTTATGTAAAATAGTTCGTCGTTATGCCGAAATCGTGCGAAAGGCTTCACGAGGGGGCCACCACTCTTCTAATCCTGTGTAGAGTTGTAAGTTTAATCCCTGGGCAATCCGTGTATTCCTTAACCAAATTTTGAAGAACTATCACTAAAGTTCACCCAATTGTTCTTGTTTATTGGTTTGAACACCAGAAATTCATGTGTAATCCCACAAAATTCATGTGTAATCCCTGTAATCACGTAATCCTGTGTACATCCTAAGCTGAAGTGGTGGCCCCCTCGAGGCTTTAGCGTGTATATTTGGAATGGAACCTCAATTAAACCTTCTTTTAAAATTCACCCAAGGAGAAACTAGAATGAAGACTTGCAAACACCCCAAAATACTGTATATCGTGCCTATTAACTATGGTCTTATGAGCTGCAAGCAATTTAACCTGTAAAACGTCTTAAAAATCCAGGCTTTGTTATACTGCCTGTTATACTGCTTATTTCGACAGCCTCTCCCCCCCCCCCTCTCTCTCCCTCCCGCATACACATTGAGCTGACAGGGCGACGGACGTATTCCATTACGTTCCGCTCGGCTGGGTGACAGGCTTATTTGCCGTGCACGGACATTTTCAAATAACGAAAGAAAAAGCAGATGGCAGAAACTCGCGCTGCTTTCATTGAAGCCAGACAGGCGTGCTCATGGGGAACGCAGAAGCGCGGGACGAGTATATGGATCCGAGGCTATGAGGTTGGTAAGAGGGCTGGCGGGGTGGCTTTGCTAAATTTGCTTGAGTTTTGAAATTTTACTCTATCGTAAATACAATATGGAAACTATTGGAAAGTGATTTCTTGTCGAACGCGAAGTGCACCGTTTGCGTCACTGGAAATCCAAGTGTGTGAATGTCGCACACTTGTAGGTGTGCGAGGATTCATTCGTACACTTGGCCACTCAAACGTGTGAATATCCTAGGAAAATTCGCACGTTTGAATGGCTAAGTGTACGAATAAATCCTCGCACACCTCCAAGTGTGCGACATTCGTACACTTGGATTTCCAGAGACTACACGCGACCACACTTTTATCAGGAGTGTTTAACTGAGTCACTAATAAAGAGGTGCTCAGTGGAAACGTCTTCATAGGAGGAAAACGTATCCAGCGCCTTGTTGAACAATTCCGCTATGGTCAACATCGATTCAACACTCCACATGTCCCATGTAAAATATACCGTACGTGGACCTTTAAACTAGGCATCTAAAGTGTACAACATTGAATACAATCAGTTGAATTCTTTTGAGAACATTACATGGGGGTGTGCGCGCTTGATGTCTACTCCCTAGTCCCTCCCAGCGCGCCAGATTCGTGATGGCGCTGCCAATATGGAAATGCGTCGAAAGTCGGCGAAGCGACGTCACTTCGGGACGCAGAACGACCATGAAGGGCGGAGGGAAGGAAAGCTGCGTGTGTATGTAAGTGGCATCCTCCCTGGGGCACGGCACCCGGACCCTGCCCCTCTCTCATGGCAGAGAAGTAGACATCCGCAAAGGAGCCCTGCGTCCTCTGCGTCCTGGATACAAAGGCCCAGCCCCGTCCTGTCTAAGTGGCTTCGCCTCGCCTCTCCCACCCGCTTCATCCTTTCTCTCCTCCTCTTTGCCCCCGTACCCACACCCGTCTCCTCCGCCTCATCCTCCACACCCCAACCCTGCGCAACAAAAGCGAAAATTATTATTTTCCTCCTGCTCCCTTTTCACGCCTGTATCTCGCTCTGTTTCATTACCGGTCTGTAGGAATGGAGGGGGTGGAGGGGAGGGCAGTCTGCAGCCAGCAGGGGCGGCCCGCGGCTTCGTCCGCACTGCGCACTGAAGAAAGCTCTTGCTTTTCTTATTCACCATCTTACTCTCTCTTATTCCTCTACTTATTTATTTTTCCCGGTCATCGCCTCCTTCTTCTCCCCCTCCTCCTTTCTCTCTTTCTCTGTATCCCTTCTCAACCGCTGGCCCTATCCTTTCCCGAGGACAGAGCGCGTCAGGACGTTTATTATCACTCACTGATGCCATTTCAGCAGCTTCATTTCCTGTCGGTCAAATCGCGGTCTCCTCGCCCCGCCCCCCGCCTCACCCAGTCTTTGTCCACACTTACTGCCCCTCCGCTCACCCGCTCAGTGGCCGAGGTGTGTATTGTAGTAAACCTTGTGCCCACGCGGAGCACAGAACCAGCACTGTGAAAAATAGTCGTAGGTTTACGCAAAAATTTTCCACGAGAGACAGTTGTAAAATTACAGTTACAAATCGTAAAATTGCAACTCTACGAAACGACTTGACATTCATTCACGAGCGAGAATCGGCTGTCGTAACTTTACCATATATTTCGCGTAAATCATTAACAAAGTTTATTTACGATAATTATCGCAAAACTACAAGAATATTTTTTTTTTACAGTGAGGACAGCGAATAGTTTTACTTAAACCCTTCCCCCCTCCCTCTCTAAATGAAAAAAGTCACACGACGACTAGAGTATGACATTTCGACGGGTCCTATTAACGTTGTCCGATCTCCCAGCGACGCTTCAACGTTGTCCGATCTCCCAGCGACTCTTCAACGTTGTGCGATCTCCCAGCGACGCTTCAACGTTGTCCGATCTCCTTTTCGGTCTGAGCGTGCATTGGTTTACTAAAAGCTTATTTTGGAAGTCAAATCTTGATCAAATTTGAGGTGCTTTGGTAGCTTTTGATTTGTCAGAGACCAAGGAATAAGGAATCAGTTTATATTTTACAAAACTTGAAACACCGCGACGTGGTATGATGTTAAACTTCATGTTTACGCCGCGCGCCGAAAAGGACATCGGATAACGTTGAAGCGTCGCTGGGAGATCGCACAACGTTGAAGCGTCGCTGGGAGATCGGACAACGTTAATAGGACCCGTCGATTTACATAGTAGTGCCTTTCTTGAGATAGGTATAGTAAATACTGCAAGGAATGACGTCTCTCAGCATTTCGTTACTGATTTTTCGGCCCCCTTCGTGAGAATTCGTGATGCTTTCATAAATTCTGAGAACTAATTCTTTTTTATATTGAAGATTTTTTTCTTATTTTATCAGTCGACTCCTTTGTGAGAATTCCTGATGCTTTCATCAGTTCTAGGAACTTATTCCTTTTTATGTTAATGAATATTTCTTATTTTTTCAGTCAGCTACTCACAAAACATTACAGGATAACTGTCGAATTAAATAGCTGCCCTGCTCCGTAAATTCGGGAGAGGTTTGTTTTCTAAGAAAAAAAAAAGTTCGTCTGAGAGTGCGGTAACCAGCGGCACAACAGCGAGGACGACTCTGCTCCTCTCGTGCTGTCTCATCCGCCGGCCCACCCCGCCCGCCCCACGCCCACAAACGCCTCCCTGGACTGAGCTGCGGGCTGGGCACGGGAAATGGTGCAGAAACACACTCGTGATAACGACGCTCAGAGCAAGGTGCGGTGTGGTTTGGCGGGGCGTGCGGCGGGGTGCGGCAGGATGCGGCGGGCGACGCGGGAGTGCAAGGCGTGCAAGGTCTGCAAAGTCGCGCTGCTGCAGCCAGCAGGCCCCCCGCGCCAGGCCAGGGCGGCGGCGTGTGAGGCGACGTGGAGGTAGAGGGGCTGCAGAGGGAGGGACGTAGCCCAGCCCGCGCCCCGAGCGCGCTCTGCAGCCTGATTCCGTTATGCAGATGCAAGTAGGTCACCCGTCGGCACTCCAGACTCTCCCCGCCCCACCCCTCCTCTCTTTGCGACTTCCTTACCTCGCTATCGGCAGCGTATCAAGCTTGTTTTTTTTTCTTGGGCCTCGCTCGCTGCCTCCTCTCTTACGACATTCTAGAAGGCCGTCTCACCTACCTGCACACGCGGCTCTAAAGAATCTTGAATCCTCTAGCTTAGCCCTAGAGTGGAGGGGGCAGCTGAAAGGCTAAGAACCGCTGCCCTAGCCTTCTCGAGCATCGCGAATCTCTTTGCCAAAATACTTCTACACTGAAGACCAAAGTGTGTGAATGTCACACATTTCTAGGTGTGCGCATGCCCATTCGTGCACTTGAAGGCCGAAGTTTGTGAATTTTTTCGGAAAATTCACACTTTTACGCCCTCAAGTGTACGAAAGTGCATACACATACATCCAAGTTTACGACATACGACATTCGCACACTTGTGTTTCCAGTGTATTTACAATTTTGTTACTCTTAAGTAACATTGCCATCATCATAATAGATAGTGTCTGCTCGAAATTTTCTTTAGCAGTGCATGCAGACTACCTTGTCGCCACGCCATGCACTGTTTCCCTCGCCCCTGCCACCGCGTGGCCTCCCGCTTGGACTTCGATCGACCGGAAACACTCTGTTGACCGGAAATAAACTGTCCTCAACTTCCTTCTCGTGCACTGACGGCGTCGATAGCGCAGCGCCCGCTGATCCACAAGTATTTATGCGTTTTGAAAGTGCCAGTCGACCATTATGCATTGGTCGATATCTCCCCACCCCACTACCACCACCTTGTGTTGCAGTGCGGTATTGACTCACCGGATAATTTATTCAGAGACCGAAGCCGTGATGGCATCGGGCGAGGTGATGCGCCGGGTTCGGCATGGCACTCTGAAAGTGATGGCGGGGCGTTGAGGGCGCGGGCGGGGCGGGGCAGGGCGGGGCCCGTCCGGCCAGCCCGAAGCGTGGCGGACCATATACGGCCACTTCCTGGGTTCACTAATAGTCCCGAGGTGAATTTATCTTTCCTTCACTTTTAGCTCATTGCCGTGTATGTCGATAAATTTAGATTTCTTGTGCACAAGCTAGTGCGTCGTCAAGCATAATTTTGTGATCACGTACGTAAACTTTGTAGTTACAGAATATTACTTGTAATGAAAGTGTAAACTGTAAGACCACGGCATCAACAGTTTTCCGCATGGACAGTGCTGCGCGTTCAGCTATACCATTTACGAGGTGTGGTACTTGTTTCCCTTGCATATTTTTGTATTGTGGACCGGTAGGCTCAGCTTCCGGTGATTCCGGTGGGCGAGGCGGCAGCGGGAGGCGCTTCGGGTGCTCATGCACTCGGACCACTGCTCTCGGCTCCTCGCGTCTCCGGGCGCTCCTGTCTGGGCCGGGCAGAATCTTTGGCAGTGAGCGATGAGAGCACTCTTGGTTCCCCGTGGAGAAACGCCCCGCCCCGCCTTACCGGCCCCGGGGGCGGGGAGGGGTGGGGCGTTGTGGGTTCGTTCCACCTTGCCCCACATACGCACCCCGGCCCGGCCAACCACTGCCTCCCCTCCCCCTTCGTCAGTCGCAGGGCCTTCTCTGCCCTCCCACGGTGGCTGCTCCGAACGGAACCCGTCGAAGACGCTGCCTACGCTGTGCACAACTCGCCCCCCACGGCGCGGCCCCCGTGAGGATGCTCGGCTCGAACGTAACGTTTGCGTCGGAGTGGGGCGTTCTCCAGCAGCCTGTTTGTTCATGCACTCGTACTTGTCTTATACGTACCGTACTTCCGGGCGACCTTGTCAACCCATTAGCATGGCAAATGTTGACTAGGCCAATAGCGGCCAGCGCGTTGTGAGGGTTGCGGATGCGACGGGACTTTTCCGAGTTCACACAAAACACGAAAAATAAGATAGAAAGAATAAATGTTCGCTGTAAGAGCTATATATGGCTATATATGGTACCAGCTAAAAATATTACCTCTCTCAGCTAATCTTTGCCTGATAAATGAGCTACTAACGTTTGCTTTACCAGATCGGACGTTTTCCAGGCGCGCTGTTAGGCAACCACGGCAGGTCCATTGTTGCTAACAGTCGCTACCTCTCAGGAACATAGACCTGCTTATGTGTGCCTGCCGGCCCGCTCCAGGAGGAGTGTACTTAGTGTACGCTGTTGGTTTTGCAGTGTAAGCACACACTTCGAGTGTCGCTGCAAGTCTGCGCCCCCCCACCCCCTCTCCTCCCCTGAGGCGCGTGACACGCGAAGCGCAAGACTCTCCAACTCGGTCGCAACTCAAAGAGTAAAAAGTTTGATTTGGTAACCAGCGAGGCGCGGCGCGGGGCGGCGCGACGCCCCCCTCTCCCTCCCTCCCTTTGGAACCGCCACATCGAACCCCGACCCCTCGCATCGCTGCTCTGACAGGCCGAGGGCAGCGGCCGCCCCACGCGGCCCCGCGCACCACCCGAATGGCAACAGCACACTCTCAATATACATTGGTTATACATTGGTTAGTTAGCAGCAACTGGACGATTTCGTGTGGTAGCCGCAACTACACATCATCCGACTTGAACTCATTTTTTCTCAGTTATTATTTAAATCAGTGTCCCATATTTCGGACATGATCTCTAATTTTCGAAAAATGAGTCAGCTTAAAGTAACCACGCCGGTAGACGATGAGAGATGCGAAAAAAATATATCGTCTAGAACTCATATAAATATTCACATAACGCATACCTAGTCTTGCTCCCCTTTTCGGTATCGCTTCGACAATCGTACAACTCTTTCGTGTTGCTTTAAGTGATGTTTTCTCATTGCATGTAATCCATGCGAAATGTATACAAAGTTTTATTCCGATTTTTCGGCTTTTCACTGTGGTCTGCCCGGCCCTGGCGCGGCCCCACGGCCTTAACGCGCCCGTCCCTAATGGAATTCTACTGTTTTGCCTGTTGGCCTTCCGTCCGAACTCTGCAGCTGGCAGCTGCAGGGCGGGAGCAGAGCGGGAGCAGAGCGGGAGCAGAGCGGAGAGACGTGTTGGCGATGCAGCCTGCTGCCTACCGTGCCAGATGCGATAGGGCGGCGAGATGGGAAGAAAGAGAGAAAAGTAAAGGGTTCGACTGGAGGCACCGGTCGATGGCGTGGGGTGTGCCCGGCCTACCCTCCCTACTTTACGCCTATCCTGCCCCGCTGTGCCCCGCTGTGCCCCGCCCCGCCCTACCCCGCGACCGCCATGCCCTTCCCCCGCGGAGACCCTGGACACGTTCCAGGAAGATGTTGCAGCAGGGCAGCCCGCCCCGCGCGGCGCCGCCGGCTGCGCGCGCCATTCTTGTTGATGAGGCTTTCAATCGAGCATATCGAGCGGCCCGCCCTGCCCGGCCCCGCCCGGCCCGGCGACAATGCCTCTCCCCATCCCCTCCCTTTCTCTCTGCCGCCTCCGATGCTGGTCATATCAAAACGCCACTCCGTCCTGCTGTATGTTTCTTTGCCGCGCACAACTTCGAAATTTTTGTACACCTCGTCATTCAGAAACATTCAGGAAAATTCGCAAAATTTAGGTAAAATACAAGTTAAAATTCTCAAACATTCTATAAAAATTCACACAAATTTACGAAATGTGTACACCAAAATTCAGAGTTGTTTCTCCCTTGTTCTTTGCTGATTCATGGCACAGTTGTCTTATAATCTCTCATCACATCACTCTTTGCGAAACAGGACACTTTTCCCGCCCTTAGTGTCCCTCAATATGGTTCCTGACTCATTGCCCCGTCTGCTCTCCTGCCACGCCCCGCCCCGCCCTTCGTCTGACAATCACACACACTCTCGACTTGTTGCCGGCGGGGAGTGGCGGGGTGCTGCGTGGGCGGGGGTCCCCGAGCCTAGTTAGCAGCGCGATGGGCGCTGCTGCAGTGTCGCGGGGATACCAGTTTGGTAGGTGACCGAGGGGCTAATCATTCCTGTACTCTGTTATTCAATTACTGCGACGTCACGTTCTTTTTCATGTGAAAAGTGTCACATTGTTTAAAATGTAATGTCAGATTCTTTTCAACGTGAATCGGCCAGAATATGCGGGCTAAATTTTATTGTCACATTCAAAAGAATGTGACATTAATATTAAAAGGAATGTGACAGTTTTCACATCACTGAAAATCTACGAGTCGTAATTCTCGCCCCCATACGAGTGAGAATTTGAGGGCAATTTTATTACTCTCTGGAGAGTAAGAATTTTTTTCCTCGCCCTTTATGAGAAAGAATTTTGAGACCTCGCCCAAATAAAGTGAGAATTCGTGCTCAAATTAAGTGAGGTTAAAAAATACTTTCTCAAATAGAGCGAGGCTCAGAAGAATCTCGCTCGAAAAGAGTGAGGTTAAAAATTCTCACTCTAATTTAGTATGGAAAAGTGTCCTCTCCCATTTTAGGTGAGAAATTGGATTCAAGGGTTTGCAGTGATGAGAAAGAATGTGACGTCACAGTAATTGAATAGTAGTGCTCCCGTACTGTTAGAATAAACCCTCGGTAAACTACCGCTTTCCGTAAATTTAAATTTGATGCCAGGTCCGGACCGTTATTTTTGTCAACGGCCTCTGTACATTACAGGACTAAGCGTAACTTTGCACAGTTCAGGCTGGAGAGGCTCAACACAGCATTGATCTCACACAACACCAACAGTTTGGAACGGTGACGGTCCGACTGTTCATGAAAAATACGATGCCTACATGTGAGTAACATTCAAACATTCAAAGAAACATTCAAAAAACCCCAAGGTTTTCAATGTACCCCCTCAATAACTCGCACTGTGCGTAGTGCATCACCCCCACCCCTACCCACGGACTTTGCGTTCCGCCCGCAGCGCTCAGGTACACGCAGGGGATCGACGCTAGGCGACGGGCGACGGGTGGGGTGCCACAGGGCAGCCACAGGCGCCTTGCTCGGTCGGTTTGGGGTTGTTGGGACGGCTGTCGGTTGGGTCGGGTAGGGGACCGGGGGAGGGCGAGAGGAAGGGGTACCTTTGTCACGCCTGGGGTGATGGATGGTGCAAGGTGAGGCTGATCACCTAATCACCGAGCACGTTAGTAGTAGAACCCCCAGCGGAGGGGTGATGCGGGGCAGAAGAGAGGGTGAGAGGAAAGGAGAGAGGAGTGACGGGAGCGGACGAGAGAGAAGGAAGAGAGGATAGAGAGGGAGAGGAGACAGGGCGGGAGTCGTGAGCGGGAGAAAGGGAGAGGCTGAGACAGAAGGGGGACGGAGGAAAGGGAGGGGAGAGAGAAGGGGGGACGGAGGAAATGGAGAGAGAGAGAGAGAGAGAGAGAGAGAGAGAGAGAGAGAGAGAGAGAGAGAGAGAGAGAGAGAGAGAGAGAGAGAGAGAGAGAGAGAGAGAGAGAGAGAGATGGAGGGCGGGGGGAGGCTAGAGGAGAGATAGACAGCCGAATAAAGAGGTAAAGTCATGCTGCCTGGTTTCTGCCCGATCACATTATTGCCATGAATTTGACTATTTCGTTTAGTCGCACGGGGAGGGGAGACGAGAGGAGGGAAGAGATAGAGAGAATGATGAAGAGAGGCAGAGATAGCGAAAAGAAGATCTTCTGATGCTGGAGTGCTCTGCAAGTCGTCGGTCTTTGCTCTTTCCGTTACGTCGTGTGGAGCAACTAGGACTGTTTTTTTTTTGTCGGCGGAGGCAAGGAATGGGATGACAAATAACGAAAAATTCCACTTTTCCCGGGAAAATACATTTTCTTCCGCGAGAGTGGCATCTGTGAGATTGCCATGGCAATCGCATTTGGGAAGGATTTGGCTGCTTCTTCAGCTTACATAGAAATTTATTCGCAATTGCGAACGATTTTGTTCTCAAGACAAAGGAATTCGTTCTCACTTACGAAGCAGCCACAACTGCTCGCAAGGTAAAATCAGTGCGCCGTATAAGCACTCTACGTCTGATACTACTTGTAAGTGTGAGGCTGATGAACAGTTTTGATCTCGGTTTTGATTCCGCTGTACGTAACGGAACGACGGTTCAGTGTTCTTCGCTCTCTCCGAGTGCAGGCGGAGCCGAGCTGACGCTGACGTCACAGCCGTGCACTTTGCTGCGTCCGGAACGGGACGAGACGGGCCGGGGGCGGGGAGTGGAGTGGGGAGCAGAGTGGGGAGCGGAGTGGGGCGCGGTGGAGAGTTGGGGGCGGCGTTGCATCGCCCCGCATCGACCGGCCCGGCCTCCATCTCTCCAGGAACTGTAGTAAACGCAGCGAGCGGAACAGAACGGAACAATAACGGCCTCCCGCAGAGAAGCCAGGCCAGTCGCACAGCGCTTCTAAGAACTCGCGGGCAGAAGTTTTACCATCACTAATCTGCTGCTCAGAGCGACTGGACCTATTCTGAAAATCTATCACTGCGGGACACTCGCACTGTTACGGTGGTTGAACAGTAGTACATGGCGGCAGATTTTTTGTTCTGTCCTGTGTTGTACCATTGTCGTGCTGACACATTTCCTTGATTCCCCTCTCCTAATCGAAGGAAATTTCTCATGTATTTTTTGGTATTTTTCTTGTACTGTAGATAAGTATTTTGATGACTCACTTAGTATTCTCATGTATTTCCTTGAATTTTTGCGTATTCCTTGTATTTTCTTAGAAATACAAGTGGATTTCTGCGTACACGATATTTTTTTGAGTTGGTCAGCCCTTTCTTCTAATTCCTCTGAACGAGAGGCAAACTTATAGTGTGAACGTTTTACAGTGGGCGAAGTGGGCATTTTTGGAGGGCGCGGTTTATCAGACATTAAGTGCCGTGTCGTGCTGCGCCACTGCTGCCTGTGTTTCAACCCAAAACACCGGCCGGCCCGCTCTCACTGCTGGCCCGGACCCCGGCCCGCCCCGGCCCGCCCCGGCCCGGCCCGCCCCGCCCTCCACGCAATTCCCGACCTCGCCCCACTCCTCTACACCCCGCCCCGCCCTCATTACCTCCTAATTGCTTCACTGCGTACCGACTAGCCAGTTCTCCTCTTCCCCTCCCCGTCTCACTTTACCGCTCCTCCGTTTATTTTATGCTATCCCCCCCCTCCTCCTCTGTTGCGAACACTGTTTTTGAAAAGGCAATGAAAGTTATACATTTTGTGGCTTTTGGTTAAAAAAAAAAACACCACATAAATTGCTTCTCCAGCCGGTTTGATTATCGGTTTTAGTTCCAGCCCAATGGCTATGCCTTTTTTGGCGATAAAGTGGAAAACAGTAAAATCGACGCCAAATTACTTACCTATTCCTGTTCTCCGAAAAATGGAAATGAGTGAACCATTGACAAATTTTGCTATTGAAGGTTTTTTGCCGCTCAAACTGATTAAAGTGTCTTTGCGAGAAGGTTTTGGGGTACTTTTGCGATCTGTTTTGTTTTGTTCATCCCTTTAAAAGGCAATGGATACTGGGTTGGTAACAGACCGACTCATTTTCTCTGGGAAGGCCATGGAAATCACTTGCC
The DNA here is from genome assembly GCA_029379305.1 of Frankliniella fusca. Lineage (NCBI taxonomy): Eukaryota > Metazoa > Arthropoda > Insecta > Thysanoptera > Thripidae > Frankliniella > Frankliniella fusca. Next base: position 164,570 of record JAHWGI010001270.1, on the reverse strand, counting down.
TCTAAAATGCAGTTGATCACCAAAAAGGCGCTTATTGTTGCCACAAAAGGAAAGGATGTCATAGGCGAAAGACAGCAATGATCGTTGCCTTTTGGGAAACAGTGTGAACGCTCGTTCCTCTGCCTACCAGCAACCCCCCCCCCACCTAACTAACCCCCCCTACAACCCCACTTCTCGTCCCTCTGCCACTCCTCCTGACCTCTTGTCCCTCTGCTCCCCTCCTCTCGTTCCTCTGCCCCCCCCCCCCCCGCTTGTATCTTCTTTCCTTCCCTTCCTCTCGTTCTTCTGCCTGCCCCCCACCCCCACCCCAAACCACGTCCCTCCTCCCAGCATTCTCTTTCCGATTGCAAACCGGGCAAACGGAGCGCCGAGCCGAACGCCGAAAGTAGTCATTAGCGTGCACTGAGAGGCTAGCTATCTTTGCATTTATTTTGTAGGAAAAGGGGAAGAAGGGGATGGGGAGAGGAGGAGGGGGAGTTTAGAGGGGTGTGTGGGGGGGGGGCAGTGCTAGGCGAGGGTGAAGTGAGGGGTGGGCTGTGTAGAGCAGCCTGCCGGCCGCGGTGTGCCGGGCCGTGAAGGAAGCGGTCGGACCCGAGATGAATTCCTCTACGTCCTCTGCCGTGACTTATTCATAGCCTTGGTCTTTTTCTCCTTCTCCATGGTCACCTTGCCCCTGGGTGTAGGCGAAGGTGGGGCGTGGCGGAGGGTGGATCACATGCACCATTATTTACGGCCCACCTTTACAGCGGGGCCCGCGGCGGGGGTCCGGATAGGGTGCGGAGTGGTTGGGTGGGCGGGGCGGGGCGGGGCGTTGAAGGCTTAATGTCCATGGGAGCACTATGGGCCTGGGCGGAGCTGTGCCGGCCGGGCGGGGCGGCTTCAGTTCAAGACTATCGCTAGGTTATAATAACAGGTTATGGCCGCCCTTCCCGCAACCTTACCCCCCCCCCCTCCCGCTCCCGCCTTTCCTCTTAAGGCCTGGTGGTGCCAGGGGGTAGGGGGTGGAGCTGTAGCTGTTCTCCCCGCACCGTGTGGTGAAATGAGGTCTCTTTCTGGAAGATCCTCATCCCTGTAGTGTTGTAGAAGTCAGATTTCATTTCTGGTCCGCGTGTATAGCAAATTGATTCTGCATCTTTGAATCAAGCTGATATTCGCCAAAATGACGTAGAATAACACCGAGAAAACCGATTTCTCGATCTAGAAGCACGTTCTTCTCGATTTACCAACGTTCTCGTCTTTTTTTTCCTTTTTTTCTTTTGCTTTTTCTTTTTATTTTAGACTGTTGTGCTTGTTTACGGAGAAAATTACTACGATCGAGAACTCAGTTTTCTGGGTGAAGTCCTGGTATCTATTTTTTGATGAGAAGAGAGAATATATGTATATATTTCTCCCTGCTCGTTTTTACGCATGTGTTACCTTTACCAATCCTCAACGTGAAAGCGAAGCGCTGCTGTGTGGTGGGGTGGGGAGCGGGATGGAGGCCGAGGCGTGCAGCAGGACAATGTACTCCAGCGGCTCGGATGATCACATGGCGTCCGCACCGCCATGGACTACTGAGATGCCTAATGCATAGGTCACATGGCCGTGGAGGTAAGTAGGGGGAGGGGCAGTACCGGACCGACCAGCGTGCGGAGCGGGGCGAGGCGGGGCGAGGCGGGGCGGGGCGGGGCGGGGCGGGGCGGGGCGGGGCGGGGCGGGGCGGGGCGCGGAGGGGCCAATGGTCATCGGTCAGAATGGCACTGCTGCTCTCAGGGTGGTTCCCCTTCACGTCAGATCCAGTCCCACCGACATTGAAAAAACACAACAGGAGCCCAAGTGAATGACGGGCGGACCGGGGCGGGGGCAGGGTATATTGGGCCTGGCGTGTGGCGGGGAGCGCTGGATTAGGATTTGGGAGAGGGGCTGCCTCTGCCTGGATGTTGGGCTGAACTCGTCTGGCTAAGTGCCTCTCTCTCTCTCTCTCTCTCTCTCTCTCTCTCTCTCTCTCTCTCTCTCTCTCTCTCTCTCGTTCGCTCGTTCCCTTTTTCTTCGTCCTCTCTTTGTTGCTTCACTTCGATCCAGCCGGCAACCGAATAAAAAATTAGATTTCATATAACAAATAGGTAAGATTTTGTTCTTTAAGTTGTCATTGTGTCTCTGTTTAAGCAATATGATAGTCTCACTGAAGTATTTCCAGAATTACCAGAAACACTCTCTCTGCATTTAAAGAAGAAAAAAAAAAAAATCATAAACAAGGTCTTCAAATTTATCGATTTAGGCACTGAAACATGCCTTTTAATCCTGTATGACCATTTTATCGTAATCCTGTCTATGTAGGTATTTAGAGTGCTGCTCCCTAATACCTTTCAAAATTGCCAAGCAACACGCACTTTGTTCTTCCTTTTGTAAGCCGGGATCCTTTCTCAGCGTTTTGATTCAAAAAGTACGAGTCTGATCGAGGTCAATACGTTTTCACTGACTCGACAGAACTGCCGCGCTCAGCTCGAAAAATCGACGTCCCCGCTCGAATCTCTCTGGCTCTGCGCTGCGCACCGCCAGGTGGCGCTGCAGTCCCCTATCACATACCGCCATCTTTTCCCCCCATCTGGCTTTTAATTAAAGTTGGGCTGTTAGGTGGAGTTACGCCACCGCGCGGCGCGCGGCCGAGTCCCGAGCCGAGGATGCCGAGCGATGCTGTTGGCGTTGCGCCAGCTGGGGGTTGGAGGGGGGGATGGAGGGGGGGGGGCGCAGGTGCGAACCAATCAAGGTACCGCGGCGCGGGGCCTGGCCAGGGCCGCCGGGCCCACGGTTACATCACTTCGCCGCCCAAGATGGGAAAATGTATTCCGCGAAGCAAAAGGGGCGGGGCGGGGCGAGAGAGGAGAAGAAAGAAAGAAAGAAAGAAAGAAAGAAAGAAAGAAAGAAAGAAAGAAAGAAAGAAAGAAAGAAAGAAAGAAAGAAAGAAGAAAATGAAGAAGAAGAAGAAGAAGAAGAAGAAGAAGAAGAAGAAGAAGAAGAAGAAGGAGGAGAAGGAGAAGAAGAAGAAGAAGAAGACAAAAACAGCGCCGGCCGGAAAGAATCAAATTTTGCGGCCGCGTTGTTGCATTATGGATACGGCAGCGGCGAGCTGGACGCAGCCCGCGCGTCGGGCCGGGTGGCGATGGCTGGGTGGGGCAGGGCAGGGTAAGGCCGTGAATGGAGCGATTTGTGCCAGTGTGGTTTGTGACCCTCTTCCGCTTGACCGCCCAAAGCGTAAGGCTCGTTGACTGTCGGCATGCCGAGTGAAAAGAGGTAGAGGAAAAGAGAGAAACACGGGGAAATGGGGAAGACAGACAGACAGACAGACAGACAGACAGACAGACAGACAGACAGACAGACAGACAGACAGACAGACAGACAGACAGACATATAGAGACATAGAGAGAGAGAGGGAAAGGGAGGGAGGGAGAGAGAGAGAGAGAGAGAGAGAGAGAGAGAGAGAGAGAGAGAGAGAGAGAGAGAGAGAGAGAGAGAGAGAGAGAAGAGGGGGAGGTGGAGAATCTGCTGTCCACCAAAAAGCGTGCGATAGAAAGGGCAAGTAGTCCTGTGAGTCCTGGCTCCCTCTGCCCCGCCCCGGGGCTGTGGCATTGCCAGATGGCTGCAGAATAGCAGCCCAATAGCAGTCCACAGCTGTGCGGGGCGAGCAAAGCCCACACTCGGCTTGGACCGGTGGGGCAAGGATCAAATATCGCCCTCATGCGGAGAGGTGGGTGGATGTGGTGATGCGGGGTGCGACGGGACGGGACGGGGCGGGGCGGGGCGGGTCGAGCACAGCCTGTGTCCGGATATCAGCGATTCTGCTGGCGGGCCGGGCCGGGCCGGGGCCATCGCCCCGCCTCGCGGCATGCTGCTTGCCGATGATGGCCTGGCTGCTACCGGTGTGTCCCACCCCGCCCCGCCTCACCCTTACCTACCCACATCCTATCCAGCCTGATACGGAGCCTGGTGCTCCAGATCGCACATCGCCAGGTTGAATTGATCCCCACCCGGACGCGGTCCACCCCGCTCCATCCCGCATCGCTCGGGGCCAAGGGGCGGCGACCATCCCATTGCATTCGCTATACGACCCGCCACACACACACTTGCCTGGCATTTGCCACAGTTCTGCAGAAAATGTCCAATTTTACCATTGCGTCGTCCTGCCGAGTCTCCAAGTGTGACTCTGACATGTCTGTTTGAATCGAGGGGGACTTTTGTACACCGCGTCATTCAGAAAAATTCAAAAAAGTTCAGAAAAATTCAGGAGATATTCAGGAAAATTTAGGAAAATTCGGGAAGATTAAGGAAAAAAAATGGTAGAATTGAGGTGAACTTTCACAAAAATTTTATAAAAATAATTCACTAAAATTCACAAAATGTGTTCACCAAAACTCAGAGTTGTTTCCCCTTCGGTTTGACTGATGTGAATGGATATCCTATGTACAAGTTGCACGTTTCCAGGAACGAAGGGCGCTGTTCGTGTCGAATCGACGTATTTTAAAATCGACGACCTGGGATGTGATTGCCGGTAGAGTTGTCGGACAAAGATTACACAGGATTATACGAGAGTGGTGGAGTGGACCCCTCGATGTTCAGCACTCGGGGGTCAGGCATGCGCATGCGCGCTTGTGCATTTTCCCAATTCCCTCACCTCACCGCTTGTTCTCTGTGTGTCTGCAGGGGCTGCGGGGCAACGCCACGGACGCTTGCGAGGAGCACGACCCGTGCCAGCACGGAGGAATCTGCATCTCCACCGACAGCGGGCCCATCTGCGAGTGCAGGAACGTGGACTACGAGGGCACCTACTGCGAGAAAGGTAAGCCCACGTGTTTAGCCGACACCTGCACGGTGAGCCTTACATGGTAAGGCTTACACAATCTGCTAAGCGTCCGCTTAATTGAATACCGCTGGCAATGAAGACCTGTGCAATGACGTTTTTAAATTTTAGCTATCACTATATAATTGTCTATGTCAGGCCGGTTTTTGTAATTTTCTGTAACTAATCCGAAGTTATGGCATCTATACCTGCTGTATCTTTGTTTTACCCGTGTTAATTAGCATTGTCGCCGCTCTTTGCAGTGTCGCCCCCCTCCCCTTTTTCCACCGGCGCCCCACACGAACGCCCGCGCAAGGCGGTACGGCGCTGCCTGTGGCGGCCGGTCCGCAAGAGAAGGTTCGAGCAAAATGAGGAACTCGCTTCCCTTCCCTCTTGGCTTTCGAAGCGCGTACCGCCGGCCCCACTCCTCCCCGTACAACAAAAGCTGTGTGAGCGAGATTTTTGCCTCGGGTTTTATAGAGAACATTTAATCGGGAGAGGAGGGAGGCGGGCCTGTGTGCCTCCATCACTATAGAAAATGACTTTGTAAACTGAAACAGTTTTCGTGAATTTTGATTTGCAAACTAAATTATAAACTTGCGATTTGTATCGTTACGAAGCCGATTCTTTGAACGCGTTTAAAATTGAGGAGGTAATAACAATGTTCTAATTATTGTACAAGTTGATATCGCAACTGTACGTACTACATTTGTCATGGAAAAATTTCCCGTAAGGCCCACAAACATTTCTGAAAGTGCGTTGGGTACATGGACTCAGATTAGTAAAGCGTGGCCGGTCGGGCGAGACGCAGTACTGCTTGGTCAGCTCTGGCTGTGCGCCTGGACGCACAAGAAGGGGAAGAGAAAAAGGGGGGGGGGGGGGGGGGGGGGGTTCGCTCGGAGGTCTCAGCGCGATTGGGCAGAGCTGGGGATACGACAGCGCGCTGCAGTGGGGGCAGACCGCAACCGGTACACTCACTTAGGTACTTCGCGGTACACCTCGGTCCGCAGGCGAGGGGGTCGTGACTAGTGCAATCATGTGTACACAATAATAGATGCAATATTTGCAATCAAGCTAGAACGAAGAGCCCGAAGAAAAATACATGATTGCGGTTATTTGATGACGCACTCAGTGAAATACATTTACAGTCCTACACTCGTCGAATGTAGTCGTACCCAGAAGCAAATCGCGGCAGTAATCGCTCTGTGAAAAAAAAAATTAGTAAATTAGTAAATATACGACTTTTTTGTAATTTGTGACTACGACACAGAAAATTCTTACTCGTCGAAGAAAATTAAGTCGACACTTGGTGAAAAAAAAAATTATCCCAACAATTACAACTGGAAGTTGTAGCTTCACAACATTTATCATGTAAAATTTTCCGGTAACCCTTACGAATATTTTTCCTCAGTGGCGTGAGTTTCAACCGTTCACGTAACTGTGAGTTTTGTCTGGGAGTCGGAAGGAAAGGGGGGGGGGGGGGCGGGGCAGTCTCTGCAGCATTGCAGCATGAGCCACAATGGAACCAGCGACACTGAAAAATGATTGGTTGTGCTTATAGGATGTGAGGATTTGGAGAGTGTCGCGGTCGAGTGGGGTGACGGGTGCGGGTGGGGTTAAACCCACCGGAGGTGGGGAAGAGGGGAGGTCAGGGATAACCGCCTCCGCGGTGGACCAGGAGATACTGCTGTTGCGGGTCAGCACCGAGCAAATCCGGCTGGTTGTGGGCGCCACGCCCTCCCCCCGCCCGGCACAGGCTGACTCCAAGGAGAAACGAGGACAAAGTGGCGGTGGGGCTCGCAAACCCACAGGCGCACCCACTTTTAGCCAATCCCCCCTCCCCGCCCTAGCAAGGTTTGCAGCAAAAACACAAATGATCCGTTGAAACTTGTTCGGATGTTTTGGTATATCTGAAATATTTCAAATTGTTGGAAGAGGTTGATGTTGAAATTTTAGTGTTAGAAGAAATATTTTTGGAATCGATGGACACGAAAGCGTTTCGGGTTTTGTGAGATATCGCGCAGCATGTTACGCGAGATACTTGTTCTGGCGTGCATTGCATATCCCCAGTCCTACGGAAGACGGATGAATATGAGAATCTAATGAACAAAGTATGAAAAATTCACGACTCCGATTGAAGAGCAAGGGATTGGAATGGAGACCAAGTAACGAAGCACAAAGTGATCGTTACAGCAGCACCGTCGTTATCGGTCTCGTTAGGCTACGGTTGCCTCGGCTGGGCAGAGGGAGGTGGGGGCTGCGTCTTAGCCGACGTGCCTCTGGAGATTGCAGCGTCCCCCACCCCATCCAACTCCACCCCAGCCCCTACAACAGGTTCATTAATTACCGACGGTTCATCCCCGCGCCGCCCTACCCCTCACTCCGCCCCGCTCCTCCACGTCACTCAAACGCCAGGAATAAACCACAAGCACACAAGGGAGTTATTTTCAAAACGTGACGCCGCCGCTGGGCTGCTGCGGGGGTGGCTCACCCACAGAGGTTGAGTATAGGGTGGGGGTGGATGCCCCGTGGAAGGGAAAAAATAGGGTGAGCTGGAAATCGTAGAGGGTTATACTTCGACCGTTCGTATACAGAGAGCTAAAGGCGGGCGCCGAAAGAAAAATGTTAGCCAAGGTAACGCCCTGATTTGCCATAAAATTAACACAAAATCTTGCCATAACTACCGTTTTTCAATGCCAATTATTTATGGCAACCAGGATGCCGTAACTCGTTATGGCAAATAAAATGCGATACATTTTACAAAGAGAAAATATTTCAAAACGAATAGTGCGATAACTTTTTATCGCAACACGAAAGCGATAACTTTGTTATCGCAATTCATTTTGCAATACTTTTCTTTAAATAAAATGTATCGCATTTTACGTGCTGTGACAAGTTATGGCATCCTGGTTGGATTAATAATGGGAATCGCAAAATTGTAGTGTGACTAAATTTTTGTAGTCGGTATAGCAAACTGGATTGCAATGCGAATAAACATTAGCTACGGCCTTCGCTATCTCAGCTATTTTACAACTGTGACTGCCATAAGGACTGTCACTGCAAGTCACGGTGATTCACCGATGCCTGCATTGACACACACCGTAGCTTACCGTGAAAATTCACCCTGAGGCACAGAGACGACTATGCAGCTCTGCAAGGTCTATCTATAGTTCACGGTGGAATTCACCTCTAGGTTTTTGACGTGTACGCCTACCTGAACCGCGATGACAGAGGTGACGCGCAGAGTGAACAACGCTGTAACGCTGTCCGATGCTCCACGGCGTAACGCTTCACACTTACACTCGAGTGAATCATTCAGGAGCCTATGACGGGCGAGACGGGGCGGGGCGGCTGAGGGCGGATTGCGCAGCTGTCACTTCCGAACGGCGCTGGAGGAATGAGCGACCCCCTCTCTTCACGTCTGGTTTATTTCCGACGTGAACAATTTTCATGCATGGTTTAAGTGATCACTGGATAGATGCACGCCAGACTGCGTCTCCAGTAACAGGCCTCTCGATTTCTCGCGGAACTTGACGCGCCTACCCAACATCAAGCTAGGCTTGCAGCCGCTTGCAGCGCTAGTCGTTACTCTACATGATTGTGTAACGCGATGGGTAATAGTCCATTTATTGTGTTACGTCTCGAAAGACAGGCATTATGGAAAGATTTGCGCTGAAGCAGCTACACTGTAATTGAGGGGTACACTCTGAGAGTACGCCTTAGGCGTCTGCTATTGGAAACAGAGCGCTTTAAGGCGTTGTCTCAGACATACCTAGAACTGACTAACCGTTTCGCAAAACGTTACTCTTCCGCCTAGGATCACAATTTGAAAATAGTAACCGCTGAAGACACTATTAAAATGTGCATGATTTTTTTTCTTTTCAGAGTAATTAGGTATATAAATTGATTTTCGGCAGGGTCAGTTTTGACGACAGAAAGCTTATTTCTGGCCAGAAAAAAACTACGTTAAAAAGTCTCTCTCAGGAGGTCGGTGTCCGGTGCCGAAAGCCTAACGCTCTGGAAATCCAAGTGTACGAATGTCGCAAAATTCACACGTTTAAGTGGCCAAGTGAAGGAATGAATCCTCACACACCTACAAGTGTGCGACATTCACACACTTGGGTTTCCAGTGCGGTCGGGCTCAATCGGTCAGTACAGGCGTTTTGCATGCAGAGCTCTGATGCGCACAAGCACATGCTAAGCAGCCAAACATTGAACTTTTTTTTCCCTTCTTATCTTTCTTTCTTTCTTTCTTTCTTTCTTTCTTTCTTTCTTTCTTTCTTTCTTTCTTTCTTTCTTTCTTGCGCAATTTAATAATTGAATACGCAAATAATTTGTGTCCCTCTCTATAGCTTTCTCTCTCTTTGTACACAGGATGTGTACTATTTCAGAGATTAACGCCCCAGTGCAGCTGGTGCGAACTGCGAACTAGCACTCTTCTCACGCGTAGACCCCTGCAATCGGTGAGCTAGGCCACACCGCCGCGCTCACGAGTGTGGCGGGTCTGCCTACCTAGCAGGCGATCACCCACGGTCGTGGTGGTGGTGGTCGCCCGGCCCAGGCCCCGCACCAGGGTGTAGGAGGAGAAGGGGGTGGGGGAGCCGCAATGGCCTCAGCAGGGCGCCGCCCTATGCAGGCGAGGCCCGAGGGGAGGGGTCGTCAACTGCCTTTCGCCATGTACAGAGGAATATTGGTATTACTAATACCCAATATAAGAGCAAGATCTACCCTCTAAGTACGTGCTGAATGAGTGCGTCACAACAGATAATTAACGCTGGTCCAACAGTTGTGTTACGCAACATAGCTTACTAAAACACATACATGGAATTTTGTAATTCTCGGAGAACCACAAGTCTTGTTTAAAAAAATACTCTCTTAATTTTCTTGGAGTTTTCTTGATTTTCGAAGTTACAGCCTAAGAAATCAAACAACTAACTCACACTGGAGCCAAGATTTAGAGCACATTCTGACTGTCTGCTTGTGGAAACCACATGCGTTTGTCTGAAATTACAATTAAAAGTGAAAGGTCTCAATTTTCATAAGGAAGAGAATCCAAAGGACGACTTGTCTAATTTATAGAGTGACATATTTGAAAATCTTTTGCCTACAGATTCACTCATACGTTTGTTTTCTGATGGCTTTTTCCTCTCATCCCCTTTTCGGTCGCTCTCGTGACCAAGTCAGAATGTGCCGTGATCGTAATGACAGCGACCTGACCTGCGGCCCCGCCCCGCCCTCTCCCTCATCCCCTCCCCCGCGCCCGCACCCGCACGACCCGCCCCCTACCGTGTTCGGTCACATATGGTGTTGCCCTGCCCCTGCCGTGTCCGTGATGAGGCGGGGACCTCCTTCTCATGCTGGCAACGTCCGGAGGAAGCGTCCCCGCCCCGCTCCGCCCTCTCCGATAACGCCCCCACCCTACGCACACATCCGGTGTATTCCCCCCCCCCTCCCACCTCGGGCCTCGCGCACGGATGAACCATACGGCACCTGCTGGGCTCGGGGGATGGGGGTGAGGGAGGTGTAGGTCGGGAGGAAGCGAAAACTTTGTTGAGGAGAGTGTAACCGAGCGGCGAACGGGCAGAGAATAAGAAGCGCGCCCGTTCCTCCCCCCTCTGCCTCCATCCCATGATCGCCCCCCCCCCTTCCTCCCGCCCCCCTACCCTACGCCTCTGGGCGGGACGGCCGAGCACGGCACGGGCCGATTTATATAACGGAGTGGGATAACTCAGTAAGCACTGAAAGTCTAACAGTGAACATTACACGCCGTATGTAAAGTGCCCATGGCGTGCTCACAGTATATGGTGTGTATAAGGACTGGCTCATAAGTGTAAGCGAGCCTTGCACACATATAGAATGTGTGCATTGAGATATTAGCGTATGTTCAACAGTATGACCGATATGCATCACGTTTTGCGCACTTAGCACGGCACACTTCACATTTTCTCTTTCGGGGGCGCCTGGTGGCAGGTCTGCAACAGTCATAGGGAATGTTCCCACAATTCCCAAAACCTCTGAACGCTAAAGAGTCCACATAACTCTCGGCAGCGCCAAGAACGACCGGGACCAGCTCCGGCTCCGTGCCCCCATTCCCCCTCGCGGTAGCTCGATGAACAGAGTCGCTGGTACAGGAACTGATCAGCATTGGATCGGGGCTCTAACCCCCGTGGGTCTGTTTAGGATATCCGTATTCACCAACTGCAGAGGTCGGCACTATACCTGATCGTGGAGGCACTCTCTGTCCCGCTCGCACAGCGTCCCGGCCTTGAGTCCGAGTCCTCCTCCGCGCGGCCCCGCCCCGCCCCGCCCCGCCCCGCCCCGCCTAACAGTGTCGTGTCTCACGGGTTCGCGGGCGCGCGTGGCTTCATATGTGGTCCCCCTCTGCTCCGCTCCTCGATCCGCTAGGGATGAGGAGGGGAGGGTAAAGGGGCGGAGGAGAGAGTGGAGCCCTCGGTCCGGGCGACTCGAAAGAAGGGCACATCTAGCTCGGCCAAGTGATCCCCCGGGACCCGCTGGCTGGGCTGGGTTGGGCTCGGCACGCTGCTGGTGGCTGAGGCCGGCTGAGACCGGCTGAGGCCCGGCCCAGCCTCGCTCCGCGTCCTCCGAGGCCTGCAGGCCTGCTGCTCCATCCCTGCCGCCTGCCGCCTCCCGCCTCCGGGCCCATCGGCCCGGCCCGGCCCGGCCCGGCCCGCCCGCAGGCCGTGGCAGAGCCGGACTGGGCAGGGCCGGAGTCCCAAGTCTTGGACTCCTCCCCCCTGCCACCTCCCCAACTCTTAGGAAGCACCACCGCCACCCCGCTCACGTACACTGTTCGAAACCTCTGCGAACAAACGTTTAAAAAAAAAGAAAAAGGAAGTTTCTCAAATGCGAAACATTTGTTCGTCTTTAGTTTTTACGTGGAACTTTTTCTTCGCCAGGTTTTAGCACTGTAGTTGGTAGTATATTGCACAGCTGCATAGCGTCGACCGCGACAGGCTGTCAACCTATTCCGAGCTTGGATCCGCACTCTGCCACGCCCAACGACGCTCCACCACTTTGTATATTCACGATATTCCAAATTACGATTGACGAATGTTTCGGCTCTTAAAATATGTGACCCGACGCTGTATTACGCTCCAAAATTTAACAGATTTGGCCAAAGTCAGGCATAAACGGGCAAAAGCAGCCCAAAACGACCCAAAAATGAGTTAAGTATGGAGAATTGCGGCCATTATGCTTCTAATACGCACACTATTACGCCTTTATTACGGATAGAGTGACCCGACCAATACGAGAGTGCATGCCCCCTCGGAATTTGAGTTGTAAGTTAACGTCAATTATTAACTGACTCTTACTCGGAATTTCATTTTAATTCGATATGTAGCGATATGTAGTGCTTACAATTTAACGAATTGATTTCTCAATTCCATTTCGCGGAAATTTTTTTCCCGCAAACCCTGTGACTATTATTTTGCACAATGACCACGCTGTGCTACGCTCCACCACGCTCCGCCACTCGCCACCACGACGTTTCACCACGCTGTACTGTCAGGTGCTGCCCCGCGATTTGCTCGTCTGCGCTCAGTTTTAAAGCAGTAGTGATTACTCGTCTAGCTAGACTCCTGCTGCTGAGGGCGCGGCTGCAACCCCGCTCTACGCGAACAAGAAACGCGATCGCCTTCCTTTCTCCGAGAAACCTTGTTGCGGTGAATTTCATTTCGTCAGCCATTGCAGCACTCCGTATATAGCTTTGCGTGCGTTTTCTTTGTCACCTGCGGTGTATGAGCTTTGGTGAACCACATATATAGCATTGCTGTTGTAACTTATAGCGACTTATAGTTCCGCAGAATTCAGCCCACGGCGAAATTCACTGTAAGCTTTTGTTAGAGAGGAGTAACTGACTACCTCCCAGTCGCTCAGTTCCTTATTACGCCAGCCAGTGGAGACGGAGAGGCGTCGTTATACGCTAAGGAATGGTTGACACCGAGGTCGACACCTTCGTCGACACTATAACTCACCTTCCTCACTCACTCGCGCTCGCGCACTCACTTTCTTACTCAATCACTCACTCTCCCCCTCCCCCCGGGAGAGAGAGAGAGAGAGAGAGAGAGAGAGAGAGAGAGAGAGAGAGAGAGAGAGAGAGAGAGAGAGAGAGAGACCGTTTTATGGTGCTCTGCACAACCGCACCGCACCATGTCTCCTCGGGCCTAGCTGGCTAACGGCGACCCAGTTTCCAGTGGAGGGCCGCAGGGAGAGGTGCTGGGATGCGCGGGGTAGGTGGGGAGGGGGAGGGGCTGACGGAGAGGGTGGCGCTAGGCCTGTGGAGGGTGGCGGTACGCAGCGCAGAGACCCAAGCCAGCCGGTGCCCGCAACGGCATTTTAAACAAACACTCAGTTTTTTTTTTTAAAGGAAGGCGTTTTTATTTAACTAATAATGCGGAAAAGAGAATGCTGAATTTGCTTGACCTGCCCTTCAAGCACGCTTCTGTTGACGGCGTGGCGGGGCGTGGTGGGGCGGTGCGATGCCCGGCTGGTCCAAAGCTGCGTCCAGACAAGCGGGGTCTCTTGGGTCTCTTGGGTCGCTGGGCCGTTGGACTGCAGTGTAAGAGAAGAAAAACGTTGGTTTGAATGCGGAGTGCATTGCATGTAAAGGTTCCCGGTACCGGATTGGAGCGGTGTGAATGGCTATCTTCAATAGAGAATTGTACCGGTAAATAAAATGAAAATATAAAAAAATAATTGTAATTGTTAGCGATTAGCAGACGACATGAATCGTATATTCACACTCAGCACACAGCGCGCATGTTTTCTTCTAATACACTGCTCTCCGGCGGCCCAGCGACCCAAGCGACCCAAGCGACCCGCTTGTCTGGCCGCAGCTCGAGTGACATGAGACCGCAGCACTCCTCCCTTCCCTCCGTCACTGATGGCTCCAACGCCCCCGCCGTCCCAACGTACGACCCCCTCCACCTTCTTCCCCATTCCTCACCTCTTCGTTCGGACGGGCCGCCGCCGCCGCCGCGCCCAACCTCCAAGTTTGGATGGTTACGCGCCAACAACTTGCAGTGCTGCGCCGCTGCGGCGCTGCTCGCCTCCCCTCCTCCCCGGCGGCCACCAGCGAATGCTCGGCACGTGGTGGGGCCGGTGGGGCTGGTGGGACGTGGCGGAGCGTGGCGGGGACCTGCGGGGTGCGGGCGGCTGAGCAAGTTCTGCCCCCTATCACCGAGTGAAGGGGTAGGAGGCAGGACGCGGCGAGATAGAGTCGAACCCCAGCCCATCCTTTGCCAAGCCATCGCTCACTTTGTGCGAAAGGATAGGAAAGGGCCTCCCAGCCCCCTACAGTCCTCCGCCACCTCCTTCCCTTCCCCTGTTATTGCCTCACTGTACCGAGCCACACCGCGCCACGCCCCGTCCTGACGCGGCATATCGAATGGAGCGCACAACGAGGCGCGGTTGGGCGTTGCTGGGTCCTGGCCACTGGGCCTCCTGTGAGAGGGACGCAGCAGTAGGGCAAGTGCCTGGTGTTAGCTGGGCAAAACCTGTCGAGGAGTCGCCCTACGCGAGGCCAGAAGGGCGTACACTGTGAAAAATAGTCGTAAGTTTACGGGAAAATTTTCCACGAAGTGCATAGTTTCAAAGAGACAATTACCAATCGTAAAATTACAAGCACTACATATCGGCTTGAAATTCATTCACTAGCAAAAAAGGTCCGTCGTAAATTTACAACATATTTCGTAAATCACGATTTACAAAATTTATCGTATATCTACAAAGATATTTTTCACGGTGTAGGAAAGATTTTGTGGTTCGGGGGTCGCATCGCGCCCGGCCCGGTGCTCCTAACAGGTAAAAAGAAAATATAATGAAAAATGCCTCTGTACTCAGGACAAGGACGCTGGAATCCAAAACGTGTTCGCGGATCGTGATTTTACTTTTACCTACAATGTGTATGTATAGAACGATAACAATCTCTCTCTCGCACATCCGCAGAACAAAAAGTTAGTTTGATAGGAGGTCTGGGTAGAGATGAACTGAGGGGGAGGGGTAGTGATGAGAATGGATTATGCAACCCGCGCTGCGCTGCTGTGGGATTGGCTGGAAGAGCGGAGCAGCAGCGCAGCTGCGGGGCGGGGCGGGCAGCGGGGAAGGCACGGCAGAACGGGATGAGCACGGTGGGCGCGGGGCAGGGCGGGGCGGGGCGGGGCGGGGCGCAGCATCAGGGAGATAGGTTGTTATCGGAAACGAGCTATTAGCCCGGGGGACTTGCAGAGAAAATCGCGACGTTTGTGGCGCTGTGCTCCACCCTGCCCTGCCCTGTGCCGCCCCGTACCGCCCCGCCCCACCCCGCCCCGCCCCGCCCCGCGCACTCTGCTATTCGATCGGCAAATGGGGCGGGGTGAGTGTCGTCTCGTAGCCTAGAGCAGAGCCACAGAGCCAAAGGAGAAAAAAGAAGAAAAGGGAAAGAAAACAACAGTATTTTGGGGGAAATAATATGCTGATTATATTTTCACCTCGTAAATCTACTGCTTGCCTCAATCTCTTGCGAGCTTCTTGAGCTTTTCGCTTTTCCCCCCTTTCAGTGAGAGGTATTCTTTATGTATTGCCAAGGGCTAGTTGATTATATATTTTACAGGGCAGCGCAGTCATCATAGTGATTCACATCAGATTTTCATGGTATAACTTAGGAATCGCGTAGTGAAAAGTTTAAAGTGCACACAACTCAGACATCACATATTCGCAAACATAAATTTACTCACGCACACGCTTGTGACTCTGACTGTGTTTCGGTTAAGTCAGGCGATGTGGAACGAAATCCGAGAAACTCGTATCCCCATCCATCCACGCCGCTGTCGCTCTGTCGCTCTGCCGCCTCTCGGGGCCGAGGCGGGGAGTATTACGGGAAACTTTGTCTCCGGTTTGTCTGCTGTTGGCGCCCCGCCCCACCCGGCTCCACCTTTCCCTCAATCCAGCTGCATGTATGAAGCGGGCTCCATCCACACAAGCCAGCTGTGCTCGCCCCGCTCCGCCCCGCCCGGCCGCACACACCGCGCCTCGCCAAAGTCTTACCAACTATAACCCTTACGTTACCATGGATTTTGAACTTCCATAAAACCAACACCGTTTTTATGGCAGCACAAAGAGTAATGTTTGTAATCAACTGGACTGCTTTGTATTACAAAGAGATATTGTATACTTTTACTGAGCAAAGGAAATTTTGTAAATACAAACAGCCAACTTTTTTTACTATACGAAGCACTTCGCTTGTATTACAACATACCTCTCTATACCAATTACACAGTGTTGGTACTATGTAACTGAAAAATTCACGGCAATAACTTTAAGGGGCTGGTTGGTAAGACTTTACAGTGCGCGCTACCTGCAGAGGTTGTCCCGGGTGGCAGGGCCCGCAGGAACAGCGCCAGGCTGAAAGAAATTCGGAGAGCAGTGAAAGTTGGACGGGCAGGACGCCTAGTTTGTTGGGAAGCCACGAGGAGCAGCACGGGCACGGGACGCGCCACCCAGCTTTTCTGTTGTGGGGACAGTACACCCCAAAAAATTATTCGCGTCTGAGCAAAAGAAAAATTAACAGGTGTACTCATTTTCTAGCTGTTAGGCGCAGCTAATTCTTAAGCTACGGTGCTTATTTTCTGGCTACCCTGCTATTTATTTTTCCGTTGTTTAAAGTGTTTAGCCGTGGTGCTAATTTTTCCACATCTAATTTCAGCTGCGCGATTTTTCTTTTCTTTTCGTGTAGACGATGGGGCGGGTGAGAGAGAGAGAGAGAGAGAGAGAGAGAGAGAGAGAGAGAGAGAGAGAGAGAGAGAGAGAGAGAGAGAGAGAGAGAGAGAGAGAGAGAGAGATGTGAGGGGAAGATAATCGGTGCATATCGGAAATTAGACAACTCCCTGAAAATACTGTTTTTTTCGCTGAAGCACGCGGCTTCTTTCCGCATCCTGTTGCGTACCTTATGGTCTGGTAAAATAAAAAGGTAGCGAACGCCTTCACCTACCAGCTGTGTTCAAAGGCGGGAGGACGCGCCTGACGCGCCTGCTTCCGCTCTCTCTTCCCTCCCCTCGCCCGGCATTGGTCGGCGCCAGCGCTCCTTTCTCGCGACATTACTGCGGAACAACGAATCTGCCACCGTTCCGAGGACGCCACTTCGGCCACGTATGGGCAGAGAGCCGACATCGTAACTACATCGAGCTGTTCTCCCTTGTTTGAGTCGACTCATGCGCACCTCCCGTCCTGGCCTGCCCCGCTAGCGCCCGGCTTAGCAGAGGGGTGGGTCCGAAAAGAGCAGAGCCGCGAGGCCGCGAGGCGAACTCTGTAATCCTTTCATCCCTCACCTTAGTCACGTGCTCCTGCCCCCCCCTCCCTTTCCCCCCTTTCCCCTTCCCCCCATATCTTCATAGAACTTTTTTTTTAAAAGAAATTTTATCAAATTGAACATAAATATCACATTTCCAAGTGTGTCTTTATATTTCAGAACAGAGACATCAATTTTAGTAAAGTCTCCCCTCAAGCAGTCTCTTACACTGGAAAAACAAAGGTGCTATCTAATGCCTTTTAAAGGCGTTAGTGAAATAGTGCCTTTAGAAAGGCGCTATCGCCTCCCAAAGGTGCTATTTTTGGCCCTAATCATGCCTTTACAAAGGCATTAGTGCAGTAACACCCCAAAAAATTCAATAGCACCCCAAAAAGGGTGCTATATAGCACCTTTGTTTTACCAGTGTACGAAATGCCAAAAGTCTTGTAAAACGAACACCGTGAGAAAAAGACACCCGCTCAGATATTCCCTGGCCATAGCCATCCTGCCTCATTGTCGACTGGCGATATTGTAGTGATTTTCTAGTCGTAATCTATGCCTGAGGGTTTAAACCAGCGGTTCTCAACCTTTTTAGGTTCGCGACCCCAAAATGACTGTCAAAAATTTTCGCGACCCCACAGAAAATTTTTCGCGACCCCACGCGACCCCATGTCAACCCCCTTATACCCATCTCCTACCCAAAACATAAAAATAAAAATTAAATAAGTTATGTTTATTGAGAGTTTTTCTTTATTTTTAGAGGCTTTCTTGGTGGTTTTTCCGTATTTCTGCACAAGGGATGACGTATCGGGGGCCAGCCGGCGGCCAAATCGCGACCCACGGCGACCCCAGGTACCTCGACGCGACCCCACAATATAATTTGGCGACCCCATTTGGGGTCGCGACCCCAAGGTTGAGAACCGCTGGTTTAAACCGAGGAGGCCTCCACTCCAGCAATCCAGTGTTCTTCACCCCGGCAATCCGACAGCAATCCGACGGCAATCTTTAAAAAAAACTACCATCAAAGTCATGATTTTTACGTACATTAAGGGGCAATAAGGTAGAGCATTTTGCTTATTTACAGGCGTTCGATGCTAAAGAATCTAAAACTTAACGCTAGCATTCCGGCAATTTCGGCAATCCGATGTTTCCAAATGAGGAGTGGAGGCACCTTCGGTTTAAACACCGGGAAGAATAATGTGCCCTGCGTGACGTCAATTGGCGTGACCAGTTTTGGTCACATCACGTAATGGGACGTAAGTTCGCGTCAGCTTCAGGGTAGCCATGCGGCATTCCACGTAGAAAGTCCCATCACAACCATGACCAAAGCTACTCTGGGAATCCAAGTGTACGAATGTCGCACACTTGGAGGTGTGCGAGGATTTATTCGTACACTTGGCCACTCAAACGTGCGAATTTTCCTAGGATATTCACACGTTTGAGTGGCCAAGTGTACGAATGAATCCTCGCACACCTACAAGTGTGCGACAATCACACACTTGGATTTCCAGTGTACGGTCACACCACAACATGCGACCTCTTCAGGCGTCGCACTTGCATGTGTGACGCATGACAGGTCACAGTTTCTAAATTTATTTTGACGACATTTATTTTACATCGAGTCCAAATAAACCAAAAGCGATTGCCTTGCTTTGCTGCGCAGGTTCTCACCTTAAACCAGGGCTTCGTAACATGACAATTGATGTGTCCTTTTTTATCCTATAGGAAAACGCTTCACTATCGCTCAGCCAAGATCTCACTCAAATATTTGACACAGAGTTGTATGCTGACATGTGCTTGCCAGCTAGCTAAACACGCGGCGTATACAATTTACAGTGTCCAGTAAAGAAGGCTTGAGTAGATTTGTAGCAGGTTGCTCGTGCCCAACTTGCCCACCTGACTTCCTACTCCAGCCGCCCTGAACTCCCTCAGCAGGAGGGAGAGCTGGAGTGGAGGGGCGGCGGAAAAGTCATGCCCTTTCCTTCCCTACTCCTCACCTCCCCCCACTCCCAAACAAACATCGTTATCCTGCTTCACATCCTTTTCCGATGTTTGTTCACGCCCCCATCCCCTTTCCTCCCGCTCAGTCTGTGCTGCTGTCGTTTCGCTGCTTAACTTTACGGCAGCGTCCCTTGACAAAACTTTCTGTCCTTTTTTTTTGGTGCGCACCGCCCGGGTAATAACATGCTAATTCGCTGCCATCTGATTAATTAAGCGAACGCAAAACTTTCGCTCGTTACTTTATTGTGAGAGTTGAGGAAATGCATGTGTACACTAAACCCTCATTGCTCTCATGCATGCATGTCAATATTCATAAGTCACGCGCACTTAATCTGTCTATAGTTAATTATGCATATTTTTGTGCGAGTTAATAACGTAAAGCTTGATGCACGAAAATTTTCTGTTCTTCTTTCAAGATACCATTACCACTGTGTCTCAAAATTCCCCTAACCATTTCCTGTCGTTGAAGAGCAATCACGTTTTAGAGAGCAGCATCTGATTTTACGCAAAATCCCGGGTCAAACGAGCCTACATGTGATGGAGTTTGTATGATCGCAAATAAGAATGACACTACAAAATTTCGTGACCCTTAAGTTAATCTACGGTTGTTTAATGTTTTGTTCGTCCGAACCCCATCAAACCGGGATTTTGCTCTCTAAAGTGTAATTGCTCTTCAACGACAGATAATAATAATTTTTGGAATTACGAGACACATAGCGGTACTGCAGTTATAAGTGTGGAACTGTATCGCACTTGAGTTTGCAGAGTATTTTCGAGTCTATACCACACGTGTGCTGTGCACAGAATTTTGCATGGCCGTCGCAATTTACAATGAAGCATCTTAAAAATGGATGGTTAAGACAAGAGAGGCTGCGCCCGATTTTCGAAACCTTGGCCTGGGGCGGAGGAGGCTCAGGGGTGGCGGGGTGGGGGTCAGATCCTCGAGGGCCTTCGCTCTGAAGCCAGTCTGTCCAGCCAGAGCAGGCCCGGACGTCATACGAGTAGACTCGTTAATAATGAAGTGGGACTGTTTTCTCGTGTTTGTGTGAGTTCGGAAGAGAATGGGAGAGAGGTGGGAGAAAGGGATAGAAAAGAGTCTGGCTGCTGTGAGCTACGTGCAAGGGGTCGTGAACTCATTTCCGCCATGTACGGAGGAATGTTTAATATTACTCTGCAAACTCAAGTGTGAGACAGTATCACACTTTTTACTGCAGTACCACTGTGTCTCACACTTTCAAAAACTATTTTCTGTCGTTGAATAGCAATCACGTTTTAGAGAACAGCATCAGCTTTGGTTTAAAATCCCGGTTAAAACGAGCTACCATGTGATGGGGTTTGGAACAACAATACATGAAATAATCATAAATTAATGGTTTCGAAAATTTATGGGAACGTTGTTGTTCGCGATCAGAACCCTATCACATGGTAGCTCGTTTTAACCGGAATTTTGAACCAAAGCTGATGCTGTTCTCTAAAACGTGATTGCTATTCAACGACGGAAAATAGTTTTTAAAAGTGTGAGACACAGTGGTACTACAGTAAAAAGTGTGATACTGTCTCACACTTGAGTTTGCAGAGTACTGATATTATTAGTAATTTTGAAGAAAATTGCTATTGACAGAGTAGTTAAGAAAATATGCGTGTAGTATTTACGAATTATTTCAAGTAACACATACACTATTCAGGTAATATTCGAGGTATTCTTAGTCTGTGCTCGGAAAAATATCCAAGCTGAAGACCCCAAAAGAAGGTTATTGTCACTTTCATTATGAGTTTGTGGAAAGTTTCAACAGTGCTGAGCGCCCTGTACGGCCCGGCGAGCAGAGCTACTGTAGTGCGAGGCTTGTCCGGTCCGGAACGCGTGCGCGTGAGCACGACCGTCCTGCTGGACCTGGAGTTCATCCCTGCAACCCCCCCCCCCCCTCCTCCCCCCGTTCTCCCGCCCCTCCATCCCTTTCCCCCGATCTCCCCACACTAACCCCACGCCACGGGTAATCCTATAAATCCATCCGACTTTGGTGCTCCTGCACCGCACCTCGTCTGCAACAGCTCCCCCCCCCCCCCCACGCTGCGCGGTGCCAGTCTTTCTTTCTCTCTTCCTGTATTTTTTACCCACCGCGCTCGTCTTCCTTCCGCTTGTTCTTCTGCGTTATTTTTTCTTCTTGAGTGCACTCTTTTGTTCCTGTTCCGTCTCTTCATAATTCACTGCGGCTTACACATCTCTCTCTCCCTCTCTCTCTCTCTCTCTCTCTCTCTCTCTCTCTCTCTCTCTCTCTCTCTCTCTCTCTCTCCACCACCACCACCACCACCACCCAAATTATTTAAATTTAGTTCATAATTAGGCTTAAAGCTAAAATTTGTTTGATCTTGAATTTGGTTCCCCAAACTAAATAGCTTTCGGAGTATGGAACGTCTGTTATGACTAAAATAGTTAAATTCCCCCTTCCCCCTTTTCTCCTTTTTTCGCGCTAATTTCCGCTGTTCCGGCCAGCACTGAACACTGCCATTTTTTCTCTTTTATTCACCGAGTCCATTAAAACCATAAAAATAGAAATAATTCTATTATCGTTTTTTATTTCGTTTTGTTTTTTCACTGTGCTTAGGCAGGCGCAGCAAAAGGGGCGAACAGCGCGCCAACTACGGAAGGCACAAACATTAATTTGTCGTTGCTCTCTCGTTGCCCAATACTAGCGCCACGCCTATTCCCACCCCACCAGGCCCATCCCCAGTATACGCATAACCGTACTCTGCTTCGGCCCCGGCCCAAAATAATTTGGCGAGCGCGCCGTTCGCTGTTGAAGAAACTTTGCTTAGGCCGGATTAATTGCGTGTCAGGACGGTCTTTGGGCCTACCCTTCCGTTCAAATGTCGGGGATTATTGGAGCCTCCTAGAGCGGACTGCGGCACCGCACCCTGCTACGTACCGCTCTGCCTCCTTGGGGGGAGAGGGGGAGGGGCTCGTAAAAGTAAGAAATAGGACACAGTTTCAAGTGTTAATTTTTATATTGACTATGATGAGGACCCAAGTAAGAACTCCTCTGGGGTAGGCCGAACGCCTGTTGCTTATGCACGAAATTACTCTGCAGAGTCCGGAACGTCTCTCTCTCTCTCTCTCTCTCTCTCTCTCTCTCTCTCTCTCTCTCTCTCTCTCTCTCTCTCTCTCTCTCTCTCTCTCTCTCTCTCTCTCTCTCTCTCTCTCTCTCTCTTTCTCTCTGCGTCAAATCCCTCCACTCTTGAAGACCCGAGTACTCGGGTCTTCAAGACCAGCTCCAATAACACGAACCTATGCCCCGACCCCTCCAGGACCTCGTCTCCCCTCTCCCCGCCAGCCCCGAACCCATCTTTCCAGACGAATCACTAAATCTTGTCCCAAACCGGATTTTCGCTTACCGACTGCGTCGGTCTTGTTTAATGTTATTGCCGTCCGTTGCTTACTTTAATGTTCGATTAGAGATGTTTATCGCCGTCGGAAGAGGCGGCAGGGGGTGGCAGAATCTGGCGCGGAGAGGGGGAGGGGTGATGGGCTGAGGCGGGTGGTGGGCAGTGGGGGGCAGTGGGTGTAGGGTTTGTGGGGGGGCGTGGCAAGTCGACGGGGGAGAGGGGGGGGCGGCGGCACGCTTGCCTATTCGCCGGCGCAGAGCTGGAGCTGCCCTTCCTGGTGCTGGATGTGACTCTTCAGAGAATTTCACTGGAAGCTACAGTGAACCCGGCAGCACTAAGCTTACAAAGCTATTCATTGCAAAGGTTCAAACCAAGTGCTGCACGGCATTACACTTTGATCTTATCTTTTTATTTGAAACTGACGTCAACTGCGAGTTTTTACGAAAAGTAGCAGGCTGCGACTATATGGTCAATAGCTATGTTTCCATGGTTAATAACTGTGAATTTCGACAACTGACTTGGAACAGGTGAAAAGCAAGTGCAGGGCTGAAATATTTGACATCCCGTGATAGGAGCCTTTAGTTCTGACACTATACTGTACCTCTGTACGCTATCGGCACATCTCTCTGTCAGCCAGGGCTCGCACGTGGTTGTGTTGGAATGAAACCCTGCTCTTATATGGACCACGACCGTAACAGTCTCTACCGTAAACACTCAAGGGAAACACTCACAACCCAATCCGTTTAATTCACGAAGAGAACCATGATTTGGCGGGGTGGAGGGTGGGTGGGGGTCGTTGCCTTTAGCAGCTACTTGTGTACAGTCTGTTGCACACCGCAACCCGCCCCGCCCGAGGCGAGCTCATAACATGTGGAACACATGTCGGCCCGGCTGCGCGGTGCGAAGGTATCGTTCCCCTCGTCATGATTCTAAGCGGGCAGCGATTGCGGAGCACAATCAGGGTGCTTGCCACGCTGGCTGGAGATTGAAAGGGCTCGGGAGAAACGGGTGAGGGGGGCGCTGCAAAATAAAAGGGGCGAAGAGCTTGTGCGCTACGGCCAGCCGAGTACAAACCATTAATTTCTGTAGTAGTGGCTCCGCTCCGCTTCTGGTTGTTGCTGTGCCCCTCTTCTCGGCTGCTTCGCCAGCTCGCAAGTGTAGCCCCCCCCCCTCTCTCTCTCTTTCTCTCTTTCTCGCTCCCTTCCCCTCCTGTGTTTCTCCTTGTGTACGCGAACACACGCAAGAACGCACGATCACGTGCAGCTCCTCGACAGTGCGGCGCGCCGCAGCCTTCCACCGCCTGACGGGTGGGGCCGAGCGTGGCGGGGCGGGGCGTGGCGGGGCGGGGCGGGGCGGGGCGGGGCGGGGCGGGGCGGGGCGGGGCGGGGCGGTCTGGGGGAGGGCGGGGCGGTTGAAACGGGGCCCACCGGAGGGGTGGAAGCGGGTCGGTGTAGGCGCGCTGGGCTGTGTTCGGCTCGGCTCGGCTCGGCTCGGCGGCGGGTGTGTTGGCGAGGTAAGGGTGGCTTTCGCATCGGTCGGCAGGGGGTGGGGAGGGTGCGCGCTGCCGCCTGGCCGGCCCAGCCCAACCGGTTTGGAGGTCAGCGGTTCCGCCAACGATTCGTGACCTCTGAAACAGGGTCCCCGCTCCCGCCCGAGCCTCGCTGCACCTTGCCACTCTCAGCCCCCCCCCCCCCCGCCTCACCTAAACATTATTGCAAGCATGCATAATTGCGGAAGGATTTTCATATGATTTCAGTGGTTTTCTATACAATTTCGTTGGATTTTTGCATGATTGCAACGGAATTTTAAATGATTGCCATAAATTTTTACATGATTGCAAATGGGTTGCAACCTGAAGCAGACGCCTTCGCCTCCCCCGCCTCATCCGACTTCTTGTTGTTTCGCGTCAACCCCGACGTCTCCGACACGTCTCTTATTTCCTATTTTTATTTTGTCTTTATTTTGTATTCCTCTTTTATTTCGAATCTTCTTTCTATTTCTTCTTATGCGACACGTCGAGATCTGCAGACGACTCTGTGCTTTGCAGAAAAAGAGGGGGGAGGGGGAGAAGTGGGACATGAGATGAGATTCGTCACGGAGAAGAGCTTGTTTCTGATCCGGTCCGGCGCTGCGCGGTTGAAGACTGTGCGCAGCGCAGGCGGACTCTGAGTTCTGTTTTGGTTCTGTTGAAGGTGGAGCAGACCGATAAGTCGATAGCACTACGCACATGTCACTCTCACTTCCGAAGAGAGAAGTAGGGGAAGGGGCAAGCCGTGCCAAACGGAGAGAAATTTGCATTATTTGTCGTCAGCGCCGGCGAGGCTGTTTTCTTTGCACTGTATATGCTCAGTCGGCCCTTGGTATTGTGTGTTGCAGACAAGGCGCCCCCGGAGGCCACCTTCCGAGGCACAGAGTACCTGTCGTACGACCTGAGCCGCACCGGCGGCGAGCCCATCGTGTCGACTCAGGATACCGTCAGCCTCAGCTTCAAGACGCGCAGCCCCAACGGCCTGCTCTTCTACACGGGTGAGTCGCTCAAAAACAATATTGTTTAATGTGAGTAAAATTTTGAAAAAGCACACATAAATTCTAAAGGCAGACCCAACAGACACGTACAACGTTTACGGTAATGTCCTAAAAAGTACGTACATCAGTCACTGGTTAAACTCAGGCGTAACTGCACGCTTGAATGAAGCATACACGCTAAATGTTTATGAACTTCTGTGTGCATGCTATTGTTGCGTATAATTTCAATACGTAACTGTGCACAATTTTGTCTGTAGTTGTGAACAATTTTACTGTTTTGTTTGTAATTATGCTCTGGAAACGCAAGTGTGTACTTGAATGCAGTATTTCCTGCATACCTCCATGTTTTAAGGAAATACTGTGTACTTAGTCAAGTCGACACCTTAGACTGAAAGGCACGCAGTCCAGCCGCCCGTTCCAAGACTAACGCAGTTCAGCCGCGCGCTCCGAAAGACACGCAGTTCAGCCGCTTAATCCGAGACTCACGCAGTTCCTATCTCTGGAGCGGTAAACTGCGTGTCTTTCGGACCGCACGGCTGAACTGCGTTAGTCTTGGAATGGGCGGCTGAACTGCGTGGCTTTCGGAACGCGCGGATGAACTGCGTGCCTTTCAGTCTAAGGTGTCGAAGTATGCAGGAAATAATGTGTACTTGGTCAGGTATGCAGGAAATCCTGTGCACTTGACCAGGTACACACGAAAACCTCCATACATTTATGGGGGAGATTTAGTGTGTACCTGGTCAAGTACACAGGATTTCCTGCATACCTGACCAAGTACACATTATTTCCTTCATACTTGACCAAGTACACAGTATTTCCTGAATACATGGAGGTACGCAGGAAATACTGCATTCAAGTACACACTTGCGTTTCCAGAGTGAACAAAAATTATAAGCAAGAGCAGCATGCACATAGAAGTTCAGAACGAAGAACTGAATTAAAAAATTGTACATAAGAATTTAGTGTGTACAGTTACGCTTGAAGGCGTTATGCTTGAAATCAAGCTTACGAAAGAAATTCTTCCATACATTTACATACGACGAATGGGAGCGGATAAACCCATTACGCTTGCTTTCAAGCGTAATTTCAGTACGCTTAAAAACGGGGCGTAAGGCTACGTCTTAGTTTTACCAGTGAGTTTTGTTGCCTGGTCCGCGCGCCGTATTGTTTCCTTGCGGTGTACCCAGGATACACAGTAATTTTCAAAACAGTTTTTCGAGGCTTAATTTCAGCCAATGTTCCGACATAATAAAGCAAAGCTCGCATCGTTTCGGTATGGAGAATACGGCACTCGGACTGTAGGCGAACCGTAGCCAACAGCCTTTAGAGTGATTATCGCACAGCTCTTCTCAAACTGATTCAATCAATCAATCAATCAGGCGTAGTGAGCCAAGTGGCAGCCCCCCCCCCCCCCCACCACACACACCGCCCGCTCTTCTCACTCCCCCAACACACCTCTCACGCCTCCCCCGCCCTACCCCATACCCCTCTTAATATCCTCTTTCTAATTTGTGCGCACCTGGCCCAAATTGATTCGCGCGGACCCCTTGGCTCGCACAGCCCCACCCTCTTTAGCCCCACCCCTCCCCCACCACTCCCCATAACCCTGTAATTTCATTCTTCAAGTGACTTGCGAGGCAAGGAGGGAAGGGTGCGAGGGGTGGGGGAGAAACGCAGAGAGGGCAGAGTGGTTCTGCTTAACCAATTTTAATTTTTCCTTTTACACGGTTAAAATTAGCTGTCACGTGACATTGTTATGACAGGTTCCTTTCTTCACTCAGAATAGCAGTTTCTCTGTCCGAAAGTAAAATATTACTTGACTCGCATCTCGTGTACTTTGCCCTTGAGTTGAGACAAATTTCTCTGGTTGAGAAAGCAACACGACGGTATTAAACTCTTTCAGGTGCCTGCCAGTTGAATCGGATGAACGTTTTATTTAACAGTGTGGCTTACGATTTTCAAATTTCATTGAGCTTGTGGCCATTAATTTTTCCCCGTGTTCATAGCGTCCGCTCGGCTCTCGCTCACTTTTGCTGTTTCTGCTTCTGTCTGCAGGCGAGGGCGCCGACTACCTCAACCTGGCGCTCAAGGACGGCGGCGTCATACTGTCCATGAACCTGAGCAACGGCCGTGTCGAGCTGAGCGTGCGGCCCAACCGCGTGCGCTTCGACGACAACGCGTGGCACACCGTGGTGGTGCACCGGCGGGTGCAGGTGGTGAGTACCGGTCACAACTTCCTCGGAAGGGACGGGGCTAGGAGGGGCGAGGTAGGGTGCTTCACTGTTGTTCAACAATACCACGACGCATGCCCTCAGGACGCTCCGTAAATTTGTTACCTGGTCCCAGACCGCAAGTCTTGACTACCGTCTGAATCTTAAGGTTAACTCCGTAAAGCCTGCAAATATGTTGGGGAAGTCCGGGAAGTCCATGAGCACATTCCGTCCACAATGAAGTTACAGTCCCTACTGCGTAGGGATACGTTGCGGCCTGACCGTATACGAAAACTGCGGCGGTTGTACTTACCGTAAGTATATTAACTCCCTACGGTATTTTTAACAGTGTTGCCCCCTCATCTAATCACTGAGTTCATGTCCCAGCTCTGTGGCCAGGCAATATCCTGAACGTGTCCGCCTGACTGGGCCGGACCTTAGGCCCCGGGCCCCAGACACGTCCGCCCGGCCGGTGGCAAGCCCTTCAGCAGGCTAGAAAGGGTAGCTCTGTTAAATATCTTTGTTGAAAAACAATAATGGTTTTTGTTATGACTGCATGAATACTATCGTGTCGGCCAGTTTGATGCTCGCGTTCAACTCGCTTTTTTCACACTTAAAACTGGTAAACTCGACTTTCGCTCTCGAGGAGTCTGCCGTGTTGCCCTGTCTCTCTTGCACTCAAGGAGTGCGCCGACGAGTGCGGGCAGGGGAATCGCTCTGCTGGTAACGCTTCGGGTCCTGGCCCAGGTGGATCGAAAGGGGAAAGGTAAGGAAGAGGGGGTTAGGGGAGTGAGCCGGGGCAAATAATGGTTCGGTTCAGTTCGGTTTGCCCCTCCCTCCCATCCCTTTCCCTAGGTAGTCCACTGGTGCGGTCCGGGCGGGGCGGGGCCAGGGAGCGGAGGTCGCTGAGCAAACTCCGCTTGGTAAATAGTGGACCCATCCAGAAGCAGAAGTTGCTCACCACTCGGTGTCACTTCAGCTGATCTCATCTTACTCCACGTGTGATTCTAAAGAAAAAGGAAGGCATAAGAAGCGTTGCGTCGACTTACTGTACCCGCCGGAATGTCGGATTGAGCTGGCTTTCATCGTAAACTGCTGGAAGCCCTGTAGCACTCTACGATGAATTTACTGCGTAAGCTACTGTGAAGCTATTGTGGAGATTCGTCCTGGCTTGTAGTGAAACTCAAGTGAGCTACAATGTTGCAGGGTTCTTTGTATCGCAGCTTGCTCTAAAAGTCAACGTAAGCGTTTCTTAGTGCGTGCTGCGCTTCTTGCTCGACTCCGGCTGTTCGTGACGGTGCAGGGCCGGGGAGGGGAGCGTCATGTGTCTGGGTGTTTTGGCAGACCGTCAGCAACGGAAAATGTCTTGCAATCTTGTCAAGATTAGACACCCCTGAGAGGACTCCTCTCTCCTATTCCTCGAATCTGATCATTCTTTTGAATATGCGTACGCTAGAGTTGTTAGCCCGCCCTTCTCCTTTATTGAGGTTAGGATCGAGCAATGTTAACGACTTACGGTATCGGTCTCTATCTCTGTCATAGTCTAAAGGGTTTCAAAATGAGAGAACCGGCAAGATCGGGCGTTGCGCCCTCGCTCTCAGGTTTTCACCCTCCTGCTCCCGCTTCTCTCCCTGCTTCTTCTCTTCCTGCGCCTTTCCTCCCTTTTCACTGCCCCTTCTCTTTCTCTAAATCCCCCGCCGGTCACCCGTCACCCTTCTCTCCCTGCTCGCTCCGACCCCGTTTTACGGAGTTACGCCGTCATTGCGTGACCGCGTAGCACAGCGCAGCCGACCCTAATTTTAGTAGAAAACGGAGGTAATGAATAACTAATATTCCACCACGCGACATGTGTGTATGAGGCTGTGTAAGCAGGGAGGTCGGGGTCGCTGCGGATCGCTGTGTAAGGCAAAGGAGGACTGCGTTAGAGAGAGGGAGAGAGGAGGGAGGGGGGAGGGAGGGAGAGAGAGAGAGGAGGAGGAGGATGGGGAGGGTAGGGGAGCGGATGTGAGCCAAGCTCGCGCTAGACCTGCCTGACCGTCGTCCGCCTGACGAATAGACCGTGCAACTTGTCAGCCTCCGGCGCGGTGCTGCCGCTGGACGGCACGTAGGACCACTCCCCCACCCCCCTCACCCCCGGGGGTCGGGAGGTGGTGTCCGTCCAGGGCACGTCCTACTGACGGGAGCCCGCGCCGCCGTGCCCCCGCGCCCGGCATCATGTCTGCATAGGGCAACGCTATGAATTTTTCATGCTTGGTTCTCATGCGCCCGCTTCACGCCGCTTCCCCACGCTCCCTTCAACTCTAGCTCTTTCGCTTTCTCACTCTTTCTCTTCCTCTCTCTCCCTTTCTCCACCACCCTCTCTTCACAATCGCGAGCGCTCGTCTCGACTCTCCCCAGCAGGTCTGCCCTCCGCTGAAAGCGCCGCCAGACACAGAGGCTGCCTCAGCCTGGCCTGGCCTGTCCCGACCCGCCCCTCCACGCCCCGCCCTGCCACCTTTCCCTCCCCCTGCCTTTGGCCCGGCCCCCGAACCTATCCATCAGCCGAGCGCTCCTTAATTCACAATATCGTCATAACACAACCGCAGAGGCAGGGAGAGGAAGGCGGCGTCTGTCTGACCTGCTGCAGGGCGCCGGCTGTGAGTCAGGGACGAAGGAGAAAGAAAATTTTGCACACGTAGTAATTCAGACATATTTTGGAAAATACACGAAAATTCAGGAAAATTCGGGAAAACTCTTCTAAAATTTCACAAAAATTCTACAAAAATTTACAAAATTTCAAAAATATTCACGAAATGTGTACAATGAAATTCAGAGTTGTGTCCCTCTCGGTCAGGGACTGGAGAGAGAAAAAAACCACCACCACTGCCTGTCAGAGCGTTCCAGCCTGCATGGTTGAAACAATTGTGCCTTATAAGTATTGCGAGAGCCACGTTTCTTGGTGTAGTCAACTGGAATAACATGTGTGATGCATTCTAGCTTGTTGAACGTCTCACACCATACATTACTTGAAATGGCAACAGTGTGCATTTCAAACGCATTCTTACAGTAGTAGCAGAATACCTCACGAAAAGCTAACTACATCAAGGAGCGTTTCACTCGCAACACCTGTTATTGCAACATGCAACCAGAAAGAAACTATGTATTTCTCTCCCCCCCCCCCCCCCTTTTAAAAAAAAATACTTTACGCAGTATACATAATTAGGAAAGTTTACTGGGTTTTTTTCCGGCAGAGGCTTTCATACGAGACAGAAGAACGGCAAACTTTCGAGGCGGTACGGCCGAAGTGCTGGGCTCCGTTTGTGAGGTCTGAGTGAGGGATGGGTCCTGACGGGGTATTATAAGTTGCAAAACAGAGCCACGCGCGACGGCCCACAGCGAGCGGGGTGAGGCGGGGCAGGGCGGGGATCGACGAGGCGAGTGGGACGTTCCCACGCAGAGCAGAAGACAATATCGCGGTGACACCACCGCCCCCACCCCCTTTCCTGTCCAACCACTTTTCTTGTTCGTACCCCCCTCCCCGCTCCCCTCTCCTCTTCCCGTCCGTCTCCCTGCAGCTTTGTCGAGATTGTTTTATCCGGCGAGTGGGTACGCCCCGCCCCACCCCACCCTACCCAACCCTATACCCCTTCCGCAACCCTCCCCGCCACGTCACGTCGGGCCCCGCCCAAGCTAAGCCACAGCTAGTTGAGATGGGATTATTAAGTTCCTCATCGCGTTTCAAAACGACCACCCACAATCAGGCTGAAACCATGTCCTCTCTCTGCTCTCTCCCTCTTTCTCAAATATCAAATAAATATCCCTCCCTCCCCCTCAGCCCTTTTGTTTTAAGTCTCAAATAAAACTATTTCTAGTTCAATTTACTCCCTCCCTTCCTCCCTCCCACCATCACCATCCTCTGCTCTTGGCATCAAACTTCTGTCAAAAACAATGTTCTCTTGATGGTTTCACTATGAAGGTGTAAGACGGAAACGACAAGCTTAAATATCTGACATTCAGTGATACTGTAAATGGGAAGGTCCTCGGGCGGGATATGTAGTTTATTGGCGTTTATCAACACGTTCCTGTATGTTTCAGATCTCGACGGTGACGACGTTCTGCCACGTGACGATGAACGTGGACGGCGTGTACACGGACCGTTCACACACGGCGGGCTCGGTCACCATCCTGGCCTCATCGAGGGTGTTCGTGGGTGGCAGTGACGACACTCTAGCCCTACCCGGCTCTAAACAGGACAGCAATTTCGTGGGCTGCTTAAGAAAGGTGAGATTTGGGTCGGAAAGAGGGGAGGGGGTGGCTAGTGAGTGGGGAACAGGTGTGGCTAACTCTCAGAAGTCAGTGTTGATCTCCCAAAGAGGAGCGGTACGTGGATTCAACGTTGATTCTACGTGCATTCGTGGATATCTCGTGGAGGTCGAATATCCACGTTATTTCAACTTATTGTCCTCCTGAACTTTTCCTCTCTTTATTGCTTTGGAAAGGCTACCGATAACATATTTTACTCATATATGAAACTAATTTTGCGTTTTGTTATATTTGTTACTTTTGAACTTGAGTTCGTAGATATCACGTTGATTCCACGATTTTTCCCCTACTGTGCAGCAAACATACACAACGCAGGCACAGGATGCAAGGCGGTTCTTCAATGCTGTACTTAGATACACTTTGCCATTTTCGCAAAGAGATGAATTTTGTTCTGGTTTTGGGCGTCTCATTTGACGCTGTGGTGATGACGTGGAATCCACGTGGTTTCCACGTTACCGCCTTGTGAGTTAAGCGTTAAACGTTAAAAATAGAGCTAGAATTTGTGCTTCTGTTCTTGAAGAATGTCATTGACAAATTAAACTATCAAATAATCGGGTTATTTTTATTGACGTGTAACGCACAACGCACTAAAAGAGAGTAGTCTATATGCCAACTGAATTGAGCTTTGGAATGGGATCGGTAGCTGACATTGCTCTGTCAACTGTCTTGCGGTAGTGTAATGGGTAAGGTACTAGACTTCTATCACCAAGGTTCCAGGTTCAATTCCACACAATGTGCGAAAAAAATTATAATTTTGTTGACAGAACGTTGAATCCACGCAACTTCCACGTTGAAACTTCGAGGAAAAAGGAGTCAAATCCACGTGGCTAGAATGTGGATACTCGTCGTGGACACCACGTCACAAGTCCACGTTGAATCCACGTTCCTTCCACTAAAATTCCTCTTTGGGTCTGTGGTCCATAATCAGTCGACTCTGGTTTTCCTGTCAAATCCGATGACTAGCCAGTCACATTCAAATCTGGCAAATCAGTCGAAAAGTACGCGAAACAGTCCGAAATTTAGGAAAAATTGCGGGTAAAGCCTGTGCTTTGGTTCACTGAAAAATTTGCACCCAACTCAAATCCAATCACCCATTTCGTGAAGTGTAGTCATTTTCCAGTCAAGCTATAGTTAAAATCCCAGTCAGTCTTCCAGTGAAGGAAAACTGACCTCTATAGACCATATCGGTAAACCAAAGAGAGAGAAGAACAGAAAGAAGAAGCAATGCGTGGTATGGCAGATTATCATGTGCTGTCTCTTTCAGTTCAGCAGTTTTAGAGAAAAAACAAAATCCTGCAGCGCTTTTGACACGAAATTAACACTTTAGACGTTATGTAACATTATGTGAGTCTCATTAATCGTCTAAATATGACGGTGAAACTGACGCCACATTACATACTTCCCATACCCGTCTTTGCTTCTTCTTCTTTCTGTTCTTAGTTCTTTTCGGTTTACCGATATGGTCTGTTTGATCACCTGCTACAATGTGCATTTCGTCCCGCACCTAGTGTGAAAATTCTTATTCAAGTGCGTGACATTCGCACACTTGTATTCCGTCGATATATGATGCGAAACATTTGGCAAATCGAATAAGTCAAAGTATAGATGTCCTCACGATGAATTAGAACAACATTGAGACCATGAAATTGACATTGCACGATTAAGTTGTAGATTTCATCCAGTCACGACAGTTGTCATACGAAGCGGCTTTAAAGTGTTACGAGGAACCTCTTCTCCTCCACAGGTGGAGTTTTCGGCGGACTCCATGAGGCTGAGCCTGATAGAGATGGCGCGCACGGGCCAGAAGCTCATC
Organism: Frankliniella fusca; assembly: GCA_029379305.1. Classification (NCBI taxonomy): domain Eukaryota; kingdom Metazoa; phylum Arthropoda; class Insecta; order Thysanoptera; family Thripidae; genus Frankliniella; species Frankliniella fusca. Next base: position 131,238 of record JAHWGI010001270.1, on the reverse strand, counting down.
TCCGTGGTCGGGCACCTGGACTTCCAGTGCCAGGAGGTGGGTGCCGGCGAGCCCGTCACTTTCACCACGCCTGAATCCTTCTTGGTAAGTAGCATCGCCGCTAGCGGCATCGAACATGCACTCACACATAATTTTTAACGGGGTATCAGTACATTTCCGACAACTCCTAGTTTTCTGACAAATTTCGTAAATATCAGAAACATCATAAGTGTACGGGAAATTTGGTGATCCGACAGGAAACGTCAAATACTGTAATTACGAGAAATCTTAGAATTATCAGTAAAACAACTCTGAGCCCTAACATCGCAACACTTTTCGAACTCTTTCGACATAATTGTAATATTTTGTTAAGGTGTTATCCACAAATTTCCTAGGGTAATTTGTAGCTTTACCAGTACGTGTCGTAAGCTAAAACATAGCCAATTGTCGTAGTCGTAAATTATTGACGCCAGGATAAGGAGGTTTAGTTTGTCGATGTGTGACGGTCATCATCCTGCCCCTCTCCCTGCCTGTAGTATCAGCGTGCGACTCTTTCGGAACAGGGAGGGGGAGTTTACCTCCGTCTTCGACATCCGACAAAGGGACACGATTGTCGGTTTGCTCTCCTCCCCTCCCCAACACCACCACCACCACTTTCCCTGCGCACCTCGACACGATCAGAACACGCGGTCAGGTTCCCACGCCCCCTCCCCCCTCTCCCCCCCCCCTCTCTCTCTCTCTCTCTTTCTCTCTCCGTGCCCTGACGTGCACCATGCCGTGGGAGTTTGATGGTGGTAATGGTGAGGTTGCAGGTTCTGAAAGAAATGCAGAGAGATGCTCGGTATGTGCCGAACAGGGTGGGGTTTGTGGGGAATATGGATTAATGTCGTGGGAGACCCGCGAGCGGTGCGGACTGCATCTCAGCGGTCGCATCGTACATACCAAATTCTTATGAACTGTTTTTTTTTAAATACCCAGCTACAGATTTCTGTAAACATGCTCTATCTACGCATAGTTTTGTGTGCAACTATGAACAAAGTTGTCCGTAGTCAGCTTATTTTGTTCATAATTGGGCACAAAATTACACTGCAAACCGAACTGTGTACTTAATACACACATAGTATTTGTTTACTTGCAAGCACACACGTGTAGGTGTGTACTTGTCAGTAGCAGTACACACTTATGTGCCGTGTACTTGCCATAGTACACACATATAGTTGTGGGCTTGCAAGCACTGTTATTCAATTACTGTGACGTCACATTCTTTTTCATGTGACAACTGCCACATTCCTTTTAATATTAATGTCACATTTTTTTGAATGTGACAATAAAATTTAGTACGCAAATTCTGTCTGATTCACGTTGAAAAGTATGTGACATTATATTTCAAACAATGTGAAACTTTTCACATGAAAAAGAACGTGACGTCACAGTAATTGAATAACAGTGAGTACACACAAACATGTATGTACTAAGTACACACTTCGGTTTTAGGGATGAAAATGCCCGGAAAGTTTCCGGAAAAATTGGGAAAAAACACTGTTTTTTTCGGTTTTTTTCTCTAGCCTCGGAAAAATTGGAAAGATTCATCCTGCAAAATAGGCAAAAAGCACGACTTTTCGCCTGGAAATAGGCAAAAAGCATATCTTCATCACTATGTGAAGACGCTTCTCAGTGCACTCATCCTATATATACCCTTTTACATTTCCTTCTCCTGCGTCTTTTGTGATTCCTGTTGGTCATCTAGAGCTGCCAGTGGAATTAAAGACCTAATGAAATACGAAAGTAGTCGGTTTTATGTCCATATCCCACTACAGGACTTAAAAACCAATTTTTCCAATTTTTCCGGTATTTTTCCGTTTTTTTCCTATTTTTCCGGTTTTTTTCGGACACTTTGAAAGTTTCCGGAAAATTTCCATCTCTATTCGGTTTGCACTGTATGCAGAAATAGAGAATGTTTACCGAAATCTTTAGCTGCGTATTAAAAAAGTTCACAAGAATTTAGTGTGTGTCAAGTGGGAATTTCAAAGGTATAGCGTTCATCCGGAGAGTGGGGGAAAATCTTTTTTTTTTAAATCGGATATTTTCGGGAATTTGTTGTTAATTTTATAGAATTTTCTGAATTTAGGCTTGGATTTTACCTAAAGTTTCCCGAGTTTTTCTGAATGTTTTTTAATTTTCGGTAATTTTTCCAAATTTTTACGAGTTTCCTGATTTTTTCAAAAAAATAAAATAAATAATTACAAGGTGTACAAAAATTACAAAGTTGTTTCCCCCTCGAGGAAAATACTCATGTATACATTCCTCTTGTGTTTCGCTGTTTTTTGACATGTATTTTAGTATTTTCTTGTTTTTATCATTCCTGCAAATTCAATTCAGAGGTACTATCTTGTCCCTAAAAGGTGTCACAGATTTGTGTCCAGGGCATGATGATTGTCCCAACCCTCTCGGATTTAGAACCACTGCCTGGTTTTGATGCAGATGCTGCCGAACTGGGACGCGCCGCGGTCTGGCTCCCTGTCACTCAAGCTCAGAACCAACGAACCCAACGGGCTGGTGCTGTACAGCCACGGCGCCAACTCCAGCCACGTGAGTATCTCCTGCAGCACCCTGCAGACTGCATGCGCGCTATGTCAATCGCTTGTGGGTGAATGAAATTTTCACACACTTGAAAGTATGCGAATTCGAGCTCTGTTCAGAGATGACATTAAATTTCTCAATACTGATCGATTTCAGCAAATTACATGCATAATTTATTTTCGTGCTAGTAAGTATCACTGTGCAAATCTAAGTTTTGTACATGACGGTTCCAACTGCAAAACTGAAGTTTGGTAATTTAGGTTAGTTTAAGATCTGATAGGTTAGTTTGGTTTTGATCAGCTTCAGTCGACTCCTTTGAGTGGTTCCTCCTTGATTACGTTTGAGCTGCCCAAAAGTGTCCACAATAAAAGCTTGCAGTGACATTCACCGTACGGCGAAAATTAACCGTAAAGCTACAGTGCTACAGGGTCAGGAAAATTCCTATACATGTATATGTGAAAAGCGTCAGATACATTTATAGGAAATCTACCATAGAAATTTTTTACCGTGATGCTATCTAATGCCTTTTAAAGGCGTTAGTGAAATAGTGCCTTTAGAAAGACGCTATCGCCTCCCAAAGGTGCTATTTTTGGCCCTAATCGTGACTTTACAAAGGCATTATAGCAGTAACACCCCCAAAAAATCAATAGCACCACATAAAGGGTGCTATATAGCACCTTTGTTTTTCTAGTGAAGTGAATAAAGAACAGGAACTTAATTTTCCCATGGGGTTAAGCTCTTAAGAGTATCGATTTTGGACAAAAACCAAGCCTAACCGAATCGAAGTCAATAAGTTGATTCTAAGGGACTGAACCTAATCTAGCTTGATTTAAAATAACCTCAACTAATCCACCTTGATTCAAATTAACCTCTCCCTCGAAACTATAAGAGGAGGGAGGAGAACGAAGAGCACGGAAAAAAATGGTTAGTTGTGCGACTAATCTTTGCGTTGGTTTTGCCCTTACTAACACTTTTTCGTTGGAACAACCAAAACTCAGTTGCGAAAATTTAGTTGGCACAGCGAAAAGCGCGTTGTCGCAGCGAAGCGGTTCGTTGGCTTGTCGGAATAGCGCTTTGGTCTATTTTTGCGGAACAAACGAACCGCTTCGCTGCGGCAACGCGCTTTTCGCTGTGCCAGCTAAATTTTTGCTCTGACAATCCAAATATGCGTTTTCACAATTGAGTTTTTGTTATCACAATGAAAAACTGTTAGTAAGGGCAAAACAAACTCAAACATTAGTTCGCACAACTAGCCGTTTTTTTCCGTGCGAGTGGCGGTCAGATATTCGTGCCGCGAACTCACATAGGGTTTCTAAATACGCCACCGTGCCCGCCTGAAAGTCCGCAGCAGGCCGCCGCCTGATTGCTCTCCCAATCCATACCGTCGGAGCCACGCGCTCGCTCGCCCCTCAGACCTCTATCCCTTTAGCGTGCGATCCTGCGAACCCTCAGGGAGGGCGAGGCGTGGCGGAGCAGGGCAGGGTGCGGCGACGAGCCAAGAGCTCTGCTGGCCCGCGAGCCCCACCTTCACCCCACCACGCTGGTCCGGGACGGGGCGTGCATTGCATTCACGATCAAACCGAATAACTCTTTCGGGTCGCCAGCTCCCAGCTGACGCGGTGACGGCGGGGCGGCTGATTCACGCTAACCTCTTCACAACTGTGAGAAATGCGCTGTAGGCTGTCACGTATACGCTCTGCAACTTAGCGGCAACGTCATTGACTGTACTTTTGCATATATTTGAAGCGGTGTATTTTATATCGTACCGGGTGTTTCTTTGAATACGTAACTGTGTTGCGGGTTTGCTTACCCCATCCCCATTCACCCGTAAGGCACCATGACCGCTGACTCTGCAATCCCGCAACACTGTTACGCAACACCCGGTACATTTGTAACATTTTTGCAAAGCTTCGATTTGTCTTGTAAGTCACAGACCGTAATTAATAATCGCGGTCCGAACCTCGTAGCTTATTGAAGAATCAGACCAGAGTCATTTGCTGAGTTTTTTTTCTAACACTGAGGGGAAGGGGAGGGGGCAGCCTCTTCAGCCTATGCCTGTGTGGCCGTGCCCTTCCACTCCACGCCCAGCGCCGCGCCGCGCCCCCTTGGCTGAGCACTCAATGTCAGGCAGAAGGTGACCCGGTCCGGCCTGGCTAGGGCCGCCTCCACTTCGCCCCTTGTCAGTCAAGCCTCGCGGGTAAAACATGCAGGCATGGCCGGGGCGAGCTGCTGGCGCGACCTGACCTGCCTAACACTCCGCCGGGCTGGGCCCCGGGCCCCGGGCCCCGGGCCCCCGCCCTGGTCTGCTGGTAGGTCCCTCTCAGGGGTGCTACTGCACTAGGGTCTGTACAAAAGCATGATTAACCCCCTCAGGTGTAATTTTTGCTATGTACGTGTCACACGTCTCTCACCTCTCACGTGTCACAGTGGTGTGACAAATGTAAATCATTATAAGGCCATAAATGTACAATAATGCGGCCAGTACGGGGGGAACGCCAGTCGTGAAATCTTGTGTATATAAATGCCCCTGTGATTTCTATTTTTAAAAATATATCATTATTTAAATATTTATTAAAACAATTGGGGTTTTGCCAATAAAGAAATTCCAAAAATGTCATGTGTTATCCCACGAAAATTATTTGCAAGCCCTGTAATCATGTAACCCTGTACATGTCCAATATCGGAGTGGTAGCCCCCAACTAACCATACCAAGAGGAGTGGGCGTATAGTCGATTTTGGACAATGTGTTTGCCGATCTCCAGTGTTGCCAGAAAAGTAGGCAAAACCCGCCCAACACACAGCTGTGTGGAGCGGGCGGTATTCGCGCCTGCCTACTAGACCATTCCCCTGCACACGTGTGTAGATGTTGCCGAGTGGGCAGGCACGAATACCGCCCGCTCCACACAGCTGTGTGTTGGGCGGGTTTTGTCTACTTTTCTGGCAACACTACTGTCTCGCACCTTGATACCCCGGGAGGGGCTCACAAGAGCAACAGATCACAAGCGCAACGGGCCGCAAGCGCAACGGGTCACAAGCGCAACGGCTCGCTACCGCAACAACTCACAAGCGCAACAGCTCACAAGCGCAACGGCTCGCAAGCGCAACGGGTCACAAGCGCAACAGCTCACAAGCGCAACGGCTCGCTGCCGCAACAGCTCACAAGCGCAACAGCTCACAAGCGCAACGGCTCGCAAGCGTAACGGGTCACAAGCGCAACGGCGGAGATCCTACTGTTGGGTGGCTCCGACTATAGACAAGGCCGCGCGCGAGAGCGGGCCATCGATCCCAGTGTGAGATGAGAAATCAACCGTGCCCTCGGCCGTCTCGCCCTCCAACCTTATTCATGATTGTGACGTTAATACGAAATTTTGTACGAGTGTATCGTGAATCGCCGGCAGCATATCGGACCATCACGAAGGTCGAGTGCTGACAGAACCGACCACAGTATTTCGCTTCATTTACAATACTTAATGTATTTGACTTTACTCCTGTAGTTTGTGTTAATGGTTGTATGGTTACATGGGAAGCAAGCAGCGGACAACGTAAAGGGTTGGACTTTGCTTCTTAGAGTACTCCTGTTCAATGATTTTCAACGACGTCGCGAAAGTGTTTTTTTCCTCGACCTTCATTGTCCGATATGCCGCCGGCGATTCACGATACAAACGTACGAAATTTCGTATTAACGTCACAATCATGAAATGTTGCTATTCAGTAGTTTTTATTTTTTATCTCTTATATTCAGTTTTAACCGTTAAGGTAAACACCGGCGCGGGAGACGTAAAATAAGGTTGGAGAGCGAGACGGCCGAGGGCACGGTTGATTTCTCATCTCACACTGGGATCGATGGCTCGTTCTCGCGCGCGGCCTCGTCTATGGTCGGAGCCACCCAACAGTAGGATCTCCGCCGTTGCGCTTGTGACCCGTTGCGCTTGCGAGCCGTTGCGCTTGTGAGCTGTTGCGCTTGTGAGCTGTTGCGGTGGCGAGCCGTTGCGCTTGTGAGCTGTTGCGCTTGTGACCCGTTGCGCTTGCGAGCCGTTGCGCTTGTGAGCTGTTGCGCTTGTGAGCTGTTGCGGTAGCGAGCCGTTGCGCTTGTGACCCGTTGCGCTTGCGGCCCGTTGCGCTTGTGATCTGTTGCTCTTGTGACCGTCGTCCGATACCCCACTCGTCGCGGATTAGGTAGCGGTAACAGAAGTCAGTCGTTTTTGAGAGATTCGCGTATTGTTTCTACCGAGTGCACCCACCCCCTCCACAATCCCGCTCCGCACTAGTTTACTCCTTCACTAACGTCGAGTCGACACTGTTGTTCAGGCTCGTTACGCGCTGGGCTCTCGCTGGGCGGAGCGAGGCGGAGCGGGGCTGGGCGGAGCTTGGCCCGTCCCATTTACGGCCCGCCGGGACTTATGAGCGCCGGTCCACGAATTACGTGGCGGCCGTGACGCGCTTTAGGATGAGAGGTGCCTGGCAGCTGGAGGGCGGACGCCCCCGGACGCCCCCGGACGCCCCGGCACGGCACGCCCCCCACCCCGCCCCCCGCCCTCCTCAGCAATAATGGCATGAAAGGCTGGCTCTGGGCGCTGCTGGCGCTGCTGGCGCTGCGCGGGGCGTTGCGGCGGTGAAGCGGGTGAAGCTCTAGAACGCCTCTCCTCCTGCCTCTCCTCTCCACCCTGCGCCTGTTGAAATTGCCGCGGCTAAATCGCACCTGCCTTGCCCGCATCGCCCTACACACCAAGACGGTCTACTAGCCTATCTCATCTCCGCCACAACACGAAATTCGAAACAACTTTAGAAACGCGTTTAGTTTTTCTTTTAATTTAGACACTCACGTCGAGGGGTGCCTCACCTTCTCCAATCAGTGTACACCCTGCGTTACAATCATTTTCCAATCACCATCCAGTCACATAATTTTTAGACAAATATCTATTTTAAGCACCTTAAAAATTGCAAAATATCGAATTGGTACCAAAAATTAACAGCTTTCTTTGTCTCTTCTTGTCAATTTTTCCTTCCAATCACAATACAACCCAATGTTTACCGATGTGACAGGTTTCACATTTAAACGAATTTCATACGTTGTGTGAATTGACTAATCGTGTCATTCATGGAAATGCACAATTTCTCAGAGCCTCTAGTTGTGATTCAACAGTCTTCCTCGGCACTTATGGCCCCTCCGCCCCGCGATCTGTCCACAGCCGGACCTGTTTGCGCTGGAGCTGGTGGACGGCCACCTGTTCCTGCACCTGGACCTGGGCTCGGGGCCGCTGCGGGTCAAGGCACCGCGCAAGCGGCTGGCCGACGGCGCTTGGCACGAGCTGACGGTGAGCCGCGCGGGCCGCGAGGGCAGGATCACCATTGATGGAGCTTCGGCAGAGTTCAGCACGCCGGGTGAGTACCGCGTTAAGAATATGTCACTCTCGCAGGTGTGCAAACTTTCCATTCGCGCACTTAACGAAAGGAAACGAGGAGTAAGTTGTCTTCAGAGTTTCACTCTTGTTGTAGGGACAATTCATTGTACGAATGGGCAGCAAACACATCCAAGTGTGTGAACAAAGGGGCAACCACTCGTGAAATCCCGTGTACTTACAAACCCAGGGAAATCTCGATGAAATCTTCGGAAATCTCAATGACATCATTAGAAATCCAACTAAAAAATCTTTTTAAAATGTCACAGGAATCTCATATAAACTCAGAGAAATCTTGTGAAACCTGATGAATCATTGTGGGATCCTCTGAAACGCTGTCAAATCTTTTAGAATTTTGTGAAATCTCGTAAAAGTTTGTGAAATCTTACTGTACGAAATCTCTAGAAGTCCGGTAATATCTTACGCAATACATAGAAATCTCACATCGATAGAAATCCTGTCTACACTGGGACGGGGACTGGTTGCCCCCATGTATATGACATATTTTGTTTCTCTCTATGTGTATTGTGCGTGGGTTGGTATCTATGTGTGTGCGAGTGCATATATGTGTGTGTGTGGGCGCGTGTGGAGTGCAGTCGAGTGCGTTGAGCTCGGGGGCTGTTGTTCAGAGTTGTGCTGAGGGCACGAAAATGGCGTAGTGAAGGATTGAAGGGTCGTGGTAATGGGAACACGTGTACCTCGCCGCCCTCTCCCTCTCCCGCCCAAAAAGCACTGTGGGCTATGCTTTGTGGTCCTGCCCCCCTCCCCCCCTTCCACAAAAAAAGGCACCGCCCAACGCGCGCTAGGTAGAGTTATGTTAGTCAAGGATCTTAAAAACGCCGATCACTGGACTGGAAATTCAAGAGTCATATGTCTCATCTAAGAAAAGCGAGATTTTCTTCTTGCCCGATTCAGTGATTTTAGAAGCTTTGCTTTTATTGAGAAAGAATCAAAAACATCACTCAAATTTAGTCCCAGATTAAGGATGTGATTCCTCACTCAAAAAGGACAAGGTCCCAATCATCACTTAAATGGAGTTAGATTTTTAAAACTGTTGCTCTAATCGATCAAGAAAACCAAACCTCTTTCTGAAAACTACACAACGTACATTTTATACTGATTATCGGTGCACATTATTGATGAAAATGTTTTGACCTTTTGATCCCCATTATTCCTCAGTACAAAACTGATTCAAAATGTGTAATATTTCCATACTCCTCGTTATGAGGGCTTTAAAACGAGCTACCACGTTACAGTGACTTCCTTAAAGTCTAATAAATTTTCCACGAAACCCGGGAATCCCTTCGGAATTTCCCTTTTTTTTCTCCAAAAATCAAACATTGATTTTACCGTGTACTGACTACTGGGCAGCACCTCAGCACGTAAGTGTGGATGTCCGATTTTTTCCTCCCAACTTTCTGGCAGCCGTCTTAGATGTGGCAAGGGATACGGAAACCCCGCTCACGGTATCTGCTTTTACCAACCTATATAATTCGTTAATGGTCAGTTGGGTTCAGTTTGCCGCTCGCCCGCCGTGCTTCGCTGGCGTCACTCGCGTTGTTGTGCTAACGCTTATTTATAGAAGTTGCACGGCCAAGCCCCGCCGTGTTTTACTTTACTATTACGGTGCGCGGTGCTGTGCGGCGCGGGGTTGCGGGGGCCAGGAGTGCGCCCCTGTTCGGTATCGGGCCCCGCCCCAGCCCAACCTCGCGCCGCCCCAGCACCGCGCCTGACCTGCTTCCAGTTTGTGATTTGCGTGATTTGCCTTCGCGGCGCCGGCGACTCCAGGTCAGGTGGGCGCCCACCTCCCGCAAGGTACCCTCAGTTCAGAGCGGGGCAGGGTGGGGCGGAGTGAGGTGGGGCGGGAGGGGCGAGTGCAAACTCAATGGGAACGCTGCGCCGGCGCGATAATTGGCGGGCGGGTCTCGCGAGAGAGGGTAGGGCTGGCAGGGCTGGAGTGGTGTTTGGGGGGGACCCGGGGGGGGGGGGGGGGGTGTTGTTGATCGCGCGCGTTCCGCTACAACCAAAAGCGTCGAAAGCACACAAGCTTCCGCTGCATGACCAGCACCCCCTCCTCTTTCCTCTAGTACGCTCCTAACCTACCACCATCCCCCTTCAATAAGTTTTGTGAGGGGGAGCTGTGCTCAAAACTTCCCTCCCGCGGGGTTGGGTCCGAAAGGCCAGCAAATGCTTGTGCTCGACAGCTCGACGTGCTCCGATTGTACTCCTGCTCGTGCTCCGTGAGTGTACCCTGTACTCCGCTAGAGAGGGTAGGGCTAGCAGGGCTGGAGTGGTGTTTGGAGGGACGGGGGCGAGGGGGTATGCACTCGCGTAATAGTCGGGTCACTCTATCCGTAATAAGGGCGTAATGATATGCGAAATAGATGCGTAATGGCCTCAATTCTCCATATTTTACCCACTTTTGGGTCGTTTTAGTCTGTTTTTGCATCATTTTGGTCAAATTTCGAAAATTTTGGAGCATAATACAGCTTAATTGACGTAATAGTCGGGTCACAGATTTTAAGAGTGAATACCCCTTCGGACGGGGGTGTCGGGGGAGTAACGAATCCAAGATGCAACCCCAGCGCAAAGAGCAACCCGCGAAATCAGCACCTCGGCCCGAGCGGGCGCCGAGGTGCGACACGACGGGCAGACGTGTTCAGGCCAGCAAGTCGGACGGTTGCGGGTGAGTGCAGAGCCCAGGCTAAAGTGCAGTACCGTTTCTTACCGATCGAGGGGGAGGGGGATGTTGTTGATCGCGCGCGATCGACTTTAAAAAAAAAATTAAATAAAAATAACACAAATTTTCCCAAATTAAAAAAGAGTTGTCTTGTCAGGATCAACAAAAGTTTGTTCAGAAACAACAACAACAGCAGTTGTACAGCAACTACTAATTTATTTGTTATAAACTGAAAACAAGCATAGCTTTTAGTTTAGAAGAGCATATTTCAATGGAGCGCTGCCCGGAAGTCAGAAGAACAAAACCGGATACAGGTAGCGGTGGTGGGGGCGGGCGAGCGGAAGAGCGGCGGGTGGTAGGGGGCCTCCCCTCCCGCCCTTCGCTCCTCCGCTCGCCCGCCCCCACCACCGCTCTCTGTATCTAGTTTTGTTCTTCTTACTTCCGGACAGGGCTCCATTGAAATACCCTATTTCTTTTTTTTCTTGAACTATGTGTCTGTTTTTCAACTATTTGCTTTCCTTTCAAAAAATATTTTGTACGGTGCACTTTGTGCACTTTGTCCACTTTGTGACTCCACTCCTGCTCATCCTGTTCCCCGCGCCCCTGCAGGCAAGTCCACGCAGCTGGAGCTGGGCGGCGGGCTGGTGCTGGGCGGGCTGGGCCCCGGGCTGGGCGCCGCCGTGGCCTGGAGGCACCCCACCGTGCAGGCGGGAGTCCTGCGCCAGGGCTTCGTCGGTTGCCTCCGCGACCTCGTCATCGACGGCACGGCCGTGGACCTCACCAAGCTGGCCAGCCATCAGGATTCGGGCGCCATCCGGCCCATGTGCCGGGGCCCGGGCCCCGGGGCTGGCCTGGCGCAGGGCGAGCAGGGGCAGGGCCAGGCCCAGGGCCACTGCGAGGCGCAGCCCTGCATGAACGGCGGCCGCTGCAGCGAGGGCTGGAACCGCTTCCTCTGCGACTGCTCGGCCACGGCCTTCACCGGGCCAACCTGCGGCAAAGGTACCCCACACCACAACAAGCAGGCCCGCCCTTTCGCGAAACATCGTTGCCGGGCGTGCCAGCTTTGGCCTACCGGCGGCGTTCGGTCGGGCCTTAAGTCACACAAAACGTCCTCTTAGCTCGTGAATTATGTAAATTATTTCGAAATTATCATGAGACTATTTGATGTAAGCCAACCGGACGCTGCTCTTTGCCCCGACAGAGGCCACGACGCTGACGTTCAACGGCTCGCAGCACGTGTGGGTGTCGGCGGGCGGCGCGGCGCGCAGCCAGGCCGAGGAGGTGGCGCTGCGCTTCCGCACCAAGTTCCCCGTGGGGCTGCTCATGGCCACCAGCTCGGACCAGACCGCGGACCGCCTCGAGCTGGTGCTGAGCGGGGGCCGCGCGCGCGCCACCCTGCGCCTCGGAGACCGCGAGAAGGTGAGCGAGGTCGAGAGCGGCGAGGCTAGCTCGGCGCCCGCAAGACGCGGCGTAGGCCAATCCGCTCCTCACGCGCGCTGCCGACTAGGTAACGAGGTGTGCGGCCTACCCGCATCAGGCTCTTTGCCGCATTTCGTTGCGTAGGCCGGGACATCAGGAGGGGGTATCCCTTATATTTCTATTACGGCGAATTTTTACGTCCACTCTGCAATATCGCAACCACTTATTACTACGACCGTCCGCCGTATACTTGCAGTCCGCACGCAGTGCACTAAAAATGCAAAAAAGTAACTTGGCACCTTTGCAGGGGCGTTAACCTCTACTAGGGCGTAATACCTTTGAGAACACGTTGATAAACAATTGAAATTTTATAACTTATTGACGTTTTCACCATTATAGTTATTTTAAAACCTTTACAAGGTGTGAGGTCTCACATTAATTTGCTTTTGCTGTGTGACAGTGGCTCCCTCAGAGCACGAGGGAGGAGCTCTTGGCTTACATTCAGTTTGGCACCACATGGACTGCATTTCCCGATCCATCTCTCGTTGGCCGCGCCATATGTAATCCATCACGGCACTGACAAGTCTTGTTTTCGTCTTTTCTTTCAGTCGCTCGTGTCTGGTGAGGGCCTCAACGACGACCAGTGGCACACGGTGCGCTTCTCCCGGCGCGGCGAGAACTTCCGCCTCCAGGTGGACGAGGAGACGCCCAGCCTAGGTGAGCAGGGTGGAGCAGGGAGAACAGGTGTAGGCTGAGTAACTCTGACTGCTCTGACCGTCTCCGGAGGGGGTATTTATTTTCTCCGATTTTTCGGGCACAAGGAAATATGAGTGCGTTTATTATGCGAGTAATATACGTTTCTATGCACAATATACGTTATTATGCGCTGAAACCCTTCATGCGTTCGTCATGTTAGGCGGCGACGGCGAATCAGCCAAAATATTTGATCTCATCTTCGTCCCGGTTTATCAACATGATCAAGATTCTCTCGCATTTATTTCACGCTCGTTCGCGCCGCGTGATTATGTGAAGGGCGTATAGGTGCTACTGTGCGTCATACAGAGCCGCGTGCTGAGCCGTGCTGAGCCGTGCTGGCTGAGCCGTGCCGAGCCATGCTGAGCCGTGCTTGGCTGCAGCTCGCTGAGGCGACCGGACTGTCCGCAGGAGGGGAAAAGGGGGGGGGGGGGAGAGTTATGGCGGAGGGAAGGGTTTGCGGAATGAGACTGACGGCCAAGTAACGGTTGCCGCCATAAACGCGGCGCGGAGTGGCGTGACGTGGCGTGGCGTAGAGTAGCGCTGCGCGCGGCACAGCAAGAACAGTAAAGCCCCCTACCCTCGCGGTGTGCTGTGCCGAGGGGCGGCTCGAATGGGCGGGGCACACGGAAAAAAAAACGCTCAGTTGAAATTAGATATGAAACATTGGCACTAAGGCTAAAAACTTTAAAGAGCGGGAAATTAAATAGATAGCAGCTAAATAATAAGCGCGGTAGCTTTAAAACTACCTGCGCCTATACAGCTAAAAGAAAATTGTGCACCTTCTAATTTTTTTTCTGGTGCGAATAAATTTTTCACGTGCAGCCCGGAAAACCAGAAAAATCAGAAAATCGGTGTACGCTTGAATTTCTTGGCCGTCACTTAAATGTCTCTGTCTCGCAGGCTCCACGGCGCTCGCCCGGAACGGCATCCTGGAGTGGCGCACGCTGCACATCGGTGGCTGGCTGCACCCGGAGGAGGAGATGCAGATGACGTCGACCGTGGCAAACTTTGCGGGGTCGATGCAGCAGCTGACGTTCAACGGCCTCCAGTACCTGGAGCTGGCGCGAGCGCAGGCGCAGGTGTCCAGCTCGAGGGCCTCTGGCGGCTCTGGCAGTGCGGCGGGCGCGGCCGGCGCCCCGGGACCTCACATCACGGTCACGGCCACCATCGGCAAGCGAGACAGCCAGCTTGTCCACCACCCCGTGCACTTTAAGTCCAAGCACACGTTCGTCGGTCTGCCCACCCTGAAGGCGTACTCAGTCACCAACATCTACTTCCAGGTAGGATACAGCGCGGCGCTCTCCGGCCTGGACGAAATGGAAAGCATATAATAAGTGCGTTCATGTCACACACTGACTGGTGTGCAGATTTCCATCCGTGAACTTATAAGTGTCTCGACTTTCCTCATACACACTGTGAAAAATACTCGTGAAGGGTTACGGGAAAATTTTCCATGATAAAAGTCGTAAAATTACAATTTGAAATTGTAAATTTACAAGCACCCCCTATCGACTGCTTGGAATTGACCGACGAGGAAGAATGGGCTGTCGTAAATTTACGACATATTTTGTAAATCAAAATTACAAAAAATGTCGTTAATTTACGAGGATATTTTTCACAGTGCACTCATACACTTACTTGTCCACGTTCAAATTGAAATTCGCACTCCTACAAGTGTTTCAAGAAAATGACATCCTTATATTGCCAGTGCGTACGTGCGTCAACTTTTTCGCCTCTTTGAGATTTTTCTTTGTTAGTGTTATTGTGGTGTATCTATCTTATTTTCTTGCACACACATAAAAATACACATCTGATCTCAGCTTCCCGAGGTTGAGGTACAATTGTTCCATAAGTGCTGCGTGTAATTAATTGTGTACCAATTGAGAAAACAGTGGCTGCGCTGAACGGAGACTATCTTCATTTACCTGACGAGTTCAAATAGTTGAAAGTGGTGCTCCCCCCAAAAAATTGATTCCGTTTTTTGATGCAAAATTTTTCTTGTTTTACAGTTTAAGACACGGCAGGCGAACGGCATTCTGTTGTACAACGGCGGCCGCGACCACGACTTCCTGGCCGTGGAGCTCATCTCGGGCCACGTGCACTTCATCTTCGACCTGGGAGACGGGCCGGTGCGGCTGCACGACAACGCGCACCAGGCGCTCAACGACAATCGCTGGCACTCGGTCACCATCAGCAGGCCCGGGCCGCACGAGCACAGCCTGCTCGTGGACGAGGCCTTCAGCAGCGTCACCAGCAAGGGCAAGAACGAGAACCTCGACCTGGACGGCCTGCTTTATGTCGGTGAGTCTCATCGCGCTCCCTTCCGCCAAAGGCCTTGTTCCGCGGGCGGGCCTGGAACGTGCCCATTTCGTTGCTGGTGGGTTCAGGTGGGGTCGGTGGCGATGTATAGGCACCATCTCTCGCCTCACCGCATTCAAGTCAAGGCGCAGCCCCGGATGACTGCTGATGCTACAGTCACCGAACACAATAACTCGAACGCGACGGTCGTTTTTGTTGCCTGCGCTGAGGACTCAAGTATATTACAGTACTACCATAAAAGTGTTCGACCCATTGTTTTTTACGAGTTGTTTCTAGTAACTATGTACACCGTCATAGTGAAGATAAAGGTCTCGTCCAGACAATTATTTTTCGTTCAGGAGCAAAGAGTCGGAAACGCTCCGTTACGGAGTTACGCCCTTCTTTAAGTACCACACCCCTGCGCCAAAAGTTAGGCAACACATTTGACAGCGCCACACCCCGGAGCTACAGCACACGCATCGACGCCGCGATCGCACTGCACCAGCGCTGCGCCTCCCCATAGGCATCTCCCGTATGGATGACCCCTGCGAGACTCGGTGTAGGCCAGCCCGTAGTACACACACGCACAACAGGCAAGCTGTTGCCTAACTCACAGGCGCTCTGAGACCCGACACCCGACACAGGGCTAAAACTGTCAATCTGTGAACAGGAGTGAATGACGAGCGTACTGTCTGTATAGATGATCCTTTTACTGGGAAAAATGTGACCTGATTGGCGTCAGTTGGTGTGACCGCAGTTTTGGTTACACCACGTTATGCGACCAAAACGTCTCACCAATTTGCCTATTTATTATGCATTTGAAAGGACGAGTATACAAATAGAAATTCAAATAACTACAAGTTCGAGCCATTCACACACCCACAACAGCTGCGTGACACTGACACACCTGCTAACGCCTCTTCTTCTGCCGCAGGCGGGCTCCCCGAGGAGCTGTTCTCGCGGCTGCCGCGCCAGGTGACTGCCCACCAGGGCTTCGAGGGCTGCCTAGCGAGCCTCGACCTGAACGGCGAGTCTCCCAACCTGGTGGCGGACGCAGCCATTCCCAGCCAGCAGGTGTCCGAGGGGTGCGCGGGCCAGAGTACGCGCTGCAGCCAGAGCGTGTGCGCCAACCGCGGCGTGTGCGTGCAGCAGTGGAACTCGTACGCCTGCGACTGCGACCTCACGTCCTACACGGGCCCCAGCTGCAGCGAGGGTAAGGAACCTGACCTGCACACTGATTCCGTACAGCGCGATCAAAGGGGGGTTGGTGTGGTCGAGACGTCGAGAGGCCTCCTCCTGCTCACGAGTGCGACAGAGAGGGAAGCAGTCCCTGTCTCTCTTGCACTCATGTGACAGGGACGTGTTACCCCACATGCTCGCTCTGAGGAATCAGTGTACTGTGCAGCACAGTCACGGGACCAAAGTTTCCTAAACCTATTGGTGTGAGGCATGTTTGTTCAACACTGGTTTTACGCGAGGCGCAATCTCTGCAACACATATCTTTTCGCTCTACTGAAGGGGTATTATAATATTACTCTATCGAGGGAGGCGATTTGGGAATCTTTCGCCTTTTGAGTGAGCATTGTTACACTTAATTTCATTGAATGTGTGAGAAATTTTTACAAAATCACTGAATGAAAGCTAGGTTCGTAAAGTACTGCTGAAGTCTCGGCTGAAGTAGAGCTAGAGGGAAAATCTGGCTGCTTTGATGTGAGACGTCTAATTAATTGTTTGCATCTGTGTGCAGAGTCCCTGTCGTACGAGTTCGGCCCCGGGCGTGGACTCATCACGTACGCGTTCCCGGAGGAGCGCCGGCCCGAGATGAAGAGCGACGTGATCGCGCTGGGCTTTATCACTACCAAGGACGACGCCATCCTGCTGCGCGTTGACTCGGCCACGAGTCAGGACTACATGGAGCTAGAGATTGTGAGTTCTCACGCAGCCTTCAGGCATGATCTTTCCTACCTGCCAGGCACCCGAAAGAACTTTCCTGCAGCACTGTAGCTTACGGTGAATTTTCACCTCTTTGGTTCGCTGACTTTCACAGTAAGTTAACTGATACACCGTAGCTTACACGGGTGCTTACCGTTACTTGAAGATGAACATTCACCGTGTGGTTATTGCTGTCGAACGTAATTTCGAAACCATTCCAACGGCGGCGTGGGGCCATGTGCCCAGCCAACCCGTCACGACTCCCAGCTCCCGGTCCCGGTCGAATTGACTCCTTTCTAATCCATGTTGCCGTGGGCCCTACCATAACACTCCACACTACAGGTCGAGGGCAACATGTTCATGGTCTACAACATGGGCACGAGCGACCACCCCATCGGTGACATCAGCGTGCGGGTCAACGACAACCAGTACCACGTGGTGCGCTTCACACGCTCGGGGGCCAACTCCACCATCCAGATCGACGACTACAACGTGCAGACGCAGCACCCACCCGGCCACCAGCTGTCCGTGTTCAACAGCCAGTCCAAGATCCAGGTCGGCGGCCGCTGGAGCGCCAGCAAGAAGAAGGTGGAGCGGGCCTTCTCGGGGGTCATCTCGGGCCTCGTGTTCAACGGCATCCGCGTCCTGGATCTGGCTGCATCCAAGGATCGGCGCACTCTGGTCCGCGGTGAAGTCCAGGTAAGATTCCGGCTACAGTCGCTCTCTGTAACAGAGCGATTAGAGGCAGGCCAATGATGCACGTCGTCTATCACTTCAAGAAAGGGAGACGTGTGCTGTGAATTCTCTCGCTTGCATGAGATTGAGGTTTTATTTCCTTACTCGATTGGAGCGATAGTTTAAAAAAAAATCTCTAGTTCAGGTGGAAAACATTTTGTTCTATTCTGTGGGTTACTTATCTTAATCTCACTCAGTCCGAGTGAAACTTGAATACTTGTCTTTGTTAGATGAGACCTTTAACTCTAGCATTTGCAGCGTGGAAAAGAGTCCTTGTGTCAGAAAATTATGGTGTGGTGCAGCAGATTGGATCTAGTTGAAGTGACCCGTCACCATTTACTCGCAGCTGAATTTTATATGTTCGCTACTCAAAAAGACTTCCCGTGAAGTACCCGTAACACACTAATAAGCGTCGCGTACCCTACCACAGAGCTTATTTCGCAGGACACTTTAATGAAACATGATGTCGTGGGTATTTTTTGATGTCTTTCGCTCCGTTGCGCAGCCGCTCAAGTCGCTGGCGGGCCGCAAGCATGAGCCTCCCCAGCGCATGCAGCAGACGTCGCCGTCCGCCGCGACGGCGCCAGGGGCCGGGCAGCAGGGCTCCGACGACCTCGTGTTCTCCGGCGCGGGCTCCGGCTGCAGCGCGGACGACGAGGACGAGTGCACCCCCGTCATCGACCCTGGAGGAAGTGAGTTGGAACCGAAGGGAAAGCAACTCTTAAATTTTTGTACACCTCGTAATTCAGAAAAATTCAGAGAAAAATTAAAAAAATACCAAAAATCAGAAAAATTTAGGAAAGATTCGGGAAAATTTAGGTAATTTTCAGCTCTTACCTTCTCCTTGGCCTGTACCCGCTCACCCTTGTTCTGCCCGGTCCGCAGGCGACGACCTCATCACCCCCGTGTTCGTGCCACCGACGCGGTCCCCGGCGGGCGCGGCGCGGCCTGGTGCGGGCAGCAAGGCCACCCACGTGTCCGGAGCCGGCGGTGCTGGTGGCGCCTCGGGGAAGCCCGCTTGCGACGACGAGGACTGCTTCGTGGGCTCGGGGTCCGGCGAGAACACCGTCACCGAGCCCGAGAGCAACGTGTCCAGCACCGCGGCAAAGGGTATGCTGGGGTGGTCCCCCCCCCCTCTCTCTCTCGTTTAAAACCGCACTGCGCTGCTGGCGCCGCCGCGCTCTCAAGCCCACGATCAGGCTCATGCATTTGTTCTTGTCGCCCAGGATCGAGCACGCCGAGCAGCGCCATTGTCACGTCTGAGTCCGAGCCGAGCACGACGGGCGCGGGCGGGGCCACCTCGGAGGTCCCCTACCTCGGAACGTTCACGCCGGGCTCTGCGGGGCCGGGCCTGGACGCCGGCCAGGTGTCCACGACGACGGTGGGCGGGACCACGGGGCAGGGGCCGGGGCCTGGGCAGGCCGCGCCAGGGTCGTCCGCGCCCGACTTCGGTCCGAGCAGCGTCGACCCCCTGCCCCCGACATCCACCGTGTCAGGTGAGTTGCGGGACCTGCCGGACCAAGCCGAGATGAGTCGCAGTACAGCCAGCAATAAGAATCCGGACGGACGGACGCATGTTGTTGCACGCTCTCTGTTGCTGGGCGCGGCTTACCCGCTGAGCATACCTCTTCTACACCTACTAATCTCTGATTTTGGGGGGTCAACTCGCAGAAACGACAAGTACATCGAGCTCAACGCCAAGCTCCACGTCGACGCAGGGCACGACCAGAAGTACGACCACCTCCACCACGACCACCACGACCACCACGGAGTATCCGCGCCTGCCGCCTACCATCATCCCCAGGCGGCCAGGTCACGGCAGGGTGAGGAAAAGCACCCACGCAGTCTCAAATTTGAGACTGTTGTACATTACGTGATGCAGATCACCCCTTCTCCGTAATACCCCATGGAGCACTACATCGCGAACCTGCCTAATTCAGACAACGGAGTGCCATCTGCTCAAAATGAGATCAGGCGTGGCAGAGTAATCTACTCTCAGTATTCTAATTTAAGAAAGTGGTGCTCAAGAACATTTCCTGATATACAGGGTGGCTCACTTACCCCGTTGTTTGCGTAAGTATGCAACATGCAACCTATTCTTCTTCAGCTGAGATCGGCAAAAGGTGAGGTGGGGATCGGCCCCACCAGCAGGTGTAAACTCTGTCGTCAAAATAGGCATGTACGCTCTATATCCCAGAAACCAGAAGTGATAGGCCAAAACCGAGGGCATATATTTGGAATCCTCGTGAAATTTCACGTGATGAAGTCTAGCTATAGTGCCGCTGGTTACAAGAATAGTCGGTCAATTTGCCATTAGAAAGTAGAAAATAGGACATGAAAACTCTTTGAGACCATGATCGAAACTGTCGAAACGTCGCATTGTTTTCTTGTGTTTCTTAATGCAGAGAACGGGACCATGTAGGTTAATTCCGAGGTCATGTTTTGAATCGTGAAAAAAATTTCTGTGCCAAAAACGTGTATTGAAGTCTTTAACACTACAGCATCATAGTGCGGCGTCGCCTTGTAACTGAGATCAGGTATGCAGCGGTTGCTTTGTATGAAATTGACAAAACAGTCTGCCGTTGACCGCATGATTCAATAACATGCTGAATTCATATCTGTGATCAGGTTTTGAATTGATATCTCCGTTTTCTCACAATAAGAATGGGTAGAGCGTAAATGTCGATCATGGTTTCAAAGCATTTTTTAGTCCTATTTTCTACTTTCTTATGACAATTTGCGTAACCAGCGGCACTGAAGGTAGCTTACGCCACGTGAAATTTCATGAGGATTCCAAATATGCCCACGGTTTTTGCCCATCACTTCTCGTTTCTGAGATCTAGAGCGTACAAAACACCTCTGCTTGCCTGTTTTGGCAACAGAGTATACACCCGCTGGCCCCACACGCTTCTCCCCTCAACTCTTGAGCTCGCTCAGCTAAAGTAGAATGGGTTGCATACTTACGCTAACAACGGTGTAAGCGAGCCACCCTGCATAGCGGAATCCCGCTGCAGTCAAAATTGCACAAGCTGCATGTTCAGGGCAGAACTCAGAAGTTGAATTTTCCTCCCCGGTACGCCCTTACGAGCCCCTCGCCTTATGTCTGTGCAGGATCGCGACAACAACCGCATTACCTCAGAGGCGAGCGAGAACGCGGCTCTGATCATTGGCGTGATCGCCGGCTCCCTGATCGCCATCATCCTCATCGTGCTCATCATCCTGAAGGTGAAGAGCCGCGGGGACGGCGCGTACAAGGTGGACGAGAGTCTCGGGTACGCGGGCCCCGGCCACTCGCCGCACGCCGCGCTGCTCGCCGGGCAGCAGGCCTCGCCGCCGCCCGCGCCGCACGGCCTCCACCCGCACAACGGCAGCGCCGGCGCCCTGCAGCGCCAGCAGCACGGCCTGCAGCCCGGCCTACAGGCCGGCCTACAGCCCGGACCCGTGTCACAGCCCAGGAAGAAGCAGGGAGTCAAGGAATGGTACGTTTAGGACGTTTGCTCTGCGGCTCCCTCCCCCGCCAGTGCCTCAGCGCTCTGTTGGACTCTGTTGAGCCAGCAGGAAGACACCCTACCCTGTGCGTCCCTGGGCTGGGCTCTGGAGGCCTTACTGCGACGTGGTGGCCAGGCCAAACTGCCGATGCCCACAGTCTGCTGGCCTATTAATTGTTGATATTGTTGTTGATTGTGTTTTTTAATTCATTTATTTACTTGTTGGGTGTGTTTATCATCAGTGCATACGCGCGTCCAATACTTACCGCTCCATTTCTACAAGAGAGACCATTTTGATGATGTTCCATTTTGCAGGGAGTTCCCCTAGTCCATTCTCTCCACCTCCTGACGGAATGCGACAATTACTGTAAAGTCCAAAGTTCAGTGTTGTGAACATCGGCAGCTCAAAAACTGCTATGTCTTAGTTGCATTTTCATGTTTGTGTTTGTTAACCAACAGGACATGAATGAAAGTAGGTTTCTCTCTGATATTCAACTCTGTTGCAGAGTGCCATGTCTTCGCATATTTCTGCCGATTAACTGTATTTATGGACTTCATTGTACTTGCCTAATTTTATTGTGTCTGCCGTCCCACCAAGAAGTCTTGGCTGTTCGTTTGAGCCAGGGGTGTAGGAAGGCCCTGAAAAGTTGAGGGCAAACCGTTTGGGTTGCCTTCCTTACATGGACTTATTGCGCTGTACACTCTGTGGCCGTTAATTTTGGCGTTCTTTTTTGAGTGCAGAATAATTGCAATAATGCCATATTTTAATGTCGAGATTTGTTAGTTCAAGAGTGTGTATAGGGTTTGCTGGTCCCGCAGTACATAACGCAGTATTTTTCGAAGTTGTGTCCAGCCTCAGTTTTTTTTGGGGGGGTGGGAGAGAGTCGGCCCTCCCTCCGGCCCTATCGTCTCCTACGCCCCTGGTTTGAGTGTTTGTGATAGTGTACCCCACAGGAAAATTAATTTGTCATGAATACTCAAAGTTCGAGCCACACTGTTATTGATGTAATACACCACAAAGTTCAAATGACATGGCTTTATTACTCATCTGCCAATTTTATCCATTCTTTATGAACCAATCAACCTTCGCTGCATTTTTTTCCGTGACCAATGCATGAATTAACAGTGGGCTGAGGAAGTACGGACATGCAAACAGCAACCACTCTCCCCTCCCCAATGTAGATACTTTGACATCCTTCCAGCAACGTTTTTTTTTTTCATTCTGCCCTTCCTGTTATCTGTCGGCAATGAAACCGGCAAAACTTCTGACTTTTTGGTCAGTGTTAGCCGTGTAAAAATCATTTTTTAAATTTATTTATTTAGTTAGTTTTGGAAAAAATTATTATTCATATGTGGTTTAACTATTTCCTTTAATTGTAATATTTTTAATGTTTGGGTATGATTTTGATGTTACTATTTAAGGATGTAAGGTGTTGTGTACCCCGAGTCTGATTATGTAGCGATTTGTGTGGATTACAAGCATATTGTGTGAATGGTGTGTTCCCATACAACAAAATGTGAAACTGATGATGTGTAAAATGCTACTGATCATCAATGACTTCAAGGCTGTGATAAAACATTAATATTATTACTCTTGTAAGAAGGGTTTATGCACTATAGAGACATTTAAAAATGTTGTGCGTGAAATTTCGGCATTTAAGGTCTATGAAGCGCTGATTCAATGTGTCTCTTTCTACGCAAGTCCTAAATGTATACATATGCACTGCCGTTTCAATTAGAGTAGGAAAATAATTGCTTTAACTTTGTGGAAGGTCCAGGCTGATTAATTTTTTTTTCTAAACATATTAGAATGAAAAAAGTGGAAAAAAACAATGCCAATAAAAATGTCAAAATAGAACGAATTTGTCACATGGAAATCAGTCTAATCTCTTCACTGTGAAAACTTTCGTAACGTATTATTGATGTTCTCAAGACCCAGTGTTGATCTTGTGGCAATAACGTTTTCCTGGGCATGGTGAAATATCGCAGTCAGAAGTGGATGGTCAAATCGATGCCCAGTCAACGTTGTTTGGTCGTTCGACAGTTCATGGTTTGGACAGCGATGAGGTCCCAAAAACAACGCACTATCGGCATCGGCATCGATTTTATGTCAATGGGAAAAGCGGAGACCAGGTTATTCAAACCCATTCTCATATCAAACGATTCTAATGATGTTCTGTCTTTTCCACAACGCTGCCACGCCAAAACTGAGATAGGGAATCAGTAAACGTGACTTTCGAGCTTTCTACACCCCGTAATGTCACTCGTGTCTCGTCTCTTAAAATGTGTTGAATTCGAAAGCTAACAATGGGAAACTGTTTCTAGATACGCATAAAATAAGTGCGCAATTTCCTTTCGTACTTTTAATATGTAATATGCTGTTGAAGATCGACGGAAAATCAATGATAAATCGACGGGGAAGTACAACTGCTCCTCCGGTTACAC
The DNA here is from genome assembly GCA_029379305.1 of Frankliniella fusca. Taxonomy (NCBI): domain Eukaryota; kingdom Metazoa; phylum Arthropoda; class Insecta; order Thysanoptera; family Thripidae; genus Frankliniella; species Frankliniella fusca. Next base: position 107,527 of record JAHWGI010001270.1, on the reverse strand, counting down.
GGATATTCGCAAGATGTTGTAACACTG